>OY750787.1:137500-4937500 GCA_963556745.1 Catoptria pinella
CCATCCATCCATCCATCCATCCATCCATCCATCCATCCATCCATCCATCCATCCATCCATCCATCCATCCATCCATCCATCCATCCATCCATCCATCTATCTATCTATCTATATATCCGCGAGTCAGTTTTATATGTTACTCCAAAGTGCTCCAAAAGTGTCTTCTCAATGTGTATTAAAATTTATAACAAATTACCGCAAAATATTAAAGAAATTGAGAATCCTAATATTTTTAAGAAACAATTAAATAAATTTCTAATTGACAAAGCATATTACTCGATTGACGAATATATCAAGGACAAATAAAATTATTATTGTAATTATTTACAATAATGACATTTCAATTTCTTTGACATTTACAGCACTACTATCCTTCTATGACATTTGACATTTTTATGATTATTTAATGTAAAGTTATCCCGAATATTTAGGACAATTTAATTACCTTTTATATGTACCTCAGTAGCGCGGCATGTTTATTGTTCTTCTTAAATAAGTTAATGAATTTTGGCAACTATTTTCAATGTTTGTTGTGTTCCGCATGTTAATAATTTGCACACCCGTGAGGGTAGAATATGGCGTACTTTGTTAATTTTAAGTCATCTGTATCGTTTACACCCATGTTCAAGCAAATAAATATATTGATTGATTGATTGATTGATTGATCTATCTATCTATCTATCTATCTATCTATCTATCTATCTATCTATCGGAACGGAACGGAACGGAACGGAACGGAACGGAACGGAACGGAACGGAACGGAACGGAACGGAACGGAACGGAACGGAACGGAACGGAACGGAACGGAACGGAACGGAACGGAACGGAACGGAACGGAACGGAACGGAACGGAACGGAACGGAACGGAACGGAACGGAACGGAACGGAACGGAACGGAACGGAACGGAACGGAACGGAATGTTTTTGTTTTTAAGGCTTGATATATCGCATGCAGTAGCTCCCCAAGGTTTCTGAAAGATGTGTGTCTATAAAATGTACGTGTGCTATCTTGTGCATACCGGCACAGTACTCCCCCCTTTTAAAAAAAAATAATAATAATAATAATTTAAGAAATATAACAATAATGGAATAAAATTAAACACAAACAAATGAAACACTATTAGAAAGTTGCTGATACTAAACACTGACCTACGTTATGCTGTTGTCGTTTTGCTGAGCGCGCAAGAACATTGGCTTGCCTTGACTGTAAATATGCTGATGTCTGTTTTGCACAAATGCACAATGCGGTCGTGGTGTAGTTGTGGTTTCCGACGATTAGCCTTGACAGCCAGCGTGATTTTTTTTATTTGCCAGTGCCTTCATCCTCTTATCCAGCGTTGTGACAAATCCATATATGACGATTATAATTATTATAATAATCAGTTGCGCCAAGGTTATGTTGCGCGACCAGCGCAGCTCCTCCAGGATCTCTCTTCTTAATTTTTCTGCTTCGTCCTGGTTGAGGCAACTGTCCGCGTTGTAGATGATTTGGTCTTTCGAACTTTGGTTTCCCATTGTTGTAAATAATTATGTAATGCTTACTGGATACTGGAGTAGAGGTGAGTGACTGAGAGTGGATAAGTTACATTCTATATATATATGATTGTGATATTCTTAGTCAGCAATTTTAAAACGGACAACTGGTTTAATCGTTCTTCCTGATCTCGAAATCAACGTGCCTTTTTCTTTGCTGATAGGCACGTTTTCACAGTCATTATTCATAAGAAATGCGGGTTTTAATCTATCGATTGATATCACCGATTCTTTGCCTTTTATCTTAATTAAGAATGCTTTTTTCATTCTCTTAATGACTGGGAATGGCCCTTCATACGGTGGGCATAAGCTTTTTTGTAGCCTTTGAAACACTGTTTCTAGTTGTTTGAGTGCGGTTTCTTCGTTTGGGGCGCTTAACAATATATCATCGCAGAACACAAATGCGAAATCCAAGTCGCGAAAATATGGAGTCCATGAATCGTTGAAACGTTTGACCGGCATTGCGTAGACCAAAAGGCATTTTTGGAAATTCAAATAGCCCAAACGGAGTGATAATCGCAGTTTTTTCGACTTCTTCCACAGGTATGCAAAAATAGGCCTTGCGGATATCAATTTTGCTGAATATCTTCCCGTTTTCCAAAATGTATGTGAAATCGCTTAATCGTGGCAATGGGTATTTATCTGGAACTGTGACCTATTTCTTTCTTTTTTACTTATAAGATACTTGAAGTTTGTTACAATGCTGGATTTGGGCGCAGTTATAGGAGCATTAGTTTCTAATAACGATCTTATAATCAACTCGCAGAATGTCACTAAGCATTATAATACACTTATGGAAGCGCAATTGCTTATATAATGTTCTGAGACTACACATTTTTAAACACAAATACTCTTATTAGTTAGTGACTTAAGAACATTACTAGAGCAATCTTGTTTATAATGCACTACTAATGTACTTAGTTATTAGTTATAAGTACGTTTTCTTCTGAACATCTATTTGAGTTTCGGCCGGTTGGATTGTGTTAAACACAAGAAAATAACGTAAGTATATATGTATTTACACTATTATACTATTATAATTTGCATTATCATAGGACATGTAAGTATTGTAAAATATTGTATTTATAGTGTGTGAACTTGCCGGGGAAGTCATATTTATTGTAAATATCTCTCAAAATTTTGTTAATTTCACAACGCCCTTTAAAAAATAGCACATAGCATATTTATTATTAAAATAATATTTCGAAAATAATTACGAACATTCGCCCTGTTTTAAAATTCTCTGCATTGAGTATGTTATAGAACAATTATAGGTAAATTTGTACTTATAGCATTTTCAATCCAGATAACTTGCCTCCATATTATAACATATTAGGGTTCCTCGCGAAATCTGCCTACTAATCTATAAATTAAATTTGCTAGAATTCAATTACGAGACGTATAAATCACTAGATTACAGCTAACTCTCTTCATGAATGCATGACAAAGTTTAAGGGTTACTCTATCACACTTTAAAAAAAATCTTTTGTTTTTCAGTTCCTTTCGCGATTGTGGTATTTTTAGACGTTGACTGTTTTTTAAGTAAAGATAACTTTATAAAACTTAACGAATGTAAATGGCCGTGGACAATGACACATTTTATTCTATCTGAAAAGTGTTATGGTTGTGGACGATTCACTGATTCAAGATTGTACTGTCACTTTATTGTTAACATAATCAATATTAAAAATTTCTTAATATAAAACAATTGTGGTGTCAAGGCTGTCAATATATGCTAGTGTACAATCATTACCCGGAAGATGAATGTTACTATTGCTATTAAAAATAAAATAACATCTTTCACTATCCGTATCAACAAAGTACATATAACCATATTTTTATTTAGTAACTACCTACATAATACGAGCGCATTGTTCAATTGTTGTAATTCACGATTTTTTTCATATTCAGTGGTTTCCTCGAAATTGAAATCGTATTCTTCTAAAAAATCTTCAACTTCTTCGCTATCCAAATGATGGGCTAAGGGTGAAAAAAAAATCCACCGCGGAACCCTCATTTACATCACCTGGACAAATAGGTGAACAATTGTATCAGAACAAAATGGCAGATGTTTACTAGTAAAGTGATTTATCTAGTAGCTTATACGGTTATTTCACCTAATATCGCCCTAATTAAGTACAATTACACTTAAAAGAATCTTGAACAAGACTAATAACGATGCAATCTTATAATTAGCGTAGCTTAGTGTATTATAATATCTTGTTCTCTTATAAAATACTACGATAGGATCAAATATCAGTCAGGACTACTTAATCTTTCTGCAAACAATTATAGGATACTTATACCTGTAAGTGTTTTACAAGATATTCTTGTAGCTAACTAGAAGACTGTGAAATAAAAACAAATGCTCTTGAGAGTATGTACGCTTGTGAAAGGTTACTATAAGTAAAAGTATCCTGTAACCGTTCTGTGCGTTAGTCTTGTAGCAAACTATAAGACTAAGATACAAAAATGAATGCTCTTGAGTATGTTAAAGCTTGTCGAATGCTATTATAAGTAAAAAAGTCTACAACAATACATTTATAAGAACGTTATTATTAGTAATTATCTATTACTTATAATTTTTCTTTATAGGATTACTTTGCTTGTTGGGGATATATCGCATGCAGTAACTCCCCAAGGTTTCTGAAAGATGTGTGCAAGTGATTAGCGATAGGGATGTGTTTCGTGGAAGGAACCCCTCGAGTGCTTGCAAGTTTTATTTTCAAGGCTTGATATATCGCATCCAGTAGCTTCCTAAGTTTTCTGAAATGAATGAACACGAACACTAACACGAACTGGTAGATTGTCGATGTCGATGTCCATGTCCATGTCCATGTCCATGTCCATGTCCATGTCCATGTCCATGTCCATGTCCATGTCCATGTCCATGTCCATGTCCATGTCCATGTCCATGTCCATGTCCATGTCCATGTCCATGTCTATGTCTATGTCTATGTCTTTGTCTATGTCTTTGTCTATGTCTATGTCTATGTCTATGTCCATGTCTATGTCTGTCTATGTCTTTGTCTATGTCTATGTCTATGTCTGTCTATGTCTACGTCTACGTCTACGTCTACGTCTACGTCTACGTCTACGTCTACGTCTACGTCTACGTCTACGTCTACGTCTACGTCTACGTCTACGTCTACGTCTACGTCTACGTCTACGTCTACGTCTACGTCTACGTCTACGTCTACGTCTACGTCTACGTCTACGTCTACGTCTACGTCTACGTCTACGTCTACGTCTACGTCTACGTCTACGTCTACGTCTACGTCTACGTCTACGTCTACGTCTACGTCTACGTCTACGTCTACGTCTACGTCTACGTCTACGTCTACGTCTACGTCTACGTCTACGTCTACGTCTACGTCTACGTCTACGTCTACGTCTACGTCTACGTCTACGTCTACGTCTACGTCTACGTCTACGTCTACGTCTACGTCTACGTCCACGTCCACGTCCACGTCCACGTCCACGTCCACGTCCACGTCCACGTCCACGTCCACGTCCACGTCCACGTCCACGTCCACGTCCACGTCCACGTCCACGTCCACGTCCACGTCCACGTCCACGTCCACGTCCACGTCCACGTCCACGTCCACGTCCACGTCCACGTCCACGTCCACGTCCACGTCCACGTCCACGTCCACGTCCACGTCCACGTCCACGTCCACGTCCACGTCCACGTCCACGTCCACGTCCACGTCCACGTCCACGTCCACGTCCACGTCCACGTCCACGTCCACGTCCACGTCCACGTCCACGTCCACGTCCACGTCCACGTCCACGTCCACGTCCACGTCCACGTCCACGTCCACGTCCACGTCCACGTCCACGTCCACGTCCACGTCCACGTCCACGTCCACGTCCACGTCCACGTCCACGTCCACGTCCACGTCCACGTCCACGTCCACGTCCACGTCCACGTCCACGTCCACGTCCACGTCCACGTCCACGTCCACGTCCACGTCCACGTCCACGTCCACGTCCACGTCCACGTCCACGTCCACGTCCACGTCCACGTCCACGTCCACGTCCACGTCCACGTCCACGTCCACGTCCACGTCCACGTCCACGTCCACGTCCACGTCCACGTCCACGTCCACGTCCACGTCCACGTCCACGTCCACGTCCACGTCCACGTCCACGTCCACGTCCACGTCCACGTCCACGTCCACGTCCACGTCCACGTCCACGTCCACGTCCACGTCCACGTCCACGTCCACGTCCACGTCCACGTCCACGTCCACGTCCACGTCCACGTCCACGTCCACGTCCACGTCCACGTCCACGTCCACGTCCACGTCCACGTCCACGTCCACGTCCACGTCCACGTCCACGTCCACGTCCACGTCCACGTCCACGTCCACGTCCACGTCCACGTCCACGTCCACGTCCACGTCCACGTCCACGTCCACGTCCACGTCCACGTCCACGTCCACGTCCACGTCCACGTCCACGTCCACGTCCACGTCCACGTCCACGTCCACGTCCACGTCCACGTCCACGTCCACGTCCACGTCCACGTCCACGTCCACGTCCACGTCCACGTCCACGTCCACGTCCACGTCCACGTCCACGTCCACGTCCACGTCCACGTCCACGTCCACGTCCACGTCCACGTCCACGTCCACGTCCACGTCCACGTCCACGTCCACGTCCACGTCCACGTCCACGTCCACGTCCACGTCCACGTCCACGTCCACGTCCACGTCCACGTCCACGTCCACGTCCACGTCCACGTCCACGTCCACGTCCACGTCCACGTCCACGTCCACGTCCACGTCCACGTCCACGTCCACGTCCACGTCCACGTCCACGTCCACGTCCACGTCCACGTCCACGTCCACGTCCACGTCCACGTCCACGTCCACGTCCACGTCCACGTCCACGTCCACGTCCACGTCCACGTCCACGTCCACGTCCACGTCCACGTCCACGTCCACGTCCACGTCCACGTCCACGTCCACGTCCACGTCCACGTCCACGTCCACGTCCACGTCCACGTCCACGTCCACGTCCACGTCCACGTCCACGTCCACGTCCACGTCCACGTCCACGTCCACGTCCACGTCCACGTCCACGTCCACGTCCACGTCCACGTCCACGTCCATGTCCATGTCTATGTCTATGTTTATGTCCATGTCCATGTCCATGTCCATGTCTATGTCTATGTCTATGTCTATGTCTATGTCCATGCCCATGTTCATGTCTTTGTCTATGTCTATGTCTATGTCTATGTCTATGTCTATGTCTATGTCTATGTCTATGTCTATGTCTATGTCTATGTCTATGTCTATGTCTATGTCTATGTCTATGTCTATGTCTATGTCTATGTCTATGTCTATGTCTATGTCTATGTCTATGTCTATGTCTATGTCTATGTCTATGTCTATGTCTATGTCTATGTCTATGTCTATGTCTATGTCTATGTCTATGTCTATGTCTATGTCTATGTCTATGTCTATGTCTATGTCTATGTCTATGTCTATGTCTATGTCTATGTCTATGTCTATGTCTATGTCTATGTCTATGTCTATGTCTATGTCTATGTCTATGTCTATGTCTATGTCTATGTCTATGTCTATGTCTATGTCTATGTCTATGTCTATGTCTATGTCTATGTCTATGTCTATGTCTATGTCTATGTCTATGTCTATGTCTATGTCTATGTCTATGTCTATGTCTATGTCTATGTCTATGTCTATGTCTTTGTCTATGTCTATGTCTATGTCTATGTCTATGTCTATGTCTATGTCACTATGTCTATGTCTATGTCTATGTCTATGTCTATGTCTATGTCTATGTCTATGTCTATGTCTATGTCTATGTCTATGTCTATGTCTATGTCTATGTCTATGTCTTTGTCTATGTCTATGTCTATGTCTATGTCTATGTCTATGTCTATGTCTATGTCTATGTCTATGTCTATGTCTATGTCTATGTCTATGTCTATGTCTATGTCTATGTCTATGTCTATGTCTATGTCTATGTCTTTGTCTATGTCTATGTCCATGTCCATGTCCATGTCCATGTCCATGTCCATGTCCATGTCTATGTCTAATATTTTAACAGTGGCAGGCCAATACATCTATGATAATTTAGTTAATGTAAGGAAACATTATTGCTCACTTGCTAAAAATAGTGATGTGCACCGTTTTAATACAAGAAATAAAGACAAACTTGCCGTTCCAAGTTTTAGACTAGCAAAAACTAGGGGCTCATTTATGGGGAAAGGAATTGCCCTTTTGAATAAAGTTCCACAAAATGTAATTGAACTGCCTTTGCATGAATTCAAAATACATGTTAAAAAGACGCTCATGAGCAAAGGTTATTACAAAGTAGAAGATTATTTAAAAGACAGCAATGCATGGATGTAACATTATAAGTAACTATCTGATTTTCAGTTTTTAATAACTTTATTGTTTTTTAATTATGTTGTTTTAAATGAAGGTATTTGGTAACTATATAATTTCTTGTAAATATCGTTACTCTGATTTCTGACAAAGCTGATAAGTTTCTTGCGCCAATTCTTCTTGTCAGCTAAAAAAGTCTCGAATGGGTGGTAGGAAAATATAGACCATTCAAAAGCACTTAATATCTAAGTTTATTTGAATAAAGAATATTTCATTTCATTTCATATGTCTATGTCTATAACTAAATTGATGTAAATGATATATTACATAATAACTTATTGTTTAAATTGGTTTTTTTACTATTTTACATTCAGGAAAATGCTAAATGATCTTTTGTTAATACACTTATCTTTAAAATAGAACGGACATGACACTTGCTATTGGCAGCCCTAACTTCCACAGCTCGTAAGAGTATATTAGACCTTCCTGAACTAAGGATCCCATATTCAGAGTCCGATTTAGCATCCGTTAAGGACGAGAAATTTAGCCGCCGTTACGTCGGAGACCATTTCATCCTGAATACGGATGCTAAATCGGATCCTACCTTCCTGAATGCAATTAAACTTCTCTGTATTTTGAAGCGACTGCATATCGGATACTTAATTCAGGAAGGTCTAATAAGCTCTTTAGCGCAACAAAACAAAACGACGGAACTGTTTTCGAATACGGCCAGAGATGCAGATTTTTTGCCACTTCCATGAATTTCTTTTGCTGTGGTGTGTAATGTATCGATCGATGTCGGCGTTACGCGTATAACCTTGAACTTCGAAGAATTAATGTATCGATCCGAACTATTTTTAAACTTAAACATTATTGTATTTTGTGCTAAACACAAAAGGGTGCATATAAATGAAACTCAATACCTAGCGCGTTGGCATAGAGGAACTCGATGGCGTAGAAGCTTCACGCATCCGGTCAGCGATCGCGGCGGTTAAGCAACTTTCGCAAGGGTCGGTCATTGGATGGGTAACCAAACATTATTTAAAGCTCCTCCGTGCTTCAGAAGGCACATTGAGTTATTGGTCCCGGCTGCATTTGTATTCACCTGCGTATTGGGCCCGCGGGCCGCGACGACGGTTCTATACAGGGTGGAGAAAATGACAGCAGTTGGAGGGAAAGTACCCTAAATATAGGTAATGGAAAATATTACTAAACGAAAACACTCTTTTTATTTAAATAAATAAAACTACATTTCAAGATTTTTGATAAATCGCTTATCTCAGCCGGGAATTGAACGAGCTAATGGCTTCGTGAGCTAGAGCTAGAAACAATATCTCGCCTAGCCTCGCGTTAAAATGTAGCTCAAATTGTATGTTGTTTAATTCTGTTCTGTGTAGAATATGATTATTAGTTCTGAGTTCTGTCGCAACCTTATTATTTATAGTGATGGTTGATATTTTCACAGCTGATGATGTATTTCTGCTGCCGCTGTAACAACAAATACTAAAAAACAGAATAAAATAAATATTTAAGGGGGCTCCCATACAACAAACGTGATTTTCTTTGCTCGATATTGATAACGGCAACAGGTAGACGCTTGAAATATTCACAGGATATTTAGTTATACAAGGTGTTACAAAAATACCCCTAATGCCGAATATGGGATATAGGGACCATCAAACTGTACAACTTTTACAATGGGACCAACTCTGTAATCGCGAAATAAAATAATTTTTTTCGCGATTACAGAGAGATTTTTCAATTCATACATTTTGATATTTTCGATTTTAATTTTTGTATGAAACAGCTGATTTTTTTCCGCGATTTCAGAGTTGGTCCCGTAGTTAAAGTTGACCTGTTTGATGGTCCCTATATACCATATTCGGCATTAGGGGTATTATTGTAACACCTTGATATTCACATGAAAAATAAAAATTTAAATTAAAATAAAACATTTTTTTTCCAATATTGTTTTTTTTCAGTGCAGTTTTCCCAACAGAACTGTGTACAAACCCCCGGCTTAGTCAACAACAACAAACCGCAGAATATGTCTCACTAACCACCTCCCCGCCGCGCGCCGGTGACCACGGCTCGCATGCTGTTTTCCTCGCTACCTGTACTTACCTACTGAAACAGTCATTACAAGTAACAATTTTATCACTGGAGAATTATGCAAAAAATCTGCCCGAAAAATCGACTGGACACGTCACTACACACGAACTGCAGGGACAAAGACATGTCTTCTTCTTCTTCTTTTTTTTGTTATGGCAATGTACTTTCCTCTTGGAAGTAATTTTTGCCAGTGTCAAGTGTTAAATAGTTCAGTGGTGGATATTTTTTAATTTTTCATTAGAATGCGGGTGCTCGTATTCCAATGCTGCTTGGAGCATTTGGCACCAAGTATATCAATACAGTTTACTCGGTTAGTTCTGCCGAGGAAGCCACCACTTCAATAAAAGTCTCTGCTTCACACAACCAAGATCGCGCCTATTTCAATTATCCCACATATTGTTCAGTTGCGTAGACACTTGTACCATATAACTGTTCCAATTTTAAGACACAATATCCACCATGAATCAATTTGAAAATAATTAAAATAGGCACCAAACCGAACTCGATAAAATGGCGCCAAAAAACTCCAAAGACATGTCAATAATTAAAATGTGAACTTTTCGTTACGTTAGGTTCTTTTAGTGTCACTATTTTAAAATCCTCAAAATATTTCAGGCAATGAATAAAAAAAGTAAATTATATTAGGTACCCAATCTTAATTAATTATATTGTCGTTGATAATAACAATGTTTATTTTTTCGCCTACTAACTTAATTTGGAGCCTCGTTAGTGACAAAACCCACAATGGGTTTAAATTAAATCCTACTCAACGGTAATTAACATTAAAGTATTGTACTGTAATTATGACTGTGAATTAATTACCACAGTACCTTTGCTTAGTTTTGAATCAAATTATTGGATAAAGGTACCCGGTTTTTTTTGTTAATTGTTTTAGAACTATCTCAAGGTTAACGGTAAACATAAAGTGCGTCACGCATTTGTCGTGTGTTTGTAATTGTAAGTGCAGTTGAGTCAGGCGGGGGCTTTACTGGACGTCTGTCGGTGTTTGACGCGCGCCGCCGCCGCACGTCACGTCGCGTCACCGACCGCAGCCGCAGCCGCAGCCGCAGCCGCAGCCGCAGCGGCGGGCGAATCACCAAAATGTTGCTACCAACTGGCTACCTATTAGATATAAATAAATAAATAAATATTTGACAACATCACATACATTGCTCCGATTCCAAAGTAAGTAGCTAAAGCACTTGTGTTATGGAAATCAGAGACGACGATGGTATCACAAACACCCAGACCTGAGCCCAATATATAAAAGTTTGTTTTCTAAATTGATCCAACCGGGAATCAAACCCGGGATCTCAGAGATGGCGACACCTTGAAAACCTGTGCACAAAGTCACTCGACCACGGAGGTCGTCGCCACGGATTATGTAGATATTAGTGGGACGGACTTATTAACATTCATATTTTACTTCTTTTATTGTTTGTGTTTTAATTTATTACAGGTTCAATATACGTTTTTATAATGGCAATGGTAGACTAAATTATTATAAAATGAGACAAAATAGCTATCGTAGAAAAATCAATTTTTATCTATTTGTTGATTATTAACAACTATTAAACTATTACACAATACAATTTTAGGTGATAATTTATTTAACATATTCTTCAATAACCTTTGAGATTTATTGTAGCGCTCAGGCTTTTTGTATGTTTATTTTTAAACAAGAAAAAATAGTGGAATGTATAGAGATTAATTGATTCGAATGTCGAGGGTACTTAACTTCTAAGAACTAAACGCTGGTTTTGAAAATTTCAGTTAGTAAGAAGCCGGACTGCGAGGGCCGAGTGGCCGAGTCCAAGGAGGTTCAGTTCCCACCAGAACGAACAAAGACAGACAACTCAAGATAGTCAAAAAACGGTCAAGAGCGAGTCGGACTCGCGCACTGAGGGTTCCGTACCATCATTCTGAAAAAGTTTACTATTTAAAAACATTGTTGTATTTAATAACTTTATTGTTTTTTAATTATATTGTTTTAAATGAAGGTATTTGGTAACGATATAATTTCTTGTAAATATCGTTACTCTGATTTCTGACAAAGCTGATAAGTTTCTTGCGCCCATTCTTCTTGTCAGCTAAAAAAGTCTCGAATGGGTGGTAGGAAAATATAGACATTTCAAAAGCACTTAATATCTAAGTTTATTTGAATAAAGAATATTTCATTTCATTTCATTTCCTGTAATCTTTGCATAAAATTCTATCACATAAAATAATTTCAGATTTTTCTCTATGCAAACTTCAGAGATTTTCATTTTTCATCAAAAGTCGAAAACTATGCGGCTTAAAAAGGAAAAAAAATACAAGTTGATAGTATTAGTTGTTCTTGAGATATCCAGCTGTGACAGACAGACAATTTCAATTTCAATTTCAATTTCAGACAGACTGAGTCGCACCATAAGGGTTCCTTTTTACCATTTTGGTACGGAACCCTAAAACTTTACACCACTGCTTCAGTCAGACACGTTGACATGTTTTAAAGAAGTTACACATAACACAAACAATTTTGCCAAGAAAATACTTTTGGAGTTTTCACAATCATTGAATTAACAATATGCTCTGAAATAGGCATGAGTGAAGTCCAAAAAGAACATATACATTTATGTTCTAATGGCTTATAATTGAAATTGAAATTGAAAAATTCTTTATTCAAATAAGCTCACATAACAAGCATTTTTAAATCGTCAATTCTTTTATCCTACCTAATATAATATACTGAAATCCTTATTCTTCATTGATATATTTTAAAAAGGTTTATTCTTAGACATCAATCGAAGTTTAAGACTTCTAGGTAATAGATCAAAAACTCCAAAAAGTACAAATCTATAAAACAGGTCATCGACAAATTCGAATTAGGAACGTTTTCCTGTTAGAGCAGCTGGCCGGTGCCCATCGCAGACGACCAACGGTTAATTTGCATATAAACAAACTCAGTTACACCGAAATCTGCAGATGAATGACGTCAGAGCGACCAAACGTGTGAATGGATAGAAAGCTTACGCACTAGAAGGGTTTCCCGGCCAGCATACTCACCACCAACTAAAACAAAACGGTAAAAAACCTCATTTGATATTCATCGCGTAGTTTGCATAAAAAAAGGAAACGACTTATAGAAACAAACCAGCTTTGAACGTCCAACTGATTGGTTTTTTTTCCTTGTACTGGTTTTCGGAGTGGGCTTACAGCAACGGAACTGAGTATTTTATGCAGGCTCGTGCCCGCGCCGTTCCAGTATAGCGACAGTACGCGAACCGCGCGCACGTTCAATCGCGACACAAAAAAGAACCTAATTGAGTTTTAAAAATAGTGCGAGAACGCGCGCGGGAAATCGCTGACAGTTTACCTTTTTTAATTAATTTATTTTTTTGAGTATTTTTTTTATTTGTAAGTGATGAAGGGGCAAGCGAAGAGATTTGTGGACCACACGGGCAAAGCGTTCAAGATGCGCGCAAGTTCAAGAAGAAAGGAGTTGAACGAGAACATTGGATTTCTAGATCTGGTGAGTTCTAATTTAATTTTCTTGTTAAAAAAGTAAATGAAGTGTACGACGTTTTTTAATTAAGTCTATTGATTTAAGACTGTTACTAAAAAGGAGGTTTAAATTAAGAGTGTTACTAATTGTACGAACGAACACGATAAAACTGTCGGCCAATATTACTTGTATAAATAAGTTTGTAAAAGTCATTAGAATTGCTCTCAAAACAAAGAAATATAAAACTTTTTTTAAAACTAAAAAATTATTAAAACTTCTGATTAAGGTGCATCGAATGGGTACCGACAGTGGCGCCTTCAGAGGGTTTTATATGATAAGTTGTTAATAGAAGAGGATTTTAATAAAACTTGACGTGGAATTTTTAAGACCCATAGTGTAGTATTTTTATTTTATTACCGTTTCATTCTCTCGCAGTCATTCCTGGGCCGATTCCCGCGCATACGACATATCTCAATTCGACACTAACTCTAATCACAAATCTCTATTAAAAATGTCACTTAAATCTCTATTGTAGATAAAAAACTTATTCTCAGCTATTTTCGACATTACAAGCTATCGACGATTTCTTGACTTCTTCGAGATATCTCTAATATGACACAATGTCGCGCGCCCGAGGATCACCTCTCTAGGAGGAAATAGCAAATGTGTCAAAAACGGCTACTTTTAGAGATTTTTTCTAGTACCTATTTTTCTAGTATATTACAATTATCTTAAAATAATAGAGTTCTATTCAAGCGACATAAAAATTGAGTTAACGGTATTTTCCGATACTGAAAGTATCAGAAACAGAAACTACGTGTAATATCATCATAACTTATTATATCCTCGCACTGACTCACCACATAGTATGCTTAATAATTATTTGTCTGCTTATTTTTAAAGCATACAATAATATTGACAGCCAATTTAACCATATTATGCCTAAATGTTTGTAAACACCAAAGCTTGAATCAATTTCTATCGAAAGCTTGAAAACAAAACCTCCATGGTCGAGTGGCTTTGTACACCGGTTTTCAAGGTGTCGCCATCTCTGAGGTCCCGGGTTCGATCCCCGGTTGGGTCAATTTAGAAAAACTAAATTTTCTATATTGGCTCAGGTCTGGGTGTTTGTGATACCACCGTTGCCTCTGATATCTATAACACAAGTGCTTTAGCTACTTACTTTGGAATCGGAGCAATGTATGTGATGTTGTAAAAAAAAAAAACCATAGCGACTTTTTTTTCTTGGTGCATCACATCGATAGTAATTCTGTTTACGGACCGAGAAAGCCCGAAGCGTCTCTGTTTCAGGGTGTGCAAAAATGATTTCGTATGTCTGTCCGTCTGTTCTCCTCTACAGCGGGTCTAGCCAAAGTAACATTTGCAAATCTTCGTCATCGCTTTGCTTTTGAAACATGTATGGGATTGACATAAGGTTTCGTTATCAATCGAAATTTAAAACGTCTAATCCATACATTTTTCGAAGCGAAGCGATAGCGAAAATTTGCAAATTTTACTTTGGCTAGACCCCCAGGTCGCATTTCTCAACCGATTCTCGTGAAATTTTGTGAGCAGGTTCGATAATTATACAGGGTTCTTTATAAAACACCAACAACCTCGCAGGTCGCAGGAGCAGATTACTAACATAATAAACAACAACATTTGTTCTACGACTTCCTTGTCGATTCAGTTCAGATTTGATTTCAAATTTCAAACGCGAGGTCACCAGCTCACAGCCTTTAGGTCAAAATTTAAAACTCATTTATTCAGTCTAGGCTGTTACAAGCACTTGTGAATGTCAAAGAAGCTACGCCATCGCTTCGCGCGCCCTCAGCGGGAGACCTTGTAACGAGAAGAACCGGCAATAAACTCGTCATGAGCTGTTTTTTCTCCCTGTATATTTCATACAGAGTCGTCAAAATTTGAAAAGTGACGTCATTTTTAACAAAGTTAACATTCAATGGGTAGGTAAAATAAATTTCAACTAGTTGAGAAATCGCTGTCTACTACTCGATAACGCATAGCTAAGAAAATCATATTGTATGATATGCAGAATTTGCCCAGGTGCAACATTATCCGGATTTAAAATGCGAAGCAATGCCTTCATATTATGATGTGAGCCTAATTTCATATCGCAATAATAACTCCGTACGTTACGTTCGGTAACGGTAGGGAAAAATTAAATAATTTCATTTCAATCTCGACCTTTTTACAATAATATTAAACCATGCATAAACAATGGCTTAGATAAGCAGTTACTCGTGGTAGCTAGATTCAAAAAACCGTATTTACCACAACATGTTAATGGCATTTCATGAAATGTCATTAATTTTACGGAAATTCTGTTATTATTCTTGGAAATGACAAATCATTGAAGTCATCACGGATAATGTACATTATATACGTCATCAGATTCAAATTGTAAACAAGTGATCTAGTGCAATAAAATGTTGACAATATTATTGTAATAAATAAAATATAAATAAATAAATATTTGACAACATCACATACATTGCTCCGATTCCAAAGTAAGTAGCTAAAGCACTTGTGTTATGGAAATCAGAGACAACGGTGGTATCACAAACACCCAGACCTGAGCCAATATAGAAAAGTTCGTTTTTCTAAATTGACCCAACCGGAGATCGAACCCGGGACCTCAGAGATGGCGACACTTTGAAAACCGGTGTACAAAGCCACTCGACTACGGAGGTCGTCAATAAAAATCAAACCTTACAGAATTTGCGTAATTATAAACAATGTTAAAAGTATCTATTTGCAATTTTGTTTTAGAATTATGAATTTGAATCTAGAAACTCTTATGATTTACGCAAATTGCTATTTGACGTTTTTTTCCAAATAACAAGGAAAAACATGGCGCTTACATTATATTCATATTAATCATGTCGACGCCGTGGAATATTTCCGATTATTGATTCGGTGCATCACCGTCGTCGTCGCAACTCTATGGCGACGTAGACAAAACCATAACTATACTACTCAAAAGAAAATAGAGGCCGCTATTATGGGTTTCCATACAAACGAGCTAATTTCTGAAAGGTGTCTTTTTATATAAATTCAATCTGATTTTATTTCATTTCATATTGTTCGAAAACTGTAATAGTCAACTTGCGGACATTACTGCCGAATTCACTGTATAATTTCTTCTATTCGCCACTTGCCTAAACACTTGGACTGTGAAGAAAAAACTAACGATATTATCTTAACTATAGAAATCTATTCAGCCGTTTGAAAGATATGCGGTAATATTGAATATTGCATACAAACATACAAGATACGAAACACTTACCGTTTCCTAGCAGTCGGGTAAAAAAATTACCAATATTTTCAAACAAAATTGCCTAATTCAAACAATAGGTTTACGATTTCGCTACAAACGTAACACCACAAATTAACTATATTTTAGTCGCCATGCTATACAGGAATCGAACCCGGGATCTAATCGAGCGTGACGTAAACTCACACTCGATATTATCACGTTTTTTTTAATGTCACGATGTGTTTTTATATCGTGTCACAGTCACAGTTCCGCGCGGTGCGATACGGTGTCGCGGAACCACGGGCTGACACAAGGTGGTGTCAAATACTAAATTGAATGGTTCACGAGTGACAACTTCATTCTTTTCCCGGTTAACTTAAGGCTCCTATATACCTCAAGTGGCGCCCTCATTTTAGGTGTTAGGTTAGGTTTCAAAGTGGCCACTTTTGCGAACTACTACAACGAACAAAATTTTATTGAGGTTATTGTTTGTAAATAAACTATAGAACCTTAGCTTCAATCTGTACATGTGAATTTTCGATACATTATGTACTTAGCGAGCAATAAATTTAATTAAAATGAGGGTGCCTCTTGAGGTATATAGGGGCCTTAAAGTCAGTTTCTAAAAAGTTACTATTACTTAACCATGAAATAGTACTACCTAAGTGAAGTACGTACATGATATTATCTGTAATAGGGATGGTACGTATTTACGCGACAGTGCCCGTAACACGACTATCTATCGACAAGAAAAGGGAAATTTCATATCGCTACTCGGCGGTAGATGGCGCTGTACAAATTTCCCATACAAAATAATTACTCTATCTAATGTTTTTACGCGCGTTATTTCTTTCGATAGGGTTTATGACCGTTTTTGCTTCCAATTACGGAATGTAACTGTCACACTTTTCAATTTTGAATCATATTCCAAAATAGAACAGCAACATTTTATCATTTTTCATTTCTAAGAATTAAATTGGTTTGCACGTTTTTAACGAGGAAATATAATAAGGAAATTTAACACTACTGAAACAGGTGATAGTGTTGTTTAAACTGAACAACTTTCTCCAAGGAACATAAGTCGAAAAATATTTTTATTTTTCGCCTTTCCATAGTAAAATCGGTCTGCTGACCAATACATTTTGTATGGGGGAATGATTTTTTTTTGTGATTCGACCCATGTTCCTTGGAAAAAGTTGTTCAGTTTTAACAATACTATCACCTGTTTCATTACAATCACTTTATTTGGTTTCACCTTTTATAAAAATACTGGTCTCACATTTTATCTACGACACACGTATTTTATATAAGATTTGTGTTTGCGGTCGTTTTGTGGTCAGTCGTGAGGGAATACACACTACAAAGGCAGGTAGGTACTTACGTTTAAACTTGTGCTTAATCTTTCGCAATACGGGCGATGTTCATGTCTGTCCGAGGCGGAGATTTGGTGCCTTTTTTTGACGCGTTGAAATCTTTTACAGTGAATGTTATTTAGATCTTCATCTGTGCGAAGTTTGTAAGAGTTTTTTTTTCATCGTTTTTATTGTTGTTGCAGGTTCATTCTCTAGTACGTTTTCGCTTTATTTTGTCAATGAAAAAATAAGAATAAATAGTGCAAATAATCCACACAGTTTTAATAAAAACAGCTGTTTTTTTTATCGCGATTTCAGAGTTGGTCCCATAGTAAAGTTGTTCAGTTTGATGGTCCCTATATACCATATTCGGCATTAGGGGTATTTTTGTAACACCTTGTATAAAAAGTAGGTTGGTACGGTAAGATATTATAAATTCATAAGATGAAACCTAATATATTATTTTGACACGTTATGTATTACTCATTTACGTTTCAATGTATTCGAACTTTTTTGTCTTTAAGTTTTATAATCTGTGAAGATAGCCAAATGTCCTCTGTTTACATCATTCCACATACATTGATTGATTAAATATTGACGCGTGTGTTCTTTAGGTAATTAAAATATGACGAATACTTTAGAGCATTAAGTAAAACCGCAAAATTTAAAGTCAGTCCGTGTTACAAAAGATTTTTAACACTGTTTAACTTGAGACTCTATTTAAATGTGATGCTGTCACTTTTTTCACAACAACATATTGTTGAAGTACTGTCTTCATAGTACGCACACTTTTTATTTTCTTACTTTTCAACTACCTTATCGTATTTTACTTTTATATTCCTGTCCATCCTAAGGTTGCCAGGAAGAAATCACTCTTTAGTGATAAGGCCGCCAATTGTATGTCTCCTCTGTATTTGTGATTTTCTTTTTGTTCTTTTGTGTGTACAATAAAGTATCAATAAATAAATAAATTGTTGGTTGTGTAAACTATACTTAACTTTTCAATAAAACTTGTATTATTATTATTCAATAAAATATATTCTATTCTATTCTATTCCATGTACGAAAACGAGGCAAAGTGATTTTTTAATTTCTAACGCCACCTTTTGAAATAATAAAGAAAAAAGAAAGACGGATGAGACTTGTAAAATTGATTTGTGAGAAAAAGAAGGATGGAATGGCAAATGACTATTCATCCCCACTTTACATGTAGATGAGATATACTCAAAAAAATGTTTTCAATGTTTTATAATCTCCCACTTTTTCGGCGTAGTTACTATACACATTCATGCTAAATTATAGCTTTCTAGTACTTAGGGCCCCTGAGGTAGGCGACGGACGGACAGACGGACATGGCGAAACTATAAGGGTTCCTTGTTGACTACGGAAAACTACTCTGGATATTATTATGTTGAAATTTACTATTTTTCTATCACTGGAGTTCTTAACATCGTTTTGTCAAACAAAAGACATCAACGCGTGTGCTAACTTCACGATTTTCATGGGATTAGTTTTGTTTATTGTTATTCTGTGCTCGGGGCACAACCACACTAATTCTGAATGATACAATTTAAAACCGATACGTTGTCATTTAGAATAGAATAGAATAGAATATCTTAATTTGCTAAAACATGGTATACAAAGTGATTTCATTCAAGTCGCACATGTTTTGCTAATAGGTTCTATTAAATACAAATAAATATATAATAAATATTTGACAACATCACATACATTGCTCCGATTCCAAAGTAACTAGCTAAAGCACTTGTGTTATGGAAATCAGAGACAACGGAGGTATCACAAACACCCAGACCTGAGCCAATATAGAAAAGTTCGTTTTCGAAATTGACCCAACCGGGGATCGAACCCGGGACCTCAGAGATGGCGACACCTTGAAAACCTGTGTACAAAGACACTCGACCACGGAGGTCGTCAAATGCATGCACGGAAAACTGCGATATTAATATTATGTTCTTCTGGTGATTGTGACAAAAATTTATGAACATTTCAGAGTTTCTCAAATATAAGTGTAATTTAAGACAACTTTGAAGTTTCAGGGTTAAGCTGACAAAAACACAATTTTCATGACGCGAAGTGGTAATTAAGTCAATACATTTAAAATTACTTATATCATTTAAATGTGTTGTACAGACCATTAAGACTTATATCGTGCGCTTTAGGCAATTAAAATGATATCATTGCACAGAAAAAAAATTAAACATATTTAATTGCTAAACGACAAAATAAAAATTCTATTTTGTCTGAAAAATCATTACAATAAGTAGATATTTTAGTTATGATGTCTAGCTGTTGGCGCGCACTGAAGTAGGTATCTAAATGTAATTTTGTTTTAACTGAGGTGTACAGCTCACTGAGCCACTAGTTTATTTGGTGCCACTGTCCACGTGTATTCACGGCCACGTAAGCAAAGTCAATGAAAACTAAGTATGTATAGAAAAAGGAAGCTTATAAAATATCCAATTAATTAACGATTACAATACACAGTGACACAAGAATACACAGAGGTTACGTACAAGGTAACGAACTTATTAATGCTGTCGCAACAGTTTACAATAGGCAAATCAAAATGGCGGACTTCCGCGCCAAAATTTATATTTAAAAAATCAATCTGTCATATTTATAACAATACTCTTTTATCGTATCTGCTAAATCTTCGAGTTCAAATGTTTTAACTTTTATTTTGGAGGGCGTTTAGTGAAAGGGTAATGGAAAACTATTGTTGGATCGCGGAAAACGTAGCTCAGCTCGATTTGAATCGATCATAGTCTTTTACTAATATAGAGCTAGGAGTAGCTTAGCAATTCAACCTTTTTGGTCCTTGAAAATGTTATAAAATTACCAAAATTTAATGTGAGTATGCGTTTAAAATACTCAGACATACCAATTAGTTTAATGTGTGACTTGAATTATAAACAATACATAATAAAAATAATGTGTGAAAAATCATGATATTTCAAAATACTTTCCTTTTCTCGGAGACGTAATTAAAAGAGGAAAAGTAATATCTCTATTCAAGTTATGACGTAATCAGAATACGTGACGTAAGAGTTCAACGCTCAGTTGAATAAAAGTTAAAGCAAGTTCACACAGGTTAAGAAATGAAAATAAAAAAATATAATTAAAGATACAACCACTTAATTTATTCCAAAAACAAAATCTTCAATTAAATAAGGCGTCGTAAATTCAGAAATTGGCACAAGTATTCCCAAATCTTTTTCTTAATTCAAAAACATAAATATTTATATTTTTTAAACTCGTTTGCTCTTCATTACGCGTTACATAACAAATGAGTTTTGAATTAATTCGATTATCTAAGATCGCAGTTCAAACCTTTTTTGTTGATAAAAAAAAGAAGTCATGGCCAATGGCACGTGGCAGTCAAACGTATGTTTTTGTTTTTTCTCATTGAGTACAGTCTATTTACTAGTATAAAGGACTGAGTAAATTCATTTTCACCTTACCCACTATTTTTATATAACAACCAATCCGCATTAGGCCTGTGTGGTACTTTACGGCCCATGGTCCCTCTCCATTTTAAGAAAGGCCCGTGCCCCAGCAATGGGGACATTAAAATACTGATGATGACTTTGAAATAATCATTTATAATTAACAAAAATATTATGATCAGAGACAATCGATTTATCTTGGTGACTTTTTTTTTTGAAACTTTATGGAGTCTGCCGAACAGTGAGCTTCTCATACAAACGTAATACTATAATTATTTGCAATTTGAGCATAATTAACTCTTCTTGTGATGCGAAGTTATTCCCAACCGACTAACGCCTCTGCCCCTATTAGGTACTGCCTTAATTCGAATAACATCACAAGAAGAGTTAATTATGCTCAAATTGCAAATCATTTTGGCATTACGTTTGTATGGGAAGCTCACTGTTCGCCGGACTCTTAAGAGGTGATGTCAGTTTTATTACGAGTTTTTTTACCTAGTTATGATAATTAGAGATTTGTGCTGAATAAATCGCTTCGTAGCGACCATAAAAAGACATCGACGGGTCAGCGTCTCAGGTTCGATTCCAGGTTACACTCAACGCTTTAACTAAATCATTAGTAATTGAGATAATTTTAACAGGTTCCCTGTCCAATGTATACATCTAAGATAAGATACATGGCACGTTTTTTGGACCAACTTTACTAAGTTCATGAATCAATGAGCAAAGTCGTATTTGATTTCATGAGCTTCTTTTTAATGGACGTGGCTGAATTAATTTAACTGTTTCGTGTGAGGACGTAGGAGGTATATTGTATAATTTGGAAAACGGTAACGTTATGGTATTTTTTTATGCATTGATTTCAACACGAGGGACGTGTGACAATTGACAGTGACAGTTGGTGACAGGGAACCTTTTAAAATGGTATATTGTATTTGTAGTCAGCTCCCTTTCAAAATAAAGCATTAAAACTAAATTATTAAAGTAACTACAAAACTAGTGTAATAGATATTATAAATTATACTGACCAAAAGTGTAGCCTTTCTTGTCCCTATCGGGATTCGATCCCGGGACTCCGACTTCCACAGATCATCCGTACGCACTAGACCGTAAAGTCATCAAAAAACAATAACCACATTAATTAAGAACATCTCGAATAATTTCAACAATTTAACATCTCATTAAAACAAAACTATGAGAACTGGACAGTTTAATATTAAATAAGCATCATAACTTATTTTAATTATCTGGTTAGTTTGCAACTAAGTGTACATTGCGCGGCGGAGCGGTCAAGATCAAGGCAGGCCTCTGTTGACCCGCCTTCACAACCGTCGCGTCAATTCCACAAGTCAAACTGGTGATTTTGCTTATAAACTGTAATGAAATCATTTTCTTTTGTAAAAAATACAATTATTTATATTTTTTTGTTACTATTATTTTTTTATTAACGACGACCTCCGTGGTCGAGTGGCTTTGTACACCGGTTTCCAAGGTGTCGCCATCACTGAGGTCCCGGGTTTGATCCCCGGTTGGGTCAATTTAGAAAACTAACTTTTCTATATTGGCTCAGGTCTGGGTGTTTGCGATACCACCGTTGTCTCTGATTTCCATAACACAAGTGCAGCTCGGAGCAATGTATGTGATGTTGTCAAATATTTAATATTTATTTATAATATTTGTTACGGACTGTACTCACCGGGCAATTGTTTCACGAGCGAGCGACTGTAGCACACCCGAGTACAGTCATCAGTATGCTACAAACACTCGTTCGTGGAACGAATGCTCCCGGTGGGTATAGTACCATAAATTTTCTTTTTAAACTAATCAATTATTCTAATACAATGAGGTAAGCTTTTTCTCTTTGTTTGGTTTAAATTAATAACATTATTAAGTGCCATACGTTTTCAATAAATTGCGTTTGTAAATTCTTAATTATCCGTTACTTCCGAAAAAAAGATGTGACTTGAGTAATTCGTCTTTTTTTGTAAAAAACATAAACTATTGTGTTTTTTTTCTATAGGTGTCGCGACCTTGGTAGTTCTCTCGCGCAGATAAAAAGAGTGCAAACATAAAAAACCAATACGTATGGAATCTGGTCAGGGTTGCCATACGCCCAGAATTGTCCGAACTCGATATAAATGATAATTGAATCGACATACGAATGAATTAAAGTGTCCGTTCAGATTTGTGTCGTCTGTTCGGACGAATCCTTTGCCAGGATAAGAAAAAAAACCCTGACGGATTTTTCTTAAGTTTGGTATTTATGAATAGGTGGATAAAATATGTACACTTAGTACCTATATCACTTGTAGTCGGGGGATTTTCGTAAAAAATATTTAACTCTTTTTCAAAAGACTTACTGATTTCAACGGACATGTCTTTTTATTTTTAGTTTTCCATTTTTATCACTAATTTTTGTTTTCCAAATGATGTTCAATTAAACTATCACATTGATGTATGTACGTTATCCCTTCGTTCATCACACCGACGACGTGTGCCGCGTCGTGTGTGTCGCGAGCAAACTCGATCTGTAACGAGTTCAACGGTCTGCAGCGGATCACAATAACCACCAGTTCCACTTAAAACCCCCATTGGGGGGTTGAACCGATTTGATTTGTTAACCGCCTCTGTGAGTGGTTCGCCCACCCGTGTAAGACGCAGGGGTCCCGGGTTCGATTCCCAGGAGGGGGTAAATTTTGTACTCGGTTTGGTTGGAGGTAGGGCTTATTTCAAGTCCGCCTGGCTAGCTACCACCATCTTCCCAAGTCTGACGCCATAACAACAATTAAAAAAATGTTGTGTTCCGGCAGTTAGAGGTAAGATAGCCAGAATTCGGAGTCCGCCATGATGCTATACAACCTAGCTTGTAAGTATACACAATAACGGTACATGATATGCACTGGCTCTGTATTGTAATAATTATTTTTGGGTTCGATGGAACTGACATGTTTAAAAAAAACAAAGATCCTAAATAAAAAAATAAATTATAAAAGTAAACAAATATATGGGGTAATTTTAATTGATCGATATTTAGCGCAGAGGTAGGTTGTCAACCCTGTCTTTTTGCGCTCACCAGCGACCGTTAACACTGACGTGACGTGACGTGGTTACACTATTTATAACATGCCCAATGAAAGTAGGCTGATGGAAGTTTACCAAATCCTGCGGCAAAAATCTTAGCAACTTATTATTAAGAGATAATGTTACATACCTTGAGGAGCTCGGTGGCGTAGTGATTGCGGAGGTCAAGTAACTTTCACAAGGGTCGGTCATGGGATGGGTGATCCAAAATTTACTATCTCGAGCTCCTCCGTGCTTCGGAAGGCACGTTAAGCCGTTGGTCCCGGCTGCATTTGTAGTCGTTAGCACCCGCCAATCCGCATTGGGCCAGCGTGGTGGGTCATGGCCTATTCTTCTTATCCACCCATTAGGGAGGACTGTACCCCAGCAGTGAAGACATTAAAATGGCTGTTGGTCAATGGAACGTGAATATGGTTAAATATAATTTTAGTAAATCCTGGTGGCAAGTGTATCGTCAGAATTGCACAGTTTTTATCAAGATATTTATTATAATTACAACGCGCTTTTATACATTTATCAAAACGATGATAAAGTAGCCGACTAATATAAATGGCTTGATTTTTAAAGACATCAATACCGAAATAAAAAAAACACATTTACTAGTTTTCGCAAATATATGACTTGAATTAAGCATTTGTAAATGATCGAATCGATTTTAAAAACGTCTAATCAATCTTTCTTTTGGCTACAGGGCATGTATGTGTAAAAATGTTGACACAGACCTAATAAATAAATAAATATTGAAACGATAATAATATCGTGTGAATATTGACATGACATACTTATATCACGATACGTATTGATGGAGGCTGTTAAATATAGCGTTGTATGCAGCGCGCGGCCGACGCGCAGCGCAGTCAAGTTCAAGGAGAGCGCATGACGTAGAACCGGTCGCGAAACTAGTATGCGCGCTCAATGCGCCTGCGCCACCCGGGCACGTCCGCGGATAAATATACCGAGCGGTTGTTTTTACCCGACTGCAAGGAAAGCGTTATGTTTTTCGCGCGTATCTTGTATACAACTTGTAACAAAAATACCCCTAATGCCGAACATGGTATATAGGGACCATCAAACTGAACAACTTTTACTATGGGGCCAACTCTGAAATCGGAGAAAAAAAATCAGCTGTGTCATACATTTTGATAGTTTCGATTTTATTTTTTGTATGAAATAGCTGAAATTTTTTTTTTGCGATTTCAGAGTTGGTCCCGTAGTAAAAGTTGTTCAGTTTGACGGTCCCTGTAATATAGGGAGGTCCCTATAGTATAAGTTATTAAACTAATAAAACATACTTATTGCAATATCGACCAAGTTATTTAAATAATCACTCCACACTCCCTTTCCTGCTCCTGCATTTATTTGTGATAAAAATGCTATATTTCCTTTAGTCTGTTAACTAGGGTTGTCACGTTGCTAATAAAATAATAACAACTCAATTTTAGAACAGAAACAAAAATAATCACCCAAAAAAATTTATCTAACATTGCAGAATTTTAATTATTTATTTGTAACATTATTTATTATTAAATATAATATTGAATATTATTATTTATTTTATTTGTAACCTATTGGGGAAAATATGACAATAGAAAAATAATTAAATTGAAGTTTATTTGGTTTCTTTTTTCTTATATCTTTTAATATACATATCTGTAAGTTTATTACCTAGCTGTTTAATTAATTTTAATTTGCCATACCTGTACAAGGTCATACAAGGTGTCTAAGTTGAAAGTACTATGTAACACTTGGTCAGCAAACAAAAGTTACAAGTTATAATTAAATTAATTAAAGTGTGTTTTTTTTAATTTCTATGGCTAAAATACGGCCATTTCCAGTTGGCAACCCTACCTCTCAACATCTTCCTCGAACTTAGAATTCATCTCAGGTAACAAACCACATCATTTAATGACCTATTAAGTAAATCCTATTTATTGCGAAACGGCCCCAATCCATAATAAACCCTTTTAACATCGCACTAAGACTGAATATTATAAAATATTCTGCGGATTTCGAAAACTAGATTTTTATGCGAAACTGAAGTTGAACAGGTTCTTAGAATCATTGTACCAGGAGATCATGAGAAGAGAGGAGTTTATATTATTTTAACACACTATTTTTTTTTACTATGGAGTAGTGTGCTAGCTAGCTAGCGATAGTTAATAAACATGGGCGTTTTAGATATTTTATGATAACCGATATGTAACCGATATAGAGTTTTAGTATCGGATATGATATCCGATATCACATATCGATATACCTAGTTGTACGGTTTGCTAACTAGGAACGGATATACGACAGGTACATGATAAATTGACTCTTATTGCTAGCAAATTAGACTGGAAATCACTTACTCATTACGCCATAATATCTGAATAACCGCGTCATCTCTTTTACTCCAATGTAAGTATACTGTCTCAGAAAGAGAAAAAGCGAATATCAACTGAACTAAGATATCATTGTACGTTCGGTTATGAATAGTTTCGACGATTTAAGTTTTGTGGTTTCGTTACAGTTTTCCGATATACACAGTTTTTCGATATAGGTACAATTTTGAGTTTTGGTCTTGTTATTATAGTTTTTAAAATATCGGTTACATTAAATCTTATATCGATATGATATGATATCTAACTAATAGCCGATATAAGATACGTTTTGATATATCGGTCTCATGTCTAATAGTTAAGCAACATTCATAAAGGTTTGTAATGGGACGAGTGACCAAAAATTAATTATCTTGAGCATAAACGTTAATTTCACGTATAATAATAAACCTTAATGCTAGGGCAATAAGATGATATCATCAATTTTTAATGTCCCCACTGGTGGGGCACAGGCCTTCCTTATGGGAGGATAAGGAGGATGGGCCATAACCCACCACGCAGGTCCAAAGCGGATTGGTAGGTGTTAACGACTGCAAATGTAGCCGAGACGGCTTAACGTGCCTTCCGAAGCACGAAGGAGCTGAAGATAACACATTTTTGGTCACCCATCTCATGAACGACCCTTGCGAAAGTTGCTTAGTCTCCGCAATCGCTGCGCCACCGAGCTCTTCGGGGCAATGAGTACTGGATTTAAAAACTTATACTCAAGCCTCTGATATTTATTTTTACAACCTGGAGACGACAATGCGACAATAAATTAAATGTCGTAGAGCTAAGAACGCTCCCATGCAGTCTCATAAAAAAACAATTAAAAATATCCAATAGTTTAGTCACAGGAAATATATTTTTCAGTTACGATTTTCAGTACAATTAATTTTCGAGCTATTTAGTTTGTTTGGAAAAACAATTTTATTTCGTTCCTATGAATTATTTGATAGTTTTCAAATACTCCTATGAACTAGTGTCACAAATGTTTTCATTTATTGTCGTATCGTCGTCTCCACCGCGTATAATGACAGCCTCGAGCCTCGAAGCCTTTACAAAGACATGATTACGAGCCGTTCCATAATCAGCTTACGGATCACTGTTCAATCCAATAGAGAAAACCTGAATACCGAGGGCCTGGTACAAAGGAAGAAGCTATCGACGACCTCCGTGGTCGAGTGGCTTTGTACACCGGTTTCCAAGGTGTCGCCATCTCTGAGGTCCCGGGTTCGATCCCCGGTTGGATCAATTTTGAAAACGAACTTTTCTATATTGGCTCAGGTCTGGGTGTTTGTGATACCACCGTTGTCTCTAATTTCCATAACACAAGTGCTTTAGCTACTTACTTTGGAATCACAGCAATGTATGTGATGTTGTCAAATATTTATTTATTTATTTATATTTAATTACTTATCTGACAAGTTAAATATTTTGAACTTGAACCTTGAACCTGGAACCTGCGAACTAGCCTTTTAAATCAGGAAAGTTATTAAAATAACCGAATCAAAATGCTTACCTACAAGCTAAAATATAGCTTTTCCTCATACGTGATAAAATACTCCTGCATTTGAGTGTTGAATCTGTCACTCACGCCTTGGATTTATTAACTATTTATTAAAACTGGTGATTAAGGATAATATCGAATATTACAAGGGATTCCCACAGTTCTATCGCTCGATAAGGAAGTGTCTCAAGTGACACAATATGTCGCAGAACGCCACAATACCTACGTACGTGTAACTAAATTTATTCCTAGAATATTTATTATCAACAAAGAACTTGTATCTTATTTTTCGTGAAACATTTGATGCGTCAATGTTGCCACCCGCAGCGTTTTCCACAGAGTAAACATAATTCTTTTGGGTTCTCTGTCTCACTCACCTACGGAGTGTGCCCTATTTACTTTGAAAGTCAAAAATAGCTTTATTAAAAAAAACTTAGTAATTAAGCGCTTTTGAATCGAATTCCCTATGAAAGCGTGCTCTCAGAAAAACTAATATTTTGTAATGGGAAAACCTTTAAATAATCGAATCTAAGGGGAAAACATTAAAATTGACAATATACAACGTGTTACAAAAGTACCCCTAATGCCGAATATGGTAGATAGGGACCATCAAACTGTGCAACGAGTTGGTCCCATAGTAAACTTTGTTCAGTTTGATAGTCCCTATATACCATATTCGGCATTAGGGGTATTTTTGTAACATGTTGTATATGTGTCACGTGCCTGTCAAATGACAGTCACAGTCTACCATTAGCATATTCCATTATGCAACACTTTGCGCATGCACTGGTTGCGAGCTCGGATGTTGCTTGATGCATTTCTTGTTTGACAACTTTCTGATTATTAATATTTTCCCTATCTATATAAATAAAAATGAATCGCCGAAATGTATGTACGCATCTTCAGAACCAAATAAGATAATCCCTTTTTTTGCGTTTGTTATTGAGAGAATTTTAAAAAAATACGGTAAGACGTTAAAATATCTTTTTCTTTTTCCCGTCATTTTAAATCGCAATATAACTAATAGATGGCGCCATTACAAGGTACATCACCCGTTAAGGCCCCTATATACCTCAATTAACGCCCTCATTTTAATTAAATTTATTTCTCGCTAAGTACATAATGTAACGAAAATTCATATGTACAGATTGAAGCTAAGGTTCTTTAGTTTATTTACAAACAATAACCTCAGTAAAATTTTGTTCGTTGTAATAGTAGTTCGCAAAAGTGTTAAAAGTGACCACTTTTGGCACTTTTGCGAATTTATGTAAGTATGTAATATTGCTCTGATTTCAAAGTATAAGTAGCTAAATCACTTGTTATGGAAATCAGAGACAACGGTGGTCACAAACACCTAGACATGAGACAAAATTGAAAATATTGTTTTCTAAATTAACTCATCCGAGGTTCGAACCTGGGACCTCAAAGGTGGCGATACAATGAAATCCGGTGTGCGAGCACGGAGATCGTCAAATTGTTCATATTTTATTGTTTTAATAAAATTCTCTTTTATTGGGAAGGCAAAGGAGCATAATACATGAGCTATCGAAGCTCGTGTATCGAATTCTTATGTTTTGGTGGACTTAACTTAAAAGGTTTTTTGTCTCAAGCCAGTAAATTTTTACTCAACATGAGCGGACATGTGTGATTTTATTCGTTTTTTATTTAAAAATAATTTACTTGTGCGTAAGATTGCGTTTTAAAATTGTATCTGTATGAGTAAAATATTTTTTTAACTCAAATCAATGACTACTAAGTACCTATTACGTCAAAAGTACCTACATTATGCGTACATCACATCACATCACACGTCACATTTTTCCTTCTCATATTGCAATCGGGTTTTTCATTGGCACCGAGGTCAGTGACCTTACGAGCTTATGCGGGTGAGTTTAATCGCCCCGCTAATTGATACGTAACTCGACTATCTTAGAAAGATGACAAAGGCGCCTGAGAAACAACTATTGAAGCAACTACCGAACTACAGTGATCTGCGGCAACTTCAGAGCGCTTGCGGTACAAAACGACGTATTTTTAACCGACTTCAGAAAAAGGAGGAGGTTATCAAGTCGACGGTATGTTTTTTTTTTATCTGTAAAATTTTCTCTTTGTGAAGTTGCAGTGGATCACTGTCTATTGTCAATTGAATCGCATTGTACCTAAATTAGTGCAGATTTGGCTCTAATTTCGGATGTCACCATAAAGACAAAATGCTATCGCCCTCCGTTTTCATGACCATCAGCCATTTTCAATGTCCCCACTGCTGGGGCACAGGCCTTCCTTATGGGTGGATAAGGAGGATGGGCCATAACCCTACGAAAGTTGCTTAACCTCCGCTAAATGTGGCTTTTAGTCATAAATTGAGTTTTTAACAAAAAATTGTTTTTGATTTTTTATTTCCTTCCTTATCGAACTAAAAAAGTACTAAGCAAATATACAAATAAGTATAGTCATAAATTGTAGGGCTTAAACTATGTTAATACTTGTTTATATTAAGTTAAGTACCTGCTGGTGTTTTTCCTCAAAGTAGATAATTATGTAAGTTACCTGCTAGCGGTTTTGCCAATGTTACTGTTTACTAGATATTTATTTGTTGGTTAAATTTAAATATACAAGGTGTTACAAAAATACCATTAGGCATAGGCATTAGGGGTATTTTTGCAACACCTTGTATATGTCTCATATTTTTTTAAATTTAACTAACAAATAAATCTGTAGTAAACAGTACAATCGGGTAGAGAGGTAGAGGTAGAGGGTAGGTAGAGACCTACCCTACTCTTATAATTTTCGGAAACACACAAAATCGTATGTCTAGGCATTGGTATCACCGTATCAATTTGGGTGTAAGTAGGTACTAACCTAAATACGTTTAGTAAGATTCATTTTAAAAACTATATGCAATAAAAGGTTTAAAAAAATTTTTTTTGGCGGTCATTTTGTTTTTTTTTCAACTTCGGAAAGACTGCCGAGCTTCAAATATAATAATAAAACAGATAAATCGAGCCCCAATCGGGCCAAAATGGCGAACCCAAATTCAAGATGTCACACGAACATCAATATCTTCTAAATAACTTCGGCGAATAGTACCATACAAAACTCCTTACTTGGATTTATCTGTTTTAAGTTGAAGCTCGGCAGACCCGCGAAGTTCGAAAAGTTAGCCGGTAGGGCCCCAGACCGACAACTGCGCCAATATATCCCTCTTTGCGCTGCGTCGGGGGTTCAAAATAGTCAACTATTGTTTTTGGCTTTTAATTTGAAATAAACCGTCGAAACTCGCAGTTTGACAGCGAATTAGAGCACGCATTGTAGCTGAGTTAATAAACAATATTTATTTCAACCAGGTATTCCTTAAGCATTATTATATTACGCAGCCATATGGAATAAAATAACAGTAAAAATGACTATTAAAATTACAATGATTTCGTAATTTTGATGCGCGCGCAGTGTTGCGCGTTTTGCCGCCATTTTTACGCGCGAATGACGCGTGTGACATTTTAATATTTTTTGTGACGCAGTGAATTATGAAACTTGCGATTTGAATTAAGACACGCTCTCGTTTCATTTTGGTATAATATGGACCAATAACTAATCCTATTAAAAGTATACAAGGTGTTACAAAAATACCCCTAATGCCGAATATGGTATATAGGGACCGTCAAACTGAACAACTTTTACTATGGGACCAACTCTGAAATCGCGAAAAAAAACCAGCTGTTTTATACAAAAATTACATACGAAAATATAAAATGTATGAAACAGCTGATTTTTTCCCATTAAGGTTTTGGTCCCATAGTAAAAGTTGTTCAGTTTGATGGTCCCTAGTCCCTATATACCATATTCGGCATTAGGGGTATTTTTGTATTTTGTAACTATAAGTATTTTTGCTGTCGAACAAAGGAAACGAATCTTATCTAAACCATATTAAGATAAATAATATTAGAATAATCGAACACCCGTAGCACCTCAGACGGGAATAATAATTATCTAAACCAATTAGGATCGGTTAATTTGTTCAGATTTGAGTGCAAAACCTACCTATTGGTCTGTCTTCACCAAGTCGCTTCAACATTCAATTCAACTTACGTCAGACGCATGCTATGTTGCCTCCAAATCGTGTTTTCCTTTTCAAGTTTCTGCCATACAAAGTCGTTTTTAGAGAAGATAGGGCATGCGATATTGAAGCATGCGTCTGTTGAAAGTGCAAGAGAAACGGGACTGTGTCAAGATACACCATAAATACCAAAACAATGTTAGCAAAAAATTAGATCAAAACACCATCTGTACTCATGAATTTTTACACAACAATTTTTACGCTTAAGGAAAAATGTCTGCACATTTATTCTTAAACCCAATCAATTTACACAAAGCATACATTTACAAGAGCAACAATAATATTATTAACAATGCTATTTTATAGTTATTGAAAGTTGATACTATTCATGCGGAGTCTAGAGCCGTTTATAATATTGCAGAGACAGGAACTCATGACCTGCCATTTTAATGTCTTCACAGCTGGGCACAGGCCTACAGACGGCTCCAGTTCTTCCAGATTCACTGTAATTACAGTAATTTTACTGTAATACAAACACTGTAGTTTTGTCACTGTCATACCTACTGTATTTATTTTTCGACTTTCATACATCTAACTGTAATTTTCAAACTAAGCTTTGCATTTTTTAATCTGCAAGCACTGAATTGCTGTTCTTCAGTCTGGCTAAAACTAAAAAACGACCGACTGAAACAGTATTTTTTTATATAATACTAAATAATATACTAGATAAAATACGACTCGCACCAGATAATTGAAAATTCTCGGTAGCATAATTGGTCAGTGCATTGGGCCGGAATCCCAAGGGTGCGGGTTCGTGTCCCGTCTGAGGTGCTACGGGTGAGTTGATTTTTTCTAGTATTTTTTCTAATATTATTTATCTTAATACTTTCGACCAATTTCGACAGCTAAGTAACTTTTGACAAAGAGGTAGTCAAAGAGGTTTTGACAATGATCTAAAGCACTCGGTGAAATAAACATACGTAGGTTGCTTTCGTTTAGTATTCACCTGCTTTGTTTTTAACTAACTAATTAAATAGATGGCGCTGGTGTTTTAACATTTTAAAAATTGTCAAGGTAAAATTTATACTAATATCAAAATTGATATTAAATTGATATCAAAATCCCAGGTCCACCAGCAAGGTGATGAAGACTACAGTACTACTACTACAAGACTACAGTATTCATACTTTGCGTTTGCTTCAATTATACAATCGTAATTTCAGTATCACAGGTCTAAGTGGCTTGACATGATAATGCCACCGAAATAAAGTCACCATTTCAAAATGGCGGAAACACTAAATTGCCTATTGTCAGTCGTGGGAGCGCAGACCGAATTATAACAAAAAACTTTGCTATGCAATGCTGGTTTTGTATGGAATGAGATTAAAAATAGTTCGGTTAGGAGGCAATGGGACGTTTTAGAATTACTGCTTTTTGTTGAAGTAACATGTTTTAGAGATGTGTATTTGGATTTATGCCGAATATCGAATGTTGATTCGGTCAAAATTATTAGAGCTTCTGTGTTTTGAAATTGACGTAAAGTGTATTATTCTTTGCTGTATTTAACAACATAGTCAACATACTTACTAATTCATTTTGAATGAGAGTTGTTATTAAATTGAGAGTATATTTTTCTTCAACATAAACTCGCATCCGATAATGTTTTAATAAAGCTTTTATTTTAATTTTATTATCAAATAAACCTTAGCTAATCTCTATAGAAATACTTATACAAATAAGTTATTAGAAAAAATAAAGTAAAAAGTGTTTAAAAAGGAATTACATTTTTTTTACCAATCCCAAGTTTTAGTTTTAGGATGAAGTTTTAATTGAAAACGACAAGTGGCCCTATCATGAGTTGATGCAAACTTTTTTCACTACCGTAAACTATCGTTTTCTCTCTTTCACTCGCATTGACTGTGAGCAGTATATCCGATAGTTTTCGGTATCGTAAACAGTTTGCATCAACTGACGGTAGAGCTAGAACCGAATTTTAAACCAATCGTGTCCCACCACTACAAATTGATTTCAATTGAATTTGATTGTAATTGTCTCTATGACTCGCGTTTTGATGCAACCGAAAACAACAAAATAAAAAATTAAGTAATCTACACGTGACAGTCATGCTCGTGTTCCGAAACGAATCAATTTATGAGTGTCACACAACACCCTCCACTGCAGGGAGGGTACATGAGCCAACTAGCGCCGCCAGTCGATTTTATTTTATTTATTCTAAATAAGCACAATTTCTTAAAAAAGGAATCAGTTACGGTCTTGTGAATGACGTCTAATGTTTATTGAATAACGTTACAACATTACAAAATGCGTGCAGTAGTTTAAAAACGGGTTTGAACCAACAGTGGCTACACTTTTGAGAAAATCGCGTTTTAAACTGTTTGAATGCCTTTTCAAACGGTGTAAAGTTATTCAATAAATATAAGTCGTTATTAAAAAAACCTTGACTGATACCTTTTTTCAGAAATTGGGCTTATTTAGAATAAATAAAATAAAATCGACTGGCGGCGCTAGTTGGCTCATGTCAGCCCCTTAAAGTAATATTGAAGTAATGTTGTGATAGAGACAGAGCTATACATCGCGTATAGCGCCATCTCACTTATGATATTACTTTGATGTTACTTTTGATAGTCAGAGTAAGGATGGTCTGTTCCCCCCGTTTGGCGGCGGGTTGGAGATCACAGGTTGAACCGTTTTCATCGGAAAATGCTGCCGCAAATTTCCTGGTGCACGCCGGTGTTAGATGTACAATTGACCACACCGGGGCTTAACCACCTCTAAGGTTAAAATCGCTCGCACGAATAACGAAGTGCGCCCACGAATTTTTCTGTGGTTTAAGTGGTAAAGCATGTGATTGGCCGATCGTATTACTTCTTAGTAATAGAGGCTTTATATGACAATCCTAAGTGTGAAGAGCTGTGGCCCTATCATGAGTTGATGCAAACGGTTTACGTTACCGTAAACTATCGTTTTCTCTCTTTAACTCGCATTGTCTGTGAGCAGTATATCCGATAGTTTAAGGTGGCGAAAACAGTTTGCAATTCAGCGTTCAATCAACTTGATATCGAACCTTATCCGTGAGTTAATTGTGTCACGGAGCAGGCGCGGATCCACCGTTGTGGGCACTATGGGCATGCCCACAAGCCTAATTTAGTCTCGCTTGGTGCATCTCACTTGCTGGTTATACTATACTTACGACTCCTGAGACAGCGTCAAGATACCTATTTACCTGGTCTAGTCAGAGGCCCTATATTGACTTGGAAATTGGTTTGGTTTCTAATCGAAACTGTTTGACTATTTAATTGGACGAAATCGGGTCTGACTTCCTCCAATGATGATTTCCATTCCTCTGAGGCTAAAGTCCTGATGCGCGGAAAAATGGAAATAATCACATTCAAAAGTCGTTCGTGAATCATGATTGTTCATGAGCGAGTTCCTACTCCGACTCGCACTTGGCCGATTTTCGGGTGGTTGTGACCATAACCTTTTTTGAAGGCTGGATCCGCGCCTGTCACGGAGTGAGACAAACATCGTCCTCATAACGCGATTGTTTTTGGGTAATAGGCCTGCTGCTCTGCTGGACTAAAGTCTGTTCTTTCTTCTTCAACTTCAAGTCACCCGCTGCTGGATGTAGGCATCCTCATTTGCCATCCTTTTCGGTCGTATCCATTTTGCCTCCAGTCCTTTCAAGCTATTTTAGTGATGACATCCGACCATCTTTTTAATAGCTTATCCCAGTAAGCTAATAAGTTACAATAACAATATAATAAATAAAGTAAGCTATAAATTAAAACTATTGGTCTGTCGTGAGAGTGGTTTTAATTGGTTTAATTAATAATAGAGTTCTATTCTGACTAATTAGATCAAAGTGATTGAATTTAAAGAACCGCCTTCACATTCTTCGCTGAAAAGCAATACTTACTTTGAATTGTCTCTCATTATGGAACTATTATAATTTCATGAATGAAACGATTCCTGTGATATTAACGATACTTATCGACCATGATCACAACTCCTAGGAAGAATCATAATAAAATTGTTCTAATTAAACTCATTGATATTTTATCAATGAGTTTACCTCTCGGCAATGTCGACATTCCTGATGGTTGAATTCAAGAAAGATACCAGTTAAACAAATACTTTACCTACCAGTTTTAAAACAGGCTCTGACATGCAAGATTGTTTGTTAAATACATACTATTTTTCATAATATCACAGAATAAAAGATATAAATGTTTTATTTCCCAAATCTGTTAATCGATCTTAAAATAATGGCTTCATTATGAAATGAATTAAACACATAAACTATCATAATGTAGTGTTAGCTTAATAATATACAACATGTTACAAAAATACCCCTAATGCCGAATATGGTATATAGGGATCATCAAACTGAACAACTTTTACTATAACGCTCAAATCGCGAGAAAAAAATCAGCTGTTTCATACATTTTGATATTTTCGATTTTAATTTTTGTATGAAATAGTTGATTTTTTTTCGCGATTTCAGAGTTGGTCCCATAGTAAAAGTTGATCAGTTTGATGGTCCCTATATATTCGGCATTAGGGGTATTTTTGTAACACCTTGCGTATAAAGGTCAATTAAATACAGATACCATACAAGTATTTCTGTTACAAAACAATATGTTTATATAATATGTATGTTATTTTTATGTTCAGTAAACGTCGGGATATCGTTTTTAAACAAGTTTTAAGTTTTAGTTTAAACGCGTTTGATACCTGTGATTTAAAACTACTTAATAAAATGCAACGCACACGTTTAAAAGTTTTTTTACACTACCTGCTCGTCAATGGCATATTATGTGTCATGCAAACCTTTCCTAAAGTAAGTCAATTTTCCCATGGGAATAATGTGATTTGAATTTATAATATACAACTCATGTAGTCGTGCTTGATTGAGGTTGGTTCCAAAAATGTTTAGGTGCAATGAGATTTTATTCTGAGTTAGGCTGCATGTTATGTTATGTACAAATAAAAAAAAAGAATAACATGAAAACTTTTTACGAAATTCATTTTCACCCGCACATCAAGAAGGATTTATTCAAATGTTGAACTGACCACTACAGAATAGACGACAAAAAATATTTAAATAAATACTTAAGTACTTTCTTTATAACAGTCATTGGTTTCAGTTGCCTCGCAGAAAGTATAAAAAGTAGAATATGCATCGCGGGCTTCAATGTGTATTTGTCTAATATAGCGCCCGGGACATAATACACTACTTTAAGCCCTTATTGCATAATCTACTATTATAGGATATGATTCATCTATAATGTTGCTCAAAATTAAGACCCCCAGCGCGTATGCGCAGATCTGTATAACCCTTAGCATGACCACTGAAACACGGTGTATACGCGTGATATATCGATTTATCGACTGTTAAAATCCCTTTTGACAGTTAAACGTGATAGATCGCTATAAGTATCATAGCGCGTTTCGGTGTTCTTGCTGAGGCGGCAGGTCTAACTTTGCCATGTTTTATAATAAGGGGGAATCAATCACTGAGTGCACCATTTCTACGTATTTACCGGCGCAAAAGTTTCCAGTCGAGCAGTTTATTTGAACAATTTTCCTCAACTAATGGTCTAGAAAGTTATGGCGCGTATGCGTAGATCAGTATAACACGTCCGTTATGCGCAGTTTTAATTTATTATTTTCATTAAAGTAGTAGTTTTAGTTGCTTGTCAGATCAGTAGGATAACTCTTGATTCCAATAACAATTAAATTAGTTGTTAATCAACCAAGTTCAATTTCAGACTGTATTCTTGAATTCGTACGTACGATTAAATACTAATTTGCCGAATGAACTAATGAAAGAGATATATTTGATAAGTGAACTAGTCCAATTAAAGGAATCATTCACAAACGCCTCAACTCTAGTTGCCGACCACTACCGCGCAGGCGATAAGTAGCTTTTTCCTTACCTGAGACTGAACACACTGAACACTGCGGTAATGTAACACTAGATGATGTTATGACGACCTCCGTGGTCGAGTGGTTTTGTCTCTGAGGTCCCGGGTTCGATCCCCGGGTGGGTCAATTTAGAAAACGAACTTTTCTATATTGGCTCAGGTCTGGGTGTTTGTGATACCACTGTTATCTCTGATTTCCATAACACAAGTGCTTTAGCTACTTACTTTGGAATCGGAGCAATGTATGTGATGTTGTCAAATATTTCTTTATTTTATTAGTTGTCATTAATTGACTGTGTTCAGAGACAACGGAGTTACCTCGCTATAGGACGTATTAATGGTGGCAGGGTCTTTTCGTTCGTAAATTGATCCCGCTGCATATTGTTATGCAGTTGTCCTACTGCATGCGTTGCGCTCGCGCCGGTGAATGCCCGCAGCGTACTTCCCCGCGCGCTTTATTACTTTACTCAACAACCTGACGAGAGCGGGAAAAACGAGTTCAATTAACAAGGAGGTGGGATCCATCATTTACTGGGGACGATAAACAGTTTTTATTCTGCTCTCGACTTGGATTCGAGTTCCCTTGGGAATTCTGCTAACGAAATATGTGAATCCGTTTCTATCCAGAGATAGGTAGGAGGTAATCTATAATATGACAAATTACTTACACGGAGTATTTATAAATGAATCATTTACTGTAATTGAAATATTCTTTATTCAAATAAGCTCACATAGTAAGCATTTTTAAATCGTCATTTATTTTACCCTACCATCCATTATGACGTCTTTTAGCTGACAAGAAAAATGGGCTCAAAAAATTTATCAGCTTTATCAGATGGAACTATATTTACAAATATGTATATCGTTTCCAGACATTACATTCATACATGTAACAATTAAGGAGCCGACATGAGCCAACTAGTGCCGCCAGTCGATTTTATTTTATTTATTCCAAATAAGCCCAATTTCTTAAGAAAGGAATCAGTCAAAGTCTTGTGAATGACGTCTAATGTTTATTGAATAACGTTACGTCATTACAAAATGCGTGCAATAGTTTAAAAACGGGTTTGAACCAACAGTGGCCACTTTTAACAAAATCGCGTTTTAAATTGTTTGAATGCCTTTTCAAACTTTGAAATCCATTGAAAACTCTAAAATGGTGACATTAAGTTTATGAAGCACCTGCAAATTAACTTATAATTTACCTCGTAACATTAGAGTAGATAAATGTCATAGGTTTTCTCCAGTTTTCTCAATGGAAGCATTTTCCAATTTCATCTAACTCTGATCGATATTTAATGGAGGATTTCATTACTGGTTCGATTCATAAGTCTGTCATCAGGCAATTCCTAGTAGCGCAGTGTTTTTTTTATGTGAAACAGTTTTGATTCGATTACGATAATTGCATATAAATTGGATTAGAAGATTAACGATACTTAGAATTTACATCAATTTTCGGAGTTGGAAAATCCAATTTTCCCTTTAATATTATTATTATTTAGAAGGGGGGCGCCAGCGAAGCCGGAGGGGTGATCTGTCTCCCTAATCGGAACCATTTCACCCAAATTCTCCCTTTGGTTTATAAGGAATTTTGTTTTGGTTTGATCACAAAACCCAATATTCCCCATCTCAACTTTCATGTTAATGTTTGCGTTAACCTTTCTTTGTGTAAAGAAGGAAGTCGCAGGCGCATCGTTGATGACCAATTTTGAAATGTCACCGGTGACGTCATCAACAAAGAAAGTTCAAAAATTCTGTAACTCAGTCTTACTTACAGTTTTTGCTCTCTTTCTGGCTGGAAAGGAAAAGGACAGCACTATCAATATTTAGAAAGATGACGATTTTTTCTATTATTCGACATCAGCCCAATGCGGTTGATGTGCCTTCCAAAGCACGGAGGAGCTCAAGATTATATTTTTTGATCACCCATCCCGTGACCGACTCTTGCGAAAGTTACTTAACCTCCGCAATCGCAGGGCCACCGAGCTCTTCCTTAGGCATATACCAACTATTAAATACTTAGATAGGTATTAGTACTTTATTAAACAGTGATTTTTTTTGCCGCTTTTTGTCTCTAAGAATGCTGTGTTTTTGGTTATGGCTTATATGGTTTTAATGTAAAATTCTCAAGAAAAACTATTTTATATAAATATATTCTTCCAGTCAGTGGTTTGTCTATGGATTACACTAAAATAAAATAACAAATAGTATGAAAAAACCTTGTCCTTTGTAATCCATAAAATCGTAAGGCCTTTAAAAAAATACAACCTTCACTAATGTTGATAAGATTTCTGTAAAATTCGCACAACCGTGAGCGAATAAAAGACAACGTGGCAATGTCAGCGCGCAGGAAGTTCACAAACACCCAGCCGCAACAAAAAAAACTAGTCGGTTACGATTCGCTACGGCGCGGTAGGGTTGACATATATTATGATATGAAACGAAAAAGGATTACCTATCATTATTTATTTATCATTTTTTATATCTTTGTAAAAGTGCTTAATCAAAGTCATCATTATCATAATATTAACAGGCCATTATAAATAAATCATAATCTGATTCCAAAGTTAGTAGCTTAAGCATTTGAGTTTTGGAAATCAGAGACAACAGTGTAACTACAAACACCCAGACCTGAGTCAATATAGAAAAGTTCGTTATCTAGTTTTTGTGTAAAAAAGTCTGGAACGGGTGGTAGAAAAATATAGACGATTCAAAAGGGCTTAATTACTAAGTTTATTTTAATTTTTTACTTTTACTTTACTAAATTAACCCAGCCGGGGATCGAACCCACGACCTTCAGAGATGGCGATACTTTTTTTTTTAATTGTGCAAACTTATTATATTTAAGTGAGTATGTGACCTTTTACCTCGACTAAGTACGCGTGTCTTAATTTAGACTTTACTTAGAAATTGTAATGTCTGACATGAATTTTTGAAAGTTTTAGGTGCGAATGTTTCAAGGACAATTATAATTAAATGAGTAAATTATTGTCACTTCATTATTAAACATAGTACTTTGAGGTTTCAAGGATAAATTGAGTTTTTGAGCATTTTTTAGAAATGTTAAAACATAGATATTGTAAAATGAATAGCGAAATATGAACAAAGTGTTTCGTACATATTGGAACAAATTGATTGTATTGTGGGTCAAAAAAAATTAATTAGACGAATTCGAGTCCCGTCTGAGGTGCTACGGGTGTGTCGATTTTTTCTAGTATTTTTTCTAATATTATTTATCTTAAAATAAAAATGCGAAAAATCTAAATTTAATAATTATATAGCTGTTTCATGTTTATCGATTGTCAAAACATCTGGAAAGATGTTTCTTTCGAATGTGGGGGTATTTCCTTACATTGATGAAATTGCGCTGGCTTGCAGCGAAGAAGTTAAAAGTACTAGAAAATTTCGCCGCTCCCACTAGCGACTCGGTAGCATAATTGGTCAGTGCATTGGGCCGGAACCCCAAGGGTGCGGGTTCGAGTCCCGTCTGAGGTGCTACGGGTGAGTCGATTTTTTCTAGTATTTTTTCTAATATTATTTATCTTAATTAGACGAACTTACTATTAAACTAAGTTCAAGTACCTAATTCATTTATTTAACTAGCTACCTCTCGTGCGTCTCGTCAGTAGCTATGCAATGGTTAATGTCACGGACTGGGACGAATATCGTTCGACAATCGCAACTATAATATAATAATAATATTTGACAACTTCACATACATTGCTCCGATTCCAAAGTAAGTAGCTAAAGCACTTGTGTTATGGAAATCAGAGACAACGGTGGTATCACAATCACCCAAACCTGAGCCAATATAGAAAAGTTCGTTTTCTAAATTGACCCAACCGGGGATCGAAACCGGGACCTCAGAGATGGCGACACCTTGAAAACCGGTGTACGAAGCCACTCGACCACGGAAGAATTCTTTTTGTGATAGACCCTTAAATTTTATAAAATTGGACAGTCCACGCGTAAGTAACGAGAGGCTGAAATCTCCATCATGATTATGAATATTTATATGTCAAACTTAATTGTCTCTATGAACTTACCCTTGCTTGCTAACCTAAGCCTTCGCGCAGGCTTCGGTGGGACAATACTACAAAGTCAAGATCGTGGGAGAGGAACGGTTGTCGTTTGTCATAAAGTGCGCGTGACCTCCTAGTGTGCTATGCTTTCCTGGTATTTTGTTAAGAGCGCGTAGTCTGCACACTAGCGCCGCCATTGAAAAAATAAACATAGTGCTTAAGACCTTGTCCAGAAAGGGCGATTTTAAACGCGATTTTGGTTACATTGCTGTTAATATTTCACACGTTGCATACGTCGCTGGCCCTAAGCGAACACTATATATCGAATCGCGTCTCATTCGCGCGTAGCTCTGGACAGGGTCTTAATAAAGACGAGATTGTGAATTATCTCTCTGTAGTGCACTCCGAAGAAGCTTTGTGGTACTTTTATCGCTTAAACAATATTTTATAGCTATGGAGTGGCGAATTTCGCAAAAGAATTCATTAAACTAAACGACAGGTTAGAAAATATTGTAATACGATGTAAAATACCACAAATCTTTTTCGCATTGCTCTACAGAGAGATAATACACAACTTCATTTTTATTCCTATGATTATTTTTCTAATGGCGGCGCTAGTGAGCAGACTAGGCGCCCTTAACTAAATATTTTAAGATTTAAATGAAAATTGTTTAAAAAAAAAATTGATGAGAAAACTGTTAGTAAATACCTAATCACATAAATAATTTATATTTCTAATTTTAATAAAATATTTCAGTTCCTTTTAAATTCGTTAAGTACTTTAAAATTATTAAATGCATTAATAGTAGGAAATGAGAACAAAGTTATAATTAAAAGTTAAGTAGGAAGTGGCGCGACTATTGTTTTCAAATCTGATAACTTACTCGTATTCATAATTTACTTAACAGCTTTTCAATGCAATATTGCACTCAACTTTTTTGCATAATAAATAATAAAAAGAACAACGTGCTGAATGTACGTACCAACCAATAATTATTAAGTTTATTTGAATAAATAAATTATGACTTGACTTGACTTCAAATGGGAAAACCGTTTCTTCGGACCATCAAACTGATTAACTTTTATTATGGGACCAACTCTAAAAAAAATCAGCTGTTTCATACAAAAACTAATAACGAAAATATCAAAATTTATGAAATAGCCGATTTCATAAAACGCCATCTATCGATTTTATTTTGAACTATTTTTTATTTTTATTTGAGCTGCCTAAAAGTCGCCTTTTAAAAATTGTTAACTCAAAATCGTCTCTCTCTCCCCAGTGGCGCTACGCGACGCCCCTCGAGCTGGCCGCTACGCTCGCGAGCACGCTGGTCGCGGCGCTCTGCTCGTGTGCGCTGCTCGCGGCCATCGTCGTGTACGGCGAGATCACCTCGCTGTTTGTACAGAGGCATCGCGCGACAGAGACCACTCCACACGTGTATGTGCTGAAGCTGTTCGGAGGGGGAACGATACTGTGAGTATTTATTTTATTCATTTATAAACATCAACAAGATTAACATTAAATCATTCACAGCAAAAAGAAAATTAAGAACACTTTAAATGCAATCTTAATTACAGATGTTACACAATAGCAATTAAAAATTAAATATGTTATAGGTACCTAATTTATAAAGCATGCAGTACAATTCGAATTGATCAAACATTTTCAAATCAAAATAAATCATTCAGAGAAAATTAAAGTTAAAAAGGGTATCAACAATTATATTAGAGTAGTATTTTAATATTATTAGTAATTAATTTGTGATTAGTATTTATAAGTTCCTATTTTCATTTTATTTTTTGTATCATTCACTCATTCGATTTTGTCAAATTTCCCGCGCACGGGCTAGCTAGCAGCGGTCCGCATGCATGGACGCTTCATTAAGGCGCGTTTCCATTATGCAAGTGCTTGCATACATGTATGACGTCAGACTTGTGTGCCACTTGCACACATTTGAATTGGAAACACGATTTTGTTCAACTTGCATACAAGATTTTAGTGGTATACAAGTTAGTTCAGTCATTTTTACAAAGTAATAAAGTCATAAACAAAGTAATCCTCTATGCACGACCGCATGCGCTTGCAACTTGCGTGCAAATGTGCCGACTTGATTATTGTGCGTACAAGTTTAAACCTAATTGCATACAAGTTGCAACTTGTTTGCAAGTTGTTGTTTCCACTGTACAATTTGCATGCAACTTGCAACTAGTATGCAAATCACTTGCATAATGGAAACGCGCCTTTAAGGATGCATCGTGAGTCCACTAATTATTGAATGATTTTTTCATCAATGGCGGCGCTAGTGGACGACGCGCTCTTACATACATGTATCGACCATTCATTCTTTATGTGTACGCAGGCCGGCGGGTAACCGCACCCTACACATGGACGCGCTCGTGTCCGACTCGGTGTCGTTCGGCGTCGCGTCGGTGGCCATCATGGCGGGCCAACTCGCCACCGCCGCCATCGCTGTCACGCTCGCGAACTGGGCCGCCAACAGAATGGTAATGGTCTTGATCTCTTATAAACACCATCGGCATCACATCACAATGATTATTAAATATACTGTTGTGGTCTCTTGTGGTAAACGCTGACGTCGGCGTATGAAATGTATAGGAACGTTTACGCTGACGTCAGACGTCGCGTATAGCGTAAAATAGGAGACCATAGCCTAAAAATTTAATTGTACAGTTGACGACCTCCTTGCTCGTGTTACTTCCTAGTTTTCATGGTGACGCTTTTGAGGTCCCCGGTTCGATCCCCGGCTTGGTCAATTAAGAAAACGAACTTGTCTAGAGGGTTATTTGTAAAAGACCAATAACCTCGCAGGATTTGATTACTAACATCACGTTCTACGACTTTTCGAAAAAATCAAAAAGAATGTCGACTTTTCATACAAAACTCGATGCTGTTCAGACATTTGTATGGAAAGTAGTTTTTTTCGGAAATGTCGTAATCTACTCCAGCGAAGTTGTTGGTGTTTAACAAATAACCCTGTATATTGGCTCAGGTCTGGGTATTTGTTGTTACCACCGTTGTCTCTGATATACATAACACAAGTGATTTATCTATGTGATGTTATGGAATATTTATTTATATTATATATTTATCTCTCTCTCTCTCTCTCTCTCTCTCTCTCTCTCTCTCTCTCTCTCAACCTCAGCAGTGAAGATGCTTAAACTGATATCGATCTCCACCATAAACATTTGTACTGTCTCCAGGTCTCCAGATTAAGATGGCGGCTGCTTCGAGCTGTGATCACGCAAGAAGTCGCCTTCTTCGACACTAACACTAACATGAACTTCGCCACCACACTCACTGAGTACGTACCTACTTATTAACATAACTAGCTTCCTTAGAAATTAAACACTTTTTAAAACTTTTTGAAACGTAGGGAATTCTAAAAAACCAATAAATACAAACTAAATAATTCCAAAACAAAACCTGAATTAATAATATACGCGCTGTCATCCGTAAAAAGTGTTTTATTTCTAATGAACTGTACGCGCGAAAGTCTTAGAAGTGTATAACTAGCTTCCGTTTGCGACGTCATATAGATACATACAATTTTAGTTACAAAACCCTTTCTTTAGATGTCTAAGTCATAATAACTGTCTATATAGGAACCAAGTAGAAACCATATTTGGAATCAATCCGTCCAGCGGTTTGAGTTGAGCTATGCGATTATGAACGGGACATCCTTTTGATTAAAGACGTCTGATTAAGGGAGATTAAATGCTCAGTCTGGTATCAGTTCATTCCATCAGTCTGTGTATATACTTTGAATTTTTTCCAGACTGTTGATCCAAAATTTGTACCAGACTGATGGAATGGACTGATGCCAGACTGAGCATGTAATCTCTTTCAAATATGTGTCAATTTTTACCCTATCTCAACTTTGTATGGTACCTTTTGATTAATAGATTTCCACATCTTGGTTAACGTTTTTTGCTTGCAGCTAATTTTCAATGGCAAATACTATTAATACTAAATAGTATTTTATCATTGCAAGTTAGCTATTTGCTTTGATCAATCATTTATTGTTTGTTGTGCAATAATTTGTCTCTGTATAAACTCGGAGCTCGGTGTCGCGGTGGTATAAAGTTGGTCATGGGATGGGTGACAACAAAAATTTATTACCTCGAGCTCCTCCGTGTTTCGGAAGGCACGTTAAGCCATTTGGTCCTGGCTGCATTGCAGTCGTTAATACCCACCAATCCGCATGAGACCCGCGTGGTGGGCTATGACCCATACTAATTAATAAATTATTATTGTTCTCAGGGACATGGACAAGTTGAAGGCCGGTGTAGGCGAGCACGTGGCCATGACGGCGTTTCTGTGCGGAACCGTAGTACTTGGGGCCGCCCTCTCTCTCTCCTACGGCTGGGAGCTGACGCTGGCTGGGTTGTCTGTCGTGCCGGTGTCCATAATAGTGGCTGGTGTGGTTTCTAAGGTAAAAATTGAGACTTTTTCCTTTTTCGCTTTGTTTTTATCCTTCAATTTATTTTTCTTTTACATACACACACACTGTTCTTTTTCTCTCTTTCCCTTACTAGAGTAAATAGAAAGAAAATAAGAGCGAAGAAGAAGACTTTGCCCTGCTTTCTCTCTCTTTTATCTACGGTTGGGAGTTCATGTTAATCGTAACATTCTTCATAATTTTCGTCCGTTACAATTGCTACAGCATCTTTTTACTGATTAGGTTTGTCTATTTTATATATTAGAGAATATACGTATAAAATAGATAAGTACGTCGTTGAGGCAGCATCTCTTCGCCATATATTCAGCGAAAAGGGAAGTACTTCCGCCGAGCTAGGTGTCTGTGTTCGGGGACCGCGGTCCTACTGTTCGATGTTGGAATTTGTATTTATGCGCAGTGCTGAGAAAACTTCGATATCGTGAATCAGGTCTCCATACATTTATGGCTTGAAGTTAGCTTGACGTAGTGCGACGTCACGTCTGCGTAATGTTTACATATTATTGTACTTTTCGCTGATCCTGCATTTCTTAGTCATTCGTCGATTTGCTTATGTAGCGGTATGATCGCGCCGCTACATACGTAATTAGTTAACCGATGATAGACATATATACGTAGTAATTACATTACAAGTAATTGTTCCTACAGTACCAAACCAAGTGGTCAGCCGAAGAAGTCCGTGCGTATGGCACGGCCGGCAAAGTGGTGGAGGAAGCGCTCGCCGCCATACGGACTGTTAGAGCGTACGGCGGGGAACAGAAGGAACTAGACAGGTAAATACAACAATTTGACGTCTTAACACCATCAACGCGTAGGCCCTTCCTCCTTATCCACCCATAAAAAAGGCCTGTGCCTCAGCAGTGGGGACATTAAATATGTGTGATGTGGATGTGTAGGTACGCGTCGGGGCTGGTGGGCGCGCGCAGGGCGGCGCGGCGGCGCGGCGCGTGGGCGGGCGCGGGCGCGGGCGGCGGCTGGCTGCTCACGTACGCGCTCAACGCGGTCGTGTTCGCGTACGGCGCGCAACTCTGTGTGAGGGACATGCCGCTGCCCGCTGCGGAACAACAGTACCACCCTGGGATCATGCTAACAGTGAGTGAAAGTAACATTGTTTTTTGAATAATATACAAGTACCTGTGTACAAAGTAAGAACATAAACTCTGTTTATGTTCTTACTTTGTCTGAAGTAAATTGTGAAAATTAAGATCGTGTTAATACTACTGATTGCATTTCAATCACGACGTTCATTTTACAAGATTTCGACATTATGTAATTGAAAAGAAATTACTAATCAATTATTCACACTTGCACACTTCACACTTTCTTTACATTCACATCATAACTTTAAAGCCTTAATAACTTCTAGTGAACTAAGTTAAGTTTTTGTTCAAATGTAAGTAAAAAATGAGTTCTTCCTTAGATCCTCTTCTGCACGTTCATGGCAGCACAAAACATAGCGATGTGTCAACCGCATTTAGAAACATTCTCCACCGCGCGTGGCGCCGCCAAATCTCTGTTCAAGTTACTAGAACGCAAGTCAAAGATCAATGCGCTTGAACAGAAAGGACACAAGCCTGCCAAGTTCCGGGGGGACATCACGTTCGAGAACTTGTACTTTAACTACCCTTCGAGGCCCGACGTTAAGGTAAGTTCATAAAATACATATTAAAACACAAGAAAAAAGGTTGTGATAGATTGAAAATAAAAGTAGTCCTAGGTTAGTACCTTGAGGCACTCCTAAAAGTGATTTTATATCGGATTTCAGGTGTCGTTGAAGTTAAAGGTATTGTTCTTAAAGTTGTTTACTAGAAAATAATTTTAAATATAAATGATTAGTTTTCGTGATTTGGTAAGCCATACAATCTTAAACAGGTGTCCCCCAAGGTTTTTATTTAGGACCACTTTTCTTTACTAAGTAGAACCATGTTAAAACAATTGCTTATAATTTGTCATTGATTTTAAAGCTAAAAAATTACGTTTAATATAGTATGGACAATAATTGAGACAAAAGGCGACGAAATCTTTTTTAAATCGTAGCTTTGCCGCACTCGGCATCAAATTAGTTCTTGATTATTTCTGTGATGTTAACAAAATAAGAACTTAATTATTTGATATGAAACGTTTGTCATCAGGTATTACGCGGGTTAACACTGAAAGTAAACGCAGGCGAGACAATAGCTTTAGTGGGCGGGTCTGGCTGCGGCAAATCAACTTTACTGCAACTACTGCAGAGGTTGTACGAGCCGGATAGTGGGCGAGTGTTGGTGGACGGTCATCCACTTAATGACTTGGACTTGCATCACTTCAGGAGTAGCATTGGTAAGGATTATTCATCATCTTAGCAGCCACTGTAGATTTTGGCCTTCCCCCATGGCTGGGTGTTGACATTATCTACACGCATGTGGGTCACAGTGTTGAATCGCTTTCACAGTAATAATGTTTCTTTTTTAATTAAATCAGTAGATTATGTTATCCGGTAAAACTGGCTTAAGAGTTTAGGAGTATCTACTTTTGAATCATCCAGATTTTCTCTAAACATTATCGATACCTTTTTATCTGACTTAAGAAGATTTTGCTTTTGCGCCTAAGAAACTTGACAACTTTTTTAGAAATAACGACAATATTTAGAAATAATGACAACATTTTATGTGACGATTGCTGATGATTGAGATAATATATTGGATCAGGTGTGCGATTGTGTAAAACAATCGAGTATTCATTTTACTGTTATAATGAGAATTATCCCGTTTGACAAATGAAATCGTACGTTTTGAACTGTCAAATGAATAGGATTGTTTTACACAACACAAGTCACCTAGCAGAAGCCACAGTTTCATAATAATAACATTTCCATTATAGGCGTGGTGGGCCAAGAGCCAGTGTTATTCTCGGGCACGATCCGCGAGAACATCGCGCTAGGAGTCGACGACGCTAGCGACGAACGGATCATCGCAGCCGCTAAGACTGCTAACGCTCATTCTTTCATCACCAAACTCGCTAAGGTATGACCACGTGGGACGCTGGCGAGATGCTACATGAATAAATAAATATTTGACAACATCACATACATTGTTCCGATCCCAAAGTAAGTAGCTAAAGCACTTGTGTTATGGAAATCGCAGACAACGGTGGTATCACAAACACCCAGACCTGAGACAATATAGAAAAGTTCGTTTTCTAAATTGACCCAACCGGGGATCGAACCTGAGACCTCAGAGATGGCGACACCTTGAAAACCGGTGTACAAAGCCACTCGACCACGGATGTCGTCAAAAGAGTGTTAGTATTGTTTGCAAAAGTGCATTAATCTTGTATAATACCTACATAATTACTTTTGTGTTTAGTTTCTAAGCTTTTTGCTATAATAAATATATTTTTATTTTCATATGAACAGGGCTACGACACAATGCTAGGCGGGAACGGAACCTCCCTCTCCGGCGGCCAGAAGCAAAGGGTCGCGATAGCTCGCGCGTTGTTGCGCGACCCGAGCATATTGCTACTGGACGAGCCCACGTCTGCGCTGGATCCTACTGCGGAGAGACAGGTAATTTCATCGACCTAGAAAACAAGCTCTGCCCGGAAGTAATACTTGCTTACTATTGCGCGTCTCTATAGTGACAAGCAAAAGAATGAAGGATTTTTTTTCTGTCACACTCATTACAAAATTATTATAGTGCATTTAAATTGTGATTAGTTTGTCTTGAAAATGATACAATTCAAGAAAGAGGAATGAATGAACGTTATTTTCAATACCGATAGCGGAGATGACGTAAGCAAGTGTAGGCTACATGATCTTCTGTTTCGGAGTGCTAATAGTCTATGGGTAATTCATTCAGTACGGACCTAAAAACCCGCAAAACCTTATAGTAAACGTGATAATTTAACGCTTAATTATATTTGTCTACACTATCGCATGGGTGTACCTGTGAAAGATAGATGTGTGTAATAAATAAATAAATAATTACTGCTTCATTCAGGTGCAAGCAGCATTAGACGCGGCGTCTAAGGGGCGGACCACACTGGTCGTCTCCCACCGACTGTCTACCATCGTGAATGCCACTCGGATTGTGTACATGCAGCAGGGTTAGTTAGAATTTTAATTAGGTCTTGGGTATTTTTTGTTTCATTAATTATTAAATTGTTATATACAGGGTGTTTCATAATAACCCGATTTTTTTATTTGTATAGAAATCTACACAGTGACAACCCTATACGTAGTAGACTAATGCTGTCAATAATCAACACGATTACTATGCAGTTTACCATGAAAAGAAAAAATAAAGTTTTTCAAATATGGCAAAGAGTTTGTACAGATTAAAATACGTCGTTTTGTACCTCAAGCGCTCTGAAGTTGCCGCATATCACTGTCTGTTGTCTATTTAAACGTATTGTACTTACCTTTGAATTAAAATTGTTGAGATGGATCTCTTCACCATATTCAGCGAAAAGGGAAGTACTTCCACCGAGCTAGTCTGTGTTTGGGAACCGCGGCCCAACTGTCGAATGTTAATGTATAATATGAATCACGGTCAATCTTAATCTAATAATGTTTTCGGCATTACCTAAACCTGATCATGTGCAAGGTCGTGGGTTCGAGTCTGAGATGAGTTGTTTTTTCGTGTATAATTTTTTAAATAATATTAAATTTCAGGCGCTGCGTTAGAAGAAGGCACCCACTTAGAACTCCTTGAGAAACAAGGATTATACCACAAACTGGTGCAAGACGACATGACGCAGCAAAGCGCGATGGCCGCCATGAGGACTGAAGACGACATGTTGGACGGAATGGAGGAAGTTAAGGAAATTAGGAGGGCTTCGTTCCAGAGGAGGTCTACACATAGAGGTGAATATCAGGGATGTTAGGGAGCTCCGCAACCATAACCGGAACTATCGGATATCCGAAATAAATAAACTATTCAATTCCGTAACCGAATCCGATGTAAAAGTTTCGGATAATAGGATTTCGGAGGATAGGGACGGAGTCTTAATGGGACACGTTATGACAGGTTTTTCTGCCCGGTCCAGCCGACACACTAGTTATTTCTCAAAAATCTACGTAACTGAAACTATCCGAAACTAGCGGATAATCCAAAATAATTTCATATCCGTAACCGTAACCGAAATGAATATAATATAAATACATTTAAAAATATAGTATTATAATAAAGAAAGATGAGTAAAATTAGATGACGACAATTACTTTTCACACAGAGCGTATCCTTTAAATCAAAAACTCTAACTTTTTTATTTCATAAACTTTGTTTTTCTCTCTCAACTTTTTATAAGTAAGTACATTCTAATTCCAGAGTCCATGATCCGCGGCAGCAGACGCATGGGCAGCATCTCCACGGTCCCCACTACCACAGACATTCCCGAAGGAACGGAAGATTTCTCGGAGGAAATCCCCGAGGTTTCCTCTTGGAAACTGCTCAAGTTGAACACTCCGGAGTGGAGGCTGCTGGTGGGGGGGGCCGTGGCCTCCCTGCTGGTGGGCGCGACGATGCCCACTTTTGCTCTGTTACTGTCGAAGCTGTATGGGGTGAGTTTTTAATAAGTACTTATTTATTACTTACTAGCGACCGCGACTTCGTCTGCTTGGAAAGTTTTCTGCTATCTCTCGGGAACAATTATTTTTTCTGGATGAAAGGTACCCTATGTCCTTCTCTGTACCCATGACAACGTGTCATGCAAAATTTCATGATGATCGGTTCAGTGGTTAAAACGTGAAGGCGTAACAAACAAACAAACGGACTTCCGCATTTATAATATTAGTAATATCAGATTAGATAATAGGTCTATAAAATGTAGTTGGTTTAACTAACTTGTTTGTTACACAGATGTTCGCGTGGACCGATCAAGATTTGATTCTATCAGAGTCCCGCCGCTACGCGCTGTACTTCCTGCTGGCGGCGGCGGCCTGTGGCGCCGTCACGTTCCTGCAGACTTGGCTGTTCTCCGTCGCAGGAGTTAACCTCACCGACAGGCTGAGGAAGATGTGCTTTGGAAACTATCTCAAGCAGGTAACTGTCTTTTCTCACTTATGCTCTGAAATATTATAATCACATTTGATAAAAGAATAAATAAATATAAATATTTGACAATATCATACTCCATACATTGCTCCGATTCCAAAGTATTAGCTAAAGCACTCGTTTTATGGAAATCAGAGACAACGGTGGTATCACAAACACCCAGACCTGAGCCAATATAGAAAAGTTAGTTTTCTAAATTGACCCAACCGAGGATAGAACTCGGGACTTCAGAGATGGCGACACCTTGAAAACCGGTGTACAAAGCCACTCGACCACGGAGGTCGTCGAATGTAAAATGTAATGTTTGTGTCCAGGAGCAGGCGTGGTTCGACCAGGCCGGCAACTCGGTGGGGGCGCTGTGCGCGCGCCTCGCCGCCGACTGCGCCGCCGTGCAGGGCGCCACCGGTGCGTATTAATGTACCAGCGAACTATAATCTATGGAACGACCATTCTGCTTAATAAATGACACCACACGAAAATCACAATTAATTAGGTGGAGCTAAAATGTTGGCATTTAATTACACAGCACAGAGCCACTGTACACTGGTTGCATAATAGCGACCATGATTTTGTACAGTACAATCATAGATATTTTCTATACTAATTAAAAGAAAAAATATGATATGTTATATCTGCATCTTTTTATTGCGTTCTTTGCATCTTTTACACTATTCTAATAATCTCTCTCTTTCTCTCTCTTCTTTACAATACAAACTGCAATCATTGTAAAGAACGCTAACGCTGTTGTGCGGGTTGTCATTTTTTAAGCAATATTTGTTTGCAATTACACTTCCGTAAATTTAAATTCGCTGGATTGTACACACTATTTTATTTATTTCATTTTATTACTAGCATTCCGCCCGCGTGGACTACGGGTTAGACCCCCTAAAGCAATGGCAAGAATATGGTAGATAAGATACCATACATAAAATCCCGGAAAATTGATATAAAATCGCCACTTTATATATTTTTTTAATTATAAACTTCATAATGGCAACCCTAGACTTCAATTGTAATTTGCTTTTCCCATTAATGGGATCGAAAACAATAGTTTTTTTGCATCACTTTGTAGTTTTCCATAAAAATATTTTGCAGGTTACTATGAAACAGAGACATATAAAATTAGTGTAACATTTACGTGGATGACACATCATTGATGAGGCATCGTTCCAGGTACCCGTCTGGGCACAGTACTGCAAGGAGTGAGCACCATGAGCATCGGCGTGACGCTGGCCATGTTCTATTCCTGGAAGATGACGCTCGTCAGTCTACTCAGCGTGCCCTGCGTAAGTTTCAGTATTGAAAGAGACGTCATCGCAATTAAACAGTGTCTAAATTGAACAGTGTTTAAATCTTTTGTGGTAAGGCCGTTATTGTCGATTCAGTTTTTCGAAAATTCCCAAAATGGCGGAAAAATGGGGAAAATCATATTTCAGCCATTTCGTTCAATGCTCAAAAATGTCACAAAAACGCGCGGTCTACAGCTCTACAGGGCCACTAGTATGTATGTAGTGATATGTATGTGTGTTGGTAGGTGATGGGCGGCATCTGCCTGGAGAGCTACGTGACGCGGCGCGCGGAGGCGGCGGAGGCGCGCGCGCTCGAGCACGCGGCGCGCGTCGCCACCGAGGCCGTGCTCAACGTGCGCACCGTGCACACGCTGGGTGAGCGCCACACACACGACACGCACGGACACCTACACACACACCACACACCACACATCACATCACGGTGCAATACATACGCCTACACTGGCCTTCAACACTAAGTAATCACACTTTTAAAATATACACAAAGATATATTTTCGAAATAATTTCTCAAAAAATAGGTTTTTTTTAATAATAACTTCTTAATCGATAAGCTTCTTGAAAAAATACCTTGTTTTTATTTCAAAACTCTAACTTTCAACAAGAATTAATTATGCTGAAATTGCAAATAATTTTGATGTTACGTTTGTACTTATTAAATTAAATTCACAGAATATGTTAACAGTTACACTACATCTAGAACGTTAAGCTCTACCATGAGTTGATGCAAACTGTTTCCGCTACCATAAACTATCGGATACACAAGGTGTTACAAAAATACCCCTAATGCCGAATATGGTACATAGGGACCATCAAACTGAACAACTTTTACTATGGGACCAACTCTGAAATCGCGAAAAAAAAATCAGCTGTTTCATACGTTTTGATATTTTCGATTTTATTTTTTGTATGAAACAGCTGATTTTTTTTCGCTATTTCAGAGTTGGTCCCATAGTTAAAGTTGTTCAGTTTGATGGTCCCTATATACCATATTCGGCATTAGGGGTATTTTTGTAACACCTTGTATTGTTCACAGTCGGGTAGCGAAAACAGTTAGCATCAACTCATAGTTGGGGGCATAGGAAGAGCACTGTCCGGCTTCTTAACTCACAAGTGTCCCGCAGGTGTGGAGCAAACGATCCTGGACCGCTACACGTCGTCGCTGCAGCGGGGCTCCAGCGTGACCGCGCTGATCCGCGGGCCGGTGTACGGGCTCTGCCTGTGCGCGCCCACGCTCGGGTACGCCGTCTCGCTCGCGTACGGCGGGTATCTGATCGCGAGGGAGGATCTGCCTTATGCTTCGGCTATACTGTGAGTATTTTTATTGTATTATTCACCTAATATACATTACCAAAGTACCCCTAATGTCGAATATGGTTGATAGGGACCATCGAACTGAACAACTTTTACTATGGGACCAAGTCTGAAATTGCGAAAAAAAAATCAGCTGTTTCATACATTTTAATATTTTCTTAAATGATTTTTGTATGAAACAGCTGTTTTTTTTCGCGATTTCAAAGTTGATCCCATAGTAAAAGTTGATCAGTTTGGTGGTCCCTATCTATCATATTCGGCATTAGGGGTACTTTTGTAACACCTTGTATTGTTGGGTGAGACCCTCGGAGGACTCTGAAACTGAAATCGGCTAGGAACCGATGATGATGATGATGAATATAATGTCAATAGTTATGTAATTGTGTCTGTTTTAAAATCACAAGGAACTCATGGGAAACAAAACCCCACAAGTCCCATTATTAGAACCTCTGGGAAGAAAAATCCCAAAAGCTCCGTCATGGGACAACTTCAACGGAACTTCTGGGAATCTTTTTATTGCTTGTACACTGGCGTACACTAAAATAAAAATAAATAAAGATTAGACGATATCACAAACATTGCTCTGATTCCAAAGTAAGTAGCTAAAGCACTTGTGTTATGGAAATCAGAGACAACGGTGGAACTACTAAAACCCTTCGTTTTCTAAATTGACCCAGCCTGGGATCGAACCCGGGACCTCAAATATTGAAAACCGGTGTAGAAACCACTCGACCATAGAGGTCGTCGCATACCAATGATATTATATTATAAGGTGGTACCAAATTAAGTAACAATACTGAAACAGGTGATACTGTTGTTAAAACTGAATAACTTTCTCCAAGGAACATGGTCGAAAAACGAAAAAAAAATTTCATCCTCCCATACAAAATGTGTTGGTCAGCTGATTGACTTAGTATGGAAAAGCGAAAAAAAAAACAATTTTTCGACCTATGTTCCTTTATGAAAGTTGTTCAGTTTAAGCAACACTATCACCTGTTTCAGTATTGTTACTTAATTTGGTTCCACCTTATACAACGTGTTACAAAAATATCAAAATGTATGAAACAACTGATTTTCTTTCGCGATTTCAAAGTTGGTCCCATAGTAAATTTAAGTTGTTCAGTTTGATGGTCCCTATCTATCAGATTTGGCATTAGGGGTACTTTTGTAACACCTTAAATACAGTTTGTATTTTTACTCAAAATATTATTTGTTATACTGCAGCGTGGCCGAAGCCCTAATCTACGGCGCGTGGATGCTGGCGGAGGCGTTATCGTTCGCGCCGAACTTCGCGGCCGCCAAGCGAGCCGGCGCCAGGATCATGCACGCGCTGGACAGGACTCCCGGTGTACAGACTGAGGCCACGGCCAACGACATGACGGGATGGGTGAGTGCATAACATCACAAGTTCATTTACCTGCCACACATTTATAAGCCTTTAATTCATCAACGCCCGAGCGGACGCATGCGGCCGGATAACAATGGAATATCTATGGTGTCTCATTTTCCGGGTGTTGAAGGGATAATACTTACTAGAATAAGTAATAGTAAATTTGCTTAATGTCTAAAAAGATATTTTTTTAAGAGATTGAACGACTCTTGCTCATGTTTGCGCATTCCATTTCTTATACTTAATCATTATCTATTTTCGACGACCTCCGTGGTCGAGTGGCTTTGTACACCGGTTTTCAAGGTGTCGCCATCTCTGAGGTCCCGGGTTCGATCCCCGGTTGGGTCAATTTAGAAAAACGAACTTTTCTATATTGGCTCAGGTCTGGGTGTTTGTGATACCACCGTTGTCTCTGGTTTCCATAACACAAGTGCTTTAGCTACTTACTTTGGAATCGGAGCAATGTATGTGATGTTGTCAAATATTTATTTATTTATTATTAACTAGTAGAGTAATAAATTATTACAGTAAGACCCGCTTAATATGCTATTTTATGACAGTCCCTGCAACTTGGGGCGTTTTATACATTTTATGACGCTTAATACAATTTGAGAGTTAATACGCTATATGTACAGCGAAAAGTCTTATAAAGAAATAAGATAGTTGTCAAAAGTTTTCGATGAAAAATCACAAACAAAAAATCGACCATAGTTAGCTACTGAGCTTCAGTTACCGTTTCTACGTTAAGTACGTAGGTGCCATAAAGAATAGAGAAAAGTTACAAGAAAAAATACAGTTAAAAGAGCTTTAGGTGACCACTTTGACCACTTCAGATTAAATAAATACAGACGCATAATTCCTAATTCCCACTTTATAAATACATAAGTATGTATGTCATTCACTAAATACACAAATTAGTACATATCCAATAAGTAGATTTTTTTCTATGCCGCATAATACGCTTACTCACCTTGGCGTCATTTAAGTGGACTGACCGTGAATGTCCATCATGAGACGAGTTTTTAGCTGGGTCTTACTGTAAGTATATCGATTCATTTTATTTTGTGTCAAAAATTAATCTTGAATTATTATTTTACTTGACAGACATCTCGTGGCGAGCTCGAATTCTCGAACATCTGGTTCCGCTACCCGTCGCGGCCCACAGCCACGATCCTGCGCGGCGCGAGCATTCGCTTACAAGCGGGCCGAACGCTCGCGCTCGTGGGGGCCAGCGGCTGCGGCAAGTCCACGCTCGTGCAGTTGCTGCAGCGAGCCTACGAGCCGACCGAGGGGACCATTGTGAGTATAAGTCTGTTGTCCTTAGGTACGTGTCCCATTCAGGCTCTTTTTTCACAGCTTTTGACAGCTGTCATACGTCTTTCAAACTTAAAAATCGTTATTTAAAATATGTTGTCTTATTAAATGAAATTGTTACAAATTAGTAATTTATTTCGTAATCTTTGAGTGGAAAAACATTTGTTGTATTTTATAATGGATTTTTTTAATAAAGAGTTGGTTAAAATAAGACAATACTAGCACGTCAAAATTAAATGTAGGTATTTTGATTTTTATACGACTGCCCAAAAACGAAGAGTGTATTGTGTTCAGGGTTCATTTATTAATGCCAGACTTCAGACTGTCTTTAACTATCAAGTGAACTTGAGTCAAACGCAGGCAATATTGATTGCCTCCAAACCGTGCACTTTTGACGGTTTTTTAGAAGATAGGGCATGCGCTGTTGCATGCCTTGCCCTGAGGCATGCCTCTGTTGAAAGCGCAGGAAACTGTTTACCTATTAGATATAAATAAATAAATATTTGACAACATCACATAAATTGCTCCGATTCCAAAGTAAATAGCTAAAGCTCTTGTGTTATGGAAATCAGAGACAACGGTAGTATCATAAACACCCAGACCTGAGACAATATAGAAAAGATCATTTTCTAGTTTCTATATTGACCCAGCCGGGGATCGAACCCGCGACCTTAAGAGATGGTGGCGCCTTGAAAACCGGCGTGCAAACCACTCGACCACGGAGGTCGTCAAATATTGAATGCGTCAGATGAAAGTGAAAGCTATCGTATGAAGACTCGTCTTATTATTTATTTATTTGAATCATTCCCAACAGAAACTAGACGGCTACGACATCAAGCAAGATCTAACACTGCCCCAACTGCGCGCACAATTCGGCCTCGTCCAGCAAGAACCGTCCTTATTCTCTCGCAGCATAAGGGACAATATCGCGTACGGGGACAACCAGAGAGATGTACCTCTAGAAGAGATCATTAAAGCGGCGCAACAAGCTAATGTGCACTCGTTTATAGCGGGATTGCCGCTGGTGAGTTTTGTTGTTTTTATTAAGAGTGTTTTTCTTATGGAACTATTTCTACCATGGTAGTATTTGACGGAGAAAAACATATTCAGTGTGCGCACTCAATCGTGCGACCGGATCATACGTTAAGGTGCTCCTTTACTAAAGCGAGACAGCAATGAGAAAACGACGCGGGAGCGAGACCGATTTAGCAGATTAGGCGAGAAAATCACGAATTAATTCGTAGCAATTGAAATATCGCTAAAGTATTCGGTCATAAAATCAGTTTAACGGTTAAGTATCGAATACAGCATTTTAATTGCTTAGTTTCGGCATAGTTTTGCAAATATTGGGGTATTTTCAAAATAACAAGCACATTTTCAAAATAAAAAACTATCGAGAAAAGTATTACCAATCGTGTTTCTGTTCTGTATATATTTAGTTAAAGGACTGAAGTTACACATACTAAAATATAACGAAGGAAATCTTTATAGAAGTCCGGTACTATGCTTTCAAAAACACACATTTTACTATAAACCGGGGGGCTGATTACGTAACTTTGTTGAAACCGCAGTTACATTGCTGCTTTAAGTAAGATAGTTGTCACATTGGTTCTTACTAAAGCAGCAATGTAACTGCGATTTCTATCAGAGTTGATTACAACAAAGTTACATAATCAGGGGGCGGGCCTTATGCAAATTCGTGTCCAAAGTGATCGCGGCCTAATATGAAGCGCGTGTTCCTTAGGGCTACGACACGGTGCTCGGCGGCGGCGGCGCCTCGCTGTCGGGCGGCCAGAAGCAGCGCGTCGCCATCGCCAGGGCCCTCCTCCGGGACCCGAGCGTGCTGCTGCTGGACGAGGCCACCTCCGCGCTGGACGCCAATAGCGAGAAGGTGAGAATCCATCTTCATCATCATCGCAACCTTCGAATTATTCTCTTTCGGACATAGACCTCCTATTTGTGTATCAATTTTTATTCTCGTAGTCGACGTAGCAAGGAGCCCAATCAACGATAAAACCTGAGGTGCGTTCCGTCGTTTTGGGTGTAGTTATTTGGTTAAAGTTTAACTCGTTTGAGTTGTAACCAAGCCACGGAACGATCGAGTTGTTTTAATAACCTAAAAGAACTTTAAATGTCATTAAGTACAAAGTTTTCGTTTTCTATTTTGGAATACGGATAATTTAAACATTCCTATAAACAAAATCAAATAAAATCTGTTTTTTTGAGGAGCAACCATTAACTTTTAGACACTAAAACATCAAAATACAAAATAATATCAAATGACATTGACATTATGACAAAAGATAAACGTCAGAGCGTTTTTCAACGACCGATTTAGGTGGTTGTTTGGTTGCTGCACTCTGAGCCACGAAACGGGTGAAACTACGCTCTGACAGCGCTCAGAGTAAAATTTCACCAAGCCACTGAACGGTCAGAGTGCACTCGAGTGAAGCGACGGAATGCACCTCTAAACTAGTTAGGTTGTCATATAGGTTATATTTACCTAAAAATCTTTAGTTTAGCTTTACAGTTCTTGTCCCAGATAGGCATCATAGGCTCCGTAGGCATAGCTTTCAAACATTTTAACAAATCTAAAGCGTGTATTTTTCTGTAAACGAAAATATAGCTCTTTCCGTTAACCTCTGTTTCGTAGGTTTTTGGCAGATTGTTAAAAAGGTTGCGGTTTCCATTCTATTGGTGAACACTGGATAATCATTACTTAGCGGGAAATTAAAAAGAAGAAAGCTATGCCTAGGAAGCAAAAGATTCCAATCTGGGACAATTTAATAGAGAACTCTAAAGCTAAACTAAAGATTTTTAGGTAAATATAACCTAAATGAAAACTTAACGGTTTAGGCTTTATTAAATTTAGATTTTTCGCATTCACAATGCTATTTTTGTATTAAGATAAATTATATTAGAAAAAATACTAGAAAAAATCGACTCACCCGTAGCACCTCAGACGGTTTAGGTTTTATCGTTGATTGGGCCCCTTCTTGCTACGTCGACTACGAGACGTCGATGTGACTACGTCCTGCTACGGTTCTGTCTACGAACACTTTCAATACCACCGCGCAGCTGCTATGATGGTTTTTAAAATGTCACTTACCTAATTAATTGGGCTGTGAAGACAAATCTATCGATATCTTAATTATAGAAATCCGTCTAGCCGTTTCAGACATAATAATATGAGGTAGTAACGACTAAGAATATACATATCGCTGGCCCCGGGCAACAAAGCGGTAATATCAAAAATCAAATTTTACAGGAGAAATAAAAGAAGCTAATTTGTTAATAGTTCAGCGTGCAGTTATCCAAATGGGGCGTTCAATGTGTCAAATGAGAGCTAATTTTTTACCCATATAACCCCTACAAAAAATTTGGTATTATTTAAATATTTAATGAAATAATTGATAAAATGTATAATACAAATTATAGACGTTACCGTTTCAATAGCAACGTCTTTAACGGCTTTATAAGCACACCGACTACTCATATTCACAAACGTAAGTATTTACTACGACGTAATTTTCACTTTAGCTCTTAAGCGTATCAGACGATTACCCCCTTGTTCCGGGAACTATTTAGGCAAAGCTCTGCTGTATCATCCACTAATTACTTCGTATGAGGTGTTTACAGTTTATTGATTTATAAATTTTATTTTAAAGAACGCGGTTAAATGTATTATGGTTTTTCTTTTTTTAAATGTTTAGAGTAAAGATGCTCACTGGTTTTTTGTATTTTGTTTTTTAGAGTAATGCATTAATACATAACTTTGTAGTTAGATATTTTCCGTACAATAAAGTTGTAAATGTAATTTATTTCATGGAAATAAGTATAAAAAATCTGAAAAAAATAGGAGCGATAGATTGATACTCAGAGAAGCCAAAAATCAAATAACATTAAAAAGGCGGTAACCAGCGGTTACCGCTTTGTTGCCCGGGTCCGGCGATATAAACATACATCATACAAGATACGCGCGAAAACTTAACCCTTTCCTTGCAGTCTGGTAAAAAGGGTCGTATAAAGTAATACAATCATTTGAGTGTATGCTTCTTTCACATTTCGTAATACATGACTCGCTCGACAGGCGGTGCAAGCAGCGTTGGAGGCGGCCTCGGCCAACAGGAGCACCATCATCATCGCGCACCGGCTCGCTACAGTACGACACGCGGACGACATAGCTGTCATACACCACGGTGAGATATTATTCAAGCTCTATTACTAACGTGGTCTTTCTTTCAGGTTCCCATATGAATATATCAATCTCTACGATTCGGTCTTAGGTCTTTCCCTGCCGTTCGATCTGTCTTTATTTACCAAAATTGGTTCCGCGGTTCAGGGTTCAGGCGAGAAATGTTAATTGACCGAGCGACCGCGAAGCGTCTCCGTTTGGTCAAAAATGCTTCCGTATGTTTGTCAGTCTGTTCTCCTCTACAGCGTGTCTACCGCGTAAGAATATTGATATAAAGTTCATGTAAATGTTGACAGAGCTTATTTTTATGATTTTATTGGCGATTTTTTGTTCTTTTTAAACTTTTGACTTCTTGACACTTTACTTTAATAAGTTTAAGATAATGCCCGCCACATAATCTGATTCGGAAATCCGAAACGGAACATCGAAAATGTACGAATAATTAGAACGGAAAATTTCTGGATTTGTTGCGTTCGGAATGATTCAGTTTCCGAAGTCCAAATCAAAATTCCGTCTGTATGTGGCGGGCCTAAGTCCCAAAGAAATCACCTGACAAATAATTACATATTAAATTCTGGTCTCACAGTGGCGCCCTCATCATAATTAAATTTATTGCTCGCTAAGTACATAATGTATCGAAAATTTACACGTACAGATTGAAGCTAAGTTTCTATAGTTTATTTACAAACAAACCCCTCAGTAAAATATAGTTTGTTGTAGTAGTAGTAGCAAAAGAGCAATAAGTGGCCACTTTTGGCACATTTGCCTACTACTACTACAACGAACTATATTTTATTGTTTGACACTGAGACACTTTAATACAATGAGGGCGCCATGGTGAGGGCACTAATCGCCTTAAATAAATCAAAAGTACACTGTAAAACTAGCCAACGTGTATATTGTCGTTTGTGGTTATTCTTCTTGCTGACGTGATGATATGGCTCCACAGGTGTAGTAGCAGAAATCGGATCTCACGAAGAACTAGTCCGCAAACGCGGCTTGTATTGGGAACTTCTCAAGCAGCAGGCGCCCGCGGAAGCGTCGTAACCGCCATTTTGATGACGCCATCTTGGTGACGCCATTTCAGTGACGATTGGTGGTTAGTTGAATAAACTTTTTTCAATGGAATCACGATTGTAAACACAAACTTTTACAGTAGATTAACTGATTCCAGTAAGAGGTACCTAATATTTATTTTTGGTTTGAAAACCACCAATCAAGGAGTAATTAATTTGCGATTGTTTTTGGATATAGGTAATGCAAAAGTATACTTTTATAAAAAAAAATAGACGTGATTTTTTAATGTTTTTAAAACTTAATTTAAAAGGCATTGTTTGGTTTTATTTAAAAAACTAATAAGACTAGTAATTCGTTTCGAAATTAAGATAGTATTAAATGGTTTTTGACTTTATCGCAAGAGGATAAGACTCAAAATCCAACAGTATTATATAGACGCCTTATTTAATATTTGAAACATCTACATATTGCTAATTTATGTCAATTACATAGGCCTATTTTTGTAAATAACTACACACGTAGAAAAATTATACTAAAACATCAATAAATTATATTTTTGTGTAATGTTACGCTACCTAGATACTATTAAGTCACCGTTTCTCAAAATATGAGTCTCAAAAATCTTTGAGAATCTCTGTATAAAATAAAAAACACTCATCGCAGTTAGAGAGAGCTAGGCTTGTTTATTGTGTTCATAACTTTTTAATTAGTTTTCTCAGATAAAAAAAAGCTCTTTTCGATCTGAGTTAGTTTTTAAGGACTGTTTTTGTATAATGCACAATTTGATGTTTAGCAACGAATCTCTTTTTCGTGTCGAATATTACAGAAACTTGAATAATAATGAGCTTTTTCTATTGATTTATTTCTACAATTTTTATCATTTGTAAAAACTTTCTAAAAAAAGTTTGTCAAAGTCGTTTGTAAAGTTTTTATTTACAATATTTTACTTTTTACGATCAAGTACAAGTTCTTGTTAAAATACTTAAATATTATATGGATTATTTATATAATACTAAATAATATACTAGAAAAAATACGACTCGCAACAGATCATTCTTGTCCGAGAACATGATCTGGTACGACTCGTATTTTTTCTAGTATATTATTTAGTATTATACAACATGTTACAAAAATACCCCTAATGCCGAATATGGTATATAGGGACCATCAAACTAAACAACTTTTACTATGGGGCCAACTCTGAAATCGCAAAAAAAAACAGCTGTTCCATACATTTTGATATTTTCGTTTTAATTTTTGTATGAAACAGCTGATTTTTATTTCTCGATTTCAGCGTTGGCCCCATAGTAAAAGTTGATTAGTTTGATGGTCTCTATATACCATATTCGGCATTAGGGGTATTTTTGTAACACCTTGTATAAAAATAGTATTGTGAATGCTAAAATCTCAAAATAAAAAAATAGATTATTTATTTTTAGCAAACAAAATACGCTACGTGCCATCTTAAAAATGGTTATCAAACGACTTCAAAGAAGGAAGAGGTTTTTTATGTTCGTTTGTATGTTTTTTTTATAAATAATATTTGTATTCTACTTATTAAATAACTACAAAGTTATTCATTTATTGTAACAAAGCTTGAAAAACAACGAAATAGGAATAATTCTTTATACTTAAGTAATGATTGTAAAAAAATATTTTTTTTGTTTTTAAGTAACCATTTATATATCTTGCTTACAAAGTGTTGTTTCCGTAATTGGCTTATGTACTGTATAAATTATACCTGCGTAAATGCTCTATAAACGCTGTGGTAACAATGTTCACTAAATGAAATAAAAAAAAATATTTTGCAATTTTTACTATAAAATTACGTTTAAATGTAGTTTAGTCGCTTCTCCTATTTAAATATGTTGTGATCTTATTAGCTTAGTACAATTACTATTTTTACTCAAAACCAAATAGATGATAAATAAGTATACAGAATTTCTTTGGTTTAAGTGTAACATATTATTCTATGACTGTGATTAGATTTAAGTATATTTTAAGTATATTTAAGTCCTCACTCTATTTATATCGAACTTAAAATTATGAAAACTTTGTAAATCAATTGTGATATTTTTCGAATTTGAAATAAAACATTTCACCTTGAAAACGCAACATTTTTGTTTATTAAAACTTTTAGTTATTAAACAATTTGTATCTAAAATACTAGTTAACTAATTAATCCCTAACATAAAGTGGTGTCTCATTAATAGGAGTTTGGAAAAAAGGTTTAAATTTTTTTATCTATCTACTTACTAATTTGTAATATTTTACACTGGCAAGTGAAATAAGGGTTGCCGACATTTTAATATCAAATAAGTTTTTGTTATTATACAACGTGTTACGAAAGTACCCCTAATGCCGAATATGGTGTATAGGGACCATCAAACTGAACAACTTTTACTATGGGACCAACTTTAAATCGCGAAAAAAAACAGCTGTTTCATACAAAAATTAATTACGAAAATGTCAAATTGTATGAAACAGCTGATTTATTTTTCGCGATTTCAGAGTTGGTCCCATAGTAAAAGTTGTTCAGTTTGATGGTCCCTATCCACCATATTCGGCATTAGGGGTACTTTTGTAACACGATGTATAGATACTAGAAAAAAACGAACGTCACCAGCTCCTCAGGTGGGACTCGAACCCACAAGCTTTGGATTACTGGTCCAATGTTCTCTAAATAATTATACAGCCTGAAATTTTAATCATTTGGTTCCCTCAGTGAGGTGGTTCCACTCATGATTACAAGCAACTTTTACTATGGGGCCAACTCTGATACTGCTAAAAAAATCAGTTGTTCCATACATTAAGGTCGAGTAGGTATATCGCTTTTGTATGAAACAGCAGTATCAGAGTTGGCCCCATAGTAAAAGTTGCTTGTAATCATGAGTGGAACCACCTCACTGCGGGAACCAAATTACTAAAATGTCAACGTGTATAAATAGCACTGTGAATGCAAAATTTTATTTAATAATAGTATTTTTTTAAATTCACTAGCCAATAAGTAACAATAGTTAAAAGTTACTTGGAAAGACATAGAAATTCTTTTAAAAGTTTCAAGTGTAGGTACTTTACTGAAATATTTTATAATACGGCTGGCAACCGTAATTACTTTGGCCATCAGCCATTTTTAATGTCCCCACTGCTGGGGCACAGGCCTTCGTTATGGGTGGATAAGGAGTATGGGCCATGACCCACCACGCGGGCCCAATGCGGATTAGTGGGTGTTAACTACTGCAAATGCAGCTGGGAACAACGGCTTAACGTGCCTTGAGCCCGAAATAATACATTTTGGGTCACCCATCCCATGACCGACCCCTGCGAAAGTTGCTTAACCTCCGCAATCGATAGGCCAGGCACTAAACCACTGCACCACCGAGCTCCTCTAAGTAATTATTTTACCGTTACTTTACTTTCATTGAATGACATTAACAAAGCAACTGCAATTTCAATCCTAATAATTTATTATTAAATTGTAAGTATTCCTTACAAATACAATTAAAATGAAGACAACATTGTTCCATTCAGTCCCTTTAGTACACTAGACCAGTGTTTCCCAATTAGTGATACGCGTACCCCGCGATAGAGGTACGCGAGGTCGCATCAAGGGGTACGCGAGGTTGCATCAAAGGGTACGCGAGGTTGCATCAAGGGGTACGCGAGGTTGCATCCAGGGACGCGAGGTTCCATCAAGAGTCGCGAGGTTGCATCAAGGGGTACGCGAGGTTGCATCAAGGGGTACGCGACGTTGCATCAAGGGGTACGCGAGGTTGCATCAAGGGGTACGCGAGGTTGCATCAAGGGGTACGCGAGGTCGCATCAAGGGGTACGCGAGGTCGCATCAAGGGGTACGCGAGGTCGCATCAAGGGGTACGCGAGGTTGCATCAAGGAGTACGTTTAGTAGATAAGGCATTGTCCTGCAATAAGCACTACGCGAGTAGGAATGGTACTTAGAAAAAAACTATTTGGGAACCACTGCACTAGACTAACAATACAACTTTAGTCTACATCGAAGTTTAACCAACTTGGACCTTATTCGTTGAGCCACTGAACTCAAAATCCGATCTAGTATAAGGCTGACCTAAGGCCACTCTTGAGTACTACTATCACTTCTTAAGAGCTGAATTTAATATTCCTATCAATACATAAGTACATTTTAATGTTTTGTGCTTTATGTTATTGGTAATATTTTATTTCCAAAATTATACAAATGTTAACTTACTTACTAACTAATGAATAGAACTGTTGAAATGAAATTTCATTCGAATAAACGTACAAATAAGTATCCTCATAAATGTTCAATAATTTCATTCCTATAAATGCAGCGGAATGGCACAGCCTAATTCCGCCATCTTCCTTCTTCCATCGGACAACCAGTACGAACCAGCGTCTATTTTTTTTGGTGGATATTCCAAAGACTCACATCTTGTTAAAGTTGCTTAACCGCCGCAATAACAAGACATTTTAGGTACCTTAAAATCTTTGAGATCTATTCATGATACGGCTCGAAGGACCAGACGCAACACAAGTTGTAATGTTATAGTTTTAGTGTTAGTAAGTAGTTGTAGTGTTAGTAATGTTAATATTTCAGCTCCTAACACACTCTTGTCTATTCTATTTCTATAAAATATTCTAATTACAGAAGACATACCATCACACATTTCATTGACGGTTAACAAGTGAATCACCCCTAATTATATAAAAATTAACACCATTTTGACTTAAACCGATACCGGAAGTCAGGTTTGTTTCGTTACAAATGTTTATTAAAACTAAAAGGAGTAACTACGTTCATTTCTAACGTTGCAACACTTGCAACTCTGGCGTTGACCAATAAAACTGGCACACGCAGTCACAAAACTTAATATCGCGCTCTCGCTCGCACTTACGGACCAACACAACCCTAGCGGTTAATTTTGTTTGGCCCCTTCTCCCACTGTCAGTCGTGTATCTCATCGTGGCAGCGGTCGGTACGTCGGTCGTGCGGTCGGGTCGTAGTCGGCGATGGCGGCCACGAGCAGCGCCTGCGCGGGCGCCACGAGCACCGCGGGCAGCCGCGCCAGCCCCCCCGCCACGCACGCCGTCGACACCTCCCACCCTTGCACACGCCAAATCATACACTTATTGTAACTAGTATATCATCTACATATAGGGTTACCAGATGAAAAAATCAAAAGTCCGGAGAAAAGGCCCGATTTCCTTCCTGAAAAATCCTGAGATTTGTAGCAGTTTGAAAATAACATACGGCGGGGGAGGGGGGGAGGTTAGTTTGTTTAACTTTTTATTAAAAAGATATTTAAAATGTACTGTATTTTATTGGAAATTCTAAAAATCCTGAGATCTCAGGACAAATCCTGAGATTTATGGTAACCCTATCTACTTAATAATTACAATAAATAACTACGAATACTGCAGGTGACGCACCAGTCCGCCCGCCACGCACGTCGTCGAAACGTGTGTAGAGTGTAGACTGTGTAGAGTGTCAGTGTCACAGTGTCAGTGTCGCGTCAAGTGTTAGGTCAAGTTTCGAGTGTCATGTCACTGTCGAGTATCAATCTCGAGGGTTGAATTTCGAGTGCCTTAGTGTAGTTAGAGTATAGCTGGTGTAGAGTCTCATTTTCAGTGTCAGTGTCAATGTCAGCAAGTCCCTGTCGAGTGTCATTTCAAGTGTCAGTGTTATGGGAGTGTCAAACGTCCGTTTAAATGTCGTGTCAAGTGTTAATTTCGTGTCCGAGTTAGTGTCATCGAGGATTGAAGGTCGAGCTTCAAGTGTCAAGTGTTAGTGTCGGCTAGTCACTCAATCACAGTCGAGTCAATGTAGTGTCAGGTCGAGTGTCGAATTTCTGAGTCAGTGCCAGTCATCAGTGTTAAGTGTAGTGTAGAGTATCATAGTCGATGTCAGGGTGTACTAACCTGTGAGCATCGCCTTGGGCACGGCGCACGCGGCGAGCGTCCGCGCGTGCGCGCCCCGCGCCAGCCCCCCGCGCGCGTACGCGCACCACGACACCGCGCTCAAGCACACGTATACCACTGCTGTACAATCATGATCAGGACACAATCAGAAATTATAAAACTACGAGGAAAATATCCAAGCTTTTGACCTGGGTTATCATAATCTTGTCGAAACTCTAATACAACAAAACATTTAAAGCAAGGGTGGCCAACCCGCGGCCCGCGGGCCACATGCGGCCCGCCGACTGTCAACTTGTGACCTGTGGAGTTGAGTAATTTATTTTTAAAGTTTAAAAAATAATTACAATAGGTACTAAAATTACATTATATTATATTTATAAAAAAAATGTTTTTCTATAAACCACTAATTTCTTCTTTTACGTTTAAAATTTCTTCATTTTTTTGTGTGTTGGTTAGCTACAAAATTTGGTAGTGCGGCCCGGTGCGAAATTCTATTTCCTAATTTTGGCCCAACTACTGAAAAGGTTGGCCGCCCCTGATTTAAAGACTTCTCCTTAAACTTATTAGTCTACTCTGTGTAACGCTACGCTACGTGAACATCCGTATTCAAGTCTTATTCATTTATTGCATTCCTTTTTATTTCGGAATCAACCCATATCATCATTTACATTAAACAATTACAAAATCAAAACAATCATTATTACAGAACAAATTCATTTAAAATAAAAGATCAAATTAAATTAAAATCCCAAAATAATAAAATAAATAATGCTTATAACTACTCGTACCTATCTAGATACAGTGGTGGCCACATAATTAAGAACACCAGTCGACTTTCATACAACCGTGGTAACTTTGAAGTCTTGGTTCTCCGCCAAGGATTGACCGAGCCGTAGTCTGATGATGGCCATCTAGGGAGTGAATGAAGGAGATCCAGTTCACCATACAAACCCAACTGATCTGATCAATATAAGAGATGTAAGGAAATGTTTAAAAAAGCCGCAAAAATAGAATAAAAATGTACCTATGGAAATCCTTAAACTGAAAACTCTGATCCTTACATCTCTGAACGCTGATCAGATCACTTGGGTGTGTATAGCGATCTGGATTTCCTCCATTCACTCCATGGAAGGCCATAATCACGGCTCGGTCAATCTTTGGCGGTGAAGCAAGGCTCCAAGTTACCTTGTATGAAAATCGACTGGCATCCGTCAATTATGTAGCCACCACTATACAACATGTTACATAAATACCCCTAATGCCGAATATGTAGATAGGGACCATCAAACTGAACAACTTTTACTATGGGACCAACTATGGGAAAATATCAAAATGTGTGAAACAGCTGATTTTTTTTTCACGATTTCAGAGTTGGCCCTATAGTAAAAGTTGTTCAGTTTGATGGTCCTTATATACCATATTCGGCATTAGGGGTACTTTTGTAACACCTTGTATATTTTGTTGTAAAAAAACTTACCAAACATCAAAGTCCCCAGCACATCAGCCACATTTAAGCTTCCCTCCGCCTCCCTCAACCGCTCACAACAGTCAAAATACACCAGAATTAAGGCACAAACCCTCGCCAGCACCATACACGGCGTTTTTGTACAACCATCCGCGTCCGTACAGTCGCACAACGTTTCTGTACAATCCTGCGTCGAGCACAGCGTTTCTGTACAATCGCAACTGTTTGCGTTCTTGTGGTAGTGTGTGTACAACATGCCACCTACGAATGGAGGGAGTATGCATAACGCCGACCAGATGGAAGGGCCTAGGGCTGGAAGCGGTGCTCGTCCACACTGTACACAAAATTAAGATGAATTAATGAAAAAAAAAAATGAAAAAATATTTATTTCTTCCATAAAGTTTACAACAACAAACAAGGTACATATAGTGTCATTACTTAGCCAAAGTAATACTTTGTGGGAGACTGATACCTAAACTAAGCATATACAACGTGTTACAAAAGTACCCCTAATGCCGAATATGGTATATAGGGACCATCAAACTGAACAACTTTTACTATGGGACCAACTCTGAAATCGCGAAAAAAAAATCAGCTGTTTCATACAATTTGATATTTCCGTAATTAATTTTTGTATGAAACAGCTGTTTTTTTTCGCGATTTCAAAGTTGGTCCCATAGTAAAAGTTGTTCAGTTTGATGGTCTCCATACACCATATTCGGCATTAGGGGTATTTTTGTAACACCTTGTATATGCCTGTATGTCATGCCATCATGCCATCAAGTTCTCAACCTCTCAGATTAACATAGTATGGTATAACGTATACATAGTTAAATACAATCTAGTATTATGTTGTCATAAAAGAAACAGAGTTGATTCCATGTTATGTAGCAATACAATGAAATGAAACATTGTGTTATTATAAAAGAAACAGAGTTATATCTATTTACTTAGTAAAACGTTAAATTAATTAAATGAAACAGTAAGTATTTAATAATAAAAGATTTGGGCTACGAACGCTACATTTCACCGCGTTACGTGACAAACACGTTACATGACGGACAACCACGTTACGTGACGAGTTTGTATTAAAATCATTATTAAAAACGAAACGCGTTGACGCGTTGTATTGGAAACGCTATATCAGGCGATATCCGGGTAAATTAGAAATACCAGTCGACTTTCATGTAAACCAGGGATTCCCAAAGTAGTCGATATCGACACCTTGGGGTCGAAATCAGTTTCTCAGGAGTCGACATAAATGAATAATTATAATTATTATAATTAATTACACTTAATATTTGATATGATTTTTAAAGTAATTTGGCTATGTTTGAGGTATTTTGAGTTTTTTTGGGTTTTCAAAAGTTTGGGAATCCCTGATGTAAACGAAGTAACTTTGAAGCCTTAGTTCTCGGCCAGGGATTGATTAAGCTGATTTGATGATAGCTATCTAGGGAGAGAATGGAGGAGATCCAGAGTGCTATACACACCCGACTGGTCTAATCAGCATTCTAAGATTCAAAAGCCATTGTCTTTTGACAGTTTTATTTAATAAACTACCAAACAATCTAAAGAATGTGCCAAATGTTAATATTTTCAAAAGTAGATAGAGATCTTATCTCCTGGAAAATAATTTTTATTCCGTAGATAACTATGTCAGTGTATAGGCTTCCAAATAAAGTAATTAAATTAATAAGTAATTGGATTGTTTTGTATTCTATAAAGTGACATTTAGTATCTATTTTTTAAATTATGTAATCTTTTTTGTATTTATTTGTAATCATTTATTTTGATCTTTTATTATTATTGTTGTAACTGTTTCCAACACAATTTATGGATTGTTTTATGGAATAAATAAATGAAATGAAATGAAAAGTTAAATGTGATAAATCGCTTTATTTAAGATTGCATTTAAAGTGTTCTTAATTTTTTTTTTGCTGTGAATGATTTAATGTTAATCTTGTTGATGTTAATAAATGAATAAAATAAATAAAAATAAATTTATCATATCGCATTTCGGTGGCCATGCCAGGGGGCAGATCGGTTGAGTGTACTAGCTATCTGGATCTCCTCCATTCACTCCTTCGATAGCCATCATCACAGTTCGTTCAATCCCTGGCGGAGAACCAGGCTTCAAAGGTACCTCGTTTGTATGAAAATCGTCTGGTGTTCTAATTATCCGTCCGCCACTGTATATTAGAGATGGGTCGTCGACGTATTTTTCGTCAACGAAACTAGACCGTCCACTACCGTCCATCGACTAGTCGATCAACTAGTTGAATTCCTCGACTAGTCGACGCGGTAACGGCAGGCGTTGAGGCGTTCAATTCAATTCACTCTACACTACTGGTCTACGGGCGCGACGCAACGACGACGGTGTCTTTAGATAATCTAGTTTTACTGACAAATTTGACACTAATTTCAATTCAAATAAACAAAACGGCAACAACGTGAGATAGGTAACCAATTTTAAACCCGTTCATCCTGCACTGCATCGTTTAGCCACGTACTCTTTTACGCATTATCAGAATGCTCTTGCCTTTTCACTCTAACAAGTCCAGTTAAAAAACAACAAATATCAGCTCCTAAATTATAAACTTAAGGTTCAAATTGCTTTGTTCGACGATAGTATTTCAACGAACGCATGAACTTGTATTAACCGGATACGTTTACGCGTCGTCGTCGCGTTGTCAGTAGGTAAGAACGATGTGGACTCTCAGTTTAACCGTCTATGAATTCAACTAGTTCACGATTGAACTGTAGACCGTCGATGCGTCGATTGAACGTAGACCGTCTATTTAAACCGTTCGTTGATTTAACGCCCATCGCTACTGTATATCGTGTATATCTATGGTCACGCTAGGGGGGCAGACACAATACGAACGCTAGATATTTAAATGAAATACAAAGTAGTGAACTCACAATGACGTATAAGGCAGCGGGTGCAGCGGGTACAGACGCGAGGTAGCTGGCGGCGAGGCACAGCGCCGCGGTGGTGACGTCACGGGACGCGCACAGCGACAACCACGCGCACGGACCGCCCGCAGACGCTAATAGAGCGCTACGGGAACGAAGCGAACTAAATAGTATGGAATCGACATTTTAAAATGCTACATTCCAGGGACCGTACCGGCTGACTCATCGAACTTCGTATAGTCTGCCGGGCTTCGAATCAAAACAGATAAATCGAGCCCCAATCGGGCCAAAATGGCGAACCTCAATTTATGATGTCACACGAACATCGATATCTTCTAAATAACTTCGGCGAATAGTACTTCGACTTATCTGTTTTAAGTTGAAGCTCGGCAGACCCGCCGAAATTCGAAAAGTTAGCCGGTAGGGCCCCAGTTTAGTTAAACAACATTCACATTAGTTATAAGATGGGTGACCAAAAATTTGTTCTCCTCCGTGCTTCGGAAAGCACGTAATAAATCGGTCCTGGCTGCATTTGCAGTCTTTAAAACCCATCAATCCACATTGGGCCTGGGTGGTGGGTTAATGTGACTCGTCCTCCTTTAGGAAGGCCTGTGCTCAAGCAGAGAGGACATTAAAAATAGCTGATGTGCTAAGTTAAAAGATAAAAGCAGCACACACCCTTTAACCAAAGTCTGATGCAGCCCTGCGTCCGCGGCCGACGACGCGGCGATAGCGCACAACGCTGGCGCTACCACGTGCGCGTGAGCGGTGGTGAGCGCGCACGCGCCTACACTCGCGTACAGCGACGTGGGCGGGCGGACTCGGCGGCCCGAGCTGTAGTAGATGTAGGAGAGCGGAGCGTACGACAGGTATTCGGGACGGAGTGGTCCTGCGCAACGAAATAGCAGGTGTCATTCAACAGGAGAGCAGACTTAACAAGCTTAGGTATATGGCAGTATAAAGACAAATTACGATGACGACGATAATAATAACTCATCTAAGCACGGAAGCACCTTGATTTGACGACCTCCGTGGTCGAGTGGCTTTGTACACCGGTTTTCAAGGTGTCGCCATCTCTGAGGTCCCGGGTTCGATCCCCGGTTGGGTCAATTTAGAAAACGAACTTTTCTATATTGGCTCAGGTCTGGGTGTTTGTGATACCACCGTTGTCTCTGATTTCCATAACACAAGTGCTTTAGCTACTTACTTTGGAATCGGAGCAATGTATGTGATTTTGTCAAATATTTATTTATTTATTATTTAAGCACACTTAGGTGAGTTATTAGTTTTTCACTTACGAGTGACGGAACTTATGTGATGCTGGTCACTCACGAAAGTGACGGCAGTAGTTCAGAATTCAAACATTATGAGTGTTTGAAATAATATTACTTATTTATACTTGTGGAAGAAACCTGTATTTTCAAATTTCAAATTCTTTACTTTTCATTATCTGTATGATAATTCTATTACATACAGCTGACACAACATAAAAAATACGTAACTTAAGTACTTATGTTTAAGTAAGTTGGTACCTATAAGTTAAAAAAATAAATTAAATATAAAAATCGCCATATTTAAGACATTATAACGGTAATTATAATGGCTAGTCTTGAGGTCTTATTGATAAGAGCAATAACTCCAGACACAAGTCAGCCACTACATATAGATAGGCATGTTAGTTTAGTTACTAAAATAAAAAAATGCTACATTTCTATTACATTTGATTTCATTAAGATATTATTATTATTAAAATGGGCATTAAAAATTCTTGAAAATTTAAAATAAAAAAATCATTAAAAATTTATGAAGATCAAATACTACCCTCATTCCTCTAGGATCCACCGACGAGGCTCAACCGGTGGATCGAAGGTATAATCAGACATGCTTATCTTCTAAAAAGTCTACTTTTTATACTTTAAGTATAATTTAGGCAGTAAGTAGTGTGTATTGATTGCCTATTATGACACTACCTAAATGAATAACTAAATAATAAAATAAATAAACAAAATAAAAAAATCTAATAAAAAAAAATACAATACTTACCTAGCAAATGATTTTGTGAACAAATTTATATGTATTTTGGAGGATTTGATCAAACTATATATCATTTTCTTTAGAATCCTCAGTAGTAAACATTGTAAAAACTTATATTATAAATATTGGTCATCCACAATAAAATAAGTTAGTTACTAGTTAGGTGCAACAATGTGATTAATTTAACTTTGTATAACAGAAGTGACCAACTTCAGAGCACTTGCGGTACAAAGTGATGTATTTTAATCCGTAAAATTTATTCTTTGCCACACATTCTCGAGTGAAGTAGCCACAGATCACTGTATAGTGTCAATTTAATCGCATTGTAAGTACTTTTAGGCTTTAATACCTATCAACGATTGTTGTCGGTCTTGACAACAATAAAATATTGTTTAATTACTCAACCAATAATCCAATTTCCATTAAAATGTGAGGGATTTTTTACTCAGGTGAAGGTGTAAGAAATGCAATAGGTATTGGAATGTGAAAAATTGGCTGATAATTTCATGACAAATTTGCAACAAGCTTATAAGTAAAAAAAAATCAATTACATGGCGGAATGGGTGCAATGCGTTCTACAATGATCTATTTAACGTGAGCATGCTGTAGTTGCCTCCGGGCGCTCCTATCCGCGGCGACACCACCGCCAGTAGAATTGATATCAGGACTCCAACTATTAACCAGCGCTTCTTCAGTTCTAGCCAAAAATCCAGTCGATATTCATCTTTATACTTGTTGTATGATCTATTCCGGTCATTTACGTCCGTAGGCACTATAGCACAGTCCATTTTATCACAAAAATACTTATACGCTTCGCTTCTTACTTCTTAAAATAATGGAATATTTAGTGAGCAGTGTGAGCACTATTTGAATATATCGCGACTTGCGAATGGACACACATTTTTAACGGAAGCCACAGTAACACCTAAAAATAACTCTTGGTTTAATAATTTAGCGAAATTATAGGAACTTGCAAAAATCAATGTGTTTACGTAAGAATTTTCAAATCGCGCGCATCTGCATTGCCGTATTTGACGTCACCTGAATTTGACATTTCAGTATTTGCCAAAATTCCGAATTGCACTTCTAAGTGCCTAATGACATTAATACACTAGAAAATATTTTTAGGAAAATCATAAAATTACGACTACTTACAAAATTATATAAAAACATGATTAAAATAATAATTATTAAAATTCTGAATTAGGCGAAGGTCTAATTTACGTCTGTGCACAAACACTATTTTTTTTTTTGAAGATTTTTGGCTTGGATACAAAGTCCTTTAAGCCATGTCTTGGTGTGTCTTCTCATCTCTTTTACAACTTTTCTATAGTACATTTTATATAATTGTAAAGCGGCACAAAGTTTTTGGCACTTTGCACAAACACTACGTTTCGTTCACACACAGACTACAATGACGTTAACGCAGTTTTCCGTTGAACAAGGAGTTGTACTATTATGTATTCTGTGACTAGGGAACCTAAAACAAGATTTTGATTTTAAAAGTACATAGATTACCTATCTACTTTTAAAATCAAAATCTTTGAGAAAACAAATACATGCAAAATACCTACGATAATAAAACATTTGTTTTGTTTGCTTTTTAATTTGACAGTTGACTAAGCAGTTGACTGACAAACAAATCTGACAATACTGGTGACATTGTCAGTTTAAAAAGTTCCGAAAAAAAAATACAAAACAAAAAAACCCAAAAATCTTATAGTGATTATGTATACCTAAGTTTTATTTAATAAATAAATAGTATCAAAGTGTACCAAACCAAACGAAAATATCGAAATGCTATCGAATTTAATACGACCGGCCAGAACCATCTGTAGAAAAGCTTTGCCTTTTTTTAGGTTAGAATTTTCCATAACATTCTTTTATTTTGCTATTTGTAACCTTTTAAATACTTAATTATTCTTTTGTTGTTGTGTGTTCTATCGGGTCACTAGACGCACACTATAGGAGCGGTAAATAATGGTCCGACAACCGATTAATAGAACGTTTCTTTATTGACTGAATCACATACAAAGATTAAAATAGATTACTAATACGGATTGCTACATAAAAACATATTGCATATATGAAGGTGTAATATGAACTCCCACAGTACTTCCCCCTTTACAAAAATCAAAATCACAAAAAAGACAATTTAGGTACCTTTTTTACAAAATGACATATAAATAGAATGATATAAAATTATTATTGCTTCTTAACGTGATTATTATGATTTGATTACATTCAAGTAGGTATTTTAAAACAGTTATTATGTTTTAGAAAAAAATATAGGTACCTAGTTACAGATTATAAATAACAAAAGTGTTGTAAATTTTAAGACAATAAAAATGTAAGCAGATTAATATTGCATAATTTTGTTATCTATTAATTTGCAAGATCTTAAAACTAAAATTAAAAATCTTTACAATAAACGAGTAAAAAAATGTATATGTTAAACAATTGTATAGTTATTATTATTTAAAACTGTAGATAATAAAAAATATTTAGAATATAGAACTTACCAAAAAATAACATTTCTTATTGCAGTAAAGGATACAGTTCTTATCAGTAAATAGTAGGGGATACATTGCTTATTGGCACTAAATAGGTAACATAATCAGAGGACCCCCGACCATAGGCAATTCTATAAGTTGTCCCCTCATGTATCCCGCATAGTTTCCCTTGGTATGTTTCCAGAACATATATGCCAAAAACAATATAATGACTCCGGCAATGAACAATAAATAAATCTCAAGTCTCTCTCTTTCCGAAGCCATATCAGCTGTGGGAACCGCGGCGGCACTACTTCCAGCACCATTTTGTGCAATAATCACCTTCTCCTCCGTGATTTTGCTTTGCGATTTTCCCATTTTTTATCTTGTAAACTAAAGTACCGATTATTATTATGACACGTTATGACACTGTGAAGCGAACCAAAGGTTTAATTATTCGTCCCGATCTAGTAACTTTCGGAGCATTGTTTACATTAGTATCTTCCTTATAGGGCTCAGCAGGCGTCACTGGCGACGATGCCTTATTCGTCGTGCATTCGCCGCTATCAAGCATGTATGCCGGTTTAAGTCGATCTATACTAATGATCTTCACTGACTCGCCTTGCTGAATTTTAAAATATTTATCTGTACGATCAATTACCTTAAACGGCCCTGAGTAAGGTGGCGTTAAGGGTTTTGTAACTGAATCGCATCTTACGAAGACATAGTTGCAATCTTTTAGTTCGGGATGTACGAATATTTTATTTTGATGTAAACATCGTTTAGGCACAGCTGACAAGTTTGATATTTTTCTTCTTAAGTTCTGTAAAAAGTTATCGTTATCGGAGATTTCATGCGTTGTCGGCTGGAAGAAATCACCCGGTAGTCTTATAACTTCACCATAAACCATTTCGGCTGCACTAATCTGTGTATCACTCCTTAAACTCGTCCGTAATCCTAATAATACGGTTGATAATTCATTTACCCATTGATCTGTTTTTCCTCTGCACATCAAGGCTGTTTTGAGAGAACGGTGCCATCGTTCTACGAGTCCGTTAGCTTGAGGGTGGTATGCTGTTGTTCTAATTTTTGAAATTCCCAATTTTCTTGCTAAGTGATGAAATAAATTGGATTCAAATTGCCGTCCTTGGTCCGTTGTAAGGCGTAAGGGACAGCCGAATCTTGTAATCCAACCACTAAAAATAATGTCGGCTACTGTTTCAGATGTTATGTCTTTTACCGGATATGCTTCCGGCCAGCCTGTGGCTCGGTCTACCATAGTTACTATGTACCGGTAACCGTTACAGTATGTCAAAGGACCCACTATGTCCATATGAAGATGCTCAAACCGATTGCTATGTATGAAATTCTGAAATGGTGATACTGTGTGTCGATGAACTTTGGATGTTTGACAACTCATGCATGATTTTGCCCACTGTGTTACATCGTTGTTCATACCTTTCCATATAAATCTATCAGCGATCATTTTACGTGTTGCTCGTATGCTCGGATGGCTAACTTCGTGTATGGCTTTGTAAGCTAACACGCGAAATTCCATTGGCAAATATGGTCGAGCTGTTGCTTTCGAGACTTCGCAGTAAACTGGTATGATGCAATTAGGTACTAAGATTTGTTTAAAGGTTAATGATTTAGATTGCATCAGTTCATTAAGTTCATTGTCTTTTTCTTGGGCTTTCGCTAATTTTTCATAGTCGATGGGCGATGGTATATCGATGGACTCAACTCTAGATAGTGTGTCCGCTACGACGTTATCTTTTCCGCTTATGTGCGATATCGATGTGCAAAATTGCATGATGAAATCTAAATGTCGTATGCGCCTAGGTGTATCATTTTTTCCGACCGTATTCTTCATTAATGCATGAACTAAAGGTTTGTGGTCTGTATAAATGGTGAGCGGTCTTCCTTCTAATAAATACCTAAAATGTTTTATTGCCATGTAAATTGCCAACAGCTCGCGGTCGTAGGTACTATAACGTTTTTGAGCATCACTTAACTTCTTTGAAAAGAATCCTAGAGGTTTCCAGGTATTATTTTCTTTTTGCTGTAATACAGCTCCCGCGCAAGTATTCGAACAATCTGTCATAAGGCATAAAGTAGCGTCAGCAGATGGAAAGGACAAAGTAACCGCATTTTGTAGGCTTAGTTTACTTTGTTCAAAAGCTTCATTACTTTCATTAGTCCATGGAATTAAACTTTTATCATTCTTTTTTGAGTTATGTAAAAATGCATTTAATTTTTGATGAATTTCGGACACGTGTGGAAGATGGTTTTTGTAGAAATTGATCATTCCAAGAAATCTGCGCAGTTCATTTACAGTTTTTGGTTTTGGAAATTCAGAAATAGCTTTAATCTGTTCTGGCAATGGTTTCAATCCTTCTTTTGTTACATGATATCCTAAAAAGTTTAGTTCAGTTTTTCCGAAATCAGATTTCGCTAAATTTATTGTAATTCCGTATTCATCCAAACGTTGAAAAACCTGTCTAAGGTGCTGCCGATGCAATTCTTCAGATGACGACGCTATCATGACGTCATCAACATATATGTATATAAAATCTAAATCGCGCAATACGACGTCATTAAGAAAACGCTGAAAGGTTTGTGCAGCGTTTCTTAATCCAAAACTCATTCTTACAAATTCATAAAGGCCAAAAGGTGTTGTGATTGCCGTTTTCTCGATGTCCTGTTCAGCTATAGGTACATTAAAATAGGCTCTTTGTAGGTCAATTCTAGAAAATATCGATTTACCTGATAATAAATAAGTGCAGTCTTGAATCCGTGGTAGGGGATACCGATCAGGTTTTGTAATTGCATTAAGCTGACGGTAATCTCCGCACGGGCGAATGTCACCATTCTTTTTACTCACCACATGAAGAGGACTTGCCCAATTGCTCTTGGAGGGTCTGCAAATACCCATTTCCTGCATACGTTGAAATTCAGTTTTGACCTTCTTGTATTTGTCCGGTGGTAGGGGTCTCGGTCGCGCAAAGACAGGAGCACCCGTAGTTTCGATATAATGTACTACAGAATGACTAGGTGTGTCCTTGAAACACATAGGCTTCGTTATACATGGAAATTCTAATAAAATATCACTATATTTACTATTATAATCTAGAGTTCTCACAGATAAATGTTCACTATTCGTTATCGATGCAACCGAGCACAAATTAGTAACTGAGTCTATTATTTTCTTTCGATGCACATCCACTAGTAACTTATGATAACTTAAAAAATCCGCGCCGAGAATCGGTTGTTTTACGTCTGCCAATACAAAAGACCAACGGTAGGGGCGACGAAGGCTAAAGTTCAAGTCGAGCGTTTTCTCACCGTAGGTACTAATTTCGGTCCCATTTGCCGCATAAAGTTTGTAGTCACTACACTTAGTATATAATTGCTTATTTTTCACTGGTATAACCGATATATTGGCACCTGTGTCCACTAAAAATTTTAACCCACTATTAATGTCAGTAACACATAGGCGGTGATAAGGCGTGATGGTGCAAATCTCCGCCTCCGATTGCACCGTATCTAGTTTTCCTTCCGTTCGTTTTTCTTCCACGCACAAGGATCAACACATTTATTAGCCCTTTGTCGAAACTTATGATGATAATAACAGAGCCAGTCGGGGCTTTCGGGTGTGCGCCGGCTCAGGTTACGTCCACGAGAGGCTGAGCGGGATCGCGCCCGATAACGATTATAATTATTCCGATACGGTTGACGGCCACGTTCCATATCTCTTATTTTTAGGCTAAGTTTCGCTATTTCAGCCAAAATAAATGTGGTGTCATTGCTGGAGCTAGTCGAGGGGTGAACCTCTGCTACTTGTAGGGGTCGCGACGTCTCTATGATCTTATCAGCAATGGCTGCAAGGTTTTCTAAATCTAGTGCTTCGCTAACTGCCAATACAGCTCGAACAGAGGGAGGAAGATGACCTTGCCATAACAAACGTAGTGTTTCGTCCGGGATCTTTTCTCGAGCCAAATCTCGCATGCGGCGCAAAAGCTGTGAAGGCTTTTGATCGCCAAGTTCCATCTCTCCTAGTAACTTTTGAAACTGTCTAATTTCGGACTCTTCGTAGACCTTTAATAAGCGCTCCTTAAGTGCGTTGTACTTTTTTGTTTCCGGCGGCTTTAACAATATATCGCTAACCTGCTGTATCACTTCTTTGCCCAATTTCGACACTACCAAATTGTACTTGCTGTCGTCACTCAATTTTTGTGGTCCCAGAACGGCTTCGCATTGTATGAACCAAAGACGTGGCTGGTCACACCAGAAATCCGGGACGCGTGATGAAACGGTGACGCCAGCCAGCTCTGAAGGTTGAGCTGGACCCGATTTATTGTCTGCAGAAGCCACGGTTTGCTGTTGCGTATTCATATTGAATCACGTCGGGGTCACCAGTGTGGTTGTGTGTTCTATCGGGTCACTAGACGCACACTATAGGAGCGGTAAATAATGGTCCGACAACCGATTAATAGAACGTTTCTTTATTGACTGAATCACATACAAAGATTAAAATAGATTACTAATACGGATTGCTACATAAAAACATATTGCATATATGAAGGTGTAATATGAACTCCCACACTTTTAATCTTAAAAAAACTGACATAAATAAGCTGTAAAGTTTAATTATAATCAGACAACACCATAAATAAATCAAAACGAAGTAGGTATAATACGTAAAAACGTAGTGAATCCATGTTAATACTTTTTTGGTGTATTTTAAGCAGTTCAGTACGACATAAGGCAGCTTACGAGGGAGATGGGAAGACGACAATCCGCATCATTAACCAAGAACAAGACATGGGGCTTATGATCGACGCATATGCCACTGTGAGTAACCAGTTAACTGATAAAAAACTGCAAGAAACAATTAATTATTGTCTTTTATAGTAAATATTGTTATATTAAATTTTTAACTTTGAATGAAACATTCATTAGCTACACAACACTGACTACTTTCCTCAAGGATCTTCCAATACAATCGTACAGTTGTTTATCTGACAAATGCGGCTCAGCTATGAATGTTGCTAGGCGTGCACATGCACATTGTTTTAGTGTTCATAATACGAGACGGTGCAGACTCACACTAAAACATTGTGCATGTGCACGCATCCAGCAGCTTCCTGCAACCTTCACAGATACATAGAGTGTGGTAAAATGAATTAAATACTTTGTAAGTATTCTGGCCATTTCTGGCCTAGCTGCGGACCAACTATGTATTATGCATGACTTATCATAACAAAAACTATGAATAATGCTAAGTTAGCAAATGGATAGTCAATAAAATTATTTTTGTTTTCAGTATGGCTTTAGACTCAACAATGGTATCACAGTTTTGGGACCCATGGCCATCTTTCCGAGGTAATCTAAAAGATATTTTATATACCTACTTACTTTCTTCAACTAACAAAACCTTTTGCTGATTGAAGCCTAATGTTATTCCTCTAGCTATAATAATTTATGTATGTCAATAGATTGTTTGTTGGTTAAAAAAATAAAACAAGAGTATATTTTTTTGCTCTGCCTTTAATTTATATGGCTAGCAAAAAAATCTGCATGTATTTTTTTTTTATAAAAGGGTACAAAGCCCCCCGCCACGAAAAAGGCTTAAAGAGTTCATTAGGTTAGAACTGCAACCAAAAAAAAGGTGCGAGCGAGCGTGCCGCCGCCGCGCCGCAGCGGTCGACTAAGCGCCAGAAATGACGTTTTTTATTTTCATAAACGTGGCTCAGCAAACTTTTATTAAACATAGGTCACTAAAAAAATTTAGAACAGTCCAGTATGACATTATTGCCGATTGATTCAGAAATATTTGCTAGCCAAATGTTGCTGACCAACTAAACATTTTGGCTGACCAAATATATTTTTCTGCTCACCAAAACACGAATATTTTGCCATTTAAACCACACCCAAAAAATAATATTCTAAAGTAGGATTTTTAATTCGGGTTAGTAATTTGACATTTAATAGTAAAAACCTTGACATTTAATAATGAAAACCATCCAAATATTCACATTGATAACGGTGTGTCTCAGGACTGTGCTGTCGTGGCAGGTGCGCGGCTCCGACGAGATCACGGAGCACTCGCTGCGGCTGTTCAAGCTGCTCGAGCCCAAGATTGATTTACTGGTGAGTAACTTTTTCAAAATAAGTTGTACATTGTTTTTTAAATGTGTACTTCTTTCAACTTTTAAGAGCGTTTTCGCATTTTGAAGCTCGGATAGGATGTCATGAAAAGTAGATTAACACTAGTACTTTGTCATAGCAACTTTTTTGACAATGTCTCACAGTTAAAAACATTTATAAATATAGTTGCTATGACAAAGTACTAAAGTGTTTAGTGACTTTTGCAGATGACCTACAATTTCTCCAAAGTGTTTTCTTTCAACATGAACGTTTATTTAGAGCGCCAACACACCGGGGCGCCATAGCGACGTCGCTGGCTACGTGTCCAAACAATTTGTATTGAAATGTATGACAGTTAACACACTTGGCTACGGTGCTGCCCCCCTGATTACGTAATTAAGTTGCTAGCAATTCTCGTTTGAAACCGGTTGAAATCATTTGAAATTAATGAAATTTGGCAGCTGTTATCAACTGAAACTGCCATATTTCATTATTTCAAACGGTTTCAATCGATTTCAAACGAGAATTATTAGCAACATAGTTACGTATCAAGGGGCCGATGCCATCCGAGAGCCGCGCTAGTCAGTAGACACTGGCTAGTTATTTGGCAACCTCATCTAGCTACGATAGGTAGCCTTCTGGCTTAGCCAGCGACGTTGCCATGGCGTCCCAGTGTGTAAGCGCACTAGACATGCGCAAAATACTTCACTGAAGTGTAAAGAATGATATAGTTCAATTGGACTAGATGAAGTATATCACACATTCAGTTCATCTAGTTCACTTGGCTCAGTACTTCAGTAATCACTTTGTCGCTATGTAAACTAAGCCTTAATATGTGCGCAATAAGGGTTGCAGTCAAATTGAGTGCGGGCGGACTCCGACTCCGACCGACCGCTGGCCGCAGAGTCGTGCAACTGTCTCGCTTCCGCACACGGTGTTCGTAATCTATCTGTCCGCTTTACTCTCCTTCAGTGAAGTGTGAACTAAATGAAGTACTGAAGTAATTGGGACCCGAAAGAACGAGTGAAGGAGATATACTTGATAAGTGAACTAGTTCAATTCAAGGATTCATTCACGAACGACTCATCTCTCGCACTTAGCTGTTTGACTTGTAATGTGTCCGTAGGTAGTGGGCCTAGAAGGCAACGACCGTTCGCTGATGGGCGCCGTGTTCCGCGCGTGTCGCGGCGCGCAACTCAACGTGGAGATTCTGCCCACGGAGCATGCCTGCTCCACGTTCAACTTCCTCAATGCTGAGGGCAGGTAGGTACATACATACAAACACATACATAACTCAACATGGAGATTCTGCCCACGGAGCATGCCTGCTCCACGTTCAACTTCCTCAATGCTGAGGGCAGGTAGGTACATACATACAAACACATACATAACTCAACATGGAGATTCTGCCCACGGAGCATGCCTGCTCCACGTTCAACTTCCTCAATGCTGAGGGCAGGTAGGTACATACATACAAACACATACATAACTCAACATGGAGATTCTGTCCATGGAATATGCCTGCTCCACGTTCAACTTCCTCAATGCTGAGGGCAGGTAGGTACATACATACATATAAACTTACATTACATACAATATTATTGGTTATTGCTTTTCGCAATAAATTATCTGTCATTAAGTTTGTTTATAAATTATTATTTATATTTTGCGAGGGGATTATCAGCGTGGATTTTTTATAAATTGTGTATTTACACGGTAATATTTTTTTGCGGGAGTAGCGCTAGTGTTGCATCTAATGGCGCCTTAAGAGTCCGGCGAACAGTGAGCTTCCCATACAAACGTAATACCAAAATTATTTTCAATTTGAGCATAATTAATTCTTCTTGTGATGTCATTCGGATTAAGACAGTATTAGTCTAGGTTTCTATTAAATAAAAAATCCAACATACCAAACCAAATAAAAATTTATGCAATTAAGTTTTGTATGAAAACAAAATAACTGGCATTTATTTTTGAATTGGCTTAGTATTTTGGATTTTTTTATTGAATAGAAACCTAGACATATACGGCCTTACCACAAAAGATTTTAAAACACTGTTTAAATGTGATGCCATCTCTTTCAAAATTGTCAAAAAAGTGACAGCATCACATTTAAGCAGTGTCTAAGTTAAACACTTGCTAAACAGTGTTTTAAGACCGTTACTGTCTTAATCCGAATAACATCACAAGGTTAGTTAACTATGCTAAAATTGCAAATCATTTTCACGTTTGTTTGGAAAGCTCACTGTCCGCCGGCGTCTTAAATCAGTATTGTTGTTTGTTAGATGCGTGGCGGGCGCCATGGTCCCGCCGCTGCACCTCGACATGACCGAGGACGACCTGCTGCGCGCCACGCTGCACTACACGGACCTGTACAACAAGCAGCTGACAGCTTAGAACTACCATGCACACTAGCGACAATACAACGCGACGTTCAACTTACAAAGTAACACATAAACTTATAAAAAATGCGGATTAATTTAAAACTCAACTCTATCAGCGGCGGTATCGAAATTGATGTAAACTGTGTTTGACAAATGTATGTGATACATTGCTACTTTTCTTTGGTAAGTTTTTATTTGTGCCAAAACGAAGTAGCTATGTATCACATACATCTGTCAAAACACAGTTAACATGAACTTCAATGTTTTTAGCCGATTGAGCCCCAGATGGGCTAATCAGCATAGACAACCTACTATTTGATTTGACGCGTGGACCCTACAAGTGGAGTGCGTTCTGTCGCTTCGCTCGGGTTCGCACTGTACCTAACCGTTCCGTGGCTCGGTGAAATTTTACTCTGAGCGCTGTCAGAGCGTAGTTTCACCCGTTCCGTGGCTCAGAGTGCAGCAACCAAACAACCACCTAAATGGATCGTTGAAAAACGCTCTGACGTTTATCTTTTGTCATAATGTCAATGTCATTTGACATAATTTTGTATTTTGATGTTTTTGTGTCTAAAAGTTCATGATTGCTCCTCAAAAAAGATTTTCTTTGATTATGTTTAAAATATCCGTATTCCAAAATAGAAAACGAAAACTTTGTACTTAATGACATGTAAAATTCTTTTAGGTTATAAAACAACTCGATCGTTCCGTGGCTTGGTTGCAACTTAAACGAGTTAAACTTTACCCAAACAACTACACCCAAACCGACGGAACTCACACCAGAGACTTGTACCTTAATGCTCTAAGCTTGTACCGCAAGCAGCTGACAGCTTAGGGAGATAGAATATACTGGTTGGGGAAAAAAGGGGGTAGTAGGAGGGGAAGTACCCTAAATATTGATGATGGCAAATTTTACTGAAAGAAAACATTTCTCTATTTTTAAAAGTATGTAAAACTACATTCAAAGATTTTTAATAAATTGCATGTATTTGATTGAATCAGGCGTCACTTGGCGGAAGTCCCAAACCATTGTGAAAAGACAAATTGCTTGTCTCAGCCGGGAATCGAACGCACTAAACTACTATTGTTTTTAACTTTCTTGGGTCTGCCTTTAATTTAAAATACTGCGTTATTTAAAAGAAATGGACCCTTATCATTAACCGACCGATTGGTATTTTTAACCGACTTCTAAAAAGGCTTATATATAGGTTATCAAGCCGACGGTTTTTTTTTTAAGTACAGAATGTGTTTTCGTATTTACGCCCGTTTGGTTTCCGGCTTGAAACAAGCGATTTATAAAAATCTTTGTTATTGAAAATAAAGGAATATTTCCTTTCAGTAAATGCCACCCTCAATATTTAGGGTACTTTCAACAACCATATTTTTTTCAACCCTGTAGTGTAGCTATAAAATAATTAACTATAAAAAATGATTAGAATTTATTGTATGTACACTACAGCCTCCTATTAAAATGGCCGACTTGTTCATTTTAAGTCTAGTTTTTGTTTGTTAATTTTATTAATCATTTTACGTATGATTGTCACAAGCTTGCGACGTGTTATCAAATTTATTATTTACTTTTTTTTAATTTAATTTAGCGTTAGCGTTCAAACGTATAGATAGAGAATTGGCCATTTAAATAGCGGAGCAACACTGAAAACAAGAAGCGCTTGTTTAGAACGCAACATGTTTTGTAAATACTTAACTCGTTGTAGTTAATGGTTTAGAATATAAATTGTAAAAATAGTAATTTAGACAAATTGTACAAACTACAATACAAATGTTAGAATGTAAACTTTTTATTTATTAAATGAGATTTTAAATATATTCGTTGTTTATATTTAGTTTCTTTGAATTCAATCTATCAAATTAATATTTTTTATGTATAGAGTCAATAGTCAATATTTCTTTATTCAAGCACTTTTGAATCGTCTATATTTTCCTCAAGTTCTTTGGGCATATCTCCATAAACGAGGAATCGATGGAGAGGCTCTTAGTACAAGGCCACACAGAGGGGAAGAGACCACGAGGCCACTCTCCGACTCGTTGGATCGACCTCATTAAGAAAAATACTCAGTCGACCGCAGTACAGTGTTTTCGCAACGCTGAAGATCGACTCAGATGGAGAGACATCGCCACCTCCACTCTATCGAGAGTGCCCGACTAAGAAGATATTTTCCTATCACCCGTTCCAGACTTTTTTAACTGACAAGAAGAACAGGCGCAAGAAACTTTTCAGCCTTAACAGAAATAAGTAACGATACTTACAAACTTAAATATTAACCTTATAGAAAATGCAGAAACTTATAGAAAATGCTGAATATCCATTTTCTAGTCCACGGAGATAAAATTGGTGAGATCTCTTTCTTTTCCATAATAATAGTAAAGAACGAAACGATAACTCGTATTCACAAACATTACTATGAGGTCTCACAATGCCCAGCGCACTGCGAACCAACCAAGTCACACGTAATACCGTAACGACTCTTGCCTATGCGAACGCACTGCGTTGAAACAGAGCTTTGTGATTGGTTCGTCATTTAACAGAAATATCGAGACCACAAATGTTTATAGTTTATTCCAAAAGAATTAAAAACTAGCGACCGCCCGCGACTTCGTCTGCGTGGACATTTTTTTTCTATCCCTCGGGAACAGTATTTTTTTTCTGGATTGAAGGTACCCTATGTCCTTCTCTGTACCCCTGACAACGTGTATGCAAAATTCCATGTTGAGCGGTTCAGTGGTTAAGACGTGAAGGCGCAACAAACTTACTTTTGCATTTATATAAGGTGTTACAAAAATACCCCTAATGCCGAATATGGTATATAGGGACCATCAAACTGATCAACTTTTACTATGGGACCAACTCTGAAATCGCGAAAAAAAAATCAGCTGTTCCATACAAAAATTAAAATCGAAAATATCAAAATGTATGAAACAGCTGTTTTTTTTTCGCGATTTCAGAGTTGGCCCCATAGTAAAAGTTGTTCAGTTTGATGGTCCCTATATGCCATATTCGGCATTAGGGGTATTTTTGTAACACCTAGTATACTAGCTTTCTGGCCCACAGCTTCGCCCGCGTGGACTATTGTCGTGTGGGCGGAGACGCGTGCCCAGCAGTGCGATAAAAAGTAGCTTATGACCTTTCCCAAAGTTCCATCTACATCCGTACCAAATTTCGTCAAAATCGGTCCAGCGGTCTAGGCTTGAAAACAGTGTTACTTTCATATTATAATATTAGTCAGTATGGCTTAGTAAGGATACTGACAAATATTATAGATGAAGTTTAAATGACATAACCTGTACAATAAGTTCTCTTTAGTATAGCATGTCTCTTTCTCTCCTTAGTTAAAAAAATAACAGCTAAAATTCTGGTAAATGCTTTTACATTGCGCTGCCTGTACCGCAGTATTACATTGCTCATCTCTTATCCCACACTAGGGTTCTTTGAAATTGAAATATTATTTATTCAAATAAGCTCACATAATAAGCATTTTTAAATCGTCAATTCTTTTACCCTACCACCCATTATGATGTCTTTGACAAGAAAAATGGTCGCAAAAAACTTGATCAGCTTTATCAGAAGGAATGATATTTACAAATATGTATATCGTTTCCAGACATTACATTCATACATGTTACAATTAACATAGATTCATGAATAAATAACATTATTTAATTAGCTCATTTCTACTAAATCAAATTACAGGGTTCTACCATAATTCAAAATTTAAGGTCATTATTCAGTCTAGGCTGTTAAAAAACCTAACCAGGGGGCTAATTGTCTAATTTAAAAATCTATCGCATTCGCTTTCATTTGACAGTTGGATTCGACACATTGCTGCATTTCTTTGGTAAGTTTTTATTTGTGCCAAAAAGAAGCATCAATGTGTTTCATCCTGAAAGCGATTGCGATAGATTTTGAATTTAGACAATAGAAAGGCTGTTCCTACAATTCAATAAAAGTTAAGACCGGTAGGAAGAAGCAGACCCATTCCCACTGGCAGCACCCTTTGACATGGGTATTCTCGCTCTAGCGATATGTTTCTGAACAACGGAGAGATAGAGCGATAAAGAAATGCGGTGCTGGGTGATTCAATATACCTTTTTTTTTTTATAGTAGTGAGAATGCATTTACGCATGCCCCGTGCTTGGTTAGCAACGGGTTATGTGGGACTCGCCTTGATGAAACCATACCCACTAAACTCCCTACTTTGCGCTCTCAAAGGCTACCCTATGTCGTCTTTGACAGAATAACGAAATGTTTATAAAATTTGTTGCTATATTTGATTTTAATAGAGTATTATACAAGGTGTTACAAAAATACGCCTAATGCCGAATATGGTACATAGGCACCATCAAACTGAACAACTTTTACTATGGGACCATCTCTGAAATCGCGAAAAAAAATCAGCTGTTTCATACATTTTGATATTTTCGATTTTATTTTTTGTATGAAACAGCTGATTTCTTTTTCGCGATTTCAGAGTTGGTCTAATAGTAAAAGTTGATCAGTTTGATGGTCCCTATATACCATATTCGGCATTAGGGGTATTTTTGTAACACCTTGTAGAGATTTTCTCTTTGGAGTGCCAAAAAATCAACTTTATCCGCATCAAAATAAGAGTCACAATTAACCGGACAAGTGCGAGTCGGGTTCGCCCGTCGAGGGTTCCGTACAAATTTGTAGGTACTTACTATATTTTTTATGATTTATTTACAAATGTAGATTTTTCAGTTTTCCCTGTACTTGTAGTATAATCCCCTTCTTAATAAATATTGTATAACAGATGTATAGTTTTATGTCTCAGTACAGTACACTGTACACAGTGTTTTGTCTCTTTCTTTTTAATATCAAACTCAAGTTTGACAGAGATTAACCACTGTGAAACTACACAATATCTGCTATACAATCTTTATTAGTAAGGAGGTAAGACGATATTACTTGCCAAAGTTCGTAGTTCTAGGTCAACTTACATCTCTTAGAATGCTGATCAGATTAGTTGGGTGTGTATTCCGATCTGGATCTTCTCCATTCACTCTCTGAATGGCCATCGTCAGATCACAGCTAGGTCAATCCCTAGCGGAAAACCAAGACTTCAAAATTACCTCGTTTGTATGAAAATCGACTTGTGTCCTTAATTATGTGGCCACCACTATATACCATCATGTTTCGGTGGTCATGCTAACTAAGCAGAGATGGTCTTGACAACAAGTTAGACAGAGACGCACAACAAAGTGGTCCTATGAGGGTTCCGTTTTTTCTTTTTGAGGTACGGAACCTTAAAAATGGCAGTGAGGTAAAATAAAACTTTGAAATTCGTTTCGTATGTCACAATTTACTTATATAATTATTAATTTTCCTATAAAATCTCTCTTCACTCTATCCGCACGCCGCGCGGACTTCGCCTTTCTTGTCGCAGTTTCACAATTTCTGATTTCACTATCCTGTAGGAAAGAAAAATTACAGTTTATTTTAAAGGAATTCAAAAAATACCATAAGCTTATATGTTGATTTAAACGATCAGAAAACGAACTTTTTTATATTGGCTCAGGTCTGGGTGTTTGTGATACCACCGATGTCTCTGATTTCCATAACACAAGTGCTATAGCTACTTACTTTGCAATCGGAGCAATGTATGTGATGTTGTCAAATATAAAAAAAAAAAAAACTACAGTCGCTATCTACAACGTGTAACGTGTTACAAAAATACCCCTAATGCCGAATATGGTACATAGGGACCATCAAACTGAACAACTTTTACTATGGGACCAACTTTCTAATCGCGAAAAAAAAATCAGCTGATTCATACAAAAATTAAAATCGAAAATATCAAAATGTATGAAACACACAAGACTGTACACTGGCACTGGTACTGGACAAGTAAAAATGCCCGTAGTACTACCAGTGCGACTAAGGGTAATGCTAGGTGCGTATGGTCCTACTGATAGAACTACGTACAGAAATTGCCCGTGGTTTTACCAGGCCCATCTTTCCCACTTTGCACTCTGGGCACGTGCCCAGGGCCCCGCGTTCGATAGGGCCCCTAGTTCCTGCCAGATCGCTAAAGGATAACGGATGCTTATTACCAAAAAACATATTAAACATATTTAGGTATTTCGAGAACTTAAACAATAATTACTGACTACAAATACTACTTGCTTACTAGCTTAAGTCAATATCATAGGGGCCCCCTCATCTTAATGTGCCCAGATCCTCAAATAGGTTAAAATCAAGAACATAGGGGCCCCCTTATCTTAATGTGCCCAGATCCTCAAATAGGTTAAAGACGCCCTTGGGTTTTATCATTAGGACCACAAGCTTTGAATGAATTTTAATGAACTGACAAAATAAGATTTTCCATAATCTGTGGCACCACTTATTTGCCAAGTGTTTAAATTATAAGTACTTGTACTGCACCTACTTAATTATTAGTCAAAAAACAAATGTATAGGTACCTTAGCAATAATAAAAGCGCGAACGCATCACAAGCTATGAGCATGTAGAACACCCTCGACCAGTCGCCCGCCGACGACACCACGCCCGCCAGCATCGGCCCGAGCGCGGCGCCTATTGTGAGAGGGATACGGGTCTATATCGTGTGGCAATCGATATACACATACAGGTTGTCCCAGAGCCCAAAACTTTTACCACACGAAGGGAAAATACTTTAAATTGAAGGTAGGAAATCGTATGCGATTTTTACGAAATCTTTGAATGCAGTTCCAATTATTTTTAAAAACGAAATAAAATCTCCTTTCAGCAAAATTTTATATTTTCAATATTTAAGGTTTTTTCCCTCCGTGTGGCAATATTTTGGGACATCCTGTATATAATGCATCGCAGGTTATCAGCATGTAGAAAACCCTCGACCGGTCGCCCGCCAGCGTGAGCCTGAGAGCAGCAACTATTGTGTACGGGATACGGGTCAATATCGAGTGGCAATATATAGAACGCATCACAGACTATCAGCATGTAGAACACTGAACACCCTTGCGTGACGTCAGCTAGAGCTATATTCCACCATTCATTCAGTCACTCAGTATCTTCGCAGCTTAATTCCATCACTCATTCATTCGCTCAGTATCTCCATAACTTTATTCCATCATTCGTTCATTCGCTCAGTATCTCCATAACTTTATTCCATCATTCGTTCATTCGCTCAGTATCTCCATAGCTTTATTCCATCACTTATTCATTCGCTCAGTATCACCATAGCTTTGTTCCATCACTCATTCAATCGTTCAGTATCTTCATAATAAACTCTCTCGAGACGCTGGCCGGCAGTATAGAAGTTTTCTTATACATAATACAAGTTCCAACATAGATCAGTCGAATCGCGGTCCCCAAGAACTTCCTTTTCGCTGAATATATGGTGAAGAGATCCTGCTTCAACAGACCGACCATTCACTCATTCATAAATATTAATAAGTAAATCACCGACGCTGCCGGTGCCATCAAATATGGCTGTGACCGTAAATTATAGATCTTTATTCTACTACTTATTTATTGGGCACTATTCATTCATTATTTCGCCTGAAACACAGGTTTTTCCTAGTTCGGGCAAATGTTATTATTATTTTACTTAAGTTAACCTTGTAAATGATTGTACTAAACTGCATTTTTGAAAATAAATAATTATTCTATTCTATTCTATTCTATTCTATTTTAGTTTACATATTAGTAGTAACTCACCGACGCTGCCGGTGCCGTCGATGATGGCCGTGACGGTGGCCAGAGCTTGCGAGTCGCCCGCTAAACTCGAGTGGGTGCCTAGAAACGTTATGATTAGGTTAGAGGTTGAGTTGTGTACAATGCCTCGATCAAGAATAGGTACCCTAAATAGATGTCCGGTCAAAAACAGCACCTTGAAATAACGCACTATTAAACTGGGAGCATATTGACACATAACTGCGCATTAGAGCTAGCAGCTAAGGCATAAATTATTATAAACGCTGTAGGTGATTTGTTTCATTTACTAGTTTTGTCAGTCGATGCCATATTCGCGTGCCCCCCACTGGGGAATATCGGGAAAAGTAGTCGAAAAAAGGATGTAAAGAAACTTGAATGATGAAATTTTTTTTATACAAGGTGTTACAAAAATACCCCTAATGCCGATATGGTATATAGGGACCATCAAACTGAACAACTTTTACGAAAAAAAAAATCAGCAATCATACATTTTGATATTTTCGATTTTAATTTTTGTATGAAACAGCAGATTTTTTAGCCATTTAAGAGTTGGTCCCATAGTAAAAGTTGTTCAGTTTGATGGTCTCTATATACCATATTCGGCATTAGGGGTAATTTTGTAACACCTTGTATACATAGTTTAAAGTACGGTCCCACAAAACTACTTTAAGCAGTTTGACTGTGGGTACAGTTTAAAAGGTTATAACTACAGTACTCCTAATTATCGATGCTTAAAAAGAGTGCCAAGTGCTCGCTTTCAAAAGACATGTAACCTTTTAGTATGGAGCCTGGCATACCTACCGACTGCCATTTTGAAAATGTCAGAAATTCATCGCAACTGGTGAAACTAGTTTTAATCGATAGAAAACGTCAAAATAAACACGAATTATCGATGATCAAATCGTCGTAAAATGTATACTTTCGGAGATATATGACGATTGTTTTTTAGAGCCTAACAGAAGTTGCGACGAATTTCCGGGTAGGTACTGGTAGGTATGCCAATAAGGTTACATGTTCTTCATATTGTTTATCGCGATATCCCGTAGTGGGGTCAACGGGTACAGGCCGTACTCACCGAGCTCGGCGCTGACGGCGGTGGTGATGAGCGCGTACGGGCCGTTGACGAGCGCGCCCGCGCCCACCAGCAGGCACAGGTTCAGCCAATAGGACGACGCGCCCCACCACTGGTACACCAGCAACTACAATACTTTTAACGATCAACGATAAATTCTAAACACTATAATGAACTACGATTTTTTTATCGAACCATACTTTAAAGCTGTCTCAATTTTCTCGCGTGAACGAATGAACGAAGTTAAAAGTCGAATAAAAAAACCAATGGACGAGTAAAGAGACGAACGATCATAGAAATGAATGAAAGTACGGCGAAACGAACGAACGGTTATAAGAAATAATAAAAGAGTGAACGAACGAGCAATTGTAGAAATCGATGAGAGTGAACGAACGAACGTTTAAAAAGGTGGATAAAAATTAAAAAGAAAATCCTCCTTCAAAAAACCTTAAAAAAATTGCTATAAAAAAACAGCTTCAAAAATCAACAGCTCTAAAAAGCAAGAAATAATATTCAAATCTGCATAATTACCACTATTCAAGTACCTACGCATATCTGATATAAAAAAAACGTCTTTTGAAGTCGGGTGGGGCTGAAAGATATTTTCCTTTTTTAATTTATATAAACATTTGTAGTGGTTTCTCTTTCGTAATTTGATTTTTTAAATCTTAAAGCCCCACCCGACTTCATAAGACGTTTTTTTTTATATCAGATATGCGTAGGTACTTGAATAGTGGTAATTATGCAGATTTGAATATTATTTCTTGCTTTTTAGAGCTGTTGCTTTTTGAAGCTGTTTTTTTATAGCAATTTTTTCAAGGTTTTTTGAAGGAGGTTTTTCTTTTTAATTTTTAAAAGCTTTTTATTTTTCACTTTTTTGTGGTAGGTATGTACAAGTAAATGTAAGCAATGATATAAATATATTTTATTCATATTTTCAACACTTTTCAATGGTACTCGTATAATACCTACTCCGAATAACTCAATTTCCACTTTTCGCGCTGTTAATTTTAGCAAGGGTCAGTCATGGGGTGGGTGACCAAAGTGTATTATCGCAAGCTCCTCCGTGCTTCAGAAGACACGTTAAGCAGTTAGTCCCAGCTACATTTGCACTCATTAACACCCACCAATCCGCATTGGGCCCGCGCGGTGGGTTATGGTCCATCCTATTCATTAGCCCATAAGTAAGGCTTGTATTCCAGTCCCAACAGTGACACTAAAAATGGCTGATGCGAAACCTTTCAATACCGTAGAGTAATCACTAATACACTATCCAATTTGATTTTGAAGAGTTCTCTTGAGTATCTTCGAAGTCCAAGGTCCAATGTACAGGAAATTTTAATGAAAACACCCTTAAAGTATCCTCTTTCTAACAAAACAAGAATTATCTCAATCGGTTTATAAACAAAGAAGTTATGTCTGAAGATCCGTTGAAACTCGTTCAAAAGTTACCTAAAAAATTACAGTATTTTCAGGATTACTCGAAAACCACCGAACCGATTTAAAATTTTCAAAAAATGGGACCACCTGGGGAACAAACCTGATAAAGTGGCGTTTGAATCATGTCAATCGGTTCAGCCGTTCTCGAGTAATCGGTGGACATACATAAAAAAAAAAACAAATAAACAGACGAACATAGAACCTCCTCCTTTTTTTGATGTCGGTTAAAAAAGCAAACGAACGAATAATAAATGACGTGTGAATGATAGTGTGAACTGTGAAATTGCTTTTATATAAATAATTCCTAGCGTTATCTTATAAAATAATGGCGGATACACTAAAACCTTTTGCTAAATTATTAACACAGATAGTGGAGACCAGATAAATAAGGACACTAGTAGATTTTCATACAAATGGGGTAACTTTGAAGCCTCGGTTCTCTGCATAGGATTGACCTAGCTGCGGTCTGGGGACTTTTCGAACACCGGCTTCAAATTTAAAACAGATAAATCGAGCCCCAGTTGGCCCAAAACGGCGAACCCCAATTCATGATAACACACGAACATCGATATCTTCTAAATAACTTCGGCGAATAGTACAATACGAAACTCCTTACTTCGATTTATCTGTTTTAAGTTGAAGCTTGGCAGACCCGCCGAAGTTCGAAAAGTTAGCCGGTAGGGCCCCCGATGATGGCCATCCAGGGATCGAATAGAGGAGATTCAGATAGCTATACACACCCAACTGATCTGATCAACATTCTAAGAAATATACGGATATGTATTTAAAAACACGCGAAATTAGCATAAAAGTGTATGGAAATCCTGAAACTGAATAATCTGATTCTTATATTTCTTAGAATGCTGATCAGATCAGTCGGGTGTGTGAATCGATCTGGATCTCTCCCATTCAGTCCCTCCTTGGCGGAGAACCGAGGCTTCACAGTTACCTCGTTTGTATAAAAATCGAGTGATGTCCTTAATTATCTGGCCACTACTGTACTGTATGTATGTAGTTACTTACCGCAGGTGCAGCAAGTATATAGTACCCCACACACACAGTAGCGGGGCTATTGGTCCTGTCCGCGAGCACGCCCGCCGTTATGGCGCCCACCACGCCGCCCACGTCGAAAGACGTACTTAAGTCGCCGGATTCGGCCGCTGTTAGGTGTGCTGTATGCGAAAACACGAATTGAATAATTATGCATGATATAAAACACTTATAACGGATACTAGCTCTTTTATTGAAAGTACTCTGTTAATTAGTTGGTATTTAATTTGATTTTTAATTTCCCGACGTTTCGGCACTTTTGCAGCTGCCGCGGTCACGCTTGAGAGGCGATTAAATAATTATGTGAAAATCATTGATAACTCTGACGTGACGATAGCTATCATCGATATCATCATATACATATTTACAGAGTATTTATTTAATTGAAAACCGACGTTGTAAACATCAAATAATAATAAGTTAGGTTGTGTGAGGGATATCGGAAACTCCGACGGTATCACAGTCACACAAATCACACAAATCCGAATAAAGTTTCATTTATCTATCATATCAATTTTCTTTAAATGATAGTAATCATTTTCGATTACAGTGCCGACAAAACAGTCGATCAATAAGTTTCATAAAAAAATACTCGAAAATATGTAATGCAATGGAACAAGTACTTTGCTTGATTACAATTAGAAGTTGTTTTTTATAGTAGCTATATTATATACAAAATTTTGAATTGTAATTTAAAAGATGCAAACCATTAAACAAAAAATAAGTAGAAATAAAATACTCACTGCTAGTATTAATATAAAGTGGCAACCAATACAGGAACGTATAGCTGACTAGCTTCGCGAAGAACAGAGACAGCGAGAACTCCACCACGCCGGGGATGAGGAGCGCGCGCGAGAGCGAGACGGCGCTTCCTTGCGAATGAGACGACCGACGGAGGAGGGGGGCTGTCTCGCCTTGACCCTCCTCTGAAGAATACTGACGACAAAAGTTGATTGTTTTTCACAGTGCTCAGAGCTCTGATTCACAAACGTCCGAAACTTTTCGTATCCGATGCTTTCCATATATTTACTCTATGGTTTCCGTAACTTCTGACAGTTCGATTAGAAACGAAGACTAACGGATTCACTTCCGACAGCTATTGGTGTCGAAACAGTTAATATCCGTCGGGAAGAAAATTTACATTTCGAATACGGAAACCATAGAGTAAATTTAGGGGAAGTATAGCATCGGATACGGAAAGTTTCGGACGTTCGCAATTAAGGACCCGGAGGGCATAGTATGAGTTGGTGTTTTCATTTTTCGAATAGTTAACTATCGTTTTGTCTCTTTCACTCATTCACTCACTCACATTGATTATGAGCAGTCCGATAGTTAACTGTGCGAGAAGTGAAAGAAAATGCAATTCATACTAGGCCCTCTGGTTGGGAATAAAATTCTGCAAAGTTAATTTATTTTGAGTAAGTTTAACTTGTTTGGTAATGAAGTTATGAGAATCATAGACAATTAAATATTGTGTAACAGTTAGCTAGTTAGGCTGTAAAATTTGCACACCCTTGTCTTAAAACCTTAAAACAGCAAGTATCTGTGGCTCTATGGTGACTTACATCGCTGAATTAGAAATTGTAAAATTCCTTCATTGTGTTCCTTATATAAAACAAAATACTTATAACACAATTCTTTATTCTCCATAAAATGTCATTAAGTAACACTTGAAAATAAAGAGACTATGATGCGATCTACGATGAAGGCCCCAGATTGTACCTATCAGGAAACACATACTCAGTGTGAATTAGTGAGTGAATGAATGAGTATTTGAATCGGTGAATGAAATAATTAGTGTTCAAATGTGCGAGTGAATGAGTGACTAAATGTGAGTGAGTGTGTGTTTGAGCGAGTAGGTGAATGAGGGATTAAATGTGAGTGAGTGTGTGATTGAGCGAGTGAGTGAATGAGTGACTAAATGTGAGTGAGTGTGTGATTGAGCGAGTGAGTGAATGAGTGACTAAATGTGAGTGAGTGTGTGTTTGAGCGAGTAGGTGAATGAGGGATTAAATGTGAGTGAGTGTGTGATTGAGCGAGTGAGTGAATGAGTGACTAAATGTGAGTGAGTGTGTGATTGAGCGAGTGAGTGAATGAGTGACTAAATGTGAGTGAGTGTGTGTTTGAGCGAGTAGGTGAATGAGGGATTAAATGTGAGTGAGTGTGTGATTGAGCGAGTGAGTGAATGAGTGACTAAATGTGAGTGAGTGTGTGATTGAGCGAGTGAGTGAATGAGTGACTAAATGTGAATGAGTTAGTAACTCACCGGCGGGTTATTGGCAGAGTAGCGGTTGGGCCGCAAGCTCGCCGCCTGTAGAACACATGCTGTTACAGTGCAGTGAAATGATACAACATTATGTAACGCTTGTTTTAACTCCCTAGTTATATCCAAACCATAGTACTAATAATATTAGACACAAATATTTAAATAAATAATCACACCAATTGTTTAGTTACAAGTCGTGCAGAGCGAATAATATTGCTGGATACACATACATATTAAACTCTATTTCAAATCAGTAATACAAGACAAAAAATAAATATTACTACGATTTCATTTTGGTACTTGCGGGATTCAAATTCGCGCGTCCTAGTCTTTCAAAATAACTATACAACATCTTACAAAAATTCCCCTAATGCCGAATATGTTATAATTAGGGACCATGAAACTGAACAACTTTTAATATGGGACCAACTCTAAAATCGCGAAAAAAAAAACAGCTGTTTCATACATTTTGATATTTTCGTAATTAATTAGTGTATGAAACAGCTGATTTGTTTTTCGCGATTTCAAAGTTGGTCTCATAGTGAAAGTTGATCAGTTTGATGGTCCCTATATACCATATTCGGCATTAGGGGTATTTTTGTAACATATTGTATACAGGCCCATCTTTCCCACTGGGCACTCTGGGCACGTGCCCAGAGCCCCGCGATCGATAGGGGCCCCTAGTTCCTGCTAGATCGCTTAACGATAACGGATGCTTATTACCAAAAAACATACAAAACATATTTAGGTATTTCGAAAACTTAAACAATAATTACTGACTACAAATACTACTTGCTCACTAGCTTAAGTCAAGATCATAGGGGCCCCCTTATCTTAATGTGCCCAGGGCCTCAAATAGGCTAAAAACGGCCTTGGTTGTATAGTGTTGTAGAGAACTTACCTGATCTCCAACTATCACATGAGGTTCCTCTTCGTCACTACACCGGGATTGTCGAGAGGGCTGCAGTCAGAAATAACATTAGGTATTTATAGTACCTATATTTCTCTTTACTTGTCTTATTTATTTGGTAAATAACCTTCACCCAACTTATTATTAAAAAAACAAATTATAAAATACAACAAACGTTTTTCCACACATAGACTACGAAAGAAATTACTAATAAAATTATTAGTGACAATTTGATTTCATAAGATAACATATTTTTTTAAATAACGATTATTTAAAAGCCGTATGCAACTGTCAAAAACTGAAAAAAAATAGGACAAGTAAGGATAAACAGACAATAGAGATGATTACGACAAAATAAAACTTGACTAGAAATATACAAATGAACTCGAGACCTTGGTGGATTAGAAAATGAGTTTTTGTTGAACGAAACGTCTGATAAGTGAATAAATAAAAAAAATTTTTGATGTAAGTTGATTCATCAAGAAATGATCTAATGAAATATCTATGTTAATTTTAACATATATGTACCTATGTAATGTCTGGAAACGATACACATATTTGTAAATATCGTTCCATCTGATAAGTCTGATAAGTTTGTGCGCCCATTTTCTTCTCAGCTAAAAAACGTCATAATGGGGGGTAAAAAAATGACAATTTAAAAATGCTTATCATGTGAGTTTATATGAATAAAGAATATATTTAAAAATAAATATAATAAATATTTGACAACATCACATACATCGCTCCGATTCCAAAGTGAGTTAAAGAACTCGTGTTATGAAAATCGAAGACAACGGTGGTATTACAAACACCCAGACCTGAACCGACATAGAAAAGTTCGTTTTCTAAATCGATCCACCCGGGGATCGAACCCGGGACCTCAGAGACGGCGACACCTCGAAAACCGGTGTACAAAGCCACTCGATCAAGGAGGTCGCAAATATTTATTGATTTATTCAATGAATAAATATGATAGTGACCGATGTCCTGGGCTCGGCGGGCGCGAGCACGACGCCCACGCACTTGGGCTCGGGCGGCAGCACCAGGAACACCAACATGGCCACCGCGCCCATCACCAGCGCCGGGTACACGAACGACAGCGACCAGTCGCCCTCCACGTACCGCGCCGCCAGCACGGTGCCTGACAGACAAAATGTACCGACACGTATAGGCAACATGTACGGCTTCAACGATCAATTATCGTGATAGTATTTACCGACAGCTACCCAGATATCTTTCGACTATTAACACTGCTGTCTATAATATATACGTATGTGACGAAAACCCTGTCAGATCCGAAAGGGGCATAAAGGTGTACCGAGAATGTTACTAAGAAAATTATAAAAAAACTTTTTTTGCTAATAATGAAAATTTTGTGCAATTTAAATTACACCTTTTGACGGACCTTTAGTTCCCGAATCTCCCCGAAACGTGGGAAATTTTCAATAAGTAACATCCCTATTATAGTAGCGAAACGTCATGACGTCACTACTTGTCATAAGGTCATTTCACTGTCAGTGTTGCAATGTGAGGTCCCCATTATTATTATTTTATTATTTCACCCAGGGAAAATTTTTTTTACTTATTAATCAAAGCAGATTGCGTGAATAGAATCGAAACTAGATACCTAATAACCCCTTCACGGATAGAACAGGGTTTTTGTTACATATTGTATACAACATGTTGCGAAAAAACCCCTAATGCCGTATATGGTATATAGAAACTTTTACTAAGGGAAAAACTGAAATCGCGAAAAAAAAATCGAAGAAGAAAAGTAGTAAAAGTTGCTCTGTTTGATAGTTTGATGTTTTTTGTAACATGTTGTATAGTTGGTCCGTCATATTTTGTCATATAAGTATGTCAGATGACTGTAATTCAGATTCAGAAGACTCAGTTCACTCAGTTTTCTTATTTATGTTTGTTGCGCCAGACTTTGAACTTTTACAAATGTCATACATAAGTCAAAATTCAAAATTATTATAAATTTTTAAACTTATTTATTCAGTGTAGGCTGTTACAAGCACTTGTGAATGTCAAAGAAGCTACGCCATCGGCTCGCGAACTGTAAGCGTGGTGACCTTGTAACGAGAAGAACCGGCAAGTCAACTTACCTAATATGTTTCCTAGGGACGTGTGCGCGTTCCATATCCCGAATATGAGTCCCTTCTTCCCATGGCCGAACCACTTGCCGACGATGGCCACCGTGCCCGGCCACCCGGTCGTCTGCGCGATGCCAGCGCCCGCCTTAGATGAATAAATAAATTATTTATTTATTGAATAAATACAATAAATTATTTATTTATTGAATAAATAAATCATTTATTTATTGAATAAATGGCATGTTCCCGTTTTCCCCCATCTTTTTATTTTTAGAGTTTTATTTCCATAACTTGCTTCCCGATATCCCCCAGTGAGGAATAAAAGCGGGAACAACGGAAATAGGCCAAATAGATAAATAAATAAATATTAGACAACATCACCAACAGCATCACACCTGATACCGAAGTAAAGTAGCTAAATCACTTGTGTTATGGAAATCAGAGACAACGGTGGTATCACAAACACCCAGACCTGAGCCAATATAGAAACGTTCTTTTTCTAAATTGACATAGCCGAGGATCGAACCCGGGGCCTTAGAGATGACGACACCTTGAAAACCGATGTACAAACATACCGATGTACATGGAGGTCGTCAAATTACATTGTTATTATTATTTTTGTCGAACATCTTAATCGCATTTAAGAAGAAAGAAAACATAACCCTTCCTATCGGCCAGGTTAACCTAGATTAAGGACCATTTTCACAATGTCAAAGTAAGTTCAATGTTCAAAAAGTAAGCTACTCAGAGCTTACTTATTGTGAAACAGGCCCTTGTCAAATTATCTGTCAAGTAAGCTACTTAGTTTCAAAAGTTCAGTTCTAATTTTGTTATTACTTGACAGATAACTTCATAGAAATAATGTTCCATTTTTAAATTAACTAGAAAGTATTCGGAACCAATGTTATTCAGCCAAGTGCAAAACAGCGCCACCTATCGCCACACTACGTAACTGACCTGTGCCACCATATAGTACGTGATATTGTGATCGAGTATAGTTAACGTAACTGTACATACTACTACAGACACAGAACAGCGCCGTCACTAACAAGGAAATATCTATAAGTGTAAAACAGCGCCACCTATCGCCACACTACGTAACTGACCTGTGCCACCATATAGTACGTGATATTGTGATCGAGTATAGTTAACGTAACTGTACATACTACTACAGACACAGAACAGCGCCGTCACTAACAAGGAAATATCTATAAGTGTAAAACAGCGCCACCTATCGCCACACTACGTAACTGACCTGTGCCACCATATAGTACGTGATATTGTGATCGAGTATAGTTAACGTAACTGTACATACTACTACAGACACAGAACAGCGCCGTCACTAACAAGGAAATATCTATAAGTGTAAAACAGCGCCACCTATCGCCACACTACGTAACTGACCTGTGCCACCATATAGTACGTGATATTGTGATCGAGTATAGTTAACGTAACTGTACATACTACTACAGACACAGAACAGCGCCGTCACTAACAAGGAAATATCTATAAGTGTAAAACAGCGCCACCTATCGCCACACTACGTAACTGACCTGTGCCACCATATAGTACGTGATATTGTGATCGAGTATAGTAAACGTAACTGTACATACTACTACAGACACAGAACAGCGCCGACACTAACAAGGAAATATCTATAAGTGTAAAACAGCGCCACCTATCGCCACACTACGTAACTGACCTGTGCCACCATGTAGTACGTGATATTGTGATCGAGTATAGTAAACGTAACTGTACATACTACTACAGACACAGAACAGCGCCGACACTAACAAGGAAATATCTATAAGTGTATAACAGCGCCACCTATCGCCACACTACGTAACTGACCTGTGCCACCATGTAGTACGTGATATTGTGATCGAGTATAGTAAACGTAACTGTACATACTACTACAGACACAGAACAGCGCCGACACTAACAAGGAAATATCTATAAGTGTATAACAGCGCCACCTATCGCCACACTACGTAACTGACCTGTGCCACCATGTAGTACGTGATATTGTGATCGAGTATAGTAAACGTAACTGTACATACTACTACAGACACAGAACAGCGCCGTCACTAACAAGGAAATATCTATAAGTGTAAAACAGCGCCACCTATCGCCACACTACGTAACTGACCTGTGCCACCATATAGTACGTGATATTGTGATCGAGTATAGTTAACGTAACTGTACATACTACTACAGACACAGAACAGCGCCGTCACTAACAAGGAAATATCTATAAGTGTAAAACAGCGCCACCTATCGCCACACTACGTAACTGACCTGTGCCACCATATAGTACGTGATATTGTGATCGAGTATAGTTAACGTAACTGTACATACTACTACAGACACAGAACAGCGCCGTCACTAACAAGGAAATATCTATAAGTGTAAAACAGCGCCACCTATCGCCACACTACGTAACTGACCTGTGCCACCATGTAGTACGTGATATTGTGATCGAGTATAGTAAACGTAACTGTACATACTACTACAGACACAGAACAGCGCCGACACTAACAAGGAAATATCTATAAGTGTATAACAGCGCCACCTATCGCCACACTACGTAACTGACCTGTGCCACCATGTAGTACGTGATATTGTGATCGAGTATAGTAAACGTAACTGTACATACTACTACAGACACAGAACAGCGCCGACACTAACAAGGAAATATCTATAAGTGTATAACAGCGCCACCTATCGCCACACTACGTAACTGACCTGTGCCACCATGTAGTACGTGATATTGTGATCGAGTATAGTAAACGTAACTGTACATACTACTACAGACACAGAACAGCGCCGTCACTAACAAGGAAATATCTATAAGTGTAAAACAGCGCCACCTATCGCCACACTACGTAACTGACCTGTGCCACCATATAGTACGTGATATTGTGATCGAGTATAGTTAACGTAACTGTACATACTACTACAGACACAGAACAGCGCCGTCACTAACAAGGAAATATCTATAAGTGTAAAACAGCGCCACCTATCGCCACACTACGTAACTGACCTGTGCCACCATATAGTACGTGATATTGTGATCGAGTATAGTTAACGTAACTGTACATACTACTACAGACACAGAACAGCGCCGTCACTAACAAGGAAATATCTATAAGTGTAAAACAGCGCCACCTATCGCCACACTACGTAACTGACCTGTGCCACCATATAGTACGTGATATTGTGATCGAGTATAGTAAACGTAACTGTACATACTACTACAGACACAGAACAGCGCCGACACTAACAAGGAAATATCTATAAGTGTAAAACAGCGCCACCTATCGCCACACTACGTAACTGACCTGTGCCACCATGTAGTACGTGATATTGTGATCGAGTATAGTAAACGTAACTGTACATACTACTACAGACACAGAACAGCGCCGACACTAACAAGGAAATATCTATAAGTGTATAACAGCGCCACCTATCGCCACACTACGTAACTGACCTGTGCCACCATGTAGTACGTGATATTGTGATCGAGTATAGTAAACGTAACTGTACATACTACTACAGACACAGAACAGCGCCGACACTAACAAGGAAATATCTATAAGTGTATAACAGCGCCACCTATCGCCACACTACGTAACTGACCTGTGCCACCATGTAGTACGTGATATTGTGATCGAGTATAGTAAACGTAACTGTACATACTACTACAGACACAGAACAGCGCCGACACTAACAAGGAAATATCTATAAGTGTAAAACAGCGCCACCTATCGCCACACTACGTAACTGACCTGTGCCACCATGTAGTACGTGATATTGTGATCGAGTATAGTAAACGTAACTGTACATACTACTACAGACACAGAACAGCGCCGACACTAACAAGGAAATATCTATAAGTGTATAACAGCGCCACCTATCGCCACACTACGTAACTGACCTGTGCCACCATGTAGTACGTGATATTGTGATCGAGTATAGTAAACGTAACTGTACATACTACTACAGACACAGAACAGCGCCGACACTAACAAGGAAATATCTATAAGTGTATAACAGCGCCACCTATCGCCACACTACGTAACTGACCTGTGCCACCATGTAGTACGTGATATTGTGATCGAGTATAGTAAACGTAACTGTACATACTACTACAGACACAGAACAGCGCCGACACTAACAAGGAAATATCTATAAGTGTATAACAGCGCCACCTATCGCCACACTACGTAACTGACCTGTGCCACCATGTAGTACGTGATATTGTGATCGAGTATAGTAAACGTAACTGTACATACTACTACAGACACAGAACAGCGCCGACACTAACAAGGAAATATCTATAAGTGTATAACAGCGCCACCTATCGCCACACTACGTAACTGACCTGTGCCACCATGTAGTACGTGATATTGTGATCGAGTATAGTAAACGTAACTGTACATACTACTACAGACACAGAACAGCGCCGACACTAACAAGGAAATATCTATAAGTGTAAAACAGCGCCACCTATCGCCACACTACGTAACTGACCTGTGCCACCATGTAGTACGTGATATTGTGATCGAGTATAGTAAACGTAACTGTACATACTACTACAGACACAGAACAGCGCCGACACTAACAAGGAAATATCTATAAGTGTATAACAGCGCCACCTATCGCCACACTACGTAACTGACCTGTGCCACCATGTAGTACGTGATATTGTGATCGAGTATAGTAAACGTAACTGTACATACTACTACAGACACAGAACAGCGCCGACACTAACAAGGAAATATCTATAAGTGTATAACAGCGCCACCTATCGCCACACTACGTAACTGACCTGTGCCACCATGTAGTACGTGATATTGTGCACGGAGTACGTGTAGCCCATGCCGAACATGTAGCAAAATAGCGCCGACACTAGCATGCCGAATGTTAGGAAATAGCGGAGATCCACTCTTTCGGCAACCATGCCTGGGAACAAAATAAAGGATCTTATAGACATGTTGTATTGTATACAACATGTCGCACATCTGGTGTAAGAACGTCATAAATAACAGTTGGCGATTTTTTCAGGAGATCGATTTGAAAGTTATTAGTTTAATAACATGAAATGTATTTATAATCCTGTGAAACATAGATTATAAAACTGTTACTAATAATCTATAATTTACAGGTAAGATATTTTCAGAAATAAAAAAGCAATTTAAAAGGTAATTTTTATTTAATTTCCTCATGTAAACCTACATTTATGACATTGTTGTACGGAAAGTTATATAAAAAGTGGAATTTTTTTGTGCTATAACGCCATTAATGCCAAACAAAAAACTAATCAACCATAGAAATTAAAAAAAATAGTATTTTCATTAATATATATTAATGAAAGTGCTTTTTATATATAGCACTTTCATTATATATAATTATTAACATAAATGTAATAATGTATAATTAATAACATAAATGTAATAAATGACATTGCCAGAAAGTATTTGCGATAGAAATTTGAACAACAACATCAGAACTGCACATTTACGTCGTTATTGCCTCAAAATATCCAAAAAAGTTTTTCATAATTACCTTTACGTTGTTGTTGCACCTGCAAAAAAATACTTCCAGCGGGGGGAAGCGCGCAACTGACCAATCATGACGTTTTCGCGCTAGCTCACAAAAACGCGCCAAAATCATAACGACACTTGCGCCGCCTGTGGTTCATTTTATGAGTTACATTTACGATATTGTTGCACCGGAAGTAGATGATTATTTGATATCATTTTGTGACAAAAACTCGTCTTACCAAAATTTTGCATTTCTGACGTTATTGCACCAAGTGTGCGATGTGTACAATCCCAATAAGGTCCAAAATACTGATTTTTTAGTAGTAAATAAAAGTAAAATAAAACTTATGTATAGGTCGAGGATAATTTATTGGGTGCATCGACAAGACTATATAAATCACCAAAAAATCGAAACACCGCGGTTTAGCATAAAGCACGTTGGCTACAACGCCATCTATTGACAACAATAAGAACTAATATTTCAATACAAACAACTTAACAACATTTTACATAAATACCCCTAATGCCAAATATGGTATATAGAGACCGTCAAACTGTTTCATATGAAAATGTATGAAACAGCTGGTCTTTTTATCGCGATTTCAGAGTTGGTCCCATAGTAAAAGTTGTTTAGTTTGATGGTCCCTATCTAAATACCATATTCGGCATTAGGGGTATTTTTGTAACATGTTGTATATGTATAATAAATTGTAACTGGCCGATCTGTAATGTAGTCTAACCGCTTTATTCATAAAAAACCTTAAATAAAAAGAGTAAAAAAAAAAATTGAGAAAATGATACCCCCTATGCCCTAGTAGCCCCACTTCGAATTTTTAAGACCCCTCTTTAGTCCCTGTTGCAAAAAATATAAATATATTTATTTCTCTCTATTTGCAAAATAGTTGGGCAAACGTCATCTAAAACTATTCCAAACAAGTTGATAGCATTAGTAGTTCTCGAGATATCCAGCTGTGACAGACAGACTGACGGGTTCCTTTTTAACATTTTGGTCCGGAACCCTCAAAAGAAAGCAATAAAATTATCTGTCATTAAAATATGTCTTTAAGTTGTAAAATGACGTGAAAGCAATCAATCAGTATTGACGTAAAGTAAAATGACGTGAGAGCGTCACTTCAATCAGCTGATATGTATCCGGCCATGTTATTAATTTAGGGATAAAATTACCAAATAATATACTAGAAAAAACTTTTAAAAATTAAAAAGAAAAACCTCCTTCAAAAAACCTTAAAAAAATTGCTATAAAAAAAACAGCTTCAAAAAACAGCAGCTCTAAAAAGCAAGAAATAATATTCAAATCTGCATAATTACTATTCAAGTACCTACGCATATCTGATATTAAAAAAACGTCTTTTGAAGTCGGGTGGGGCTAAAGATAATTTCCTTTTTTAATCATAATAACATTTATCGTGGTTTCTCTTCCTCAATTTGATTTTTTAATTCTTAAAGCCCCACCCGACTTCATAAGACGTTTTTTTAATATCAGATATGCGTAGGTACTTGAATAGTAATTATGCAGATTTGAATATTATTTCTTGCTTTTTAGAGCTGCTGTTTTTTGAAGCTGTTTTTTTTATAGCAATTTTTTTAAGGTTTTTTGAAGGAGGTTTTTCTTTTTAATTTTTAAAAGTTTTTTTATTTTTAACTTTTTTGTGGTAGGTATGTATAAGTAAATGTAAGCGATGATATAAATATATTTTATTCATATTTCACACATTTCAATGGTATAATACGCCTAGTAACTCAATATCCACTTTTCGCACTGTTCATTTTAGCAAGGGTCAGACATGGGGTAGGTGACCAAAGTGTATTATCTCCTCCGTGCTTCAGAAGACACGTTAAGCCGTTAGTTCCAGCTACATTTGCACATTAACACCCACCAATCCGCATTGGGCCCGCGCGGTAGGTTATGGCCCATCCTATTCATCAGCCCATAAGTAAGGCTTGTATCCCAGCCCCAGTAGTGACAATAAAAATGGCTGATGCGAAACCTTTCAATACCGTAGAGTAATCACTATACACAATCATATTTGATTTTGAAGAGTTCTCTTGTGTATCTTCGAAGTCCAAGGTCCAATGTGAAGGAAATTTGAATGAAAACATCCTTAAAGTATCCCCTTTCTAACGAAACAAGAATCATCTAAATCGGTTTATAAACAAAGAAGTTATGTCTGAAGATCCGTTAAAACTCTTGCAAAAGTTGCCTAAAAAATTACAGTATTTTCAGGATTACTCGAAAACTACTGAAACGATTTAAAATTTTCAAAAAATGGGACCACCTGGGGAGCAAACCTGATAAAGTGGCGTTTGAATCATGTCAATCGGTTCAGCCGTTTTCGAGTTATCGGTGGACATACATAAAAAAAAAAAAAAAAAAAAAAAAAAAAAAACAAATAAACAGTCGAACATAGAACCTCCTCCTTTTTTTGAAGTCGGTTAAAAAATACGACTCGCACCAGATCATGTTCTCGGACGGGAATCGAACCCGCGACCTTTGGATATCCGGTCCAATGCTCTGACCGCTGAGCTACCGAGTCACTCGGTTTTATAGGCCTTCCATAACTTTATATGAACATTTTTACCAACTTCAGAATTAAATACTTCTAAAAAGCAAGAAATAATATTCAAATCTAATGATAGTTACGCATATCAAATTAATAAAACACGTGTATTGAAGTCGGGTGGGGCGGGAGGACAACTTTTTTTTAATTTAAAAACAAAAACAACTTCATAATTCTTCTTCTTCTTTTTTGTTATAGCAATCTACTTTCCTCTTGGAAGTAATTTTTGCCAGTGCCAAGTGTTGAATAGTTCAGTGGTAGATATTGTTTAATTTTTCATTAGAATGCGGGTGCATCGCATTCCAATGCTGCTTGGAGCATTTGGCACCAAGTATATTAAGACAGTTTACTCGGTTAGTTCTGCCGAGGAAGCCACCACTTCAATAAAAGTCTCAGCTTCACACAACCAAGATCGCGCCTATTTCAATTATCCCACATATTGTTCAGTTGCGTAGACACTTGTACTATATAACTGCACCAATTTTAAGACACAATATCCACTATGAATCAATTTGAAAATAATTAAAATAGACACCAAACCGAACTCGACATAATGGCGCCAAAAACTCCTAACTTCATAATTAATTTTGAAGGTTTTTGTTCTTTTTTTAAATTTTATCATTTTAGGATCTCAATGTATACCATAATTTATGCAAATAAATGTACTAAGTCATAAGTAAGTTGTTACACCAAAGATGAGAGGCTTTGTGCAACACTGAAGCCACTACCTTGTTACTAGCTGTGTTTTCGTTCCAAGGAAAAAATATATTTTTTTCAACCGGCCATTTTGAAGCAAAAACAGGATGATCTCGAATTCATAATTAATACCCACCGCCTTCACCATTGTAAAGGTGTGGTTTACATTTAAATTCTAGAGGTTTATAGTTTAATCTCACGGTTTTTTATTATTATATGATTTTACATGTTGTAAACATATCAAAATCAAGACAGGCGTGATCTTCCTAAATTGATCCTTGCTTTTTTTTAATAATCAATTCAAATTAAGAATCATAATTCTTAAATAAATTATCTCTCTGTAATGCACTCCGAAAAAGCTTTGTTATTTTTTATCGCTTAAGCAATATTTTCTAACCTGTCGTTTAGTTAAATGGAGTTTTATTGTTAAAAGTGGTCCCTTATCGACGTTAGCCTTTGTCCCGGCTGCACTTGCAGTCGTCAGTACCCACCAAACCGCATTGGGCCCGCGTGGTTAGCCATTTAATATTTCTAAAAGTTAACTCAATCAACATTAATTTTTTTTCAGACTAGTTTTTACCTACAATTTTGTCCACGTAGAATTTTAAACCTCGAAGCAATTTTGGAAATTATAGGTAGCTTTGTCCTTCTCCCTCCTCCGTAGCTCAATTTACAAAATTCATTAAAACAGGTTCAGCTGTTTAGGGGCATAATAACGTAACAAACAGAGTTACTTTCGCGTTTATAATATTAAGTATGGATATGAATTGAATGGAAAATGCGAAAATAAAATTTAATTCAGGTACACTTTAAGTTTAAACAGCTGTCGTATGTGTGTTTTCAGCGTGTTGTCGTGTAAAATGACCTTGGCCATTTGAAATTTTGAGATTTAAGCATTCACAATGCTATTTTTTTTTTATATAATACTAAATAATTTACTAGAGAAAATAGGACTCGCACCGGATCATGTTCTCGGATGGGAATCGAACCCGCGACCTTTGGATATCCGGTCCAATGCTCTGACCGCTGAGCTACCGAGTCGCTGGTGAGAACGTCGAATTTCTTCTAGTATATCAACTCTTACGTTGCAAGCCAGCGCCATCTCACCAATGTAGAAGGAATTAACCTCGACATTCAACTGAACATCTTTCCAGATATTTTTAAACAGTTGATTAAGATGAGAAAGCTATATAACTATTTGAAATTTTTAGATTTAAGCATTCACAATGCTATTTTTTTTTATATAATACTAAATAATATACTAGAAAAAATAGGACTCGCACCAGATCATGACCTTGGCCGTTTAGATGCGCGGTGATGCACGTTTCACATGAGGGCAGGACAGTGAGGCAGAACAGTGGTTAGCATAATACCGCTACTGTTTAAACGCACACGCCAAAACAGAACAGTACTGTCTCGACAGTGACCAAGGCAGAACAGATAATGGGCCGCCGGTCTATTTTCTCGGGGCAGTTTGCTTCCCTCTCCCCCTTTTTCGCTCGTCTGTCATCGTGTGAACGCGAGAGCAGTGCAGGCAGTACAAAGAGCAGGACAGTGTGCATGCGAGCGTCCGCGTCCCAACTTACGCCAACGTAGCTGGAGCCCTACCGGCTAACTTTTCGAACTTCGGCGGGTCTGCCAAGCTTCAACTTAAAACAGATAAATCGAAGTAAGGAGTTTCGTATTACTATTCGCCGAAGTTATTTAGAAGATATCGATGTTCGTGTGACATCATGAATTGGGGTTAGCCATTTTGGCCCGATTGGGGCTCGATTTATCTGTTTTAATTTGAAGCCCGGCAGGCTTTCCTAAGTTCGATGCGTTAGCCGGTACGGCCCCTGTCGCCGCTGTCTTCGTCGACGCTCCTGGCTACTCGCGGGCTGTCCTATTCGGTATTTGAACGCCACTGTCCCTCCAAACTGTTCTGCCTCACTGTTCTGCCCTCGTGTGAAACGTGCATGAGGGCGGATGCAGAGCAGCCTCCTATTTCTCCGCTTAAACATTAGACGTCATTCACAAGACCTTGACTGACTCCTTTTTTAAGAAATTGGGCTTTGGTATTGGTATTGGTGGTGGGCACTTTCTCCGCATTTAGACCAATTTTGAGAGAAATTGGGCTTATTTAGAATAAATAAAATTAAATCGACTAGCGGCGCTAGTTGGCTCATGTCAGCCGCTTAATGAAAAAATCAACAAGTATTCTCATCTGTTGGTACAGTAACTCACCGGAAACAAACATGGCGCCGGCATATGAGAACAGAAACGCTGAGTCCAGCGCTCCCAGCAGTGTGTTAGCATCGTCGGTGTCTGAAACAAACAAGTAGATAGACGTAATAATATATTATAATAAACCATAACAAAATAAGATACTGGTTCACTCAGGGGTGGGGTCTTATTAAGGCTCCTATAGCCCTCAAGTGACACCCTCATCTTAATTAAATTTCTTTCTCGCTTTACTTAGCAAGCAATAAATTTAATAGAGATGAGGGCGTTACTTAAGTGCGTATAATGAATCGAAAATTCACATGTACAGATTGAAGCTAAGGTTCGATAGTTTATTTACAAACAATAACCTCAGTAAAATATAGTTCGTTGTTGTAGTAGTAGGCAAAGTAGCAAAAAGTGGCCACTTTAGGTACTTTGCCTTTTCTACTATTATACCTACCTACAACGAACTATACAAGGTGTTACAAAAATACCCCTAATGCCGAATATGATATATAGGGACCATCAAACTGAACAACTTTTACTATGGGACCAACGCTGAAATCGAGAAAAAAAACAACTGTTTCATACAAAAATTAAAATCGAAAATATCAAAATGTATGGAACAGCTGATATTTTTTTCGCGATTTCAGAGTTGGCCCCATAGTAAAAATTGTTCAGTTTGATGATCCCTATATACCATATTCGGCATTAGGGGTACTTTTGTAACATGTTGTATTTTACTGAGGTTATTTTTTGTAAATAAACTATAGAACCTTAGCTTCAATCTGTACATGTGAATTTTCAATACAGTATGAGTACCTACTTAGCAACTAATTAATTTAAGATGAGGCCGCCACTTTTAAGCGAGTATATCCCTTAACAATGTTTGACGACCTCCGTGGTCGAGTGGCTCGCACACCAGTTTCATGGTATCGCCATCTCTGAGCTCATGTCTACACGCGGTTTTCTGTTGTGAAATTCTGCGGCTAACTCGCCTGTGCGTAGGCATGGTCGGCAGTGTCCGCGGGGTCGGCGCTATGAGTCCTGAGCTACAATACTACTCACTGAACGGCGGCCAGTCGCACCAGTCTGGGTCCGCGGGGTCGGCGCTATGAGTCCTGAGCTACAATACTACTCACTGAACGGCGGCCAGTCGCACCAGTCTGGGTCCGCGGGGTCGGCGCTATGAGTCCTGAGCTACAATACTACTCACTGAACGGCGGCCAGTCGCACCAGTCTGGGTCCGCGGGGTCGGCGCTATGAGTCCTGAGCTACAATACTACTCACTGAACGGCGGCCAGTCGCACCAGTCTGGGTCCGCGGGGTCGGCGCTATGAGTCCTGAGCTACAATACTACTCACTGAACGGCGGCCAGTCGCACCAGTCTGGGCCCGCGGGGTCGGCGCTATGAGTCCTGAGCTACAATACTACTCACTGAACGGCGGCCAGTCGCACCAGTCTGGGTCCGCGGGGTCGGCGCTATGAGTCCTGAGCTACAATACTACTCACTGAACGGCGGCCAGTCGCACCAGTCTGGGTCCGCGGGGTCGGCGCTATGAGTCCTGAGCTACAATACTACTCACTGAACGGCGGCCAGTCGCACCAGTCTGGGTCCGCGGGGTCGGCGCTATGAGTCCTGAGCTACAATACTACTCACTGAACGGCGGCCAGTCGCACCAGTCTGGGCCCGCGGGGTCGGCGCTATGAGTCCTGAGCTACAATACTACTCACTGAACGGCGGCCAGTCGCACCAGTCTGGGTCCGCGGGGTCGGCGCTATGAGTCCTGAGCTACAATACTACTCACTGAACGGCGGCCAGTCGCACCAGTCTGGGTCCGCGGGGTCGGCGCTATGAGTCCTGAGCTACAATACTACTCACTGAACGGCGGCCAGTCGCACCAGTCTGGGCCCGCGGGGTCGGCGCTATGAGTCCTGAGCTACAATACTACTCACTGAACGGCGGCCAGTCGCACCAGTCTGGGTCCGCGGGGTCGGCGCTATGAGTCCTGAGCTACAATACTACTCACTGAACGGCGGCCAGTCGCACCAGTCTGGGCCCGCGGGGTCGGCGCTATGAGTCCTGAGCTACAATACTACTCACTGAACGGCGGCCAGTCGCACCAGTCTGGGCCCGCGGGGTCGGCGCTATGAGTCCTGAGCTACAATACTACTCACTGAACGGCGGCCAGTCGCACCAGTCTGGGCCCGCGGGGTCGGCGCTATGAGTCCTGAGCTACAATACTACTCACTGAACGGCGGCCAGTCGCACCAGTCTGGGTCCGCGGGGTCAACGCCCGGCGGAGGCACTAGCGCACTGCAGTTGCGGTGCAGCACACTCTTCACCACGGAGATCGGCTTGCGCGTCAGGTGGTACGTCATGTACGTGAGGAACGTCAGCACAAGGACGCTGGCTTGGTAGCTGAAGGGGGGATCATGTTTTTACATTTTGTTTCTTTCATAGGTATAAGTAATTAAAAAACTTGTAAAATGTGAAGCTGATTTACACTGATTCGAAACGAAATGACGACCTCCGTGGTCGAGTTGGCTTTGTACACCGGCCGTGGTCGAGTTGGCTTTGTACACCGGTTTTCAAGGTGTCGCCATCTCTGAGGTTCCGGGTTCGATCCCCGGTTGGGTCAATTTAGAAAAACGAACTTTTCTATATTGGTTCATGTCTGGGTGTTTGAAATACCACCGTTGTCTCTGATTTCCATAACACATGTGCTTTAACTACTTACTTTGGAGTCGGAGCAATGTATGTGATGTTGTCAATTATTATTTATTTATTTATTTACTTTGGACCAAGACATTCGTTTTGCTATTCTAGCCCAGGGATGCCCAAACTGTTTTGGGCAAGAGACCCCTTTTCCAAAATGAACTGATACCTCAGACCCCCATAGCCAAATTACTTTAAAAATCCTATCAAATATCAAGTGTAATTAATAATGATTCATTTATGTCGACCCCTGGGAACTCGATTTCGACCCCAAGGGGTCGATATCGACACCTTTGGGAATCCCTGTCTAGCCGGTATCGCCCGGATTGCGAACGACGCGGGTTCGATTCGGGTTCGGTTAATATTCTATTCTATTCTATTCATATTCATATTTTATCTGCGGTGCTTATGGGTCTTAGAGACGCGCTAGGGTGATGTCATTCCACTGTGCATGCGTTTCATTGCTTGTGACTGTCGGTCGTGGCTGTGTTATCTTTTTTTCAACGAAACGGCCGCATCCGTGGTAACGTAAACATAGGATTAAAAACAAGAGTAACACAACACCCAATACATATATCACACAATGGTTCGGTGATTCATTGGATGTGCTCAATAATATATTTGGTTCGCACCACTTCGACACTCGTCGCCCGCATTGCTTGCCCATTTATTTACTATCGAGCACATAATTTGCTGATTACATTGTTAGCGTATTGTTACGCCAGTAACAACTTTTAGGAGGAAGTAATAATAACTGTGGTAATCCGCGCGCGATAAGAATGGGATGGGACTTTGTCAAAGTAAATCGAAAAGTGACTAATTAGTCAATTTTAATTTAATTAATCAACTTATTTAATACTAAATAATATACTAGAAAAATACGACTCGCACCAGATCATGTTATGATGAACCCGCGATCTTTGGATATTCGAACCAATGCTCTGACCGCTGAGCTACCGAGTCAGAGTATTTTTTCTAGTATTTTATTTAGTATTATATAAAACAGCATTGTGAATGCTAAAATCTTAAAATTCTATAATCAACTTATTGTTTACTTGTTATCATATTCAAAGTTGCTGCAGCAAAAGTTCCCTCACCTCGGATGGACAAGGTTCCATCCCATTCTTATCGCGCGCGGATTATACTAGGATCTTTTGGCACTCCAATGGTGGCTCTTAATAGCAAACTTTTTCAGAATGCTGGTACGGAACCCTCGGTGCGCAAGTCCGACTCGCTCTTAACCGCTTTTTTGTTTAGTGACTTTTCCCATAGCCACCAAAACTATAGTTTAGGCATTTCAAAACGGATTTCAATAATTCTTTCACTGGGTTTCATTGCTATGAAAATGTTTTTACACTGTATCAATAATACGACTCTACCACGTGACTGATCTTCATTGCCTAAGTGCCTGACTCAGCGTGTCACAGAAACTGTGGTCTCATCTTTCCTAAATATTTAAAAATTCATAAACACACTGACAAGATAATTCTATTTACCATTGCACTAGAATTAGTAGAATTTGATAACACTTTTTCAATGATAATGTACAAAATGGATACTTGATAAAAATACATTAATTCAACATCGCCTACACACTTGTGAGTGATGCATAGTCTAGGGTTGTCACCTACCTATCTAATACAATATTAAGATTTTTCTTGTCAGCTAAAAGACGTCATAATGGGTGGTAGGATAAAAGAATTGACGATTTAAAAATGCTTATTATGTGAGCTTATTTGAATAAAGAATTTTTCAATTTCAATTTCAAGATAAGATAGGTAATATTAACAAAATGTGCTTTTAATAATTAGTCAGTTTGTCATTTTATTATTAGAAATAGGCCTCGACCAGCCATCCTTACTAATATTATAAATGCGAAAGTCTGTTTGTTTGTTTGTTACGCCTACACGTCTTAACTACTGAACCGATCATCGTGAAATTTTGCATACACGTTGTCAGGCGTACAGAGAAGGATATAGGGTCGGGATTTCATCCCGAAAAAATCATTGTTCCTAAGGGACAGCAAACAACTTTCCACGCAGACGAAGTCGCGGGCGGTCGCTAGTATTATTATAAAGTAACAACAATCGGCTTTACTACAGAACAATGTTTAGCAAGTGTTTAACTTAGACACTGTTTAAATGTGATGCTGTCACTTTTTTGTCAATAACGTTTGAAAGAGACGGCGTCACATTCAAAGGAAGGCCTGTGCCCCAGCAGTGGGGATGTTAAAATGGCAGATGGTCTTGGTCATATAAATTAACATGTAATTTTTTTGCACTCTTAATACTGTAACTGTGTCTGTATTCCCCTATTTGTTCCCTATTTGTTATTAGCATATAACTTGAGAAAGTCTCAGTATAGCATTGCTTTACTCACAAATCGTAATGAAAACTGGCTTTCGCCCGCGACTTCATCTGCGTGGACATTCGGAAAATCTCTAGGGAACCTTTGACCAGGATAAAAAGCAACCCTTGGTTTAATTTAGGCTATAAACTATGTGTTTGCCAAAATTAAAGTAATAAACATCACCTAACATTCACATTTATAATATTAGTAGGATTCTAAATTGCGAATAACTGACATGACAACTCTAAAATAACTGAGATAAGATCACAATTTTAATTCAAGTATTATTATTCAAGTACCTAATGATAAAGATATACCTACGACTATAAGTTTTGGGAACTAAGATAACAACACAAGTTATACAGTACAAGTACAGAGACCCTGACCGAACCCACAGTTGGATGTTTTGCAAGGGCAAATGTCAGTGTGAAGGTCAAAGTATACTAAGCTCTTATATAAAGCTCAAGTAGAGGAGCTCGGTGGCACAGTGGTTAACGCCTGACCCTGCGATTGTGGAGGTGAAGCAACATTCGCAAGGGTTGGTCATAGGATGGGTGACTAAACATTTATTATCTCGAGTTCCTCTGTGCTTCGGAAGGCACGTTAAGCCGTTGGTTTGTAATAAACGCCGCTACTACGGCCCTGTCTAGAGGTGTGAAGGGACTAAACATCCGCATACTGACTGATAGCATGGCCGTCCTAACAGCACTGGAAGCCAACACGATCAACTCCAGTATCGTCTAAGAATATCACCAAGTATTGGATCGTTTGGCATCCAACAATGGAGTAATCCTACTATGGATTAAAGGGCATAGTGGATCACACACCAATACCAAGCCGTTGGTCTGGGCTGAATTTGAAGTCGTAATTGAGCTCGCATGATAGGTTATGTGATTCGGGGTCATCCTCCTTATTCACCCATAAGGAAAAGTGAAAGTTAAAAGAAGTGCATAGAGCTATATGGTGATTAGGTTGATAAATAAAAAGTTTTTAGTACATATTTTATTTTGTATTCTTAACTAGGCCGCAAACTTTTCAATTCACCCTCGTAGCTAATTTATATGTAACAAAAGGATTGCCTTTTTCAAGTCTTCTGCCTTGTATTAGTCACTAATGATATTCATATGATATTAATATTGACTCAACGTACTGCCATACTCAGAGACGTCAATTAAGTTTAATACTTCATTAAGTATTGTGTCATCTTTACTATCACTACGGAAAAGAAAGAGATAGCACCAATTTAAATGAAGCATTAAACTTAATTGAGGTCTCTGAGTACGGCAGTTAGAGCACTAGCATAGTTTGTTTGAGTTTTTTAAATGTTTCTAACATAAAACTTTTATGTAGCCACTAATTGATAGTCAATACCTTAAACCTTTTACAGTTAGTTATTAAGGTCACCTGAGATTTGATAGACTTGAGATAAGATTAATTACTCACTTCTTTTTATCATACACACATACAGAATTTATTTACACACTAGCGCGTCAGCCTGCAATAATGTTACCTAGATATAAAGTATCTTATTTTTAAATCCAAGTTATAAACTATCTTTGTGTCATATTTCATTCAAATCTAACCAGCTGTTTAGGCGTTAAGAGGTAACAAACACACACATACAAACTTTCGCATTTATAATATTAAAATAGGATTTAAGTGACCAAAATATAACAAAGCATGTATTTAGCAGTAAATAACAGTCAAGTATTGTACTGCAACTGGAATAAAAGAAATACATTAAAATAAAGAACGTATTTCGTTAAAGTATGTACAGATGGTCAAACAATATAAAATCGAGTCGGAATACAATTAAAATCTCACAATGGCCTTTGATAACGCTATCGAGCGCGAAGGGCGGCAAAAACTCGCTAAAATAATCGCGACTTACCATCTCAATCTGTTGATAGGCCACCTCGGACATAAATTGTTGCCGATTCTTTGCAAACATTGTATTCCAAAAGGAGCGTCCCTGCTGACTCCACTCATCTTCAAGCACCTTTGAAAAGTCTTTAAAATGCGCACCAAATACCCCTTCATTCACAAACAAACGTTTATTTCTTTACCACACGCATTGTTTTCAATAAAACTTCTTTGTTTATAAACCATTTCGCGGATGTGATTTCAAACGATATTTACACGTCGTTTACGTCAGTTCTATAAATTAATACAATGAATTATTATCAAAAATATACCCATTTATCAAAACACTTTATTTAATTGCAGGAATAAATTAGTTGGCAATTTATATTTTCGATTTTATTTACAAATTTTCGACACGTCTACTCGCCAGATGTAGTAGACTCTTGATATTAATTAAATAAATGTCAAACCAGTGTTGCCAGTGGCAGAAAGTCAAATATAACATAAGACAGCTCAAAAAGTAACATTTTCACGAGAAAAGTAACATTACTTACCTTGTTTATTGTAGAAAATGACACAATACTATAATATGGCATTTTATTATACAAAACCTAAAATAAGTTTCCTGTCCCATTTGTTAAACATCGAAAAAATCGTAATAATTGTTGATCGAATAATCGACTGACGATGCTGAAAAATGCCTGAGTGGGCCCCTATCCACGAGTAAACTAATTAGTATCAGTTTAAAAAAACATTTTAATTAGTTTTTATATTAAAATTCTACATAGGTGGGTAGTGTTTGAAAGATGACTATATTTTTGTACCCATTCGTGTAAAAGCCTAGTCGCGGCGAGCGTAGCGCGCCGCGCGCTCCGGGCCTTGCGGTGATGATGGTTTGGTCAAAAAATCATTACAATCAACCTACAGGTTCATTAGGTACACCTAATGATTTTGTTTATGCATTTAAAATTTTAAAAATCGATTGTAATCATTCGCTGCTAGTCACCACTCGACTCACTTGCGCATGCTTTAGTAAGCGGGATGTAAAATGGAGAAATACAGGCGAGTGAGTGAATACGTCGCATTCAGTAAGTTCACAAAGTCAAGTGCGCCAAGATGACGAACAAAAAAAATTCTTGGATAAGTTCCGTTTCACGATATTTTTTTGTTTGTTGGAAAATACTAAAAGTAACACAAAATAACATATTGAGTCGTGTAACATGGAGGTAATATGAGAGGGTCAAAAGTAACGTAAAATGTTACTTTTGTAACATTCTGGCAACGCTGTGTCAAACCTTGTCAAACTGACTGAAGTTGGTTTTAGTTGACGACGTTAACGTTGACGTAACGTAACGTTTCGTTTTGTTTTCACCTAAGGTTTTCACACAAACTTCACACATGCGAGCGATTTTGGCTTTCTTACAGTTTGAGCGAGTCAGTCGATGAAAGTCCTGTTAACTACCTATTTTCATGTCAGTGACCCAAATGGATTACAAATAGCGATGTGTCATTATCGTTATTTGAAATCACTAAACGAAAACGTTATTTGTTTGTGAATAACGTTTTAATAACTATCTATTTTTGACAACTATCTATTTTCGTAGTCAAACTGTTAATAATTCGCTGAATAACTAACTTAATGACAACAGTAAGACAATCTCTATTGAACTTTCAGCCCTTCAAATAAGGCACAAAATAAATTAAAAACTTGTCAGTCGGCACGTGCCCGCCAGCGCCGGTGGGCCGGTGGATTTTAATTAAACTAAATTCAAATCAAAATTAATAGGGAATTACACCTTTTTTTGAAAACATGTTTATGTTAATCTTGAGGTCGTAATAAGCCAACAGAATTTTTATTTCAATTTTATAAAACCAATAAATGCCTTAAAAATGATTTTTTATTTACGATTTTGAATTTTCGCATGGAAACGCAAGCCGCCATGCTGTTTAGGCCCGTGACGTCACTCCAATAGTAAACAAAACATTCAAGTTAAACAATCAATACGATATACCATACCACTACGAAATCAGTGGTTACAATTTCTTTGTCCGCCCCGAACCTGACTCTCCGACCGAAAGTAACAAGGGTTTTTAAAATAATGAGTTGTAATGTATAAAATTGGTGTCTTGTGCCTGATTGCAATAATACAAGTGTAAAAACGCCACAAAAATTGTGGATTCAAGTGCCAAGTGATATCAAGATGAGAAAAACTTGGTTGAAACTGGCAAGAAGAGATCCAAAGTAATCCAAAAACCAAACAAAAAAACTAATACCATAAAATATCCTGTACACCTGCTACTGGATATGCAGGAAGGACTAAGCGATGTGAACATAATTGAATACAGCTAATTTTTAGATATTTTGCTACCTAACACTTGCATTTTTTGATTCAAAATCAATTATGTGTTTTTAAAGGATTAAATGAATACCTACTTACACAGGCAACTTGAGTTTATAAAAGGTATTATTATATTTTAATAAATAAATAAATAAATCAAAGTATAGTTTTTTTATTTCCATGGTGCACTGTATAGATGATGTTGGTCCATCACATAGCTGAGTTGATTTGAAGAATGGGTCAACTTGGCCACCATAAAGATGTTAGTGATATAAAAGATGTGCATTTCTCAATTGTCCGATGCATGTGCAAAATATGTGAATACATATGCACTATACATAGTGTAGGGTAGGAGTATAATCAAAGTCAAAGTCAAAGTAAAAAAACCTTTATTCAAATAAACTTAGTATAATTCTTAATATCGCTTTTAGTCATCTATATTTTCCTACCACCCGTTCCAGACTTTTTTAACTGACAAGAAGAATGGGTGCAAGAAACTTACTAGCTTTAATAGAAATAAGTAACAATATTTACAAACTAAAATATATTGTTACAATACAATACAACAGATTATAAACAACAAAGTACTTATATTAGCAAGTTATGTGTTACATCATTTCCACGCATTTTGGTCTTTTAGATAAACGTCTACTTTATAATAACCTTTACCCATTAGCGTCTTATTAACATGATTTTTAAATTCATGCAAAGGTAGATCTATCACTTCTCGTGGAACTTTATTAATTAAGGTTTCCCCATAAATAAACCTTTTGCATTGCAAAAGAAATTCATTTAACACACTGCTGTCTGGAACCATCCCCTTAGGTTCTTCTTCTTCTTCTTCTTCATTCATTACGGGCGGTTTCCGCAACTCGACGTCTATAGCGTTTATTTTGCGTATGGAGGGTGTGCGGCCGGATCACTCCAGCCAGCCCAGCTCAGTCAGGAACGCTCCAAGCGCTTTCACATTGGTGATCGCCTCCTGGACGCTGCCCGGCGAGCCGAGGTACCTCGCCCGGTAGGGGACCACCCCTCTGCATTCCAGCAGGACGTGGGCGGCTGTTTCTTCTTCCTCCATGCAACCTCTGCATAGGGGACTGTCTGTGACACCTAAGTTAAAAAGATGTTTGTTAAATTGTCCATGACCAGTAATAGCACCTGTTGCCAGGCGAAGTTGCGGTCTACCCAGTTGTAACAGGGCCCTGGATAGACGAGCGTCCACGCGCGGTAGTGCGAGTTTCGCCTGTCTGCACGAGTCCAGAGAGCTCCAGTTCTGTTGGTGTAATTCTATAGTGCGTTCACGGATCTTACTTACATACCAGCTTGACGGGATGGGGGCGATCGGTTCTGGGCCAACAGGCGTCGAACCAGATGCGCATCTAGCCAGTTCGTCAGCTGCATCATTTCCCCGTGATCCACTGTGACCTTTGATCCATTGGATAGTGATAGTGTTTAGTGCACCTGCTTTATTAAGGGTGTGGTGACACTCAAGTAAAAGGCTTGATGTGATGTGACTGCCCTGGAGAGCCTGTAGGACGGATTTGCTGTCAGAGAGAATTAAGATGTCGCGGTCTTTTACCTCCCTTGTAATGATTGCCTGAGCCGCCATGATTATGCCAACACACTCGGCTTGGAATACCGTGTTGTATGTGCTTAGGGGGGATGCAATCTGTATGTTGAGATCCTCCGAGAAAACACCCGACCCTGTGCCCGATGAGGTTTTGGAGCCGTCAGTGTAAATCAGGAGAGACTTGTGTTGTACCTTGGAACTGATGTCGTCTATCAGGTGTATTCTGTACTTTTTGTCAAAAATGAAGGTTGGCTTAACTTTGTCGCATGCTGCTCCAATAAGAGGGATGTTCAGCCATTCCTCCAGTAGTCCACTGAGATGTTTTACCTTCTCGAATTTTAGAGATCCCAGTTGTTTTAGTCTTAGCGCTGTTTTGGCTGCCTCCTGTTGAATGTGGAGATGCAGTGGTGTTAGGTTCAGCATTACCTCTAGAGCAGCTGTGGGAGCTGTGCTCATGCATCCAGTGAGGGCGCAGCAGGCCTGACGTTGTAGTCCCTGTAGCTTTTTGGCTCCAGTGGTTTGGGCGGCTTTTGGCCACCATACTACAGATCCATAGCTTACCAGGGGTTTTATGATCGTGTTGTATAGCCAGAGGAATAGCTTGGGTGCCAGGCCCCAGCGTTTACCAATCATCTTCCGGCACTGCCATAAAATGACACTGGCGGACTGCGTTTTGTGCTCCAAGTGGCTGTTCCAATTCAGTTTGCTGTCCAGGATTATACCTAGGTACTTTACCTCGTTAGAGAGTTGTAGTGTAGTTCCAAACAGTTTCGGCAGGCGGAAATCGCCTACCAAGCGTTTGTTTGTAAACATTACCATTTCCGTCTTCGTGGGGTTGACGGTCAGATTGTGTCTCTGGCACCATTCTTCAACCTTTCTCAGGGCTGCTTGCATGGTGTTACAGGTGATGCCAGCCTGATTACCTATACTCAGTATGGTAATGCCGTCTGCATATCCTATAGTATAAAAATAATTAGAGTTAAGATGGGAGATCAAGTCGTTTACCACTAGGTTCCACAGAAGTGGAGAGAGCACACCTCCTTGAGGGCATCCTCTCGCCACCAGGGCCCTTTGGCCAACGTGCCCTGACACCTGTACCGTTCTGTTGCGTAGCATATTCACGATCCAGTCCACGAGTTGTTTATCAACACCGTGTCTCACTAGTGCTGCCTCGATGCTGGTGAATGTAGTACAATACAATACAATACAATACAATTCATTTATTCCATACAATATACATTGTGTTGAATATTTTTAACATTAGAATTTACACATATCATTTAGGCACATTAATGAATAATTACTTAATAAATTGCAATTCAATTCCAATTAAAATAAAATATGTCAAACTACAAAAAACAAAAATTGATAGACTAGTACAATGTCAATTAAAATAAAATAAATGTCAAACAGATACAATTCATTCATAAAAAATAATTGAAAATAAAAATAATAGCGTCAACTCGTGATTTATAAAATAAAATAAAACCAAAATATTTATTACATTATGTTGTTTTGCCATTGTTAATAAACTCCTTCACTGTATAAAAACATTTTTCTAATAAAAACTTTTTCAGTTTCGATCTGAAGTCGCTCCTATATAATATATTTTTTAGCTCATTGGGTAATCTATTAAATATTCGGATTGACTGATAATAACTACTCTGCTTGACTATGTTTAACCCGGGCACCAATCTATTATTAAAGTCTTTTCTCCTTGTACTTTCTCTAATCTTTCTTTCTTCTTGCGACTCATACTCATGTACATGTTTAGCAAAATGAGTCATCAAGACTAATATGTACAAGCTCGGAACAGTTAAGATTCCAAGTCTTTTAAAATGTTCCCTACATGAGTCTTGTTGTTTAATACGAACCATTGTTCGGATAGCCCTTTTTTGCTGAACAAATGCCTTATGTATGTTATATTTGTAGCTACTGCCCCAAAATAATATACTGTAGCGCAGTTTCGATTCAACCAGTGCGTAATATACTAACTTGAGGTGCTTGAGTTTTATCAAAGGCGCCCTCTATATCGATGAAGGTACCTAAACAGATGAGTTTATTTTGGATAGCCTCCTCTATCTTACCGACTAATTGATGAAGGGCTGATTCAGTGGATTTCCCAGCGCTGTAGGCATGCTGATGTTTATGTAGTGGGAGTCTCGCCAATGCCCCACTGCGTAGATGCCACTCACAGACTCTTTCCATTGTTTTCAACAGAAAGGTTGTGAGACTAATTGGTCTGAAAGCCTTCGGATTAGTGTAGTCGGATTTACCTGGTTTTGGTATAAACACTACCTTGACTTCCCTCCAAAGGTACGGGGTGTAGCGATGCGCCAGACAGGCTTGTAGTAGATGGGTTAGGACTGGAACAATTATCTCCTCTCCCCATTGTAGTAGTGCCAGAAAGATGTTGTCTGTTCCGGCCGCCTTGAAAGGGGAAAAGCTCTTAATAGCACTACTTACCCTCTCAGGTGTTATTACCTGTTCGGCATAGCGCCAGCAATCTTCGGTAGGTTGCACAGGTTCGTCTTGCCAACTTACCTGTTGTACTAGTTGGCAATCTGGAAAGTGGGTCTGTATCAGGATAGCATTAGTCTCCTCCGGGCAGCGGGACATAGTGCCGTCGGGTTTCATCAGGTTTCCTAGCGGACCAGGACCCTGGTTAGACAATACTTTCCTTACCCGATTTGCTTGTTTGGTGGAGTTTATCTCATTGCTGAAATTTCTCCAGGAAGAGGTTCTCCAGTATCTTATTTTCCGTTTATATTCGGCTTTAGCAGCCTTGTACTGGTCCCAGTCATAGTCCTCGCAGGTGTTCATTGCCCTGTTCAGCCTTTTCCTGACAGTCTCCCGTTGCCTTTCGAGCTCCGGCCCCCACCAATGGTGCTTGCTGGGTCCCTTCGGGCTGGGAGCTCTCAGGGGGCAGGCATCTTCGAAGCATTGTTTTACAGTGTTGGTAAATTTAACTACCTGTTCCTCTAGCTGCGCAGCGGTCAAAGTATCTCTCCTGTCGTAGCTTGTGTCAAGTTTCTCTGCTAAGAGTGTTCTGTATAGTTGTTTGTTTGTTTTTCTAGGGTACCTTTTAGGGTCAATGTTGACTATGGGTACCTGTATGTTGAAGCGTAGCCATCTGTGATCGGAGCATGAGGCCTCGTCTGAGACGTGCCAGTCCGCTATCATCTATAGATGCTGCTAGTGGTGTTGCCAGTGTTAGGTCGACAATCGTGCCCCTGCACCTCTTCGCGATGAAGGTCGGTTTGTTACCTATGTTAATTATTTCTAGATTGGTTGTTAGTAGAAATTCTACCAGTGCATTACCTCTAGTGTTGCTTTTCTCCTCTCCCCACAGCGGATGGTGAGCATTGGAGTCTGTTGAGATGATTAGCTCGATGTTGTTTTCCCTGCAGTAACAAGCAAGCGCAGCTACCTCCTCAGGTGGCGCTCGCTCCCCATCAGGCATGTATGCTGATGCCAGGACCAACTCCTGACTATTGTTATCATTGTTAAATGTCAGCTTAGTGGTGCTTAAATCTCTGGAACAGAAATTTAGTAAGGGCTGTGTCTCAATATCTTTTGATGTGTATATGCACGATCTTACGTCGCCGCTGGCGGCATGTATGAGCTTACCTCCAATGCTGGAGAGTCCTCGCACAGTGCCGCCCCTGATCCACGGCTCCTGGATCAGAGCGATCGTCGTTTTATTGGTCTCCAGCCAGCGCCGGAGTTGAGCCGTTGCGGTGATGCTGTGCTGGAGGTTAATTTGTATGAGCTGGGCCTTAGAGAGGGACGCCATCTTTGCAGACAACGTCCTCCAAGGCCAGCTCGTCAAGCCCCAGTAGGAGTGCCTCACTCCTAGGCGAGGCCTCACTACCGGAGGGACCGGCGGCGGCGGCAGCGTCGACGATCATCTCCGCTGTGGCCGGCTCGGCGGTGTTGGTGATGGCCGCTGGTGCGGCTGGTGTGGTCATCGTGTCGTCACCGGGGGACTCGTGGGGGTTGTCGGTGGGTGGTGTGTCGACAAACTTACCCTTCGCGTTCCTGAACTTCAGGTACACCGAGCCAGTTAAAAAGCTGACTCGGCGCCCCTTGGCTAGGATCACTGGCACGATGTCCTCCGGCACCGACACGATGATGAAGGTACGGTTGGTGGACTCCTGGGTCTGGAACCCATTAACGAGCCACCGTTCCACCTGAAGTTCCGGGTTGGAGAAGTGCAGGACCTTACCTACCATTCCTTGCTCCCGGTTCCAGAGCTTGGGCAGAACAAAACCACACTGGACCCTCTTGGGGACCAGCTCAGTTCTCAAAACACTGAGCCTTCCCCCGTCCGTTGTGCGGTGTCCCTCCGTCCACTCTGTCGCCAGGGTTGTGCTGTTTGTGCTTGCCAAATGCAAGCACCCGTCCTTGTACACAGGCTTCCCCCAAAAAGCGACTTTACCTGCTTCGAAGGTGCCCAGTAGTATCTGCTGCACCATAGCCTCCTCCAAGTCAGCCTCGATCTGTTCTGCCATCGCCCTAGAGATAAATCCCGAGGGCGATGTGATGACAAACCTGACCTCGTTGGACTTGGCCACGACTGCAGCGTATGTGTTACCGCCAGTCGAGGAACCGCCTGGCAGCTCCGCCTTCAGCTTCTTGGACTCGCCTCGAGGAGAGATCGTCTCATCCAGGCGGGCCCTTTTGGCTTTAGGCTTAGGCCGCGCAGCAGCTCTTGCGACCGGGGTGTTGAAGGGGGCCATGGTGGCCTTGCGCCCTTGCGAGGGATTGGGAGCATGCTGGGCCGACTTGAGTGGGCGTGAGTTTCCCCACCTCCCACCTTTAGTCCGCCCCGATGTCCCCAATCCTGTGGTGGGGTTTAGGCCTGTACTGGCAGGAGACGGCGTGGGTCCAGACGGGTTTCCCCGACCTTTCCCAGCATCATCCCGCAGTCCTGACCCCCCCCCCGTGTGTGCGTCGGTACTAGCATTTAGCGGCAGAGGTCTGGTTGGGTTTCCCCGACCGTCCTGAGCCGCGGCCTGCGGTCCCGACGACTTGCCGGTGTTCGAGCAACCGGGGTCCGCGCCGATTAGCGTGGAAGGGTTAAGACTCTTGGTTTTAGCCCTTCCCCGCCTCCTGCGCTTGACCCCAGTCCGGTCGGCCGGTGGCTGTCCATCACGCGCCGGAACAGCGCTTACCCCCTTTTCAGAGGGTTTGCGCCGCCGTCCGCGCCCGCCAACCACCGTCCACCGGTCGTCGATCACCGACTGAATTGCGGCCTGCGGAGCAGGTGTAGTTGGTCCAGAGGGCGCCGATTTCTCAGCTTCCCCCTGGTGTGTTCCCTCCGGTTTCCCTTCGGGAGTGGTGAGCTCGCGCGGGGCTATCGATTGCTCCACCGTCCCGCACGAGAGTGACCCAGCATTGCCGGGTAAAGTAGGTACCTTGAACTTTTTATTGTCCATTGATGTAATTGTAGAGATTCGTCCGGTCGGCTTCCCACCCTCCACGGAGCCCGCACATTTGGGAGTGCCCTGTATCTAAAAAAAAAAGAAAACAGGTGCACTAGGACTACCGCCCGGATATAGGTGCAGGGAGTTGGTGCTCAGGCGTGACATCGGAGACTCGATGCGGGTGGCTGGGTTGCCGTTCAAGCAGCTTCCCAGTGGCTCCACCTACCCTCGCCTCGTCAGCATAGCCCTAACCATCCAGCAAGCTGGACCCCCCGCCCCTCGCCGCGGCCCTCTAACGGGACGCGTGACCGTTTCCTCCCTGGCGCTACCCAGAGAGGCTACCGTTTCGGTTGAAATCCAGACCAAAGGGGGCGTGTTGTGTCACAGAGGTGCTACCGCCGACCTTGCTCCACTCAGCCCCCCAGGACTCCTTCATCCCCCCTTACGGCGTTCGACTGCACAGGCCTTAGTGCAGGAGGAGCAGTTACTCCACCGGTTTGCTCCCCTCCCTGCCGGTGGAGAAGGTGGCTGATTAGGAGTCAGCCGACAGGATGGATAGGATTACAGGAAAAGGCAGGGAAGTGATAAATAGGAAAGACGGGATACGCCTGATTGCTCATTGGTTACATCTGTTTCTTAGGGAATCAGATCAAGGTAGCAGGCGGCACCACGAGCAGGTTAGCAATCAGACTTGTCCTAAGGATCTTCACGACCTGCGCTCTCCCCTAGGACCATGCGCTACATTACTATTTGGATTGATAGTAATGTAGAAGAGGGGCCGTGTTGAGCGAATTCGTGTCCAATCAACACTGCCGCTCTTCCGCCCAAAATCCCCTTAGGTTTTCTTTTAGAAATTTCTTTTGCACACTAAATGTTTATATGAGCGAACCTTAGCCAGATACGATTTCTTCCTGTAACACTCAACTGAAATACACGACGACAGGGCTTCGGTTCGGCGGTGTAACCACATTAAAAATGCAACGCCGTGCTTGCAGCCACCTTCTGACGAGGGACAATCGTGGCACTTGACACTAGTCACAGTCTCTTCCTGTTCATTCACATTATGTGTCACAGTGTCACTCACTACATAGGGCTTGGAACGCACTTTATGTTCAGGGCATACCGTACACTACAGAGCACGTGTTTTGAACCCACTTGAGCTTCACATAGCCTATTGCGTCGTCCCCGTAAGATTCCCTTCTGGACCTGATAACAAAAATAGGTTATGTTGGATTGTAATATTAAACACAGGGTATTATCGTGTTGTGTATTGTTATTGTACTTATTGTTGGACAAAACTTGATATGATAGGTACTTACATTGCTGTTTTTTTTCTGTTTGTCTGTTTCATTTCTCAACTCTGCAGAACAGAAATCGGGGTTGGACGCAAAAAATTTCGCCACCATTAACGTATTTATTTATATATCTTTGGTAGATTAGTACTTTCTACTTTCACAAAACTGTCTTCCCTGATGCGATTTTAGTAAAATAAAGCATAAAAGTCCACAGACGTGATAATTAAAGGATAATCACATAAAATTTTAAAATAACGCAGTACGACGAGGACGAAATCCTGTTTGTTTACTTTCGGGCTGACGTCACATCGGAATCCAATATGGCGAATGGCGTTTTGAACATTTGAAAAATAGATTAAAAAAGTCGATTTTTTTAAATTGAATTATAAAATGTATATTGCAATTTTATGAATACATATCGACGTTTCTCGTTTACTTTTTATGAAATCTATCATAAACATTCATTTTTATATTTCTTCTTACATGGTGTAAAAAACCCTATTATTGACATGGCTTGGACAAAAATTTTTATGAAGTGAGTGACATGTTTAATAAAAATTAATTAATTTAATGATTTTACTGGTTAATTATTTTCTATTAAATTTGAAATATTTATAAAATTATTAATTTAATGAATTTTGTTGTATAGGTAATTATTTTGATTAATTTTGACATGTTTATGTAATGATTGTATATTTTCTATTAATTTAAATGCCATGTAGGTACCTACTCTTTTTTTTTTTTTTTTTGTAATGTCAAAATAAAATTGTATTGTAATGTTGATTAATTAAATACCTACTTAATTTTTAAGACAAAAGTGAAAGTAAAATGCTAACCTCCACTTTGAATTTGAGATGAGAGATATGAGAGAGAGAGAGAGAGAGAGAGAGAGAGAGAGATGTTGAGAAACTATTATTAAATAAATAGGTAGGTACCTTACATACAATTAGGTAGGTACGCATAAATCGCACACGTGTACGTTTGCATTAGTAGGTAGGTACCTAAGTATTAAAAACCAGGGGCCGTACCGGCTAACGCATCGAACTTCGGAAAGTCTGTCGGGCTACAAATTGAAACTGATAAATCGAGCCCCAATCGGGGCGAAATGTCGAACCCCAATTCATGATGTCACACGAATATCGATATCTTCTAAACACGTCTATTGGGAGGACAACTTCTTATCTTTTTCTAATTTTAAAAGCCCCACCCGACTTCATAAGACATGTTTTATTTATTGCTTTTTAGAGGTATTTAATTTTGAAGCTGTTTTTGTTTTTGTTTTCAGGTCTTTAAAGGTGGTTTTTCTTTTTTTTAAAGCTTTTTTATTTTTATCTTTTTAGTGGTAGGTATGTAAGCGTGTGAATATTTTTTAACGATGGTAAGCAAAATAATTGATATTTTTCAGGATTATGAAAAACTACTAAACAGATCTCTGTAATTTTTTTATGGGACCACACATGAACTATGTTCTTTCAAATAAAAAAAGAATAATTGAAATTGGTTAACAACTGGTGAAGTTATGTTAAAACATACATAAAAAAACCGTCGACTTGATAACCTCCTCCTTCTTTTGAAGTCCATTAAAAACAGCTTAAAAATAAAATACCTACCTTTAAAAAGCAAGAAATAATATTCAAATTATTAGTTACGCATATCCTATTATACCATACTAGCGGCCCGCCCCGGCTTCGCACGGGTTCACTGTAGTTATTACTGTGGTGAGTGTGAAGTTATTAGACCATACTACAGGATATCTTATGTGTATATAGTGGTGGCCACATAATTAAGGACGCCAGTCGATTTTCATACAAACGAAGTGGCTTTTGAGCATTGCTTCTCCGCCAGGGATTGACCGAGCGGTGATCTGGTGATGGCCATCCAGGGAGTGAATGGAGGAGATCCAGATTTCTATACACACCCAAGTGATCTGACCAGCATTTTAAGAGATGTAAGGATATGTTAAAAAGAACCGCGAACATAGCACAAAAATGTATGAAAGTCTTGCACCTGAAAATTCTGATGCTTACATCTCTTAGAATGCAGACCAGATCAGTTGGGTGTGTATTGCGATCTAAATCTTCTCCATCCACTGCCTGGATGGCCATCATCAGATCACAGCTAGTTCAATTCCTAGCGGAAAACCAAGACTTTAAAATTACCTCGTTTGTATGAAAATCAACTTGTGTCCTTAATTATGTGGCCACCACTATATGTATATACGACGTACACAACTTACGCAAGGGGTGTTATATGTTTGATTTGTGTGTGTGTCTGTCTGTCTGAGGCAACCTAACTCCCAAACTTATAGACCGATTTTGATGCGGTTTTTTATGCATAGTTTAAAAGATCTAAGTATACAGACGGCGGGACTCCTAAACTATTGATCCGATTATGATGAAACTTTGGTGAGTTGTTCTGCTTACGACCGAGAAGGTCCCTGGCTAAAAAAACGAAGGATTGCAATACGCATGCCGGGTGCAGCTAGTTCTAAATAAAAATATGTTGTGCATTATCAGGATTATCAATCTCGATCATCCAACACTTCTCTATATACCTACCACATTTCTTGTCATGTTATCCGGTTGCAAAATAAAAAGGCTATTCGGCGAGCTGACTCGAGCAGGCTGGCCATGGGAGAAACAATCACTGCGCAGATCTACACCAGCCGCTCTTGTCCCTGTGCTCTATTTATTGTCATTGTATAATTACTATTCAAGTACCTACGCATATATGATATTAAAAAAACGTCTTTTGAAGTCGGGTGGGGCTAAAGATATTTTTCTTTTTTAATCATAATAACATTTATCGTGGTTTCTCTTTCTCAATTTGATTTTTGAATTCTTAAAGCCCCACCCGACTCATAAGACTTTTTTTTAATATCATATATGCGTAGGCACTTGAATAGTAATTATGCAGATTTGAATATTATTTCTTGCTTTTTAGAGCTGCTGTTTTTTGAAGCTGTTTTTTATAGCAATTTTTTAAGGTTTTTTGAAGGAGGTTTTTCCTTTTATATATATAGATTTATGGTAAGGTATGTAAGCGTGTAAATATTTTTTAACTTCATATAATATTTTCTATGGTACAACGCCCATAACTCAATTTCCAAATTTACGCTGTTTGTTTTTAAGGAGTTCCGTTGTGCCTTCGTACTTCGTAGTCCAAGTCTAGTCCTAAAGAGCTTATTAAACCTTCCTGAATTCCGGATCCGTTATTCAGCCACTCCTAAATTCAGAGAAGTTTAATTGCAGTCAGGAAGGTAGGATCCTACCTAGCATCCTTAATTCAGGATGAAATGTTCTTCGGCAGAACGGAAGTTACATTAAGGACAGTGTAATCGCATTTAGGACGCTCTGCCGCAGTAGTCATTTAAATAAATAGCGACTTTACTCCGACACAATAAAGTGCAATTCAGATCGGACACCGCTACAGTTCCTACGACGTCTCTTCTCTCTCTTTCTGACGACGCTAGGGTTTGTTTAAATGAACTGCGTTTATCGATACTTTGCGGCTCAAAGGGCGTAACATTTTGGCCAAAATGAGTTTTATATGCCATCTTATTTAGATTTTTCTCCACTATCGATCTGTAGTATATTTGAAATTCTCAAATTCTGAAAACAATGGTGAATACGACCCATAAATTATAAAATACCACATTTATTTTGTCATTACAAAAATCAATAAATATAAATCTTCTCTAGTTAATTGGCCTACCTATATAAATGTCTGCATAGAATACAAGTCTCTAAATTATGGGTTAAGGGTTGCCAAATTGACCTATTATACTAAAAACAGATGTAAGTATTGTATTGTAATATAAACCCAAAAAATGGAATAAAATAACATCAGAATGATATAAACTACAAATTTAATTTTGATAGTTGGTGATTACACCCTGCGTTACTCGCAATTTATGGGGACTTTGAATATCGGAATACTAGCTTTATCTGTAGAATGGCGGTGTCGCTAGTGGTGAACAAATAGTGAACATCAAAATGACATTAGTGTCAAAAATCCATGGCTGCAACGCAGTTCCATTTTATTCGACTCGAGTTGAGAACAAACGAACAGTCAGTCGATACATTCGGCCCCCTGATTATGTAACTCTTTGCTAACAACTTTTGATTGAAACTGACAGAAATCGCAGTTACATTGCTGCTTTAGTAAGAATAAATGTGACAACTATGTCACTTAAAGCAACAATGTAACTGCGATTTCTGTCAGTTTCTTGATTGCAACAGTTAAATAATCTGGGGGCGGGTCGACTCAGGCTTGGTTGGGATCTTCGTACATTTGACATTTATAGTACTTAGCAATTAGTAGTTATTATTCGAACATAGACATTAGTATACTAGGTACTAAATTGCCATTCGAATATCCAAATCAGTAGTTACGAATTAGTCGAAAAGTAGAATCATTTGGAGTCGTGCATCGCTAGTAAAAAATATCGTTAGGTATATTTATTTTTTTAAATATGATATTATCGTTAATATTTTTTTCTCAATATTTCAATATATCGATATTTTGTTATTTTTACATATTAATATGATATATTTAAAATAATATCGATACGATATATATTTGATTCATTCACCCATCTCTATTAAGGACGCTGAATCAAGGAAGGTGTAATCGGCTAGCTCTGGCGGCTGAATAACGGATGCTAAATCGGACTCTGAATAACGGGTCCGGAATTCAGGAAGGTCTAATAAGCTCTTTAAACGTCGCAGACCATAGCTCGGTTTGTTTTGGATTGTCATAAACCTACCAATATCTCAATCACTATACATATCCTATTTGACTTTGAGGAGTTCCCTTGTGTATCTTCGAAGTCCAAGGTCCAATGTCCAGGTACCAATGAAATTAAAATGTGACCACTCTTGAGGTATACCCTTTCAAACAAAAAAAGAATCATCGAAATCGGTTCATAAACAAAGAAGTTATACCTGAAAATCAGCAAAAACTCGTGCGATGGTAAGCCAAATAATTGTTATTACCATACACAAACTGTGTTCTTTCAAATAAAAAAAGAATAATTGCAATCAGTTAACAACTGGTGAAGTTATATTAAAACATAGGTGTACATAAAAAAAAAATACAGACGACTTGATAACCTTCTCCTTTTTCGGTCGGTTAAAAATACCATCTACCTACCTGTTTTAGGGTTCCGTACCTCAAAAGGAACGTTATCTCAGGAACGCGTGGAGGTATCGAGTTGAAATTAGAACCATATACTCAAGTCTACGGGCACTAGCGGCTGTGAAAAAATCAAACTTCTAAGTTGACGTAAAAAAAAGATACGGCCATTAATGCCTCAAAAAACGCATACGGCAACGCATTTCGACACCCTCAAGGGAATCAAAATTCATAGGGTACTTCCCGTTGACTTAGAACTATGAAATTTAGCAAGTAATATCGTCTTATACTACAAGTACAGGGAAAAATCTGAAAACTATACATTTATAATTATATCATAAAAAAATTGGCATTAAAGTACGTACTCAATCAACGAGGTTAAACGACGGTATGCGCGGTCATAATTTAACTTCTAATTGACCTATAAACTTGAAATTTGGTGATAATGTTTTTACGTGTATTTTAATAACAAATACCAATACATTGATAATTCTATTTTTTTTTTCTTTTTAATTCCCTCATTTTCCTTTTACAAACCAGCTTAATTTTGCAGTCAAACGAGTAGCACAGATAAACCCCGCCCATTAGCCCTATTTTTATAATTTTGAAATGTAATTAAACACAATTTTAAATAGTTACCTACCTACTTAAGTGTCTTGTACTTAGTAGTATTATACAAACATAAAAATAATAAATAAAACAAATATAGATGTCACATTCAAAGGCGTGCTCGCGATGTTTCCCAATACACCGATACGACACCGCGCAGCGCCATCTAGACATAATCTAATAACTCCTAAAAAAGCACAACCAACCCTTGCTTACTTAAATTATTTTTAAATTAGGTCGACACAAATGCTAGATGGCGTAGCTTTGTACCTACTAAAAAATATTGTGTCACTGATATTATATTATAGAAACATAATACATAATAAATAAATCATTTCACAAAATAGCAAAAGCTCATGCTTTTGCTAGATAATTTAAATTTTAAACTATTCCAATCATTGTAATCCTATCTTACATTAAAATGAGTAAATTTCAAGAGCATGCCTGCTAGGTTCTTTGCTTTAAGCATGCTAGGTATATTTCTCATAGAATCTATAGAATAAGTACAGAAGTATGTAAATACCTACTTATGTGATGCGGTAGCACTTTTGTTGATGCAATTTTACTGTAGGTACTATTATATATTCTATGTTGATGCTAGAAGAGAGCGGATTTAGTAATATTGTGTTGATAAGCATATTGGAAAAGTTTTAGTAAGTATAATTATTATACATTAAAGTCTGTATCATTACATTCATAACTCATGAAGAAAAGTCTACTATAATACCTATATATACTTATATCTATACTAGGTATGAACGTGTAACAGAATTGAAACCAAAATTATGGTAGATAGGGACCATCACACTGAACAACTCTTACTATGGGGCCAATTCAGCTTTTTACGAGGACTAACTTGACCTATAAGTTATAATAATTAAATTAAGGAAAAATAAAATAATTACACAACCCACCAATTACAGGTGCCTGTATAAAATACAAGTATACAGGTGCGATGGGTTGGTGGTCGCCATAGAGTACATTTTAACCATGGAAAATAATAAATTGAACAGTAAAACAAATTACTTTCCATGGTTAAAATGTATACTGTGGTGGTCGATGACTTAGCGATCGGTCTGCTGAATGCACCGATCCGTCCGTTTTGGGTACTGAATTTTGGGTGAAGCTGAACTATTTATAATGTAGGTACGGAACCCTCGGTGGGCGAGCCCGACTCGCAGTTGTCCGGTTTTTATCAAATATGTTTTTTATCACCTACCTAACTTTCACATTTTCTGCGAAATTATGAACTATACTTACCAATAAACATAATTATACTTTCAGCGTTGATTAGATTATTTAATTGCCCGTGTAATGAGATATGCATGCAGTGAAAAAAACAACAGCTCTAAAAAGCAAGATATAATATTAACCTACGCATATCTGATATAAAATAACGTCTTTTGAAGTCCCATAAAAATATTACAGAGATCTAGCTAGTAGTTTTTTCATAATCCTGAAAAATATCAATTATTTAGCTTACGATCGCACGAGTTTTTACGGATTTTTAGGTATAGGTAACTTCTTTGTTTATGAACCGATTTGGATGATTCTTTTTTTGTTTGAAAGGGTATACCTCAAGAGTGGTCACATTTTAAGGTACATAAGGGAACTCTTCAAAGTCAAATAGATGTATACAGATTGAGAAATTGGTAGTATTTATGATATGTTTAGGTATCCAAAACAAACCGAGCTATGGTCTGCGACGTTTTGGACTACGAAGTACGAAGGCACAACGGTACTCCTTAAGGCCCCTATATACCTCAAGTGGCGCCCTCATTTTTAACCGACTTCAAAAAAAGGAGGAGGTTCTGTGTTCGTCTGTTTATTTGTTTTTTTTTAATTTTTATTTTTTTATGTATGTCCACCGATTACTCAAGAACGGCTGAACCGATTGACATGATTCAAACGTTACTTTATCAGGTTTGCTCCCCAGTTGGTCCCATTTTTTGAAAATTTTAAATCGGTTCAGTAGTTTTAGAGTAATCCTGAAAATACTGTAATTTTTTAGGTCACTTTTGCACGAGTTTTAACGGATCTTCAGACATAACTTCTTTGTTTATAAACCGATTTAGATGATTCTTGTTTTGTTAGAAAGGAGATACTTTAAGGATATTTTCATTCAAATTTCCTTCACATTGGACCTTGGACTTTTCAAAATCAAGTAGGATAGTGTATTAGTGATTACTCTACGGTATTGAAAAGTTTCGCATCAGCCATTTTTATTGTCACTGCTGGGGCTGGGATACAAGCCTTACTTATGGGCTGATGAATAAGATGGACCATAACCCACCGCGCGGACTCAATGCGGATTGGTGGGTGTTAATGAGTGCAAATGTAGCTGGGACTAGCGGCTTAACGTGTCTTCTGAAGCACGGGGGAGCTCGAGATAATACACTTTGTTCACCCACTCCATGACTGACCCTTGCTAAAATTAACAGCGCGAAAAGTGGAAATTGAGTTATTCGGAGTATTATACGAGTACCATTGAAAAGTGTTAAATATGAATAAAATATATTTATATCATTGCTTACATTTACTTATACATACCTACCACAAAAAAGTTAAAAATAAAAAGACTTTTAAAAACTAAAAAGAAAAACCTCCTTCAAAAAACCATAAAAAAAATTACTATAAAAAAAAACAGCTTTAATAAAAAGCAACAGCTCTAAAAAGCAAGAAATAATATTCAAATCTGCATAATTACTATTCAAGTACCTACGCATATATAATATTAAAAAAAGTCTAATGCAGTCGTCGGGTGGGGCTTTAAGAATTCAAAAATCAAATTGAGAAAGAGAAACCACGATAAATGTTTATATGTATAAATTTAAAAAGGAAAATATCTTTAGCCCCACCCGACTTCAAAAGACGTTTTTTTAATATCAGATATGCGTAGGTACTTGAATAGTAATTATACAGATTTCAATATTATTTCTTACTTTTTAGAGCTGTTGCTTTTTATTAAAGCTGTTTTTTTTATGGTATTTTTTTAAGATTTTTTTCCTTTTTATGGGTACCTACCATAAAGTTACGCACCAGTAAGGCTACTGACATAATACAGAAAATACACTAAAGAGAAAAAAAATGTTTAAAAAAAAACGACTTCAAAAAACCTGAAAACATAAACTTCAAAATTAAATTGGTACCTCTAAAAAGCAAGAAATAATATTCAACTCTAATAATAGTTACGCATATCAAATTGATAAAACACGTGTATTGAAGTCGGGTGGGGCGGGAGGACAACTTCTTTTTTTAATTCTGAAAGCCCCACCCGACTTCAATGCACGTGTTATATAAATAAGAGTGCGATCCTTAGTAAAAGTCATTCCTAGACGAAGGATTAGTTTTTAGACACTAATTTTGTCAACATGCTGATTAAAATTTTATTTTGAAGCCATCGTGACCTACTACACGACTTCGACTCGATATGCTATAATTAAACTTAAAACTGTCTATACATTTTGATATTGTTGTGATTAATTTTTCTTCTTCTTCTTCTTTTTTGTTATGGCAATCTACTTTCCTCTTGGAAGTAATTTTTGCCAGTGTCAAGTGTTAAATAGTTCAGTGGTAGATATTGTTTAATTTTTCATTAGAATGCGGGTGCATCGCATTCCAATGCTGCTTGGAGCATTTGGCACCAAGTATATCAAGACAGTTTACTCGGTTAGTTCTGCCGAGGAAGCCACCACTTCAATAAAAGTCTCAGCTTCACACAACCAAGATCGCGCCTATTTCAATTATCCCACATATTGTTCAGTTGCGTAGACACTTGTACCATATAACTGCACCAATTTTAAGACACAATATCCACTATGAATCAATTTGAAAATAATTAAAATAGACACCGAACCGAACTCGACAAAATGGCGCCAAAAACTCCTGATTAATTTTTGTATGAAACAGCTGATTTTTTTTTGCGATTTCAGAGTTGGTCCCATACCAAAAGTTGATTAGTTTGATGGTCCCTATATACCGTATTCGGCATTAGGAGTATTTTTGTAACATGTTGTATACATAGATATAGATTTCATTACACACAATTATTTTACTAGGTAGATACATATTTATATTTATTAATGTTCCTATATTATCAACTAAATATTCATTTATAGAACAGTAAGCCTTGCCAAGAAGAAGTTTTCTTCCCTGGAGGGTTTTTTCAACATTTAAGTACATACCCTACATGAACTTCATATGGTTGTTCTAACGCGGTAAAAGGGTACCTAGTTGGTCTTAATTCATTTGTTAGGCAGGTAGGTAGGTATTATGTACATAATGTACCTATTAGGTTAGGTACTTACTAAAACCTCAAAATGTTTCTCACAGCCAACAGCACTCACTTTAGTCGTCATGTGGAGCATAGCTGCTGGTAACCTGGAGCTACGACCGGCAGGCTGGTTGGACAAGTTGGTAAAGTACCACAGAGAGAAATTGCTGAACGATGTGCGGAAAGAAGCGCCTATGAATCTCAATGGTAGGTACCTAGACCAACGATATAAAATAGTTTAGATGCGTCATACGCCAATATCATGCAATTTAAAACAGCGACAGATTGACATATTACATCAAGAAAGGGACAAATGACATCAGGGGGAAACAAAGAGATAAACAGACATCATAAGTTTCGTCTGATACGCTGCATGCAGCAGCGCGTATCGCGAATGCGCAAGGAAATGCTAGGAAGCGGGTAACGTACCAAACCTAAACTTTTTTATATCGTTGACCTAACTAAACCAATAAGGCCACGCAACATACGAACAGCGTCGCAGCAAACGAATTCCTTACCATTAAAATCAGCTAAGAGACGCCTACTTGGAAAAATATGTAGGTACTTACTTAGGACAAAATATAATACTTACGTCAGCACTGTTTGCAGAAAGCATTGGGAGTCCAATGTCTTTTTCATATTTCGCCCTATGTTTCTTTGGCAAAGTTGTTCAAAATTGACGCAAATCGCCGAGTCCAACTCACTACAAAAATTTCGCAAAATACAGTAAATAACCATACCGCAATATTCCTAGCAACTCTCAAGCCTCGCCCCGAAGGCTACGTAGACTCTCCATTGTGGAACCTGACGTCGGTGATCCACCTGATGACGCTGATCCGGTACAGCGAGGGAGCAAGCGACGTCCGCAATGCGCTGCGCCGCATGATGGGGCCGGGGCCCACGAGGCGGTTCCTGAGCGTACCCAAGACTTATAAGTACTTCCCGAGCTTGGCTAAGGTAAGTTGGTATACAGCGAAGGAGCGAGCGACGTCCGCAATGCGCTGCGCCGCATGATGGGGCCGGGGCCCACGAGGCGGTTCCTGAGCGTTCCCAAGACTTACAAGTACTTCCCGAGCTTGGCTAAGGTAAGTTGGTATACAGCGAAGGAGCGAGCGACGTCCGCAATGCGCTGCGCCGCATGATGGGGCCGGGGCCCACGTGGCGGTTCCTGAGCGTACCCAAGACTTATAAGTACTTCTCGAGCTTGGCTAAGGTAAGTTGGTATACCTACAGCGAAGGAGCGAGCGACGTCCGCAATGCGCTGCGCCGCATGATGGGGCCGGGGCCCACGTGGCGGTTCCTGAGCGTACCCAAGAATTATAAACTCTTCCCGAGCTTGGCTAAGGTAAGTTGGTATACAGCGAAGGAGCGAGCGACGTCCGCAATGCGCTGCGCCGCAAGACGGGGCCGGGGCCCACAAGGCGGTTTCTGAGCGTCCCCAAGACTTGCTAGCACTTTCCGAAATGTTCCCACAGCTGGGACACTGGGTATTCCTAAAGGTGGATAAGAAGTGTTGGCTTTTGCCCACCGACGGCCCAATGCGGATCGGTGGGTGTTAACGAGTGCAACTGCAGCCGGGATAAACGGCTAAGCGTGCCTTCCGAAACACGGAGGAACTCAAAATATTAAATTTTTGGTAACCCATCCCATGACGGACCCTTGTGACAGTTGCTTGACTGCCGCAATCGCAGGGCGACTTGCTCGCACTTGCTCACTGTGCTCAGCTCATCAAGACGTGGGTGGGTTTAATATAAATTCACCATGCACTTCTCTCAGGACGCACCGAACTACTTCTACTACAACGTATTCTCCGAGGAGATGTACTATGAGGAAGAGAAGCCCTCTTGCAAGCTGGACGAGGACGCCGTGCTGTTCATCAACAACCCGGTGGAGTCTCGCCTGCCCAGCGCGCAGATCAGCGTCAACCTGCTCAAGTAACTTAGCTTCTTCCTCAGCTTGTCACCCAAGGCCTTTTCATTTGCACGCCATTTCTTCTTTTTCATCTTCCACACGCCATGAAAGTCGTTACTTTAGTAAAGTCATAGCAACTTTTTTTTATTAATGTTTGAAACTGTGAGACATTAAATAAAGTTGTTATGACAATGACAAAGTCCTACGCGCCGGCAGCATTTAGAAAATCGGGCCATTTTTGTAGGCTTGCTTAATCTGATAAAACTTAGTGGATGTTCGTTGAGCAACTTGAGCATGATGATTGTCTCTGGGTGAAGACGTGATTATGTAAATCTGTTGCTAAAAACTTTTGATTGTGACTGACAGAAATCGCAGTTACATTGCTGTTTTAGTAAAAATCAATGTGAGTGTCACTGTACTACGGGCAAGAAGGAAACTATGTTACATAAAGCAGGAATATGTAAGTAGCTGCAATTTCTGTCAGTTTCAATCAGAAGTTGATTGCAACAGAATTACAAAATCAGGGGGCTGGTATTATTTTTCAGGAATATATTAGAAGAAAGAGCAAATGCAGCTAGAGTTCTGCCCAGCACCAAGCGGTCAACTATGTGAGTCTTTATGGCCTATTTCCGTTGTCCCTTACTGTCCCCCAGTATCGGGAAAAAAGTATGGTTTTACATACTTTTTCCCGATATCCCCCTGTGGGGAACAAAACTGAGGGACAATGGAAATAAGCCGTCTTTATCATCCTTTTCTATCCTGCCCCCTAGCATGACCACCGAAACGCGATTATGATATAGCGATTTATCACGTTTAACTGTCAAAAGACAATGGATTTTGACAGTTGAGTGTCGATAAAACGCTATAAGTATCACGCGTTATACCTATACATATATCATGTCTCGGTGGTCATGTCTATGGGCTGGGTCAATAAATCAATACAAAATCACTGAGGAATAATGTTTGGTTGGTGTTAACCAAGAATTTTATATTCTGTCTCATAGTATGTGAATATAAAATTGGTGCTTAGAGGCTGGATAGAACGGAACCGGTGAAACAGCACTGATAATTAATATGTAGCAAGCTATGAAACAAGACCTTTAGCTAAGCATGGGCATACCGAGGTACGGGCAAGAGCGGTTGTTGGCTGGCGACTGAAACTGTGATTCTGACGAGCAGTTTAGTGACATTATAATCAGGATTTTCATTCATCATCATCGTCGTCGTCGGTCGGCCCAATGTGGCCCAATGTATTGTAGTTCCCGCTTATGTACTGTTGTAACCGTTTTGTAGTTTTATTATGAATGAACTTTTTATCTCTATTTCAGCTCATGGAAAACACCTTCGACGACCACGCCGCAGCCTACTACAGATACAGCTTCTACTGGTTGGTATATTTAAGTGGGGCATCCTCTTATTATCTAGAATCTATCTATCTTTGCTTTGGCCTGCCTATAGTTATTATCCTATTGATCAACATCAAAGACTTCAATATCAACATTTAAAATCTTTCGTGCAACATTTCAATTAATTTACATTATCCATTAGGTATATAATATTATCTAGGTATGCATTCATATTCATATATTTTATTAGCTATCTTGTTCATTTACTTTTTGGTCTTAAAATCTTTATTATAAAAAACCGACTTCAAAAAAACCTGAAAACAAAAACAAAAAAAAAACAACTTCAAAATTAAATAGGTAGCTAGGTACCTCTAAAATCAAGAAATAATTATTAAATTAAGATTTTTCGCATTCACAATGCTATTTTTAAGGATCATTCACACAGCTCCGGCGCGGCAACGGCGCGCCACCGGCCAGTCAACGGCAAAAATATAGTTAATACAAGTTGTACTACACTGTTCACACACATCAGTCACCTCGCCGGCGCCTCACCGGCATGACTAGCAGGGTTGGTAGATAGGAGGATTTTAACGAAATTTAGGTTTTTTTTATTATTGGAGATAAAATAATCTTATTTTCATACAAAACGTATCTTTTATACAAAACGTTATCTTACGAAATAAAAACAATCGTATTTGGGGAAATTTTAAATCTTCTCTTCATACAAATTAGAGAAATTAAATAGAGAATGTGAGAAGATAATTTAAAGTGAAGGTAGTAAAACGTTATCACAGAATACGTAAAAATAGGTGCAAGTGATTTTCGACCTTATGGACGTTTGAAATTCGGTTGTTTTTTCCCCTAAATATTCTCGTTTACTAACTTTGCTGTTTCATATAAAACTGTGATTTTGATTAATGTCAATAAGGCCGAAAATCGCTTGTACGGTCAGAATACATTTGTCTACTGATCTCTAGTTAAAAAAACAATTTTCAACCTTAATGACATTTATCAAATTAACTGTTTTTAGAGAAACCTTAAAGTTTGTGAATGAGAATATAGGAAAAAAACATCCGCATTCCAAACGTCACTAAGGTCGAAAATCGCTTGCACCACTATTTTTACGTATTCTGTGATAATGTTTTCTTACCTTCTTTTTTATTTACTTTGGATTCATTTCATTCAGTTCTTTCGTGACCATGGCGCATGCAACTGCGCCGAAATATCGGTGTCTCAAAAATAAACAGGTACATGGTGTAATGGAAATTTAAAACATTATATTTTTTCTACCTATTATGGCAACCAATACTTTATTAAAACAAAAAAGTGGCAACCCTGCTTGTCATGCCGGTGAGGCGCCGGCGCGTCGCCGCCGGTGATCTGAACTGCTTGTTCACACACGTCTGTGAAGTTGACGGACGTGCCGGTGCCGCGCCGGTGCCGCGCCGGAGCTGTGGGAATGATCCTTTATATTAAGATAAATAATATTAGAAAAAATACTAGAAAAAATCGACTCACCCGTAGCACCTTAGACGGGACTCGAACCCTTGAACTCGCACCCTTGAAATTCCGGCCCAATGCACTGACCAATTATGCTACCGAGTCGCTAGTGGGAGCGGCGAAATTTTCTAGTACTTTTTACTTCTTCGCTGCAAGCCAGCGCAATTTCATCAATGTGAGGAAATACCCCCACATTTTTCTAATATTATTTATCTTAATATAAAAATAGCATTGTGAATGCGAAAAATCTAAATTTAATAATTCTATAGCTGTTTCATCTTTATCGATTGTCAAAACATCTGGAAAGATGTTTCTTTCGAATGTGATGGGAAAATGGGTATACCTACTCAATCGAACAAAAAAACAATTATAAAATATAACAAATGGTTTCCCACGCATAACTATATTACAAAAGAAATTACTAATTATTAGTGACTTTTTTATTTAAAAGGAAAACATATTTTAGTTACCGTATTAATTTTAAAAGACGTGTGACAACTAAAAAAACCTGTTTACTAAATAAGACAAGTAAGGGTAGACCATAAACTATTATTATACCTACTGAATACTCCTTTGGGATAATAGACTTATAAATCCGTTGCCACCTCTGGGAATAATACCACAGTCCAGTAACGACTTATCTTCAACCGTACGTGACTGTACTGCCGATTGAAGGTTACTTCGAATAAACGTAGGTACTTCAGTCAACTGTGTTTCGAACATCGTTGGTAATACTTTCTAGATAGCGTTGAAGACTGTACCCATAACATGACTACATTTTTCCAGAGCATTCCAGAAACCAGAGTTCAGAGCCAGAAACCACCACTACTGCTCCAACTACCACCACTACTACTCCAACTACCACCACTACTGCTCCAACTACCACCACTACTACTCCAACTACCACCACTACTACTCCAACTACCACCACTACTACTCCAACTACCACCACTACTACTCCAACTACCACCACAATTAGTAGCAAACTCAAACTCAAGCTTGAGGATAAGGCCACTACCACGGAGGCAACCAAAGCTGCAACTACAACTACGGCAACAGCATCAACAGCAGCGGCAACAACAGAACCACCCACAACGAAAAAGCGCGGCAAACAAGAACATTTGAATGATCAATTCTAAACTTGATATTATAATATTTTTTTCGTTTATTATCAAATTTGTTGTAGCATCATCTGTGGCATCGTGTACTATACTCGTTCTGTGGCATCGTGTACTATACTCGTTCTGTGGCATCGTGTACTATACTCGTTCTGTGGCATCGTGTATTATACCTACTCATTCTGTGGCATCGTGTATTATACCTACTCATTCTGTGGCAGATTTTGATCTGATGATAAAAATTTGATAATAATCAAACAAAATATTATGATTACAACCTGGAAAAACGATTATTACAATTTGTGAATTATCTATTGGAATAGCAAATGGTGTGTATGTAGTAGGTACATTTCGATGCAAACTTCATGGCAGAATGGTGAAGTAATAGCCACTATGCGCGTAGCAGTGCCTCACACCATGGTACCCACGACAGCACGTCAGGTAATACAGTTAAACTGCGAAAACAACTTTTATTACGTAGGGCACAAAGGCTGTCTCAAGGTCAACATTAAAGTCTGAGGTGCCGTCGTGCGTACAATAATAAACTGCGCCAGTATAATGTTCCGAGACACAGGAAGTCACGTGGATAACACAGGCTTACGTCATCGGTATCGAAAACTACGATAATTCAACTTTAACTTGAACTGTTTCGTTTGCTAAGAGAAACAAATCACAATTAAAACGCACTACCTACCAATAATAATAATTTTGTGAAGATTCGAGTGTGATAGAAAAAAACATTCATTCTTTGCTTGTTACTATAAAGTCGCGTAACTGTATTGTGACGTAACTCTTACTCCCGGAAGAAAACAAGGTGTTAAAAAAATACCCCTAATACCGAAAGGGGGTTGAAGTACCTACATCATGTAAAGAATCCTCTGTAAAATTCTCGAATTCCTAATATTAAGTTTTAATATTATAATATTCTTATGTTTTGTATTAATATCAGCAGTTAAACAGCTATGATTTGTTAGATAATTCTTTATTTATTTCCAACACATACACGTAATTACAAGATGACCATTAGGCAAGTTTCAGAGTAGATATAGAGAGGAGAGCTATTAAAAGAGACGTACACAGACTAGCTAATATCCATATATGACATCTCCCTTTTCTTAAAATAAAATTGAAATTAATCATTAAAGATAATCAGAAAGATACAAAGGCTTTTTAATTGTCCTGCCTGACTTAGTCTTACTTTGAACTAACTCATTTTCAGGATTTATGAAGTTTCTTTTATTATTTAAGTTTTCAGTAACTCTTTCATTCTCCTCTTCACCCCTATTATCCTTCATCATATTTTCATCATCACTTTTATTCTTCTCTTCATAAACATAATCATCTTCCCTTTCCTTCTTTTTTAACATTTTATCCTTACTGTAACTTTGTTTCAAACTTACAGTAAGGATAAAATGACTGTGATGATGAATGACTGTAACTTTGTTTGTCTCTTCCTTTTTCTGTAACAATATTATATGAATTAGGTCTTTCATTCTTACTTTTAACTTCAGCATAACAATTAGGTTTCTTATCTTTATAATCTAGTAACACTACTTTTTGACCTTCATATAAGTTTGACATTTTCTTAGAACCTTTATCATAATAGTATTTCTGTTTCCATGCATTATTATACAATGTTTTCTGATAATTACATTTATTATATTATTCTGCGATACAAAATTAGGTAACAACCCTTTAATTTTTCTTTCAAACAACAATTCTGATGGACTTTTTGAATCTAATTCTACTGAAATAGGTGTTGTTCTGTACTCTAACAAAGCTAAAAATTTACCTTTACCTTCGTAATCTGCTTTTTTAAATGTATTCTTAACTAACTGAATATACCTTTCTGCTAACCCATTTGATTGTGCATAGTGAGGACTACTTGTTTTATGATCAAAACCCCAAGTTTTAGCAAAATCTTTAAACTTGTAACTATGTAGTAAAATTAGTGGCACCATCACTATACAATAAATCAGGTACACCAAATCTACAAAAAACAGAATTTAAGCTTCAATAGTTGTTTCTGGTCTCAAATCCTTAATGAGGAACATAATTCCTAATTTATCCAAATAAATGGCCATGAATCCGATTCACTGGTGATAACCTCGGGTGTTCCTCAAGGGTCAATACTTGGACCTTTACTGTTCGTTCTTTTCATAAACGACATAAATGACTGTCTTGTAAACTGTAAATTTCTATTATATGCAGATGATCTTAAAATGTACCGTACTATCGAAAATATTAATGATCACCACGAGTTCCAAGGCGACCTAAACCGATTGACGGCCTACTGCAATAATAATAAACTCAGTCTCAGCCAAGAGAAATGTAAGTGCATAACCTTTACTAAAAAAAATTGTCCAACTACTTTTAACTACTCGTTGTGTGGTACGAGTCTGGAAAGGGTGCAAAGCATTAGGGACCTAGGTGTGGTTAGGTTAGGTGGACTCAAAACTGACACTGGATTCTCATATAGAAAACATCTGCAATAAGGCCTACAAAATGTATGGTTTTGTTATTCGTGCAAGTAAGGACTTTAAACGTCCTGCTACGTATATCCAATTATACAAATCATTAATACGTTCACAATTGGAATATGCCACATCCATTTGGGACCCATTTTACAACCAGTACTCAGACCAACTCGAACAAATCCAAATAAAAATTTTTGCGATATATGTGGTTCAAATGTCATCGTAGTCGATCTTCATACCCTGTATTGTTAGAAACATATAAATTGCAACATCTCAAATATAGGAGACTACAACTGCAAGATATGCTGTTGTATGATCTCTGTCATAATATTCATATTCATATTCATATTCATATTCATATTCATATTCATATTCATATTCATTTAATCTCCAAAATTTATAATATTAGTACATAACATACAATGTTAGTGGATAAAGATGTTTGTATTATTATAAATTCACCTTTTCAAGGTATTGAGATATAATAAGTATTAAAAACTAAATATTATATTAACTATAGGAACCATCAATTCATTATATTTTTATACAATGCTAAATTAAATTAAACTCTTAACAATACTTCTAAAATTAAATCATATCACAAATAATAAATATCTAATAAAAAAGTAATCTGTATCCATATTTACAAATTCCCATAATAAAACAGTGTTACAGTTTACATTCGAAATATTCTTTCATGTTATAAAATGATTTGTCTAATAATTTATTTTTTAGTCTATGTTCAAATGTACTATCTTGAAGGGCTTTGAGATCATTAGGTAGGTGGTTATATACTTTAATGGCCATGTAATACGCATTGTTTTTAAAAAGGGTTAAATTCACTGCAGGTATAACTATATTATGTTCACGGCGACGAGACACATAGCGGCTTTGTATTTAATAAATACGATTGCATTGATTTAATAAATAATATCAGTTACCAAGTGCAGTATGAATAACGAGAGATGACCACTGCGCAGAAGTCATTTTATAGGCCCACTTTGAGGTGCGGGGTGAGGCGCGGGCGGAATGCGGCAAGACCGGAGCGACGCCATTGGTGGGCGCGCGTCGCGGCACGCGTGATTGGACGCTCAGTCGCTATTCGCCTATCGCGGCATTGACGTGGTCCCAGTGCTCTGCCAATGTTCTCGACATTTACATGAACATGCGCAGACGGCCGTCATTTGTGGTCATCTTTCGTGATCCGTACTGTGCCAGTCGGACCGCGAGTGCGGGCCTGTCCAACTAAAAAGCTATTTGCTATATCAAGATCCCGAACTAACGCTTCACTTACAACAAATACTTCAACGATATTGATATACTTATACCTAAAACTAGCTTGTTTAAAAAATCTATTATGGCGAAACTTCATAGTATCGATAGTAAAAATAGTTAAAAAAAACGAAACATGATTAAAGAAAAAATAATGTGAAAAACATAAGCAATATTCAAATGTAACTTCATTACCTATTTAAATCTCATTAATTAACATGTACTCTTAACTTGTTAAAACTTATTTGTGGTTAACGGTGTTGGTTTTGCAATTATTTAGTTCTTCAAATTATGTATACTTTTTGATGTATTACACATTGTAAAACCGTTTGTTTACCCCAATAAATAAAAAAAAAATAGCAGTTAACTCGTAAAAAGCACTTAAATTAGTTCGACACAAATGCTAGATGGCGTAGCTTTGTACCTACTAAAAATCAAATGTGTCACTCATAAGTACATACTACACGTTCACTTCGTGATTGCCGTCGACGACCGTTATGACGTCACAGCTAACGGTACTGTAAACACAGAAGTAATCATGTTTTTCAACTGTTTTTCCTTTTTTTTTGTTCAAAGAGTGTAATAAATTTGTATAACAAGTTAGATTAGGCATAATGTAGGAACTTTACTATTTTAATCATTATAACAACACAAATAACGAACGTAATGATTAAATCAACAGAAACAAAAATTAAGCTTTGCGTTGCTAGCCGTACTAGAGGCGACGCAGGGGGTGCGGTATGACGAGGCGGGCCGGGAGGTAGCGGCAATGATGAAGTGAACGCGTAGTAATAAATAAATCATTTCACAAAATATAATTTTAAGTATTTGCTAAGGTTTCCTATCAAACTATAATTTAGGTGTGGTGAAGTAAGTATATAACCACAATATCACTTGTAAAACTCAAAATTATAAGTTTTGGGAACTGAATTTTGGGAGAAGCTCGGAAAAAACTGCGAAACTCGATTTCTGAACTATTTATAATGTAGGTAGGTACGGAACCCCCTCGGTGGGCGAGCCCGACTCGCACTTGTCCGGTTTTTTAGAATAATTAGATTAGTATGGTGACGAGGCGAGGGTAGGTAGAGCCACTGGGAAGCTGCTTGAACGGCAACCCAGCCACCCGCTTCGAGTCTCCGATGTCGCGCCTGAGCACCAACTCCCTGCACCTATATCCGGTTGGTAGTCCTAGTGTACCTTGTTTTTGATACAGGGCACTCCCAAATGTGCGGGCTCCATGGAGGGTGGGAAGCCGACCGGATGAATCTACAACCTTTTGACATCATGGACCATTCAAAGTTCAAGATTCTACCATCACCTGGCACTGCTGGGTCACTCTCCCGAGGGACGGACGAGCAATCTGAAGCCCCTCGTGAGACTATCACTCCCGAAGGGAAACCTGAGGGAACACTTCAGGGGGAAGTTGAGAAATCAGCACCCTCTGAACCAACCACCATTACACCTGCTTCGCAGGACCCCATTCAGCTGGCCATCGACAGCCGATGGACGCTGGTTGGCAGGCCTGGGCGACAACGCAGACCCTCTGTGAAGGGGGTAAGCGGTGTTCCGGCCCGGGACGGCCAGCCACCGTCCGGTCGGTCCTCAGCCGGCGGTAAGAAGCGTGGTAGGGCTGCGACTAAAACTCGTAGCCCCTCCACGCTGATTGGCGCTGACTCCGGACGTCCGAGTACCAGCAAATCGTCGGGATCGCGGGCAGTGGCTCAGGATGGTCGGGGAGACCCGACTGGACCTCGGCCACTGCCAGCTAGTACCGACGTACACCCGGGGGGAGAGTCGGGACCGCAGGTTGCGGCTGGGGAAGGACGGGGTAACCCGTCTGGACCTGTGCTGCTCCCGGCTAGTACCGACACGAACCCCACGACAACGGGAATGGGATCGCAAGGGGAGGCGACAGATGGAAGGCGGGGCAACCCACGACTATCCAAGTCGACCCGACGCGCTGCCAAACTCGCTCACCGACGGGAGGTCTCAAAGGCCTCCACTAACATCCCAGTTGCAGGTGCTGCTGCGATCAAAGCCTAAGGCTAAAAGGGCCCGCCTTGACGAGACGATCTCTCCTCGAGGTGAGTCCAAGAAGCTGAAGGCCGGACCGCCGAGCACTTCGACTGGATCTCACACCTACGCTGCTGCCGTGGCCAAACCCAAGGAGGTCAGGTTTGCTGTCTCATCGCCTTCGGGATACATCTCTAGGGCGGTGGCGGAGCAAATCGAGGCTGAAATGGAGGAGGCCATGGTGCAACAAATACTGTCGGGCTCCTATAAAGCTGGTAACGTTGCCTTTTGTGGGAAGCCTACTTACAAAGACGGGTGTCTTCATCTGGCGGGCACCAACAACACTACTCTGGAGTGGACTGCAGAATGGGCGAAGGGACACAGCATTCCGGACGTGGGAGAGCTCAGCGTTTTTAGAGCTGGGCAGATCCCGAGGAAGGTCCGATGCGGCTTCGTTCTGCCCAAACTGTGGAACCGGGAGGAGGGGATGGTAGGTAAGCTTCTACATTACTCGAATCCCGAACTCCAGGTACAACGATGGCTCCTGAATGGTTTCCTGCCTCAGGAGTCCACCAAACGGACGTTCGTCGTCGTGTCGGTGCCGGAGGACATCGTGCCGGTAATCATGGCCAAGGGTCGCCGAGTCAGTTTTCTTACCGGCTCGGTGTACCTGAGGTTCAGGAATGCCAAGGGGAAGTACGTCGACACACCTACCGACGATCCCTGCGAGTCCCCCGGCGACGACGCGATGACGAGCACACCCACGCCAGCCGCATCAGCGGAGGCCGCTGACACCGCCGAGCCAGCCACAGCGACGATGGACACCGACGCCGCTGCTGCCGCCGGTCCCTCCTGCAGAGTGGCCTCGCCCAGAAGTGAGGAACTCCTGCGGGGACTTGATGGGTTGGACCTCGAGGACGTTGTCTGTGTAGATGGCGTCCCCCTCTAAGGCCCAACTACTTCAAATCAACCTCCAGCACAGCATTACCGCAACGGCTCAACTTCGGCGCTGGCTGGAGACCAACACTACGACGATCGCACTAATCCAGGAGCCGTGGATCAGGAACGGCACTGTGCGAGGACTCTCCAGTATCGGAGGTAAGCTCATACATGCCGCTAGTGGTGATGTAAGATCGTGCATATACATATCTAAAGATATCAAGACACAGCCCTTACTGAATTTCTGTTCCAGAGATCTAAGTACAATTAAGCTGACAATTAACAATCAGGAGTTGGTCCTGGCATCAGCATACATGCCTGAAGGGGAGCGAACGCCACCTGAAGAGGTAGCGTCACTTACTCTCTACTGCAGGGAAAACAACAATGAGCTAATCATCGCAACAGACTCCAATGCCCACCATCCGCTGTGGGGAGAGGATAAAAGCAACACTAGAGGTAACGAACTTGTAGAATTTCTACTAACAACCAATCTAGAAATCATTAACATAGGCAGTAAACCGACCTTCGTCGCGAAGAGGTGCAGGGGGACGATTATTGACCTAACACTTGCAACTCCTCTAGCGGCATCCATGATAACGGGCTGGCACGTCTCAGACGAGGCTTCATGCTCGGATCATAGATGGCTACGCTTCAACATACAGGTACCCACCGTCACTATTGACCCCAAAAGGTACCCAAGGAAAACTAACAAACAACAGTACAGAACACTCTTAGCAGAGAAACTTGACACAAGCTGTGACAGGAGGGTTCTCTCGACTGCTGCGCAGCTAGAAGAACAGGTAGTAAAATTTACCAATACCATTAAACATTGTTTTGAAGAAGCCTGTCCCCTGAGATCTCCCGTCTCGGTGGGCTCCAGCAAACACCAATGGTGGGGGCCGGAGCTTGAAAGGCAACGTGAGACTGTCAGGAAAAGGCTGAACAGGGCAATGAACACCTGCGACGACTATGACTGGGACCAGTACAAGGCTGCTAAAGCTGAATATAAACGAAAAATAAGATACTGGAGGACCTCCTCCTGGAGAAAATTCAGTAATGAGATAAACTCCACTAAACAAGCAAATCGGGTAAGGAAAGTATTGTCTAACCAGGGTCCTGGTCCGCTAGGCAACCTGATGAAATCCGACGGCACTATGTCTCGCTGCCCGGAGGAGACTAATGCTATCCTAATACAAACCCATTTTCCAGATTGCCAACTAGTACTGTTGGGAAGACGAACCTGTGCAACCTACTGAAGACTGTTGGCGCTATGCCGAACAGGTAATAACACCTGAAAAGGTGAGTAGTGCAATTAAGAGCTTCTCCCCTTTCAAGGCTGCCGGAACGGACAACATCCTTCCGGCACTACTACAATGGGGAGAGGAGGAAATAGTTCCAGTTCTCACCCATCTACTACAAGCCTGTCTGGCGCATCGTTACACCCCGCACCTATGGGGGGAAGTCAAGGTAGTGTTTATACCCAAACCAGGTAAATCCGACTACACTAATCCAAAGGCTTTCAGACCAATCAGCCTCACAACCTTCCTGTTGAAAACTATGGAAAGAGTCTGTGAGTGGTATCTACGCAGTGGAGCTTTGGCGAGACTACCACTACATAAACATCAGCATGCTTACAGCGCTGGAAAATCCACTGAATCGGCCCTTCATCAATTAGTCGGTAAGATTGAGGAGGCTATCCAAAACAAACTCATCTGCTTAGGCACCTTCATTGATATAGAGGGCGCCTTTGACAAAACTACATTCACCAGCATTGAGGCAGCACTAGGGAGACACGGTGTTGATAAACAACTCGTAGACTGGATCATGAATATGCTACGCAACAGAACGGTACAGGTATCTGGGGACGTTGACCAAAGGGCCCTGGAGGATACCCCCAAGGAGGTGTGCTCTCTCCACTTCTGTGGAACCTGGTGGTAAACGACTTGATTTCCCATCTTAACTCTAACTATTTTTACACTATAGGGTATGCGGACGACATTACCATACTGAGTATAGGTAACCAGGCCGGCATAACCTGTAACACCATGCAAGCAGCCCTGAGGAAGGTTAAAGAGTGGTGCCAAAGACATGATCTGACCGTCAACCCTACAAAGACGGAAATGGTAATGTTCACAAACAAACGCTTGGTAGGCGATTTCCGCCTGCCGAAACTGTTTGGAACAACACTACAACTCTCTAACGAGGTAAAGTACCTAGGTATAATCCTAGACAGCAAACTGAATTGGAACAGCCACTTGGAGCACAAAACGCAGTCCGCCAGTGTCATTTTATGGCAGTGCCGGAAGATGATTGGTAAACGCTGGGGCCTGGCACCCAAGCTATTCCTCTGGCTATACAACACGATCATAAAACCCCTGGTAAGCTATGGATCTGTGGTATGGTGGCCAAAAGCCGCCCAAACCACTGGAGCTAAAAAGCTACAGGGACTACAACGTCAGGCCTGCTGCGCCCTCACTGGATGCACAGCACAGCTCCCACAGCTGCTCTAGAGGTAATGCTGAACCTAACACCACTGCATCTCCACATTCAACAGGAGGCAGCTAAAACGGCGTTAAGACTAAAACAACTGGGATCTCTAAAATTCGAGAAGGTAAAACATCACAGTGGACTACTGGAGGATTGGCTGAACATCCCTCTTATTGGAGCAGTATGCGACAAAGTTAAGCCAACCTTCATATTTGACAAAAAGTACAGAATACACCTGATAGACGACATCAGCTCCAAGGTACAACACAAGTCTCTCCTGATTTACACTGACGGCTCCAAAACCTCATCGGGTACAGGGTCGGGTGTTTTCTCAGAGGACCTCAACATACAGATTGCATCCCCCCTAAGCACATACAACACGGTATTCCAAGCCGAGTGTGTGGGCATAATCATGGCGGCTCAGGCAATCATTACAAGGGAGGTAAAAGACCGCGACATCTTAATTCTCTCTGACAGCAAATCCGTCCTACAGGCTCTCCAGGGCAGTCGCATCACATCAAGCCTTTTACTTGAGTGTCACCACACCCTTAATAAAGTAGGTGCACATAATACTATCACTATCCAATGGATCAAAGGTCACAGTGGATCACGGGGAAATGATGCAGCTGACGAACTGGCTAGATGCGCATCTGGTTCGACGCCTGTTGGCCCAGAACCGATCGCTCCTATCCCGGCGAGCTGGTATGCAAGTAAGATCCGTGAACGCACTATAGAATTACACCAACAGAACTGGAGCTCTCTGGACTCGTGTAGACAGGCGAAACTCGCACTACCGCGCGTGGACGCTCGTCTATCCAGGGCTCTGTTACAACTGTGTAGACCGCAACTCCGCCTGGTAACAGGTGCTATTACTGGTCATGGACAATTTAACAGACATCTTTTTAATTTAGGTGTCACGGACAGTCCTCTATGCAGAGGTTGCATGGAGGAAGAAGAAACAGCCGCCCACGTCCTGCTGGAATGCAGAGGGGTGGCCCCCTACCGGGCGAGGTACCTCGGCTCGCCGGGCAGCGTCCAGGAGGCGATCACAAATGTGAAAGCGCTTGGAGCGTTCCTGGCTGAGCTGGGCTGGTTGGAGTGATCCGGCCGCACACCCTCCATACGCAAAATAGGCGCTATAGACGTCGAGTTGCGGAAACCGCCCGTAGTGCAAGAAGAAGAAGAAGAAGAAGATTAGTATGGTGACCAAAAACGCGCGAGCCGAGCGAGTTGTTGCTTGTCAGGGGATGAGTTGTCGTAATACCCAAAACACCAGGGCTCTATTTCATAACTTGACAGTATGCCACCTGTAATGACAATTTCATATTCACTGCGTCAACCAATAAGTAAATAGAAGAAACTACTCATAGCTACACCGCAATATACCTAAATCAGATTAAAGTTATTTCATAATTAATTTTATAAATTAATAATATTCAACACAATGAATTCCTAAATAAAAAATAAAGCCTAAAAAAATTAATTATCGAGACCAGTCTAAGTGCACGGCGGCGACATCTAGCGCCAAGCCTAGTTTCACCCCGAGCTCAGGCCGAGTGCGCCCGACCGAACTACCATACTGAAGCTATGGTTAATAGAATACATGTTGACCTTGACACCGCCTTTATGCCCTACGTAATAAAAGCTGTTTTCGCAGTTCAACTGAACCTGACGTGCTGTCGTGTGTACATACTGGTACTTAATAAAAGACTTTTTATAAAATAGGACATTTATTTATCTAGGCCAGTCTAAGTGCACGGCGGCGACATCTAGCGCCAACAAGTCTAGTTTCGCCCCGAGCGCGTCCCCGAGCGCGGGCCGAGTGCGCCCGAGCTCGCCGTGGACCGCCTCCTTGACGTACGCGCCCGCTGACGTCAGCAGGCGGAGGGAGACTAGTCGTGGGTGATCTGTGAGAAAAAGAGACAGAGATATATTAGGAACTAGTTTTTGCCCGCGACTTCGTTCGAGTGGAAATAGTTTTTATGATACTTTAGCTTTTGCCTACAACTTACGATAAGGCGACCGAGCGTGACCAGGGGCTCTATCGACTAACTTTCATTTCATGCTAATTTACACTTGTCGCAAATGCTTAGTTACATACATACATACATACATACATATACTCACGCCTGTTTCCTATGGGGGTAGGCAGAGACTATGGATGCTTAGTTAAGATTTTGATTTATCGTTGAACAGCAATGTACGCGTAACAACTCGATAACATCGCGGGAGCGCGCGCGCGCTTATAACAAGGCCACGACCTTTTTAGGTTCTATGCAACTAAGACAGATTCTGTGTGATAGAAAAAAATAAAAAACACTCAACTTTTCATGAATATTGCGACGGAAAATTCCACTTCAGATAGACTCAGAATCATGAGTCGACTATGCCCTGAAAGTGTTCGCTAGGGTGCTACTAACACAACACCCTGTATGTGTATTTTATACAACATGTTACAAAAATACCCCTAATGTCAAATATGGTATATAGGGACCATCAAACTGAACAACTTTTACTATGGGACCAACTCTGAAAACGCGAAAAAAATATCTGCTGTTTCATACAAAAATTAAAATCGAAAATATCAAAATGTATGAAACAGTTGCTTTTTTCGTGATTTCAGAGTTGGTCCCATAGTAAAAGTTGTTCAGTTTGATGGTCCCTATATACCATATTCGGCGTTAGGGGTATTTTTGTGACATGTTGTATAGTGGTAATTTTAAAACCTCGGTTCTCCGTCAAGGGTTGACCTAGCTGTGATCTGATGATGGCCATCCAGGGAATGAATGAAGGAGATTCAGATCGCCATACAACACACCCAACCGATCCGATAGACATTCTGACGGCCGAATACTCAAACGATACTCAACTTTGAGGGGCGCTCAAACATCATGCCGTCTTTGTCGTATCTTTGACATTTGATGCGACAGGACGATGTTTGGGAGCCTCTCAAAGTTGAGTGACCTTTGAGTATTCGGCCATAAGAGATATAATGATATATTATGTTTAAAAAGACTGCGAAATTGGTATAAAAATAAATGGAAATTCTGAAACTGAAAACTGTGATCCTTATTTCTCTTAGAATGTTGATCAGATCAGTTGGGTGTGTATAGCGATCTGGATCACCCTATTTACTCAATGGATGGTCATCATCAGATCCCAGCTCGGTTCAATCCTTGGTCAATAGTCAATAGTCATCAGTCAATAGTCAATAGTCATCAGTCAATAGTCATCAGTCAATAGTCATCAGTCAATAGTCATCAGTCAATAGTCAATAGTCATCATTCAATAATCAATAGTCATCAGTCAATAGTCAATAGTCATCAGTCGATAGTCAATAGTCATCAGTCAATAGTCAGCAGTCAATAGTCAATAGTCATCAGTCAATAGTCATCAGTCAATAGTCAATAGTCATCAGTCAATAGTCAATAGTAATCAGTCAATAGTCAATAGTCATCAGTCAATAGTCAATAGTCATCAGTCAATAGTCATCAGTCAATAGTCAATAGTCATCAGTCAATAGTCATCAGTCAATAGTCAATAGTGATCAGTCAATAGTCTTACCCGGCACCGCGTTCGCTTCCACCTCGTACAGGAGCCTCTCCCTCACGAGCAACGGCCGCCTGTGCAGCACTCGTATGGGAGTTCTCTGTAGTATGGAGATCCTGGCTGGATTGTCCTCCGGGGTGTTCCTGTATGTGTTTAGCCGATGGATGTCTTCGGGTGTTACCGTTATTGAGGCGTCGCCGTTTAGCTAGAGAATGACAAAATATAGATTTTTAAGTGCCTGCCTTATAAAAAATCAAAATAAAAACTTCGACTACTAAGTTTTTATTTTAATTTTTATATTTATCAAGGACAATGGGCAAATTTGGTCCAAGAGCGATTTACGGCCGTATACTCAAACAATACTCAACTTTGAGGGGGCTCAAACATCATGTTATCTTTGTCGTATCTTTGACATTTAATGCGATAGGACGATGTTTGAGAGCCTCTCAAAGTTGAGTGACGTTTGAGTATTCGGCCATTAGACATACTAAATGAAATGTTATAAAGTCTTCAAACGCAGAGGTTTATTAAAATCTGTCCCGCTACGTAGTTTCGAGTAAGAAACAAATGTTTGATTTCGCTTCGATGGTTATTATTTCGTTGTTAACAGTCAATTTCATATTACATTATACCTATACAACGTGTTACAAAAGTACCCCTAATGCCGAATATGGTACATAGGGACCATCAAACTGAACAACTTTTACTATGGGACCAACTTTGAAATCGCGAAAAAAAAAATCTGCTGTTTCATACAAACATTAATTACAAAAATATCAAAATATATATACAAGGTGTTACAAAAGTACCCTTAATGCCGAATATGGCATATAGGGACCATCAAACTGAACAACTTTTACTATGGGGCCAACTCTGAAATCGAGAAAAAAAAATCAGCTGTTTCATACATTTTGATATTTTCGATTTTGATTTTTGTATGGAACAGCTGATTTTTTTTTCGCGATTTCATAGTTGGTCCCATAGTAAAAGTTGTTCAGTTTGATGGTCCCTATATACCATATTCGGCATTAGGGGTACTTTTGTCACACCTAGTATATTTTTGTAACACCTTATATATCGTTCTATTCATTTTATAAGAACAAACCATATCGTCAATTAATAAAACGCAAAGTTAAAAAAACAATGTTTTTAAGCAATTATTCAAAGTAAAGTATAAAGTATTAAAAACATTCGTATTACAATTCGATTCTTTATTCATTTGTAGGCGATTTTTCGATTGAATAACTTTAGACAATGAAATAATACCCAACGAAGTGAAACACAATTTTAGTTTTTATTACTCGGAAGTCGAATTTGATGCGCTTTTGCCTGCTTGAATTATGCTTTTTAATTTTGCATGAGAACCATCAATGGCGACCGTTGGACCAGCTCCCATATTAAATCGCCCACTGTCCTTTATTTAACAGGATTTGATCTAATTTATAAGTATGACAGTCTTATCATACGCTTGGTTTTATTCAATAAAGTGGTAATATCAAACTCGCCTCATCCTTTTCACATGTGGCGTGTGACAGCTTGATGCAGAGCGCTTCGTATGTCTTACATTTGGTCTGTTCGCCTTTCTTCAACTCCGATAAATCCTCCCTATACGATAAAAGTTAAAACAAAATATAAAAACAATGACGACCTCCGTGGTCGAGTGGCTTTGTACACCGGTTTTAAAGGTGTCGCCATGAGGTCCCGGGTTCGATCCCTAGTTGGGTCAATTTAGAAAACAAACTTTTCTATATTGGCTCAGGTCTGGGTGTTTGTGATACCACCGTTTCTCTCATTTCCGTAACACAAGTGCTTTAGCTACTTACTTTGGAATCGGAGCAATGTATGTGATGTTGTCAAATATTTATTTTTTATTATATTATGAATTATTTATAATGAGTAGAAATAAGGTCCATGATACCATAAAAAAGTTTAATATACATTGGTTTTAAAATGTTCTATTATGGTGTTTAGAATAAAACCTATTTCTTAGTTATTCACTATAAGAGGAAGAACACAGTAACCACCATTTTGCATATTTTACAGGAGAAGTTTTTAATATTTTTAAAAATTATCGCAAGCATATATTTAAGTTAAGTTGCATAATTTACTATCGTAAGCGCCAGGTAATATGATCGCTATGTAACCTAAAACCTAGTATTTTATCGTAAGCGACCTAGAATTTGTCGTAAGCGACAGGTACTATACATAAGATATATCAATATCAGTCGATGGAGGTTACGGCCAACAAACTGTATGGATTGTAACTTAAGATAAAAACTTCAAAATTTAGTAAAAATGAGGTTAAATTCTACTGTGAACTCTAAAGTCGGTGGTATAAGGTGCAAAATTAGCTGATACGGCGTTTACTATAACACTTTATCGCGAATTTTGGCGCTTACGATGTTTTCCTGAAAGGTCTCGATATGCTATAGTTTTTGCAGGACCAATCGCGCCCAAACATTTCGGACTTGCCCTACCGAACCCGAACATTTATCATCTCGAGTTTCTTCATAACTCCGGCTGCATTGGCAGTCGTAACACCCACCAATCCGCATTTGGCCCACTTAGTGGATTATGGCCCATCTCCTTATCCACCCATAAGGAAGGCCTGTGCCCCAGCAGGGGGACATTAAAAATGGCTGATGTAAACTAACTTGGTAACGCTGACCAGCTTCTTGACGACAACTTGTCCACTCTTCGATATCTCGTCGCAGATAGATTGGAGTTCTTCCGGTTTCAATGCTCTACGAGGATCTGTCACCTGACACATTCAATAATTATATTATTTTTTATGACACACTTTATAACAATCGATCCGGTTCGAAAGACCATTCAATGAGCAGTGGGGCTGTAGCCCCGGGCCCTATTTGATAAACGTGACCATTTGTCACCTGACATGACAATTTTATATCCATTGCGCCAGCTAATTTGGAAACAGAACAAACTACTCATAGTTACAACGCAACGTAAACCAAATTGTCATGACAATTGACATATTGTCACGTTATTAAATAGGTCCCAGGGCCCTATTTAATAACCGTGACAAGACAATTTTATATCCATTGTGTCAACCAATTTGAAAATAGAACAAACTACTCATAGTTACAACGCAACGTAAACCAAATTGTCATGACAATAATTGACAAATTGTCACGTTATGAAATAGGTCCCAGGGCCCTATTTAATACTGGGACAAGACAATTTTATATCCATTGTGTCAACCAATTTGAAAATAAATTAAACTACTTATAGTTACAACGCAGCGTAAACCAAATTGTCATGAGAATTGACAAATTGTCATGTTATTAAATAGGGCCCAGGATTAACGTCTTATAACCAACAGCCCACGTACAGCCAATGTACAGTCATATACATTAGGATTTATAATATATTAGAAAAAATCTAGGTAGCATAATTGATCAGTGCTTAGGGTCAGAGTCCCAAGGGCGCAGGTTCGAGTTCCGTCTGAGGTGCTACGGATGGGTCGGTTTTTTCTAGTACATTACATACTTATATTTTTTCTAGTACTTATATTTTTTCTAATATATTATTTATCTTAATATAAAAATGAGAAGTCTCGTATACAACGTGTTACAAAAGTACCCTAGGGACCATCAAACTGAACAACTTTTACTATGGGACCAACTCTGAAGTCGCGAATAAAAGTCAGCTGTTTCATACAAAAATTAATTACGAAAATATCAAAATGTATGAAACAGCTGATTTTTTTTCCGCGATTTTAGAGTTGGTCCCATAGTAAAAGTTGTTCAGTTTGATGGTCTCTATATACCATATTCAGCATTAGGGGTATTTTTGTAACACCTTGTATATAATTACATATACCTACCTCTACAGCGAACGGTCGTCCGTCGCCCAGACATCGCACGTCGACGTCCTCGCGTCCCGCGGACATGAACTTGAGACGGTGTTCAGCGTCCGCTGGAGACATGCTGGAAATTATTATTTATGGAGGAAACATACCATGAGAGGTCATTACTTTTTAAACAGATCTATGGATACCAGTGATGCTTATTATTATTATGCTTAAGAATTCACGGGTCAAAAGTGACCCGGTCCTTTAAGGCTTGCGTGGGGATATGGATCCAACACGTAGAGGCCATTTTTAGCGACTTTAATCTAATATGCGTGTGGTACACCTGCTGGATCTAATCTCTGACTACATCAGTTTAATATACTCAGAGACTATCCCCAGCAAATGGACAGGAACTATGGAATTTACTGGTTAATGACTAGTGGGCTATCGGGTTGGGATTTGGATGGACTTGGGTTTGGGCTATGGAAAAAGACTACCGGACACCTGCCTTATCATAGTCTTCAAACTGAAAAAATGACAGGCGGTGACTAGCCAAGGACTAAATGGGCCCCCCAAAATAGCCGCGATGGCGAGAGAGCAACATCGGTGTCCTCGACTGCAGGGTGTAGAGAGGTGTGCACCGCTTCCTACCCACTGCACAAGGGACAGTGTGCCAACTCGCGTCTTACGCATGTTTCACTTCCACCCTGCGAGCGTATAGCTCTAACGACTCCACCCTGGACGGCCAACGAAGGCGAGCCAGGGGCGGGAGTCCGCAGGCCCCCTTGGGATCCACCCCTGCTGCGGGGACGAGGGCCTGGATCGACTCCCTGGAGCACTCGGGTCCGTGGTGTCGCTACTCACCGACAGCTCGCCACAAGCTGCCCTGCGGGCTTATTATTATTATTATTATTATTTGGAAGGGGGGACGCCAGCGAAGCCGGACGGGTGATCAGTCTCCCTAATCGGAACCATTTCACCCAGTTCCCCAAGTCCCCTGAAAGCTGGAAGCTGGGGGAGGCGGGTTATACCAGTGATGCTTGCTGAAAACAGTATTTTGTATACTTTGCTCAATGCAAAATGTGCTTTATCACGTACCACGTAAGGTTCGCGTACGTGGCGGATGACGTCATAAGGACCCCCAAAATAACAGCGTTCTAACTCGTATAACTTCTCAGGTTTAAGAGATATCGTGAAATTTTCTTCACAGTTCATCATGTGGTGGCATTAGCTTTCTGATAAGCCACTAAACAGAAATCGTTGCTGAGCCTCATAATGGGGAGACAAAAACATTTTTTTTTGTCTTTTGTCCTGCAATGACTCTTCGACATTGAGCTGGATTTTAGGAAGTAGAATAAAAGGGGTGTATCTATCCAATGCTGAGTCCAAACTTGGTGCTAGCTCCTCATGCAATCAGCCCCCTGATTACGTAACTCTGTTGCTAATAATTCTCGATCGAAACTGCAGTTACATTGCTGCTTTAAGTAAGATAGTTATCATATTGGTTCTTACTAAAGCAGCAATGTAACTGCGATTTCTGTCAAAGTTGATTGCAACAAAGTTACATAATCAGGGGGCTGGTCTTGAGGAGCACATCTCTTTAGCCTTGTGAAGGTAGAGTTTGGCTCTGTGCTCATATTTTATTATATGAACAAAATATAATAATATTATAATGAATATAAATAAATATTTATTTTGACAACATCACATACATTGCTCCGATCCTAAAGTAAGTAGCTAAAGCACTTGTGTTATGAAAATCAGAGACAACGGTGGTATCACAAACACCCAGACCTGAGACAATATAGAAAAGTTCGTTTTCTAAATTGGCCCAACCGGGGATCGAACCCGGGACCTCAGAGATGGCGACACCTTGAAAACCGGTGTACAATGCCACTCGACCACGGAGGTCGTCATTATAACAGCCCTTAATATAGTACTTACCTATAACCCTTAGCGAGTGGTTCGAATATGATCTCTTGTACTGAAGACGGCATCATGCGGCGCCCGCCCACCAACCACGGCGTCTGAGGCAACTCGCGGGACAGCTTTATGTACCTTAATGCAATACAAATAAGAGGTATAGTTGCTTGAAACACGCGGGCTAGTTTTATGTACCTTGTAGCGGCGCGATCATACCGCAGAAATGCAGGTTCAGCGAAAAGTACAACAATATGTAAACATTACGCAGACGTGACGTCGCACTACGTCAAGCTAACATCAAGGCAAAAATGTATGAAGACCTGACTCACGATATCGAAGTTTTCTAAGCACTTCGCATAAGACATCTAGTCTAAGCACATACATCTAGCTCGGCGGAAGTACTTCCCTTTTCACTGAATATATGGCGAAGAGGTCCTGCCTCAATATACCTTAACGCAAATGAATTAAGGGCTATAATTCCTTGCAATGTTGCAATGTGACCACGTCGTCAATTTTCTTGAATTTTTCAAAAATAGACTAATTAGAACACTGCACCGCAATATCACGTGTCACTTATGAATAACAGTTCAATTTAAGAATTCTATTTATACCTCATCTTAGAGTTCCTATAAATATTATTATAATAACGTCATATTTTATGTAATACTCTATTTATCGTTAAAAAAATAATGAAAACAATTCAAATTCTGCAATTTATACAATTTTAATTTAAAATCGTTCCCGAGCATGACTCACCTGCCTCCCAAGTACAGCGGCGCATGCGCAGTGGCCACGCTCACGCACGCCACCCTCCCCCCCACCTCCGGCACGTCCCCCCACCCCACATTCCGCAGCGCTAGTAAAGTGGCGCCATCTAGCGCTTGTTCGACGGACCGACGCGTGAACTCTACTGTGAAGCGCCGCCGCTGCTGGCTGCGCGACTCGAACAGATCGGGGGAGAGGGATTTTAATACTTCTAGTTCCTACGGAGAAGATGTTTCATAGCTATACGACGACCTTCGTGGTCGAGTGGATTTGTACACCGGTTCTCTGAGGTCCCGGGTTCGATTCCTGGTTGAGTCAATTAAGAAAAACGAACTTTTCTATATTGACTAAGGTCTGGGTGTTTGTGATACCACTGTTGTCTCTGATTTCCATAACAAAAGTGCTTTAGCTACTTACTTTGGAATCACAGCAATGTATGTGATGTTGAAATTATTATAAAACATACACCATTACAATGTCAGCCCCCCTAGCATGAACACCGAAACGTGATATGATATAGCGATTTATCACTGTCAATAAACAATGCATTTTGAGTTTTTTTTTTTTTGTTGAGTGTCGATAAAACGCTATATCACGCGATATATAATAATACTATTTCTTTACATGACTGTTTGTTGCCTTAAATAAATTTAAAAAAAAATTTTCTAAATACCTACCTAATACCTAAATACCTACTATAAAGTAAGACGTGATAAACCGCTATATCATATCACGTTTCGGTGGTCATGGTAGGGGGCAGATGCAGAATAGCCTAAAACCAAGTACTACTATATTTGACCAATGAATACCGCAAAACTTCCAACTAAAAGTAAAAGTAAAAAGTTGCTTTATTCAAATAAACTTAGTAATTAAGCGCTTTTGAATCGTCTATATTTTTCTACCACCTGTTCCAGACTTTTTTAACTGACAAGAAGAACAGGCGCAAGAAACTTAAACAGAAATAAGTAACGATATTTACAAACTTAAATATATCGTTACCAAATACAACAGGTTATTAACAACAAAGTACTTACTAGCGAGTTATTGTGTTACATCATTTCCACGCATTCCGGTCTTTCAAATAATCGTCTACTTTATAATAACCTTTACCCATGAGCATCTTTTTGACATGATTTTTAAATTCATGCAAAGGTAGATCAATCACTTGTTGTGGAACTTTATTAAACAAGGTTATGCGTTTCCCCATAAATGAACCTCTAGTTTTTGCAAGCCTAAATCTTGGAACGGCAAGTTTATCTTTATTCCTTGTATTAATATGGTGATTATCGCTGTTCTTAGCAAATGAATTATAGTGTTTCCTTACACATAGTAAATTTTCATATATGTATTGGCCAGCCAAAGTTAGTATATTTATTCCTTTAAACAATTCTCTTAGGGAATCTCTTAGACGAAGATTATATATGGCTACATTTGCTCAGTCAATTAATACTGTACACAAACTACAAGCTTGCGAAAAGTGTGTAGCTTGAGCGTCCTGTAGCTTTTTCATTTTTAAAGATGTGAGATACTAGCGAATGTATCGTCAGCTCGGACTTTGTATGAAATGAAAAATTCTTTATTCAAATAAACTTGGATATTATATTTTCCTACCACCCATTCGAGACTTTTTTAGCTGGCAAGAAGAATGGGTGCAAGAAACTTATCAGCTTTGTCAGAAATCAGAAGTAACGATATTTACATACAATTTTTACATATGTATCTAGAGCAAACTCACACACACTGTGTTAGGTACATCCAGCTGACGCACATACAATAATATGTAATAATTTAGTATATAAGATGTACAAATAAATAAACATAGTTCTTAGCTTCTTAGCGCTATAGCAACACTGGCTGTTTGATTCCTCTCCCAAGCTAGAAGCCAAAGCGAATAATATATTTTTTAAACTTCCATTGTGAGATGAAATAAAAAAAATGTGTCACATTTATTTACCGTCTATAATTATGTTCTAACCTGCATATCGTCCGGGTATTCCATGTTGAGCGTGACGAGCAGCGGCGCGACGTTGCCTGCGTCTAGCGTCATGCTCAGGAACGCCGCCAGCTGCGACCCGAACGACCACTTCCACGCTTCTTTTAATGGAGTCAACACATCTAAGGACAATGTATGTATGTACGAGTGTCATGAATCAGTGACCTAACGTCATGCTCAGGAACGCCGCCAGTTGCGACCCAAAAAACCACTTCAACGCTTCTTTTAATAGAGTCAAGACATCTAAGGGCAGTGTATGTACAAGTATTATGAATCAGTGATAAAGGATTTATATATAATAGTCCAGCGTCATGCTCAGGAACGCCACCAGCTGTGAGCCGAAAGACCACTTCCACGCTTTTTTTAATAATAATAATAATAATATAATAATAATAATAATATTTATTTATTTTCAAAAATGCAGTTTAGTATAATCATTTACAAAGTTAACTTAAGTAAAATAATAATAACAATAGCCCGAACTAGGAAAAACCTGTGTTTCAGGCGAGTATAGCCAACAATAATAATTTTGAATCAATTAATCACTAACTAACTTATAGATATATTTATTTTTTATTTTAGCAATAATTAACACATTACAAATTACGATTACAAAACAACACTTAAATAAAATACAATATTATTTAATTACTACCAATAGCCTCTCTGTATCGTCATACGTCATGTTTTGCAGTGTATTTTTTAGTGTTATTTTACAATTTCTATAATTAAGTGGATAGATGTTAGCTATCCGATTTATTCTATTGTAGAGAAATGGGCCCAGGAACAGATAAAACTTTGCTGTAAAGGCAAATTGTTTAGAAACTGTTTGAGTGCAGACTATATCTTTCCGTCTTTTGTTTATTATTTCAGTGTTAAAGGCGAGTGCTGAGTGCTGTTTTAATACTATGTTCATAATGAATAATTGTCTAACTGATAATACATCACAGGACTTATACAGAAGGTTAGTAGGAAAGAGAAAAGGGCGGGAAGTTGACACCTTGAGAATTGCTCTCTGTGCTCTCTCTGTGGTTAGTAACAGTGTTTTACATGCACCTCCCCATGTCGTAATACAGTAAGTTAATATTGATTCACATAGTGCGAAATAGACCTGTCTTATTATTGCTGAATCCGCAATGTGTCGTAACTTTTTGAATACAAATATTAACTTACGTAATCTGTTATTTAAAGACATAATATGTGGCCTGAAAGAAAGAGTTTCGTCTAATATAATACCTAAGTATTTAATTGTATCTGTTTGTTTAATTTCAGGACACATACATTGATTTTCCGATTGGGCTGTGCAATTATGAGCACGAAGTGTAGGGTTAACGTTAGGAATGCATTGTTTACGCAAGGAGAACTTTATATAGTTAGTTTTTTGTGCATTTAATGTCAAAATATTATTTTGAAGCCAGTTATTTACAACATTGAAACCTCGTTGCGCATGCTTGTAAACTTGTTCTTCCGAGTCAGCCGTAAAAAGAAGTGCAGTATCATCAGCGTAAGCTATGATCATTCCATGATCTAGCTTCATATTACAAAGATCATTAATGTAAATCAAAAACAGGGTGGGTCCTAAAATACTTCCTTGGGGAACCCCAAAAGGTGTATTTTCCTGTTCATCACTGAGGACATTGCCCATTCTTACACATTGAGTACGTTCTTCTAGATAGCTCGTGAATAGTTTCAGTTGTGTGCCTCGAATGCCTAAGTTCTCAAGCTTGCGCAAAAGGATAGGTATGGACACCGTATCAAAAGCTTTCGCTAGATCCAGGAAGATTCCAACTGTGTGATTTCCTTTATTAAGATTATTTACAATATAATCTGTCAAGTGATGTACAGCATCAGCAGTAGATATTTTAGGTCGAAAACCAAATTGAAACTTAGACAGAATCGCTTTATCCTCCAAATATCTAACTAATCTAATATTTATAATTTTTTCTAATATTTTTGAAAGAGATGGCAATAGTGATATAGGCCTGTAGTTCGTAACTTGGCTTTTATTGCCAGATTTATAAACAGGAACAACAACTGCCTTTTTTAAACACTTGGGAAAAATACCTGTAGTTAAACATTTTTGGAAAATATAAGTTAGTGGAGGTATCAAGACTTGTCTAAACTGCTTAATTATTTTATTAGATATATTGTCCCACCCAACCGCACAGTCATCTTTCAAGGACATAATTATTTTTTCAACCTCGATTTCATCAGTGTCAAGCAATGCAAAGGACTTCAAGGAAGTGTCACAGGCAGGAGAGGGGTGCACAGTAGAATGTAAATGAGATTGGATTTTTTCTGACAGACATTTACCAATATTAACAAAATAATTATTGGCGTTGTTAGCGCAATTTAACAGTGACGAGTGCGCTTGTTGTAAAAATACTGATGAGTCATGTTGTTTCGAAGTGTAAGTAATATTTTTAATAAGATTCCATAACTTCTTATTATTTTTTCCAGCTGATTCTAATGAAGTTTTTTCGTAATCGATTTTAACTTTTTTTAAGATATTATTACAAAAGTTCCTGTATCTTTTATAAGACAATTGTAATATTGGATTTTCAGGATTTCGTTTCGCTTTCATATGTAATTTGTCCCTATGTTTCATACATCGAATCAGACCTGGAGTGCTCCAAGGTTTAATGTTAAAATTTCTGTTCTTTAATGTAACATTCGATGTATTATTGCGAACCGCTTGTTGGACATTATCGACTAAATACGACATGCAAAAATGCGGATCAGCTGAATTATAAACTGGGTCAAAATCGATGTTACGGAAGTCTATTGCAAGTTTGTTTACATTTAGTTTAAGAATTGTGCGAGAGTTGTTTAACTTAGGTAATGTGCAATTAAGGGTTAGTAGGGCAGCACTATGATCGGTTATTGACGAGTTGGTGACAAGTGCAAGCGAAGAAAACTTTGATTTCAGCATGATATGGTCCAAACAGGAACCACTTTGATGAGTAGGCAACGTGTGTGCGGGGAGCAAGCCATGAAAGGAGCATACATTTAGGTAGTCTTGAGCTGCTGAGTCAATGTTTTCAGGATGAATATTAATATTTATGTCTCCAATTAAGATAACATTTTTAAAAGATGCTAGGTTTTGCAGAGTGTTGTTTAGAGAATCAACAAAGTTATTTGTATTCCTAAATGCGGATGGTCTATACAAGGCTAATATTGCATATTCAGTTCCGATTTTTATAAGCAAGTTACTGCAGTCAGTCATATTTAATTCTTCTGTAGACACATTTAGTTGACTTTTGGTGTAGATTACTACTCCATCGTTTTGGTTGTGAGTAATATTACTTTTATACATGTTGTACCCTGGCATTAAAGGGATGTTATATTGTTTTTCTAGCCAACACTCTGTAAGCACTATGACATCTGAATGAATATTTAATCTTTGTTGAAAAATGCTAAAGTTATCAAAATTTTTATAGATACTGCGAATATTTTGAGTTAGTATGGTTATAGGATTGCAGAAGGCGGAAAGATATTGTTTGCAATTTTCTACATCACATAATTTGGATTCAGATACAGAGAGGTTGTCCAAATCATCTATTAAATTGTTAATCATACAAGAAATGTAAAATAATTATTATCAAAAACTAAAATATATGTATATAAAAGAAAAATATAAACAAGAAATGGGCTGAAATACCCTTGAAAAAACGGCGCTCTCAGGCGCCTTCATAATCTTTTTTCGGCCAATAATTTTGCCGGACAGTCGGCGGAACCTGTATAATGGCCATTTGGTTTTTTGTAACGTGAGCACGTAGCACATTTAGGTTCTTCGGCCTTCTTTGTGCACTCTTTTATTGAGTGTCCTTGATCGCCGCAATGACCACAGGTGTAAATTTGCTCCCGACACGACTTGGCCGCATGACCATACTGCTGGCACTTGTAACACCGAGTAACCAATGTAAAGTCTCTAACAGGGCAAGAAGACCAGTTCACAAAAACCCTTTCTCTCGATATTAGGGCTTTTCGTATCTCTGCAGATACTTCAATCACGTAATTACAAGTCTCCGCATCCTTTTTTCCCGACTTGTGACTAAGTTTAATTGAGGACAGGAACGTCTCCAGGTTGGAGTTCGGAAGATGATCGGCTACATTTTGCTGATAAAGACAGGTAAAAACTTCTTTTTCCTGCATATTTACGGGCACGCCAATAACTACAATTCTGGGCTTCCGTTTATGAGGTTCGTCAATTAAGAGGCCCGACTTAGTCAACTGCGCCGATTTTTTTAGTTTTTCGATGTCGTCCTTCGTTTCTGTGCTGATAATAACCCCACCATTTTTCGTTTTGCGCAAACCTCTAACGTGCAGTTTCATCTCTTCTGGGCAGATAATTTTTTGGACCAGAGATTTTGTCTCCTCGCTCGATCGCTTATCATTTGGGTAAATGGCAATTGAGCTAACATTAATCGGCTTAATAAAGTTGTTTGATCCCTTTTTTACTACATCAGAAAAGGATGCTCCCGAAACCGTTTTGGATGTTTCCTTAAAGCTAAGTTTTAGGTCTTCCAATTGCTGCGATAGATCGAGTTGGTCTTGTAGGGTTTGTATCGTGGAATGATTTTGGACAGATTTTTAATTTGAGGGACTGGTACTGGACTGCCATCTGCGATGTTCCGTGACTTATTTTACGGCACAAGTTGTTAATTAGTAGTTTTTGCTCAGTGTTTAATTTTCCCTCTGAAGCAGTACGACAGACCTCATTTAGGCATTGCTCAATCGTCGTCATCCAGTTTTGGATTTCTGGGGTTGAAACAATTTCCAGGACACTTCCTTCTCCTTGGTTCCGCGATCTTGGATGAGATGAGCCGGCGGGCGAGTGCACTGAAGGCGGGGTGCGTTCCATTTTTTATTAAAGTTTATTATCCTAATATATCACTAAACATTTTCACTTATTCACTATTATACCTAACATTAAGTCACTGTTTACTTTCTGCTACCGATCGATGATCGTGATCGTAAAACTAGGTCACGAGTGTGCAAAATGATTAATTAATTTTAATAAAATTATTTTCCGACACGTCTGTTTACAACGATGACAACAAGACAATCAATGGAGTCAGCACGGCTATTTAACAAGACAAATTGTGAAATGTTGCATCATACATAATCTGTATCAAATAGCGAAAATACACTGTTCACTTTCAATAATTTGGATATACTAAATTTTTTGTGATTTTATCAGCTTAGAAATAAGAGTTTGAGATTGTCAGCCAAAATATACTTTTGAAGTATTTAGTGTCCGGTCAACGAAGGTGAGACTGAAATGGTGGCGCCACTTTTCCTTTTAAGATAATAAATTATTGGAAACTGATCTCCAAATTAAGGCACAAAATTAGTTCCTTTTCCAGCCGAGTATCATCTTACGTTGACCAGGGGGCTGATTACGTAACTCTGTTGCTAACAATTCTCGATTGAAATCGATTGAAACTACAGTCACATTGCTGCTTTAAGTAAGATAGTTGTCACATTGGTTCTTACTAAAGCAGCAATGTAACTGCAATTTTGGTCAGAGTTAATTGCAACAAAGTTACATAATCAGGGAGCAGGCTACCTAACAAACTATGTAGCAAAAATTTCCAAAATCTATACAATAAGGGACTTACTTGGTTCATAATCTTTGCAGGCATCGCTAATCTTTAAGGAGATTATTTTTTCCCGCAGGATGGTGACTATAGGCGCAGATAGTGCACACGCAAATGTCGAGCATTCATACCTAAAAAAACAATGCATTATGATCACACTGCAAAAGCAAAATCACACTCCTGTAAAACATAAGGGTGTAGACTATAAATATATTGATTAGGGTTGCCACCTTTTTTTCAGACAAATAATATTTTTTTTAATTTAGGTAAACAAAAATAGAGTAGGCAGCATAAAAACGAGTACATATTTATTTTATACTTATTTATCCTTAAAAACCAGTTTATTTAGTCTCATAAATACTCACAACCAGTCAAGCCAATAACAGTCAAGAGTTACGTAGATAGAATATTTAATTTTGAGCATACTCTATTCTATTGCTGTCGTAGATCATAGAGTACACCTACATGTAATACTAGTCTAAACCTCTCACTATTTGTTATTTCCATAAATAGTTGAAATTTTACACACAACTGTAAAATCTGCAGTTATGCAATGATCCAGAGAGATCCACATTATTTTCTAGTATCATCTTAAATCTGGCGTCCCCCCTTCTAAATAATAATAATAATCTTACGACCTCTATGGTCGAGTGGTTCTTACTCCGGTTTTCAAGGTGTCACCATCTCTGAGGTTCCAGGTTCGATTCCCGGCTGGGTCAATTTATAAAAAAAACTATTTTTTCTATATTGGCTTAGGAAAAACACTGCTTACACTATTATAGCTAAAACATCATGAATGTGTGTAAGTAGTTAAATTAAAAGAACTCTTACTTCTTTTTGTCAAGCACTTCTTTGACTTTCTGGTTGCACTCCGACCACACATCCTCCTGCAGGAGTCCCAGGCAGGAGACGCAAGGGTTCGACTTGTGTTTCTTGTTTGGTTGAGAATCACCATTGCTGTTAGAATGCTCTGTTACTTCTGTTGAATTTGTACTGTTCTGATCTAATGGCGGGCTGTTATTTTCAGGTTTTTGACCGTCTTTAAACTGAAAACGTTTATTTTACAATTATAAGTACGTCTTAGTTTAGTTTAGTAGTCAAATGTGTAGGTATAGATACATTTATAGGTTATGATTATGTTTACATGAAATTCAAACTAAATATTTACTTTAAAATATAAAGAATACTAAGCAATTACAGAAATTTAATATTTCCGCAGTAAATAAGAATTCATGCAATAAAGACGCCGAAGCTACTTACTTTCAAGGAAAATTCTTTTGAGTTTTCGTAAGTTTTTGGATTCCTTAACCCCAAATATCGAAGGCCACACGCATCACAGCAGCCTAAACTCTTACACAAACTAAATATCGCTTTTTGGTCCATTTTATTCAGCTTCAAACAAAATACATGCGCTTGATTTGAACACCAATTTTTTATCTATAAATTATTGTTATTTCGTTCGTTGTCGCCTCCTTGTTGCTTATTCTAAAAGCAGTAGAGTTTAAAATCACCTAAAAGATTTGTTTTGACAGTGAACACTGCACGCCGATTGTTGTCCGTTTCAAGCAGAAATCAAATTACTAACCAATTAACAATTTAATAAAAAATAAACGGATTCTTTAGAACTTGTAAAATAATAAAATAATCTTAGAATTTATTTTTTGAGGAAGATGGAAGATTTATATATGTATTTTAAAAGAAAACACATTTCTAACTTTTTCTAATAAAAATATGTTGTTATGTTGAATTCAAATTGAATAACATCTTAGAGCATTAAGAATGCTCTAAGAATAAAAATAAACGGAATATTTTGACATATCTCTAATGAAACTTGCCAGCATTAAATAATATTTGAAGTATCAGCTGATTGTCATTTAATTAAGTAGAATAAAAACTTGGTTTACATATAGTATTTATTTGATATTATTTATGTAAAACAAAAAGGGACTTATGTACATATCTGTTGTTTTAAAACATAATCACCAAATAAAATAGGTACCAACAAAATTGAAAATATTTCTTGTATATTGCCACCTGTCTAAATCAAAAACTTTTTTTGCGTACTGCTGTCAAATCTGTCGGGAACTTGTGTTTTTATGTAATTCAAAACAAAAATTCAAAATTATTACGATTTGGCTCCGATATCTGGTAAACACAAAATAAAAAGAGATTTCAACAATCAAGATGGGAGCAGTACACGCCAAGGTAAATTATAAGTATATTTATAAGTGTTTACTTGAGGTTAGGATTTTTGCGAAATATTCCTGTAGTTTTTGTTAGTTTAACTTTTAAACAGATAAATCATCTATCCTGAAGTGTGAAATCCACAGCTTCAAAGAATAATGGGTCGGAGAGTAATGTTGTTCGTGAAACAGTTTTCATTGTTCCAGATTAATAAATTCTGGTAAAATCTATTTGCTATGTTACGCTTTCACATCGGTGTTTCAGGCTGCAAAACAGTTTTTTATGCTTTGGGTTGGCTTTTAGTTATCCTCGACCATTTAAGATTTTGATAACTTTACTCCACTGAGAATCCTAATGACAGAGAGAGTTAGAGAATATCTGTTTATAACAACAATAAAGTGTGCAAGAAAGAAATAAAAATGAAGGGAATAACATTTAATAAAAGTTATTTATAGGAATGTTAGCAAAAAGTTGCGATACAAAATAGACTATTTTTATATTTGATATACCTTTATTGTACTACAATACACAAAGTATGGTAGAAGGGCGGACTTGATGCTAAAAGCATTCTCTAACAGTCAAGCAATACTTAGAAAGACATTCAAGAGTTTGTTTTCTATCTGAATACTAAGTTTGTTTTAGCTTAATAATGTTGAGTTTTTTATTTTTTTGTTGTAATAGTCACCAGAGACAAACGAGGTGGGCGGTGGGTTGTTTGAGTTCGAAGAGCCGATGGAGCTAGAGGAGGAACCCATGCCCAAGCCGCAGATCAAGCTGGACGGTGTTAGAGTAAGTCACACTATGATGTTGTCCTAACCCAGGGATGGGGAATAAGCGGCCCGTGGGCCAAGCCTGGCCCGTGACATGATTCAAACCAGCCCCTGACTATAACCCATCATCTGTATCAAATCAGGGCCGTGAATAACAATATTTTTGCACTAAAAACCAAAATGACGGACCAATGGATCAACATCTCGAGTATTTCTTTAAGTAACTTGGGGAATGTATTCTGTGCTAGGGGCCAAATTTCGTTAATAAACAATTAAAATTTCATCTGGCGCACCGACCCAGCACGTCAAAACAATAAATAAATGCTTGCCCCGCGTAAATGTTATAATTATTCTTTATTATCTCTAAATCTTTTACCCCATCCCTGTCTTAACCAATAGACATTAGATAGATTGATAAAAGCGTTTGTGACATTTTACATTTTTCGAAATGACTGAAATGTTTTTTCTGAAAAAATTCTAAATTTATATAAGTACAGATTACCGGAGCCATCAGAGCGCCCTCGCCTCGCACTTGGCGGGTTTTTTTCTTTCAATACTTTTGATTACAGGCGCGAGTAGACCGAGTTCACGTGGACGGTCTGAACCGTACTAAAGACGACATCATCCGCAGCACGGTGGACGACCTATTTAGAGCTAAAGATTTTGAAGATGTCATACTAAGGGCGCATAAGGTAAGGGATATTCACCCCTATGCCGAAGGGAACAGGGTATATTATATGTCGAATAGTAGAGAAGTGATTTTAAACTATAGACTGCTGATATTGTTCTGAGAGCGCATTAGGTAACCTGCCCTTCTATTGTCTAATTTCAAAATCTATCGCAATCGCTTTCAAGATGTAACACATTGATGCTTCTTTTTGGCATAAATAAAAACTTACCAAAGAAATGCAGCAATGTGTCACATCCATCTGTCAAATGAAAGCGATTGCGATAGATTTTGAAATTAGACAATAAGCCCCCAGGTGTGACAGGGATCGCTTGTCGCCACGCGCACTGAGTTTTGTGGTACAGTCAGCGCCGAAATTATCTGAGCATTCAAAGCTACCAAAATACCTGCCCCCTGATTATGTAACTTTGTTGCAATCAACTCTGACAGAAATCGCAGTTACATTGCTGCTTTAGTAAGAACCAATGCGACAACTATCTTACTTAAAGCAGCAATGTAACTGCAGTTTCAATTGATTTCAATCGAGAATTGTTAGCAACAGAGTTACGTAATCAGCCCCCTGAGCATTTGACAGAAATCAACCATAAGGAAAAAACTTTTTTCCCGATATACACAAGTGGAAGACAACGGGAATAGAGCCTAGAGGGAATAGTTTTTTTTTAATAATTATCATTTTTAAATATTTAGGTCCGTCGCGCGCTCGACTCTATGGGTTGTTTCCGTGACATCGGCGTGTTTATTGACGTGTCTTCGGGACCGGACGCCACGCCAGAGGGACTGGAGGTAACAGAGAGATAGAAAGAGAGAGAGATAGAGATTATGCATATTGTAAACAAAGTGTTTATTGTTATAATTTTTATAGCTTATTTTTGACTATTTTTCTTTTCTTTTTATGGACACCTTTCTCGTCTTAAAGCAACTAGCGACAAATTGTTACTTAGCTGTAAAAAAAGAACTTCAAATATTTTAATAATTCTGGACTTCATGTCTATATAATAAGGGAAACTAAGATAGACAAAAAGTAGAGAGAAAGAGGCAGGGAGGACAGACGGGGTGAGGGAGAGAGAGAGGAGGGTGAGAGAGAGCGAGTGAAGGGGGTGAGGGAGAGTGAGAGAGAGGGGGTAAGGGAGAGAGAGAGTTTTATTTGGGATTACTATTTGTAGTAAGTGATGTTTAAATTGTATTTATGTATAATAATTATCAGGTTACGTTTCAAGTGAAAGAGCTGTCGCGTGTAGTGGGCGGCATCAATACTACTGTCAGCGAGAATGAAGGGAACCTCGTGTTAGGTGAGATTGTACATTCATTACCGATGTCATTACTAGGTTTCTTATATTTTTGTGTTCACATAGGTAATATTGATTTAACACCTCTGCAATAATTTATATGTCAGTCGGAGGACCAATTACCGATTTTAAAAAGTACAGATACCTCGAAAATTATTACGAAAATATCAAATTGTATGAAACAGCTGATTATTTTTCGTGATTTCAGAGTTGGTGCCATAGTAAAAGTTGATCAGTTTGATGGTCCTTATCTACCATATTCGGCATTAGGGGTATTTTTGTAACACGTTGTATATCTCGTGATATAGCGTTTATCGACATTCAACTGTCAAAATTTTTTGTCTATGACAGTTAAACGTGAAAAATCACTATATCATATCGCGGTTCGGTAGTCATGCTTGGGGGAATGACGTGACGTGTAGTGGCGTAGTATTACGTGACAATATTCGTCGGCAGGTGTAAAACTGCCTAACGTGATGGGCCGCGGCGAGCGCATCGCGGCGGAATACAGTATCGGTCACCGGTCCTCCTCCAACTACAGCGTGGCGGCCACTAAACCGTTCCCGAACAAACCGTTATCGCCACAGTGAGTATTAGCCTGGCCCCAGCCTCCTGATTCTTCTGAGACCTTCTATTACGATAGCATTTTTACAGGCGGCTGGAAAGTAGCAGATAATAGATATAAATATATGACAACATCACATACAGTGCTCCGATTCCAAAGTAAGTAGCTAAATTGAAATCGATTAAAACCGCAGTTACATTCAAAATTCAAAACTCATTCAGTCTAGGCTGTTACAAGCACTTGTGAATGTCAAAGAAGCTACGCCATCGGTTCGCAAACCCATTGCTGCTTTAAGTAAGATAGTTGTCATATTGGTTCTTACTTAAGTAGCAATATAACTACGATTTCTGTCAGAGTTGATTGAAACAAAGTTACAAAATCAGGGGGCAGACCTACCGGTTTCATTTCTTTGCTTTGCTGTTCTAGTAGAACAGGGGGCCGTACCGGCTAACGCATCGAACTTCGGAAAGTCTGCCGGGCTTCAACTTAAAACAGATACATCGAAGTAAGAAGTTTTGTATTGTACTTATTTAGAAGATATCGATGTTCGTGTGACATTAATCCTCATACATTAGGGTTCGCCATTTTGGCCCGATTGGGGCTCGATTTATCCGTTTTAATTTGAAGCCCGCTGGTAGCCCCTGTTCAACTAAAACAGCAAAGCAAAGAAATCAAACCGGTAGGTCTGGGGCTAGCCTTAAATAAATAAATGCTTTGACAATTTCACACAGCGCCATCTAGCCCCAAACTAAGCAAAGCTTGTAATATTGTAAGTAAGTATATAAGTAATGATAATTTTTGTGAGTGACAACTTTTGCTAGATTGGCAATTTTTCACTACTGACAACTTTTGTAAGATTAGCCACAACTGTTATGTCTGACCACTTTCATTAGTACAGTCATAAATGTACCTAAGTGTCCGTATTGCACTACTGGCATCTTTTGGTCACTACGGTATTAGAAAACCACTTTTGTTAACCTGACCATTATTGCAAATCTACTAACCATAGTAGTCTGAACCCTTTAAGCCTGGCTAAAGTCTGACCGTATGCATCGGTTTCTGTCAGGTAACAACGATGACATTATTATATAATACTAAATAATATACTAGAAAAAATACGGCTCGCACCAGATCATGTTCTCGGACGGGAATCGAACCCGCGACCTTTGGAAATAGCATTGTGAATGCTAAAATATCAAAATTTAAAAAAGATGACATTATTGTTAGTCTGACCTTTCTCAGATTGACCTGTTGTTAATCTGTCCACTTTTGTAAGTTTGACCACCCCTGTCCACATTTGTAAATTTATATTATCTGTGTTCCCTAGTGTAACAGCGACGGTGTACCAACAGAATCACGAGTACCCGTGGTCCGGGTACAAGCTGCTGGACCGCGGGCTGCTGTTGGACCTCGGGTTCAACACTTCTTCCGCAGTGAGTATACTGTATACTGGTTGTTGCTAACAGTGTACCAACAGAACCACGAGTACCCGTGGTCCGGGTACAAGCTGCTGGACCGCGGGCTGCTGTTGGACCTCGGGTTCAACACTTCTTCCGCAGTGAGTATACTGTATACTGGTTGTTGCTAACAGTGTACCAACAGAACCACGAGTACCCGTGGTCCGGGTACAAGCTGCTGGACCGCGGGCTGCTGTTGGACCTCGGGTTCAACACTTCTTCCGCAGTGAGTATACTGTATACTGGTTGTTGCTAACAGTGTACCAACAGAACCACGAGTACCCGTGGTCCGGGTACAAGCTGCTGGACCGCGGGCTGCTGTTGGACCTCGGGTTCAACACTTCACCCGCGGTGAGTATACTGTATACTGGTTGTTGCAAACAGTGTACCATCAGAACCACGAGTACCCGTGGTCCAGGTACAAGCTGCTGGACCGCGGGCTGCTGTTGGACCTCGGGTTCAACACTTCTTCCGCGGTGAGTATACTGTATACTGGTTGTGGCAAACAGTGTACCATCAGAACCACGAGTACCCGTGGTCCAGGTACAAGCTGCTGGACCGCGGGCTGCTGTTGGACCTCGGGTTCAACACTTCTTCCGCGGTGAGTATACTGTATACTGGTTGTTGCAAACAGTGTACCATCAGAACCACGAGTACCCGTGGTCCAGGTACAAGCTGCTGGACCGCGGGCTGCTGTTGGACCTCGGATTCAACACTTCGCCCGCGGTGAGTATACTGTATACTGGTTGTTGCAAACAGTGTACCATCAGAACCACGAGTACCCGTGGTCCAGGTACAAGCTGCTGGACCGCGGGCTGCTGTTGGACCTCGGGTTCAACACTTCTTCCGCGGTGAGTATACTGTATACTGGTTGTGGCAAACAGTGTACCATCAGAACCACGAGTACCCGTGGTCCAGGTACAAGCTGCTGGACCGCGGGCTGCTGTTGGACCTCGGGTTCAACACTTCTTCCGCGGTGAGTATACTGTATACTGGTTGTTGCAAACAGTGTACCATCAGAACCACGAGTACCCGTGGTCCGGGTACAAGCTGCTGGACCGCGGGCTGCTGTTGGACCTCGGGTTCAACACTTCGCCCGCGGTGAGTATACTGTATACTGGTTGTTGCAAACAGTGTACCATCAGAACCACGAGTACCCGTGGTCCGGGTACAAGCTGCTGGACCGCGGGCTGCTGTTGGACCTCGGGTTCAACACTTCGCCCGCGGTGAGTATACTGTATACTGGTTGTTGCTAACAGTGTACCAACAGAACCACGAGGCGAACAATGCCGAATATGGTATATAGGGACCATCAAACTGAACAACTTTTACTATGGGACCAACTCTGAAATCGCGAAAAAAAATCAGCTGTTTCATACATTTTAATATTTTCGATTTTAATTTTTGTATGTAACAGCTGATTTTTTTTTTCGCGATTTCAGAGTTGGTCCCATAGTAAAAGTTGTTCAGTTTGATGGTCCCTATGTACCATATTCGGCATTAGGGGTATTTTTGTAACACCTTGTATAACATATTCGGCATTAGGGGTACTTTTGTAACACCTTGTATAACATATTCGGCATTAGGGGTACTTTTGTAACACGTTATATAAATATTCTCGTTGTCCTCCAGACTAAACACAACATCCAGTGGGAAGGTCTAGTTCGCGACACCTCGGTGCTCAGTAAGACGACCAGCTTCAAAGTGCGCGAGAGCAGCGGTGAGTTACTACAATATTCAACTGATTTATACTATATGTAACTCGTAGTTTCGATTCTATTCACGCAATCCGCTTTGATGAATGAGTACAAAAAAATTTCCCTTGGTAAAATAAAAAACAATAATGGGGAATTCACATTGCAACACTGACGGCGGAATGACCTTATGACAAGTAGTGACGTCATGACGTTTTGCTACTGTGATAGGGATGTTACTCATTGAAAATTTCCCACGTTTCGGGGAGATTTGGGTACTAAAGGTCCGTCAAAATGTGTAATTTAAATTACGACAGAGTTTTCATTATTAGCAAAAAAAGATTTTTTATAATTTTCTTATAATTGTTGGTACACCTTTATGACCCTTTCGGATCTGACGGGGTTTATATTGTATATGTATGTTACGCAGTTTATTTAAAAGTAGACAACCTAAAACGTCGTTAGAAGAGATAAGAGTTGTGATAGAAAAAAAAAGCAACTTCTACGTGAATATGGGAATTAGCGCTGTGCGTCCTGAATTGCGCTTTATTTTGTCGGAGCAAGAGTCAATATTTATTTAAATGATTATGCGATGTCTTTTCTGTACTTGTACTATTATGTATTCTGTGGTATTCAGTATATTTATGTTTACTTTGAAGAAGTTGTGCGTGACATTACGGTAGATAGAGCAACATTTTGGAAACGGACGTATATGTGTGCGAGTGTGTGTCAGAGATAGAGGGAGGGAGTGAAAGAGAGAAAAAGAGTGAAACTAAACTATGACTTGTTTATCTGTATGAGCAGCTGTTTGTTCTCTCGTCCGAGCTGGCGGGGCGGTTCTTAGTAACATGACTATTGTAGGGCCACAAATGAACTCTGTAGTCCGTCACATAGTGGGCATAGACCACCGCGACGAGCGCGTGTTCCCCACCAGGGGGTCGTGGGATCAGTTCTCGTCCGAGCTGGTGGTGCTCGTGTTAATACCGATCTGTTCTTAGTGACATTACTATTGTAGGGCCACAAATGAAGTCTGTAGTCCGTCACATAGTGGGCATAGACCACCGCGACGAGCGCGTGTTCCCCACCAGGGGGTCGTGGGTTCAGTTCTCGTCCGAGCTGGCGGGGCTCGTGTTAATACCGATCTGTTCTTAGTAACATTATTATTTTAGGGCCACAAATGAAGTCTGTAGTCCGTCACATAGTGGGCATAGACCACCGCGACGAGCGCGTGTTCCCCACCAGGGGGTCGTGGGTTCAGTTCTCGTCCGAGCTGGCGGGGCTCGTGTTAATACCGATCTGTTCTTAGTAACATTATTATTTTAGGGCCACAAATGAAGTCTGTAGTCCGTCACATAGTGGGCATAGACCACCGCGACGAGCATGTGTTCCCCACCAGGGGGTCGTGGGTTCAGTTCTCGTCCGAGCTGGCGGGGCTCGTGTTAATACCGATCTGTTCTTAGTGACATTATTATTTTAGGGCTACAAATGAAGTCTGTAGTCCGTCACATAGTGGGCATAGACCACCGCGACGAGCGCGTGTTCCCCACCAGGGGGTCGTGGGTTCAGTTCTCGTCCGAGCTGGCGGGGCTCGTGTTAATACCGATCTGTTCTTAGTAACATTATTATTTTAGGGCCACAAATGAAGTCTGTAGTCCGTCACATAGTGGGCATAGACCACCGCGACGAGCGCGTGTTCCCCACCAGGGGGTCGTGGGTTCAGTTCTCGTCCGAGCTGGCGGGGCTCGTGTTAATACCGATCTGTTCTTAGTAACATTATTATTTTAGGGCCACAAATGAAGTCTGTAGTCCGTCACATAGTGGGCATAGACCACCGCGACGAGCGCGTGTTCCCCACCAGGGGGTCGTGGGTTCAGTTCTCGTCCGAGCTGGCGGGGCTCGTGTTAATACCGATCTGTTCTTAGTAACATTATTATTTTAGGGCCACAAATGAAGTCTGTAGTCCGTCACATAGTGGGCATAGACCACCGCGACGAGCGCGTGTTCCCCACCAGGGGGTCGTGGGTTCAGTTCTCGTCCGAGCTGGCGGGGCTCGGCGGCGGGGTGGCGCACCTCAAGACCGAGCTGCAGTTGCAGGCCAACGCGGCCGTCACTGAGGATATTGTGAGTGGATTAATAATATGAAATAGCTAAACACGTACAGTGGTGGCCATATAATTAAGGACACCAGTCGATTTTCATACAAACGAGGTAACTTTGAAGCCTTGGTTATCCGCCGAGATTTGACCTTGCTGTGATCAGATAATGGCCATCTAGGGAGTGAATGGAGGAGATTCAGATCGCTGTACACACCCAACTAATCTGATCAACATTGTAAAAGATATAAGGATCAGAGTAAATTTTCTTTTGCGTTATACATGCTAAACAAGATTGCGAATCGATTTGCGTTAATGACGGCGTATCATGGCTACGTTGCATCGATATTAAGATACGACATCCTTTTTTGGGGAAACTCAACAAACAAAGAAAGAGTCTTTAAAGCGCAAAAAAAGTGTGTACGTGCAATATGTAGACTTCGTCCTACCGACTCCTGTTGCCCTTATTTCAAAGAGTTACAAATTTTGACAGTACCATGTTTATATATATATGAAGTGTGTGTTTTTGTTAAGTCGAATTTTGGATTGTTTGTTACATTTTCATCGAAGAGGCATAATGATAAGCTGTGTCAAATACCTCATAAAACTGCTCTCTTCAGAAACAATATTTATGGTATTGCTCCAAAAATATACAATAAGTTGCCGAAAGACATAAGACAAATTAATAATATAGTGAAATATAAATTGGCACTAAAAGATTTTCTGATAAATAAAACCTATTATACGTTGACCGAATATCTGTATGGCCCTGACATTTAAATTGATTGTATGAATATTGTTAATATGTGACATTTCTTTTAATCCATTTTTTTGACGTAATTGTTTGACTTTTTCTATGTATCTAATATTAATTTTGCACACCCGTTGGGTAAGAATACAGCGCTCAAATTTTGTAATACAACACCAATTATTGTAAACCTACCTATATTCTGCAAATAAAACCATTTGATTTGATTTGATTTGATTAGAGTTTCCAGTTCCAGGATTTCCATACATTTTTACGCTAATTTCGCGTTTTTTTAAACATATCCTTATACCTCTTAGAATGTTGATCAGATCAGTTGGGTGTGTAAAGTGATCTGAATCTCCTCCATTAACTCCCTGGATGGTCATCATCAGATCACAGCTTGGTCAGTCCTTGGCGGAGAACCAAGGCTTCAAAGTTACCTCTTTTGTATGAAAATCGACAGGTGTCTTTAATTATGTGCACTACATGTGCAGTTATACAAGGTGTTACAAAAATACCCCTAATGCCGAATATGGCATATAAGGACCATCAAACTAAACAACTTTTACTATGGGGCCAACTCTGAAATCGCGAAAAAAAAATCAGCTGTTTCATACAAAAATTAAAATCGAAAATATCAAAATGTATGAAACAGCTGTTTTTTTTTCGCGATTTCAGAGTTGGCCCCATAGTAAAAGTTGTTCAGTTTGATGGTCCCTATATACTCTATTCGGCATTAGGGGTATTTTTGTAACACCTTGTATAATCATTTTAGTATTTAGTTGATATTTTAATGAAGTTATTTTGCTGTATATATTTTTTTAAGATATAATATATTATTATTTTCTGCAAATATAATATATTTTTATGATTTAGTTAACTTTTTTAATTAATTATAAACATAACAAAAATCTACAATACGACTCGCACCAGATCATGTTCTCGGACGGGAATCAAACCCGCGACCTTTGGATATCCGGTCCAATGCTCTGACCGCTGAGCTACCGAGTCACCGAGTCGTATTTTTTCTAGTATATTATTTAGTATTATATAAAAATAGAATTGTGAATGCTAAAATCTCAAAATTTAAAAATCTACAAATTTATTATATTTGGTAGTTTTTTGTTAAATTGTTAATTATTGGTGAAATTATTTTTGAAGTGATATGAGGACACTACAAATTCTACTTTACTAACCCATGTGAACATGGCGGAATATTTTTCCAATTCACACATACAATGCAATTTATTTGATAATGGACGAATGTTCGTTGTTTCTTACTTCCTGCGTCATTGTCGTTACTCGAAAATCTTTAAAAATCCAATGCATCATAATAAATTAATTAAGTATATGCAAATTAAGGGGCTGACATGAGCCATCTAGCGCCGCCAGTCGATTTTATTTTATTTATTCTAAATAAGCCCAATTTCTTGAAAAAGGAATCAGTCAAGGTCTTGTGAATGACGTCTCATTTTTATTGAATAACTTTACAACATTACAAAATGCGTGCAATAGTTTAAAAACGGGATTGAACCAACAGTGGCCACTTTTAACAAAATCGCGTTTTAAACTGTTTGAATGCCTTTTCGAACTGTGTAAAGTTATTCAATAAATATTAGACGTTATTAACAAAACCTTGACTGATTCCTTTTTTAAGAAATTGGGCTTATTTAGAATAAATAAAATAAAATCGACTGGCGGCGCTAGTTGGCTCATGTCAGTCCCTTAATATAACTATTTGAAATTTTGAGATTTAAGCATTCACAATGCTATTTTTATATAATACTAAATAATATACTAGAAAAAATAGGACTCGCACCAGATCATGTTCTCGGACGGGAATCGAACCCGCGACCTTTGGATATCCGATCCAATGCTCTGACCGCAGAGCTACCGAGTCACTAGTGAGAACGTCGAATTTCTCCTGGTATATCAACTCTTACGCTGCAAGCCAGCGCCATCTCACCTATGTAGAAGGAATTAACCTCGACATTCAACTGAACATCTTTCCAGATATTTTTAAACAGTTGATAAAGATGAGAAAGCTATATAACTATTTGAAATTTTGAGATTTAAGCATTCACAATGCTATTTTTCGATTTTCGATTCCCGTCCGAGAACATGATCTGGTGCGAGTCCTATTTTTTCTAGTATATTATTTAGTATTACCCTTAATATAATTTATTATCGTCCTCTAACGTAAATGATGGCATATTTCCTTGTGATGCATTGGATTTTTAAATATTTTCGAGTAACGACAATGACGCAGGAAGTAGGAAACATAAGATACAACGTAGATTCACCCTGGTACGCGGCAACTTCACTCGAGAATGTGTGGTGCGCACAGATTAAAATACATCGTATTGTACCACAAATGCTCTGAAGTTGGTTACATCTGTTTGATATTGTCAAATATTAATCGCATTAGGTATACGAGTCATATGAGGCACATATTGAAACTCACGCGCACACACAAATACATTGAATACATAGATGCTAGCTATCTATGAGGGAGATAACACAATCAGTCCGCCGCCAGTCAGTGGGTTATACGATCAGTCTCCCGCCAGTCCTGATGAATGGACTGGCGGCAGACTGATTGTGTAATCTCTCTCTACAAGGTGTTACAAAAATACCCCTAATGCCGAATAAGGTATATAGGGACCATCAAACTGATCAACATTTACTATGGGACCAACTCTGAAATCGCGAAAAAACATACATTTTAATATTTTCGATTTTAATTTTTGTATGAAACAGCTGATTTTTTTCGCGATTTTAGAGTTGGTCCCACAGTAAAAATTGTTCAGTTTGATGGTATATACCATATTTGGCATTAGGGGTATTTTTGTAACACCTTGTATACCTATCACATGGTATTTGACAGGTGTTTCAAGCGTCCGGTTGGGCGGGCGTCTTGCACGACGTGTTCGGTTCCTCTCTGCCCGACCGGCTGTTCCTGGGCGGGCCCACGTCCATACGGGGCTTCCGGCAGCGCGGCGTGGGGCCGCATGAGCACGGCCAGGCTACCGGGGGGAAGGTAAGTCGGACATCTTCAATTTATGTACTCTTTTATTAAAATAAAAGTGTGATCGTGTTCTTCAACTGTCATTCTAGATTTTATAAAAAAAAACTTAAAAATATGTTAGTCATTACTTCCATATTTTCGAGTATTTGTCAAAAATATGTTAATATGCGAAAAAATATGTTCGCCATTTCGCGACCCAAACGAATTAAAAATTCTGTTTTTGAATTCCTTGACTTTACATCTCGTCGTCAGCCATTTTGGATTTTCATTTATCGTTGAAATATTTTGCTAAATCGAAGTAAATATGTAGGTATTGTGTAAGCAATCTCGGGCCTATGTATGCGTGCATGAATAACCGATCATCTTTTCTGTTTGTATTACATTGTGGTGTCAGTTAATGTTAACACAACAATAACGTTGCTATTTTCTTAATACATGGACTAATCAATGTTTGATTCTGTTCCGCAGTTGTACTGAGGGCCCCCTTTTTTATGCTGAGGAAAAACGCATTTACGCGCTGCCCTTCACGTCGCGGTCGGGGCCGGCCACTTGTTCCTACAGATATATAATATTGTCGTTTCTCTGACTTGTCTAGTTGTACTGGGCGGGCGGGCTGCACGCGTGGGGCCCCCTGCCCTTCACATCGCGGTCGGGGCTGGCCACTTGTTCCTACAGATATATAATATTGTCGTTTCTCTGACTTGTCTAGTTGTACTGGGCGGGCGGGAAGCACGCGTGGGGCCCCCTGCCCTTCACGTCGCGGTCGGGGCTGGCCACTTGTTCCTACAGATATATAATATTGTCGTTTCTCTGACTTGTCTAGTTGTACTGGGCGGGCGGGCTGCACGCGTGGGGCCCCCTGCCCTTCACATCGAGGTCGGGGCTGGCCACTTGTTCCTACAGATATATAATATTGTCGTTTCTCTGACTTGTCTAGTTGTACTGGGCGGGCGGGCTGCACGCGTGGGGCCCCCTGCCCTTCACGTCGCGTTCAGGGCTGGCCGCTTGTTCCTACAGATATATAATATTGTCGTTTCTCTGACTTGTCTAGTTGTACTGGGCGGGCGGGCTGCACGCGTGGGGCCCCCTGCCCTTCACGTCGCGGTCGGGGCTGGCCGCTTGTTCCTACAGATATATAATATTGTCGTTTCTCTGACTTGTCTAGTTGTACTGGGCGGGCGGGCTGCACGCGTGGGGCCCCCTGCCCTTCACGTCGCGGTCGGGGCTGGCCGCTTGTTCCTACAGATATATAATATTGTCGTTTCTCTGTCTTGTCTAGTTGTACTGGGCGGGCGGGCTGCACGCGTGGGGCCCCCTGCCCTTCACGTCGCGGTCGGGGCTGGCCGCGTTATTCCGCACGCACGCCTTCCTCACCGCTGGCTGCCTCGCCGCTGGTGAGTTTGTTCATTAGCTTCCGCCCGCGACTTAGTCCGAGTGGACATTCGAAAAATCCCTATGAAATCTTTTACCAGGACAAAAAGTATTCTATATTTCAATCCCGGGGCTCTAATTTACATCGTTATCGTAATCGCTTTGATTTGACAAATAGATGTTTTACATTGCTAGTTTTCTTTGGTAAATTTTATTTGTTCCAAAAGAAGTAGCAATGTATCACATCAAATCGTTAAACTAAAGCTAACCTGAACTTCATTAGTTCTAGCCGATAGACCCGCAGGTTATAATCTACGTGTTACAAAAATACCCCGAATGCCGAAAATAGTAGATAGCGACCATCAAACTAAATAACTTTTACTATGGGACCAACTCTGAAATCGCGAAAAAAAAAACTGTTTCATACAAAAACTAATTACGAAATTATAAAATTACGGCATTAGGGGTATTTTTGTAACACGTTGTTTATCTGTGTGCCTCAACGAAATTCGTCCAACCGTTTAGGCGTGAATATAACAGTCACACAAACATTTCGCATGTAAAAAATATTAAAAATAGGACATAAAAAGATTTTTTTTCTTGTAGAAGAAGAAGGCGTCTCCTGGCTAGAGGCGCTGTCGTGCGTGCGCGTGTCCGTCGGCGCGGGCGTGGCGCTGCGGCTGGGCCGCGTGGCGCGGCTGGAGCTCAACTACTGCGCGCCGATCAAGGCCAGGACCACCGACGTCAAGGCGCCCGGCCTGCAGTTCGGGGTTGGGGCGGAGTTCTTATAGGTGACTACGTGATCTTGGTAAAGGTTTCAAATGGGATGGGTGACTGGAAGTGTCGAAATATAAGAGCGGTTGCATTCATGAACTATCGCTCTTTAGGATTTTGAAAGAAAAACTTAAAAATATTCACGTAATGGCGCGATGCAAATGGATGGGATGGGTGACCGAAAGTGTTGAAATATAAGAGCGGTTGCATTCATGAACTATCGCTCTTTAGGATTTTGAAAGAAAAACTTAAAAATATTCACGTAATGGTGCGATGAAAATGGATTAAAAAGAGTAATTTCGAATGTTGATTAACTTTGGCAGAGAAATGGGATGGGTGACCGAAAATGATGAAATATAGGAGCGAATGTATTCTTGAACTATCGTTCTATTGGATATTGAAAGAAAAACTTAAAAATATTCATGCAATGGTGCGATGCAAATGGATTAAAAAGTGTCATTTCGCCAATGTCGCCATAGATTAAGTACCTACTTGAATCAAGCAACTTTGCCTTTTGGCGGTAACTATCCATTGGTATAGATTTTAGGGGCTAGTATTATTCGTAGCCGTTTTATGGCCGAACATTTAAAACGATACTCAACTTTGAAGGGCACTCAAACATGCTGTCTTTGTCGTATCTTTAACATTTAATGCGCCAGGACGATGTTTGAGAGCCTCTCAAAGTTGAGTGACGTTTGAGTATCCGGCCATTAGTTAGATACGATATAAGGAAGGCCTTTGCTCAGCAGTGGTCAGTCTCTTCAATACTATACGGTACGATATAGTATATTTTATAATTAATTTAATAAAAAAAACCAGTCGACTTGATAACCTCCTCCTTTTTTTGAAGTCGGTTAATAAATATAATAATATTGTTTCAGATACCAACTTTACGGAATCACCAAACTCGTGACTTATTTATTACCGATAGTCCATATAACAAATGTGCATTAATTAATGTCAAACTTTATGTCCTACACAAAAGAGCTCAATTTCAATGTACGTTTTGTGAAGTATTATTGATTATTAATGATAATTATTGCAAAATGATGTAACAGTAACAATGCGGGGCGTGTACAAATAGTTTAGTTGTTGTTTTAAATATACAAATGTTTAGTTTTCGTTTTGGAGTTTCATTTCTTAAATATAATTTATTTGTGTAGATTAATAAATCACATTTAATGGAGTTTATTGTTTTATTTTCCAATTAATTGGTTTTATTAACATAACTTATATTCACAATTTAATACATAAATAAATAAATTAAGCTTATTTAATGGACACTTATAAAAAATGTATTAGGCTGATATCAAAGACTTCTATGTATACAAAAGGTATACAACATGTTACAAAAATACCCCTAATGCCGAATATGGTATATATAGGGACCATCAAACTGTACAACTTTTACTATGGGACCAACTCTGTAATCGCGAAAAATAAAATCAGCTGTTTCATACTAAAATTAAAATCGAAAATATCAAAATGTATGAAACAGCCGATAATTTTTCGCGATTTCAGGGTTGGTCCCATGATAAAAGTTGTTCAGTTTGATGGTCCCTATCTACCATATTCGGCATTAGCGGTATTTTTGTAACATGTTGTATACTACACTAAACAGGCTGTACAGTACCGAAAAATTGCTCATTAAGTTTATTGCGAACGACCGAGAGGAACAGTCGATGCGCCGCGAAGGTTGGTTGTGACACAATTTTAGTTTTGAACAGCTCGTCTATCTAATTAAAGTCACTGGTTGGAATGCACAATGGTCATCGTAGGGCATAAAATATGAGTGTTCTAGACTAAATAAAAGCTCCGCTGCTCTGGCCGGATTTAAAAACACTACCACTAACTTATTACTGAGATGAAAAATAATTTTCTTTCTAGTATAAAAGGAGACCCGGCTGAAGTTGTATACTTTATATTTTTTTAATCTGTGACTGTGATTCATAATCATTATCAGCGGCGGTATCAACTAAAAACATTGAAGTTCATATTAACTGTTTTGACAGATGTATGTGGTACATTGCTATTTTTCTTTGGTAAGTTTTTATTTGTGCCAAAACGAAGTAGCAATGTATCACATAAATCTGTCAAAACACAGTTAACATTGAACTTCAATGTTTTTAGCCGATAAAGCCCCTGCTGTATGTACTTTTTAACTTATTTTATTAGTCAGTGGTATCTGTCAACCAAATGACAGATCAATGTCAAATTGGAATTCAGATTGACATTTCGTTTTCTTAATTTCGAAAAATGGAAAATACTTAAATATGATTTATGCAGCCACGTTTTTACATTTCTGCCCTTTGAAAATTGAATGTGGATAACGGAACGTTTTTATATGACTATTTCTAAATAAAAAAAATATTCATAATTAAATAACCTTTTTACGTGCGCTAAAATGAGACAAAACTTGATCCATGTAGCAAATATTATTGGCTTTATTTTAAGGCCAAATTCAATCATATACAAGTTAAACTTTTTTCTATGGCAAGTGCCGGTTCTCCTTTAGCTTATAAAATAAGCACTCAGAAAATACAAATCTTGAAAAGTGCTCAAGCAATTTTAAGGTCACTGTACACGTAACTGGAAAAATTCCCAGTCCCCTCGTCGTGTATATTTTGTTACTATATTTTTATATGCAACGATGTCAAGAAGTCGCCTTGTGCGGCGCGTGCCCGTCTGGGGTTTCCCTCGTTACGTATACAGCGACCTTTACTTTAATTGCCTTTCTGCGTTGACCCTAATGCGCCTTTTATTGTAAGTCCTTTCACACAAAAGTCTGTTTTACAGGTCCGTTACATAGGATAGATTTTTTTTCCTCGGCGATGACATTATGTAGTCGTACGACCATGTTCACACACAACACAGTATTCCGGATCCAGTAAATACTCAATCCGATGCGAGTAGCAACGAATCCGTTAATTAAAACAGTCCTGTAAATGCGGTGTGAACATTATGTCCAGTAAAGACGGATCCGTTAAAAACGTTCCTGCATAAAGCGGATCACTGTGTGAATGCACGGTAAGGCCTACAAGCCAAGCTCGTAATATATATTAACATCATCAATTCCTCAGAGTCTATTAGACTATAATCTAAGCTCGTCCCAGTGGCACTATAAAAGACAATGCATCCCCTGTAGCGCCCCACGAGGCCCGCCGCAGCTGGAACACGCACACCCACGACAGGAGCGCCACTGCCCATACTAGGGCTCCGCCTCCACTTAACATCACATCTGGAGAGAAATAATGAAGTTAAATAATATTTAAAGTTGACTTACAAAGTACCTACTTAGTTCTTTTGAATTGACAATTTTGGTTTCAAATGCCACTAAAAGTGTTCATAATTTATTTATTGCATAAAAACATGGTACAAGAGCAACTTTGTTGTTGTTCTTTTTCTGCTTTTGTGGTTCCCTTTTGGATTTCGCCAGTGTCCGAGTGTTTTGCTCAATTATTTGTTCATTATTTCTTCACAAGGCACTTGTGAAAGTACAAAAAAATGTCATCCCAACATCGACAGACCTTTTGTTTATCTGTCAAATGACATTTAGGGGTAGAAAAAATCTTTGTGTCTTTATACTGAGCCTACTTTGCATCATGAATATGTGCCCCAGTCACACTTAAAAGATTCTGTGTAAGTAGTCATTAGGAGACATGTTCTTGTCAGTTAAGTCTTCAACAACACTTTTGTTATTTAAGCAATAAAACTTATTTCCACAAGCAATTACCACTGTATAAACTGTAAACAGAGGCTCTAAAAATCAAATCTAAAACCATTATAATCATTTAGGTCACATTTACCTAAATATTTTCATTAAAATTGTTAAAGATCATTAAGATTCTCGACTCTTTAGGTATAGGTGTTAACAAAACTAAATCAAATATTTTTCTATTATTGGTATTATATAAAATACGATTGAAACAGTAACAATTTAGTTTTATCATTGCTGATTAGTGCGTCTGGGCCTCAGGTGTGGCAAGCTAAATAAACTTGTAGCTTGCAGAAGTTGCTTGCTCGAGAAAATGCAGGAAGACCTTGCTAGTCTAAAGGTGAGGTTTTGATAATTCAGCTAGCCACATCTGTTTACACAGTGGTAACAGCTTGCAGAAGTCAACTTCTGCAAGATTTATTTGCTAGTCTAAACCTTGCTTAAAAGTATGAGTTCTCAAACAGCAGTAACATTGACACTACCGATTTGTATGTATTTTTATGAAATGCCTTTCGTAGATGACAACACAACGTCGTCTAGGAACATGTTCCTACCTCTCTTTATACATAGTATCAGTAGCGAGAATTATCATTAGTTTTATTTCAATCTTACATTTCTTGATCTGCTTCTGCTCCTCAAAAGGAGGCTTCATAAATGCTTCTTTGAAGAACCATATACAGTTCACCGTCCACACAAATGGAAGAAACGCGCAGCCAACTAGAAAACAATGAGAGAATTTTGAGAGGTGAAGTTTAGTTTTTACAGAATACAAATATTTGATTTAATCAATCCAGATTAATTATGATTCATTATGAAAGTGGTGACAACAAAATTGATTTTACCCTTAAAGTACCATCGACAGAGTTGCAGCTTTTTGTCATTTGGAAGCCTGTTAATATCCATTATGTTTTAACAGTTTGCAAGAGTAATATAAGGAGAAAACTTGGAAAAATTAAACTTATTTTATACGAACAACAACGACGACTTCAACTTCAACTTCAACTTTATGGTGATGAATGGCTGCGTCTCGTTTTACGTGACGATTCTGCCAATGTCCGAGTTAAAAGACACAGTGGATTACGATACGATACTGTTCGGTTTTTAGTCAAACTGTACGGTTTTTGAACGATATTCTGAGAACTCTGCGGACAAATACAACACCAACATAACAAGACAAGACTCCACCACAGAATACATTGACTCCACAACTGCACAACACAACATTAAATTAATATAAGCGGGGGATGGGGAGGGGGGGAGATTTTACAGTTTTATTTTATTTTGTTTGAGGAATTTGCACAGAATGTACACAATGGATGTGTGAACCTGAGTTAGTAGAAATTTTATATTAATAGGACGACTAACATTTTTGGTTAGAATGTCGTACAGTGGGGTGGTAATTTTCGGGCAGTCGAAAAATATATGTTCGAGGGTTCCTTCATCCAGTCCACATTCACAGAGAGAGCTGTCCTTAACTCTAATTTTAGCCAAAAACGAAGGGGTGCATACATGGCCTAGTCTTAAACGAATAATTGTGGATGCTACATTCTTTGGGATAGATTTATGGCGATAGAACCAGGGTTTAGTTGGGATATCGGGTTGTAGAGATCCATAGTGTCCACCTTTAATTTCCAGGGATCTTCTGTATGTATTGTACCAATTCCTCTTCATTTTGGATTCGGAGCCAGAGCGTAGGTCTCGCGCATAGCATTCATTGCGGTATTCTGTTCCACATGTGATGGCATTTTTAGCGTACATATCCGCGAGTTCATTACCTTCGATTCCTTTATGCCCTGGAATCCAAGCTAAGACAACCTCTATGTTTGATCTGGAGCATTGTAACAGGGCTTCTCTAATTTTAAGGGAAATACTGAAGTTATGCCTAGCATTGAAAGGTGGTTTTGCTATGTCTTGGAGGCAACTGAGGCAATCGGATAAAATAACTGACTTATTTAAGCTGTGGGACTGAACATATAAAACAGCCTCGAGAATAGCCAAGGCTTCTCCCGTGTTAACACTGAGAAAGGGGGGACATTTAAAATTAAGGACAATCCTGTACTTAGGCAGCCAAATTGCTATACCTACATTTCCATCCTCCTCCAGTTTGGATGCGTCTGTAAATAAGGTGAACCAACCTTCCCAATTTTTACATAAGATGTCTTGGAAAATTTTATTGGCATCGGGAGTGCTTTTTGTTAAACCGAAATTTAGTTGGATGTTGGGTTGAAATATCAGGGCTTCAAAGGGGACCTCAAACAGAGCGTTACGAGGCAATTTCGATATCGTAGCTGGGAGATCAGAGAGATTCTTAAAACTTTTTATCAAAGGAGGGGATTCTTTATGAGTCCAGTATGGGGATGAATTTATAAGATTGTTTAAATTTTGCAGTTTGCTTAAAAGGGGGTGGTTTGAGTATTGAGATATATTAATAAAATATCTATCGCACATCATTTGACGTCTAAGGCTCAATGGAGGGTCGAGGCACTCGACTTGAAGAGCATTTAATGGGGACGATCTCATAGCCCCTGCAATGATCCGTAGACACTTTGACTGGATTAGAGTAAGTTTGTTCAGTGCGGTCTTGTTGCACGGTTCCAATATGAAGCTTCCATAGTCAAAGTGGCTTCGCACAACCGCATTATATAACAACTTTTGACTGGTCGGATGAGATCCCCAATGCACACCTGACAGAGATCTTAGAATATTGACGTTTTTATCCGCCTTTCTGCAGATGTAATCCAAGTGTGGCACGCCTGTCATTCTAGAGTCAAAAATCACACCCAAAAATTTACAATTACTGACGATCTCAATTGGCTGTCCACTTAGAGAAATATCAGGGTTCGGGATGGATCTTTTACGTGTAAAGACAATTGCTTTGGACTTTGCTGGTGATAAGGATAAGCCATGGTCGGAGAGCCAATTGTCCAAGTAGTATAAGGCCGAGTTGATTCTTGATTTTGCCTTTTCGGGGTCCTTGGAAATAGCATATAGGGCTATATCGTCTGCATACTGTAGGATGCTGCAAAAACTGGATACAGTTCTGTCAAGGTCGTACGTGTAGAGGTTGTAAAGTAAGGGACTCAGCACCGAACCTTGTGGAAGACCCTTCCAGATTAATCTCGGCGGCTGCAGCTCCCCGTTAACCCGTAGTTTGACTGTTCTAGACATGAGCAGGTTACATATGAAATTGATCAACCTCACTGGAAGACTCAGATGGTGCAGTTTCTGCCTGAGCAGAGGAAGCTGGACATTATCATATGCAGAGGTCACATCCAGGAAGACGCCAACTACTGAGGAATTCTCAGAGAAAGCGCGGCGGATATCTGTAGAAAGTATGCTTAAACTATCCAGGGTGCCCATGCCTCTCCTAAAGCCAAACTGATGCTTGGATAGGATGTTCTTACTCTCGACGATCCATTCCAATCTGTTTTTCACTAAATGTTCAAAGATTTTACATAGGGTGGATGATAAAGCTATAGGGCGATATGAGGAGGAATCTTTAGGATTCTTCCCCGGTTTCAAAATTGGAATCACGATTTGTGTTTTCCAGGAATTAGGAGGTTGCCCATTAATGAAGATGTTGTTATATATGTCTAGTAATATCTTCTTAGCCCTGTCAGATAAGTGTGTAATAAAAGAGTATGGAATCCCGTCTATGCCCGGGGCGCTATCCTTCAAACCGTCAAGAGCACTATAGAACTCTGCAAAGGAGAAAGGGGAGTCCATAGAGTCAGACGAAATGGGTTGTGGATAAGTGGGAGATGAGTTCTCACAAGGAACAGAAGGGGGTGCAAGCTTATCATAGAATTCGGGTAGCCAGGAGTCAATCTCATTGGAGGAGGGACATGTAGTATCTACTGATCTGCGGAATGAGTTAATTTTTTTCCAGATGGTGGAGGCTGGAGTGCGAGGAGATAAGGACTCACAAAAGTTGTGCCATCCGAGAGCTTTTTTCTTACAGAGAACACGTTTTGATTTTGCAGTGGTTTTTCGGTAATTTAAATAATTTGACATACTACTCGGGTCTCTTGCGAAATCTTGCTCAGCCTCGTTGCGTAGTTTGACTTCAGAGGTGCATTCAGCGTCCCACCATGGAGGAGATGAAATAAACCTACGTGCGGAGTTTTTCACCGGAATCGTCTCATCCGCTGCTTCAGTTAAAGTAGATATAAACAAATTGTACATTTCAATGTAGTTATTATCGTGAATAGTATGGAATAGATCTAATTTTGAGTCTACGCTAGCTGCAAACATTTCCCAGTCAGCTTGTTTCGTTTTATATTTTAAGAGGGGAGGGATGTCAGTCTTTTGCGGGGATGGACAGTCGAGAGTGGATAGGATGGGGATATGGTCACTGCCATGCGTAAGGGTCATAGTTTTCCAGGTTAAACGAGAAAATAATTCGGGGGAGGCTAAAGTGAGGTCGACACAACTTTTCCTTTGGCCCGGGGCAACTCTACGTGTTTCAGATCCGTCGTTGCATATGCAAAGATTTAGGTCGTCGACAAATTCTAACAGGAAAGCAGAGTTCGCACAACTATGCTTGGAGCCCCAAAGAGGATGATGACAATTAAAGTCACCAAGGATAAGTTTACGCCCATTAACGCGGGATATAATATTTTTAATGTCTAAAATTATATTGGGATTGGGATGAGGAATGTAAATGGAAATAAAAGATATGTTCATAGCTTCCAAACCAACAATTTGGAAGTCATCGGAATGGGGAGGGAAATCAATTTGGGAAAAGGGGATATTTCTCTGAATCAGGATAGCTGAACCACCCTTTGCATCGCCTCTGTCGTCCCGGAGACAAGCATATCCCGGAATCCTAAAAGGGGTTCCCGGTTTAAGCCATGTCTCCGAAACGGCAAAGACAGCTGGTTTGTATTTGTGTAAAAGGAATAATAAATCTGGCTTTTTATGCCTGATGCTCTTGCAGTTCCATTGCATTAGCTTGGCCATTTTTATTTAAAGATGAAAGAAATACTTCCAGTAGGGATAAGACATGGGGCGGTATGGCATCGCTGAATTTTTCCAATATATTCACTAGTGTGGATATCATCAGTTCTATGAGATTATCGTTAGGCGAGGGAGAGTTTGACCGTTGGTGCGGGCAAGTGAGCCCACAGCCATTAGGCATAGAGGAGGTGGGGGTGCGAGTGATATCGCGAGCTTCAGCATCGTAGAAACGAGGAGTGGATGGACGGGGCGCTCTTGGAATCATTAAAGTTTTCTTATAAGAATGTGAGGGGGTATTTAATGATTTAAAAGGGCTCCAACTTTGGGTCTGGGGAATATGTGGCTGGGGTTGATTTGGAGACGGAGGGGAAGCACTTGCTTTCTCTACATATGTTGGCCGTGATGCGCGGAAGCGTTGGGAGGCATCCGTAAAACTAATATTTTCCTCCGACATAACCAGTTTGATGGCTTTTTGGCGAGAGTGTTCTGGGCATTTGGGGTCGGTGGCTTTATGATTGCCTCTGCATAGTAGACACGTCGACTGGGAATCTGTTACTGAGCAAGAGGTACCAGAATGATTTTGACAGCATTTATAGCACCTAGCGGTTGATCTGCACTGCTCAGTAACGTGACCGAACCTGCAGCACTTCCAGCATTGGATGGTTGGTAATTTATAAGTTTCGACATTTAAAGCCATATGAAAACAATAAATTTTTTCTGGTAGTTTTTGACCCTGGAAAGTAATGACGACAGTTGTAGTTGGGGTCCAGAAAACTGCTCCGTCCCTACTATTTTTCTTGTTCAGTCGCCTCATTTTGACTACTGGTCCACAGTTACGGGCATAGGAGATGCCCTGGAACAGCTCTTCCAATGTCCATTCCGTGGGGATACCACGTACGACACCCATTCGCGATACATGAAATTTTGGGATCTGACAATCAAAGGAATCACCCAAGGGATTGTTGCTGATAAATTTGTTTGCCATTTCAGCAGAGTTAAATTCAATATTAACTTTGTTACGACCAACAGATGTGATACCACCATTAACAATACCCTGGACATTCCTTTTGTGAAGGAGTTGAGCCAACTTTAGAGTTCGCAAAGTAAGTCCTGTTGACGGGTCAGGTTCTTTCCGCGAGATATGGACAATGAAGGGGCTATTGTCCTCTGAGGTGTATGTAAGCGGGGAGCCTCCCTCAAACTCGGGGTTTACATAGGTGTTTTGCATGGATTCGGATGGTTTGGTATTTCTCTTGGCCAAAATAGCCTCAGAATCGCTTACTGGTGCAGGACGCTTTAAAGAAGTAGGACCATCCGTATCCATTTTTTGAGTAATAACTGGTGTAAATAATGGTTGGGAGCCATCTCTTACCAAGTCAAAGGAAGGCTCCCCGCCTCCCCCCCCGTCAGGGGGCTCCTCATCCGACATCTTCTAGTCACTCAATAATTTTGATGAATGTATGTAAACACTTACCTTAATATATTGTTAGTAACACAAATAACAAAAAAGACAACACAAATGTTCAAAAACTCTATGGATAAAGCAAAGAATTTACGAAATTCACGCGAGCACGTGTGTCAATCAACACCGAACCCTAGCAAAAAAAAAAAACAACAACGACGACAAAATCAAATCTTTTTTTTCTCAAGTGACACTTGGTTGACATTGACGTTTTACTTTTTAATCTAAAAAGTTGACGCGTTTTGATTTTAAGTCCAAGCAAAACCAGTCACAAAATAGCCAAAATTAAGACGTGGTCGAGTGGTTTGTACACTGGTTCGGTATTCAAGGTGTCGCCATCTCTGAGGTCCCGGGTTTGGTCGCTGGCTGGGTCAATTTAGAAAACACACTTTTCTATATTGGCTCAGGTCTGGGTGGTTGTAGTTCCAACGTTGTGTCTAATTTCCATAACAATTGCTTTAGCTTGGTAAGTACCAATACTTTGGAATTGGAATCAGTTTTGCTGGGTCTGACAGAGTATAATAATTGGTTCTTCCCTTCCCACAGACTTGAAAAAAAATTTCGCTGCGCTTTCTTCAACCTACAAACTCGCGCCAGATACTTCTATTCTACTGTACATTAACTCAACTATATAATTTATGCTTCAACTTCATTGTTAATTCTACATAAGTCTTACGATAGAGTAGTTGGCAGGGTTTGAATCGGAGAAAAAAACACATTTGTTTGGTATACTTATTTAAAATAGAAACTTTGGAAGAATAATCACAATGTTATACACTTACTAAACTAATATAATAACAAGATAATAACATACAATATTAGGTACTCAAAATCACTCATTAAGAATATTATGTATGTTCAAGATTTAGAGTAGAAATGCAAATTTTAGTATTAATATTTGATCTTTATGCTTATAAACGTGTAGAAATCAATCACCAAGGATGTTCACTTCTTAGCCTAATATATCATGGAAAGTTGTTCCCTTGTATCCCACATCACTGGTAGGCGAATTTTGGAATGTGATGTACATCCTGAAAAAAACAATACATAATAAAATTATTACTATCATAGGTACTAAAGCAATCAAGCTGTTAGTTTTAAATGATATGTATGGTTAACAATAAATGAAGTTACACTATAATAATTATTAAAGAATAATTAAATATAACTTTGTCTTCTAGTGTGATTGTCAACAGATTCCAAATAAAAACTAGTTTTCAAATAAAAAGTTTATTATTGTAGTTTTCTTCCTTTTTTATGCTGCAAGCAGATTAGAATGAAATGTCTACAAAGCTAATAATTAAGATATTCATGGTACAATAATATACTGCGCCCACCAGGGGGCTAATTGTCTAATTTAAAAATCTATCGCAATCGCTTTCATTTGACAGTTGGATCCGACATTGCTGCATTTCTTTGGTAAGTTTTTATTTGTGCCAAAAAGAAGCATCAATGTGTTTCATCCTGAAAGCGATTGCGAAAGATTTTGAAATTAGAAAATAGAAAGGCTGGTCATTCCGAGACAGAGGATGTAACTTGTTTGACTCTTGCTTACGTCATCCGCATCGGTTTTGAAAATTACGTTCATTCATCTCTAACTCAAGTTTGAGTTTCATTTGCTAAGAGAAACAAATCACAATTAAAACGCACTCATTCTTTGCTTGTTACTATAAAGTTGCGTGACTGTATAGTGGCATAAGCAAGTGTCTCTCCTGGAATGCCAGACCTTGTTTTCTTAAATCATGGAGATATTCACCTGTCAGATGGAACCCCTAACTCTTTTTCAACCAAATCAAACAACACTTTTGCATGCTTTTTATTCTGTTCCACACCAAGTGCACCAATAGACATAAGATTGGCAATAGCACAGGGTTCTGTAGTTCCACTGAAACTCATTGGTAGATCTGGGATGACGGAAACTACACAGTACTGAAATGTAAGTTTATAATTTTACAAAAACAAGCAGGATTAAAACCCCTTCAGGTGTAAGAGATATATTTCGAATATAAGTCTAGTTAGGGAAGAATGTACCTTTTAAAAAATTATCTAAGTAGGTACATACTTAAAAAAAAACATTGGAAAAGCAATACGATAGTCGATTGTCCTTCATTGACCTTTAGTTTGGTAAAAAGTGCTGAAGTTAATTACACATACTTGTTCAGGCTTTCCGAGAGTTTTAGCTACTATTGGAATGGCTTTCGTTACGAAGTCTTGAGGTATTTTGCTCTTAGGAACGTTTGTTTCAATCCTAAAATGCGGCATTTTACTTGTTTTTTTAGACAAATAAACAGAAATAAACTGAACTATTTAACACTTCTTCTTCTTTTTTTTGTTATGGCAATCTACTTTCCTCTTGGAAGTAATTTTTGCCAGTGTCAAGTGTTAAATAGTTCAGTGGTAGATATTGTTTAATTTTTCATTAGAATGCGGGTGCATCGCATTCCAATGCTGCTTGGAGCATTTGGCACCAAGTATATCAAGACAGTTTACTCGGTTAGTTCTGCCGAGGAAGCCACCACTTCAATAAAAGTCTCAGCTTCACTCAACCAAGATCGCGCCTATTTCAATTATCCCACATATTGTTCAGTTGCGTAGACACTTGTACCATATAACTGCACCAATTTTAAGACACAATATCCACTATGAATCAATTTGAAAATAATTAAAATAGACACCAAACCGAACTCGACAAAATGGCGCCAAAAACTCCCTATTTAACACTTGACACTGGCAAAAATTACTTCCAAGAGGAAAGTAGATTGCCATAACAAAAAAAGAAGAAGAGAAATAAACTGTCAGCCTTACTCAAAAAACGTACCTACTACCTAGTGTAGTGATTTGGTTACAGTGCCTCACTCATAGCCTCAGCCTCACTCGCTCACTCACTCAGCTGCAGCCACAGACGTAAATGTAAACCTCACTGTCATGTCAATTCAGAGTAGAGAGCGAGCAGGTTTTTTGACGTTTCTTTAAGATTTTTGGCTTGGATACAAAGTATTTTAAGCCATATCTTGTTGTCTTCTCGTTATACCGCCCCGGGCTCTATCAATCAGCTAAAAATATTGAAGTTAATATGAACTGTGTTTTGACAGATGTATATGATACATTGCTACTTCTTTTTGGCACAAATAAAAACTTACCAAAGAAAAGTAGCAATGTATCACATGAAACATTGAAGTTAATGTTATAACTGTAACATTAACTTCAATGTTTTTTAGCCGATACCGCCGCAGACCAAGCTGTTATTCTTGACAGCTATGTAGGTACGAGGTACGACCTCGAGCTCCACAAGCTCCAGTCCGCTCCACACTCTAAGACCTCTGCCTCATTAAGACGCCATGGCGACGACGTAGCCGGCTACTATTAGAATAAACTATATCGGGATTTACAACATGTACCTGTTTATTTTTGAGACTCCGATATTTCGGCGCAGTTGCATGCGCCATGGTCACGGAAGAACTGTCGATTGTTGCGTGCGGGTAGATGTTATTGGCAGACAAATCGGTCTACCCTCCGTCTAAGTCTTTTATTATTACGTTCGATACCGGTACCACTGTCTGCAAACTCACTACTCACTCGAATCTGTTCACGACACACGACACTCACTGTATCTGTACGCGAAACGGCGCTTTTATATTTCATGTTGTTTTTACACAAACGGATTACGGGGTTCCAAACACTCGACAATTTAAACCCATCTTCACGATTGAAATTTTTGTATTTGGTAATTTCAATCGCTTCTCTGACCATTCTTGGTATGTAGTGGCGTTCTGTTGAGATAATCTGAGGGTTATGAAACTCGATCCAGTGATTTGTGTCCGAATGAATTAAATGTTCAGCGATGGCCGATTTTTGCGTATCGTTGTTTTTGACCGCTTTTATGTGCTCCTTTATACGGCATGCTATTGTGCGTTTAGTTTGGCCGATATATGAACTACCACAACTGCAGTCGATCTTATAAACACCAGGTTTCTCCAAAGGAAAACTATCTTTCGGGGACCGTAGACATTGCGATACCTTTTTCAAAGGAGTGAAGATAGTTTTTATTGCGTACTTTTTTAAAATATTTGAGACCTTATCCGTCACTCCCTTTACATATGGTAAAAATACCGGCTGTCTATCTACTTCCTGCCTCTGTAACTGGTGCTTTTTCTTGTGTCTCGGTGGAAGCTTTCCTGAATATCCATTGCTTTGTAGGACATGCCGCACGTGTTGTAACTCATTGTGCAGGTGTTCATCATCACAAAGATCATATGCACGGTTGGTTAGTGATGCCACTACAGAGTTTAGATGTCCAGGATGATGATGCGAAGTAGCTTTGAGGTAGCGATCTGTGTGTGTAGGTTTTCTGTATACAGAGTGGCTGAGCGTACCGTCAACACGCACCTTAATCCTGACATCTAGGAATGCTAAGCTTCTGTCTGCCTCCATCTCACAGGTTAGTTTTATTTTCGGATGAATGTTGTTTAAATATCCAGATAACCTTCAACATCCTGTTTGTTTTCCTTCATTATGCAGAGAACATCATCAACGTACCTTTTCCATAGTTTGATCTCGGCAGGTGCAGTCGCGAGGGCTTGTTCTTCAAAATGTTCCATCCAGAGGTTGGCTACCACTGGAGCTACTGGATTGCCCATAGCTACTCCATCTACTTGAAGGTAGTACTGACCATTATAAATGAAGTAATTCTTCGACAAGCAGTGATCCAACAATCTGGCATATTCCATCGGGATATCATTGTTATGTAACTTTACCTTTATTATTTCGAGACACTCAGCCACTGGTACATTGGTGAAGAGCGATTCTACGTCGAAACTGACCATCAACTCATTCTCCTCGACCTTAGTGTGTGACAGAATGTCAACGAGATGGCGGGAGTCCTTAGCGTATGACGGCGTTTGTCCTGCTAACGGTTGTAGTACATTAGAAACATGCTTCGCCAATTCATATGTAGGTGAACCTATTTGACTCACAATAGGCCGTAATGGCACGTTTTGCTTGTGTACTTTAGGCAAACCGTATAATTTAGGAGGCTGGACGTTCCTGGGGCGTAGCAAATATTTGACAATATCATCGTCTAATACGTGAGAACATTCCATCAGCGTGCGTGTGCTCCGATCTGTTCTCGCTGTTGGGTTGTAATTTACCTTTTTGTATGTGTTGTCATCACTGAGTAGCTCTAGGATCTTGTTGTCATACTCAGATGCGTTCAGTACTACGGTTGGTCTTCCGTGACCATGGCGCATGCAACTGCGCCGAAATATCGGAGTCTCAAAAATAAACAGGTACATGGTGTAAATCCCGATATAGTTTATTCTAATAACGTCAAAAACCATGGAAATTTAAAACATTATGTAGCCGGCTACGTCTCCAAGCAGTTAATATTGAAATGTATGTTACCTAACTCACTTGGCGACGGTGTGGCAACGTCACATTTCAATATTAACTGCTTGGAGACGTAGCCGGCTACGTCGCCATAGCGTCTTAATGAGGCAGAGGTCTTAGGCTCCCTTCTAAGAAGGCGACGACTACCGACCACGACACGACCACCTTAGAGCATTTTTAATGCTCTAAGACGACCACGAACGAATATGGAACGAACCTGGAACGAATCATCTGAGGAACGAACCCAAACGATGGGTTTGTTCCAAGCAACCGAAAGAAACAAAAACAAAAATGGCGTAGATTGTTTTATATTATATTATATGTCAAAGTCAGTCAGTCAAGTCAATCAAGTGAAATGAAAATGTATGTACAGTAAATAAATATGATTTCCTCAAATATGTTCTTATTAATTAGTGTTATTTTGTTCATCTTCACACCTGAAACCTGTAAGTACTCAAAATTATTTCGATGTTTTGATAGTGCCATGTTCAAATTACTGTGCGTGCTGGCATCATATTTTTTGTATTTTTTGCCATTTTAGAGGCTCGTAAAGATTCTTGTAGCAATGTTAATAACCTGCCGCTCCTTCTCGTTCAATTATGCTATAAAATTCAAGGTTAAATTGTATCCAAAATTGATGCCATAATAACTAGTTTTCTCTTGAGGTCAATTTTGATATTTTTGACCAAATCTTGTATGTATTTCCTTGCGAAAACAACTGATGCTTTTGGCAAATGACCCTTTCACTTTCGCACATCTAAGCTTATTAGTATTTAGAAAGCGGGCGTAAGCTAAAGATCACAAATTTTGAGTGAGGTCATGTCATAAAGTTAGTTTTTGATTGATAGTACTGGGCCAAAAAATAGTTGTATGGTGGTTGTATAATAATTAATATACCTAGCATACTTTATCTTAGCAGGTAAACAGTCAAATTAATTTACAGTTTTTTCATTTGGTTGGAGTCATTATTCCAATCTGAGTTTATTTTATAACCACTCAATTGAGTTTTAAAATAAAATAATACAAAACCAAAAGATATAGTATAGTCATTTAAATAGTTATATAAATCAAAGAATTTTTTTGTTATTATTGTATTACCTAACACAAGTAAGTAACTAAATAAACAACAGAACTGTTAGTAGTACCGTATATTGAAACAAATATCTACATACATTCAATTTTAAAAAAATATTAGAAATAGAAAAGTTCTGGACTATTTTCTTAATATATTCACAAATAACAGATAATAAATAATAGTAATAATTATAAAAATCTTTATTCCGTAAAAATTTACAGTAGTACATATTTCTAGCCCCCACACTAGACGTAGCATATTATAATTTATCAACTTTGAAAACCAATTGCTGTATTTTAAAAAAAATGTGATTGCGGAGGTTAAGCAACTTTTGCAAGGATCGGTCATGGGATAGGTGACCAAAAATTTACTATCTCGAACTCCTCCGTGCTTCAGAAGGCACGTTAAGCCGTTGGTCCCGGCTGCATTTGCAGTCGTAAACACCCACCAATCTGCTTTGGGCTCACGTGGTAGTTTATGGCCCATCTTACTTATCCTCCCATAAGGAAGGCCTGTGCCCCACCAGTGGGGACATTAAAAATGGCTGATGGTCAAGTAGCTATCACTGATAATGATTATATTCTTGCATTTACATAATGATTGCATACAAAGTAGATTGCAAAATTAATCATAGAGTTAGCTAGCCTATGAACAAATAAATATTTGTCATAACATTATCATAAATACATTATGTTGCTCTGATTTACATAACTATTGTATCTATTTGCTTGCTTTGATGTTGTGACAATGAAGTAGTCCCTATGTTCTCTGGTATAAATTAAATAAAAATTTGCCTAAGACCTTTGCTATTATTAGAGGAAACATCTTGATGTATAAAAATGAATTGGTGTCCGTTAGTCTGGCTAAAACTCAAAAATGGCTTGACCGATTGGAATTATTGTTACCCGACTGCATGGAAAGGGTTATGTTTTGCTACTTAGAACATTTTTTTAACCCATCAAGCCCCGGAAAATGAGACAATAGATATCCCATTGTTGTCCAGCCGCATTCGGCTTTTCGGGCATTGATGAATTAATTGGACAGGCAATCTGTAAAACTATAGGAAATATTAGGTTTTAGACCATCTTCTCATTGTTGACATCCTCTTATCTATTGTGTTTGCCATCTCTGAGGTACCAATCAGAGGCAGTTGTGCTCTATTTTTTTATCCACAGTGGGATAGTGCTTGGCCTTCACCTCACCTGATTTTAAGTGACAATAAGGCCGAAAGTGTAAGCGCACTGCACCTGGAATCCTTACCACTGAGGAATCTGATGCGAGTCTCAAGTATCTCTGATTGTTTGATCACCACCAACTCCACTTTGCTGGTTTGGTCTATTTGAGTAGTAGAGTAATTACCTCTTTAAATCTCTCTGTGGTCTCGTGATTCGCTTACCCATGTAAGGCACGGATCCCGGGGTCAACTCCTAGGAGGGGACACATTATTCTGTTTGATTGTTGGTAGGGCTTTTTCAAGTGCACCTGGCTAGCTACCAGTGCCTTCTCACCTAAGTTTGACACCATAACAACAGTTCAACATTATTATTATTTTAACAGTGGCAGGCCAATACATCTATGATAATTTAGTTAATGTAAGGAAACATTATTGCTCACTAGCTAAAAATAGTGATGTACACCGTTTTAATACAAGAAATAAAGACAAACTTGCCGTTCCAAGTTTTAGACTAGCAAAAACTAGGGGCTCATTTATGGAAAGGAATTGCCCTTTTGAATAAGGTTCCACAAAATGTAATTGAACTGCCTTTGCATGAATTCAAAATACATGTTAAAAAGACGCTCATGAGCAAAGGTTATTACAAAGTAGAAGATTATTTAAAAGACAGCAATGCATGGATGTAACATTATAAGTAACTATCCTAATTTTCAGTTTTTAATAACTTTATTGTTTTTTAATTATGTTGTTTTAAATTAAGGTATTTGGTAACGATATAATTTCTTTGTAAATATCGTTACTCTGATTTCTGACAAAGCTGATAAGTTTCTTGCGCCCATTCTTCTTGTCAGCTAAAAAAGTCTCGAATGGGTGGTAGGAAAATATAGACCATTCAAAAGCACTTAATATCTAAGTTTATTTGAATACAGAATATTTCATTTCATTTCATTTCATTATGGTCTTGCAGTTAGAGGTAAGATGGCCAGTTCCTCAGTGGTTGAGAATTCCGGGTGTAGGGAAACCACCTCGGCTTTAATGTCACATGACATTAAGTGAAATGAAGGTTAAGATCTCGTTGTGGATAAAAAACCTGTTAATAAAGATTATTATTATTCCCAGGTGTGTCAGAAGTGGTCCCCTCCTCCCTGTTCCTCTACAGTCCCGGCTCGCTGGACTTCACAGACGTGATCGTGAAGCGAGTGGGGGACAATCTCACGCTGGTATGTGAGCTGCGGGGGGACGCGCCCCCGCCCGCGCTCTATGTGTGGAACTATCTGCCGGTCAATGAGACGGCGGCTGCTAGTAGGTAAGATGTCACATCAAATACAGCCACACAAAGTATACAAGGTGTTACAAAAATACCCCTAATGCCGAATATCGTATATAGGGACCATCAAACTGAACAACTTTTACTATGGGGCCAACTCTGAAATCGTGAAAAACAAATCAGCTGTTTCATACATTTTGATATTTTCGATTTTAATTTTTAATTTTTGTATGAAACTAGTTAGTTTAAGAAGAAATCAGAGACAACTTTAGTTAAAGTTATCTCTGACTTCCATAACACAAGTGCTTTAGCTTACTTTAGAATCGGAGCAATGTATGTGATATTGTCAAATATTTATTATATTGTTTTGTCATTAATTCCAATCCATTTTTCTTAATGATTTTTTAATTATAAATGGTGATTTTAAATGACAATTTTAAATTAAATAAAATATTTGCACATCGATAATATAACGATGGAATATGTTGGAAATAACTTAGTTTAAGAACACTTTGTAACCGTATTCTTGCAAATAAATATACTTTTTTTTTTAAATATTAACATCACATACATTGCTCCGATTCCAAAGTAAGTAGCTAAAGCACTTGTGTTATGGAAATCAGAGACAGCAGTGGTATCACAAACACCCAGACCTGGGGGCTAATTGTCTAATTTCAAAATCTATCGCAATCGCTTTCATTTGACAGATGGATGTGACACATTGCTGCATTTCTTTGGTAAGTTTATATTTATGCCAAAAAGAAGCATCAATGTGTTACATCTTGAAAGCGATTGCGATAGATTTTGAAATTAGACAATAGAAGGGCTGATCCTTTATAGAAAAGTTAGTTTTCTAAATTGACCCAACCGGGGATCAAACCCGGGACCTCAGAGATAGCGACAACTTGAAAACCGGTGTACAAAGCCACTCGACCACGGAGGTCGTCAAAATTTATTTTACTTACTTGCCATATTGTCCCCAGTGCGCCATACACGATATCCCATAACGGCTCGACGTCGAGCCAGCTGTTCCGGGCGCGCGTCACAGAAGCGGACAGCGGTCGGTACGTGTGCGCCGCGCCGCCGCACAGCCATGCCAAGTATATTGTCGTGCAACAGCCAGGTATGTGAACAAACTCAAAATGTCAAAACATCTGGAAAGATGTTTCTTTCGAATGTGGAGGTATTTCCTCACATTGATGAAATTGCGCTGGCTTGCAGCGAAGAAGTTAAAAGTACTAGAATATTTCGCCGCTCCCACTAGCGACTCGGTAGCATAATTGGTCAGTGCATTGGGCCGGAATCCCAAGGGTGCGGGTTCGAGTCCCGTCTGAGGTGCTAGTGAGTCGATTTTTTCTAGTTTTTTTTCTAATATTATTTATCTTAAACTCAAAATAATTAATCTTTTTTTAAACTTTGAGATTTTAGCATTCAAAATGCTATTTTTAAATAATACCAAATAGTATACTGGAAAAAATACGACTCGCACCAGATCATGTTCTCGGAAAAATTATATAGCCTTCTCATCTTAATCAATTGTTTAAAAATGTCTGGAAAGGTATTCAATTGATGTCGAGGTAATTCCTTGTACTTTGGTGAGATGGCGCTGGCTTGCAGCGTAAGAGTTGATATACTAGAAGAAATTCGACGTTCCCACTAGTGACTCGGTAGCTCAGCGGTCAGAGCATTGGACCGGATATCCAAAAATCGCGGGTTTGATTCCCGTCCGAAAACATGATCTGGTGCAAGTCGTATTTTTTCTAGTATATTATTTGGTATTATATAATTAAAAATAATAATAATAATAATAAATAAATGCTTTGACAATTCACACAGCGCCATCTAGCCTCAAACTAAGCAAAGCTTGTAATATGGGTGCTAGACAACTGATACACTTTTTAAATATATACTTATTATACATAGTAACACCCAGACCCGTCACAGAAATTAAAATTCATTTAAATTTCTGCCCGGCCGGGAATCGAACCCGGGACCTCTTGCGTGGTAGACCGGCATGTTGACCACTGCACCACTCAAGTCGTCAAAATTTATTCAGAATAAACTATGTCGGGATTTACATCATTTAGCTGTTTATTTTTTAACCTAGACAAATACTGTCTTAATCTGAATAACATTACAAGAAGAATTAACAATTCTCAAATTGCAAATCATTTTGGTATCACGTTTGTATGAGAAGCTCACTGTTTACTGGAGTGTTAAATCACCGAGCTGTATACAACATGTTACAAAAATACCCCTAATGCCGAATATGGTAGATAGAGACCATCAAACTGAACAACTTTTACTATGGGACCAACTCTGAAATCGCGAAAAAAATATCAGCTGTTTCATACATTTTGATATTTTCGATTTTAATTTTTGTATGAAACAGCTAATTTCTTTTTCGCGATTTCATAGTTGGTCCCATAGTAAAAGTTGTTCAGTTTGATGGTCTCTATCTACTATATTCGGCATTAGGGGTATTTTTGTAACACGTTGTAAATGTTTGTCGCAGGCGGTCAGTTCTGCGCCCCGAGCGCGCTACGTTGCGGTAAGCGGTGCGTTCTCGCCACGAACGTGTGCGACGGGCGCGCGGACTGCGTGCACGGAGAGGACGAGGCGGTGCACATGTGCGGGCCTTCGCCCTGCGACCGTGAGTGTATACTATAGTTAATGGTAGTTTTATAATATTTTTTAATTTTATTAATTTAATAGGTCTGTCAACATTTTTACACCACAAATTTAACATGTTTTATAACACGTCCACATTATGTAACCTTGTTAATCAACATTGCAACATAAAACAATATTGTAGACATTAGAATAACAGTGTTGTTAAAGAGGGGGAAAAGGAGAAAGGCTCAAAGTATGGGACTAAAGAAATTATATTAGTAATAATAAAATATACAAACCAAACAGCAAAAACCGAAGAGAAGACAGATGACAGATCGAGAAAGAGCAAAGATCAAAACACAAACTATAAACAATAATATATTTACAAACCCGGCCTGATGGCCAGTTCGTAACAAATGTTATACAACATGTTACAAAAATACCGTAATTTATTTATATATAGCAGCCTTTTTGCTTTATACCATAAAGCAAAAAAGCTGCTCATATTTTTAAAAATATGAGCAGCCTTTTTGCTTTAGTCCTCCCGTGACCACGGCCCCTGGAAAGGTGTCGAAACGTCGGGAATTCTAAAAAAACAATAAATACAAACTAAATAATTCCAAAACAACACCTAAATTAATAATATACGCGCTGTAATCCGTAAAAAGTGTTTTATTTCTAATGAACTGTACGCGCGAAAGTCTTAGAAAAAAAATATACTACTTATTTCTACTTTAGTAGTTTTTGATATTACTTATTTTTGCTGTAGCAGTTGTTTATCTTATTTATTTCTACTTCAGTAGTTTCTTATACTACTTATTTCTGCTTTAGTAGATTTTGATATTGCTTATTTATACTTTAGCAGTTTTTTATACTACTTATTTCTGCTAAAGTAATTTTTGATACTACTTATTTCTACTATAGCAGTTGTTTATACTACTTACTTCCACTATAGTAGTTTTTAATATTTTTATTTTGTACCATAGTAGTTTTTGGTAGCTTATAGTCAACGTTCTTAACAGGGCCGGATCGACTCAACTGCTCTATGGGCCGCTGCATCCCCATGGGCGCGTGCTGCCTCGCGCCGCACCCGCTGTGCAGGCAGCACTCCTGCTGCGCCGCGCATTACTCTACAGGTGACTAGTACAATAACGCTACACTCTACAGGTGACTAGTACAATAACGCTACACTCTACAGGTGACTAGTACAATAACGCTACACTCCACAGGTAACTAGTACAATAACGCTACACTCTACAGGTAACTAGTACAATAACGCTACACTCTACAGGTAACTAGTACAATAACGCTACAATCTACAGGTAACTAGTACAATAACGCTACACTCTACAGGTAACTAGTACAATAACGCTACACTCTACAGCGTCTTAACGTGCCTTCCGAAGTACGGAGAAGCTAGAAATAATAAATTTTTGGTCACCCATCCCATGACCGACCTTGCGAAAGTTGCTTAACCTCCGTAATCGCTAAGTAAAGTAAAAGTTAAAAATTGCTTTATTCAAATAAACTTAGTAATTAAGCGCTTTTGAATCGCCTATATTTTCCTTCCACCCGTTCCGATTTTTTTGGGCCCAGCGCTATACCACTGCGCCTGCGCCACCGAGCTCCTCGAGACTTTATATTAAAATGCGTAACTGTCCGCAGCGTCCCTAGACCTAGAGCTGCTGCCCCCATTCGAGGACCGGCGCGCGCCCGACGACTACGGGTTCATACAATCCACCATTTATACTGTCACCGGTAAGTACTTAACGTATTACGAGGGGGTTTGATAACTCCATGACGTAAAAAAATATTTTTTTATTAAAAATGTATTTTTGTTTAAAAAAACAACGAAAAATAACGGCGAAACGTATACGGTCTCTTAAGGGGCTGACATGAGCCAACTAGCGCCGCCAGTCGATTTTATTTTATATATTTTAAAAAAGGAAACAGTCAAGGTTTTGTTAATAACGTCTAATATTTATTGAATAAAGTCAAAATAACTCCATGACTTTAATGTAAAAAAAAATCACATTGATTTTTGTTTAAAAAATTCTCCTTATGTTTTTTTTTTAATTTGGCTAAAAATTATTAGTTTTTGGAAACAAACAGCTTAAGCGATTTCTAACTTTATTTAATGACCCACTCGGCTGCACTCATGACATCAAAACTCATTGAATTACGGTACGAATTGTTGCCTTACCCTTCCTATTCTCTAGATTTAGCCCGCTGAGATTTTTTCTTCTATCAAACATGAAAAAATGTGTCGGGCAAAGATTTTCATCAAACCAAAAGGGGCACCGCCATTTTTCAGGGAAGAAAAAAAATGTGTTAATGAGGTAGGAACTTCATTGAACTGAGTAACACAAACGAACTTATCACAAAAGATTTGAAAACACTGTTTAATTTAGACACTGTTTAAATGCGATGCCGACTCTTTCAAACAATACTGTCAAAGAAGACAGCATCACATTTAAACAGTGTCTTAGTTAAACACTTGTTGAACAGTGTTTTAAAATCTTTTGTGGTAAGGCCAAAATCTTGAGAAAACTTAAAATGTGCGAGCGAGATAGCGGCAAAACGTATACGGCATCTTAAGTATTGTCTGATTTCTTTATTAATGATTATTTCCACAGCGTGTGCCCTAATCTTCATGATAGCAGTAGTTCTCCTCGTGTCGGCCATTTGCAAGATGCATATGAAGCGAGCGGCGTTAAGGAGTTACACACACGCCGACCATAGATACAATGTTAACATGGTAAGTGTGATTACTGCTTTATTTTACTTTAAAACGTTGAAATAATAGCATGGTTGGATTATCGATCTGTTTTGAAATGTAATTTTTAAATAACAACTTAGAAATATATTAGCAATGGCGCGATGCAAATGGATTAAGAAGAGGGAATAGAAAATTTTTAGTCATCAGCCATTTTGAAACGTCTTAAATTGTCTAAATAAAAGCACGATTGTATCACAATAAATTATTATTATTCCACATTTAAAACGGATCACACTTAGATACGCAAGTCGATAGAATCGCTACTCGTCAGATTCGCAACTCGTCAGATACGCAACTCGTCAGATTTTTTGATTTAATACAATGTGGTATGAAGGATAAAGATTGTGCAGCCACTTTTTGTGTGGTCAAAAGCAAGATGGGTGACCTTTGAATAAATTTGAATTTTGAAATTTTAAAAAATCATGCCAACTACACACAGCCTGGTTAAAGTGCTCAAAGGATTGCCTTTAGTTAATTTACACATTAAATTGACAATAGACAGTGATCTGCAGCAACTTCAGAGCTTGCGGTACCAAAACGACTATCTCTTTCTCTCTCTTTGCCATACATTCTTGAGTGAAGTTGATCACTGTCTATTGTCAATTTAATCACAAAGTGTTTTGAGGAGCTCGGTGGTGCAGTGGTACCTATAGCGCCTGGCCCAGCGATTGCGTAGGTTAAGCAACTTTCGCAGGAATCGATCATGGGATGGGTGATCAAAATTTATTATCTCGAGCTCCTCCGTGCTTCGAAAGACACTTTAATTCGTTGGTCCCAGCTGCATTTGTAGTCGTTAACACCTACCAATCCGCCTTGGGCCCGCGAAGTGGGTTATGGCCCTTCCTTATTCACCCATAAAGAAGGCCTGTGCCCAATTACAACGAAATTAATATCCATTACAATGGAATTGGCCTGTGCCGAATTACTGTGTACATTAAAAAAAACAATTATTAAGGCTCCTATATACCTCAAGTGGCGCCCTCATTTTAATCAAATTTATTGCTCGCTAAGTACATAATGTATCGAAAGTTCACAGTGGCCACTTTTAGCACTTTTGCGAACTACTACTACAACGAACAAAATTTTACTGAGGTTATTGTTTGTAAATAAACTATAGAACCTTAGCTTAAATCAGTACATGTGAATTTTCGATACATTATGTACTTAGCGAGCAATAAATTTAATTAAAATAAGGGCGCCACTTGAGGTATACAACGTGTTACAAAAATACCTCTAATGCCGAATATGGTATATAGGGACCATCAAACTGATCAACTTTTACTATGGGACCAACTCTGAAATCGCGAACAAAAAATCAGCTGTTTCATACAAAAATTAAAATCGAAAATATCAAAATGTATGAAACAGCTGATTTTTTTTCTCCGATTTCAGAGTTGGCCCCATAGTAAAAGTTGTTCAGTTTGATGGTCCCTATATACCATATTCGGCATTAGGGGTATTTTTGTAACACGTTGTATACGAGCCTTAAAATCGGCACACCAACGCCAGAGTAATCGGTGTACATACAAAAAAAAAACCGGTCGAATTGTACCCCCTCCTTTTGAAGTCGGTAAAAATGGCTGATGGTCAAGTGTTTTGACCGCAGGGCGTTCAACGCCACCGCTACCCGCCCTGCTACGAGGCGGCCGACCTGCTGGAGCAGGCCGTCAGGGACGCGCCCGACCCCCACGGGGACAACAGGGCAAGTACTATTTAAGGGGCTGACAAGCCAACTAGCGCCGCCAGTCGATTTTATTTTATACAAGGTGTTACAAAAATACCCCTAATGCCGAATATGGTATACAGGGACCATCAAACTGATCAACTTTTACTATGGGACCAACTCTGAAATCGCAAAAAAAAAATTGCTGTTTCATAGATTTTGATATTTTCGATTTTAATTTTTGTATGAAACAGCTGATTTTTTTTTCGCGATTTGAGTGTTGGTCCCATAGTAAAGGTTGTTCAGTTCATGGTCCCTATCTACCATATTCGGCATTAGGGGTATTTTTGTAACACCTTGTATAATAATTTATTTATTCAAGTAATGTTTTTTTTTTAAATTTTGAGATTTAAGTATTCACAATGCTATTTTATATAATACTAAATAATATACTAGAAAAAATAGGACTCGCACCAGATCATGTTCTCGGACGGGAATCGAACCCGCGACCTTTGGATATCCGGTCCAATGCTCTGACCGCTGAGCTACCGAGTCACTGGTGAGAACGTCGAATTTCTTCTAGTATATCAACTCTTACGCTGCAAGCCAGCGCCATCTCACCAATGTAGAAGGAATTACCTTCGACATTCAACTGAACATCTTTCCAGATATTTTTAAACAGTTGATTAAGATGAGAAAGCTATGTAACTTTTTAAATTTTGAGATTTAAATGTTTCTTATAAACTTTGTTAGTATTTAAATATATATGTTATGTATATCTATGTTTATAAATAAGCCCAATTTCATAAAAAAGGAATCAGTCAAGGTTTTGTTTGTTAATAACGTCTTATATTTATTGAATAACTTTACATAGTGAAAAGGCATTCAAACAGTTTATACTAATACTAATATAAATAAATAAATATTTGACAACATCACATCATTCCTCCGATTCCAAAGTAAGTAGCTAAAGCACTTGTGTTATGGAAATCAGAGACAACGGTGGTATCACAAACACCCAGACCTGAGCCAATATAGAAAAGTTCGTTTTCTAAATTGACCCAACCGGGGATCGAACCCGGGACCTCAGAGATGGCGACACCTTGAAAACCGGTGTACAAAGCCACTCGACCACGGAGATCGTCACAGAGGGGCTGACATGAGCCAACTAGCGCCGCCAGTCGATTTTATTTACTCTAAATAAGCCCAATTTCTTAAAAAAGGAATCAGTCAAGGTTTTGTTAATAACGTCTAATATTTATTGAATAACTTTACACAGTTCGAAAAGGCATTCAAACAGTTTAAAACGCGATTTTGTTAAAAGTGGCCACTGTTGGTTCAATCCCGTTTTTAAACTATTGCACGCATTTTGTAATGTTGTAAAGTTATTCAATAAACATTAGACGTCATTCACAAGACCTTGATTGATTCCTTTTTCAAGAAATTGGGCTTATTTAGAATAAATAAAATAAAATCGACTGGCGGCGCTAGTTGGCTCATGTCAGCCCCTTAACTATTTTATACTAAACTAATGAACCTTGTGCACATCATCTGCGAGGACAGTTATCTTTCTAACCAGCAGGAACAGTACTTTTTCCTGGATTTAATTACGAAAATATCAAAATGTATGAACAACTTTTACCATGGGACCAACCAGCGAAGTAAAATCTATGGAACAAGCATTCCGCACAAAAAATGGCACCACGCAAAATGACAACCAAGTGGGCGGGGCTAAAAAATGATGGCATTTAAAAGTAAAAAACTGCTTTATTCAAATAAACTTAGTAATTAAGCGCTTTTGAATCGTCTATAATTTCCTACCACCCGTTACAGACTTTTTTAACTGACAAGAAGAACAGGCGCAAGAAACTTATCAGCTTAAACAGAAATAAGTATTAACAACAAAGTACTTACTAGTTATGCAGCACAATGCGACTAAACACTGGTTGCATAATGGCGACCATAATGTGTATAGTTTTTTATACTTAAACGAAAAAATATTTAATACTTAAGATACGTTATCTCTACATCTTTTTACTGCTTTATCTGTGTCTTTTACACCATTTGACTACACAGGACGTCATTTCTAATAAACTCTCTTTTATTTAAAATACAAACTGCAATTACTGTAAAGAATGCTAATATCTGTCACCGGGCGCGTGGCTGGCCCGACTAAATGCTGTGCGGGTTGTAATTTTTTTGCCCCGTGGTTCCATTTTTAATCAATATTTGTTTGCAATGACACTTTCATAGATTTTAGTTCGATAGGACCAATTCTGAAGTCACAAAAACCTTTGTTCTCACTAGTTCGATTCAGTAGTTCGATTGTCGAACTAGTGAGAATTTTTTTTCTCATTTGTTCGACCGTCGAACTAGTGAGAATGTTTGTTCTCACTAGTTCGATCCGTTAACTTATTATTATTATTAATCGAGAAGCAAGAACATTAAGTACCGATATAATAGATATTGGTCACAAATACATACATTGTATAGGTAATTATAAAATGAAAATCTTTTAGGTATATTTTGTAGGTATAATTATTATTTAAGTATTATTATAATATAGTAAACGTCAAAATCACAATGTTGCATAATTAGATTATTTATTGTAAACATAATATTTAGGAACAACTATAGGTAAATACGTAGATGAAAAATATTTTTCTGTCTTGCTTATCTCAACAAGCTTAATCAGAAACTAAAAAGAAACTAAAAAAATGCCAAAAATGCTTCAAAATTACAAATGTACAAAATTAGGTATAGGTATAGACATAACATTCATAAACATAACTTTGATAAAATATACATGATTAAATATATTTTTCTCTGTCTTACTTATCTCAATAAGCAGAGAGCGAAAAAACTTTGAATTTGTGTATTCCACCAAAGGATATATGTATATTGAACATTATATTAGGTACATTGGTTACGAAATCAAAAAAATAATGTTATAATCAAATACTCAATTATTTTGTCACATTGAGTCTCAATGTAACTATAATTATCGCATCTTTTCTAAAAAGTGCCCAACACCAATTTCTCCGCGTATTAATTGCATTTGAGCATCAATAATGTAATCGTCATTGAATAAATCAGTTTTTCTCCTTTTACAACGTTTGTTTGATGTTGAAGGTCTCTGAAGAATGTCATTTTGATATGAAGACAATAAGGAATCGTCCCGTAAAATATGTAATATTTGCAATAGGTTTACATGCCCTTTCGTTACAAGGTTATTTATTTTATGGTGCCATCCTTCTACTGCATTATTTGTTCGGTGGCGTTCGCCATAAACCGACCAAATTCTATGATAATCACCCTTCATCCAGTATTTATCGAAATAATCTTTAAACTTAATTATAGATTCGCAATTCTTCTTCATTTCTTTTTGAATATACGCCCATCCTGAAACAATTTCATTTTCTGGAAGCAATGCCAAGTTGGCGCATAATGAAATTATTCTTCTGTTGCGTTTGTCTTTAGTTAAACCCAGGGTTTTTGCTTTGCGCCACAAGCTGTTCACGTAATGGTAGTAGCAACCTTTGACTGTAACATTCAATGTTTTCAACGCTTTCATTGTGCCTTCTTCGAAATCTATCGTGACTTTAGCAGGCTTCCACTCTGGAATTTGGGACCCAATTAAATCAAATAAAAGTGAGTAAGCTTTTTTGGTCCTGTGACTCATGAAAGCGTACACCAAAGGGATGACATTCGTGTTATTTGTATCACTGCCGATGTCTCCGTGAATTGTAAAAAGTTGCTGAAAAGGTGTCGGACATGATTTAAAGGTCCCATCCATAAAGATGTGTTTAGTTTTTTTTATAATTTCTCGGGCATCATTTGAACAAAACACTAATATTCTCATTTTTTTATGACTGTAATCAGCGAGTAAGAAATCTGAAAAAGTACTAGGAACTTCGACTTCCTCAACAGTCTTTGCATTTTTTTTTTTTACGTGTGCTAACTTATTTCTCCTTCTGTAAATGCGTGACTTTATTTCACAAAATTCAGGTACACTCTTAGAAGCTAAATGCAGGCCTTGATTTTTTAATGTAATTAAAGCTCTGTTGTAGACCCTAGGAGCTGGTTCTCTTCCCGTAGCTGCTTCTTCGCAAGCATTATTTAAAATAACATTGACTGTATTTCGTGTTTCATCTGGATTACATTGACCGCAGTGGGGTTTTGATTGTAAATTATTAGTGAAGTCCTTAAACAAAACCAATGTTTAAAAAATATAGGAATTCATGAATTATTTTGCTTGTACATTAAAACTATTACAAATAAAAATACACATACAACACCTATAATATGTAAATATACGTACAACAATTATCATTATCTATATATATAAAATAACCAAGACTTACCATATTCATTGTGACGGAACCGGTACATTTTAAACTTTTATAATTTTTACACCGCCAAATGCTGTGGCCATTTTTGTATTTACGCATAGAATAATATTGATGTCCTTCTAATTGCAGAATCCTTCCACGACCGCTTTTTATTAATTTCACTTCTTTAGACATTATTCCGAAAATATAAACAGTAAAATAAACAGGCACCACGAAATAAACATTGCTACTGCAGAGCTGAACAGCGTAATACTTCCATTTTGCGAAACATCTACCCTCAAAATATAACAAAAATCATGTACCCTCAAAATAAGACAACAGAACTATGACCACACTCTTTCTGGGGTGGGGCGTTTAGTTAAATATTTATAATACTAAACTTATTATGCACATACCTAAGTGCTATAGGCATAGATGCATTTAAGGAAATATACCAGTGGACGACTTCCGGGTGATATGACAATGATTTGTATTATGTATTTAAACTGTTTGTGTTGTTTACTATTAATTTACTTGCAGTCGAATTTTGACGTTTACTATATTTCAATAATACTTAAATAATAATTATACCTACAAAATATACCTAAAAGATTTTCATTTTATAATTACCTATACAATGTATGTATTTGTGACCAATATCTATTATATCGGTACTTAATGTTCTTGCTTCTCGATTAATAATAATAATAAGTTAACGGATCGAACTAGTGAGAACAAACATTCTCACTAGTTCGACGGTCGAACAAATGAGAAAAAAAAATCTCACTAGTTCGACGATCGAACTACTGAATCGAACTAGTGAGAACAAAGGACAAAAAATAATAACGTATTCTGGTTAAAAATCTAATTAATGTGAAATGAGATACGATTGAAATTATATGGATGTGTATTATGGGAATGATTTAAAAAACTTAATTACACTAATAACAAAACAAACACCGTTTTTTTTACCTATTTAGTAACTCTGTTTTTGCTTCGTGTTTTTTTTGTTACGCATTGATTTTTTATTAATTTAAGTAAATCTTATTTAATCGGTTTATTAATTAACACTAACACATAGCTAAAGCCTTAATACTAACAATATTATATGTATCAATTGCACATCTGCAATAAGTAGTATGAATTAATTATGTTTTTTTATAAGTGTATTGTTTTATGTGTGTAGTGCATAGAAGAAGTGCCCTCCCCGAGTCCGACGCACAGCGAGTGTCGCAGCACTAGGCTGTCTGCGTTGGCCAACGTGTTCAGTTCCCGGTACAGGCAGGTAAGTATCGATACGAAAAGAGATAATATTTATAAAAAAATAATAAAAAAAATAATTTTTTAATTAAAAAATTTTTGACTAATTTTTTCGCTAATACTTATCTCGTTTTTGTTTATAAATAAATTTATGTTTTAGCTTCTCAATTGAAGGAAGTAAAATTAATAAAAAAAAAATCCCATAGATGTTTATTTTTATCTTTGTAACTGTCCTTGGTTACAATTGTACAAGCTTTGCTTAGTTACAGACTAAATTATTATTGTGACGTGTCCAGAATATAAATAATAATAATAATAATTATTATTATTATTAATCATCGATTGGAGCGCAGTGGCGCAGTGGTATAGCGCCTGGCCCAACGACTGCGGAAGTTAAGCAACTTTCGCAAGAGTCGGTCATGGGATGGGTGGCCAAAAATATATATTATTACGAGCTCCTCCGTGCTTCGGACCCGTTAAACCGTTGGTCCCGGCTGCATTAGCAGTCGTTAACACCCACCAATCCGCATCGGGCCCGTGTGGTGGGTTATGGCCCATCCTTATCCACCCATAAGGAAGGCCTGTGCCCCAGCAGTGGGGACATTAATTTTATGAGTTACAGCGAATAGCTGCAAACATATCACATCAATATGTTTTGTGGTATGAAAATAGAAAGAAAAATGATCGAAATATCCTTGAAACATTACTCTACGAAATGTTTCAAAATAAAGTAACAAAGTAAAAATATTTAATTTCTCAACGTTTTTTTAAACATTTACGTTTTTTGGGCATTAAAATGGCTGATGCCGATTTCTTCCCGTAGGTCCCCACCCAGTGTGCAGAAGTAGAAATGCTCCCAGTAGTCCCCACGGGACCATCGTCTCCCACCAGATGTGTCACAGACGAACAGCACGACAGACACAGGTAAATACAACATGTTACAAAAATACCCCTAATGCCGAATATGGTAGATAGGGACCATCAAACTGAACAACTTTTACTATGAAACTAACTATGAAATCGCGAAAAAAAATCAGCTGTTTCATACAAAAATTAAAATCACAAATATCAAAATGTATGAAACAGCTGTTTTTTTTTCGTCAATCATTAAAAATCAGCTGTTTCATACATTTTGATATTTTCGTAATTTTTTTTTGTATGAAACAGCTGATTTTTTTTCGCTATTTCAAAGTTGGTCCCATAGTAAGAGTTGTTCAGTTTGATGGTCCCTATCTACCATATTCGGCATTAAGGGTATTTTTGTTGTCAAATATTTATTATTAACCAAATGATTTCTCTCCATACAGATTAACCCTCCAACTAGGTAGGTTCCACCTCACCATTCCTTCATTCCGTCGCGAACCGCGCCCCGACACGCCGAACGTAGCAGAGATCAACATTGACGACTTAGACTTCGTCCGCTTAAACACTAACGAGACTTACACGTTAAACGGCCGAACAATTCGACTTTTAAACGGAAATTTCGATAATATACCTGTTTTGAATCACCCCCCACCGTATAATGAAGCTATGAGGTATAAATTATATGGACCGCCTCCAGAATACCTGTCAAGGGATCGCCTGAATAGGAGTAATAGTGAGGATAATGCTAGGAGTAATGTTGAAATGCCGCCTGGGTATGAGGAATTAAATGCTAATGGCGAGGAAGCCAGTAATGTACCGAGTTCTAGTTTTTATTGCGCTAATATTGGCATTGGTAATTGTTCCGGATTGATCGGAAATATCGGTATCGGAAATGTAAACCAGGGAAATGAAGTTTCGAATATCGGAAATAATATGAATACTTCAAGTTTCGGAAATATTATCAGTATCGGAAATGAAGCTACAAATATCGGAAACGGAGCGACAAATATCGGAAATACTACAAACATCGGAAATGACACTAATGAAAATGCAAATTCAAATGTCGAAAATACTGCTTTATCAGCAGACGCATCAACGAATATAAATACAGTGAATGAAAACACAAACACCCCAAATATATCAAATATCGAAAGCAACAACGGAAACGATATTTGTGATAATTCGAACACAAACAACGAACCCACCATAAACAACAATGCCATAGACAACAATAATGAAACTATAAACTCGGTCATAGACAATCTGCCAGCCATAGACTGCGATGTGAACGCAAATGGAGAAGTTGTCGCGTAAATCTTGCCAGTGTAAAAGTCGGGTTTGGAAAAATATGTATTTATTTATTATTTTATTTACTTTTGACATTAAGAGAAGTTGCCATGATAATAAGTTTTAAAAACGAAACTATATATTCTTTCTTTGTTTTGTTGAAGCTGATCTTTTAGCATTAAGCTATTTTAGTTAAATTAATATTTTTCTGATTCGTCTGGCGATTTAATTGTGAAAACTTATTTTTTTGACTTGTTTTTTGAATTGGTTACTGGGGTTATACCAATATTGTCAAAGAAAAATTGATGCCAATTTCTGACTTGTCAAAATGTGGATTTTATCAATTATCGTGTAGAGTATATCTACAGTATGTATCTTCTTAAATACCGTGTATACAACATGTTACCAAAACTACCCCTAATGCCGAATATGGTATATAGGGATCATCAAACTAAACAACTTTTACTATGGGACCTGTACCTATTAAAAAAGACTTAGAAAAAAGGTTTTAAAAAAAATGAAAGTCACAAAAAAAATGTTTTCACAATAAAATCGTATCATTAAATAAAAAGAGTTTCGCTAGTAATAGTGCCTTAGCAACACAAGTAATACTAACACAAATAATTATAATAAAATACGATTATAAAACTAAAATTTGTTTTCTATAAAAATGAAACAGTTATATTTAGTTTTATAATCGTCTTTAATATTTAAATAGTCAAAATTCGTAGATGTAATTTGCTTATTTCATTAATTAAAAGATGTCAATAATGTTAAGTGTTATAAAATAATTAAATATGGCGTTTAAATGAAATAACGGTCTAATGGACAAACGTAAACAACTTTTTTATTTATTTATTTTAAGAACTTAGTTGCTATTTTTAACCGACTTCAACTCGAAGACGGTTGAACCGATTTTATTATTTTCAAACTTTATTATATCAAGTTTGTACGCACGACAGCATGGTAAGTTAAACAGTTGAACCACGAAAACAGTTCTTATTACGTAAGGCATAAAGAATGTCTCAAGGTCAATATGTGTAGTCTGACATGCCGTTGACTGTACCTAAGATGGTCCCATTTAAAAAAAATATAAAATGGGTTCAGTAAATTTCAGGAAATCCTGAAAATACTGTCGTTTTCGTTACCATTATATGAATTTAGACGGATGTTCGACCATAACTTTTTTGTTTATAAACTGTTTTTTTTTAATGAGGTAGGTACTACTGTGAGGCTTTAGCCTCATATGCAGACTACTTGGGTTCTGTAACTCTTTGGTTACAGACTAAAGATAAAAAAGAATTTTATTACTAAAGATATTTTTTTTTTATATTTTCAAACGCGAACGACAGTTCACTAGCTTTTGTTTAGAAGGAGGCTGTGCCCTTCTGGCTACGAATTGTATCAATACCTATACGTAAAATAAATAAGAAAAGTTATTTAAATCTTTTATTTGAAATAGAGGCTTCGCTTCTACAGTAAATTACATAACAAATATATAGATTATTTTTTATCTTTTAAAACATTTTTTTTTTATTAAAAAAAAGGTGTCAATTTGTTCGTTATTTCATTTAAAGGTTTTATAATCAATGTTTATACACTATTACTCGTACACACATACTTTTGATGTAGTTGTTTCATGTTATCTATATTAAATATATCAGAACATCGATCTTTAATTTTATCGCATTATTATTACAATTAATGAGAAATATTTTGTAACTCATTTTAAAATTGGTAACTAAAAACTTAACACTCAGTATTTCGTGTCAGAAATATAAATATAATATCGTTCAGAAAGTAATATCTAAATAGAACTTCCGATTTCTGAAATGAGAACCGCGTGTGGTCTAATGGTTCTGTGTAAGACGCAGGTGTCCCGGGTTCGATTCCTAGGAAGAGGGTACATTTGTACTCAGTTTGGTTTATTCAATTAGGGCTTAGCCACAACCATCTTACTTAACAGGAATTTTAAAAATTAATGTGTTTCGGCAGATAGAGGTAAGATAGCCAGTTCCTCAGTGGTGAGGATTACGGGTGTAGTGCGCTTACACTTGCGGCCTTATCGTCACTTATCATCAGGTCAGGTGAAGGCCAAGCACTATCCCGTTGTGAATAAAAAAAGGAATGTAGTATCTTTATCGGAAATTCTGTATTTTGTTTTCGGAAATTTCCGATAATATCACACTGATTATTATCGGAAATTCAGTGTCTTGTAATCGGAAAACTCAGTATACTTAAGTATTTAGTTCAAGAATCAATTAATTTTTGTTTGGCAATGAACGATGTTCTGATGTAAGTATTGAAAAGAAATATATCTTGCGATGTAGCTTTACTTTGCGGTTGCCATATCAATTTGTTAAAAATAACCTGTAGTGATACTAGAATAAGTGTAAATATTACTTTAAACCCGTTAATGTTTGATCCAAGTTGACTTTGTGTTGGTTAGAGGTAGTGGGCAAAGTGTGGGTAACTTTATCACTTTTTTTTTAAACTTAGAACAAGCATCATTAATACTATCTGGAAACACTAACATCAAATGAAGAACGAAAAAATGAAGCAAATCCTACAGCAATGAAAAGTATTTAAAAAAAAAGATTAAAAAACGACATACACCATCATTATAGTCTAGTTTATCCTTACTTGTCTTATTTTGTAAACAATTTTAACTAACTCTTTATTGAAAAAAAAACAATTATAAATGGTTTTCCATACATACATAGCGAAACAAATTACAAATTATTAGTTACAATTTGATTAAATATGACAACATACTTTTAACGACTTCAAAAGGAGGGAGGTACTCAATTCGCCCCTTTTTTTTTAAATAACAAATTTAAATTTAAAAGGCGAAAGACAACTGTCAAAAGTTGTTTACTAAATAGGACGTTAGGATGTCAGACTATACAGACTGACATTTATAGTCTCAATTTTTTTTTAATACTTTTCATTGCTGTCAAACATGGGGTAATTTTGTATGAGCCCTAACTCTATATAAAGTACTTAAATACCCTGGAAATTGTATCTGGGACTTAAGAGTCCGGCGAACAGTGAGCTTCCCATACAAACGTAATACCAAAATGATTTGTAATTTGAGCATAACTAACTAACCTTGTGATGTCATTCGGATTAAGACAGTATTTGTCTAGGTTTCTATTAAATAAAAAAATCCAAAATACTAAACCAAATAAAAACTAATGCGATTTACAGTTTTGTATTAAGAAATTCAATTGGCATTAATTGTGAATGGGGTTAGTATTTTGGATTTTTTTATTTAATAGAACCCTAGACAAATACTGTCTAATCCGAATAACATCACAAGAAGAGTTATTTTGCTCAAATTGCAAATCATTTTGATTATTAAGTTTGTATGGGAAGCTCACTGTCCGCCGGACTCTTAACTGATATCAGTGACTTAGCTGATTCAGCAATAAAAATGTAGAAGTGGTGTATTTTTAAATAAAATTTTCAGTCAAAGATACAAAAAAAAAACAAGGCTCTGATTTAGAATTTTACTTCTAAATTCATTTTAATTTATTATCTGCATGAATTACAACATGTTACAAAAATACCCCTAATGCCGAATTTGATATATAGGGACCATCAAACTGAACAACTTTTACTAAGGGACCAACTCTGAAATCGCAAAAAAAACAGCTGTTTCATACATTTTAATGTTTTCAATTTTTTATTTTTTTATGAAACAGGTGATTTTTTTCTCGCGATTTGAGAGTTGGTCCCATAGTAAAAGTTGTTCAGTTTGATGGTCCCTATATACCATATTCGGCATTAGGGGTATTTTTGTATATTGAAAACTAAAATTAATTGGCAGCGTTATGATTCCGTCCAATTTGTATGATTAATTGAATAGTTTATTTAATTAATTATAATTTAAATCAGTATACAAAAATACACACTTTGCCCTCTCGATTTTAGTTAAACACTATGTGACTTGTTAGAAAAACACGGAATATTATTTACCATATAAAATATTATGTTCATAATAACTGGGCCTTCACAAGTGTCAAAATTATGTGCTATGTTTTTTGTTCAAATGCTGTCTGTAACAAACAATAATGTTTGTATAATTAGATTTTAGATTTCACAATGCTATTTTTATATGAATATAAATAAATACTAGAAAAAATCGACTCACCTGTAGCACCTCAGACAGGACTCGAACCCTGGTTAACGCTGGCTTGCAGCGAAAATGTTAAAGTGCTAGAAGATTTCGCCGCTCCCACTAGCGACTCGGTAGCAGTGCATTGGGCCGGAAGCCCAAGGGTGCGGGTTCGAGTCCCGTCTGAGGTGCTACGGGTGAGTCGATATTTTCTAGTATTTATTTATCTTCATATAATAATGTTTGTGTTCAGAAAATAAATTAAAGCACTGTATTTTCTGAACATTTGTTATTTGTATCATAATTTAGGAAAAAACGACTTGTCGGCCAGGGGCCCTACCGGCTAACTTTTCGAACTTCGGCGGATCTGCCGAGTTTCAACTTAAAACAAATAAATCGAAGTAAGGAGTTTCGTATTGTTATTTATATTGTGTTTTAGCTCGCCGAAGTTATTTAGATGATATCGATGTTCGTGTGACATCATGAATTGGGGTTCGCCATTTTGGCCCGATTGGGGCTCGATTTATCTGTTTTAATTTGAAGTACGGCAGACTATCCGAAGTTCGATGCGTTAGCCGGTACGGCCCCTGCTCCTCTAAAAAATCTAAAATTTAATAATGGCAAACATCATTGCTTGCATTAGTCAGCATTTAAACGAAAAAAACCCATAGATCTGATATGTGTGCAGAATCACCCAAATAAAAAATTATGATTTGATTGAAAAAATGTTTAACACAAACTAGATTTTAATGTAACATAAAGTGGATTTTCAAAAGGCGATGTAGTGATATAAATTATTGACGACCTCTGTGGTCGAGTGGTTTGCACTGTTCTCAAGGCGTCACCGTCTCTTGAGGTCCCGGGTTCGATCCCCGGCTGGGTCAATGTAGAAAATGATTTTTTTCAACATTGTCTCAGGTCTGGGTGTTTGTGATACCACCGTTGTCTCTGATTTCCATAACATAAGTGCTTTAGCTACTTACTTTGGAATCGGAGCAATGTATGTGATGTTGTCAAATATTTATTATTATTATTATTAATACAAGGTGTCACAAAACTACCCCTAATGCCGAATATGATATATAGGCACCATCAAACTAAACAACTTTTACTATGGGACCAATTTTGAAACCGCGAAAAAAAAAACAGCTGTTTCATACATTTTGATATTTTCGATTTTAATTTTTGTATGAAACAGCTGATTTCTTTTTCGCGGTTTCAAAATTGGTCCCATAGTAAAAGTTGTTTAGTTTGATGGTGCCTATATATCATATTCGGCATTAGGGGTATTTTTGTAACATGTTGTATACGCTTTTGGAAATCCACTTGCTGTCTCTTTTTAGTTGTATTGATGTGAAAGAGATGAGAGCTTGGGTATTGTCTACCTCCACTTGAACATCCGACCAAATAAAGTAAATCTATAGAAATAAAAGTACATACGATATTTTTAATATTCAAGCCGCTCGGTCGGAGAAAATATATTTAATATTTGTATTTTTTTTATCCTGTTCGAAGGACCGTAAATTTGACGTCAACAGCCTTTCATAACTATTTAATAAACAATATCTATCAAGTGACTCGGTAGCTTAGCGGTCAGAGCATTGGACCGGATATCCAAAGGTCGCGGGTTCGATTCCCGTCCGAGAACATGATCTGGTGCGAGTCGTATTTTTTCTAGTATATTATTTGGTAATATCTATCAAGTATGTTCTTACTATAAAAAAATCTAATAAAATTAAAAATATTTTTTTGCATATTTACATATCATCTATCGAATCTTAAGTTAAATCAATTTGTATAAAAACAGTCATGATAAACTAAAGAGAATTAATTAACAGAAAAAAATATTGAATTAATTATTAAAATTCTTGCTTAAAATTATTATTCCGCCGAGCGATATAAGTTGTAAAATAAAAAAAAACAGGTAAATAAATAAAATAATCATATTTTACTGAATTTTACTGATGATTGTTTTATTAAAATCATGTTATTTTTATTTAAGTATAATTTTATTTTAATTTACTTAAGGTAAATTAGTTTATTAATTTACTTTTTACAATTAAAAACAGCCCTTAGAGCGTTTTCGCATTTGATGTAGACTTTTCATTCATTTTTATAACATTGAGCTGTATGTTTCCCTTATCCAATAAAAATAAAATAAAAAATAAGGCTAGGTATTTTTTTTATTTTTTAACCAAGTGAATCAAAAATATATAAATTAACATACTTACGTGAAATATTCATGATAGTATTCTATTGACGATGTATTGAAAACATTCACCAAATATAAATCAAGTCATTTATTATCTTCAAAGAAGTTCATGTGTGTGTGAGACAGCCTATCTGAGCTGCAAAATGCGAAAACACTCCTAGAGCCCCTTTACCCAGCGAATGATTTTCAAAAGCGATACTGAACTTCGCAAACGATGTTATAGCTATCAGGGCTCTATTTACTAACTTGACAATTTGTCAATTATCATGACAATTTGTCAATTGTCATGACAATTTGTCAACTGTTATGACAATTTGGTTTACATTGCGGTGTAGCAATGAGTAGTTTGTTCTATGTTCAAATTGGTTGACGTAATTGTCATGACAGGTGACAAATTGTCACGTTTATTAAATAGGGCCAGGTAAAATAATATAAGATCGGCATAAGTTTTTTAAATGTCAAATGCAATACATTTATCGAAAGAGTAGTTTGTTATAGGTTTTTTTTGGTTTTAAATAAAATTTTAATTTTTATATTCACAGGTAAGTTTTATGTATTGTGGTGTACTTATTACACAATAAAAAAATATTTTTTCAAGTAATTAAGCTGTAATACAATCTGTTTTTGGTATTTTTAATGAATGTTCATCAGTGAGGTTAACCGTTAATATGGTTTCTGATTCATATAAAATTTGTGTTAATTTAAAATACGAAAAAACACCACTTAAAAATTGAGTCCCACTCGAATGAGGTATTTTTTCTATGTAGTATATTATTTAGTATTATATAAAAATAACATTGTGAATGCTTAAATCTCAAAAATTTAAAAATTGTATAGCTTTCTTATCTTAATCAATTGTTTAAAAATATCTGGAAAGGTATTCAATTGATGTCGAGGTAATTCCTTGTACATTGGTAAGATGGCGCTGGCTTGCAGCGTAAGAGTTGATATACTAGAAGAAATTCGACGTTCCCACTAGTGACTCGGTAGCTCAGCGGTCAGAGCATTGGACCGGATATCCAAAGGTCGCGGGTTCGACTCCCGTCCGAGAACATGATCTGGTGCGAGTCGTATTTTTTCTAGTATATTATTTAGTATGACTCAAATTGAGCTTTTTTAAGTTATCAGCATTGAACGACGTATTAAATAGTTATGCGGGATTCAAGTATTAAGACTATGCATTCGGGAAACTAATACATGTTTTATGTGTATCGGAAATCAAAATAATATTTAGTATTATGTTGTTTAAAATTAGGTAAATTGTAAATATATTACGTTTAGATCTGCAATATTTTTGCATTATTACCATTTTATTAACTAATCATATTTAAAATACGGTATCGCTTTTAAGACAGACGCGTCAACTTGCCAGTTTCTCAGACTCAGACTCAGACTTGATATATTTTTAGTTTGACAACCCTAAAATGTAGAGGTTGAAAATACTTTGTGATTATTTTTGATGGTGGTGAGACATTCTGAATTGTACTTAATTATTTTTTATGTATTTCTTTGCATTAGACTTACCGAAGTACTATATTTAGGACAAATAATATTGGGCATGATTTTATTTTTGTATCTTCTTTTAAAGTCATTCAAAGAAATATATTCTTCAAAAAATGGCCCTCAAAAAATGGCCCATAATATAGATCACTAGATTTTTAATTACCTATGTTCTAAATATAGAACTTTGTTTTTAAAATACTCTTTTTCGGCACAACTCACACGTAGATTAACTTGTTTCTATAGTCGCATTTGCAAATTCTTTACGTGCAGTCGTACACATATCGAGAGTGGCAATAACATGTTGAAATACTTCAATGAAATGTCTACTTCGATGTTACGTCTACTGTACATTCATTTTAATACATATCATTGATGTTGTGTGAGCTTTGAGTATAAAATATGTAAAGTTGGTACAAATGTTTGTTCAAAAGTTGGTTTAAGAATTTCGATAGCTTTGCTGTACTTATCTTAAAACAAATTAAATTGAATTTCAAGTTACTTCACTTTGTTTGTCTTTTCTTTTCTACTTATAAAATTATTTTTTACTGAGTAAATTTCACATCTCGGCTCGAACAGTGAGCTTCCTATATAAACGTTATACCAAAATGATATGCAATTTGAGCACAATTAACTCTTGTGATGTCAGATTAAGACAGTTTTTGTCTAGGGTTCTATTAAATAGAAAATCCAAGATATCAAACCAAAAAATCAATGAGATTTACAGTTTTGTATATTGGGTTAGTATTTTGGATTTTTTATTTAATATAACCCTGTCTTAATCCGAATAGCATCACAAGAAGAGTTAAATAAGCTCAAATTGCAAATCATTTTGGTATTAAGTTTGTATGGGAAGTTCACTGTTCGCCGGACTCTTAAAGAAGATATATTTGACATCAGGGCTGACTGAAAGTAGAGTAACTTGAAATACACAGTTTTCAATAGATGTGTCGGTACATATGTGCGCGTCCAATCTTTCGATGCCTTAACTCTTTAGTGGTAAGAAATAAACTACATGTTTAGAAATTAATGTTGTTTTATTTTTTTTAAAGCCTTTGAATTTGTGACTTTAAAAAGTACAAATCACATATCGGTCTGAAATCGCCGCCCCTAGCATGACGCGACATGATATAGCAATTTATCATGTTTACTGTCAAAAGACAATGGAATTTGACAGTTAAGTGTCGATAAAATGCTATTTCACAGACGTGTTGGTCATGCTAGGGGGCTGACCGCAATAATGATATAGTTGTGTTTTAGGCTAAATACGGCCATCTATCGCAAATACAGGGTGGATTTATGAGACTGAACAGTAAGGGCAGTTCATTCTGAACTGCATTCGTAGATTTTTGACGACCTCCGTGGTCGAGTGGCTTTGTAGACCGGTTTTCAAGGTGTCGCCACCTCTGAGGTCCCGGGTTCGATCCCCGGTTGGGTCAATTTAGAAAACGAACTTTTCTATATTGGCTCAGGTCTGGGTGTTTGTGATACCACCGTTGTCTCTGATTTCCATAGCACAAGTGCTTTAGCTACTTACTTTGGAATCGGAGCAATGTATGTGATGTTGTCAAATATTTATTATTTATTTATTTAAAAAAAGTTATTTATGGTCTCATAGGAACATTTTCCTGTAACTATAACGGTTAAGGTACTTGCCCTTATGACTTGTCTCAAAAATCTACCCTGTATTATCGAGTAATTCTTTCGCCTTTGTGGTCTAGTGGTTCGCCCACCCGTGTAAGACGCAGGGGCTCCAGGTTCGATTCCCAGGAGGGGGGTATATTTGTACTCGGTTTGGTTGGTGGTAGGGCTTACTTCAAGTCCGCCTAGCTAGCTAACACCATCTTACCTAAGTCTGACGCCATAACAACAATTTAAAAATTGTTGTGTTCCGGCAGTTAGAGGTAAGATAGCCAGTTCCTCAGTGGTGAGGATTCCGGGTGTAGTGCGCTTCCACATCCGGCATTATCGTCACTTAACATCAGGTCAGGTGAAGGCCAAGCACTATAACCCGTTGTGAATAATAAAACGGAACTCAAAAATTGAGTCCCATTTATTTGAGTCTCAAGTGGGACTCAAATTTCAAGTGACGTTTTAGTTTCCAAATTAAGGTTGAGTCTGAATAAAACAAGTAATACACAAAAATACTTTTATTGTTGTATTTATGTACCTATATCTACAACACGGCTACGTCATCTAAACATCGCGGCTACAAAATGGCACTAGAATAATAATCTGCCGGTTTACCACTGAAATTAGTTACGTGCCCGTGGTCTAGTTCATTAGACCATTTAAAACGACTATACAATTTCTGTCTTAAGAGAGCGTAGTCTGCACACTAGCGCCGCCATTGGAAAAAAATCATAGTGCTTAAATAAAGACAAAATTGTGAATTATCTCTCTGTAGTGCACTCCGTAGAAGGTTTGTGATTCTTTTTACCGCTTAAACAATATTTTCTATCCTGTCGTTTAGTTTAATGGAGATTTTTTGCGATAAGTGGCCACTTTTAACAATAAAACTCCATTTAACTAAACGACAGGCTAGAAAATATTGTTTAATCGATAAAAAGAACTATACAGCTTCTACGGAGTGCACTACAGAGAGATAATTCAAAATTTCGTCTTTATTTAAGCACTACGATTTTTTTACCAATGGCGGCGCTAGTGGGCAGACTATGCAGTCTTAAGGCAGAAATTGTATAGTCGTTTTAAATAATTGTATAATCGAATCCGTCGTAAAACGAATCTGTCTTATAGCGAATCTGTCATAAAGCGAACAAATGATATTTTTGCCCTAAAACCCCTTGAATAACAATCTCCTTATTTCATATATTTTTGTTGTCCGTGGTACCCTATTACAAGCATTTCAATCTGACATAAAAAAACAATTTAAAAACGAACTGTTCTACTATCGAGTACTTTTCTACTTTCGGCGTTAGAAGGCGCTGTACACATTTGCCATACAAAATATTCTATCGAATGTTTTTACGCGCGTTATTTTTTTCGATAGCTGTTCGTGCTAAGGGTAATACTATTCTATCCATTGCTTAAATGTTGGTAAGGCAAAAAGATTTCCTGAATTGGTGACAGGAAAAAATACGATTATAAAATTAAAATGTAGGTATATTTGATTTCTGAAATTAAACTAAAACATAGTACAAATAGTAGACTGTGAAATAGGCACTCTATATATAATTATTTTTAAATACCTAATCTAAATTTCAGCACATCCTAAATAAAATAATTAATTAATTAGTAACGTATTTCAGTAGTAAATGGCAGGTCGAAGAGTTGTTCAAAATAATACTGGGCACTTAATTTAGCAGAGCGGAAGAATATACATTCACAATTCTGAGATTCACTACATAGGGTTTATATTGTTTTCTGCTACTATGTTAAAATGTACATAGTCTGCACACTAGCGCCGCCATTGGAAAAAATCATAGTGCTTAAATAAAGTCGAAATTGTGAATTATCTCTTTGTAGTGCACTCCGAAGAAGCTTTATGGTACTTTTCATAGCTTAAACAATTCTTCTAGCCTGTCGTTTAGTTTAATGGAGTTTTATTGTTAAAAGTGGCCACTTTTCACTAAAAAAACTCCATTAAACTAAACGTCAGGCTAGAAAATATTGTTTTGGCGATAAAAAGTACCACAAAGCTTCTTCGGAGTGCACTACACAGAGATAATTCACAATTTCGTTTTTATTTAAGCACTATGATTTTTTCCAATGGCGGCGCTAGTGTGCAGACTACGCGCTCTTAAGTACTGGGTTATTTTGACCCAAGGCTCAAATTGGGAAAATATTGACTGAACTAACATATTTTTTTATAAGCAACACGTGGTTTTTCACAAAATAGTCGAGTGTTGCCCTAACAATAACACCAATTACAAAGAAAATGGCACCCCCATATTTTAAGTAGGTACTTTATATTTTTTGCCAGTCTGTACTTGGTACCTCACATCGGTACATACACAGCAGTGCGATCGAACTGCAAAATTTAATAAAACAATTTAGACATGGCTGGAAGGTCAGAACATTTCCTAGTTTGTTACTTATGTAAGAACTAGGTATTTATTTGTTCTAAGGTTTGGGGCAAAGTTATCCCTAGGGTCAAAATAACCCTACGGTATACATAATCATACATAATTTTACATTGTAGCAACACATAAATCGTAAAAATAATAACAACTATACAGGGTCATTTGTAATTCATTTAAAACCTCTCGTGGGGTTGATCAGACCATCAAACTGAACAACTTTCATTATGGGACCAACCTTAAAATCGCGAAAAAAAAACAGCTGTTTCATACAAAAGTACCTACAATGCCCACTCCATCGAAATGTATGAAACAGCTGTTTTTTTTCGCGGTTTCAAGGTTGGTCCCATAATGAAAGTAGTTCAGTTTGATGGTCTGATCAACCCCACGAGAGGTTTTAAGTGAATTAAAAATAACCCTGTATTATACGCACTGTTTAAAACATCACTCATATTGGTGCTTAATAAAATTCGATTCGGTTATTCTAGGTAAGTATACTACTATAAGGGCTCGTGTACACGACGCCGCCCCCGCGCCGGCACCGTACCGCCACCGCTTTATTTCACCATACCTCTATAAGGTTGTTAGTAATAGATTGGCAGCCACGAAGATCACACGTGTTGAATTGACGTAGGTGGTCGGTAATGGAATTACAAAATCTAAGTCAACCTCCGTGGTAGAGTGGTTCGCACGCCAGTTTTCAAAGTGTCGCCATCTCTGAGGTCCCGGGTTCGATCCCCGGCTGGGTCAATTTAGAAAAAGAACTTTTCTATATCGGCTTAGGTTTAGGTGTTTGTGTTACCACCATTGTCTCTGATTTCTATAACACAAGTGCTTTAGCACTTACTTTGGAGTCGGAACAATGTATGAGATGTTGTCAAATATTTTTCTTTACTTATTTATAAATACAAGTGACCAGCGGGGTGGCGGGGGCGAGCTTAAGAGGACGCATCGGACATTTTGGTTGCAGGGATCTCGATTTTCTCATCAATTACAAAACATATAAAAGTGATATTTGATAACCTTATTATTTATTTCATTGACTTCATTTTGTCAGTTGCAGAAACACGATTCGTTAACTTTTATAACAGAGAAAAAAATATCAAAGAAACCTCTTTTAAAACAATGATTTGCATTTTACAGACAAACCTGACCGATTTAATTTCAAATTTTCTTAGTAGATTAGTCACACACATTTAAAAAATATATATCATAGATTTTTATTTAAACGAAAAAACCCGGTTGGGTGTCGCAAAACTGCTTGCCATGAGTGAGATAGTTAAGTGTAATTTACGCGAGTTTGAGTGAGACGGTCGATACGAAAATAGTTTATCAATGCGTCGCCTTAACGCGTCTCGTATATGTACGCACAACAGCACGGTAAGTTAAACAGTTCAACTACGAAAACAGCTTTTATTACGTACATAAAGACGGTCTCAAGGTCAACATGTATAGTCTGACGTGCCGCTGACTGTACCTACACAGCGCAGAGGTGCGGCGTCGGCGCGGGGGCGGCATCGTGTGCACGAGAACTAATATTGTAATGGAATATACAGATCAATGGTATTTTATAAGTCAAAAGCATAAAAACTGTTTGTTGTTGTTGGATGTAAAAATAATACTCTGACTTCAATTCATAAGATTTCTTGTCTTAAAAAAAACAGTCTGTGCCCGTAGCACGAACGGCTATCGAAAAAAATTACGCGCGTAAAAACATTCGATGAGTAATTTTGTATGGGAAATTTGTACAGCGCCATCTACCGCCGAAAAGCGAATGAGATTTCCATATCGAGTACTTTTACGTGCGTTATTTTTCTCGATAGCTGTTCGTGCTAAGGGTACGATAGAACAGAACTAACGTTTGTCAATGAATATATGTATTATAATATAATCATAATTATTAACTTACGCTCTAATAATGTACTGAAATGCAACACTGTTTATTATTTGTCATCTATTTTACCAGTATCCCTAGCACGAACATCTATCGAGAAAAAACGCGCGTAAAATTTCATATCGCTTTTCGTCGCTAGATGGCGCTGTACAAGTTTTCCATACAAAATTACTCTATCGAATTTTTTACGCGCGTTTTTTTTTCGATAGATATTCGTGCTACGGTTACTGTCAACTTTACATTAAGCCATTACAGTACTATTTATGTACATTTTCCACTAATTATTTATCAAATACTTAGGCAATTTTTCATAAGAATTGCTTATTTAACATCAAAGAAAAAACAATCTTAAATCTAATAAATGTATTTACACATAGGTATCTGCCTAGCTGCTTTTTATATTGCGATTGATCGAAGATTGCGAGGGGTAAAAAAAATAATTAATTAAAAATTCATAATACGTTACAGCGCCACCTATTGACAATTAGTGTAACTAATTTTAGCTGCATCGATTCATAGATGGCGTTACCTGTTACTATACAGAATGTAACAATAATAATTAAGAGAAATAAAACTATGAATAATAATCCTGAAAACGATCAATATTTAGGTAGGTTATAAGCTGCTTAGAAAATTATTTTATTTGTGACTAATATACAACGTGTTACAAAAATACCTCTAATGCCGAATACATTACATAATCCGAATACATAATCTAATGCCGAATATGGTATATAATATAGGGACCATCAAACTGAACAACTTTTACTATGAGAACAACATTGAAATCGCGAAAAAAAATCAGCTGTTTCATACAAAAATTAATTACGAAAATATCAAAACGTATGAAACAGCTGATTTTTATTACGCGATTTGAGAGTTGGTCCCATAGTAAAAGTTGTTCAGTTTGATGGTCCCTATATTATATACCATATTCGGCATTAGGGGTATTTTGTAACATGTTGTAGATAAAATATAGTCTCTAAAAATACTTTTATAGAACAAACACAGATGGGAACAACTTTCATGAAATACTGTTTACTTTAAACAAACCCCTTTCTGATTTTGTGCCTTTATAAGTATTTAAAAAAAAATGTCGCTTACACTCCTAAAATCTATAAAATTATCATCACAAGACTTCATCTCTTCTACTATACTTTTAAATAGACATACTTATATTACTAATTAAAAGAGATTTATTTATTTACAAAGTATATTTTACAAAGCTATTGTGATTTAAAAACTTATTGGTAGGATTTTATATTCAATAGGTAAGTAGGTAGGTACCTATATTCCATTAAATTCACATCACTATTCTCAGGGCCGGATTTAAGGGAGGGCAACCGGGGCAACTGCCCGGGGCCTCCACAAGAAAGGGGCCGCCACAAGAAAGGGGTCTTCACATGAATTGTATTTATTAAAAAAAGAATCTTACACAACGAAAGAGTACCTATCTAATTTTACGATTTGAAAACATACCTAGTAATTTTGATTTTAATATTATTTAGTGCCATACGACTAAATAAATAAACGATTGAAATACTTTGCAAGAAAAATATTATATAACCTATTTGAAAAATAATTAGGGGCCTCCACTCCCTTATTGTCCCGGGGCCTCCACACCTCTAAATTCGGCCCTGACTATTCTCAATCGAGTAGACTTGTATAATCCGCGCGCGATTAGAATGGGATGGGACCTTGTCGATAAAGCAGTGAAGTAGCGTTAGCAATAAACTCTGAATCTATTAAAAAGTAAAAAGTTTGATTACCTACTTTAACTTTTTGCCAAAAAACTCCATTAAACTAAACGATAAATTGAAGTTGGAGTTTCGTATTGAACTATTCGCCGAAGTTATTTAGAAGATATCGATGTTCATGCGACATCATGAATTGGGGTTCGCCATTTTGACCCGGTTGGGGCTCTATTTATCTGTTTTGATTTGAAGCTCAGCAGACTTTTCGAAGTTCGATGCGTTAGCCGGTACGGCCCCTGGTTAGCCCTTTTAAATTCCACTTATTTATCCTCTTTAAATTTTCCACTAATTTTCTTTCACGCTTTAAAGTGTCTTCAAACTTTAGTATCCTTCAGAAAAGAAAAAGATTTTGCGATTCTTTCGTTAATGAAATCTGCAGTTTTTAAATATCACGTAACAGGTGTAGTGTAATTATTAATACAGAATGTGTATTGTACAGTAATGTATGTACACAATACTTAATATACAGGGTGTTTATTGTTCACACTCCTACCTACATAAAGATACTGTAGATACTTTTATTTATACAGACTGTTGATACTTCTATGTATACAAGGTGTTAACTGTGTATACAGGATGTGTATTATGAATATAGTGTGTACACAGTTATGTATACAATCTGTTTGTTTTGTATACGTACGTTGTATTGTGACGTATGCAAGGCGTCCTCATCGCACACTATGTGTATACAGTTATGTATACAAGGTGTTTATCATGTATACATATTGTATACATGTATTTACGACGTATGCGATGCGTCTTCATCGCAGTCCTCTCGCAGTGCGACCATGTCCGGTAGTTTGAAGTGTTGCATGTGGAACGGGGGCTCGGGGCTGTTGCACGGCTTCAGCTGTTGGTGTTTTAATATAAATTAATATTAACCAAAGACTTCTACGCGTATACTACACTGGGCAGGCACCAGATCATATTCTCGGAAGGGAATGGAACCCGCAACCTTTAGCTGATGTTCGGTCCAAATGCTCTTACTTCTGAGAATATGATCAGGGGCCCTGCCGGCTAACTTTTCGAACTTAGGCGGGTCTGCCGAGCTTCAACTTAAAACAGATAAATCGAAGTAAGGAGTTTCGTATTGTACTGTTCGCCGAAGTTATTTACAAGATATCGATGTTCGTGTAACATCATGAATTGGGGTTCGCCATTTTGGACCGATCGGGGCTCGATTTATCTGTTTTAATTTGAAGCCTGGCAGACTTTCCGAAGTTTGATGCGTTAGCCGGTACGGACTCTGGTGCGAGTCGTATTTTATCTAGTATATTATTTAGTATTGTATAAAAATAGCATTGTGAATGCTAAAATCTCAAATTTAAAAAATAATGGATAGGTTTTTTTAAAGTATGAGTCAGATGCAAAAGCTTACTAAAAGTAAAATATGTTATAATAGTATTACCTACGACAGACCTTTAATCTAAGCATAATGTGCATATTACCAAAATACAAGATGGTACGCAGAAAGATTATATACGGTGAAGATATTATACAAATATCGTTATGTAAGTTTGTGAATTTTAAGTAGATTACCCACTTGAGCACTGCGGCCGCGTCGTCGCCTCGGCAGTATGCCCTTTCGCGCCATGAAGAAACTGAAAATATATAAATAAATGTATACAACACTCACACGGTCTGAAAGGTGAGATCGCGGCTCATGCAGTCAACTACCTGCCGTAGCACTACCATCATGTATACAATATGATACACTATGAAACGTGACGATACACTAAGATACGCTATGTATACGTCATAAAAACCCACCGAATAGTAGATGTAGATATATTGAACTGCACTGACACGTCTGGAAAGTGAGACCGCGGCTCATGCAGTCGACCTCCTGCCGTAGTACTACCATCATGTATACAACATGATACACTATGATACGTGATGATACACTAAGATACACTATGAATACGTCATAGAAACCCACTGTATAGTAGATATAGGTATATTGAAATGCTCTGACACTGTGGAAGGTGAGCCCGCGGCTCATGCAGTCAACTGCCTGCCGTAGCACTACCATCATGTATACAATATGATACACGTCATATAAACCCACCCTATAGTAGATATAGATATATTGAACTGCAATGACACGGTCTGGAAGGTGAGACCGCAGCTCATGCAGTCGACTGCCTGCCGTAGCACTACCATCATGTATACAATATGATACACGTCATATAAACCCACCCTATAGTAGATATAGGTAAATTGAACTGCTTTGACACGTCTGGAAAGTGAGACCGCGGCTCATGCAGTCGACTGCCTGCCGTAGCACTACCATCACGTATACAATATGATACATTATATACTGTACACGTCATAAAAACCTACCGTATAGTAGATATAGGTATATTGAACTGCTCTGACACGGTCTGGAAGGTGAGCCCTCGGCTCACGCAGTCTGCCGCCTGCCGCAGTACCACCTCGCTGCGGCGGATGCGTTTGCTAATACTGTACTCTGGTTGCGTCGATTGGGGCACCTGGGAAGTAAAATTATTTATACTATACAACATGTTACAAAAGTACCCCTAATGCCGAATATGGTAGATAGGGACAATCAAACTGATTAACTTTTACTATGGGACCAACTTTGAAATCGCGAAAAAAAAAATCAGCTGTTTCATACAAAAATTAATTACGAAAATATCAAAATGTATGAAACAGCTGATTTTTTTCGCGATTTCAGAGTTGGTCCATAGTAAAAGTTGTTCAGTTTGATGGTCTCTATACCATTCGGCTTTAGGGGGATTTTTGTAACATGTTGTATACTTCTAAGACTTTCGCGCGTACAGGTTCATTAGAAATAAAACACTTTTTACGAATTACAGCGCGTATATGGTGTTGTTTTAGAATTATTTAGTTTGTATTTATTGATTTTTTTAATTCCCGACGTTTCGACACCTTTCCCGGGAGGGACGGAGTCACGGGAGGACTAAAGCAAAAAGGCTGCTCATATTTTTATGAAATTACCCGCTCGAAACTTTATAACAATGTATTCAAGTTTATTAAATTATTTTATAGCTGCGCTCTGATTTTAACCATTATTACTGAATTAAATTGAATAAAGTTAATTAGAAAACAAGATCTAGCTATTGAATCTACTACCATGTTGTATAATTCACCTACACGAGTTAATGGGGATGAATACTGAGGAATTAATGGTGCCACAAGCGACTGTCCTAAAATCGTTTAGATTGGTTGTTTCAAATGTCAGATGTAATTTCTGACGTATTTTAACCAATCAAAGCCATGATAGCGGTCAGTGGCCCTACCATGAGTTGATGCAAACTGTTTACATTCCCATCATAATAATAATTATCATTATTACATATAAACGAGCTTTGAGCCGGATTTCTAAGGGGGCGGGTCCTGTCTGAAAAGCTACGGATGAGTCGATTTTTTGTAATATTTTACTTATTATTTTAACAGCCTATTAATTTCAAAATGTAGGCGTCATCATGATCATGATCTTGGCAATAGATTAATAAATAAAATATAAAATAAATATTAAAATATAAATAAATATAAATATTTGACAACATCACATACATTGCTCCGATTCCAAAGTAAGTAGCTAAAGCACTTGTGTTATGGAAATCAGAGACAACGGTGGTATCACTAACACCCAGACATGAGCCAATATAGAAAAGTTCGTTTTCTAAATTGAAAGAACCGGGGATCGAACCCGGGACCTCAGAGATGGCGACACCTTGAAAATCGGTGTACAAAGGCACTCGAGGTCACGGAGGTCGTTAAAGGTGAAGGTTTTATAGTTGTGATCTAAGTAAGAACTGAAAACTTATCTGTGGCACAGAATTATTATAGTACTGACCTGTGGCCTATCTCCGACGTGTATAACATTAACTGCCTGCACATACGAAGGTCCTATAGTCATGATCTTGGGCGACATGGCGACGTACTGCTGCGATGACGTCGGCTGCTGTGGTGGGGTCGTCGCCTGCTGGGATCGGAAGATAAGTTCTTTATTAACATCGTCAACCAAACATCATCTTTTAACCTTTCAAACTGTGTAAACAGTTTTGCGGGGCTATGTATTAGACATAAGTTTTCTTTGATTAATTTAATAATTAATTAAAAAAAACGCCTCTGTGGTCTAGTGGTACGCACACCCGTGTAAGACGCAGGGGTCCCGGGTTCAATTCCCAGGAGGGGGTACATTTGTACTCGCTTTGGTTGGTAGGGCTTATTTCAAGTCCGCCTGGCTAGCTACCACCATCTTACCTAGTCTGACGCCATAACAACAATTAAAAAATTGCTGTTTTCCGGCAGTTAGAGGTAAGATAGCCAGTTCCTCAGTGGTGAGGATTCCGGGTGTAGTGCGCTTCCACCTCCGGCCTTATCGTCACCTAACTTCAAGTGAGATGAAGGCCAAGCGCTAACCCGTTGTCAATAAAAAAAAAACATTTTAATGTCCCTACTGAACTTGGGGTACAGGCGTTCTAGGTGTGTCTTCATACGATTTCACTTTCATCTGACGCATGCCTTAAGGCATTCAATACGCCACGCTGACAGTCCGCTTTTCCTTTCAAATTTCTGCCATAGATATCTTTTTGAGAAGTTAGTTCATACGCTATTGAATGCAGTGACGCATGCGTCTGAAAGCGCAAGAGGAACGGGACCGCGACTGTGTCAAGTCACACCTTGTCCTTGACAACCTCGGTTTGGAGGCAATATTTAGAACGTCAAATTTGTATGGCAGAAAGTTGAAAGGGAAAGACTTTGATTGAAGGGGGAAAGCGCACGGTTTGGAGGGAATATTGCATGCGTCTGATACAAGTTGAATTGAAAGTTGAAGCGACTCGGTGAAGACAGACCATTATAGATGAATAAGCGCAATGCGGATTGATGGATTAACTAGCATAGCTAGCCTAGCCGATTGCAAATGCGATGATAATATGATGTGATATGATATGATATGATGTGATATGATATGATATGATGTGATGTGATGTGATGTGATATGATATTATATGATATATGATATGATATGATATGATATGATATGATAACAATATTATAATACATACAGGTACGTGCTGTATAATAAACGCGGGCGGCTCGTCTCTCGTGTCGTACGTGTGGTCGTCGCGTCGCACCGACACCCGCTCCGCCTCCGCCTCCGCCTCCGCGTCGGAGCTGTCGTATTGGCATTGGACGTTGGCGATCGCGAATTCTGCCGATTCTGGAACAAGAAAGGCAAGAGTTCATGACCATCAGGCATTTTTAATGTCCCCACTGCTGGGGCTCAGGCCTTTCTTATGGGTGGACAAGGAGAATGGGCCAAAACCGACCACGTGGGCCCAATGTGGATTGGTGGGTGTTAACGACTGCAAATGCAGCTGGGATCAACGGCTTAACGTGTCTTCCGAATCACGGAGGAGCTCGATATAATATATTTTTGGTCACCATCTCATGACCGACCCTTGCGAAAGTTCCGCAACCGTTGGGCCAGGCGCTATAGGTACTCTAGGTAGTTGTCTCGGATTTCCTAAACACAATGCGTGAAAGTGCTTTTTTAGCTTGCTTTGGAAACAGTACAAAATTACGCGCGTAAAATGACTCGATAGAGTCTATAGAGAGATCTTTGGAAAATGTCATTTCGCTTTTCAGCGGTAGATGGCGCTGTACAAATTTCCCATACAAGATTACTCTATCGAATTATTTTTTACGCGCGTTATTTTTTTCGATAGCTGTTCGTCTTAAGGGAACAGCTATCGAAAAAAATTAAGCGCGTAAAATTAAAGTATTTTTCTAATTTTATTTATGTTAATATAAAAATAGCATTTTGAATGCGAAAAATCTAAATTTAATAATTATATAGCTGTTTCATCTTTATCGATTGTCAAAACATCTGGAAAGATGTTTCTTTCGAATGTGTATTTCCTCACATTGATGAAATTGCGCTGGCTTACAGCGAAGAAGTAAAAAGTACTAGAAAATTTCGCCGCTCCCACTAGCGACTCGGTAGCATAATTGGTCAGTGCATTGGGCCAGAATCCCAAGGGTTCGAGTCTCATCTGAGGTGCTACGGGTGAGTCCATTTTTTCTAGTACTTTTTCTAATATTATTTACCTTAATAGTATCTTATATTATATCAGATCCAAGAAAAATTAAAATATTGTAGTTTGGTTCAAAATGTTTTATTGTACTTAAGTATCTACTTTTTTTATCTTTCTCGAGACTGCCTTTTATTTAAGATACTATGTTATTTCAAAGAAATTGACCTTATATCGATCAGGGGCCGTACCGGTTAACGCATCGAACTTCGGAAAATCTGCCGGGCTTCAAATTAAAACAGATAAATCGAGCCCCAATCGGGCCAAAATGGCGAACCCCAATTCATGATGTCACACTAACATCGATATCTTTTAAATAACTTCGGCGAATAGTACAATATGAAACTCCTTACTTCAATTTATCTGTTTTAAGTTGAAGCTCGGCAGACCCGGCGAAGATCGAAAAGTTAGCCGGTAGGGCCCCAGTATCATATAAAAAGAATGTATATTTTCGGTTTGTGCCCGTTCAATCGATTCCCGACTGAAGCGATTTATCAAAAATCTTTGTTGCAAAAAATAAGTAATACAATGTTTGAATGTAGGTATTACTTATTTAAAAAATTAAAGGAATGGTTCCTATCACTATGCCATCGACAATATTTAGTGACTACTTCCCTTTACTACTTAGGTACTTTCCCTCCAAACAACGTATTTTTTTCCACCTTGTATATTATTAAAATACTCCTAATGCCGAATTTGTTATACAAGGTGTTACAAAAGTACCCCTAATGCCGAATGTGGTACATAGGGACCATCAAACTGATCAACTTGTACTATGGGACCAACTCTGAAATCGCGAAAGATCTGCTGTTTCATACAAAGATTAAAATCGAAAATATCAAAATGTATTAAACAGCTATATTTTTTTCGCGATTTGAGTTGGTCCCACAGTAAAAGTTGATCAGTTTGATGGTCCCTATCTACCATATTCGGCATTAGGGGTATTTTTGTAACAAGTTGTATACTTTACCTTAAATAGGTACTTTATGTTATTTTACTTACCAACTAAACAGTAAACGGTTGACCCTACTTCTGCAGTCAATAGTTATATAAACGATTATTGGGAATCCATCAGTACCCCTTATAGCACGATAATCTATCGAAAAAAAATGCTCTCAAAAAAAAAAAAAATTCTATGGAAAATTTCATTTCGCTTTTCGGCTGTAGATAGGGATATTCGTTGTAACGCGCGCAAAAACATTCGATAGAGTAATTTTGTATGGGAAATTTGTACAGCGCCATCTACCGCCGAAAAGCGAAATGAAATTTTCCATAGATAATTACTCTATCGAGTACTTTTACGCGCGTTTTTTTTTCGATAGATGTTCGTGTTAAGGGTACTGATACTAATTGATGGGATAATATGATTTTTATAATGTTTCAATTAATACTATAATAAAACAAAATTCTTCACGACATAAATCTTATAATTTAAAATACAGTCACCCGTACGATAATTATGACACAATAATTATTATTGCAGCTATTACAATATTATAAATAGACATAATAATTATATAATATAAAATACTATAAGTATTATCTAAAATATTATCACTTGGTTGCATTAAACTTCAATCCTGTGTTGTCGCACTCGATGTTAATTTTTTTATTTTTATTAATTCAAAATATTTTGTTTCGTCAAAAATCATTGGATAGACATAGTCAGTCTGATTACAGCATAAAGTAAAAAAAAACAAAAATCTACAAAAATGTTTAATTATATTTATTGGTTACATAATGCAAAAAAACTAAATAATTAAGTATATCAAAGACTTCTTTTGAACTTATATGATAAAATAATTTTCGTTATAACAGAAAATATTGCACTAACCAAAAAAAAATTAAATATTTTAGTTGAATAAATTACTTAAGTGAACTAAAACTACATGAATGTATACAAAAATTTAATAAAACATTCGTTGTTAAGTGAAAAAGGAAAAAAAAATAGTAACAAAAATTTTTGGTAATGTTTTTAACAATAGAGGTTATTATATAAATATCTATTCACTTTGGATAAAATTGCAACTCTTAAAGTATCCGCTAATTAAGTACACATATTAATTAATTAATTACTTATAGACTAGAAATATTAAGGATTGACATTATTTTGATTTTAAGTATAAGCTGCCTTTTTATACCTACATAATATTATTATAAGTAATTTTAGATGTTTTCTGTGGTAAAGTGTGGGGCATTTAAGAGAGCATAGGTTACATACTAGCGCCGCCATTGGAAAAAAGAACATAGTGCTTAAATAAAGACGAAAATGTGAATTATCTCTCTGTAGTGCATTCCGAAGAAGCTTTGTGGTACTTTTTATCGCTTCAACAATATTTTCTAGCCTGTCGTTTAGTTTAATGGAGATTTTTTGTGAAAAGTGGCCACTTTTAGCAATAAAACCCCATTAAACTAAACAACAGGCTAGAAAATAATGTTTAAGCCTTAGAATATTAACACTAAATGTTATTATTCGAAGGTTTAAGCGATAAAAAGTACCACAAATCTTCTTGGGAGTGCACTACAGAGAGATACCTAATTCACAATTTCATCTTATTTAAGCACTATGATTTTTTTCCCAATGTCTGCGTTAGTGCGCACTAGACTATGCGCCCTTAACGGGAAAAATTTGAGTAAAATTTAATTTGTATCAAAATAAATAGTTTGTCACATGAATCAGACAGTTAGCAAGGAAACTGAACCACATTGAAAAGAGATGTCCCAAATCTTAGCCGCGTCCATGTACAGTATACCAAAAAATAGGTAAAGAAACGATAAACAGTTTAAACCATATTTTTTTTCTAAAATCGTTTTGGTAGGTACAATAATTAGTGCGTTAAAAAAGTAAACACACAATAAAAAATGTCATGACGGAAGATATCGTTTTGATGCTATTTTGCTGTCACTGTTACTGAGTTCTCTATCTGTTTACGCGCGTTATTTTTCTCGATAGATATTCGAGCTAAGTTTTCACATAGCGATTTTTCAAAACTCAACCTATGAAGACAACGAAAACAAAACGCAACGCAACCCACGGAACCACAGACTAAATTCAATGACAGTGACAGATAGTGTTTTTAAGTATAGGTTTCTTTGAGGCTTTCGATTCGAGTAAATTTCAACTCTCATACGGAACCAATGCTCATCCATTTTTGTCGCTGTAAAGTAGTGTGGTTAGTTATTATACAACATGTTACAAAAATACGCCTAATGCCGAATATGGTATATAGGGACCATCAAACTGAACAACTTTTACTATGGGACCAACACTGAAATCGCGAAAAAATAAATCAGCTGTTTCATACATTTTGATATTTTCGATTTTAATTTTTGTATGAAACAGCAGATTTTTTTTCGCGATTTCAGAGCTGGTCCCATAGTAAAAATTGTTCAGTTTGATGGTCCCTATATACCATATTCGGCATTAGGGGTATTTTTGTAACACCTTGTATAATTTATATATATTACCTATAGTATTCGTCAGAATGTGAGTGCTAAGTCAAATTGAAATAGACACACGTACACATTCTGCGCTTTATAATATTGTTTACACGACACTTTATAAATATACAAGGTTTACCTACTGAAACATTTTTCCTTAATAAAATACACAGTCAAGTCAACTATATCAATCTATAAGTAGCAGGCAGTCGTAAATAAATAGAAGATAATATAAAAAAACTATTTAAAAAATAGAAAGAAAATATATAAACGTCTATTGTTTTATAAGAACTAGAGACAACACAAACAAGTTTTATCTTAAAACCATAAACTTATCTATTGCTTTATAAATAAGAAAAACTCTTCTAAACCTATGACTCTATAATTAGTTAAACTAGACATTAGACATTATTTAAATTATTCTTTGACAATGCTTTCATCATCTTTGGCTCTAAATTAATCATTCCCTGTAAAATATTATAACAGAGAACTTTACTTTAAAAAATATATGAAGAACATGTGTACTTACAACGTTTTTTATATAAAAAAACGTTGTATACAAGTTGTTTCAAAATTAAAAGATTTGTAGACAGTTTGTTTTTAACATGAAATGTCACTTTACGTAAGTATTGCTACAATAATGTAAAATATGATTTATTTATTTAAATGTGTCCATGAGATACCTACAATAACAAAAACAGGTTAATACTTAAGTTTGTGTTTAAATTAACATAACTTTAAATACTAGTTCAAATGATTCCAAATAGGAAATACCTATGTATAGTACTTTTCTATGGCCACACATCAATTATTGTAATAATTCCCTGACACCAAACAATACAATTTAAAGAAACGCTTAATATAATTAAGTTTTATCACTTATTACTTACTTATAGTATTTCAATAGACTGCACTATTTGACATAGCTTTTTATAGTAGTAGCCAGGTAGTAGAAATATCTCGCTGCACGCGAGGCAATAAAAAGTGCTAGGGCAAATCTACGTTGTTTCTTACTTCCTGCGTCATTGTCGTTACTCGAAAATCTTTAAAAATCCGATGCATCGCAGTATATAAATTAAAAATAAGCGAATAAATATAATTTATTATCGTACTCTAACAAACCCCTCAGTAAAATATAGTTTGTTGTAGTAGTAGTAGGCAAAAGAGCAATAAGTGGCCACTTTTGGCACATTTGCCTACTACTACTACAACGAACTATATTTTACTGAGGTTATTGTTTGTAAATAAACTATAGAAACTTAGCTTCAATCTGTACGTTTGAATTTTCGATACATTATGTACTTAGCGAGCAATAAATTTAATATAAGGAGGGCGCTGTGAGGGCACTAATCGCCTTAATGACTTTACCCGTGTATTGTTCGTTTTAATTGTCCCGAGTGCAGCGAGATATTGCTACTACTATAACTGCGCACATTGAAGACTAATACATATAATAATAATACTACTAAATCGTTGTTGAAATATGCGATAGTTATAAAATTAACAACATTTTTTTAATTATCTGAAGCTGCGTAGAAAAATATTTTTACGTTGTGAAGTGAAGGTGTCTGAGGGAATTGCAATTTCTCTTTTTAAATATTTCACACATTTTTAATATTTCAAATTAAATTATGTGTCAAATTATATTTCACGCTTTTATTATTTATTCAAAAACTTTGCCCAAAATGTGCGCTTAGTAGGTATAAATGTAACGTTATCGAAATCCATTTTACACAATTATTTATTATAATAAAAAACATTGAGATATTTAATACATTATTACTTACGAAACATATAACCTTAGATATATTTGGCAAGATTAAGTACAATATTTTTTTTTTCTATAATTTATAATACCTTTAATAATAAAATTGTTTGCTGTAATTAAATACAGTTAGAGTTTGTATTTGTTTTTGTATTTATTTGAATTGCTGGTTTTTTAAACTATTTATAGTTGGTGTATGGATGAATGTGAAAATATATTGTTATGTTTATGAAATCACCGAACTTTAATTAACTTTGTTAATTATTTGTTAAAAATGTCATCACTTTAAATGCTGAGCTCATTTTTCAATTTTTGACGACTCTGTATGAAATATACAGGGAGAAAAAAGCAGCCCTTGACGAGTTTCTTGCCTAATGTTACCAGGTCTCCCGCTTAGGGCGCGCGAACTGATGGCATAGCTTCTTTGACATTGACAAGTGCTTGTAACAGCCTAGACTGAATAAATGAGTTTTGATTTTTAAAACTGTCTTCAGTTTCTTAGATAAAAATATACTTATCACTATTCAAAAGTCATACCTATTCTATCACCGAAACATAATTTCCAAGAATAGGTAATTTCCAATCCACAATTCTTTGACTTGGGTTCTCCCAAGAATACAAAAAATAATATAAAAAGGCCTGCTTTACTAGCAAATTCTAGACCTCCATAAATTATCTTTGGTGTAAATATCTTTGAATTTTATTTGCCATTTACATTCACCTATTATACAACGTGCTACAACAGTACCCCTAATGCCGAATATGGTAGATAGGGACCATCAAACCGATCAACTTGTACTATAGGACCAACTTTGAAATCGCGAATAAAAAATCAGCTGTTTCATACAAAAATTAATTACGATTAATATCAAAATGTATGAAACAGCTGATTTTTTTTCGCGATGTCAGAGTTGGTCCCATAGTAAAAGTTGTCCAGTTTGATGGTCCCTATATACTATATTCGGAATTAGGGGTACTATTGTAACATGTTGTATTTTAAAATTATACGTTATTTTAATGTTAACGCTTTATAGGTCAAATTGCGAAATTGGTTGATATATATAAAATTGATATATTACTTGATTAATTCAAGAAAATAAGTAATTTGCTTGCTCTATGAAGTGCCATTTCATTTAAATAAATTAAATACTTAAAATTGTACGATACTATTTTAAATTAGGTATAATAATTTTAGAAATAAAACACTTTTTACCGATTACAAAGCGTATATTATTATTAATTCATGTTATTTTAGAATTATTTAGTTTGAATTAATTGTTTTTTTGTAAAATAATTTTAATAATATACGCGCTGTAATCCATAAAAAGTATTTTATTTCCAATGTAATATTTCCAGTACGCGCGGAAGTCTTTGAAGTGTATAATGTTACCGGCCAAACCCGATTTCAGGACAAACTGGTTTTGCCTAGGCTAAACTAGTTCTTCCTATAAGCGATAGGGTTAACTGGTATAGCCTAGACCAAACTAGTTTGTCCTAAGCCCGATTTGATAAACCAATTTAGCTACAAAGAAAACTTTTAATGCACTAGGTATGTTTTGACCACTCGCAGAGGAACGAGCGAAGCGAGCGGAGCTTTGTAATATCAGGATCAACAAGTTTGGCCTAGCCTAAACTGGTTTATCCTATAGGGCTTAAGACAAACTGGTTTGGTCTAGGCTATACCAGTTAATCCCATCGCGTATAGGAAGAACTTGTTTAACCTAGGCTAAGCTAGTTTGTGTTAGCTTCTGTTTTTACTCGACGAATTAATGTTTTATACTTCAGCAATAAATTTTTCTTATTCCAATTCTCAATTATTTTATATCCCTTTTACAATGGATCCTCATACCTCTCCGACCTCGTCTCCGTCATCAGATCCAATGGATCCAAGATCTGATTAGCTCTAGTCCCTCTCCTGCCCTTAGAAAACTGACTCTTAATATCATATTTTTCCATCCAATTCCTCAGCGTTTTTCTTGGCACGCCGTATTTATTGGACGCTGCGTAGACACTGTACCCCTTCTTCACAGCTATCAAGGCATCTCTCAAATGCTGGGAAGAATACTGCTTGTAGGATTTCTCTTGGAAAACATCAGTTTCTATATTCACGATGGCGTTCGGTCTTCTTCCGACGATCCGCGGCCTCGCGTGTATATTCAGAGGTATCCCATGATCCACATCAATAAAATGTCTCGTGACTATTTCTGTTGAAGTCCTGACACCTGCAACAAGCAAGGTAAGAAACTGCCCTTAGTACAAGAGTCTTAAAAAATAAATTTCTGGTTTTTTTTTTTGTGATTTTGGGCGTTCCTTTTCCTTGCTTCTCACTGGTGTCGGACCCTAAGGACTCAGGTGTAAAAAGCTAGGAAAAGCCGCTCTGGAGCCCTACCGGCTAACTTTTCGGACTTCGGCTGCCTACTGATTATGTAACTTTGTTGCAATCAACTCTGACAGAAATCGTAGTTACATTGCTGATTTAGTAAGAACCAATGTGACAACTATCTTAATTAAAGCAGCAATGTAACTGTTTCAATCGATTGCAATCGTGAATTGTTAGACAGAGTTACGTAATCAGCCCCCTGGTCTGCCGAGCTTCAACTTAAGACAGATAAATCGAAGTAAGGAGTTTCGTATTGTACTATTCGACGAAGTTATTTAGAAGATATCGATGTTCGTGTGACATCATGAATTGGGGTTCGCCATTTTAGCCCGACTGGTGCTCGATTTATCTGTTTTAATTTGAAGCCCGGCAGACTTTCCGAAGTTCGATGCGTTAGCCGGTACGGCCCCTGAAGGGTTATTGCCTATTCTAAAGGAGTATGATAGAAAAATAAGTATTTTTTGTAACAATGACCTCGAGTTTTTAGTTTGTGTTCATTAAGGGGATTACATAGATATGACGACCTCCGTGATCGAGTGACTTTGTACACCGGTTTTCAAGGTGTCGCCATCTCTGAGGTCCCGGGTTCAATCCCCGGTCGGGTGAATTTAGAAAAACGCACTTTTCTATATTGGTCTGGGTGTTTGTAATACCACCGTTGTCTCTGATTTCCATAACCCAAGTGCTTTAGCTACTTACTTTGGAATCGGAGCAATGTATGTGATATTGTCAAATATTTATATTTATTTATTTATATGCCAGAATTAGCAGCTTTATAACGTTCGAAATAATATCGAACTAATAGCTTTAACGTTAAAGTACAAATCAGCGCGTGCTCTAGCGTGGTGGTTACGCCGCGTCGCGATCAATGAAATTTGAGGTTTTTATTGATTTTGAACCATACTTTTAACTTAAAAATATGATTTTTAAATTTTAATGCGGTTTTTATAATTGAACCCGCAACCTTTGGATATCCGGTCCAATGCTCTGACCGCTGAGCTACCGAGTCACTAGTGGGAACGTCGAATTTCTTCTAGTATATCAACTCTTACGCTGCGAGTCGTATTTTTTCTAGTATATTATTTAGTATTATATAAAAATATGATATTACTTATTATTTTTAATATCACGAAAACCTATTTTAAAAAACAATAATGTATTAATTTGGTCTAATAACTTTCGAGATAATTGGGTTACAGTTTTGAAAATCAGCTCAAAAGAGATTTAAACAAAAAAAGTCGTTCATGAATAATTTAATTTAAAAATTAAAACTACCAATCTTTCTTCGTAAATGATCTATCAATAACATATATTTTTTAAGACATAATAATATAAACATATCTGCATTTGCAGTCGTTAACATCAACCAATCCGCATTTGGCCTGCGTGGTGGGTTATGACCCATCTTCCTTATCCACCCATAAGGAAGGCCTGTGCCCCAGCAGTGGGGTCATTAAAAATGGTAAGTGTCCAAGGTCCAAACAAACATAACTATGATTATTTCACAAAAAAGCATCAAGCGCTTAAAAAAACAAATAAAGTTTTTAATTTAATTTATTAACTCTCATTTAATAGCAAAACTGGTACAATAGTAATAATTAATGTATAACTATTTAAGTCCAGGGCGGAAACAGAGGCCTTCATTTAACTATGTATACAAACAAACATGTTGTATATTCGTATTTTACATTATATGCGGTTATTTTACAGTTTTGAAGCTAATAGTGGGCTCACTTTTGAATTTTACTGTATTTACTATATTTGTATACATGTGTATTTTATTTAAGCATATATATAATATATAATTTTATATATTTCTAGTATATTATTTAGTTTTGTATTTAAGAACACAATTTATATTGTATTTTTATTTAGATTATACAAATGAATAAACGAAAAAGTTTTTTTTAAACTATATATTCTAAAACTATTTTATCATTTTTTAATGGTGAACACAGTTCTATGTATTATTCAGTAGATACGTTTTTAACAAAAAAGAAAGTGTTGATCAAAATTGAGCCCTTAATGTATATTGAGATGCTATGACAATGTCTAAAGATAAAATTTAGGGAAGGATATATTATAATCTGTATTATAATTTTTCACAACTTTGGTTAGAGATATATAAGTTAGGGCCACCACTTTCAAGTTGCAAAATATATATTTTTGTATACATTTGTTGTATACAAAGAAAAAGACATGGTTAGGTTGTGTTTTCTCCATTGTTATGTTTGAACTACTTATTATCATTACTTTAACACAGAAAAATCGATGTTCGAAAATAATTTATTTATTGAAAATAATATTCAACCATTTACAAAGAATTGTCTGAACAATTCTGCACTGCACTCTTATTTTATTTTAGAAAATAAGGCATAATATTAATAATACCCTTAAGAATGTAGGTGTAAGTACTTCAATAAATATTGGAAAGGCACAAAGCTCACTTTTTGTATACAAATATTTGGACAAAACTAACTTTGTATACCTACCTACAATACAAGTTAAGAAATCACATCAAGAAAAACTAAATTTGTTGTTGATAATGACTACAATTTGATAGCCTTATTTATAACCGGAAGAAATAAATATAATGCACATTTATGAAAAAAGTTAAGTTAGGATATTTTTTAGAGTGGCAACCCTTAGAAAAATCAATTGTTGCTACCAATTAAACAAAACAAATATTTCTTTTCAACTTTGGACAAATCTTTGGTGTAAATAAAAATACATTATTCCATTTTATAAATGTAAACCTAAAATAAGACTTGATTGAGAGAATTAAATTGCAATATTTTTCAAGTATCTTATAATTTTTAAATATATTTATTTTAATAAGTCAACTATATTTTATTAAAAACATACAAGTAGTACTATATCTTAAGTACAAACAGGGTACACAAAAACTTAAACTTAGGCTAAGTAGCAAACATAATACTGTATATTAAAAATTATATAATATATAAATAATTATAGGAATCAGTTTAGTACTATACATAATTCAATAATTTTTCGGCGTAAATTAACTAAAATATTTTATAAACCTAAATAATTTTCCTTGTCAAATAAATAAAAATTAAATATTTTTTTATCTCAGTCAAAATTAAATAAAAAAATGCCTCTTGAACTTTTTTACTTTTGATAGATGTTTTAACAAATACAAAATAAATATTTTAAGCGACATAATTAGTTTCTATGAATCAAACTGATTCCTATAATTGTATTGTTTATTTAATAATAATAATAGTATAATATTAATAGTAATAATTCTATATCTACAGCAGCTTAAAACTAACGATTTATGTATAATTTAAGTCTAAGGAGGCACTTGATGGGTTGCTACAGTGTTCCGTATATTTTATCAACCAATTTTTAAATGTTGCCATCGCATTTATTAATTTTTATTTTGTAAAATATCACTAAGGCGCTGTCTACACGGGCGAGAGAACCGCGACGAGTAAGCGCTTCTTCTATCGTCGTATCGCCGCGACAACATCGTTGTGTGGAGACGCATTCATAGAGAGTATACAAGGTGTTACAAAAATACTCTTAATGCCGAATATGGTATATAGGGACCATCAAACTGAACAACTTTTACTATGAGACCAACTCTCAAATCCCGAAAAAAAATCAGCTGTTTGATACAAAAATTAAAATCGAAAATATCAAAATGTATGAAACAGCTGATTTTTTTTTCGCGATTTCAGAGTTGGTCCCATAGTAAAAGTTGTTCAGTTTGATGGTCCCTATATACTATATTCGGCATTAGGGGTATTTTTGTAACACGTTGTATAGAAATACGTGGCACGACGATAATATCGCCTAACGCTACGTAAAACGTGAAATATTAGTAGAATTTTCTTACTTTCCATAAACTACACGGAACACTCCAGCAAGTGGAAAAAAACACATTCAAAGCAACGAAACACTTTGGAAACAAGAAAAGATATGATTTGCGACTTAAAAAACAAATAGCGGATGTTTATTTTAATATATTATACGTTTTTTTTTTATTATATAGATAGGTTAATATCACGTGTTAAACAGGTTATTTGTAAAACACTAACAACCTCCCAGTAGTAGATATCTAACATCATAAACAACAACATTGTTCTACGACATTTCCGAAAAAAGAAAAAAAATCCCTTTTTTGTCTTTTCGGAAAGTCGTAGACCAAACGTTGTTTTTTTTTTTAATTTTATTTATTTAGGAAACAGCAGCATATATTATACAAACTTAATAATAACATGTAACTATGTTAGCACATTATAACCTAACAGTTTCCACTGTTAGTTCACACAGATACAATTTCTGTTGAGTAACAAAGATGCGATCATAATAAATGTACTTTTTTAAATAAATGCCTGGACAATTTCACACAGCGCCATCTATCTAGCACCAAAGTAAACAAAGCTTGCAATATGGGTGCTAGACACTGACCTGAATTTTTTTTTATATGGAGGTCAGTGGTGCTAGACAACTGATAAACTAATTATATTCTTTTTTAAATATATACTTTTTAGTATACATAGTAACACCCAGACCCGTCGCAGTAATTAAAATTCAACATTTCAATTTCTGCCCGGCCGAGAATCGTACCCGGGACCTCTTGCGTGGTAGATCGGCATGTTGACTACTGCACCAGGTCGTCAAGAATAATAAAAAACATAGCATAACATAGCAAGCATAAAAGAAATAGCAAAAAAAGTTTAAAAACTTTGTACATTTTGGTTTTAAAATGTTGTTTATGATGTTGTTAATGATGATATCCACTCTTGCGAGGTTGTTGGTGTTTAACAAATAACCCTTGTTGTCTGTATTACTCAATAGACTTTGGAGACAGCGGGGTGTTTAAAAAACACCCTGTATATTTATGATTTTTTTTAAATATTTTTTTTTACCTAAAAAAAACCTGTTTATTTACAAAGTCGCAAATCAAAATACTTTTATTAATAAAAAGGAACATTTTATTTAAAACTAATGCAATCGATTGACTTCCGATTTAAGCATACATTCGATGCCGATAAGTTAAGTACGCATAAATAATTTTAATTTTAAATAAATTATTGTTTTACAAAGTAATAAACTTTTATTTAAATTGAAACAAGCAGTTATATATTGTATAAGTACTTCAATAAGTATTTTGGCTGATTTTTTTAGTTTTACATTTAAGAGAAAAACTTACAAAAACTCAATATTGTTCTTTTTAATTTAGATTTTAGCATTCACAATGCTATTTTTATACAATACTCAATAATATACTAGAAAAAATACGACTTGCACCAGATCATATATATTTTTAGACGGGAATCAAACCCGCGACCTTTGGAAGTCCGGTTCAATGCTCATACCTCGAGCTACCGAGTCACTAGTGGCATCGTCGAATTTCTTCTAGTATATCCCACTCTTACGCTGCAAGCCAGCGCCATCTCACCATTGTACAAGGAATTACCTCGACATCAACTGAATACCTTTCCAGATATTTTTAAACAATTGATTAAGATGAGAAGCCACAGCGTTATTTTATCAATGAGCTCAATTTCGGTTTTATGGTAAGTTTTAATTTAAGTTTATCTTTTTTAATTCATGTTTCAAGTTGCAACTATATTTCAAAATCAGCCATTTTTCGCTTAGCTTAAAATTAACGCTAAAATTTCATATTAAGTCTTTTCTTTTATTTGGACGAAGTCCGTTCAAGCACACGTTTTCAAAAGGCCAATATAGTTTCATTTTTTACTAATTAAATACCAAATTCAACTAATACTTAAATAATACTAAAACACGATTTAAATGTAAATAGTAACTTAACATGTAGGTACCATGAAAACTACCATTTGGTAGTATTTTCACACTGGCAACATTAGCTTTACATCTAATTTAGCACGAATATGAATTTGATTTTTTTTACTAAAAAAACGAAAACAATCTTTGGGTTTCATATTGCAATAAGCTGAAGTTTTTTTTAGAAAAAAACAACAAAAAATGTAATAATTTATCGTTGGGTAAATATAAATTTTTTACTAATCTTTATTTTTTTTCCCTTAGGCAGTATATTTTGTTTCGTATACGCCATATTTAACAAACTTTAGTACTAAAAAGCCATTTGGTAAAACTCTTGTAGAATACGCAAGCTGTAAAATGATAATACTTCTAGCCCTTTATAAAACAGGTTTTCGCAAATTCGTTTAAAACTAAAAATAGTAAGTACTTTTTAACAAAAAAAAAAATTGTCTAAATTTTTTACTAAAATTTTTTAGACAGAAAAGGTTTTTTTTTTAATTTTTATTCATGCAACGACATGTCGACTGCACTAGCGTCATTTTGGTCATCATTAGTTTTAGGGTCATTCTTCAATTCATCATCGCTAGAAACAGTACTTAGGAAATGTTTCCCGAAATCCATTTCCGCGTCATAAGACGCCACATCCGTTTCCGTTCCGCTTTTTTCGTATATCTGTTCAGGGTTGTCAGTAAAATTGTTGTATTCCTTCTGTTTTTTGCTGTTTTCAACGAACTGTTTTAGTTGTTGAGGCATCGGGAAGGAGGACTTAATGTGACAACGCTTCATCCAGTTGCGTAGAGATTTTCGTGGAACTTTGTGTGTTTGGGCAGCCCTGCAATGGAAAGTAAAAATAAATAAAATAACCACTTGATTAAATAAAAATGAATAGACAAATTACTGTTTTGTAGAGTTTTTTTTACATTTTTGAAAGTTAACTTGATAAAACCAAATATGAAACGCATATCCTTAGATTGTGATTAATATTTTATTTATCTAATTACCCAGGGATGCCAAAGATACGGCCCCTGGGCCACATCCGGCCCGCAAGCCATCTCAATATGGCCCGCGACCAGAATCTATTTATTTTTTTATTCTCAAGCTCAAGATAACTCCTTTTTGTTGCCTTTGTATAAAAATTTAAGTACTTAAACTTAATAAATAAAGATTATAGGTAATTTAGTATGTGTTTGAGTTTTTAATTTTGAGTCTGGCCCGCTAACACAACCTAAATCTTATAAATGGCCCTTTAGAAAAATCAGTCTGACACCCCTGACCTAGAAGACCACATATTTTTCTCTTAGACTTTCATATAAGACAGAAAGAGTAAAATTGTAATTAATAAAACACGGTTTGTATATCGCGTGATAATACAGCGATTTACCGACACTCAACTGTCAAAAGCCACTGTCTTGTGACAGTTAAACTTGATAAATCGCTATATCATTCGTGTTTCGGTGGTCATACTAGGGGGCTGCATGACCACCGAAATGCGATATAATATAGCGATTTATCACTTTTAACTGTCAAAATCACGCGATATATATTGTGTTTCGGTGATCATGCTAGGAGAACTGAACAACTGCAGTAAAAAAATAGTTGTTACCTATATATACTTCCTCCTTTCTTCACATCCATGAGGGCAGCCCACATAGCCTCATTAGAATATCTCCTATTGGGGTTAAATTTTCCCATCATAACCCTCTCCAAATCTTTGCGTGACAACCCTGACGAGCTAACTTCTTTCCCCTCCAAAAACTGATCCAAATCCGACTTCAAAACAGTCTCTCCAATATCCATATTTTTGTCTTTGAAAAGAGGTGGTCTACCCCTTCTCCTAATCTGTGCTTTTTCAGGCTCTTTTATCTTTGGTATTAGTTCAACTTCTGATTTTGCCGGTTGTATTTTTTCGCGTACTTTTTTCTGACCGGCCTTTAATAAGGACACTTCTAGTTCTCCATTCTGTTCTAGCCAAGATTTGTAATAATCGTTTTCGGATTTTTGATAATCTTCAGTGTTCGTATTGAGACCGTATTTAGTGAATTCGTTGCGAATTTCTGTTGCATTCATTTTTGATAACCTTGTTATGTAATCTGAATTTGCCTTTGCGAGAGTTTGCAATTTGTTTTGGAAAAATAACTCGCTTTCCGGTTTCACGCGAATGAAATTGCGGCGTCCTGAAAAAATGACTTTTTTAAGACAAATAAGATTCACATTAAAATAAAAAAATCACGATGTGAACCATGAATGCTAAGGAAAAAAATAAACAGAAAAAAACCGAAAAGACTGAAATGTCTGTAAGATAGTCCTGTGTAAAAAATAATAGTAAAAAATTGGGATTAATAAAAAAAAAATGTTTTTTAATTTTTTTTTATTGGTTAAATTAATAAATAAACATTCATGGTTCATCTATTGTTCTACTAAATACCAATCAATGTAATAGCCTACCTTACAGACATTTTTTTCTTTTTGCGTCTTCCGGTTTTTTTACAATGTCCTTTCTTGATACACTTTAGCGAATGGTTTTCTTTGTAAAAAATATAAGATCGTTAAAATATATTTTTATTTTTTTAAAACGGTTCGGTATACTCTAAATAGACAATATTTTTGTTTTAATTTTTAATAAACTCGTTTGTATTTTGTAATAATTTAATATTTTATTTACAATTACAAAGCTTATAAATTTTAATTCAATAAATGAGTTTTATGAATTTTTCTTATTTTAATCTTTCCGAACTTTTTCCGAAGTATTTTTACAAGGAAATTAATGATTATTCAGGACCAAAATTAAATAAAAATAGTAAAACAGATTAAATTAGATTATAACTTACCGGAAGTTTGTCCTAAACTGCTGCCTGGTTTGCCTGGTTCTTCGTCCTGAAAAAAATATATTTAAAACTGAATTTTAGTTTTTTTTATGTCACAGAACGGGACGAACGTCGTCCGATATTTGTGATTCTGTTTTTGTAATAGGCCCTCGGCACTTTTAAATGCGGCACGAAGTGTGTGTAATACTGTGCTGTGTATGTAAAGTAAAAAAGTAAAAAATGGCTTTATTTAAATAAACTTAGTAATTAAGCGCTTTTGAATCGTCTACATTTTTCTACCACCCGTTCCAGACTTTTTAACTGACAAGAAGAACAGGCGCAAGAAACTTATCAGCTTTAACAGAAATAAGTAGCGATATTTACAAACTTAAATATATCGTTACCAAATACAATACATACTACAGGTTATAAACAACAAAGTACTTACTAGCAAGTTATTGTGTTACATCATTTCCACGCATTTCGGTCTTTCAGATAATCTACTTTATAATAACCTTTACCCATGAGCGCCTTTTTGACATGAATTTTAAATTCATGCAAAGGTAGATCAATCACTTGATTTATGTATTGTTCTGTGTATGGTTTATGTATCGATTGTGTATGATTTGTGTACGATCTATGTCCTCACCTCATTATACTCCATATTGTCGTGGTCCAGTTCTCCGTAATACAGTCCATCTTCTTCGACCGTTTCTTCTTTGACAGCCCTATCTTCTGACTTGTGTTTCTTAGGTCCATTGTGTGTGAGCGGGGGGTTCTTTTGAGATTGGTGCGGTTGTGGGGTGGGGCCTAAAGGGAAAACAAGAGAAGGATGTTGATAAATTATGGTAGAGTAGAAAGGCTACTTATGCCTTAAATGAATCTAACTACGGAGTTTAGATAGTGATCTCTGATTGGTCAAAAAACTCGGTAGTTAGAGTTCACGCGCAAAATCTAACTAAAGACTTTTTTGACCAACCTGTCTCGAGTTTTTTGTCTTTGAGGTAAATAATAATAAAATTGCGACGCAGGTTTGGGTTAGAGTAGTAGTTTGCACGCAAAATCTTATTACGGAATTTTTTGACCAATCAGAGATCACTATAGAAACTCCGTAGTTAGATTTTGCTTACATGCGGCTCAATTGTTTTTTTTCTAGCCTATGGCTGTGTTGTCAGTTGGATATATTAAATTGAATTATTGAGAATCATATTAATTTTGAATAATTGTATTGACTTGATATTAAGGAATATTTATGACATATTAATTGAATTGGAAACATTTAAAATTGTTGACAATGAACGACATCAGTTATACATAAAAAATGTAATACCAAATAATATAATAGAAAAAATACGACTCGCAGATTATGTTCTCGGACGGGACATGATCCGGTGCGAGTCGTATTTTTTCTAATTTCAAAATAAAAAATGTTATTTGATTTTTTTATTGTAATACATATACGTACCCTGTTACTAATAAAGATTGTATAGCAGATGTATAAGTTATACAGTGTTTTGTCCTTTTCTTTTTAATGACAAACTTAAACGGCCTTACCACAAAAGATTTTAAAACACTGTTCAACAAGTGCTTAACTTAGACACTGTTTAAATGTGATGCTGTCACTTTTTTGACAATATTGTTTGAAAGAGATGGCATCACATTTAATCAGTGTCTAAAATAAACAGTTTTTTAAACCTTTTGTGGTAAGGCCGAAATAGTTTGACAGAGAGTTACCGCTGTGTAACTTATACATCTGCTATACAATCTTTATTAGTAAGGGGGATAATCTAAAATTTGTATGCCCCAGAGGCCAATTACACATATTATTTTGTAACACCATAAATTACCTAAATAAATGAATAAATGAATTAAATTAACACAAGTGCTTTAGCTACTTACTTTGGAATCGGAGCAATGTATGTGATGTTGTCAAATTTTTTTTTTAGTTACTTTGGAATCGGAGCAATGTATGTGATGTTGTCAAATATTTAAATTTTTTAGCTACTTACTTTGGAATCGGAGCAATGTATGTGATGTTGTCAATTTTTTTAGCTACTTTGGAATCAGAGCAATGTATGTGATGTTGTCAAATATTTTTTTTAGCTACTTTGGAATCGGAGCAATGTATGTGATGTCAAATATTTAAATTTTTTTAGCTACTTACTTTGGAATCGGAGCAATGTATGTGATGTTGTCAAATATTTTTTTTAGGTACTTTGGAATCAGAGCAAAGTATGTAATGTTGTCAATTTTTTTATATTTTTTTATTGAATTGGATTGGAAAAGAAACCCGCTATTTCAGAGCTACGCAGTATCTCACCATTGGTGGTGTGCTGCGCCTGCGCGACGAGCGCCTCGCTGGCCACCGTGTAGTCCTTGGTGTCCGGCTTGTTGGACAACTCGGGGGACAGCCCTGAAGTGTCGCTAGAGCAGAGACCTGGACCAGAGACAATTATTATCCTTATTTAATAACTATAATAATGTTGAGGATAGGGCACGAACCACTTAAACACGTGTTTCCAGTTTTTGGTTTTATTGACAACTTAAACTATTTACAATTGTTTTATAAAAAGATGTCACTGAGATTTAGAATTTGGAAGGTAGACCATAGAGAAACGCAAAAAGGCTGTATGTTGCTGGTCGGTAACAATAATATTATAAGAAGTGTCGCTAGAGCAGAGACATTGAAATTGAAAAATTCTTTTTTTCAAATAAGCTCACATAATAAGCATTTTTAAATCGTCAATTCTTTTACTCTACCACCCATTATGACGTCTTTTAGCTGACAAGAAAAATGGGCGCAAAAAACTATCAGCTTTATCAGAAGGAACGATATTTAAAATAATAATTTTACCACACGCCACCACCGTGCGTTTTTGTTTAAAGTTTTTTATTTTATTTCGGAAGGTACCTATAATGTTTCCTCGCAAATATATTAAAAACGTATTATGGCACACGGTTGTTAAGGTTTTTTAAAACTCCTTACCAACCTTGTATCATAAACTATTATTGCATTCGAACCCCTCACCTCTGATCTGCAGCGCTTCAGCAGACTTGAGCAAGCTGGGCAGCTCCTCTTGGGTGACGTTCACCTCGCCCTTGTACATAAAGTCTACTAGGGCTTGCATCTCGCTGAACCTGCAATCGAAGTGAGGTTGAATAAACGAGTGAGTGACAGACCGAATGAAATAAATGGTTGGGTGAATAGACAGCAACTTTGTCAAAGTCTGTAAATTACTTACAGTCAAAGTCAAAAAGTCTTTGTTCAAATAAACTTAGAAATTAACTTAACACCCGTATTCACAAACATTACTATGAGGCCTCACAGTGGCTACGGACGCACAGCGTCGTCCCAACTACCAATCACACGTAACACGTAAAACAAACGAGCCAATCACAGCATAGGCAAGGGTCGTTTGAGTATTGAATATGGATTAGCTGACAAGACGACTTCCATACTTACTACCACCTCCTGGGTTGACAAAAATCTTCGTACGTACGTCAAGTTTCTGAAACATTTCTTCATGTTTGAGCTGAGAAAGTATAGTCCCAGACAGTAAGAAACCATTCGTTTTATATGAAAATAAAAGGAGAAATAACATTCCTTTCTAACTTTTTAAATTTTGAGATTTAAGCATTCACAATGCTATTTTTATATAATACTAAATAATATACTAGAAAAAATAGGATGGCGCTGGCTTGCAGCGTAAGAGTTGATATACTAGAAGAAATTCGACGTTCCCACTAGTGACTCGGTAGCTCAGCGGTCAGAGCATTGGACCGGATATCCAAAGGTCGCGGGTTCGATTCCCGTCCGAGAACATGATCTGGTGCGAGTCCTATTTTTTCTAGTATATTATTTAGTATTCCTTTCTAAGTTCCTTGTTAGGTCTTTATAGTATAAGGTCCTGGGACCTTGTGCTATGAAAGGTTTTTTGAAGCAAGAGTCTGTAATCAGCTTATCTAACTGCTGAAACTGTAGGATATAATCTATTCTTATAATTATTTAAGTAACCTGATATCCCTCATCAATACAATGGGATGCCTGTGAGGGGATTGCAGCAGCATCCTCTCCAGATAACCCGAGCAAGCAGACAGCGCTAGCTTGTGACGTCTCGGATGCATAAACATTGGAAGTCATTGTAGAGCGAAGAGAGATATACGAGAGTGGAATAGAGAGTGACTTATGACCTAGGTATTATTTTTATTGGGACTCTGGTAGATTGAAGGAGCACTGACTGGAAGAAGTGAAGGCATGAGTGAGGACTAGCTCACACCATCAGATGCTCAGGGGGTCTAGCCAAAGTAACATTTGCAAATCGTCGTTATTGCTTCGCTTTTGAAACATGTATGAGATTGACATAAGGTTTCGTTATCAATCGAAATTTAAAACGTCAAATTCATACATTTTTCGAAGCGAAGCGATAGCGAAAATCTGTAAATGTTGCTTTGGCTAGACCCCCTGGATTGAGGAACAATTAGCTCATTTCAATGGAAATCATTGGTTAAGCTGGGATATTCCCTAACAAGAGAAAAAAGTCACTATCTCATACCCTAAGGGGTTCGTTGGGTGAGTTCGTTGGGTTCTGCATCAGCGTCTTTCCAGTTCTTACTGGCTCTTCTCAGTGCAAGGTGTTTGGAATAGTTTGACGCAAGTTTGTGTTATTTATTATTATTATTTGGAAGGGGGGACGCCAGCGAAGGGTGATCAGTCTCCCTAATCGGAACCATTTCACCCATTCATTTTTCAAGTTTGTGTTTGTGACCAGCTAATTGAATCCCTCATAAGCTCGATGGGATATTTGCAAGCCGTCGGTGTCTTTTCAGTTCTTACTGACTCTTCTAAGTGCAAAGTGTTTGCCATGGGATAGTTAGCGCAAGTGCTTGTGACTAGCTAATTAAACTGCTTATCTCCTGTCCTCAGAAGAACAATGTGATACTTGCAAGGCTTCTGCAGCAGAAGCCTCTCCAAACAAGCTGAGCCAGCCAACAGCATTATTTTAAGCTTACTAAGTTTCTTGCTGGGCCCATACCGGCTAACGCATCGCATTCGGAAAATCTGCCGGGCTTCAAATTAAAACAGATAAATCGAGGCCCAATCGGCCAAAATGGCGAACCCCAATTCATGATGTCACACGAACATCGATATCTTTTAAATAACTTCAGCGAATAGTACATACGAAACTCCTTACTTCAATTTATCTATTTTAAGTTGAAGCTCGGCAGACCCGCCGAAGTTCGAAAAGTTAGACGGTAGGACCCTGGTTCTTTTAGGAATCGTGGCATTGGGAAGAAAAAGCAGAAGACATACCTCATATCCCTCATAAGCACGATAGGATGTTTGCAAGGGTTCTGCAGCAGCAGCCTCTCTAAATAAGCTGAGCAGGCTGACAGCACCAGCTTGTGGCATCTCAGCTGGCGGGACTCGCACGCCAGGGTCACGTCTGCGAACTGTTCCGTCAGTAACAGGCGAGGGAATACCGCCTGGAAGAAAAACACAACATTTATACGAGGTTATATTAACTAGTCAACATGATAAAACCGGACAAGTGCGAGTCGGACTCGCCTACCGTGGGTTCCGTACAAACTCGATGATTGATTACGTACTTTAAATAAAGACTATATTTTTTATGATTTAATTACAAGTGTATAGTTTTAAAATCTTTTCTGTACTCGGACAAGTTTTTTCGCATTCACTTATACAACGTGTTACAAAAATACCCCTAATGCCGAATATGGTATATAGGGACCATCAAACTGATCAACTTTTACTATGGGACAAACTCTGAAATCTCGAAAAAAAAATCTGCTGTTTCATACAAAAATTAAAATCGAAAATATAAAAATGCATGAAACAGCTGATTTTTTTTTTGCGATTTTAGAGTTGGCCCCATAGTAAAAGTTGTTCAGTTTGATGGTCCCTATATACCATATTCGGCATTAGGGGTATTTTTGTAATACCTTGTAAAACAATATTTACCTGTAAGTTTGTGTGATAAGAGTTCCATCTTACACAGAACTGCTGCGGAGGCGCCGCCATTTTCCATCAATTTTCTCCGACAGTTCAATTCAAAACATTCTACTTATAATATCTTTGGCATATTATCTACATTTATTTAAATTGCACTACCATTAAAACGGTCCACAAAAAGTATCAATATCACAGTAACAGGCTAAGATTTTTTTTAAAAGTTTTTTTAAGTACAAACAATATTTTTAAGTAGAAACTATTTAGACTAGACTGTATATTTTTAATACTGGAACCGATGTCTTGTTTATATATCTGAAAACAAAAAAAAAAAACAAATGATTATCAGCCATTTTAAATCCATCCTTAAGGATGGATAAGGAAGATGGGCCATAAACACCACGCGGGCCCAATGTGGATTGGTGGGTGTTAACGATTGCTAATGAAGCCTGGACCAACGGCTTAACGTGCCTTCCGAAAGGAGGTCTAGATAATAAATTTTCGGTCACCCATCCCATGACCGACCCTTGCGAAAGTTGCTTAACCTCCGCAATCGCTGGGCTGGGCTGGGTATATTATTAATTCAGGTGTTGTTTTAGAATTATTTAGTTTGTATTTATTGGTTTTTAGAATTCCCGACGTTTCGACAACTTTCCAGGGGCCGTGGTCACGGGAGGACCACGACCTTTCTTAAAAAAGGTCTTGTGGATGACGTCTAATGTTTATTGAATAACGTTACAACATTACAAAATGCGTGCAATAGTTTAAAACAGGTTTGAACCAACAGTGGCCACTTTTAACAAAAACGCGTTTCAAAACTGTTTGAATGCCTTTTCAAACTGTGTAAAGTTATTCAATAAATATTAGACGTTATTAACAAAACCTTGACTGATTCCTTTTTTAAGAAATTGGGCTTATTTAGAATAAATAAAATAAAATCGACTGGCGGCGCTAGTTGGCTCATGTCAGCCCCTTAATACTCTAAGATATAATATAAAAAAAATATAATGCAAAGGATCTTAAGCAAAACCTGCGATCTAATACATAATTTAGTAAGCTTATAGAGACATCATTACATCTCGCTCTAAAGACAACCTACAAAAACTTATTACATACAACAAACTTTTGGCGTCAGTGCGAGCGAGACAACCATACGTCGGGATGTTACTCTACAGCAAAAGTTACAAACAAAAAGGTGGAACATAAAAATCAATACTGTACTCAGTTAAGAAGGGATGGTCTGGCCCTACGGTATATATGTGCGATAACACAAAATACAATAATACTTGTGGCTCTATGAGCAGCAGACATCGCGTCTGTTACATTTTTTATCATTTTTCGAAATGTTTTTCCCAAACTCCGCCATTTTGAAAATTGTGGCTCTATGAGCTGCAGACCTCGCGTTTGTTAAATTTTTTATCATTATTCAAAATGGCTGAAATATGATTTTTCCCCAAACTCCGCCATTTTGAAAAAAAAACGAAAACCTGAATCGAAAAAGAAATCCATATAATTATAAAACCTGTTCACAAACACGAGAATCGGTTGAGAAATGCGATCTGTAGAGGAAAACAAACGGACAGCCGGACGGACATACGACAGCGCCTGACCCAGCGATTGCGTAGGTTAAGCAACTTTCGCAAGGGTCGGTCATGGGATGGGTGATCAAAAATTTAGTATTCTCCGTGCTTCGAAAGACACGTTGAGCCGTTGGTTCCGGCTGCATTTGCAGTCGTTAACACCCACCAATCCGTATTGGGCCCGCGTGGTGGGTTTATGGCCCGTCCTCCTTATCCACCCATAAGGAAGGCCTGTGCTCCAGCAGTGGGGACATTAAAAATGGCAGATGAGTGCAAACTCTACATTTTTTTTGGAAATTACGTTCGTCAATAATTGTTTTTGGCGATCTCAGCACTCGATTTTTAGACATTAATACAATGTTATTTAATTAAAAATTATGTTTCAAAATGAATCTATTATTTTAACCGCATGTTTGTGAATTTTTCAAATTATCAACTAAGTATTTTTGTAAGAATTCAAGGAAAAACTCTGTAAAAACTAAATACTTCTCTGCTGAAATATAAATAAATAAATATTTGACAACATCACATACGTTGCTCCGATTCCAAAGTAAGTAGCTAAAGCACTTGTGTTATGGAAATCGGAGACAACGGTGGTATCACTAACACCCAGACCTGAGCCAATATAGAAAAGTTAATTTTCTAAATTGATCCAACCGGGGATCGAACCCGGGACCTCAGAGATGGCGACACCTTGAAAACCGGTTTGCAAAGCCACTCGACCACGGAGGTCGTCATAAAATATAAGTAAATCAAGTAAGAGTCATGAAATAAACATTGTTTCAGTAAATTATACTGTGGGTTAAAAGCGCTATGACTCATTCCATCTCTCGTCTCAGCTAATGATTAGATAAGGACGGAAAATGTTTGGCATTAAATAAAGACGTTTGTGCTTTGGCATGATTATTAATGCGATATTGAAGGTGTTTATATTTAACCTTTCATAGCTAGCTTTATTTCTTTTACATCACTTTTTTTTTCTAATAATTCTCGGACGATCGTCGAACCCGCGACCTTTGGAAGTCCGGTCCAATGCTCATACTACTGAGCAACCGAGTCACTAGTGGCACCATCGAATTTCTTCTAAGCCAGCGTTATTTCATCAATGAGAGAAACCTCTACATTCAATTGAAATATTTTTCCAGATATTTTGACAATTGATTAAGATGAAACAGCTATATAACTTTTAAATTCGAGATTTTAGCATTCACATTCGATTCTCGTCCAAGAATATGATCGTGCGAGTCAAATTTTTCTAGTATATTATTTAGTATTGCTAAAAATAGCCATTGAGAATGCTAAAATCTAGAACTTTAAAGATGGTGTCATTTCTTGTTGTTGAAAATATTATATTTGATAGCTTCCGCCCGCGACTTCGTCCGTGTTCCGTTCCGTGTGAATGTTGGTGTTAGTGAAAGTAAGTGATTGTGTATGTGTGCGTGGCGTCACGGCGAACCGCGATTTGATGTTCCGAATTTCGATATTCTAATTCCGAAACATGAAAATCGAGAAGATCTTTTAAAGTATCGGAAGTTGGGTGATTAGCACAATTGCGGGGTGAATAACAACAATGACATTTTCGATAGAAAAACTAAATAAAAAATCAAAATGAACGGATTGATGTTACTATTATAGCATTCACAACACTTGTGAAGAAATTAATTGCGATTATCAAAAAAAAACTTTCTTTTTATCGAGTCAAAAAAGGTAACATGTCAACGATGTCATTTGTTTACACGAATTTTAATTCCAAATTCAAAATTTATCGACTCACGAGGGCTGTCGCAAGATAAGTAAAAAACTCGCTCCCCAAGGGTCTAACGGTTCAACGACCCTAGGGGCGCGCCTAAAATAAACCGCGCGGGGGTCTGCCCGCCGACCCTGTATCTCTGTATAAATACACCGATTTGAGGGCAGACATGTTTCTTAGTAACGCGTTCTACTTGCAGACGCTGATGTTTTGAAAAAGGAACGTGGAATTTTCTTTTAAATGCGTCGCATAGAAAAACTTTTTGGAAAAGGAATGTGAAAATGTCACAGAATAAAAAATAGTTAATGATGATGAGGGGCTGACATGAGCCAAGTAGCGCCGCCAGTCGAGTTTATTTTATTTATGCTAATTAAGCCCAATTTCTTAAAAAAGGAATCAGTCAAGGTCTTGTGAATGACGTCTAATGTTTATTGAATAACGTTACAACATTACAAAATGCGTGCAATAGTTTAAAAACGGGTTTGAACCAACAGTGGTTACTTTTAACAAAATCGCGTTTTAAACCGTTTGAATGCCTTTTCAAACTGTGTAAAGTTGTTCAATAAATATTAGACGTTATTAACAAAACCTTAACTGATTCATTTTTTTAAGAAATTGGGCTTATTTAGAATAAATAAAATAAAATCGACTGGCGGCGCTAGATGGCTCATTTTTCTTTTCATTATTTAAATTATTTTCGGTTTTCATTTTTCGACACTGTGTCAAGTTTTATAAAAGGAAAACGTAATTTGACAATAGAAAGATTATTTTTTTTAAATAAAAATAACAGAATGTTTTTTGTTTTTTATTATGGCAATACGATTTAATTGTGAAATATTTTTTGTTAAAACAATTTTTATTGTACTGTAACATGAAAACATACGAACTTTGAGAAAACTCTACAATTTAAAACTTAGAAAAACGAATCGAAATTTCTTCTTACGGCTACTTTATATGCAAATTAATTAACTTGTAAATACATAATTTATTAAAAATCCAAGCTTATTTTTATTTTTACACACAAACTCAGTGACAAATAATTGATCCCAGTTTTGGTGGTGAAAAAGCTAAAAACTGCCGTCGTTTTATTTTCGTCGAGAAAAACCACAACTATGATTTTAATAAATTGTATATATTACCCCTTACTAATAAAGATTGTATAGCAGATGTTTAGTTACACAATGGTAACCCTCTGACAAACTATTTAAGTTTGACATTAAAAAGAAAGGGACAAAACACTGTGAAACTATACATCGGCTATACAATCTTGTAAGGAAGTATCACGGTAATTATTTTTTTGCGGGAGTGGCGCTAGTGTTGCATGTAAAGTCGCCTGAAATGCACAACTGTGTAATTAACATAATCGATCGACAAGACAATTCACGTTTTGCTAAAACAATAGCACTTACTATGCTGTCACAATGAATCTGTAATTGTTGCAATTGTAAACAACGAAATACGTAAACTTTGTAACCGTATTTTTTTGACATAAATCACAACATCTGGACATAACAAAGTGATTTTAATGTTCATTTTGCTATCAATGACAACATGCAAAGGTAACAAAGTGGAATTGAAGCAAAAGGATATTTTAAAATTATCAATTTGTACAATAGAAATTGACATACAACGTGTTACAAAAATACCCCTAATGCCGAATATGGTATATAGGGACCATCAAACTGAACAACTTTTACTATGGGACCAACTCTGAAATCGCCAAAAAAACAGCTGTTTTATACAAACATTAATTACGAAAATATCAAAATGTATAAACAGCTGTTTTTTTTTTCGCGCTTTCAGAGTTGGTCCCATAGTAAAAGTTGTTCAGTTTGATGGTCCCTATATACCATATTCGGCATTCGGTGTTATTTTGTAACACGTTGTATAGGTGTTCAACAGTTGTTTTGGATTTTTGTTTTTAACCAGATTATAACATCTGTTATGTTTTTAACCTTAGAATAATAACAACTTAGAAAGATTCCCTACAAAGCGCACTGTCTAAAGCATGGATGCACAGACTTATTAAGACTAGGGGCCACTCGGGCAAATTATGAACTGATGGTGGGCCACCAGAAGTATAGGTAATTAAAGACAATGAAAAATTGATAATAATGTATTCAAATTGAAAAAGAATTTATTAATTTGAAGCGTGGCACTGCATAGTGCTTACAATCTTTTTTATATTTGGCTCAAATTTACTTGTAGCAACACGTAAAACTGCTTCCAAACTTTCATTTGCAAGGCGTTTCGATTTTTTGTTTCATTATTATTTAGGATTGAAAAGGTTTGTTCACATATATAGGTAGAACCAAATAAGCTTGCACATTTCAGAGCGTTTATGCGCAACTCTTTGTACGTATTTTTATCAATGCAGCGGTAAAAGTTCAGCAAGTCTCCTTCATTGAATTTGTTGCGTAAATCTTGGTCGTTCTGAATGTCGATAATTTCTAACTGCATTAACTCTGGCGCATTTTCAACTGAAATCGTGAAAGGATTGCTAAATATGTCCAACAGAGGTTTCACTGTTTTAAACTCCGAAAATCTGTCTTGAAAAGATTGAATCAAAATATCTAGCTTTTTTACATAACTGAAATTAATAGCAGTTTTTTTGAATTTTTCAGCCATTTTCTTATAATTCGGAAAATGATTGTAATTTCCAGAATTCAATTGCGATCTGAAAAGTGTCAGCTTGCATTGAAAGGATGATACATGTGCGTAGAGCTGGGATATCAGTTGATTTTTGCCTTGAAGCCGTGTGTTCAAGACATTCAAATGATTTGTAATGTCAACTAAAAAAGCCAAATCACACAACCAATCAGGACTTTTAAGTTCCGGGACGTCCCTTTGCTTTTCCGCCAGAAAAATATCAATTTCTTCTATTAAATTTAAAAATCGTTCCAGTGTCAATCCACGACTTAGCCACCTTACTTCTGTATAATACAGTAAATCTCCATGTTCGCATTCAATGTCATCAAGGAATTGTTTGAATTGCCTGTGATTGAGTCCTCGTGATTTTATGAAATTCACAGTCGAAACTACCACTTTCATGACATTTTCAAATTCAATTTTTTTAGAACAGAGGGCTTCTTGGTGTATAATGCAGTGAAACTGCATGAGATCTTCAGCGTTTAAGTTTTTTTCTTGCAAATGCTTTTTCAACAAAGTAACTAGCCCAGAATTGACACCAATCATCGAAGGAGCACCGTCAGTCGAAACTCCCGATAATTTCGATAAGTCCAAATCAGTTTTTGAACACTCGTCCAAAAGTACATTGAGTATATCAACTCCTCTGGTTTGACCTTTCAATGAACACATTCCTAATAACTCTTCGAAGACTTCAAAATCTTGAGTAACACCTCGTATGAATATAAGAAGTTGAGCTGTGGAACTAATATCAGTGGATTCGTCGAGTGCTAATGAAAAAAAATCAATTATCTTAGTTTTTTCATTTAATTGTTCCGCAATATTATCTGACATAGACATAATTCGTCTTTGGATGGTCATACGATTCAGTTGAATTTTCTCAAACTTTTTTGCTGCTTCTGGACACATTTTCTTAGCGGCAATTTCTATGCATTCTTTTACAAAATCCCCATCATTGAAGGGGCGACTCCGCTTTGCTATCATTCGAGAAATTTCATAACTAACTTCTGTAGCTGTTTCTGTATCTTGAATGGGTTTTGTAAACATAGCTTGTTGACCAATAAGCTCCCGTTTTAAAGACAAAACTTTTTGCTTTCTTAATTCGCCTGTAAACTTCGTAAAAGTAGGATGCTGCGTTTCATAGTGCCTTTTTACATTATATTCCTTTGCAATCGCAACAGAATTCTTGCAAATTAAACAAATGACTTTGTTATGCGACCATACAAAAAAGTATTTCTCAGTCCAAATTTCTTGAAACTGCCGATTTTCATCTTTAACCTTACGTTTTTTACTAGTTCCTGGCATGTCCATGTTGCGTTTTAATCCTGACTAGGATTACCACAGCACCTAAAACCAATTACAGTTCCTAATTAATTACCAAAAATAATTGATAAAATATGTAGATAAAATTAATAACAGTTTTACTTACGATTTCACAACACAATTATACACGGCACTTGACGGGAAATCTACGTTGAATGTGGATCAAAATATATTATAATTATGACACCGGCTAGTCGAGTTAAAATCTACACTAGAACTAACGACACTTTACTCAAATTAAAACCGAACTGTCGGTCGCTGCGGTTAGCGTGGCTTTTATACCACGCGCATAGAGTCGAAAACTGTCTGGAGAAATCTCGAAACCGACTCTGGAAGCTTCGTGTATCTACCTACGCGAGCTATCGGGAATTTGGGACTATTGCTATCTCGCTCGCTCGAACAGTATAACGCGGCGCGCTTCCTCAAGAAAACGAATTTAACCGAGATCAGCACGAACATTACCGACCGCTGTTACCGACGCATGCACGGCGCACCGATAAGATTGATAGAGCGCGCGCGCGAGATTCAAATTACTTTTCGAACATTTGTTATTGGTTTTATTCTGGAATAGAACTCAATATTTTCGAATGTACGAGAGTATTATTTTTGCTGTCGGCGGGCCACCAGTATTCGACCGGCGGGCCGCATGCGGCCCGCGGGCCGTAGTCTGTGCATCCCTGGTCTAAAGTGAGGCAAATAATACTGAGCCAAAATGGCTTAGTTTTCAGATTTGTATCCTTCATACGTTACCTAATCGTACCTATAAGAACGAATTTGTTTCAATTTCCCTACCTTTAGGGGATTAGTTACTATTTTATTGGATTTTAGTTACGATTAGGTAACGTATGAAGGATATTAATCTGAAAACTAAGCCATTTTGACTCAGTATTTTTTGTCTCATTTTAAATACAAGGACTCGGCTTGTAGGTGTTATTATTCTAAGATTTTAGATTTTAGAGTTCCGTACCAAAATGGTAAAAAGGAACCCTTATGGTGCGACTCAGTCTGTCTGTCACAGCTGGATATCTCGAGAACTACTAATGCTATCAACTTGAAATTTGGAATAGTTTCAGATGACGTTTGCCCAACTATTTTGAAAATAAGAGAGAAATAAAATATTTATATATTTTTTGCAACAGGGACTTAAAGGAGGTCTTAAAAATTAGAAGTGGGACTACTAGGGCATATGGGGTATCATATGAAAGAGCGCTGTTTGCGCATTCTAAAACATTTTTTTAGGCCACATAGTTTTTGACTTTTGATGAAAAATGTAAAAAGAAAATACCGCAAAGAATAAGTTTTATAGAATAAAATAAAAAAGTCGGTTTCAAAAAAAAAAAAATTTTTTTTAATATCATTGGTCGTTTTGTACCGTAAGCGCTCTGAAGTTAGCCACTTCAGTTGTACATTGTTAAATTAATCGCATTGTAGTCTCTTTTTCACATAAAAAATGCTTATTGGTATGACATAAGGTTTCGTTATCAATCGAAATTTAAAACGTCAAATCCATACATTTTCCGAAACGAAGCGATAGCGGAAATTTGTAAAATATCTGGAAAGATGTTCAGTTGAATGTCGAGGTAATTCCTTCTACATTGGTGAGATGGCGCTGGCTTGCAGCGTAAGAGTTGATATACTAGGAGAAATTCGTTCCCACTAGTGACTCGGTAGCTCAGCGGTCAGAGCATTGGACCGGATATCCAAAGGTCGCGGGTTCGATTCCCGTCCGAGAACACATGATCTGGTGCGAGTCGTATTTTTTCTAGTATATTATTTAGTATTATATAAAAATAGCATTGTGAATGCTTAAATCTCAAAAATTTAAAAAGTTGTAAATGTTACTTCGGCTAGACCCCAAGGTGTAACTGTATTACGTCATAGGCATGCGCTTGCGCGCTATCACGTCTAATAGTAAGCGATGGTGCGCAAGGCCGTCTTTAACCTATTTGGGGCCCTGGGCGCATTTGGGGGCCCCTATGATATTGACTTAAATTTATCCAAACATTCCGAAATCAGATCAGAAAGCCTGATATTCGGGCAAGAGTAGGATAGCTATGCGCATGCAAAAGACTTTGTAGTCAGTAATTATTGTTTAAGTTTTCGAAATACCTAAATATGTTTTATATGTTTTCTGGTAATAAGCATCCGTTATCGTTTAGCGATCTGGCGGGTACTAGGGGGCCCCTGTCGATAGCGGGGCCCTGGGCACGTGCCCAGAGTGCCCAGTGGGAAAGATGGCCCTGATGGTGCGATCCACGATGAATCGCGCTTGCCTAGAAGTAACCTATTCACTCGCGACTTGAAATCCCCCAGATAGAACATCAAGAAACACAGACTCAGGCAAAGAGTCCCACTCTCTAGTGGTACGGATGATAAAATTAGAAGCAAAACGCTTAATGCGATTATTTGGGATATCTAAAAAAAAACAATTCACTACAGGGCTATTTAATAAACGTGACAAATTGTCACCTGTCATGATTTTTATATCCGTTGCGTAAAACAATTTGAAAATACAACAAACTATAGCTACACCGCAATGTAACCCAAATGCTTCAGTCCTCCCGTGACCACAGCCCCTGGAAAGGTGTCGAAACGTCGGGAATTCTAAAAACCAATAAATACAAACTTAATAATTCTAAAACAACACCTGAATTAATAATATACGCGCTGTAATCAGTAAAAAGTGTTTTATTTCTAGTAAATCAAATTGTCATGATAATTGTCAAATTGTCACGTTCTAAAATAGAGCCCTTTACAAATGGCGTAAATAACAAAAGAAACGGGGAACAAAATATCAACTGCGCTCTACATTTTTACTTTAGTAGAGAACAAAACTAGTAGACGATATCGGTAATTAATAAATAAATAAATATATGACAACATCACATACATTGCTCCGATTCCAAAGTAGCTAAAGCACTTGTGTTATGGAAATCGGAGACAACGGTGGTATCACAAACACCCAGACCTGAGCCAATATAGAAAAGTTCGTTTTCTACATTGACCCAACCGGGGATCGAACCCAGGACCTCAGAGATGGCGACACCTTGAAAACCGGTGTACAAAGCCACTCGACCACGGAGGTCGTCAATCAAAACAATGCAAATTTATCAAACTTAACATAGTTGTTTTGAATTACTAGCGACCGCCCGCGGGTTCATCTGCGTGGTCAGTTATTTTCTGTCCCTCCAGAACAGTGCATTCTTTCTGGATGAAACCTTAAGTCCTTCTCTGTACCCCTGACAACGTGTATGCAAAATTTCATGATGATCGGTTCAGTAGTTAAGATGTAAGGCGTTATAAACAAAAAAGCTTAGACGCCAGATCATGTTCTCGGACGGGAATCGAATTCGCGACCTTTGGATATCCGGTCCAATGCTCTGACCGCTGAGCTGCCGAGTCACTAGTGGGAACGTCGAATTTCTTCTAGTATATCAACTATTAGCATTAGCAATTGGAAGCAGCATTGGGAATGCTAAAAATAGCAGTCTAGCTAAAATCTCGAATTTAAAAAAGCGTATGAATTGATATACAAGGTGTTACAAAAGTACCCCTAATGCCGAATATGGTAGATAGGGACCATCAAACTGAACAACTTTTACTATGGGACCAACTCTGAAATCGCGAAAAAAAAATCAGCTGTTTCATACAAAAATTAAAATCGAAAATATCAAAATGTATGAAACAGCTGATTTTTTTTTCGCGATTTCAGAGTTGGTCCCATAGTAAAAGTTGTTCAGTTTGATGGTCCCTATCTACCATATTCGGCATTAGGGGTACTTTTGTAACACCTTGTATATATATATATATTTTTGTAATAGCCTAGGCTGAGCCTTGAATTTTGAATTAAGCTTGACACCTGTAAATTGATTCAGTAGAAATGAGCTAATTAAATAATGTTATTTATTTATGAATCTATGTTAATGGTAACATGTATGAATACTATGAATGTAATGTCTGGAAACGATATACATATTTGTAAATATCGTTCCTTCTAATAAAGATGATAAGTTTTTTGCGCCCATTTTTCTTGTCAGCTAAAAGACGTCATAATGGGTGGTAGGATAAAAGAATTGACGATTTAAAAATGCTTGTTATGTGAGCTTATTTGAATAAAGAATTTTTCAATTTCAATTTCTTACTTTCGGATTTATATTATACTAATATTAGTAAAAAAGAAGGATTTTAATTTAAATAATTTTTAGATATTCGTAAAAGCATGATTATGTTATTCGTTTTCATATAACGTCGAAATTTGCAATATTTAAAGTTTAAGAACCAACCTATTTTGTTATACTTTATCGTATTTTTTTAACATAAAACTTATTTTTTTAAAGACTTTATGGTAACCTTTGAAGAGCAAACATTACAGCTTGCATAACAATATTGTAATAAGATCTAAGAGATAAGTTAATACTTAGATATCTTAAGATAGTAAGTTCTATAACTTCTAAGAAATTGAGTCTAAGTTATAAATACTTACTTAGAACGATCTCCTTACAACTTCTCAGAAAAACTGACTCTATAATGTCCAAGGTGTTTAGTTTGGAAATGAAAATGTTATACATGACCAGTCATATGATTGCAAACGTGAAAAATCTAAAATAGGTACAAATACGCATTTGATGACCTCAAATCTACTGATAAGAAAAATATGACCATCATTTTTACATATTGTTGCCATTTTTTATGTTTTTTTTGTTTTTTTTTCAGAAAAGGCTTTATTATTCATAATTGCGTTGAAATTTTTTGCCTGTTTTTTAGTATGGTGACATTTAAAAAGGTACACTTAAAAATATCTTATCACTAAGCAGGTAAACATAACTTTTGGATACCTGACCGATAAGTGTCCGAAATGTAGAGACTTACCGAAAAAACATCCGAATGTATCGAATAAAACACACACAGGAAATGATACACTAAATATTTTGGTGTTTCCTTGACAAGTACCCCAGTGTTACTAACTATAAAGATGGTTTAAACATGAGCAGAAACGCAGACAGTCCCAAAATAGTAACTCAAGACCCAATGTTTTAAACACACTGTAGGATCACAGACACACATGCGTTGGCCCTTCTTTTAAAAAAAGAAATCAATAATTAAAAAGTTTTCGGGTCTAAATGTCACAGAATAAAAAATAACGCGTGGAACGCTACGCGAAATGGTCGTTTAGGTTCTACTGAAAAACTAGTTTTCATGACCACTGCCTCTAATGGAGGAAAACTACTAAAATAGACCAAAATACTTACTGCGGACCTCACGGCGACACATCACGTATGCAATTAGCTTCGTCTCGTGTTTTTTTTAACGGTGGAAAATCAATAAATTTTAAGAGCACAAAATTGTTCATATTTTTCCATTGGGGCCTTTTCCTATCTCAGTCTCGTGTACTTAAAAATGAAAAACCTACTGCAAGAAAACTGTGTAAACGAAAGAGATGCATAGACGTCGCCGTTTGTAAATAATGACAGGAGCAAATCATAACAAAAGAGCGAGACGCAAGACAGCGAAAAAGTCGTGTTAACAAAAACAAATGAGTTACGTAATTCGATGTTTGTAGATCAAATGAATACGTACCAATAATTTTTTGGTTTGCAGTGACAGTCGAAAAGGATTTTTGTATTTAAACGCGCTTAAAACATCGCGAACACATTTTGACGGCGAACACACCACACACCGTCACGCGGACGCCATATGCAATTGCATCCGATCAAACTGTGTCTAAATTCAGGGCGTTCGTTGATTGATGTAATGTATTCTAATTGCCATAAAAATCCATTAGGAAAATATTATATAAATAACCAATGTTGAAATTGATTTAAACTTTTTACATTAAACTTGATTAAACAACTTTTTAACCGATTACAAGTTGTGCTTTTTAATCTAGAGTTGACTCTACCAAGTAGTTTTATTGTAATGGCAACATTCTAGCGCTACGTTTGTGCTGGCGGGAATTTTTGAGTTGCGCTTTGCGTTTGTTTTTAACAAAATGCCTGAATTACCCAATAAAGTGCTATTTTAACAATAGGTACTATTTATATTTTGGGAAAAATGGTTTTAAGTGTGTTAGTCGATTTATAAAACCTTTCAACTAACGACTCATAGAACAATTTGATAGGAAGAAAGAAACCATATGTTTGACATTACGACTTTATAATATTTAAAGTTTAAAAAAAAAATAATGAAGTTGTATTTTCTGACCTAAATATATCTAACAATCGCGAACGTTAATAATTTAGATTATTACACAAGAGTTGTAAGTGATGTACCCTTAGCACGAACAGCTGTCGAGAAAAAAACGCGCGTAAAAGTACTCGATAGAGTAAATTCTTTATGAAAAATCTAATTTTGCTTTTCGCCGGTAGATGGCGTTGTTCAAATTTCCTATACAAAATACTCTATCGAATGTTTTTACGCGCGTTATTTTTTCGATAGCTGTTCCTGCTAAGGGTATTTACAGTTCGAAGGATTATCAATGTAGATTACTCAAGTTGAATACTCTATTTTTCATAAACGTTTTCAACAAGGCCCGCCATGTTGTGTAGGATCACAGAATAGATATTAGAGTAAGGAGACGACGACGAACCTGTTCGATTTTCAAATTTTGCTAGATGCAAACTCTTTCAGTCGATTTTATTTTATTTATTCTAAATAAGCCCAATTTCTTCAAAAAGGAATCAGTCAAGGTTTTGTTAATAACGTCTAATATTTATTGAATAACTTTACACAGTTTGAAAAGGCGATATTGTTAAATGTGGCCACCGTTGGTTCAAAGCCGTTTTTAAACAGAATTGGACGCATTTAGTAATGTTGTAACGTTATTCAATAAACATTAGACGTCATTCACAAGACCTTAACTGATTCCTTTTATAAGAAATTGGACTTATTAAGAATAAATAAAATAAAATCGACTGGCGGCGCTTTGGCTCATGTCAGCCCCTTAATTAGGTATCCCTACTAATATTATAAATGCGAAAGTCCGTTTGTTTGTTTGTTACGCCTTCACGTCTTAACTACTGAACCGATCATCATGAAATTTTGCATACACGTTGTCAGGGGTACAGAGAATGACATATGGTTACCTTTCATCCCGAATAAAAGAATTGTTCCCGAGGTATAGCGAAAAAACTTCGGGCGGTCGCCAGTTGTTTATATATTTTGAAATCTCTGGAAGTTATTAACAACAGGGTGTATAAAAAAGAATACGAAGAAAAACATAAATAATTCATTTATTCAAATTCATAGAGCGCTATTAATATTTAATAATCACAATAATACTTCTGATTAAGGTCTTAAATATGAATACTATGATAGTAAAAAAAAATCACAATAGGTACAGTTAACTGTACCCAGTTATACAAATGTTACAAAATACCCCTAATGCCGAATATGGTATATAGGGACCAGCAAACTGAACAACTTTTACTATGGGACCTACTCTGAAATCGCGAAAAAAAATCAGCTGATTTATAAAAAAAATAAAATCCAAAATATCAAAATGTATGAAACAGCTGATTTTTTTCGCGATTTCAGAATTGGTCCCATAGTAAAAGTTGTTCAGTTTGATTGTCTCTATATACCATATTCGGCATTAGGGGTATTTTTGTAACATGTTATATATAAGATGCACATAGCTCTTGATTGTATGTACCCAAGAACCTTATAATCTTGACTGTACTCTTAGCACAAACAGTTATAGAGAAAAAACGCGCGTAAAAGTACTCGATAGAGTAATTCTCTATGGGAAATATCATTTCGCTTCTCGGCGATAGATGGCGCTGTACAAATATCCCATACAAAATGACTAGCGAATGATTTTACGCGCGTTATTTTTATCGATAGCTGTTCATGCTTTGGGTTCAGATTGTGGTTAAATAATGTACAATAGACAGTAAATCAAATTGTACAATATTTTTTATGTATTTTTTCGACTCTTGCACGACAAAACATTTTGCAAGTAACAAATATAAAAAAAAGTTTAATTGATGATATTTTGACTATACATAAAGTCGAGTATAACAATATATAAGACGGATCACACACACCACGCAACACGCTCCGTAATGCAGATTTATTTATTAGTAGAACAACCACGCGCGTAGATGCGTTACGGGTGAGTTACATTGCCATGCGTGGTTTCTAAACAAACATGGCAGCTTACAACTTTAAAATCTGTTACACTAGAACGCACATCTATCGAGAAAAAAAACGTGCGTAAATTACTCTATACTGTAATTCTCTATGGGAAATATCGTTTAGCTTTTCAGCGGAAGATGGCGCTTTACAAAATTCCCTTAAAAATTATTCTATCGATTTTTTACGCAGTTTTTTCTCGAATTAGATGTTCGTGCTACGGGTACTGCAATCACGCATGACGCAGCGTAATGCGTATCAATATGAGATCTTATCTCAAGCAAAAATAACACTCCGTCAAGTATTAAAGCTTCATAATGGAGCTTTAATATTTTTTGCATATTAAGTAAAGTAAAATTATAGTAGCATAATACTAAATAATATACTAGAAAAAATACGAGTCACTTGGTGTGACCCGGTAGCTCAGCGGTCAGAGCATTGGACCGGATATCCAAAGGTCGCGGGTTCGATTCCCGTCCGAGAATTGATTCAGTAGAAATGAGTTAATTAAATAATGTTATTTATTTATGAATCTATGTTAATGGTAACATGTATGAATACTTTGAATGTAATGTCTGGAAACGATATACATATTTGTAAATATCGTTCCTTCTAATAAAGCTAAAAAGTTTTTTGCGCCCATTTTTCTTGTCATCTAAAAGACGTCATAATGGGTGGTAGGATAAAAGAATTGACGATTTAAAAATGCTTGTTATGTAAGCTTATTTGAATAAAGAATTTTTCAATTTCAATTTCAAGCCCCTAGTTTTTGCTAGTCTAAAACTAGGAACGGCAAGTTTGTCTGAAGTTTGTTTGAATTTATTAATTACAATTTCAATTTCAATTTGAAAATAAAAAAAAGGTTATTTTTCAAGAAGGTTATATATCGATGGTGAAGTTCTTATTTTAAACAAATATTCTTTTTTTAATTCGAAAATATATTCTGAGTATTTTAAAAGTTATTACAATTTTAAAAGTGTGGTACTTTTTTTTGAAGGCCAGTGTAGTTTAGCTATTTTTTTGCAGTTTACCATAGTATACAATCGTAAGTGAAATATATATTTATGTTTAAATTAAGTATAGGTATCACATTCAATTTTCAAGTTACTGTATTGTGTCTACTTAAAATTAAATAACGATATTCTCAACATGATGAAAAAATACCTACTATACAATATAAATAATATACTAGAAAAAATTCGACTTGCACCAGTACCCTTAGCACGAACAGCTATAGAGAATAAAAAAAAAGCGCGTAAAAGTACTCGATAGAGTAATTCTCTATGGAAAATCTCATTTCGCTTTTCGGCGGTAGATGGCGCTGTAAAAATTTCCCATACAAAATTACTCTACGCGCGTTATTTTTTTCGATAGCTGCCCGTGCTAAGAGTACAGATCATATTCTCGGACGGCAATCATGGACTCGGTAGCTCAGTGGTAAGAGCATTGGACCGAACTTCCAAAGGTCACGGGTTCGATTCCCGCCCGAGAATAAGATCTGGTGCGAGTCGAATTTTTTCTAGGTTATTATTTAGTATTGTATAAAAATAGCATTGTGAATGCTAAAATCTCAAATTTAAAAAAATACTTATTTTTTTTAAGGATATAGGTAAGTATAGGATAAGTAATAAAAACGTGTTAAAAGGGTGCTTGATTTACCTTTTAAGAAAGTTGAAAATGTTGAAAAAATAATACCTAGTCAATTTTGACCCAGGCAGTACTCTTAGCACGAACAGCTATCGAGAAAAAAAACGCGCGTAAAAGTAATTCTCTATGGAAAATCTAATTTCGCTTTTCGGCGGTAGATGGCGCTGTACAAATTTCCCATACAAAATTACTCTATCGAATGTTTTTACGCGCGTTTTTTTTACGATAGCTGTTCGCGCTAAGTTACAGGCCAGACAAGAAAGTCGCCTATCCATGTTTTTGTGTTAAAGTAAGTGTAACATTTTTTTTTCTTTTGCATTCGGCAAAAAATATAGTTTTTATAAACCAATGCCAAATATTCGACATTTCAGCCTATTCAAAATACAATATGTCTTATAATTATTATGATAAGTACATGAAATAATACTTAATTTTTTAAACATAGGTACATAAATAAATATAATTTATTTTTTCTTAGTTTTAGATCACGAGATATCTAATTAACTTTAAAAAACTAATGTAAGTATACTAATAATGTAGAATATTATTTGCTATTGATATTGATGTTATTCAACCAAATTATTGCCTTTAAAAATACACTTTTCTACGAGGTGTTTGGTAATAGTCTTATAAAGCCAAATATAATAGTATACATACACAACCCCGGTTTTTTTTTATAAACTGTAAACCACTACTTTTTTTTTAATGATAAACTGCAATAGTGGCAACCTTAGACTTGTACTATTATGTATTCTGTGCCATACACCACAATTGTGTTTTGTTTTTACCCATAAAGAGGAAACACCACAGTCGAGAGAATTGAAAAAATCCTATAGAAAGTTGACAAAATTAACGTTTGGTAGTCCCCTGTTTCCTCCTCCGAAACTAGACCGATTTAAATATTTTTTTCATTTAAATTTTAAGGAATGAATTGGCTGTGTTTCTTATACTACACAGACAACAACTGGCACACGAGCGATTCAAAAATACGGATTTTGGTTATGTCGAATAAAAATGAGAAGGAAAGAGCGCTCGACGCCAGCAGAAGGATTTCAAAAATAGGGTTCCAGGCCTTTTTAATACAAGATATTTTTTTAGCAACTACAACTAAACGCAAGTTGGGTACGATCCGAGCTTGATTGTGATAGAATACGCTAAATCAGCGCTTATTTATGCTTCAATAAGATTTAAATTGTTAGAAAAAAAGTGTTATTCTGTTAGTGCCAAGCCAACTGAAAACTACATTGCAGATAATATTTATAGGCTACACCTGTCAGTGCCAACTGAAAAGTACATGGCAGATGAGCAAGTATAAAAGCCTTACATCTGTCAGTGCCAAGTGCCAAGTGTAAAGTGCATAGCAGATGAGCAAGAATATAATATATAGAAGCTACATCTGTCAATGCCATGTGTAAAGTACATGGCAGATGAGCAAGTATATAGAGGCTTACATCTGTCAGTGAAAAGTGTAAAGTACATGGCAGATGAACAAGTATATAGAGGCTTACATCTGTCAGTGCCAAGTGTAAAGTACATGGCAGATGAGCAATATGAGCATGTATAGAAGCTTACATCTGTCAGTGCCAAGTGTAAAGTATATGGCAGATGAGCAAGTATATAGAGGCTTACATCTGTTAGTGAAAAGTGTAAAGTACATGGCAGATGAGCAAGTATAGAGGCTTACATCTGTCAGTGCCAAGTGTAAAGTACATGGCAGATGAGCAAGTATAGAGGCTTACATCTGTCAGTGCCAAGTGTAAAGTACATGGCAGATGAGCAAGTATATAGAAGCTTACATCTGTCAGTGCCAAGTGAAAAGTACATGGCAGATGAGCAAGTCTATAGAGGCTTACATCTGTTAGTGCCAAGTGTAAAGTATATGGCAGATGAGCAAGTATATAGAGGCTTACATCTGTCAGTGCCAAGTGAAAAGTACATGGCAGATGAGCAAGTATATAGAGGCTTACATCTGTCAGTGCCAAGTGAAAAGTACATGGCAGATGAGCAAGTATATGGACGCTACTATAAGGTTCCCAATCATGATCGGGAACCCAACCTTCAAGTACTCCACGAATGTGAACCTGTAACCGTGCTGCTCGGCCACTCCTGCGCACACCACGTTAGCGCTGGCTCCTATTAGAGTGCCGTTACCTGAAATGAGAAATGATTGATAAATAAGAGCGTTATCTTTGAGCCATATTCGAAGCCTACCTTGTAAGGTTGCCTGAGCCCTATTTAATAAACGTGACAATTTGTCACCTGTCATGACAATTTTATATCCATTGCATCGAACAATTTCAAATAAAACAAACTATTCATAGCTACGCCGCAAGGTAAACCAAAGTATCATGTCACTTGACAAATTATATTAGAGTATTAAATATATATGACAACATCACATAGGTACCTACATTGTTCCGATTCCAAAGTAAGTAGCTAAAGCACTTGTGTTATGGAAATCAGAGACAACGGTGGTATTACAAACACACAGACCTGAGGCAATATAGAAAAGTTCTTTTTCTAAATTGACCCAACCGGGGATCGAACCCGGGACCTCAGAGACGGCGACACCTTGCAAACCGGTGTACAAAGCCACTCGACCACGGAGGTCGTCTCATTACACATTATCTCCTCATATACTCCCTGTATTTAGCAAAGCAATGTTATTTAATAATAGTCGTCAAAAACTCTAATATTCACTTCATGACAATGCGCCTTTATGTGGTTCTGAAAATACAGGGGTTTCTGCCATTGTTCTTGGTGGTTACCTCCCAGACACGCGCCGAAGCTGAGTGCCCAAGCAAGCGGCGCCAGCGGCAGCGCCAGCCCGCCCGGCGCCGCCAGCGCGGCCACCACGCGCACCATCATCGTCGTCAACGGGATGTTGTCCACGAACGCTGACGCTATGCCTGACACCTGCACACAAGAAAGAGGTGTGTTGCCGAAAGGATTAGTAAGTCGCCCAGTGAGTCTGGCCGTAGATATTTGTTTAGTGACTTATCCGAATAGCTTAAAGTACACTCGAGTTTTTTTAATATGTTGGCACTTGGCACTTTTGACAGTTCATCAACCTTTATGACTTGTGATAAGAGTCAACATCCTGTCAAAAGTGCCAACATATTAATGAACTCGACTGTACCACATGAACAACTGTGAAGAAAGGAGAATCGGCACTCGTTATAGAAACAATGCTTAACTTGTATAATATGATTGAATTAGGTTTTAAAATAAAGCTAATAATATTTGCTAAATTATTTAATCAAGATCTGTATTATTTTTAGCGCATGTAAAAAAGTATTTTTTTTTATATGGAAGCACTACAGAAGCAACGAGTCATTGACAAACGTTCCGTTATTCACATTTATATTTCAATGGGTTTCTATCTACCCGTTACTATAAAATGAAAAAGTTTGGCTGCATAAGCCAAAATTCTTTTCCTTTTTTCGAAATTAAGAAAACGAAATGTCAATTCGACTTTTGACTTCGCATTGATCTGTCATTTGGTTGACAGACACCACAGACTATAAGTGAAAAAGTATAGCAGATTATGAATCATAGATTAAAAAAATACAAATGTATATAATATCTTTAGCATAAAAGTTTCCTTTCGCGATATCTCTTACAACGGAAAAGTTATATGGTCTAGAAAACTGATATTTTGAGTCACGTTTCTCGCTCTAGCCTTAGTGATAGAAGATGATAGAGCTTGAATAAATGCTATTACGTGCTGATAAGTGGGTTTCAACCCTAAACAAACATGTGGATTCAGATGTATGTTCGTCCTTGCCTCACACTAACGTTTGGCTCTACTGAGATAACTGCGATGCTGTCTGTTTGATACCAAGATTTTCATAGAACACATCTAGCGCGTTTGATAAAGTTAATCACCAATTCCTGAACTTAATCATGGCCTGGAATATAATGTGGTTATAGACGGTTTACTATTCAAATGTCATGGATCCTATCTTAATACTCCACATACATTGTTGTCAATGGATTTCAGTATCATGATATGTTATGTAAAGAGCGGTATACCACAGGGCTCACCCCTAGGTCGCATCTTATTTATATGATATACATAATTACATATGAATTATACTTTTGAAGATTAATGTGAAATTCAAGAGAAACAGACAAACTTACCCATAACACTAGCATTAAAGCTACAGCCAATCGCGATTCTTCACCAACTTTTAAAATGACAGCTTCTGTCATTTTACCGATCCACGCGATCAAGCCGAGCTTAGAGAGAGCCTAAAAAAATATCAATTAAAAATTAAAAGACGGACTTATAAGACTAAATAAAATTTAGCGGTCAATTCTCGGAAAGCTCAATTAGTTTTCTAATTTTTTTATCAACACCATGTTATGTAATTTGTTTCTTTTAAATATGTTAAGTTATTTGCCCTCTCAGGGTCACCCAATCAGACCATCACATTTGTAAACTACATGTAGTATAAATTAGGTGAAAATGATACTGTAATATTGTGCAATAAATAAAAAACAAAGTCATTATGTTCTGAAGTAGTTAAATGTGATGTTAATAAGCCAATAATTTATTAACGCCCTAGCGGACGCAGGCGGCCGAATAACAATGGAATATCTATTGTCTCATTTTCCAGGCGTTGAAGGGTTGAAAATCTCACCTCCATCAATACGAAGAGAGCAGCGAAGAACAGCAGAGTGGACCACTCGACCCGCGCGAGGATCGGCTCCAGGTCGTCTCTCTCTGCCAGCAGCAACAGGAGTAAGGCTCCTAGGAGCGCTGTCCAGCCTAAAGACAGTCGCTCTGGGAAGAAGAAATTGAATTTACTACCCCTAACAAGAAACATCTATCGAGAAAAAAAGCGCGTAAAAAGTACTCGATAGAGGATTTGTCTATGGGAAATCTTATTTCGCTTTTCGGCGGTAGATGGCGCTATACATCTTCTCATAAAAAAATACTCTATCGAATTACAAGCTTTATTTTTTAGCTGCACTGATTGCCTTTTTGTCCAGTCCAAATTTCAATAAAGTGGGCATAAATTATAGTGAATTTTAGAAAAGTTTTCTACTATGAGTTCAAAAATGATTAAGGTTCAATTTGGAATAACTATAAATTGATGGATTATTTGGAATTTGATCATTTTGTGAAATTGTGAAAAGATCTCCCACTATTGAGTGTTATTACGGTTCCATTTGACAACCTCCGTGGTCGAGTGGCTTTGTACGCCGGTTTTCATGGTGTCGCCATCTCTGAGGTCCCGGGTTCGATTCCCGGTTGGGTCAATTTAGAAAAACGAACTTTTCTTTATTGGCTCAGGTCTGGGTGTTTGTGATACCACCGTTGTCTCTGATTTCCATAATACAAGTGCTTTAGCTACTTACTTTGGAATCAGAGCAATGTATGTGATGTTGTCAAATATATAATATATATATATATATATATATATATATTTGGAATTGACTGATTATTTTGTAATTTCATGATAATTACAAATAGGTACTTACGTAGTTCTGGTATAGCGTGAAGGAAGAATACGACGACCACAAACATGACGCAGATGGCAGATTTTACTAACAACTGCTTATCTCGGATTTGGTACTGAAATAAAATAAAAAAACGGTCAAGAGCAAGTCGGACTCGCGCACCGAGGGTTCCGTACCATTATTCTGAAAAGTTTACTATTTAGAGACGTCGTTTTATGTTTCCTGTAATCTTTACAAAAACTTCTATAACATATTTTTTTTTTTCATTTTTCATCAAAAGTTGAAAACTATGTGGCCTAAAAAATAAAATAAAATGTTAGAGAATGTGCAAGCAGCGCTCTTTCATATCATACCCCATATGACCTAGTAGCCTCACTTCGAATTTTTAAGACCCCCTTTCAGTCCCTGTTGCAAGAAATATATAAATATTTTTATTTCTCTCTTATTTGCAAAATAGTTGGGCAAACGTCATCTAAAACTATTCCAAATTTCAAGTTGATAACATAAGTAGTTCTTGAGATATCCAGCAGTGACAGACAGACTGAGTCGCACCATAAGGGTACCTTTTTACCATTTTGGTACGGAACCCTAACGACGCGGTCCCCGTGCAAAGACACCTAGCTCGGCGGAAGTACTTCTCTTTTAGCTGAATACATGGCGAAGAGATCCTGTGGATCCTGCCTCAACACAGACCATATTTTGTTTATTTAATAAAGTATATTAATGCTTTTCTTCATTTGATGGTAAATTTTAAGATGAATATTGTTGCTTCAGTTATTTCGTATGATTAATAGTATTTAGGGTTTTATTAGCAACCAAAATTCCATAAATTGACGTAGGTCTTAGGCAGTCCAAAGCTTCAGAAAGATCTAATTACCTTTTCTTTCATCTGGGCGAGGGTGGAGCAGAACTTGGGGTCAGTTCTGGAGGCGCCACCTCCTGCTTCTCTTTTGTCCAACGCTGAGTTCAATTTGTTCACCTAAAAATATACATCCATTAGATATTTCAACTTAAATAATATTAAAAGAGAAAAATGTGTACATATGTACATACTTTTCTCACCCGAGTCACTAGTGGCATCGTCGAATTTCTTCTAGTATATCTCTCTCACGCTGCAAGCCAGCGTTATTTCATCAATGTGAGGAATTACCTCGACATTCAATTGAAATATCTTTCCAGATGAATCAGCTATATAATTTTTAGCATTCACAATATATTTCAATTCTGTTAGGTCAGTAGGTAGCTCAGTGGTAAGATTGGACCGGACTTTCAAAGGTCGCGGCTCGATTCCCCTCCGAGAATATGATTGACAGATTTTTGAATGGCTATCAAGGCGTCTCTCTTATTTGTTATACAGCGAGAAAGAGACGCAATGATAACCATTCAGAAAACTAATAAACACAACATTTGACAACATCACATACATTGTTCCGATTCCAAAGTAAGTAGCTAAAGCACTTGTGTTATGAAAATCAGAGACAACGGTGGTATCACAAGCACCCAGACCTGAGCCAATATAGAAAATTCGTTTTCTAAATTGACCCATCCGGGGATCGAACCCGGGACCTTAGAGATGGCGACACCTTGAAAACCGGTGTACAAAGCCACTCGACCACGGAGGTTTGGTTGGTGGCAGGGTTTGTCAATCCGCCTGGCTCGCTACCACCATCCTAAACAAACCTAAGTCTGATGGACCACGGAGGTCGTCTCATTACACATTATCTCCTCATATACTCCCTGCATTAAGCAAAGCAATGTTGTGTAATAATAATTATTAAATTGACGACGTCCGTCATCTCTGAGGTCCCGGGTTCGATCCCGGTTGGGTCAATTTAGAAAACGTACTTTTCTATATTGGCTCAGGTCTGGGTGCTTGTGATACCACCGTTGTCTCTGATTTTCATAACACAAGTGCTTTAGCTACTTACTCTGGAACTCGGAACAAAGTAAGTGATGTTGACAAAAAAAAAGTAGTTTTTACCTTTTTCTCTAATGCTCTTCTAACCAAGTCCTCGTCTCGTGAGTAGGATGATAAAGAAGCAGCCGCCCGCCTCCATACTGCTATCTCTTGCCGTAATTCTGAGTAAAAATAACAAAACTTGCTCATTAATCAATTTATCAGTATGTCAGTTGTTTTTTCTTACACAATATTATGTGAGCTACAACCTCATCTATCTAAAAAAATGCCACAAATTCCTGAACAAAGATCTTGGCTATTTTGGTCCCAAAAACAGTGTGTTTTTTAGGACCTTAAATAAAAATTATATTAAATAAAAATTCCAAAATACTAACCCCATTCAAAATAAATGTCAATAAAATTTTTTCATTCAAAATTGTAAATCGCATTAACTTTTATTTGGTTGAGTATTTTGGATTTTTTATTTAACAGAAACCTAGACAAATACTGTCGTAATCCGAATCCTGTCACAAGAAGAGTTAATTATGCTCAAATTGCAAATCATTTTGGTATTACGTTTGTATGGGAAGCTCACTGTTCGCCGGCGTCTTAAGGTCTGCTTTAAAATGATCGAGTTGTGATTGTCTTATATTATTCTAAATTTGTCTGTGGTTTTTTTAAATTAATTTAAGTGCTTTAGGTGAAGTAAATGTCATAACAATACATACCTAGTATCTCCCTCGGCACTGTATGCCGCAGTGTGTTCATATCCCTGAACATGTATCTGAGTTGTAGATAAGTCTGAACGCACACGAGCAGGATCCCTATGCCCATGTGTAGTGTGAATGTTGTGAAGTTTATATTCTGTGAAAGAAAAAAAATATAATTTCCTTTAGTCATTAAGGTAGATTGATAATGAAGAGGTAGACTTACGGCGAATGTCCACAGATCCGCATATGGTTTTCACCGTGAAAATCTACAGTTTAAGGTGTAAACAAACTGGGCTTACGCCACCCCACGTACGTGATGACACGCCTGTCATGTGACATCCAAGGCCGTCTTGAACCTATTTGAGGCCCTGGGCACATTAAGATAAATGATTATGATGATTTTGACTTAAATTTATCTAAACATACCGAAATCAGATATTTGGGCAAGAGTAGGATAGCTATGCGCATAAAAAATCTAGTAAGCAAGTAGTATTTGTAGTCAGTAAAGTTTTCGAAATACCTACTTAAGTATGTTTTATATGTTTTTTGGTAATAAGCATCCGTTATCGTTTAGCGATCTGGCAGGAACTAGGGGGCCCCTATCGATCGCAGGGCTCTGGGCCCGTGCCTAGTGGGAAAGATGGGGCTGGTGACATCGGTTTTCATAGTAAATGTATGAATTAGAAGCACACTTAGCTTATAACACGTCGCTGACTCGACCAAATTCCCTAACGATGCGTCAGCTCGCATCATGTCCAGTGTGTTATTATTTTCCGATTGATTAAGAAACATTTGCTAGCCAAAAGTTGTTGTCGAAGTAACCATATTTTTCTGACCGAATATATTTTTCTGTTCACCGAAATACGAATGTTTTGCTAACTATTTAAACCACACTCTTTCTTACCAAAAGGTAAGCTGGCATGTCTAACTTTTTTTAATTATACCGCAAAAATGCATTTACGCATTCCCCCCGCAGGTAAGCAGGGAGTTCGTATGTGGGACTCGCCAGGAGAGGACCGCAACATTCAACGTTGTGGCTTCCTCCACGACCACCTCCCGTGATCCCACCTAGCCGAGTGGCTCAGAAGTACCCATATACCTGTTCCAACATAGCGGGGTGGCTGGCGATGATGACGTTGGGCGGGTCGCCCACCGGGGTGGCGGCGCCGCCCACGTTGCTGAAGATCACCATCGCCAGCAGCACCGGCACAGGGTTCAGGTGCATCACCTCGCATAACCTGCTGATCGGAGAGGACCATATAGTGGTGGCCAGATAATTAAAGACACCAGTCGATTTTCATACAAACGAGGTAACTTTGAAGCCTTGTTTCACCGCTAAGGATTGACCTAGCTGTGGTCTGATGATGGTCATCCATGGAGTGAATGGAGAAGATTCAGATCGCTGTACACACGCAACTGATCTGATGAACATTCTAAGAGACATCAGAATATGTTTAAAAAAACTGCGAAATTAGCATAAAAATGTATGGAAATCGTAAAACTGTAAACTCTGATCCTTATATTTCTTAGAATTTGGATCAGATCAGTTACGTATGTATAGATCTGAAATTCACTCCCTGGATGGCCATCATCAGATCACAGCTAGGTCAATCCTTACCTCGTTTGTGTGAAAATCGACTGGCGTCCTTAATATGTATATATGTATGAAGTATGCAGTGTATGGGGGGGGACGACTTATATCTGTCTGTAGGTACCCTTGGCACGAACAACTATCGAACAAATAATGCGCGCAAAAACAATAGATAGAATAATTTTGTATAGGAAAGACAGCGCCATCTACCGAGATAAAGGGTCTTGACAGACGGATGGACAGACAATTTATGATACAATTACAATGTATAGTTTTCAGTTTTTTCAGCCAAATTTCGGCAAACGAAAAAAACGAAATCCTAATAGGTGTAATGTTTTAAATTTCCATGGTTTTTGACGTTATTAGAATAAACTATATCGGGATTTTACCATGTGTAAATCCCGATACAGTTTATTCTAATAACCCTAAAAGGTGGTTGTTAAAATACAATTAATTCATCAACGCTCGAGCAGACGCATGCGGCCGGATAACAATGGAATATCCATTGTGTCTAATTTTCCGGGCGCTGAAGAGTTATCATAATTATAGTTGCAAAATCATGCCTTATAGTGACTGGTGTCATGAGAAGAACCGTGGTGACGTTATCGAGGAACGTTGAGAATAATGCGGTGAAGAAGCAGAGGCAGTTCATCAGTGGCCACGTGTGGCCACCCGTCACCTGGAACAAAGAAAAAAAAAATTTAAAAAAGAAAAGAAAAACCTCCTTCAAAAAACCAAACAACAAAAACAGCTTTAAATATTAAATATCTCTTAAAAGCATGAAATAAAATTAAAATTATTTTATTTCTTCAAGAAGTAACTTAGGAAATTCTGAAATCGCCATAGGTATGCCTATAATATTTGAAGAGTTCCCTCAATTTCTTCAGGATCCCATCATCAGATCCTGACCTAGACAATGGGACCAACTTGGAAGTGTATACTTTCAAACAAAAAAAGATTTCTTCAAATCACCCCTAATGCCGAATATGGTGTATATATACCATATCCCTATAGGGACCATCAAACTGAACAACTTTTACTTTGGGACCAACTCTCAAATAGCGAAAAAAAATTATCAGCTGTTTCATACAAAAATTAAAATTGATGTTATATAACCGCCACTGTGGTCTAATGGTTCGCCCACACGTGTAAGACGCAGAGGTCCCGAGTTCGATTGCCGGAAGGGGAGTATTTTTAACGACTTATAACTAGAGGTGGCAACATAATTTTACGAACTGACAGTTCGAAGTGTCATTTTACTGCATTGAATTATGTGTCAGAGTATAGTTACCTCGAAGGCCATAACAGCAAGATAGTCGAATAGCCCCGTCTCCGCCAGGATAGCCACTAGGATCATCATGCTGAATAGCAGCAGCAGCGTTTCCACATCCAACCAGGATATGAGCTCCGGGAGCGAAGGTCTAGCTCCACTTAGAGCAAGCACAGCTATTGATAACGATGAGGTCAGGAGTGCGGCTATAGTGCGGTTTACAACCTGAAAAGATGTTATTAACACCCGTATTCAGTTTTTTTAAATTTTGAGATTTAAGCATTCGCAATGCTATTTTTATACAATACTAAATAAAAAATAGGACTCGCACCAGATCGCGGGTTCGATTCCCGTCCGAGAACATGATCTGGTGCGAGTCCTATTTTTTCTAGTATATTATTTAGTATTGTATAAAAATAGCATTGTGAATGCTTAAATCTCAAAATTTAAAAAGTTACATAGCTTTCTCATCTTAATCAACTATTTAAAAATATCTGGAAAGATGTTCAGTTGTATGTCGAAGTTAATTCCTTCTACATTGGTGAGATGGCGCTGGCTTGCAGCGTAAGAGTTGATATACTAGAAGAAATTCGACGTTCCCACTAGTGACTCGGTAGCTCAGCGGTCAGAGCATTGGACCGGATATCCAATGGTCGCGGGTTCGATTCCCGTCCGAGAACATGAACCCGTATTCAGTTTAAAAAAAAATATATTTTTATTTGACAACATCACATAGGTACATTGCTCTGATTCCAAAGTAAGTAGCTAAAGCACTTGTGTTATGGAAATCAGAGACAACGGTGGTATCACAAACACCCAGACCTGAACCAACATAGAAAAGTTCATTTTATAAATAGACCCAACCGGGGATCGACCCCGGGACCTCAGAGATGGCGACACCTTGGAAACCGGTGTACAAAGCCACTCCACCACGGAGGTCGTCGAATCATTTATATGAGGTCTCACAGGTCCCGCGGACGCACAGCGTCCCAACTAACATAACACATCACTCGAACCGATCACAGAGCTCTATTTCAACGCAGTGCGTTCGTATAGGCAAGGGTCGTTTGAGTATTGTTCTCGAATACGGGTGTAAAGGCCCCCGGTAAAGATCAATTGCGATTGTCAATTTTTCCGTCAATGCCATTGTTAGAGCAATTGACAATCGCTACAATTGTACCATGTAAAAGATCAATTTTTGCGTCAATGAGCCTCAATGGCGTAAAATTGAGAATCGCAAATGATCGTTACCTACCGGAGCGTTTAAGAATATTAAGGTAGGTACGTACTGAAAATGAAATGAAATGGTATTTACTGAAAATGAAAATGAAAAATTCTTTATTTAAATAAACTTAGATATGTATTAAGTGCTTTTGAATTGTCTATATTTTCCTACCACCCATTCGAGACTTTTAGCTGCCAAGAAGAATGGGCGCAAGAAACTTATCAGCTACTCTTACGCTTGTTTCGCGCATGATCTATATTTCTCAAAAAAAGTGTCAAAATTTGTATGAAATGCGTTTAACGTAAGACAAATTGAAAGTTGAAAACGAAAGAGAAAACGACTGGGTTAAGAAATACCCTTTAGTGTAAACATCTAAATAGTTAAATTATTGGAAGTGCCCTTAACGGCAAAAAGTCTCTGCGGAAAGAGAATCTTCATAGGATTACCGTCTTCGTCATGTTGACGGCACTGTCACGTCATTATAGTGCGAATATCTTGACTTGATCGATATCAAGATAATTACAGTCGGACTATCTAGTCCGTTTTCCGTTCTCATTCCCGTTTCCGTATTATTTATCCATACTGAAGGAACCCCATTTCATCCCTTGACGTGACAGTGCCGTCAACATGACAAAAATAAGCACAAATCCCATGAAGATTTTATTTCCGCACAGATTCTATAGATGAACCGTTTTTCGGGCACGCCCGATGCAATTTTATCTAGACTCACCTCAAATATAATCAAGAAGTAAAGAGTGCAAAGTAGAACGGTGGAGTATATGATGCCGTCTCTTTCACTCAGAGCGTTCATTTGATAGCTGACAGTCAGAGGAACAGTTGCGTTGCCTGATGTGAACATTCTTAGAGTAACTCTCGTATCTGAAAGACGACGTAGCAAAAACTATTATGAAAGGTTTCCGTGTATGCACACATAGACATTTATATATCATAACAGACAATCTCGGGTCACATCGGTATATAGTTATCCCCTCAAAATGACGGAACAAATCAAATGACGGAAGAGTTTTCAGTACATCTATCGAGAAAAAAACGCGCTTAAAAGTACACGATAAAGGTTTGTCTTTGAATAAAAACATTTTGCTTTTCGGCGGTAGATGGCGCTGTACAAATTTCCCATACATAATTCGAAGAGATTCGAATCTAGCGCTGTTCGTGCTACAGATACAGTACACAATGTGATTGTAGAAAAATTACCCTTAAAGTTATTTTTTTCCGTTAATAGTCAATAGTCAGTAGTCAAAATTTCTTTATTCAAATAAACTTAATAATGAAGCATTTTTGAATCGTCTATATTTTCCTATCACCCGTTCCAGACTTTTTTGACTGACAAAAAGAACAGGCGCAAGAAACTTATCAGCTTTAACAGAGAAAAGAGAAGTTATTGTTGCTTACCATTATTCTCCACGGACCATATGCCATCAAGATCCCATGTTCCATTGTAATCGCTGAAGTTACTCGGATTTTGAATTTTGTCTAATATTAGAGTCTTCGTTTCCGTGACGCTCGGTGAGAAGTCTATAAGCTCCTCTGGTTGTAAGTGGACAATCCATAGACGCGAATTCTGAAACAAAATAAATCAATTTTGAGCAACCATAAAAATTTGTTGTGTGACTTTAAAAAATAGTTTCTTGAAAAGTGTTCAAGAAAAGGAATTAAACCTCGGAGGTCCCTTGGTTCGCCCACCTGTTTAAGCCGTTCGATTCCCAGGAGAGAGTACATTTGTGCTTGGTTTAAATAAATAAATATTTAACAACATCACATACATTGCTCCGATTCCAAAGTAGGTAGCTAAAGCATTTGTGTTATGGAAATCAGAGACAACGGTGGTATCACAAGCACCCAGACCTGAGCCAATATAGAAAAGTTCGTTTTCTAAATTGACCCAACCGGGGATCGAACCCGGGACCTCAGAGATGGCGACACCTTGAAAACCGGTGCTGTAACTGGAATGCTTTAATAATATTTTTAATTCATTTTTCGAACAGCACTAATTGGTGCAGTAACTGGAATGCTTTTGGTGCGGTTCAGATTGATGCGGTAACTGAAATACCTCAATAAAAGAATAAAATGGCTATAGCGAAAGTTGATTTATGTCAATGATTGATCTCTAGTCTATACCTACGTATTGTTTGTTGTTTATTCTATACAGTCGCAGCTATAGCTCTGAGTAGCTCAAAACTGACCTTTACGTAACCTACACACATCTGTCGTACATTTTATGTCCAATAAAGAACATGAACATAAATATTTATACACTTATTGCACGTAACTTTTATGATTTGTGCATATTTATGGGCTATTGTCTAGTTTTACAAATACAAAAGTATCAAGCAGATGTTTTTTATTGGTTATAATATTTAGCCCTCCGTCGCTTAATATCATATTCTCAAAAGACCATATTCTCACAACATCATATTCTCAAAATATCATGATCTTATAAGACCACATTCGCAAAACACAAAGAGTTTCGTAAAAGGCGTATAATGACCTAGAGGTTCACATTTACCAACTCCAAGGACCAGAAAATGGACAACAATGTTTTCCGATGAAGAGGTCCAACACTGCAATCTCCAACCCACCGCCAAGCGTGAGATTGTGGTAACATCCTCCCACGGGAGAGACCTGCAGTGGATTGCAGTGGGCGGTTGGAGTATAGCAAAAGGTGAGCAAGGCGTTTAGGACTTAAGACTAGGTATAAAGTGGGCAAAAACAAACACTTTTTACTCTTTTAAATATTTTTTCTCTGACCGCCGGTTTAGTGAGAAAGTGAGAAAAAATAACCGAATTAAAAAAACTATTGAGAACGCACGCCATGAAAAAAGTCTAAATAGTTAGGTTAGGTTAAGTTAGAATGGTGACCAAAACGCGCGAGCTGATCGAGCGGAGCGAGCGTGCCGCGGCAGCAGCCAGCGAAACGCCAGAAACGACACCTAGCAAAGGGTGTGCAACTTTGCTATACTCAAACCCAAGGGGCTGTTAAGTGATGATTAAATAAAATGTTTTTCTCTCCAATTTTCTCTTGTCCAGTCATACTTGGAGTATGTTAAATGACGTTGCTTGTCACTATTTCCATCAACCATTGTGACCGTGCGATCACACGGCAGGTCCGTATTTACAGGATAGCTTTAAACAGATCCGTCACTACTTGCTCACACCGCATTTACGGGACCGTTTTATCGGATCCAATGCTATGGATACAGTAAATATTGTGTGTTTACTGCATCCGATATACTGTGTTGTGTGTGAACACGCTCATACAAAATACATACGCCACCGCCGAATAAAATGGTATCCGATAAAATAAACCTGTACAAAATCACTGTGTGAACGCGCACTAAAAGTTGCTTAAGGAGCAATGAGATTACGAAAGGTATCTCATTCGACTCATTTCCCCTTTAGTGTTGTTACTTGTCACTTGATAAAAAGTGCGGTCACCCATCTCAAACCCGGCCATTTAACTTTCGTTATCGACTCACCTCCTCATTTCCTCCTGTATCCCTATGCAGCCACACTTGAAGTATGTTCGACGTGTCGTTACTTGAAACTTGACGGAATGGCCCGGTTAAAGTAACTGATACTAGCAGTTTATCCAGAAATGGCTGTAGCTCGTATTCTGAAACAAAAAATGTTACCATAATTTTGTGCAGTAGGTTAATCCTTGGTCTCCTATTTTATGCTATCTTTAGGTCATTATGACGCTGACGCTGTAATCCAAACGGCGTAAATAGCCAAAGCCTTAATGCATTCACGCATGCGCATTAGGAGAAGGGTACATAAAAATAATGTAGTTGGTTGGTGGTAGAGATTGTTCGCCTGGCTAGCTAACACCATCTTACCTAAGTCTGACGCCATTAAGGACAATTTAACATTGTAAAGTTCCGATTGTTACAGGTAAGATAGCCAGTTCCTCAATGGTTGAGGATTCCGGGTGTAGTGCGCTTCCACCTTCGGCCTTATCATCACTTAACATCAGGTGAGGTGAAGGCCAAGCACTGACCGTTGTGGATAGAAAAACTTCGTTATCCCGTACCTTTCATCTCTCCCGTTGGATTTCTCCCCGTTCAAGATGAGCGACATGGTCAGCAGCATCCATCACGTCACCAGGTCCTAAAATACTACCTTGTGGGACACGGTAAGATATAGGGAAATCGTCACTGTATATATCATCAATTTTGACACTTTGGGAGCAGTCTGCTGCAAAAAGTTTGAGTTGATTATCTCGCACTCCGATACGCTCATGTTTGTCAATAATTGAGACAGTGACCGTGTCAAACGCCTTCGCCAAATCCAAAAAAACACCAATGACGTTTAGTACCTTTCATCTCTCCTGCCTTGACCGCCGTATGCAGCACCACATTGGACTTCTCCCGGTTCATGATGAGGGAGACGGTGAGCAGCACCCAGCACGCCACCAGAGAAGAGAGCTTTATCACTCGCAGAATTAACTGAAGCTGAAAGAATAAAGATAAATTATTTAGAAAGAGGAAAAAGAAATACGGAAACATTAAAATTTACTGGCCTCAACAAAAAAGAGAAGGAAAACCTTGTTAACTCTGTTCGCCCGACCTTCCTGTCAGCTAAATAAGTTTTGAATGAGTTGTAGGAAAATAATGACGATCCAAAAGCGCTTAATTTTTTATAAAGTATTATTTTGACTTTGTACTAGGACACTCTTTCAAAACGAGCAACGCTGGTGCGATTGACCATATTATTTTTAATAGCTCTTATGTAAATGTTTTATTCCAAAAAAGGTTGTCTGAAATTTTTGAGAACCAGTAGAAAAGCACAAAAAATATCGAAAAAAATGTTTTAGTCTGTGTTTCAAGTTACCTTTCTTTTTCTCGTCGATTTAACTTTTTTCTCTTCAATCGGTGTGATATGCTCCATTAGCCTGCAAAGAATTTGACTTTTATTATTTTGCCACAAAAAAGTAATCATGTTCTTCAACTGTTTTTTTATTTTTTTTCTTTTTCAATAAGTGTCATTAATTTATAACGTTGGGTTCGCCATTATGTAGGAACTTTACTCTTTTAATCATTATAACAACACAAATAACGAACGTAATGATTAAATCAACAGAAACAAAAATTAAGCTTTACTTTGCTAGCCGTACTAGAGAGGCGACGCAGGGGGTGCGGTATGACGAAGCGGGCCGGGAGGTAGCGGCAATGATGAAGTGAACGCGTAGTAGATGAATTTGTCAGTGAGTTACAATACAAAAAATAAATACCTATGTATTTCCGAAGTTGTCTGTTTTTTTAAATACCTATCATTTTGTATTAATTGTCTTGCAACAAGTTTCTAAAGCTATAACAGTAAAAAAATATTCTTACCTACTCCCACAGTCTCGCAATGAATTCTCAAGGTTCTGTTCAACATTTTCTTCGACCGTCGGTATTTCTGATATCTTCTTCTCAAATAGTGTTTTTTCTGCATCATCAGTGATTACTACCTCTGGTGTATCAATTTTACCTGTAAATAACAATATTTGTTAATAATTTTATTGCTTTTTTATTTGTGATGTTATTGTTTCTTACAGTTGGAAGGCACTTAAGGGGCTGACATGAGCCAACTAGCACCGCCAGTCGATTTATTTTATTTATTCTAAATAAGCCCAATTTCTTAAAAAAGGAATCAGTCAAGGTTTTGTTAATAAGGTCTAATATTTATTGAATAACTTTACACAGTTTAAAAAGGCATTCAAACAGTTTAAAAAGCAATTTTGTTAAAAGTGGCCACTGTTGGTTCAGACCCGTTTTTAAACTATTCCACGCATTTTGTAATGTTGTAACGTTATTCAATAAACACTAGACGTCATTCACAAGCCCTTGACTGATTCCTTTTTTAAGAAATGGGCTTATTTAGAAGAAATAAAATAAAATCGACTGGCGGCGTTAGTTGGCTCATGTCAGCCCCTTAAGTTGTTTCCAATTTATGGCCAATTATAAAATGTGTAGAGAAATATAGATTAAAAAAAACATTAGTTAGCCAATGTTAGTACGGTTTGTTAAAAGATTTCAAACAGTGATTATTAAGCGTTATGCCTTTATGTCACCACTCACCAGGAATTAGTGACGGAGTTGAAAATGGAGATCGTTGGAGACACCTGTGCCTACGAATGCACTTCGGCCGTTATCGAAACCTAGTTTCAAACCAAGTTTTGAGAGAAGATTGATTCTTCCCTCAGAAATAGTTGAGAAAAAATAATATTGATTCTTCTCTCGAAACTCACACCCGTTTGCACTAAACTTAAGAATCGCCTAAGTCTTTTCCTAAATACAACTCGACCAAATCAAAACGGTGTCATTAACTTAGCTGTCATGCAGCTTTCATGCGCCTATTTATCTTGGTCGAGTTGTGTTAGGAAAAGACTTAGGCGATTCTTAAGTTTAGTGCAAACGGGTGTCGGTGTATTAGTATGATTTATCATATAGACGTCGTGTGATTGATAAAAATCAAACATATTCTGAATTAAAATATTGTTATCTTATCTTTTACTGCCGCAGAAAATATCGATGTTAGCTTTGTTGAAATGGCGATAGATTTAGATAAGATAGTATAAGCTAGGCAATGATATCTAACGTCAAACAATGCATAGCAAATTCTAGCTCTTACTGGAAATCAAACCCGGAACTCTAGTTCAGAGTTCCGGCGCGCTGGTTTGTCAATCCAGATCATAAGACTACCACCACCTAAATTACGAAACCTGGAAAATAATTTCAAAAACCCCAGACATTTGAGTGAAATAAAGAATTATACCTAGATGCACTTGAAAAAAAAAACAATAAAATAAAAACCTAAAATCCTTTCCCCTAACACAAATAGTGTCCGGGTTTTGCCCGGACACTATTTAAGAACCCCGTCCGGACGCTCCCCGGACGCCCTAAAAACTACGACAAATCCGGAGAAACTCGGACGGATGGCAGCCCTAGTTATATACAAATAGCCAGTGTAAGCCCTTTAAGCACATTCTATGCGTTTGAACGCTACGCTTACTATTAAAGCTTTAAAATAAGCAGTAAAGTATAAAATTACGTGCCGTCAGCTTCTCCATACTACATAAAAGTTTTTATATTATATATATTTATTATTATATACAAGGTGTTACAAAAATACAGCTAATGCCGAATATGGTATATAGGGATCATCAAACTGAACTTTTACTATGGGGCCAACTCTGAAATCGCGAAAAAAATAGCAGCTGTTTCATACATTTTGATATTTTCGATTTTAAGTTTTGTATGAAACAGCTGATTTTTTTTCGCGATTTCAGAGTTGGTCCCATAGTAAAAGTTGTTCAGTTTGATGGTCCCTATACACCAAATTCGGCATTAGGGGTATTTTTGTAACACCTTGTATATTTACATAAGTTTGCGAAATTATTTAATTATTGTCTATTGCTCATAGGCTTTAATTTTAGAGTCTAATCACACTGGCGATTTGCCAGCGAGTTCAGAACAAAGCAAGTTTGCCACAATTGCGCAACGAGCTCGGGGCGAGTTCGCAACGAGCGTACAGCGAACTTTGCCGGGAAGACATTGCGTGCGCGCAGCAAGTTCGCGATGTGTACGTTGCGATGTCGCCGCGAGCTTGTTGCACAATCGTGGTGAGTTCGTTTCGCTTTGAGCGTACAGCGAACTTTGTCGGGAAGACATTGCGTGCGCGCAGCGAGTTCGCGATGTGTACGTTGCGATGTCGCCGCGAGCTTGTTGCACAATCGTGGTGAGTTCGTTTCGCTTTGAGCGTACAGCGAACTTTGCCGGGAAGACATTGCGTGCGCGCAGCAAGTTCGCGATGTGTACGTTGCGATGTCGCCGCGAGCTTGTTGCACAATCGTGGTGAGTTCGTTTCGCTTTGAGCGTACAGCGAACTTTGCCGGGAAGACATTGCGTGCGCGCAGCGAGTTCGCGATGTGTACGTTGCGATGTCGCCGCGAGCTTGTTGCACAATCGTGGTGAGTTCGTTTCGCTTTGAGCGTACAGCGAACTTTGCCGGGAAGACATTGCGTGCGCGCAGCGAGTTCGCGATGTGTACGTTGCGATGTCGCCGCGAGCTTGTTGCACAATCGTGGTGAGTTCGTTTCGCTTTGAGCGTACAGCGAACTTTGCCGGGAAGACATTGCGTGCGCGCAGCAAGTTCGCGATGTGTACGTTGCGATGTCGCCGCGAGCTTGTTGCACAATCGTGGTGAGTTCGTTTCGCTTTGAGCGTACAGCGAACTTTGCCGGGAAGACATTGCGTGCGCGCAGCAAGTTCGCGATGTGTGCGTTGCGATCTCGCCGCGAGCTCGTTGCACAATCGTGGTGAGTTCGTTTCGCTTTGAGCTCGCTGGCAAATCGCTGATGTGATAAGACTCAGGCGTAGCGTTGAATTGAAGCGTATAAAATGAGTAAGGGGGCAGGTGATAAAAGCATTTCGTGCATTTATGTAAAATGAAATCTTAGTCGTATGACATACGGCAAAGTAGAAAAGCACTAATGACGATTAATCTTCTTCTTCTTATCGTATGAGGATTAGTGGCCACTACTGTTGTTAGAGTTTATCAAGCCGCCTGTAAGGCCTCTGACTTGGCTTAACGACTGTTATCAGATGACAACAGCCGGGACCGACGGTTTAACGTGCCCTCCGAAGCACGGAAGTGCTCAGTTGTAATACCACTTAACGGCTACCTATCCGAAAACTGGCCAGACTGAGCGTTGCTTAACAAACGTGATCGAGAACGATCAGTCTGTCAAGCTCCGCCACATGTACGCCATGAGCGCTTCTACTTTACATTAGTGCTTTTATACATGGGAAAGTAGAATAGCACTAATGACGATTAATGTAATGACAAGGTAGTACATCTAACACCACCGTAGACCACTACCCTTAGCACGAACATCTATCGAGAAAAAAAAACGCGCGTAAAAGTACTCCATAGATAGAGTAATTATCCATGAAAAAAATTATTTCGCTTTTCGGCGGTAGATGGCGCTGTACAAATTTCTCATACAAAATCACTCTATCGAAAGTTTTTGCGCGCGTTATTTTTTTTGATAGCTGTTCGTGCTAAGGTTACAGACAACAGGCTGCAGCGTGTGCTAATGAAAGTGGTCCAACACTGTGATCTCCAACCCAGCTGCTGAGCATGGGGATTATGGCCGCGGGAGAAGCCTGGGTGAATCTACGTTGTTTTGTTATGTTTCTTACTTCCTGCGTCATTGTCGTTTACTCGAAAATCTTTAAAAATCCAATGCATCGCAACGGAATTTGCCATCATTTACGTTAGAGTACGATAATAAAATATATTAATTTGCATATTTTTAACTTATTTATTGCTATGCATTGGATTTTTAATGATTTTCGAGTAAACGACAATGACGCAGGAAGTAAGAAACAACGTAGATTCGCCTGCCTACGTCATTGGACTTTAATGGGATGTTAGGATTATGATGAATGAAATACTTACCATGTTGCTGCTCATACAGCTTCTTGAATGGCTCCAAAGAAGGGTCGAATTTGATCTCATCAGGTAAATCCAACCAGATCTCCAGACTGCCAGGAGTCAGGTCACTGGAAGACACCATAGAGTACACACTACTCCTGTCAGCTCTCTTCTTCCTCTTAAGCTTATTGAGAATATCCGCCATTTTGAATTAGGCAAATGTCATAACATTGCTTTTTGGACTGTGGCTTCCAATCTTTGCTTCCTTTTTGAGGATTTTTGGTATGTTTTTAAGATAAATTTAATTTTTAAAATTGTTTTGAGTTTGGGACTCATGTAATACTGTTTTCTGATGTAAAATAAATATATGTTAAAGGTTTGTGTGAAAATAGCGTTTTCATAAATATATTCATTAGACGATGCGTAATAATAAGGAAATTATCAATTTTTAGATCAAGCTAAATGAACATAATTTAACAAAAATTCGCTTAAGGCATTTATATACCTCCAAACAACAAACTTTACAAACAATAACCTCAGTAAAAAGTGGTCACTTTTAGCACTTTTGCGAACTACTACTACAATAAACTACACTGGGCAGCAAAGAAACCGGGCCACCACATGTATAAAAATAATGTGGTGGCCCAGTTTCTTTGCGGCCCAGTGTATATTTTACTGAGGTTATTGTTTGTAAATAAACTATAGAATCTTAGCTTCAATCTGTACATGTGAATTTTCGATACATTATGTACTTAGCGAGCAATAAATTTAATTAAAATGAGGGCGCCACTTGAGGTATATGGGGGCCTTAACTAAATTATAAAAAAAAAATACCTTTCATTGTAAAAGTTGTCTCTGATTAAAAAAAATATATATGCTCCAAACTATAGCCAATTTTTTATACATTTACTTTTACGTCATTTGTCAAGTAAGTAAAGTACAGGCAACACCACTAAGTCATGATTTACTTTAACGATAATTCCTTTGAAACCATAAAAATAGTAAGGTATTTATTGTCTATCGTGTATGTTGCACTTAGTACGTTTTACATAATATGATTAAAAATGCATCATTACGGGTCAGAGATCTATGCAATTTTAACCTTTGTTATTACTGCACTAGATATATTTTTAAATAAAGCAGCCCTGATTTGAACTTCGAATAAGATATGGTTCATAATCCTAACTCTTTGAACCGCAGAAAAAGTATAATAATTTTAAAAATAAAATGACATTATGATTGGAGTTTTTGGCGCCATTTTGTCGAGTTCGGTTTGGTGTCTATTTTAATTATTTTCAAATTGATTCATAGTGGATATTGTGTCTTAAAATTGGTGCAGTTATATGGTACAAGTGTCTACGCAACTGAACAATATGTGGGATAGTTGAAATAGGTGCGATCTTGGTTGTGTGAAGCTGAGACTTTTATTGAAGTGGTGGCTTGCTCGGCAGAACTAACCGAGTAAACTGTCTTGATATACTTGGTGCCAAATGCTCCAAGCAGCATTGGAATGCGATGCACCCGCATTCTAATGAAAAATTAAACAATATCTACCACTGAACTATTTAACACTTGACACTGGCAAAAATAACTTCCTAGAGGAAAGTAGATTGCCATAACAAAAAAAAAGAAGAAAGAAAGACATTATGATACATATGACAGTATGTCAAATGTCAAGTAGTAGTCAGTCAATGAGAAAATATATAATGAATGACAGAGACAGTAATAGCATTTCTCTTTTGTCACGAACGAGTATAGTCGAGTCTGTCCGATCTATTTACCATAGGCTAGTCAGTGACTGTCAGTGTCTAATAAAATGATAACAGGTTCGTTACCAAGGTAATGTATGTTCAAGCGAATTCCAACCTATATAACCTATATTACAACTTGTATTAGAATGACTGTGAAGATACACACGACAGCACGTTAGGTTATACAGTTAAACAGCTTTTATTACGTACGGCATAAAGGCGGTCTCAACATGTATAGTCTGAGGTGCCGTCGTGTGTACATAAGAAAATCATGATTTAATTTGGTCGACTGTACATACATATTGCAAACTCATTGATAGGTACTGAAATAAAAAAAATGTAATTGTTAGTTAAAACCATTTTCAAAACGAGCGCAGCCCCTATGTCAGTGGTTCTTGATAATGGTTAACCCCCAAAACGGGCTATTAAAAAATTGTTTGAGAACCAGTGGAAATGTGTCAAAAACTTCCACTAATTAAGCAAACAGGAAAGTGGAGGCATACCACGATAGTGTTTACAAAATTTACGATTCTGGGAATCCGTTCACACAGATTTTGTTTGTTTATTGTCTGTCTGTACCGTAACCCTAGCACGAACATCTATCGAGAAAAAAACGCGCGTAAAAGTACTCGATAGAGTAATTATCTATGGGAAATTTAATTCTGCTTTTCGGCGGTAGATGGCATTGTAAAATTTTTCCATACAAAGCACTATCGACATTACGTGCGTTCTTGATGTTTTTACTACAAGTACAGGCTACTTACAGATTTGACGACCTCCGTGGTCGAGTGGCTTCGTACACCGGTTTTCAAGGTGTCGCCATCTCTGAGGTCCCGGGTTCGATCCCCGGTTGGGTCATTTTAGAAAACAAACTTTTTTATATTGGCTCAGGTCTGGGTTTTGTGATACCACCGTTGTCTTTGATTTTCATAACACAAGTGCTTTAGCTACTTACTTTGGAATCGGAGCAATGTATGTGATGTTGTCAAATATAAAAAAAAATATATATATATTATATTGGAAGCAAAATAATATATATTTTAGGTAGGTACGCACGAAAGCACGTCAGATTATACAGATAAACTACGAAAACAGCTTTTATTACGTAGGGCATAAAGGCGGTCTCAACATGTATAGACTGAAAGGCGGTCTCAAGGTCAACATGTATAGTCTGAGGTGTGATTGTGTGTAATACGAACATTTTAATTTATTTTAGGTATTAATATCATTAAAGTACCCGCCCACTGAAAAATATCCACCAATATGTAGTTAAAAATATATAGAACTAATCAACCTTCAAAACCGTAAAATGATAACAAAGCACTGCAATAAAAAATAAGTAGTATTTTATTCAAATCTGCTTAATTTTACATTATTTATTAATTATGTCGCCATCTCTGTGGTACCGGGTTCGATCCCCAGCTAGGTCAATTTAATAAACGATTTTTCTTTAAATAACTGTAAATTCTAAATGTGAATGAAACCACTGAACGTATTTTGATGATATTTTCACAGTTTGGTAGCTTGGGGTCCAAGTATAATCTAAGTCGTGTTTCACTCCGTGATCGAGTGGCTTTGTATACCGGTTTTCAAGGTGTCACCATCTCTGAGGTCCCGGATTCGATCCCCGGTTGGGTCAATTTAGAAAACGAACTTTCCTATATTGGCTCAGGTCTGGGTGTTTGTGATATCACCGTTGTCTCTGATTTCCATAACACAAGTGCTTTAGCTACTTACTTTGGAATCGGAGCAATGTATGTGATGTTGTCTAAAAAAAAAAATCTGATTCGAGTGGGTGGGCACTAAGGAAACATTGAAACTGGTTGTTTTTAAATTTTTTTATTGTCCAAGCAGTTGAAGTCGCAGGCGAACGCTAGTTCTTTATTTATGAAGTTTGGTGGATAGATCGACAAAATTTTTGAATTGTTTTATAATTGTTTTTTGTAATAAATTAAATATGCTCTGTTTATGACTTTAATAGAATGCGATTAATTTAACAATCAACAGAAGTGGCCAACTTCAGAGCACTTGCGTGCTGTACAAAACGTAAAATATTTAAAATTTACTCTTTACCATACTTTCTCGAGTGAAGTTGCAGCGGATCACTGTCTATTGTCAATTTAATCGCATAGTCAGTGCTTAAATATTCTAAAAACTTATCGCAGGTAACTTTTAAACAAAGCTTTCACTCGATAAAGTTGCATTTGTTAGAGGTCAACAACCTCCAACTGGAATAAACCGCTTCTAACCGGACCCGCCGTTACGTCACGAGGCGGCCATCTTGAATTCTACATATGACTCGTTTTGCGAGACCGTAAAGATTTAGCAAATTTATGTTCGATACAACTAAGCTTTTTTGATTAATTTTAAGGGATTTAGTAACAACCCTATTTTCAACTCCTTAAAAAATATTTATTCTTTTTAATTCTTTTAAAATACAAATAAAAATTAATGCCATTTACAGTTTCGTATGAAAAAATGTAAAGATATTTATTTTGAATTGGGTTAGTATTTTGGATTTTTTATTTAATAGAAACTTAGAGAAATACTGTCCCGAATAACATCACAAGAAGAGTTAATTATGCTCCAATTACAAATAATTTTGGTATTAAGTACGTTTGTATGGGAAATTTACTGTTCACCGGACTTTTAATACATTTTGAAGAAATTCACTGGCGGCTGGCCGGCTCGTTTTAAATAGAGGTTAAAGTATGAAATTGCCGATTTTTCACACACAGAGACTCTCATATCTTCTATGATGTTAAAGATGCTTCGGTTGTTTATTTCGAATTATGATCATGACGGCCAACTACCTGTCAGCAATAAAAATATTTTAGTTTAAAAAAAGTACCTACCTCATTATTAGTAACTCCTTTTTCTGTTAGCAGAAATGACCTCTTATTTCGTTGTAACTTAGCCGATACCTATTTTTTTCGCATAACTTAAGTGGCATACGTTATCTTAGTGTTTAAACATTAGTGCATAAAAGTTTTAAAACATTGGCGTTCATGGTTGTTAAACAAATTAAGATAATGTTAGTATGAAAAATTAAAATTCTTTAAAATTCTCTATACAAAACGGCAATTTCATACTTAAATCTCTAATATACAACCTGTTACAAAAATACCCCTAATGCCGAATATGGTATATAGGGACCATCAAACTGAACAACTTTTACTATGGGACCAACTCTGAAGTCTCGAAAACAAAAGTCAGCTGTTTCATACAAAAATTAAAATCGAAAATATCAAAATGTGTAAAACAGCTGATTTTTTTCGGATTTGAGAGTTGGTCCCATAGTAAAAGTTGATCAGTTTGATGGTCCCTATATACACCATATTCGGCATTAGGGGTATCTTTGTAACATAATATTGTATTTTATAAATTTTGAGATTTAAGCATTCACAATGCTATTTTTATATAATACTACATAATATACTAGAAAAAATAGGACTCGCACCAGATAATGTTCTCGGACGGGAATCGAAGAAGAAGAAGTAGAAGGAATTACCTTGTACATTGGCGAGATGGCGCTGGCTTGCAGCGTAAGAGTTGATATACTAGAAGAAATTCGACATTCTCACTAGTGACTCGGTAGCTCAGCGGTCAGAGCATTGGACCGGATATCCAAAGGTCGCGGGTTCGATTCCCGTCCGAGAACATGATCTGGTGCGAGTCTTATGTTTTCTAGTATATTATTTAGTATTATAATAATGTATAATATTATTTTGTGCGACAAACAAAATAATTATAATGTACTTTTATACACCTGATGACAGATATATTTCAGTTTGATTACCTCAATTATAACCTTGGCTAGCCGCGTTTTCCTCATTAAACGCGAATCAACCGTTTTAGGGATCCTCAGAATAATAAATAACTGACTGTTAGTTATAGGGTTTAGACATGCGAACCTAATCTAGGTCAAATGTAATGTTTTCTAGAACAATTCTGTTATGATTTATATTTTAACAAAAGTTTAATACTCCCATTTTAACTTATGAGAGTACGTATACTCTTAGCACGAATATCTATCGGGAAAAAAAACGCGCGTAAAAGTACTCGATAGAGGATTTGTCTATGAGAAATCTCATTTCGCTTTTCGGCGGCAGATGGCGCTGTACATATTTCCCATACAAAATTACTCTGTCGAATATTTTACGCGCGATTTTTTCAATAGATGTTCATGCTAGGGTTACTAAGACAAACTTTCTCTATTACCTATGGTTTTTTTAATTTTGCTATTGAAATATTAATTGCAATACTTTATATTGCAAAAAAAACAACTAAGTAGGTATGTACACACGACGGCACCTCAGACTATACATGTTGACCTTGAGACCGCCTTTATGCCTTACGTAATAAAAGCTGTTCGCAGTTTAACTGTATAACCTGACGTGCTGTCGTGTGTACTTACAATCTTTTAACCTTTGACATTTTCAAGATTTTCTTTTCAATTAGTTCGATAAATTAAAAAAATAATACATTGTTTTTATGCACGATTATAATTATGCTTTATTCAAATACATAATGTACAGAACATTTTTCTAGTTAATTAAAAGCTAGCTTGCCTATTTCATTCTATTGCTTGTTTCCGTTTTGGAATTATTTATGTGTAGGTATATAAACATAAAATTATATCCCCCTTACTTATAAAGATTGTATAGCAAATGTATAAGTTACACAGTGTTTTGTCCCTTTCTCGTGTAACTGTGTAAAAGTAAAAGTAAAAAATTGCTTTATTCAAATAAACTTAGTAATCAAGCGCTTTTAAATCGTCTATATTTTTCTACCACCCGTTCCAGACTTTTTGAACTGACAAGAAGAACAGGCGCAAGAAACTTATCAGCTTTAACAGAAATAAGTAACGATATTTACAAACTTAAATATATCGTTACCAAACAGGTTATAAACAACAAAGTACTTACTAGCAAGTTATTGTGTTACATCATTTCCACGCATTTCGGTATTTCAGATAATCGTCTACTTTATAATAACCTTTACACATAAGCGTCTTTTTGACATGGTTTTTTGGAAAAAAAACATATGCCTTAAATAAAGACGAAATCGTGAATTATCTCTCTCTCCCGAGGAAGCTTTGTGCTACTTTTTATCACTTATACAATATTTTCTGGACTTTCGCTTAGTTTGGAGTTTTATAATTAAAAGTGGCCACTTTTCGAAAAAAAAAACTCCATTAAACTGCCATTCCCATTGCCATTGACGACCTGAGTGGTGCAGTGGTCAACATGCCGGTCTACCACGCTGAGGTACCGGGTTCGATTCCCGGTCGTGCAGAAATTGAAATGATGAATTTTAATTTCTGTGACGGGTGTGGGTGTTACTATATAATAAGTATATATTTCAAAAAAGTATACAAGAAGTATATCAGTTGTCTAGCACCCATATTACAAGCTTTGCTTAGTTTGGGGCTAGATGGCGCTGTGTGAAATTGTCCAAGCATTTATTTATTTATTATTATTTATTTATCATTGCAGGATGAGAGCACTTCAAGCATATTCGCAGATACTATTATTGTTTGAAGTAGGTACATACAATGCGATTAATTTAACAGAACTTATATACAACAGAAGCAGCAACTTCACTCGAGAATGTATGGCAAATATTTTAAAATACATCGTTTTGTAGGTACACACAACAGCACGTCAGGTTAGACAGTTAAACTGCGAAAACAGCTTTTATTACGTAGGGTATAAAGCCCGTCTCAAGGTCAACATGTATAGTCTGAGGTGCCGTCGTGTGTACCACAAGCTCTCTGAATTTGGTCACTTCTGTTGTACACACGACAGCACGTCAGGTTATACAGTTAAACTGCGAAAACAGCTTTTATTGCGTAGGGCATAAAGGCGGTGTCAAGGTCAACATGTATAGTCTGAGGTGCCGTCGTGTGTACATAGTTAATTTTATTGTATTGTAATTGTCGCAGTCGTTTGAAATACTTTTATATGTTACTAATTTGTCCATCAATATAGTGATAACATAGATAACCAAATACTGTACCGGTTTCCATATCTAGTATTATCGGAACAAAAGATATCGATTTATTTTAATCTACCCGTCAGCGGATTAGATAGAAATCTTATAAATATAATTTTTTTTTTCCGTTAAATCGTCGGTACCTCTATAATTGGAACATTGACACCAATCCGCATTGGGTCCGCGTGGTAGGCCTTCTTTTTGGGTATAAGGAACGCCTGTGCTCCAGCAGTGGGGACATTTAAATGGCGCTTACTAATAAGAATTCTTACTATGTGAAAGTAAGTTTGTCAGGGGTACAGAACCGGACATAACACACGTTGTCAGGGGTACAGATCTGGACATAACACACGTTGTCAGGGGTACAAAGCCGAACATAACACAAGTGTCAGGAGTATTGAGCCGTAATAACACACGTTGTCAGGGTACAGAGTCGGACAGAACACACGCTGTCAGGGGTACAGTACAATACATAACAAACGTTGTCAGGGTTACAGAGTCGGACATAACACACGTTGTTAGGGGTACAGAGTCGAACATAAGACACGTTGTCAGGAGTACAGAGCCGGACATAACACACGTTGTCAGGAACAGAGCCGGATATAACACACGTTGTCAGGTGTACAGAACCGTACTTAACACACGTTGTCAGGGGTACAGAGCCGGACATAACACACGTTGTCAGGCGTACAGAGCCGAACATAAAACAAGTGTCAGGAGTACAGAGCCGGACATAACATACGTTGTCAGGGGTACAGAGCCGGACATAACAAACTTAGGGGTACAGAGTCGGACATAACACACGTTGTCAGGAGTACAGAGCCGGACATAACATACGTTGTCAGGGGTACAGTGTCGGACATAACACACGTTGTCAGGGGTACAGAGTCGGACATAACATACGTTGTCAGGGGTACGGAGCCGAACATAGGGACCTTTCATTAAAAAAAGGATCGTTCCAGAAGGATAGAAAAATAACAATGTCCACGCATACAAACTTCGGGCGGCCGCTAATCTTCTATAATATAAAAATGAATCGCAAAATGTGTTGCTAAACGCATAACTCAACAACGCCTGGACCAATTTGGCCAATTCTTTTTTTTTAATGTTCGTTGAAGTTCAAGGATGGTTTTTACGGCGAAAAAAAATAAGGGTATGACGGTTCTGTTCAGGAGAATTTTTTGCCCCGACTATAAAATATGTAGGAACAAAAAACTGTCACATTACAAATATTTTTGACAGGACGAAGTCTGTCGGGTCCGCTAGTTGCTTATATTATTACACTGCCATATCGACTATTACCTTTTTAAATTGTTTTTAAACTTTTATTCCCCATTGATACGCTTATGTGGTACATTTTTTTTATTCACCTGATGTTAAGTGACGATAAGGCCGAAGGTCGGAAGTGTACTACACCCGGAATCCTCACCACTGAGGAACTGGCTATGTTACCTCTAATTGCCGGAACACAACAATTTTTAAATTGTTGTTATGGCGTCAGACTTAAGTAAGATGGTGGTAGCTAGCCAGGCGGACTTGAAATAAGCCCTACCACCAACCAAACCGAGTACAAATGAACCCCCCTCCAGGGAATCGAACCTGGGACCCCTGCGTCTTACATAGGTGGGCGAGCCAATAGACCACAGAGGCGGTTAATTTGAGACATTTCATATCCAAAAATAAATTCTATCGGGCTTCAAGTTGGCACAAAAATGGCAAATGTCTGCCAATGTCTAGGAGTATTGTTAATTATGAGAGGAACGTGTCTCGTATTTATAAAGCTAAATAATTAGAAAACTTGTGTAGTTACATAGTGAATAATTTAGTGGTTATTCGGCAGAGTAGAGTAGCAGCAACCCTTCACATTTAAGATTGTCGTAAATGGCTATATAATTTAGAGTAAAAAATAATGCCCAAAAATTATTAATGTCGTATCTCAGTTCCAGGACTCAAACAGTTAACATAAGTGGAGTAAGTTCGTCCGGTTCTCATATCAAAATGGGCGTGCCACAAGGCTCCATTTTGGGTCCTTTCTTATTTTTAATATATATAAATGATCTACCTTTCTTTGCAGAAAGATTCTGTGACATTGTTTTGTTCGCAGATGATACTTCTTTAATATTTAACGTTGACAAGAATAAAACTGATTATGACGATGTGAACAAAGCACTCTCGCAGGTTCTTACTTGGTTTAATGTAAATAATTTCCAGCTTAACGCTAAAAAAACCAAATGTGTTAAATTCGCTTTAGGTAATGTACAGGCGAATCTTACTGAAATTGTAATTAATAATGAGAAATTAAATTTGGTCGATTCAACAGTTTTCTTGGGTGTAACTCTTGACAGTAAATTAAATTGGAATATGCATATCGCAGCTCTGGCTGGCAAGCTCAGCTCTGCTGCCTATGCCATTAGAAAAGTTAGACAGTTAACAGATATAGATACTGCCAGATTAGTGTATTTCAGTTATTTTCATAGCATTATGTCGTACTGTATTCTTTTGTGGGGAAAAGCAGCCGATATAAATACTATTTTCGTTTTACAAAAACGAGCAATAAGAGCTATTTATCAACTAAGTTCTAGAACATCTCTTAGGGATAGGTTCAAGGAGATCGGTATATTGACAGCAGCATCTCAATTTATATTAAACTGCATTCTTTATGTACGTCGCAATATTAATTTGTATACAAAACATAGTGATTGGCACAATCGGAACACCAGAAATAAAGACAAACTTGTAATGCCTTGGTATAGATTAGAAAAAGTCCGTGGTTCTTTCATAGGTCTGGGTATAAAGTTTTATAATAAAATTCCAAGTAATATCTTGGATTTACCATGTGAAAACTTTAAGACTCATATAAAAAATTGTCTTCTCAAAAAAGAATACTATACCGTTAAAGATTATTTAATTGATAAAACAGCTTGGTCGTAGATTTTCTTTTGTAAATGTAAATTGTGCAAAAAATTGTAATAATTGCATTTTTTTAATAATTAATGTTAACTTGTATGTCAAGTAACTTCCAGTTAATTTTGCCCCGTCGTAGACTTAATTCACCTGGGCTAATTCTTCATATCATACAATGATTTTCTTAGTTATCGAGTAGTAGACAGCGATTTCTCAACTAGTTGAAATTTATTTTACCTACCCATTGAATGTAAACTTTGTTAATTATTGTAATGGAAAATGACGTCAATTTAAATGCCGACCTCATTTTTCAAATTTTGACGACTGTATGAAATATACAGGGAGAAAAAAGCAGCCCTTGACGAGTTTCTTGCCGGTTCTTCTCGTTACAAGGTCTCCCGCTTAGGGTTTGCGAACCGATGGCGTAGCTTCTTTGACATTCACAAGTGCTTGTAACAGCCTAGACTGAATAAACGAGTTTTGAATTTTGAATTTTTGAGAGGCAATTAAGTAGTACACACGACAGCACATCAGGTTATACAGTTAAACTGCGAAAACAGCTTTTATTACATAGGGTATAAAGGAAGTCTCAAGGTCAACATGTATAGTCTGAAGTGCCGTCGTGTGTACATCTAACCAGACAATGTTCAGGAGCGCTTACCTAGCAGCAGGTTATGGCTACATCCTTCCACGGGACGAGAAAGAGAGGACAAATCCTGCGATGGATTAGACCCCTAAATGAGCTATTAAGAGCTAGTAGTCTGCACGTTAATGCCGCCTTAAAATTGGTGCTATCTCTTTCTTTTCCATAGTGATAGTATTAGACGACAACAAAAAATCAAATTATTTTATAAATAAATAAAATATAATCGACTGGCGGCGCTAGTTGGCTCATGTCAGCCCCTTAAGCACTTTTGAACTCGGAAGTCTCGGTACGGATTCTAAGAACTAAAAATTTTGACGTCAAATCTTAGAATAATTACCTACACCTAGAAGCCGAGTCCTTGTATGTAAAGTGAGACAAAAAAAATAGCCAAAAAGGCTCAGTTTACTGATTTATATCCTTCATACGTTATCTAATCGTAACTAAAATCCAGTAATACAGTAACTAATCCCCTAAAGGTAGGGAAATTTTAACTATTTCTTATAGATACGATTAGGTAAAGTATGATAAATAAAAATCTGAAAACTGAGCCATTTTGGCTCAGTTTTTTTTTCTAACTTTTAACAGTGCGCTTTGTAGGGAACTATCGTTCTAGGTTGTCATTATTTTAAACGTCAAACAATCCATTTGAAATTTTGAGATTTAAGCATTCACAATGCTGTTTTTATATAATACTAAATAATATACTAGAAAAAATAGGACTCGCACCAGATCATGTTCTCGGGAACGTCGAATTTCTTCTAGTATATCAACTCTTACGCTGCAAGCCAGCGCCATCTCACCAATGTAGAAGGAATTAACTTCAACATTCAACTGAACATCTTTCCAGATATTTTTAAACAGTTGATTAAGATGAGAAAGCTTTCTCATCTTTCCCACTAGTGACTCGGTAGCTCAGCGGTCAGAGCATTGGACCGGTTATCCAATAATCAACCGGTTATCAATATCAAATATCCAAAGCGGGTTCGATTCCCGTCCGAGAACATGATCTGGTGCGAGTCCTATTTTTTCTAGTATATTATTTAGTATTATGTCAAACAATCCAGTCTAGGAATGAAAAACAAAAGTTATAAAAGATATTAGTCCACCGGATATTGTAAACAAACACTCGCACATAGCAGATAACAATGCTATGGCGTTTGTTGAATAAATTATGATAATAACATTATTCGTTTTTATTTTGTTTCGTTGATCGTTGAGCTATTGTTTGTTCTTACTTGTCTTATTTGGTAAACAATCTTCATATTGGCATTTTATGTAGAGTGTTGACTAATAACTTTGCGATTGATTTCTTATCATTGCATTATTGTATTAATATTAACTCGTTTAGAATTTACTAAGTAAGGTAATTTTATGGAAAACCTGTAATTGGCCTTGCTAATGGTTAGAATTAGTAGTGTAAACAAAATTAATAAATATAAATAAATAAATTAATAAATAAATAAATAAATTTTGCTAGTCACACCCAGGCAACACTAGTTAACACTAGTTACCTAGTAACATTGTCTTAGGCATAAAAAGGCAAGATCCCAGTGCCGTTAAACACATTAAAAAAAGTAACATTCGACTATCAGTAGCATAAAATTTGAAAAAAATTAAATTATATTATATCTGCAAACTACACCATCTCATATTTAATCCACGCTCTGCCTGACGCAGAGGTTATACAAGGTGTTACAAAAATACCCCTAATGCCGAATATGGTATATAGGGACCATAAAACTGAACAACTTTTACTATGGGACCAACTCTGAAATCGCGATAAAAAAATCAGCTGTTCCATACATTTTGATATTTTCGATTATAATTTTTGTATGAAACAGCTGAATTTTTTTTCGCGATTTTAGTGTTGGTTCCATAGTAAAAGTTGATCAGTTTGATGGTCCCTATATACCATATTCGGCATTAGGGGTATTTTTGTAACACCTTGTATATGGCCCTCACAAAATTCTCCATCCCGAAATTAAACGGAATTGAAGATTATTCGACGACCTCCGTGGTCGAGTGGCTTTGTACACCGGTTTTCATGGTGTCGCCATCTCTGAGGTCCCGGGTTCGATCCCCGGTTGGGTCAATTTAGAAAAACGAACTTTTCAATATTGGCTCAGGTCTGGGTGATTGTGATACCACCGTTGTCTCTGATTTCTATAACACAAGTGCTTTAGCTACTTACTTTGGAATCGGAGCAATATGTGATGTTGTCAAATATTTATTTATTTATTTATTTATTTATTATTATTATTATTATGCATCATGGAAGTTCGCCGTAAAAACGCTTCTATTACGGGAAAAACTTTTCTCATACACGTCGAGTACACCAATCTCGTATTTATTCCACGCTCTGCCTGACTATTACAAGACTTCACCAAACTCTTTATTGAAAAAATCTATTACTTATCAAATATAACAAATGGTTTTTTCCACAACATAGATTATAAAAGAATTACTAATTATTAGTAACAATTTCATTCATATGACAACATATTTTTAAATAATGATTTAAATTTGAAAGATGTATGACAATGGCAACTGTCTACAAGTAAGGATAAACCGACTGTATGTCTATTGTTTTTTTTGCAAACCATTTCTTTAGGTAAATTATGCAGGCTTATTAACTAACCTAAAATAAATGCTAATTACATTTTTTCATACAAAACTGTAAATCTCATTAACTTTTATTTGGTTTGGTATTTTTTTTTAATAGAACCCTAGACAAATAATGTCTTAATCCGAATAACATCACAGGAAGAATTAATTATGCTTAAATTGCAAATCATTTTGGTATTACGTTTGTATTGGAAGCTCACTGTTCGCCGGAGTCTTAAGGCCCTGTATAGTGAAATGTGTTTTTTTGAAAGCATAGTACTGGACTTCTAAAAGATTTCCTTCGTTGTATTTTAGTATGTGTAACTTGAGTCCTTTAAGAGGAAACACCACGGTCGAAAGAATTGAAAAATTCCTATAGAAAGTTGACAAAATTAACGTTTGGCAGTCCCCTGTTTCCTCCTCCAAAACTAGACCGATTTAAATATTTTTTCATTTAAATTTAAAGGAATCAATTGGCTGTGTTCCTATGTTTTCTTTTATTTCATAAAATAGTTATCAAAAGAGATAATAATCTCCAAAAACCTAAAAAAAATGCCATTGCTTAGACATCCAGCAATCAAATTTGACGAGATTATATAAAAAAGCAAAACATAGGTTTACAGCCAAATCTTTTATTATTGACCGAATGTTTTAGCGATACGTTTATTATTTCAATTACTACGAATTGATTCGTGTTTTTTTCGCCTAATCTGCCAAATCAGTTTCGCTGCGCGCGCGTCGTTTTCTCATTGCTATCTCGCTTTAGTAAAGGAGCGCCTTAAGACAGAAAAAAGGTTAGGAACATAACTTTTTTGTGATAATAAAGAAAATAAAAAATAAAGGAGATGCCACCAACTTTTAACCGCTAAATAAAAATTAAACTCTAATTAAGTAATTTCGATTCATAACTTCCTAACATTAAATTTATTTACAATCAAAAATGTTTTTTTTTCTGTTAGAGAGCTAATTTATTTGATCAAAAACGGATAAATAAAATAAATCACTATTTTTACCATATTCGAAGACGTAAGTATTTCGAAATGAACATTTATAAAAATAAGAAATCGTATAACCCACAACGCAGGTGCAACGCACGGAAAACATAAAAAAAACACCACACCGATAATCTATGCTTTTTATCTGCTACTTTCACACAAACCTTCTAAGAATAACCAATTAGTTTTTTATTCAAAAGCACAAAGGAACGTCCGTATAAGGATTACAATTTAAACATTCACTCGCGATGTAAAAATTAAAAAAGTTGAATAAATTCAAAATGGCCGCGCGCGTACCGTGCCGCGGTCGCCGGCACACTGAACAAGTACAGTTTTGTTTGTAAATACACTACTTTTGGTTGCAAGATAACAGTATGTAGCCTAATTTGTATGGAAACTGAGATAACGCATGGCGGTTTTTGGCGCCATTTTGTCGAATTCAATTTGGTGGTTATTTTAATCATTTGCAAATTGATTCTTATTTCGCACAGAGTTGTCAAATTTAAAAACCAGCCAAGTGCATGTCGGATTTCGCACACTTAGGGTTCCGTTTCAGTACCAAATAGGGCTAAGAGGCGGGACTTATCTGTGCTGCGCGTTCAACAAAATCTTGTAAAAACAAAATCTTAAGTTGTTCAGTTTGATGGTCCCTATATACCATATTCGGCATAGGGGTATTTTTTTAACATGTTGTATAAATATTTGAATGTTTGTTTTCTTTCCTCGAGTTTGCTGTTGTTATACACAGTATAGTTGTTGTATGTACACAGCACAGTTATTTTTTATCCCTTATAAATAAATAAGTTCCCTTTACGTAATAATTTGTTTTTATTTATAAAAAATAAAGAAAACGACATCTAAGTACTTTTGCTGCGAACTGTACTACACAGGCAAAGGCTATTTAAGGAAAACCAACTGCAATTCAATTATTATCCTTATGTGCATACATTTGCAGTTTTCAATGGACTTTGTTAAGGCAGGATTTCTTCACAAAGGGTGAATCTACATTTTTCTTATGTTTCTTACTTCCTGCGTCATTGTCGTTAAATCTTTAAAAATCCAATGCATCACAAGGAAATATGCCATCATTTACGTTAGAATACAATACTAAATTGTATTAATTTGCATATTTTTAATTTATTTATTGTGATCCATTTCATTTTTAATGATTTTCGAGTAACGACAATGACGCAGGAAGTAAGAAACGACGTAGATTCGCCCATATATTCAGCGTAAAAGGGAAGTACTTCCGCCGAGCTGGGTGTCTTTGCTCGGGAACTGCTGTCCAACTTTAAGAATTTGGAGTTTGTATTTATGTAAAGTGCTTAGATAACTTCGATATCGTGAGTCAGGTCTTCATACATTTTTACTTCGATGTTAGCTTGACGTAGTGCGACGTCACGTCTGAGTAATGTTTACATATTGTACTTTTCGCTGATCCTGCATTTCTTCGTCATTCGTCGATTGCTTATGTAGCGGTATGATCGCGCCGCTACAGACTTCGATCAATAGGCGAAAAATTTGTTTTATCAATATTTATTACGATTTATTTATAAAATTAAATAGTGACAGAATACAATAATAATTAATAGTAGGTAAGTACATACAACACTAAAATTAAACCTTTTAAATGCAAAAAACCGCATCGAAATCGGTCCATTAGTTACCGAGGAAAATGGTAACAGACAAACATACAAACACACAACCTCTAATAATAAACGTGAATTTCAAGACCGAGTCGCACCGCACAACAAGGATTCCGTACTAATTCTTTTAGTCTTATAATTTTATCGATTTATTTATAAACTATGATGTAAACAGGACAAATATTTGTATTTGCTACAGGAAAAAATACCGCAACATACTTGTGTACCCACCCACTCTTTATAATTGATTCTTTTATCTAAATTTTTGTTGTTGGTTGCTCTTTTTATCTTATTTTTGAGAACCTAGTATCTAGATAAACCTAATGTAGGTTTTTAAGAAATTACTTACCATTAATGTAACATGTTTGTTGGCAAATGAATAAATAAATAAATACGACCTTTTGGATGTAGGTTTGACCATTGTTCTAAGAAAGAAGAAATAATTATACATTTTTTTTGGGGATCGGGACCACAAAACGAATCTAAACTAACTAAAGAGCTTTTGGCTAGCGGCAGTTCCGCGCCGTATGGTTAGGTATTAAGAGTACCTATGGTTTGCGAATCTCCGCGCTCCGCGAACCTAGGGTAAGGCTCTACTACGCGTTCACTTCGTGATTGCCGTCGACGACCGCTATGACGTCACAGCTAACGGTACTGTAGACAAAAAGTAATCATGTTTTTCAACTGTTTTTCATTTTTTTCTTGTTCAAAGAGTGTAATAAATTGATATAACAAGTTAGGTTCGCCATAATGTAGAAACTTTACTCTTTTAATCATTATAACAACACAAATAACGAACGTAATGATTAAATCAACAGAATCAAAAATTAAGCTTTGCGTTGCTAGCCGTACTAGAGGCGACGCAGGGGGTGCGGTATGACGAAGCGGGCCGGGAGGTAGCGGCAATGATGAAGTGAACGCGTAGTATATCATAAACATTAAGTATGTACACACGACAGCATGTCAGGTTATACAGTTGAACTGCGAAAACAGCTTTTATTACGTAGAGCATAAAGGCGGTCTCAAGGTCAACATGTATAGTCTGAGGTGCCGTCGTGCGTACTATCACAGCCAATGTAGTACTATAGTAAATTACAACGTTTGTTTGGTGTTCATTGAGTCGCCAATTAGAAACATAAAAATAAACTACTCACAGACACCGCAATGTATTGTCTGACCGTCACAGCTGGATATCTCGAGAACTACTAATGCTATCAACTTGAAATTTGGAATAGTTTTAAATGACGTTTGCCCAACTATTTTGCGAATAAGAGAAAAACATAAATATTTATATATTTTTGCAACAGGGACTGAATGGGGGTCTTAAAAATTCGCAGTTAGGCTACTAGAGCATATGGGGTTTTTCATATGAAAGAGCGGCACACATTCACAAATAAATTTTTTTAGGCCGCATAGTTTTCGACTTTTTATGAAAAATGTAAAAAAAAATACCGTTCCCCCTTATCTTAGTTAGCATAGAGAAAAATCTGAAATTATTGTACGTGATAGAAGTTTATGTAAAGATTACAGGAAAAATAAAACGATGTCTCTAAATAGTAAACTTTTTCAGAATAATGGTACGGAACCCTCGGTTCGCGAGTCCGACGCGCTCTTGACCGTTTAAACACAAAAAGACAAAAAAGTCTATACTTTTTTGTTACATTGTTATAAGCATCGAACTGGAAAAAACCGGATTAAGACTGACCTCGCTCCGCCCTTGAACTGTTAAGAAATGTACAGACAGCAAGCTAGTGCTGTTACGTTATACAACATGTTACAAAAATACCCCTAATGCCGAATATGGTATACAAGGTGTTACAAAAATACCCCTAATGCCGAATATGGTGGATAGGGACCATCAAACTGAACAACTTTTACTATGGGACCAACTCTGAAATCGCGAAAAAAAGCAGCTGTTTCATACATTTTAATATTTTCGATTTCAATTTTTGTATGAAACAGCCGATTCTTTTTCGCGATTTCAGAGTTGGTCCCATAGTAAAAGTTGATCAGTTTGATGGTCCCTATATACCATATTCGGCATTAGGGGTATTTTTGTAACACCTTGTATAGGGACCATCAAACTGAACAACTTTTACTATGGGACCAACTCTGCAATCGCGAAAAAAAATCTGCTGTTTTATACAAAAAATAAAATAGAAAATATCAAAATGTATGAAACAGCTGATTTTTTTTCCGCCGTTTCAGAGTTGGTCCCATAGTAAAAGTTGTTCAGTTTGATGATCCCAATATACCATATTCGGCATTAGGGGTATTTTCGTAACACGTTGTATAGATCGACTAACAGCCATATTTAATGGCTGGATAAAGAAGATGGGCCATAATCACGCGGGCCCAATGTGGATTGGTGGGTGTTAATCGCTGCAAATGCAGCCGGGACCAATGGCTTGACGTGCCTTCCGAAGCACGGAGGAGCTCGAGATAGTAAATTGTTGGTCACATTTTTGATTATTTAGATACTTATTATTTCTTATTTCGTTTTGACATGACTATTTGGTTTTGACAAGTGTAACGTTTATTTAAATTAAGATTGTTATTTTTTTTTAAATTCTATTATAAAAAAAATCTTTGTCTATACCCGTAGAGTATTATGTATGTATTCTGTGCCCGTACCACAATCATCTGTCGAAAAAACACCGAAAATCTCAGTTCGCTTTTAGGTGGTAGATGGCGCTGTACTTTCCCATACAAAATTACTGTATCGATTTTTACGCGTGTTTTTTTCTCGAAAGCTGTTTGTAATTTTAATAATTGTTACTAATTTTATTGCGATATTGGGCGATAAGAGAAAATGTTTGATTGTTGTTTGTGCACAAGTACCTACACACATGTAAACATTGGCCCACATATTTATACAATTCCAAAACCACGTGTATTCTTTTATTCTACAGAAACCTAAAAAATGGCAGTATATTCAGAATTGCTTGAAAACTGCTAAACCGATTTAAAAAAATTGGACCATCTCGAAAGAAAACTCGTTCAAAAAAAAACAACAAAATCGGTCCGTAAATTTAGACAACCTCCGTGGTCGAGTGGCTTTGTACACCGGTTTTCAAGGTGTCGCCATCTCTGAGGTCCCGGGTTCGATCCCCGGTTGGGTCAATTTAGAAAACTAATTTCTCTATATTGGCTCAGGTCTGGGTGTGATATCACCGTTGTCTCTGATTTCCATAACACAAGTGCTTTAGCTTCTTACTTTGGAATCAGAGCAATGGTAGGTATGCGATGTTGTCAAATATTTATATTTATTTATTTATTAATGTAAAAGCAGCGAGTTTCGATAAAAAAGACTCGAATTTATTGAGTACTTCCTCTTTTTTCGAAGTCTGTTAAAAACCACGTGTAAAGCCAAACAAACAAGTCGTGGTTTACGGATTAATCCTAATCCTATAAACAGTTTGGACATAGCATTTATCCATCCTACCTAGGCGTTGATGTACCTATTCACACCACCTATGACGTCAGTTGTTCGTCTGCGTGAATATTTTTTTTATTCCTCTAGAAACAGAATCTCTCTGTCTCCCTTTTTCTTGATGTGGGAGATTACACAATCAGTTTGCTGCCAGTCCATTCATCAGTCTGGTTAGACTGGCGGGCGACTGATCGTATAACCCACTGACTGATGAATGGACTGGCGGCAGACTGACGACGGACTGGCGGCAGACTGGCGATAGACTGGCGGCATCGGCAGTTAACAAATCGAGTCGATAAAAAAGTGATAGGTATTTGACATTTGGGACACTAAGGTGTAATTCCTAGACACCGGGATAAGGCACGTAATTCCGGAACTATCCCGGAAATCCCGGGCGTCTGGCAACCCTACTTGTAGGCCGAGAGCGTAGTTAAGTTTAGCTCGAGGCCATAACGTGACCAGCAGGGCAGTCGCTGTGGACCAAGTCTTGTAAAGTGCTATACTTAAACAATGCGAGTACTACCAACTAAACTATAGTACATAACCTTATTTCGAAAAAATATACAAAAATGTTAATATCTTAGAAACGGTGCGTCGGAGCCAAAAAATAAGGTTTTTCAACCCCCATTAAAATCCCGGAAATAGATAAGAGCTATTTAATGAAATGTGTAAATACGGTCAAGTGCGAGTTTTTGGTGTTGGTGGATTCCGGTCAAGGATCAAAGAATATGCTTTCATCTGCCAAATTGAAAGTTTAACTGAGCACTTGTTCTAGCAGCTTTGTTTTGTTTTGTTTTACAAAAGATACATAAACGTTTACGGGAGAGAGGGCGCCACCGTCCGCACGTAAAGATTGAGTTCGTGTATTTTTAAGATTTAAAATTGTAAAAGTTATATAAATTTTCCTACAAACTATATCTATCAGCTTAGTACGTTGCAAATTAAGTGTACCAGTGTTTGCAGACCGAAAAGAAGACAAATAACTAACTTAGAAGTGATTTATGTTTGGACAGTGTTTTCCTACCTACATAAGTGATAAAAAATAAATCAGTCAACGAAATGATAAATAGTATAGTGCTCACATAAACAACAATAAGCACCAAATAACGGAATATTACAAGGTCAGTCAAGTTAACAAGGAAACAGCAAAAATCTAGCTGTAATGTCCAAAATCTCATTGACAAACATTGATGTTTTGTTAACGATTTGTCACTGTTCTGCTAAAGCAACGCACAACCACATAGAAAATTATAATACTTTGCCTTTACGTCGCAATATTTTTGCGTTTCTTCGACCAAAATCATTAAATTTAAGTTTATGATCAAAACAAATAACAAAGAGAGATGGATATGGTACGCCAATTTTGTTACTTCCCTTACTGAACGGCTGGCCGACTGCAGAGTGGGCCCGACTTAATGATATGAAATTTGAGTTCGAATCCCAGCTACTACAAAACTTTTTTTAAATAATAATTTTCACTAGAATAAGAAGAGCCATCTGTAATCATTCTAAATACTTTGATTTGATTTGCATTAAATTACTAATCTACAAATTTACACGAAATTCCAATAGATGGCACATACAATCCAAAGAATGTCGTTTAATCAAAAGACGTGCACAGCTTGCAACAAAGTTATACTTAGAAGAGACTTTCTGAAGTGTAAGCTATGCCAAAAAATATTTGATTTGGAATGTGCTCACGTATCGGTAAAAATCTTCGATTTAATGAAAAATAAGGCTAATTGGCAATGTGAATTATGCAATGGAAATAAAACCAAGCCCTCAAAGATTATCAAACCTACAACACCTTGCTCCTCTACACCAAGGTTACAAACAAACTGCGTGAGCAAAATAACACCAAAAGATGTAACTACTTTAACTACTACCAAGTCTTTGCAAAACGATATTAAGGCTAAATATGACCCGACTCAACTGGAGGTATGCAAGGATATTAACACCGTCTTATCACCATCGATCCAAAAACAAGCTAGTATTACCGAGAATCAAGGAAAAGATGATCATGATTATGTTACCCAACGGAAAAAGCAAAAAAGTAATCCAGGCGATATCTCACACAGATCATTACCAGATGCGGAATGCTTTTCATCGACATCGGCTCTATCTGAAACTAACTCAAGCTGCAATATTCACATGAGTTTACCAGACTTATCCACACTCTATAACAAGGAAATTGACGAGTATAAACAAGAAATTGACGATTTAAAAATGCAGTTGTTGTCTGCTAACAACTTAATCGAGGAAATAACTCTTGAGAAGCTCGCTATGCAAAAAACGATAGACGAACAAGACAGAAAAATTAAACAATTGCTACACATTTGTTCTGATACACCAAAAATTAATGAATCGATGAAAACCAAGACGAAGAAAGCGAACAAAAACACAAAAAGTAAAAACAAAAAATCCAATTATAAATCGAAGAACGAAATAGAATGCATATTGGGCTCTGATATGACAAATTTGAGACCAGAAGATTTATCTCAACCGGACATGGAGTTTGAAGAATTAATAACAAAAAGTACAGAAGAAAACATCAATGAAACTGCACCCAAGAAAAGGAAAATTTTCATATTGGCAGACCAGAGGGCCTACTCAAATGGCCATTCTACTAACATTAACGCTAATTGAATAGAATGACAATGTATGGGATTGACATAAGCGAACGAACGGTCACGTGATCGAGCGTAACAATTTGCTAATCGGTACTCAACTGGACAATGTTTCTTTTCGATCAAATTTGCCTAGTTATGATCACTTTTCAAGAACTTTGTCTTGATCAAAGGAACCAAGAACATTTTCTTGGAAATATAAGTAAGTAATATAAAATTGTATAAGCCTACCTTTCCTAAAACCCAACATGCGTTCAAATGGCAAACGTTTCTAAGCGTTTTTCTCTATACAAAATTGAACGCCTTGGCGTTAGCAATCCTAATTTGGTACTCAACCGTACAAAATCTGCACGAACGCTCATTCTATTCGATTGCTCTATGGTTTCAATCGCAAAACGTCAGTCGACTTTGACATCTAACCGGTGGTGGTGTCCTGCCTTTTCGCCGAACTTTTTTTGGCCGAATTTCACTTGCCAACCAACGTTTCGCCTATGTTTTATGACAAGCTTAGAGCATTAAGAAATGACAAGTAACGATTTGCAATTTTTTGTGTGACAACGTTTCATTTGGTAGAATTATGTAGGTATTATTAAGCTGATTATTTATAAATAAATAAATAAATAAATTTATAAATAAATAAAAATATTTGACAACCGTCGTACCTAAGCGACTCGGTAGCATAATTGGTCAGTGCATTGGGCCGGAATCCCAAGGGTGCGGGTTCGAGTCCCGTCTGAGGTGCTACGGGTGAGTCGATTTTTTCTAGTATTTTTTCTAATATTATTTATCTTAATATAAAAATAGCATTGTGAATGCGAAAAATCTAAATTTAATAACTTTATATGATAAGTTGGCAAATTATTATTCCGCGAAATAATATTCTGCGTAACGTTAGTTGGGAAGTGATAATCGGCCAAACAATTTTCGGCGAAAAGGTAGAGAACCATTCAAACCAAACAACACAAATTAATGCTCTAAGAACACAAAACAAAGTACGTAGTAGCGGCGTTGTGATTCAAAATACTGTGTGGTGCAGTGAAATGTGAATTTGCACATGAAGTGAAGTTATACTTTGAAAGTTTATAACAGTAAGTATTCAAACTATGAGTCAAATATTCAAATCAATGAATACGTTGCGTCCATTATGAATACTTTTTGTTTTTGTTTTAGAAATGGAGCCAAGACGCTACGTGCCAGCCCCGAGCAATTCCAAGCTCTTATCGAGTATTATGGAAAGGAAATTTATTGATGAATATAAATAAATGTTTAATGGTGATCAATATTCAAAATAATAAGCACTGGATATTTTGAACTTTATTAATATTACCGGCACAGAGACCCTGCCAGACCTCAGCGGTCGAGCGAGAAGCGACAGAATGTGGCAGCAGCTGGCGGCGCTGCTAAGTTTAAATTGGAGGTGGCGTCGATAAGTCAGTAGACAAATGGAAAAAAGTAAGTAAAATCATTACACTGAAAATCTATTTTTAATTTCATTGAACATTGAAGTCATAAAAGTAAGTAAAAATGAATTTATGAGTTAATCATCACTTCATTGCACTTACAACATTCTTCAGGTCTGGGCTGATTGGAAAACTAAAACCTAAAGGAAACATTTACTAATAAGGGACATGTGAGTCTGGCACTGGTTGTGATAAGCAGCAGGCTCACCCTCAATGCCTTGGAAGAGAGAGTTGTGGCAGTACTGGGTGCGTCTGCAGTTCATTGGCAAGCAAGCATTCAGGAGCAGCTACTTGACGTAAGTATTAAAACTTTTGTCTTTACAAGAACTTGTGAACTTACTTATTAGAAAAAAAAGATGTGGTATGGTTCCATAATGCTTATCTTATTAAAACCTATTGATTAATTTTATCAATAAAATAAAACTGGTGCAAATCCACTAGAGAAAGCCATGAAGCTATGGGTACCAAACTAGTGATCCATTCTACTAGTGACTAGAGCCGTGCAAGTGAGATTGCTATGAAGATGTGGGACGACATGAGCTATGCGTGATGCATCTGCTAGCTTTACTCCATATAAACAAAGCTTGCTTGAGTCCTTAGCATGCATCATTAGCACTTAAATTGGTATAGAAAAAATTTAGCTTTGCGAAACCCCGTTTCACTAGAGCTGTGCTAAAATAAGTTTTGTAAATAAAGCAATCCTTTTGTTGTATTTCAGAAACTCCTTAGCAATGTAGCATAGCTTAGCTCAAGTGAAACCCTTTTGTCTTAGTCCTTATCTCCGAGGTTTGCATAGAGCAAAATCTGAAATTATTTTATGTGATAGAAGTTTATGTAAAGATTATAGGAAAAATAAAACAATGTCTCTTATGCTTAGAGCATTAAGACTAATGCGATGCGCGAGTCCGACTCGCTCTTGACCGTTTTTATTTATTTAGTATAACTTTATTTGATTTGCAGATTTCCCCGAGTCCCTGTCACTACCACCAGCAACTCCAAGCAAGTGTGTGATCCAAAATACCATGCCAATCCCAGACATCATGCCGTCGCCGTCACCTCAATAGCTGTAGTCAGTATTGACTACTAGTATAATGTTTGCTGTTATTATGTGTGTAAATAAGAAAAGACAACATTATACTATTTAAAAAAATATATAATTTATGTTTATTCTAATAAAGACTTAATAACAATAATGGTTTTAACAAAAATTTTAATAATGTACAATTGAAAAAAAAGCAAATGTAACAGCCTACTGACTGAATAAAGTCTAGGCTGTTACAGATCGCGCGGCGAGAGTTTGGCTTTGACCGTTATTGCGCAGAAATCAGAAATTGGGTATCAACGGGCAATTAGCGGGGTAACCCATGCGCAGTAATCCCCTCCACCCGAAGGTCAAAGCCAAACTCTCGCCGCGCGCAGTGTACAAGCACTTGTGAATGTCAAAGAAGCTACGCCATTGCGCACCCTAAGCGGAAGACCTTGTAATGAGACCCTTCCTATAATATTTCATACAGTATTCAAAAATTGACCTCGGCATTCAAAGAAAGGTCATTTTCCATCCAAATAATTAACAAATGTTTACTTACATACAGTGGTTAGATATCGAAATTAACTAACTAGGTAGTTGTGAGCAAATGACTTTAACTAGTTGAAATCACTGTCTACTACTCGAAAATGCATAAGTACCTAAGTATTGTTAGGGCCTAAAAATGAAGAACAATTAAAAATTGTGTAACAAATTATTAACACTAAGAAAGTCATAAACTCAAAAGTTAATTTAGTAGATCCATAGTTCCTAACTTCAATATAGTACAATAAAGTTGTTAGGTAGTTTAATAATAAGACTTAAAATTAATTGACAGTATAATAATTATTATACAAACAAGCAAAGTATAAAAAAACACAACCACCACTTAATCTGACTTTGGGTGCAGCTTTTCTATCACATCTGATTAATCAAGCAATTGAGTATCGCTCTGCCACGTAGCAAGTCGTCTTGGCTGTTAGCTGTGGATGGGCTGGCTCTTGTACACCAGAACTATCATCATCATCCTCAGGTTGCTCAATTGTTGGCAGTGTCAAGTTAGCATTTAGTGCAAAACACAACATATATTTATGATTTTAATCAAAAACTTGAAGATGGTAAAATTGGTGTCATTAACCAGGGCCGTTGTGGATGTCCAGAGTCACCTAAAATTACAAAATAAATGTATTCAATAAATAATCACTAATCTATATTATTTTATTTTTACTATATTACAAATAAATCAGTAGAAAGACTTTGCGAGCTTTGGAATCTATAAGAAACTAGGTAAGTAGGAATAGTTATATTATTATTGAATGTTATGTTAGTTAAATAGTAAGTACTTACTTCTGTCTATTTATAGCCCTTTCATGTTGGGTTTGACAAAATTTTATCCATTTGGCCATTATGTCCAGACTGTTCAGTGCCTGAAGTAGTGGACTACTTCTCAGATAACGCGGCTTGTAGTCTGATATGATCCCTACTATTCTCTGATCCGGTTGGTGACCAGGCAGCTGAGGGAGCAAAGATCCTGAAAAAATATCCATAATTGTTAGTAAAAGTAACCACAGATTTAAAGATCTACCTACTGTATTTTAGGTAGCCTTATTGAATTTTAAATTACTTACTTTTATTTCCAAGGAAAAGTTCTTGATTCTTTTGAGTGAGGTCAAGTGACGAAGATCAACACAAAGCTCTTGGAAAGTGCGCTTATCAAAGCGAAAATTCTCTTTAAAAAGCATGTCCAGCATTTCTCGGAGTTGACGGCGCAGCCACACATCCTCATTATGTACAGCCCATAGTAAACGAAGGGTATGCATTTTATAATTTGTAAAAAATCGTACTAGCTAAATATCACACCACTTTGTCACTAGCACTCGATGGCAAAAAGAATGTAATATCACTATCTACGTCTCGACGGAACGGATGATCAGCGTTCGACTATACAATCTGCAGGGTCTCGGCGTTCGCTCAGCTACAGTTGAATAGAAAGGCTCGTTCGGCAATTCTGCCGTCCATAAGCTAAAACGCCGTTAACCAACATCTGCTCGATTTTCACTTTTTGATGGCATCGTAATCAAAAAACGATTCTCTATCGACCTATCTAAGTCATATTTTCCTATCTTATTTAGTTTCTGAAATAATTAAAAGAAAATTGCCGTTATATGACTGATTTTCCTATGCATACACAGCAACAATGCCTCTAACTACAATTGTATAGTTAAAATGCCGTCAAAAAATATTTTTCTTCTCAATTGCATATCTTGATTGCCGGTAAACTGATTTTTGTAAGCTACAGCGCGATTAAAATACATTTACTGTATTATAGTTATACAAAGTGTTAAACTTCTAAAATAACGACTCTAGACTACAATGCCGATAAATGAAAATGTTACACTAGAATACGACTAAAGGATTTTAACGGCAATTTAGTAATTTATTTGCCAAATCATTATTCGAATTTTACAATTTGTGCACTCATGCTTAATGACAAAATTTGACTAACACTGTAAATATTTGCATTGAAGTCATAACTAAAATGCGGTTATCCCACGTTACTACACTAAAGTACCGTCAACTGCAGTACTTGGTTTGACTCGCCGCCCGGCGTCGGTTAGTTCAAGCTCCTGCGCCGGACCCATCCCCATGTATATCCTCGTGGCCATACTGGTATGACAAACTAGTATGGCCACGAGGATATACATGTCCTCGACGGGCGTGGGTTTCATCATACCTGCCGTCTTCCCGAGCATTTTGTCGGCGTCAAATATTACGTAAGTATAAGTTTTATAAGAATTTGCGCAGGATTCACACTGTGCCTACTAATATTCTAGTGAACGTAGTTTGCGTTTAATATTCACTAGAGTACCTAGTCTTAAATCTCATAAAGTACCATCTCTGTGTTAATAATTTTCATTTTAAAATTTACTAAAGAATTTCTAACATCGTTTCAGAAATTTTCAACTCGCTAGAAGATGGCATAACAGATTTAAGGCTGTTTAACTAGGGCCCTCAGTTCAAACATGTCTAAACTGAGAGCCCAAGATAGAATCTTCAAAATGTTAGATTTAACTGAAGAAATACAATAAAATTACGTTTTTATATAAAGTTTAACACCTTAGTGAATTTCTAAAAAAGAAATATTCGTTAAAAAGTTATTGGTTTAATAGTTAAGTCAAAACTAAATTTCTCAAAACCTCTGAATTGAGGGCCCAACGTTTTTGGCTATATTGACTTAGCTAAAACTTATAGAATAATGAAAATTACACCAAGTTCTTTTAGAAATTCTTTATTAAAAATTAATATATCGTTCGTTGTTCTTAATACCATACTTTAAGAAAAAATGCATTTTCATTTTTTATAGGACTAAAAATTTGTAGGGTATATACCCTTGTAATACAAAATCATATAATAATATGATTTCAAAATATTTTTAGGACTGACCTACATCTTACTTCATAGTATCCTTTAAGTGAATTGTTTACCAAAATTACCACACATTATTCCCAAATATAGTTTTTATTATTTTTATTATTGAAACGTAAATTAAAATTATTTTCAATCGTTGATTTCGATATTTCGTAATTTTCTCGTCAGTTTCAAAACTACTAAATTACCAAGTTCGTTAGTAGTCTGTGTCATTTTCTCAAAATTTTCTTGATAAAAGGAAGGCAAACTTCGCGCCTAGGAAGGTTGCTACGAACCCTTTTGGGTGAAAGTTTAAAAATATCTATATCCATATAGCCACATTGATCTCTACACGAACTCGGTTTTAATGTATTTGCGTTACCTTTCGGTATAGAAAGAAACAGTGCTTTACAAGAAATGATAATGCTATTTAAAACGCTATTTATTGTAATAAATGTAAAGTACCGGTGACACTATTAAGTTTTATCATGGCAATAATAGTAATTATTTCGAGCTTGAGAGAGCTTTGTCTACGGAAGAAAACTCTTGGGTGTCTTTTTAACTTAGAACGAATTAAAAAAAATAACAATCATGTTAGAACTATTTAATTTGAAATAATTTTCTATAATTTCGACGTTTATTGACGTTGAAATAAAAATATTACATTTTGAAATTCATATTTTGTATTGAAATTCAGTAAAAGGTTGTACAATTCTAAAAGCGAGTCCCACTGTCAAATTGTACTCAGAGACGATAATCAAAGACAGAGATGATTTCAAACACGACAACTTTCTTATCTGATTGAATTTATCATATTAAAACCTTTCCGAAATTAGCTTCTTTGTATGGAAAATCATATAGTGATCCCTATTATCCTATTTTATTACATCTATATATATATATATACATATGTGTGTAGTGGTGGACGGATAATTAAAAATACCAGTCGATTTTCATAGAAATGAGGTAACTTTAAAGCCTTTATTATGTGTGTTTTTATGTGTGTGAAGTGTGAATATTTGTGTATCGTTCAGTAGGTACTACTATTAATTCTGTGGTACCGTGGTATTTATATGTGGGTGCCCACATGTTTATTATAAAAAACGTTGACAATATCTTACCATCTTTTTGTCCTGACCTATATTTACTGAAAATAAGTTAAAAATAAAAAGTTTTATTTCTTTTATTACATTCCGATTGATCTTTATTTTTTTTTGTATTTTTATATTTTGTACAAACTTACCTACTTTAAATAACATTATGGACACTCTACAAATTTTGCTCATACAAACAATTTAAAATGCATTTTCACTTAAAGTACTGTATTAAGAACAACGAACGATATATCAATTTTTAATAAAGAATTTCTAAAAGAACTTGGTGTAATTTTCATTATTCTATAAGTTTTAGCCAAGTCAATATAGCTGAAAAAGTTGGGCCCTCAGGTCAGAGGTTTTAAGAAATTTAGTTTTCACTTACCTATTAAACCAATAACTTTTTAATGAATATTTATTTTTTAGAAATTCACTGAGGTGTTACACTTTATGATAAAAACGTAATTTTATTGTATTTTTTTAGTTAAAACAAATATTCCGAAGATTCTATCTTGGGCTCTCAGGTCAGATATGTTTGAACTAAGGGCCCTAGTTAAACAGCCTTAGATCTGTTATGCCATCTTCTAGCGAGTTGAAAATTTCTGAAACGATGTTAGAAATTCTTTAGTTAATTCTAAAATGAAAATTATTAACACAGAGATGGTACTTTCTGAGATCTAAGCTATGCCTCTTATTGCAACCGTCTGGATTGAGGGCCCAACACATTCGGTTATAAAAGTTTTAATTCACGTTTTAGAAATTATTGAACCTATGCTTTCAGTTTTTGTTTTTTTCGCGAAATCCCCTATAAGACTCAGTTAGATTCGCCATGATTTAAATTAAAAAATGGGCTCTCAGTTCAGATGCACATGTTTTATTTTTGATCTTTAAATACATTTTGTTGGATTCTCTCAGTTATCACAAAATGTTTACTAAGCTAAATTGCCATTATCTAAAAAGGTTTGAAAGTTAACTGCAATTTATCATTGCAATAGATAAAAAAAAATATTTACAAATACAACTGGATAAATTTACACTTAAATAGCTTGTCTTAAATGCCGCTAAATTATTATAGTAGCATTAAAGTTAAGTAGGTATGTCTTGTGACCAGAAAACAAAAGTTTGCTTAAATGCCGTTAAGGTACTTAGTGGCATTTTAGTAAAGCAATTATAAAGCGATATCTAGTATTTTACAAGCCAATAAAATAAATCTAAAATCAAACGCTAAAATGTCACTACTATAACGTCAACGACATTTTAGTGATGTTTATATAAACAAATAAATAAAATAATACTAATTACAAACATATTTTTTTAAATATTTCCATGACTGTTTTATATTTCTTTTTGAAAATAAAAGCATTGTAAAGTTCCCTCAAATACCATTTCAATGATACATCAAAGTTGTAAATAGCTGGTTTATTGATCAAATAGCATCCATTTTATCTTAAATCCCGCGTAAATCGAAAATTCATTTTCGTAGATAACGGCATTATAGCTTATAGACGGCAGAATTCTACTTGTCAAATCTGCCACTTGAGTACCATTTCTGCCGGCGCGTGAGGTTATCGTTAACCACAGATCACATAATATCGTGAACGTTAACGAAGACCATTTGTTTGTTCAGCATGCATTGTACACTGTATTCTGTGGTGCAGTATAAGGCCGGCTGCACATGTTGGTCCCGATGGTACCAACGCTGTTGGGGTCGATTAATTTGGTAAGGTATACGCACGTTGGCTATTAAATTAGTTCTTTACCGTCCAAGCCAATGTGAAGATGTCCGGATACAAATATCGAAAACGCTCTAAGCGCTTTTACAGTAGTGAGTGAAAGTTATAATTTATATTTGTTACTAAAAAAAAAGAAAAAGCTACGCCAAAGAAGATTGTGGAACATCATAAAACACGAAATCAGTGAACAAATCGCCAATATGTGGACGGATTGCGTGCGAACACTGGCACGTGTCGGTTTTATCAAAATTGGACGACACGTTGGACGAGTAGCGTTGGGGCCAACTTGTAGAGCCGGGATAAGACATTTTGTTAACTTACTACATCTATCAATCTCATAATCTAAACATTTTTAATATTTCAATCAGCCCGATTTACACTTGCCATCGCCATTGCGCAAAAATACATGCGCAGTAATCCACTCCATTTTTTCTAACCGCTTAAGATCCATGCCGGCTCCTATACATTGATCGCTAAAGCCTGGATAACCTAATATAAAAGTTGCATAATTATTATCCCAGTCGTTATATTCCGGGTTGGCTTTAGAATCTGAGTGCCTATATAACACCGCACTCCCGGCGGCGAATTTTTATTTTTATTGTTATTTTAGTATGGATACGTAAAAAAAACAATCTTCCGCGACCATTCTTTATCTGCGCAATCTTCAACAATCCACGCAGATAAAGAATGGGATTGGAAATGGCAGCGCACCGCGCTTACAACAACGAGTGTGAAAGCGATATGTGTGGCGTTTAGTATGCGAACGAGAATTAGTGAATATGAACGACGCCATTTCTAATCCCATTCTTTTTCTGCGTGGGTTGTAATAATATGGGAAGTGGTTATTGTTCTTTTGCATCTTTTCACGTAGATATCGAATTCGAACCGAAACTGAGTGGAGTGTGTGAACGCCCTAAATATCGACTGACGTTTTGCAATGAAACCATAGACAAATTTTGCGTTTTATCTTAACTAGTATATTCATCTGTGGTGTTTTCTAAGCAATCGGAGCAATTGGATTGCTAACGCCTAAGCGTTTTATTTTGTAGAAAGACAAGCGTTTTGTAACGTTTGCCATTTGAGTAGGCCCTCAGCAAGGACGCGGTATGCAACAGGCGTTACAAAAACTAGTCGGTACAGAATACGAAGTCTGTTGCTATTGGAAGAGTCAGGCGAACCTTAGTGATGTAATAAATACGTGCAAAAGCGAAATGAACATCTTAACAAAGCAAGACTATATAGTTGTAATTGGAGGTTCCAATGATAGGAATCCGTTAGAGCTGAAAACTAATTTACTTGTATGGCTCAGATCACTTACTAATACTAATTTAGTGATATGTGGATTATTTTCTAACACATTATTGTATAATTATAACATAAATTATGACATAAGAATGATATGTCAAGGGTTTAGAGACACCAGGTTTGTAAGAATGAATTATAAGACTTCTCGTCCCGGACTTAAATTTTTCTTATCAAATGTTTGCTTTGCCATTTATAGAGAGATATTACATTCACATCAGTTACAATCTGGATATCAAATCAATGCACATAATATTGAAAATTTAGATGAAAATTATATTAATCATAGTCAAAAACTTAATTCGTCTTCACAGACCTCTAATCTGCAAAATGAGTCACATAAAGTTGCCGGAAAAAATACTTTTTTATGAATAATAATGAAATTAAAATCATGCACCAAAATATAGCTGGTTTTTTATGTAAAAAAGAACTGTTAGAGATAACTTTGTATGAATTATCTAGTAATAAGCAACCGATAGATTTAATTTGCCTCTCGGAAACTTTTGTCCAGATAAACCATGAATTAAATATACAATTAAAAAACTATAATCTAGGTTCTGCCTTCTGTAGGTCTAAAAAGCGAGGTGGTGTATGCATCATTCACCATAACTCTATCGAAATAAAGCAGCTACCATTTGTTGAGGAATTGTCATCGGAGTTGACTTTCGAATGTTGTGGTGTAGAAATAGTAAATTATAAAATAATTCTAGTGTGTATTTATAGAATTCCTAAATCTGACACACGTATATTTTTTGAAAAACTGTCTATTTTACTTTCTAAATTGATAAGAAAAACAAATAAATCCATTATAATTACTGGAGATTGGAATATAGATACATTGAAGGATTCAAAGTTTTCACGCGAGTTGAAAGAATTACTAGACAGCTATAATTTAGTCTTACATATTAACACGCCTACGCGACGACAGTCCTGCTTAGATCATTTCGCAAGCAACATCAAGGGGGCACTTGGTTGTACGTTACCGGTCTCCTTGTCCGACCACGAAACAGCACAAATATTAACAGTACCAGTAAAGGGTCGAGTAGAATCTTATCAGTTTTTTTACAAAACAATTAGAGATTTTGGTTCAGAGAATATAGATAAATTCAAGCAATGTGTAGCAAACTATCCATGGTCAGACTTGCATAATTGTAATGACATCGAGAGAGCATTTGATTTATTTCATACAGAAATATGTCTGCTTTACAACTTATGTTTCCCGAAATACAGAATTAAAGTAACGAAGAGAAAGCCTGGACTAAATTGGCTGACAAAAGGTTTGAGAACCTCTTGTGTAACCAAGAGAAAGCTACGTTTATCTTTTTATAAAAATAAATCTGACTCCGTGAAAATAAAATATAGAAACTATTCCAAATTATTAAAAAAATGTATAATATCGGCTCAAAAATCAAAAAATGATAAATATATAAATCATTCCAAAAATAAGTGTAAAGCAACTTGGGACATTATAAACGAGGATCAAAAAAGTTTTTCAATAAATACTGTAGAAAGTTTGAAAATTGATGAAAATGAATTAATTATTGATACCGAGCAAATTGCATCGAAATTTAATTCCCATTTTATTAATATACCAAAAGTTATCCCGGATTCTAATACGACAAATTATCCTAGCAGTCTAAAACATTGCAATTCCACTCTATTCCTGGCACCCACTGATGAAGTCGAAATAAAAAATGTTATCAAATCACTAAATAATACTAGCGCTACGGGATATGATGAAATAAGTACTAAAATTATTAAAGCATGTGCAAATGAGTTGGCTCCTTTATTGGCGTATTTAATAAATTTATCATTCGCCACCGGAGTATTTCCCTCTTCATTAAAGCTTTCGATAGTGAAACCGCTGTACAAAAAAGGAGACAAAGAGAATATTAATAACTATAGGCCTATTACGCTCATCCCTATTTTATCAAAAATTTTTGAAAAGGTATTCTATATAAGATTGTCATCATTTTGTACAAAATTTAACATTATACATTCAGAACAACATGGATTCCAAAAGGGGAAATCCACGTCTACGGCATGTTACCATATCGTCCGTCACATTTCAACCTTGATGGATAAGCGTATTCCCGTTTCAATGATACTGTTTGATCTTAGTAGAGCCTTTGATCATGTTTGTCACAAAACTCTACTTAAAAAACTAGAAGCATATGGTATCCGTGGGCATGCACAGGAATGGATTAGATCATATCTTGAAAATAGAGTCCAAAAAGTAGAACTTAACAAAATTGACAAGTCTTTAAATTTAACCACTTGTCACTCTGATTATTCAAAAAATAATTTTGGTGTTCCCCAGGGAAGCATTCTCGGACCTCTCTTGTTTGTTTTATACTTAAATGATCTTCCGTCTATCACTGGGTATCGTTGCACACTGTTTGCTGATGATATTTCAATAATTTTGCATAAAATTCCTAATATTGACTATGAAACTGAAATAAATAATACAATCATTAATGTAATCAATTGGTTGAGGCATAACAATCTACTAGTAAATATAACAAAAACTAAATTTATACAATTTTATAATAAAAATGGACGACCACAAAAAGTATCTGTGATGCATGATGGTGAACAAATCGCAGAGTGCACTGCTGCTAAATTTCTTGGCATTGAAGTAGACACCAATTTAACATGGAAAAATCACGTCTCATGTGTTTGTCAGAAAATTAATAGATTTACTTATGCTTTATATCGTTTAACGCGGCTTAGTGGTCAAAAGACAGCACTTACTGCTTATCATGGTTATGTGTGCTCAGTTTTGAGGTATGGTCTATTTTTATGGGGAAACTCGGTTGACGTTGACCGTGCCTTTATCATTCAGAAAAAGTGTATTAGAGCTATGTGCGGTGCAGGACCCATGGATTCCAGTCGACCATTATTCAAAAAACTAAATCTCCTAACAGTCCCATCAATGTATATTTTTGAATTATGTGTCTTTACGAAAGGTAATCTGAATTTGTTTAAAAAGAAGTATGAAGTGTGTACATTCTCAACCAGATATCCAAATCAATTAGTGTTGCCATCTTGCTCAACAACGTGTTGCCGAAGGAATTGTTATCTCATGTCAATAAAATTATTCAATAAACTACCAATGGCAATGAAAGAATTACCAATGAAACAATTTAAATGTGCGTTGTATAGATTACTGGCTGACAAGTGTTTTTATAGTGTTAAGGAATTTATTAATTGCAAATTTTAAATATTATCAGACCACTTTTTTTTTTTTTTATTATTATTATTTTTGGTATATAATTATGTTTTAGGTATTTATTCAATTCGATTAATTTTGGACATGTTTTGATTGTTATTATTATTGTTTTTTATTTAATTTATGATTATTTTAAGACATTGTTAATTTATTAATAATCAAGACCCACCTCTAATTTGCATACCAATGTTATTTGGTTAAATGTGAGAAACGAAATCGATAAATGTTATAATCTTGTACTGACCACATTTACAGCAATAAAGAATTATTATTATTATTATTATTTAGTATTACAATATTTACGATGTGTGTATAAGTCTGTAGGTATTACAATGACTTAAAATAAGCAAATAATATATAATAGGCAAATAGTGGTTCACTCAACAAATTGGTATATTGTTGTTGCAACCAATTTTATCTTATTTTTCTAATAAATTATTTATTATATGGGTCCAGCTGAAAACCAGCGCTGGGAATTTTAAATTCACAGCATTGCTGAGCTGTCAGCCCTTTCGGCTGTTTAGTCTATCCATACTAATAGTTGTAGTTATGTAACTGTAACCAGAACTGGAACTGTAACTGTTTGTGAATATATGAACGCCGAATAAATGCCTACTTTACTTTACTTTACTTTACTTTATATTTTTCTTTACTAATTTTATATAAAAGTACAAAACGCTGTGTAATAGAGTTTTATCCCTTCGATGTACACACGACGGCACCTCAGACTATACATGTTGACCTTGAGACCGCCTTTATGCTTTTCGTAATAAGAGCTGTTTTCGCATTTTAACTGTATAAACTGACGTGCTGTCGTGTGTACAATATACTATTTTTCACCTCATTACGTTTGAAACAAAACAACAACATCAAAACTCGACGATATATTAGAAACATTTTTGAGTAAACTCACTTATTTGCGCATTTAAACCTATGAAATTGATTTTCAACAAATAGCATTTGACATACTAGCATTTTCATAATTTATGTAACAACCGTGAATGCTATTGTAACAAAACATTTATGTACACACGACAGCACGTCAGGTTATACAGTTAAACTGCGAAAACAGCTTTTATTACGTAGAGCATAAAGGCGGTCTCAAGGTCAACATGTATAGTCTGAGGTGCCGTCGTGTGTACAAATGTTTGAATATTATGCTAACTTAGGCAACATAACTTAAGCGATAAAAATAAGTTTTAGCTAAGTTACAACGGATAAGTGGTCATTTTCGCTAACAAAAAAGGGCACTTTTAAGGTATTTGTTTAATAATACTAAATAATATAATTATTAGAAAAATAGGACTCGCACCAGATCATGCTCTCGGACGGGAATCGAACCCGCGACCGAGTGAGAACGTCGAATTTCTTCTAGTATATCAACTCTTACGCTGCAAGCCAGCGCCATCTCACCAATGTAGAAAGGAAGGAATTAACCTCGACATTCAACTGAACATCTTTCCAGATATTTTAAACAATATACTAGAAGAAATTCGACGTTCTCACTAGTGACTCGGTAGCTCAGCGGTCAGAGCATTGGACCGGATATCCAAAGGTCGCGGGTTCGTTTCCCGTCCGAGAACATGATCTGGTGCGAGTCGTATTTTTTCTAGTATATTATTTGGTATTATATAAAATATCATTGTGAATGCTTAAATCTCAAAAATTTAAAAAACTGATAAATATTTAAAATCACAGAAGTTATGAGGTTTTCTGTATGTTAGAAAAAAACACCAATTTCATAGGTAAGGAATTAGTTATAAAAGTACTTACTTATATTATAAAAGTAAGGATTATATTGTATATTTAAAATTCAATTATCACTTTTGATCACAACTGTAACGTGACGTGACTCATAAAAAATTGTGTTTCGTTATTTGCACGCGAATAACTTCAGTGTAAATTATATGTATAATTATGATAGGAGTGCTGCTTATTTAGTTTGCAGAGGTGTGGTCTTTATAAATACACCGGTTTTCAAGGTGTCGCCATCTCTGAGGTCCCGGGTTCGATCCCCGGTTGGGTCAATTTAGAAAACGAACTTTTCTATATTGACTCAGGTCTGAGTGTTTGTGATACCACCGTTGTCTCTGATTTTCATAACGCAAGTGCTTTAGCTACTTACTTTGGAATCGGAGCAATGTATGTGATGTTGTCAAAAATTTATTATTTTTTATAAGTACTTAGGCGTTATTAGAACTATGTCACATTATATCACGAAGGTTAAAATAAGTAGTAATGTACAACTTTGATTGACCATCAGCCATTTTTAATGTCTCCATTGCTGGGACAGTGCCCTCCTTATGGGTGGATAAGAAGGATGAGCCATGACCCACCACGCGGGCCCAATGCGGATTGGTGGGTGCTAACGACTGCAAACGCAGCCGGGGCCAACTGCTTAACGAGCCATCCGAAGCACGGAGGAGCTCGAGATAATAAATATTTGGTCACACATCCCGTGACCGACCCTTGCGACAGTTGCTTAACCTGCGCAATCGCTGGGCCAGGCGCTATAACTTTTGTTTAACTTATCTTAAATACCTAATTCAAAATAGCGGATAGTATATGATATTTAAATCTAAACAAACACGGTCGACAGGTAATTAATCTATCTTTAATATGATTCCTATTTTATGGGGTCTCAAAAAGCAAGATTATAATATGATAGACAGCTATATTGATATTAATATTTTACAAACCATAATGATTTCTTAAAATTAATAAAAACCTTTACATTTTGCAGAAACGCACTACAATAAAAACTATTTTACAGTAAGCCATGCCATCATCCTGCATCTTTGATTATGCCATGTGTCATACAGACACACCCACACACACCTACCCATACACACACGAAATTTTCCATAATGTTTAAAGTCCATTTATTTTAGGTGTATTTTGCTAAACAAGTAAATAATATATGTACTCGGAAAAGTTCGCGGCCTTTTTGAAGCATGAATGTTGCGTGTTATATTTCTGGCAATACGATTCCTGACCGAGAATATGATCAGGGGCCCTACCGGCTAACTTTTCAAACTTCGGCGGATCTGCCGAGCTTCAACTTAAAACAGATAAATCGAAGTAAGGAGTTTCGTATTGTACTATTCGCCGAAGTTATTTAGAAGATATGGATGTTCGTGTGACATCATAAATTGGGGTTCGCCATTTTGGCCTGATTGGGGCTCGATTTATCTGTTTTAATTTGAAGCTCGGCAGACTTTCCGAAGTTCGATGCGTTAGCCGGTAAGGCCCCTGGTGCGAGTCGTATTTTTCTAGTTTACTATTTAGTATTTTTATAGTTCCTAACTTCATAAGACTCTCTAATAAATAAACTATTCGGATTCCCGAAACGGAATATCGATAATGTATGAAGATTCCAGGAAGAATGGACATAATTATACTGTGGACTTAATGATACTGTGGAGTTAATGATATTGTGGACTTAATGATACTGTGGAGTTAATGATTCTGTGGACTTAATGATACTGTGGACTTAATAATTCTGTGGACTTAATGATACTGTGGACTTAATGATTCTGTGGACTTAATGATACTGTGGACTTAATGATACTATGGACGTTTCGATACAGTGGGCTATTTGAGACAGTGGACATTTTGATAGAGTGGACTTCATGTGACCAAAGGCAAAATGTGTGTGGTAGGTCCAAAGATTTGTATGGATTAGCGTTCGGAGTGACTCCGTTTCGGGATTCCGAACCAAAGTTCCGTCAGTGTGTGACCAGTCTAAATCTAAATACATACCACTGACAGTCAATGGCAGAGTCCCGGTCGCAGCTAGGCACACTGTCCACCCGCAGCAGACCATTCTTCCTTACCGGCGACCTTCGGAATGACTTCCGGTCAGAGCTGTCGTCTGTGCCCGATTCTATGAAGGAGATGGTTGAGGTGGACAGGTTAGCCATCTTCTCCATGTTGGACCTAAAAATAACATGACTATCATATTTATTTTTATGGTTTTGAACCTCAAAAGGAAAAACGGAACCTTTATAGGATCACTTTGTTGTCTGTCTGTCTGTCTGTTAAGACCCTTTATCTCGGGAACGCGTGGAGGTATCGAGTTGAAATTAAAACTATATACGACGACCTCCGTGGTCAAGTGGCTTTGTACGCTGGTTTTCAAGGTGTCGCCATCTCTGAGGTCCCGGGTTCGATCCCCGGTTTGGTCAATTTAGAAAACGAACTTTTCTATATTGGCTCAGGTCTGGGTGTTTGTGATACCACCGTTGTCTCTGATTTCCATAACACAAGTGCTTTAGCTACTTACTTTGGAATCGGAGCAATGTATGTGATGTTGTCAAATATTTATTTATTATTTATTTATACTTTTTATGCCGGTCAAAAGTTCCTTAGGGGTTTTCCGATTGTCCTAAGTCCTGATGTTAGGGATAAATTAATGACATAAATGAACTCGTTACCATCAGCCATTTTTGATGTCCTCACTGCTGGGTCATAGGCCTTCCTTATGGGTGGATAAGGAGGATGGGCCATAACCCATCACGCGGGCCCAATATGGATTGGTGGGTGTTAACGACTGCAAATGCAGCCGGGACCAACGGCTTTACGAGCCTTCCGAAGCATGGAGGAGCTCGAGATAATACATTTTTGGTCACCTGTCCCATGACCGACCCTTGCTAAAGTTGCTTACCGGTGTACAAAGCCACTCGACCACGGAGATATAAACTATCTGTGTGCCAAATTTCATCCAAATCCATTCAACCTTTTTTGCGTGATTGATTTACAAACATCCAAACATCTAAACATCGAAACTTTCACATTTATAATATTAGTTGGATATTTAAGCAAATACGTTTTTTAACAAAAGATTTTTGGTCACCCATCCCATGACCGACCCTTGCGAAAGTTGCTTAACTTCCGCAATCGCCGGGCCACGCGCTAAAGTAAAAAAACAAAATTAACAAAAGCAATGAATAAAATGTTACTTACCCTTTTTTATGGCTTCAATATTAATTAGTTTTTTTCATGATTAGACAATTGTAAATAATTTGGCGATATTACATAACAGATTTTAAAACATGAAGCACTTTTTACATTTTAAAATTAAATTACTATTTTAAAGTTGACAGTAAAGATTTATGACACAATCATTTTGATGAAGGTTCGATTAATTAATGTCACTATTTTGTTTGATTCCATAAATTGATTTGTGTCGCTAGAATCGCGCGTCGTGTATTGAAACTAAAGTATATAGGTTATTTTGTAAATTTTCCTAAAAAAATATCCATTTTCCTGGAAAATTTCTGTCAATTTATGCTTATTATACAGTGAAAATACATGTTTAAGTCATAAATTGAGGATTTTTAATAGTTTTCCTTGAAAATTTTCAATTATGAAGCTTTGCAATGTCAGAATGTAATGAATCGATTTTCATGACGTAAACAAGGCAAATGAAACCTTACAAACTATGGCTGTAAAGTGTGAATGTACCTAGTTATACATAACATAACATAAACAATGAGAAATGATAAGAAAATCTAAAAATCTAAATTTTGGCACAAAAAGATTAAAATATTTCTTTGAATAACAAATAACTTACCAGATTATGAAACTGAAGAAAAATGCTGGTTATAAATGCGTCTCGTTCCCATTTTTGTACATACATTTCATGTTTTGGACCCAAAATTTGGGAGTGACTGACAATTTTTCCACACATTTTTACGCTTAGTGACATCTAGCGGCTGGCAAAAACACCAATTAAGTTAAGAAAATTCACAACAGATGGCGTTATTATACCGTTATTAACAGTTTTATTTTACTTTGATTTAAATTGGCATTCATAAAAAAAAATATTCAAATGTAAACAGTGTAGTATACTCAGATTAGCCTCCAAAAGCTGTAACATGATTGCAAATTTCTAATAAAAAGCACTACATTTCCATGAGTTCTCAAACTTCTTCACAGATGGCAGCACATGTATATGAATTTCATTGTTACTTTCTAACTTTCAACCGTAACTTGAACAGAATTGGAGTTATTTTTATTCCTACAAAGCTTTTCACGATTGTAGTAATAAAAACTCGTCCTATTTCGTTTCAATCAATGAAAAGGAAAGAGAGAGAAGTATATTTCCGAGGTCAGGTTTCCCCTTTATTTCCCAATAGTGCCTTAAGTCTGTGGTTGTGCGAAAAATCGTGAAAATTCTCGTAGTTTCGAAGGAAAGTCCTTTATTAAAATCATGAATGAAGGTATATAAAGTTTAAATGAGAAATATGAAGTTTTATCTTTGGAAAATGCAGTGAAAACTTTTCTTTGGGAGTTTTATTGATTTTTGGAGTAATTAAGTTGATAGTGGTGCGACCAAAGGAGCATTTTCAGGTAAACTGTAGCGTGTAACAAAAGCTTAAATCTTTTGGTGTCTAATGATACAAAAAATTGTCGACTAATTAATGCTTACAGAACTTTATTCTCATAAAGACATAACATTGTCAGTTTATTACATTATAAATTAAAAGACTTCGTGGTCGCAAAAGCAAAACAGTACCCTAGCACGAACATCTATCGTGAAAAAAAACGCGCGTAAAAGTACTCGATAGAATAATTTAACAAATGAAAAATTTCATTTCGCTTTTCGCCGATAGATGGCGCTGTACAAATTTCACATACAAAATTGCTCTATCGAATGTTTTTACGCGCGTTATTTTTCTCGATAGCTGTTCGTGCTAAGGGTTTCTTCTTAAATATGTTATACGAGTCTTCACTTTTTATAGGTGCGGGTATTTTATTATAAAGTTGTGCTCCTTCAATTGTAATCATTACTGTTTCATTATTATTTGTACTACTTAATTAAATTATTGTTTGTGTTATAGTCAAGAGCTCTTTATGGTCCTTATGCATTAAAACTAACGTTTTGTTTTTGCTAAAATTTACACTGGCCTTCAAAACTTAGTACCACACTTAAAATTGCTAACAAAAACTTAAACAATAGAAGTTAGAGTTTTGAAATAAAAAAAAAGTTTTTTTTCAAGAAGGTTATCGATTAGGGAGTTATTATTAAAAAAATAAAAATCTTTTATTTAGTCCTTTTTGTTAAGAATATCTTCATATATTGTGTACATATTTTGAAAGTTATTACAAATTTAAAAGTGTGGTATCTACTTAGTTTCGAAGGCCAGTGTAGTTTGTAAAATTCGATGTTAGATAGAACAAGCGACCTCCCGCGACTTCGTCTGCGTGGAAAGTTTTTTGCTATCCCTCGGGAACAATTAATATTTTTTAATGAAAGGTAACCTATGTCCTTCTTTGTACCCCTGAGACCCTTTATACAATATTTCACGATGATCGGTTCAGCAGTTTAAAACGTGAAGGCGTAACAAACAAACATACAAACAATGGGACTTTCGCATTTATAATATTTGTAAGGATTGTGTAATACTAAGTTATTGAATCACTAATAAGTTATTTAATTATTTTTATAGATTTGTGTTTATTTTTATTTTATTAATACCTAATAATGTTCCTAGCTGGGGCCCTACCAGCTAACTTTTCGAACTTCGACGGGTCTGCCGAGCTTCAACTTAAAACAGATAAATCGAAGTAAGGAGTTTCGTATTGTACTATTCGACGAAGTTATTCAGAAGCTATCGTAATGAATATATGTTCGTGTGACATCATGAATTGGGGTTCGCCATTTTGGCTCGATTATGGCTCGATTTATCTGTTTTAATTTGAAGCCCAGCAGACTTTCCGAAGTTCGATGCGTTAGCCGGTACGGCCCCTGGAATAGAACCCGCGATCAAACGTGTTATGATTTATGTTCTTTAATTAATTTTCAGACATAATGAAGACAAAGTTAACTTCAGTGACTTACCTCGGGTATACGGCGATGGACAAAAGACTTTCTAATGCAATGCTGCCGTGGTTGCTGAAGGAAATTAGAGCTACTGGTGTTGTAGATAAGGTATCTATTTGATTGTTGTATAAAATTGACTTACAATGCGATTCATCTGACAACGACGTGGGTCCTTGGCAACTTCACTCGAGAATGTATGGTGCCATCTCTGAGGTCCCGGGTTTGATCCCCGGTTGGGTCAATTTAGAAAACGAACTTTTCTATATTGGCTCAGGGGCAGTACCGGCTAACGCATCGAACTTCGGAAAGTCTGCCGGGCTTCAAATTAAAACAGATAAATCGAGCCCCAATCGGGCCAAAATGGCGAACACCAATTCATGATGTCACACGAACATCGATATCTTCTAAATAACTTCGGCGAATAGTACAATACGAAACTCCTTACTTCGATTTATCTGTTTTAAGTTGAAGCTCGGCAGACCCGTCGAAGTTCGAAAAGTTAGCCGGTAGGGCCCCAGGTCTGGTTGTTTATGATACCACCGTTGTCTCTGATTTCCATAACACAAGTTCTTTAGCTACTTACTTTGGAATCGGAGCAATGTTTGAGATGTTGTCAAATATTTATTTATTTAAATGTATAGATTTCAGATTTTTCACTATAGGTGCTTGTAGTATAAGACGATATTACTTGCCTTATAGTACCAGGTACGAAAAGTACCCTATAAATTCTGATTCCTTCGAGAGTTTCGAAATATGGGTTTTGGGATGGGTGACCAAAAATGTATTGTCTCGAATTCCTCCGTGCTTCAGAAGGCACGATAAGCCGGCGGCCCCGGCTGTATTTGCAGTCGTTAACACCCACCAATCCACATTAGGCCCGCGTGGTGGGTTATGGCCCATTCTCCTTATCCACTCATAAGGAAAGCATGTGCCCTATTGGGGACATTTAAAAATTATTCGTTTTTATGTTCATCAGTGTGCGTGAATATACGACAAAATTACTCATAAGGAAGTCTCCAATTTTAATAATGAACGTATATACAAGGTGTTACAAAAATACCCCTAATGCCGAATATGGTATATAGGGTCCATCAAACTGAACAACTTTTACTATGGAACCAACTATGAAATCGCGAAAAAAAAATCAGCTGTTTCATACGAAAATTTAAATCAAAAATATCTAAATGTATGAAACAGCTGATTTTTTTTTCGCGAATTCAGAGTTAGCCCCATAGTAAAAGTTGTTCAGTTTGATGGTCCCTATATACCATATTCGGCATTAGGGGTATTTTTGTAACACCTTGTATATACCTAGCGATTGAAGATAATTTAATTATAATTTTATATGTATTTTTACTTTTACTTTTACTATTTAAGTATTTGTGTTATGTATATACTATGGGATTACTGCCTGAAATAAAGCTATTATTATTATTATTATTATTATTATTATTAAAATGGCTAATGTCGATAGTAATTTTTGTTTCAGTTGAGTATAGCGATTGAAGAAGGATGTTTGAAGGCGTACGACAGAAATTTCGAGCCAGTCATTACTCACAGGCTTGTTGATATTGTCAGGTGAGAACAGCTGTTATAATAATAACAGTTTCTATTCATTATGTTGACGACCTTCAATTAACATACAGACTTTTCTGTGACACGATACTTATCGGAAGAGAAAACATGCAATTAAGTTTAATTATTTTACAATAGCATGATTTTTAATCGACTTCAAAAAAAGGAGGAGGTTCTATGTTAGTCTGTTTATTTGTTTTTTTTTATGTATCATTCAAATACGCATATCTGATATTAAAAAAACGTCTTATGAAGTCGGGTGGGCTTTAAGGATTAAAAAATCAAATTGAGAAAGAGAAACCACGATAAATGTTTATATAAATTAAAAAGGAAAATATCTTTTTACTTGAATAGTAATTATGCAGGTTTGAATATTATTGCTTGCTTTTTAGAGCTGTTGCTTTTTGAAGCTGTTCTTTTTATAGCAATTTTTTTAAGGTTTTTTGAAGGAGGTTTCTTATCTATTCTTTTTGTTTTCTATTCTTTCTGGTGTTAACATCTTCACGTTGCAACATACTTATCGGAGTTTTTGGCGCCATTTTGTCGAGTTCGGTTTGGTGTCTATTTTAATTATTTTCAAATTGATTCATAGTGGATATTGTGTCTTAAAATTGGTGCAGTTATATGGTACAAGTGTCTACGCAACTGAACAATATGTGGGATAATTGAAATAGGCGCGATCTTGGTTGTGTGAAGCTGAGACTTTTATTGAAGTAGTGGCTTCCTCGGCAGAACTAACCGAGTCAACTGTCTTGATATACTTGGTGCCAAATGCTCCAAGCAGCATTGGAATGCGAATGCACCCGCATTCTAATGAAACATTAAACAATATCTACTACTGAACTATTTAACACTTGACACTGGCAAAAATTACTTCCAAGAGGAAAGTAGATTTCCATAACAAAAAAAGAAGAAGAACATACTTATCGTTCACACCACTAATGTATTAATCTATTGCTATGAGTGAAAACCTGTAATTGGCTTTCTGTTTAACATATTGTAGCTTATAATCGTTGCTGTTGGTTATTCAATCAAATAAATAAATGTTTTCTTATTCAGAGCCAGTCAAGTCCCTGGTAGACCTGAGGAGCTGTTCTACATTCTGCTGAACGAGAAACAGAGTCTTCTGAACTGCTACCTGTTTAAGGCTTCCACGGTGCAAGAGGTACGTTTTTTATAGAATAGAATAGAATAGATCTTTATTGTGTATGGATTGAAGGTCACATAAACAGATATACGCATGTCTATAATAAAGTTTCACTTAATCCTGCCTTTTCAAACATCATCATCATCATCCCCCTACCCTTATCCCAATTTATTTGGGGTCGGTGCAGTGTGCCCTTCTCTTCCATTCCTTCCTGACACTCGTCATCTCCTCATCCACTCCCTTTACATTCATATCATTCCTCACACAATCCATCCATCTTTTTTGCGGTCTTCCTCTTACTTTCCAACCCTCAACATCCATATCCATTACTCTTCTAGTAACATGCCTTTCATCCCTTCTCATAACATGCCCATAATGCATACCAAATCAGACAAAATTCAAAATTCAAAATTCAAAACTCATTTATTCAGTCTAGGCTGTTACAAGCACTTGTGAATGTCAAAGAAGCTACGCCATCGGTTCGCGCGCCCTAAGCGGGAGACCTTGTAACGAGAAGAACCGGCAAGAAACTCGTCAAGGGCTGCTTTTTTGTCCCTGTATATTTCATACAGAGTCGTCAAAATTTGAAAAATGAGGTCGGCATTTAAAGTGACGTCATTTTCCGATTCTTTTTCAACTTTTCTATCACTGGTGCTACTTTCAAACTTCCTCTCACATACTCATTCCTAATTTTATCCATTCGCGTCACACCACACATCCACCTCAGCATTTTCATCCCTGCTACATGTAATTTTCAGACATATACACAAAAATACAAAGTTTTTTGTCACAAAACTCAATTTACAATGACATTAAGATAAATAATACGGCATTGGGCCGGAATCCCAAGGGTGCGGGTTCGAATCCCGTCTGAGATGCTACGGGTGAGTCGATTTTTTCTAGTATTTTTTTAATATTATTTATCTTAATATAAAAATTGCATTGTGAATGCGAAAAATCTAAATTTAATAATTATATGTATAGCTGTTTCATCTTTATCGATTGTCAAAACATCTGGAAAGATGTTTCTTTCGAATGTGGGGGTATTTATTTCCTCACATTGATGAAATTGCGCTGGCTTGCAGCGAAGAAGTAAAAAGTACTAGAAATCTTCGCCGCTCCCACTAGCGACTCGGTAGCATAATTGGTCAGTGCATTGGGCCGGAATCCCAAGGGTGCGGGTTCGAATCCCGTCTGAGATGCTACGGGTGAGTCGAATTTTTCTAGTATTTTTCTAATATTATTTATCTTAATATAAAAATAGCATTGTAAATGCGAAAAATCTAAATTTAATAATTACAATTACATTATTATTATTAAATTACAGCTACTTATAATTTAAAAAATCCTTAACACTATAAAAACATTTGTTCGCAAGCCATTTTCTAACTGAGGATTTAAAATTGAAATATTTCAAATTCTTAAACTCTTCTGGTAATTTGTTATAAACTTTAATACACATAATAAATAATAATAAATAAATAAATATTAGACAACATCACATACATTGCTCCGATTCCAAAGTAAGTAGCTAAAGCACTTGTGTTATGGAAATCAGAGACAACGGTGGTATCACAAACACCCAGACCTGAGACAATATAGAAAAGATCATTTTCTACATTGACCCAGCCGGGGATCGAACCCGGGACCTCAAGAGATGGTGACGCCATGAAAACCGGCGCGCAAACCACTCGACCACGGAGGTCGTCATAAATGAATTATTACATACAAGTGTTTGTTTTGCTGCATGATTGTATAGTTTATTTTTATACATTGAGCGAAGGTTTCGACTAGATACTTGACTACGTTCTTCAAATAAGTATTTATTTTGATATACGAATAAACAAATATCAAAAATATACAAACAAGGTAATGTAAGTAATCTTTCATCTCTGAAATATGGACGACATGACAGAATAAACTAAATCGGGATTTACACAATGTGCCTGTTTATTTTTGAGACTCCGATATTTCTGCGCAGTTGCATGCGCCATGGTCACGGAAAGTTTGCTAGGTGGTGGTGCTAGTTGCCCTCATCTTAATTTAATTTAATTTAAAAAAATAGAACACGCTTCTAATCACTTTACTACGCAGGTTACTAATCACTTACACTAATCAACCGCTGTCCACACGTGTTTTCTCCTAATCACTAATCACCTGCATTAATCACTAATCATAGTGAATACAGGCCTTAAGGCTCCTATATACCTCAAGTGGCGCCCTCATTTTAATTAAATTTATTGCTCGCTAAGTACATAATATATCGAAAATTCACATGTACAGATTCAAGCTAAGGTTCTATAGTTTATTTACAAACAATAACCTCAGTAAAATATAGTTCGTTATAGTAGTAGTTGGCAAAAGTGCTAAAAGTGACCACATTTTGCTCTTGTGCCTACTACTACATCAACGAACTGTATTTCAATGAAGTTATTGTTTGTAAATAAACTATAGAACCTTAGCTTCAATCTGTACATGCGAATTTTCGATACATTATGTACTTAGCGAGAAATAAATTTAATTAAAATGAGGGCGCCACTTGAGGTATATAGGGGCCTTAAGATGAGGGTGCCACTTGAGGGGCCTTAAAATGGATAATGATGAAACATCGTAAGTATGTCTCATAAAAAACACCAAGCCCTTGACAAAACTCGATAAAACAAAAACAGTTAACATCTATTTAAAATTCAATTTACGTATAAATTTATTCCTATATCGAGTTTTGTCGACTTTATAAGAGTTATTTATGAGCTTCAGTCTATTTCGATACTATGGTGGTAGTTTAACGGAAAATTTAAAACATACATTTATCTCATTGTTGTTTTTAAATAGACATCTACCTATGGAAAATTCTGTGCTTACTTAATCTTAAAATTGACCTCTGAGGATGAATGACCCTGTCAAATTAACAACTAATAAATATACCTATTTTATTAAAAAAAACCGGCCCGCGCACGAATGGTTCCGTGAAAATTTTTTGTTGTATGGAAGCCCCCCTTAAATATTTGTTCTATTTTAATTTAATTACTTATTTTTAAAGTGAATAGGTATACAACATGTTACAAAAATACCCCTAATGCCGAATATGGTATATAGGAACCATCAAACTGATCAACTTCTACTATGGGACCAACTCTGAAATCGCGAAAAAAAAATCAGCTGTTTCATACAAAGATTAAAATCGAAAATATGAAAATGTATGAAACAGCTGATTTTTTTTCGTGACTTCAGAGTTGGCCCCATAGTAAAATTTGTTCAGTTTGTTGGTCACTATATACCATATTCGGCATTAGGGGTATTTTTGTAACACCTTGTATAACTAAAAATTTTGTAAAAATTTCAAGCGTCTACCTGTAGCCGTTATCAATATAGAGCAAAAACGAGCAAAAAAATATCACGTTTGTTGTATGAGAGCCCCCTTAAATATTTATTTTATTCTGTTTTATTTATTTTATTTTGTTTCATTTATTTTGTCTGCATTAGTATTTGTTGTTATAGCGGCAACAGAAATACATCATCTGTGAAAATTTCAACTGTCTAACTATCACGGTTCCTGGTGACAGACATACAGACGGACGGACAGCGGAGTCTTAGTAATAGGGCCCCGTTTTACCCTTTGAGTACGGAACCCTAAAAATCATCAAAATAGCCCGTTATTGTACCCGCTAGGACCAGCATTAAGAAAAAGAACGTGCGTAAAAAAATTTGATACAGTAATTTTGTATGGGTTGTACAGCGCCATCTACCGTCGAAAAGCGAAATGAATGTTCCCATAGAAAATTACTCTATCGAGTACTTTTACGCGCGTTTTTTTCTCGTTTAGACGTATAGTACTATTATTATTAGACGACCTGAGTGGTGCAGTGGTAAAAATGTCTACCACGCAGGTCCCGGGTTCGATTGAATTATGATGAATTTTAATTTCTGTGACGGGTCTGGGTATTACTATGTATAATACGTATATATTTAAAAAACATATAAGTAGAATATCCTTGTCTAGCACCCAACAAGCTTTGCTAAGTTTGGGGCTAGATGGCGCTGTGTGAAATAGTAAAAAAAAAAATATGTGCCCTTAGCACGATCAATGGCTTCCCACGCCCGCGCACGCACCAGGGGCTCTATCGGCTAAAAACATTGAAGTTCATGTTAACTGTGTTTTGACAGATGTATGTGATACATTGCTACTTCGTTTTGGCATAAACAAAAACTTACCAAAGAATGTGTAGAAGAATGTATGAAGTAGCAATGTGTTTAACAGAGTGCTGAGTGCGAGTTTGTGACGCTCGATTGTGAGCGCGTTATAATTTTGTATGGCGTTGATGAAGTTCACCACGTATTCCGCTAGATGTCGGGCCACCAATCCTATACAAAATGAAGTTTACATTAACGCGGTCGAGTAAGTAAAAAACTCGCACTACGCACCCAGATGTCTGTCAAAACACAGTTAACATGAACTTCAATGTTTTTAGCCGATACCGCAGAGCGTCGGTCCACCTTGTCGGGGCCTGCCCACGGAGCTAGGTCCGGTGGGCGTTTGCCATTCCCGCCCCCCAGTTCTTCTCGCTATGTGTCCCGCCCACTACCACTTCAGCTGGAATCCTTTGAGCAAAGTCGACTATTTTTAGTTCAAAACCTAAATTTTCGTTCAAAACTAATTTAGAGTGACTTATCAACACTTTCTTTGTTCCTTTCCTTGTACATTGGTGAGATAGCGGTTTTTTTTAACGAGTTTTCTTTCGAGATGGTCCAATTTTTTTTAAATCGGTTTAGCAGTTTTCAAGCAATTCTGAATATACTGCCATTTTTTAGGTTTCTGTAGAATAAAAGAATACACGTGGTTTTGGAATTGTATAATTATGTGGGCCAATGTTTACATGTGTGTGTAAGTACTTGTGCACACAACTTTCAAAAATATTCTCTTATCGCCCAATATCGCAATAAAATTTGAAATTTTGAGACTTAAGCATTCACAATGCTATTTTTATACAAACTAAATAAATTATACTAGAAAAAATGTCGAGGTTAATTCCTTCTACATTGGTGAGATGGCGCTGGCTTGCAGCGTAAGAGTTGATATACTAGAAGAAATTCGACGTTCCCACTAGTGACTCGGTAGCTCAGCGGTCAGAGCAATGGACCGGATATCCAAAGGTCGCGGGTTCGATTCCCATCCGAGAACATGATCTGGTGCGAGTCGTATTTTTTCTAGTATATTATTTAGTAACACTTTCTTTGTTTATTTACTTAACAATATGTAACACCTACATGCGTATCAGTCAAACTTGACTATGATAAAACGTATCCCACCATTTTAGGTCGCTTATCAGATAATTACTTTCATCTCAGTCTTATCATTAAGAAACTCTTTGATAACGAAAATGTAAACTAATTTTTACGTAACACTAATAGACTTATTAAGAAAATCACATTTATTTTTATTAATTTAGAAACTACGAAAAAGTGAAAAAATATTGCAAAGTTGAAAGTACACAATTGCAGTTTTTATATTATAAAAACTGTAATGTTCTCACGAATATTGCAATTTAAAAAGTTTAATAATAAATTTACAGTGCTGGGGCTCTACTGGCTAAGTTTTCAAACTTCGGCGGGTCTGCCGAGCTTCAACTTAAAACAGATAAATCGAAGTAAGGAGTTTCGTATTGTACTATTCGCCTAAGTTATTTAGAAGATATCGATGTTCGTGTGACATCATGAATTGGGGTTCGCCATTTTGGCCCGATTGGGAGTCAATTTATCAGTTTTAATTTGAAGCTCGGCAGACTTTCCGAAGTTCGATGCGCTTGCCGGTACGGCCCCAGGCCAGATAATTAAGGACACCAGTCGATTTTCATAAACGAGGTAACTTTGAAGCCTTGGTTCCCCGCCAAGAATTGACCTACGTATGAAGTATATAAATTTCAGATAAATAATATTAGAAAAATATTAGAAAAGATCGATTGTCAAAACATCTGGAAAGATGTTTCTTTCGAATGTGGGGGTATTTCCTCACATTGATGAAATTGCGCTGGCTTGCAGCGAAGAAGTTAAAAGTACTAGAAAATTTCGCCGCTCCCACTAGCGACTCGGTAGCATAATTGGTCAGTGCATTGGGCCGGAATTCCAAGGGTTCGAGTCCCGTCTGAGGTGCTACGGGTGAGTAGATTTTTTCTAGTATTTTTTCTAATATTATTTATCTTAATATAAAAATAGCATTGTGAATGCGAAAAATCTAAATTTAATAATTATATAAATTTCAGTTTCTCAGTATTTATTGATTGCATATCACATTACATAATGAGGTGGAACATTTAATAAGGTCTACATGTGACGCCCTGCAACATAGCAATATAAATTTTAAGGGCTATTAATTACTAAATATAACACCAAGAAATAACTCACAAAATTAATTAACATTAAATAATTACTTAATCATACAATTTCCATTCAGGGCTAATCATCCTTATTTATCTATTTTATATTGAATAATATAAAAAAGTAACAATTACGCCATTCATAACACAGTAATTCTATTATATTTATTTTATTTTATTTACTAAATCTGTAAACTAAGCCATTTTTAACCGACTTCAAAAAAAAGGAGGAGGTTATTGTTCGACTGTTTATTTGTTTTTTGTTTTTTTTTTATTTATTTTTTTATGTATGTCCACTGATAACTCGAAAACGGCTGAACCGATTGACATAATTCAAACGCCACTTTATTAGGTTTGCTCCCAAGTTGGTCTAGTTTTTTGAAAATTTTAAATCGGTTCAGTAGTTTTGGCTCAGTATTTTTTGCCTCACTTATGACAGTGCGCTTTGTAGAGTACCTACTATATTTCTAGGTTGTTATTATTCTTCGGCTAGGTATATTTGACTGCCTCAACGTGGCTGAAACACGAACCACTCCCTCATTCGGGAACCTCTGCAGTCCACATCAGATCATCTACCCAGTGCGCTTAATTTGTAGTCCAGTTTACTCTCCAGGGGCCCTACCGGCTAACTTTTCGAACTTCGGCGGGTCTGCCGAGCTTCAACTTAAAACAGATAAATCGAAGTAAGGAGTTTCGTATTGTACTATTCGCCGAAGTTATTTTGAAGATATCGATGTTTGTGTTACATCATGAATTGGGGTTCGCCATTATGGCCCGATTGGGGGTCGATTTATCTGTTTTAATTTGAAGCCCGGCAGACTTTCCGAAGTTTGATGGGTTAGCCGGTACGGCCCAGATGAGTTTTTATCCGAATTTAAGGTCCCCGAAAAAAGTTATTCTAATTTTTGCCCGCAACTCTTGATAAACTTTCGAATTTTCGAAATTTCTGAAAAACTACCCAAACGATTTTCAAAATTCACCCCTTTCTCATAGAGATAATTATCTTCAATTATGACCGATCTACGGCCATGTCGTACTTTTGGCTGAACATCGGGTACATACACTGGTGATCACATAAACATTTTCAATTAAAAAAGTATGTACGCATCCAATCAACTCTGTCATACCAACATACCGATATATCAATATTCTTAAATTAAAAATACCATATCAAATTATGACGTCGAAAAACCTTGAGGCCAATTTAAATTTAGAATCTATACGCATTTCGACCTTACCGATTCAGTTTTGTTTGTGGCACACACCACTAAGCAAGTACTCGGCATCAATAATTAAAAAAAAAACTTTCATTTCGATTTTCGAATCGCAACCAAGTTTTTAAAAGATTGTTTCTGTCCTTCGCGCGTGTGAAAGTGCCTAGTAAATGTTTATTTTTAAAAGTGGCAATGGAAAAGGAAAAGTGGTTCGTTCGGTCGCCGAATTATATGGTTTTTGTTCACATCACGAATTAGTATCAGATACTACGGACGTGCGTTTTGGGACTGAATGTGTCTTTAATTGATTAAAAATAATAAAAGTTTGTCAATTATAAATAATTAACTCTCGAATACGTCTCTAAAAGTTGAGATAAAAATTCAAATACAAAACCAAATAAGTGGATTTCCAATGCCGTTTTCCTTGCTTGATTGAAAAACAAACTCTACCTTATTAATTGAACATCAACAAACAAGTGCCAAGAATACTCAGAGATGTTGAATTTAGTATGGACTCCGCTTGCGAAGCGAGCAGTCGCTTACGTGACATTGTCTAACGTAGAATTTTGGTTAGGAGCTCTTTTGATTCTTTTCGCGTGTGAAATGGACCTAATATACTTCCAAATTATACACTCTTTGGACGTTCAGCTGTTTTACCGCCATTCCGGAATGTTTTGAAAATAGAACGCGCCTCGCTGACTGGCGACGGAAATCGACGTTCCCCAAGTAAACACAAAACATCTGATTGCGCGCCACGGAGGATTTTGAATTTGGAACAAGTGTGAAGGTCAGCGGGAAGGAGTGCCAGATTTTGGAACGGTTTGTTTCTTTTTTTATTAAATGGTAGTCTAGATGTCCATTCCATACAGCCAAACTTTAATGATTATTTTTTTTATTTGACAATCTACCTTTTATTCAATCTTTCCAGTATGGTCTTATAGTAGCCATTAATAAAAATCCCAGCTCCTTTATTCCGACTTTAATAAATATGATAAAGGTAATTGTACCACAACCACATATAAGTTTATTCATTCGTTACAAAATTTTCCTGATTTATCTGCAAAATAACAGCTACATGAACCGAAATAGCCTCCGTCCGTATGTAAGTACACACTAAACTCGACAAAATCGCGCCAAAAACTTTTTCTTTTTTTTGTAATTGTAAAGAACGCGTCGAAAATAGAACAAGGAGATTCGGCCAACATAGACAAACTACGTATTCGGAAAATAGTTTATGATATTAGTTCTTGATGTGTCTATGTTATAAATAATTACTATCTAAGTGGTTTAGTTTTTTATTAAAAGACATAGAAGAATGTGGTTAATGGGTTTTTTAAAAGTACTCGATAATGATTATGGCTATTATTGAATAATTATGTTTCTGCCCTGTATTAATTGGACTAGTTTTCACCTGCGACTTCGTTTGCGTTTAGTTCCACTATTTGTCATTGATAAAGTAAGTTAGTTAGATTAACTTTTAACTGAGAAACCTTTTATTTAATCTAAGGATCGAAGTTTCAGAGGTTACTTAACTGCTAAAACTTACCAACTTCGTCATTTTAAATTATTATTGTTAATATAAAGAAAAGTTAAAGGGAAAAGTGTCGAAACGTCGGGAATTCAATAAAAACCAATAAATACAAACTAAATAATTCTAAAACAACACTTGAATTAATAATATACGCGCTGTAATCCGTAGAAAGTGTTTTATTTCTAATGAACTGTACGCGTGAGTCTTAGAAGTGTATAAGTTTAGCATGAAGGAGCTTGGTGGCGCAGTGATATAGCTGGCCCATCGATTGCGGAGGTTAAGCAGCTTTCGCAAGGGTCGGTCATGGGATGGGTGACCAAAAAATACTATATCGAGCTCCTCCGTGCTTCGGAAGGTACTTTAAGCCGTTGGTCCCGGCTGTATTTGCAGTCGTTAGCACGCACCAATCCACATTAGGCCCGCGTGGTGGGTCATGGCCAATCCTCCTTATCCACCCATAAGGAAGGCCTGTGCCCTAGCAGTGGGGACATTAAAATGGCTGATGGTCAACTTACTTAACTTACAAGATCAAAAGTAGGTAATAGGTGCTTAGATTAGCAATTGATAGCAACTAATAATTCGAAATTAAAGTTTCATTAATAAAATTAAATAAATAAATATTTGACAACATCACATACATTGCAGTAAGTAGCTAAAGCACTTGTGTTATGGAAATCAGAGACAACGGTGGTACCTATCACAAACACCCAGGTCGAAGCTAATATAGAAAAGCTCGTTTTTCTATATTGACCCAGCCAACCAAATTCCACAACTAGGTCCCTATAAATCGCTATATCATATCGCGTTTTGGTGGTCATGCTAGAGCTGGATCTTCTCCGTTCACTCCCTAGATAGCTACCAGTTCACAACTCGGTCGATTCCTGGCGGAGAACCAAGGCTTCAAAGTTACCTCGTTTGTATGAAAATCGACTGATGGTGTCCTTAATACCTTTATCATTTAGTTTAAAACTAAGCAAAACGGGTAATATAATTTCACACTGCTTAGTTTTATTTCTAAAAATAAAGTATTTATATATATTATTTATCTTAATCAAATGGTTTGCACGCCGGTTTTCGAAGCGTCATCATCTCTTGAGGTCACAGGTTCGATCCCCGGCTGGGTCAATGTAGAAAATGATCTTTTCTATATTGTCTCAGGTTTGTGTTTGTGATACCACCGTTGTCTTTGATTTCCATAACAAAAGTGCTTTAGCTACTTACTTTGGAATCGGAGCAATGTATGTGATGTTGTCAATTATTTATTTATTAATTTATTATTATTTATACTAATGCAAAATATTCCTTTTTACATTTTTAATAGGGTATTTAAATTTTTTGTGCTACATTTAAATTGCATTATTCAAAACCGGTCAACATTTTTTATAATTTTAATAACTCACCAAAGTCAATGTCAAATAAAAAATTGATTGTTCTGTTTGTTATTGTAAACTAAACAGGATATACGTACATTTCATTTTTTTTGGTTTTACAATGTTTTGGTATAAAGTTATACAAAACTCCGTTGGTAAAACCAGAACCTTTAATTTTTAAATAATAATAATAAATAAATAATAATAAAAATCTTTGAAAATAATGCTTCTTTTTTGTGTCCTTCAGATCTTTGTAGAGTAGAATTAAATACTTATACACAAAACATTACAGCCTATTATAGCCCATCGAAAGCCTCTCCCGTAGGAGGACGTTGCCATAGCCTCAAGTTTGGCGGCGGGTTGGAGATCGCAGTATTGGACCTCTGTCGGATCGAAAACCTGGCCGCACATTCTCTGGTCCACGGAGTGTTTCTGCCTAGTATAAATAAGTCTATGGTTCTGCCTAAGGTTGGATTCGACCAAACTTGAATATAAACGAGAATAACTAAACCAAGAATATAAATCTAATCCACGATTTTATTCTCGAGTAAAGAAATTGACATTTCTCCATGCAATCCAAAGATGAGTTACTCTTGGGATTGTTATTTCTTCATTACACAGTGAATATTGTGAACGAACGTATTATCCGGCCAATTGTCATTGTTCTACAAACGGACTATTTAAAAAGCAAATGCAGAGGACAGGGATGAAATGAGAACAAGTAGACTATATAAGAGATGATATAATAAATTAATTACCTTTTTAACGCAAAGAATAGAAGTAAGTAACGAAGACAGCAGCAATTTTATCGACGAAGTATAAAAAAGTGACAGACACATAGAATTTTGATTTTAAACTATAAAAAAGAGAGCTAAAAAGTCAGCACAGCAAAGAGGTGCGCAACAGCAAAGTCTTGTCAACTCTATCTTGTCGCGTTGTTCGTAACTGTAGCGGTCAAAGTCAAATGTCGGAGTTTTTGGCGCCATTTTGTCGAGTTCGGTTTGGTGTCTATTTTAATTATTTTCAAATTGATTCATAGTGGATATTGTGTCTTAAAATTGGTGCAGTTATATGGTACAAGTGTCTACGCAACTGAACAATATGTGGGATAGTTGAAATAGGTGCGATCTTGGTTGTGTGAAGCTGAGACTTTTATTGAAGTGGTGGCTTCCTCGGCAGAACTAACCAAGTAAACTGTCTATCTATAAAAATCTATAAAAAAGTATATCATACTTGGTGCCAAATGCTCCAAGCAGCATTGGAATGCGATGCACCCGCATATCACACAATATCTACCACTGAACTATTTAACACTTGACACTGGCAAAAATTACTTCCAAGAGGAAAGTAGATTGCCATAACAAAGAAGAAGAAGAAGAAAGTCAAATGTCAAACAATATGTCATGTTAACATACGGTATGCGGATGCCATTAAAATACTCTCGCATTAACTCTGTTGTTACCCGCTAAACTTTTAATAGTGACTATTCTCGAATAGGCGAAATACTCAGAGATTAGTGCGTGGTAAACATAATTTCTATTACGATAGCATCTTTACAGGCGGCTGGAAAGTAGCAGTATAATAGATATAAATATATGACAACATCACATACATTGCCCCGATTCCAAAGTAGCTAAAGCACTTGTGTTATGGAAATCAGAGACAACGGTGGTATACAAACACCCAGACCAGAACCAATATAGAAAAGTTCGTTTTCTAAATTGACCCAACCGGGGATCGAACCCGGGACTTTAGAGTTGGCGACACCTTGAAAACCGGTGTACAAAGCCACTCGACCACGGAGGTCGTCTAGCAGTGATCGAAACAGGCGTTGAAATGAGAGTGAGGTAGGCCAGCACTTGGGGGAGAGTGCTTGAGGATGTTTATGAGGGATTTGATTTCATCAGTCGAAACTGTGAAGGGGTCTGTGTAAGAGGGCAGAGGGAGGGAGTTCAAAGTGTTGAGCTCCTGTACCTCCCTGATATGGGAAGGGCACTCTTGGGTGCTGACTGAGCATTGGGCGGCAATACTGTCAGCGGAGCGTTCCGCCTTCTCATCTACCTTTAGTCTGAGAATAAAATTTATTCTCGCTTGCTCGAATCCGCCCTTTCATAAATTACCCTTATGCTTTTTATTCTACGTAACTACTCCGCTACGCGACTAAATTTCCGCTACATTCGAATATAATTTAATGTTCAACTTGTTTTCAATTATAGTTTATTTCTGTCTATAATACCGGTGCATTTAAGGTCATGCCATGTTCTTAATTAGCTTGTTGTTAAGATTGAACCGGTTGTGGGAAGGAAAAGCCTTCGGTACAGCTGTCGCCTTAATGACATTCATGACAAATTATGAAAATATAAATTTTAATTAGGACATTAAGATCCCACCAAAAACTGATCATGTAAAATGTTGTCAAGACGAGACCGTATGTCTCGCAAAAAGTTGTCAAAAAGGTACTAGTACCCTTAGCACGAACAGCTACCGAAAAAAATAACGCGCGTAAAAACATTTAATATTTTGTATGAGAAATTTGTAATATCGCCATTCTGTTGAGGCAGCATCTCTTCGCCATGTATTCAGCGAAAAGGGAAGTACTTCCGCCGAGCTAGGTGTCTGTGCTTAGGAACCGCGGTACTACTGGCCGATGTTGGAATTTGTATTTATGCGAAGCGCTTAGTAAACTTCGATATCGTGAGTCAGGTCTTCATACAGATGTTAGCTTGACGTAGTGCGACGTCACGTTTGCGTAATGTTTACATATTGTACTTTTCGCTGAACCTGCATTTCTTCGTCATTCGTCGATTTGCTTATGTTGCGGTATGATTGCCCCGCTACACCACCTATCGCTGAAAAGCGAAATGAAATTTTTCATAGACAATTACTCTATCGAGTAATTTAACGCGCGTCTGATTTCTCGATAGCTGTTCGTGCTAAGGGTACAGTACTCTCAGATGGGTGACCATTGGGCAATCCGCATTGGGCCCGCGTGGTGGGTCATGGCCCATCCTCCTTATCCACCCATAAGGGTGGCCTATGCCCCAGCACTGGGGACATTAAATAAGTCGATGACGTCGATACTTACTTTTAGTTGTTAGTTGTGTAAAACAAGGAGTAATTAATATTTATGGCCCTATAGTTACACTATAGGTCACTTAGTTTTAAACCGACAACTATTCATCATGAATGCGACAGACAGTCCTCTATGCAGGGGATGCCTGGAAGCAGAGGAAACAGCCGCCCACGTGATCCTGGAGTGCGTGGGGCTGGCCACACAACGGGCAGAAATCCTCACAGAGGTGAGGTCGCTCCTAGAAGCCTGTGAACGCCCCAGGAACCTTCTGCGCTTCTGGAAGGAGCTGGGATGGCTCGATTAGCCATACCGATGCTATGGGTTTCACGCATAACGGACCAAATTGGTCTAAATGCGGAGAAAAGTGCCCATCACCAATACCAATACCAAATGGCTCTATAGTCTGGTATAAGGTAACTACGGAACCCTATTGCGCGTGGGCCGACACGCACTTGCCCGGTTTTTACCCATAAGGAAGACCTGTGCCCCAGCATTTGAGATATCAAAATAGCTCATGCTTATAACAATAGCTATCAAATAAACGACTTTTCTCGTTATTGGTACAGCGATTTTGCTCTCATAATCGAGTTTGGATGAAGTCCAATTTCCGCAATTTGTTCAGTTTTAAAGTTTGGCATACACGGCCATCTTTGTCAGTTTGTGCGAGATGTGATGAATCGTAAAATGGGGTCGGAAAACGCCACATCCAAACTCATAACAAATACACAGAGCCGTACAGAAAACAGCCCACTGATTACGTAACTCTGTTGCTATAATTCTCAATTGATAGTTGTCACATTGGTTCTTACTAAATCAGCAATGTAACTGCGAATTATGTCTGCAACAAAGTTACATAATCAGGGGGCAGGACACCATATTATCACCACGTTATTTTCATAATATCAAGAGACATACTCAACAACCCTTGCCTATGCGAACACTGGACCACTGGACCACAGGAGCGTAGCACTGCGTTGAAGTAGAGCTCTGTGATTGGTTCGTTTGTTTTACGTGTTACGTGTGATTGGCAGTTGGTTGTAATAGTAGGTAGTTTATGATACAATGTTGGTAAGGAGGTTCTTAAAATGAGTTGACTTTTTGGCTTATTTGTTATAATCGTCACGAGTTTAAAAACCTTAATAACCGTGTACCATGCGACGTTTTTCAAAAGAAAAATTTATAAGTAAATCGAGTAGGTAGGTAGGTACGTAAAAAATAATAATAATAGGACGTCAGGAACGGTGCACTCGTGCTTTTCTTAAGTACAAGTAAGTCGAGGAGCACGGTTGTGCAGTCTGCGCCAGCGATTGCGGTGGTGAAGCTGCTTTCGCAAGGGTCGGTTATGGGATGGGTGACCAAAAATTTACTATCTCGAACTCCGTGCTTCGGAAGGCACGTTAAGCCGTTGGTTCTGGCTGCATTTGCAATCGTTAACACCCACCAATCCGCATTTTGCCCGCGTCGTAGACTGTGGCCCATCCTCTTTATCCACCCATAAAGAAGGCCTGTGTCCCAGCAGTGGGGACATTGGTGGCCTAAGTAAGTACAGACGTTTGTTGTGATTTTCCCCTTCTGACACATTTTGAATATAAATGAGTATGACGATGGCAGGAAGTGTGAATAGGGTTGCCAACTTTTTTTACAAGAAATAATAGTAAATTATGCAACAAGGGCAAACAAGGGCTTAAAGTAGTGTATTACTCGTATGTCCCGGGGTTCAAGATCGCCCAAGACAAATACACATTTAAGCCCGCGATGCATACTCTACTTTTTAGAGGCAATTGAAACCAATGACTGTTATAAAGAAAGTACTTAAGTATTTATTTAAAGTTGAAATAATAAAATATGAAAAAATAAGAATATTTATAGAAAATTAAAAGTAATGTTAGAAACATTAAAAACTTTTTTTTTTTAAATTGTAGGCAGTGCAAAGAAAATGATAAATACAGCCTAACTCAGAATAAAATCTCATTGCACCTAAACATTTTTGAAACCAACCTCGATCAAACACGTCAAATTCAAATTACCATTATTTACCATAGGAAAAAATTATATTCAGTACGACATTATGACCCGGCTAGACCGTGGGGCTGTAATAACTTACTTTAGAAAAGGTTTGCATGACACATAATATGCCATTGACGAGCAGGTAGTATACAAAGATTATTATTATTAATGTTTTAACAGTATGGTTGGCAACCCTAGGTGTGAACGCATTCAAGTAATACTCTGAAACTTATCAAACAGAATAAATTATTTTTGACACTCTTCAAATTTGTGACGTGGAAAATAATGTGAGTATGTCGAATTAGAATAGATAATGCAATTTAATTACAACATATTAATTTTGCCTAAGCTTTGTTGAGCAACTCGTAAATAAGTAAAAAAATAATATGTTTTTCATTTTATTTCATTTTCCAATTAATATGACTCCGTGGTCGACCTCCGTGGTCGAGTGGCTTTGTACACCGGTTTTCAAGGTGTCGCCATCTCTGATGTCACGGGTTCGATCTCCGGTTGGGTCAATTTAGAAAACGGACTTTTCTATATTGGCTCAGGTCTGTGTTTGTGATACCACTGTTGTCACTGATTTCCATAACACAAGTGCTTTAGCTACTTACTTTGGAATCGGAGCAATGTATGTGATGTTGTCAAATATTTATTTATTTATTTACTATGTGTACCTACCTACATTTTTCGACATCAGCCATTGATGGGGCCAAGGCCTTTCTTATGGGTGGATAAGGAGGATGGGCCATAACCCACCACGCTGGCCCAATGCAGATTGGTGGGTTTTAACGACGACAGCAAATGCAGCCGGGACCAACGGCTTAACGTGCTTTCCGAAACACGGAGGAACTGGAGATAATAAAGTTTTGGTCACCCATCCCATGACCGACCCTTGCGAAAGTTGCTTAACCTCCGCAATCGCAGGGCCTGGCGCTAAACCACTGCGCCACTGAGCACTTTTACACACATTCTTCTGACTTCATCCCTGATTCAATAAGTTAGTATAAATAAATGCTTTGACAATTTCACACAGCGCCATCATCTAGCCCCAAACTATGCAAAGCTTGTAATATGGGTGCTAGACAACTGATATACTACTTATATACTTTTTAAATAAATACTTATTATACATAGTAACACCCCGACCCGTCACAGAAATTAAAATAAATCATTTCACTTTCTGCGCGGCGGGAAATCGAACCCGTGATATACCGGCATTAACCACTGCACCTCTCAGGTCGTACTCACTCAGTATAAACAAAGTTCAGATTTTTTATTTTGTTTCTTTTGACAGATCTCCTGATAAAAGATGAATACTAAAAACCGACCTCTATTCGGTTCACACTCAGATACCTCAGCAATTAATATTAAACACATGGTAAAGTATAATAATTATTTATGTAATGCAATTTTGTATATTTCTAATAGAATTTTCATAAGAAAAACAATGTTTTGCCTCTTTAAGGCTCCTATATACCTCAAGTGGCGCCCTCATTTTAATTAAATTAATTGCTCGCTAAGTACATAATGTATCGAAAATTCACATGTACAGATTGAAGCTAAAAGTTGCCACTTTTAACACTTTTGCGAACTACTACTACAACGAACAAAATTTTAATGAAGTTTTTGTTTGTAAATAGACTATAGAAGCTTAGCTTCAATCTGTACATGTGAATTTTCGATACATTATGTACTTAGCGAGCAATAAATTTAATTAAAATGAGGGCGCCACTTGAGGTATATAGGGGCCTTATTGCAAGCGATGTCTGTGGCCCGGGATGCCACATCGTAACTCATAGGAGATCGAACATGCATCGATATGTTTTCATATCAATCGTACATCGAATATGAATGAGGATCAGTAACGATTTTTGTTGAGTCGCTTATCAGAAAGATGCCAATATTCACGATATCTCTTAAACCTGAGAAGTTATACGAGCTAGAACGCTGTTATTTTGGGGGTCCTTATGACGTCATTCGCCACGTACGCGACCCTTACGTCGTACGTGATAAAGCACATATTGCATTGAACTTGGCATTTCCTTTAAACCCTTATAACTCAACCATTTCTAAACGGATTTCAAAAAATCTTTCACTAGGGTTCATAGCTATAGTTTTTATATTATATCAATAAAACTTTAGGATTCAAATCTGTTACTGATCCTCATTGTAAACTTAAATAAACTTAAGTTTATACACTTTTAAACTTTTCGCGTTGCATTTTATAACACCTGTGATTTTAATCTAATGAGTTGAAGTTAATTTATGTCGATGCGTATTCGATATAATGACAATTTAATTTTGATGATATTTCTGGAACCATATTTTTATAAAATAATTTAAGTATTTATTAAAATTCAAATGTGATACCTAAATAAAACCGCAAGATTGTTTACCTATTCTATAGATAACTTGACATAACATTTTGTTTTTCTTTTTATTAACATCTCCAAGTTTTTTGTATCGTATTCCATTTTCAAACTTAATAGCATTCTGATGTTTTTTTCTTTTGAGTGTTTTTGTTTTAAATATTAACCTTTTTAATGAAATCTTGTTTTTATTTTACTAAACAGCAACGTCTGTTTTTAAATTTTGGATTTTAGCATTCGCAGTGTTATTTTAAACCATACTAAAAAGTTTTAATTCACGTTTTAGAAATTTTTGAATCTTTTTTTAGTTTTTTTTACTAAATCTACTATAAGCCTCAGTTTGATTCGCCATGATTTAAAAAATGGGATCCCAGTTCTGATGCACATTAAATAATATACTAGAAAAAATACGACTCGCACCAGATCACATTCTCGGGGTGCGAGTAGGGTTGCCAGGGGCCGTACCGGCTAACGCATCGAACTTCAGAAAGTCTGCCGAGCTTCAAATTAAAACAGATAAATCGAGCCCCTATTGGGTCAAAAGCGCGAACCCCAATTCATGATGTCACACGAACACCGATATCTTCTAAATAACTTCGGCGAATAGTACAATACGAAACTCTTTACTTCGATTTATCTGTTTTAAGTTGAAGCTCGGCAGACCCGCCGAAGTTCGAAAAGTTAGCCGGTAGGGCCCCAGGTCCAAAAACAAAAGCCGGACTCGGCGCTTAAATAGGCCGGATATTTTACCCTATTTATTACCGCCTTGCAAACAGCGGTCAGTCAGCCGGGTAGTCGTATTGTGGCATTACTTGCGACTCGCGCGTCAGCCACACAAAAGCCGGACGCAGTCAAATTTGGCCGGACAAGAGGTCAAAAAGCCAAACATGTCCGGCTAAATCCGGGCACCTGGCAACCCTAGGTGCGAGTAGTATTTTTTCTAGTATATTATTTAGTATTGTATTTCGTCTTTACTTTAAGTTTTTTTAAATATAATTTGTAACTAATAATGAGTAAATCAAACATTTTAAATACTTTTTTAATAATCAAAATATCTATTATAAGATGTTTGTTCAGATTATTCAAAAAATAACCACTTAAATCAAAAAGTTCAAGGGTTTTTGTTTTGCATGTTAGTACATTAAACATTTTTAAAAATACATATTTTTGGCATGTAGCATTAGTATGTTATGTAACTGTGACTTTTAACAAACAAAAAAGATTTACCATACAATAACCAATACTCTACCATGTGTGTTTTCTTAACTAACATGCCTTACATAATACTAAATAATATACTAGAAAAAATACGACTCGCACCAGAGCATCATCAATCATATTTAGTATTATATAAAAATAGCATTGTGAATGCTAAAATCTCAAAATTTAAAAATAACATGCCTTACGCTTAGATAAAATGTCAAACCTACATCTTTTGACAAGCAAGTACATAAGTGGCTGCGGTCACCCATCCGAAAACTGACCATTGCAAAAGAACTTCACATTCATACAATACAAAAATAATTAAAAATGTTTATTTAATACAATAACAAGATGTTATCATAATCTCGTTTGAGGAGCTCGGGGGCGCAGGTGCGCCTGGCCCATCGATTGCGGAGGTTATACAACTTTCGCAAGAGTCGGTCATGGGATGGGTGACCAAAAATGAATTAAGTCGAGCTCCTCCATGCTTCGGAAGGCACGTTAAGCCATTCCCGGCTGCATTTGCAGTCGTTAACACCCACCAATCCGCATTGGGTCCGCGCGATGAGTCATGGCCCATCCGCCTTATCCACCTATAAGTAAGGTCTGTACTCCAGCAGTGGAGACATTAAAAATGGCTGATGGTCATCATAATCTCGGAAACTGCGTCATTGGTCTTTAAAACAGTATTATTATTCAAATCATAACAACAGTCGTTTAATTGGTTTGTCATTGCCATATGGCCAGACAGACGAACAGTTAATCGAGATATATAATCATGACGACACGTGTAGATATATGTATAATCATTTCTATAAGTATAGTCGTCATATTGTGGTCTCATATTGCACTTGACTTTCAACCTACAATGGCCTTCAAAACATTTGCAATTTCTCTTAAACAATAGAAGTCAGAGTTTTGAAATAAAAAAAGGTTAAGTATTTTCAAGAAGGTTATCTATTGTGAAGTTATTTAAAAAAATATATCTTTTTTTAGACCTTTTTATTTCTAATATATATACTACATGTTACAAAAATACCCCTAATGCCGAATATGGTATATAGGGACCATCAAACTGAACAACTTTTACTAAAGGACCAACTCTGAAATCTCGAAAAAAAAATCAGCTGTTTCATAAATTTTGATATTTCCGATTTTAATTTTTGTATGAAACAGCTGATTTTTTTTTCGCGATTTCAGAGTTGGTCCTTTAATAAAAGTTGTTCAGTTTGATGGTCCCTATGTACCATATTCGGCATTAGGGGTATTTTTGTAACATGTTGTATATTTTAAAAGTTATTACAATTTTAAAACTGTGGTACTAAGTTTTGAAGGCCAGTGTATATCAGGGTTATGCCAATTGACTATTTGATTAAATGCAATTATGGCACAAACAAAATTTAAGGTCTATCTGTGTTATCAACTATTATTTATTCTGTGGTGCTACTAATAATGGCCAGCGCCTATGACGATATGGCGTGGCGTGGCGCGGCGTGACGTGGCGTGACGTGGCGTGACGTGGCGTGGCACAGCATGTCGATTCATCATTTGACATTCCGCGGCAAACCGCAAGATCTTGTGGCATTCCACGTCGAAACAAAAGCAAGCGCAGTCTGGCGCCGCTGAGATTGCCGCGACGACCAGCCAGATTCAACCTTATTTGAATATGCACTCGCATAACCTAACCGCCTCACGTGATGCAGCGGCGCGGTGTGCCGTAGCATCTTGTGGAATGCTGCGACATGCCACATCTCGATCCCGCGGCACGTTTCGACCTTTTTGTGTTAATATAATTTCAGTGCTAAATTCATTGAAATCAGGTCGAAAATCATTTGTCTACAAAAAAAATCGTTGGCACGCCGTGCTGTGCCATGCCGTCAGTGAGCGCAGGCCATAAGTGAAGAATGTTTATATCTGTCATAACCAATATGAAAGGATTTGATTGAATCAGGCTTTACTTGGCGGAAGTCCCAAACCATTGTGAAAAGATAAATATATGTAGCTTACTAAGAGAAATATATGTACGGGAGTAAGCTACATATATTTCTCTTTTCACAACAAAATGAAAGGAATGATATTTTTACAGTATTGTTGGTTACTCCAGGCATTAACTTATCCATCATTTATTAGTTAGGAACAGATTAAATACCGCCATCTAGCGACCTCAAGCGTTCACTTAAGGTTGTTGTCAAGGTCGTAATTATCACTATGGTGTGAGTCCACAAACGCTGCCATTTAAGGAAACATTAAATGTGCAATTTAATAATTATTATGTTAGCATAATGTTTCGAGGATACAATGTTAAAAACGTGCTAATTAAATAACATTAAATAAAGAGGTAAAAATAATGAAAGAAAAACAAAACACTTTTATAATTATAATAAATATTTGACAACATCATATACTTTCCACTTTTGATTCCAAAGTAAGTAGCTAAAGCACTTGTGTTATGGAAATCAGTGGCAACGGTGGTATCACAAACACCCAGACCTGAGCTAATATAGAAAAGTTCGTTTTCTAAATTGACCCAACCGGGGATCGAACCCGGGACCTCAGAGATGGCGACACCGTGAAAACCGGTGTACAAAGCCACTCGGCCACGGAGGTCGACAACTTTTGTGTGGTGTGTTATGTGCACGTTCGTTCTTGTATGTGCATGAGTCTTTGGCCCAATCTATAGGTATGTACTCCACATTCATTTATAGGGAAAACCTGTGCTATAGCAGTTAGGTCATCAAAATGGCTGCTAATGAGCATTGCCGAAATTACAGTGCTGTTCCAGGATTTCAGTTGCCTTGGAGTTGTGGCTGAGGGTTTCCATCTTCAGACCTTTGGCCCTACCATGAGTTGATGCAAACTGTTTACGCTTCCGTAAACTATCGGATACACTGCTCACAGTCAATGCGAGTGAAAGAGAGAAAACGATAGTTTACGGTCACGTAAGCAGTTTGCATCAACTCATGGTAGGGCCACTTGTCATTACGTATGTTTGATAAGAGTTTTCAAATCGACAAATCAGATTTGCGAACGCAACATATATGTTGCGTAAACGATCAATAAATAAACCCTCCTTTTTTGAAGTCGTTAAGACGCTTTTGGCTTTAAACAAAAACCCGGATAAAGTGGAAAAGCTAGCTAAGCTTGTTTATACAAAACCTGTTCTTCCCCAGGTGTCAGACCTCTTCGTCCAGATGCGCGAGTCCCCACCCGCGAGCAGCCCCCGTGGCTCCATCAGCTCACTCACCGGCGCCGTCACCAAGAACCTGGGCTTCCAGCAGCAGCAGGCGGAGATGCCGTGGACCAGCCCTTCCATATCACTGCCGGGGAACGCCAGTTCTAACCTGTAAGTGTTAAGCCGTAAGCTCTTTAGCCGTAAGCTGCTAAGTGTTTGGGGGACAGTATGTTCACGGTGATGGTATATTGTTGGGTGTTATGGCAGTTAACGTGTTATGGTTGCTTTTGATCAGAATCTAGCTAGCAAAGATGTGATCTACGATGGAGGAGGCTCACCCAGAACTCCACAGACAGAGTCCCAGTACTCTACCGGCTAACTTTTCGAACTTCGGCGGGTCTGCCGAGCTTCAACTTAAAACAGATAAATCGAAGTAAGGAGTTTCGTATTGTACTACTCACCGAAGTTATTTAGAAGATATCGATGTTCGTGTGACATCATGAATTGGGGTTCCCCATTTTGGTCCGATTGAGGCTAGATTTATCTGTTTTAATTTGAAGCCCGGCAGACGAAGTTCGATGCGTTAGCCGGTACGGCCCCAGGACAGTGCGTGACTTTGCTCACCTGTCGATAAGTGATAAATATTAGGTGGAAGTGCACTACACCCAGAATTTTAGACCACTGAGGAACTGGCTATCTTACCTCTAACTGTCGGAACACAACGATGTTAAATTGTTGTCATGAAATGAAATGATATGAAATATTCTTTATTCAAATAAACTTAGATATTAAGTGCTTTTGAATTGTCTATATTTTCCTACCACCCTTTCGAGACTTTTTTAGATATGGCGTCAGACTTAAAGGGAGAGAGGGAGGGAGAGACAATTACATTACACAATTTCTAGCATGCAATTTCAAGACTCAGTGTAGTGTAAACGGAGTTAGCCTGTTAGAATCTTGAAATCGCGCGGCCGAGCCCGCTCGATAAATTGTGTCCGATAAATTGCGTGGTGTAAACAGAGCTTAAGTAAGATGGTGGTAGCTAGCCAGGCGGACTTGAAACGAACCACCAACAAAACGTACATTACACTGTCATAATCATCCAAATTATTTTACCTTTATAATATAAAGGTGGAATATATTATATTCTAGTTCAAGCACAATAGATATTCTATTGTTCCGAATGCGTTGATGAATTAAACGCAATTTTTCAGTCGAAATACAACTAAAAGACACATTTTGCATTTTACTACTATTAGTACATTTTTACGATTGCATTATAAATAATTAAATATTTGACAACATTACATACATTGCAGATTCCAAAGTAAAGTAAGTAGCTAAAGCACTTGTGTTATGGAAATCAGAGACAACGGTGGTATCACAAACACCCAGACCTGAGCTAATATAGAAAAGTTCGTTTTCTAAATTGGCCAAACCGGGGATGGAACCCGGGAACTCAGAGATGGCGACACCTTGAAAACCGGTGTACGTACAAAGCCACTCGACCACGGAGGTAAAAGAATATTAATTATTTATCAATGAGTTTTATTATTGGTCATGCAAAATGTTTCTGTTGTATGTCAACATACATGGTGTATGAAAGAGGTAAATGAATCGTGAACGCTGGCTGTTTGCCAGTTGACTTCGCTCCCGAGAATTGTATATATGTATACATACAAACGATGTATACTATAATAATATAACTCATTGTACAGGAAAATCAATGGAGGAAAGATGACTACTTATATTAGGATTGAAATAATATTATGGCGAACCTACCTACTCAACATCTAATTTTAGTTTAAAAACCGGGTAAGTGCGTGTCGTACTTCGTACTTAGGGTTCCGTATCAAATAGGGCTAAAGGGTGAGGCTTATTATGTAATGTTACGCAAAATTAAGTTCGTTTGTAATAGGTAAATGAGGGAATTAAAAGAAAATTTCAGATTTATCTATACAACCTGATACAAAAATACCCCTAATGCCGAATATGGTAGATAGGGACCATCAATCTGTACTTTTACTATGGGACCAACTCTGGAATCGCGAAAAAAAACAGCTGTTTCATACATTTTGATATTTTCGATTTTAGTTTTCGGGGGAGGAAGCGTAAATGCATTTTACAAAAAAAAATAGATGGTGATACAGGCGGACTTAAAACAACTAAACTGAGAGCATAAGTACCTCTCCCGTGAATCGAACCCCTGACCCCTGGTTGTTTTTACATGAGTGGGTGGATCACTAGACCATATAATCCGTTAATATAATCTTTCCATTCTTTAAGATGTTTATACCTATCCAAAATCTCAACTTCTGACAAACAAGTTATTTTGACGTCAATAAGTAAAGTATGGTATTTATGTTGAATAAAATTATCTCAATTCATTTTATTGTTCCGCCATTTTTGTTGAGGATAAGATATTCCTGCCTTCTACATATCACTCTTAATGGTAACCTTCTTTCTGGGGTTACAGGAATATTCCCCTTTTTAGGGTCCCATCTTCGATCATATAAACCCTAGATGCAGCGTAAACGCACTAAAAGTGACGCCACGAACGAATGCTCCAATCGAATGTGAGCACCGGCGTAACGATGCCTAAATTTTGACGACCTCCGTGGTCGAGTGGCTTTGTACACCGGTTTTCAAGGTGTCGCCATCTCTGAGGTCCCGGGTTCGATCCCTGGTTGGGTCAATTTAGAAAACGAACTTTTCTATATTGGCTCAGGTCTGGGAGTTTGTGATACCACCGTTGTCTCTGATTTCTCAACACAAGTGCTTTAGCTACTTACTTTGGAATCGGAGCAATGTATGTGATGTTGTAAATAAAAAAAAATGGGTACCCACACTAATATGCTACTAAACCTTTCGAAGTCTAAAGTCTGTTTTTTATGGCTGAGACAAAATGACATTTATGTGAAACATAATTAAAAAAAAATTAAAGGCGTATAAATCTGTCATTTTTTTGTCTCAGAGATAAAAAACATTAAGTGGAGCTCGATGACGCATTTAAACATGGTTTAAAGCAGAACACGGTTTTCATTAAACAGTCTATAATGAGCAGATTATGCTAATGAAGTTCGCAAAAAGTTTATTATTTCACATTATTGAGAGAAACCGCAATTTCTCGTCATTGACCTCCGCCCGAACTCGTTTGGTTCCAAAAATAAATTACTTTTACGCATTAGTTCTATTCTACTTCTAAAAATATACAACACATTTCCATAGTAAACAAAACGCTACAAAAAATTGTGTTAATGTCTTCTCGAATTTAAAAAAAAAACCGGCGTAGTGCGTGTCGGACTCACGCACGAAGGGTTCCGTAAAAATTACGTTTGTTGTGTGGGAGCTCCTTTAAATATTTATTTTATTCTGTTTTTTAGTATTTGTTGTTTTAGCGGCAACAGAAATACACCATCTGTGAAAATTCCAACTGTCTAACTATCACGATCATGAGATACAGCTTGGTGACAGACGAACAGACAGACAGACGGACAGCGGTGTCTTAGTAATAGGGGTCCCGTTTTACCCTTTGAGTACGTTACCCTAAAAAAGAAATCGTTTCCAATACACTAAAATGAGTCAATAGCAGGCTTTTTAATGTCCTGACTGTTAGGTTGGGGCACAACCTTCTCTATGAGGGTGGGGCCAATGCGGATTGGTTGGTGTTAATGACTGCTAAATGCAGCCAAGAGCTTGACAGCCGTATTCACAAACATCACTCAAACGACGCTTAACTATGCGAACGCACTGCGTTGAAATAGAGCTCTGTGATTGGTTCGTTTGTTTTACTTATAACGTGTGATTGGTTTGTGGGATATTGTGCCTTCGCGGGCATTGTGAGGCTTCATTGACGACCTCCATGGTCGAGTGGCTTTGTACACCGGTTTTCAAGGTGTCGCCATCTCTGAGGTACCGGGTTCGATCCCCGGTTGGGTCAATTTAGAAAACGAACTTTTCTTTATGGGCTTTAGGTCTGGGTGTTTGTAATACCACCGTTGTCTCTGATTTCCATAACACAAGTGCTCTAGGTACTTACTCTGGAATCGGAGCAATGTATGTGATGTTGTCGAATATTTATATTTATTTATTTATTATCACTCAAACGATGATTAACTATGCGAACGCATTGCGTTGAAATAGAGCTCTGTGATTGGTTCATTTGTTTTACGTATTACGTGTGATTGGTTCGTGGGACACTGTGCCTTCGCGGGCACTGTGAGACCTCATATCTCCGTTTCAGCGGAAAATATACATTCGTATGTCCGGCTGTCCGTCCGTCTGTCTGTCTGTCCGTCTGTCACCAGGCTGTATCTCATGAACCGTGATAGTTAGACAGTCGAAATTTTCACAGATAATGTATTTCTGTTGCCGCTATAACAACATTACTAAAAACAGGATAAAATAAATATTTACAGGGGCTCCCATACAACAAATGTGATTTTTTTGCTCGTTTCGCTCGATATTGATAACGGCAACAGGTAGACGCTTGAAATATTCACAGGATATTTAGTTATACAACGTGTTACAAAAATACCCCTAATGCCGAATATGGTAGATAGAGACCATCAAACTGAAAAACTTTTACTATGGAACCAACTCTGGAATCGCGAAAAAAAAATCAGTTGTTTCATACAAAAATTAATTACGAATATATCAAAATGTATGAAACAGCTGATTTTTTTTCGCGTTTTCAGAGTTGGTCCCATAGTAAAAGTTGTTCAGTTTGATGGTCCCTATATACCATATTCGGCATTAGGGGTACTTTTGTAACACCTTGTATATTCACATAAATAATTAAAAAAAGTATATTCACATAAATAATTAAGAAAATAAATAATTAAATTAAAATAAACCAAATATTTATTCGCTCCCAAACAACAAACGTGATTTTACGGTAACCTTCGTGCGCGAGTCCGACTCGCACTTGTTTTTTTCTAGTATATTATTTAGTATTATTGATCGTTTCAATTCGTTGATAAAATATCGTGATCTGCGAAGCCGTTTGTGCTTGCGCGTCGTAGTTGCAAAACAATTTAATTGTGATTGGACGGGCTATTGAAACAATTGTTCAAATAAATGTTTGTCAAGAGTGACATTGGAGGCTAATTATTTGCAACATGTAGCCTTAGAATATTAACAACGTAATGTATAGTTACACAATGGTTACTCTCAAACTATTTAAGTTTGATATTAAAAAGAAAGGGACAAAACACTGTGTAATCATACATCTGTTATACAATTACAATCTTTATTAGTAAGGGGGTTAGAGTATTAACAACCTAGAACGATAGTTCCCTACATAGCGCACTGTCAAAAGTGAGGCAAATAAAACTGAGCCATTTTATTTGCTCAGTTTTCGTTTTCTGATTTGTAGTTAACAACCTAGAACGATAGTTCCCTACAAAGCGCACTGTCAAAAGTGAGGCAAATAAAACTGAGCCATTTTATTTGCTCAGTTTTCGTTTTCTGATTTGTAATTAACAACCTAGAACGACAGTTCCCTACAAAGCGCACTGTCAAAAGTGAGGCAAATAAAACTGAGCCATTTTATTTGCTCAGTTTTCGTTTTCTGATTTGTAATTAACAACCTAGAACTATAGTTCCCTACATAGCGCACTGTCAAAAGTGAGGCAAGTAAAACTGAGCCATTTTATTTGCTCAGTTTTAGTTTTCTGATTTGTAACCATAAGAAAGTAATCTCTGTCAAACTATTTCGGCCTTACCACAAAAGATTTTAAAATACTGTTCAACAAGTGTTTAACTTAGACACTGTTTAAAATGTGATGCTATCACTTTTTTGACAATATTGTTTAAAAGAGACGGCATCACATTTAAATAGTATCTAAATTAAACAGTGTTTTAAAATCTATTGTGGTAAGGCCGAAGTTTGACATAAAAAAGGAAGGGACAAAACACTGTGTAATTATACATCAGTTATACAATCTTTATTAGTAAGGGGTTTAGAATATTCACAACCTAGAAAAAAGTTCCCTACAAAGCGCACTGTCAAAAGTGAGGCAAATAAAACTGAGCCAAAATGACTTAGTTTTCAGATTTATATCCTTCATACGTTACCTAATCGTACCTATGAACGAAATAGTTTCAATTCCCTACCTTTAGGGGATTAGTTACTATTTTATAGGATTTTAGTTACGACTAGGTAACGTATGAAGGATATAAATCTGAAAACTAAGCCATTTTGACTCAGTATGTTTTGCCTCACTTTATATACAAGGACTCGGATTCTAGGTGTTATTTTTCTAAGTCTGTAAGCATACACTAGTTGCTATTATGCGTGGGGACAGATATAATATTTCAATATTTGCTGTTTTTATAATATTAGGTCCTTACTGAAACTGACGTTTTGTATGGAGAATTTTTAACAAATTGCATTTTCCATACTAGCTTTTTCATAATTTATTTAACAACCGTGAATTTTATGTACCTACTAATATTTGAACATTAAGCTAACTTAGGAAACATAACTTAAGCGAAAAAAATAAGTTTCGGCTAAGTTACAACGGTCATTTTCGCTAACAAAAAAGGAGTCACCTATATGGTATTTTTTACGGGATGGGTGACCAAAACTTTAGTATCTTGAGCTCCTTCGTGTTTCGGAAGGCACATTAAGCTGTTGGTCCCGGGTGCTTTTGCAGTCGTTAATACCCACCAATCCGCATTGGGCCCGCGTGGTGGGTCATGACCCATCCTCCTTATCCACTCATAAGGGAGGCCTGTGCCCCAGCAGTGGGGACATTAAAAATGGCTGATGGTCTAGCACCCACTTATCCGCATTGGGCCTGCGTGGTGGGCCATGACCCATCCTCCTTATCCACCCATAAGGAAGGCCTGTGCCCCAGCAGTGGGGACATTAAAAATGGCTGATGGTCTAGCACCCACTTATCCGCATTGGGCCTGCGTGGTGGGCCATGACCCATTCTCCTTATCCACCCATAAGGAAGGCCTGTGCCCCAGCAGTGGGGACATTAAAAATGGCTGATGGTCTATCACCTACCTGTCCGCATTGGGCCCGCGTGGTGAGTCATGACCCATCCACCAATCCACCCATTTTTTTTGTCCACAGAACGAGCGAGCAACATCCGCCGTTGTTGCGCAGTACCAGCAATGCGTCCGCCCTCATCTCGCTCTGCGCAGATCTATCCCCGTCTGAGTCACATTTCTTTGAAGTAAGTTAAAACTCCTTACCAACCTTGTATCATAAACTTCTATTACCGCACGCCACCACCATGCGTTTTTGTTTACGGTTTTTTATTTTATTTCAGAAGGTACCTATAATGTTTTCTTGCAAATATATTGAAAAACGTATTATGGCACACGGTTGTTAAAGTTTTTTAAAACTCGTGACGATTATACAAGGTGTTACAAAAGTACCCCTAATGCCGAATATGGTAGATAGGGATAATCAAACTGAACAACTTTTACTATGGGGCAAACTCTGAAATCGCGATAAATAAATCAGCTGTTTCATACATTTTGATATTTTCGATTTTAATTTTGTATGAAACAGCTGATTTTTTTATCACGATTTCAGAGTTGGTCCCATAGTAAATGTTGATCAGTTTGATGGTCCCTATATACCATATTCGGCATTAGGGGTACTTTTGTAACACCTTGTATAAAACGTCAACTCGTTTCCAAAAACCTCTTTACCAACCTTGTATCATAAACTACTAGTATTATTTTCAGGTATTATACATAGGTAAAGTAAGAATATCACAGAGGAAGGTTCCAGAATCTCTTATAGACGATGCTCTTCACAAATTTGCTCAGCACGATGCGGAGAAGATCAAGAACCAAAGACGACATAGTCTGCTGTCATCCACTGGAGTAAGTTCATCATCAACATCATCAAAAAAAAAAATCAAAAAATTCAAAACTCGTTTATTCAGTCTAGGCTGTTACAAGCACTTGTGAATGTCAAAGAAGCTACGCCATCGGTTCGCAAACCCTAAGCGGGAGACCTTGTAACGAGAAGAACCGGCAAGAAACTCGTCAAGGGCTGCTTTTTTCTCCCTGTATATTTCATACAGAGTCGTCAAAATTTGAAAAATGAGGTCGGCATTTAAAGTGACGTCATTTTCCATTACAATAATTAACAAAGTTTACATTCAATGGGTAGGTAAAATAAATTTCAACTAGTTGAGAAATCGCTGTCTACTACTCGATAACTAAGAAAATCATTGTATGATATGAAGAATTAGCCCAGGTGAATTAAGTCTACGACGGGGCAACATTAACTGGAAGTTATTTGACATACAAGTTAACATTAATTATTAAAAAAATGCATTTATTACAATTTCTTGCACAATTTACATTTACAAAAAAAAATCTACGGCCAAGCTGTTTTATCAATTAAATAATCTTTAACGGTATAGTATCCTTTTTTGAGAAGACATCATCAACATTAAGAATGCTTTTAAAGAGCTTTAGACTTTGTTTAATTCTTTTTTGACAACCTCTTTGGTTGAAAGGAGTGGCTTGCTCGTGGGTTTTCATGGTGCTATCCACAGAACTCAGAGGTACCAGGTTCGATCCCCGGCTGATTCGGGGTAGTAACTTTTTGTTTCCTAGGGGTTGGCTGTTTGTGAAACCGTCATAGTCACAGATTTTTTTAGCGTGGGATCAGAGCATCGTAATAATCTTGACTAATAACATTCTTTTCAGACTTCAATCTACAGCACAGATTCAACTGAAAACATTAGTGACAGTAAAAATGAAAATAATAGAATAGTAAAAACACCAAGCACAACCCCCTTAGAACCAGATAAACAATGGAAAGTTGATGTAACTAAAGTTAATAAGACTGAAACTAATGAAATTGACAAAGAATTTGACATGTTCAGTAAAGAAAGAATTGAAATGATTGTCACTAAGAAAACAACACACGAAACCGCTTTAAATGTTCCTAAAAATTTAGACACAGTTGATGAAGATGAAGAAAAGCATGACATTAATTCAGTTATATCAGAAACTGCGTCTTCTATAACACAATTCTGCCAGAACGTCATCAGAAGTGCAGACAAAACTGAACCTAATGACGCTACTCTTAAAGATAGTAATCCTTTCGCTAAAGATGTAAATAAAGAAGATGTCAATAAATTTGTTGATAGTAAAGATAGTAGTCCTAAGGTTGAATTTGAAGAGTTGGCGCGAAAACCAAAGAATAATGCTACAGAAAGTAGTGAATTTAGAAAATATAGTATGCCTGAAAATAAACCGTTTTTGAGAGACAGATCTGCCTCTATAGGAACCTTGAATTTGAAAACGCCTACCACACAATTATTCGGCGAACAGAATAGAACGATGCTATTTCAGGTTAGTTTGATTTCTTTTTCTATTGTTTCTAGCATGCTGTATCCTAGTTACTAGTTGTCGCAATGCCTAGAACAGTTCCTGTAATAAGTCTGAATTCCTAAATATAACGTCACTTACCTAAGAACACTTGGGCTGTCGTGACGAATCCAACGATATATTTTAATCAATTTTATTTTTTCAGGTTGCACGTTCTGAATTGAGACTGATAAGTCCTGATAGAAAACAAATATTATTACACAGAGAATTCAAAGATGTGGCGAGTTGTGTTCTCGGTAGAGCCAACAAGGAACATTTCGGATTTGTCTGCAGAGAAACCAATGATTCGTACGCTTGTTACGTATTTAAATGTGAGAGCGATTCTATTGCTCAGGAAGTTATTAATGGTGAGTGTGAAATACCGGCTTTTGATCTGCCTTTGGTTATATTATTGCTGATGGCGACAGATGGCGCTAGCAGTATCGAAAGGACCCAAAATAGCTATTTTTTCATACTTTATCTCTTCCTTACTGGGGATTCTTTCATGATCTAACTTTGGAAAAGGAGAATCGGCACTTTCCGTAGAAAAAATGCTTAACTTGTATACGATTCAATTTGGTCTTAAAAGCTAATAATATTTTGTATATTATCAAGTTCTGTCTTATTTATAGGGCTTGTAGAAAAAAAGTTATTTAATTTCGAATATTTTTTGATATTCAAAAAGGCATAGATCTGTCATTTGGTTGATAGATACCACAGACTAATTAGTGAAAAAGTACAGCAGATTATGAATGACATATTATAGTATTAAAAAAGTATACAACTTTAGCATTAAATGCCGGGTCTCCTTTTAACGAATCTTCAAATGACTCAAGTAGAGTGCTGTGACCGACTGACCTACCTGAGTTCCGGAGAGCCTGGATTGTGAAAGGTTATGGGTTTAATTCCCATCTCAGTACTAACGGCCAAATACTCAAACGATTCTTAAAGTTGAGGCCACCTTAAATTCAAAAAGTTGTCAGATTTGACAGAAACTCTATGAAACTGACAGCTTCCTTAAAGTTAAGGAGATCTTAACCAAAGATTTTAGCTAACAAGCCTTCGAGTATTCGGCCGTTAGTCAGAAACTAGTACTTCTAGTGGTTCGTTATTATCAACAATAAATGATCTTTCCAGCAATTCGTCAAGCGTTTGTAGCTCACGCGGAACTCCTGAAGAAGTCCAGAGAAAAGTCCCCAAACATGACGTGCGAGCACTGCCCCATGCTGTGGTACCACCGACTGTGTCATGATGTCGAAGGTCAGAATTGAATGTGCATCTGAACTGAGGGCCCATTTTTTAAATCGTGACGAATCAAACTGAGGCTTATAGGGGATTTAGTTAAAAATTCTAAAAACTGAAAGCATAGGTTCCAAAATTTCTAAAACGTGAATTAAAACTTTTATAACCGAATGTGTTGGGCCCTCAATCCAGACGGTTGCAATAAGAGGCATATCCTAGATCTCAGAAAGTACCATCTCTGTGTTAATAATTTTCATTTTAGAATTTACTTAAGAATTTCTAACATCGTTACAGAAATTTTCAACTCGCTAGAAGATGGCATAACAGATCTAAGGCTGTTTAGCTTGGGCCCTCAGTTCAAACATATCTGAACTGAGAGCCCAAGATAGAATCTTCAAAATATTAGTTTTAACTGAAGAAATACAATAAAATTACGTTTTTATCATAAAGTCTAACACCTCAGTGAATTTCTAAAAAAGAAATATTCGTTAAAAAGTTATTGGTTTATTAGGTAAGTGAAAACTAAATTTATTAAAACGTCTGAACTGAGGGCCCAACGTTTTCGGCTATATTGACTTGGTTAAAACTTATAGAATAATGAAAATTACACCAAGTTCTTTAAGAAATTCTTTATAAAAAATTGATATATCGTTCGTTGTTCTTAATACCATACTTGACCAAAAAATTTATTTTCATTTTTACACGACCAAAAATTTGTAGGGTAGATATGATTTCAAAATATTTTTAGGACTGACCTACATCTTACCTCATAGTATCTTTTAAGTGAATTGTTTCCCAATATTACCACACATTATTCCCACTATCTAGTTTTTATTATTTTTATTTTTGAAACGTAAATTAAAATTATTTTCAAACGTTGATTTCGATATTTCGTAATTTTCTCGTCAGTTTCAACAGACTACTAAATTAACAAGTTCGTTAGTAGTCTGTGTCATCTTCTCAAAATTTTCTTAATAAAAGGAAGGCAAGGCTCGCGCCTAGGAAGGTTGCTCCGAATCCTTCTGGGTGAGAGTGTAAAAAAATCTATATCCATATAGCCACATTGATATCTACACGAACTCGGTTCTAATATTTTGCGCTTTGAAAGGTATATAAAGGAACAGTGCTTAACGAGAAATGATATTGCTTTCCCCCTCAAAACGCTATTTATTGTAATAAATGTAAAATACCGGTGATTCTATTTAATTTTATCATGGCAATAATTGTAATTATTTACTATGAGCAATATTATTATTCTCGAGCTCGAGAGAGCTTTGTCTACGGAAGAGAACGCTTGGGTGTCTCTTTAGCTTAGAACGAATTAAAAAAATAACAACCATGCTAGAACTACCTATATAATTTCAAATAATTTTCTATAATTTCGACGTTTATTGACGTTGAAATAAAAATATTAAGTTTTGAAATTCATATTTTGTATTAAAATTCAGTAAAAGGTTGTACAATTCTGAAAGCGAGTCCCACTGCCAAACTGTGCTCAGAATCGATAATAAAAGATCGAGACAAAACGTAGTGATTAGGTACATTATCTTTGATCGAGACGACAAGTGTATGATAAGACTCATAGACAAGAGTCCCGTTTGTTCATGCTACGCGTGCTGGAGTAAGTGATGACCTCAGCGGCGGTATCGGCTAAAAGCATTGAAGTTCATGTTAACTGTGTTTTGACAGATATATGTAATACATTGCTACTTTTCTTTGGTAAGTTTTTATTTGTGCCAAAACAAAGTAGCAATGTATCACATAAATCAGTCAAAACACAGTTAACATGAACTTCAATGTTTTTAGCCGATAGAGCCCTAGGTCTGGGTGTTTGTGATACCACCGTTGTCTCTGATTTCCATAACACAAGTGCTCTAGCTACTTACTTTGGAATTGGAGCAATGTATGTGAATAAAATGCCAAATATACAAGGTGTTACAAAAATACCCCTAATGCCGAATATGGTATATAGGGACCATCAAACTGAACAACTTTTACTATGGGATCAACTCTGAAATCGCGAAAAAAAAATCAGCTGTTTCATACAAAAATTAAAATTGAAAATATCAAAATGTATGAAACAGCTGATTTTTTTTTCGCGATTTCAGAGTTGGCCCCATGGTAAAACTTGTTCAGTTTGATGGTCCCTATATACCATACTCGGCATTAGGTAACACCTTGTAACACTTACTTTTGTAACACCTTGTGTATAAATATAAAATTTGTACTGTACGTTCACGGTTAGTTATTTTACCTACGAAAATGTTTTTTTTTCTTTTGGAGACGAAATGTCATTCTGAATTTCAGAGGTAAAATTACTGTGAACGCACTTATTAACCACTAATTGGACACTGCATATACAATGTTTTTGGTCTTGTACTAGCGATAATTTTAAGGCGTGAAAAATACACCTAATTTTATTGACAAAAACACTCACGTTGGGGTCTATCGTCTCTCCTGTTGGAAAGGCCGCCATTTTAAATTTGACTTTTTATTTTAGTTGAACCTGCCGAAAATATAGATTTCTCTGGATTTTTTTTAGTTTTTCTCACATATCTTTAAAATACTGCTTTCAAACAATACCAAATTCAAATGAAATCCCATTGAATTTATCACATAAAAACCTTTCCGAAATTAGCTTCTTTGTATGGAAAATTAAATTTACTATTTTATTGTCCTGACCTATATTTACTGAAAATAAATCTATATTTATTTTCAGTAAATATAGGAAAAAGAAAATAAAACTTTTTTATTTGACCTATGTCAAATAAAAAAGTTTTATTTTCTTTATTAGATTCCGACTGATTATTATTTTTTTTGTATTTTTATATTTTGTACATACTTACCTACATTAAATAACATTATGGACACTCTACAAATTTTGTTCATACAAATAATTTAAAATGCATTTTCTCTTAAAGTACTGTATTAAGAACAACGAACGATATATCAATTTTTTATAAAGAGTTTCTTAAAGAACTTGGTGTAATTTTCATTATTCTATAAGTTTTAGCCAAGTCAATATAGCCGAAAACGTTGGGCCCTCAGTTCAGACGTTTTAATAAATTTAGTTTTCACTTACCTAATAAACCAATAACTTTTTAACGAATATTTCTTTTTTAGAAATTCACTGAGGTGTTAGACTTTATGATAAAAACGTAATTTTATTGTATTTCTTCAGTTAAAACTAATATTTTGAAGATTCTATCTTGGGCTCTCAGTTCAGATATGTTTGAACTGAGGGCCCAAGCTAAACAGCCTTAGATCTGTTATGCCATCTTCTAGCGAGTTGAAAATTTCTGTAACGATGTTAGAAATTCTTAAGTAAATTCTAAAATGAAAATTATTAACACAGAGATGGTACTTTCTGAGAGCTAGGATATGCCTCTTATTGCAACCGTCTGGATTGAGGGCCCAACACATTCGGTTATAAAAGTTTTAATTCACGTTTTAGAAATTTTGGAACCTATGCTTTCAGTTTTTAGAATTTTTAACTAAATCCCCTATAAGCCTCAGTTTGATTCGTCACGATTTAAAAAATGGGCCCTCAGTTCAGATGCACATAGAATTGAGACTTTTTGAATAATCCAATCTTTCATCGAAAAACTAGAAACATTTATTTCAAATGAAGACGGAATTGATCAATGGTTTGTTAAAAAAAAATAATCAATATGGCGACTGTACGACTCCACTTGCAAATGTGAAGAAAAAAAATATATTTATTACAATATGGGTATCAAATGAAAGGCCTTGATGAGCACATTCCGAAACTATATAATTTGTCACAAAAATGTGTGAAATAAAAATAAATAAATTAAAAAAATATTAAAAACATGACAACCCCTCCTGGGGCCCTACCGGCTAACTTTTCGAACTTCGGCGGGTCTGCCGAGCTTCAACTTAAAACAGTATAGTACTATTCGCCAAAGTTATTTAAAAGATATCGATGTTTGTGTGACATCATGAATTGGGGTTCGCCATTTTGGCCCGATTGGGGCTCGATTTATCTGTTTTAATTTGAAGCCTGGCAGACTTTCCGAAGTTTGATGCGTTAGCCGGTACGGTTCATGTTCCCCCTGTTAATTATCATCAGGATCATTTGACACACGTATGTTATCAGGTATGAATGAGAAAAAAACCCACGCGTTCATCCTTCGGCGCGTGGAACAGCTGCCCGAGGATGAGCAGGAAGTGATCATCACCAAGTACCAGGGAGGGACCAACCACATGTATGAGGTATCACCGTCCTTCAGCCATTTTTAATGTCCCTACTGGATCATCTTCATCGACATACTTCATCTTTATCGATTGTCAAAACATCTGGAAAGATGTTTCTTTCGAATGTGGGGGTATTTCCTCACATTGATGAAATTGCGCTGGCTTGCAGCGAAGAAGTCAAAAGTACTAGAAAATTTCGCCGCTCCCACTAGCGACTCGGTAGCATAATTGGTCAGTGCATTGGGCCGGAATCCCAAGGGTGCGGGTTCGAGTCCCGTCTGAGGTGCTACGGGTGAGTCGATTTTTTCTAGTATTTTTTCTAATATTATTTATCTTAGTATAAAAATAGCATTGTGAATGCGAAAAATCTAAATTTAATAGTCCCTACTGGAATTTAAAAAAAATATTAGTAAGCATCTGCCTGGTTTTTTTTTATTTGCTTGGATAGGAAAGCCAGAAAAAAGAATTGTTGAAAGGTATTTAATTCTTAAAAGCCTTGAAACTCCCTATTGGACCTTATTAACAATCGAATAAAGGTGGTTCTTGTTTGGTCAGGTGAGCGAACACAACGCATTTCTGATGATGTTACTCCGAGCGCACTGCGAGGCGAAGCAGTTGAGACATGTACACGATACTGCGGAGAACAGGTAATAGAGTGTGTATTTAAAGATCGAACGGCGAAAGTGCGATATGTTGCGATCGGTTGTAGCGGTTTCATCTTAAGCGGGTATTAATAATAATAATAATAATAATAGACTTTCCTGAATAACGGATCCGATATTCAGAGACCTATTAAGCATCCGATACGTCGGAGACCATTTCATCCTGAAAACGGATGCTAAATCGGATCCTATCTTCCTGAATGCAATTACACTTTTCTGAACTGCGAAGCGACTCTTTAGTCAATAGTCAAAATATCTGGAAATATATTTCAATTGGATGTCGATGTAATTCCTCACATTTATGAAATACCGCTGGCTTGCAGCGTAAGAGTGGGATATACTAGAAGAAATTCGACGTTGCCACTACCACTAGTGACTCAGTAGCTCAACGGTAAGAGCATTGGACCGGACTTCCAAAAATCGCGGGATCGATTCCCGTCCGAGAATATTATGATTTGGTGCGAGTCGATGATAGGTTGTGCGATAAACGTTTGTTGCTCACCGGTTTTCATAGTGTCACCATCTCTGAGGACCACGATTCGATTCCCAGCTGGTTTTATGTAGAAACATAAATGTTTATAAGTTTCTACATAATGTCTTGAGTCGAGGCAATTGTGGTACCTTTGTTGTTATACATACTTATTTTGGGGTCAAAGCAATATAAGTGTCGTTGTCTAATTTTATTTATTATTAAATTCTTTGTACCCAGGTCTGAGTTCCTGAACCAATACCTAGGTGGCAGCACTATATTTATGAAGGCGAAGAGGTCCCTTTCTAGTGGTTTTGACCATTTACTGAAAAGGAGGGGGAGTCGGGATGATATCAGCTTCGTGAAGAAGGTATAATTGATTTATTTATTTACGTCATGCCACGTCTTAGCATATCATGTCACGTATTATCATTCGCAGTACATTATGTATGACATCATATCACGTAATGTCATGTTAGCCGCCCTTGCATGACCGAAGAAACACGATATATATCGCGTGATACAGCGTTTAATCGACACTCAACTGACAAAATCCATTGTTTTTTGACAATTAAACGGGATAAATAACCATAATCATATCGCGTTTTGGTGGTCATGCTAGTGGGGTTAGACACGTCACATCATATTACTTTATCTTATACCTATCATACCATATTAGATCACGTCAGGTTAAGTCACATCACGTCACTTCAGTTCACGCCATGTCGCATAATTTATCACGTTGCGTCATGTCACGTCACGTCACCAAAATATAACATGCAAATCTCACGTAATGTCAGGTGACATCACGTGGTACTTTACCTCATACCATACCAACGACATACCATACGTCAAGTCATATCACATCAAATCACGTCTTATGACGTCATGGCTTTCCGTGGAAGAAAACTCTTTAATAATTAAACCTTTTCCTCTCAGGAGCCGTCTCCTCTGCCGCTATCGTTACCGCTAGAAACATCATCAGAACCTTCCAACGCTGACCTGCTGCCGCTTCCTGAGAACAGGAGCAAATCTATGTCACCAGCCGTCATCAGTGACACAGGTAAGGTTAATGAGCCCTTGAAAAATGGCTGATGGTCAATAGATATCAATGCAGTAAATATTATTACGACATTTTGGTACTCACTGTCGTTGTTTTCAATAACATAATTTTAGTTTACGTACATATTTTTATTTTAGAGTACTTACCTATTAATGATGTTGTTTATTTTTTCTTAGAACCTCCACCATCCCCTAAATTACAACCAGCAACAGTGGATGAAGAATCAGAGGAATCAAAAGAAGAATGCACAACTCCAGTCGTATCACCCATGATGGAAATGTAAGCCAATATAATCTTTAAACTTTCGTCTTAAGGTATCATTTACTTGACGATAAAAGTCTGGAGTTCAAACATAGCTCCCCCAAACTAAATAGAAAAAAAAACGGTAAAGAGCAAGTTGGGCTCGCGCAACGAGGGTTCCGTACCATCATTCTGAAAAAGTTTATTATTTAGAGACATCGTTTTATTTTTCCTGTAATCTTTACATAAACTTCTAACAATAATTACAGATTTTTCTGTATCCATCACCCACTTTACACCATTTCGTTTTCCCAGTTTCCTCAAAGTGAGTGACTCACGCCCCGCCACTACAGAAGTGGGCCACGAGACTGACGCCACCTGGCGGCAGGCCATCTACGAGAAAGTTGTCCAGCCCACTGAGAACCAAGAAGGTAAGGTATTATTACTGATGTATAGTTTTCCTCAAAGTGAGTGATTCAAGGCCCTCACTACAGAGGTGGGCCACGAAAACGACCTGGCGGCAGGCCATCTATGAGAAAGTTGTTCAGTCCACGTAAAACCAAGAAGGTAAGTATTTCCTGGAAGCAAAGGAGATCTATAAAATCTGAAGCAAACAGAGAATCAAGAAGAAAGCTCATTTAAAAGTTTACCTATCCTTATCAAGAATGTAAAAGAGTTCTTTAGAATAAAAATGCAGGTCTTTACATTTTCCGTGGGGGTTTTGTCTATGTATTTTTGCTTTTGTATTTTTGCAGAATGTCATTACTTATTTGAATAATACGCTGTTTTCGAATTTCAACTGTTTAACTTCATGTGCTGTCGTGTGTACTTTCTTTTGTTTTATCTGATGATGGTTTTGATATTATTCAAAAGCATCCTCTACACATTGTACACATTGACAGATGCGTCTGCGGATGCGTCTGCCAATGTGGCAGAGGGAGTTATTTGCTCGTTTACTGCCCACAAAGGTCAAATACCCTCGTCCATCCCCCCGTCATCGACGGATGGGATTTGCAGATGGATTTTGATGATGCCCCTGTTGATGAGTAGAGGATGCAAAGGCGTCATCGTTACGTAGATGACATATTGAATTTCATCTTTAAAATTCATATTTATATTCCAGGAGTCCTAACCCCCAAAAGTCTACTGGGTCTTCCAGTCCAAAAGCCTCAAGGGCGACGCAGCAAGGAGGAGTTGAGGCGACTGTGGAAGATGGCCATCGACCAGACCATACTCCTCGTCAGGATGGAGAAGGAGAACGCTAAATTGAGAGGTGGGGATATGCACTCCTAGACAAAATCTCTTGACGAGTCCTGAGCTCGATTTGCTTATACTCAGGGCCGTCTCAACCCCATTTGGCACTAGGGTGCGAAAGTCAGCTTCCGCCCCTTTTGTCAAGAAAAAAGTGTCCAGTTTTTTGATTGTAAATTTTCAAACTAGGCTTAGGAGAGAGAGAAACTAAGTTTTTCAAGCAAATACAAGTTGTGTATCTGCGTAATACGTGAATGCGTGTCTGATAAATAAGGAAGATGAGTCATAATCCATCACGCGGTCCCAATGCGGATTGGTGGGAGTTAACGACTGTAAATGCAGGGACCAACGGCTTAGCGTGCCTTCGCAGAGGCATGCGCTAAACCACTATACATTATATTATAATTTTAAAATGTTTTTTTCCTGTCCACAGAAAGTGAGGAATCTTCCGCTGTCCGTCGAATCAAGCTGGAATATTCGGAGTTGGGTGTTTGTGACGCGGGCGTGACTCTGATGTGGGATACTCTTCTATCCCGGGACGCTTCTCGCCTCAATAAAGTGGACAGACACATGCTCACGCAGGCTGTCATTCAAGGTATGTTCCATACAAACATAATGTTGCTTGCTAAGTTCTGAAAAGTATTTTTCCTTAATTCAACCTAATTTTATTTGAGTTTGATATTATTCAAAAAATGTAATAGTCAACTTGCTGATTTTGATGTCGATTGTATAATTTTTCCTATTCGTCGTGAGTCAGTTAGAATAGAAAAATTGGAGTTCTATGAAAAAATACGTATATCATTTTCAATTCTGACACTGTAGAAAATAAAAACACTGTTTAATTTATACACGGAAAATCTTATGTGAAAAAGCAGTAATGTTTTGTAAAAGTCGTTCAGTTCGATGATCCCTATCTATTTACCATAATGGTATTACGGTTTTTTTCGTAACACGTCGTAAAGTAATATTCGTTCCATACTAAAATGCCGTTATAAATAAATAAATAAGCCTGGATAATATCACACAGCGCCATCTAGCCCCAAACTAAGTAAAACTCGTAATTCGGGTGCTAGACAACCGGTGCGGTGCATGCCGGTCTACCACGCAAGAGATCCCGGGTTCGATTCCCGGTCGGGCAGAAATCGAAATGATGAATTTTAATAGCCGTGACGGGTCCGGGTGTCACTTTGTAAAATAAGTAAATATTTAAAAAGTAATCAGTCGTTTAGCACCCATACTACAAGCTTAGCTCAGTTTGGGGCTAGATGGCGCTGTGTGAAATTGTCCCAGCATTTATTTTTGTTATTGGTGGCAGGCGTGCCGCGCGTGGGTCGCGGCGGCGTGTGGTACTTCCTGGCGGAGCAGGCGTCGCTGCGGGCGCCGCCGCCCGACGTGCGCCGCTACCCGCTCTACCACGCGCCCTACCGCAGCCTGCTCGCCGGACTCACCAAGCACCAGCACGCCATACTCATCGACCTGGGTCAGTACCACTACCACCACCACCACTATCACCACCTCTACCACTACCACTACCACCACCACTACCACTACCACCACCACTACCACCACCACTACCACTACCACTACCACTACCACTACCACAACCACTACCACTACCACTACCACTACCACTACCACTACCACTACCACTACCACTACCACTACCACTACCACCACCACTACCACTACCACTACCACTACCACTACCACTGCCACTGCCACTGCCACTACCACTACCACTACCACTACCACTACCACTACCACTACCACTACCACTACCACTACCACTACCACCACCACTACCACTACCACTGCCACTGCCACTACCACTACCACTACTGCTATCACTTCCACTACCGCTACCACTACCACTACCACTACCACTACCACTACCACTACCACTACCACTACCACTACCACTACCACTACCACAACCACTACCACTATCACTACCACTACCACTACCACTACCATTCACTATCCACTACCATTCGCGATTTCAGTGTTGGTCCCATAATAAAAGCTGTTTGTTTTCATGGTAGAATAATTCCTCCTTCCATCATATCGCGTTTCGGTGATCATGTTAGGAAGGCAAGCCTCGATGATCACGCTAGAGGGACTGATATTGATATAAGATACACAGTTTATATTTTATATCAATGCGATCATGATAGAGACAGTTGTGCCTTCAACCGATCGTATTGGAAATAAGGATTCCCCTATTACCCTATCAACCCTTAAAACGTTTGAGACAAACAGCCGTTTGTTTGAGAGAAATCATTGTCAAAAGATAATTTTAACCATTTCGTTAAACGCATCTCATTTAGGGAATTAACTCTTAATTTTAACCAAAAGATGTTTATTATCTTCTGCACAGGGCGTACATTCCCAAAGCACTCGTACTTCGCATCAGCCCTAGGGCCCGGCCAACTGGCTCTCTACAACATCCTGAAGGCGTACTCTCTACTTGACCCTGATGTTGGGTACTGTCAAGGACTGAGTTTTGTCGCTGGAGTTTTGTTACTGCATGTAAGTAAACATTAAATGCTGACTTCGATACCTCTGTGGTCGAGTGGCTTTGTAGACCGGCTTTCAAGGTGTCGCCAGCTCAGAGGTCCCAGGTTCGATCTACGGTTGGGTCAATTTAGAAAACTAACTTTTCTATATTGGCTCACGTCTGGGTGTGTGTGATACCACCGTTGTATCTGATTTCCATAACACAAGTACTTTAGCTACTTACTTTGGCTGTGGGGACATTGAGAATGGCTAATGGTCAATTTCAATAATTTTGCCGATTTTCTAAGTTGTAAAAATCGTACGAGTTTTACGCAGAATGTTTTAATGTTTTCGCCATTGTTTTAGATGGAAGAAGCTGAGGCGTTCATACTTCTTCGCCACCTGATGTTCAGAAGAGGTCTCAGGAAACAGTACTTACCAGACATGAGCGCTCTACAAGTGCAGGTAAAAATAATACTAATCATAATTTTATACTGTTTCAATCACCTTAGGACAGTCACAAGCGAGACGGAGATTACACAATCAGTCTGCCGCCAGTCCATTTATCAGTCATGTTAGACTGGCGGGAGATTGATCGTATAACCCACTGACTGGCGGCAGATTGTGTAAGATCCCTTATAAAGAACGGCAGCGGAGTGGTTTATAAACATTTCGCCATCTCGTTCTTCATTTGTTTTATATTTTCTACCAGCAGTCGCTGGCAACTTCTTCCGCTTGGACTTTATTCCAAGTCCCCCTATGAACTTTCATCCCCTATTTTTTTCAGAGGATAAGGGGGATTTTGTTAGAAGGTATAATAATATTCAAATAGCACATGATGTGTCTCTTTCCTAGTTGTACCAATTGTCTCGTCTTCTTCGCGACCACGAGCCAGAACTCCACGCACGGTCCACGCACAGCTAGAACGACTGGATATCTCACCAACGAACGAATCCCGTATAGAGATGGGTAAAGGACCCGATTTTTACCCGACTGCTGGGTTTAAACCCAGTTAGCGCCCATATACCATTTTCTTGAACTAAATAAAATCCTCAGAAATAAGAGATGCTTTATCCTTTGAATATTTTTCTGTATTGTTTAAACAAGAAATTGTTTCTATAGCGATGTCACATTTGACATATCAATAGAAATAAAAAAACTGTAAAAAGTTTCTTTAACATACAATGTGGGTTTTTATAGGGTTTAAACCCACTTTGCCCATCTCTAGTCCCGTAGATTGGCGATTGTTATGCAATTGTTCACTCTCTTCATTAGAGGTTGTGCTATCTTTATATCTCAAGTTGTACCAACTATCTCATCTCCTTCGTGACAACGGGCCAGAACTACACGCACAGTTAAAGGCTGGATGTAACCCCGGCGCTAAACGCTGCGCCATGGAGTTCACGCTGTTCACCAGGGGCTCTACCGGCTAACTTTTCGAACTTCGGCGGGTCTGCCGAGCTTCAACTTAAAACAGATAAATCGAAGTAAAGAGTTTCGTATTGTACTATTCGCCGAAGTTATTTAGAAGATACCGATGTTCGTGTGACATTATGAATTGGGGTTCGCCCTTTTGGCCTGATTGGGGCTCGATTTATCTGTTTTAATTTGAAGCCCGGCAGACTTCCCGAACTTTGATACGTTAGCTGGTATGGCCCCAGCGTCCTATTTTAGTTACAATTTCTTCACTGAATTAATTGTTTTGTCTTCTCTGTTTCGAAGTAGTAGTCATGCCAGTGTCCTCCAAACAATATAATTTCTATTGTGTCCTTGCTGTCTCGCTCTTCAACTTTTGTACGTCAGGTTATACAGTTAAACAGCGAAAACAGCTTTTATTAAGCAGGGCATAAAGGCAGTCCCAAGGTCAACATGTATAGTCTGAGGTGCCGTCGTGTGTACATAACCTTGACCTGACCTGAATTGGTGACCACTGAAAATCAGCATCATGGTGCTCCTCTAGGGCGCCGTGGTATGATGCTGAGTGGGAGCCATTTTAGCACATGTATCTATATTAAGTTTGTTTTAAAAAGCATGCTATGTTTAATTGTGTGCTAAACTAAAATTATTTATTTATTTATACTTTATTATACACACAAAAGAACAAAAAGAAAATCACAAATACAAAGGAGACATACGATTGGCGGCCTTATCACTAAAGAGCGATTTCTTCCAGGCAACCTAAGGATGGACAGGGAATAGAAAAATAAAATACGATAAGGTATTAAGATAAATAATATTAGAAAAAATACTAGAAAAAATCGACTCACCCGTAGCACCTCAGACGGGACTCGAACCCGCGCCCTTGGGATTCCGGCCCAATGCACTGACCAATTATGCTACCGAGTCGCTAGTGGGAGCGGCGAAATTTTCTAGTACTTTTAACTTCTTCGCTGCAAGCCAGCGCAATTTCATCAATGTGAGGAAATACCCCCACATTCGAGAGAAACATCTTTCCAGATGTTTTGACAATCGATAAAGATGAAACAGCTATATAGGATGGACAGGGAATAGAAAAATAAAATACGATAAGGTAGTTTAAAAAAAAAATAATAAAAGAAAAATCTTTCCCTGTTGTAGTTGTACCAACTGTCCCGGCTGATCCGCGACCACGAGCCGGAGCTGCACGCGCAGCTGGAGCGGCTGGACATCGCGCCGGCGCTGTACGCGGCGCCCTGGATGCTCACGCTGTTCACCAGCCAGTTCCCGCTCGGGTTCGTCGTCAGGGTCTTTGGTAAGTTGTGTTGTAATAATTACAATTTAACCGACTCACTTTGAATTATCCATAATAATGCTAATATAATAATAATTTGCATGCTAAATAAGATTTTCAAATTTTGAGATTTTAGCATTCACAATGCTATTTTTATATAATACCAAATAATATACTAGAAAAAATACGACTCGCACCAGATCATGTTCTCGGACGGGAATCGAACCCGCGACCTTTGGATATCCGGAATTTTCCGAATCGGAATCCGGAATCCGAAATTTGAAAATTATGTAGCTTTCTCATCTTAATCAATTGTTTAAAAATATCTGGAAAGGTATTCAGTTGATGTCGAGGTAATTCCTTGTACATTGGTGAGATGGCGCTGGCTTGCAGCTTAAGAGTTGATATACTAGGAGAAATTCGACGTTCCCACTAGTGACTCGGTAGCTCAGCGGTCAGAGCATTGGACCGGATATCCAAAGGTCGCGGGTTCGATTCCCGTCCGAGAACATGATCTGGTGCGAGTCGCATATTTTTTCTAGTGTATTATTTGGTATTATATAAAATAGCATTGTGAATGCTTAAATCTCAAATTTCAAAAAAAGGCTTTAAGATCTTATTTTTTTTACTTTTATAACATCGACATAATTATAATGCACCTACCCTATTTAATGGCAAATAAAATATTTGTATTTAGTTATATTTGACTTCCGAAATTAAAAAGGAGAACGGTGTCTATTCGTCGAGTATATTTTTTTGTATGTATGTGCACCGTTTACTCGAAGACGGTTGAACCGATTGACACAAATTAGATATTAAACTTACTTACTTAATAAAGGCAAAACATGTGCACTTTAATATTATTGTAAAAACATTTTCACCGTGTTTCAAGTAAATAAATAATTTTTTTGTTGTTTCAAGAAGTTTTTTGTTGTTTCAACCCAATTTTCTCTCCAGATCTCATATTCCTCGAGTCCCTGGACGTGGTGTTCTCCGTCTCGCTCGGTCTCCTCTCCGCGCACAAGGACGGCCTGATGATGTGCGAGAGTTGCGAGGAAGCTGCCGAGTATCTGAAGCATAAACTTCCGGAAATTGACAACGAGGTTTATGAGAAGATTATGAAAAAGGTAAATGTATTATCTTAATATCGAAATTAAGAACACGTTTATGAATCACCATTTTATTAACTAATCAATTAGACAGACAACATTACAATCTAGTGTTACCATTACTATGTCGTCAATGCGTTACCATAATATTATATGTTATGCAACTTATACAACATCTCCCTTTTCAATTTATTAAGATTGTTTTAGCACAGTTTTAGTCTAATACAAAATCTCTAAATCTAACAGGCATTGAGACCTACTGCCTTTTAGGTCTATCAATCATTCCTTGATTGTTATTCCGATTATTTTCATCCACACTCTGTGTAACAACTGACATTTCTGAACTATTAAAGTTACTATTACTATTATTCCCTTCATAATTGATAGGAACTATAGTGCTTCTTATTTTATGAAACAGTATAAATGATTTTAAATACCAGTTCTATGGCAAATATTTCGTTTAAATTATCAACTTGCTTGATTATTAATTTTGAAGCTACCTACTTGTGAAGGTTTATGTTGTGAATGACTTATGAGTGATAACTATAACTGCTCGCCCCGTCTTCGCTCGGGTGGCGCCATCTTTTGGTTACATTGCGATTTATAATGACGGGAAAGAGAAAAAAAATGTTTTACGTTATTCCGAACATTTTTTCGAAAATTTTCTTTTATTCAAACCTCGTCCCGATTGTAACAAACACAACAAAAAAAGAATTATCTGATTAAAAGAGCAGTCGTTCAGTATTCTTAGCACGAACACCAATCGAAAAAATAACGCGCGTAAAACATTCGATAGCGTAATTTTGTATGGAAAATTTGTACAGCGCCATCTACCGCCGTAAAGCGAAATGAATTTTTCCATACGCAACAATGGTGTTGTAGACCGCCACCGCCACCGCCACCGTGACAGTGTGTTGACACGGTCAGTCAAACGGTCACCGGTACACCGCCACCGTATACCGCCCCAATATGGGAGAGGCTTAAGGGGCAGACATGAGCCAACTAGCGCCGCCAGTCGATTTTATTTTATTTATTCTAAATAAGCCCAATTTCTTAAAAAAGGAATCAGTCAAGGTTTTTGCTAACTTAAAGAAGTTAAAATTACTAGAAAATTTCGCCGCTCCTACTAGCGACTCGGTAGCATAATTGGTCAGTGCATTGGGCCGGAACCCCAAGGGTGCGGGTTCGAGTCCCGTCTGAGGTGCTACGGGTGAGTCGATTTTTTCTAGTATTTTTTCTAATATTATTTATCTTTATATTATATTTATATCCATCCATTTTCTCCAGGTCCATTCCCTTGACATATCACGTCAACTGAACGACTACGCGGTGGAGTACGCAGTCCTTAGAGAGGAGATGCCTCGCCTCGCCGCGCTGACCGAGGACAACCGGCAGCTCACCGCCGACAGGAGCCGGATGACTGAGGAATTGGATGTGAGTATAACATCAGCCATTTCTATGTCCCCTCGCTGGGGCAAAAGCTCTTCTTTTAAGGAGGTTAGTGCCCTCACAGTGGCGCCCTCATCTTAATTAAAGCCATCGGTCATTTATCGGTTTGTTATGACTTATTCTATCGATTGGCACCACTTTTATCACAGGCCTCCAAAACCGACTTTTTTCTAAATGGCGGACAAATAGGTATGCCAAAAGCACATGATGCTCTTTATTGCTCTCTAAGTGCATAATGTTTTGACGACCTCCGTGGTCGAGTGGCTTTGTACACCGGTTTTCAAGGTGTCGCCATCTCTGAGGTCCCGGGTTCGATCCCCGGTTGGGTCAAATTAGAAAACTAACTTTTCTAAATTGGCTGGTATTTAAACTAAGAACAATAACATGATTTGTGACCACGGCCAAAGCAACTTGGTCGAAACGTCGGGAAAATAGGTAGAAAATAGTAAGATTAAATCAACAGAAACAAAAACTAAGCTTTGCGTTGCTAGCCGTACTAGAGAGGCGACGCAGGGGGTGCGGTATGACGAAGCGGGCCGGGAGGTAGCGGCAATGATGAAGTGAACGCGTAGTAGTTACGTACGCGTTTAAATTCCTGTTATTTCAACTAAGTACAATGCAACGCGAAAGTTTAAAAGTGTACATGTAATTGTTTCTTTACAGCAGTTAAATTTTTAGAATAATCATTTCTCTTCTTCAGTCCCTTATTAAAATTAAGCCGTTGTTTTTTCAGTCGGCAATGGATGCAATAACGAACTACCAGAAGTCCCAAGCCCGACTAGAAACACAGAACAAATCCATGGAACAACAGCTGACTTTACTCAGTCGCTACATTTCCACGCACCACCGCCAAGACACGCCAGCCGAGATAAAGAAAATCGTTCAAACCTACTGCAAAAAGATAACATTCGGTTCTAAAATAACTTCATTCGGTTCCAAATTCACTTCAAATGAGGAAGATGATGATAACAAAAAAGTATTTAGGCAAGGAATGTCAACACCCAATTTATTCGCCAAACTATCTAAAGAAGACGTAATAAATGCGGTGAATAGAGAAAAAACTACTCCAGAATCTGACAGAAAAGTGTTCCTAATGAAAAAATCGCATTCAATGCATTCAGGATTGATAGCAAACAATTTGAAGAATTATCCATTGAAGGTTTTGGAAGAGAAATCTGAAATAGATTATAAAAGAAGTGAGAGTTTCAGATCTGACATGTTAAACGAGTCTTTAAAAGAATTGGGAAGGAAAAATTCTGGCTTCTTCGCTAATACACACGAACAGATCAGACAGGAGAGGTTGTTTGAGCAACAATTGAAGCACGATTTCGACGAGAATTTGAAGAAATTGGATGAAAAAATTGAACCAAAAGCGTTTTTGGATGACGTCAATCTCTTCCAAAGTAGAAAAAGCATGTCTTTAAATTTGCCAAGCAAAGGTGATGGTAAAGATAGTGGTTTTGGGACACCTTTGAGTCCTGAGAATGAAAGAAAAGAAGATTCCATATCAGTAGTCTCACATCCCTTGAGCGATGTGGATGTTGAAATCAAATTTGATGGACAATCTACGAAATTGAAACAGATAAGGCCTTTTAGATCACCTACAGTGGTGAACAAACAGATGTAGCTAATTTTGGTTTTAAGACGAGTTAGTATACTATATGCGAATGTATGTAGAGTTTATATATTTTAATAAACACTTATCGAGTTGATATTGTTTTGAACTAGTTTGAAATTGCCTGTATGTATGTAATGCATAGGTGTGCGTGTACGGAAAATAATTTGAATATTAAATTAATGTTGTATTTATATGAAAAGTGAATGAAGCAAAGTGTTCAGTTATTAGATCAAATGGTAATATTTTTGTTAATATTTAAACTTTGTTTATGACTTAAGTACTAATTTGTTATTTATATGACAGTGTAAAGAGTTTTTTCATGGAATGGTTTATAAAATGGAGATATTTATATACATATTTATTTGAACTTGCCAGTATTATTATATTCAGTAATTTTACTGTTCGTTGCCTTTTTAAATTGTCTATAATTTTTTCATCAGTTAGATGTTTAAAAAATACTTACTTTTCTATTAGGCATAAGTAAATGTTTTTATTTTTTCCATCAATGTTAATTTTTATTGTAAGTACTAGTAAAATGGTTAACAAAATAACTTTTAAGTACTTAAATATGTTTTTTTAATTCTTTTAAGATTTTAAATTTTTTTTTTTATGATTATTATTTTTAGTAATAGAATCAGATTAGCACATTAAAAATCCATCATTTAAGCAAGAGCGAGGATCAATTAGCATTGGTTTCTTGATAATTGTTTCAGCAGATTTGGAAGAGGGATATGCAAGATAAAAGTAAGAAGCAGGTGATGAATAGCACTTTCCATCTATCCAGATTTTTGGTTCCCATTGAACATAATGTAACAATTGGAACCTAGTATCTGGGACAGGAACTGAGACTTGAACAACAGTTTGTCCTTGAATTTCATCAATTGCCTTAAGTTGTGATTTAAGATGAGGGGATACTGTGGACAGGTAGAGAAGCAACCCAGAATTTATTTTCTTTTCTAACCAATTCCTTTGAGTCTCAAGGCTCATTAAAAAAGTGGGTATCTTTCCCTCCAGTAAAATCATTATAGAAAATGTTAATTGACTCAGATAAATTGGATAGTAAATGTGAGCCTCGTAATTTGAGATCAGTAACATTTTCTACTTCATTTATAAATGTTTTGAATTTATATGTAATGTCCCGAATCTGCTCATTTTGTGACATAGTGACCAACGCTACCTTATCTATTACCTTAAGACCCTCTGCTCTATTTTCATATACAATCTTGAATTGGTTTGTTAACTCTTCATATTTTTTGTCTGGGAAAGCTCCAAAGATGTCCGCCATCTCATAGGCAAAAACTCCTGTGGTTACAGCATATCCTCCATATTTTAGTGCCTTTATGAACTTTCCGTATTTAGTTATTTTCCCACTGATCCTAACAACTGGTCTGATTGCCCGAAGAAATGCAACTATCATTCTTAAAGGGCTCCTCTTAGTGCGTGTTAGATGAGTCATATCAAATTTCTTGGATTCCTCTTTTGTTTGTACTGGATATGGTGTTACAATCATTTGTTGGAAATATTCTAAAATGTTTTGGTATTGGTTCTGATAAACCTTTTCAAGATAACCAAATTGAAGTTTAGACTGTTCAAAAACCGATGCAAGAGTTTTTTTCTTTATCAACTGTTAATAATGCATCAGCTAGCATACGAGAAGGAGAAGTCAGTTTTATAATAAGGGCATCATTTTCATAATCATCAATCAGGGCACCTTTCATAACAGGGGTATGAGTTTCAATTATAATTGGGTTTTCTAAATAAGGAGAATCACTGCCATGAGTAACTTGATTATTTAAGATTAAGTGAACCAAGAGGAGATATCGAGTAATCCAAAGGACAGCCATGTTGATTATTAAAAAACTCTCTCTTAATCGTTCCCTCATAAGAGGATCGTGATCACCGGCTGCTTTTACGATTTGCCTACATCGGCCTCGGTCCATAGTTGCTCTCACTGCTTGATGGAATTTGCTTGAGGAGGTTGCTACTCTTACTTGGTCAGACCATCTGGTTGGCGAACGACCTCGGGCTCTCTTGCCTTCTATTCCACCAACTACGACCAGCTTTTCGAGACTTTCATCTCCTCTTCGCATATGTGGCCGAAGTATGAGAGTACGCGATGTAAGCAGACAGTGGACAGCCGAGTCTTGACATTTAATTGTGTTAGAATAGATACATTTGTGCGTTTGGCCATCCAGGATATCCCAAGCATTCGCCTTCAACACCACATCTCGAATGCATCTATTCTATGTCTCTCTCTGGCTAGTATGGTCCATGTTTCCACTCCATACATAAAGATGGGAAAGACCAAAGCTCTCACCAAGCGCGTTTTTGTACGTGTTTTTATTAAAAATTGATTAACGTACTTAATGTCACATTTTGTCATATTGAAAATATTATTCAGTGTTGTATAGCTAAGCAGTTATAGTCATATAAGTTTTATTGTAATGATAAGTACCTACTTAATTTAAACACATTTTTGAAATGAGAAAGTTGTTTGGTAAAATGTCTTATCCCTTAAAGGCGAAGCAACATTGCCCTGTCCAGTACAGTCCACAGTGAACGATGTCTGTATAAGTTGGAAAGACTTAACTAAAATTATTTTGAAACAAAACACTTATTACGGATTACACCGCGTTTTATAATTAATTCAGGTGTGTTCATTTATTCAGTGTAGGCTGTTACAAGCACTTGTGAATGGGTATGATTTTATCAATTACCTAATAAATGCATTTTCAGTGATTTATACTTAGAGACAGATTTGATAAATATGATGACTAATATATTTCTTGGGGATAGATATTATAATTTGGGTATTGCAGATTAGTGACACATCTAAACTTAGGTGACAGAAAATATTGTTCCCATTTACAAATAATCCTGTATAGCGCGTGATACAGCGTTTTACAGACACTCAACTGTCAAAATCTATTGAGTTTTGACAGTTCAACGAGTAAAACGCTATATCATATCGCGTTCCGGTGGTCATACAAGGGGGGCAGAATAGTACAGAGCGGGCCAATGTTGTTTAACCTTTAGTATATAGTACGTACATCTTGTACCTACTTAAACAATTGTAACTCAACAAAAATGTAAATATAAGTAACTAGTGGCCCGCCCCGGCTTCGCACGGGTACAATGTAGGTACTAATGTGGTGAGTGTGAAGTTATTAGACTATACTACAGGATATCTATATAGGTATAGTAGTGGCCACAAAATTAAGGACGCCAGTCGATTTTCATACAAACGAAGTAACTTTTAAGCATTGCTTCTCCGCCAGGGATTGACCGAGCGGTGATCTGGTGATGGCCATCCAGGGAGTGAACGGAGGAGATCCAGATTTCTATACACACCCAAGTGATCTGACCAGCATTTTAAGAGATATGTTTAAAAAAACCGCGAATATAGTATAGAAATGTATGAAAACTTGCAACTGTAAATTCTTATGCTTACATCTCTTAGAATGCTGACCAGATCAGTTGGGTGTATATTGCTATCTGAATCTTCTCCATTCACTCCCTGGATGGCCATCATCAGATCACAGCTAGTTCAATCCCTAGCGGAAAACCAAGACTTCAAAATTACCACGTTTGTATGAAAATTGACTTGTGGCCTAATAATTAAGGAATTATGTGGCCACCACTATATGTATATACGACGTACACAACATACGCAAGGGGTGTTATAAGTTTGACTTGTGTGTGTCTGTCTGAGGCAACCTAGCTCCCAAACTTATGGACCGATTTTGACGCGGTTTTTTATGCATAGTTTAAAAGATCTAAGTGTACAGACGGCGGGACTGCTAAACCATTGATCCGATTATGATGAAACTTTGGCGAGTTCTTCTGCTTACGACCGAGAAAGTCCCTGGCTAAAAAACGGAGCATGAAATATACGCATGCCGGGTGCAGCTAGTTCTAAATAAAATATGTTGTGCATTAACAGGATTTTCAATCTCGATCATCCTACACTTCTCTATCATAAAAATCAGCTGTTTCATACAAAAATTCAAATCGAAAATATCAAAATGTGTTTCATACGTTTTGATATTTTCGATTTGAATTTTTGCTGATTATTTTTTCGCGATTTGAGAGTTGGTCCCAATAGTAAAAGTTGTTCAGTTTGATGGTCCCTATATACCATATTCGGCATTAGGGGTATTTTTGTAACATGTTCTATACCTACCACATTTCTTGTCATGTTATCCGGTTGCAAAATAAAAAGGTTATTCGGCGAGCTGACTCTCGAGCAGGCGACATTAGAGCTGGCCATGGGAGAAACAATCACTGCAGATCTACACCAGCCGCTCTTAAACTTTGTCCCAGTGCTTTATTAATTGTCATAGCATAGGCGACTTGACCGAATATTGTATTCTTTTAAAATTAAACTGATAATTGGATGGAATAATTTTGCACCTTATTACAACGCAAGGAAGGAAAAAATGACAGAACTGCCAACATAACGCCATAGGTACTATTCAATGAAATGCATTCTACCTACTCTCAGGGGAAATGACCAAAGAGAATGTAATACTACGTTGAGATGACAAATGATATTTATTTTTCTTAATTAATCAATCAAATGCACAAAAAAGTTTCAATTCCGACGTCGAAGTCAATCACAGCAAAATTAGCTTTATATCACTTTTTAACCCTGTTAGGTGATAAATATTAAAAAAATACGAAACACGTGTTCAATTAATTTTGTGAAAGAATGTCTATGCCAAATTTCAAGTCAATCGGGCCAAGGAATCGCGTCCTCCCATACAAACTTTGCCACCCTGTTTCACCCCTTTAGGGGTTGAATTTCGCAAAATCCTGTCTTAGTGAGCACCTACGCCCTAAAAGGAGCCCCCATGCAAAATTTGAGACTCCTAGCACTTGTAGTTTCTGAGATTTCGTGATCAGTGAGTGAGTGAGTGAGTGAGTGATTTTCCCTTTTATATATATAGATTAGTAAAAAATATGCCTATTAGAAGTTTTTCTGTAGAAAATAAGTTTTATTAAGTTGTGTTGCAATATTTGAATATCCTAATATAATTGCTCAAATATTTTGCGTGTTGAATCGATGTTGTAAATAAGTAATTAAAATAATGAACTTAGTGAATGGCTTATATAGAAGAAATATAAAAGTAGTGATAGCTATTGTGATTGAAATAAAAGAGTTGAAATGATTTGAATTGGTTTTTCATTTTTGTTAGTATTTTTACACTCACCATAAAGGTGTCGACATGGCGGCTGTACACTCTCGAGTGCACTCGTACGAGAGTACGCACGAGTGCCCTGAGTGCGAGAGAGAGGGCATGGCCTGTCTCGTGGTGTCTCGAGAGTGTACTGCCAGTATCAGACAGCCAGGCGTGGCGTGGTGGGAACAGACGCGATATTAAAAATGCCTGTGGGGTACAGACACTACCTGCTCTGGACCGCACAGGGTTTTTCAAATTTAATACGTCGAAAAAGCCTGTGTCTTTCAGAGCATCGCCTGGTCTGTAGCGCGCAGGGTTTTTCGACTAACAACACAAGCTTACGTCACTACTCAGTTGCGCGACTTTATCGTAACAAGCCAAGAATTAAGGATTTTTTTCTATCACTCATTACTACATTATTATTATACTGCATTTTAATTGTGATTTGTTTCTCTTATCAAACGACACAGTTCAAATTAAAAATGAATGAACGTAATTTCTAATACCGATAGCGGAGATGACGTAAGCAAGTGTCACCCACGTGACATCCTATGAGCTTGTCCAGATGAAGCGATTTACGCGCGAGTCCATTCGCGCGTCTCAATTTTCTATCGCGTCCAGATACCGCGTTTTACGCGCGAGTAAATAAGTGAGTTTTTGGGACGAATTCAGTCAGTTACAATTATGGATTGCATTGTGAATTATAGTATTTTGACACTGATTTTATTATACATTGTAGGTAGGTATGTATGTAATATGTAATATTATATTTATTTGAATGTGTAAGAAATAAAAATGATTCGGTTACCGAGAGTTTTTTTCTTTTCATCCGAATCACCAGCTTCAGAAAAAATTTCTACCAACTCTTCCCAACTTCTACGTTTGACGTTTCGATTTGAATAGTCTGGAGATTCCATATTCCATATCGCCACCCTCTTTTCTACTTCGTCGATAAATAGTTCCGTGTCGAAGTTATCACGCTCCATTTTTTATTTCTTAATACGTCCTATCGCGGCAACTACGCGCGTTGGACTGGACGCAAACATGGCCGCTCTAGGATCTCGACTCGCGCGCAACACGCGCGTGTTTTGCGCGAGTCGAGAGTCCGGCGGCTGCACGCGATTTACGCGCGAGTTGAACAGTCGCGCGTGTGCATGTGGACGGCATGTATAGGCACCTAGTATCTCGCCAACGCGCGTGTAGATACGCGCGTAAATCGCTTCATCTGGACAAGCTCTATGTCTCGGAGTGCTATACCTGGCGTGGTATATTATTGTAGGTACCATAGTCCTACTACCTATTAGTATTAATTAGTAGCTAAAGCACTTGTGTTATGGAAATCAGAGACAACGGTGGTATCACAAACACCCAGACCTGAGCCAATATAGAAAAGTTCGTTTTCTAAATTTACCCAACCGGGTATCGAACCCGGGACCTCAGAAATGGCGACACCTTGAAATCCACTGGACCACGGAGGTCGTCCGTATAGTTCTATCGTTTAGTTCTACTAATAGGACTTAACGGAGAAAAATATCTGTTTTGTTTTATTGTAGGAATTGTAGTTAAGGACACTTCCATTAGTTTTCTTATTCAGAAGTTATGAGCTAGCTAGAAGTAAGGAATATTTTAAAATACTCTCTATTTCTGTCAAAAGAAGTAAACTCAAAATTCGTACGAAATGTCATAACTGATTTGACACTACAAAATCAGAATATGAAATCTTTTGGATTACTAAAATTTTAGTGTTACTTCAAAATCCTAAATTAATAGTCAAGTTTATATTACCTACATAAAATTCTAGTGAAGGATGGTATTTAAGAATACAGATTTAATTGAAAACTAAAATAATTATTTGCCTACTATTTTGAATGAATCACATCAACCTTAAATCAACCTCTGTTGGACAAATACCTTCCACAAATACAAATCCAAAAAAATACAAACTTAAACAAAAATGCCTCCTGTAAAAGTACCCCATGATTTGACTATAACAATTGACGCCCACAACAAGTGGTTACAGATACTCAAAGATGCGCAGGAGTTGGTCCGAGATGACATTGACATGCAAGTAAGTATATGCAGCGCTTGAGTGTACCCACGGAACGCCGTTCGGTGTGCAGTTGCCATTAAAGAACACTTCCGCCGTCAGTTCGGTGTGTAGTCGCCATTAAAGAACACTTCCGCCGTCAGTTCGGTGTGTAGTCGCCATTAAAGAACACTTCCGCCGTCAGTTCGGTGTGTAGTCGCCCTTAAAGAACACTTCCGCCGTCAGTTCGGTGTGTAGTCGCCATTAAAGAACACTTCCGCCGTTAGTTCGGTGTGTAGTCGCCATTAAAGAACACTTCCGCCGTCAGTTCGGTGTGTAGTCGCCATTAAAGAACACTTCCACCGTCAGTTCGGTGTGTAGTCGCCATTAAAGAACACTTCCGCCGTCAGTTCGGTGTGTAGTCGCCATTAAAGAACACTTCCGCCGTCAGTTCGATGTGTAGTCGCCATTAAAGAACACTTCCGCCGTCAGTTCTTCTCACTATGTCCCGCCCGAGTTGAGATAGTGATCTCTGATTGGTCAAAAAACTCGGCAGTTAGAGTTTGCGCGCAAACTCTTAACTACTGAGTGTGCTGAGTGAGTACCTCCATTAAACATACTTTTTGACTCTGTAAATGTGACATCGACTCGTTGCTTGGCATTTCACGGTCTAACAGCTACTGATGATGCTCCGTGTAGGGGCGAAACACGTGAAGAGGTACTACGCGTTCACTTCGTGATTGCCGTCGACAACCGTTATTACGTCACAGCTAACGGTACTGTAGACAAAAAAGTAATCATGCTTTTCAACTATTTTTCATTTTTTTCTTGTTCAAAGAGTGTCATTCATTTATATAACAAGTTAAGTTCGCCGTTATCAAGGAACTTTACTCTTTGAATCATTATAACAACACAAACAACGAACTTAATGATTAAATCTACAGAAACAAAAGTTAAGCTTTGCGTTGCTATCCGTACTAGAGGCGACGCAGGGGGTGCGGTATGACGAAGCGGGCCGGGAGGTAGCGGCAATGATGAAGTGAACGCATAGTAGTTGTTTTAAGAGCAAGGTGCGTTGCTCTCGGTGTGTCTGCAGGATTTGCTTGCATGTGCATTTATTTGTGAGCGGTGCACAGATTTCTTGCATATTTTGCCATCTATTGTGTGGAAGCTATTGCTAATATTGTTTTGCATCAATTTGTAATTTTTACTATAATTCCGTTTATCGTTTTAGGACAAATGCGCCTCCGGCTTCCGCTTGAAAGAACGCAAGATACCAGCGGAGTTCCTCGGCAGGACTTACGCGCAGTACTGCGTGCTCATCAACAAGATGTATGACTCATTCTTGAATAATGTGCAGCTGCAGAGAGCGCCGTATATGGTGGAGATCATTAGTGTGTTTTTGAAGAGGTTTGTATGATCCATGGTTGAATAAAACCAGGGGCTTTATTAACTCAAAATCTATCACGATCGCTATTAATTTGGCAATCGTGTACATCCATGTCTGGGTCTAAAACACAGTCTGTCACAGTGCCTTGTAATGCTACAGCAATGGACGTAGCTTTCGTGCCAAATTGAAAACGATTGCGATAGGATTTTAGTTAGACAATTAGGTGGAAGGTATTCTCTTACTGTGACAGCTGGGTCACGTGACTGGCTCATGAATACGTCACGTGACTAGCCCATGAATACGTCAAGTGACTGGCCCATGAATACGTCACGTGACTGGCCCATAAATACGTCACGTGACTGGCCCATGAATATTTTTTTTTGCATCCTGCATATATTTTTTACGGGAGTAAGCTACATATATTTCTCTTTTCACAATTGGTTTCATTTATTGCAGGTTATATGAACTGCGAAATGAATTAGTTCATTACATTGTCAGTGACTATATTTACGTCGACCAAAGTTTGGTTCAAATGAAATTGACACCAGACGACATACAGGTATGAAATAAAATATCAACCTTATAATAATAACAACCTAGAACGATAGTTCCCTACAAAACGCACTGTCAAAAGTGAGGCAAAAAACACTGAGCCAAAATGGCTTAGTTTTCATATTTTTATCCTTCATACGTTACTAATCGTACCTATAAGAACGAAATAGTTTCAATTTTCCTACCTTTAGGGGATTAGTTACTATTTTATTGGATTTAGTTACGATTAGGTAACGTATGAAGGATACAAATCTGAAAACTAACCCATTTTGGCTTAGTAATTTTGCCTCACTTTACACACAAGGTAGGTGTTATTATAAGTTATCAACAGTTTTCACTCTCAACCAGAAGGGATCATTAACTACCGTATTTTAATGTCCTCACTGCTAGGGCAAAACATGTCGATCACGGAAATATGAATTAATGTAAGGGACAATATACCGAAAATGAGTTATATACACCGTTGGATTCGGAATTTTACGCTCCATCGAATGGTATACTTGAAATGTTGATATCTTGAAAAAAAATCATTTTTTTGTCCCTTACATTACACATTTTGAGAGGTCCTAAACAAATCTTTACGACAAATTTTGACGTATCATACACTTGTACAAAATGTCATTTTTAGTTTTAAGGTATGTCTCATAAAAAGTTATATATGGCCTTTACCCTAACCACGTTTTCGTTTTTCTAAACCTGATCAGCCTTACGTTACTTTATGATTTATGTATTTGGCAATGATCTCCCTTACATTAATATGCCAGCGTGTGTAATAATTTACGTGTTTCTTACATTACTTTAATAGAATATGAATTCATTTTATTTTTCTAATACTACAATATAACTAGTAGAGAGCAAAACAGAAAACTAGAGCCCGTCCCCGCCTGCTCCGCCCGCTGCATGCTTCGTGTATCGTAGGTAAATATTAATCGATTATGGAAATATAAATTAATGTAAGGGACAAAGGTCTACTTTTCAGGAGGAGCAAAAAACAAATTTTATTTATAACAATTGCTTGTATTTTTTTAACTTTTTATTCTACTAATTTGATGCCTATAGCAAAGTTGCTTAGGTTTAAGAGAAAGCTATGCAAGCAAAACTAAGATTATCTTTATGGATTTCAAAATAGCATGTCACTTATATAAAAAATAAATTTAAATGCGTTGTATACCTTAATGAAAATAATATTAGTAATTTTAGAAGTAACTGGTTTAGTACTAGTTATTGCTGTATCTTAATTAAATACTATAATAAAATTGTACTTTCAAAAGCAATTAATCATTAAAAGTATTTATTTTTATTCTGCGTTTAACAATAATTAGTCTCAATATTAACAATGATGGCACATTATAGGAAAAAACATTTTTGAATGATAATCAACTGTTTATATAACTAAAAAAATAGTTTCCAAAATTTCAAGTTCAATAGATTTTTTCAAGTAATTATGGTTATTATATTATAATTAAAAAATCAATTCAATTTGAAATTTGAGTATTATAGCAATTTAATATAAAGAACTTAAGCAAGATAATAACAATGTACACACTACTAATTTATACTTAACCATATTAATTAAGAGCCGATTGTTCCAAAGTCAGGTAAAATTTAATCGTAGGGTAAAATTTATAATGTAATACGAACGATTTTTAAATGTCACGTCAAATATCAAGGCATTGAACGATGGTTAGAGCTTACTCAACGACTAAATTTTATCTGACTTAGGAAAAATTTGCCTAAAGCGTAAATACTACAACCTAATTGTTAACTGCAGCAGTTTGCATTATCAACAATCCAACGAAACATTATAAACAACATAACAACGTTATCAAATATCCAAAAAAAGCTCAAACAGGTTAAGTGGAGGAAATTATTCCCTACTAGAGTCTTCGTCTTAGTCTTATTTAAAGTGTCTTTAATTTTATTTTTATAAGGAATACTTAAGTAATCCTTCTGATATGTTTTGGGTATAATACCCTTTTCACAAAGTTTTATTAAATCATTAAACTTGATGACGAAGACTCTAGAAGGGAATAAGTTCCTCCACTTATTAAATTTTTATGATTTTCATTCTTATTTTTAATCGCATCGCGACCTGTTTCTCTTCCTCCTCTTTTTTTGGATTGTAGATAACGTTTTCATGTTGTTTATAATGTTTCGTTGGATTGTTGATAATGCAAACTGCTGCAGTTAACAATTAGGTTGTAGTATTTACGCTTTAGGCAAATTTTTCCTAAGTCAGATAAAATTTAGTCGTTGAGTAAGCTCTAACCATCGTTCAATGCCTTGATATTTGACGTGACATTTAAAAATCGTTCGTATTACATTATAAATTTTACCCTACGATTAAATTTTACCTGACTTTGGAACAATCGGCTCTTAATTAATATGGTTAAGTATAAATTAGTAGTGTGTACATTGTTATTATCTTGCTTAAGTTCTTTATATTAAATTGCTATAATACTCAAATTTCAAATTGAATTGATTTTTTAATTATAATATAATAACCATAATTACTTGAAAAAATCTATTGAACTTGAAATTTTGGAAACTATTTTTTTAGTTATATAAACAGTTGATTATCATTCAAAAATGTTTTTTCCTATAATCTGCCATCATTGTTAACATTGAGACTGATTATGTTTAACGCTGAATAAAAATAAATACTTTAAATGATTAATTTTTGTATCATTTTATGTATTCACAATAATAGCAATTTTTTTTATCTAAATTAAATCAAGTTAACCAATTTGCTTTTGAAAGTAAAATTTTATTATAGTATTTAGTTAGGATACAGCAATAATTAAACCCAAAAGGGTACCTTACTTCAAAAAATACTAATATAATTTTTGTAAATATGACTGTTACATTACTGCGGAGTATTTTTGTGTTAAATGCAATTAAGGTAAAGAACGCATCTACATTTATTTTTAATGTAAGAGACATGCTATTTCGGAATCCATAAAGATAATCTTAATTTTGCTTGCATAGCTTTATAGAGCTCTCAAACCTAAGCAACTTTGCTATAGGCATCAAGTAAGTAGAATAAAAAGTGAAAAAAATACAAGCAATTATTATAAATAAAATTTGTTTTTTGCTCCTCCTGAAAAGTAGACCTTTGTCCCTTACATTAATTCATATTTCCGTGATCGATGTCAGTTATCTGAATGGCAATCAATGCGTCTCTTGTCTACATTGATAGCCATGGAGCTCGATAGCGCAGAGGTATAGCGCCTGGCCCATCGATTGCGGATGTTAAGCAACTTTCGCAAGGGTCGGTCATAGGATGGGTGACCAAACATTTATTATCCCGAGCTCTTCCGTGCTTCGGAAGGCACATTAAGCCGTTGGTCCCGCATTTGCAGTCGTTAGCACCCACCAATCCGCATTGGATCCGCGTGGTAAGTTATGGCCCATCCTTCTTATGGGTGGATACAAGGGCATCCAATCTCGCATGTTATTTGTGATCTCGGTATTTGCGGGATCGATGATTTACGATCCCGCGGGATCTCGGTATTTGCGGGATCCCGCAGGTGTAAGATGAGCTGCCTATTAAGTGTTGTGTAAAGAGGTATTTATATGTTAAAATAAAATTCTCAAGTATCCATTTATTGCTTTTAGTATTTACTTCTTCTTACTGTCAACAAAACCATCAAACAAAACCAAACATGGCGATATCAACAGCGCGGCGCATGCGCGGGACAAGCGCCACGAGCCGCGCGCGGTCGCCAACGGCAGCCAGTCATTCAGTACTCGCACGCCAGCGCTTGCAAGATGACGTTTCTATGCTACTTTCCAGTCCCGCAAATCCCGCGGATCCCGCGCTGGTAATCTCGCTCCTTGCGGGACTGGAAAATGACGCGGGATCTCGGTATACCGAGATTGGAATGCCCTAGTGGATACCCATAAGGAAGGCCTGTGCCCCAGCAGTGGGGACATTAAAAATGTCAGTCACTAAACAAAAATCGCTGTTATTCTTCATTTCAGATAGTAGTTCCATATCACTATCCCTTGGAATGTCGAGCGGAGTCAAGTGAGCTTTTGCTTCAAAAGATGTGGCTGGATGCTGTCAAGAGAAAGAATGCTCCGCCCAAAAAGGTGACATGCAAACTCTATACTATGCTAAGATAAATAATATTAGAAAAAATACTAGAAAAAATCGACTCACCCGTAGCACCTCAGACGGGGTGCTACGGGTGCACTCCCCTCTGAGGTGCTACGGGTGAGTCGATTTTTTCTAGTATTTTTTCTAATATTATTTATCTTAATATAAAAATAGCATTGTGAATGCGAAAAATCTAAATTTAATAATCTATACTATGCGTTCACTTCGTGATTGCCGACGACGACCGTTATGACGTCACAGCTAACGGTACTGTAGACAAAAAAGTAATCATGTTTTTCAACAGCTGTTGTTCATTTTTTTCTTGTTCAAAGAGTGTCATTAATATATATAACAAGTTCGCCATTATGTAGGAACGTTACTCTTTTAATCATTATATCAACAAATAACGAACGTAATGATTAAATCAACAGAAACAAAAATTAAGCTTTGCGTTGCTAGCCGTACTAGAGGCGACGCAGGGGGTGCGGTATGACGAAGCGGGCCGGGAGGTAGCGGCAATGATGAGGTGAACGCGTAGTAGTATAGCTTTTTTCTCCGTGCAGTTTGAGTCGTAAATGATCGGAGTATTGCGCTCTCTCTCCCACTCACGGGCCTTATGGGCGGGCATAGTGATGCGCATTATTGTTGTCGATAAGCGTTATAGATAGTGTATTTAGTTTTGACATTATGTCGATTAGCGACATCCTTTGTGTACCGCACCGCCGCCGCCGCCGTGTGCCTGCCTTCGATGACTCATTTGTTTTTATCGATACTGGCGTTGCGCCCGCACATGCTCTCCGCCCTAGCCAGACTGAAGCCGAGCTATAATTTATGACCCCAACTGCACGGAGAAAAAAACTATACTATAGATAAAGATTCGCGCGAATTCAATCACCGAGACAATCTCGGCACTTGGCTTTACACAGTGTAACAGCTCCTAATGATGCACCGTGTATAGGGATGTAACATCGTTTATAAAAAACATCGATGTTTTTGAAAGTGTAACATCGATGTTGAAAACACAGACGTTCATGAACGAAATATCAATATTTTACGATGTTTTTCTAGACTACCGGGCACTGCTTTGAAACAAGGAAAAAACGCATTTCCTCAATACATAAATATTTATACATCGATGTAATATGGATATAAATTATCTTTTAGCTAGGAATTAGGAGTAGAACACATTAAATACAAATTAATCGTATGATTTTTAATTAGTTGTTACAAAAAAGTTCATTGGACCTTATAACAGAGTTTATAAATTATAATTTTGTTAACCAATACATAGACGTATACGAACCAATATACAAGGTGTTACAAAAGTACCCCTAATGCCGAATATGGTAGATAGGGACCATCAAACTGAACAACTTTTACTATGGAACCAACTCTGAAAACGCGAAAAAAAAACAGCTGTTTCATACAAAAATTAAAATCGAAAATATCAAAATGTATGAAACAGCTGATTTTTTTTTCGCGATTTCAGAGTTGGTCCTATAGTAAAAGTTGTTCAGTTTGATGGTCCTTATCTACCATATTCGGCATTAGGGGTACTTTTGTAACACCTTGTATAGACGGCGCAGAAAAAACATCGTTCTAGAAGAACAATATTTCATCGATGTTAACATCTTCAACATCGATGTTATAATATCGATGTTTATCAACGATAATTATATCGATGTTTTTAAAAATCGATGTATCGTTTGCATCCTTACCCATGTATAGGCAAATCGCGTGAAGAGGTGATATGCGTGTAGAGACAAAAAGCGTATATAATAGTTGATGATGGAGACTTCTATTTTTCATAGAAAAAAATAAGAGCAGAGAAAAGTGAGTTTGGTGCTGAATTCGAAGATAATTCAGAACAGTCTTTGACAGATGAAGATGATGAATATGGTAAATACGTAGCCTATTATAGTTTGCCTTAAAGTTTAACACATAATTATAACTATACTATAATTTCAGTAAATAGTTATGATATACAACATGTTATAGAATACCCCTAATGCCGAATATGGTATACAAGGTGTTACAAAAGTACCCCTAATGCCGAATATGGTGGATAGGGACCATCAAACTGATCAACTTTTACTATGGGACCAACTCTGAAATCGCGAAAAAAAATCAGCTGTTTCATACATTCTGATATTTACGATTTTAATTTTTGTATGAAACAGCGATTTGAGAGTTGGTCCCATAGTAAAAGTTGATCAGTTTGATGGTCTCTATATACCATATTCGGCATTAGGGGTATTTTTGTAACACCTTGTATAGGGACCATCAAACTTCCATTGATTTCAGAAGCAGCAAGCCAACATACGATTATACCAGAAGTTTTTATTCAAGCTAATATTATTCAACGTCATGAGAGATTCAGGTAAAATACCTACTTGGTTTCAGTATTGCCAGCCGCCCCCTGACTATGTAACTTTGTTGCAATCAACTCTGACAGAAATCGCAGTTACATTGCTGCTTTAGTAAGAACCAATGTGACAACTATCTTACTTAAAGCAGCAATGTAACTGCGGTTTCAATCGAGAATTGTTAGCAACAGAGTTACGTATTCAGCCCCCTGGTCTTATGGCTGAAAATAGTGAAGTCCATGTAAGCTTTGATTTGACTTCTTCTTATCGTATGAGGATTAGTGGCCACCTCTGGTGTTAGAGTATATCAAGCCGCCTGTAAGGGCTCCGACTTGGCTTAACGACTGTTATCAGATGACAACAGCTGGGACCGATGGTTTAACGTGCCCTCAAAAGCACGGAAGCGCTCAGCTGTAATGCCACTTAACGATCACCCATCCGACACTTTGCCGGACCGAGCGTTGCTTAACAAACGTGATCGAGTACGATCTGTATGTCAAGCTCCGTCACGAGCACTTCTTTGATTAGACAATTTAATGTGATATGATTCTACTTCGTTTTGGCACAGATAAAAACTTACCAAAGAAAACTATCAATTATCTTAATCATTATCCGGGTTCCAATTATAAAGAATGTGTTTCATTTGAAAACGAACCCAATGAATAGTGCTATCTGGAACCTTACGGTGCCATCAAAAATCTTAAGCAACTTACTATGGCCATCAAAAATCTTAAGCAACTTTCTATGATTTTGTAGGGCGGAAATTCTCTGAAGGTTTATTAACGATTGTCGGAAATCTACTCGAAAGCATTCGATTCGAATACGTATCCTCCGATAGACTGCTATTCACAAATACATTCGACTGACATCGATTCACTTTCCGAGTATGCGCAATGCATTTACAAAGTTTGGTAGCATAAGGTAGAAGATAAAATCTATATCGGAAGACTTTCCTAGGCGATTCGTAATTTGATTTCCGACAATCGTGAATAAACCCCCTGGGGCCGTACCGGCTAACGCATCGAACTTCGGAAGTCTGCCAGGCTTCAAATTAAAACAGATAAATCGAGCCCCAATCGGCCCAAAATGGCGAACCCCATTTCATGGTGTCACACGAACATCGATATCTTCTAAATAACTTCGTCGAATAGTACAATACGAAACTCCTTACTTCGATTTATCTGTTTTAAGTTGAAGCTCGGCAAACCTGTCGAAGTTTGTAAAGTTAGCCGGTACGGCCCCTTCCGCCCTACCGGCTAACTTTTCGAACTTCAGCGGTATCTGCCGATACTATTATACTATTCGCCGAAGTTATTTAGAAGATATCGATGTTCGTGACATTATGTATTGGGTTTCGCCATTTTGGCCCGATTGGGGCTCGATTTGTCTGTTTTAATTTGAAGCCCGACAGGCTTTCCGAAGTTTGATGCGTTAGCCGGTACGGCCCCTGATCTGCCACTAGCTAACTTGAACAAACGCTAATTTATAATTTCAGACAATTCTTCATGGTAGATTTCAAAGCGAAATGTTTAGAGAGGAAGACATTTTTCGCTACCAAAACCGAAGAAGCACCGTTGGACTTAAGAATTACTGCCGCGAAGTTTATACAGAAAACTTACAGGTATTTAAGGCTCCTACAGTCCTCAAGTGGCGCCCTCATCTTAATTAAATTTACTACTCGCTAAGTACGCATAATGTTCATAAATTCACATACATGTACAGATTGAAGCTAAGGTTCTATAGTTTATTTACAAACAATAACCTCAATAAAATAAAGTTCGTTGTAGGTATAAATAGTAGTAGGCAAAGTGCCCAAAGTGGCCACTTTTCCTCTTTTGCCTACTACTACTACTAAAACGTACTATACAACATGTTACAAAAATATCCCTCATGCCGAATATGACTATCAAACTGATCAACTTTTACTATGCGACCAACTCTGAAATCGCAAAAAAAAAATCAGCTGTTTCATAAAAAAATTAAATCGAAAATATTAAAATGTCTTAAACAGCTGTTTTTTAGTTAGATAAAAGTTGTTCAGTTTGGTGGTCCCTATATACCATATTCAGCATTAGGGGTATTTTTATAACATGTTGTAGTTTACTGAGGTTATTGTTTGTAAATAAACTGTAGAACCTCAGCTTCAATCGGGACATGTGAATTTTTGATACATTATGAACTAAGCGACTAATAAATTTAATTAAGATGAAGGCGCCACTTTGTAGTTTATAGTGGCCTTAAGGGACTGAAACAAATATTGGCACCATACATTTCCGTCGCGCGTCTTCCCCCTTTACCCAGTGGTTGCTGAGACGCAAGACGCATAGCAGGACGCGCGCGCGGTGATGTCGTGGCCAAGCGGTTATTAGTTCTAAGTGACAGTCTATTTACATTTTTTTTATTTTATTTCATTACTATGGTATGCATTAAGTTAACACACTAAAAGTTGTGTGCTCTATCTTTTCTTTTCAAATCTGCAAAATTTTTATTTCACAATGAAAATTTATCATTTTTGGAAATTTTTAATTTCAGAGAATTCATGAAAATAAAGAGACAACGATTCATTGACTTGAAAAGGGATATGATGACAGGGCTAATTCCTAACCCATGGTCAGGAGCTCGCAAGTTTGAAGAGGAAAATAATAAAGTTACATAAACACATTTTGCGAATTTTGGAACAGTTAAATGTCCCCACTGCTGGGGCACAGGCCTTCCCTATGGGTGGATAAGAAGGCCGGGCCATAAACCCACCACCCGGGCCTAATTCGAAATCGCGAAAAAAACATCAGCTGTTTCATACATTTTGATATTTTCGATTTTAATTTTTGTAAGAAACAGCAGATTCTTTTTTCGCGGTTTCAGAGTTGGTCCCATAGTAAAAGTTGTTCAGTTTGATGGTCCTTATATACTATATTCGGCATTAGGGGTATTTTTGTAACACGTTGTATAACTGCTTCATACTCATTATCACTACCCGTCAAAGACAAAGACCAAAGACCCCGTCCACACATCGGCGGACAGCATCAGCAAATGGATTATGGAATATCTAGACTTAAGGGCTGTAGACTTTAGGGCTGCCATCCGTCCGGGTTTCCCCGGACTTGTCCTAGTTTGTAGGGCATCCGGGAAGCGTCCGGGCGGGGTTCTTAAATAGTGTCCGGGTAAAACCTGAACACTATTTGTGTTAGGGGAAAGAGTGTAAGGTTTTTATTTTATAGTTAAAAAATTTTTTTCAAGGCGTCCGTGTGAAATTCTTTATTTCACTCAAATGTCCGGGAATTTTAAATTTTTGTCCAGGTTCCATAATTTAGGTGATAGCAGGCCTATTTAGACTAGACAATCTAGATAATCAATATTTAGTAGGTCTATCTCTCACTGAGGATAGATTTATTGAGGTATTAAGGCAATAATTAAATTGGATATAGGGCTTACACATTTTTAATATCCCTCTCTTTTTCCACCAAATAAGAGGTAACATAAAGCTCAATGTTGATTATTTGGTTAATCTTTTGACTAGGGCTGTGGTATTTCCAGATGTACGAACGGAAAAGTCAAATACGATCAAAGCTTCATAATATCTTTCTAAAAGAGCTGGAGAAGGAGAAAATGAGATTGATAGTGTTCAAGAAAGAGGATCAGATTGACGACATCACCGACGAGATCAGGCAGTGGTTTAAAGATTGGTAATCATTAATTACCTATGCTTAGTATTATGGACTGAAGGGGCCGCGCCGCTCTACACACGTTGAGATTTGGCCGGAAGTCCGCGTGCAGCCGCGCCTCTCCGTACGATCCTGCAGGCCGGGCCGGTGCGTGTGGAGGATCCATTATCTGACCGTAAGAGCAGTGCCGCGCCTTGGGTAAATGCGCGGTGAGGGTTGGGGCAGAGCAGCCTCCTCTTTCTCTTTTCTTCACGCACGTCTATCGCCACTTTCTTGCGTTTGGGCAATTTGGGCATTTATTTGTGAGCGGGCGGTGTTTACAGGGTTTTAGGAAATAGCATTATAAAGCGAATATGGTAGATAGGGTACTTGGATACAGCCCCGGATAGTTATTTTGAGTCCTGAAAATCACCTTTTTTATGATAAACTGCATGTCCTATTGGCAACCCTAGATCGAAATTGTATTTTGCTTTTGCCTTAATAGGCATTAATATGGGATTGATTATCGAAAACAATAGTCTATTTCCGTCTAGGGTTGCCACATAGCAGTTTTCCACAAATAAAAAGAAGATTTCTTAGCCATGGTGGTTTTCAGGGTTTATACTAATTTTCCATGGTGTAGGCATCTATATTATTATTCTTGCCGGTTCTTCCCGTTACAAGGTCTCCCGCTTAGGGTTTGCGAACCGATGGCGTAGCTTCTTTGACAGTCTAGACTGAATAAATGAGCTTTGAATTTTGATTTTTTTATATCTATATTCTGGTCTTTATAAGGGTATTTTCAGACTCCTTGTAGACCTTGCAAATTTACCATATGTTGTGCGAAAAATATTGCTATGGACTTCTGACAAGTATCAGATTCTATCAAATGTTGAAGTTTTAAAAAATCTCTGCCAATTTGTTCTAGGTATCATGGATATGGTTTTTTTCCTGAATTCCCTTACGAGGTTGAGGGAGGTACTATGATGGTGGTCCGCGGAGACTTCCCTTCGATTGAGGAGCAGATCGAGGCTGATGAGATGTACTTGGCTAAAACCAAGGGGAAGACCAAAGATCAGGTGTGCACAGGGCTTATGGAGGTTTAAGTCTGGCCTCATACAGCCGGAATGACTTTCTGAAATTCAGAATCTTAATTCAGAAAGCCCAGAATGCCATATCAAGTCGTTACGTTCCACACACATTCTGATTTTTTCAGATCATGAATTTATCAGAATGTGTGTGGGACGTAACAACTTTATATGGAATTCCGAGCATTCTGAATTCAAATTCTGAACTCCGTTTCTGAATTTCAGAAAGGCATTCCGGCTGTATGAGGCCAGCCTAAAGAGCTATACAGGGTGTAACTGAAAAAAAGCATTATCACCTGCCTTTTTGCTAAAACTAAACAACTTTCTTTTTTTTAACATATTTTCGAGTTTCCGTAATAACTCGGTCAGCTGACTAATGCATTTTGTATGGGAGCATGATTTATTCTCGTTTTTCGACCTATGTTTCTTGGAAAAAGTTCTTCAGTCTTAGCAATACTACTAGCTGACTTATTCTATTATTACCCTGTATTCAAGGGAAGAGCTTGTAAGCATTGGCGCATTCGGCCTGCGTTACCGCTGGTGTCACAAAATATAGGGTATTTGGTATTAGGATTATAAAGCCGAATATGGTACCTACCATGCATACAACCCGGGAAAATTATTTTAAACATGGCTAAGAAATTTTGTTTTTTTATTTGTATGAAAAAGTGCAAAGTGACAACCCTAGACGCAAATAGACTATTGTCTTATTTTATAGATTTTCTAGACAATATTTACAGACCTATTATTTTGTACTGCAGTCGTCTATTGTTAAAACATCTATCGCTAGGATTGGTTATAAATAATTTAGATGGGTAGAAAAAATATTACAACTCTCTCAAACTTTCTCGTGTTTTAGAAGGCTTTACGTGCTTTGTGATTTGGGCGGTTAATGTGGGATTTACACTAAGGCCGCACGACGACTGTGTTGATGGAAATTCGTTTTTAGGGTTCCGTACCAAAGTGGTAAAAAGGAACCCTTATGGTGTGACGACTCGCTCTTGACCATTTTTTTTTATTCACAAAGTGATAGTGCTTGACCTCTTCCTGAGAATCAAAGACCCGTTTACACGTATAAGCGAACCACTAGAATACAGAGGCGGTTATTCAGAATACTTAAGTTGTTTGTTACATACACAGTGCACATTATGTGCAAAATAACGTCTGGAGACTCATTACTAAGTACAATCGCTTATCTGTTTGTTTCCATTTCAAATATATTTAAAGACATTTTTTAATTTTTGAGATTTTTTTTAATTTACAATTCACAATGCTATTTTTATATAATGCCAAATAATAGACATTTTTAAAAAACATTTTCAATATTGAATTAAATCTAAGACTATAGAAATAAAACACTTTTTACGGATTACAGCGCGTATATTATTAATTCAGGTGTTGTTTTGGAATTATTTAGTTTGTATTTATTGGTTTTTAGAATTCCCGACGTTTCTAAAAACCAATAAATACAAGCTTAATAATTCTAAAACAACACCTGAATTAATAATATACGCGCTGTAATCCGTAAAAAGTGTTTTATTTCTAATGAATTGTACGTACGCGCGAAAGTCTTAGAAGTGTATATTTAAGACTATTGTCAATTCTTACTAAACCACAGATTAAACGCGAAGCAGAAAAGGCTAAAGCTGATGCCGCAATGAAGGCGGAGGCGGAGAAAGATAAAAGAAAGAAAGCAGCACAGCAACTCCTGAAGATGCGGTGTGACCCGTTCGGTGACCCTGGGTACGAGGTTAAGACTTCTCAAGCGAGGCAGGGTTTGATGGAGGTGAGTTTCAACGTTAAATCATTTTCGACAGAATGATGCGCCAAAAAATCTAAATCATTATCGCTTCAATACTCAAGCGTCACTCAACTTTGACAGGCTCTCAAACATCGTCCGATTCCGACGAACGGTGAGATTCCCATATTTATAAACGTAATACCAAAATGATTTGCAATTTGAGCATAATTAAACTCTTCAGAATTAATAAAATATAAAAAAAAAACTGTCTTAATCCGAATAACATCACAAGAAGAATTAATTATGCTGAAATTGCAAATAATTTTGGTATTACGTTTATATGGGAAACTCACTGTTCGTTGGACTCTTAAATTTCAAAGTTAGATGACAAAGACAGCATGATGTTTGAGAGTTGCTCAAAGTTGAGTAGCGTTTGAGTATTTGGCCATTATCAGTCTAGACTCTCATGACAGGGTGTAAGGAGAACAATTCCGTATGAGTCTCTCTCGCGCGGGTCAGTAACCACCACACCCGATCAGATGATTTTTCTATAAGTACATTACGTGTAGTTAGAAACAATAAAAAAACTTTTTTTTTACAAAAGCCGTTGTATAAGTTTGTTTAACAACATATAGATGATGTACATCATCTTTTGACGGAATGTGCCAAAAATCAACATGAACGACAATTGTTAGCTATTGAATTAGGCCTCAAAGCGTGTGATGTGGGGGTATACCAAAGCATTTTGTCAAAACCCACATCTAATGCAGCCAAACTTGTTTGCGAAATGGTGTTGGCTAGCCGCGCTAGCATTTAAAAATAGTGTAAAGTTTAGTTTTTAAGTTAATATATTTATGTAGTAGAAATTAAAATTAGTTTAGGATATGATGGGACTGACATGACGTGACGTTAAAGTCCCTAATTAAAATAAGAATAAAAAAAAAAAAAAAAAAAAAAACATTGCAATAAAGAAAAGTGGTACTTATAAAAAAGATCTTTCCAGAATATAAGCTACATATCTTATCCAGATTCAGTAACTTTACCACCAGCCTTTTCGGAAGCGTTCTCCTTACACTCTGTAAAAAAAGCCTTAGACCTTGTCCAGAAGAAGAAAACTCAGTAAGAAGCTGTGAATCAAAGCGAAATTTTCCACCAAATTTCATTGAACCCGCATTGTGGGTTATTTTACTCCTTTATCCATCTATAAGGAAGGTCTTTTTTAAATATATACAAGGTGTTACAAAAGTACCCCTAATGCCGAATATGGTATATAGGGACCATCAAACTGAACAACTTTTATTATGGGAACAACTTTAAAATCGCGAAAAAAAAATCAGCTGTTTCATACAAAAAATTAAAATCGAAAATATCAAAATGTATGAAACAGCTGATTTTTTTTCGCGATTTCAGAGTTGGTCTCATACTCGTAGTAAAAGTTGTTCAGTTTGATGGACCCTATATACCATATTCGGCATTAGGGGTATTTTTGTAACACCTTATATATAAATAAATATTTGACAACATCACATACATTGCTCCGATTCCAAAGTAAGTAGCTAAAGCACTTGTGTTATGGAAATCAGAGACAACGGTGGTATCACAAACACCCAGACCTGAGCCAATATAGAAAAGTTCGTTTTCTAAATTGACCCAACCGGTTATCGAACCCGGGACCTCAGAGATGGCGACACCTTGAAAACCGGTGTACAATGCCACTCGACCACGGAGGTCGTCAAAACTTGACATTTTGCTGAATGGCTAATGCGTCTCTTTTATTCGCAATACAATGAGAAAGAGACGCATTGATATCCATTCAGAAAATTGACAAGTTTTAAGAGGTTGTAATACGGGGCTGAATAGTATAATTATTTTGCTTAGGCTCTGCAAAAGTACAGAAGCGTGTGGTCGATCCACGACCGCTTCGCACCCGGAGAGGATGTGGAGGTGGTGTACGGGTTCATGCAGGCGCAACTCACTGAGGACCTTATGAGAGAGATACACCGAGACTGCAGGAAATACGTGGATGAGCTGATGAGGTTACCTGCTAGTTTAATAAAAGTTCGTCTCGCCATGAAAAGTCTTTAAGAGTTCATTACGTTCGTGAAACTTCCCTGCTGTCGTCTATTACAGACCTGTAGCCCTACCATGAGTTGATGCTAACTGTTTACGTGACCGTAAACTATCGTTTTCTCTCTTTCACTCGCATTGACTGAGAGCAGTATATCCGATAGTTTACGGTAGCGTAAACAGTTTGCATAAACTCATGGTAGGGCCACTGTGGCCCTACCATGAGTTGATGCAAACTATTTACGTTACCGTAAACTATCGCTTTCTCTCTTTAACTCGCATTGACTGTGAGCAGTATATCCGATAGTTTACGGTAGCGTAAATAGTTTGCATCAACTCATGGTCACTGCACACATTGCCGGTGTATGTTATACCAACGATACATTTGACTAAATAATCCTTGGTAAAATTAAACATGACCAAGTAATTATTGGTTAAACAAAAATTTAGCTTTCTAAAAAATTGCTATAAATTTTTTTGACAAATGTTTTTTGCCAAATGAAAATTTGCGTAAATTAGATTGCGATGTGATATTTTGGGAAAAGTTTTTTGGCCATACATTAAAAGACACGTGACAAGAAACTGATTATAGTTTTCATAGGTTGATTAATGGGGTAAGTTTAATTAAGTTTTGTTATTGGATAAGAGTAAGGGGGTATTTTTGCCTCGTTTATTTTAAATATTCTGTGAAATTTCTGGGAATGCTAAAATGTCATCAATAGTAGTACCTATCTAAAATATGTGCCCTCTAAATATTCACTCCGTTAACTCTGTGGTTTACTCACAATATTCATTACAAGTTATTACTTCCAGATTGGATCTAAAGCTTTTGATAAAAATGCATCAGATGATGTACAAACGTGTGGGGTGGAAATACCCTAAGCTGAAGAAAAGGAGGAAGCCACCAGCACCATCTAAACCGAAACCTTTCCTTGTGAATGGAGACATGCTAAAAACGTTTGAGGTAAGAAAAATTCTAACTAATATTATAAATGCGAAAGTCCGTTTGTTTGTTACGCCTTCACGTCTTAACTACTGAACCGATCATCATGAAATTTTGCATACACGTTGTCAGGGGTACAGAGAAGGACATAGACCTTTCATACCGAAAAAAAACTGTTACCGAAGGTTAGCAAAAAAACTTTCCACGCAGACGAAGTCGTGGGCGGTCGCAAGTATTATATAAAAGCTTGGACCATAAATTCAAATGATTTTTCAGTTCAAAATTAATTGGAAGCAAACACGCAAACAACAATACAATTTTCACACAACAGACATCGAATTCGATGACAACAGATGGTAAAACTTGCAAGATATTTAGGATTTAACACCCTTCCGGCCGCATATTCGTACTTTACTTGAATCAACAATAGTTTAAAAAAAATATTGACAGATTAATAAATAAGTATATTGTATTTTAAAATCGGTTGTGTGGAAGTTATTACTACATTATTGTTTGTTTCTGAATCTAACACTGAGCTCGATGTTTGCTCTGTGCTTTCATTATTGTGATTACAGCAGGGTTCTGTCGTTTGACAAATTATTTTTGGTCAAATTTCACTTCCCAAAAATCGTATCGCATTAGTTGAATTTCCCAAGTAAATCCTAACCACATTTCACCTTTTATTCACTTGGTCAAATTATCGTTTGGCATATTTTTACTTTCAGGGGTCGGGGGCCCGCCCCCCGACATGAAAAAAGTCTTAAAGAGTTCATTAGGTTAGGTTAGGTTAGAACTGCGGCAAAAAACGTGCAAGCCGAGCGAGCGGAGCGAGCGTGCCGCGGTAGCGGCCGGCGAAGCGCCAGAAACGACGTTTTTGTTCGTGAAACTTCCCTGCTCTCCTCTATCACACACATTGCCGGAGTATGTACATATTGCCTAACGATACATTTGACTAAATGATACCTGGTAAAATTAAAGTTTCACCAAGTAATAATTTGCTAAACAAAAACTTGCCAAAAAGAGTTTTGCTAACTGAAAAATTGCGATAAGTTGTTTTGACAAATGTTTTTTTGCCAAATGAAAATTTGTATAAAATAGTTTGCGATGTGATATTTAGAAAAACGTTTTTTGACCAAACATTAGTAATCCGCTTACAGCCGCTGTTTGATATGGGAATTATCTCAAAGCCAACGACAAAACTGAAGGATGTCTATGGAGACTCTAACTTTGCAGCGTACGATTATAATGTTCGAGATCCAGATGCATCGTAAGGGGTTTATTTTATTTTATGATTTTATCGGAGGGCACGTTGAGCCGTTGGTCCTGGCTGCATTTGCAGTCGTTGACACTCATCAACCATTCCCAGCTCATTCTCCTTATACACCCATATGGAAGGACTGTGGGCTGTGTCCTAACAGAAAGGACGTAAAAATGGCTGATGCTGAATCACTAGTCTCTTTAATGATACTGATTATACGATCAGATAGATCAGAGAATCGATGATGATGATGAACTAACTGCCATATTAAGTAACAAACAACACTCAAATGACCCTTTTCTACGCAAACCCACTGCGTTGAAATAGAGCTCTGTGATTGGCTCGTTTGTTTTACGTATTACGTATGATTGCTTCGTGGGACGCTGTACGTCCGCAGGTACTGTAAGAATAGTAATTGTGAATACGGCAACTAATTTTCAGCTTCCCTCTCCCTGGCTATGGTGACGTAAAACGCCGCATCATGTACTCCTGCGTGTACGGGGTCGGTCTGGATAAAGGCGCCACCAAGTTGAAATCGGTGATGCTGCTGGGACCGCCGAGGAACGGGAAGTCGTTCCTCGTCGATGCTGCGGCTGGGGAGTTGAGTAAGATGACTTGATTCTAAGAGAACAAGCAATGAGTCTATCAACTTTTTCAAACAACAGGATAGTGCTTGACCTTCACCTCGCCTGATGTTAAGTGACGATAAGGCCGAAAGTGTAAGCGCACTACACCCGGAATCCTCACCACTGAGGAACTGGCTATGTTACATCTTTTTTTGACGACCTTCGTGGTCGAGTGGCTTTGTACGGTTTTCAAGGTGTCGCCATCTCTGAGGTCCCGGGTTCTTTTCTTTTTTATATTGGCTCAAGTCTGGGTGTTTGAGATACCACCGTTGTCTCTGATTTCCATAACACAAGTGCTTCAGCTACTTACTTTGGAATCGGAGCAATGTTTGTGATGTTGTCAAATATTTATTTATTTACATCTAACTGCGGGAACTAGACAATTTTTAAATTTGTTGTAAATTGTAGCCTCCTCCGGGGAGTTGAACCCGGGACCCCTGCGTCTTACACGGGTGGGCGAACCACTAGACCACAGAGGCGGTTACAACTTACGTTTATTTCAATGTTTCTCAAGTTAAGACTAATGGCAGCAGAGAGTGAAACTTTTGTTCAGAAATTACATTCCATTTACCTACTCCGCCGCAGCAGACTATGTCAAAGCACAGCTTCAATTTAATCTCGTTTTCTGCCCAAGAGTAGTGTCTTTTAAATAAAAATTCCAAAATAACCCAATCCAAAATAAATGCCAATTATTTATTTTCATACAAAACTGTAAAATGCATTAATTTTTATTTGGTTTATTTTGAATTTTTTTTATTTAATATAAACCTAAACAAATACTGTCTTAATACGAATAACATCACAAGAAGAGTTAATTATGCTTAAATTGCAAATCATTTTGGTATTACGTTTGTATGGGAAGCTCACTGTTCGCCGGCGTCTAAGAAACGAGAAAAGAAAGTATTCTACGTAGGTTCAAAAAAAATTATTTTCACTTTCATGATGTATATACCTTTTTATCTTTTTAACGTCCAAAATAGAAACTCTTTAATGCATTCTTTCACTTTACAGATGCAGTCAAAATTGATATAACTCCAGAACTGTTCAGTGCAAAACTTGTTGATAAACCGGCTAAACTGCTTGGTAAAGTGTTACAAGCAGCAAGAGCGTTCCAGCCAGCGATCATATTTATGAAGAACGTGGAGAAGGTGTTCGCTAAGAAGGTAAATTCAAGCAGGCCCATCTTTCTCACTGGGCACTCTGGACTATTAGTTATTCTGTGACTCTAGGTACGTGCCCAGGGGCTGTACCGGCTGATGGAACTTCGGAAAGTCTGCTGGGCTTTAAATTAAAACAGATAAATCGAGCCCCAACCGGGCCTAAATGGCGAATCTCAATTCATGATGACACACGAACATCGATATCTTCTGAATAACTTTGGCGAATAGTACAATACGAAACTCCTTACTTCGATTTATCTGTTTTAAGTTGAAGCTCGGCAGACCCTCCGAAGATCGACCAATCCATCCAACCATCGATCGATTTGGACGACCTCCGTGGTCAAGTGGCTTTGTACACCGGTTTTCAAGGTGTCGCCATCTCTGAGGTCCCGGGTTCGATCCCCGGTTGGGCCAATTTAGAAAATGAACTTTTCCATATTGGCTCAGGTCTGGGTGTTTGTGATACCACCGTTGTCTCTGATTTCCAAAACACAAGTGCTTTAGCTACTTACTTTGGAATCGGAGCAATGTATGTGATGTTGTCAAATTTACGTGTTACGTGTGATTGGTAGTTTTTAAGTTTGACATTAAAAAGAAAGGGACAAAACACTGTGTAACTATACATCTGTTATACAATCTTTATTAGTAAGAGGGTAAGAATTTTATTTATTGAATATTTACGTCTACGTACTTATTTGATGATTAAATCTAGGCAAGCCGTCCTAGATGACGCTGTTTTACTTATGGTAATAATCATATAGAGTACTATTTATGGTTGCATAGTCTGCACACTAGCGCCGCCATTGGGAAAAAAATCATAGTGCTTAAATAAAGACGAATTTATGAATTATCTCTCTGTAGTGCACTCCGTAGAAGCTTTGCGGTTCTTTTTATCGCTTGAACAATATTTTCTATCCTGTCGTTTAGTTTAATGGAGATTTTTTGCGATAAGTGGCCACTTTTAACAATAAAACTCCATTTAACTAAATGACAGGCTAGAAAATATTGTTTAAGCGATAAAAAGAACCGCAAAGCTTCTTCTTTATTTAAGCACTATGATTTTTTTTCCAATGGCGGCGCTAGTGTGCAGACTACGCACACTAGTAACAACAAAGTACAAATAATCAACACAACATACGTAACTTTGAATTGTAGAAATATAGATTTGAAACATATTTTTTCCCCAGATACTTCCGGAAGATAGATATTTGAATGCAACACAAATGAAGGCTCCGCTAGCTAAAATGGTGAAGGCTATATCAAATGAAGACAAGATTATTTTTATTGGTGAGTTTTAGACAAACAAGCTTTGACTTGATTTTTGTATTTAGTCTTTCTGCATGCTGAAATATTCAGCGAAACATGTTGAACTTTTTATTTCATAACATCGACATTGTATCATACCGTGTTTCTAGCAGAATAAAAATTATGATTATGATTATTATGATTATGATTATTTGGTTATCTAGAGATGAGCAAAGGATCCGATTTTTACCCGACTGCTGGGTTTAAACCCAGTTATCGCCCATATACCATTTTCTTGAACTAAATAAAATCTTTAGAAATAAGAGATGTTTTATACTTTGAATATTTGTTTGTATTGTTTTAACAAGAAATTGTTTCTATAGCAACGTCACATTGACATATCAATAGAAATAAGAAAACAGTAATGAAATGAAATGTAATGAAATGAAATGAAAAGAAATGAAATATTCTTTATTCAAATAAACTTAGATATTAAGTGCTTTTGAATGGTCTATATTTTCCTACCACCCATTCGAGACTTTTTTAGCTGACAAGAAGAATGGGCGCAAGAAACTTAGTAAAAAGTTTATTTAACATACAATGTGGGTTTTTATTGGGTTTAAACCCAACAGTCGAGTAAAAATCTGGTCCTTTGCCCATTTCTAGTAACTCTATGCTTCCAAAGTAAGTAGGTACACACGACGGCACCTCAGACTATACATGTTGACCTTGAGACCGCCTTTATGCCCTACGTAATAAAAGCTGTTTTTGCATTTTAACTGTATAACCTGACGTGCTGTCGTGCGTACCTAGCTAAAGCACTGTATAATGGAAATAAAAAAAACAAGATATAAAAGTTTCGTTTCTCAAGCGGTTAAAAGATGGCGGAAAGTATTGAATAAATAAATATTTGACAACATCGCATACATTGCTCCGATTCCAAAGTAAGTAGCTAAAGCACTTGTGTTATGGAAATCAGAGACAACGGTGGTATTACAAACACCCAGACATGAGTCAATATAGAAAAGTTCGTTTTCTAAATTGACCCAACCGGGGATCGAACCCGGGACCTCAGAGATGGCGACACCTTGAAAGCCGGTGTACAAAGCCACTCGACCACGTAGGTTGCCATTGTTGCCGTAAATGAGTTTTTTTCAGACTGGTGACAAGGTAAAAGGAAACTAGTTATATATATCGAGAAATAAATGTATTTTAAACAAGTAGATTATTAAAGTTTTTCTTGGTCGTTTCGGGAACTTATCAATCTGCCCTCGTCTGTGATGTTGTAGCAAAATTAGACCTGATTCTAGAATTTAAAAAAGATACCCGTTTTATTTTACAGCTACATGTTCAGATCCGAATTCAGCAAGTCGCAATCCACTCGTATCTGTGTTCAATGAAACTATATTAGTGCCGAGAACTGACTACGGGACTATACAACAATTCTTTTATAACAAATTATCAAGGTATAAACTGATGTCATGCTTTTTAGAGTTCCATATTACCTTTAAAGAAAAAGCGAAACCTGGGGCCGTACCGGCTAACGCATCGAACTTCGGAAAGTCTGCCGGGCTTCAAATTAAAACAGATAAATCAAGCCCCAATCGGGCCAAAATGGCGAACCTCAATTCATGATGTCACACGAACATCGATATCTTCTGAATAACTTCGGCGAATAGTACAATACGAAACTCCTTACTTCAATTTATCTGTTTTAAGTTGAAGCTCGGCAGACCCGCCGAAGATCGATGCGTTAGCCGGTAGGGCCCCTGTTAAGACCATTTTCCATCTGCTTTACTGTCTGTCAGACCACTTTTCTCAGGGAAGCGTGGAGGTATCAAATTGAAATTAAAATCTATTCCACGAAAAAAGTTTCTAAAGAAAATCGGTCCGTGTGCGCCAGTTAATGCTCGTGACCTTCAATAGCCTAGCGGGTAGGCTTGTTTGCCTAGCGGCTAGGCTATTGAAAGTCACGTGCGGTCAAGGCTAGGCCCCTAGCCTATAGCCTAGCTCTAGCCACGCGCATTGACCAATGAGCTGCGAGTATTTAACTCCCTGGAGTTCGATTCGTAGAACGGAGTATAGTATCAAATACCAGCAGCTGCTTACGACTTCATCTGATTACGTAACTCTGTTGCTAACAATTCTCGATTGAAAACGATTTAAACCGCAGTTACAATGCTGCTTTAAATAAGATAGCTGTCACATTGGTTCTTACTAAAACAGCAATGTAACTGCGATTTCTGTCTGTTGCAATCAGCAACAAAGTTACATAATCAGGGGGCAGATCTCACGAACTTTCATTTCCGTTTTCTTTTTTTTTTTTTTCTTTTTTTTTATTTTTTTTTTTTTTATTCAGGATAATAAACAGTAGTACAATATTGATTACATGTATATCATTAAAATAAATTAGTATTAATTATTGTACGTACGTACCACCAGCACCATTATCCCCATCTTATCTATATGTAACATTGCCTCTGATTTTCATACTTCAAATGATTTAAATATACAGGGTTGATATCGTGGAATGGCACGGTGTAATAAAAATGACAATACTCATGACAACACATTACTTTGAACAATTTTAAACAATATTGCATGGTTAATCAATTCAGTTCGTAGGTGGGTATGAAATTTAAAGTAAGACAATTCATGTATTGGTTTTCAATTCAGTCTTATCCAATTTAAGTTTAACTTCTTTTTTAAATGTCCATGGTGAAAGTCTAAATAGATCGACATCTAAGAAATATTCATTATAAGATTGCATTAAACGATGGAGTGGAGCACGTTTGCCGGCATTAGTTCTACATGATTTGGGCGCAAACAAGCAGGAGGCACGACTTTCCCGTATACGTCGAGATCGGCCAGGCACACGATAATACATTTGGTTTGAGAGATCATTGCAATCAAACTTACTCTTACAAATATTATACAATACTCCACTTTTTTTTACTCCACGTTTCACTCCTTTGATATTCATTTTCGCGGCAATAAATAGCCTATCCTTTCCCATGGTCCAATCTTGATCTTTACAAATTGCTGTTTCCTTGTTCTCCACCTGAGGTCTCGTCTGGAGCATCAGGCATTGTTCTTTTCCGGCTCCCTCGTTACTGTAGCGCATCTGGAATGTTTGCTGATGCTAGTGTGGAGGATTTTTATGCACTGATGCGCATGAAAGTTGCGTCACTGGTGCGGAGAGTGCGGGAGAGTCGGAATTGTGTCCTTAGTATGATAAGACAGATTTGATACTGCTCTGATCAGCAGATTCACGGGACTTCATGTTATAAGAGCCCCGTGAGTTTGTTGAATGGTGCTCTTATCAATAATGTGATCAAACAATTTATTATTATTTGAAATTTTGAGATTTAAGCATTCACAAAGCTATTTTTATATAATACTAAATAATATACTAGAAAAAATAGGACTCGCACCAGATCATGTTCTCGGACGGGAAGTGACTCGGTAGCTCAGCGGTCAGAGCATTGGACCGGATATCCAAAGGTCGCGGGTTCGATTCCCGTCCGAGAACATGATCTGGTGCGAGTCCTATTTTTTCTAGTATATTATTTAGTATTATATAAATTTATTATTAATTAAATACAAACATGTCTTTTACTAACATAGTTTTTAAGAAATATTGTAACTAACAAAATATGGACAGAAGTCTGATAATAAACAATTTTTATTTTTTTTATTGTATGTCCTCGCGTTCCAACTGATGATATTATTACACTTATGACTAATTGTGATAATGACTAATTTTGACGACCTCCGTGATCGAGTGGCTTTGTACACCGGTTTTCAAGGTGTCGCCATTTCTGAGGTCCCGGGTTCGATCCCCGGTTGGGCCAATTTAGAAAACGAACTTTTCTATATTGGCTCAGGTCTGGGTGTTTGTGATACCACCGTTGTCTCTGATTTCCATAACACAAGTGCTTTGGCTACTTACTTTGGAATCGAAGCAATGTATGTGATGTTGTCAAATATTTATTTATATTTATTTAAATATTTATAACACCCGTATTCTAGAATAATGTTCACACGACCTTTGCCTTGCGAATGTACTGCGTTGAAGTAGAGCTCTATGATAATTACCTAATCTGAAATGTAACTTAACTCTATATAGACCAATTATTGTAAGAGTAAGTCCTTACAAGTTTGTTTAGATGATAAGATTATTTATGAGAGTACGTAACTTAGTGTTTTAAATTTCCATGGTTTTTGACGTTATTAGTTCATATATCGGCCAAACTAAACGCACAATAGCATACCGTATAAAGGAGCACATAAAAGCGGTCAAGAACAACGGTACGCAAAAATCGGCCATCGCTGAACATTTACTTCATTCGGACACAAATCACTGGATCGAGTTGCATAACCCTCAGATTATCTCAACAGAACGCCACTACATACCAAGAATGGTCAGAGAACCGATTGAAATTACCAAATACAAAAATTTCAATCGTGAAGATGGGTTTAAATTGTCGAGTGTTTGGAACCCCGTAATCCGGTTGTGTAAAAACAACATGAAATGTAAAAGCGCCGTTTCGCGTACAGATACAGTGAGTGTCGTGTGTCGTGAACAGATTCGAGTGAGTAGTGAGTTTGCAGACAGTGGTACCGGTATCGAGCGTAATAATAAAAGACTTAGACGGAGGGTAGACCGATTTGTCTGCCAATAACATCTACCCGCACGCAACAATCGACAGTTCTTCCGTGACCATGGCGCATGCAGCTGCGCCGAAATATCGGAGTCTCAAAAATAAACAGGTACATGGTGTAAATCCCGATATAGTTTATTCTAATACGTAAGTTAGGTTTTACTACGGGAGCGGGATGTTAATTAAAGTGGCCGTCACCGTGTATAACGTTTATTGTACGACTGAATAAAATTACAATTCATAAGTATCGAAGTGACGTAAAATGTCTACTCAACAAAATATAATAAATGTCGAGCGTGCTCGTACATGCTGCCAAAGAAGAGAAAGATGAATGGATGCTTAAGGCGGTGACGCCTTGTCTAATTTACACGCAGCAGTTACGATCACCTCGTTTACTATACTTTCGATGTCCGTATGGCGCTGTTGTGCCGTCGTCGTCGGTCTCTCGGTTAATGGCGGATGCCTCTGAAGATTCGCGCGGCAACGATATCTTCTCTTGTAAAGTAAAGTAAAAAATTGCTTTATTCAAATAAACTTAGTAATTAAGCACTTTTGAATCGTCTATATTTTTCTACCACCCGCTCCAGACTTTTTTTAACTGACAAGAAGAACAGGCGCAAGAAACTTATCAGCTTTAACAGAAATAAGTAACGATATTTACAAATTTAAATATATCGTTACCAAATACAATACATATAACAGATTATTAACAACAAGTACTTACTAGCAAGTTATTGTGTTACAACATTTCCACGCATTCTGGTCTTTCAGATAATCGTCTACTTTATAATAACCTTTAACCATGAGCGTCTTTTTGACATGATTTTTAATTCTTAATGTGCCCCAAATCATGGAACACATGATGATTACACCGCATATCGAGTAAAGCACGTAGTTGTGCGTGTCATGTGTCGATATTTTCACATTTAGCGTCTGTCTATCTTTCATATTGCTTTAATTATTAAATTATACCTAATTTGTTTGGTCCGGAGGTGAAGAGTCTGGTAATCTGTAATACAGTTCTACACAGTACAGATACCAGTCTCTCACATAGATTACTCTAAGTATATGTTTAACTGTAGGTTACGATATAATTAAGTCTATGGTTACGATAATGTCTTGTATTTACTCTGTGTGAGAGAACAATAAATGTCTTTTTATTTTTTTATTTATGATCGGTTCGTTTATGTGGTGGGTGGCCACATAATTAAGGACACCAGTCGTATTTCATACAAACGAGGTAATTTTGAAGCCTTGGTTCTCCGCCAAGGATAGACCTAGCCGTGATCTGATAATGGCTATCCATGAAGTGAATGGAGGAGATTCAGATCGCCATACACACCCAACTGGTCTGACCAGCATTCTAAGGGGTATAAGGATCACAGTTTTCAGTTTCAGGATTTCCATACATTTTTATGCTATTTTCGCGGTTTTTTCAAACATATCCTTATATCTCTTAGGATGTTGATCATATCAGTTGGATGTGTATGGCGATCTGAATCTCCTCCATTCACTTCCTGGATGGCCATCATCAGATCACAGCTAGTTCAATCCTTGGCGGAGAACGAAGGCTTTAAAGTTACCTCGTTTGTATGAAAATCGACTGGTGTCCTTAATTATGTGGCCACCACTTTACGTATTATGTGTAATTGGTAATAGGGACTTTGTGCGTCCGCGGGCACTGTGTGACCTCAAGTAATGATTGTGAATACGAGTGTACGTCTGCAGGACCACGAGGAAAAACTCGTCACTAAGGCTCCTATATCCCTCAAGTGGCGTCCTCATTTTAATTAAATTTATTGCTCGCTAAGTACATAATGTATCGAAAATTCACATGTACAGATTGAAGCTAAGGTTCTATAGTTTATTTACAAACAATGACTTCATTGAAATACAGTTCGTTGATGTAGTAGTAGGCACAAGAGCAAAATGTGGTCACTTTTAGCACTTTTGCGAACTACTACTACAATGAACAAAATTTTACTGAGGTTATTGTTTGTAAATAAACTATAGAACCTTAGCTTCAATCTGTACATGTGAATTTTCGATACATTATGCTACATAGCGAGCAATAAATTTAATTAAAATGAGGGCGCCACTTGAGGTATATAGGAGCCTTAAGGGGGGCTCCCATACAACAGACATGATTTTTTGCCGTTTTTATAGATAATGGAATAAATCACTAATCATAGTGAATACAGACCGTATTCACTATGATTAGTGATTAGTTTAGGTGATTAGTGATTAGGAGAAAACACGTGTGGGCAGCGATTGATTAGTGTGAGTGATTAGTAACCTGCTTAGTAAAGTGATTAGAAGCGTGTTCTATTTTTTTGCGAGTGGACTACGTGAAGCCTCGTCCCGCGCACCTCCCTTCCCTTTACTCGCAGCGTGCCTGCCACTAAACACGTCTGGACAGCACTGCAGTTGTTAGTGTTTAGTGTTTAGCGTCGTGCGTCGGACGCTCGTTTGACACAGCCAATAAACAGAATTGGACACTACTCGCACTACACACCTGCACTATTCACTCGCACCTACTAAACACTTGCACTCGCACTAATCAAAGTGAATACAGGCCTTTAGCACGGTAATTAACCGTGCCATTAGGTTTACCGTTTATCTCTCTACTATAAACTCAGATAAGATAATGCTAGTGTTTTACACCCACTCTACAAGTTGTTACAAAAATTCCCCCTAATGCTGAATATGGTATATAGGGACCATCAAACTTTTACTGTGGGGCCAACTCTGAAATCGCGAAAAAAAAAATCAGCTGTTTCATACAAAAATTAAAATCGAAAATATCAAAATTAGGGGTATTTTTGTAACACCTTGTATACTATTAATTTTTAAATTTTGAGTTTGTAGCATTCACAATGCTATTTTTATATAAAACTAAATAATATAGTAGAAAAAATACGACTCGCACCAGATCATGTTCTCGGACGGGAATCGAACCCGCGACCTTTGGATATCCGATCCAATGCTCTGACCGCTGAGCTACCGAGTCACAAGTGGGAACTTCAAATTTCTTCTAGTATATCAACTTTTACGCTGCCATCGCCATCTCACCAATGAACAAGGAATTACCTCGACATTCAATTGAAATACGTATATTTCCAGATATTTTAAACAATTTGATTACGATGATTAACCTATTTATTTATTATTGCAATGCAATATTTTTGGCGTAGAGTTCATTAAATAGAAATTAATGAAAATTGATTGGTTCAGGTGCAAAAAAGATTATATTGCTGTTTCATCTTTATAGATTGTCAAAACATCTGGAAATATGTTTCTTTCTAATGTGGGTGTATTTCCTCACATTGATGAAATTGCGCTGGCTTGCAGCGAAGAAGTAAAAAGTACTAGAAAATTTCGCCGCTCCCACTAGCGACTCGGTAGCATAATTGGTCAGTGCAATGGGCCGGAATCCCAAGGGTGCAGGTTCGAGTCCCGTCTGAGGTGCTACGGTTGAGTCGATATTTTCTAGTATTTTTTCTAATATTATTTTTCTTAACATAGTTTTGGTTTTTTTTGCTTTAGCATACGAAGCATGCCGAGGGACATCTGCGTCCAGGCTTTAGCTAAGCTACTACAGGGCTACGGTTTCGGTGTTATAGTTCAAGTTTATAACAGAGTTATGAATAACGAAAGAATTTTACGGTTAGTTCAGTTCATAAACTAACACTAATCAAAGGTTGCACTATTTATTATATTATTTTCACTTCTCATGCTCGTAAAGTTCGTCTTTATGTTGGGTATAGGCTGCGTAAAATCGCTTTTCATGCTCTAGTGCATAAAGTAAAATCTTTGTCTAAGTCTCAGACTCTGAGGCCCACTTGCAGTAACATTTACGAAATCTCGATTTTGTTAAACCTAGATGTAGCCCTTATGAAACTGTCAAAATTTTAAATGTCGATTTAAAAATTTGACATATTCGGATGAGTAAAGTCTAGGTTTAACAAAATCGAGATTTAGTTAGTTAAGTGGACCTTAGACAAAGGTCGTCAAGTAAACAGCCACACACGCAATTAAACTTGGTTAAATAAACTTGTTATTTCATTCTGTTTCTTCATTTTTATACATAAACCATGTTATATCATAAATTGATAAAACTAGGCAATATTATGTCTGTCCGTCTGTCACCAGGCTGTATCTCATAAACCACGATAGTTAATCAGTCGAAATTTTCACAGATGATGTATTTCTGTTGCCGCTATAACAACAAAATATACTAAAATATAGAATAAAATAAATATTTTAGGTATATATAAAGTGGCCACTTTTAGCACTTTTGCGAACTACTACTACAACGAATAAAATTTTACTGAGGTTATTGTTTGTAAATAAACTATAGAACCTTAGCTTCAATCTGTACATGTGAATTTTCGGTACATTATGTACTTAGCGAGCAATAAATTTAATTAAAATGAGGGCGCCACTTGAGGCATATAGGGGCCTTAAGGGGGGCTCCCATACAACAGACATGATTTTTTGCCGTTTTTATAGATAATGGTACGGAATCCTTCGTGCGCTGGACCGACTCGCACTTGGCCGTTTTTTTTTCAGATTAAATGTAACCCACCTCTCTATTCAAGAATTCTTGGAAGCGATAATGGAGGAAGATATACAGCCTGTAACTGTACAGGTATCTGTGTAAATTAATTTGACGACCTCCGTGGTCGAGTGGCTTTGTACACCGGTTTTCAAGGTGTCGCCATCTTTGAGGTCCCGGGTTCGATCCCCGGTTGGATCAATTTAGAAAACGAACTTTTTTATATTGGCTCAGGTCTGGGTGTTTGTGATACCACCGTTGTCTCCGATTTCCATTACACAAGTGCTTTAGCTACTTACTTTGGAATCGGAGCAATGTATGTGATGTTGTCAAATATATATATTAATATATTATATTTAAAAAAACCGAATCAAATAAGTAAATTATTCCAATTTACAGTTTTGTATGAAATAATGTAAATAGCACTTAATTTGAATTGGGTTAGTATTTTGTATTTTTTATTTAATAGAACCCTAGACAAATACTGCCTTAATCCGAATAACATCACAAGAAGAGTTAATTATGCTCAAGTTGCAAATCATTTTGGTATTACGTTTGTATGGGAAGCTCACTGTTCGCCGGACTCTTAAGTGGCGATAAGGTCGAAGGTGGAGGTGCACTTCGCCCGGAATCATGAGCCACTGAGGAACTGACTATCTTACCTCTAACTTATTGAATATAATAAAATTGACTGACTTAGGTAAAATGGTGGTACCTAGCTAGCCAACCAAACCGAGTACAAATGTACCCCCCTCCTAGTGATCGAACCCGAGATCCCTGCATCTTACAGGTGTGCAAACCACTAGACAACAGAGGCACCTGCATGTACCTGTAGCCTGAGCCTGTAGCACGAACTGCTATCGAGAAAAAAAACGCGCCTAAAAAAACGTTATGTTTAATTTTGTATGGGTTTGTACATACAGCGCCATTATCTACCGCCGAAAAGCGAAATAAAATTTTTGATAGACAATTTTCTTTATCGAGTAATTTTACGCACGTTTGTTTTCTTGATAATAGGGAATTACACCTTTTTTTGAAAACATGTTTATATTATTCTTGAGGTCGTAATAAACCAGCACAATTTTTATTTCAACTTTATAAAACCAAGAAATACCTTAAAAATTATTTTTTATTTATGATTTTGAATTATTGCGCAGAAACGCAAGCCGCCATGCTGTTTAGGCCCGTGACGTCACTCCGTCAGGCGTCAGGAAACAATCAAGAGTGGTTACAATGTCTTTTTACAAAAGTAACGAGAGTTTTTAAAATAATGAGTTGTAATGTTTTATCATTGGTGTCTTGTGCCTGATTGCAGTAAAACAAGTGTAAAATCTCCACTAAAATTGTGGGTTCAAGTGCCAAGTGACATCAAAATGAGAAAAACTTGGTTGAAACTGGTAAGAAGAGATCCAAAGAAATCCAAAAACAAACAAAAAAATATCCTGTTCACCTGATGGTCTCGTGAATTTTGTGTCTACTGGATATGCAAGAAGGATAAGCGATGTGAACATAATTGAACACAGCAAATTTTTAGATAGTTTGCTACCTAACACTTGCATTTTTTGATTCAAAATCAATCATGTGTTTTGAAGGATTAATACTTACACAGGCAACTTTGAGTTTATATAAAAGGTATTATTATATTATAATAAATAAATATATCAAATAATAAGTATAGTTTTTTTTATTTCCATGGTGCACTCACTGTATAAAGATGATGTTGGTCCATCACAGCCGAGTTGATTTGAAGAATGGGTCAACTTGGCCACCATGAAGATGTTAAGGATATAATAATGTTCATTTCAATGTCATGTGCATGTGGAAAATATGTGAATACATATGCACTATACATAGGGTAGGGTAGGAGAATAGTCAAAGTCAAAGTACAAAAAACTATTCAAATAAACTTAGTAATTAAGCGCTTCTGAATCATCTATATTTTCCACCCATTCCAGAGTTTTATAACTGACAAGAAGAACAGGTGCAAGAAACTTATCAGCTTTAACAGAAATAAGTAACAATATTTACAAACTTAAATATTATATCATGATCTGCTATTGTTAATCTGGCTGTCATCAGTCAAGTTTATGGTCACTCGGTTATGTCCTGTCTCTTTAACTTAAATTGGAAATTTGATTATATGAATAACAGAAATAAACACTTAATTGAAATATATCTTTATTACTTTACAACAGTTACCAAATACAATACAACAGATTATAAACAACAAAGTAGGTACTTATATTTGCAAGCTATGTGTTACATTTTTTCCATGCATTTTGGCCTTTCAGATAATTGTCTACTTTATAATAACCATTACCCATGAGCGTCTTTTTAAAATGATTTTTAAATTCATGCAAAAGTAGATCAATCACTTGTTGTGGAACTATACTAATCAAGGTTATGCGTTTCCCCATAAATTAACCTTTTGCATCGCACACTGCTGTCTGCAACCATCTCCTTAGATTTTCTTTTAGAAATTTCTTTTGCACACAAAATGTTTATCGATGAGCCAACCTTAGCCAGATTCGATTTCTTCCATTAAAACTCAACCGAAGTACACGACGACAGGGCTTCGGTTCGGCGGTGTACATCGTAACACCAAGCTTGCAGCCACCTTCTGACGAGGGACAATCGTAGCACTTAACACTACTCACAGTCTCTTCCTGTTCATTCACATTATGTGTCAATCAGTACATAGGGCTTGGAACGCACTTTATGTTCCAGGCATACCGTACACTACAACGCACGTGTTTTGAACCCGTTTGAGCTGCACATAGCCTATTGCGTCGTCAGATTCCCTTCCGGACCTGATAACAAAATAAAAATAATAGGTTATGTTGGATTGTAATAGTAAACAAACGTGTAATAAAGTATTATCGTGTTGTGTAGTACTTAATGTTGGAAAAAACTTGATATGATAGGTACTTACATTGCTGTTTTAACATTTCTCCACTCTGCAGAACAGAAATCGGGATTGGACGCAAAAAATTTCGCCACCATATCGTATTTATTTATATATTGTTGGTAGATTAGTACTTTGTGCTTCCACAAAACCGTCTTCCATGATGCGATTTTAGTAAAATAAAGCATAAAAGTCCACAGGCGTGATAATCACATAAAATTATAAAATAACACAGTACGACGAGTACGAAATCCTGTTTGCTTACTGTCGGGCTGACGTCACGTCAGAATCCAATATGGCGAATGGCGTTTTGAACATTTGAAGAATAGATTAAAAAAGACGATTTTTTAAATTGAATTATAAAATGTATATTGCATTTTTATGAATAAATATCGACATTTCTCATTCACTTTTTATGAAATCTATCATAAACATGCATTTTTATATTGTTTCTTACATGGTGTAAAATACCCTATTGTGTTCGTGATAGGGCTACGTTTTTTAAATATAAGTACCGAGAAAAAATGCATTTATGCATCCCCCCGCAGGTGAGTAGGGGGTTCGTTTGTGAGGCTCGCCAGGAGGAGACGTTACGGCTCCCTCCACGACCGCGTCCCGAGGTCCCACCGAGCCAGTGGCTCGATGGGACCCCGGGAGGGGGGAATACCCACTAAAAACCCGGTACTTGCCCTTATGCGCTGTTGGTTGACCCTGAGGGTCTCCTGTGTGAATCGCCTGCTTAAGCCCAGCGGTGGTCCGGTTTCCTGGGCTCCCTCGCGGTTGGGAGATGGCCGAGCAAGTTTAACCATCTCCCCAGTGCTCCCCTAGCACTGGAGAGATGGTTAAACTTGGTCGACCTACCTACTGATTATATTAATACTCTTTTCTTTCTTCTAGGACTACCAAGTTTACGTCGACTTCTTCATAGCAAACCATTCCTCTCTGCAAAGAGAAAGAGAAGAATATAGAATCATTAATGAATACAGAGAAGTTATTTACAAAAAGGCGGCAGAAAAAAGGAAGAAACGAATGGCAAATTTATAAAAGTTTAAAAAGGGCCTATTACAAAAGCGAATCACGATAGTCGGATAGATTTACTTGATTTTGAACCTGTTTTCTATGCATTACGGGTTAGCGCTTGGCTTTCACTTCACCTGATGTTAAGTGACGATAAGGCCAAAGGCGGAAGCGCACTACACCCGGAATCCTCACCACTGAGGAACTGGCTATCTTACCTCTAACTGCCGGAACACAACAATTCTTAAATTGTTGTTATGGCGTCAGACTTAGGGAAGATGGTGGTAGCTATCCAGGCGGACTTGAAGTAAACCCTACCACCAATCAAACCGAGTAAAATTTACCCCCCTACTGGGAATCGAAACTGGGACCCGACAATCGTGAATAACCTTACAGATTTCTTCTGTCGGAATTGAGACACATTATCTGCTGATTCAGGTTAGTTTGCATCTTTTAACTGTTTTCGGAAGATGAACAATATCCTCATGTAACATTATTTATTAATAACAAACGCTGGTAAAAGTATTCGACATTTGCGACATTTTGTCCAGGGTAATGATTAAAAATGATGATTTCTCTAAAAAGAAATCATCCTTTATGAAATTAAGTATCATTTTATAAACTATCATGCATCCATATAATAATATTATCTATTTAATTGAAATAAATCAACAAAAATAGACATAGTCACCTACTTACATTCTGACAAGGTGCACTTTATTTTGTATCACATTAGTTTATCATTTTGAGTTGGTCTGATTGAGTTGATTTGTAGGTAAAAAGTGTCATTAAAAGTAAAAAAATTGTACCTATATTTTGATGTACTAAACTTAATAAACTATTTTCAGGATAAAATTACACATTTGTTATTATATTTCTGATTAGAGTGATATAAACTAGGCACTTTACGTACCTACGACCAGACCAGTGACACTTCACACTTTAGGTATAAAGCTATACGCGGTGGACTCGATCGGCCGGGCCAATGCACAGGGCTGCCGCACGCCAGTCACAAGCACGTTAGTTCAATACGCACTCACGCGCTCGCCGTTACAAATATGTTCCAATATTGTTGTAAGTTTTTCTTATACCATAGTACGTACAATCGCTTTTCTTTTATGATATGCTGAGTTCATATTTTGAAACAAGACAACCCTAACGACGTCAGAAGATATGAGAATACGCGATAAAAAGAGGCAACTTCTAGGTGAATATAACTGGAAAGCAGCGCTGTGCGATCTGAATTGCACTTTATTTTGTCGGAGCAAGAGTCGCTATTTATTTAAATGATCTTGCGGAGTTTCCCTTCTGTACTTGTACTATTATGTATTCTGTGCTACGACTTCAAAATCAGCAGACACGTGTCACGTGTGACTCATTCAATATACTAGAGTTGAGTCGTTCGTGAATGAATCCTTCAATTGGACTAGTTCACTCATCAAGTATATCTCCTTCATTCGGGTCCCAATTACTTCAGTACTTCATTTAGTTCACACTTCACTGAAGGAGAGTAAAGCGGACGGATAGATTACGAACACCGCGTGCGGAAGCGAGACAGTTGCACGGCTCGGCGGCCAGCGGTCGGTCGCAGTCAGAGTGCGCCCGCACTCAATTTGACTTCAACAACCCTTATTGCGCAAACATAAAGGCTTAGTTTTACATAACGACAAAGTGACTCAAATGGACTATTGAAGTACTGAGCCAAGTGAACTAGATGAACTAAATGAGCTGAATGTGTGATACACTTCATCTAGTTAAATTGAACTATATCACTCTTTACACTTCAGTGAAGTATTTTGCGCATGTCTACAATATACGTGACGGGTTATTTCACTTGCCGGACGGAACGATTGAAGTAAACAAGATTTCCAATCACCCTGTGTATAATAAAATATAATTGCACGTGAAGAGAAAACAGACGGGACGAGACGGGAAAAAATGTACGGTAAACATCGGGACGAGACGGGAAAACATGTACGGTAAACATCGGGACGAGACGGAAAACATGTACGGTAAACATCAGGACGAGACGGGAAAACATGTATGGTAAACATCAGGACGAGACGGGAAAACATACTAAGCTAAGTACACAGCAAGCTTAATACTTGCGCGTAGTGCTAGCTTAACTTCTGTAGTCTCCCTATTTTGTGCTCAAATTGTTTAGAGCGTAGCGGAGATTCCGTGTCGGTGAAAGCTATCTATGTGTGCGTTGCTCGAGCGAAAGTAGTAAGTACTAAGCTATACTTCTATAGTAAGTCTCTTTATCAAAATAAAGAGAGCCACAACTAGGCACAGATGCCTTGTTATGGCTCGCCAGCGATAATCGCGGAGCTAATTATTATTATAATAAAGACGAATAAGATTAAAGTTTGCTCTATACGTAACGAGAAGGGGACGTGCTACATATTTGACGACCTCTGTGGTCGAGTGGCTTTGTACGCCGGTTTTCAAGGAATCGCCATCTCTGAGGTCCCGAGTTCGATCCCCGGTTGGGTCAATTTAGAAAACGAACTTTTCTATATTGGCTCAGATATGGGTGTTTGTGATACCACCGTTGTCTCTGATTTCCATAACACAAGTGCTTTAGCTACTTATTTTGGAACTGGAGCAATGTATGTGATATTGTCAAATATTTTTTTCTTTTTTTCTTTTCCCGTCCCGTCTACGTCCCGTCCCTTTTGTGTTTTCGTCACGTATATTTGTTGTTACATGCATCGATGGCAAGAATTCGCCCCGTTCCGTCTGGGACGTGATAAAAAATCCGTCACGTTCACTTCAGCCAATCCCGTTACAAGATCGAAAATCCCAAACCACTAAATTCATATATATTTAATATTTTCTTTTACTGTAAATTGTCTACAAAAATTAAATATTAATATTTGACAACATCACATACATTGCTCCGATTCCAAAGTAAGTAGCTAAAGCACTTGTGTTATGGAAATCAGAGACAACGGTGGTATCACAAACCCAGACCTAAGCCAATATAGAAAAGTTCGTTTTCTAAATTGACCCAACCGGGGATCGAACCCGGGACCTCAGAGATGGCGAGTAAACCGGTGTACAAAGCCACTCGACCACGGAGGTCGTCAAATAACATTAACAATGAAAAACTCGAATTAACAAAACGGATGTTTACATTAAAGAACAATGAAGTTGAATACTTTAAGTTTAATGTTTAAAGATCACGTACTACTAAACATTCTTCATTTAATTACAATAAGTGGATCACGCAACTCTTGTTGAGTGGTTAAGTTGAAATAAAGTGCATTTTTTTGTACAATGAAAAGTGGTAAAGATAATCTCGGTTTTGAGATAGGAAAACCTGTGTTCTATTTGAATTCGAATCATCGAATGGTGACTGAAAAACGAAGCCATGAAAAACGTAAGTACCTACTTGTAACTTTCATATATTATTTGATTGAATCTGGCATTACTTGGCGGAAGTCCCAAACCATTGTGAAAAGAGAAATATATGTAGCTTACTCCCGCAAAAAATATATGCAGGATGCACCGCCCGCCCGCCCGCAAAAAAAAACCGAAACTGTGTTAGTTCACGCACGATCTAACTCCTGAGGATGCTCCGGGTTGGGGCGAAACACGTGTAGAGTAGTCTAATTGGTGAAGGTGCAAGGTGTGTCGCTGTCTTGCTAAATGCAGGTATTGTGCACTGATATGTTTGTGGTGTGCATGTGCATTTGTTTGCGGGCGGGCGGGCGTTGCATCCTGCATATATTTTTTGCGGGAGTAAGCTACATATATTTCTCTTTTCACAATGATTTCATATATTTACCTCCGTGGTCGAGTGGCTTTGTACACCGGTTTTCAAGATGTCGCCATCTCTGAGGTCCCGGGTTCGATCCCCAGTTGGGTCAATTTAGAAAACGAACTTTTCTATATGGTACCTACTAAATGATATGTTTAAGGGACGTAAAATGAAATGGCACAATCTTCATAACTTTAGTTTTTATTTACTTTATGAGCGGCAGGGCTTCTCTTGCCATGTTGCCATACACTTTTGCCACTTTAGAAACCTAGGGATTTTATGGTTGTCAAATCATGGCCCCCATACATAAACACGATATGACGTCGTACACCATGACGTATGCAACATAATCAGAGGGCCTAGTACGAGTTGGTATTTTCACTAATTTTCGAATCGATAAGATATTATCTTATACAAGGTGTTACAAAAGTACCCCTAATGCCGAATATGGTATATAGGGACCATAAAACTGAACAACTTTTACTATGGGACCAACTCTGAAATCGCGAAATAAAAATCAGCTGTTTCATACATTTTGATATTTTCGTAATTAATTTTTGTTTAACAGCTGATTTTTTTCAAAGTTGGTCCCAATAGTAAAAGTTGTTCAGTTTGATGGTCCCTCCCTATCTACCATATTCGGCATTAGGGGTACTTTTGTAACACCTTGTATATTCTATCGTTTTCTCTCTTTCACTCCCTCACATTGACTAAGAGCGGTATGTCCGAGTTAACTATGCGAGAAGTGGAAACACTAACTCGTGCTAGGCTCTCAGGTGGTTGAACTTAAATAGTTACCTACCTACTAGCTTTTTTTCTTTCAGAAAACACTGGAGATCTTTTCACGTCAGAGCTGATGATACACAACCTGGCAGACAGCAATAACAGGAAGAGCTGGAGGTACCTGTTCTACGAAGACGAAGATTCAGAGTAAGTATTTAAACCAAGAAAAATTTTTTTTTTGTTATAAAAACGAATAATAAAATAAAAAACAAAACTAACAATAAAAACCAAAAATAGCACGAAAGTATTAAAAGGACATTATAAACATATGAAAGTGATATTTGATAACCTGATTATTTATTTCATTGACTTCATTTTGTCTTCTTCTTCTTCTTTTTTTGTTATGGCAATCTACTTTCCTCTTGGAAGTAATTTTTGCCAGTGTCAAGTGTTAAATAGTTCAGTGGTAGATATTGTGTAATTTTTCATTAGAATGCGGGTGCATCGCATTCCAATGCTGCTTGGAGCATTTGGCACCAAGTATATCAAGACAGTTTACTTGGTTAGTTCTGCCGAGGAAGCCACCACTTCAATAAAAGTCTCAGCTTCACACAACCAAGATCGCACCTATTTCAATTATCCCACATATTGTTCAGTTGCGTAGACACTTGTACCATATAACTGCACCAATTTTAAGACACAATATCCACTATGAATCAATTTGAAAATAATTAAAATAGACACCAAACCGAACTCGACAAAATGGTGCCAAAAAACTCCTTCATTTTGTCAGTTGCAGAAATACGTTTTGTTAACTTTTTAACAGAGAAAACAATATCAACGAAACCTCTTTTAAAACAGATATTTTCATCTTACGGTTAAACCTGACTGATTCAAGCCTCCAAATTTTCTTAGTAGATTAAACTAAACACACAATATCAATATGCCAGTTGATTTTTTTTAATAAACGTAGGTAGATTTTTATTAAAACAAAAACTGATTTATCGTCGCAAAACTGCTTGTCATGAGTGGGATAGTTAAATGTAATTTCGACAGTTTGAGCGAGACTGTTGTGGCTGTTTACAACAACTTTTACTATGGGTTCAACTCTGAAATCGCGAAAAAATCAGCTGTTTCATACAAAAATTAAAATCGAAAATATCAAAATGTATGAAACAGCAGATTCTTTTTTCGCGATTTCAGAGTTGGTCCCATAGTAAAAGTTGTTCAGTTTGCTGGTCTCTATATAGCTAAAGCACTTGTGTTATGGAAATCAGAGACAACGGTGGTATCACAAACACCCAGACCTGAGCCAATATAGAAAAGTTCGTTTTCTACATTGACCCAGCCGATCGAACCCGGGACCCCAAGAGATGGTGATGACATGAAAACCGGTGTGCAAACCACTCGACCACGGAGGTCGCCAGAATTAGAAGACCAGAATTAGGAGGTAGCCATTAATAGATTGATGCAATGATTACAGCGCACAACGCTTACACGTGTGCATAATGATGAGCATAAAATAATTTTATCGACACAGTAAATGCTGATAAACTCCATTGTCGCAATGATTCATTAATGATAGTAATAACAGATATAAATCTATGCAAATTATACAAATTCTGGGGTCGAAAGAAACCTACTTACTATTTAAAAAAAAAGTGATTTTAGTCACGTGACGTGACAGGTGCACAACGTATTTTTTGTCTATTCATCAAAATCGGAGTAAGTGATGGCGTAGAGACAATTTTTTTTTTCGAAATTTGACCAAGAATGTACACACGACAGCACGTTAAACTGCCAAAACAGCATTTATTACGTGGCATAAAGGCGACCTTAAGGTCAACATGTCAGTTAGTATCCTTAGCACGAACAGCTATCGAAAAAAAAGCGCGTAGAAACTTTCGATAGAGTAAATTTGTTTGAAAAATTTGTACAGCGCCATCTACCGCCGAAAAGCGAAATTATTGATCTGCCCCGCCCCCCTACTCAGATGGATAACATTCTATACGTTTGAACGCTACGCTTACTTTTGAAGCTTAAATATGAGCAATATACCTACGATTAAATCACATGTCGCAAACTTTTATAAACAGACTTATAATTTTTGCTGCGCTCAATGTATAAATCATGGACTTTGATATATTGTATGGAATTGACAAACTTACGGCACTTAATTTTATAGTTAACTGCTTATTTACAGTAAGCGTTACGTTTAAACGCATAGAATGTTGGCTATTTGAGTAGGAGAGCTGATCAATACCCGTAGCACGAACAGCTATCGAAAAAAATAACGCGCGTAAAAACATTCGATAGAGTAATTTTGTATGGGAAATTTGTACAGCGCCATCTAGCACCGAAAAGCAAAATCCAATCTCCCATAGATAATTACTCTATCGAATACTTTTAGGCGCTTTTTTCGTATTTTGGTTTTTTTTATTTAATAGAACCCTAGACATATACTGTCTGAATCCGAATAACATCACAAGAAGAGTTAATTATGCTCAAACTGCAAATCATTTTGATATTACGTTTGTATGGCAAACTCACTATTCGCCGGCGTCTTAAAAAGTAATATTGCTTCATTGCTTTGTGTAAACTCATGAGTGTAGGTACTGCACCTAAGTCGTACTTATTTTTTAAATTTTGAGATTTTAGCATTCACAATGCTATTTTTATATAATACTAAATAATATACTAGAAAAAATAGGACTCGCACCAGATCATGTTCTCGGACGGGAATCGAACCCTTTGAATATCCGGTCCAATGCTCTGACTGCTAAGCTACCGAGTCACTAGTGGGAACGTCGAATTTCTTCTAGTATATCAACTCTTACGCTGCAAGCCAGCGCCATCTTACCAATGTATTCGTACTTATTTATTTATGAATGCTAGAAATCTATTATTTATTCACGAATGCTAGAAATCTTCATTCATAGTAGCAGGAAGATAATTAATATGTATGTGCATTGAAATCAGTTTTGATTAAGTTTACCTTATGATAGAATCGACTTGAATGCATATATGTATATTTTACGTATTATTTTAACAGCTATCTTGAAGTCAACATTATTATCAAGGTGACAGTATCTCTTGAACTAATATTATCATTTCCGATGATTTTATCTTAAACCAACGTTCTATAGTCGAGCCTTTTGTTAAATGTTTGTTAAGACAAATTAATCTATTATTTCTTTTTTGTAAATTGTACCGCCTGTTAAGTCGTTTTGTTTAATTTATTTTTTAACCCACTTCAAAAAAAGTAGGAGGTTCTATATTCGTCTGTTTATTTGTTTTTTTATGTATGTCCACCGACTGTTTGTTGCAAATCGTAAATCTGGAAAATCCAAAAAAGAACTAAATCTATCGGAAAATCTGATACAATAAAAACTTCTTCTTTTATTGTTTAGCTGTCAAAATTTCACAGATTATACATAGATAAACAATGTATATCTAATTTACTTTTTTTCTCATTTCCATTAAAAAAATACTAAAAGAAAAATCCACGCAGACGAAGTTACGAGCGACCACTAGTGATCTGGGTTATCTTTTTCCTTTTTAAATATGTACAGTATCCGTAGCATAAACAATATAGAGAAAAAAACGCGCGTAAAAAAAATCGATAGATTAATTTTGTATGGAAAATTTGTACAGCGCCATCTACCGCCGAAAAGCGAAATTAAATTATCCATAGATAATAATTAGTGCAATAACACGATAGAGAAGAAAACTTAACTATTTTTATGGTCTCAAAGGAATTATTGGCAAAGTGGGTCGTGATTTATTATTTAGTTGGTTCGACTGTACATAATAAAAATTGTCTGACTATTGTGTGTAAATACGTGTGTAGTGCGCCGGCAGCAGGGTGCAAAGGGGTGAACATGCAGCCATTTCCGGAAAAAATACATAGAAAAAAATTACATTTACTTTATTAAGACAGAATTTATAAAAAGTGAAGGCGTTTAGGATTCTGTCGAGTTCAGCACCTTATCAATAAATTCAGTATTGTTATTAAGTAAATTTAGGGGCTGACATGAGCCAACTAGCGCCGCCAGTCGATTTTATTTTATTTATTCTAAATAAGCCCCATTTCTTAAAAAAGGAATCGAACCGAACTCCTAGGGCAAAATACTCGCAACACATTGGCCAATGCGCGTGGCTAGAGCGATGCTATAGGCTAGGCTATTGAAGGACACGCGCATTGACCAATGGGTGCACACGGACCGATTTTCTTTAGGAGCTTGTTTCGTGGAATGGACTTTAGGGTTTTTTTTAACTATAAAGGATTTAGCAAGGAAAAAGGTGAGTGCTTAAGAGGGAAAAGGAAAGTGATTATTAAAGACAACTTTAGGGTTGTCTTTATGCATTTTTCCATACAAATAAAAAGCAAAAATCAGCCATGTGGTGGTGTTCCGGTTTTATAATATTTTTTCGGGGTTGTATGCATGGTATACCATATTAGGCTTTATAAAGGTATTTCGAACAGCTTGTATAAGTAGTACGGTATTTATTTAAATTTTTCCCTATGCATATACCCCATATGCCCTAGTAGCCTCACTTCGAATTTTTAAGACCCCCTTTCATTCCCTGTTGCAAAAAATATAGAAACATTTTTATTCCTCTGTTATTTGAAAAATAGTTGGGCAAACGTCATCTAAAACTATTCCAAATTTCAAGTTGATAGCATTAGTAGTTCTCGAGATATCCAGCTGTGACAGACAGACTGAGTCGCACCATAAGGGTTCCTTTTAACCATTTTAGTAAGGAACCCTAAAAAAACAAAATGACTCACATCACAAGTGTTATTTGAATGAAGGTATTCTTTAACTCTTGACAGACGAGGACAAGTCTACCGACGTTACTTAATTATTATGTTAATTATCATACAGTTGTTCAAATGCTGGCATAAATAGATAACAGAGTAGGTAGGTACCGCAATGTTTTTTTATGTCTATAGTTTTCACGCCAGTCAGAGATCGCGCGCGTAAACGAACGCACACGCGTTCCATTCTAAATTTAAATTTGTTTTGGATGTAAACAAGGCCAATACGAGTTGTCGCACGGCCAAAAAGTTTTCGGTAAAAAAATAAACAATACATACTCTTTGGTGTTTTCTATTTTTTTTGTGTTAACTTTTTCACGCGCCTATTTTTGTGAAGTTTGTTTGTGTGATTAAATTAACTTGAATAATACTCAGTTTATTGGAAGCAAATGCAAATTATTACGCTTGATAGCGAGTGATATTGATAATGAAATAGTTATCTGTGAATTAACGCAAATAGGTTTTGAGTTAGTGTAAATTTTCCATCACTGTTTAGGTATTTTTTGACCGCTTGACTGCAGAGGTTGGTTTACTTTTTACTTTATACTTAAGAGCCTATTTCACTTAAGTTAAAATTAATATACAATACGAATTAATTGACAATAGACATTGATTCGCCGCAACTTCACTCGAGAATTAATGGCAAAAAGAAAAATTACAGATAAGTACCCACCGCAAGCGCTTTGTACCGCTCTGTACTTAAGAGCTTATTAAACCTCCCTGAATTCCGGACCCGTTATTCAGGGTCCGATTTAGCACCCGTTATTCAGCCGCCAGAGCTAGCTGATTACACCTCCCTTGATTCAGGGTCCTTAATAGAGATGGGTGAATGAATCAAATATATATCGTATCGATATTATTTTAAATATATCATATTAATATGTAAAAATAACAAAATATCGATATATTGATATTTCGAGAAAAAAATATAAACGATATATCGATCACGGAAATATGAATTAATGTAAGGGACAATATCCCGAAAATGAGTTATATACACCGTTGGATTCGGAATTTTACGCGCCATCGAATGGTATACTTGAAATGTTGATATCTTGAAAAAATAAACAATTTTTTGTCCCTTACATTACACATTTTAGAAGGTCCTAAACAAATCTTTACCACAAATTTTGACGTATCATGCACTTGTACAAAATGTCATTTTAGTTTTAAGGTATGTCTCATAAAAACTTATATATGGCCTTTACCCTAACCATGTTTTCGTTTTTTCTAAAACTGACCAGCCTTACGTTACTTTATGATTTATGTATTTGGCAATGATGTCCCTTACATTATTGTGAATACAAAAAATTAAACAAAAAATAATCATTAAAAGTATTTATTTTTATTCTGCGTTTAACATAATTAGTCTCAATGTTAACAATGATGGCACATTATAGGAAAAATCATTTTTGAATGATAATCAACTGTTTATATAACCAAAAAAATATATTCCAAAATTTCAAGTTCAATAGATTTTTTTAAATAATTATGGTTTTTGAATTATAATTAAAAAAAAACAATTCAATAAGAAATTTTAGTATTATAGCCATTTAATATAAAGAACTTAAGTAATATAATAACGATGTTCACACTACTAATTTATACTAAACCGTATTAATTAAGGGCCGATTGTTGCAAAGTCAGGTAAAATTTAATCGTAGAGTAAACTTTATAATGTAATACGAACGATTGTTAAATATGTCACGTCAAATATCAAGGCATTTAACGATGGTTAGAGCTTACTCAACGACTAAATTTTATCTGACTTAGGTAAAATTTGCCTAAAGCAAAAATTCTACAACCTAATTGTTAACTGCAGCAGTTTGCATTATCAACAATCCAACGAAACATTATAAACAACATAATAACGTTCTCAACTATCCAAAAAAAGCTCAAACAGGTTAAGTGGAGGAAATTATTCCCTACTAAACTCTTCGTCTTAGTCTTATATTTTAAAGTGTCTTTAATTTAGTTTCATAAGGAATACTTAAGTAATCCTTGTGATATGTTTTAGGTATAATACATTTTTCACAAAGTGTTATTAAATCATTAAACTTGATGACGAAGACTCTAGTCACAGATTACTAAATAGTTTGCTCTAGTAGGGAATAAGTTCCCACTTATGAAATTTTTATGATTTCATTCTTATTTTTAATCGCATCGCGACCTGTTTTCTTCCTCCTCTTTTTTTGGATTGTAGATAACATTTTTATGTTGTTTATAATGTTTCGTTGGATTGTTGATAATGCAAACTGCTGCAGTTAACAATTAGGTTGTAGTATTTTCGCTTCAGGCAAATTTTTCCTAAGTCAGATAAAATTTAGTCGTTGAGTAAGCTTTAACCATCGTTTAATTCCTTGATATTTGACGTGACATTTAAAAATCGTTCGTATTACATTATGCATTTTACTCTACGATTAAATTTTACCTGACTTTGGAACAATCGGCCCTTAATATGGTTAAGTATAAATCAGTAGTGTGAACATTGTTATTATCTTACTTAAGTTCTTTATAGTAAATTGCTGTATTACTAAAATTTCAAATTGAATTGATTTTTTAATTATAATTTAAGAACCATAATTACTTGAAAAAATCTATTAAACTTGAAATTTTGGAAAAAATTTTTTAGTTGTAAAAACAGTTGATTATCATTCAAAAATGATTTTTCCTATAATCTGCCATCATAGTTAACATTGAGACTGATTATGTGTAACGCTGAATAAAAATAAATACTTTTAATGATTAATATTTGTTTAATTTTATGTATTCACAATAATACCATATTTTTTGATCTAAATTAAATCAAGTTAACCAATTTGCTTTTGAAAGTAAAAATTAATATAGTATTTAGTTAAGATACAGCAATAACTTAACCCAAAAGGGTACCTTACTTCAAAAAATACTAATATTATTTTGTCAATATGACTGATACATTAATGCGGAGTATTTTTGTGTTAAATGCAATTAAGGTAAAGAACGTATTTACATTTATTTTTAATGTAAGAGACATGCTATTTCGGAATCCATAAAGATAATTGTAATTTTGCTTGCATAGCTTTATAGAACCCTCAAACCTAAGTAACTTTGCCATAGGCATCAAGTAAGTAGAATAAAAAGTGAAAAAAATACAAGCAATTATTATAAATAAAATTTGTTTTTTGCTCCTCCTGAAAAGTAGACCTTTGTCCCTTACATTAATTCATATTTCCGTGATCGATATACTATAGCTATATTAGAAAAAAAATCTATATTTTGATATTTTTTACAAGGCAACTAAACACATGCAGCCTACTTATGTTAAAAAACTTTGTTTTTGGTCGAATACAAGACATGATAAGATCTTAAAAAATATCTAATTTGATACGGTTTTCATGTGTGGAAATATCGATATATTGAGAAAAAAAATATCGATCTAATGATAATTATATAGAGAAAAAAATATCAACGATAATATCATATTTAAAAAAATAAATATACCTAACGATATTTTTTACTAGCGATGCACGACTCCGAATGATTCTACTTTTCGACTAATTCGTAACTACTGATTTGGATATTCGAATGGCAATTTAGTACCTAGTATACTAATGTCTATGTTCGAATAATAACTACTAATTGCTTAGTACTATAAATGTCAAATGTACGTAGATCCCAACCAAGCCCGAGTGCAATCAAGAAACTGGCAGAAATCGCAGTTACATTGTTGCTTTAAGTAACATAGTTTTTTTTTTTATTATTATTATAAAATTAACATGAATATCACATTTATTCTTACTAAAGCAGCAATGTAACTGCGATTTCTGTCAGTTTCAATCAAAAGTTTTTAGCAACGAGTTACATAATCAGGGGGCCGAATGTATCGACTGACTGTTCGTGTGTTCTCAACTCGAGTTCAACCATTCTACAGATAAAGCGAGTATTCCGATATTTAAAGTCCCCATAAATTGCGAGTAACGCAGGGTGTAATCACCAACTTTCAAAATCAAATTTGTAGTTTATATCATTCTGATGTTATTTTATTCCATTTTTTGGGTTTATATTACAATACAATACTTACATCTGTTTTTAGTATAATAGGTCAATTTGACAACCCTTAACCCATAATTTAGAGACTTGTATTCTATGCAGACATTTATATAGGTAGGCCAATTAACTAGAGAAGATTTATATTTATTGATTTTTGTAATGACAAAATAAATGTGGTATTTTATAATTTATGGGTCGTATTCACCATTGTTTTCAGAATTTGAGAATTTTAAATATACTACAGATCGATAGTGGAGAAAAATCTAAATAAGATGGCATACAAAACTCATTTTGGCCAAAATATTACGCCCTTTGAGCCGCAAAGTATCGATAAACGCAGTTCATTTAAACAAACCCTAGCGTCGTCAGAAAGAGAGAGAAGAGACGTCGTAGGAACTGTAGCGGTGTCCGATCTGAATTGCGCTTTATTGTGTCGGAGTAAAGTCGCTATTTATTTAAATGACTACTGCGGCAGAGCGTCCTAAATGCGATTACACTGTCCTTAATGTAGCACCCTTTCTGCCGAAGAACATTTCATCCTGAATTAAGGGTGCTAGGTAGGATCCTACCTTCCTAACTGCAATTAAACGTCTCGGAATTAAGGAGCGGCTTGATAACGGGTCCGGAATTCAGGATGGTTTAATAAGCTCTTTAGCACGAACAACTATCGAAAAAAATTACACGCGTAAAAACATTCGATGGAATAATTTTGTATGGGGAAAATTTGTACAGCGCCATCTACCGCCAAAAAGCGAAATGAAATTTTCCATAGATATCGATTACTTTTTTACCAGATTGCAAGAGAAGGACCCGTTAATTTACGCGCTTTTTTTTCTCCATTGATGTTCGGGCTACAGGTACAGAACTGAAGTTGGTCACTTCTGTTGTACATTGTTAAATTAATCGCATTGTACATACTTGACGAGTAAGTACCTAATTACCTATAAAATTAGCACTTAGCACGAACTTAGCACGAACAGCTATCGAGAAAAATAACGCACGTAAAAGTACTCGATAGATTAATTCTCTATGAAAAATCTCATTTCGCTTTTCGGCGCTAGATGGCGCTGTACAAGTTTCCCACACAAAATTACTCTATCGAATCGAATTATTTTTTGCAACAGCTGCAGCAGCTTTAAATTAAACCAGGCACTTTAATGTAACAAAGTTTTTAAAAGTTTTTATAACGTTAAAGTTGGCACTTTTTAAGGTAAAAAAACTCAAGTTTATCAACGATAGAATAATATAATAAAGATTAAAAATTACGTTTTATGTATTTACAAGTCATTCACCTCAGGAAATTACTTAACTTAATTGCGAAGGTTTTTCATAATCGTAAACGATATCGTGTTGACACACATAATAATGTTGTTTACATTTAAATTAAAATTGCGGTAGAAATAATAATATCTTTTTTTAAGAAAGTTCTTTTATTTCGTGTCGTCTAGAATAGTTAGGTCACAGAACATCCTGACGACCTCCGTGGTCGAGTGGCTTTGTACACCGGTTTTCAAGGTGTCGCCATCTCTGAGGTCCCGGGTTCGATCCCCGGTTGGGTCAATTTAGAAAACGAACTTTTCTATATTGGCTCAGGTCTGGGTGTTTGTGATACCACCGTTGTTTCCGATTTCCATAACACAAGTGCTTTAGCTACTTACTTTGGAATCGGAGCAATGTATGTGATGTTCATTAGAAATAAAACACTTTTTACGGATTACAGCGCGTATATTATTAATTCAGGTGTTGTTTTGGAATTATTTAGTTTGTATTTATTGGTTTTTAGAATTCCCGACGTTTCGACACCTTTCCAGGGGCCGTGGTCACGGGAGGACAAGTGTTTTATTTCTAATGAACTGTACGCGCGAAAGTCTTAGAAGTGTGTATGTGATGTTGACAAAAAAAAGAAAAAAGAACATATACACTAACGTCATCATCATCACGAGCCTGTTTGTGTCCATTTTTTTTATCCACTACGGGTAGTGCTTGGCCTTTATCTCACCTGCGGCGGTATCGGCTAAAAACATTGAAGTTCATGTTAACTGTGTTTTGACAGCTATATGATACATTGCTACTTTTCTTTGGTAAGTTTTTATTTGTGCCAAAACAAACTAGCAATGTATCACATACATCTGTCAAAACACAGTTAACATGAACTTCAATGATTTTAGCCGATAGAGCCCCTGATGTTAAGTGACGATAAGTCCGAAGGTGGAAGCGCACTTCACCCGGAATCCTCACCACTGAGGAACTAGCTATCTTACCCCTAACTGCCGGAACACTACAACTTTTAAATTGTTAAATTGTAGACTGCTGGACCGATTTTGACGAAATTTAGTACGGATATAAAAATGTATGAAACAGCTGATTTTTTTTTCGCGATTTCAGAATAGGCCCCATAGTAAAAGTTGTTCAGTTTGATGGTCCCTATATACCATATTCGGCATTAGGGGTATTTTTGTAACACCTTGTATAAATGGGTAATCCTATACTGATAAAGCTGGTATGTGTAATTGTGTAAGCGGAGTGTGGGAACTATAAAGTGCCTAATGCAAAGTCTAACTGATGTAGGTATAATCCGCGCGCAATTAGAATGGGATGGGACCTTGTCCAAGTAAATCGAAAATGACAGTTAAGCTGTCAAGTAGCGTTTGCAAAAATATCTGAATCTATTTAAATAAAAATAAATTTTAAAAAGTTAAAAGATTTACTCCTTTTTCCACTCATTATTAATTAATCACTATGATAATCATACAATCCTTACTAATTAGAAATAAAACACTTTTTACGGATTACAGCGCGTATATTATTAATTCAGGTGTTGTTTTAGAATTATTTAGTTTGTATTTATTGGTTTTTTAGAACTCCCGACGTTTCGACATCTTTCCAGGGGCCGTGGTCACGGGAGGACTAAAGCAAAAAGGCTGCTCATATTTTTATGAAATTACCCGCTCGAAAATTTTATAAAAATGTATTCAAGTTTATTAATTAGTTCCAATAGAGATGATGGTTGGAGAGTACCACCAGCTTGGGATCCCATAATTCATCAACTAAAATCCCATCCCAAATCACACACTGCAGGATCTAAAGATATAGTTAGTTCGTTTTGTAGATAGGGATCAAAAGGAAGGTCGACACAACCTCTCTGAGTTTTCTTCCGCCAGTTCTTTCTCTCAGAGGCCTCCCATTTTGTGAACTGGTAGTAGATTCAGTAGCTAGATCTTGTTTTCTAATTAACTTTATTCAATTTAACTCAGTAATAATCATTAAAATCAGAACACAACTATAAAATAATTTAATAAACTTGAATACATTTTTATAAAATTTTCGAGCGGGTAATTTCATAAAATTATGAGCAGCCTTTTTGCTTTAGTCCTCCCGTGACCACGGCCCCTGGAAAGGTGTCGAAACGTCGGGAATTCTAAAAAACCAATAAATACAAACTAAATAATTCTAAAACAACACCTGAATTAATAATATACGCGCTGTAATCCGTAAAAATTGATTTATTTCTAATGAACTGTACGCGCGAAAATCTTAGAAGTGTATATAATCCTTACTAATATTATAAATGCGAAAGTCCGTTTGTTTGTTACGCCTTCACGTCATAATTACTGAACCAATCATCATGAAATTTTGCATACACGTTGTCAGGGGTACAGAGAAGAACATAGGGTATTTAATTCCGAAAAAAATAATTGTTCCCGAGGGCTAGCAAAAAAACTTTCCACGCAGATATATAGGGACCATCAAACTGAACAACTTTTACTATGAGACCAACTCTGAAATCGCGAAAAAAAAATCAGCTGTTTCATACATTTTGATATTTTCGATTTTAATTTTTGTATGAAACAGCTGATTTTTTTTCGCGATTTCAGAGTTGGTCCCATAGTAAAAGTTGATCAGTTTGATGGTCCCTATATACCATATTCGGCATTAGGGGTATTTTTGTAACATCTTGTATAAATCTCGCATTCTCGCATTTCGCTTATTACTTAAGCATTCGTGCTAAGGGTACAGTACCCTTAGCACGAACAGCTATCGAGAAAAAAACGCGCGTAAAAGCTCTCTATAGAGTAATAATTATCTATGGAAAATTTCATTTCGCTTTTCGGCGGTAGATGGCGCTGTACAAATTACCCATACAACATTACTTTATCGAACGTTTTTACGCGCTTTATTTTTTTCGATAGCGTTCGCGCTAAGGGTACTGAACTTGGAGTCAAGACCTCAGCCACTCCCCCCGGCCACTGCAGTTGGTGTCGTCTCCTGTGGGAGGATGTTGCCATAATCTCCCGCTAGACGTACTTAACTCGGTTTACACTAGCGTTGGCTGGCCAATACATATATGAAAATTTAGTATATGTAAGGAAACACTATGATTAATTTGCTAAGAACAGCGATAATCACCATATTAATACAAGGAATAAAGATAAACTTGCCGTTCCAAGATTTAGGCTTGCAAAAACTAGAGGTTCATTTATGGGGAAACGCATAACCTTGTTTAATAAAGTTCCACAACAAGTAATTGATCTACCTTTGCATGAATTTAAAAATCATGTCAAAAAGACGCTCATGGGTAAAGGTTATTACAAAGTAGACGATTATTTGAAAGACCAGAATGCGTGGATATGATGTAACACAATAACTTGCTAGTAAGTACTTTGTTGTTAATAACCTGTTATATATATTTTATTTGGTAACGATATTTTTAAGTTTGTAAAAATCGTTACTTATTTCTGTTAAAGCTGATAAGTTTCTTGCGCCTGTTCTTCTTGTCAGTTAAAAAAGTCTGGAACGGGTGGTAGGAAAATATAGACGATTCAATAGCGCTTAATTACTAAGTTTATTTGAATAAAGCAATTTTTTACTTTACTTTACTTTACGTAGTGGGTAGAGGGGTAATCGTGAATTACCCATCCACCCACCAGTGAAAAAGTCCAGTGGGTGGACGGGACGGGAGGGGAATTCGCAGTGTTGGACCGTTTTTATCGGATAACCTTGCTGCATACATTCTGATATGATTAACGTTTTTAATTTGCGCCATTTACAAACGTAATAACTTGAGAAAGGCCGGTCGAGTTTAACCATTGAATTTTCCTCAAACCTTGTTCGCAAAATCTCTCGGGTTTTCCCGCCATAATCCTTGATTTTTTTATTACCAAAGAGCAGGTTTTGTAATCTTAGAGACTTATAAAATGATTTTGTCTTTGTTTAAGTAAATATTCATATAATAGTTTATCAAGTGGAGTTTTTTGGCGCCATTTTGTCGAGTTCTGTTTTTCTATTTTATTTATTTTCAAATTGATTCATAGAGGACATTGTCTTTAAATTGGTGCAGTTATATGGTACAAGTGTCTACGCAACTGAACAAATGTGGGATAATTGAAATAGGCGCGATCTTGGTTGTGTGAAGCTGAGACTTTTATTGAAGTGGTGGCTTCCTCGGCAGAACTAACCGAGTAAACAGTCTTAATATACTTGGTGCCAAATGCTCCAAGCAGCATTGGAATGCGATGCACCCGCATTCTAATGAAAAATTAAACAATATCTACCACTAAACTATTTAACACTTGACACTGGCAAAAATTACTTCCAAGAGCAAAGTAGATTGCCAAAACAAAAAAAGAAGAAGAAGAAGTTTATCAAGCTTAATACAGTAATTTATGTTACATTTTTAACTTCTAATGACACTGTTTATCTATAAACAATCAGAGCAACTCAGAACTAAATGTGATAAGTACTCTGTGAACGGTCAAAGGCATCCTTACTAATAATAGGTAGTCGGAAAAGTTCGCGGTCTTTTTGAAGCATGAATTTTGCGTGTTATATTTCTGGCAACACTGAACTTAGGCGGGAATGTAATAGGTATATTGTTTGACAGCTGACTTACTGGTAATAGCGGTAAAATTGAAACAAATTGATAATTATCTAGCTTTTCCATATTTAATGGAATTTTTATTAGATACATTTTGCAATTTTTATTCGATAAAGGTTCTACCCTTAGCACGAACAGCTGTCGAGAAAAAAAACGCGCGTAAAAGTACTCGATAGAGTAATTCTCTATGGAAAATCTCATTCGCTTATATGTTGCGTACTGTACTATAAGTGGTAATCTTAGATAATGCTACAAACTAAAATTAAAACATAGTTAAGGCCAAGTCCATTTTAAACCATACGATACGATTTTAATCGTACGATTATTAAGTAAGATTGTAAAATAAACTTATTGTATTGTCATAGATTTTTTATTTTCCTGACTCCATCAGTAGCCACAACTAAAGAATAAAGAACTATTGTCGAAATTCAATCAAGAATTTTGATGAGGAGAGTACTTATTAATGAGGATTTGAAATTATGAATTGGAATGTTTCCAAAAAAAATACAGGACGAATTTGACCTTAAACCGCCTATTTAAAGAGAGATTTAATGTAAACAATTTTAATGCCTTATCTTAAAAATAATAAAATAGTGATTAATTATGTTTTAATTTAATCATTTTGAACAATTTCGAAGGTAATTGGATGTTGAAATAAAATTTTACATTTTAATTCATGTTTTGTGTTATAAATAGGACACACACGACAATAACTGTATTATTTTTGTCATTTAATTCTCTCGTTAAAAATAATACTTTGTTATTTTGGCTGTGTCGCAGTCGGGTAAAAAATAAAAAAGGCATTCCCGTTGTCCCCACTGTTTGTCCACCACCGGGGGATATCGGGAAAAAAGTTTTACTTCCATACTTTTTCCCGATATCCCCCAGTGGTGTGCAACAGGAATTGGCCGTCCATACTAATTCCCAATAACCCCAGTGGTGGCCAACGGGAATACAGGAAAAATAGTCGTGCATTATAAAGTTCCTTTCAAATGTCATTAACACTGTCCCAGTAAGCATTGGTTACAGCTGTTACCGACTTGTAACTATAGTTATTAATGTTATCGCTGTACTGTTATGCCTTCTGTTGTACAGGTGAGAAGAAAATACTTACTGTAGAATTACATATCTTACTATACTATACTAATTGACGACCTCCGTGGTCGAGTGGCTTTATACACCGGTTTTCAAGGTGTCTTCATCTCTGAGGTAGGTACCGAGTTCGATCCCCGGTTGGATCAATTTAGAAAACGAGCTTTTCTATATTGGCTCAGGTCTGGGTGTTTGTGATACCAACTTGTGTCTGATATACATAACACAAGTGCTTTAGCTACTTACTTTGTGATCAGAGCAATGTTTGTGATGTTGTCTAATATTTATTATTATTATAACTTTTTATTATAACGTAATATAACAGAACTCTTAGCAATAAATTACTTATGTGTTACAAAAAAACCCTAAAGCCGAATATGGCAGACCGGATACCATGCATAGAACCACGGAAAATTATTATTTGACAAAAAAAAATGTTTACATGATAAACTGCATAGTGGCAGCCCTAAAGCTAATTGTGATTTACTTTAGCCCATTAATGGGATTGATTATCGAAAACAATAGTCTGTTTGTGTTAAGGGTTGTCACTTTGCAGTTTTTCATACAAATAAAAAACTAAAATATTACAATACAGCATTTGTTTTAAAAACTAAAACAAAAGATTTTAAGACACTGTTTAAATGTGATGCCGTCTCTTTGAAACAATATTCTCAAAAAAATAACAGCATTACATTTAAAGAGTGTCTAAATTAAACACTTGTTGAACAGTGTTTTAAAATCTTTTGTGGTAAGGCCGAAACAATTTGAGCTACTTTTAAACGCGAGATCTACGGCTCATGGAGTCACTAGTAATATTAGTAAAGATAAGGAACTTAGGGTTTCCACACAAATCCTTATTTACATTAATTAATATTATATTTGACAACATCACATTCCGTTCCGATTTCAAAGTACCTAAGTAGCTAAAGCACTTGTGTTATGGAAATCAGAGACAACGGTGGTATCACAAACGACCAGACCTGAGTCATAAAAGTTCGTTTTCCAAATTAACCCAGCCGGGGATCGAACCCGGTATCTCAGAGATGGCGACACCTTGAAAACCGGCGTGCGAACCACTCTACCACCGAGGTCGTCGTCGTTTTTGCGATATAATTTCCTCTTCACACTTCTTTAACTGACTGTACTAGATCAGAACTTATACTAAAAAGCTTTTTTTTCCTAGTTTTAATATAAACTTAGTTTTTTCTAAGTTTTAAAGAAAGTGTAGTTGTGACATGGGTTCTTTATTTATTTCAATAACATAAAATAAGGTTTCAGTTAAGTTCCAGTTAATTAATTAAACAGAATAATATGTTTTATTTTTTAAACGGAGTAAAGTTAAAATAAAAATAAATAAAACCTTATAATATTTAATAATTTTATTTATATACTTACATAAAAATAGTTAAATTGATTTATATTTAAAGAAAGACAGATTGTTCTCAATTTATAGGTGTAGAGTAAAATAAAAATATGTTTAATTCCAAAATTAATGTTGATTGCCTTATTCTGTGCACAGAATTAATAATAGTATTTTTTTACTTTATTTCATTAAGACGATTAGTGCTCTCAAAATGGCGCCCTCATCATCATTAAATCAAACTCCTCAGTAAAATAGAGTAGTAGGCAAAAGAGCAATAAGTGGCCACTTTTGGTACATTTGCCTACTACTACTACATCGAACTATATTTTACTCAGGTTATTGTTTGTAAATAAACTATAGAACTTTAGCTTCAATCTGTACGTTTGAATTTTCGATACATTGTGTACTTAGCGAGCAATAAATTTAATATAGTGAGGGCGCCACTGTGAGGGCACTAATCGCTGTTTTTATGAAACAAACAGCATGCATAAAGTATAAAGTTATAAACGGTAAATAGTAAAAAGTTTTTAGTTAAAATTTACCTTTCCTACTCAAAAATATGGATTTCATCGAAGTGGAAAATATGTCGTTTAGACACAGGTAATTTAAGTAGTTATTTTATTTAAAATAGTAGATTATGCAACAAGGGCTTTAAGTAGTGTATTATGTCCCGGGCGCTATATTGAACCCCGAGCACGAGGGATTTAAGATCGCCCAACACAAATACACATTTAAGCCCGCGATACATACTCTACATTTTATACTTTCTGCGAGGCAATTGAAACCAATGACTGTTATAAGAAAGTACTTAAGTATTTATTTATTTTTATGTCGTCTATTCTGTAGTGGTCAGTTCGACATTCGAATAAATTTTTCTTGGTGCGCGGGTGAAAGTGAATTTCGTAAAAAGTTTTCATGTTTTTTTATTTTATTTGTAGGCAGTGCAAAGAAAATGATCACATACAGACTAACTCAGAATAGAATCTTATTGCACCTAAACATTTTTGAAACTAACCTCGATCAAGCGCGACTACAAATTCAAATCACATTATTCCCATGGGAAAAATGACTTACTTTAGGAAAGGTTTGCATGACACATAATATGCCATTGACGAGCAGGTAGAATATTTTTTTTTTTTTATAATTAGTTGGTATTTGGTTAAGACATGGCTGACGGCCACTTAGCTGACAGCCATGTCTTTGGTCAGCGGTGGTCAGCGCTCTGAGTGGGTTTCAGCCATAGACTTATTTATAGTTTCAGCACTGAGCAAGTAGGTAATCACTAAAACGTAGTGATTACTTGCTCAGTGGTAATCAGTACGTTTTAGGTTTCAGCACTGAGCAAGTAATCACTACGTTGATTTCAGTCGGCAGTTTTGGAGTGGCATTTAAGTAGTTGTCAATTCATGATACACGCACGAACGATTAGTGATTAGACCACAGAATGGACGCTACAGAAAAAAAATTGACATATTTTAAGTTAAAATCATAAACTTAATATTCTTTGGGCTAGTGTCTAGTATAATGAGTCTATGGTTAAAATATATATTAAAATTGAAATCGAATATATCAAAATGTATGAAACTGATATTTTTTTCGCGATTTGAGAATTGGTCCCATTTAAGTCCCTGAGCTGTTCCCAAGCTCATAAGAGAGTCTGGATTCGGCCTTCACAAAAGATTTTAAAACAATGTTCCACAAGTGTTTAGCTTAGACGCTGTTTAAATGCATAGACTTCATTTGGTTTAAGGGCGACTTTTACCAAATCTTATTTAAATATCTCCTAAACACGCTTAACTAATTTTGTTTAACTCGTTAAACAAAATTAACTTAATCATATTTAAGTATGTCTTTCACCACATCTGAAATACCATTGTTTAGCTAAATACGTTTAGAGAGGCGACATATTTTTTATCTGACCTAGTTTCAATAAAATTTGTTCTGTCTCCGACATATCGCAATGCTCTCGGCCTATTTAAATAGTCTATTATCTCTTCATCATCATCATCCCACAAAAAGTCTCATAAATCAAGTTAAAATAAACTAAGAAATCACATAACCTCTCTTTCTCATGACAAGCTCTTAAATGTATTTAGCAGATTAAACAACCAAAATTGGGCATTTAACTTTGACAGTTCGGTAAACACGTTTAGTATGTGGTGAAAGACTCTGATTCCTTAAATGTATTTAACATAGCTTAAACATGTTTAGTGTTTCGTAAAAGTGGCCCTTAATGTGATGCTGTCACTTTTTTGAGAATATTGTTTAAAAGAGACGGCGTCACATTTAAACAGTGTCTAAATTAAAGTGTTTTAAAATCTTTTGTGGTATGGCCGTAAGTTGCACTAAGTAGGTTAAAAGTTAAGATAAATAATATTAGAAAAAATCGACTCACCCGTAGCACACGGGACTCGAACCCACGCCCTTGGGATTCCAGCCGGTCTGGTCCCCAATTCACTGACTAATTATGCTGCAGGTGAGTCTAGTATTTTTTCTAATATTATTTATCTTAATATAAAAAATAGCATTGTGAATGCGAAAAAAACTTAAGTTAAAAGTTATTAACATGTGGGCTTGAAATACACTTGTTATCACCATTATTCATTATTCATACCTACCTAAACAATGTTTTTATTCATGCTGTAGGAGGAAAATGAATACATATTTATAGTGGTCATTTAAAATAACTAACTATATGGATAAAAGACACTGGAAACAGTCATCGTGATTATTCTAATATACAACATGTTACAAAAATACCCCTAATGCCGAATATGGTATATAGGGACCATCAAACTGGACAACTTTTACTATGGGACCAATTCTCAAATCGCGAAAAAAATATCAGTTTCATACATTTTGATATATTCGATTTCAATTTTTGAATGAAACAGCTGATTTTTTTACGCGATTCCAGAGTTGGTCCCGTAGTAAAAATTGATCAGTTTGATGGTCCCTATACAAGGTGTTACAAAAATACACCTAATGCCGAATATGGCATATAGGGACCATCAAACTGAACAACTTTTACTATCGGACCAACTCTGAAATCGCGAAAAAAAAATCAGCTGTTTCATACAAAAATTAATATCGAAAATATCAAAATGTATGAAACAGCTGATTTTTTTTTCGCGATTTCAGAGTTGTTCCCATAGTAAAAGTTGATCAGTTTCATGGTCCCTATATACCATATTCAGCATTAGGGGTATTTTTGGAACACCTTTTATACCATATTCGGCATTAGGGGTATTTTTGTAACATGTTGTATAATATACTTCAAAAACGTCTTTTCCTTCTAATTTGTCAATTCTCATTAATTTCCAAACCTCCTCTAGCAGTCATGCGTGTCAAAATGACAACATAAATCAGTAATATTTGAGTACATTTTACCAATTTAGTAATAACATTTGGATTTTACAGTAAAAAGTGCTCGTTATTGTATAAAATAAACAATTAATCTTCAAAGCAACCGAACAAAATGTGATATTGTAAAGATTACAAATATACCTCTAAATTTTTATCGATTTGTGAACTATGGAGCGGTTTATACGAAGTTTCAAAGAGTGGACTGGTATCGCCAGGAGACAGAACCCTGAGGTGGCGAGGAGCCACTACTCATTGGTATCCACGACTGAGTTGACAGCAGGCGCGGTCGAACTCTGGAACGGATTGCCGGCGGAAGTGAAATATGATCCCTCCCTGGCTTCACTGCGGCAGCTTTACGAGAAGGAATGTGGTGAGTACACTCTTCGACATTTGACATTTTTAATTTCCCCACTGCTGGGGCACAGCCTTTTTTTATGGGTGGATGGTGGTAGGTGGTGGATGTGGTGTGAGGAGGATGGGCCATAACGCACTACGCAGGCCCAATGTTGGTGTTAACGACTGCAAATGCAGCCTGGACCAACGGCTTAAAAACATATGGTTTATGTACATAGTCTCTATACTAGTTTTTTGAGAAATCGCACGAAATTTTAGGAAACAGCCCAGCGGATGCGCCGAAATGCGCTTTGACGAGGGGTTAACGTGCCTTCCGCAGCACGAAGGAACTTGAGATGTAACTTCATGTGTTTTCATTACATACTTAAGTGTTTGCTCACCCATCCCATGACAAACGACTATGAATAGGAGCAAATAGAACAAATAGAACAAAAGTTTGTGTCCTAATTATGAATATGTTGGCCATATTCAAATGTCTAAATACTAACAATTGAAGACTAAAACATCTTCATTATCTACGCGATAATAATAATCTGTATGTCCCGATTTTCCGGGCGGACGCATGATACCGGACGCAGGAGTCATTAGTGATTTTATAGATGGACGCAGGCGTCCGGGCCGGCGTTGAAGGTTTAAAATGTGAATGAATGAATGAATAAAATTCTTTATTCAAATAACTTCACATAATAAGCACTTTTGTGGATAAGTTTTATTTTTCTTTCAACAAATAACAGGTCAGCCATTAAAACCAAGTGAATTAGTTTTCCCAATGCGCAGTAAATAAATCAAAAAGTATGTATGTATTCCTCATTTTTATCGAAGGCTTCAAATAACCTAGCCTTGAATTCCAGACCGCGCGTAAACTAACGAGAGCACAAAAAAAGGTCAAGAGCGAGTCGGACTCGTGCACTCAGGGTTCCGTACCATAATTTTGAAAAAGATTACTATTTAAAGACATCGTTTTATTTTTCCTGTAATCTTTACATAAACTTCTATCACATACAATAATTTCACATTTTTCTCTATGCAAACAAAGGGGGGATCGGTATTTTTTTTTACATTTTTCATCATAAGTCGAAAACTATTCGGCCTAAAAAAATGTTTGAGAATGTGCAAGCAGCGCTCTTTCATATGATACCCCATATGCCCTAGTAGCCTCACTTCGAATTTTTAAGACCCTTTTCAGTCCCTGTTGCAAAAAAATATTTAAATGTTTTATTTCTCTCTTATTTGCAAACGTCATCTAAAACTATTCCAAATTTCAAGTTGATAGCATTAGTAATTCTCGAGATATCCAGCTGTGACAGACAGACAGACTGAGTCGCACCATAGGGTTCCTTTTTACCATTTTGGTACTTACGGAACCCTAAAAACGGTGAACAATTAAAAAAAGGTGCGAATCCTAAATGTAGTGTTCAATTTTCAACTCTCAGCCTTACGTAATAATTGCTAATTTGATTCGTTTTAATGCCTTTTGACTGGCATCCAAAAACCGGCGGGAACTCGTTCAACCTATATTTAGCTGGTCGATCCCACAAAATAACACACATACTATTATTAGCACTTGTGTTTTATATGGTTAGTTTTCAGTGTCGCCATGTCTGAGGTTCCAGGTTCGATCTCATCGGCTTACCTTTTAAATAAATAAATATTTGACAACATCACATACATTGCTCCGATTCCAAAGTAAGTAGCTGAAGCACTTATGTTATGGAAATTCGAGACAACGGTGGTATCACAAACACCCAGACCTGAGCCAATATAGGAAAGTTCGTTTTCTAAATTGACCCAACCGGGGATCGAACCCGGGACCTCAGAGATGGCGACACCTTGAAAACCGGTGTACAAAGCCACTCGACCACGGAGGTCGTCTTTTAGTAATTCAACCTTAACATCCACTATTGCAGATTATAACATTTTTATAGACCGGCTCACCTTCGCCATAATATGACCCCTCGCCACTGGTGTACACTACATATAATGATAATGACACAAATAATGATTTGTCATGATTATGATGATAATCATAAGCCTTTTGAGTCCTTTTAAAATCATGTTTGTGTGTAGTGACACAAAGTTGCTAACCATCATTCATTTAGTGATTTAGTGATTCACGGCACATTCAGGAACGGGTGCTGCCAGTGGGAATGGGTCTGCTTCTGCCTACCTATCTTAACGTTTATTGAATTGTATGTATAGTTTTTTTTTTCGTAACAGCCTAGACTGAATAATGACTTAAAATTTTGAATTAAGCTTGAACCCTGTAAATTGATTCAGTAGAATTGAGCTAATTAAATAATGTTATTTATTTATGAATCTATGTTTATTGTAACATGTATGAATGTAATGTCTGGAAACGTTATACATATTTGTAAATATCGTTCCTTCTAATAAAGCTGATAAGTTTTTTGCGCCCATTTTTCTTGTCAGCTAAAAGACGTCATAATGGGTGGTAGGGTAAAAGAATTGACGATTTAAAAATGCTTATTATGTGAGCTTAATTGAATAAAGAATTTTTCAATTTCAATTCTGTGGTGCTGTTTTGGTACGTAAAGCGTTATTATTTCAATTTGACCCACCACACGTTCGTCCCTGTGTAGGAATAAAAGGCTTCGATAGCAAATAAAAAGGGGAGTTAATAAAAGCAGCTCAATCCAGCGTTGACACATACATATAATTGTGACAGTGACAGACACTACCAATTAAAGATTATAACAAAAAGTTAACATAAAGAGAATAAATCTACTATACAAAAGAATTTTCATCAGTCCCATTGGATTGATGAAGCTGGGATCAACGGCGGTCGAGATAAAAAAAGCCACCCATCCCATGATTGACCCTTGCGAAAGTTGCTTAACCTCCGCAATCGCCGGGCCAAGCGCTAAACCACTGCGCTAACGAACTCCTCTTTAAATTTGTGCTAAGGCAGGCTCTTATTTAATTGACATTATGTTATTGTCAAATATCTTTATCGTAAATGAAAGGAAAGGTAAAATCATTAATTTAAACGTGTCTTTCATTAACCTACGCTCAAAATTAAAACACAATAATTCCGTCCCAGATAAGGCGGACAACATCCAGCTGAGAGCGAGAAACGGAGCACCCAAGAAACGTCTGCCCTCGGTGAGCTCTGCGCCTCATTTGAATAACAACGTCATCAGATCGGATGGCAGCCATAGAGTGGGGGTGGATATGCCGAATGTCAATTTGGAGTGCAAGGAGGAGCCGGATGGGTAAGTCAGTTTTTATTTTTTTCTATCCACAATAGAGGGCTGATTATGTAACTTTTTTGCAATCAACTCTGACAGAAATCGCAGTTACATTGCTGCTTTAGTAAAAACCAATGTGACAACTATCTTACTTAAAGCAGCAATGTAGCTGCGGTTTCAATCGATTTCAATCGAGAATTGTTAGCAATAGAGTTACATAATCAGGGGGCGAGTCAGGCTCGGTTTCATCTCACCTCTCTACATTGTATACAAGGTGTTACAAAAATACCCCTAATGCCGAATATGCTAAAAATCAGCTGTTTCATACAAAAATTAAAATCGAAGATATCAAAATGTATGAAACAGCTGATATTTTTTTCGCGATTTCAGAGTTGGGCCCATAGTAAAAGTTGTTCAGTTTGATGGTCCCTATATACCATATTCGGCATTAGGGGTATTTTTGTAACACCTTGTATATAATATAAGTAAGTAACTATGTTTTTTGTTTTCAGACATGTGCATTCTACTAGCAAAACCACATCAAAGGTACGTAAAACACACTTTAAGGGCTGACATGAGCCAACTAGCGCCGCCAGTCGATTTTATTTTATAAATTCTAAATAAGCCCAATTTCTTAAAAAGGAATCAGTCAAGGTTTTGTTATTAACGTCTAATATTTATTGAATAACTTTACACTGTTTGAAAAGGCATTCAAACAGTTTAAAACGCGATTTTGTTAAAAGTGGCCACTGTTGGTTCAACCCCGTTTTTAAACTAATGCACGCATTTTGTAATGTTGTAACGTTATTCAATAAACATTAGACGTCATTCACAAGACCTTGACTGATTCCTTTTTTAAGAAATTGGGCTTATTTAGAATAAATAAAATAAAATCGACTGGCGGCGCTAGTTGGCTCATGTCAGTCCCTTGAAGTTAAATTAAATTCTTAAAATCTGAGACGCCAATGGCTGGACGGCGCTACATAATCTAATTAAAATATCGTTAACAATTTCTTTCAATGCAACATTTCAGTGATTGGATATCGTCGCATAGCATAATATTTTCTTATCGAGTTGATTTATTAGCATTCGGTCAATATTACTTTGCTTGGAAGTAGTATTTGTATTTATTTACCTAGTCATCAGATACCTACAATGTTTGATAAGCTAAAATTGTTCTAACTCACTTATAACCAACAACTTGGAGCAACGGAAGCGATTAAATTCTGGATTCAACACGGAGGGTCCCAAAACTTATAGTATTTTTCAACGCAACAATTTATTTGAAAACCTAGAAAATATAGATGACTTGATAAGGGATAATAAACTCATGAGCAAAAATAAGTAGTCACAGCCCTATTTTCATACAAACGAGGTAACTTTAAAGCTTTGGTTCCTTGCCCAGGATTAAACAGGGTGTGCCATAGACATTTAAAGAGTAAAGCAAAGAGACCCAATGGATTAGAAGTGGTAGATTTTCCATACTTTTGATGTAATAGCTTGTTTTTAAGTTCAACCCTGAGCTAAACGACTCATTTATTCTTTAAACTGCCATCATCAGATCACACCCCGTTTAATCCTGGGCAAAGAACCAAAGCTTTAAAGTTACCTCGTTTATAATCTACTTATTTTTGCTCGCGAGAGTAAAACAAATATCTTAATCTTATACAAGGTGTTACAAAAATACCCCTAATGCCGAATATGGCATATAGGGACCATCAAACTGAACAACTTTTACTATGGGGCCAACTCTGAAATCGCGAAAAAAAAATCAGCTGTTTCATACATTTTGATATTTTTGATTTTAAGTTTTGTATGAAACAGCTGATTTTTTTTTCGCGATTTCAGAGTTTGTCCCATAGTAAAAGTTGTTCAGTTTGATGATCCCTATATACCATATTCGGCATTAGGGGTATTTTTGTAACACCTTGTATAATTAAAATAGGAAAACAAATATCTGCAGGCCAATTACAATAAACAAAAGCGATAAGCGGACGATGTTCGTCCCACTCTGTGACACTATTAACCCATGAAATAAGGTTCAAAATCAAGTAAATTGACCGTCGAATTGCGTCCGATTGTCGCGATTATTTTCATGTCGTCTTGGTGGACTCGGGAACAAATTACCAATTTTTATCCGGTTCTTTTAATTTTGGTACGTCTTTGGTAGATCTGCTTAGGGCTTGTAGTTTGTAAATATCGTTACTTATTTCTGTTAAAGCTGATATGTTTCTTGCGACTGTTCTTCTTGTCAGTTAAAAAAGTCTGGAACGGGTGGTAGAAACATATAGACGATTCAAAAGCGCTTAATTACTAAGTTTATTTGAATAAAGCAATTTTTTACTTTTACTTTTGCTTGCGAACCGCTGGAGTCACTTTTTTCACGTTCCAAAGTGCTTGTAGCAGTCCAGACGAAAAATTTTGAATTTTTACACGACTTCCCAAAAAAGAAGAGTGTAATTGTGTTCAATTAAAGATGAATGAACGTTATTATCAATGCCGATGGCGGAGATGACGTAAGCTTGTGCTGGCCACGTCACTTCCTGTCTCGGAGTGCTATACCTGGCGCAGTATATTACATGATCTGCATCAAAAGACTGTCTTCTTTTATGAAATGCCATCTTCTCACCTCTTTCTCTTCCACAGATGGTGCGAGCGAGACGCTGGATTAAGATGACGTTTCTGCTAGCTTGCTGGTTTTTTTTCACGATAGCGTTCATGATGTATAACGAAAAGGTTGAAGAGACGAGAACCACTTACATCGCTCCAGGGGAGACCAAAAGTAAAGTCTCTATGATTAAAAAAAAAGCTTGGACAATTTCACACAGCGCCATCTAGCCCCAAACTAAGCAAAGCTTGTAATATGGGTGCTAGTCAACTGATATACTACTTATATACTTTTTATATATATACTTATTATACATAGTAACACCCAGACCCGTCACAGAAATTAAAATACATCATCATTAAAATAGCATTGTGAATGCTAAAATCTCTAATTAGATTAAAATTAGATGCAGAAAGACATTTTCTTTCCCTTACACTTAGCTTTTTCATTATCTTCTATTTCTCTTTATTTAAAGTGGTTCATAATGTTGCTATACCTTCTCTAATATCTATTCTTCTCTTTCTTAGTTTCGTAAACACATAGCTTCTTTGATATTCACAAGTGCTTGTAACAGCCTAATCTGATTTGATTTGACTTTATCTCTTAATTGGTTTCAGGCTACATCCTACACATACCAACCGACCAACTATCGCTGCTAGTACAACTCTCAGGTCCCTTTATGACTGAACAAGCAGAGAGAAAACTGAACTCCACAGAGGGTGACAAGATAGAGGTCTGGTTGGAGAGGTGGAGGGTAAAGAGCGAAGAGAAGGTTAAAGAAGATGAAGTGGAATCTAAAGAGGTAAAGGTCCCTCTAATCTTGTTACTGTGGTTTTGGGAGGAGCTTGATGACACAGAGGGTAAAGCAATCTTCGCAAGGATTGGGTGACCAAAATGTAATACCTCGAGGCTTTGTATGCTTCGAAAGGCATCGTTAAATCGTTCGGCCCAGCTATATTAGCAGTCGTAAACATCCACCAATTCGCATTGGGTCCGCGTGGTGGGTTATGGCCCATCCTCCTTATCTACCTATAGGTACAGGTCTTATAAGAAAGGCCTGTACCCCAGCGGTGGGGATATAAAGAATTACTGATGTACAGTACAAGGTGTTTCCAGATTAGGACTCGTTTTGTCTTGTCAAAAATTATTACGTCTACTTTTATTCTTCTTTTGTTTACAGAAAGGCATCTCTTGGTTCGTTCTTCTCCAAACCGATGAAAAATTAGATTTCAACATGGGCGAATCTAGATCACAAGTGCTAACTTTAAAGAACTACACAGGATCGAACAGCAGCGTGTACGCAATACGTATGCGCTCGACTTCGAACCAAACCACGCCGCTTACTATGAGGTACGCGGTAGACCCGCTAGATCGCAGCACTGGGGCGATTTATGCTTGCTTGCTGTTGTGCGGGTTGTACGTTTTGATTATATTTGAGGTGAGTTTCAGCATCATTCATTGGATTTTTTTTAAACTTTCCACGTTCCGCATGTTTCTAATTTAAGTTCCATGGAAATAAAAAAATATGTTTTAGCCTCTTTTAGCATCGACTTATCATAAAACGCTAGTTATTTTCGAATCCACTATATCACTACCTATGTATTGCTTGAGGGTTTAACTTGGACATTCTTCAGATAAAGATTTCAGAAAATGAATTGACTTTATCTTTAATGACTTAAGAAACAGCGCTCGCTAAGGAAACGAGTTCTTTGGCGTACGCGCTCTTCTTCGGGCATCGTTTTCATGATTCACGCTGTCTTCTCTCCCTCTCTCTCTCTCTCTTGGATACAATAGACAGTTATGGAAATTCTGATGCCGTGTACCTAGTTTTTCTTTAACCCAAACAGTTTGCCTGGTCATAACGTGGTCACGTGTGGACCAACTTTAAAAGTGTGTTTAGTCTCTTTGTTGGAGACTATAACAAAAACTATTTGCCTATTACTAGGTCATCAACCGCACTATGGCAGCAGTGATGGTGTCCACAACATCGCTAGGAGTTCTGTCCGTAGTGGGGGAGCGGCCCACCCTACCCGAGGTGATATCCTGGCTGGATGTAGAGACGCTGCTGCTACTGTTCAGCATGATGCTGTTGGTCGCCATCATGGCGGAGACGGGGATGTTTGATTACCTGGCTGTGTACACTTTTGAGGTAAGTTTTCCGTACTAGTACAGTGGGATGGGAGTTTGATCGGAACCGGACCGGAGCCATACCGGAACCGGAGCGGTGCCGGACACAGCTCACTTAAACAAGACCGAGATAATTTAAACTTATACAGGATGGTGCCGTTGGCATATTTACAGCTTCGTTGCCATAGTAACAACCCGTTTCTATAGCAACAAATACGAGTGAAAAAAGTAGGGCGCGCTCCGTTTGCACTCCGGTCTTGTTTTAATAAACTAAAATGGGTGATTATTATTGGCAATTTAATACTTATTGTAGCTTGAAAAACACAGTATTCAAACCATAAAACATTTCTATGTTCAGAAGCATCACCCAAATAAATTACGTTGACTTTTAATGATGGACTGCTCAAACGAAAATAAGGGCCACCATAAATAGTTTTCCATACAAAACAGCTAAGTTCTGATATGTTTTTATCTGATAAATTCAATCTGTACTCTTAACACGAACAGCTATCGAAAAAAAACGATAGATGTTCGTGCTTAGGGTACTGATTTTATTTGAATTTGATATTTTTCGATAGCTGTGATAGTCAACTTGCCGACTTTACTATCAATACTGTATCGCCGTGTCAGTTACGTAGAATTGAAAAATGTTAAATTTCGCGTACTTTTGTATAAAACTCCAATTTATTTTTACTATAACTGACGCACGGCGAACGGGAGAAATAATACAGTAAATTCGACAGTAAAGTCCCATAGTAAAAGTTTATCAGTTTGATGGTCCCTATATACCATATTCGACATTAGGGGTATTTTTGTAACATGTCGTGTAATGTAGGTATGTTGTGTGAGGAATGGAAATAATAAAATATTTCAATGATTTCTAAATAGGAACTGATTACAGAATAAATTATTTCTACATTCAAATATGAAATCACGCAATATTTAACCAAATATTTAGAAGCAACTGCTTGGCAAAATTCACACCTACCATTTTGGGTGTAATGCATAAACATAGAGCGTTTTTCTTAAGGAAAATTCGAGGCACGTAACACGTAGATTCTATAAAGAGTTCCTAATAACATCAGCAAATAATGGAATCTCAGAACATGTAGGTTTCCATGCACTGATACATAAAAATTACCCTTTCGGCCGCCTATGTAACTGTATGCCTGCCGCCTTTGTATCCGGTTCTACAGACAATCTCAGACCAAACTGTGCTTCAAGTGCTGGAATATAGAGGATGTCTTCTACACATTATATCTAAGGAAAATATAAAACAATAGTCAGTGTTATTACTGCGCATAGGGTTACTGGTACCGGCTAACGCATCAAGCTTCGGAAAGTCTGCCGGGCTTCAAATTAAAACAGATAAATCGAGCCCCCATCGGGCCAAAATGGCGAACCCCAATTCATGATGTCACACGAACACCGATATCTTCTTAATTACTTCGGCGAATAGTACAATACGAAACTCCTTACTTCGACTTATCTGTTTTAAGTTGTAGCTCGGCAGACCCGCCGTAGTTCGAAAAGTTAGCCGGCTGGGCCCATGGTCCAAAAACACAAAAGCCGGACCCGGCGCTTAATTTGGCCGGACATTTTACCCTAAAAGCCGAACATGTGTTCCGAAAGATGGACAATTTTACTACCCCTTGCAAACAGCGGTCAGTCAGGGGTAGTTTTGTCGTGGCATTACTTGCGACTCGCGCGGCAGTCACACAAAAAGCCTTACAAAAGCCGGACAGGCCGGACGCAGTCAAATTTAGCCGGACAGGAGGTCAAAAAGCCTAACATGTCCAGCTAAATCCGGACACCTGGCAACCCGGACGACGCTCCGTGAGTATTCCCCCGACAAGGTGGACCGACTATCTGGGGCCCTATTTTTAAATACTTCGGCTAGTGTTGAGCGCTCATTTTCGACTTGGAAAAATGCGTATTCCTTAATAGCTCGTTGGTCAGTAGTTTTTCAGTCATGCCGCGTTGACATGATCAGAGTACACTCGGACCGAGTCTCCTCGGATACCTACTCGGACGCTACTCATATTGTGTCAACATGTAATCCGAGTGCACTAGGAAATGCTACGTACGAAGCTGCCTCGTACGAGTGGACTCTTATCATGTCAACTCAACTTCAGCCTCTTTGGTCAGTGATTTTGGAGTGAAGTGACTTTACGAAGACACACAAACAATTTCAATGTTCAAAAATATAGGAGCCCTATTTTTGAACGGTCGCGGGAAACCTCTGAAAGCAAGCAGGACCGATCGTTGTTGAGATCCTTGGATCTGTCAGAATGATAGTGGCAAGGATGTGGAGGTAGGTAGCCACTGATAGGAAGGCCAAAGGGAATCTTCCTCCGGGCTGGGTGGTATTAGCCCGGGGACCGCAGTCCAACCGGTGATGGTTGGAAGTTGTATACAAGGTGTTACAATAATACCCCTAATGCCGAATATGGTATATAGAGACCATCAAACTGATCAACTTTTACTATGGGACCAACTCTGAAATCGCGAAAAAAAATCAGCTATTTCATACAAAAACTCAAATCGAAAATATCAAAATGTATGAAACAGCTGATTTTTTTTTCGCGATTTCAGAGTTGGTCCCATAGTGAAAGTTGTTCAGTTCGATGGACCCTATATACCATATTTGGCATTATGGGTATATGTCGCTGAGAGAACTTCGTTAGCGAGATGTAGGTTTTTCATACTACGAGATGCTGTACCATACTTAATGGTCATGTTTCTTGACACTAGCGCCATCTAGTAACACGGTGAAGTTGTTGTGCCATGTGTCGTGGTATGTGCAGCGGAGGTAGATGCCGCTGAAGATCCTTTATATCCAGCAATGTTATATCTTACATCTTACGACCTCCGTGGTCAAGTGGCTTTGTACACCGGGTTTCAAGGTGTCGCCATCTCTGAGGTCCCGGGTTCGATCCCCGGTTGGGTCAATTTAGAAAACGATTTTTTCTATATTGTATCAGGTCTGGGTGTTTGTGATGCCACCGTTGTCTTTGATTTTCATAACACAAGTGCTTTAGTTACTAACTTTGGAATCGGAGCAATGTATGTGATGTTGTCCAATATTTATTTATTATTTATTTATTTATTTATTTATCTTGAATTGTTATTACAGGTAACAAAAGGCAAGTTGTGGCCTCTCATCACACTACTGTGTGCCATCACCGCCATCTTGTCAACAGTACTCGATAATGTTACTACTGTTCTTCTTATGACACCAGTAACTATTAGGTTAGTAACAAACAGCCTGTGTTCTAATTTGCACAGTTACGTTAACTACCAGCGAACTAAAATCTATGGAACAACCATTTCGCTCGAAAATAGCACCAAGCAAAAAAAACGGTCAAGAGCGAGTCGGACTCGCGCACCGAGGGTCCACCATCATTCTGAAAAAGTTTACTGTATACTCATCAGCCAATTAAAAGTTTTCAAGGTTTATGATAATTTTCCAGGATTTTTCGGGTCTGGGTGTTTACGTGGAATTGAAATTGAAAATTCTTTATTCAAATAAGCTCACATAATAAGCGTTTTTAAATCTTCAATTCTTTTACCTTACCACCCATTATGACGTCTTTTATTTCTTTCCCATCAGGCTATGTGAGGTGATGGACCTCAACCCAGTCCCCATACTGATGGCGATGGTGCTGTTCAGCAATATAGGGGGGACTGCCACCCCTGTGGGGGATCCACCTAATGTCATCATAGCTTCTAACAAGGCTGTCATGCAATCTGTAAGTACCTAACACCATTATGACTCCATAGGTTCGCACCGACCGTAACATTTGGTTGAAAATGAAAATGAAAATGAAATATTCTTTATTCAAATAAACTTAGATATTAAGTGCTTTTGAATGGTCTATATTTTCCTACCACCCATTCGAGACTTTTTTAGCTGACAAGAAGAATGGGCGCAAGAAACTTATCAGCTTTGTCAGAAATCAGAGTAACGATATTTACAAAGAAATTATATCGTTACCAAATACCTTCATTTAAAACAACATAATTAAAAAACAATGAAGTTATTAAAAACTGAAAATTAGGATAGTTACTTTTAATGTTACATCCATGCATTGCTGTCTTTTAAATAATCTTCTACTTTGTAATAACCGTTGCTCATGAGCGTCTTTTTAACATGTATTTTGAATTCATGCAATGGCAGTTCAATTACATTTTGTGGAACTTTATTCAAAAGGGCAATTCCTTTCCCCATAAATGAGCCCCTAGTTTTTGCTAGTCTAAAACTTGGAACGGCAAGTTTGTCTTTATTTCTTGTATTAAAACGGTGTACATCACTATTTTTAGCAAGTGAGCAATAATGTTTCCTTACATTAAACTAAACTATCATAGATGTATTGGCCTGCCACTGTTAAAATATTAATTTCTTTAAACAATTATCTTAAAGAATCTCGCGGCCGAAGGTTGTATATGGCGCGAACAGCTCTTTTTTGGAGCACAAAAATATTTCCAATATTAGCTGCTGAGCCCCACAACAACATTCCGTAGGACATTACACTATGAAAATAACTAAAATAGACCAGCCTTGCCGTTTCAATGTCAGTTAAGAGCTTATTTGTTTAACTGCGAATGCCGCAGAACTGAGTCTACTCGACAAGGCATCAATATGTGGATCCCATTGTAGTCGTGAATCTACTGTAATACCTAGAAATTTTGTGCTCTCAACACACTCGACTACTTCTGCATTCAAATTAATATGCACGTCTACCTGCCTTACAGTGAATTTTACACATTTTGTTTTCTTCGGGTTTAATGCTAAATATTAATGTTAAACCAATTCAAAACTTTAGACAGAGCACTATTTACATCGTCATAACAATTATTACCTCTATCGACTTTGAAGATTAAGGAGGTATCATCTGCAAATAGCACTGTCTCACATAAATTCTCCGCGTCGTAAGGTAGGTCATTAATATAGATTAAGAACAGTAAAGGTCCCAATATCGATCCTTGGGGCACGCCCATGCTAATGGGGGCTCCAGTAGATGCTGCTTTATTAATAATTACTTGTTGTGTTCTACCACACAGATAAGATTGCATAAGGCTAACTGATTTATTAGAATTACCATAATATTCTAACTTCTTTAAGAGAGTGTGATCAACACAATCGAACGCTTTAGAAAGGTCAAAAAAAATGCCAATTACATCTTGCTTAGCCTCCCAAGCGTCAAAGATATGCTTCAAAAGTGCAATTCCAGCATCAGTAGTGCTTTTTCCTTTAGAAAAACCAAACTGATTCTTATGTAGTATAGTATTCTTTGTAAAATATTCAAATAATTGAAGATATATAATTTTCTTCTAATATTAACAGCCTTTCTCGTTTTTTTTATTGATTTATGTTTCCATGCTAGTGGAGGGCTGGACCAAAAAAATCATGGTAGTCCCACTAAGTAGTGGCCACTAGGCACTAGTGGCCCTAGCCACTAGGGTTCGTAGTCCCACTAAGTAGTGGGACTACGAACCCTAGTGGCTAAGATTAGTGGGACCACGAGTAACAGTGGGATAAAATGAGTAAGACCACGAGTCAAAAATCCATTCTCCTTATTTTGAGTTTCTGGATAGGTTCTGGGAGTCATATGTCTCAGCAGTTATGACAATTGAGAGCATTTTTTTCTTGTTTTTGTAGGCTGAAATCACTTTTCAATTTGACTACTCTGTCTGCACGACATAAAACAGGGAGAAAAGAGCAGTCCTTGACGAGTTTCTTGCCGGTTCCTCTCAAGGTCTCCTGCTTAGGGTGCGCAAAGCACAGAACAAGAATTTTTTCTTGTTAATAGGCTATTAAATAAATTTCCTAATAGGTTGATAGTCCAGAGCTACTCTCTAAGATCTCCCTTAGAGCTCCAAGGAAACCCCTCAGATTTACCCCCTATATGTGTTCCATCTGCATCTTCAAAATTCCGCCATAATTCGTATCTCTTGCGTGCAAGCAATAGCTTTAATGTTATCTCCAAGCAGTTTCACATTGACCTGTTTAATACTAGCGTTGCATCGTTGAAGCGACTAATGACTAGTGAATTTTTGACAATTAGTATTTTAAGTTCGTCTACTTTTTGTTTGTTTATTGTTTGGCTTATATACCTTGTTTTGATAATGATGTAAATATTTACCTTGTGGAATGCGTACCTATATATTGATTAAGTGCTTAGTATTATAAACTGTTTCTATTGGTGAGGACCTGTAATTAGCTTTCAAGTGTTATATTAGCTTCCTACTGTATTAAATTTAGCTGTTGTTCTTCCAAATAATTAAAAAAAAAATCAAAATTTCTTTCAGGGCATAAACTTCACCAACTTCACCCTGCACATGTCGCTGGGGATCCTGCTGGTCTGCGTGCAGACGTACTTCCAGCTGCGGTACATATACCGGGACACTAACAAACTTAGGTTGAATGTGCCCAGGGACATACAAGGTTAGCCATCAGCCACTTTAATGTCCCCACTGCTGGGGCACAGACCTTCCTTATAGGTGGATTAGGAGGATGGGCCATGACCCACCACGCGGACCCAAAGCCGATAGGCGGGTGCTTACGAATGCAAATGCAGCCGAGACCAACGGCTTAACGTGCCTTCCTAAGCACGGAGAAGTTCGAGATAATATATTTTTGGTCACCCATCCCATGACCGACCCTTGCGAAAGTTGCTTAACCTCCGCAATCGATGGGCCAGGCGCTATACCACTGCGCCACCGAGCTCCTAGTCATAGTAGCTTCGATCAATAATACCCTAGATAACACTTCACCAACTAAAACAGCACGCAAATGTGGCACCGACAGACAAAACAAAAAGCGAATCGAATTTTTGAAGTTCGTATCCCCTCATGAATCTCCTAGTAATAGCGTCCTAAATTAATAACTTCTAAAACACTATAAGAGTTACAAGGGTGCCAGCAGTAACTTTTCTAACACTTGCAGAGTTAAGATAAATAATATTAGTAAAAATACTAGAAAAAATCGACTCACCCGTAGCACCTCAGACGGGACTCAAACCCGCACCCTTGGGATTCCGGCCCAATGCACTGACCAATTATGCTACCGAGTCGCCAGTAGGAGCGGCGAAATTTTGAAAATAGCATTGTGAATGCGAAAAATCTAAATTTAATACTTGCAGAGTTAATAAGGGTAAAAGCATGCTGAACATTTCTTGTAGAGTTAATATTGCTATTTTGTTTGTATAGGTTTGGGTTCAGTATTCAAAAATATTAAAGGGTTCTTCTACAGCTGTCGCCGCAAGATACCACTAGCGCCATCTAGCGAACGGACGAGGACCCACGGTGCCGGTTGAAAGAAGCCTGTCGATTGAAAGAATCCTCTTGCTCTCTGCTATCGATACACGACGCCGTTCACACGCATAATGTTCATAATATCTATTAAGAAATCATCAGAAGATATAAAGATCTTAAACTTGCAAAACTTGTGGCCTAATCCGGGGGTATAGCGGAGTTAGAGCAGGCTATATCACTACTCGTTAGCGCTCTTATACAACTCAATAGTACTATTTGAACTGGAATACAGCTCTTGTATCTCTCATTCTTAGCGCTAGTTTGTTAGTTGGGTTACTAAGAAGATAGTACTTTGTCCAAAATAAGATCCCAGTTTGAAAGTGGGGCGTTAATTCTAGGTGCCGTTTTTGAGACTCTAGGGAATTCTTGATTGAAGCATTGCATTAGTACTGTCGTTAGCGAAAGTCTCAAACAGACTTGTTTTGTTATCAAATACCTATGTTCCTCTGATTTCTATTGTAAAAACATGGTTGGGATTGTATAGTTGCCTTAATTATAGAACACATAATTGTATCAGTGATTTTAGAAAAATATCAAGTTTTAGTTCCGAACAAATAGTTTGAGTGACAAGTCGAGAGTTTTTAGAGACGAGTGCGCAGTTTGAGCAAACAGTGCAGAGTTCTTAGCGTCTACTTGAATGCATTGAGAAATAGTTTTGACTAAAGAATGCAGAGGTCTGCTCCCCTAGCATGACCACCGAAACGCGATATGATAGAGCGATGTATCATCACGTTTAACTGTCAAAAAACAATGGATTTCGACAGTTGAGTGTCGATAAAACGGTATATCACGCGATATATAAGGTGGTACCAAATTAAGTAACAATACTGAAACAAGTGATGCTGTTGTTTAAACTGAACAACTTTCTCCAAGGAACATGGGTCGAAATACAAAAAAAAATTTCATCCTACGATACAAAATGTGTCGGTCAGCTGATCGACTTAGTATGGAAAGGCGAAAAAAAAATCGTTTTTCGACCTATGTTCCTTGGAGAAAGTTGTTCAGTTTAAGCAACACTATCACCTGTTTCAGTATTGTTACTTAATTTGGTTCCACCTTATATATCGTGTTTCGTCGGTTATGCTAGGGGGGCTGAGTGAAGAGTGCATAATGGTGTTCACATTTATTCTCGTTTCTTTCAGACCTTCGCCAGCAGATAACAATATGGCGTCGGGCAGCTGACTCTCTCCCTCATTTCAGTAAAGACGAACACGTCGTCAGGGAACGGTTGGAGAGGAAAGTGGCCAAATTGACTGCGCAGTTGAATACTGCAGTCAAAGAGAGCAGTAAGAGAGCGTGCCCCAAAGAAACTTTTCAAGGAACGCTGGAAGAAATGAAGGGAAAGGTAAGACATTTCAACATCAGCTATTAATGTTCTCACTGCTGGGGTACGATGGGCCATAACCATAACCCACCACGCGGGCCCAATGCGGATTGGTGGGTGTTTACTACTGCAAATGTAGCTGCTGGGGTACGATGGGCCATAACCATAACCCACCACGCGGGCCCAGTGCGAATTGGTGGGTATTTATTACTGCAAATGTAGCCAGGACCAACGGCTTAACGCGCCTTCTAAAGCACGGAGGAACTCGAGATGATTGGTCACCCATCCCATGACCGACCCTTGCGAAAGTTGCTTATCCTCCGCAATCGCAGGGGGCCAGGCGCTAAACCATTAGACATTAGAAAATAAGATGTAGGTCAAAGAGAACAAAGACCAAATCGACTGCGTAGTTAAATACTGCAGACAAGGAGATGTGTAAGAGAGCGTGCCCTAAGGAAACCTTTTGATGAGGCAGAATCTCTTCACTATTTAATCAGCGAAAAGGGAAGTACTTCCGCCGAGCTAGGTGTCTGTGCTCGGGGACCGCGGTCCAATTGATCGATGTTGGAATTTGTATTTATGCGATGTGCTTAGAAAACTTCGATATCGTGAGTCAGGTCTCCATACATTTTGCCTTGATGTTAGCTCGACGTAGTGCGACGTCACGTCTGCGTAATGTTTACATATTGTACTTTTCGCTGATCCTGCATTTCTTCGTCATTCGTCGATTGCTTATGTAGCGGTATACTTATCGTATGAGGATTAGTGGCCACCTCTGGTGTTAGAGTATATCAAGCCGCCTGTAAGGGCTCCGACTTGGCAACGACTGTTATCAGATGACAACAGCCGGGACCGACAGTGTAACGTGCCCTCTGAAGCAATTTCGAAAAATTAACTAAATTAGAAGCGCCATCTAGTTTCAATTATATCAAATAATATACCACACCACACAGCATATAGTAATGCTTTGAAAAGCTCGTGGCGACATCTACTAGATTAATTTTAAAACAACATACAATTTGAGCTACATTTTTAACGCACTAACGCGAAGTATTTTATAACGATTTGTTCCGGATTCGTAAAGTCCCTGACTCGTCGTTTTCCAGATTCACCTTAATCCAGATTTGTCGTATTCCAGATTCACCTTAATCCAGATTTGTCGTTTTCCAATTCACCCTAATCCAGATTTGTCGTATTCCAGATTCACCTTAATCCAGATTTGTCGTTTTCCAGATTCACCTTAATCCAGATTTGTCGTTTTCCAGATTCACCTTAATCCAGATTTGTCGTTTTCCAGATTCACCTTAATCCAGATTTGTCGTTTTCCAGATTCACCTTAATCCAGATTTGCCGTATTCCAGATTCGTCGTAATACAGTTGATGCCATATTATTTATTTGTTTGAGTATTTATTCATTTATTTAATTTAAGGTACCTACACCAACAGCATAGTTATGCTAATATTATATTAGTTAATATACACTACATTTTAGTTCGAATATCAATTTTATTTTATCTATTTCGTTGTTATGTTTTGATCATAAAAAAAATATATCCTTTAATTTTTTTTTATTGTAAGACCAAAATAATTATGTTAGGTATGCATTATGCATAATATACGCGCATCGTGACGGCGCATGCGCGGCGTGCAAGCAATGTTAACCTTAGGAGTGGTCAAGCGCCAGTAAGGTCGATTGTACGTTTTACGACAAATCTGGAATAAGACGAGTCAGAAACAAATGACGATCCCGGAACAGATCTTTATAACAGGTAGGTAAGTACGTACTTATTTTTTTGTTCTAGTATAAAATACGCGACAAATACCTCCTTATCAAGGCTTCAGTAGCTGTCAGCTTCGTCGTTGCTGTCTTCTTCTTGCACTCCATTCCTGAACTGAGTAAGTAATGTAATGGTAGGCTAGTGACACTTCGCACTTTAGGTATTAAATTATAAGGCTAAGAACTCACGACGCGGTTTTCACCCGCGCCCGCAGCGGTTGCGGGCCCGCAGTTTTATTTCCAAACTCATGAGACCGCAGTTCTGTGCGGTAACGCAGCCGCCGCGGTTGCGATTATCGGCCGCAAACTTGGCGGGCGATGATTGCAATATGGTTATTTAGGCTGGCCCCAGACCTACCGGTTTCATATCTTTCCTTTACTGTTTTAGTTGAACAGGGGCTACCATAGCTAACGCATCGAACTTCAAAAAGTCTGCCGGGCTTCAATTTGAAACAGATAAATCGAGTCTCAATCGGGTCAAAATGGCGAACCCTAATTTATGATGTCACACGAACATCGATATCTTCTAAATAACTGCAATGCGAAACTTCTTACTTTGATCTGTTTTAAGTTGAAGCCCGGCAGATTTTCCGAAGATCGATGCGCTAGCCGGTACGGCCTCCTGTTCTACTAGAACAGCAAAGCAAAGAAATGATACCGGTAGGTTTGGGGCCAGCCTTACGATGCGATCAGGGGCCCTACCGGTTAACTTTTCGAACTTCAGCGGGTCTACCGAGTTTCAACTTTAAACAGATAAATCGAAGTAAGGAGTTTCGTATTGTACTATTCGCCGAAGTTGTTTATTAGGTACTAAACACAAGTTTACACAGGGTCAGAACAGAGGTCAGTAGCGGGGGGCACCGACTGACTTCAAAATATTCGTGTGGGAATTTTCAAGTCAGCGCTGACTTCATGCCGCTGTACTGACTTCAAACCGATTTACATTGGGTTTTTTTGGGTCAGCGCTGACGTGTCTCGATTTTGGAGTCATTCGCTTACCTCGTATAAACCAGCCTTAATAGTCGCCCGCCGGCGCCGGCGCCGGTGCGACGGGAACCGCAAACGATCACGCACACCGCGGCCGTAAAACGCGTCGTGAAGTGTGCTTTAATTTTTCACATATACAACATGTTACAAATTAATATACCCCTAATGCCGAATATGGTAGATAGGGACCATCAAACTGAACAACTTTTACTATGTGATCAACTCTGAAATCGCGAAAAAAAATCAGCTGTTTCATACATTTTGATATTTTCGATTTTAATTTTTGTATGAAACAGCTGATTTTTTTTCGCGATTTCAGAGATGGTTCCATAGTAAAAGTTAATCAGTTTGATGGTCCCTATATACCATATTCGGCATTAGGGGTATTTTTGTAACACCTTGTATAGGGGCCATCAAACTGAACAACTTTTACTATGGGACCAACTCTGAAATCGCAAAAAAAACATCAGCTGTTTCAAACATTTTGATATTTTCGATTTTAATTTTTGTATGAAACAACAGATTTTTTTTCGCAATTTCAGAGTTGGTCCCATAGTAAAAGTTGATCAGTTCTTATCGCGCCCGGATTATATCAGAAATCCAAACATTTAAGTATTTTGAACTCCCGATGCAGCGCAAAGAAGTGTTTTAAGTTTGAAACCTATGTTTGTGTGTCTGTACGTATATTCGTAGTGCCTAAACGGATCAAGCGATTTCAATGCATTTTTTTAAATTGAATCGAGATGGTTCTTAGCCACGTTTGATGGAAATCCATTTAGCCATTATGGCCAACCGCCTGCCGAAACGGTAAAACATACAGAGGTGGAGTATTATACAGAGGTGGTGCTTTAACTAAAATAATGAGCACCTTGATCAAATTTAGGTGCAAGAAAAAAACAAAATGGCGGCAAAAAATAGGCCGCTAAATTTTTATTTTACTTTTTTTATTACATTTTTTTATTTTATTATTTGGTACAGATCGAGTATCGTTAGGTTGGACAGCGTTATTAGGAGCCATACTCCTGCTGACACTAGCTGATAGAGAGGACCTGGAACCCATACTGCACCGCGTGGAGTGGTCCACGCTGTTGTTCTTCGCTGCATTGTTTGTGCTCATGGAGGTGAGGACTCAGTTCTTGGATCAAGAATACCCTAGATAACGCTTTACGTACCAAAACAGCACCACAGAATTGAAATTGAAATTGAAAAATTCTTTATTCAAATAAGCCCACATAATAAGCATTTTTAAATCATCAATTCTTTTACCCTGCCACCCATTATGACGTCTTTTAGCTGACTAGAAAAATGGGCGCAATAAACTTATCAGCTTTATTAGAAGGAATGATATTTACAAATATGTGTGTCGTTTTCAGACATTACATTCATACATGTTACAATTAACATAGATTCATAAGTAAATAACATTATTTAATTAGCTAATTTCTACTGAATCAATTTACATGGTTCAAGCTTAATTCAAAATTTAAGGTTATGATTCAATAAACGTTAAGACAAGTAGGCAGAAGTAGACCCATTCCCAGTGGCAGCACCCGTTCACGAGCATGACGCAAGAATGGCCACTGCCCCCCTCCCACCTCGCGGCGGTTGCCGAGTATCTATCATTACTGAGGGCCGTGTTACTCGCTCGTCGTTCGGTTCGACAGTTGCAAAAACTTCTAATAAATTGATCTATTTTCAGGCTCTCTCTAAATTAGGTCTGATAGAGTTCATCGGAGGAATCACAGAATCACTAATTTTCAAAGTGGATGAAAGTGCCAGATTGGCAGTGTCAATATTACTCATGCTGTGGGTAAGTTTATATTTAATTTTGATTTTTCCTCTCTTTTAATCACGCTGGACAAGCGAGCATGAGAAGTATGAATAAAAATATGGTTATTTACCCACACATATAAGGGGTTTATTAAGCTTAAGGTATTATATACAACGTGTTACAAAAGTATCCCTAATGCCGAATATGGTAGATAGGGACCATCAAACTGAACAACTTTTACTATGGCTTCAACCTTCGGCCTTATCGTCACCTTACATCAGGGGCCCTACCGGCTAACTTTTCGAACTTCGGCCGGTCTGCCGAGCTTCAACTTAAAACAGATATATCGAAGTAAGGAGTTTCGTATTGTACTATTCGCCGAAGTTATTTAAAAGATATCGATGTTCGTGTGGCATCATGAATTGGGGTTCGCCATTTTGACCCGATTGGGGCTCGATTTATCTGTTTTAATTTGAAGCCCGGCAGACTTTCCAAAGTTCGATGCATTAGCCGGTACGGGCCCAGGTGAGGTAAAGGCCAAACTTTTTCCCTTTGTGAATAAAAAATCTCCTTCTGTCCCCAGATATCCGGCCTGACGTCAGCGTTCGTAGACAACATCCCTCTAACCACCATGATGGTTCGCATCGTGACGTCACTAGGTTCCAACCCTAATCTAAATCTGCCCATGGCGCCACTCGTATGGGCTTTATCTTTAGGAGCCTGTTTGGGAGGTAAATATTGAAGAAATTACTACAATAAAGGCATTATCGTATTCTTGTATAATCCGCGCGCGATCAGAATGGGATGGGACCTTGTCAAAGTAATTTGAAAATGACAGTTAAGCAGTCGAGTAGCGTTAGCAAAAAAAATCTGGATATTATTTAAATAAAAAAGAATTTCAAAAAATTAAAATCTGTTTCATCTCGCATTTAAAATAAAACACGAGCAAAAATCCACGCGCACAGTTCACGCCTAGCATTATGCGAGTATCTACGCGAGTTTGCCGACGCTACGGCTGGCCGACGGACCGTGCGCGTCTCAGTTCCAATATTCTCATCGCGCGCGGGTTATGTTATTATTTAATGAGATTTTAAAACAAAACGAAAAAATGAAACAGAAATAGCGCGATGCAAATGGATTACCTACTTTGCACATTTTTATTTAACAGAACCCAAATACTGTCTCAATCCGAATAACATCATAAGATTATTATTGCTCAAATTGCAAATCATTTTGGTATTACGTTTGTATGGGACGATCACTGTTCGTGGACTCTTAAGATGATAGCGCCACTTTGAGGGCTATATGGCCCTTAAAAGTCTGTAAACAGCCCCCTGATTATGTAACTCTGTTGCTCAACATTCATCTTTCCAGGTAACGGCACCTTAATTGGCGCGAGCGCTAACGTGGTATGCGCCGGAGTGGCCGAGCAGCACGGATACAGATTCACATTTATGCAATTCTTCAGGATTGGGTTCCCGGTCATGATTGGACACTTAGTAGTTGCATCTGGGTACTTGTTGATATGCCATTGTGTTTTTACTTGGCACTAGAACATTTTGTTTTGATAAGACACAATTACTTGGCACTAGAAGTCTAGAAAACTTACGCGGTTTTTATTGGACGTGTTATAGAAGTAGGTATGTAGGTACTATTTTCATGCGGTATTATAAAAATATTGGCGCACTGTTGCACACTTAACAATTGAGCATATTGTAGTAGTATCGGTACTTGTTAATACAAGGTGTTACAAAAATACTCATCATGCCGAATATGGTATATAGGGACCATTAAACTGAACAACTTTTACAATGGGACCAACTCTGAAATCGCGAAAAAAAAACAGCCGTTTCATTATTTTGATATTTTCGTAATCAATTTTTGTATGAAACAGCTGATTTTTTTTTCGCGATTTCAAAGTTGGTCCAATAGTAAAAGTTGTTCAGTTTGATGGTCTCTATCTACCATATTCGGCATTAGGGGTACTTTTGTAACACGTTGTGTACTTACCATTGTGTTTTACATGATCATTTTCATTTTCAAGATGGCACGCTTTTCATTTGGCACGAAAATTATCATAACTAGGGTCGGGTCGGCAACAGTGGCTCGGATTTTTTCGGACACACAAATTATAAAGAAACAGTTGGAGTACCGACCTGAAAATCTCAGTCAATATGCTTTAGTTATTCATGTTGCTCCCTTCATTATTACTTTTTTAAATAAGGCATTATTATAGACGTCCGATATTTATTTTTAAAAAATGGGAAATGGGCCACTGTGTACTGGTACTGGGCTACTGTGACTCGACCTTGTAGTACACAGAGACTCTAACAGTACACAGTTGCTCAACAGTACAAAATTGAATGGAAAACATTTATTATATTTAATCACATTTATTCGTTTAGGTATGTCAGAATTATATTTTAAACATATTAGGCATTAAAATCTGTCACGTAGTAGCTATAATAAGAATAAAATACTGACGAAATTGAGATCAACCAATTTCTCAAATTTTTTTCTTTGTTTTTTGAGATCCTTTAAATATTTTTATTTTCAAGCAAGTAATCTAATAGACAACATAATGGCGATTAGAATTTAAAAAATCAATAAAATTAAAAAAAAAAAATGTTTAGTGCAAACAGTCGAGTGCAAAAGTGCTCGACCCTGTAGTACACAGTGACTCTAACAGTACACAGTTGCTCATCAGTACAATATTAAATAAAAAACATTTATTAATCCAATACTTTGCCATTTATTAATCCTTACTTTGTTGATGCTGAAGTGCGTCATTGTTTATAGACTTTTTTTATATAAAATTTATAGCAATCAATCAAATTTTATTTTAAAAACAAATTTTCAAAATCATTACATTATTTTAGTTAGGTATAAATGGGTTTAAAAGATTGTTTCTCGTTTTGATAATTGGTAGGTACTGCATTATAATTAGGTTTTATGGCATAAAATATTATTTTTTCCTTTGTAAAATTAAACTTTTCTATTTATATGTACAAGTACTCAGTGACTCACGTAAGTATACAGTGACTCATGTAAGTATACAGTGACTCACCGAGTCACTGTATACCTCTGTTTTTTGAGCCACTGAACACGCTGTCGCCATTTTGATTTCACGGACGTGCCAATTTTAACAGATTTGACGAAAGGCGAGCAATTCTATGCCATTGCCTAGTATAATAACGTCGCTTTCCATATACACACTAACAATTATCAAAATCTTTAAATTTTAGTGTATAAAAACACGTGTAACTTACTTTAAATAGTATTTTTTTAAGCACGAAGACAAATACAGACTCGTATCACGACCGAACGGCGCCGGAGCGGGGGGATCACTGGTTTGTACGTGTTTGGCTTTTAAGCGCTACCGATAAATGAGAAATATAGATAGATATTGCTGTTCTTTATGGGAAATATCGTCGCGAGTCATTGTACCCGACTGAGTCACCGTTCCCTACCTGACCCTACTTACTGTTTTTAACCGACTTCAGAAAAAGGAGGAGGTTCTCAGCTCGGTTGATTTTTTTTAAATGTTTGTTACCTCATGACTTTGTCAATTATAAACCGATTTTAGAAATTCTTTTTTAGTTTGAAAGCATATAGTTACAAATTGGTCCCATTGTCACAAGGTCAGGATCTGATGATGGGATCCTGGAGAAACCAAGGGAACTCTTCAAATATTAGAGGCAAATCTATAGCGATTTTGGTATTTTCTTAAGTAACTTATGCATTTGCTTTCGGAAAGTACGACTTTGGTGAAATGGAACTGATGATGAAGACCATAGATGATCATCGGAACTATTCAATACTACTACGAGTTCACTTCGTGATTGCCGTCGACGACCGTTATGACGTCACAGCTAACGGTACTGTAGACAAAAAAGTAATCATGTTTTTCAACTGTTTTTCATTTTTTTCTTGTTCAAAGAGTGTAATAAATTTATATAACAAGTTAGGTTCGCCATAATGTAGAAACTTTACTCTTTTAATCACTATAACAACACAAATCACGAACGTAATGATTAAAACAACAGGAACAAAAATTAAGCTTTGCGTTGCTAGCCGTACTAGAGGCGACGCAGGGGGTGCGGTATGACGAAGCGGGCCGGGAGGTAGCGGCAATGATGAAGTGAACGCGTAGTAAGTATTTTCTAGAGCACTATTAAAATTTTGGCGTGCTGATCACGATCGCCGTATGAATAACTACCTGAAATGTAAATGTTGCATTTTCACTTGACATTCATTACGCGTTTTTCATTTGCCCCTATGAATTTTGACGCACTTTTTTATACTCAGCTAGCTATGATAATCCTAACTTTTAAGCACTTTTCTAGTGGCACCAAAATGATAGCACCCATCAGGAATGTTGCGGATGCAGATTTTTTGACATCCGCGGATGCGGATCTGTAGGTACAAAAAAACTAAAGTGTGGGTGTAAAAATAAAAAATCAATAAATAAACAACAATAAAATTAAATGTGCGCGTCAGAGTGCTTAGTGCGAGTTTTTTTACCTCACGCTCGATCGTGAGCGCGTTATAATTTTGTATGGCGTTGATGGAGTTCTTTGCGTATTCCGCCAGATGTCGAGCCACCAATCCTATACAAAATGAAGTTTACGTTAACGCGGTCGACTAGATAAAAAACTCGCTCTACGCACCCAGATCTTCAAATAATAGCAAGGCGCGTCACCGTCACCGATTCACCGAAATCCAAAACAAAATAATTGCTTTCCTATCTCTCTTGTAGCGACGCTACATATTCGCATCCGCATCGATTTATACGGATGCGAATGTCTAAATCGATGCGGATGTTCCGCATATGCGGATGCGAATATTCGCAACATCCCTGATTTTCACGTTCCAATAAGGTTTTTAGTCTTTCACATTAGTATTGATTTTGTTTTAGAATTTATCATTTTATTTATTTTAAGGTTTTAATGTTTTTATAGTACCAAATACCATTGAGTATATGTTTTTTTTATTCACAACGGGTTAACGCTTGGCCTTCACCTCACCTAAGTGACGATAAGGCCGAAGGTGTAAGCGCACTACACCCGGAATCCTCACCACTGAGGAACTGGCTATCTTACCTCTAACTGCCGGAACACAACATTTTTTTAATTGCTGTTATGGCGTCCGACTTAGGTAAGATGGTGGTAGCTATCCAGGCGGACTTGAAGTAAGCCCTACCATCAACCAAACCGAGTAAAATGTAACCCCCTCCTGGGAATCGAGCCCGGGACCCGGGTCTTACACGGGGGCGGTTAAATTAATTATTTATTGTAATAAAATTTTTATCAAATATTTTGATATGCCACATTTAGTGCCATTTTATTTTGGACTAGACTCTTTTGTGCCTAATATTTTTTGTATAACTCGTTTATTATTTTAACGCAGCGAGAATGGGGAATATCTGAAAAAAAAATCAATTGTTTGAAATTTTTTAAAGATTTATTAAAGATGGAGTAAGCTCCTTCACGCAACTGACGCCACCAAAAATTTTAAAAAAATGTAAAATAACTTCGTTGTCACAAAAGTCCGAGCTGTGACGTCACTAAGGGTTTTTTATATTTCATTTATTTTCGCCATAAATATTGCTTTAAAAAGTCTAAAACTATTTTTCTCGCACTCCTGAGGGGCAAATCGAGAAACAGTTTTTTATTTGGACAAAATATACTTATGGACGTATTGTCCATTCTGAAACTTTGGGGGCTTATTCCTATCTATAAATACAAAATTTTCAGCCAATTCAATTTTTTTCAGACATTCTCCTTGTTTTGATATTTTTGTTTTTTTATGTTTCCGTGACAAGTATGGATGTATTTTTTATTATTAATTATAAATAAATAAATATATGACAACATCACATACATTGCTCCTATTCTAAAGTAAGTATCTAAAGCACTTGTGTTATGGAAATCTGTGACAACGGTGGTATCACAAACACCCAGACCTGAGCCAATATAGAAAAGTTCGTTTTCTAAATTGACCCAACCGGGGATCGAACCCGGGACCTCAGAGATGGCGACACCTTGAAGCTGTACAAAGCCACTCGACCACGGAGGTCGACAATTATAATATTAAAGATACTTACTTAGGTAATGCTAACACAGGTACTTACCTACATTTTATGCATTTTCCAAATTGTGATCATTAATTATTTTCATTATTTTAAATTGTTTACTTAGCTCATTTAAATGTTTTCAATATACAACATGTTACAAAAATACCCCTAATGCCAAATATGGTATATAGGGACCATCAAACTGAACAACTTTTACTATGGGACCAACTCTGAAATCGCGAAAACAAATCAGCTGTTTCATACATTTTGATATTTTCGATTTTAATTTTTGTATGAAACAGCTGAATTTTTTTTCGCGATTTCAGAGTTGGTCCCATAGTAAAAGTTGATCAGTTTGATGGTCCCTATATACCATATTCGGCATTAGGGGTATTGTTGTAACACCTTGTATATTTTAATAAAGTCACAAATAAGTAGATTTTTGTATGTGAAGTGATTATTTCTGTGATAGTTTTTGGTACTTAAATTGTTAATTACAATGTGTAATAAAGTAATATTTTAATTTTGTAAGATTGATTAAAAAAAAGTTTTTTTAAATTTAATTACCTATGTGCAGATTTTGTATTTCAAATCAAAATTATAATCTTGTAAATGAAATAAGTTTCATTATTTATTTTTATGTATTTTTGACAGTAATACTGATTTTTTATTATCATAAAATAGGTAACTCTCTTATAGTTACAACATGTTACAAAAACCCCAAATGCCGAATATGGTATGTAGAGACCATCAAACTGAACAACTTTTACTATGGGACCAACTCTGAAATCGCGAAAAAAAAATCAGCTGTTCCATACAAAAGTTAAAATAGAAAATATCAAAATGTATGAAACAGCCGATTTTTTTTTCGCGATTTCAGAGTTGGTCCCATAGTAAAAGTTGTTCAGTTTGATGGTCTCTACATACCTTATTCGGCATTAGGGGTATTTTTGTAACACCTTGTATAGGGACCATTAAACTGAACAACTTTTACTATGGGACCAACTTTCAAATCACGAAAAAATTATTAGCTGTTTCATACATTTTGATATTTTTGATTTTAATTTTTGTATGAACCAGGGGCTGTACCGGCTAACGCATCGAACTTCGGAAAGTCTAACGGGCTTCAAATTAAAACAGATAAATCGAGCCCCAATCGGGTCAAAATGGCGAACCCAATTCATGATGTCACAGGAACATCGATATCTTCTAAATAACTTCGGCGAATAGTACAATACGAAACTCCTTACTTCGATTTATCTGTTTTGATTTGAAGCTCGCAGACCCGCCGGAGTTCGAAAAGTTAGCCGGTAGGGCCCCAGCTGATTTTTTTTCGCGATTTCAGAGTTGCTCCCATAGTAAAAGTTGATTAGTTTGATGGTCCCTATATACCATATTCGGCATCAGGTGTATTTTTGTAACATGTTGTATAATTAAAAAAACTTTTTGTATATTTTGTGTTATTTTGTAGAGATTTTTTAGAGTTTATTAGTAACGTAGTGTGATATGGGCAGTATTTACTTGGAACAAAAACATTTTAATGAGTGTATAATTTTAATTTAATTTCATCATAATAAAATAGGTGACGACCATTAAAGATCATTTGTATTTTTACTTGATTGAAAATGTATTAAAATGATTTCCAACAATATTTTTTATTTATTTATACAAGGTGTTACAAAAATACCCCTAATGCTGAATATTGTATACAGGGACCATCAAACTAAGCAACTTTTACTATGGGACCAACTCAGAAATCGCGAAAAAAAAATCAGCTGTTTCATACAAAAATTAAAATCGAAAATATCAAAAGTTTTAGTGTCATCCGTTTGCACAAAGTAGTTATAAAGCAAAGATGTAATCATATTGAGAAATAAAATAATTTCATAAGTTATTTAACTAGGTTTGTCTGTCTATCCGTCTGTCACCAGGCTGTATCTCATGGACCGTGATAGTTAGACAGTTAATATTAATAAAAACCATACAACACAAATTAAAAGTCTGTTTTATTTATTAAAAAAAACAGGTAACTATTGATATTTGCGGCTTTCTTGACTAGATTATAACTAGAGAGTATATATTTGTTCCAACAACTTACATTTAACTAACATACTCATGGGCGTACCCACGGTGGGTCAAGGTGGGGCGCCCGTCCCACCCTCCACCCTGACTTTAAGCTAGATATTTACAAAATTATTTAAGCATAAATTAGATTCAAATTCAAAATTACCGCGTGACAGAACATTCTTGTAGTTATTACAATGTATACGGTTTTCTTGGTAAAGCTAACCCGTGGAAACAAAAAATAGGGCACAGAGTGAACTGATGGAAATGGAGTTGGTTACACTAGTTCAGTGGTCGGCAAATTACTTATCGAGTTTCCTTACTTATACCTCACCCCTAAGTAGATGATGGGTGGGTACGCCCATGTACTGTACCCCTGTACATACTTACAGTTATATGTATTATAATATCTAGTGGTACACACACAGCAATTGTGATGTTGCCATACTACTATAGTATAGAGGTAAGTAAGTATGTCTTTACTTTATCGATTTTGAACATAAAATAATTTTTTTAAACATTAAGAATACAAATCTCTGAATAAAATTCTAAAATGGCACATGTCCTTTTTCCCGATATGCCCCAGAGGGGGACAATGGGAATAGACCGATACATAACGTATTATAACAATAAGACTATTCAATGTCACTTATGTTATGGGTTTTTCGTAAGTCCGTAATAAAAATTATAAAAAAAAATATTATTAATAATACAACAAACAACTATTCTCCTTCCAGAATCTTTTTAAAATCGTCCCACAAACAAAAACCTTCATCGTCAACTTTACAATCCTCCAACTCCATTAATTTAAACTGTGGCATGTTATTTAAACTCAATACTGACGCATCTCTTAACTGATCAGAAGATTGGTATACAAACTGTATTTTTAATAAATCCTCTTTTTTAGTCCCATCATACCATTTTTGGAACACCAGTTTCCCTCCTATAGGACACAGTTCGTATTGGTTCGGTAAAGTGTAAGGTTTGAAATTCAATGTTTTTAATACGGTATACATATTAGCGTCGTGTCCCATGAGTAATGTAACTTTTGGCACACTATCATTAAAGAAAATACTTCTCATATATTTTATAAGTGGCTTAGATATGTCATGAGCAACACGTGTAGTGTTAAAAATAACTTTATGATAACCTCTACTTAAGGTCATCAGTGACAGCCATTCCGTTGAACTCTGCAAGCAGCCCCACGCTACGTTATCATGTGATAAGCCTTCATAGAATTGCATAACAAACGCATCGACAACTGAATTGCCTATTTTTATAGGACCAATTACATTTGGCTTTTGGCCAGACATAACAATGGCTTTATTTTTATCCGTTAGCAAGTCACATTTCATTTCGTTCTTACACAGTTCAGAGTTTGAATAATCAAGAATCTTTTCTAAAAATTCATATGAGTTATTTAAAGATAAGTGTTTTAAACTTTTTTGCATATCTTCAACGATTTGATGTAGAAACATTGATGATGTATTATGTATTACCGGGTTGAATAAAGGGTCAACCTCCGTCTCGGAATGATGTATTGTGATGTTACAACGAGGGAAAGCTTTGTTAACAAAAGCTTTTGCTGAAGCTCGAGTTCTTTGCTTGGTATTAGAGTACACATAAAACATATCTTCTGAAGGACACTTGTTTTGTATCAGACCTTTTTCATTAAACCAGGCACCAAAAAACTGGCCCATGTAACCTTCTAAAACAGCACCTTTTGCTGTTAAATAGCCTGGTTTGACATTCCAACTTGGCCATTTCTTTGGAGTCATCTGCGTCAAATATTTGGACAAAGGACTTCTTAAACTATGTCTGCTCAGTATCACGACTTGTTTTAACACCATTTTATCATTACTGGCCACTTTATTCACTTGTTTTTCTGCTTTTACAACACAAGTAACAGCACAGAACCACAAAATAGTTTTTAACTGCATTTTAATTTTTAATTACACTTAATTATTACTTTAATCACAGTTAGACGCTGTTCTTTGTTTTGTGAGTGGGAGGATTACACAGTATTACGAAAGATAAGTCATTGCGAAAAACCCTTTCACATCATGAGACTGCCTGCCTACATTTTGTGTACAAACTTATTACAAAATAGGAATACATTATGTAATGAATTAATTATACAGATTTCGTTAGTTAGATTTGGTAGGTACCTACTTTCTTTCATAATATATTATCACTAATTATGAACAATAAAACACACGATAATTGTTTTATTATCAAACACAATCTACTTAAACTAAATTAAAACAAATAACACTAACACAACACAATCACGCACGAACGATACGTCAATGTCAATGTCAGTATTGACAGTGAAGTGCTTGTGAAGTGTATCTTTTTTACCGTCTGCGTTTCGTTATACGTTAACTTAGTTAGAGCATGTACTTTTTTTAAATCTATTGCAGTGATTTACTCGTGATGTGAAGACACGATTATTAATAATATTAGGCATTATGGTTAAGAAGCTGTTCGCGAACGCGAATATAATACTTAAGAGCACATAGTCTGCTCAGCACACTAGCGCTGCCGCCGCCATTGGAAAAAAAATAGTGCAATCCGAAGGAGCTTTGTGGTATACTTTTTATCGCTTAGACAATATTTTCTAGCCTGTCGTTTAGTTAATGGATTTTTTTTGCGAAAAGTGGCCTGGTTGGTTTTTTTTCTAATGGCGATGGCGCTAGCGTGCAGACTACGCGCTCTTTAATACGAAATTTGATTAGGAGTAAAAAGCCCTTGATTTTTTTTTATATTATTATATTTTATTCACTTAACAGATTTATCTCATAGGTACTTTATGTTATGTAAGTGCTTGCGATCATTATCTGCACCATTTCAGGTTATTATCAAAATAAAACATAGTTTACTAAAATGTCAATGTTCCATAAATTATTAGTTCTTTACTTTATATCAATTCAGTAGTTACTAAACCTCTAAGAAAAATAAAACAAATTAGTAAAACAGTTATAAATTAATTTATATTTTTACAAGTATTTTAACAAAATCACTCCAAGGGCAAAATCCCTTTTCATCTATCACACAATTATCCAATTCTAATACAACTGAGTTAGGTGGGTTTTCCAATGACAGCTTAGATCCATTTCGTAGCTGATCCTTAGTCTGATAAACATATTCAACTTTTAAAAAGCTATTCATTTCGTTATCCCGCCATTTCTGGAACACTATTTTACCGCCTATCGGAGTCCTTTCAAATTGACCTGTCAAATTATACTTTTTAAAATTCAATGCCGCCAAAATGCAGTTCAAATTTGAATCGTGACCAACCAGCATCGTGAACTTTCGCGCCAAAATTGGATCCAGAAAAGTGTTTTTAATTAGTTTCAACATGTGTTTCACTATGCCGTTTGCTAGCGTGTTATTGAATCTGACGTTTTGGTTTTCCCACGTGATTTGTAGTAACTCTTTCCATTGTTCATCTGCTGTTATTTTTCCCCACGCGATTTCTTCTGTTTTTGCACCGCTATAGTATTTCATCAAAAAAGCATCCATCAATGAGTTCCCTATTGAAAGTGGGCCAAAAACATCAGGTTCTTCTCCTACTTGGAATAAGATTTCATTTTTCGTTTCATCCAAGTCGCAAAACGACTTATTTCTACAAATTAAAGAGTTCTTTATGTCTATTATTTTTTCTAAATCTTTAAAGGCATTTTTTAACTGTAAACTATCCAGTTTTTCCTGCATGCTTTTGGTGTATAACTGTTTGAAAATTAATGTTTCATTCGTTATAATTGGGTTGAACACAGGATCTACCAACGCTTTCTTTTTAAAATACACTGTTACGTTACAATTTTTAAAAGCACTTTTCGCGAACGCCTTTGCCGTTTCAATGGTCCTTTGTTTTACATTAGAATAAATAAAGACTGAATCTTCGCTAGGACAATCCGTAAACAAATTCACTTTTCTAAACCACTCACTAAAATAATCACCCATGTATTCTTCCAGCAAAAATCCTTTTGGTGTCAAAAATCCAGGTTTCGTGTCCCATTTTGGCATCTTAAATGGTGTAACATGTTGCAATGAGTCAGTCAAAGGAGTTCTTAAATTATGTCTACTTAGAATAAAAACTTCTTCCAGTTTCAAACAGTCCACTGCCCAAAACGAAAACAAAAAAAGAAAAGCGATCTTCATTTTTTTCTTCCGCAACTTAATTTTTAAATTGCAAATGTTCTGATGACGCACAGCCTTGTTATCAATGAAGTAATTTGAACTATTGATTAATTTCTTGTTATCGCCATAGTATTGATAAAATTAGTTTGAATATCTCGACCGGCCCGCGCTCTAAGCTATACTGATTGCGTCGCACGAAATAAACGTTTCGTAAACTGCCAACGATAAAAAGGAAACGTGGATTTATTTACACTGTAACGTAACCATCAACTGTTTAGGTGTAAGGCTTTGAATAATATTCACATTTTTTTTTATCCACGACGGGATAGTGCTAAGCCTTCACCTCACCTGATGTTAAGTGACGATGAGGCCGAAAGTGTAAAAGCGCATTGAGAAACTGGCTAACTTCTAACTATAAATTGTTGTTATGGCGTCAGAATTAGGTAAGATGGTGGTAGCTTGGCGGACTTGTAAATAATAAGCCCTACCACCAACCAAACCAAGAACAAATTGTACCCCCTCCTGGGAATCAATAAGCGTGCGAAACATTAGTATCATTATCATGCAACATGATTCTCAAATCGAAAGTTACTCTGCTCTGATTTTAGTATTTTTACATTACAAAATGGCGTAAATGCATAATGCAGCCGCCATATTGTTTTTTTAGGGTTCCTTACCTCAAAAGGAAAAAAGGAGCCCTTACAGGATGCACTTTGTTGTCCGTCTGTCTGTCAAGACCCTTATCTCGGGAACGCGTGGAGGTATCGAGCTGAAATTAAAACCACATATTTACTCATACTCAGGTCTACAGTCCCTTGCAAAGCAGTCTCTTCCACTAAAACAGCAAAGCAATGAAATGAGTTGAACAGGGACTACCAGCTGACGCATCGAACTTCGGAAAATCTGCCGGGCTTCAAATCAAAACAGATAATTCGAGCCCCAATCTGGCCCAAATGGCGAACCCTAATTGTTGATGTCACACGAACATCGATATCTTTTAAACAACTACAATACGAAACTTCTTATTTCGATTTATATGTTTTAAGTTGAAGCCCGGCAGACTTCTCGAAGTTCGATGCGTTAGCCGGTACGGCCCCGTTCTACTAGAACGGCAAAGCAAAGAAATGAAACCGGTAGGTCTGGGGCCAGCCTGAGCCGATCATTTCTTCAACTACTTGGATCTTGGTTTATTCTGTGCGTTTCGGTCTAAGGCTTCGGCTTCGGTGTAATTGAGGTTCGACCCGTTTTATTGCAAAACGCGAAATAGATAAGTACTTTAGTTTAGAAGTTTTGGCTAATTTGAATACAATTATAATAAAGCTATTTTAGACTGCTAAAAATCCGTTTCTTACCTGTTTTAATAATACTTGTTTTATGTTAGAAAGTTTTAATATGTGTTACACAATAAAATAATATTGGACAAAGACAATTATAGAAAAGTCCAGCCTAGGATCGAACCTGGGACATCAGAGTAGTGCGGGAGTTTATCTAGTTAATAATTATAACTTTACGTCATATAATATGTCTCATACACAGGTTACATTATAACTTTTAAACATGAGACAGACAGTCATAAGGAAAAGAAGAGTGAATTTAAAATACAAATAGAAATTAGTAGGTAATTTTTTTTTATTGTGATCTTTTATTCTTTCCGTAAAAATCTGGCAAAAACATAAACACAAATATGTAATAACGCACTTTTAAGGCAAAGGGATCTAGCCCATTCAGCCACCGTCTAGTAGGTAAATTAAGTCGGTTTCCTGCTATTTTTTTTTAATAGCAGAAGTGGCGGTCACATAATTAAAGACACTAGTAATTTTTAACACAAATAGGTAACTTTGAAGCCTTGGTTCTCCGCCAAAGATTGACCTAGCTGTGATCTGATGATGGCCATCCAGGGAGTGAATGGAGTAGATTCAGATTGCTATACATACCCAACTGATCTGAATAGCATTCTAAGAGATATAAGGATATGTTTTAAAAAACCGCGAAGTTAGCATAAAAATGTATGGCAATCCTAAAACTGAAAACTCCTACGAAAATATCAAAATGTATGAAACAGCTGAAATTTTTGTCGCAATTTCAGAGTTGGTCCCATAGTAAAAATTATTCAGTTTGATGGTCCCTATCTACCATATTCGGCTAGGGGTTATTTTGTAACACGTTGTATATCCTCGCAACTTGTTTATCAAATCCACTTTTGCTTGAATGTACACACGACAGCACGTCAGGTTATACAGTTAAACTGCGAAAACAGCTTTTATTACGTAGGGTATGAAGGCGATATCAAGGTCAACATGTATAGTATGAGGTGCCGTCGTGTACTTAATTAAATGCTTCCACTTACCAATGATTCCCCCCCACATAGTCAGTCGCTCGACAACTGATTTTATTGATAAAATGTGGTCATGTCATCATACGCACCACGCTGCGTCACCCATGACCATGGATTTAAGTATGTACAGTCAGCGACAAAATAATCTGAGCATTAAATCATCATTAAACAGCTAATCATTTGATAAAAATCAACATTATCTCAAGACATTAAAGTGCACTTTCATTTGTTTTCAGACGACAAAAGAAAGTGCACCTTAATGTCTTGACATAAGGTTGATTTTAGTCGAATGAATGCTCAGATTTGATGCGATTTGTGGTTCAGGAGCTCGGTGGCGCAGTGGTAAAGCGCTGGCCCAGCGATTGCGGAGGCTAAGCAACTTTCGCAAGGGTCGGTCATGGGATGGGTGACCAAAAAATTATTATTTCGAGCTCCTATGTACTTCGGAATGCATGCGTGGTCCGGCTGCACTTGCAGTCTTGGGCCCGCGTGGTGGGTCATGGCCCATCCTCCTTATCCATCCATGAGGAAGGCTTGTGCCCCAGCAGTAGGGACATTAAAAACTGCTGATGTTCAGAATGTTCAGATCATTTTAGCGCCGACTGTACTATACAAGGTGTTACAAAAATACCCCTAATGTCGAATATAGTAGATAGGGACCATCAAACTAAACAACTTTTACTATGGGACCAACTTTGAAAACGCGAAAAAAAATCAGCTGTTTCATACAAAAATTAAAATCGAAAATATCAAAATGTATGAAACAGCTGATTTTTTTTTCGCGATTTCATAGTTGGTCTTATAGTAAAAGTTGTTTAGTTTGATGGTCCCTATATACCATATTCGGCATTAGGGGTATTTTTGTAACACCTTGTATAATAGTTGCCACAGTCCACAGATAAGTACCTACCATAAGTTGTACTTACCTACATGAAATACCAATTAGGTTTTTAAAACGGCTTTATAACTGGATTTTAATGAAAAAATAAATTAAAAATGCATTAATAAACTGAGAGATTTTGTAACATTTTCTTTATTTAACGGTTAAACGACATTTTTACATTTTATATGACAGACATCAGCCGATAAAAAATGTCTTATCTCAATAAATATTAAATAAGTACTTAAAATACATACAATTTACGCTATAGCACAGAATATACAACATGTGACAAAAATACCCCTAATGCCGAATATGGTATATGGGGATCATCAAACTGATCAACTTCTACTATGGGACCAACTCTGAAATGGCGAAAAAAAAATCAGCTGTTTCATACATTTTGATATTTTCGTAATTCATTTTTGTATGAAACAGCTGATTTTTTTTCGCGCTTTCAGAGTTGGTCCCATAGTAAAAGTTCAGTTTGATGGTCCCTATCTAGCATATTCGGCATTAGGGGTATTTTTGTAACACGTTGTATTATCTATCTACTATAAGAATAGAATTCTGACGTTTCACACTTTTCAAACTGCACTAACCTTGTCAAAGCGGACATTTACTAAGTATTTGAAACATTGAATTTTATAAATCCAACAATTTTACGTCGTCTTTTGGACGTGACACCAATTAACTTGCACTATTTATCTATATTTTCACTCATATTCTTGCAAAATCTCTGTAAATTAATGAATATTCTTAAAATGAACTGTCACAGTGAAGTGATTACAATGTTGAACCTCCACGTGACTTGCCGTAATGTTGTGACACGTTGAGAACTAAAATTATTGAATATAAATAAATAAAAAAATATTAATATTTGACAACATCACATACATTGCTCCGATTCCAAAGTAAGTAGCTAAAGCACTTGTGTTATGGAAATCAGAGACAACGGTGGTATATCACAAACACCTGAGCCAATATAGAAAAGTTTGTTTACTAAATTGACCCAACCGGGGATCGAACCCGGGACCTGAGATGGCGACACCTCGAAAACCAGTGTACAAAGCCACTCGACCACGGAGGTCGTCGCAAATAGTCTGTTTGTATATCTCGATACCTAATCGAACTTATCATTGCTTTTTTATTTCCTACATCGAAATATTACTAAAAATTACAATAGTTTTTTAATTAGTATTTATTTTGAGCATTAATTATATTATTTCCTATTTGTATTTTATTCTTAATAATGCACAAAATATAATCGATTCCACAGAATCAATATCGATATGGCGTAATTGGAAATTATTGATATCAATCATTGCGATTACGTCACTAGACTCTGGATTTTGGCATGTGTCAGAATTCAATTCTTATAATAGACTGTAGGTAATTATTTAGTCACAGACTAGCACGCATCACGCTGCGTCTTGCGTGACTGACAAATTTTAAAGTGCTACGTAAAGTGTCTTTGTATAGACATCACGCATGGTGAAAGTGTAACACACCAAAGACGCATTTACGCGCCTGATTATTCTACAAAAAATTACATGTGATGCATAAAAAATGTTTTGTTCATCCCTTTTGATTGTACTGTACTAAAATTAACATAGCTCCTTAGATGAATCTAAGCATAGCTCTGTCATTTTATGAGAAATATTTGCATACTTTAATTGAAATAGAAAAGATTTTGGGTTCCATTTTGAGGCTTTATTATATCTAGTACGACTAGACACGAGAGTGTTTAATTTTAAAAGGAGACCCGTCATTTTACGCTCAATTTGGTTTTACGTAAGATAGAATGCCACAAGATAATATCACGAACTCTATTGCGTATGGATTATTAAAATGTCTATGGTTCAAAATCTCCAAAGTTTTTTAGAGTTAATTACAAAAGCTTTATTCTGATTGTTTTGAAATAGTTTAGCTTTCGATATCGTATATGAAGCATCAATGAAATCAACAGTTTTCGAGAATTTGTCATTCGGTATTAGATCTAATGCAGGATATATTCGTAATATGATGAGTATAATTCGCTGCTAGCTCCTAACAAAGCTTCATAGATATAAATAATAATACCTACATAGAATTCAAAACTTATTTTACTGAGTAGGTACAGTCATCGACAATATTATTAGGTACAACAAACAACTAAGCCAAACAGTCGACACTGACAAATTCTACATGAGAACCGCCATAACATAAAAATAAGGAAGAATTTAATGAATGAATAAACAAATGTCCTAAGTAGTGGCCCTATCTAACTGTGCTAGTTGTGAGCGAGTCAATTATTATTAAATATATCATTTGATTACATTTTTTTTTGCTACCGTTGTATAAGTATATACAGCCCCCATTCCTTGGAATTAATTAATGTCCTAAGTAATAGCCTTATCAAGCTGTCCTAATTAAATGAATGAATGAATGCCAGAGTAGTTGCCATATCAGGGTGTAAATGAATGAATAAATGAATGAATCAATGTCCTAAGTAGTGGCCTTATCAAACTGAATGAATAAACGAATGCCAGACTAGTTGACCTATCAGGGTGTGAATGAATGAATAAATGAATGAATCCATGTGTTAAGTAGTGGCCTTATCAAGCTGTCTTAATTAAATGAATGAACGAATGCCCTATCAGGATTTGAATGAATGAATAAATGAATGCCCTGAGTAGATTGCCCTATCAGGTTGTGAATGAATGAATAAATGATTGAATCAATGTCCTAAGTGCCTTATCAAATTGTCCTAATTGAATGAAGAACGAATGTCCTAAGTAGTGGCCCTACGAATGAAAGAACGAATGCCCTAAGTAGTGGCCCTATGCATGAATGAACGAATGCCCTAAGTAGTGGCCCTATGAATGAATGAACGAATGCTCTAAGAAGTGGCCCTATGAATGAATGAACGAATGCCCTAAGTAGTGGCCCTATGAATGAATGAACGAATGACCTAAGTAGTGGCCCTATCTAACTGTGCTAGTTGATGTCCGAGTCGTTCTTCTCTTGCGCGACGCGCCTGCCCTAACGCTCGCTTCTCTGCGAATTTACTTATAAACGACTCCACTGGGATTTTACCTGCAAACAAATTCATTCAAATACCTTAAGTAGAATTTTTAACTAGAGCCAATAAATTGATATTTAAAACCACAAACAGTCTGGGCAATGGTAGCTGATAATATACAAGGTGTTACAAAAGTACCCCTAATGCCGAATATGGTATATAGGGACCATCAAACTGAACAACTTTTACTATGGGACCAACTTTGAAATCGCGAAAAAAAAATCAGCTGTTTCATACAAAAATTAATTACGAAAATATCAAAATGTATGAAACAGCTGATATTTCTTTCGCAATTTCAGAGTTGGTCCTATAGTAAAAGTTGTTCAGTTTGATGGTCCCTATCTACCATATTCGGCATAAGGGGTACTTTTGTAACACGTTGTATAAAGGCTTGTGTTTAAATGCCTACCAGAAATGCACTTATATTAATTCCAATAAATTCAAAATACCTGCCAAAACGGATAAATGCTCATCAAATTGTGTTTCATGAAGTATTAAAGAAATATATGTTTTTTAAGGGTGTGTAATGTATAACCTAAATTTACATGCACTAACAATCAGATGATATAATAACATTTATGCAGCATGCAACATGCATGCAAGCATTATGCGAGTGGTCACAACACTAACCTAACCTAACCTACCTGGTGCATTACACACTAAGGCAAATTAGAACTGTAGTTTTTGGTATCAATATTACTGTTTCAGTAAAACAATATTTGGTGAGCATTAATCCATTTTGGCAAGCAAAAATTATTTTGGTGAACACTTAAAATATACCCCTTAACTTAAAATGTAAGGTGTTACAAAAGTACCCCTAATGCCGAATATGGTAGATAGGGACCATCAAACTGAACATCTTTTACTATCGGACCAACTATGAAATCAGGAAAAAAAATCAGCCGTTTCATAAATTTTGATATTTTCGTAATTAATTTTTGTATAAAACAGCTGATTTTTTTTTCGCGATTTCAGAGTTGGTCCCATAGTAAAAGTTGTTCAGTTTGATGGTCCCTATATACCATATTCGGCATTAGGGGTATTTTTGTAACACCTTGTATAAAACACAGATCAGAGAGACAATAATTTAGAACAGTTTCTAGCCTCTAATCAAGTGAAAGTCTTGACAGTGCTGTGTACCGGTTCGAGTAGCCCGGATACCGAAAGATTCTAATTTCATCTGAGTAAAGAAAGAAGAAAGAGCTCGGTGGCGCAGTGGTATAGCGCCTGGCCCATCGATTGCGGAGGTTAAGCAACTTTCGCAAGGGTCGGTCATGGGATGGGTGACCAAAAATTTACTATCTCGAGCTCCTCCGTGCTTCGGAAGGCACGTTAAGCCGTTGGTTCCGGCTGCTTTGCAGTCATTAACACCCATCAAACCGCATTGGGCCCGCGTTGTAGGTCATGGCCAGTGTCCCAGTAGTGGGGACATTAAAAAGGCTGATATCGAAAGAAGTTTTTCAGTTCCTGATAAATTTATAGCAGCAATTTTGTTAGGAGAAGTTTATAGGTGAACTAAAAAATGTTTTGTTCATCCCTTTTGATTGTACTGTACTAAAATTAACATAGCTCCTTAGATGAATCTAAGCATAGCTCTGTCATTTTATGAGAAATATTTGCATACTTTAATTGAAATAGAAAAGATTTTGGGTTCCATTTTGAGGCTTTATTATATCTAGTACGACTAGACATGAGAGTGTTTAATTTTAAAAGGAGACCCGTCATTTTACGTTCAATTTTGTTTGTATATCTTTTAAAAAAAACTGTGATTCTGAGTCTGTCAACCAAATGACAGCTATCAATGCCAAATCAAAGTCAAATAGACATTTTATTTTCTTAAGTTCGAACCAAGCAAAGAGATTGTGGTTCATGCAGCCATGTTTTCACGTTTTATTGTGACACTTCTAACTTTTGACGATTTAATGTGGATAACGGATTGCGGGACGTTTTAGATTCGTTGTTGCCGCAGTGTTTCGAAATCAAAAAATATTCATCACAAATAATTTTCTATTTTACTACATGCGCTAAAAATAAGACAGAACTTGATTCATGTAGAAAATATTATTGGCCTTATTTTAAGACCGATTTCAATCGCATACAAGTTAAGCATGTTTTCTAAGAAAATTGCCGGATCTCCTTTAAAATAACTCAAAAATATTCATACAAACATATATTTTGTAGGTATAGAATATACCAGAATAGAACCAAGCACTCACCTAACAAAAACATCTCGGCAATAACTTCCGCCTCCTCATCAGCTTTCAACGCAGCCTCTTTCAAACAATCCCTGATACGATGTGGATCATACATCTCTGCCAGCTTCTGATGTCTCCTATGATAAAATAAAAATCATTTGAGCAACTTTCAGAAGGGTCTGTCATGGAATGGGTGACCAAAAATGTACTATTTCGAGCTTCTCCATGTTTCAGAAGGCACGTTAAGCTGTTGGTCGCTGCATTTGCAGTCGTTAACACCCACCAACCACATTGGGCCCGCGTCGGTTATGGCCCATCCTCCTTATCCCATAAGGAAGGCCTATGCCCCAGCAGTGGAAACAAACAGCTTTTATTACGTAGGGCATAGAGGCGGTCTCAAGGTCAACATGTATAGTCTGAGGTGCCGTCATTTCACATAACATACCTATGAAGTCCCTCATAGTTCATCTTCATTTGTACTATGGTAGATATCCTGTCTATGACATCTGTCTTCAAATCGTCCAAAATTTGTTGCTTAGACAAGTTGTCTTGGGCTATTTCTTCAATACTGTTCATTAGTTCTTCAGTTTCTAAGTCCAACTTGATTAGTTGTGGGTTTGTCTCGAGGAGTTTGTCCTGAATAAAAAGGTTTTAGGGTTAATAAAATAAAATAAATAAATATTAGACAACATCACAAACATTGCTCCGATTCCAAAGTAAGTAGCTAAAGCACTTGTGTTATAATCAGAGATCACGGTGGAACTAAAAAACACCCAGACCTAAGCCGGGAATAGAACCCGGGATCTCAGAGATGGCGACACCGCCAGAAAAAAATTTTGTTTATCAAATTCAAACTCAAATATCTCAGTATATCACTTGTGAGATTTTTTCTTATTATTTTTTGTTTGTAATTACTTATTCTATTGATTAATCCAGAAAATGACAGATTTTGTTTTTCGAATTCAAACTCAAATATCTCAGTTAGCATATCACTTACGTGAGTTTGTAATTACTTATTCTATCGATTAACACTTTTAGCATAGGTCTCTAAAACCGTCTTATTTCAAAATGGAGGACAGATAGGTATGCCAATCTTCATACATAAATGACCGATGGCTTTTGCTCCAGTTTAGGAGTCGGAGACAGGTTTATTAAGTTCAATAAATAAACCAACCTGCAAATCAGTATTTTCCAACACTTCCTGCAACTCTTCAACTGTCAATTCGCTCAGTTCGGAAAACATCATCGTGTTACTACTTTGCGGTTGCGGACTAACATCACTTGACGACTTTTCGTCACTACTGACGAGGTTGGGCAGTGAGCGCTGGAACTCTCTGATGATCGCTTGAACGACACGACCGAGGTCGGAATGCTGGGTGTATTTTAGTAAGCCTGGTGCTCCAACTACCTGGAATTTGATACAAATGTTAGAAATAAGTTTGAATGCTATTTTTTGTATTTGATTATTAGTGTGTAATATTATAAAATTGTGACAAATAAACAAAGAATAAATTCAAACACTTTCAAACGAAAGTCGGCAGGTTTGGTTTTTTTACTTATTACTTTTAAATATAACAAAAAGATATGAAATCAAAGCTCGACAAACATTTGAGTAGGTTATCCATTCTACAAAAATTTTACGATCTCCATAGTGGATTGGTGGGGTGGGATTTCTAAAAGGTAAGCCGATGGGAATCGGCTAGTATGGGCCCTTCTTCACTGGTACCTACTCAAAAGAATTAAGTGCCTGTTACACAGCTGTGAACCACATCCGAACCAAGGGGACCTTGGTTGGTAACCAACAAAGTATCGAAATTTGGTTGTAAACCTACATCTACATGGTTGTAAACCACCAAGGTCACCTTGGTAGAGATTGGGACATGGTTTGCAGCCATGATGTCAATCAAATTGATTAACAGAGCAGTCACAGTCTCAGCCAGAGACAGTGGCTAACAAATGTACCTAATGCCCGTTCTTTATTTATTTATGGAGGACAAAGGCCTAGCCAACGCCCACCCCTTCGTCTGCATGGTGAGTTATTTCTCAATCTCTCGGGACCAGTTCTTTGTTTTAGGATGAAAGATTATTATTATTATTATTTGGAAGGGGGGACGCCAGCGAAGCCGGACGGGTGATCAGTCTCCCTAATCGGAACCATTTCACCCAGTTCCCCAAGTCCCCTGAAAGCTGGAAGCTGGGGGAGGCGGGTTATCGTTTACCCCACCGGCGTCGGACCCTCGAACCTACCTGTGCGCTTACAATACCTGCTGAGTTGACTTATCGTTAACTGCCTTAGATCCTCTTCCTTTAGCTTGTCCGCTCCAAAGAGCTCCCAACGCAGCGATGCATACATCGGGCATTCTGCCATGAAGTGGTAGCTTGTCTCTTCTTTTTCTTTACATAGCGGACAGATGGGGTCCTCTGTCCGTTTGATAACTGCCAGGTGTCTGTTTAGTGGACAGTGTCCTGTCAGTACTCCTACTATGGTTCTTATATTCCTTCTGGTTCGTTTCAGCAGTTCTCTGCTTTTCTTCTTGTCAACTGATTTGATGAAGATCTTAGACTGTCTGCAGTCCTTTCTTGCCCTCCATCTTTTGTTGGTCTCTCTAGTTGTTTCGATCTCGATAATATTCTTGGTGATTCTATGTGATATTGGCAGTCTTGGTTCAGGCCCAATGAGGGGTTCATCAGCCCCTTTCCTAGCCAATTCATCTGCTTCTTCATTGCCTTTGTTACCTTCATGTCCAGGTACCCAGGCAATTTCTACCTCAACGAGGCTTGCGAGCTCCTGAATGCCTTGTTTGCATTCCTTTACCAATGCTGAGGTTGTCTCCGATTTGTAGGATGAAAGATACCTATGATGTCCTTCTCTGTACCCCTGATAATGGGTATGCAAAATTTCATGATGATCGGTTGAGTAGTTAAGATGTGAAAGCGTAACAAACAAACAAACTTACTTTTAGCATTTATAGTATTATAATAATTAGATAACTAAAGTTAGTAATGATAATAACAACCCACCTGGTTAGAGTTTTCTGCTACCCAGGGATGAGGTACCGGTGGATTTACAAATATAGATGGCTTCTCATTTGGAAATTCAGGACTCAGAACTACGTTTAGGCTCATATTCTTGCCTTCGACGGAGAATTCCACCCTGTATTCTGTGTTCTCGTTAATTTCAATCACATGTTCGTTAAATATTTTTAACGTGTCTATCTGCCTTTTTCTTAAGTCTTGCTCCGTGTAATACGTGCGAGGTAACATCTTCTTGTCGTTGATAGTCTAAAAGTAGCAATTAATGTTAAATAAATGCTGTACATACATAAAAAATATAAGTAATGTGCAAGTATTTTGAAGTGGAATATTTACATCAAATATCTCGTTTAACACTATAGCAAACAAACAAGGGCGTTGGAATTACACTAAATTTAGTTATTAATAATCTTTATTTCGTTGATTTGATGCTCTAAAAATATGGAAATTTCTTATTTTTATTCACCAACTCACAGCAAAACAATCAAATCAATACAACAAAATTCAGAACAACGTTTTTTATTACCCCTCTTATGTCATTGTCCGTGACATAATATTGTCAACGCTTGATTCTGATTGGTTGGTGATTACAACTAAAGTTTTATAAACCAATCCGAGACTTACGTCGGAGATAATAGTCAATTTTATTTGAAATTGAAAACAGACTTGTAAATTGACGTTTTACTTTTTAACGTTTTGAATTTTTGATAACGGTATTATGAACATTCAGGCTTAGTTGATACCAATTTCTGATTTTTATAATTGACTATAAATAGTCAGTATAAATAGTCGGAAATATGAATTTCCTATTTTTAGCATAAAAAATATCAATAAATTGATATTGGAAAATTACCAGTGCCTCAATGCTAATCGGACCACCAAAACAAGACAGAACAATTTAAATAAGTTGAGTGCATTCAGCCTCCAGCAGCGGCGTGAAGCAACTTTCTCTAGGGTCGGTTATCGCTTGAAACCAAAAAATAACGTTTGAGACCAAAGCACGCTTGAAATATCAAGGTGTGCTTATTTTGTTTTTGGTAGAGTGTGTGACGGCATCTATCGTACGTTACCAACACTTACAACAATATTCATCACCGTGTTTCACTAGATGGCGCTGATGTCTAAAAAATAACGAATTAATAACACCCCCTAAGATCTTCCATTTTTGACCTTCTCTCTACAAGTGGCAACCCATAAATTTTCCTATTACACTTTTGTTCGTTAGTTAGTTTAGGTTGACCGAGCCAGTGCGAAGCGCGAGCGAAATGTCTCTCTTTAGCTTGGGCAAAAATGCTTTTGTATGTATGTCCGTCCGGCGGCTGTCTGTCCGGTTGTTTTCCTCACAGACTTAAATATTTTTATGGGCTGTGGTTCTCCTCTAAGATCGTATTTCTCAACCGATTACCTACTTTTCTTTTCGTTTCTTCCTTTTACAGAAAAGTAGGTAGGCGGAGCTCGGTGGCGCAGTGGTATAGCACCTGGCCCAGCCATTGCGGAGGTTAAGCAACTTTCGCAAGGGTCGGTTTTGGGATGGGTGACCAAAAATGTATTATTATGAGCTCCTCCGTGCTTCGGAAGGCACGTTAAGCCGTTGGTCCCGGCTGCATTTGCAGTCGTTAGCTCCCATCAATTGGGCCCGTGTGGCCCATCCTCCTTATCCACCCATAAAGAAGGTCTGTGCTCCAGCAGTGGGGACATTAAAAATGGCTGATGGTCGGGTAGGTAGGTAAGTACCTATTTTTTTTGTAGGTATTTACCTATAGGTACTTACTTACACATTTTATGATACCACCTATTATACCAAATAATATACCTACTAGAAAAAATACAACTCGCACCAGATCATGTTCTCGGACGGGAATCGAACCCGCGACCTTTGGATATCCGGTCCAATGCTCTGACCGCTGAGCTACCGAGTCACTAGTGGGAACGTCGAATTTCTTCTAGTATATCAACTCTTACGCTGCAAGCATATATAAAAATAGCATTATGAATGCTAAAATCTCAAATTTTAAAAACTACCTATTGTGTTTTACAGGAAAATCCGTTATTTACTTTGTATATGTAAGTACTTAGTTTCTGGAAAAACGTTTTATTTTCAACTTTACACAATAAATAAAGTTAAAATGTCATAACTAGGTCCTTTTGTAAATATTTTACTTACCTACTTATTCTAACACATTGAGATTAATACACATAATATGTTACAGTCAAAACTCATAACCGGTCTAAACTACTTTTGACTGCAAAAATCAGTCAAAAGTGGTTTTAGCTAAAGTCGTTGGTCAAAACCACTGTCAAAGTGGTTTAAAATAATAAATAGATAGTGGTATTCGTTGTTTAGGGGGTCGATACAAAAGCAGGGGGACGGGTATTTATTTATTATTATTATTATTACCTATTAATAATATTAATATGAAAAATCCTTACGCATTCGGTATTGTATAGAATACCTAAGTAAAGTAAAAATAAACAATATTTCATACATTAATGTTCGACCAAGTCTGAACATGAAATCATAAATAAATAAATATTTGACAACATCACATACATTGCTCTGATTCCAAAGTAAGTAGCTAATGCAACACAAGTGCATTAGCTACTTACTTTGGAAATCGGAGACAACGGTGGTATCACAAACACCCAGACCTGAGCCAATATAGAAAAGTTCGTTTTCTAAATTGACCCAACCGGGGATCGAACCCGGGACCTCAGAGATGGCGACACCTTGAAAACCGGTGTACAAAGCCACTCAACCACGGAGGTCGTCATCATATTAAATCACTTTTGACCAAAAACGTTGGTCAAAACCACTTTTGACTGATATTTACAGTCAAGAGTGATTTTAACCGGTTATGAATTTTGAATGTAACAGTCACTTGGTTAACTTTAAAGATTAATTACAAGGCTTTTCCTATTCCTATGACGTTAAAGTTAATTACAAAAATCATTTAAGCATTGGTTATATTTAGAGATGGGCAAAGGACCCGATTTTTACCCGACAGCTGGGTTTAAACCCAGTAAAAACCCACATTGTATGTTAAAGAAACTTAACAGTTTTTTTTTATTTCTATTGATATGTCAAATGTGACGTTGCTATAGAAACAATTTCTTGTTAAAACAATACAGACAAATATTCAAAGGATAAAACATCTCTTATTTCTAAAGATTTTATTTAGTTCATGAAAATGGTATATGGGCGTTAACTGGGTTTAAACCCAGCAGTCTGGTAAAAATCGGGTCCTTTGCCCATCTCTAATTATATTACATAACACCATACGCAATGATAAAATGTAATTTAAGTACCTAATGCTATTTTCTTAATTTACTGCTATTATTAAATATTGAGTAACATGCGTGCAAGATGCGCTTGGTCTCCTATAATTAGAGAAGTACGCATAACTGTAGCAATTAAGCTACCCATTGTTTAAGAATTGTCTCTCTCTAACTTATTAGTTCCTTATTAACTAGTCTGGATGTTCTTCGACCATCAGCCATTTTTAATGTCCCCACTGCTGGGACACAGACCTTCCTTATGGGTGGATAAGGAAGATGGGCCTTGACCCACCACGCGGGCCTAATGCGGATTAGCGGGTGCTAACGACTGCAAATGCAGCCGGGACCAACGGCTTAACGTGGCTTCCGAAGCACGGTGGAGCTCGAGATAATTAATTTTTGGTCACCCATCCCATGAACGACTCTTGCGAAAGTTGCTTGACCGTCGCAATCGCTGGGCCAGGCGCTATACCTCTGCGCCACCGAGCTCTTGGATGTCCTTTATACAGGTCATTTTATTGTCCTACTCAGGACAACAGCATAACCTATTTATTTTTGTAAAACCATGGATATTTTTACGTGTCCCTAATTTTTAAGTTTTTTGTAGACCTTTTTTATGAGAATAAAAAAAGAATATAAAGTCAGAGTTTAAATCTCAGTTAAACTCATACGACCTTACCACAAAAGACTTTAAAATACTGTTCAACAAGTGTTTAACTTAGACACTGTTTTAAATGTGATGCTGACACTTTTATAACAATATCATTTGAAAGAGATAGCATCAAATTTAAACAGTGTCTAAATAAAACAGTGTTTAAAAATCTTTTGTGGTAAGGCCGTAAGTCTTGGAGATCTTTAAATAAAAAATAAAAAAATACTAAGTAGGTTGCTTATGAACACTTTATGAACATAATAATTTAATAAGTTTATCTATCACTTATTTATACGATTGAAGTGTAACACGTAGTTAAATGCAAAAAACGCTAAGAGCAGGTTCATTAATCATGGTCGTGTCAAACTTCTCACCGTTTAGCTTAAATTTTAAATTATTATATAATACTAAATAATATACTAGAAAAAATAGGACTCGCACCAGATCATGTTCTCGGACGGGAATCAAACCCGCGACCTTTGGATATCCGGTCCAATGCTCTGACCGCTGAGCTACCGAGTCACTGGTGAGAACGTCGAATTTCTTCTAGTATATCAACTCTTACGCTGCAAGCCAGCGCCATCTCACCAATGTAGAAGGAATTACCTTCGACATTCAACTGAACATCTTTCCAGATATTTTTAAACAGTTGACTAAGATGAGAAAGCTATATAACTTTTTAAATTTTGAGATTTAAGCATTCACAATGCTATTTTATATATTACTAAATAATATACTAGAAAAAATAGGACTCGCACCAGATCATGTTCTCGGACGTCCTATTTTTTCTAGTATATTATTTAGTATTATATAAAATAGCATTGTGAATGCTTAAATCTCAAAATTTAAAAAGTTTTAAATTATTGTTTAACATTATGCCTAAAATAGTTTTTCATTTAATTAAATTGCTGTTATATTGACATAGAATCATGCGACCGTTAAAAACTAGTGAGGTCTTAATGTATACGGAAACAGAAAAATCACGTACGATCAGCGAAATACGCAATGTTGCATATTTCATCACGGCTTAACTTATGTATGTATGTACCTATTTCATTCTATCCCCCCCAAGAGAGGGGGACAACGCAAACATCAAATCTCATACGGACAACATATCTGTCCATCTACTCATTCATAACTCGACTTTCTACGCGAACGCCTTCGCTGCAAAAAAAAATATTATAAAAAGTAAAAAACTTGAAAACTTCCCGCCAAAAGGGACGATACCGATAACCTACAAATTCTTTCTCTTTGCATAATATACGACCAACGAGAGGTCGGTCGCGGCGATTTTTATGTAATACACTGTAATAAAGTTATGCAACAATCATTTCGGCCTCATATTTTTGTGGATTGCGATAGTCTTTGCCACGCCATGACTGCGGTCGTTCGCGCGCTTTCCAATTGACAGTTCGGTCCGTCAATTGTTTTTTTTTTATTTTCGTGTGTGCCAGTGATCTATTTTCAAAGTGGATATTACCCGTTAGTGGAGTTCTTGACTTTTTAAATTTTAGGACAAGGAATTTTAATCAGGTGAGTTTACGAAAAAGTTATATCATGTTTAATTAATTTATGCGAAATTTCGTCAGGTGGTTTTCTGGGTATTTTTGAGACTTTCACAATTTGCAGTACAGTAGTTCGATCTCACATAGTCTTAACCGTCGTGGGGTATCTATGGCCATCGTTATGATGAAAGAAAAATGTTGCTTAATTTTTTGCATTAGATAATAAGACACTGTTGTGAAATTTATGTCTTATAAGTGTAACCTACTTTTTAATTATATATTTTTAAGTAAAATTATTACCTACAGGTGAATGAAAAAAGCAAGTATAGATATTAATAAGCAAAATAAGTTAGTGAAGGCACCTTAATATTATAGTCACTTAAAAGCTTAGTAAGCACACAAACGTGGAGTTCGGCAAGTTTAGAGCCTGGGTTATGCGATAGCAACTTTTGCAAGGGTCGGTCATGGGATGGGTGACCAACAATTTACTATCTCGAGCTCCTGCGTGCTTCGGAAGGCACGTTAAGACATTGGTCCCGGCTGCATTTACAATCGTTAACACCCACTAATCCGCATTGGTCACGCGTTATGGGTTATGGCCCATCCTCCTTATCCACCCATAAGGAAGGCCTGTGCCCCAGCTGTGGGGACATTAAAAATGGCTGATGGTCAAGTCATAAGTCGCTTTAGAGTGAAGGTTTGGTACTTTTAGTACAGTCGAGTACATAAATGTAAACACTTTTGACAGATGTTGACTTTTATTAAGTTTGATGAACTGTCAAAGATGCATATTATTGAACTCGATTGTACTATTATACAAGGTATTACAAAAATACCCCTAATGCCGAATATGGTATATAAACCACTTTTACTATGGGGCCAACTCTGAAATCGCGAAAAAAAAATCTGCTGTTTCATACATTTTAATATTTTCGATTTTAATTTTTGTATGAAACAGCTGATTTTTTTTTCGCGATTTCAGAGTTGGTCCCATAGTAAAAGTTGATCAGTTTGATGGTCCCTATATACCATATTCGGCATTAGGGGTATTTTTGTAACACCTTGTATACTATATAAACTACAGAATATACATTCTGTAGTTTGGTGTTATTCTACTCTGCGAAACGTCACACGACTTACAATGCGATTAATTTAACCAACAGAAGTGAGCAACTTCTTAGCGCTTGCGGTACAAAACGACGTATTTTAATCTGAATAATTTTGTCTTTGCCATACATCCTCGAGTGAAGTTGCAGCGGGTCATCTATTGTCAATGTAATCTAATTGTACACCCGTATACACAAACTTTACTATGTCAAACAAACACGGGGGCGGCTAAAGGGGCTGACATGAGCCAACTAGCGCCGCCAGTCGATTTTATTTTATTTATTCTAAATAAACCCAATTTCTTAAAAAAGGAATCAGTCATAGTCTTGTGAATGACGTCTAATGTTTATTGAATAACGTTACAACATTACAAAATGCGTGCAAAAGTTTAAAAACGGGTTTGAACCAACAGTGCACTTTTAACAAAATCGCGTTTTAAACTGTTTGAATGCTTTTTCAAACTGTGTAAAGTTATTCAATAAATATTAGACGTTATTAACAAAACCTTGACTGACTCCTTTTTTTAATAAATTCGGCTTTTTTATAATAAATTAAAAAAAATCGACTGGCGGCGCTAGTTGGCTCATGTCAACCCCTTTTGTACGCACATGCGGTTGAGTAACCGCCACGAAATTTTATATTAAAACGGAACCGCGCAGTTGGTTGACTAGCGTTCCAACTACCAATCACACGTAATACGTAATACAAACGAACCAATCACAGAGCCCTATTACAACTCAGTGCGTTAGCAAAAAGCAGGGGTCGTTTCAGTATTGTTGTTTAAATAACACGGTTTTTACTTAAGGTTCCTATATACCTCAAGTGGCACCCCCATTTTAATTAAATTTATTGCTCGCTAGGTACATAATGTATCGAAAATTCACATGTACAGATTGAAGCTAAGGTTCTATAGTTTATTTACAAACAATAACCTCAGTAAAATTTTGTTCGTTGTAGGAGTAGTTCACAAAAGTGCTAAAGTGGTTTGCGAAATTCACATGTACAAATTGAACCTTAGCTTCAATCTGTACATGTGAATTTTCGATACATTATGTACTTAGCGAGCAATAAATTTAATTAAAATGAGGGCGTCACTTGAGGTATATAGAGGCCTTAAATGTTACGATCCTACCTTGGCTCGTACACAAAAGTTTTAAGTTTGCATAAACTTTTGTATATTTAGTGTTCAAGTGTTTCATCTTTATTTGTTCATTTCATTGGCACACCGTAAGCACTTTTGACAGTAAAGGTCAAAAGATAATACATACTCTTAAGGTGAATCTATACTTGTATCATTATGGATCGTATTTTTTTGCAATAAGCTTTGTATGATCTTACGAGTCACTTATGACCCGAAAAATACGATCATATAAACGAATAAAAACTTTTTTGAAATGTACTATGTACATACAACGTGTTACAAAAATACCCCTAATGCCGTACATGGTATTATAGGGACCAACTGAACAACTTTTACTACGGGACCAAATCTGAAATCGCGAAAAAAAATCAGCTGATTCATACAAAAATTAAAATCTAAAATATCAAAATGTATGAAACAGCTGATATTTTTTTCGCGTAACACGTTGTATTGATACCGCACTCATTTTCATCATAATAAATACATACTGTGGCTCGACCATAAACTTATTATACTCCCGTAAATAAGTCTATGGGCTCGACGCTTTTCGAAAATAGGGCTCATGTACCGAGCCCATACAAAAAAACACAAACTAAAACTTACCGAAGCGTTTAGGAAGTGGCCTAAAAATGACTACAAAATGTGACTTTAAATAACAACATTCATAATTTTTACACCAAAAAATATCCATCGGTGTTTCGACTTTCTCGTATCTATTTTCGAGGGACTGAAATTATAAAGGCTTGGAAAATGAGACACAATAGATATTCCATTGTTATCCGGCCGCATTCGGCCGCTCGGGCGTTGATGAATTAAAACGTATCAATCATAACTAGGCCTACCATCACCTAAATTATTGAACCCGGAAACTTCAAAAACCCCGGACATTTGAGTGAAATAAATATTTTTACCCGGACGCACTGGACAAATTACAAACTAGGACAAATCCAATCGGATGGCAGCCCTAATCATAACCCATAATAGGTACTTACACATAAAGTTTAAACTAGCACATTTATTAACTTTGTAATACCAAAGAATAAATAATGGCATTTATACCTTCACGTAGTGTTTAAAATAGTTTCAACGTAGCTACCAATAAATAATAATAAATATTTGACAACATCACATACATTGCTCCGATTCCAAAGTAAGTAGCTAAAGCACTCGTGTTATGGAAATCAGAGACAACGGTGGTATCACAAACACCCAGACCTGAGCCAATATAGAAGAGTTCGTTTTCAAAATTGACCCAACCGGGGATCGAACCCGGGACCTCAGAGATAGCAACACCAACCAGTGTACAAAGCCACTCGACCACGAAGGTCGAATAATTTAATGTAGATTTTTTTCGTACTTATAGCATCGCCTCTTAATAAACCTATTTTTATAATAAATAATGTCGTGGTTAATGATCTTGGTGTCACAATAACTAAAGCTCTTTTTATCATAACACTGTTAGACTGCTTGTGTACACTGTTTTTTAACCCAAAAAAAAATGTTAGAAAAAGAACTAAGATGTTCTTCTTCTTCTTTTTTTGTTATGGCAATCTACTTTCCTCTTGGAAGTAATTTTTGCCAGTGTCAAGTGTTAAATAGTTCAGTAGTAGATATTGTTTAATTTTTCATTAGAATGCGGGTGCATCGCATTCCAATGCTGCTTGGAGCATTTGGCACCAAGTATATCAAGACAGTTTACTCGGTTAGTTCTGCCGAGGAAGCCACCACTTCAATAAAAGTCTCAGCTTCACACAACCAAGAACGCGTCTATTTCAATTATCCCACATATTGTTCAGTTGCGTAGACACTTGTACCATATAACTGCACCAATTTTAAGACACAATATCCACTATGAATCAATTTGAAAATAATTAAAATAGACACCAAACCGAACTCGACAAAATGGCGCCAAAAACTCAACTAAGATGTTTAAAATGACTTTAAACTTGACCCCGATTGTCTATGAAAGTAGAATTGCGTGTCACGTGATGCAACCATTATGTGGATACATCCTTATTATTTAAACGACGACCTACTAAATGTTTTGCTAATTTTAAATTTATTAAAAAAAAATTATTTTTCCGAAATCAGAAAAAAAAACAATCGGATTTTCATACAATTTTTTGTATAGAATATTCGGACGAAGCAGACGTTTAGACATTTGTGTAGAAAGTCGAATATTTTTTTGGGAAAAGTCGTAGGAGAATGTTGTTGTTTATGATGTTAGTAATCTACTCGTGCGAGTTTATGTTTTATAAATAACCCAGTATATTATATTTTAATTTCTTTTATTTTGTTTGAGGAGCTCGGTGACCCAGCGATTGCGGAGGTTAAGCTACTTTCGCAAGGTTCGGTCATATGATGGGTGACCAATTCACTATCTCATGCTCCTCCGTGCGTCGGAAGGCACGTTAAGCCGTTGGTCCTTGCTGCATTTGCAATCGTTAGCACCTACCAATCCGCATTGAGCCCGCGTGGTGGGTTATGGCCCATACTCCTTATCTTCCCATAAAGAAGGTCTGTGCCAGTGGGGACATTTAAAATAGCTGATGGTCACTAAACTAACAGAAAAATCTCTCTCAATATTCGACCATACAAAAGACATCAACGCAGTACAAATAAAAATCAATAACTCGATAACTTCCTAGCCCTATTCGATTAGTTAAATAGACTGCAGTCATACAGTCATTGCTTTTTTTATTGTAATAAATTATTGACGTAGTTAAGAGCGCGTAGTCTGCACACTAGCGCCGCCATTGGAAAAACAAATTAGTGCTTAAATGAAGAAGAAATTGCGAATTATCTCTCTGTAGTGCACTCCGAAGAAGCTGTGTACTTATTATAGCTTAAACAATATTTTCTAGCCTGTCGTTTAGTTTAAAGGAGATTTTTGTTAAAAGTTAGTTTTGTTAAAGTACGAAAATATTGTAAATCTTCGGAGTGCATTACAGAGAGATAATTCACAATTTCGTCTCTATTTAAGCACTATGTTTTTTTCCAATGGCGGCGCTAGTGTGCAGACTAAGCTCTCTTAACCGTTATTGACGTAGGTACTTACTATCGGCAACACTTCCGCTACTTCCGCTACTTCCACTACTTCCGCTTTACTACTCCCTTAAAACCGCTTGCAGACCTGAAATGTCAGATAGACCCTATCCAGAGCTACGCGCGAATTAGATGCGTTTCGTTATACAATGTTTGCTTAGAACCAGCGCCGTTAGCAACGTGTGCAATATTAACAGCAGTGTAACCAAAATCGCGCGTAAGTTTGCGGCGAATTCGCCCTTAAGGCCTTAATTTATGGGGGACGATACACGCACACACGAATTTTTCAGCATAGTGGTAGAGCACATGAGTTGCCAATCGTAACCTACGTACAATATTAGTGTACTAGATATTATCCCCCTTACTAACAAAGATTGTATAGCAGATGTATAAGTTACACAGTGGTGACTCTCTGCCAAACTATTTAAGTTTGTCATTAAAAAGAAAGGGACAAAACACTGTGTAACTAATACATCTGCTATACAATCTTTATTAGTAAGGGGTTAAATCTGTACAAATAGTACAATACAATTATTATTAGTATTTTTGAGGAGCCGCCTTTTTTGTTAACTTCTTTATTAAATAAAGCTTTTTTTTAATATTTGACATCACATACTATTTTTCTAATATTATTTATCTTAATCACATACATTGCTCCGATTCCAAAGTAAGTAGCTAAAGCAGTTGTGTTATGGAAATCAGAGACAACGGTGATATAAATTTGGTTATCAAGGGAATAAATTTTATCTAGCCATTTTATGGCCTTACCACTAAAGATTTTAAAACACTGTTCAACGAATGTTTTAACTTAGACACTGTCTAAATGTGATGCTGTCACTTTTTTGCCAATATTGTTTAAGAGAGACAGCATCACATTTAAACAGTGTCTAAATTAAACAGTGTTTTAAAATCTTTTGTGGTATACATATAAAGAACGTTAGTATTTATCGTTGAAAATAAGCGCTGTGCCCGGCCGGATACCATCATGGCAGAAAATAAAAAGTTTGTATGTCTATGGTATCATAGATTAGCACAAAATTGTTAATTACTTAGCACCTACTGCCTAAACTGTTTGTTAACTACTTAAATTAATCATCATCAAATAATTAAAGTAAGGAATAACTTAAAATAAGTACAAAAGCTAATATGATTTAACACAACATCGTTAATTTAATTACTTAGCACAAACTTGCCAAAATGTGTTTTTAAAACTAAGTCTTTTGTTAAGTAGCTGTTAAAAGACTATACTTAACTACACTCACATTCATCTTTGAATTAAAAAACCGGACAAGTGCGAGTCGGATTCATTCACCGAGGGTTCCGTTCCGTACAAACTCAGTGATTGATTACATACACACGACAGCACGTCAGGTTATACAGTTAAACTGCGAAAACAGTCGTGTGTACTTACTTTAAATAAAGACCATATTTTTTTGGTTAATTACAAATGTATAGTTTTTATATTTTTCCCTTTTCTTGTAGTGTAAGGTAACTATTTAGTAATCTGTGGTATAAGACGATATTGTATATATTTGACGACCTCCGTGGTCGAGTGGCTTTGTACACCGGTTTTCAAGGTGTCGCCATCTCTGAGGTCCCGGGTTCGATCCCCGGTTGGGTCAATTTAGAAAACGAACTTTTCTATATTGGCTCAGGTCTGGGTGTTTGTGATACCACCGTTGTCTCTGATTTCCATAACACAAGTGCTTTAGCTACTTACTTTGGAATCGGAGCAATGTATGTGATGTTGTCAAATATTTATTTATTTATTTATTACTAGCCAAACATAGTTCTAGTAGGTACCCTATAAATTTTGATTCCCTTGAGAGTGTCGAAATATGCGTTTTTTGCGGCATAAACGGACGTATCTTATTTTACTTAACTTGGAAGTTTGATTCTTTTCACAGCTTCAAGGGACTGTTAGACCTAAGTACTACGCGTTCACTTCATCATTGCCGCTACCTCCCAGCCCGCTTCGTCATACCGCACCCCCTGCGTCGCCTTTCTAGTACGGCTAGAAACGCAAAGCTTAATTTTTGTTTCTGTTGATTTAATCATTACGTTCGTTATTTGTATTGTTATAATGATTAAAAGAGTAAAGTTTCTAAATAATAGCGAACCTAACTTGTTATATAAATTAATTACACTCTTTGAACAAGAAAAAAATTAAAAACAGTTGAAAAACATGATTACTTTTTTGTCTATAGTACCGTTAGCTGTGACGTCATAACGGTCGTCGACGGCAATCACGAAGTGAACGCGTAGTATATGGTTTTAATTTCAACTCGATACCTCCACGCGTGCCCAAGAAAGGGTCTTGACAGACAGACAGACGGATAACAAAGTGATATAAGGGTTCCGTTTTTTACTTTTGAGGTACGGAACCCTAAAAACATAGATTTATTTGATTACATGTCAACACTTAGTCACGTAGAATTAATTTACAACGACAAATAATTATTTGTAAATATTTGAATGTTTGTACTTACCTTTTTTATTGGAACTTAAACAAATCTTTTTTCTGTTTGAACCTTTCTTTGTTAAGTTTTACTTCAGTCAACTTCATTAAAACTTCTTTACAACGATCTGATGAAGGCCAGCGGCAGCGCGACCGATCGTTGTGGAGGTCCTTGGGGGAGGACAACGGTTTAACCCCACTTATGTCATCATGAGCAGCATCTTTTCATGCTCTATCCTCTTCTATCAATGAGGGTCGTCATTTGATAGAGCGAGAAAGCCGAGCGCATTCCCACCCGCTGCTGGGGCACAGGACTTTCTTACGGGTGAATAAGAATCCTTACTTAAGGCTCATATATACCTCAAAGTGGCGCCCTCATCTTAATTAAATGTATTGCTCGCTAACTACATAATATATCTAAAATTCACATGTACAGATTAAAGCTAAGGTTCAATAGTTTATTTACAAACAATAACCTCAATAAAATTTTGTTCGTTGTAGTAGTAGTTGGCAAAAATGCTAAAAGTGGCCACATTTTGCTCTTGTGCCTACTACTCCAGCAATGAACTGTATTTGAATGAAGTTATTGTTTGTAAATAAACTATAGAACCTTAGCTTCAATCTGTACATGTGAATTTTCGATACATTATGTACTTAGCGAGCAATAAATTTAATTAAAATGAGGGCGCCACTTGAGGTATATAGGGGCCTTAATATTATAAATACGAAATTCCGTTCCGTTTGTTTGTTACGCCTTCACGTCTTAACTACTGAACCGATCATCATGAAATTTTGTATACACGTTGTCAGAGGTACAGAGAAGGGCAGAGTACCTTTCATCCCGAAAAAAAATTGTTCCCGAGGGATAGCAAAAAAATTTTCCACGAGGACGAAGTCGCGGGCGGTCGCTAGTCCATAACAGACCACGCGGGCCCAATGGATGCTGGATGTTTTTTTATCTATACAACGTGTTACAAAAATTCCCCTAATGCCGAATATGGTATATAGGGACCATCAAAATGAACAACTTTTACTATTGGACCAACTCTGAAATCGAGGAAAAAAAATCAGTTACACTTTTGATTTTTGATTTTAATTTTTGTATGTAACAGCTGAATTTTTTTGGCGATTTCAGAGTTGGTCCCTTAGTAAAAGTTGTTCAGTTTGATGGTCCCTATATACCAGATTTTTGTAACACGTTGTATAGTGATTGGTTTAACCCTGCCAGACGCCATCTAAAACATAACAATGGACAGTTAGGCACTTGTTTCCTCCTTCGCCATCTTTGTTTGATAATAACCGATTAATATGCTCGCGGCTGTATCGTGCGCTTGCGTCGGCAGTTGGCCTGATGACCGAATTCCTGCTGACATAATGGCGGTTAAGCGTTTTTACTTTCTTTTGTGACCTTGAGATCAGCACGCAACTACAGTAAGCATCTTTGGTAGACATGTTTGAAATTGTAAAGGTGATTTTAAATATGTACAGTCAAATACTAAATAATATACTAGAAAAAATACGACTCGCACCAAATCATGTTCTCGTCGTATTTTTTCTAGTATCATCATTATCATCCCTCTACCCTTGTCCCAATATATTTGGGGTTGGTGCAGTGTGTCCTTCTCTTTCATTCCATTATTTCTAGTATATTATTTAGTATTATATAAAAATAGCATTGTGAATGCTAAAATCTCAAAATTCAAAACTGTACTGTCGAGTTCATTTTAATAGTAAAATTTAAATAGTCAATTTAATTTTATAAATCATTTTAATAGTTAATTTTAATAGTTGTCACTTTGGCAGGAAGATGAATTGTCAAAGGTGCATACATATCATTGAATTCGACTGTACACCTATTTACCTAATACTAAATAATATACTAGAAAATACGACTCACGCCAGATCATGTTCTCGGACGGGAATCGAACCCGCGACCTTTGGATATCCGGTCCAATGCTGTGACCGCTGAGCTACCGAGTCACTAGTGGGAACGTCGAATTTTTCTAGTATATCAACTCTTACGCTGCAAGCCAGCGCCAACTTATCAATGTGTACAAGGAATTACCTCGACATTCAACTGAACATCTTTCCAAATATTTTTATACAATTGATTAAGATGAGAAAGCTAGGTATATAATTTTTAAAATTGAGATTTTAGCCTTCACAATGATATTTTTATAGAATACTAATTAATATACTAGAAAAAATACGACTCGCACCAGATCATGTTCTCGGATGTCCGTGATGTAAAAGGTCGCGGGTTCGATTCCAAGACAGCGCCATCTCACCAATGTAGGAGTCGTATTTTTTCTAGTATATTATTTAGTATTATATAAAAATAGCATTGTGAATGCTAAAATCTCAAAATTTAAAATTAAGTATTTTATATTTTCTATTGTACTGTGTTATTGTTATAAAAGCGACAGAGATATAAATATCCGACATATTATATAACATAAGCAGCATCCGGATTATAACAGGAAGATATTAGTTTAATGCATTCTTCCTTGACATAAATTCAACCTTATTCATATAAGAACAAGAGCTATGTTGATTTTTGTTTAAATGGGTATTGTTCTAAATCTCATGCTAGGGTCAGCCAACTTACGGGAAGAATGTTTGTAAACAAATCTTTGTGCATTTTTCATTACTGTTTCGAAGACCTGAGTGGTGCAGTGGTCAACATGCCGGTCTTCCGCGCAGGAGGTCCCGGGTTCGATTCCCGGCCGGGCAGAAAATAAAATGATGAATTTTAATTTGTGTGTAGAAAAAGCGTTTTTAGCTATTTTTTCGCAACTATAACCTTAGCACGAACAACGATCGAAAAAATAACGCGCGTTTTTTCGTTAGTTCGTGCTAAGGGTACAGATACCACAGATACATAATTTCTGTAAACTGTTACATACTTAAGTAGCAATCCTAAATAGTTTGAGAACGTAATTAGGGAAACCGCAAACCTTCAACAGAGCCTATTTACGGAATTTTGCGGTTTAAAAACACGATACTTACCTAAATGTTGCAACTGAATAATGCTACCTAAATTGTTAAAGCTGACTTCAATGTATTTTATAGGTTAGACCTACTTAAGCAAGTTAATAATAAGGCAAAACGATTATTAGATGCATACAACACTACTTTTTGTTAAGAGTGCGTAATCTGCCCACTAGCGCCGCCATTGGAAAAAATACTTAATTCTTAAATAAAGAAGAAATTGTGAATTATCTCTCTGTAGTGCACTCCATACCAATTGCATACCAATGTTATTTGGTTAAATGTGAGAAACGAAATCGATAAATGTTATAATCTTATACTGACCACATTTACAGCAATAAAGAATTATTATTATTATATTATTATAAAGAAGCTTTGTAGTAGTTTTATAGCTTAAACTTTATTTTCTAGCATGTCGTTTAGTTTAATGGAGTTTTATTGTTAAAGGCCACATTTCCCAAAAAAACTTCATTAAACTAAACGAAAGGCTAGAAAATGTTGTCTAAGAGATAAAAAGTAGGTACCACAAAGCTTCTTCGGAGTGCACTACAGAGAGATAATTCACAATTTCGTTTTTATTTAAGAACTATGATTTTTTCCAATGGCGTCGCTAGTGTGCAGACTACGCGCTCTTAAAGGAAAATCTAAACACAATTTTTGTAGAGTTTTTGTATCGAAACATTTTGTATGTATGTAATCGCAAAAATATAGATGTTCTTTCATAACTAAGTACTAAATTTTATTTGGACTGTGGTAAAATGTATGTAAAAAGCTTTCCAGAGTTATTTCAATGCAAAAAGTTGTTCATGAAACGGTTTTCAGTTTTTGCATGTACAAAAAAAATACTTACCTACCTATTTTAAGCTAAGAATTTAGCATTTAAAATTACTACTAACGATTTTACAGAGTTCCTTTTTTTATTTTTAAGCCTAAAAAATATCACTGTTTTTATTTTATTAATGGGATGGAATCTTGTCAAACTAAATCGAAAATTGACTAATTAGTTAATTTTAATTTAATTAATCAACTGATTGTTTACTTGTTATCTTACTTGAAGTTGCTGCAGCAAAAGTTCCCTCACCTCGGATGCGTGACACTGTGTTTATAGATATCCCTGTCGCTGGCCAGCGAACAAACGCGTCTCAGTTTGACAAGGTTCCATCCCATTCTCATCGCGCACTGATTATACTTGTATTTAACAATCTTCTTTCCTTTGTCCACAGAAACATGTCAAGAAGCCACTAAAATGGAGTTAGAACCAACGACAACGATCTTTAACGAAAATGCAATCAACGCAATAAACAGAATTATCAATAACAGAGATTCGTTTAACGATGCAGTTGTAAATAACGGAAAAATGGATGTAATTAGAGATAACGATATGGATGTAGACGGAAAAATTGATGTAATTAGAGATAACGATATGGACGTAAACGGAAAAATTGATATAATTAGAGATAACGATATGGATGTAAACGTAAAAATTGATGTAATTAGAAATAACGATATGGATGTAAACAGTAGATTAGCCGGTAGTGGCTTAGATAATGATAGAAAGACTGATATGACAGAAATACAGAGGTTTTATAATGGGAAGAATATTTTAATCACTGGTGCTACAGGTAAGAGAAAAAACATAATTCATTATTCTAAGTATAGTGAGAAATTAATTACTTTAAATTTAAAAGTGGTCGATCGAGGGAAAAAGTCGATATTATTTCTAGTTATAGATTCTGGGCGATTGCCATTGCCTATTAATCTATCGTGATTCTAGAAAAGGCGTTTCTAGCTATTTTGTAAAAAAAATTAAATAGTACGCCACATTCGTTTACAAAACTCTTTAAAATAAATATGACTAGATAGGTGTATGTACTTTTTGGTATTTGTATTGTTTTATTTTCTTTTTCAGGATTTTTAGGCAAAGTTTTGGTGGAAAAACTTCTAAGGTGTTGTCCAGGCGTAGAAAATTTGTACTTATTGGTTCGACAGAAGCGAGGCAAAGACATCTACACGAGAATAGAAGAAGTGTTTGACGACCCTGTAAGCATAAACAATACTCAATACTCAAATCATTTATTGCATTCCACAGTGTTACAGAAGTGTTTGACGACACTGTAAGCATAAAAAATACTCAATACTCAAATCATTTATTGCATTCCACAGTGTTACAGAAGTGTTTGACAACCCTGTAAGCATAAACAATACTCAATCCTCAAATCATTTATGGCATTTCACAGTGTTACAGAAGTGTTTGACGACCCTGTAAGCATAAACAATACTCAATACTCAATACTCAAATCATTTATTGCATTTCACAGTGTTACAGAAGTGTTTGACGACCCTGTAAGCATAAACAATACTCAATACTCGAATCATTTATTGCATTCCACGGTGTTACAGAAGTGTGAACTGAATGAATGATCAGTGATTTTTAACCACGGAGATTTTTATTGATTAGCCGCTTAATAAAAACTATTTCAGAAAAAGATATATTATACTTTCTAATTTTTGGTTTGGTTTTACTTAACGTAGGTGAGGGCAGGCTTTACTAAGGTAAACACTAAAAAAGCTCGCAATATTATCGGCCAAATGATTTTGGGAGGGTTTGAGCCCCTTAGCCCCTCCCTTGGATCCGCTAGTGCTTACTATGTGGCTAATAACAGAACAGCCTAGGTATTAAAGTACAATAGCAAAACCCTCTACTGTTTGCTAAAACAAATGTGTCAAGATCTTTTCCTGTCATATGTTGACAGACATTATATCAATTTGCGAAGAATTAGCGAGCAAACATCCCGTGTTTGTATTATTACAAGGATTGTTTGCTAAGGACTTCAGACTTAAACAGTATTGACGTCATGTAATGCAACAATATTTGCTTTAACTTTGCCTTTTCTTTAAAAAAAATATTCGGGAATAATGAAGGCATAGACAACTTTATGACCAGATAATTTTTTATAACATTCTATGCGTTTGAACCAAGAACTTGTTTGAACTTTACGCTTACATGCTATAAAATTTTAACTATAAAACTATAAAATTAGTTAACTATAAAATTACGTGTCGTAAGCTTGTCAATTCCATACAATACACAGTACAAGTCTGTGATTTTGACGACTTGAGTGGTGTAGTGGTCAACATGCCGGTCTGCCACGCAAGAGGTCCCGGGTTCGATTCCCGGCCGTGCAGAATGTGAAATGATGAATTTTTAATTTCTGTGACGGGTGTGGGTGTTACTATGTAAAATAAGTATATATTTAAAAAGTATATAAGTAGTATATCAGTTGTCTAGCACCCATTTTACAAGCTTTGCTTAGTTTGGGGCTAGATGGCGCTGTGTTAAATCGTCCAAGCATTTATTTATTTATTTAATTGTGCTCAAGTTGCAAATCATTTTGGTATTACGTTTATATGGGAAGCTCACTGTTCGCCGGACTCTTAAAAAGAAGAACCAATCAATGGTTGATATTATTTTTCTTGCAGGTGTTCGATCGTCTCAAAGAAGAAATACCAAAGTTCAGACACAAGGTTGTGGTGATGTCTGCAGACTGTGAAGCCGCTGGGCTCGGCCTAACTCTTACAGATAGGCAAATACTTACTGAAAAGGTAATTAAGTGAGCTTAGTCTGCACACTAGCGCCGCCATTGGAAAAAAGAAAATACACCACCGTTTGCACTAAACTTAAGAATCGCCAAGTCTTTTCCTAACTCTCGACCAAGATAAATAGGCGCATGAAAGCTACATGATAGCTAAGTTAATGACACCGTTTTAATTTAGTCAAGTTTAGTTAGGAAAAGTCTTTCAGTCTTACTAAAAAAGATTTTAAAACACTGTTTAACAAGAGTTTAACTTCGATACTGTTTAAATGTGATACTGTCACTTTATCAACAATATTGTTTGAAAGAGATGACATTTAAACAATGTCTAGATTTAACAGCGTTTTAAAATATTTTGTGGTAAGACTATTTAAGTTTAGTGCAAATGAGCAATAGTGCTTAAATAAAGACGAAATTGTGAATTATCTCTCTGTAGTGCACTCCGAAGAAGATTTGTGGTACTTTTTATCATTCAAACAATATCTTCTAGCTTGTCGTTTAGTTTAATGGAGTTTTTTTTGCGAAAAGTGGCCACTATTACTTTACCATAAAGCATTAGGGGTATTCGATTGAATCAGGCATTACTTGGCGGAAATCCCAAAGCATTGTGAAAAGAGAAATATATGTAGCTTACTCCCGCAAAAAATATATGCAGGATGCACCGCCCGCCCGCCCTCAAACAAATGCACATGCACACCACAACAATATCAGTGCACAATACTTGCATTTAGCATGACAGGGACACACCTTGCACCTTCACCAATTAGACTACTCTACACGTGTTTCGCCCCAACCGACCGAACCGAGTTTCGGTGTTGGTTCACGCACGATCTATCTCCTGAGGATACTCCGGGCGGTATATTTGTAACATGTTGTATACAAGGTGTTACAAAAATACCCCTAATGCCGAATATGGTATATGGGGACCATCAAACTGAACAACTTTTACTATGGGGCCAACTCTGAAATCGCGAAAAAAAAATCAGCTGTTTCATACAAAAATTAAAATCAAAAATATCAAAATGTATGGAACAGCTGATTTTTTTTTCGCGATTTCAGAGTTGGCCCCATAGTAAAAGTTGTTCAGTTTGATGGTCCCTATATACCATATTCGGCATTAGGGGTATTTTTGTAACACCTAGTATACAACGTGTTACAAAAAACCCCTAAACCCCAATATGGTAGTTAGGACTGAACAACTTTTACTATAAGACCACTCTGAAATTGCGAAAAAAAATCAGCTGTTTCATACATTTTGATATTTCTGTTATTATTTTTTGTATGAAACATCAGATTGTTTTGGTCCCACCATAAAAGTTGTTTGTAACACGTTGTAAGTAAAACGTAAATGGAACATTTTTAGTTTAGTAAAATTAGTATTTTTTTGTCAATGAGGATCAGCGATGATTTTTGTTCAGTGGCTTATCAGACAGCTTATGCCACCACATGATTAACTGTGAAGAAATTTTCACGATATCTCTTAAAACTGAGAAGTTATACGAGCTAGAACGCTGTTATTTTGGGGGTTCTTATGACGTCATCCGCCACGTACGCGAACCTTACGTCGTACGTGATAAAGCACATATTGCATTGAGCTTGGCATTTCCTTTAAACCCTTATAACTCAACCATTTCTTAACGGATTTCAAAAATCTTTCACTAGGGTTCATAGCTATAAATATGTTTTTTTATTATATTAATAAAACTTCAGGATGCAAACCTGTCGCTGATCTTCATTGCTGAAGTTCATTATTTCATTGTCAGCGTGGTGAAATAGGGCTCTGATTGTAATATACCTCCGTGGTCGAGTGGCTTTGTACACCGGTTTTCAAGGTGTCGCCATCTCTGAGGTCCCGGGTTCGATCCCCGGTTGGGTCAATTTAGAAAACGAACTTTTCTATATTGGCTCAGGGGCCGTACCGGCTAACGTATCAAACTTCGGAAAGTCTGCCGGACTTCAAATTAAAACAGTTAAATCGAGCTCCAATCGGGCCAAAATGGCGAACCTCAATTCATGATGTCACACGAACATCGATATCTTCAAAATAACTTCGGCGAATAGTACAATACGAACCTCTTTACTTCAATTTATCTGTTTTAAGTTGAAGCTCGGCAGACCCGCCGAGGTTCGAAAAGTTAGCCGGTAGGGCCCCAGGTCTGGGTGTTTGTGATACCACCGTTGTCTCCGATTTCCATAACACAAGTGCTTTAGCTACTTACTTTGGAATCGGAGCAATGTTTGTGATGTTGTCAAATATTTATTTATTTATACCTTGCATAATGTTATTTTATTCAGGTAAACATAATCTTTCATTCGGCGGCGACAGTTAAGTTTGACGAGCACCTGCGAGCAGCGCTCAACACCAATGTGCAGGCACCTTTACACCTCCTCAGGCTGGCCAGGGATATAAAGAAGCTCGACGTGAGTTTATATTGTTACTATTTCGGCCCATATTCCTATTTCGTCCCGCATTCCTATTTTCTCACACAGCTTGCTACATTGGCACAGAATTAGTATAGTAGTGACGTACAGGTGGATACCGCACCTCCCCCCGACAATCGGCGGTAAAGGGACGATTAGACTACACAATTTCCAGCATGCAATATCTAGTCTGTCTTGAAATCGAGTAAAGAGCTTATTAAACCTTCCTGAATTCCGGATCCGTTATTCAGCCGCTCCTTAATTCCGAGACGTTTAATTGCAGTCAGGAAGGTAGGATCCTACCTAGCATCCTTAATTCAGGATGAAATGTTCTTCGGCAGAAAGGATGCTACATTAAGGACAGTCTAATCGCATAGGACGCTCTGCCGCAGTAGTCATTTAAATAAATAGCGACTTTACTTTGACACAATAAAGCGCAATTCAGATCGGTCACCGCTACAGTTCCTACGACGTCTCTTCTCTCTCTTTCTGACGACGCTAGGGTTTGTTTAAATGAACTGCGTTTATCGATACTTTGCGGATCAAAGGGCGTAACATTTTGGCCAAAATGAGTTTTTTATGCCATCTTATTTAGATTTTTCTCCACTATCGATCTGTAGTATATTTGAAATTCTCAAATTCTGAAAACAATGGTGAATACGACCCATAAATTATAAAATACCACATTTATTTTGTCATTACAAAAATCAATAAATATAAATCTTCTCTAGTTAATTGGCCTACCTATATAAATGTCTGCATAGAATACAAGTCTCTAAATTATGGGTTAAGGGTTGCCAAATTGACCTATTATACTAAAAACAGATGTAAGTATTGTATTGTAATATAAACCCAAAAAATGGAATAAAATAACATCAGAATGATATAAACTACAAATTTAATTTTGATAGTTGGTGATTACACCCTGCGTTACTCGCAATTTATGGGGACTTTAAATATCGGAATACTAGCTTTATCTGTAGAATGGCGGTGTCGCTAGTGGTGAACAAATAGTGAACATCAAAATGACATTAGTGTCAAAAATCCATGGCTGCAACGCAGTTCCATTTTATTCGACTCGAGTTGAGAACAAACGAACAGTCAGTCGATACATTCGGCCCCCTGATTATGTAACTCGTTGCTAACAACTTTTGATTGAAACTGACAGAAATCGCAGTTACATTGCTGCTTTAGTAAGAATATATGTGACAACTATGTCACTTAAAGCAACAATGTAACTGCGATTTCTGTCAGTTTCTTGATTGCAACAGTTAAATAATTTGGGGGCGGGTCGACTCGGGCTTCGTTGGGATCTTCGTACATTTGAAATTTATAGTACTTAGCAATTAGTAGTTATTATTCGAACATAGACATTAGTATACTAGGTACTAAATTGCCATTCGAATATCCAAATCAGTAGTTACGAATTAGTCGGAAAGTAGAATCATTTGGAGTCGTGCATCGCTAGTAAAAAATATCATTAGGTTTATTTTTTTTTTTTAATATGATATTATCGTTGATATTTTTTTCTCTATACAGGGTAATTTGTAATTCATTTAAAATCTCTCGTGGGGTTGATCAGACCATCAAACTGAACAACTTTCATTATGGGACCAACCTTGAAATCGATTATTTTTTTTCTCAATATATCGATATTTTCACACATGAAAACCGTATGAAATTCGATATTTTTTAGATCTTATCATGTCTTGTATCCGACCAAAAACAACGTTTTTTAACATAAGTAGGCTGCATGTGTTTAGTTGCCTTGTAAAAAATATCAAAATATAGATATTTTTTTATATAGCTATAGTATATATCGTTAATATTTTTTTCTCGATATTTCAATATATCGATATTTTGTTATTTTTACATATTAATATGATATATTTAAAATAATATCGATACGATATATATTTGATTCATTCACCCATCTCTATTAAGGATGCTGAATCAAGGAAGGTGTAATCAGCTAGCTCTGAAGGCTGAATACCGGATGCTAAATCGGACTCTGAATAACGGGTCCGGAATTCAGGAAGGTCTAATAAGCTCTTAAGTCTGTGCACTATTTACACTACACAATTTATCGTACGCTCGACCGCGCTAACTATTGCATAGTAAAATAGAAGGAAGTAAGTCTCTAATGTCTTTTTCAACGTAGTATTGGAGTTATTTACATTGCAGTTTTTGTCTTTGTTTTATTTCTGTTCATAGTAACCATAACCATTGTTTGTCAATAAGAGGTTAATAATAAATGTACCTATGCTATTTTATTTTCTGGCATGTCAAATCAAATTGTACCCGCTTGACTACTTACTTATTTATTATCTAATTACTTTTTACTAAACGCTGTGGATTGCTACATTTTATTGTATAAAATGATTAAGTACTTACCTAAAGTACTTACTTGCATAAAAGTGTTGAGACAAGATTGTTTGTCAAATAGAAAAAGCCTAGTCGATTTCGTCACCTATAGTAGACGTAGTGAACAAGGGTTTTCTGATGTTTAGACGTGGGAAACCCCATGTGATTTCGTCTCTTCATTCGGACGTGGTGAACCAGGGATCCTATATATGCGCGTATATATACTATATACGCGTCCGGGGTGACATTGGACTAATAAAAACAATCATTCCGATGAACCTAGAACCTCCTTCTTTTTTTGAAGTCGGTTAAAAATTATTACAGGTTTTCATGCACATATCGACGGCGTACTCCAACTCCCATTTACAATTCGTGGAAGAGAAATTCTATCCTTGCGAAGCGAACTGCGACCAACTACAAAGAGACATCGACAAGATGACAGATGCTGAGATTGACAAAGCTCTACCAAGGTAATATCGCATTATACCTCAGTCTGACGCCATAACAACAGTTTTATAATAATAAATATTTGACAACATCACATACATTGCTCCGATCCCAAAGTAAGTAGCTAAAGTACTTGTGTTATGGAAATCAGAGACAACGGTGGTATCAAAGACCACCCAGACCTGAGCCAATATAGAAAAGTTCGTTTTCTAAATTGACCCAACCGGGGATCGAACCCGGGACCTCAGAGATGACGACACGAAAATATCATATAATATAATAAAAATTTCATGAAATTATCCCCTCGGAACTTTATAAAAATGCATTGGCTCATATTTTTTATGAAATTATAGCTTGGCCAGAAAGAGATGAAATTAAATAAAATGGAACTACAATTTTTCAGTACAAAATATAGTCAGTGTTGCCAAGTTATACGTGATTTTGACGTGTTTGTATAGAAAGTGGCGCCCTCATTTTTGTCAATTCTTTATGGTCAGCTGTACCCGCTCGGAACTTTATAAAAATGCATTCAAGTTTATTTTTTAATGTTTTTTTTCAGAATCCTTGGCGCGTGGCCCAACACATACACTTTTACCAAAGCTCTAGCGGAAAAGGAACTCAGGACGAACGCTGGCAACATTCCTATAGGCATATTCAGGCCTGCTATAGGTAAAACGTTTTATTATTAATAACATGGTACTATTATAGTACTATACAACGTGTTACAAAAGTACCCCTAATGCCAAATCTATATATATAAAAGGGAAAATCACTCACTCACTGATCACTAAATCTCAGAAAGTACAAGTGCTAGGAGTCTCAAATTTTGCATGGGGACTCCTTTTAGGGCGTAGGTGCTCACTAAGACGGGATTTTGCGAAATTCAACCCCTAAAGGGGTGAAACAGGGTGGTAAAGTTTGTATGGGAGAACGCGATTCCTTGGCCCGATTGACTTGGAATTTGGCATAGACATTCTTTCACAAAATTAATTGAACACGTGTTTCGTATTTTTTAAATATTTATTACCTAACAGGGTTAAAAAGTGATAAAAAGCTACTTTTGCTGTGATTGACTTCGACGTCGGAATTGAAACTTTTTTGTGCATTTGATTGATTAAATAAGAAAAATAAATATCATTTGTCATATCAACATAGTATTACATTCTCTTTGGTCATTTCCCCTGAGAGTAGGTCGAATGCATTATCGCCATAGGCATTGAATAGTACCTATTGCGTTATGTTGACAGTGCTGTCATTTTTTCCTTATTGCGTTGTAATAAGGTGCAAAATTATTCCATCTAATTATCAGTTTAATTTTAAAAGAATACAATATTCGGTCAAGTCGCCTATGCTATGACAATTAATAAAGCACAGGGACAAAGTTTAAGAGCGGCTGGTGTAGATCTGCGCAGTGATTGTTTCTCCCATAGTCAGCTCTAATGTAGACTGCTCGAAAGTCAGCTCGCCGAATAGCCTTTTTATTTTGCAACCGGATAACATGACAAGAAATGTGGTAGGTATACAACATGTTACAAAAATACCCTTAATGCTGAATATGGTATATAGGGACCATCAAACTGTACAACTTTTAATATTGGGACCAACTCTCAAATCGCGAAAAAAATCAGCTGTTTCATACATTTCGATATTTTCGATTTGAATTTTTGTATGAAACAGCTGATTTTTATTTCGCGATTTCAGAGTTAGTCCCAAAGTAAAAGTTGTTCAGTTTGATGGTCCCTATATACCGTATTCGGCATTAGGGGTATTTTTGTAACATGTTGTATATTAAAGAGAAGTGTTGGATGATCGAGATTGATAATCCTAATAATGCACAACATATTTTTATTTAGAACTAGCTGCACCCGGCATGCGTATTGCAATGCTCCGTTTTTTTAGCCAGGGACTTTCCCGGTCGTAAGCAGAACAACTCACCAAAGTTTCATCATAATCGGATCAATGGTTTAGGAGTCCCGTCGTCTGTACACTTAGATCTTTTAAACTATGCATAAAAAACCGCAGCAAAATCGGTCCATAAGTTTGGGAGCTAGGTTGTCTCAGACAGACAGACACACACAAGTCAAACTTATAACACCCCTTGCGTATGTTGTGTACGTCGTATATACATATAGCGGTGGCCACATAATTAAGGACACAAGTCGATTTTCATACAAACGAGGTAATTTTGAAGTCTTGGTTTTCCGCTAGGGATTGAACTAGCTGTGATCTGATGATGGCCATCCAGGGAGTGAATGGAGAAGATTAAGATAGCAATACACACCCAACTGATCTGGTCAGCATTCTAAGAGATGTAAGCATAAGAATTTTCAGTTGCAAGTTTTCATACATTTCTATACTATATTCGCGGTTTTTTTAAACATATCCTTACATCTCTTAAAATGCTGGTCAGATCACTTTGGTGTGTTTAGAAATCTGGATCTCCTCTATTCACTCCTTGGATGGCCATCACCAGATCACCGCTCGGTCAATCCCTAGCGGAGAAGCAATGCTTAAAAGTTACTTCGTTTGTAAGAAAATCGACTAGCGTCCTTAATAATCTAATAATAACTTCACACTCCCCACATTAGTAACTACATTGTACCCGTGCGAAGCCGGGGCGGGCCACTAGTATGGTATATAGGGACCATCAAACTGAACAACTTTTTCTATGGTACAAACTCTGAAATCGCGAAAAAAAAATTAATTGTTCCATACATTACATTTTGAGATTTTCGATTTTGATTTTTGTATGAAAAAACTGATTTTTTTTTCGCGATTTCAGAGTTATTTTTCAAAGTTTCAGAGTTAGTTATTCAGAGTAGAACTGAAAAAAAAAATGGAATGAACGAATGAATGATTAATTTTTATTTGCACAACCTTAAATAAAATAATAAAAGTATATTCCGCAAATCTCCTCTTTAAAAAAAAATCGAAGAACTGAATCGGCAAAAAAATCTATACAGGGTGTTAGTAGTACCCTAGCAAAACTATAAAAAAATGATTCTACCCTTAGAGTTAAGCAACTTTCACTACGGAACCACTTGTAGCAAATGCATAGTTGAGATTTTGATTTTTCGTTGAGCAGCAATGTACGCGTAACGCTCGATAACTTCACGGGAGCGCGCGCGCGCTTACTACAAAGCCACGACGAAACTTTGCCCGCCAGCAAATAGCTGTTGTTGTATATACATTGCGGGTTTATAAAATTTTGATATTTTATTTATTTATTTAGGACAGCTAACAAGAACATACACCAAAGACAAGGCAATGATACATTCAAAGGACTTACATGCTACAGTGTTGTCTTTTTTACAAGCTGCCACGACATGCATTATATTCAACTATTTAATATATTAGTATAAGTGTATCTTTTAATTACTTTTCAGTAGGTTCTATGCAACTAACACAGAAAAAATAAATAATGTCTTTTTTATTTATTTTTTCTGTGTAAAATAAATAAAAAAGACACCTCAGCTTTTCATGAATTTTGAGACGGAAAATTCCACTTCAGATATTATCATGAGTCGACTATGCCCTGAAAGTTTTCACTAGGTTGCTACTAACACCCTGTATTTTACGAGTATGTAATTATTTCACATGGTGTTATTTGTGTCCCTTTCTTACGCGAGCTTTTATGTATATTTCTATTCTTGTTGTTTCGCTAGCTGGATGTGTTCTTAACTTTTTATTCTTATTACTTACTTATTTATAATATTTATTATGTTTACAATTTTTATTTATACATATTCATTCCAGAAATAGGTTGTTTGGATGAAATCGCTGGTGAGTGACAAGTGCACACTGTTCTGTGGGATTTTTTCATTTATATGTGTAATTTTTGTATATATATATATTACTAATTTTTGTACATGGCAACAATTTTCGAACATAATAACTTCTCCCTTTTCATACAATTTGATCTAAAATAATATTATATTTAAAATGTAGAGATTATTACTTTGTACCTACTCTATCCCATTGCAAAAAATATTTTAAGTATACAACATGTTACAAAAATACCCCTATTCGGCATTAGGGGTATTTTTGTAACACATTGTATAATACTAAATAATTAATTAGGTATTAAAAAACCCGCGACCTTTGGAAGTCAGGTCCAATGCTCTTCCAACTGAGCTACCGAGTCACTAGTCACAGTTGGAAGAGCATTGGACCACTTCCAAAGGTCACGGGTTCGATTCCCATCGGACAAAATGATCTGGTGACGAGTCGAATTTTTTTTCTAGTAGGTATATTATTTAGTACCTACCTACCTATTATAAGGTGAAACCAAATTAAGTAACAATATTGAAACTGGTGATAGTGTTGCTTAAACTGAACAACTTTCTCCAAGGAACATGGGTCAAAAAAACGAATTTTTTTTTCGCCTTTCCATACTAAGTCGATCAGCTGACTGATACATTTTATATGGGAAAATGATTTTTTTTTTCGTATTTCGACCCATGTTCATTGGAGAAAGTTGTTCAGTTTAAACAACACTATCACCTGTTTCAGTATTATTACTTAATTTGGTTCTACCTTATATAAAAATAGCATTGTGAATGCTAAAATCTGCAATTAAAAAAAGTTACCAATATACCTAAAGCTTTGAAGAGTAATGCCACGATATGTTAAACATGGTTGAACTTAGCACAAATTCAAGTAATAACTGGTACAACTTTAATTATTTTTCAATCTAATGGCAGATAATATTCTTTCAGACGGATTATTTTTTACATAAGTGGGTATTTCCTAATAATGTGTCTAAGTACAGCTTGACCATAAAGAGTTGACAAAAAATAAGGGGGGGCCCCTTTCTATGCAAACACGTCAAAATCACGAATAACTTGGCAACACTGACTATATTTTGTACTGAAAAATTTTAGTTCCATTTTATTTAATTTCTTCTCTTTCTGGCCAAGCTGTAGGTAAGTTAAATTAATTATCAATATTGTTTTTAGTGACTTCAACGGTGAAGGAACCCCTTAAATGCTGGTTGGACAATATGTATGGACCCACCGGGGTAGCCATCGGGAGTGGTAAGGAATAAAAAAACATTAGGTATATAAATATCCAACACAACACAAGAGAATGAGAATCTAGATGGGGAGGTTTTTGGCGCCATTTTGTCGAGTTCGGTTTGGTGTCTATTTTAATTATTTTCAAATTGATTCATAGTGGATATTGTGTCTTAAAATTGGTACAGTTATATGGTACAAGTGTCTACGCAACTGAACAATATGTGGGATAATTGAAATAGGCGCGATCTTGGTTGTGTGAAGCTGAGACTTTTATTGAAGTGGTGGCTTCCTCGGCAGAACTAACCGAGTAAACTGTCTCGATATACTTGGTGCCAAATGCTCCAAGCAGCATTGGAATGCGATGCACCCGCATTCTAATGAAAAATTAAACAATATCTACCACTGAACTATTTAACACTTGGCACTGGCAAAAATTACTTCCAAGAGGAAAGTAGATTGCCATAGATAGCTCAGCGGTCAGAGCATTGGACCGGATATCCAAAGATCGCGGGTTCGATTCCCGTCCGAGAACATGATCTGGTGCGAGTCGTATTTTTTCTAGTATATTATTTAATAAGCTGTTTAATTAACTTTGGAATCAGAGCAATGTTTGTGATGTTGTCTAATATTTATTCTGTAGTGACAGGCATCCTTCGTACTCTACAATGCGACGAGCGGCGCACGGCCGACATCGTGCCCGTCGACAGCGTCGTCAACTGCCTCCTAGTGGCCGCGGGGAGCGTGCACCACCGGTATACCACCAGGTAAGTCTAACCATCATCCACCAATCCGCATTGGGCCCGCATAGGTCACGTCATCAAAAATAAACAGGTACATGCTGTAAATCCCGATATAGTTTATTCTATTCTTTGCTAAGTTTTCATGCAATAATTAATACCACCTTTGCTAGCTCTTCACGTAGGTTTACAAATACGTTTAGTTAAGAACACAATTGTGTCCTTTTGCGGGGGTGGCCTGGGGACCTGTGTAACCGGTTTTCTTTTAAACCTATTGCGGGCACCAGCTTCTCACACTTCAGGCCATATATAGTATTTCTCTCAAATAATGTTCTAGAGTTAAGTTACCTATTGTGTGTTGAGGAAATAAATGATTTATTTCTTCTTTAATCATTTAGTGATCATATTAACAAACGCAGAGTATGTGTACACCCGGATTAACCAAAAATATTATTTCTGTTCTTATTTCTGAACTGTTCCGTTCCACTTCCACAGTCCACCACCGGAGCCGCCGATTTTTAACTACGTGAGCTCAGTAGAGAATAGGATAACATGGGGCGACTTCATGGCGCAGAATCTGGCCAGGATCGACCGGCATCCGCTCTCCAATGCTGTATGGTGAGAACTTCAATAAAAAGTTTGTGTTACGCTTTGTTAAAATAAGCGCGCTTCCCTTTTGCGAAAAGGGAAGTACTTCCACCGCCCTGTTTGTGCCCGGGAACCGCGGTCCAACTGTTGGATGGATGTTGGAATTTGTATTTATGTGAAGTGATTAGGGTACCCACTACTACCCACTTAAGTTCGTGAACTTCCGCACTCCGCGAACCTGCAAGTGCGCCATAGTGTGTACAGTTACGTCTGTAAATATGTATACAGTTTCGAACTTTGTCACTCTAAAAGCTTATGCTTTTTTTAACAGAAATCAATGACAAATGGTAAGTAAAACAAAGTGACAATGTTCTAAACTGTACACATGTTTTTAGACATGACTGTACGTGTGCGAACCTCGGTGCACGCTAAACGCACATCGTGTTATAATACCCCTCATTATACTACAGTTACATAAATAACTATTACTCATTACTTATTTATAATCACAGGTACTTTTCACTGACGCTGACCAAATCAGCGTTCATGTATAACTTTTACGTATTATTCCTGCACCTGGTACCGGCTGCGTTGGTCGACGGATTGACTGTCTGTCTGGGGAGGAAACCAAAGTGAGTACGTAGGTGAAACCGCGGGATAAACCTTAATTCTTAAGAGTCCGGCGAACAGTGAGCTTCCCATACAAATGTAATGCCAAAAACGATTAGCAATTTGAGCATAATTAACTCTTTGTGTGATGTTATTCGGATTAAGATAGTGTTTTTCTAAGGTTCTATCAAATAAAAAGTCCAAAATACTAACCCAATTCAAAATAAATGCCCATCAAAATTTTTCATACAAAACTATAAACTCAAATTTTTGTATTCACTTTCAGAATGTTAAAAGTATACCGTAAAATTCACAAGTTCTCGTCTGTTCTATCTTACTTCTGCACGAGAGAACTGATATTCTGCAATCGGAGGACGAGGGAACTGTGGGACAGCACTACAGAGGCGGATCGTAAGGTAAAACCGCCGTAAACAAACATTTTGACAACCTCCGTGGTCGCCAAAATGTTTGTTTAATAATAAATATTTGACAACATCACATACATTGCTCCGATTTCAAAGTAAGTAGCTAAAGCACTTGTGTTATGGAAATCAGAGACAACGGTGGTATCACAAACACCCAGACCTGAGCCAATTTAGAAAAGCTCGTTTTTCTAAATTGACCCAACCGGGGATCGAACCCGGGACTTCAGAGATTCCTTCAGCGACACCTTGAAAACCGGTGTACAAAGCCACTCGACCACGGAGGTCGAAACGTCGGACTTTTGACATTACAAAGGCATATGTTGAGGCAGGATCCCTTCACCATATATTCAGCGAAAAGGGAAGTACTTCCGCCGAGCTAGGTGTCTGTGCTCGGGGACCGCGGTCCTACTGTTCGATGTTGGAATTTGTATTTATGCGAAGTGCTTAGAAAACTTCGATATCGTGAGTCAAGTCTTCATACATTTTTGCCTCGATGTTAGCTTGACGTAGTGCGACGTCACGTCTGCGTAATGTTTACATATTGTTGTACTTTTCGCTGATCCTGCATTTCTTCGTCATTCGTCGATTTGCTTATGTAGCGGTATGATCGCGCAGCTACACATACATTATTGAGCTGTATTAATTGAAATAAATGTAATTGTGTTCCAGATATTCCCGTTCAGCATGGCGGATGTCGACTGGGAGAAGTACTTCGACGAGTACCTCGCGGGGATCCGGCGATACCTGTTCAAGGAGAGCGACGATACACTACCGCAGGCTAGAATCAAGTGGAGAAGGTCAAGATTTTTTTCCTTATCTTTCCCGTCATTTTACGAAATTTCATCGAATTCGGAAACATTAAATACTCCCAGTATTTGACGGGTTATGCATTAGGATAGGCTATCAACAAAAATCTCTGTAAAAAAAAAAATATGTAACCTTACTTTTCCAGTTCAAATATTTTTTTCCTTATTTTTCCCGTCCTTTTACGTTTCATCAAATTCGGAAACATTAAGAGGAAACACCACGGTCGAGAGAATTGTAAATTTCCATAGAAAGTTGACAAAATTAACGTTTGGTAGTTCCCTGTTTCCTCCTCCAAAACTTCTTCTTCTTTCTTTTCATAAAATAATTATCTAAATAGATATTAATTCAAAAACCTAAAAAAAAATTGCCATTGTTTAGACATTACGAGATTTATAAAAAAGCAAAGCATAGGAACACAGCCAAATCCTTTCTTTATTTTTTTATTTATTAAGTTTTTAAATTGGTCTAGTTTTGCAGGAGGAAACAGGTGACTACGGAACGTTGATTTTGTCAACTTTCTAAGGAATTTTTCAATTCTCTTGACCGTGGTGTTTCCTCTTAAATACTGGGGCTAGGAGGAAATAATATTATTCTGATGTGAAGTACTAAATCTATAGACCATTCCAAAGTATTGAAGGAAAACATATACAGGTCGTTGCACCATCTGCAGTTATAAAAGAAGGGAGTTTACCGGTCTAGTGATGGAAACGCTTTATTAATGAGTTTTAATCTTTCCCATCACTAGTCCATACAAAACTATAGAGTATATCACTAGTATTAAGTATCGTCATAGAACAAGATGCGTGTATCATCGGCGCAATTTATCACATGAGCATTTACCAGATTCAGATCGCGTAGATATATGATGAAAAGTGTAGGGCCGAGGATGCCGCCTTGGTTGGGGCACGTCGTAGGGTACACTGAAGGGTTACCGACGAAGTAGTACTTACGTTGATAGGTACCTACTTATCTATTGTGGAGGTAACTTCAAATTCATTCAAGACAGATACCAAACTACCTTCTATTCTGATAATAAAAAAAATCTCAGGAGAAAGAGAAACGAGACCATGTCAAACGCCTTCGACAAATCCAGAAAAATACATATTCGAGGAATGAAATAATGAAGGCTCAGGGGATCGACTGCCTTGTCGGAAACTATATTGGTCTGGAGATAAAATGCTAGTGCGTGCCAAAATTCCTGAATTTGCTTCGCGCATGCGCAGAGTGTAATTTACTCTGCGCATGCGCGAAGCAAATTCAGGAATGCACGCACTAGCATTTTTATCTCCAGACCAATATAGTTTCCGTACTGCGAGTAATTAAGAATCGCCTCGAGTTCAGATGGAGCTAAAAGTTATTATTTTGGTATTACGTTTGTATGGGAAGCTCTCATTCTCAAATCCGGTAGAGACACTAAACAAATCACTCTTAGTTGCGAGTTTTTTCTTAAGTAATTTAAATTGCCTTAAAATAAAGATTTTATTTCCTTGTTTCAGATTGTACTATTTACATCAGATAGTAAGGACTCTTTTCTACTGTTTCGTCATATATGCCATCTGGTCCGTGATTTCAGCAATATTTCGATATTAACATTGTAAATAGACCAATAAAACGAATAATATTTGCTATGACGTCATGTTATACCGAAATACAATTATGGCTTAATTCTTTTCACTTATTTGGATGACAATGCAAAACATTCTGTCAATTGACGACCTCCGTGGTAGAGTGGTTTGCACGCCGGTTTTCATCTCTGAGGTCCCGCGTTCGATCCCCGGCTGGGTCAATTTGGAAAACGATCTTTTCTATATTGGCTTAGGTCTGGGTGTTTGTGTTACCACCATTGTCTCTGATTTCCATAACACAAGTGCTTTAGCTACTTACTTTGGAATCGGAACAAAGTATGTGATGTTGTCAAACATAAAAAGTGTAAAAAAAGTTATAAAGATTCTTCAAAAAAAAACCGATTTAGTAAAGTTCAAATAAAATGCATTTTTAAATGTGAATAATCGTTAAAAGGAAAAAATTAGGTATTTAAATTAAGTAGGTACTTTAATTAAAATGTATCCTTAATTTGTACAACATAAAGTGCATTTTGGAAGATTTGATATTACCCCTACATTTAATGTAAAATTTTAATATGTATTTTACACATGCGCTCTAGATGTTTTTAGATAAATATTTTTAAACAAAGTCCCATCTGATATGGTACCAAAATTAAATACTTAAGTTTTAAAATTGTACCAATAATGATTTTGAAATCGAACTTTACCCTAACTGCCGTACTCAGACGTCAATAAAGTTTAATGCTTTTAGACGACCTCCGTGGTCGAGTGGCTTTGTACACCGGTTTTCAAGGTGCCACTATCTCTCGAGGTCCCGGGTTCGATCCCCGGTTGGGTCAATTTAGAAAACCAACTTTTCTATATTGGCTCAGGTCTGGGTGTTTGTGTTACCACCGTTGTCTCTGATTTCCATAACACAAGTGCTTTAGCTACTTACTTTGGAATCGGAGCAATGTATGTGATGTTGTCAATAAAAAAGTGCTTCATTAAAATTGGTGCTATCTCTTTCTTTTCCATAGTGATAGTATAAGACGACACGATTAAATTAATTGACGTCTCTAAGTACAGCAGTAAGCATGTTAAATCAAACATTATTGTCATATACAGGGTGATTTTAAAGTTACGTGACAAACTTTCAGGATGTATTCAGTCCATGAAACTGAACCGTTTTTTCTAAGAAATATAGTTAGGTCGAAATACGTCCGCCTTGTGACATTTCATATTTTTTTCCCCTCCCCTTTCGAGCCTCACGTGAATAATGGACGACCCCTTGTCAGTTTCATGGACTGAAAACATCCTGAAATATTGTCACGCGACTCAAAAATCACCTACAAGGTGATTAAAAAAAGTTATTGCTAGTAATATGGCAAAACAATTTTATATGAAAACAAAATGACCTACGCCATTTCAGAATACACAAACTAAATAAACGGTTATCGGTGTATTATTATGATTTAGAATACTTCTAGATTTTATTTCACAATACGGTATTGGGCATTATTATTTTATTTTATTTTCTTATCCATTTTGCTGAAATGCCGGGTGTATTTAAATGACAGTGACCAAAACTAGAAAATAAGGAAAAAGGTGTTATATCATACATAATTATGTTTATATTAAAGTGATTTATGAATAGATAATAGTCGTTTTAATTACCTTTATAAGACATTTTAGTTGTCTGCGATGCGTCGCATATTCTGTGAATATTTCAAGCGTCTAAGAACTGTTACCGTATCAATATCAATATCTATCAATATCGAGTATAATATCGAATATAATATATATCAATATCGAGCAAAACGAGCGAAAAAATCACGTTGTATGAGAGCCCCCTTATAGTAGATTATGCAATAAGGGCTTAAAGTAGTGTATTGTGTCCCGGGCGCTATTATTGAACCCAGAGTACGAGGGATTCTATGGTTAACTCCCGAGCGGAGCGAGGGAGTTAAGGCTAGAATCCTGAGTACGAGGTGTTCAAGATCGCCCATGACAAATACACATTTAAGCCCGCGATGCATACTCTACTTTTTATACTTTCTGCGAGGCAATTGAAACCAATGACTGTTATAAAAAAAGTACTTAAGTAATTATTTAAAGTTAGAATATTAAAATATGAAAAATTAAGAATATTTATTGAAAATTAAAAGTTATGTTAGAAACATTACACCAATCGTGCAACGACAAAGTTACATTCTTTGGTACATTTATAGTTGGGTTAGAGTTTATGTTTTTGTCGTCTATTCTGTAGTGGTCAGTTCGACATTCAAATAAATCCTTCTTGGTGCGCGGGTGAAAATGAATTTCGGAAAAAGCCATTGACGAGCAGGTAGTATAAAAAATATTATTTTTTATACTACCTGCTCGTCAATGGCATATTATGTGTCATGCAAACCTTTCCTAAAGTAAGTCATTTTTCCCATGGGGAATAATGTGATTTGAATTTGGAATGCAACCCTTGTAGTCGTGCTTGATCGATGTTGGTTTCAAAAAAGTTTAGGTGTAATGAGATCTTATTCTGAGTGAGGCTGTATGTTATCATGAAAACTTTTTCCGAAATTCATTTTCACCCGCGCACCAAGAAGGATTTATTTGAAAGTCGAACTGACCACTACAGAATAGATGACAAAAACATAAACTCTAACCCAACTATAAATGTACCAAAGAATGTAACTTTGTCGTTGCACAATTGGTGTAATGTTTCTAACATAACTTTTAATTTTCAATAAATATTCTTAATTTTTCATATTTTATTATTCTAACTTTAAATAATTACTTAAGTACTTTCTTTATAACAGTCATTGGTTTCAATTGCCTCGCAGAAAGTATAAAAAGTAGAGTATGCATCGCGGGCTTAAATGTGTATTTGTCATGGGCGATCTTGAACACCTCGTACTCAGGATTCTAGCCTTAACTCCCTCGCTCCGCTCGGGAGTTAACCATAGAATCCCTCGTACTCTGGGTTCAATAATAGCGCCCGGGACACAATACACTACTTTAAGCCCTTATTGCATAATCTACTATTATTCTGTTTTTTAGTATTTGTCATACATCATCTGTTTTCATGGTGTCGCCATCTCTGAATCAAATTATAAAACGAACTGTTCTATATTGGCTCAGCGGCGGTATCGGCTAAAAATATTAAAGTTCATGTTAACTGTGTGTTAACTTTGTACTTTTCCTTGGTAAGTTTTTATTTGTGCCAAAACAAAGTAGCAATGTATTACATACATCTGTCAAAACACAGTTAACATGAACTTCAATGTTTTTAGCCGATAGAGCCCCAGTGGCCCTACCATGAGTTGATGCAAACTGTTTACGCTACCGAAAACTATCGGAAATACTGCTCACAGCAAATGCGAGTGAAAGAGAGACCACGATATTTTACGGTAACGTAAACAGTTTGCATCAACTCATGGTAGGGCCACTTGTCTGGATGTTTGTAGTTCCTCCGTTGTCCCTGATTTCCATAACACAAGTGCTTTAGCTACTTACTTTGGTATCTGAATGTTGTCTAATAAAAAAATATTTTTTTTTTTTACAAACTTAGTTGAGTGTTAAGATAAATAATATTAGAAAAAAAACTAGAAAAAAATCGACTCACCCGTAGCACCTCAGACGGGACTTGAACCTTTACCGATTGTCAAAACATCTGGAAAGATGTTTCTTTCGAAAGTGGGGGTATTTCCTCACATTGATGAAATTGCGCTGGCTTGCAGCGAAGAAGTTAAAAGTACTAGAAAATTTCGCCGCTCCCACTAGCGACTCGGTTGCATAATAATTGGTCAGTGCATTGGGCCAGAATCCCAAGGGTGCGGGTTCGAGTCCCGTCTGAGGTGCTACGGGTGAGTCGATTTTTTCTAGTATTTTTTCTAATATTATTTATCTTTTATTTGATTAGGTATTGTGAATGCGAAAAATCTAATATTTAATAATTAATTGAGTGTTTCAATGTATGTTAATAAAATACAATTTACATTTGAAAAATCTTTATTAAAACAAAAAAACTCGATAATACAAAAGAGTTGCTACCAAACATATAAATTGTGAGATTCGTGACATAAAAATACATACAAAAAATATACAAAAATAAATTACATCCATTAACAAGACGACTCTACTCGACTCTTTTAATAATTAATGATAATTTTATTTAAAAATATTAATAAGCTTAAATTAAAATAAATTTTTATCAAAAAAAATATTTTCTGGAAATTTTTAAAGATTAATTTATGAAAAAGAAAACTGTAATCCACTTTCGAAATGTATGGAACAGGTGAATTTAATTATCCCCGTTTAAAATAAATAGTGAAAGTTTTTCTCATTTATTTAAAATTATGGCACAAGTATCATATTCGACATGTCATGTGACAATATACTCGTATGTATACCCTGGAAAATTATTATAGACCAGAAAACTATGAGAAATTTATATATACAAGGTGTTACAAAATAACCCCTAATGCCGAATATGGTATATAGGGACCATCAAACTGAACAACTTTTACTATGGGACCAACTATGAAACCGCGAAAAAATTTTCGATTTTAATATTTGTTTTTTTTATTATTATTATAAAGTTGATTTTTGAAACAGCTGATTTTTTTCGCGATTTGAGCGTTGGTCCCATAGTAAAAGTTGTTCAGTTTGATGGTCCCTATATACCATATTCGGCATTAGGGGTATTTTTGTAACTCCTTGTATATTAAATGTTGTTTTTTTATTTGCATGAAAACTGCAAAATGGCAACCCTAAAGTTTATACTATTGTATTCGATAAGTCAATACCATTAATGGGCACAAAACACAATTTCGGTTTAGGGTTACCACTATGAAGTTTATCAAATATTTCTTTTAAAGTTGTGGTTTTCAGGGTTTGTAATAGTTTTTTCGTCTACTATATATTTTGTAATAAACAAATGCCAAATTATAATAAAATAATATTAAAAAAGTGTCATTATTTTAAATATCGGTCAAGTAGATATCTTCTTGATTATTAAAAGTAACTTACAACTAAATTGGTGTGAAAAAAACTACACAAAAATGGATGGAATTTCGCAGTCAAAAACAGGGTTTGTCTTTTTAATTAAATGCTAAATTACCGACTTAAATACTAATATCAAAGTGATGCTTAGTGCCTAGGAAATTGAGTTTTAATGAAATACAAATAAAGCATATAAATGCACGTCAGTGATATTCAAAACCATACAAAACGTATAAAGTGACACATAATATAAAAAAATATGTATATAATTTAAAGTCTGAAAAAACGCTTATTTTTTAAATTCATAATTAAGGTTCTTTTACACCATTATTCCTTACTTGTCCTATTTATCATACTGTTTTGTCAGGTCTTACGGTTTTTTCAAAAATAATATCATTAATAAATAATATGCTGTCATGTTAAACAAAATTACCTATAAAAATAATCACTTTTGAAGTAATTTAAATGTGGAAATTAGTTTTTTATATTTTGTAAATGATAATTTAATTTCATTAAAAAATTGGGTTAGTAAAGATTGTTCACTAAATAGGGCAAATACGAAATAACACAGAATAAAATTTGTATACACAGGAATATGGTTAAAATAATGTGTTTAGCATAATACAGTTTAATAATAAAAAAAACTTTTTTTTTTCTATTTTTTCCCCAAAATGTGGTCGTCACAAGAGAATGTACTAAAACCACTGGTCATCATATGGTCACCCTAATGTTTATGATTTTTAATAAAAAATAAATGTACTAAAACCACTGGTCATCATATGGTCACCCTAATGTTTATGATTTTTAATAAAAAATAAATGTACTAAAACCACTGGTCATGATATGGTCACCCTAATGTTTATGATTTTTAATAAAAAATAAATGTACTAAAACCACTGGTCATCATATGGTCACCCTATGTTTATGATTTTTAATAAAAAATACACAAAGATAATAAAACCACATACAGTATTATAGCAAAGCTTCAGTAAAGCTTGTCAAAATATATTGGCGATTGGATTTGATTGAAATACTAAATAAAATATTCTAAAATTTCACAAATACATTCAGTGTCCATATAAAAATATAAAAATCACAATATCTATGGAATCCTCTACTTATCTTATAATTTCTATTTTACTTAGGGCTGATTTTTCTATCTGAATATAAAAAAAGGGTCTTGACAGACGGACGGACGGACGGACAGACGGACAGACAGACAGACAGACAGACAGACAGACAGACAGACAGACAGACAGACAGACAGACAGACGGACAACAAAGTGATCCTATAAGGGTTCCGTTTTTTCCTTTTGAGGTACGGAACCCTAAAAAGAAGACTGAGTGACTGAGCAAAGCCGTCTTTGACCTATTTGAGGCCCTGGCCACATTAAGATAAGGGCCCCATGATCTTGACTTAAATTTATCTAAACAAGGCGAAATCAGATCAGAAAGCCTGATATTCGGGAAAGAGTAGGATAGCTATGCGCATGCAAAAGCTAGTAAGCATGTAGTTTTTTAGTCAGTAATTATTGTTTAAGTTTTCGAAATACCTAAATATGATTTATATGTATTTTTATTTGCTTGCCAAAATGGATTAATGCTCACTAAATATTGTTTTACTGAAACAGTAATATTGATACCAAAAACTACAGTTCTAGCCTTAGTGTGTAATGCACCAGGTAGGTTAGGTTAGGTTAGTGTTTTGACCACTCGCATAATGCTTGCATGCATGTTGCATGCTGCATAACAGTAGATTATGCAACAAGGGCTTAAAGTAGTGTATTATGTCCTGGGCGCTATATTGAACCGCGAGTGCGAGGGATTCAAGATCGCCCAAGATAAATACACATTTAAGCCCGCGATGCATACTCTACTTTTTATACTTTCTGCGAGGCAATTGAAACCAATGACTGTTATAAAGAAAGTACTTGAGTATTTTTTTTTGTCATCTATTCTGTGGTGGTCAGTTCGACATTCGAATAAATACTTCTTGGTACGCGGGTGAAAATGACTTTCGTAAAATCATCTTTTTTTTTAACTTATAGGCAGTGCAAAGAATATGATAACACAGCCTAACTCGGAATAAAATCTCATTGCACCTAAACATTTTTGAAATCAACCTCGATCAAGCAAGCACGACTACATGGGTTGCATTCCAAATTCAAATCACATTATTTCCCACGGGAAAAAATGATATTCAGTATAACATTATGACCCGGCTAGACCGTGGGGCTGTAAAGACTTACTTTAGGAAAGGTTTGCATGACACATAATATGCCATTGACAAGCAGGTAGTATAAAAATGTTATTATATCATCTGATCGTTATTCCATGTTTTAGGTCATACATTACACACCCATAAAAACATATAAATCTTTAATACTTCATGAAACACAATTTGATGAGCATTTATCCGTTTTGGCAGGTACTTTGAATTTATTGGAATTAATATAAGTGCATTTCTGGTAGGTATTTAAACACAAGCCATAATTAAATTGACTGATATATGTTATCACTAGCGGCCCGCCCCGGCTTCGCACGGGTACAATGTAGTTACTAATGTGGTGAGTGTGAAGTTATTAGACTATACTACAGGATATCTATGTGAATGGAGGAGATCCAGATTTCTATACACACTCAAGTGATCTGACCAGCATTTTAAGAGATGTAAGGATATGTTTAAAAAAACCGCGAACATAGCATAAAAATGTATGAAAATCTTGCAACTGAAAATACATCTGATGCTTACATCTCTTAGAATGCTGACCAGATCAGTTGGGTGTATTGCGAGATTTAAAAATCAGCCCATAGTGAATATTTTACTTAATCGACAAGAATTTTTGTTTCACACTTTTACTGTTATTTTGACTCTATTCAAATTCAAAATGGCGAATGTGTTACATAAAAGAAAACACGATTAATTAAAAAAGGACGTTTAAAAGCGGTTACATAACACGATTCTACATACAATAATTATAATTGTTTTTTACTTTCCTTAATCAGTAAAAAATATATTTTGTATTAATAATTTTAACGTCAATCCCATTTATACAAAAATAAATCTTTAGATTACATTTATTTACGATAAGCTATTACTTAAGAGAGCTTAGTCTTCACACTAGCCACTTTTAGCAAAAAATCTCCATTAAACTAAACGACGAACGAGAAAATTAAGTTTAAGCGATAAAAAGTACACACGACAGCACGTCAGGTTATACAGTTAAACTGCGAAAATAGCTTTTATTACGTAGAACATAAAGGCGGTCTCAAGGTCAACATGTATAGTCTGAGGTGCCGTCGTGTGTACCACAAAGCTTCTTCGGAGTGCACTACAGAGAGATAATTCACAATTTCGTCTTTATTTAAGCGCTATATTTTTTTCCAATGGCGGCGCTAGTGTGCAGACTACGCGCTCTTAACAGCAAGTAGCTGTGGGCCTAGTACGAGTTGGTGTTTTCACTTTTCGAATAGTTAACTATCGTTTTCTCTCTTCAACTCGCATTGACTATGAGGAGTATAACCGATAGTTAACTATGCGAGAAGTGAACACACCAATTCGATCTGAGCCCTGTGATGTCGGTGCAGTGGAATACAGGGTGATCAATCTTTTAAACTAAAATCTCCAAAATCTACCTGTGGAGGCTTTTACACGGGTCGATTTTCCAGGCTACGTTAGTCGAATAGATTTTTGTCGATAATAGCTTGTAAAATCTAAGCGCAAACCTAATTTCAATGAGGTGGCGATTCGATTTTACATGCGACATATAAGAAACTCGACTAAAGTCTAGCAAGTCTGATAATCGACCCGTGTAAATAAACCCACGGGTCGATTTTCCGGGCGATAGTTATCAATATCGTGGTTAAATTTTTAGTTTAAAAGAATCTTTTATACCAAGTTAAACAGCGAATAATTAATTATCTTTTAATATCTAAAGATTGCCCATGACTTCGATTACACCCTGTATAAAAGGCCTGCAATCGCCTTAATAACGGAACCCGGACAAAAATCTCAAAAACCCCGGACATCACGGACTCACTTAAAAAAATACAATTAAATAAAAAAAAACGTTAGGTTTTTTTATTTAATTGTATTTTTAACCTTTCCCGTAACACAAATAACCCGGACACTATTTAAGAACCCCGCCCCGGACGCCTACAAACTATGACAAATCGGGATGACAGCCCTAAGTATAAGGGGCTGTGTGTGTGTACAATAACATGTAAATGCATAAACAAGTTATACTCATTAAGAAAAGTAAAAAACATACTTACTTAGCTACTTAATAACTTCACAACATTACTTTATTACTTAAAAAATATGAAAACTACATTTTCAGTCGGTTTCAGATCTTAATCATAAATTGCTTAAGGTTCAAAATTCATTACTGGATTTTATTACACTGAGATTCATATTTTAAAATTTAAACCGGTTTTCTACAGAAAATCTCATCAAATTCATATTACATACATACATTACATACAATGAACACCAAATTTTTGTAATAATTTTCAATAGTCATTAATCGTATTTATTTAAATACAATCTTTATACAGGGTTTTTTGTAAAACACCAACAACCTCACAGGAATACATTGCTAACATCATAAACATTTGCTTTACTTTTCCGAAAACATACAAAAAAATCGACTTTCCATACAAACATCCCCAACAGCTGATCGAGCTTTGTATGAAAAGTCGATTATATTGTCTGTTTTCGGAAAAGTCGTATAACAAACGTCGTTGTTTATGATGTTAGCATTCTTCTCCAGCGAGGTTGTTGCTGTTTTACACATAACCTTGTAAAATTAAAATTATTCCTTAAGAGTCCGACAGACAGTGAGCTTCCCATACAAACGTAATACCAAAATGCGTTCCGTCTCATATAGTCAAATTCACAATCGGTCAAGTGACTGAAAAACCGTCAAAATCGCATTCGGTCTAATTAGCGATTGGTCCATATCTCGAACTGTCAATATAGCAATTGGTCCATATCGCGAATGGTCATATTTGCATTATTTTCTGATTTGCAATTTAAACATAATTAACTCTTCTTGTGATGTTATTCGGATTAAGACAGTATTTGTCTAGGATTCTATCAAATGAAAAATTAAAAAAAATTAATCAATTCAAAATAAATGTCAATTACTTTTTTTCATACAAAACAGTAAATCGCATTAATTTTTAATTGGTTTGGTATTTTGTTTTGGATTTTTTATTTAATAGAGCTTACGACAAATACTGTCTTAAGCCGAATAACATCAGAGGAAGATTTAATGCTCAAATTGCTAATCCTTTTAGTATTACGTTTGTATGGGAAGCTCACTGTTCGCCGGACTCTTAAGACATTGTTTTGGCAACATTCATTTTGTACGTCGATAGTTTTTGTAGCGATGGAACACTTCTATTTAAGCTATTAAGTGTTACCAGTTGAAATAAAATGGTAGAAAAGTGCATATTATTGATATGATTGAGATATGTAATGTTCCTGCTTTTGAATAATATAAAGGATCGCGTCTTAAACCTCTGTAGTTAATGTTTGGTATTGAAGATTCTGAAAAAAAATCAAAATTTCATGATTATAATTTGACGACTTGAGTGGTGCAGTGGTCTACCACGCAAGAGGTCACGGGTTCGATATCCGGCCGTGCAGAAATTTAAATGAATAATTTCTGTGAAGAGCCTGGGTGTTACTATGTATATATTTAAAAAGTATATAAGTAGTATATCAGTTGTCTAGCACCCATATTTACAAGCTTTGCTTAGTTTGGGGCTAGATGGCGCTGTGTGAACTGTCCAAGCATTTATTTATTTGTTTGCTTTAATATTATGGTAACATTTGATCTTTCATAAATCTTGTATTTTTAATTGATATGTCATTAGTTCCTTACTTAAGTATTCTAATTACTTACGTACAAAAATCATGCTTACTTAAAACAAAAAAAATATCAAAAAATTACACAAACGGTTGTTTTACTTATCAAGATGCTTCAAACTGAAAATTTTGTAAAAAAAGCTTCAATGCATCAATTTAAATTAAAAAAAAATGCATTTCATGACAGAATTAAAAAAACATTGTAGCATTGACAACAGCAAAATAAGGAATAGTTTTTTTATTGTATTGTGTGTCTTGCATCCATCTTTATGACGTAAGAACGATGTTACTTGTATTTTGAGTGACTACTAAAAACATATAGAACACTATATGTTTTTAGTAGTTTTTAAGAATGTGCGTGCCTCGCTTCTCTGAGTGTGTCTCTTTCTGTCTTTCTTTGGTTTATTGCACTCTCTCTAGATGGGCAAAGGACCCGATTTTTGGGTTTAAACCCAGTTAACGCCCATATACCATTTTCTTGACTAAATAAAATCTTTAGAAATAAGACATGTTTTATCCTTTGAATATTTTTCTGTATTGTTTTAACAATAAATTGTTTCTATAGCAACGTCACATTTGACATATCAATGGAAATAAAAAAACCGTTAAAAGTTTCTTTAACATACAATGTGGGTTTTTATTGGGTTTAAACCCAGCAGTCGGGTAAAAATCGGGTCCTTTGCCCATCTCTAACTCTCTCTGTCTTTGTCAGAGTTAAGTTTTCTCCCTATCTCTCTATTTGTGTGTGATGTATGTCCACCATAACAGCATTTACAGCAAATATGGACAACATAGTAGTCACATCAGGCGCTGTAGAGACCAGGGTTGCCATATTGGGCGATATGTCGCAATTTGAGCTATCTCGCGACAATTGCGACTAGTTTTTCGTATTTGCGATAGTCTCTAATTGGGCGACTTCAACAAATTTTTGCGCGATTTTTGGGCTACTTCACTTTGCTGGTGGTGGCAACGTCCAATTAAGAAAACGTGAGTAACACGTATGTAAAAAAAATTCACTTTGGGCCATATTAATACATTTTTTTTGTTCAAATATGGTATACATTACAAATTTTTCAAATAAAAAAATACTCATAGAAATATTTTTGTTTTATTTTGTTGGATTTAAAATATTTCTGGTAAGGCCATGAGTGAGATCGATATTTTGATCATGACTGGTCACTTTTTGGGCTGTTTCGATAAAAATGTTAGCGATTTTGGGCTACTTCAATCGGAAATGGATTTGCGGGGTTTTGGGCTACCTGAGGGCCGATTTTCTGCGATTTACAGATTTAGACATCTGGCAGCCCTGGTAGAGACAGACATGCCATATCTGGCTTGCCCGCACGCCGGCGGATATAAGGGGATGATGGTTTCTATGACTAGTGATTGTTTGTGTGTGTGTGTGTGTGTGTACTTTTAAACACCATAGCAGCGTTAACGGTAAAGATGGCCGACATAGTAGCCACAGCAGTGCTATAGAGACCCGCCATATCTGGCTTGCCCGCACGCCGGTCGAACGTAGTGTTAAAAAGTATGTATTCGACTCTCTGATGCCCGGTTTCTAAGGTACCTACTTATCGGTGGTTCATCGGAGACTTAACTTTATCGGAGAGTTCCACATTAACTGGTTTAATTTTTATTGAACCATTTATTTCAGGCATCAATGACCTATACAATAAATACCTTATAGATTAACATACATATAATATAACAATCTTAAATTGATGACCTGAGTGGCGCAGTGGTCAACATGCCGGTCTACCACGCAAGAGGTCCTGGATTCGATTCCCGAGAAGAAATTTAAATGACGAATTTTAATTTCTGTGACGAGTCTGGGTGTTACTATGTATAATAAGTATATATTTAAAAAGTATGTAAGTAGTATATCAGTTGTCTAGCACCCATATTACAAGCTTTGCTTAGTTTGGCGCTAGATGGCGCTGTGTGGAATTGTCCAAGCATTTATTACTATTATTAAAACGACGTGTTGCGCAACGCAGTGTCCGGTAACAGACCGCGGAATCGTCGGAACAGGGGCCGTACCGGCTAACGAATCGAACTTTGGAAAGTCTGCCGGGCTTCAAATTAAAACAGATAAATCGAGCCCCAATCGGGCCAAAATGGCGAACCCCAATTCATGATGTCACACGAACATCGATATCTACTAAATAACTTCGACAAATTGTACAATACGAAACTCCTTACTTCGATTTATCTGTTTTAAGTTGAAGCTCGGCAGACCCGCCGAAGTTCGAAAAGTTAGCCGGTAGGGCCCCAGGACACCCTTCGGCCATAAGTTAATTTTATGACTTTAAACCCGATAATGTGTACCCCTCCGAGGAAGTACCTCCGAAATCAGGGGTGAGTGAGTAATTATCTTTCTATACCTATCCCTTTTGGGAAGATGTGATGTATGTGTGTATGACATATATTTTAATGACGAAAGAATTATGTATTTGACGACCTCCGTGGTCGAGTGGCTTTGTACACCGGTTTTCAAGGTGACGCCATCTCTGAGGTCCCGGGTTCGATCCCCGGTTGGATCAATTTAGAAAAAGAACTTTTCTATATTGTCTCAGGTCTGGGTGTTTGTGATACCACCGTTGTCTCTGATTTCCATAACACAAGTGCTTTAGCTACTTACTTTGGAATCGGAGCAATGTATGTGATGTTGTGAAATATTTAAATTTTAATTTATTTAAAATTTATTATTAAAAAAAAAAAAAAAAAAATATTGTAAGTTCGAAGTCGTGTTCAAAAGTGTAAGTGAATGTGTCTCTTTTATTGTTATATTGGCGCAGTTGTCGGTTTGCGGGTCAGGGGTCAGTCCTCAGTCTTCCCGTCCGTCTGTTCCCCGATAGTCACCTGTCCGTCTCCCCGGTACGTCATCCCTGTCAACCTCTGTCGTATGTCTGTCAGCCTGTCAGTCACTTGTCGAAGGAGGCTGGACGCCGCGACAATTGTCAATGTTCTGCGTCTTTTTTCGTGATAGTCTCATCCGGCTCGAAGGACCAAAAAAAATTTATGGTTTATACACTCTTTTAATGGTAGTTGATAATGATAGAAAAATGCAACTTTTTGATAAATGTAAAAAACTGATATACAAGGTGTTACAAAAATATCCCTAATGCCGAATATGGTATATAGGGACCATCAAACTGAACAACTTTTACTATGAAACCAACTCCGAAATCGCGAAAAAAAATCAGCTGTTTCATACAAAAATTAAAATCGAAAATATCAAAATGTATGAAACAGCTGATTTTATTTCGCGATTTCAGAGTTGGCGCCATAGTAGAAGTTGTTCAGTTTGATGGTCCCTATATACCATATTCGGCATTAGGGGTATTTTTGTAACACCTTGTATAAAAAACGTCTTAAGATTAGAATGATATGAGAGTGCGCGACGGCTATGATATTCGAACACGTACTGCGTTAATGAATGACCTAAATTGATGCATGTGGCGTAAATATGCTGATGTGTCAAACTGTACTCATGTTTACTATGTTTCTCTGTGTTGTTGACTTACCTTTTAAACACCATACCAGCATTTACAGCAAATATGGCCAGTAAAGTAGCCACGTCAGGCGCTATAGACACAGCCCCGCCATATCTGGCTTGTCCGCACGCCGGCGGACATACGGGAATGATGGTTTCTATACGAACGAGCCATGCATCAGCGAGGCAATTCAAAGTAGAACTACACTTGAGAGCAAAGAAATAGACTAGCTGTAGCGGCACATACCTACCTACGCTACACACGGCACAACAACAAGATTCTTCACCGTGTTACTAGATGGCGCTAGTGTCAAGAAAACATGAACATTAAGTATGGAGTAGCACCTACAAAATCCTACATCTCGCTAACGAAGTTTACTCAGCGACATAGCATATACAACATGTTACAAAAATACCCCTAATGCCGAATATGGTATATAGGGCCCATCAAACTGAACAACTTCTACTATGGCGCCAACTCTGAAATCGCGAAAAAAAATCAGCTGGTTGATACATTTTGATATTTTCGATTTTAATTTTTGTATGAAACAGCTTCTAAGACTTTCGCGCGTACAGTTTATTTGAAATAAAACCCTTTTTACGGATTACAGTGCGTATATTATTAATTCAGGTGTTGTTTTGGAATTATTTAGTTTGTATTTATTTGTCCTCCCGTGACCACGGCCCCTGGAAAGGTGTCGAAACGTCGCGAATTCTAAAAAAACAATAAATACAAACTAAATAATTCCAAAACAACACCTGAATTAATAATATACGCGCTGTAATCCGTAAAAAGTGTTTAAATTCTAATGAAACAGCTGTTTTTTTTCGCGATTTCAGAGTTGGTCCCATAGTAAAAGTTGTTCAGTTTGATGGTCCCTATCTACCATATTCGGCATTAGGGGTACTTTTGTAACACGTTGTATACAATTTCCAATCATCATCGGTAGGACCGCGGTCCCCGGGCTAATACCACCCAGCCCGGAGGAAGATCTTCCCTTTGACCTTCCTATCAGTGGCTACCTACCTCCACATCCTTGAAAAATCCTGATCCTGAAAGCTCCAGGGGCCCTACCGGCTAACTTTTCGAACTTCGGCGGGAATGCCGAGCTTCAACTTAAAACAGATAAATCGAAGTAAAGAGTTTCATTGTACTATTCGCTGAAGTTATTTAGAAGATATCGATGTTCGTGTGACATCATGAATTGGGGTCCGCCATTTTGGTCCGATTGGGGCTCGATTTATCTGTTCTAATTTGAAGCCCGGCAGACTTTCCGAAGTTCGATGCGTTAGCCGGTACGGCCCCTGGTCCTCTCCGCTACACCTGGCGCCAAAGCAGGCTGAGTTTGATACTAGCGCCATCTAGTAACACGGTGAAGAACCTTGTTGTTGTGCCGTGTGTCGTGGTATGTGCGGCGTAGGTAGGTGCCGCTATACTAGCTTATGTCTCATTTGAGTTCTTTCCAACATTGATTCAGTTGAGAAAATCAAATGAAATTCGTACATTTAAAAGATCAATTAAGGCAAGGCCAGTTCACGAAATCTACTCTTTCACTATCTCTTTGGAATACGGTTGATAATTGCACAGCTTTAATTGTCGCTTCGCCAGATATTTGACGAAATTTAGTAAATTTTTATTGATTTCTGGATTACTGGATCATTTATTAAAAATCGACTCGGTTAAAGTGCTAGATCAATAAAAAAGCTTTCCTTTTTGCATAAAAAAACATATCAATGTCGTTGAAAATTACGAGAACTGAAGATTGGAAGTTTATTTTTCTAAGCTTTTATGGTGTTATTCAGGATTTTTTTTATCGAGTCACCAAGCCATTTTTCAATATTCTATTCGGTTGACTTGTTTCTTTGTTTTTTTTTTACAGTATTTTTTGTGAAGTAGAATTCTACATAAGTTCTTAACATTGGAAGCTCAAAAATCAATCCGATCTTTCTTCTCATCAGATCGTGAATTAGGGCCATACCGGCAAACACATCAAACTTCAGAAAGTCTGCCGGGCTTCAAATTAAAACAGATAAATCGAGCCCCAATCGGGCCAAAATGGCGAACCCCAATTCATGATGTCACACGAACATCGATATCTTCTAAATAACTTCGGCGAATAGTACAATACCAAACTCCTTACTTCGATTTATCTGTTTTAAGTTGAAGCTCGTTAGACCCGCCGAAGTTCGAAAAGTTAGCCGGTAGGGCCCCAGGGGGACAGACTTTCCGAAGTTCGATGCGTTATGAAACCGGTACTTCTGGGGCCAGCTTTAACATGCAAACATATACTCTGTCCATCAAGTTACAATTCTTTGATAAAGCATATAAATTCCATATTTATAAAGATCGTTTAGTGAAATTGAATTGAGAATGGACAGAAGAATTTCACTTATTGGACGAAGTATAATAAAAAAAAATCGACTTTGAACTCAACAGCATTGGCTTAAAGTTGAAAATCAATTAAGAGTGCAATTTTCTCATACAAACAAATAATTATCAAGATAAATTATATTAGAAAAAATACTAGAAAAAAATACTCACTCGTAGCACCTCAGACGGGACTCGAACCCGCATCCTTGGGATTCCGGCCCAATGCACTGACCAATTATTCTACCGAGTCGCTAGTGCAGCGAAATTTTCTAGTACTTTTAACTTCTTCGCTGCAAGCCAGCGCAATTTTCTATTGCTTTCTAGTATTTTTTCTAATATATTTATCAGCATTGCGAATGCGAAAAATCTAAATTTAATAGATGAAGAAGAAGAATACAAGAAAAATAAATAATTATCAATCAAAAATTAATTATCTCAATCAACATTCACCTCTAATAAACTTGGAATTAAATTAAAAATCAATTGACGCAAATTTCTCAAACAAACAAAATTATCTCAATCAAAACTAACATCTATCTACTTGCAATACAGTAAAAAAAAGACTTTATTCACTTGCAACAAAACTAAAAAAAAACACTATCATCCAAAATATTTCATTATGTTTAATTTTGGGCATTCATTGTCTACATTATTAACTCTTTAATTTTTTTAATCTTACTTTTTTGTAATGAAGAAAAAATCCCCGATCAATATTAACCTCTATTCTCTTGTAATAAAGTTGAATATCTCACCGAACAGCTCCACCTTTCCCTCGTCAGTGCCCAGTTTGTTCTGCGCCTTGCACGTAAACAGTCCGTACTGTCGTTTCTCGATCGTAATCACACGTAGAGTCGTGTCTGTGAACTCGTCGGCGGTTGCGAAGTGAGAAATCCTAGAAATTAAGTATTCTCAATAAAAAAGAGTAAATAAATAAATGCTTGGACAAATCCACACAGCGCCATCTAGCCCTAAACTAAGCAAAGCTTGTAATATGGGTGCTAGACAACTGATATACTACTTAATACACTTTTCAAATATATACTGATTATACATAGTAACACCCAGACCCGTCACATATATTAAAAGTCATCATTTCAATTTCTGCCCGGCCGGGAATCGAACCCGGGACCTCTTGCGTGGTAGACCAGCATGTTGACCACTGTACCACTCAGGTCGTAATATAGAGTTATGGCACTTTCTGCTTAAGGTCCTTATATACATCAAAGTGGCGCCCTCATCTTTTTTAAATTTTTTGCTCGCTAAGTACACACAACGGCACCTCAGACTATACATGTTGACCTTGAGACCGCCTTTATGTCTTACGTAATAAAAGCTGTTTTCGCAGTTTAACTGTAAAACCTGACGTGCTGTCGTGTGTACATAATGTATCGAAAATTCACATCTACAGTTTGAAGCTAAGATCAAAAGGTGCCAGTTCTTGCTCTTTTGCCTACTACTACTACAACGAACTATATTTTACTGAGGTTATTTGTAGTTGTAATTTTTTTGTTTGTAAATAAACTACAGAACCTTAGCTTCAATCTGTAGATGTGAATTTTCGGTACATTATGTACTTAGCGAGCAATAAATTTAATAAAGATGAGGTATACAACATGTTACAAAAATACCCCTAATGCCGAATATGGTATATAGGGACCATCAAACTGAACAACTTTTATTATAAGACCAACTCAGAAATCGCGAAAAAAAAAACAGCTGTTTCATACAGAAATTAAAATCGAAAATATCAAAATGTATCAAACAGCTGATTTTTTTTCGCGAAGTTTTAGTAAAAGTTGTTCAGTTTGATGGTACCTATATACCATATTCGGCATTAGGGGTATTTTTGTGACATGTTGCCTTAAGTTGTACTTTTTGTGACTCATAATCTGGCATGGCAATGTGATCTCTGACTAGGTAATCAATGTCAAATCGGAAATAATGCTTTTCTTGATTTTGAAAAAAGCAAAGGATTTGTGGTTTATGCAGCCACGTTTTCACATTGTATAGTGACATTTGATGTGGATAATGAAACGTTTTAGATGACTCAGTTCAGTGTTCGGTTGTGTTCCCATATCAAAAAATTGTTTTTATTAAACATGCGTTAAAAATAAGTCGGAAATTTCAATCGTATACAATTTAAGCATTTTTTCTATGGCAAGTGCCAGTTGTCCTTTACGATAAAACAAGCGTTAATAAGTTGAGGAGCTCGGTGGCGCAGTGGCATAGCGCCTAGCCCAGCGATTGCGGAGGTTAAGCAACTTTCGCAAGGGTCGGTCATGGGGTGGGTGACCAAAAATTTATTATCTCGAGCTCCTCCGTGCTTCGGAATCTGATTGTTGGACAATTGTTCTTCGTTTTTCAGCCATTTTACCTTTCCCGAGCATGACGCATATGACATTATTGATAATATTTACCTGTAATACTGGTTATTGGACAATTTGCACTCCGTCTTCCTGCCATGTGACGGCTGGCTTGCGCTGGGTATACTTCTATCTGATAACTACCGTTCCCGAGCATGACGGATATGACATTATTGATAATATTTAACTGTTATACTAGTTATTGGTAAATTTTTACCCCGTCTTCCTGCCATGTGATGGCTGGCAGGCGCTGGGTATACTTCTATCTGATAACTACCGTTCCCGAGCATGACGGATATGACATTATTGATAATATTTAACTGTTATACTAGTTATTGGTAAATTTTTACCCCGTCTTCCTGCCATGTGATGGCTGGCAGGCGCTGGGTATACTTCTATCTGATAACTTTCGTTCCCGAGCGTGACGCTTGTGGTATTATTTACCTGTAATGCTGGTTGTTGGACAGTTGTACTTCATCCTTCAGCCATGTGATGGCAGGCGGTGGGTAAGCTTCTACGTGGCACTCTAAATCCATATCGTATTGAAGGGCCTGACGACAATAATTATGTTTATTTAATAACTATTATTATGATAACAAATAATACAATATGATAATTTGTTATATTTATCTTCTATACAACAAGTTACAAAAATACCCCTAATACCGAATATGGTATATAGGGTGTATGGTATATACCATCAAACTGATTAACTTTTACTATGGGACCAACTCTCAAATCGGGAAAAAAAAGTTAGCAGTTTCATACATTTTGATATTTTTGTCCCTATATACCATATTCGGCATTAGGGGTATTTTTGTAACATGTTGTATACAAAAACATAATATTAATATGTTTGTCGTCTACTCATCCGATCGACAGTGAATAAACAAATATCGAAAGTAATAACATAAATTCTCGAACACAACATAAAAAGACAAACAACGAGAGCATGAAGAACCATTCCCGAGCATGACGCACATGGTATTTTTTTTAAATAAATGCTTTTAGCTCATTTACTTTTAATGATTATATGTTTATATTTCACCAAACCAAACTATTAATTATTAATTACTGTTCCCGAGCATGACGCACATGGCATTAGAATTTGGATTTTTTTTTTTACATTATTATTGTTGTTTCATTCTTACCTGTCCCAACCGTGGGCGTGGTACAGTGACTACTGGTGCAAACTCCACCTCCAAGTTGATATTCCTTCTCGCTCCTTTACCGACGCCATTTTCTGCTACACAATAGTACGTGCCCCGATCTTCTTTGTGAACTGATGGGATCTTTATAGAATTACCTCTGTAAGGAAATAAGGATATTCAAATCGATAGGGCAGTATTACTTAAGCAGCTCATCCGGAATAATACAACGTGTTACAAAAATACCCCTAATGCCAAATATGGTAGATAGGGACCATCAAACTGAACAACTTTTAATATGGGACCAACTCTGAAATCGCAAAAAAAAACAGCTGTTTCATACATTTTGATATTTTTGTAATTAATTTTTGTCAAACAGTTGATTTTTTTTTGCGATATCAGAGTTGGTCCCATAGTAAAAGTTGTTCAGTTTGATGGTCCCTATATACCATATTCGGCATTAGGGGTATTTTTGTAACACGTTGTATAACATTCTAACTCATTTAGGCTGGCTCCGGACCAGCTTTAATTTATTTGCTTCGCTGTTCTAGTTAAACAGGGGCTACCGGCTAACGCATTGAACTTCGGAAAGTCTGCCGGGCTTAATAATAATGTTATTAATGCGAACGTAAGTTTGTTTGTTTATCACGTCTCAACTACTGTCTGTCTGTCTAACTACTGTTTACTGACTGTCTGTCTAGGTTACAGAAAAGGACATAGGGTAATTTTCATCCAGAAAAGGTACTGTTCCCGAGGGATAGAGAAAGAACTGTCCACGCAAACGATGTCGCGGGCGCCCGCTGCTGAATATAAATAAATAAATAATAGGTAATTCGTTTTCTCACCTATAGATGGAGCCACCTGTGGGCAAAATGGCGTTGTTTTCGCGACGCCATGTTATTTTCGGAGGCGGGAATCCCCCGGCGTAGCATTCCATTTGGGCACCTAAATAAAGAAATTAAACACATTTCATTTATTACTTGATCAAATCACAGGTCTATACTAGGTGTTACAAAAGTACCCCTAATGCCGAATATGGTAGATGGGACCATCAAACTGAACAACTTTTACTATGGGACCAACTATGATCGCGAAATAAAAATCAGCTGTTCCATACAAAAATCAAAATCGAAAATATCAAAATGTATGAAACAGCTGATTTTTTTTTCGCGTTTTCAGAGTTGGCCCCATAGTAAAAGTTGTGCAGTTTGATGATCCCTATTTGCCATATTCGGCATTAGGGGTACTTTTGTAACACCTTGTATAACGATATTTACTAATATATTTTTTTTACACACAATACCTAATCAAATAAAAGATAAATAATAATAGAAAAAATACTAAAAAAATCGACTTACCCGTAGCACCTCAGACGGGACTCGAACCCGCACCCTCGGGATTCCGGCCCAATGCACTGACCAATTATGCTACCGAGTCGCTAGTGGGAGCGGCGAAATTTTCTAGTACTTTTAACTTCTTCGCTGCAAGCCAGGGCAATTTCATCAATGTGAGGAAATACACCCACATTCGGAATGATTCTTTACCGAATGTCAAAACATCTGGAAAGATGTTTCTTTCGAATGTGGGGGTATTTCCTCACATTGATGAAATTGCGCTGGCTTGCAGCGAAGAAGTTAAAAGTACTAGAAAATTTCGCCGCTCCCACTAGCGACTCGATAGCATAATTGGTCAGTGCATTGGGCCGGAATCCCAAGGGTGCGGGTTCGAGTCCCGTCTGAGGTGCTACGGGTGAGTCGATTTTTTCTTATATTATTTATCTTAATATAAAAAAATAGCATTGTGAATGCAAAAATCTAAATTTAAAAAAATAATCAAATAAAATTCAAACACAACAATTTAGTTAAAAAAACCCGCCTGCATCAAAAGACAAGCCAACTGAAAAGATGGAAACAAGATCAAATATTAAAGGCAACATAATAACACGCAGTCGGAGGCATAGAATTTTAATGATAAGTCAAATCATTCATAATGTCACAGTATACATGCTTCCAACTGCATGTTATTATATTGCCTTTAATATTTGATCTCGTTTCCATATTTATTTGTAAATATCGCTAATAAAGCTGATAAGTTTTTTGCGCCCATTTTTCTTGTCAGCTAAAAGACGTCATAATGGGCGGTAGGGTTACGGGTAGGGCGGTTTAGAATTGACGATTTAAAAATGTTAATTATGTGAGCTTATTTGCGTGTGTGCGTGTGCGTGCGTGCGCGCGCGCGTGTGTGTGTGTCTGTGTGTGTGTGTGTCTGTGTGTGTGTGTGTCTGTCTCTGTGTGTGTGTGTGTGTCTGTGTGTGTGTGTCTGTGTGTGTGTGTGTCTGTGTGTGTGTGTCTGTGTGTGTGTGTCTGTGTGTGTGTGTGTGTCTGTCTCTGTGTGTGTGTGTGTCTGTGTGTGTGTGTCTGTGTGTGTGTGTGTGTCTGTGTGTGTGTGTGTGTCTGTCTCTGTGTGTGTGTGTGTGTCTGTGTGTGTGTGTCTGTGTGTGTGTCTGTGTGTGTGTGTGTCTGTGTGTGTGTGTCTGTGTGTGTGTGTGTCTGTCTGTCTCTGCGTGTGTATATGTGTGTGTGTGTGTGTCTCTATGTATGTGTCTCTGTATGCTGCGTGTGTGTGTGGGGGTGTGTATGTGTGTGTGTGTGTGTGTGTGTGTGTGCGTGTGCGCCTCAAACCTAGCTTTGACAAATGACTTTTCACACACTTTTACACAGTAAAAACGTTAATAATTAATCATAAATTTAGGGCTTACTCTCCCCCTCGCTGGCGACGATGGACCTTGTGGAGTTGTCCGATATGATGGGCGGGCGGCGCACCTGCAGCTCCACCTCGGCCGTGACCTTGTTGCTGATGGAGATCAGCACCTGGCATTGGTACCAGCCCGCGTCGTTCTCCTGGATGTCTTTTACCTGGTGGAACAGTTTCATATTGTCACTTCGATCAAGAATACCCTAGACAACGCTTCGCGAACTAAAACAGCAAATGTGGCACCGACTGACAAAACTACTTACAGCGTTGATAAGTTTAAACTAAGAAAAATAATACTAGAAAAAATCGACTCACCCGTAGCATTTTTTCTAGTATTTTTTCTAATTTAATTTATCTTAATATAAAAATAGCATTGTGAATGCGAAAACTCTAAATTTAATAAGTATAAACTAATTTATGCCTTATCTGCTAACTCTAAAGCGCAGTTTTGTTTGTGAATATGCTCCCACTTTGAAATGTGGCGTTATTCCGAGGTGCCGTATCTGAGACTCTGACCTGACATTTAGCGTATTCTTGGTCAAGTTTTATCGTAACCAAATGACAATAACTACACAATGTTAGCTCAATTTGGCGTTGAAAATGCTTTCATTGTGAACAATCAAAAAGCAAAGCTGGCATCCTCACAGCAAGTTTTAAATTCAAATAGGACGAATAAGAAAAAAATATACAGGGTGTTAGTAGCACCCTAGCGAAAACTTTAAAGGATGATTGTACCCTTTGAGTTAAGCAACCTTTTCTATGGAACCACTTCTCGCAAATGCATACTTAGTTGAGATTTTGATTTTTCGTTGAGCAGCAATGTACGCGTAACAACTCGATAACATCGCGTGAACGCGCGCGCGCTTACAACAAAGCCACCTTCGACCGCGAGCAAATAGCGGTGCATACATTGCGGGTTTATAAAATTTTTATATTTTAATGAAACTAAGACAGACTCTGTGTGATAGAACAAAAACCGCTCTACTATTAACGAATTTTGCGACGAAAAATTCCACTTCACTGACCATCAAACTGATCAACTTTTACTATGTGACCAACTCTGAAATCGCGAAAACAAAATCAGCTGTTTCATACAAAAATTAAAAGCGAAAATATCAAAATGTGTGAAACAGCTGATTTTTTTTCGCGATTTCAGAGTTGGTCCCATAGTAAAAGTTGTTCAGTTTGATGGTCCCTATATACCATATTCGGCATTACGGGTATTTTTGTAACATGTTGTATAATGTATTTGCTGTAAACCTGTTTTGTGTGACAAATAAATAAAAAAGACATTATAACTTACCGATAGAGTGTAAGTGGCGGTAGCATCGTCATACCGCAGGGAGAACCTGGAGTCTCTGATGATGAGGCCGGCGTTGAAGGAGAGGGGGATGGACTCTGTGGTCTTCAGACGGTCGTACTTCACCTGGACAATGAGAAAATTACGTTTTATTATTATCATTCAACGATGGCAGGATGACAGAAAATTTATGCCGCTTGGTGGCGCTGCTGTAGATGGAGACGTTTAGTATGTGTGCGTATGGGTTATGTTCCCGATTATTTTTCAATAATTTCTAAAAATTGTTGATAATAATAAATAAATATATATTTGACAACATCACATACATTGCTCCGATTCCAAATAAGTAGCTAAAGCACTTGTGTTAAGAAAATCAGAGACAACGGTGGTATCACAAACACCCAGACCTGAGTCAATACAGAAAGGTTCGTTTTCTAGTTGACCCAACCGGGGATCGAACCCAGGACCTCAGAGATGGCGACACCTTGGCAACCGATTACAGAGCCACTCGACCACGGAGGTCGTCGGATAATTATTGTTACTAGTGGCTCTGAGATGTAGTTGTAAGAAAAATTCATATTTACGAAAATTCGCTTTCATCATCCAAAAATTGATAGCCAACAAAAGGTACTACGCGTTCACTTCGTGATTATTACGACCGTTATTACGTCACAGCTAACGGTACTGTAGACAAAAGAGTAATCATGTTTTTCAACAGTTTTTCATTTTTTTCTTGTCCAAAGAGTGTCATTAATTTATATAACAAGTTAGGTTCGCCATTATGTAGGAACTTTACTATTTGAATCATTATAACAACACAAATAACGAATGTAATGATTTAATCAACAGAAACAAAAATTAAGCTTTGCGTTACTGGCCGTACTAGAGGCGACGCAGGGGGTGCGGTATGACGAAGCGGGCCGGGAGGTAGCGGCAATGATGAAGTGAACGCGTAGTATATCTAAATCTACACTAGCGCCAAGTTGGCGGTAGTGTGCCGATTAGTGGACGATTTGTGAATCAGCAAAATTATTTTGCCATTAGATATGCTGTCTCCATCTGATGGCGCGGCGCAGTGACTTAGCCGTGCACATTCAGACTGCATCAGCGCGCGTGGTGGTTTTTTTTAGAGATTATTGTCTAATACACCTCATACGCGATGTACGACATTCAAAAAAACGGTATTCCAGAGATAGAGAGAGAGAGAGAGAGCCATAGCACTTTCCACATAAGAATTTGTGGGACATTATGGTACAAATATGGAACATTAGGAATGAAAGAAGTAAGGAACAAGAAGCAAACATTTTTTTTTTAGTATTGAATACCTTTTAAATTAAAAAGAACACTTAACTAGCCATATTTGGCACTCGGGAGTTGTGGATTAAAAATAACCAATCCATTTTAAAGTTTTTGGAATCAACCTACGAAAATTGGTCCATTAGTTTGGGAGCTTTGTTGCCTCAGACAGATACACACACACACACACACACACACACACACACACACACACACACACATACACATCAAACTTATAACACACCTCTTTTTGCATCGGGTGTTAAAAATAAACATATGTGATCAAATGCTGCTCTGATTCCAAAGTATGTTGTGCATGTTATGAAAATCGGATACAATGGCAGTACCTACCACAAACACCTAGACCTTAGACAATAGAGAAAAGATTTCTAAACTATCCTAAACATTTTCTAAATAATCCTTACAGGTCGGACCCTGGGACTTCAGAGGTGGCGATGACATAAGATAAGCAACCTGTATGTGACAATACATTTGTCAGCGATCTATCTTGCTACCTATGTCTGCATTTTATATTTTATGATGATATGTTATAGTTTCCTTCTTTAAGTTAAATAAAGCCAAGTTCTACTGGTAATTGCTTCGCTTTCTTTATATCAGGCGACTCCGTGAAAACTGGTGTACAAGACACTTGACCACCATGTTTCCATAGCTCATAAAGAAAATTTTTCATAACACAGACACAAATTCACAGGCCTTTAAAATCCAAAGGTTGGTAATAGGATGGGTGATCAAAAATTATCTCAAGCTCCACCGTGCTTCAGAAAGCACATTAAGCTGTTGGTCTCGGCTGCATTTGTAGTTGCTAACATACACCAATCTGCATTGGGCTCGTATGGTGGGTTATGTTCCATCCTCCTTATCCACCCATAAGGGCTGTGCAGACAGTGGGGACATTAGAAATGTCTCATGTGCACTTTAATAATACTTACCCAAATAACAGGATATTCGTTGGCATAGTGCACTGAGCAATCCAAGTCCACTTGACTACCGATATCTCTTATCTGTTCTTGGGTTATGTGAGATATTGTCGGTGTCCTTTGGCCTTTTACTGAAAATAACAACAAAACATGATAATATTTCCTAAATTATGTGTGAGTAACATTATTGTCGTCAGTTTTGCTAATAAGTAACTTTTTTTCGTGTGAAACAGTTTATATACTTATATTATTTTGGAGATAAACACCAACTAAGGTTTTCTAATTCATTGAAAGTTGATTATTACGAAAATTTAGTAATAAAAAATCGTTTTTATATCATCAGTAATACGCAAGTGAAAATAGTTACTTAAGTAACTCGTAATATAATTACAAGCAAATGAAACTAATGGATTATAACAAAATCGTAACAATTACAGTTAAATTGCAAATTATTTACGTGTATTTTTGATAATAAAGAGAAGAGGGTGTGACTCCATGCAAAAAACAAGTGCAAGAAGACGGACAAAAATGGATTCTAGCGCCTCTTTTAGAAACTTAACTAGAGTATAGAGTATGCATTTATTATAACAACTTACCAATGCTCAATAAACAGCCGAAAACTGATAAATAAACTAAATTTATTACCGCCATTGTAAACACAACGGTTCGCCGCACAGCAATCAACAAATTATTTTGACGTTTTTTATGATCGGCTTCAATGAATGAATGAATGACGTGCGGTCATGAGGAAAGATCGAATGAAAAGTGGTAGCTGTTAGTGTCAGTGTTGCCTTAGTTAACTTCAAAACTCCCTCTCCTTATATTATTGTTATGGATTGTTTGTCTGGGTTCCAAAAATAAACTCAAACAGCGAACTGACCAATTGCATGGCGAAGCGTTTTTATTTTGTTACGTACGGTGTCACTTGATTGAATCTAGTCGTATTTATATGTGACAGATTCAAGCAAAACCGTACAATACAAAATGAGAACCGCTTCGCCACGTACTTGGTCCACTGTCTGTTTGACCAGCCCCTCTACTGCCTTACTGCCTTATGCTATAGCTATAGCGATACCATTGCACTGTCCGTCCTTGTCATTCATATCTGAGCACAATGACAAGGACGGCTAGTACTGACGTATTAAACTATAGCAATTTAAAAGCAATTGAGTTAGGCAGTAGGCCTGTATAGCAGGGCTTAAATGTTTGAAGGAGTTTGTCTTTATGGCAACTAACGTTGCAATGTTAATGTGAGCTTTGATTTTGGTACTTCGAATGTTAGGAACATGTAGGAACCTTCTTAGTAGAATTTTATCAGGTATTCTAAAACTTCATAAAATAATGAGCAGCTTTGCTATCATCTCGTAACCACGGCGGCTCTTGGAAAGGTGTCGAAATGTCAGGAACTCAAAAAACCAATAAACCCAAAATCCCAAACTAAATAATTCTAAAATATCCCTTGAATTAACAATTATATGTGTGTGTACGCGCTGTGATCCGTAAAAGTGTTTTATTTAAACAAATAGTACGCGGAGAAACCTTAGAAGTGTACATTACCTTTGAAGCAATTTTAATGACAATATTTTTTTGCAGTTGTTATTTTATTTAGATATAATACTATTAATTTCTCATAAGGAAATAAAAGTAACGAATTTAAAAACAATTTTTTTTTTATTGATTTATTAGTTTTGTTTGTGGAATAATGTAAATGTTGGCAACTCTTAAAATTTGTGAATGAACCACGCCTCGATATGTCGGTAAAACAGTTTACATTCATTCTTTTGCTATGAAGTGCTTCTTCTCATCACGAGATGACGCTATGAATTTTATTCAAAGTCAGCTATTCAGCGCTAGATAGCAGCTGCAAACAAAATATAGGTCTCTTTATATTCATTATAAATATTCATCATTTACAGCAGGTAAAAATTAAAATAAAGTAGGCCTACCCATTTACCAATTATTTTTAAACATAATAGCGGCTTTTATCTTACGCTATCAACAACGGACACAGTCTATACAACGTGTTACAAAAATACCCTTAATGCCGCATAATGGTAGATAGGGACCATCAAACTAAACAACTTTTATTATGGGACCAACTCTGAAATCGCGAAAAAAACAGCTGTTTCATACATTTTGATATTTTCGTACCTAGGATTAATTTTTGTATGAAACAGCTGATTTTTTTTTCGCGATTTCAGAGTTGGTCCCATAGTAAAAGTTGTTTAGTTTGATGGTCCCCATCCACCATATTCGGCAGTAGGGGTACTTTTGTAACACGTTGTATACTGTACGCTGTGGTAATTAGTATGGAAATTCCTTGGTACATGCAACAGCACCTCAGATTATACATATTGACCTTGATTATCACCTTTATGCCCTACGTAATAAAAATTGTTTTCGTAGTTTAACTGAATAACCAGACGTGCTGTCGTGTGTACCTAGTTTCGTGCATACACTTATATTAATATTATTATTTCCAACAACAGATCAAAAATGTAGTCTAATAGATCTCTAAGTATAACAGTAAACAAGTTTATAGCATGATAATTTAATAATAATATGTACACGTAACTGCTTGATAACATTTTATCCCATCTTGTATTGTGACAATGACTGTTGAATATTCACGGATAAATTTAAATAAATCTATTTTATTTTATAGTAGTGAGGTAAATAAACCTGCCTATTTGATCAATAATTAAAATTAATCTTAACATAAATATACATTTTTAAATTTTGCGATTTTGGCTATCACAATGCTTTTTTTTGTATAGGTTAGGTTAATACTAAATAATATACTAGAAAAAATACGACTCGCATGGCGCTGGCTTGCAGCGGAAGAGTTGATATACTAGAAAAAATTCGACGTTCCCACTAGTGACTCGGTAGCTCAGCGGTCAGAGCATTGGACCGGATATCCAAAGGTCGCGGGTTCGATTCCCGTCCGAAAACATGATCGGGTGCGAGTCGTATTTTTCTAGTATATTATTTAGTATTATATAAATATACATTTAAGGATGTACAGCGCCACCTATTTTCTGAATATAAACTAAGATTTTCCATACAAAATTAATTCAAAATAGGTTTGATTTCCATAGATTTATGGCTGCAGCACTTGTGTTAAGGGAGTAATGACGACACCACAAAGCTTAAATAAAATAAACACCTAAATTCCGAAAGTATTATGTACATATAACAGCACGTCAAGTTATACAGTTAAACTGCGAAAACAGTTTTTATTACGTAGGGCATAAAGGCGGTCTCAAGGTCAACATGTATAGTCTGAGGTGCCGTCGTATGTACTTATGAGACAAATTTGTCTCAAAGAAAAGTCGTATTATGTTTTAAGCACATTAAATATATTTCTATGATGATTATGACGTTAACACTTCTATTTTTAATGTTTTCTAAATAATTAATTATGTAACTGAAAGAAAGAACCCACACACAAAATGTACATACACCTACATTCAGTAAGTATAAAAATAAACAACATTAAAGAAGAAGGTAATTCCTTCTACATTGGTAAGATGGCGCTGGCTTGCAGCGTAAAAAGTTGATATACTAGAAGAAATTCGACGTTCTCACCAGTGACTCGGTAGCTCAGCGGTCAGAGCATTGGACCGGATATCCAAAGGTCGCGGGTTCGATTCCCGTCCGAGAACATGATCTGGTGCGAGTCCTATTTTTTCTAGTATATTATTTAGTATAACATTAAAGAATTTAATATTGTCACCTTATTGTCACAGACAGAATAGATTTAAGTACACACGACGGCACCTCAGACTATACATGCTGATCTTGAGACCGCCTTTATGCCCTACGTAATAAAAGCAGTTTTCCCAGTTTAACGTTATGTCGTGTGTACATATTTTAACACTAGGTACTGACACGATTATGTGCATGTATTTAAGACTTCATTATCTTTAGTTCCCCATAAAAATGGAGCAGTTAAAATTACAAATTGATGATGGCACTACTGATAAAAGACTGAAGTAAGCAAAACAAATAAATACTTAACAGAATTCCTTTAAACTTTGTTAATTATTGTAATGGAAAATGACGTCACTTTAAACGCGACCTCATTTTTCAAATTTTGACGACTCTGTATGAAATATACAGGGAGAAAAAAGCAGCCCTTGACGAGTTTCTTGCCGGTTCTTCTCGTTACAAGGTCTCCCGCTTAGGGCGCGCGAACCGATGGCGTAGCTTCTTTGACATTCACAAGTGCTTGTAACAGCCTAGACTGAATAAATGAGTTTTGAATTTTGAAATTTGAATTTTATCCTAGCCAAAACTTAATTATGAATAATAATCATGATAACACTACATACTTCGGATACATACATTGCTTTGAGCTCAGTACCCTTAGCACTACTCGATAGAATAAATTCTCTATGTGAAATATAATTTCGCCTTTCAGCGATAGATGGCGCTGTACAAACTTCCCATTCAAAATTACTCTATCGAATGTTTTTGAGCGCGTTATTTTTTTCGGCCCGTATATGACTGAAGAGCGCCTACATAAGTTACGATCGGCCAATCACGTGCTTTACCTCTTTGAAGAAAAGTTTGTGTGCGCCCCAGCGCGTACTAAACTGTAAACTTATGGATGTGACGGCTCGGCGTGCAAGCGATTTAAACCTTAGAGGTGGTCAAGCGCCAGTGTGGTCTATTGTACACAATATTTGTTCGTAAATACAGAGGGGCTCACTCCGCGCTTAAATTTTTATTTAAGCCTACTGCTCGCGGCTCTCTCAGTCGAGCCAGCGCACGAGGAATGTCGTGTGTCGGTTGAGACAGAGCTACGTGACTAACGCGACAGAAAGAGAAGATGCGTACAATAATAGGCTCGCAGTGCTGAGTAATAAGACATTGTACGGACGGCCGGCAGCACGTCAGGTTATACAGTTAAACTACGAAAACAGCTTTTATTACGTAGGGCATAAAGGCGGTCTCAAGGTCAACATGTATAGTCTGAGGTGCCGTCGTGTGTACATACTTTATTGCCGTGCTGAGACTATGTAGCTTATTATTTGATTGTCCTCGCGCAGATGGATTTCTGTACATTTAGTACTATTATATATTCTGTGGTAAATACTAGGACGTCATACATTATTAAGCTAGGTAAATATACATATTTTACTAACGCCAGCGGCGGTATCAGCTAAAAACATTGAAGTTCATGTTAACTGTGTTTTGACAGATGTATGTGATACATTGCTATTTTTCTTTGTTAAGTTGTTATTTGTGCCAAGACGAAGTAGCAATGTATCAGATACATCTGTCAAAACACAGTTAACATGAACTTCAATGTTTTTAGCTGATAGAGCCCCAGGTATGCAGTACATAGTACGTTCTATTGTCGTTCTCTTCCAATGTCAATTTCATGGTCACCATAGTAAATTAAGTAATAATACAAGGAAAGATAGCATAGCTAGTTAAAATTATCTGTCAGATACACCGAGTTTGTGATAAACAACGGACACCTTTGGTAAGAGATTATTTATTTGTAATTTATTTAATAGAATCAAAAAGTGGTCAGCAACAATCGTTGCTCAACACTTAAGTGTAGATACTTTGTCATAGCTACTTTTTACCAGAATGTCTCACAGTTGAAACATTTATCAAAAAAGTTGCTATGACAAAGTAAATTGCTGATTGTAAATCATTATTTATCATTCCCCATTCCATTCCATTTCCCCATTGGGGAAGTCTTTTATACAAGATGTTACAAAAGTCTCCTAATGCCGAATATGGTAGATAGGGACCATCAAACTGAACAACTTTTAATATGGAACCAGCTCTGAAATCGCGAAAAAAAAATCAGCTGTTTCATACATTTTGATATTTTCGTAATTAATTTTTGTATGAAACAGCTGATTTTTTTTTCGCGATTTCAGAGTTGGTCCCATAGTAAAAGTTGTTCAGTTTGATGGTCCCTATCTACCATATTCGGCATTAGGGGTACTTTTGTAACACGTTGTATATTAATGGATGCAAAAAACAATATTGCTATAACTTCTACGTAACAGATGGTAATGCACCGCCCGCCCACCACTTAAATAGGGGAGAAAGAGCATTAGAGTTTTATTTTTGTTCGCCTATTGAATGACTATGGCACGGGGTCTCTTCTAGACCTAGGTATTCCTTTCGAATACCAAAAACTAATAGGTACCAATGGTATTTGTTTATTGCCGTTATAAAATTTATATTCCCAACGAATACCGAATTTATTAAAAATTATATTAAAATAAAGAAATTTGGTATTCGTTGGGAATTGAATTTTATAACGGTAATATTCAAATACCATTTGGTATTAGTTTTTGGTATTAGAAAGGAATAGATCCTCTTCAAAACTTTCAGCAGAGTCCTCTTGAATGCTACGTTTCTGATCCACAAGACGTATAAAGAAGGGTATCAAATACCTTTAGCACGAGCAGCTATCGAAAAAAATAACGCGCGTAAAAACATTCGATAGAGTATTTTGTTTGAGAAATTTGAACAGCGCCATCTACCGCCGAAAAGCGAAACGAGATTTTCCATAGAGAATTAACTCTATCGAGTACTTTTACGCGTGTTATTTTTCTCGACAGCTGCGGCGGTATCGGCTAAAAACATTGAAGTTCATGTTAACTGTGTTTTGACATATGTATGTGATACATTGCTATTTTTCTTTGGTAAGTTTTTATTTGTGCCAAATCAAAGTAGCAATGTATTACATATATCTGTCAAAACACAGTTAATATGAACTTCAATGTTTTAGCCGATAGAGCCCCTGTTCGTACTAAGGGTACATTACTTACCCTTAGCACGAACATCTATCGAGAAAAAAACTCGCATAAAAGTACTCGTTACTTAGGCGTTAGAGTAGGTAATAATCTATGGAAAATTTCGTTTCGCTTTGCGGCGGTAGATGGCGCTGTTCAAATTTCCCATACAAAATTACTCTATATTTTTACGCGCGTTATTTTTTTATAGCTGTTTGGCTAAGGCACGAACATCCTATCGAGAAAAAAACGCGCGTCAAATTCGATGGAGTAATTTATCTATTGAAAATTTCATTTCGCTTTTCGGCGGTAGATGGCGCTGTACAAATTTCCCATACAAAATTACTCTATCGAATGTTTTTACGCGCGTTTTTTTTCTCGATAGCTGTTTGTGCTAAGGGTACATAGTGTCCTTTCTAAAGTTGAAGTACAGTCACGTCTAAAAATATGAATACAGTTTAGAACTTTATCACTTTGCTGTAGTAGTCAATTGTGATTGATTTCTGTTCAAAAAACAATAGCTGTAGAGTGACAAAGTTCTAAACTGTATACGTGTTTATAGACGTGACTGTACAAGTTAAGCGATGCCCAATCGACAGCGAGACAAGAAGTTAATAGCGCCACAAAACTAAACCATTACTTTGCAGTCGTTTAAATTAACTTGAGGTGGTTCCGCGGTGAATTTTATTTAGTATTTTTATTTTATTTATTTGGAACAAAAAACAATTACATAATTATGCTTACTAATATGACAAATGTTAGAAAATAGTACTAATTATGTAACCAACAACATTGTCCGCAGAGTAATATTAACTTAAGGATCCTATATACCTCAAGTGGCGCCCTCATTTTAATTAAATTTATTGCTCGCTAAGTACATAATAACTTCATTAAAATACAGTTCGTTGTAGTAGTAGTTCGCAAAAGTGCTAAAAGTGGCCACTTTTAGCATTTTTGCGAACTACTACTACAACGAACAAAATTTTACTGAGGTTATTGTTTGTAAATAAACTATAGAACCTTAGCTTCAATCTGTACATGTGAATTTTCGATACATTATGTACTTGTCGAGCAATAAATTTAATTAAAATGAGGGCGCCACTTGAGGTATATAGGGGCCTTAAATAATAACATGCATGCTACTGAGAGAAAGTATGAACAATATTATTCCGAAGCAAAACCTAATTAATAACTCTTTCTATCATTTTGTATAACTTTTGTAACTATAATTATGCATTATGTTTAAATTTATATTTTCTTATTTTATTTCTAATTCCAAATAAATGCTATTTTTAAACTGGTTAAGAGACATTTGAAATATAAAGTATTGTTAAAACAAAAAATAATTTCAATAAAAGTAATCGTGAAACTTTTAAAACCCACAATATACTATTTTTTTAGAAGGTATCATTATAAATTCCCTCTTATACAACGTGTTCATGTGCAAAACCTCATGAACATGAAAGTGGTAATTAAAACAACTACAAAATGACGGTGTACCTACTTACGATTTTCAGATTCAAAATGGAGGCAGTAATTTTCGATGGAAAGGCTTTAAAACTGAGCTACGAGAAGGCGTACCCCAAACCAGAGATAATTAATGACACAGATGTGATTGTGAAGGTGGAATATGCAGGCGTATGTGGCACGGATATTCATATTATTCAGGTAGGTCACATTATCAGTTAGGCTCGGCAGACCAGCCGAAGTTTGAAAAGTTAGCCAGTAGGGCCCCAGGGGGCCGTACCAGGGGCCGTACCGGCTAACGCGTCAAACTTCGGAAAGTCTGCCGGGCTTCAAATTAAAACAGATAAATCGAGCTCCAATCGGGCCAAAATGGCGAACCCCAATTCATGATGTCACACGAACATCGACATTTTCTAAATAACTTCGGCGAATAGTACAATACGAAACTCCTTACTTCAATTTATCTGTTTTAAGTTGAAGCCCGGCATTCCGAAGTTCGCTGCGCTAGCGGCTAACTTTTCGAACTTCGGCGGGTTAAGAAATGAAACCGATAGGTGTGGGCCAGCCTTAGGTGACATGGCTACAGGGAAAGATCTTCTCGGTTCAAATAAAAGTTCCCCCAAAATCGATCGAGTCAACATTTTTGGACACAATTTGTGTTTCTTTTATTTCTAGTTAAGCTTTAATAAAATTAGTAAACGGTGAGACAAAAAAATGAAGCTAGCCAATACAGTACAGGGTGGGCCAGTGACACACATTCAGCGGCGGCGTATGCGATAGGGATCGAGCCGTGGACTGAAGCGATGAAAATATCCAGGAGATTTAAGCAGGGAGACTTAAAAAACTTATCGCTTTTTTCCGAGGACTTCCGGGAGAGTTTGCAACCCTACGAAGGCGTAACCCTAAAGCCGCGACCACGATATCACCGCGCGCGCGTCCTGTGTCTTGCGTCTCGGCAACCACTGCGCGGTCGCAACGACGAGCCGTCATGCCGACATCGAGACAGCGCGCAGTGGTTGCCGTGACGTAAGACACATGACGCGCGCGGTGATGTTGTAGGGGCTGATTACGTAACTCTGTTGCTAACAATTCTCGATTGAAATCGATTGAAACCGCAGTTACATTGCTGCTTTAAGTAAGATAGTTGTCACATTAGTTCTTACTAAAGCAGCAATGTAACTGCGATTTCTGTCAGAGTTGATTGCAACAAAGTTACATAGTCAGGGGGCAGGTCGCGGCCTAAAAGGATGAGATTACTACTAATTTTATTACTCAAAACTTCTTTCCACAGTTCCACCATTGCATTTCATTGGTAGTCAGCAAAGCACTTTCTCTGAATCACAATAATAATGTTCTTTCCTTTCAGGGTGAATTCCCCGCATCCAAGGAGCCCCTGGCGTTGGGCCACGAGTTCAGCGGCGTGGTGCACCAGGTTGGAAAAGCTGCAGGGTTCAAGGTTGGACAGAAGGTCGTCGTCGATCCCAACAGGTAAATCTCTCTTTTACTGGGGAGGAAAAACTGATGGAACATCATCATCATCCCCCAATTTATTTGGGGTCGGTGCAGTGTTTCCTCTTCCATTCCTTCCTGTCACTCGTCATCTCCTCATCATACCGGATATCCAAAGGTCGCGGGTTCGATTCCCGTCCGAGAACATGATCTGGTGCGAGTCCTATTTTTTCTAGTATATTATTTAGTATTATACCTAGATTCATGTTATAATTAAAATTTTTGAGTGTGCAGTTTTTGTTTTATCAACGACTTCAGCAAGATTATATTTAAGATTTTTACAGAAAGTACTTATATCTAATTCACTAGATCTATGTATTCCAATTCCACTGTTATTTCAGTTTTTGTCTCTTTCCCACCAGATCGTGCCTCCTCTGCGACTTCTGCCGTAAAGGCAACTACCAGTACTGCCTCACCGCTGGCATCAACAGCACCATCGGCATCTGGAAGGACGGCGGCTGGGCGCAGTACTGCAGGGTGCCGCAGGACCAGGTTTACGCTCTACCCGACGAGATCACTACCGAACAAGGTTTAAATAGTTATTTGTAAAAGAACAATGTAGCGGCACCTATCACGACACATGGCACAACAACAAGATTCTTCACCGTGTTACTAGATGGCGGTAGTATCAAAAAACATGAACATAAAGTATGGAATAGCATCTCGTAGTATGGAAAAACCTACATCTCGCTAACGAAGTTCACTCAGCGACTCAGCATATATACAACTTCCAACCATCATCGGTTGGACCGCGGTCCCCGGGCTAATACCACCCAGCCCGGAGGAAGTTCTTCCCTTTGGCCTTCCTATCAGTGTCTACCTACCTCCACATCCTTTCCATACTATACTACTATCCCTACAACCAACAACCTCGCAGGAGTTGATTAAGTATATTATAAACAACAAAATTTGGCAAAAAATACAACTTTTCATACTAAACTCGATCAGCTGTTCGGACATTTGCATGAATAGTTGATTTATAGGGTTCCGTACCATTCCAAAATGGTACAACTCAGTCTGTCTATCACAGCTAGATATATCAAGAACTAATAATGCTGCTAAATTGCTAATGGAAATAGTTTTAGATGACGTTTGCCCAAATTTTTGCAAATAAGAATAAAATTAAACTATAATATATACATATAATGCAACCCCTTTCAGGGCTAGGCTAGGGCATGTGGGGTATCATATGAAAGAACGCTGTTTGCAGATTCTCAACATTTTTTTCTTTTCTTTAATGTCGCATAGTTTTCTACTTTTGATGAAAATTAATGTAAAAACAAAAACCGTTGCTCCCCTTAACTCCGAAGTTTGCATAGAGAAAAATCTGAAATTGTTCTATTTATAGAAGTTGTATAAAGATTACAGGAAAAATAAAACAATGTCTCTTTATAGCACACTTAATCAGAAATCATAAACAAAAAAATCATTAGTTCCACTATCAGTCAAGAGATGGCGCTGACCAGCCATTTCTATTGTCCCACTGCTGGGGCACAGACTTTCCTTATGGTGGACAAGGAAGGGCTTTGACCCACGCGAGCCCAATGTGGATTGGTAGGTGCTAACGGCTGTAAATCCAGCCGGGATCAACGGCTTAACATGCTGAAGCACGAAGAACTCAAGATAATAAATTTTTGGTCATCCATCCCATGACCGACCCTTGCGAAGGTTGCTTAACCTCCGCAATCGCTGGGCCAGGCGTTATACCACTGCGCCACCGAGCTCCTCGATAAGTTCCTTAGCTGTTCGCATTATTAAAAGAATAACTGTTATTTCCCAGCGGGACTTTGCGAGCCCTACTCGTGTGTGGCCCACGGCTTCGATCGGGCTTCTCCGCTTAAAGTCGGAGACAAGATCTTGATATTGGGAGCTGGAATTATCGGTAAGTTTTTTTAAATCCACAACGGGTTAGCGCTTGGCCTTCACCTCACCTGATGCTAAGTGACGATAAGGCCGAGTGGAAGCGCACTACACCCAGGATCCTCAGCTCAGGTACTGGCTATCTTACCTCTGACTGCCGGAAAACCTTACCTTGCCTTACCTTTAACCGCCTCTATGGTCTAGTGGTTCCGTGTAAGACGCAGGGGTCCCGGGTTCGATTCCCAGTAGGGGGGTACATTTTACTCGGTTTGGTTGGCTTACTTTAAGTCTGCCTGGCTAGGTACCACCATCTTACCTAAGTCGGAGGCCATAACATCAATTTAAAAATTGTTGTGTTCAGGCAGTTAGAGGTAAGATAGCCAGTTCCTCAGTGGTCAGGATTCCGGGTGTAATGCGCTTACACCTTCGGCCTTATCGTCACTTAGCATCAGGGGTCACCCCGAACGTCTTTGCCGTCTCCAGGTTAAATGCTCTAAGAGCTCAATACTCCAGTGGTTTGTACTCCGGTTTTCATGGTGTCCGTCGACTGTCACCATCTCTGAGGTCCCGGGTTCGATCCCCGGCTGGGTCAATTAAGAAAACAAACTTTTCTTTTTGACGACCTCCGTGGTCGAGTGGCTTTGTACACAAGTTTTTAAGGTTTCGCCATCTCTGAGGTCCCGGGTTCGATCCCCGGCTGGGTCAATTAAGAAAACGAACTTTTCTATATTGGCTCAGGTCTGGGTGCTTGTAATGCCACCGTTGTCTCTGATTTCCTTAACACAAGTGCTTTAGCTACTTACTTTGGGATCGGAGAAATGTATGTGATTTTGTCTAATATTTATTTATTTTAACAGGCAACCTTTGGATCACCACCCTCCATCATCATGGTCACAGAGATGTCACCGTGTCTGAAATGAACAAATCACGACTTGACATAGTCAAGAGATTGGGTGAGTGTTGAAATTTTTTTGTAAAAAAAAATTTTTTTGTTAACCCAAAACCTGAAAACCATAAAGATTACAAAATACATTATAAATAACTTTTGAATGGGAATTTTTTTTTATTGTTCGTACATATGATGCTAATGCAATCTGCTTGTTCATAATACTATACCTGTAACAAAAACAGCTGTATTTTTTATATTTCAGACACCGGATTCAGATTAATTACACCAGATGTATTGGCTAAGGAGAATCAACTTTATGATGTCATCATTGATTGTACAGGTAACAAAATACTTCGGTGAGGTACCTTCAATAGATACCTCATACCTCCAGGATGCGTAATTATGCATTCCACCTACTAAAGAAAAGGTTGGAATCAGTCAAGGTATTGTTAATTACGTCTCATATTTATTGAATAAATTTACACAGTTTGAAAAGGCATTCAAACAGTTTAAAACGCGATTTTGTTAAAAGTGGCCACTTTTGGTTCAAACCCGTTTTTAAACTATTGCACGCATTTTGTAATGTTGTAACGTTATTCAAAATAAACATTAGACGTCATTCACAAGACCTTGACTGATTCCCTTTTTTAGAAATTGGGCTTATTTAGAATAAATAAAATAAAATCGACTGGCGGCACTAGTTGGCTCATGTCAGCCCCTAAAGCCTTATTTTTTCCCGTTTGTCGACAGGGGTTGGAAAAGTAATGGAGATTAGTATGAACTACTTGAACCATGGAGGCAAATATGTGTTGTTCGGATGCTGTCCGCCTACACATCAAGCGTCGTAAGTTTTTTATACAGTAAAAAGTTCATTAGTAAGTTAATAATAGTATAATTATAATACATGTGAGCTATGTTGTTCATTGCACACGTGGCTGTGGGTTGCAGCCGAGTGTGTAATGAGTTTCATACGACGTTTTTCAACACATTTGCAAGGAAAACACAAAATAATTTACTACACAGCGACAAATACTACAAAAACCAAATATGAAAATTATGGGAAAAGGCGCGCAAGTTTTGCACTTTTTTTGTGCACAAGGGCGCGCAAAAAAGTGGGTTATTCTAATTATCCTTTTGCAGACTATTTTTTTCTTTTACAGCATCAACCCCTTCCAGATCTACGACAAAGAGCTAACCATCATCGGAGTCAAGATCAACCCTTACAGCTTCCCGAATGCTATATCCTGGATCAAAGCTATGGGCAAAAGGTGAAGAACTTATTTTTTTACTTCGTTTTGATCAAATTGTTAACTGGGGGCTGATTACGTAACTCTGTTGCTAACAATTCTCGATTGAAATCGATTGAAACCGCAGTCACATTGCTGCTTGAAGTAAGATAGTAATCACATTGGTTCTTTTTGAAATTTTGAGATTTAAGCATTCACAATGCTATTTTTATATAATACTAAATAATATACTAGAAAAAATAGGACTCGCACCAGATCATGTTCTTGGACGGGAATAGAACCCGCGATTCGATTCCCGTCCGAGAACATGATCATGATGATTGATTCTACATTGGTGAGATGGCGCTGGCTTGCAGCGTAAGAGTTGATTTACTAGAAGAAATTTGACGTTCCCACTAGTGACTCGGTAGCTCAGCGGTCAGAGCATTGGACCGGATATCCAAAGGTCGCGGGTTCGATTCCCGTCCGAGAACATGATCTGGTGCGAGTCCTATTTTTTCTAGTATATTATTTAGTATTATTACATTGGTTCTTACTAAAGCAGCAATGTAACTGCGATATCTGTCAGAGTTGATTGCAACAAAGTTACATAATTAGGGGGCTGGTCAAAGGTGGAAGAGTACCTATTTTTTTTTATCTGTGACACATTCTTGCTGAGTGCCGTATTTAATATTTATAAAATCATTAATATCTTAGTTATTCAAGTTTTTATCTTTATATTTAACCTGTTCGGTCTATATTAATTTTGTCTGTTTTGTAATTATAATGTATTTTTGTGACTTGCATGTTTTGGAGAACATCTCTGTTCTGTTTCTGAACAATTTATTAGGTAAGGATCTAATATTAAGTTTATTTGAATAATGAAATTTTGACTCTTGGCTCTTAAGTGGCTGACATAAGCCAACTAGCGCCGCCAGTCGATTTTATTTTATTTATTTTAAATAAGCCCAATTTTTTAAAAAAGGAATAAGTCAAGGTCTTGTGAATGACGTCTAATGTTTATTGAATAACGTTACAACATTAAAAAATGCGTGCAATAGTTTAAAAACGAGTTTGAACCAACAGTGGCCACTTTTAACAAAATTGCGTTTTAAACTGTTTGAATGCCTTTTCAAACTGTCTAAAGTTATTCAATAAATAGTAGACGTTATTATAACGTCTAATATTTTGTTAACAAAACCTTGACTGATTCCTTTTAAGAAATTGGGCTTATTTAGAATAAATAAAATAAAATCGGCTGGCAGCGCTAGTTGGCTCATGTCAGCCCCTTAATGGTTTAACATAACTGCTACCTATTTTTTAACACCCTGTTTAATTTTTCCAGGTACATCGACTATGAAAAGCTCGGAGTAAAAACATACTCGCTGTCTGAATACAAGAAGGCTTTGGAGGACTTGAAATCAGGAAGCATTGCGAAGGCGCTGTTTAAGATCGTCTGATATTATAATTGTTATTGAATAAAATAAAGGGGTCTTTATTCTATAGTTTTTTTAATGATCCACAAGCTTTAAGATCTTTCCCATTATTTTTTTTTTCAATTTATTTGGGTTAAAAAACAGTGTACACAATAAAGTATTCTAACTAGCTATTCTATTCTATTTATTCTGTGGTAAAGTTTATAAGTGTGCAAGTTTATACAAATTTGGCAGAAAATGTCCTAAAATACAAGATCAACCTAGAAAAGAATGGGTATACAATACAACGTGTTACAATACCCCTAATGCCGAATATGGTAGATAGGAACCATCAAACTGAACAACTTTTACTAGGGGACCAACTCTGAAATCGCGAAAAAAAATCAGTTGTTTCATACATTTTGATATTTTCGACTTAATTTTTTTTATGAAACAGCTGTTTTTTTTTCGCGATTTCAGAGTTGTTCCCATAGTAAAAGTTGTTCAGTTTGATGGTCCCTATATACCATATTCGGCATTAGGGGTATTTTTTAACATGTTGTATATTACACAGTATGTTTCATACGGTTACCTATTGGAACGCATAACTTTTTTTGTCCTAAACATGAAACGCATACTGTTAGATGGCATAATCATCATTTGGCATAATATTTTAATGCACAATTTCATAACGCATAATATTGTATGGCCGAATTTTGTTAAGCATAAATATTGAATGGCATATACGCAAAAAGCATAAAAATCAAAACGCATATTTTTTAATTGGCATATTGTTTAAAAAGCATAATTATCAAAAAGCATAAATTTATTACGCATAAGTAAGAAAATGCATAATTTCTTAAGGCATATTTTGCAAACTCAAAAATCTCAAAACGCATAATATTGAAAAAGCATAATTATCAAAAGGCATTAATAAAATGCATAATTTCTTTAGGCATATTTTGCAAATCTTTAAAGAATAATCTCAAATAATATTATGAGTTATTCTTAGTTTTGTCGAATAACTTATAATATTATTTACAACATGCAAGCGAGCATGCATGCAAGCAAGAATACATCCAAGCAAGCATGCAACATGTAGTTTGACGCTCCGCTCGCTTCGCTCGCTCCGCTACGCGTGGTCAAAAGTCTAACCTAACCTAACCTACTACAAGTTTTTGTTTATAGGGGGGGGCCTTCGGCCCCCCGACGCCCCCCTGCACCCTCCGCTTGTGCAGACTGCATGGCATAGCATGCAGCACATGCAGGAAAGCGTGCAGCATGCAATATGCAGTTAGACGCTCCGTTGCGCGTGGTCACAAGTCTAACCTAACCTAAACCTAAACCAACCAAAACCTAACCTAACCTACTACATTTTTTTATTTATAGCAGGGGGCCTTAAATTAGTAGGTACCTATTAAAATTAGTTATGCTTTATTTTACTCGTATATTAATGTGCTCGTGCTTTAAAATAATAGTACTTATGTAAATAAGGCATTACAAAATTATGCTTTTCAAAATGTATGCTTAATGACAATATGCCATTCGATATTGGGAATTCTAACTATTATGCTTTGATATATTATGCTTTTTAAAAGTTATGCATTCTTAAATTATGCCTTTCAAAATATGCTTAATGACAATATGCCATTCGATATTAGGAATTTTAATTATTATGCTTAGAAATATTATGCTTTTTAAAAGATCTGCAATACAATGTTTATGCGTTTAAAAATTTATGCTAAATGAATAGTATGCTTTGTGATTTTATGCCAATCGAGTTATGCCAAGTGACTTTAGGACAAATGAAATTATGCGATGCGAAGGGTCCCCGTTTCATACTTTTCTTTCACTTATGGGAGGTCGCCCCTCTACCTCAGGGGAATGAAAATGAAATGGTAAGGGCTCATGCCTTCCTTATGGGTGGATAAAGAGGATGGGCCATGACCCACCACGCGAGCCCAATGCGGATTAGTGGATGTTAACGACTGCAAATGCATCCGGGACCAACGGCTTAACGTGCCTTCCGAAGCACGGAGGAGCTCGAGATAATAAATTTTTGGTTACCCATCCCATGACCGACACGACCGAAAGTTTTTTAACCTCCGCAATCGCTGGGCCAGCCCGGGTAGCATGACCGACGAAACACGATATACAACGTGTTACAAAAGTACCCTTAATGCCGAATATGGTAGATAGGGACCATCAAACTGAACAACTTTTACTATGGGACCAACTTTGAAATCGCGAAAAAAAAATCAGCTGTTTCATACAAAAATTAAAATCGAAAATATCAAAATGTATGAAACAGCTGATTTTTTATTCGCGATTTCAAAGTTGGTCCCATAGTAAAAGTTGTTCAGTTTGATGGTCCCTATCTATCATATTCGGCATTAGGCGTACTTTTGTAACTCCTTGTATATCGCGTGATATAGCGTTTTATCGACACCCAACTGTCAAAATCGCTATAATCATATCGCGTTTCGTTGGTCATGCTAGGGGGACAGGCGCTATACCACTGCGCCACCGAGCACCTCGAGATTTAAATAGGTACCTACTAATTTAAAAAATAACTCTGTTTATTAAACCTATTTGACGACCTCCGTGGTCGAGTAGCTATGTACACCAGTTTTCAAGGTGTCGCCATCTCTGAGGCCTCGGGTTCGATCCCCGGTTGGGTTAATTTAGAAAACGAACTTTTCAAGATTGGCACTGGTCTGGGTGTTTGTTATACCACCGTTGTCTCCGATTTCCATAACACAAGTGCTTTAGCTACTAACTTTGGAATCGGAGCAATGTATGTGATGTTGTCAAATATTTATTATTTATTCACTTATTTTATTTATTCAATCAATTAGCAGGTGTTCCGTTCTCTTGTCTATATTCAAGTGTACATTACGGCACCGTTATATTGCTTATATTATATTAGATTAGATTATAAAAATGTCGAGACACTTTCAAAGGCTTGGTGTCGATGGCAGATGAATTACGATGACTCAGTCTGGTTGTTGTTTTATAAAAACTAATGTATGGTTCCGTATAACCATAATAAAATATAATTCAGTATTAATAGTCCACTGGATGAAGTTAGGTCTCCTCTTGGGAGGGTTGCCATAACCTCCCGCTTGGGTTGGAGATAGTGTTGCACCGTTTTCATCGGAAAACGCTGCTGTTTTCACGGACCTGAAAAAAAGATCATGCATGCTTCACTTCTTTTTAGTGTGGTATTACGTCCGTCTTTTTTTCAGGTCCGTGGTGATTACGTTCTCTTTGGTGCTTAGAAACCAAAGAGAATGTAATCACCACGGACCTGAATTGAACGGTTGTTTGTTCCTGACATTGTTGTGTGTGTTCAAAATTGCTTTGCAACATTTATGGCCGAATACTCAAACGTCACTCAACTTTGAGAGGCTGTCAAACATCGTCTTGTCGCATCAAATGTCAAAGATACGACAAAGACAGCATGATGTTTGAGCGCCTCTCAAAGTTGAGTATCGTTTTAGTATAAGTAAGCTACTCAGAACTTACTTTTAGATTGTGAAATAGGCCCTAAATATCTTATAAAGGCAGTGAACCGTTTTATTTCCGCGACAAACTGACTTAAGAGAAACTTTGAAAACTTAAACTTTTATCGAAGGATCTCCAAACCATGTATAGCGACAGATTATAATGAAATCACACGCCCACTCATCGAGTATGCTCCATTGTGATCACATGGCACAGTGACCGATATCGGAGTGACGGATCGGCCTGTACTATGTTACAGTTTGGAACATCTCTGTTCTGAGTAGTCTGAGAGCTAGGGTTCTGAAAATGAATAACATTTAAAACAAGTGTTAGTACTTCTTCTTCTTAGTCGGGCAGTCACAGAGTGGTCGTGGCTGTCGATGGACAGGGTTGCGGCTCGCCGTCGCCACTCGCTCCCAGGGCGGCACGACGTGCGATGTCTCTCCATCTGAGTAGATCTTCAGCGTTGCGAAAACACTGTACTGCGGTCGACTGTGTATTTTTCTTTATGAGGTCGATCCAACGAGTCGGAGAGTGGCCTCGTGGTCTCTTACCCTCTGTGTGGCCTTGTACTACGAGCCTCTCCATCGATTCCTCGTTTCTGGAGATATGCCAAAAGAACTTGAGTATTCGCAACTGCATAATCGACGATAACCTATCACGTATGTGAAGTTCTTTGAGGATGGTTAAAGTTGGTGCGGAACGCTGTCCAGGGTATTTTTAGCAGTCGTCTCCAACACCACATCTCTTTAGTACTTACATCATTTGTTATTAGCATATTGCACGCAGCAGCATCGGTGATGCGCTGGCACTCATTATTCTCAAAAACTTTTTTTAGGCCGCATTTTTTCGACTTTTGATGAAAAATTAAAAAATAAATACCGTCCTCCCCACCCCCGCCTTCGTCTCCGAAGTTTGTATAGAGAAAAAATTATGTGATAGAAGTTTATGTAAGGATTACAGGAAAAATAAAACGATGTGTCTAAATAGTAAACTTTTTTCAGAATGATGGTACAGAACCCTCGGTGTGCGAGTCCGATACGCTCTTGACTGTTTTTTTAAAGAAATTAATCATAATCATAGTAATTATTAAAAACTTATACAAGAAATCTAAGACACGGAGCACTAAATGCATCCCATCTCTAGAACTACAATGATTAACGACGTCCAAATAAAAAATAATTAATCTTATCTATGGTTAATAGTTTATGTAACACCATCACATTGGATGATCACTGTGATTTATTGGATCACATGAATATAACGGCTGCTCCGGTTAAAACTTGTTGACTAAATTAAATTTAAAAACTTCAAATTGGAAAGATTTTTTAAAATGTTATTATGCTCTTAGGTGGTCTTAGGGTTTGAAACCTTTCAACATCAGAGAAAATCAGACAAAGTAAATACTAGATTATTGTCTATAAAATTAGGATGTTGTTTGGTATTTCTGCCATTTACAGAATCTGCCATTTCCAGAATCTGCCGTTTCCAGAATCTGCCATTAAGAATTAGATGTTTGAGACTTTACTTCTGCCATTTACAGAATCCGCCATTCACAGAATCTGACATTTCTAGAATCTGCCGCTTCCAGAATCTGCCGCTTCCAGAATCTGCCGCTTCCAGAATAAGCCGCTTCCAGAATCTGCCGCTTCCAGAATAAGCCGTTTCCAGAATCTGCCATTTAACGAAAAAAGGGTTGTTTGATGATGTAAAAAAAAGAGATCACATCCCGTATTGTTGGATTTCACAAGACAGCCTACAAGCCTATTAGTTTCTTAAGTCTTATAAGAAGCGTCGTCGCAAATTATGAAGCTCGTCAGAGTAGAACGAAAAGGATTTATTAATCATTTATTCCTACCAGTAGAAATAAACGGATAATTTTCTCCGTTTAGTCCTACTAGTAGAACTATACGGACTACTTCAGAATTATAGTTTCCAGCAACTATGAGATGGTTATTTAGGCTGTGGCCAGTCTTTGTTCTTTAGTCTGTAAGTTTCCAAGCAACGGTTGTTATATTTTTTCCAGACTGATTTTTCGTTCTTGTACAAAATTGCATTGCTACATTAAAATCTCTTGAAAAGGCTGTAATTCGTTTTACTTCCGCGACAGCTGGCTTCTAAGGGGGCGCAGCTGCCCCTCCCTGCCCGTACCTCGCGACGCCGTTGGTGTAAAAGTTGGCCGTTAAAAATGACTAATTTCAGAGCAATATATCAGCCCTTCATAATAATCCTGTCGATTTCTAAGAATTGCATACAATTCAATGACATTTGACACTTTCTTACAATGTGCTTTCATTTTCCTCATCAAATCTTATACAATTTTGATCTCTATGTGTTCGTGATAAAGGCGTTTTAATATGTCAACCTTGTAAAATGTCACTATGTCAATATTATTGTGTGGGCGATACAATAGTATGGATCTTGTTAACAATACCATGATCTATATTAGCATTCAATGATTATTCATGATTTATATTTAGTATAGTAGAATTTTAGGTTTAGTTTGAGAAAGTTAAAAAAAACAGTAATGTTATACAATACTAAATAATATACTAGAAAAAATAGGTTTCGCACCAGATCATGTTCTCGGACGGGAATCGAACCCGCGACCTTTAGATATCCGGTCCAATGCTCTGACCGCTGAGCTACCGAATCACTAGTGGGAACGTCGAATTTCTTCTAGTATATCAACTCTTACGCTGCAAGCCAGCGCCATCTCACCAATGTAGAAGGAATTAACCTCGACAACATGATCTGGTGCGAGTCCTATTTTTTCTAGTATATTATTTAGTATTGTATAAAAATAGCATTGTGAATGCTTAAATCTCAAAATAAAAAAAAACAGTAATGTTATTTTAAGGTTTTATAGTTATGCAACTTTAGCTAAGGGTGGTTAAGGCATGGGTGACCAAATATTTATCATCGTGAATACCTCGGATCTTTGGAAGACACAGAAACCGTTGGTCCCGTCTGAATTCGCAGTTGTTAATACCTACAAATCCGAGTTGGTACCGCATGGTGGGTACATCCTCTTTTAAGGCGCCCTTAAAGCTTTTTATTAATTACTTAGTTGTTAATAGAAAAGGATTTTAATAAAAAATTACGTGGAATATTTAAGCCCCATAGTCTAGTATTTTTAGAAGGTATCATTACATTCATAGTATACTAGGTGTTACAAAAATACCCCTAATGCCGAATATGGCATATAGGGACCATCAAACTGAACAACTTTTACTATGGGACCAACTCTGAAATCGGGAAAAAAAATCAGCTGTTTAAAATAATAAAAAAATCAATTGTGCATTTTGATATTTTCGATTTTAATTTTTGTATGGAACAGCTGATTTTTTTTCGCGATTTCAGAGTTGGTCCCATAGTAAAAGTTGTTCAGTTTGATGGTCCCTATATACCATATTCGGCATTAGGGGTATTTTTGTAACACCTTGTATAGAAAATGTGTCAATACGGCCATTTTTAGCAGTTTTAATAATAGCAGGGCTAATTTTTCATATCATACAATATGATTTTATTAGCTATACGTTATCGAGTAGTGGACAGCGATTTCTCAACTAGTTGAAATTTATTTTACCTACCCATTGAATGTAAACTTTGTTAATTATTGACATAGAAAATGATGTCACATTAAATGCTGACCTCGTTTTTCAAATTTTGACAACTCTGTATGAAATATCCAGGGAGAAAAAAGCAGCCCTTGACGAGCTTCTTGCCGGTTCTTCTCGTTACAAGGTCTCCCGCTTAGGGTTTGCGAAACGATGGCGTAGCTTCTTTGACATTCACAAGTGCTTGTAACAGCCTAAACTAAATAAATGAGTTTTGAATTTTATTTTAGAAATAGCTACGATGGAATGTAATGATACCTTCCAAAAATACTAGACTATGTGTTTTAAATACTCCACGGTATTAAAATTATGTTTTATAATTAAAATATTAAATAAAATTCAGCACGGCGCAGCTTTCGGACCAGGTACCGTCTCAACAAAGAGTTTGTAGAGTTCTCTTCTTTAGTTGTTGACTGTACATCAAAGAGGTTGTAGGTGTACAAGTGCTAAGAATAGTACAGCCGAGCTATGAGGCAAGGAAGTTAGTAAGTAAGAAGAATAGAAGAGGGCATAGAATGCTACCCTGTGGGACTCTAACACAGATATCGTTTCGATAGGATACAATAGATCCGATGCACATTAACCTTCTTGCGACCACGCGGAGCTTATCAACTAAATTGCTTTATGCGAATCACACAAACAAACATGCCCCTACCAGGATCCGAACCCAGTAATTTTAAGATTTCAAAGTCATTTCCAACTTATGATAAAAAAAAACCTTATTTTTATACGGGCTTTATCATCAAATTGCCGTGACATTGTGAGGCCTTGTTGTTTGTTTATAAGCGACACAATAATTATCTTCTTAATTTATTTTTTTGGATAATTTAGTAATATTTTTAGTACGTGTATATGTGCAATACCTGACTCACACTATCATATAATACTTTTGGTTGTGTAGGCGTATCATGAGTTATACTATTCATAATTATTTTTCATAGTTTTCTGGTGTTTTATATTTGTGTTATGTTCTTCGTTCCTGATGTCATTGCTGTGCTCAGCAGGCCTAGCTTGCTGCTTATACTGAGCTGAACATAGTTTTGGCATTACAGCGTTGCACAATGTGTTATTTCTACAGTGTGATTTGTCTCTTTCTCTTTTGTACTGTCATGTTGTGTATGTCCAAAATAAATGTATTTTCTTTCTTTCTTTCTTTCATAATTATACTCGATTCAGTCGCATATTTGTATAGATATTTGTAATAACAACTTTTAATTTTAGTGTAGTTACCGCCTGAAGCGCTGTGCAAAATTGCATACAAAATTGCTTGCTACAGTCGTTGTGGCACGGAGTTTGTAGATCAGCGCCTTCGATCGAAGATCGTCGCATTGTATTAATGCGCGCGCCACTCCCTGCATTCAATATGCATACAGTTAGTCGAGTCTGTCACAGACATTCGTCATGCAAATGTGGGTCATATTAAAGGTAACAATGAAGGGACTGGGTGGGTTTGAAAGCTGGTATATCAGTTATGCGCTGCATTAATGAAATTATAATACTTTTTATTCTGGCGAATCACTACTGCTTGTCGATTCTGTAACTCGCATCTCACTTCGAACCTCACTTCACTTCGCCTGAATTTGTTATTAGAAATTAGCTGAATATAAGCTACTTTACTGATTGCAAGAGGTTTGAGGCTACCGTAGTCATCTAAAATCTTTTGTGATGAAAACCACAGCCTATTATTATCTCATTTATGATTAAAAATTCTTGTGCAGTGAAGTGAGATTCGAAGTGAGGTTCTAGTTTGGTTACAGAATCGACAGGCTGTTTTAGATGTGAGGCATTTTACACATTTGCTTGACGCAAACCGATTCATAAAAAAAAAAAGTTTATTTCGTTAACCTTTCTTTTTACATCATATTCTGTGGCCAGAACAACCCAGGAAGCATGTAGTAATGCTTGTGTTGGGCTGCTCTGCTCCTCCCTTGGATCTCTTACATTTATTTTGTGTGTGTGTGTGTGTGTGAGCGTGTGTGAGTATGTGTGTGCGTGTATATGTGTGTGAAATTACATTCATATCGGCTTACCTTTTAAAAATCTCACTCCACCGATCCACTATGCAGATCATCCTATTTTTAAGGTTCCGTAGTCAACAACCCTTATAGTTTTGTCTGTCTGTCTGTCCGTCCCCAGCCTAGCTCATAGACTCTTAGTACTAGAAAGCTGTAATTTGGCATGAATATACATTATTAAATTTAGATTTTTCGCATTCACAAAGCTATTTTTATATTAAGATATTTATGAATATACATATTAATCATGCCGATAAAGTGGTGAAGTAAAATTTCGAAAAAGATTTTTTTATGTTACCTCCCCTGCACGTGAAGTGGGGATGTATTTTTTTTTTTCTTGTCCACCCCATAGTGTGAGGTGTCGTTAGATAGCAATTTTAAAAATATTACGGGTTTCTGAAAACAGTTTTTTGATTGAGGCATCCGTTTGTGAATCATTAAGCTTGAAAGTGCAAAATTTTGTTAGAGTCAAGCCCCTGCCAGCCAAATGGTTGTTTTTGGATACGTGAAAAAATTCACGGTAGTTGTATATATGACGAAGTTAAAAGGAAAACTATCACAGCTAAGTAGGCTTTACAAGTTTACGAGTAACAGTCGACCAACTTATAAAATGTATTTGGCGCAGTACAAATTCCTCATTAGGAGTTCCCAACATTAATTAAGTAGTTACTTAAGTAGTCAACATTATTTAAGTAGTTACTTAAATAACGTTGTCAGGTGTGTGAAACCGATGGCTACATTTAAGTATATGAACCATGTGCTACGGAACCCTACACTGCGCGTGGCCCGACACGCACTTGGCCGGTTTTTGTAGAACGGCTTACCTTTGCCGTAATTTCACCCCTCGCCACAGTTAGTTATTTGTATTTTTATATAATACTAAATAATATACTAGAAAAAATAGGACTCACCAGATCATGTTCTCGGACAGGAATCGAACCCGCGACCTTTGGATATTCAGTCCAATGCTCTGACCGCTGAGCTACCGAGTCACTAGTGGGAACGTCGAATTTCTTCTAATATATCAACTCTTACGCTGCAAACCAGCGCCATCTCAAGGAAGGAACAAGGAATTAGTACCTTGACAAAATTCAAAAAATTCATAATTCAAAACTCATTTATTCAGTCTAGGCTGTTACAAGCACTTGTGAATGTCAAAGAAGCTACGCCATCGGTTCGCGCGCCCTAAGCGGGAGACCTTGTAACGAGAAGAACCGGCAAGAAACTCGTCAAGGGCTGCTTTTTTCTCCCTGTATATTTCATACAGAGTCGTCAAAATTTGAAAAATGAGCTCGGCATTTAAAGTGACGTCATTTTCCACATTGTGTTGACATTGTGTTTTACCAAAATAATTACTTTGTGTATAAACTGTGAAACTTCTTCATAATAACTATTTGGCTAATATTTCGCCACGGCTTCATAACAATGAGTAAAGTACCAATATTCTATGGCTGATGCAACGCGACCTCGCGAGACAGAGTTATGTGTGCGCTTAGCATTCATAACTGAGAGTAGAGTCAGCAAAAACCTTAGAGCTCTAAGGCGAAAACATTTATTAATTTTCTTTTTTTTTTATTTTAAAGTAGTTAAAGCACTTGGGTTATGTAAATCAGAAACAATAACTGTAGGTACATTAATATCTATTTTTAAAAAACCTTTTTACAATACTTTGACCGAGTAAGCACGAAGCGTCTATGCTTCAGCTTAGATAAAAATTCTTTTGTATGTCTGTCTTTCCGACATTTCACAACCGATTCTCGTGAAATTTTGTAAGCAGGTTTGTTAATTATGCGGTAACTGGTGCGAGTCCTATTTTTTCTAGTATATTATTTAGTATTATATAAAAATAGCATTGTGAATGCTTAAATCTCAAAATTTCAAATAGTTAAAAAGCTTTCTCATCTTAATCAACTGTTTAAAAATATCTGGAAAGATGTTCAGTTGAATGTTGAAGTTAATTTCTTCTACATTGGTGAGATGGCGCTGGCTTGCAGCGTAAGAGTTGATATACTAGAAGAAATTCGACGTTCCCACTAGTGACTCGGTAGCTCAGCGGTCAGAGCATTGGACCGGTTATCCAAAGGTCGCGGGTTCGATTCCCGTCCGAGAACATGATCTGGTGCGAGTCCTATTTTTTCTAGTATATTATTTAGTATTATATAAAAATAGCATTGTGAATGCTTAAATCTCAAAATTTCAAATAGTTAAAAAGCTTTCTCATCTTAATCAACTGTTTAAAAATATCTGGAAAGATGTTCAGTTGAATGTTGAAGTTAATTTCTTCTACATTGGTGAGATGGCGCTGGCTTGCAGCGTAAGAGTTGATATACTAGAAGAAATTCGACGTTCCCACTAGTGACTCGGTAGCTCAGCGGTCAGAGCATTGGACCGGTTATCCAAAGGTCGCGGGTTCGATTCCCGTCCGAGAACATGATCTGGTGCGAGTCCTATTTTTTCTAGTATATTATTTAGAATTATATAGCATTTTGAAATTTGAGTAGTAGAGTAGTATTATATAAAAAATATAGCATTTATTGTCAAGCCAGTTTTCCGAAATTTTGCAAATATTAAAAGAATATCTAACCTACCAAACAGCATTTATAGTACTTTTACTGCTGCTTATAAGACTAGCTTATTAAAAGCAGTGTCAACCTCGTGGCGACATCTATTACATTAACTTTTAAACAACTCAATTTGAGCGAAGTTACAGCTCACTGAGCCACTAGTTGTAGAAAATTGTTTTGAATAATGCATGTGATAGCTTGAACATTGAATTGAATTGATTATTACTTAAGGTTTATTTAAAACTTGAATTTATAAGTAAGTTAGAGGTAAGATAGCCAGTTCCTCAGTGGTGAGGATTCCGGGTGCGCTTACACTTTCAGCCTTATTGTCACTTAACATCAGGTGAGGTGGCCAAGCACAAGCCCGTGGTGCATAAATTTTTTCCAGTTCATGCATGAGGAATGAGGAGTATCTAGAATTCTTTAGATGTCATATTGTATGGCTTAACTATATTTTTTACACTTTATCTTATTTTTGTCAAAAAATTAGTCAGTACTTCGATAGTAAAGAAAAATTAAAACTTTATACAACGTGTTACAAAAATACCCCCAATGCCGAATATGGTAGATAGGGACCATCAAACTGAACAACTTCTACTATGGGACCAACACTGAAATCGCGGAAAAAATCAGCTGTTTCATACAAAAATTAAATTCGAAAATATCAAAATGGATGAAACAGCTGATTTTTTTTCGCGATTTCAGTGTTGGTCCCATAGTAGAAGTTGTTCGGTTTGATGGTCCCTATAATACCATATTCGGCATTAGGGGTATTTTTGTAACATGTTGTATAAATTCACAAGTTGTTATAAAAAATCAAGCAAGTTCTAAGCTTTTTTGCTATCGCTACTTTTCCACATGTAGTTCGTCCTTTGCACCGCATTATGGGTCAAAGTTACGGGAGAGATAACGATACGATACAATAAATAAAAAAACTAGGTCGAAATTAAGGCTAACTGTTACTTATCTGCCAGTTATTTATGTGTGGACTTTATGGGATTTATGTTAGTAACTTATTTGTTTAGCGAATGGGATTTTTGTTGTTGTTGAAGATACACTAAGAACTATTTATTAAGAGGGCTTGAAGCCAGTGCCGTTAAAACCCGTATTAAAAAAAAATATTAAGAGTTTTTTTTTGTGTATGGTTCTTTTTATTCAAGTTTTGCGTATGACCGCATACTATAGAACTTCGTCATTTTGAAATTATTGCTATTTATTAATTTACAGTATTCAATTTGTGCTTAGTGTTTTTACGAGTAAGAAGTATCAGTGTAAAGCACTGAATCCATATTCTGTGCCCTTAGCACGAACATCTATCAAGAAAAAAATGTTCGCGAAAATACTCGATAGAGGATTTGTCTAATGAAAAGTCTCATTTCGCTTTTCGCTGGTAGATGGCGCTGTACAATGTTTAAATTACTATAGGCATCGAATGTTTTTTACACGCAATTTTTTTGTTTTTACGAGGCTCAACGTGCCTTTGGAGTGCGAGTCGTACTCTAGTAGTTTTGGTGCATGACCAGTGAGCGTTCTTAAATCCCTCCCTCCCTCCCTCCATCCTTCCATCCATCCGTCCATCCGTCCACCCGTCCATCCGTCCATCCGTCCATCCGTCCATCCGTCCATCCGTCCACCCGTCCATCCGTCCATCCGTCCATCCGTCCATCCGTCCATCCGTCCATCCGTCCATCCATCCATCCGTCCATCCGTCCATCCGTCCATCCGTCCATCCGTCCATCCGTCCATCAGTCCATCCGTCCATCCGTCCGTCCGTCCGTCCGTCTGTCTGTCCATCCATCCATCCATCCACCCATCCATCTATCCATCCTTCCATCCATCCATCCATCCATGTTTTTACTAATGCACTCTCCTAAAGCACTTTACTAAAAAGCTATAAGCAAGCTATGTTTAGTATGGGTGGTTATTAGTTATAAATATTCTCTCCTTATGTCAGTTTAAATATATTATTATGTTTGGTATAAACATGGTAACTATAACCCATTAGTATAAATAAGTCTATGGTATACAACGTGTTACAAAAATACCCCTAATGCCGAATATGGTATATAGGGACCATCAAATTGATCAACTCGCGAAAAATAATATCAGCTGTTTCATACAAAAATCAAAATCGAAAATATCAAAATGTATGAAACAGCTGATTTTTGTTTTCGCGATTTCAGAGTTGGTCCCATAGTAAAAGTTGTTCAGTTTGATGGTCCCTATATACCATATTCGGCATTAGGGGTATTTTTGTAACATGTTGTATACCATATTCGGCATTAGGGGTATTTTTGTAACATGTTGTATACCATATTCGGCATTAGGGGTATTTTTGTAACACATGTTGTATACATATAACCCTTAACTGTTGATATGGATTAATAAGAAAATTAAAAAATTATCAACACCACACAACATTGATACCGTATGACATTGGCTTAACGTAATACACACAGTATTTTGTAGTAGCGATATTAATATTAATTATCTTAAGATATTTTAAATCATAATCCTTTATGAATATTTTGTGGTTTTTTGTCTCAAATAAAATTATTTTCTTTCTTTCTCTCTTAAAAAAATATCTGTCAAAAATTTGTGAAATTTTCTAATATTTTTAATGAAAGTTATAAAAAAGTCCGTTGTTTTTTTACAAATTAAAAACAGATAATTCCACGTAATAGGTACCTCAATATTCATACTAATGTGGGTATAAATTAAATTAAAAATTATAACTTGGTTTACCTATGGCCAAACAAAAGAGTGATAATCTATACTTGAAGAATTTGAAAACTTAATCAATGACATTGTTTCAAAGCTTTAGACGAAATAAATAGACAACATTTTCATTGGCGTTCATTTATCTAGTTCTACCATAGAAAACGAAAATAGAATGTCTCATTGTTCCTAAACGCATGCATTTGTATCCAAAAATAGATCAAACAATTGATGCGACAAAAACACGCATTTTTCACCTTGACCTTACAATAAAAACGAGACTATTGAAGATGCATCTTAAGATCAGTCTACTGACCCACATCAGCATGTGTGTCATCGTATTGTACCATGAAGAATGTATGCGATGAGGACACTTTAAAAAAATAAATCGACACTATCGTTCATACTCATTTGAAATTCGAACCTCGTTTCGCGTGGTCGTGAAAAAAAATAAGTGACAGTGAAATAAGTGACAATGATTTTGGCGGCATTTTTTCTTTTTAATTTCGTGAGCGCGGAGTATTTTTTAAATAGAGTTAACCACATGGAGTACTATAGAAATAGGACGCGCCCTTCGAAGGCGTTCACGAGTTTTTCTTCAAATTATTTTAATCAAAATTTAGTTTCGAAGCCAGGGAAAGGCGATAAAGTACAATGTGGTACTAGGACTGTTGATTTTAATCCTAGAAGGACGGGGAAAATCGTAGGAGGAACTGAGACACCCTATGGAGCATTTCCTTGGCAGGTAATTTATTTTTTATTATCGTAAACTTTTTGCGTATGTAACCTATTTAACTTTTCAGTTCGCTTTTGGCAGGGCAGTCGTGTTTTTAATATTTTTTTTAAATTATTTACAATATAAATGAAAACGGTTTGATGCCTGAAATGGTGACTATCTACGATGTCAGTACAATGCGATTAAATGAAAATAGACATTGATCCGCTGCAACTTCACTCGAGAATGTTGGCAAAGAATAAATTTTTGCAGATTAAAATACGTCGTTTTGTAGCGGAAGCGCTCTGAAGTTGGTCACTTCTGTTGTTCATCTTGAACAAGTGATTTTAATCAACGGAGCTGCCATACCAAATTATTTTATCATTTTCTACAACACTTAATAAATTACTATGGCCGTAACATTTTCAATTTTTATAGTTTGTTGTGACAGAGAATTAATATCTTATTCTAACAATATATCAAGATAGACAAATGCAATTATTTTATTACTCTGAGGTACCTATATAGTTATGTATACTTTATAGACCAAGCGCACGCGAAGCGTCTCCGTTTCAGCTCGGGCAAAAATGCTTTCGTTTGTCTGTCCGTCTGTTCTCCTAGGCCGCATTTCTCAACCGATTCTTGTGAAATTTTGTCAGCAGATTCTATAATTTTATTAAGTAAGTATTAGATTTTTTGTCGATTCAGTTTTTCAAAATGGCGGAGATATGGGGAAAATCATATTTCAGCCATTTCGAAAAATTATCAAAAATGTCACAAACGCGAGTTTTACAGCTCTACAGAACCCTAGATAAATTCTGTCTTAAACCGAATAACATCACAGGAAAAGTTCATTTGGTTATGTTCAAATTGCAAATCATTTTGGTATTACGTTTATATGGGAAGCTCACTGTTGGCCGGACTCTATTAGTTACTTTACAATAAAAGCATCCATCCAACGACCTATTTGCCATACGAAAAAGTTATGCAAACTCTTTCATAATTTGTGCAACAAAAATGGCCGAATTGCCGCCAAAATCACGGAGCTGTCACATTGACAGATGACGGCCACCCGCGCGCGCTCGTGAGATGTTTTGTTATTGCTCATTTGCTCATTGTGAGTAAAACTTTCACTTCAGCTGTCTAGTTGCAAATCGATATTCTTTTGTTCACTGTGTTTTGTGTAAACGTTTATGAATTCATAATGATGTAGGCATTTTGACAGAGAGCATGTAATCACTACGTTTTGTTTTTAATTTCTTTGTTTGAACGCATTGCGCGTTTGGAACTTAACATTAACGTCACCCGTGTACACAAACACAAACGAATGAAATCAGAAGCAACGAGATACTTACCACAAACACCCAGTCCTAAAACAATATAGACAAGTTAGTTTTTTGTGGATTAAATCATGCACCTTGCATGCACCGTCAGCCCATGAAAATGTTGAGCTTTTTTGAGTTACCTACTCTTGTTGAGTACTGTGTCAAATTAATGACGAATAAAGTATACACTATACAAGGTGTTACAAAAATACCCCTAATGCCGAATATGGTATATAGGGACCATCAAACTGATCAACTTTTACTACGGGACCAACACTGAAATGGCGAAAATAAAATCAGCTGTTTCATACATTTTGATATTTTCGATTTTAATTTTTGTATGAAACAGCTGTTTTTTTCGCGATTTCAGAGTTGGTCCAATAGTAAAAGTTGTTCAGTTTGATGGTCCCTATATACCATATTCGGCATTAGGGGTGTTTTTGTAACATGTTGTATATACACAATACTCAAACATTGTACCCTGACTTGAACAATCCTTGCTTAAGCGAACGCACGCGTTGAAATAGAGCTCTGTAATTGGTTCATAGTTGGGGCGCTGTGCGTTCGCGGGCACTGTAAGACGTCAAAGTAATGTTCGCAAGAGCGTGTAATGTTTCCTGAAATTAATTTAAATTCTACAATGCGATAAAATGTATTGTGATTCGCTGCCACTTCACTCGAGATGGCACAGAGTAAATTTTACAGATTAAAAACATTGTTTTGTAACGCAAGCACTCTGAAGTGGACACTTCTGTTGTACATTGATTGAAATTGAAATTGAAAAATTCTTTATTCAAATAAGCTCACATAACAAGCATTTTTAAATCGTCAATTCTTTTATCCTACCACCCATTATGACGTCTTTTAGCTGACAAGAAAAATGGGCGCAAAAAACTTATCAGCTTTATTAGAAGGAACGATATTTACAAATATGTATATCGTTTCCAGACATTACATTCAAAGTATTCATACATGTTACCATTAACATAGATTCATAAATAAATAACATTGTTAATTTAATCGCATTGTAATTGTGAATGATGGACTGTATACAACATGTTACAAAAATACCCCTAATGCCGAATATGATATATAGGGACCATCAAACTGAACAACTTTTACTATCGGGCCAACTCTCAAATCGCGAAAAAAAAAACAGCTGTTCCATACATTTTGATATTTTCGATTTTAATTGTTGTATGAAACAGCTGATTTTTTTTTCTCGATTTCAGAGTTGGTCCCATAGTAAAAGTTGTTCAGTTTGATGGTCCCTATATACCATATTCGGCATTAGGGGTATTTTTGTAACACCTTGTATATGCTGGTTAAATTGAAAGACGGCTACGTAATGGAAATAAATGTATATTATAAAGCAACAAAACTAAAAACACAAATTATTACAATCAAAGCAAAAACACAGAGAAAAGCCGACGTCAAACGTGACAGATTTTAACCCAAAAACAAAATTACTATCAAAAAAGTGCGTTATGCACAGTAATTGTTATAATATGTATGTGAACCGTTGTCGGAAGCTGCTAAAGCTATTATCAACATTGCCATTCATAGTCTTAAGTTGGATTAGTTATTAAGATTAGGGAAGATGGAGCTGGCATGTTCGAATAGTCGATCAAAGCTCCTAAACATATAGAGAAAAAAAAAAAATATTTTTTACTGACACAAGATTCTAAGACTTTCGCGCGTACAGTTTTTACGGATTCCAGTGCGTATATTCTAAAACAACACCTGAATTAATAATATACGCGCTGTAATCCGTAAAAAGTGTTTTATTTCTAATGACACAAGATTGCAAAAAACAAAAATATTTTTGAAAACAATTTAGATTAAACCTTAACAATATACAATTTAGATTTAAAAACATCTACACCCGAACTAGGAGGTGTCTCTCAGGTGCAGAAATAAAAATAATATGTATATCAATATAAGGCTAAAATAGATAAAAAAGACTAGTAAATAGACATAGGATTTTCTTCTTCAGACGATGGTTAAACAAATTGGAAAATTCAGACATGTAATTTCCTGAAACTTGTAGTAATAAATAAATGCTTGGACAATTTCACACAGCGCCATCTAGTCCCAAACTTTGACGACCTCCTTTGTACACCGGTTTTCAAGGTGTCGCCATCTCTGAGGTCCCGGGTTCGATCCCCGGTTAGGTCAATTTAGAAAACGAACTTTTCTATATTGGCTCTGGTCTGGGTGTTTGTGATACCACCGTGTCTACGATTTCCATAACACAAGTGCTTTAGCTACTTACTTTGGAATCGGAGCAATATATGTGATGTTGTCAAATATTTATTTATTTAAACTAAGCAAAGCTTGTAATATGGGTGCTATACAACTGATATACTACTAATATACTGTCTTTTTAAATATATACTTATTATAATATACATAGTAACACTCAGACCCGTCACAGAAATTAAAATTCACCATTTCAATTTCTGCCCGGTCGGGAATCGAACCCGAGACCTCTAGCGTGGTAGACCAGCCGACCGGATGTTGACTGCACCACTCAGGTCATAAGTCAGTAAGTATTTAATCGAATTAATTGGTTTTTCCCATCGGCAGCCCTACAACCAGCATCTAATAAAATTTAAGATGTGTATTCTCCGCGATAGAAGGATTTTATTGGGCATGTGCTTCTTCCATAAACTTATTAATGGGCATATCCAATCAAAAGAATTATTGTCAAATGTGTCTCTCTTGGTACCACAGAGATATCCCCGACATCGTGTAGCTAAAACATTTGCAAGACTTTTTGCCAGAACCAATCTTGGTCTTCAATCTCCCTTGGCACGAATTTGTAATAAATATAACAAAAAAAACCAATAAATACAAACTAAATAATTCCAAAACAACACCTGAATTAATAATATACGCGCTGTAATCCGTAAAAAGTGTTTTATTTCTAAATATAACAAACTTAGTAAGTGCTATCCCTGAATTAGATATATTCAATGATAGCTTGCAAAAAATTAAGTTAAAAATTAAGATAACCTGATAATAGTATATTATTAATTGGTAATTTAAGTAGGTAATATTGTTTATTTTTTCTTTTGTTCGTACATTGAATGATATGTACGCCGTTATTTTGATACATATAATGAGTTATAGGTATTTCTTTTTCAAAATAAAGACGAAATTGCGTTTCTCTGAAATAACAAAGTTTTTATTTACTATTTTACATTAAAACTATTACAATTAATTACCCAATACAATTTTGTTTTCACTTACCTGAAATAACAAAGAAACAACATTTAAAGCCTTTATTTCAGGTCTTCTTTTATATTTTTCAAAAGTTTATATTTTACAATAATTGAAACCGTTTTAACCTCACTTTAATACTTCGCAATGTCACAGCTGTCAGTTGTGACATGTGGACTTTGTAGGTAACGCGGCAAATTCAAACTATTTAATAATATTAAAAAAAAGTAAAATTTAAGAAAATCGACAATTAAAATTAATAAGTGATTTTCTTTACATCTCCTCCCCCCAGAGAGGAACAATTTCAGAATTGTTCATGTAACAAACAACACCGGAGACAATTTTGTAATGTGGTAGTGGTTTGATTCCGCTTTCTTGTGTCCGGTATCAACTTCATAGATTGAATTCGAAATCTTCTTTAGAATTTTGTATGGTCCAAGCCTCAATTCATCCATTTTCTTTCTATTTAATCGATTTCCATTTTCCACATAAACGCTGTTTCCCACTTCCAAATTATAATCTTTTCTACGCTGATCGAATATTTTTTTATTATAATTGTGAGATTTTATTGTGTTCTTAAAGGCTAATTTTCTATCTCTTTTCAGATCTTCTTTTGTACATTTAGATTTTAATTCAGTTGGTAGAATATTCACATTTTCACCTTCCAAGAGGTATTTTGGGGCAAACTTTGTGACCGTGTGTTCGGTTTCATTATATTTCTCTATACATCTTTGTGCAATAGTTGTCCATGCTGTTTTCTTATCACTTTCATTTATTTTACACCTTATTTTATTGACTAATGTTTGATTTAGTCTTTCATTAAGCCCGTTTGAAAATGGGGCATCAACCGCAGTGAAAACTATATTTATATTTTTCTTCTTAAGATATTCTTTAAATTCTTTAGAATTTATACCAGGGTACTGGTCTGTTAATACCATATCAATATTATAACTTTGTGTCACATGTTTTATTAGTTTAATAAAATCACTAGAACTTTGATTTCTTGATGTCAAAATATAAGCATATCTTGTAAAATGATCAACCAGAAGATGTAAGTATTTTTTAGTTGACCGTGATCCTCCAAAGCCTCCAATAGTATCAATAGATACAATTTGAAATGGGTGTGTTGCTGGACCCAAATGTGACATTAAGCCATATTTTGTCTTCCTTCTTGACTTGTTTTTTATACAAATTTCACATTCATCACAAATTTGTTTAATGTTTGCGATGATATTCTTTGCTGTATAGAATGGTGTTATTTTATTTATCATTTGGGTTCTTCCAATGTGGCAGTACGAATTATGGACATCTCTTATTAGAGTTTTGCTGAGATCTTCAGATAGTATAATTTTTTTCTTGCTTTTATTCTTTTTGTAGTAAATTTCATTTTCCAATGTTTTGTTTCTGCTATTTTTGAGATCTTGATTTGTGTGTTGGTCATTTTTTATATCATTTAAGTCTATTAAATTCACTACTTTTAAAAAGTCATCAGTGTTATCATAAGTTTCTAGAACTGGATTTCTGCTTAAACAGTCTGCTTCTTGGTTTGATTTTCCTGGGTTATATTTTATTTTAAAATTATATTGCGATAAGTAATACGTCAAATCACCTAGTTCCTCATCAGTTCTAACCTTTATATTCATGTTTTCTAATGGTTTATGATCTGAATATACTGTGAATTCTTTTCCCATAAGCCAGTGCTGCCAATATTTTACAGCTTCTTTTATTGCTAGACATTCTAGGTATATTGCTTTCTTCTTTTTTTGAGTTTCAGTTAATTTTTTTGAAAAGTAAGCAACTGGCTTGCTTTGTCCGTTTTCGTCTTTTTGTTTCAACACTGCTCCCACTCCTTTTATACTGGCATCTGTGTAAATGTCAATTGGTAGATCAGGATCCAAGATTTTCAGAATTGGTTCTGAACATAGTAAAAGTTTTATTTTATCAAAGGATTCCTGACATTCTGCAGACCATATGAATTTCACATCCTTTCGTAATAAATTATGTAACGGGTTCAGGATAATTGCACTGTGTGGTACAAACTTATGATGAAAATTAATTTTTCCAAGGAATTGACGTATATTCTTTTTTGTTTCTGGAACTGGAAAGTTTTTGACGGCTGTTAAGTAATCTTTCAGTGGTCTAACTGAATTGTTTTCTATTATGTGGCCTAAATATTTGGCATAGTTATTTGCAAAAATACACTTCGAAAATTTTAATCTAAACCCTTCTTTTTGTATTGCCTCTAGTAGTTTTGATATATGTAGTACATGTTCTTCAAAATTTTTCGAAAAAATTAAGATATCGTCTATAAAATTTACGGCAAAACTAGAGAGTTTGTATTTTCTTATGATGTTGCACAATATTCTTTGAAAAATAGCTGGAGAAGTCTTTAATCCAAATGGGAGACATGTCCATTGGAAATGGCCTTCTTGTGTAACAAATGCAGTTTTGTATCTATCTTGAATTTTCAAAGGTATGGACCAAAATGCTGAATTAATGTCCAATGTAGAAAAATATTTACAGTTTACAGTTTTTACCATTAAATCTTCAATCAACGGAAAAGGTTGTGCTTGAGGGACGACAATTTTGTTTAATTCTCTGAAATCTATACATAATCTTGTTTTTTTTTCGTCTTCTTTTTTATAAGCCAGAGTTACCGGAGCAGCAAAGGGACTGTAAGATTCCTCTATCAAATTCATTTTTAATAGCTTTGCTATTTGACTTTCAATTTCTTTTCTATCTTCAGCTGTGCATCTGTATGGACGTTTGTAACAGTATTTATCTACCATCAAGTCAATATGAGCTTCATAATCTTGTACAGTACCTACGTCATATTTATCCTTAGCAAAAACCGATTTGTATTTTTCTATCAACTTATCAATTTCTAATTTTTGATGTAGGTCGAGATGGTTTACTTCCATTTCAAATTCATTCAAATTTATATGTTCATTAAAATTTACTTCACAATTATTGTTTATGTATTTAGTTTCTTGTTCTAATATCTCAGTGTTTTTAAAAATATTCTCTTTGTTTTTGTCACCCAGTACATCAGGAATTTCGACATTTTTTGAATATTTTTTGTTTTTCTTATTCTCTTCATTTAAGATTATTTGCTTTTCTTTTGGATTGTTGCATTGTATGATCTTCAATTCTTCATTTTGTATTAACTTGAAATTTTTGATACAGTCCAAACCAATTAGAAAGTCATAATTAAAATTTTCATTATCTACTACAAAAATATCCATAATTCTTTCAATATTGTAGATTTTTATTTTTAGTGTTACCATACCTTTTGTTTTTTTCTCACCATTAATAGTCTTCAAGTTTACCATTTGTATACCACTTATATTGTCTTTTTGTTGTATCTTCAATAATTTTGAATTAATTAATGACACATTTGAACCGGAGTCATAAATTCCTGAAACATTTAAAGTGTCATTTAATAGTAACTTTACTTTTATTAATGGTGGCACCTCTAGTTTTTTGGATTTTTCTCATTCAGTTCAATTTCCAATTCTGAGTTATTTACAGTTTTCACAACTGCTTTTTGATTTTTCCCTTTAAACCAGCAATTTTCCTCAGGATGATAACGTTTCCCTCTTTTCTCGTTGAAACAGATTTGACACGGTTGCTTTTCTTCAATTTTTTTCGATTTAGCTTCAGAATACATATTATTCTTCTTATCATATTTATTCTTCCCAACAAGATGTTCTAGCTTTCCTATTTCATTGTAGAGATCTTTTGTTTCTTGTAAAATTCCTCTGTCAATTTTATCAGCCACATAATTTGGTAAGCCATATGCTATAAGGTCTATAAGTGTCCCAGTGTCAATTGATTTTCTCACATCCAATAACAATTTTTCTTTTTTTAAAGCATACTCAAGCAATGAACCTGCCTGATATTTAAAGCTTAGAGCATATCGAATAAGCATCCATCCTTTGTTTGCGAACGTTTTACAAAAATCTTCTTCCCATTTATTCCATTCTGATTCCACTGTAAGTTTCATTAGCATGCAACTATACCAATGTACACTGGAGTGTTCCATAAAGTTTTTTAAAATTTCAATCTTATTTTTGTCTTCGTCAATTTGAAAACGTTCACATTCTTTATTAAAATCTTTAATCCATTGGAATGCATTTGAGTTTCTGCCAGTGAATTTTTCAATCATGAAATCTTTTGCAATTTTTCCTAAATTTTGAGTTTCAGATGTTTTGTTTTGTTTTTCTTCGAGTAATTTCTCCAACAGTTTTTCCAACTTTTGATTTGAGCCACTAGGTATAGATTCAACCTTATTTGTTTTTTCCATAATTTCTTCCAGGTAAAAATCATTAAACTGCAAGTTTTGTTCCTTATCCAAATATACTTTTGTTATATTATCTGTCAAAGTTATCCATATCTTCCTTGTTTGGTGTCTTTTATTTAATGATTTTTTTACCTTGGCATAGTTTGGGGTGTTTGTAATTGCTTCATGAAAATGGGCAGGTTGAAAATCGACTGGTATTTCAAAAGTTTTTCCATCAGGTGTAGCTATAGAGGTTATGCATATAATGTTTGATTTTCCATCGGATGATGATTTCACAGTAAACTCAAACTGCAACTTTTCCATATTTCCCTTGAAATAAAGGCTTTAAATGTTGTTTTATAATGAGTTATAGGTATTTCTTTTTCAAAATAAAGACGAAATTGCGTTTCTCTGAAATAACAAAGTTTTTATTTACTATTTTACATTAAAACTATTACAATTAATTACCCAATACAATTTTGTTTTCACTTACCTGAAATAACAAAGAAACAACATTTAAAGCCTTTATTTCAGGTCTTCTTTTATATTTTTCAAAAGTTTATATTTTACAATAATTGAAACCGTTTTAACCTCACTTTAATACTTCGCAATGTCACAGCTGTCAGTTGTGACATGTGGACTTTGTAGGTAACGCGGCAAATTCAAACTATTTAATAATATTAAAAAAAAGTAAAATTTAAGAAAATCGACAATTAAAATTAATAAGTGATTTTCTTTACATACATATCAGATTTTTTATTGTTATAACAAGTATATTAATGTGATTATTTAATATGTATAATGTGGCTGTACTTCATAAAAAAATAAATAAATTAAACAATTGCTTCTTTCAACAAAAACAACATTAAGATTTTATCAGAAAGTTCGTTCACTAATAACATTGCACAGCTCGTCAATACAATCATGATTTCTCTGAAATCGAAAACGATAAGTCATAAAGTAAGCATCGACCGAAATCCTGATCCTTGTTTATTTGTTACGTAATTTCATTGATGTTTTGGGCGAAATAATGTTACTCAATGATTATATCATAACTTAAAAGCCGAAAAAAAATGGTTAAAACAAGTTTTAAGACGAATGTCAATTTTTAAGGGTTCGGTACTGACCTCAAAAGGAAAACGAAACCTTTATAATAACAATGATCGTTAAGTTGAAGCGCCTTGGCCATAAGTGTTTTTCGTATTGTGCAATATTGTCAAATAAAACATTTGACAAGTTCAATAGTATTTTTTCTTGCTACGCCGTAGCACGTAGCAGCTACGGGTACAGATGCAAAATGTCAAGGAAATGATGGTTTATGACTTTTTTTGATATTCAGGTGGAGATCCAATTGCTAGATTTGGACAAGTTGACGTTCGAGCACCACTGCGGGGGCGCTGTGATCGCGGAGAGGCTTGTGCTCTCGGCTGCGCACTGTTTCGACAAGGTACCTAATCAATGCAAATAAATCTTGAAATCTTAATACTAATAAAACATTCCAAAATAAGTAATTAAAGCATTCATAATATCATACAATATGATTTTCTTAGCTATGCGTTATCGAGTAGTAGACAGCGATTTCTCAACTAGTTCAAATTTATTTTGCCTACCCTTTGAAAGTAAATTTTGTTAATTATTGTAATGGAAAATGACGTCACTTTAAATGCTGACCTCATTTTTCAAATTTTGACGACTCTGTATGAAATATACAGGGAGAAAAAAGCAGCCCTTGACGAGTTTCTTGTCGGCTTGTCTTCTCGTTACAAGATTTGCGAACCGATGGCGTAGCTTCTTTGACATTCACAAGTGCTTGTAACAGCCTAGACTGAATAAATGAGTTTTGAATTTTGTGATGAAATTTATAAGAGGTGACATAAACACCCAGACCTGAGAGAAATAGAAAAGTTGGTTTTCTAATTAATCAAATCGTAGCAGGGGACCGATGTTAGGCCCACCATATACAGACGGAATCTGATTCGGAATTCCGAAATGGAATAAATGAAAATTTAGAACGGAAAATCACCGCATGTTTGTGGTGAGTCCATAGATTTGTATGGATTTACAGCGTTCCGAATGATTCCATTTCGGAATTCCGAATCAAAATTCTGTCCGTATGTTGCGTGCTTTAATCGTACTTTTATTAACCGACTTCAAAAAAAGGAGGAGGTTCTCAGTTCGGTTGTTCAATTTTTTTAGTAAAATCGTGATAGTTCTGTCTCAAAATATATTTCAAATGAATTCCCATTAAAACTTAGCTATCTCTTTTTAGCAACCTCTACAATTAGACCACCTACGTGTAGTGGTGGGTGAGCACAAACTGAAGGTCCAGGATAAGCATGAAGCCAGGTTCCATGCCGAGAAGGTGGTGCCACACCCGGAGTTTAGAAAAAGTGAGTTTAGTTAAACTGTGAGTTAGTGAGTCTGTGAGTTATTGAGTCTGTGAGTTAGTGAGTATGTGACTTAGTGAGCCTGTGTGTTAGTGAGTTAGTCCGGCAGTAAAACTGTGAGTCTGTAAGTGTGAGCTAGTGAGTTAAGTAGTGAGGTCCGGAAGGTAATGAGTGAGTTACGGGACTGAAATCCGGCCGTTGCGTTGGTTAGTCGCACTCACATAATAATATATTGTATCTAATTAATATGATGTAGTATACATACATATAATGTTAATAATTGTCATTTCATTGAAATAAGTTCGAAATTTCAATACGCCATTATAAGTAATGCCTTAGTCAAAGAATGCTACATTTGGGTGCTGGGCGCATTTGGCTGTAAACTTATTTAGCCCATGTTAAAGAATTAAATTTTATTAAAAAATATATACAACGTGTTACAAAAGTACCCCTAATGCCGAATATGGTAGATAGGGAGCATCAAACTGAACAACTTTTACTATGGGACCAACTTAGAAATCGCGAAAAAAAACAGCGGTTTCATACAAAAATTAATTACGAAAATATCAAAATCTATAAAACAGCTGATTATTTTTCGGGATTTCAGAGTTGGTCCCTTAGTAAAAGTTGTTCAGTTTGATGGTCCCTATCTACCATATTCGGCATTAGGGGTATTTTTGTAACACGTTGTATATGCGTTTTCTGTATAAATTAATAATATTTGGTTACAGACGGTCCCCACAGCAACGACATCGCCGTGGTAGTGGTGTCGCGCGGCGGTCGCGGCGTGCAGTTCGGTTCGCACGTGCGCCCCATATGTCTGCCGGAGCCTTTGCCCACTGCCGGGGACTGGTGCGCTGTCAGCGGGTGGGGGTACGAAGCAGGTACCGTTTATTTATTTTATTCTCTCTGCGATGGTTATTTAGGCTGTGGCCAGTCTTTGTTCTTTAGTCTGTAAGTTTCCAAGCAACGGTTGTTATATTTTTTTTTCCTGACTGATTCGTTCTTGTACAAAATTGCATTGCTACATTAAAATCTCTTGAAAAGGCTGTAATTCGTTTTACTTCCGCGACACTCTCTCTTGATCGTTCCCTCATAACTGAAAATCGTGATCACCGGCTGCTTTTACGATTTGCCTCCATCGGTCTCGGTCCATAGTTGAGGAGCGTCGGAACAGAAACCGATAAATCACATTTGTGTTTTTTGTGGACAAATGTAAAAAACTGGCCAAGTTCATGGTTTTCTAATTTAGAGTTAAACGAAATATATCATTTTATTGGTGTTAGAACCACTGTTTGGAAACCTAAATTCGGCATTCGTGACTGTAATACCTGTTGAGATATAAAAACAAAAAAAATGGATATATCGGTTTTTGACCAAACCAACTGGATATATCGGTTTTTGATAAAACACTGTAGGATGTATCGGTGTTTGATAAAACGCTGGTAGGAAAAATGGTAAGGATTTATCGGTATCTGTTCCGATCGCCATCGTTGTTTAGTACGATTAGTGTATTTATCGGTTTATGTTCAGATTCGGGTATTTCGAAGCCAGATCTAGAGCGGATTTAGCAGTTTTTGACCAGGTTACGTTAACCACAGAGCAAGATATGTACGAGAACAACCAATTGCCATCATAAAAATAAAAAAAATCAAAATGTGATCTATCGGTTTTTGTTCCGACGCTCCTCAGTTGCAGTACTATAGGGCGTGCACAGAAAAATTGTCAAAGAAATGAAGCCCAGTCGAACTGAAGTGTGTCGTTTTAAAGTTCATTCGATATTTAGTTCGTCGACTAAATGTTCGATCGAACATAAGTGTGTCGTTTTAGAATTCTTTCGATGTTCAGTTCATCGATCAAGTGTATTTCGGGATCAGGTTACGGACTCTGATCGAATTTGCTTGAGGAGGTTGCTATACTTGGTCAGACCATCTGGTTGGCGAACGACCTCGGGCTCTCTTACCTTCTATTCCACCAACTACGACCAGCTTTTCGAGACTTTCATCTCCTCTTCGCATTATGTGGCCAAAGTATGAGAGTACGCGATGTAAGCAGATTATTTTATTCAATGACTTCAATCACATAGACGAGCTGTTCAAAATTAAAATTGTGTCACAACCAACCTTCGCGGCGCATCAACTGTTCCTCTCGGTCGCTCGCAATAGACTAAAGGAATTGCGGTGCATGCACCGTAACTTAATGAGCAATTTTTCGGTACTGTACAGCCTGTCTAGTGTAGTATACATATGTCTTTAATTTTATTTATAAATTTTGTATAGACACAATTTTTAACAGAAAAGTAGTAGACAGAAGCCTGTTCATCATTTTCATCAATTAATCCTACCGCTGGGGATTGGTTTGCTGTTAGTGGGGGTATGAAGAGGTTCTATTCATCATTAACCGACTTCAAAAAAGGAGGAGGTTCTCGGTTCGATTGAATTTTTTTATCTTGATTATTCTAGCTACACGATGCAAGCTAAGCCGCACTGTCAATGCTGATTAATCCTTCAAGTGATGACAGTTATTTTAAACGACGGATTTCAACCGATCCGATCTTTTAATTTTTGTTTTTGTATCAAGCACGAAAAAAACAATCATGGCGCTCTCCATTGCTTCTGTTTTATGACTTCCACGTTTATTTTTTATACTATGCATCATACCTTAACCATCAGCCATTTTAATGTCCCCACTGCTGGGGCACAGGCCTCAAGGGTGGATAAAGAGAATGGGCCATGACCCACCACCACGCAGGCCCAATGCAGATTGGTGGGTGCTAATGACTGCACATGCAGCCGGGACCAACGACTTAACTTGCCTTCCGAAGCACGGAGGAGCTCGGGATAATTTATTGGTCACCCATGCCATGACCGACCTTTGCGAAAGTTGCCTAACCAAAATAAATTAATTTTTACCACTCATCATAAATTAATCACACAATAATAATATAAATCCCGCATTTTAAATAAAACTCGAGCAGAAATCCACGCGCTCATTTGTGCACAACTAGCATTATGCGACCATCTACGCGAGTTTGCCGACGCTACGGCTGGCCGACGGACCGTGCGCGTCTCAGTCCCATTCTCATCGCACGCGGGTTATAGCTTAATATGAGAACTACCATAAAATGAACATCCGTAACAAAAAGCTAAATTAAAAGCCTTTAAATTTAATTAAAGCAATCAATGTCGGAACGCCAAATGGCTCCTAAAGTTTTACAAGGAAAAACCTAATGAATCAGTACTTATAAATTATTATATTTGTGTTACACGATGTACGCTGAATTAGTGTTTATTTCGTTCGCAGAAAGCACAGAATCGTTTGCGCCAGTTCTGAGGGCCGCTTCAGTGCCGGTCCTGGATCTGACTACATGCAGAAATAATCAAGTCCTGGGTGGAAGGCAGCAAGCCATTTTGGACTCTATGCTTTGTGCAGGTAAGGTGCATTTTGTTAAATTTTAGGTGAATTAAAGTTTTACAATAATTCACCTAAAATTAAAATACTAAATAATATACTAGGAAGAAAATTCGACTCGTCACCGGATCATATTCTCAGGCAGGAATCGAACCCGCGATCGTTGGAAGTCTGGTCCAATGCTCTTCCATCTAAGCTACCGAGTCATTAGTGGCATCGTCGAAATTCTTCTAGTATATCCCACTCTTACAGTGCCAGCCAGCCTTATATCACAATGGTGAGATGGCGCTGGCTTGCAGCGTAAGAGTTGATATACTAGGAGAAATTCGACGTTCCCACTAGTGACTCGGTAGCTCAGCGGTCAGAGCATTGGACCGGATATCCAAAGGTCGCGGGTTCGATTCCCGTCCGAGAACATGATCTGGTGCGAGTCGTATTTTTTCTAGTATATTATTTGGTATTAGTGTATGTGTGTGTACTTATTCAAAATACATTAACTGTTTTATCTACTTCTGTATTATGCTGGAAACCTACGTTATGTTATGAGATGAGGATAAGCCGTTAATCATTTGCATGATCTTTTATTCCATGGACCTCGTCCCCCAAGTAGTCTCTCTTTGCATTCCCATTCAGCTACCCCATACCGCCAAGATTTCACCGTTCCTTTGAGATCTGATCAAAACACTGTTGAAAATGGTGTTCAAAACACTTACCAAGCCCATGCACCATCTTACCAGCTTCCATTGGAGACCTTTTTCACCATAACTTTTTTGCTTGTTAGTTTAGCGCCATCATCACCCCATCCCAGCAGTGTTGCTTACTCCCGTAATTTTACTTCCTGTCACGCTACCAACCTCATTTTTATCGGTCTGTTTCATGCAGTTTTTTCGCATTTCGCGACACAGGGTATCCCAAGCATTCGCCTTCAACAGTAGCTGTTGTCTAATGTATTTTTTTTCTAACAGGAGTATTATCAGGTGGAGTAGACGCTTGCCGAGGAGATTCCGGGGGTCCTTTAGCTTGTAAACCAGGGAACAGATGGCAACTACACGGAGTAGTGTCTTGGGGATCTGGATGTGCAAGACGAGCGAGACCGGGTGTTTATACTAGAGTAGCTTCCTATGTTCAGTGGATTAAGGACACAGCTGCCAGTTTGGGACATAAGATTTCTTCGTAAATAAGTACTTAATGATATTTTATAGTTATCTAAAATTTGCTTTTCGTATAATAAAAGTGAGTGTATTTATAACTAACTCACTGTTTTAATGTACGAGTCAATGTGCGCAAGGCAGTGAGTTAGTAGGCACAACTGTGAGTTACTCACTAAAACGCGAATTCATGTAAAGAATTATAAAGTTCGTTATTATGTACACGGAATAGTTTCTCAGGGATAGACAATTCTCTTTTAAAAAAGTCTTGAATTATTCCTTCTACTTCGGCCAGTAGGGTCGTCAAAATCTCTTCCTTGGGCGATTTGGTCTTTAAAGTGTACCTTAGGGCGGTCTTAACAGTTCGGACCAGGCGCTCCCAGGCCCCTCCCATAAAAGGTGATGCAGGGGGAATAAAACGCCACTCGATCTTGTGGTTTGTAGCGTACTCGCGCACGGTAGGAAAACATAGACAAAAGCACTTAATTTCTAAGTTTATTTGAATAAAAAAAATTTCAATTTCAACTGGATGTACAAGACGAGCTAGACCAGGGGTTTATGCTAGAGTAGCTTCTTATGTGTAGTGGATTAAAGACACTACTAGGACGCTGGGACTTAAGATGTCTTCGTAGATATTGCTTTATTGCGACGAAAACAATAATTAAAAGATAATGCTTTTAGTGAGTAATTTTGTTATCTAAACACTCACAGTTTAAGCCGTTTGTGGCTTGTGAGATAGTGAGTCAATAAGCACAACTGTGAGTTACTAAGTAAAACATTACATCACTGATTAAAACTCAAATGCCATAATGTGAAAATGCAGTGAGAATATAAAAAGTCCCCATCAAGGGGATTTATTTATTTACAAATAAAATAAATAAATATTTGACAACATCACATACATTGTTCCGATTCCAAAGTAGCTAAAGCACCTGTGTTATGAAAATCAAGGACAACAGTGGTATCACAAACACCCAGACCTGACACAATATAGAAAAGTTCATTTTCTAAATTGACCCAACCGGGGATCGAACCCGGGACCTCAGAGATGGCGACACCTTGAAAACCGGTGTACAAAGCCACTCGACTACGGCGGTCGTCGTCTGAAATACAAGACTAATAAAATACTAAGTGGATGTAGCTATCTTTTAGGCAAAAGTTTGCTTGTGTTAGGTAGCACTGCTCTTCCATAGCATGGTTACAAACAGACTATTTTAAACCACCTATTAAAATTCAAGGGCGGACTTAATGCTTAAAGCATTCTCTTACAGTCAACCAATAACAAAAAAGACATTCATGAATGCGATACAAACAAAATAATTTAACAAATGATAAGCATCTTTTAAGATTGTAGGTAATATGGGCAATTACGAGATTTAGATGTTAGCAAATAGTGAGTGATTCAGTGAGTGAGCAGCTCAGTGAGTGAGTGAGTTAGTTGTATTAAATATTACTCTCTGTTATAAATAAGTTAAGTCTTAAGTTTATTGAGGCTTTGTAGAGGCGTGATATAAAACTGTAATCTTAAAATGAATACGTTATTTAATATAATTGTGATTTTTCTTTAAGGGGCTGACATGAGCCAACTAGCGCCACCAGTCGATTTTATTTTATTTATTCTAACTAAGCCCAATTTCTTAAAAAAGGAATCAGTCAAGGTTTTTTTAATAACGTCTCATATTTATTGAATAACTTTACACAGTTTGGAAAGGCATTCAAACAGTTTAAAACGCGATTTTGTTAAAAGTTGCCACTGTTGGTTCAAACCCGTTTTTAAACTATTGCACGCATTTTGTAATGTTGTAACGTTATTCAAAAAACATTAGACGTCATTCACAAGACCTTGACTGATTCCTTGTTTAAGAAATTGGGCTTATTTAGAATAAATAAAATAAAATCCCCTTAAGGGCCGGTTTCACAATGAAAAAGTAGGTTCTGAGTAACTTACTTGACAGATGAATTGACATATTTTTCATATAGTACAACTGTCAAATCATCTGTCAAGTAAGCTACTCAGAACTTATTTTTACATTGTGAAACAGGCCCTAAATCTTAATTGAGAGTTTCAAATCGTAAGAAACTATTTTATTTTACTATTTAGTTGGTTAAGTAATATTTGGGAATATTTTGTTACCACATTTTTTTTTTATTAAAAATAACTCTCGGACTAAAATAACAACCACACTTAAAATTATATTTATTATTATTATGATTAATAAAATTACAATGCGATTAAGTTAACAATGTACAGTCACGTCTATAAATATGTGTACAGTTTAGAACTTTGTCACTCTAAGCTATTGCTTTTTTGAACAGAAATCAATCACAATTGACAACTACAGCAAAGTGATAAAGTTCTAAACTGTATATATATTTTTAGACGTGACTGTACAACAGAAATGACCAACTTCAGAACGCTTGCTGTACAAAACGATGTATTTTAATCTGTAAAAACTCCTTGCCATTTCTCGAGTTAAGTAGCCGCTTTGTTGTACACACGACAGCACCTCTCGGACTATACATGTTAACCTTGAGACCGCCGCGCGCCGCCGTTATGCCCTACGTAATGTTGCCGCCTTTATGCCGCCTTTATGCACTACGTAATGTTGCCGCCTTTATGCCGCCTTTATGCACTACGTAATGTTGCCGCCTTTATGCCGCCTTTATGCACTACGTAATGTTGCCGCCTTTATGCCGCCTTTATGCACTACGTAATGTTGCCGCCTTTATGCCGCCTTTATGCACTACGTAATGTTGCCGCCTTTATGCCGCCTTTATGCCCTGTTTTCGCAGTTTAACTGTATAACCTGACGTGCTGTCGTGTGTAGATTATTAAATAAATCGCATAGTATTGTATAATTAGTCAATTTACTAAATATTTAGAATAAGCGATACCATTTTAAATCATTTGTTCGCACTTGGTCGGATTCGCAAAAAGTCGAAAGACAGTAAAAAATAAAAGTTTTTTAAAATAAACTTTATTAGTAGGATTTAAAAAAGGTCAAATTCTCATTAAGAATATACATTTTTTTCTAGTTTCTTTTACTATTATTTATTTATAATATTATTAATTAAATAGGTTATATTTTGATACAAAAATTAAAACAAACACAACATAAATTATGCATATTGTGGTCACTGGTAGATACATAAATTAATTAATTATCATTTATAATAATATTGATGTGTTTTAGTTATGTATTAACTTTATTTTTCTTTTCGTATTTTTTATGAAATATTTAAAACAATTTCAGCAATAATTTAAGTCCCTGAAATAAATGCCAAAGATTATTTTTTATTATGAAAAGTATTATTTCAATTATTCTAGTTAAGTTAAAATATTATTAGGACATAATTTAGGAACTTATTATGTCAGCAAGGCAAAATATGTGTATTAATTATATTATTGACATGTAATTTTATAGAATGCCTTACATATTAAAATTTAATAAATAAATAAAAGAATAAATAAATTTAAATTACTGTTATGTTGACTTTTTATTCAATACCTTTTTTTAGGGTTCCGTACCAAAATGGTAAAAAGGAACCCTTACGGTGCGACTCAGTCTGTCTGTCTATCACAGCTGTATATTTCGAGAACTACTAATGCCATCAACTTGAAATTTGGAATAGTTTTAGATGACGTTTTCCCAACTATTTTGCAAATAAGAGAGAAATAAAAATATTGATATATTTTTTGCAAAAGGGACTGAGAGGGGGTCTTAAAAATTGAAGTGAGGCTACTATAAGACATAATATGGGGTATCATATGAAAGAGCGCTGCTTGCATTTTTTTAAACCGCATAGTTTTCGACTTTTGATGAAAAATGTAAAAAAAAATACCTGCAATTATTTTACGTGATAGAAGTTTATATAAAGATTATACATATTTGTAAATATCGTTCCATCTGATAAAGCTATCAGCTTTTTCGCGTCCATTTTTCTTGTCAGCTAAAAGACGTCACAATGGGTGGTAGGATAAAAGAATTGACTATTTAAAAATGTTCAGTTGAATGTCGAGGTTAATTCCTTCTACATTGGTGAGATGGCGCTGGCTTGCAGCGTAAGAGTTGATATACTAGAAGAAATTCGACGTTCTCACTAGTGACTCGGTAGCTCAGCGGTCAGAGCATTGGACCGGATACCCAAAGGTCTCGGGTTCGATTCCCGTCCGAGAACATGATCTGGTGCGAGTCCTATTTTTTCTAGTATATTATTTAGTATTGAATAAAGAAAATTTCAATATCCTCTGATTTCATCTTAGATTTCCATCACAATGTAGGTACACACGACGGCACCTCAGACTATACATGTTGACCTTGAGACCGCCTTTATTTCCTACGTAATAAAAGCTGTTTTCGCAGTTTAACTGTATAACCTGACGTGCTTTCGTCCGTACTGCCGTAATAATCATGACATTTCAACCCAAAACACGTGAACTACTTTCATTTTACGTGATAGATAACATAATTACGAGTGGGGCAGGGTGTCACAACATATAATAATGTTCTATTAACATATGACCCTATGTAATGAATCTGATAAGGTTACGCAATACATATAATATAGGTATCGTAATTTGGGAATTTTTTCATGTTTTTTTACTGACTTCTTCTTCTTTTTTTTTGTTATGGCAATCTACTTTCCTCTTGGAAGTAATTTTTGCCAGTGTCAAGTGTTAAATAGTTCAGTGGTAGATATTGTTTAATTTTTCATTAGAATGCGGGTGCATCGCATTCCAATGCTGCTTGGAGCATTTGGCACCAAGTATATCAAGACAGTTTACTCGGTTAGTTCTGCCGAGGAAGCCACCACTTCAATAAAAGTCTCAGCTTCACACAACCAAGATCGCGCCTATTTCAATTATCCCACATATTGTTCAGTTGCGTAGACACTAAGCTCTCATGGCGGAGCTTGACATACAGGAGGCTTACTACGATTCTTACCAGTTTAGGTCCTAAAATGAACTGCACCGCTATGTGACAGCGGTGTCAGCAGACAGCGATTCAACTTTAGTTCATAACCTAATAGACTACAGGCCCGTGTCCAAAAATTATGAAATTAAATGATATAGTATTAAAACAGTATGAAACTGATGCCGTACAGAATGAGATGACCAAATTTACCCTGGAAATTGTCGGAAAATCAAAAAAAATTACCGACTTTATTATTTTTCATGGATCTATCGATGGTAAAAATGCCGTACAAAAATATATGACCAAAATGTACTCACTCTACCTGCACTTTTGAATTCTCACCAGCACTCAGTTGGACAGCTTACAAGTGACGGCATAGTGCTGAATCGTATTATTTTATGCTCTTATATCGTCCTATATTGTGACCTGGTGGTTCATATGACCCATCCATTTTTTGGACACGGGCCTGGGGGTCTAGCAAAAGTAACATTTGCAAATCTTCGTTATCGCTTCGCTTTTGAAACATGTATGGGATTGACATAAGGTTTCGTTATCAATTGAAATTTGAAACGTCAAATCCATACATTTTTCGAAGCGAAGCGATAGCGGAGATTTGTAAATTTTACTTTGGCTAGACCCCCTGTAGTCTATAAACTGAATCGCTAAGCCGTATGTCATTCATTATTTGTTCATACAAGAACAGACTCTATAAAGGAGAAAATAAAGGTTTTTTGCCGAGGGCACCGGCGCCCTCTCACCCGATTTTGCTTCACTTTCGCTTCGCGTGACACTGACACCCCGGTGTTCAGTTTGGGAACCTAAACTGAAACGCAATCGCTTTATAACAGTTGATGGTAGGCATCGTGATCGTATTCGACCAGCAGCTCACAGCAGCAGTTCCAGCACCGTACTGCGGCCACCTCCTGACGAATCCATATACGAACCTTCAGCTCACCTGCCCATACTCAAAAGTACTACTCTAAGTTACTCGACCTCCGTGGTCGAGTGGCTTTGTACACCGGTTTTTAAGGTGTCGCCATCTCTGAGGTCCCGGGTTCGATCCCCGGTTGTGTCAATTTAGAAAACGAACTTTTCTATATGGGCTCAGGTCTGGGTGTTTGTGATACCACCGTTGTCTCTGATTTCCATAATACAAGTGCTTTAGCTACTTACTTTGGAATCGGAGCAATGTATGTGATGTTGTCAAATATTTATTTATTTTTCTAATTATTTCTCATATTCGGAAAGTGATGTACATTTGAACTGAGCAGCGGGTTAAAAACTCTACGTTCCACTCTAGGGTATAAAAGAATTTTAAAAATAGAACTGAATTTGGTTACATAGTCAACCATAGAGTTGGAGAGTTGGGCGGAGCGGTGACGCGGGGTATTTCAAATTTGAAATAAGAAATAAATAAATATAGTCTACCTATGTAATTACTAGTTACATGTTTTTATTAATGAATATTTTGAAAAAACTAAGATTTTTTTACTTTCCTTATATTTGAAATGAAAAAAAAAAACAAATAAACAGCCGAACATAGAACCTTTTTGAATTTGGTTAAAAAGTAGAGTGTTTAACACGGGTAAAAGTCATCAATTCCATACCCAAACTATAGCCCTCACTAAGCTCGGTCGTCTAAATGCTTCCTTTTGACCCTTAACTACTTCTAACAATCTACAATTTTTATTGCATGTTTTATAAATACATGAATATCATTGATAACTTACCTATGATGTCCAAGTTGTATGTATGGTGTTAATTTACTAAAACTTAACATATTCACTTCTAAGACTTTCGCGCGTACAGTTCATTAGAAATAAAACAGTTTTTACGGATTACAGCGCGTATATTATTAGTTCAGGTGTCGTTTTAGAATTATTTCGTTTGCATTTATTGGTTTTTTGAATTCCCGACGTTCCGACACCTTTCCAGGGGCCTTGGTCACGAGAGGAAGCAAAAAGGCTGCTCATATTTTAATGAAATTACCCGCTCGAAACTTTATAAAAATGTATTCAAGTTAATTAAATTATTTTATAGCTGCGTTCTGTCGAGTTTATATAATGAAGTGCAGTTAAGTGCACATAATGACACTTTTACTAAAGGACCTATTATATTTTGTCTGTAAGGCGCCTGTATTTTAATCTGCATGAGACAGGGTTGTGAACTTGCGACCTTTACATCTAAGATAATTAAATGGTATTAATTAAGTTGGATATAAGAACAATTGCCATTTGTAAGCTTGAAGAATTAATTTTAAACGAATACTTTAAAGCTTAGCGCATGCTGCACCCAGCTAGCGAAACAACAAAGTTAAATACAACCTCGTGTGAGAAAGGGACACATAAAACATGTAAAATGAGCCTACCTGAGTGGTGCAGTGGTCAACATGCCGGTCTACCACGCAAGAGGTCCCGGGTTCAACCCGGCCGGGCAGAAATTGAAATGATGAATTTTAATTTCTGTGACGGGTCTGGGCGTTACTATGTATAATAAATATACAAGGTGTTACAAAAATACCCCTAATTCCGAATATGGTATTTAGGGACCATCAAACTGAACAACTTTTACTATCGGACCAACTCTGAAATCGCGAAAAAAAATTCAGCTGTTTCACACAAAAAATAAAATCGAAAATATCAAAATGTATGAAACAGCTGATTCTTTTTTCGCGATTTCAGAGTTGGTCCCATAGTAATATACAGCTCTGAAGTTGGTCACTTCAGTTGTGCATTGTTAAATTAATTGCCTGGGAAACCCGGGACTGCGTCTTACTCGAGTGGGCTACTAAACCACAAAGGTGGTTAAATATTAGTTTAAATTATTAGTACCTATCCTAATAGATACCACTTGTTTTATATACAGACCGATTCGCTGTTTAACCGTTGTAAGTGTATGTTCGCGTGCCCCTTGACTTTAGTAGCTTTATCTCGTTTACCCACGTGAGGGTAAACACGTGACTAAACTAAGATATTATGTTATTTTATATCACTTTTAAGAATTAGATACATTCACTGGCGGACTAAGACTTTTTGATGCCCGGGGTGATCTTTAATTTTGGGCCCCTGGCGCCTTCCAGATTTGAATTAACTGAATTAAACACAATGCAGATGCTAACTCAAATTGTAATGAATATTTTTACAATGTTAAAAGCGTTACAACGAGTGCAAACAAATTATAATAATTTTAAATTATGTTTTCTAATACACTAAATTTATTAATTACGTCATCAAAATCCAAAACCGACGCTGCTTTTCTTTCTATGGACAAAATAATCTATTTTTGTCTATGCCAATCTGGGGCCCCCATAGGTGTGGGGCCCGGGGCGGACCGCCCCCACCGCGCCCTTAGTCCGCCAGTGGATACATTTACCATTTCTACGGTTATTTGGTTGCGATAGAGATACCTGCCCCCCATCATGACCCCCGAAACACTAAACGTTTGTATCGCGTGATATGGCGTTTTATCGACACTCGATTGTCAACATCCATTGTCTTTTGAGAGTTAAAAGTGATAAATCGCTTTATCATATCGTGTTTCGGTGCTTGGGGGCTGCATGACCACTGAAACACGAACACTCATACAGGGTGTTTGATAATAGGGTTATAAAGCTATGGTAGGTAGGTATAGATAGGGATATATGCATATTATACGGAAAACTACTATAAATCTTGAAAATGTATCATTTTTTTTTCTTTTTGTAATAAACTGCATAGTGGCCACCCTAGACCAAAATTTCGTTTTACTTCTGCCCATTAATAGGATTGATTATCAATAACAATAGTCTATTTGCATCTAGGGATGTCACTTTGCAGTTTTACAACAAAGAAATATAAAAACACACATATGTCATAGTTTTCAGGGTTTATAATATTAGGTTTTTATAACCAAACACCCTGTAGATAGCGTTTTATCAACACTTACAGATGCGCAGATAAAGAATAGGATTAAAAATGGCGTCGTTCATATTCACTTCTCGCTCTCACACTAAACGCCACACCTATGGCACTCTCACTCCCACTCATTGTGGAAAGCGCGGTGAGCCGCCATTCTCGATCCCATTCTTTATCTGCGCAGGTTGAAGCTATCTATTGTCTGTTGACAGCTGTTAAGTGTGGTTAAATCGCTATATATCACACACATCGTATTTCGGTGGTCACGATGGCCTAACTAAATGGTTATTATAATTACTTATTGAATTAACTTGAGGAGCTCGGTGGCGCAGTGGTATAGCGCCTGGCCCATCGATTGCGGAGGTTAAGCAACTTTCGCAAGGGTCGGTCATGGGATGGGTGACCAAAAATTTATTATATCGAGCTTCTCCGTGCTTCAGAAGGCACGTTAAGCCGTTGGTCTCGGCTGCATTTGCAGTCGTTAACACCCAACAATCCACATTGGGCCCGCGTGGTGGCTTATGGCCCATAGTCCTAATCCACGCATATGGAAGGCCTGTGCCCCAGCAGTGGGGACATTAAAAATGGCTGATGATCCAATTATTCTTCATAAGCTACAATCTCCTACCAAACTTGCTAAGCAAAAAATATGCCGTATAAACTTACCTTCTAAGTATGATAAGGCGCGCCCTTCTTGCCCGTGGTCCACCTATTAAGTTCACGGGTGTAACAAGTAAAACCCGGACTAAGTTCACGGGTGTAACAGGTAAAACCCAGACACTATTTGTGTTTTTATTCTATTGTAAAAATTTTTTCAAGTGCGTCCGGGTAAAATTCTTTATTTCACTAAAATGTCCGGGGTTTTTAAAATGTTTGTCCGGGTTCCGTAATTTAGGCGATGGCAGGCCTTTAGGCCGAATGCACGGACACTCAAAAAACACTTTTGAACGAGTATGTAAGTAATGTTTTCTTAATAAGTATTTTTACTTGTCATGTACCATTTCATTAAACGTTGAAATGTCGCTTTATCATCTTGTTTTTAACCGACTTTAAAAAAAAGGAGGAGGTTATCAAGTCGACGGTATTTTTTTATTTTATATCGTATATAAAGGGTGTTTTTTTTAGAGGTATAGAACTTTAATTTGGCATTACTTTTCAAGATGGCGACCGATTTGACAGCTGTCAAGTGATTTATTCTCAGTTTGGTTTGGCAATTCATCATGAATAGACTCACGCAGCAGTTGTGCAGTTTTATTTCGATTTATTGAAAGACACGTTTGGTGACTGCCTAATTTCACGTTTTGGACCTGTGAATTGGCCTCCAAGATCTTGTGATTTGACACCGCTAGACTATTTTCTGTGAGGCTATGTAAAGTCATTGGTCTATGCGGATAAGCCACAAACGCTTGACCATTTTCACACGTACACTCACTAACAACTCACACAAACACACACACACACACATACACACACACACACACACACACACACACACACGCAGACACACACGCACTTATCTTCATTTTACCCAATAAGCGTCTTATTGTAATTATTAAGGTGTATCTCTACTCATAATCTGTATACCGATATTTTCAAGCATGGTATTTTGTTTTGTGCCAGCGTTAAGAGGGGGGAGCACTGGTTTTCTGAGATACAGGCTCCGGCCTAGTTCAGATACCAGTCTCTCCACAATCTTGTATCATTAATTTTCAATACCTACAATAATATGTATTATATAATGAGATTGTGTGGAGAACAAATAAATCTTTATTATTATTATTATTATTATTATTTGGAAGACAACATTCGCCGTGTTATTGCCGATATACGGCCACAAATGTTGGAAAATTCACCGAAAATTGGACGTCCAGATTGGACTACATCCGAGCCAGCCGTGGCAGGTATTATTATTGGTATTGGTATTGGTGGTGGGCACTTTTCTCCGCATTTAGACCAATTTGGTCCGTTATGCGTGAAACCTCATAGCATCGGTATGGCTAATCGAGCCATCCCAGCTCCTTCCAGAAGCGCAGAAGCCTCCTGGGACGTTCACAGGCTTCTAGGAGCGACCTCACCTCTGTGAGGATTTCTGCCCGTTGTGTGGCCAGCCCCACGCACTCCAGGATCACGTGGGCGGCTGTTTCCTCTGCCTCCAGGCATCCCCTGCATAGAGGACTGTCTGTCGCATTCATGATGAATAGTTGTCGGTTTAAAGCTAGGTGACCTGTAAGTGTACCTACAACTATCCGGAGGTCTGGACGATTGAGGCTGAGCAGCCTGCGGGTCACACGCGGCGAAACTGCAGTCATCGCAATCTTAGACTGTCTACAGCTTGTTAGATCTACCCAACGAGTATTGTGTGCAGCACGAGTTCGTTGTCCTACCCATGAGCGTAGTTGGCTGAACGGGAGTGGCAGAATGGGTATGGGTCCTGCCACTGTTGTGGAAGATCCTATTCTAGCCAGCTCATCGGCGGCATCGTTCCCGTGTGATCCACTATGCCCTTTAATCCATTGTAGGATTACTCCGTTGTTGGATGCCAAACGGTCCAAAACTTGGTGGCATTCGAAGACGATACTGGAGTTGATCGTGCTGGCTTCCAGTGCTGTTAGGACGGCCATGCTATCAGTCAGTATGCGGATGTTTAGTCCCTTCACACCTCTAGACAGGGCCGTAATAGCGGCGTTTATTATAGCAACACATTCGCATTGAAATATCGAACTGTGTTGGCCTAGCGCTAGTGATATTTTGATATTTAGGTCTTGAGAGAATACTCCAGCTCCAGTTCCAGTCCCCATTTTGGAACCGTCCGTATAGATTCGGACTTCATGTATGCCAGAGTAATCTCGGTCGCTTTCAAATAACTGGATTTGGTATTTCTTTAGGAAAATATATTGCTTGGGGATCCTGTCGCATGGGGCAGCGATTAGTGACTCATGTTTCACTAAGTTATTCCACAATATGGAGTGAGGACCCTCTCGGTTGTACCACAGTCCTAAGTGTTTAAGCCTTATAGCAGCCATGGAGGCTTCTTGTTGTATAAACAGGTCCAACGGTGTTAGATCCAGAGCTACTTCTAGGGCGGCTGTGGGGGTAGTTCGCAGCCGTGGCAGTCATATGCCAGAAATCATATCTAAAATGTAATGCCACAAAATAAAAAAAAATCATGTCAATCGAATAATCCATCGTTGTTTTATTGCAATTTAAAGTTCTATACCTCTAAAAAAAACACCTCTACTTACCTAAGTACCTAATTACGTGCTAAGCTGTAATTTTTTATTCCGCTATAGCTACTCATTGATGCCTGTTGTAAGTATATATTTTGCTATCAATGCTGAGATAGTAATGTAAAAAAAGAAAGTTCCTGTCAGCTATCACATTAGGCCACAAACACCCACACTCGTTTTTATCAATTCAATGCTGTAAGCTGAAAGGCAAAGAGTTTTCATTTTCTAATTAATTTATTTTGACAAAGAGCCGTGGTCGAGTGGCTTTGTACACCGGTTTTTAAAGTGTCGCCATCTCAGAGGTCCCGGGTTCGATCCCCGGTTGGGTCAATTTAGAAAACGAACTTTTCTATATTGGCTCAGGTCTGGGTGTTTGTGATACCACCGTTGTCTCTGATTTCCATAACACAAGTGCTTTAGCTACTTACTTTGGAATCGGAGCAATGTGTGTGATGTTGTCAAATATTTATATTTATTATTTGCATAATTGGGGTGGAATGTCGACGACGCTCCGTGGGTAGCCCCCGACAAGGTGGACCGACGATCTGGGGGCTGATTACGTTACTCTGGTTCAGTTACATTGCTGCTTTAAGTAAGATAGTTGTCACATTGGTTCTCACTAAAGCAGCAATGTGACTGCGATTTCTGTCAGAGTTGATTGCAACAAAGTTACATAATCAGGTGGCTGGTACGCCGTCGCGGGAAGCCGCTGGATGCACAGGACCAATGGAGTGGAGATACTTGGGGGAGACTCATACTCAGCAGTGGGAGTCGTGCGGCTGATAGGTATGAAACAAGCACTTTTAAATGTCAAAGAAGCTACGCCAACGGTTCGCAAACCCTAAGCGGGAGACCTTGTAACGAGAAGAACCGGCAAGAAACTCGTCAAGGGCTGCTTTTTTCTACCGGTATATTTCATACAGTCGTCAAAATTTGAAAAATGAGATATTTTCAAGCATACCACCGTTATGAAAATGTTAAACAACTTAATTTATCGGAGTGTGTGACCATTTGCGAATGGGACCAAATGCGAATGGGACCAAATGCGAATGGGACCAAATGCGAATGGGCCCTAATGCGAATGAGAACTAATGCGAATGGGACCAAATGTGAATGGGACCAAATGCGAATGGGACCAAATGCGAATGGGACCAAATGCGAATGGGACCAAATGCGAATGGGACCAAATGCGAATGGGACAGAATGCGAATGAGACCTAATGCGAATGAGAACTAATGCGAATGGGACCAAATGCGAATGGGACCAAATGCGAATGGGACCAAATGCGAATGGGACCTAATGCGAATGAGACCTAATGCGAATGAGACCTAATGCGAATGGGACCAAATGCGAATGAGACCTAATGCGAATGGGACCAAATGCGAATGGGACAGAACGCGAATGGGACCTTTTCTGAAATCGTGACGAAATGCGAATGGGACAAACTGCGTCAAACCCATTGGATCACAATCCCCTTCACATGCTGCTCTAATGACAGAATGACAGACAAAAAGATTGATGAAAACCAAAATGTGTTGGAAGAAAAATTGATATTTACGAAAATTCTCTTCCAACATCCAAAAATTGATAGCAAACACATAGCAAACAACAAAATGACAGGTCTACACTATCTACACTAGCGCCAAGTTAGCGGTAGTGCGCTGACTGGTGGATGGTTTGTGAATCAGCAAAATTATCCTGCCATTTCAAAGTAGCTTAAGCACATGTGTGATGGAAATCAATTCCACATAAAACCGGACAAGTTCAAAAACTTGGAACGCTTCCGGTTTAACTCCGGTCATTCCGGCTCCGGTCATGTTTCAGTTGATATTTGGTCATGTTTCAGTTGATCTTCATCATGTTTCAGTTGATCCTCGGTTATGTTTCAGTTGATCTTTGGTCATGCTTCAGTTGATCTTCATCATGTTTCAGTTGATCCTCGGTTATGTTTCAGTTGATCATCGGTCATGTTTCAATTGATCTTCGGTCATGTTTCAGTTGATCTTCGGTCATGTTTCAGTTGATCTTCGGTCACGTTTCAGTTGATCTTCGGTCATGTTTCAGTTGATCTTCGGTCACGTTTCAGTTGATCTTCGGTCATGTTTCAGTTGATCTTCTGTCATGTTTCAGTTGATCTTCGGTCATGTTTCAGTTGATCTTTGGTCAAGTCTCAGTTGATCTTCGGTCATGTTTCAGTTGATCTTCGGTCACGTTTCATTTGATCTTCGGTCATGTTTCAGTTTATCTTGATCTTCGGTCTAATCCGCTGCAATCTACCTACACGAATGGTGACTTCCCAGACAAATAAGCGGAAAAAATACTACACACGCAGAATATGGGTTCTCTATGGGTATATTTTTTGTGTCTTATAAAATGACTTTATTTTTTTTAAATCTGCCGCCATTAACGGTGTTCCGGCAGAGGTAAAATAGCCAGTTCCTCAGTGGTTGAGGATTCCAGATGAAGAGTGCTTTCACCTTCGGCCTTATCGTCACTTAAACTAGATTAGATGAAGGCCAATGCCGTAGTTGTTAAAAAAAATAAAAATAACCAGTTTAAGGCGCCTACTCTGCTCGTCAAATAATTATAATCTTTATTGACCCCAGTATGAATTTATAATAACAAATAGTCGATACCTATAGCTTATTTTATCGCAACCAGGTCATTCCGATATACGCAACATAGAAGTGAGCACTTGTCCCTAATTTTATTATCGAAATACGCTAATAAAATGGGAATTAAAACGGAAGCGTAAAATATTTGGCGCGCATTCGAACTTTTTCAAGTTTTCGAATGACGTTTCGTTTTGTTTTCATGGCATAGATCCTTTTTGTTGAAACTTTTTAAATTTCGAAATTGTTATCAAACCTTTTTGAAACTGACTTTTTTTTAAGACTAAAGTGAAGTGAAGCAAAAGGTTTTATAAACTTAGTGGTTTAAAAAATTGTGTTAAGTAGGTACAAAAAATGTTTACAAATGATTGGAATGAAATTATTTACAAAAGGTAAGTTGGAAAAAGTATGTACCTAACAGAAAATTATGAAAAAAACATTTTTTTTAAACAAAAACAATTTCATAAAATCCCTACTAACCTAAATAATAAGTACTAAAAATCTGAAAGTTTGGGTGATTGTATATTTATTATTCAATCACGCAAAAACGGCTAAGCGGATTTAGATGAAATTTGGCACTTTTTATTCTGATCAAACGTTCCCTATGGATTTTTCGATTGTCCACGCGGGCGAAGTCGCCGGTGGAAGCTAGCATAAAATAAATAAATATAAACACCCATTGCGTTAGCTTAAAACAAAAATGAAAAAAAGCATTTTCTAATAATATTTTATTATGCAGTTAAGTTACAATTATCAATGAGATATACTTACTCGCAGTTTTGTTTTATGGACATGTTGAAGCAAAACTATTTCCCCAAAAGCATATCGTAATCAATAGGCGATTTTTTCTTGTATGCCTCAAAGAACTTCGTCATAATATCTTTTGGGATCAAGTATTGGCTGACAGCTGGATCTTCGAACATTTTCGCGATGTACTCACTTAATAGTTTGTACCTAATCGGATCTATAGTAGCATGGCCGTCGATTCCATCAAGGAGTTCGATCCTCTCGAACCACGGCCAAATCATGTAGTCTACATAACCAGGCTCACTGCCACCGAAGTATGTGGTATTGCGGTTCTTCAACTGTTCTTGTATAAAGTCCAGAGCTTGATCGTACGAAGCCTGGACTGCGGGAGTGATAGAACCTGGGTCAGTCAACGCCCGGTAGAACAGCATCGTAACCGCTCCAAAAGCCTCAACAATGATCTTATCATAGGCTTTCTTCACAGGGTCTTTTGATAGAAGACGTCGTTGAGGATACGCCTCGTCCAAGTATTCAACTGTGATAAGACTCTCGTAGATCGAAACACCATCAGCAATTTCCAGAGCAGGCACCTTTCCAAATGCACTCTTTGAAGACAGCCACTCGGGTTTGTTGATCAGGTCTACGTTGACTACTTCGTAGTCCAGCTGTTTCGCGTTGAGAGCCAAGATGGTGCGCTGGGCGAAGGGGCAGTACCGCATGTTGTATACGCGCAGCTTGCCATTGTACGGAGGCACGGAGTCGCCTTTCTTCAAATGTTTCGTGTTGAAATTTATTTTGGACATGGTTATAACCATTAAAATGTTTTTCAATTTAAATGTTTAACTGTATTTGAGACACAGCGGTCGGCACGTGGTGCCTGCTACGACAGCTATCAAGGACTGATATTTTACTAAAGATAACATTTTATCTTCATCAATAAAACGGAAAAAATATTATGGTGAATAAAAACAGATTAGATATGATGAACACATTAGATTTAAACCGTTTTGTATTTTAATTAAGCATAGTTTATTTAAAATACAATTTGTTTTTTTACTCGCGTCTTAGATCATGTAGACTATATAACATACTAGTGGCCACCCGCGACTTCGTCCGCGTGAAGCTTTGACCAGGAAAAAGGAACCTATGTTTAACTATCGGTGTGCAAAATTTCATCCAAATCCGTCCAGCCGTTCCATGAAGGAAGATGTAAAAAAAACACACACATACATATTATACACATTAGGAGGGCTACTGGAATAAAAAGTGTATTTACTAATTCAAGCTATGAACTATCGGTTTGCCAAATCACATCAAAATCTGTCAAATTTTTGTATAAAATGGATCAAAAAATAATTATGTCAAAACTAAAAAAATTATACCAGCCACAATGAAATTACGTACAGTTGAGTTTAATAATATAATTTATTATACGCACATTTGACACTTCATCAATGACTTTGCAATAAAAGTCAACATGTTGTCAAAAGTGACAACCTATTAATGAACTCGACTGAACCTACTAAACCTAACGAAACTGCAATTTAACCAACTTTTTGACGACCTCCGTGGTCGAGTGGCTTTGTACACCGGTTTCCAAGGTGTCGCCATCTCTGAGGTCCCGGGTTTTATCCCCGGTTGGGTCAATTTAGAAAACGAACTTTTCTATATTGGCTCAGGTCTGGGTGTTTGTGATACCACCGTTGTCTCTGGTTTCCATAACACAAGTGCTTTAGCTACTTACTTTGGAATCGGAGCAATGTATGTGATGTTGTCAAATATTTATATTTTATCTATTATTAATTACCTATAATAATAATTGTACTATTAATGTATTCTGCTGTAAAGTGCGAATTTTTTTAACGTATGCCATTTATAATGAGCGTTGTTATTTGTAAACAAGGTTAATCAAAATGGCGTTAGTTTTTTTTTATTAATTGGTTGGCACGTTTGTTGTCACGTGCTAAGAATTACATCAAAATAATTAAGTACTATGTAAATAAATAAATAATAAAAATAAATATTTGACAACATCACATACATTGCTCCGATTCCAAAGTAAGTAGCTGAAGCACTTGTGTTATGGAAATCAGAGACACGAAGGTCGTCGTAGTATGTGGTACTATAATTTGGATTTCTAAGATGGAACCGTTTTAATATGATTAATTATTGAACTGACAGAATGTTAAGGGGCTGACATGAGCCAACTAGCGCCGCCAGTCGATTTTATTTTATTTATTCCAAATAAGCCCGATTTCTTAAAAAAGGAATCAGTCAAGGTTCTTTTAATAACGTGTAATACTTATTGAATAACTTTACACAGTTTGGAAAAACATTCAAACAGTTTAAAACGCGATTTTGTTAAAAGTGACCACTGTTGGTTCAAACCCGTTTTCAAACTATTGCACGCATTTTGTAATGTTGTAACGTTATTCAATAAACATTACTTAGACGTAATTAACGTCTTGACTGATTCCTTTTTTAAGAAATTGGGCTTATTTAGAATAAATGAAATAAAATCGACTGGCGGCGCTAGTTGACTCATGTCAGCCTCTTAATTATTAAGTTTATTTGAATAATGCAATGTTTCACTTACTTTATAAAGTAAAGTAAGTATTTTGCGAAAAGTGACCACTTTTAGCAATCAAAATCCATTAAACTAAACGTAATCAATACCGATAGCGGAAATGACGTAAGCAAGTGTCAAACACGTGACTCTGGCGCAGAATTCTACCATAGTGGGTAGTTTAAGTTTTAACTCCCATGACATTACATAGTGGTACATATTATTAACTTCTTTTAGTTTTAAAATAGTAAGAAAAACATGTTTTTAAGAAAGCAAAATAATACATTACAGTGATATGGTTGTTAATAGTGAAACTTAGAATTAATGAAATATGTGTGTGTAAATTTAATAGTACGGAAAAGAAAAGATGTTTTTCTTTCTTTTAGTGAACAAAAAACTTAGAATAACTTGTAATAAACTTATCAGTATTCAGGTAACAAATTATTTATATTTATTCGTTAAAAAACAAGTAATTTAAACAATTAAATTGACAATAGACAGTGATCTGCTGCATCTTCACTCGAGATGTATCGCAAAGAGAACATTTTACTGATTTAAATATGCCGTTTTGTATCGTAAGCGCTCTGAAGTTGGTCACTTCTGTTGTACATAGTTAATTTAACACGTAAGTAGGAAATATTATTATGGAAACATCCTCCCCCAGGAGAGGCCTGTGTCCTACACTGTACTATGATAGGCTGTTATGATTTTTGATTAATAAAATGATTCACAATGTTGGAAGCAGGTTTATCATAGAAATATTTATCAAATAATATGTTTTTTTGTTTCAGATGTCAAAAAGACAGTGTCACCTTTAGTTTAATGAGAACAATAATAACATTAAGTGAAAAGAATTCACCAAGTACCAACTGAACTAGGTTTAAAAAAAAATAGAAAGTGTTATACTAGTGAAAAAGTGAAGTGTCAAAATGTTGTTTACATTTAGCCGTAAGTATTAACTTCATTTAATTTACCTAACATTAGAAATAAAACACTTTTTACGGATTACAGCGCGTATATTATTAATTCAGGTGTTGTTTTGGAATTATTTAGTTTGTATTTATTGGTTTTTTAGAATGCCCTACGTTTCGACAGCTTTCCAGGGTGAAATATACGCGCTGTAATCCGTAAAAAGTGTTTTATTTCTAATGAACTGTACGCGCGAAAGTCTTAGAAGTTACCTAACATTTTTAAATATCATAAGTCAAATGCGATTAAATTGATAAAAAACAGAGATCCGTTTGAACTTGACTCGAGAATGTGAAAAAAATTACAGATTAAAGGCCTATAGTGTCCAAAGGCCCAACTTTCTCACTGGGCACTCTGGGCACGTGCTCAGGGCCCCGCGTTCGATAGGGCCCCCTAGTTCTTGCATCGCTAAACGATAACGGATGCTTATTACCAAAAAACATAGAAAACATATTTAGGTATTTCGAAGACAAAACAATAATTACTGACTACAAATACTACTTGCTTACTAGCTTTTGCATGCGCATAGCTATCCTACTCTTGCCCGAATATCAGGCTTTCTGATCTGATTTCGGCATGTTTAGATAAATTTAAGTCAAGATCATAAGGGCCTCCAAATGTGCACAGGGCTTCAAATAGGTTAAAGACGGCATTGTGTGCAATTTAGGGCTGCCACCTGTATAATAAGTACAATTTTAACAGTGAATCAAAGGTAAAAACTGTCGGTCTTAACACAAAAGATCAAATTTCGACGACCTCCGGTGGTCGAGTGGCTTTGTACACCGGTTTTCAATGTGACGCCATCTCCGAGGTCCCGGGTTCGATCTCCGGTTGGACCAATTTTGAAAACGAACTTTTCTATATTGGCTCAGGGAGCTGATTACGTAACTCTGTTGCTAACAATTCTCGATTGAAATCGATTGAAACCGCAGTTACATCGCTGCTTTAAGTAAGATAGTTGTCACATTGGTTCTTACTAAAGCAGCATTGTAACTGCGATTTCTGTCAGAGTTGATTGCAACAAAGTTACATAATCAGGGGGCAGGTCTGGGTATTTGTGATACCGCCGTTGTCTCTGATTTCCATAACACAAGTGCTTTAGCTACTTAATTTGAAATTGGCGCAATGTATGTGATGTCGTCAAATATTTATTTAAATAATTTAAACACTGCTTAAATGTGATGCCGTCTCTTTCAGCACCTCAGACGGGTCCCATAGTAAAAGTTGTTCAGTTTGATGGTCCCTATGCGTACCATATTCGGCATTAGGGGTATTTTTGTAACATGTTGTATAATATATTTATTTCCTCTGGCCCAACCCGACTTCAATAGATCTTCTTTAAAAGATATGCGTACACACATAAATAAGCGCAGATTTGAATATTATTTCTTGATTTTCAGAGTTGTTTGTATGGGTTTTTTGCGGTCAGACTTAAAGTTACTAGTGACTTAACTATAATAAATAATGAACATCTTATAAGAAAAGTTGATTTTACCGCACGGCGTGCGTATTTGTTTACGGCGTTTTTATTTTTATTACAATTTTCAATAGGTACCTATAATGTTTTCTCGCAAATGTATTGAAAAACGTCGTATGCTACAAGGTTGTTATGGTTTTTTGAAACTCGTGACGATTATGATCCCGAGCCGCAGTGCGAAAAGTTGATTTTACCGAACGCTGGGTGTTTTTGTTGACGGTTTAGTACAGCGGGCGGCAAGTTGATTTTACCGCATGCCTCGTGTTTTTGTGTACGGTTTAGTACAGCGGGCGCAAAGTTGATTTTACCGCACGTCCTGCGTTTCTGTTTACGGTTTAGTTCAGCGTGTGGAAAGTTGATTTTACCGATCGCCGGGCGTTTGTGTTTACAGTTTAGTACAGCGGGTGGAAAGTTGATTTTACCGCACGTCTTGCGTTTCTGTTTACGGTTTAGTTCAGTGTGCGGAAAGGTGATTTTACCGCACGCCGGGCGTTTTTGTTTACAGTTTAGTACAGCGGGTGGAAAGTTTATTTTACCGCACGTGCGTTTTTATTTTCTGGTTTTTCTTTTAATTTCTATTACATATTTAGTACATACGAAAAAATAATCGAAAAAATGTAGTAAAAATAAACAGACGAACATAGAACCTCCTCCTTTTTTTAAGGCGGTTAAAAACGTCATATGGTACATGGTTGTTGAAGTCTTTTAAAAATCCTTACCAACCTTGTACTCACGACGGCACCTCAGACTATACATGTTGACCTTGAGACCGCCTTTTTGCCCTACGTAATAAAAGCTGTTTTCGCAGTTTAACTGTATAACCTGACGTGCTGTCGTGTGTACCAAAAGCTACTTTTACGGATTGCAAAGCCTATTTAATTATTTTAGGCTATGTTTTAAGGTTATTTACTTTGTTTTTTTTTAAGTTTCCATATTTTGCCACCTTTCTAGAGACTGTGGACACCATGTCCAGTAACCAAGTCTACCAAATTATATTAGGGAAATCGAGAACTATAATAGTTTTGTAAAATGTCTAAATAATTATTTAATTGATAAATGTTATTATAAACTTAACGAATTTCATAAGCCTATGAAATAAAGTAGCTAATTTAATATTTAAAAAAAAGTTATTTCTAGTGTTGTGTTTAATTTTAATAATGTTATGTTTTTGTTTTGCCGTTAGGTGTTTTACGATATCGAATATTTTAAATAAGCCTGAATTTAATTTTAATTTAAGTAACAATATTGTTATGTCCTTACAGGGCTCATGTGTATGCACCAAACTAATTTTAAGATGCTTAATGTACCACATGAAATGCAATAAATATATTCTATTCTATTCTAAATAAATTTTAAGCAAATCCAAAAATTGTCTCACCTGAGCCCGTATCAATGCCACATATATAAATTTTCGTTATCGCTTCGCTTCGAAACATGTATGGATTTGACGTTTTAAAATTCGATTGTTAACGAAACCTTATGTCAATCCCATACATGTTACGAAAGCGAAGCGATAACGAATATTTGCAAATGTTACTTTGGCTAGGGGGTCTGGTAGCTCAGACGAGACCTGAACCCGCACCCTTAGGATTCCGGCCCAATGCACTGACTAATTATGCTACCGAGTCGCTAGCGGGAGCGGCGAAATTTTCAAGTACTTTTTACATTTTCGCTGCAAGTCAGCGTTATTTCATCAATGTGAGAAAATACCCTCGATATTCGAAAGAAACATCGTTGCAGATGTTTGACAATCGATAAAAATGAAATAGTTTTTTAAATTTTGAGATTTTAGCATTCACAATGCTATTTTATATAATACCAAATAATATACTAGAAAAAATACGACTCGCACCAGATCATGTTCTCGGACGGGAATCGAACCCGCGACCTTTGGATATCCGGTCCACTCACTCCAGTCCAGTCACTGACTTACTTAGTGACTCGGTAGCTTAGCGGTCAGAGCATTGGACCGGATATCCAAAGGTCGCGGGTTCGATTCCCGTCCGAGAACATGATCTGGTGCGAGTCGTATTTTTTCTAGTATATAATTTGGTATTATATAAAATGAAATAGCTTTTATAATTAAATTTTAGATTTCTTGCATTTCGCAATGCTATTTTTATATTAAGATAAATAAATACTAGAAAAAAACGAGTCGTCACCGTGTCCCGTCCTCTTTACGTATTTTTTTTCTGACAGGGGGGTACACGTTTAAGTTACTGTTTGAATAAAAACTGAAGGTTGCTGTCCAAAGTTCAGCACCTTGTCAAAAAATTCAGTATTGTTATTAAATAAGTTAATGTATAGGCGCAGATGCACCTCCCTGAACAAATCGACTGCCAAGCCAACACTTGTGAATACCACATTAACGATCATACGATAAAGTAGTAGTTATATTCGTCCTTTTCAGGACAGGCGAAAGTCTAAACCATACTGCCAGTTCTTGAGTTGATATTGTTTCATTTTTCATTAGAATGCGGGTGCATCGCATTCTAATGCTGCTTGGAGCATTTGGCACCAAGTATATCAAGACAGTGTACTCGGTTAGTTCTGCCGAGGAAGCCACCACTTCAATAAAAGTCTCAGCTTCACACAACCAAGATCGCGCCTATTTCAATTATCCCACATATTGTTCAGTTGCGTAGACACTTGTACCATATAACTACACCAATTTTAAGACACAATATCCACTATGAATCAATTTGAAAATAATTAAAATAGACACCGAACCGAACTCGACAAAATGGCGCCAAAAACTCTCTCATACGATAAAGTTAAACCATTTCGTCTGTCGTTTAAGCTGCTCATTCACGGTCAGTCCATTTGGATTAAAGTGTCCATTTGATTTCATCTATTTTTGATTAAAATCAAATAGATGTGGGCTTGCACACTCACGGGCTGCTAACAAACGTGGGCTGTGGATTACGGATGTTCATGATTGGACCACATCAAAAATTTGGATTGCAGAATCGACACTCACGATCAAATTTTGGATGTACATCACTCCATTTGGCGCGACGGACTAACCGTGATTTTTCCGACAAGCTAGGCCATCAGCCTTTTAAAACCGGGCTGTTAAAAAGTATTCCACTATCACATTTCATAAAAAAAAGTGCTAACCTTTATAAAAATTGGGCTTCACATGCGTCATCACGACCTGAATGGATTAATAATTATACACATCGTCTTTTTGCGAGCTTCGGTTTTTCCAATACTAAAATTAGATTGTTTATTTGTGGAATATTTTGATAGTCTATTAATAACATGGCTTTTTGTTTGTTGACAATTTAAAAACCGTAATTAAGATGTACTTATTAAACTTTTTGTTGCTTCAAACTGTAGTTTAGAATATGATGTTTACAATAACAGGAGCTCGAATGCGCAGCGGGTTACATATGGCAATTAAGTACCTTTCGCAAGGTAAGGATGGGTAATCTAAAAAGGAGAAAAATCTCACATAATGTGCAATGCCAAACGGACGAAGTCGCGGGCGAAAACTAGTTTAAAGATAATTCGTCAAGGATCTCATATTACATAAGAAGTCGTTAGCAATAATTAACAATCACAGCATTGTTTGTACTTAAGCAATTACAGTAATCTAGCTAGCGTTATAACCAGCGTATAACTTTCAAAAAACAAAAGACCCCCTTAATTGGCAGCCTTATGGACAGACCTATGATCGAAGGAACAGACCTATGATTGAAGGAACAGACCTATGATCGAAAGAACAGATCTATGTTCGAAAGAACAGACCTATGATCGAAGGAACTGACCTATGATTGAAGGAACAGACCCATGATCGAAGGAACAGATCTATGTTCGAAAGAACAGACCTATGATAGAAGGAACAGACCTATGATCGAAGGAACTGACCTATGATCGAATGAACAGACCTATGATTAAAGGAACAGACCTATGATCGAAGGAACAGATCTATGTTCGAAAGAACAGACCTATGATAGAAGGAACAGACCTATGATCGAAGGAACTGACCTATGATCGAATGAACAGACCTATGATTGAAGGAACAGACCTATGATCGAAGGAACAGATCTATGTTCGAAAGAACAGACCTATGATCGAAGGAACAGACCTATGATTGAAGGAACAGACCCATGATCGAAGGAACAGATCTATGTTCGAAAGAACAGACCTATGATCGAAGGAATAGACCTATGATCGAAGGAACTGACCTATGATCGAATGAACAGACCTATGATCGAAGGAACAGACCTATGATCGAAGGAACAGACCTATGATCGAATGAACAGACCTATGATTAAAGGAACAGACCTATGATCGAAGGAACAGATCTATGTTCGAAAGAACAGACCTATGATAGAAGGAACAGACCTATGATCGAAGGAACTGACCTATGATCGAATGAACAGACCTATGATTGAAGGAACAGACCTATGATCGAAGGAACAGATCTATGTTCGAAAGAACAGACCTATGATCGAAGGAACAGACCTATGATTGAAGGAACAGACCCATGATCGAAGGAACAGATCTATGTTCGAAAGAACAGACCTATGATCGAAGGAATAGACCTATGATCGAAGGAACTGACCTATGATCGAATGAACAGACCTATGATCGAAGGAACAGACCTATGATCGAAGGAACAGACCTATGATTGAATGAACAGACCTATGATCGAAGGAACAGACATACGATCGAAGGAACAGACCTATGGTTGAAAGAACAGACCTATGATTGAAGGAACAGACCTATGATCGAAAGAACAGACCTATGATTGAAGGAACAGACCTATGATCGAAAGAACAGACCTATGATTGAAAGAACCGACCTATGATTGAAGGAACAGATCTATGATCGAAGGAACAGATCTATGATTGAAAGAACAGACCTATGATTGAAGGAACAGACCTATGATTGAAGGAACAGACCTATGATCGAAGGAACAGACATATGATCGAAATAACAGACCTAAAAATCTGAAATTAAACGGCCAAAAGAAGGCCATCTCTTTTTATTTTTACTTTTATTTACTCGTTTTGGTGAGTAAGATTCGTGCGCAATGCGCTAATTTCACTGTGGCTGTAGCTGTCTATACTGCGCATGTTTTAAACGTGGGACAAATGGGACACATTAAATGTTTGCGAGACAATGTGGGACGCTTTTGATAAAGGGGAACAATAACGATAAATGCGGAACTGGAAGTTTGCATCGAGAAAAATCTAAAATTATTTAGTCTGATACTCGTATAAGTTTATGTAAAGATTACAGGAAAAATAAAACGACGTCTCTAAATAGTATTTTTTTCCGAATATGGTACGGAACCCTCGATGCGCAAGTCCGACTCGCTCTTGACCGTTCTTCTAGTTCCGTTACAGTTAAGTACCTGTCTCACGACAAACAGGTAAAGGCATAAATAGATCGCTTAACAACTTTTCAAATAAATAAACAATTAAAATTGAATTAATTAATGCTGGACTAATTAATTTTAAAGTTTAAATACGGTTTCGATTAAACCACATTAGTTATTTTCCTATGAAAACAACAGTTTTTTGTTCGTTTCTTCACGTTTCTACAAACTTGATTTTTAACACCGATTTCTTAATAAACAAGAGATGACTTGGAGTGAAAAGGTTTACATATAAACGAACTTTTCTATATTGGCTCAGGTCTGGGTGTTTGTAGTTCCACCGTTGTCTCTGATTTCCATAACACAAGTGCTTTACCTACTTACTTTGGGATCAGAGCAATGTATGTGATGTTGTCTAATTAATTAAATCATTGTAAATAAACCTCGAAGAGCTCGGTAGCGCAGTGGTATAGCGCCTGGCCCAGCGATTGCGGAGGCTAAGCAACTTTCGCAAGGGTCGGTCATGGGATGGGTGACCAAAAATTTATTATCTCGAGTTCCTCCGTGCTTCACGTTAAGCCGTTGGTCCCGACTGCATTTGCAGTTGTTAACATCCACCAATCGGCCCGTGGGAGCGGCGAAATCTTCTAGTACTTTTTACTTCTTCGCTGCAAGCCAGCGCAATTTGCTACCGAGTCGCTAGTAGGAGCGGCGAAATCTTCTGATACTTTTTACTTCTTCACTGTAAGCCAGCGCAATTTGCTACCGAGTCGCTAGTAGGAGCGGCGAAATCTTCTGATACTTTTTACTTCTTCGCTGCAAGCCAGCGTAATTTGCTACCGAGTCGCTAGTAGGAGCGGCGAAATCTTCTAGTACTTTTTACTTCTTCGCTGCAAGCCAGCGCAATTTGCTACCGAGTCGCTAGTAGGAGCGGCGAAATCTTCTGATACTTTTTACTTCTTCGCTGTAAGCCAGCGCAATTTGCTACCGAGTCGCTAGTAGGAGCGGCGAAATCTTCTGATACTTTTTACTTCTTCGCTGCAAGCCAGCGTAATTTGCTACCGAGTCGCTAGTAGGAGCGGCGAAATCTTCTAGTACTTTTTACTTCTTCGCTGGAAGCCAGGGTAATTTCATCAATGTGAGGAAATACCCCCGACATTTGAAAGAAACATCTTTCCAGTGTTTGACAATCGATAAAGATGAAACAGCTATACAACGAGTTACAAAATAACGCCTAATGCCGAGTAGGGTAGATAGGGACCATCAAACTGAACAACTTTTACTATGAGACCAACTCTGAAATCGCGAAAAAATAATCAGCTGTTTCATACATTTTGATATTTTCCTAATTATTTTTTGTATGAAACAGCAGATTTTTTTTTCCCGATTTCAAAGTTGGTCCCATAGTAAAAGTTGTTTAATTTCATGGTCCCTATCTACCAAATTCGGCATTAGGGGTATTTTTGTAACACGTTGTATAATGAATAAAAGCTAAGTTGATTATTATAAGGCTCATAATTATATGAGTTTAGTCTTTACTAATGACAGAATTCTATATAAAATATAGATAGGCACGCACGTCATAATAACTTGTACTTAAAAGGGATTATGAATACAAATCTTTCTTTAATAAGCAAAACAATGATAATATTATCGACGTCAATAGTACGTAAATTCCTATTATAATTATTGGTTTATCAAGGTTGTACGAATCATCCATTCGTTGTCCTACTCTAACTTTCAGTAGAGTGAAAGGGACGTGTGTATTATGCTCTAGGATCTCTGTAATGTGCGGTTTCATCCATATTTGGCTTTTTTAATTTGTTTATCAAGATATTTGACGTAAATTTATCTTTCAGTTTTTACTTCCTAGGAAGAAGGATATACTTAACTTTGATACAGTGAAATTCTGAAGTGATGTAGCTCAGCAGAATATATCACTCGAATTTACCCTAGCAGGGGAAGAACCTTCACTTAAGACTGTGAAAAGGCACAGTAAAACTTAAAAATAATATCTTACTTAATCCTTAAATATTAAAAATACTACGGCATTACCACAAAAGATTTTAAAACACTGTTCAACAAGTGTTTAAAACTAAGACACTGTTTTAATGTGATGTGGTCACTTTTTTAACAATATTGTTTGAAAGCTACGACATCACATTTCAACAGTGTCTAAATGAAACAGTGTTTTAAAATCTTTTGTGGTAATTAAGGCCGTTAATGTTTAGATGTGTTTGTTACTCAATTACGCAAAACGGGCTGAACGGATTTGGATGACATTTGGCACACAGATAGTTTATTATAGTTTATTTTGATCAACATGTCGGTCTACCACGCAAAAGGTCCCGGGTTCGATTCCCGGCCGAGCAGAAGTTGAAATGATGAATTTCAATGTCTGTGACGGGTCTGGGTGTTACTATGTATAATAAGTATTTATTTCAAAAGTATATAAGTTAGTAAGTACTGACGACTTAAAAGTATATATGTACTGACGACCTCCGTGGTCGAATGGCTTTGTACACCGGTTTTCAAGGTGTCGCCATCTCTGAGATCCCGGGTTTGATCCCGGTTGGGTCAATTTAGAAAATGAACTTTTCTATATTGGCTCAGGTCTGGGTGTTTGTGATACCACCGTTGTCTCTGATTTCCATAACACAAGTGCTTTAGCTACTTACTTTGGGATCGGAGCCATGTATGTGATGTTGTCAAATATTTATTTATTTATTTACATTTCACTATTCCGTCACTATTGATTTGTAATATTTAGCTTCCGCCCGCGACTTTGTCCGTGGTTCTATGTTAATCCAAGTTATAAAATAAATAATAAATGCTTGGACAATGTCACACAGCGCCATCTAGCCCCAAACTAAGCAAAGCTTGTACGAATTTACGCGCGATTTTGGTTACACTGCTGTTAATATTGCACACGTTGCTAACGGCGCTGGTCCTAAGCGAACATTGTATAACGAAACGCGTCTAATTCGCGCGTAGCTCTGGACAGGGTCTAACATACGTTTCGTTCATGGGGAGCGATACGCGCGCACACGAATTTAAATGCAGTGATAAAGTACGTGAGTGGCCGATCGTACATTTAAGAATATCTTTTATCTTAATATCTTTTAAATCTAAATTAACACATTTAGTAACAAAACACTTCAATTCCCAAGCAATTCACGGTTATTCGCCGGTATTGACTAACAGTTTCAAGTTGCAACTTATTATGTGATTAAGTTAAACATAGATCATACACTGGCCTTCAAAACTTAGTACATACCACACTTTTAAAATTGCATTTTCTCTTAAACAATTGAAGTTACAGTTTTGAAATTAAAAAAGGTTTTTTTCAAGAAGGTTATCGATTGTGAAGTTGTTATTTAAAATAAAAACTTTTTTTGTACTTTTTATTCCGAAATAGTAGATTTTGCAATAAGGGCTTAAAGTAGTGTATTGTGTCCCGGGCGCTATTATTGAACCCCGAGTACGAGGGATTCTACGGTTAACTCCCGAGCGGAGCGAGGGAGTTAAGGCTAGAATCCTGAGTACGAGGTGTTCAAGATCGCCCATGACAAATACACATTTAAGCCCGCGATGCATACTCTACTTTTTATACTTTCTGCGAGGCAATTGAAACCAATGACTGTTATAAAGAAAGTACTTAAGTAATTATTTAAAGTTAGAATAATAAAATATGAAAAATTAAGAATATTTATTGAAAATTAAAAGTTATGTTAGAAACATTACACCAATTGTGCAACGACAAAGTTACATTCTTTGGTACATTTATAGTTGGGTTAGAGTTTATGTTTTTGTCGTCTATTCTGTAGTGGTCAGTTCGACATTCAAATAAATCCTTCTTGGTGCGCGGGTGAAAATGAATTTCGTAAAAAGTTTTCATGATAACATACAGCCTAACTCAGAATAAGATCTCATTGCACCTAAACTTTTTTGAAACCAACATCGATGAAGCACGACTACAAGGGTTGCATTCCAAATTCAAATCACTTTATTCCCCATGGGAAAAATGACTTACTTTAGGAAAGGTTTGCATGTCACATAATATGCCATTGACGAGCAGGTAGTATAAAAATATACTTAAGGCCCCAATATACCTCAAGTGGCGCCCTCATTTTAATTAAATTTATTGCTCGCTAAGTACATAATGTATCGAAAATTCACATGTACAGATTGAAGCTAAGGTTCTATAGTTTACTTACAAACAATAACCTCAGTAAAATTTTGTTCGTTGTAGTAGTAGTTCGCAAAAGTGCTAAAAGTGTCCACTTTTAGCACTTTTGCGAACTTAATGATTGTTCGTAAATAAACTATAGAACCTTAGCTTCAATCTGTACATGTGAATTTTCGATACATTATGTACTTAGCGAGCAATAAATTTAATTAAAATGAGGGCGCCACTTGAGGTATATAGGAGCCTTAAGTAATAAAAGTTATTACAATTTTAAAAGTGTAGTACTTCTATTTAAAAGGGCACTATCAAAGAGGCTCTCTCATCTTAATTTTTTTTGCTCACTAAGTAAATAATGTGTCGAAAATCACATGTATAGGTCAATTAGGAAATGAACTTTTCTTGTTGTCTGAGGTCTAGTGTGTGTTAAAACCGTTGCACAGAGTAAAAACAATTTGGTGAACATCGTTGTCTCTGATTTCCATCAACTGTGTGCGGGGCTTTGGTTCCCGCCCGCACTATACTCGCGTTCGTTGTTATAAACTATGATGGAAGTGTGTTGTAGATGCCTTCGGCAAATTGACTATGGGTTTAATAGTATAAACACAGCTTGCGTGGTTTTAGTACATTTACTTCACACATATTATACAAGGTGTTACAAAAATACCCCTAATGCTGAATATGGTATATAGGGACCATCAAACTGAACAAATTTTACTAAAGGACCAACTCTGAAATCGCGAAAAAAATATCTGCTGTTTCATACATTTTGATATTTTCGATTTTAATTTTTGTATGAAACAGCAGTTTTTTTTTCGCAATTTCAGAGTTGGTCCCATAGTAAAAGTTGATTAGTTTGATGGTCCCTATATACCATATTCGGCGTTAGGGGTATTTTTGTAACTTGTTGTACAATCACAAATTTATTTTGCGCGCCATACAAATGGGGCACGCGGTTAGAAATGTGACGTCGATTTTCTGATATTTTTTTTGCCCATGCTGAAGCAGAGACGCTTTGCTCACGCTTCGGCATTCGATCAACCTAACAGTAGGTTTGTCCGTTAGTACTGAAAATTACAAAGTTAGAAAAACTATTCTTTCTCTATTTTCTCAGGTCTGGGTATTTGTGGTACCGTCATTGTTTCTGATTTCCATAAGACACTTTTATTTCATACATTGGCTAGGCATTTCATACATTGGCTAGGCATTGTCCACCTGTATAACCTTATATCGGAAATAGTAGCCCGGTTGTCTTATAAAAATCCAAAAATGGTGATAATTATGAGGTATTCATCATAAAATTGAACATCTTCAGTCCTTGAAAATGCGAAAGATCAAGCTTCCGGTTAAAGACATTGTTAAAGTTAACTTGTAGTTAGTTAAATTACTTGATGTCAGATGACCGATCTGAGAGGTCATTGCACTGCAGTATATCCATCCTTACTAATATTACAAATGCGAAAGTGTTTGTTTTTATGTTTGTTACGCTCTACTCCAGTGTTTCCCAATAATTGGTACGCGTACCCCCAGTGGTACGCGAACCACCAGGGGTTCGCGAACACGTACCCCTGAGGGTACCCCTGGGGGATATCATTTTTTATTTAAAATTCCTGCAATAAAGGCTACTCGAGTTGCAGGGTTTTCTTGGAGGGGTACGTAGAAAAAACGAATTGGGAACCGCTGTTCTACTCAACTGACCATCATGAAATTATGAAATTTATACCTAAATGCAAAATTTGTACATTTGTACACGCAAAAAAGACCTTTCATACAGAAACAAGGTTCCTAAACCTAGAGATAAAAAATAAATAAATAATAATTAACAAATAAATAACTTTAGTCCTTTAGTCCTCCCGTGACCACGGCCCCTGGAAAGGTGTCGAAACATCGGGAATTCAAAAAACCAATAAATACAAACTAAATAATTCTAAAACAACACCTGAATTAATAATATACGCGCTGTAATCCGTAAAAAGTGTTTATTTCTAAATAATTAACTGTTAAATTAACAATTCAAAATTTATTGTCCACCCAGCCGCTACCTAGTTAAAATATTATCGATTTCTTCTTTTTTTTCTTAATAGAATATTTCGAAGGTTTTATTTTATTAAATGTATATATTGTCAAAAAAGTGACAGCATCACATTTGAACAGGTATCTAAGTTAAACAGGGTTTAAAAATCTTTTGTAATAACATGGTTGTTTTAGTACGCAAATATATCTCAAATCGCATTCCTATCCTGTTTGACCTGTAACATTTTATATGTATCTCTTTTTCATTAAATTTAGATTTTTCGCATTCACAATGCTATTTTTATATTAAGATAAATAATTTTAGAAAAAATCGACTCACCCGTAGCACCTCAGACGGGACTTTTTTAAGTGGCTCGGTAGCTTAACTAGACAAAGGAAAAAGAGATTAACCTATTTACTTTAATTTATATCGTTTTAGGGTTAATAAATTGATTCTCTCTCTCTCTCTCTCTCTCTCTCTCTCTCTCTCTGTCTCTGTCCCCCCATAATTTTACAACCACGAATTATTTGTCCTTCATGAGTTAGAAGAATACGATTTGAAATATTTGGTATTTTGTTCTCAGATAAGTTTAGAATAATCCAGGTTTTTCCTATTTTTCTAATAAACAAGTCTTACATTAGGGTTGAATCACATAATGCATGAGTTCATTAACTATTCATTAAAACAGGTTAGGTGACTTTTAAATACGGTTTGCTTCAATTCTACTAGCAGAGTACGATAAAAACGGTCAATTTTCATCCCAAGGGCATTCACAAATCCTGATATCGTGTATAAAACCTTTTTTCTTATACCAAAGAGTCTGTATACCCATAGAATAATCTGGAAACGGCGTATTTTGAGTAGCTCTCATATGCCTATTACTCACAAAGCGAAGGTGTTCAAGATATTGCAAAATATAAGCCCAAGATACTGCCGCGGCGTCTCACACTTTTACGATCGGCCAGTGCCAGTGCAGGCAAAGGCTCCGGAGCTATTCTGCAATCGCAAACCTCTTTGGTTGAAAACTTGTGCATGAACCCCGCCAAAAGAGTGACAGTTTTATTTTTAAAAGTGGCAAAGACTTAGCGCGTTTATTATTTAAACTACATAGTGATTTTACGATAATAATGTGACTGTTTTAGTGATAAAACTTTTTAGAACGTCGATTGTTTTCATTTAAAATTGTTTTTAAATATTCTTATAACGTGTCCGAAATCACGGAATCTAATAACAAATAAATGAAAGTCGTTAAAATTCTATAAATACGTGATTAGTTGTGGTTATTGTGACTGGTTGTTCGCACGCATACATTCTTTGTTAGTTGAGGTGTTTGGTGTTTTATCGAGTATTTTGGAACAGTGATTTTTTCGTTTTTTTTTTAAAATGAAGGACTTTGTTCAGATTTGGAACAGGGTGACCACACGGAGATATTCAAATGTGAATTTGGGCGACCGGGAGTTGTGTGATTTATCTAAAAATCGTTTGAAAAAGTCGGATATAAATACTTTTGAGGTGAATTTCTCTGAGTGTGAAGGATTGAACAATAAGTTTAATAATGATTTGGACTTTAATGAACGGAAGGATGCCATCATTAACAGACTGTTTGAGCAAAGGAGAAAGGGTCAGGTGGCGAGGCAGCCAAAATGTAAGTACCACGTAACAGTTAACTGTAAAAAAACCTTTTTTTTTATGTTGGATCACTTCTTTTTTTTAATAAGCTGCAGCACGTGTTTTGTTAACACCTTTAAGATGTTTTGTTTCGAATGAATGAATGAAAATTAATGAAAAATTCTTATTCAAATAAACTTGGATATTATAACGGCCTTACCACAAAAGATTTTAAAACACTGTTCAACAAGTGTTTAACTGTAAAACGTAAAACGTAAAAAGTAAACGTATTTTTAATAAATATTTTAATTTATTTGAGTAATTACTTATTGGCAAATTTTAATCCTATGAACTCAATTTTGTGTATTTTAATATCATTTATTTATGACAATTATTTAGAAATTACTAACTAAAATTTGCATTAACAAAAAAGTGTTCAGTGATATTCAATTATTAATTTTTTAATGCTTATTTTTCAAGCTACTCATTGAATCCATTAAAGCTTTTTTGAAATAAAAATCTTTTATACCAAGCTTGTATTGGTCTATTCCCGTTGTCCCCCACTTTTGTTTACCACTGGGGGATATCGGGAAAAAGATTTTTTAAACCCGGTATCTCCCAGTGGTGTACATTCAACGGGAATATAGTTTATTTTACGATATCTACCAGTGGTGGACAAACTGTGGGGACAATGGGAATAGGCGCTTGTATAAACAGCCAGAAATCTTTTGCGTTTATCATAACGACCGCCTGGTTAATAAAAATGGTGTTTATGAATGAAAAGCACGTGCAAATTATAAACAGTAGATAAGAATGAAATAAGTTATCAATTTGCCTCGTATATTAAATTTTCTAGCAAAATAATAATAAGTTTTCAAATATATTGACGACCTCCGTGGTCGAGTGGCTTTGTACACCGGTTTTCAAGGTGTCGCCATCTCTGAGGTCCCGGGTTCGATCCCCGGTTGGGTCAATTTAGAAAAACAAACTTTTCTATATTGGCTCAGGTCTGGGTGTTAGGAATCGGAGCAATGTATGTGATGTTGTCAAATATTTATTTATTTATTATTTATAATATAGCATTATTTTCTTTTAAAATGGAGTTTTTCTAATGATTTTCTTATGATAAAATCATAATTTATAAGATAATAAAATGTACAATACAGTTACATTTTGCATGAGAAACAGCTAAATTATAATATAATTAAATTACCAATAGCCCCCACCTATGAAATCGACGTTTTGTATGGAGAATTTTAATGAAGTTTTTTGCCATACAAACATTTTAATTTGTTTAACAACCATGGATGTTAATTTTATAAAACTTTAATGCACTAATGTTTAAACACTCACTCACTCACTTTAATGCACTGTTTCTTCTTGTCAGCTAAAAAAGTCTCGAATGGGTGGTAGGAAAATATAGACCATTCAAAAGCACTTAATATCTAAGTTTATTTGAATAAAGAATATTTCATTTCATTTCATTTCACTAAGATAACGTATGCCACTTAGGTTACGCGAAAAAAATAAGTTTTGGCTAAGTTAAAACAAACAAGTGGTCATTTCTGCTAACAAAAAAGGAGTCATTTTTAAGGTATTTTTTTATTTTTTAAGAAAACTATAATAATTATTTTTTTACTATTAATAGTTGTCTATGATGGTCATTATTCGATATAATATCAAGGCATTGATGAATATTTTAAATCATAGAAGTGACTAGATTCTCTAAAACGCCAACTTCATAGGTGGAGACCCAATAAATAAATAAAAATATTTGACAACATCACAAACATTGCTCCGATTCCAAAGTAAGTAGCTAAAGCACTTGTGTTATGGAAATCAGAGACAACGGTGGTATCACAAACACCCAGACCCAAGCCAATATAAAAAAGTTCGTTTTCTAAATTGACTCAACCGGGGATCGAACCCAGGACCTCAGAGATGGCGACACCTTGGAAACTGGTGTACAAAGCCACTCGACCACGGAGGTCGTCAAAAATATTTTTAAAATATTTGATGTTCTCGATCTGTTAAAACTAATAATACTTAACTTATCTAAATGCCTATCAAAAGATATTCAGGTTTGGTTGGTTTTGTTTTAAAACCTTTGCTGCTGATGTAACGACTTCATTTAAATTGGTTACTAGCGTATTAGAAAAAATCTATAATAAAATAGCGCCATTTTAAAAGGTCAGTTCTTCAAAGAGATTAATTACCTATAAGGAAGTAGGTATATCTTAGTCCAAGGTTCTAATCTTACCGAATTAGTTGATGACATGTTTTATTATTTAAATTTTATTAAAACTAAAAATGCGACTAATCGTTCGAAGTTTATTAATCTGGTTCAATTTCCCGGTAAAAGAGATCAGAGTCCGAAACTTTCAGATGCTATGCTTTTGACAGTTCGATTCGAAACGAAGCATTTACAGCATGTTACAAAAATACCCCTAATGCCGAATATGGTAGATAGGGACCATCAAACTGAACAACATTTACTATGGGACCAACTCTGAAATCGCGATTAAAAACATCAGCTGTTTCATACAAAAATTTAAATCGAAAATATGAAAATGTATGAATTTTTATTACTTATATTCAAATTAATGCTCAATTTTTTTCCATTTAAATCGATCAGTGAATCATTGGGGTTTTTCTGTTCTAAATCACTTAATTAAATCACAGATATTCACGGAACCACAGCATTAAAGAACTTGATTGTCGCACACCTTTGTCCAGAACAAGTATCGTAAACATACGTCATACTATAATTGCCGGAGCAGTTGACGTACGCGGTTGCATGGTCACGCGATATTTTTCTATGATTATATGTAGTCTGTGAAGACGTATTTTTCTTTTTTAATTTTTCCATCTAGGTGGAATAGGTATGAGATTATGGCGGCTTATTTTTTTTAGTAAAAAGTATTGTTATGTTTTATTTTCGTCTTTTTTAATGTCGTTATACAGGATTTCCTTATGGGTGGATAAGGAGGATGGGTCATGCCCATAACCCACCTATTTATAATGTAGCAAAAAGATAAAAAACTGGTGGCTTTGTACACCGGCTTTCAAGGTGTCGCCATCTCTGAGGTCCCGGGTTCGATCCCCGGTTGGGTCAATTTAGAAAACGAACTTTTCTATATTGGTTCAGGTCTGGTTGTGATACCACCGTTGTCTCTGATTTCCATAACACAAGTGCTTTAGCTACTTACTTTGGAATCGGAGCAATGTGTTTGATGCTGTCACATATTTATTTATTAATTAAAAACGTCGTCGTCCATTACTACTTATTAAAAAGTGTAATGGACACTTTTGTCAATACATTATTGAATACACGCAAACTAGAATTTGTTGCCATAGTTAACAATGTTGCCAGTATACTTGATATTCAGCATTTTATTACGCACATACTGGTTTTATACTTAGACAAAAGAATCTTATTTAGTTCTGCAAAATGTTTTTAACCGACTTAAAAAAAGGAGGTTCTCAATTCGATTGTATATTTTGTCAATGAATAAATTAACTTATTTGCGGCGGTATCAATATACTATCTAGGTAGTTACTTAATTTTGATTTTATTTTAAAATGAAATAACACATAATATTATTAAAAAAAGATCAAAATTGATGAAATTTAACACAATGAGTGTTTCCTATTTCTTTCAAACTTTTGTAAGTATTTATTTACTGATAATTATATTATGTTCCCTTTAAACTAAATCAATTATAGTTATTTTAAATATTATTAATATAATACTTATTTTTTAAAACGACAAACTCTAAAATTGATAAAGTTATACAGGAATTATTTTTTAATAGTCGAAAAATTTTGTGGTGTGGCCTAGAACGTAAAACTGAACAACTTTGTCTATGGGACTAACTTAATCAGAGCAAAAAAACAATCAGCTTTACATAGCAAACGTCAATATCTACTCGACCAAAATGTATGGAACAGTTTATTAACAGTTTACTTTTCTATATTGTCTCTGGTCCTCTACGCAAATGGCCATTCTATTAAAATTAACGCTAGTAGAATAGAAATAAATATTAAATATATTTGACAACATCACATCATTGCTCCGATTCCAAAGTAAGTAGCTAAAGCACTTGTGTTATGGAAATCAGAGACAACGGTGGTCTCACAAACACCCAGACCTGAGCCAATATAGAAAAGTTCGTTTTCTAAATTGACCCAACCTGGGATCGAACCTGGGACCTCAGAGATGGCGAAACCTTGAAAACCGGTGTACAAAGCCACTCGACCACGGAGGTCGTCAATTATAGTGTATGGGAAGTTACATAAGCTAACGCTTAACTCCTGTCAATCCCATACATTGTCATTAAATTATCGCCAGTAGAAACTAGCGATAATTTTAGTAGAATGGCCGTTTGAGTCTGGGTGTTTATGACACCACCGTTGTCTAGATTTCCATAATCTGCTTTGTCTGCTTACTATGGAATCAGAGCTATGTCATAATGTAAAGAATGAATGATTTTTCCATACAAATGATGTCTTACCTCTGTTTAATTGCTAACTACTTGATAAAATGTGACACATAACACATTAACAACCATAAATGGTACGTGACACAAGTTTCCTTTCCTTCAAACAAAGTGGATAAAACGAAATCATAATAAAATGCGTTTTGTAAGAAAATGTATAATTTTATGACTAGACGCTTCCTTAAACCTTGTTTTAATAACAGTCTTTGTGTGATATAAGGTAATATTAAGGCCAACGACCTTAAAAAAACGTAACGAAAAAAAATATACCCAGAATTTTTGAAACTGGCTACTTATAATGTTTTCAAGGAGGTTGTATGTAGTCATAACGTTGGCAAAGAATTTTAGAAAAACATTACAAAAAGCTTTGATTTGTATAAACTTGTTTTTGTTTAATTTTCCTATCTTTATCGAAGTTTTCCTATTTCAATATTAAGTACTTTAATGTGTCAAATTGAGAGAATTCGCAAAAAGTTTAAGTAAGAAGCCGTCGAACAGTGAGCTTCCCAAACAAACGTAATACAAAAATGATTAGGAATTTGAGCATAATTAACTCTTCTTGTGATGTTATTCGGATTAAGACAGTATTTGTCTACATCAGCTAATTTACATTGCTATCGTAATCGCTCTGATTTGACAGATGGATGTTGTACATCGCTACCTTTCTTTGGTTAGTTTTTATTTGTGTTAAAACGATAGTAATGCATCACATACATCTGTCAAAACACAGTTTATATTAACTTCATTGTTTTTAGCCGATAGACCCGAACTATTCCGACTCGATGGCCATCGGTTCTACTCGCTGTGTCCCGCTGCCATCCATTTTTTTTGTTCCGTATCCATATCTCTACGTATAATTGTATTATAATTGCATTTATTATAAAACCATCTCGTTTCCACAAATTAAGTAATATCATATTGATTAAGTATTCGATATTATCCGGTTAGTCAAGAACTGATGTCGCAATATACTTCTAGTCTTTGTTTACGTTCAAAAGGATTAAATATAATTTATTGACATTTATATTCAACACCGTCATATTATGATTTAAGGAAATAAATGTTTTGATAATAATAAACCGACAATTTTGAGGTGGAGTCACCTAATTGTGATATGCAGTCTGAAATTTTAAACATTTGGTTCCCGCAGTGAGGTGGTTCCACTTATGATTACAAGCAACTTTTACTATGAGGCCAACTCTGATACTGCTAAAAAAAACAGCTGTTCCATACATTAAGGTCGAGTAGGTATAGCGCTTTTGTATGGAACAGCTGATTTTTTTTAGCTGTATCAGAGTTTGTCGAGGACAGCAAAGGAAACGACGATTGGAGGGGAAAAAGGAAGATATGTTGAGAATAAAAGAAACACATTAATTACATACAAAAGCTAAGCAACAGGATAAGTGACAAGAATAGAGCAGAGAGTTAAGAACATAGTATAGATATTTACATAGTACAAACACTACACAGGATAGTAACTATACAAGGATGGGTCTATCCTCGACAGAGTTGGCCATATCGTAAAAGTTGCTTGTAATCATGAGTGGAACCACCTCACTGCGGGAACCAAATGATTAAAATTTCAGCGTGTATGTGGTACAGAGTGCAAAAAGTTTCACATCGAAAGAGAGAATGTGATATGCGATCCAGCTTAAATGTTGAATGTAGGTGTAGCAAAAAAAAATCCTGGCAGAACCGAATTCGAAGTCCGCCATGAGCTATACAACCTACTACGCGTTCACTTCATCATTGCCGCTACCTCCCGGCCCGCTTCGTCATACCGCACCCCCTGCGTCGCCTTTCTAGTACGGCTAGAAACGCAAAGCTTAATTTTTGTTTCAGTTGATTTAATCATTACGTTCGTTATTTGTGTTGTTATAATGATTAAAAGAGTAAAGTTCCTACATAATGGCGAACCTAACTTGTTATACAACGTGTTACAAAAGTACCCCTAATGCCGAATATGGTAGATAGGGACCATGAAACTGATCAACTTTTACTATGGGACCAACACTGAAATCGCGAATAAAATATCAGCTGTTTCATACATTTTGATATTTTCGTAATTAATTTTTGTATGAAACAGCTGATTTTTTTTTTCGCGATTTCAAAGTTGGTCCCATAGTAAAAGTTGTTCAATTTGATGGTCCCTATCTATCATATTCGGCATTAGGGGTACTTTTGTAACACCATGTATTATACACTCTTTGATCAAAAAAAATAAGAAAAACAGTTGAAAAACACTAACTTGTTTAAAAATTAATGACACTTTTTGTTATAAAAAAAAAGAAAAACATGATTACTTTTTTGTCTACAGTACCGTTAGCTGTGACGTCATAACTGTCGTCGACGGCAATCACGAAGTGAACGCGTAGTACTTAGCTTGTAAGTATAAACAGTAAGGGTACGATGATATGCACCAGCTCTGTACCTACTGTTATAGTTTTATTTGGGTTCGATGGAACTGACATGTTTTAAAAAAACAAAGTTCCTAAATAAAAAAAACTCGACTCCGGCGAAGCCCTAAAGAAGGGTTATGTTTTTGATTTGTATAAATGTGTGTATGTGAGTACTTTAATTCCCTCGTAACTACTGAATGTATTATCCGACTTCGATTAATGGGGAATATTTGAAAAAAAAAACAAATTGGGTGAATATTTGTTATAGGTTAGTAATAAGCTCCCTTTACCACCACCAATCCGCATTGGGCCCGCGTGTTGGGCTATGGCCCGTCCTCCTTATCCACCGGTAAGGAAGACCTGTGCCCCAGCAGTGGGGACATGATGGTCTAAGTTCCCTTATAATCCTTACTAACATTATATATGCGAAAGTCCGTTTGTTTGTTTGTCGCTTTCACGTCTTAACTACTGAACCGATCATCATGAAATTTTGCATACACGTTGTCAGGTGTACTGAGAAGGACATAGGGTATCTTTCATCCCGAAAAAATAATTGTTCCCGAGGGATAGCAATAAAACTATCCACGCAGACGAAGTCGCGGGCGATCGCTAGTAATAGATTTTTTTTTTTCAGACTGTCCATTTTACGCCGTTTGTTTTGTCTTGGTGACGCGAGTATCACTGGGTAGGTACATAAAAAATAATCAAAATGGCCGATTTTGGGTGGGACTCATTTGCATATAAATACTAAAGAAATATAATAGGTTGCGCCCGCTTCGAATATCTTAAATAGTATTTTATTAAACAGCAATATAACGTGTTATAGTGGCATATTTTTCACGGTCGTACACCTCATTAATCATAGACTTATTTACGTGTTTTTTTTCTAATTAATAAAAAAAACGAAAAAAACCTTTTTAAATTTAATAACAAGCTTTTGTTATGTAGTTGATAATAAAAAAGAACTAAAAAGCTGAAAATAATTTTATAATTATTTGTTTTATACTTCTCAAGTTTTCAAATAAAGCACGTTACATTACACGCTTGTATTTAAAACATATTTTTCACTTCTCATGCTCGTAAAGTTCGTCTTTATGTTGGGTATAGGCTGCATAAAATCGCTTTTCATGCTCTAGTGCATAAAGTAAAATCTTCGTCTAAGTCTCAGACTCTAAGACAAAGGTCGTACGGTAAACACCCACGCACGCAGCTAAACTTCGTTAAATAAACTTGTTTTTGCAATATTGCTTTTTAATTTCCTCACAATCGAAGTGAAAAGCAGAGTGTACATAAAACTCATTTCACCCGAGACGTATATGTGGTCAATTAGAATGAATAGTCAAGTCGAGGGTGCGTTTTATGCACTTGTTGTAAAATGTACTATTTTTTAATTTAGTTTTTTTATCGTAGCTGAAATTATTCTATGTAATAGAAGTTAATGTAAAGATTACAAGAAAAATAAAACGATGCCTCTAAATAGCACCCTTTTTAGGGTTCCATAACCGAAGGGTAAAACGGGACCCTATTACTAAGACTCCGCTGTCCGTCTGTCTGTCTGTCCGTCGGTCACCAGGCTGTATCTCATGAACTGTGATAGTTAGCCAGTTGAAATTTTCACAGATGATGTATTTCTGTTGCCGCTATAACAACAAATACTAAAAAAACAGAATAAAATAAATATTTAAGGGGGCTCCCGTACAACAAACGTGATATTTTTGCTCGTTTTTGCTCGATATTGATATTATATATAAATATTTTGAACAATTGACTTTAGGTTTATTTATCTAAAGACTATGTATTTACAACTCTCAAAATGTGTGTATTCTCATGAAGTTTGATAGTTCTTTTTACAACGTGATAAGATTGTGTTTGCTTCTTCGAAAATCACTGACAACAAAAGTAGAGATTAGCAACCAATTACATTTGTAACAGGCCAAGTGAAATTTATGTCAAATCGGGTTTATTTATTACATCTCACGGAGTATACACTAAAATCGGTTAGTCCCGAAATCCTTGGATTTTTTAGATAAAAAAGTGCTTTCCATAATACCCAACATCTGAACTTTATGTAAATATGCGTCCGTATATCCGATCTCTAATTATCACATTTTTCCGCCTTTAATTTTTAACAATACGCAAATTGCTATACACTTTAAATAAATGAGGGCACAGTTAACAACCTTGTGGCACACCACACCTCAAACGTAAATCAAAGCTGATACAAAACAACTTTTTCATTAATTTTTTTCGCTTTGACGTATATATTCGAAACTATTACATATAAAGTTATAGATTAGCATACGATTAGTTGAAAAAACTGCAAATCATACTGATAATACGCTTTTTGTGTGAATCATTTTAAGACGTCAATAATTTTTTTCACCTCCAATAGTTGAAATAAAATATATCGGCCAAGTGCATGTCGGGTCACGCGCAGTATAGTATAGAACTCCGTAGTTACTTTGCTTAAACTTTTATTTACTAATCTGATTTACACAACTAAGTAACGACTTCTAAGTAGGCACGACGACCTCCGTGGTCGAGTGGCTTTGTACACCGGTTTTCAAGGTGTCGCCATCTCTGAGGTCCCGGGTTCGATCCCTGGTTGGTTCAATTTAGAAAACGATCTTTTCTATATTGTCTCAGGTCTGGGTGTTTGTGATACCACCGTTGTCTCTGATTTCCATAACACACTTGCTTTAGCTACTTACTTTGGAATCGGAGCAATGTATGTGATGTTGTCAAATATTTATTTATTTATTTGTCATAGCGCGTCTATCATATATATATTATACGATAATTTGTCAATTTTCATGACAATTTGGTTCACATTGCGGTGTAACTATAAATAGTTTATTCTATTTTCAAATCGGTTGACGCAATGGATATAAAATTGCCATGACAGGTGACAAATTGTCACGTTTATTAAATAGGGCCTTGCAGATCATGTTTCTATTTTTTTTTTTGATTCTTCAGCAGCCATGTCGTTTTTGTTTAAGTGCTGAATATTACCAAGCAAAAACAAAAAAAAATAATATTCACACCAACTTGATCAGTTGTTCGGACATTTGTATCGATTTTTGTCTGTTTTCAGAAAAGTCGTAGAACAAAATGTTATTAAATAAATAAATAAATACAAAATAAGTAGCTAAAGCACTTGTGTTATGGAAATCAGAGACAACGGTGGTATCACAAACACCCAGACCTGAGCCAATATAGGCAAGTTCGTTTTCTAAATTGACCCAACCGGGGATCGAACCCGGGACCTCAGAGATGGTGACACCTTCAAAACCGGTGTACAAAGCCACTCGACCACAGAGGGCTTCGTTGTTTATGATGTTAGTGATCTACTCCTGCGAGGTTGTTATGTTCGGAAAATTTTGAAAGACTAAAGAGCATAATTAAACCTTAAACATAGCCCGTGGATCTGACAGATCTGGAGAATCATCCACTTGGAACACAATAACACATTTAAGCATCAAAGAAGACGCATTTGCAACATAATTGAATGGAAATGTACACTCGTCATTCAAGTAATACATATTTACATAAAACTTTAATGATTCATCTAAGAACATACTAATAGCATCAAGAAATAATAACAGAAGATTATGTATTGTTACTGCCAATGTACAAACTAAGTAATAACACTAGTATTTTACTTACTAGTGTGATATAATGGTGGGTGTTGCATAATATTTATGTATGGCTAATTATGGACAATAGTTGACTACATAACTGAAGAATCTAGTGTAATTGTCTTAGATTTCCGCACGTACTGTTCATTGAAATAAAACACATTTTCAACTATGTAGATATGTTTTTTTTTTTATGACTGAACACAGCGTAATACTAATTTCAAAATACCAAGAAAGCGTGAGTCTGCCTTGGGGATTTCATATAAAACTATCATGATTATTATCATTTTTTAGTCCCCCCCTACTGGGACAAAGGCCACATTATGGGTCCACCGGTATGTACAAAATTATACTATGTAAATAATTTTCAAATAAAAGCACTATTCTCAAGATTTTTTCCAAATTTTTCCTTCACTCAGGTTTACCAGCAAACGTGATGCTGTCATACACTCCATTTTTTTTTTACTGGGCTGTCTTTGCCTTCTTCTCATAGGCTGACTGTGTAAGCACACTTCACCCGGAATCAGGCCCATCTTTCCCACTGGGCAATCTGGGCATGTGCACAGGGCCCCGCGATCGATAGAGGCCACCTTGTTCCTGCCAGATCGCCATACAATAACGGATGCTTATTACCAAGAAACATATAAAACATAGTTAGGTATTTCGAAAACTTAAACAATAATTACTGACTACAAATACTACTTGCTTACTAGCTTTTGCATGCGCATAGCTATCCTACTCTTGCCCGAATATCAGGCTTTCTGATTTGATTTCGACATGTTTAGTTAAATTAAGGTCAAGATCATAGGGGCCCCCAAATGTGCCCAGGGCCTCAAACAGGTTAAAGACGGCTATTGCCCGGAATCCTCAACCATCGAAGAATTGGCTTTCTTACCTCTATTTTATTTCTTAAACCGTGGGGTTCGCATCTATCTGTGACAGACACAGAAACGGCTTCGAAAACAGGCCGTCATTTTCATGGAAAAAAATCACTATGGGCCCATAAATTTGCGGTTATCAAATGACATTTGTCGTTAAAACTTACTTCAGGCCCATATTTTTGAGCTTTTTTATTAGTAACTTTAACCATCTTGGTTGGTAAACAGGATGTGGTCTGAGGTGTAGCATGCCCAGGAAATCTTTGCTCATAGCTCTTTGCGTATCACATCAAAACCGCATACGTAACAACGTTGACTTCATATACCGACAAAAATTATTCATAGACACCTCTCAAGACTTTGTTCTTAATATGACTATCTAGACCATCAGCCATTTTTAATGTCCCCACTGCTGGGGCACAGGCCTTCCTTATAGATGGATAAGGAGCGAATGCGAATTGGTGGGTATTAACAACTGCAAATGCAGCCGGGACCAACGGCTTAACGTGCCTTCCGAAGCACGGAGGAGCTCGAGATAATAAATTTTTGGTCACCCATCCCATGACCGACCCTTGCAAAAGTTGCTTAACGCAATCGCTGAGCCAGGCGCTTAACCACTGCGCCAATGAGTTCCTCTTAATAATATTTTAATTATACAATTACTTTACGAACAATTACTTTTACAATTACTTACTTTTTACGAACTTTTCTATAATAGCTCAGGTCTGGGTGTTTGTAGGTACCACCGTTGTCTCTGATTTCCATAACACAAGTGCTTTAGCTACTTACTTTGGGATCAGAGCAATGTATGTGATGTCAAATATTTATTTCATTTATTCATATCTAAAAATACTCCTTAACATACCATATATCTTCCAAATTATAAATTTAAATTATGAATAAAAATGTTCTCTAAATATATTCAAATATTCACAAAATATACAACATGTTACAAAAATACCCCTAATGCCGAATATGGTATAAAGGGACCATCAAACTGAATAACTTTTACTATGGGACCAACTCTGTAATATACTATAATATACTCTGTAATATAGTAATACTACTATGATCAATAAAACAAGAACAATATCAGTTCGAGATAACACTTTATTGCACTAAGAACATTGTAACATACGATCAATATTAAAAATAGTGAGCAAAGGTGATTAAAAATATATCTTCGAAAAGATACCATGAAATTATAATACGAATTAAATTATATTTATGTGCCTAGTCAACGTTTTAGTAAGGTCAAGGTTGAACTACATTATTTAAGCGGAACTACTATTTTGGTGAAAAATGTCAACAAAGCATTTGACAAAGTGTTTCATATTGAGATACAGTATATTATTATTGAAATTAGATTGCACTTTTTAAAGGAAGTTTCAAGAAAGAGAAATCTTGATTTAAAAAATCGATTGTTGACAAACTGACAACAGCCCATTGCTGGGTATGGTATCTCTGCTGGTGTCCCTCAAGGATCTCCACTAATTTAATAGCTATAGTAAAAAAACTTTGAAATGAGTAAGAAATTACTATGAACGAAGTTTATTTCATTGTTTCATCTACAACAAAGATACTAATTAATATTATGGTTTTATTAAACTTCATACTTATTGTTTACTTAATAGCTATCCAGACTACGTACAAAATATTTTAAAACACTGTTCAACAAGTTTAGTGTTTAACTTAGACACTGTTTAAATGTGATGCTGTCAGTTTGACAAATTTGTTTGAAAGAGACGGCATCACATTTAAACAGTGTCTAAATTGAACAGTGTTTTAATATCTTTTGTTTTAATGCCGTTTATTTTTATTCTCGAATGACATAAAACCTATTTTTCTCTTTATTTATTTTCATAGGCTGTGTTAAAAAGTTATTGTGTTATTTTTCTTATAGTTAAACCTCTGCAGTTTACAGTTTTTCAGCAACTTTTTCCCCGTTTCCCAATAGTCTTACCAAAGTCCTACCAGTAATTGTACTAGTGGGAACCGTCCATATAGACTTCTCGATCGTAGAATTAATAATATTGCTACATTTCGCATTCGTATTACATGATAAAAGCTTTCTCAATGTTAGTTCTTGACCTTATTTTTTTTTAAGAGGTGAATGGCCAATTATCTTGTCGCTATTATTACACCGATTCATAGTTATCTTGTTGTTTATATTAAGAATTTGATCTTTTTATCAGTAACTTTGATGTCATAAATGACTCGTACGACTGATTATTAAAATTTAATGAATATTCAGAATGTTTAATCATTTCAATATTTTTGTCATCTATAAAAAAGGATTCGTAAACTTAAATTCATATCTAAAAATACTCCTAGCATACCATTTAAATTTTAATTATGAATAAAAATGTTCGTTAATATATTCAAATACTCGCTAAATATATTCAACAAATAACTTTGACGACCTCCGTGGTCGGGTGGTTTGTACACCGGTTTTCAAAGTGTCGCCATCTCTGTGGTCCCGGGTTCGATCCCCGGTTGGGTCAATGTAGAAAACGAACTTTTCTATAATAGCTCAGTGCTGGGTGTTTGTAGTACCACCGTTATCTCTGATTTCCATAACACAAGTGCTTTAGCTACTTACTTTGGGATCAGGGCAATTTATGTGATGTTTTTAAATTTTGAGATTTTAGCATTCACAATGCTGTTTTTTATATAATACTAAATAATATACTAGAAAAAAATACGACTCGCATCAGATCATGTATGTGATGTTGTCAAATATTTATTCATATCTAAAAATACTCCTTAACATACCATATATCTTCCAAATTATAAATTTAAATTATGAATAAAAATGTTCTCTAAATATATTCAAATATTCACAAAATATACAACATGTTACAAAAATACCCCTAATGCCGAATATGGTATATAGGGATCATCAAACTGAATAACTTTGTACAAAAATATCAGCTCTTTCATACAAAAATTAAAATCGAAATATCAAAATATATGAAACAGCTGATTTTTTTTTCGCGATTTGAGAGTTGGTCCCATAGTAAAAGTTGATCAGTTTGATGGTCCCTATATACCATATTCGGTATAAGGGGTATTTTTGTAACACGTTGTATAATCAAATATTCCCTAAATATATTCAACAATGACTTTAGTCAGTTGTATTCGGGTTGTTAATGCCAAAGTCCAACACTGCTCAACTGCTAAGTGATGAGGAGATTGGAGACTTCCTTCCATGGAAGAGTTCAATTCCTCCAGGGGACTAATAGGCTGAATGACAACGATGTTGACAATTGTAGCAAATTGATAAGTGTTATGAAACGTATACAAAAGCGACTTAACGGGGAATATCTGAAAAAAATAACGCTTGAATATTTTTATTGGTAGGAATAAGCTCCCTTATTAAGGGGCTGACATGAGCTAATTAGCGCCGCCAGTCGATTTTATTTGATTTATTCTAAATAAGCCCAATTTCTTAAAAAGGTCTAATTGTGAATGACGTCTAATGTTTATAGAATAACGTTACAACATTACAAAATGCGTGCAATAGTTTAAAAACGGATTTGAACCAACAGTGGCCACTTTTGACAAAATCGCGTTTTAAACTGTTTGAATGCCTTTCCCAACTGTTTGTGTTACAAAAATAATTAAATATAAGTTTGTGAAAACCACTTGTTGATTCAGGGATCCGTTTACGAAATATTTAGCTTTAAAGTGCAAAATTTTTAAATTTTGAGATTTAAGCATTCACAATGCTATTTTATATAATACCAAATAATATACTAGAAAAAATACGACTCGCACCAGATCATGTTCTCGGACGGGAATCGAACCCGCGACCTTTGGATATCCGGTCCAATGCTCTGACCGCTGAGCTACCGAGTCACTAGTGGGAACGTCGAATTTCTCCTAGTATATCAACTCTTACGCTGCAAGCCAGCGCCATTTCACCAATGTACAAGGTCGGTAGCTCAGCGGTCAGAGCATTGTACCGGATATCCAAAGGTCGCGGGTTCGATTCCCGTCCGAGGACATGATCTGGTGCGGGTCCTATTTTTTCTAGTATATTATTTAGTATTATAGTAAGTTTATACTTTATAGTCGTTAGTTGTGTAAAACAGGAAGTAAATATAATTTTATAGCGATATGGCAATTGTATAAGGTAACTGCGGAACCCTATACCGCGCGAGTTCGACACGCACTTGGCCAGTTTTTTATCGAATCTCAAGAAATGTTAAAAAAATACTAAATATTTGAACAAATCACGTTTCGCTTACTCAATTATTGTTCATCAAGAGCTCTGCTGCGATATATCGAGCAGGTATCTTTATCGATTATCAAATCGAAGGCACGTCACGTCCGATTACCGATTACCGGGTTATTTTTTTAAAAATCAGCGACGGATATACAGATATTTATAATAATAAATTGGACACCATCACATAATTTCGATCCAGTATGTTTTTTTAAGCTCTATGGGCGCATGGGTCAGTTAGAATTGAAGAAAATAAAATTATAAAACTCCAATTTCTTTCTATTCTAAACTGACACACGGCAAATATGAGTAATTATACAGTGAATTCGACAGTAAAGTCCGCAAGTTGACTATTACAGTTTTGGAACAATATCAAATTCAAATAAAATCAGATTGAATTGATATTAAAAAAACATTTCACTGTAAGTTCGTTTGGAAAACCACATAGCGGCTCTTATTTTCTTTTGAGTAGTATATTATCATTGTATAAACAAATCAAGTTCTAGAAATAACTGCGTCATAGTATGACCCTTGAGAATCATTACTATGATACTATAAGTCAGTCACCAACATCACGTATGTTGTTGCCAATGTCGAAGTTAATTCCTTGTACATTGGTGAGATGGCGCTGGCTTGCAGCGTAAGAGTTGATATACTAGGAGAAATTCGACGTTCCCACTAGTGACTCGGTAGCTCAGCGGTCAGAGCATTGGACCGGATATCCAAAGGTCGCGGGTTCGATTCCCGTCCGAGAACATGATCTGGTGCGAGTCCTATTTTTTCTAGCATATTATTTAGTATTGTATAAAAATAGCATTGTGAATGCTTAAATCTCAAAATTTAAAAAGTCACGTATGTTTACTTAGTAGTGGTGAGGAGCTCGGTGGCGCAGTGGTATAGAGCCTGGCCCAGCGATTGCGGCGGGCATCTTTCGCAAGGGTCGGTCATGGGATGGGTGACCAAAAATTTAGTATCTCGAGCGCCTGCATGCTTCGGAAGGCACGCCGTTGGTCTGCATTTGTAGTCGCACTCACCAATCCGCATTGGGCGCGCGTGGTGGGTCATGGCCTATCCTCCTTATCTACCCATAAAGAAGGCCTGTGCCCCAGCAGTGGGGACATTAAAATGGCTAATGGTTATTATCAAAATCGTATCAGCCCATTATGGTATCGACGACCTGAGTGGTGCAGTGGAAATGGACCACTCAGGTCCATTTCATAAATCAGCTGATTTTTTTTTCGCGATTTCATTGTTGGCCCCATAGTAAAAGTTGTTCAGTTTGATGGTCCCTATATACCATATTCGGCATTAGGGGTATTTTTGTAACACCTTGCAGACACGTGTGAAGGGTTGGTGATATTTTGCTTTGCCGGATGTCACTCAATTAAATAGGTAACCACATATCACAAAACAATAACTCAAATATCAACTTTACCTGTACAATCATCATTATTGTACCAAACTATAAATAAAACACGTTCAAAAGAATAAATAGGAAACGACTCGGGTTATTTTCCATAAGCTCATATAAAAACTCGATTGTATCGAATTAAACAGGACCATTCATTTTGGCGATTTATTTTTAGCTCACTTAAGACGGTGACCTCTAAAAAAAGCTAAAAATAATATCCGTAAAATAAGCAATATCGAACCTTAACTCAACGAACTACAGTTCTTTGTAATCGTTTTCGCATTGAGTATTTTTAGATCGCAACTTCAATTACATACATTGAATTCCGTTACATTTTTTTAACATTGACGTAGATCGGTTACTTGCAGAAATGACGGCTGTGAGTAGGTATAAAACGTGACCTGACTTTGTTGTTGAAAACAGTTAATGCTGATTTAAATGATAAGCAGATATTTTTTAATTGGGACGGAAAGTTTCTGAAATGGCGACCAAGAATCGGTCGACGATCTGTGGGCAGCAAGGAGGACCGACGATCTGTGGGCAGCAAGGAGGAACGACAATCTGTGGGCAGCAAGGAGGACCGACGATCTGTGGGCAGCAAGGAGGACCGACGATCTGTGGGCAGCAAGGAGGAACGACAATCTGTGGGCAGCAAGGAGGACCGACGATCTGTGGGCAGCAAGGAGGACCGACGATCTGTGGGCAGCAAGGAGGAACGACGATCTGTGGGCAGCAAGGAGGACCGACGATCTGTGGGCAGCAAGGAGGACCGACGATCTGTGGGCAGCAAGGAGGACCGACGATCTGTGGGCAGCAAGGAGGATCGACGATCTGTGGGCAGCAAGGAGGACTGACGATCTGTGGGGCGCTACCACCTAAGTTCAATGCTATGCTATCACAATCGGTTTCATCTGTCAAACGAAAGCTTACCCGCAGGCTTATTACCGATCTTCAAGTGACAGTCCCAATTGCAGTTGTACAATTATTGCTGTCAAAACGTAAATACGAATTTGTGATTTATGGCGTTGTGTCAAAACACAAATTAGTATACAGCATATTACAAAAATACCCCTAATGCCGAATATGGTAGATAGGGACCATCTTCCAACCATAATTTTTTTCCTTACCTCATTATTAAATTTAGATTTTTCGCATTCACATTTGCTATTTTTATATTAAGATAAATAATAACAGAAAAAATACTAGAAAAATCGACTCACCCGTAGCATTGTGCATTGTTAATATAAAAATAGCATTGTGAATGCGAAAAATCTAAATTTAATAATTATATAGCTGTTTCATCTTTATCGATTGTCAAAACATCTGGAAAGATGTTTCTTTCGAATGTTGGGTGTATTTCCTCACATTGATGAAATTGCGCTGGCTTGCAGCGAAGAAGTTAAAAGTACTAGAAAATTTCGCCGCTCCCACTAGCGACTCGGTAGCATAATTGGTCAGTGCATTGGGCCGGAATCCTAAGGGTGCGGGTTCGAGTCCCGTTTGAGGTGCTACGGGTGAGTCCATTTTTTTCTAGTTTTTTCTATTATTATTTATCTTAAGGTAACCTCATTAATCGCATTATTATTGCCATTCTTCGAAGTTAATCCGTTAATCCACGGTTCATTTAAGGATGATACATCATGGCTATAGAGAAAGGTGAAAGGTTTAAAACAGGTTTTCAGGTTATGGTGTCAATAAATAATAATAGACAACACTAATAATGAGCTTGAACTTTGACTTTAAAATAACAGATAGTCTACATTAAACAACAAGGGCCTTGTTAATAAAGTTTACACCGATGTTGATAAGCTTAGAACCTATAAAGGCGGAAAGGTTCTGGAAACGCATTTTTGAATCTATAGAATTCCGAATCGCGTGTGAAATCGCAATATTCGTATGCGAATCCCTAAGTTTATTGTTTTTTATTATGTTGTTTTAAATGAAGGTATTTGGTACCGATATAATTTCTTTGTAAATATCGTTACTCTGATTTCTGACAAAGCTGATAAGTTTCTTGCGCCCATTCTTCTTGTCAGCTAAACAAGTCTCGAATGGGTGGTAGGAAAATATAGACCATTCAAAAGCACTTAATATTTAAGTTTATTTGAATAAAGAATATTTCATTTCATTTCATTAAGGGCTTGTACACAAAACTGCGATGCGACGTCGCATCGCAAAAACCTGCGAGCTCGCACGACGCGTCGCAACAACTTGCGAATTGATTCGCATCGTGCATTCGTGCGATGTTACGTGTGATTACGATGACGTGAAGGGAGAAGCCTTGTCGCACGAAATCGCATCGCAGCAATTCGTCGTGCAATTTTCTGCGCTTCGAATTCGCATCGCGTTGCATCGCAGTTTTGTGCACAAGCCCTAAAATCGCTATTTTTGAAAATTCATACTCGTGAATTTTGTACGTCGCGTCGTACCACGATGCGGTGTCGTTTCACGATACGACACTGCGTTAGCTATTTATAAAGTAATGTTATAGTAAATTTTTGTTATTATTCACTACAATCACATTGCAAATACATTACAGAGATTAAAAAAAGCATAAGTGTAAAAAGGATGGTACTATAAACTGTCTTACTACCTTAATCGTATTTAACTCTTGTTTTTTTTCGCACGAGGTGCTATCACAAAGATTTAGTATGGCATTCGAATACCATTTACGTCATGAACTTTCTATTTACACAAAACTATAAGGTGAGCTGGTTTTTCATTAATTTTACATTCACGCATTTAATTATTGTTTCATGTTAAACTTATTTATTCTCAATTCATTTAAAGAGATGTTTAATTTGAACGAAATCAGAATCATGTATTAATTAAATCATTATTGACATTGAATAAAATTTCACATATTAAAATTCATGTGTTGTATTTATGGACACGTAAAGATTGTAAAATCGTCTCTAATTTCTGTTAGCATACTATTATAAACATTATTATAATTTGATGATTTATCAGTTTCTTATGTATTTTCCTTAATAAACAAATTTTTGACGTGGGATGAGTTAGTAATAGAAATGGGATGAATTAAGAAAAGATAGGTGTGATAAAGTGGAATGTAACGTCATGGGATGAATACGGAATAACTCCTATAATGGGGTTAATTGTCTAATTTAAAAATCTATCGCAATCGCTTTCATTTGACAGTTGGATCCGACACATTGCTGCATTTCTTTGGTAAGTTTTTATTTGTGCCAAAAAGAAGCATCAATGTGTTTCATCCTGAAAGCGATTGCGATAAATATTGAAATTAGACAATAGAAGGGCAGGTTATTAAATGTCACTTTTATATGTTTTGTAATTGATAAGAAAAATCAAGATCCCTGCAACACAATGTCCGATACGTCCTCTTAAGAGCACTTAATTTCTAAGTTTATTTGAATAAAGAATTTTTCAATTTCAAATTTTCAACCACAAATACAAAATCCGGGTTTAAAGTCGAAGGTCGGATGTAGCAGTGTTGGACTGTTTTTATCGTAAATCGCTGCTACCCATTTTCTGGTCTACGGAGGTATTAGTACTACCTCTGACATTTGACGCCTTTTATGACACGGGGGTGGGTTGCACCATCTTACTTTAACTGACATTAAATAAAATGACATTAATGACGGCTATGTTAAGTATTGGGATATTGAAATATGTTACCCGTAAAGAGTTTGGGGTAAATTACGCCTTATTTGACTTGCAGCCCTGATAACTTTAACAAAGCTAATGAATTCGCCGGTGCAACACATTTTGCTGTAACCGTTAAAGTCAGCGTTACTGTTATTGTTAAATTTGACACAAACTTTTACTATGACTTCTATTACGGTGCAACCTAGCCAGATTGCTATCTGTGTGAATATTGTGACGGAAAATGACTTCACTCTAAATGATGAGGTCATTTTTAAATTTTTGACGACTCTGTATGAAATACACAGGGAGAAAGCAGCCCTTGACGAGTTTCTTGCCGGTTCTTCTGGAAGGTCTCCTAGCTTACGGCCTTATTTATAAACGAATAGTAAGTTTACACCTGGTTTAAAAGAAAATATTGTTTAGGAATATTAGTCTTTACGTTTGACGTCTCAAAGCATTATATTACTGAGCAAACTTTTTGGTTAAACTAGGTGTAATCTTACTCTTCGTTTATTAATAAGGGAGTTAGGGCGCGCGAACCGATGGCGTAGCTTCTTTGACATTCACAAGTGCGTTACAAGCACTTGTGAATGTCAAAGAAGCTACGCCATACAAATTCGCCAAAAATTCAAAACTCATTCATTCAGTCTAGGCTGTTACAAACAGCCTAGACTGAATGAATGAGTTTTGAATTTTGATTATCATAGCGCGTAATTTTACAGGATGTTTCATAATAACTCGTAAATTGTTTTTGTTTTGTATGGAAAACTGCAAAGTGACCACCCTAGACGCAAATATATTATTGTTTTCAAAAACTAATCCCATTAATGGGCAAAAGCAAAACCCAATTAGACCTAGGGTTGCTACCATGCAGTATGTCATGAAGTTGTTTTTTCCAAAAAGTGGGGGTTTTATTGGGTTTGTAATAATTTTCAAGGTTTGTACGGGGGTGTCCCCCTACAAAAATTAAAAAACAAAAATATCAAAATGTATGGAACAGCTGATTTTTTTTTCGTGATTTCAGAGTTGGTCCCATACTAAAAGTTGTTCAGTTTGATGGTCCCTATATACCATATTCGGCATTAGGGGTATTTTAATAACATGATGTAGAGGCGCAGAATTAGTATAGGAAATATAATGGTGCTATTTTACCATACAATACATAATAGTACAAGTCCACACGGCAAAAAATATTTAAAACTATAATAAATTTCGAGTTTATGGCACATGTTAAACAATATTTACTGTTTGAATAAACTTGATAAGAAACGTGTTGTCATAAATTACCGATTAATTAAACGGTTGGTCGGTTTAACGGCATTTCTCACTAAAAGAAATATCATAAATATTGAATTTCATAAAAACTAAATCCCAACTATTTACCAAAATATTTTCAATAAAACCGCGCTACCTTCATCTCACCTGATGTTAAGTGACGATAAGGCCGAAGGTGGAAGCGCACTACACCCGGAATCCTCACCACTGAGGAACTGGCTATCTTACCTCTAACTGCCGGAACACAACCATCTTTAAAATGTTGTTATGGCGTCAGACTTAGGTAAGATGGTGGTAGCTAGCGGACTTAAAGTAAGCCCTACCACCAACCAAACCGAGTACAAATGTACCCCCTCCTGGGAATCGAACCCGGGACCTCTGCGTATCACACGGGTGGGCGAACCACTAGACCACAGGCGGTTAAAGGTAATTAAAATGATTTACATTATTAAAAAAATAGCACGAACCAAACTCATTAACTTTTTCTGAAGCCACAAAAATAAAAATAATAGGTATCTATCATTTGAATAACATCCTATTCGATGCTACAGATAATAAATTTTATGCAAAAAATACTGGGTAGGTATCCTAAATGGAAATCTATATATACTGAACTGGTTCCATCTGCGTCAGAGGAAAGACGTCACGTGCTAAATTAAAAAGGAGTGAGATTAAAAAAAGGTTTAATATAAGGAAGAAAAGAGTTCAAACATGATTTATGATATTTTATTAGACGCTACAAATACAAATTTGATCTGAAATCGCTCACTTCATTTTGTTTGTTGGTTAGTTGGTGTATTTCATTATTGTTGTATATTTAACTGCGGTTTTTTGGTTTTGTTTTTGTTTTTTTTTCAACGGTTATTCTGCCATTGGTATTTTATTGAGCGAGCGAGCGCGAAGCGCGACCGAAGTGTCTCCGTTTTGGCTTGGGCAACAATGCTTTTGGATGTCCGGCCGGCTACCCGTCTTTTCTTCCACAGGGGCCCTACCGGCTAACTTTTCGAACTTCGGCGGGTTTGCCGAGCTTCAACTTAAAACAGATAAATCGAAGTAAAGGAGTTTCGTATTGTACTATTCGCCGAAGTTATTTAGAAGATATCGATGTTCGTGTGACTTCATGAATTGGGGTTCGCCATTTTAGCCCGATTGGGGCTCGATATATCTGTTTTAATTTGAGGCCCGGCATACTTTCCGAAGTTCCATGCGTTAGCCGGTACAGCCCCAGGTCGCATTTCTCAACCGATTCTCGTGTTTTGTGAGCAGGTTCGATAATTATAATATTTTTTTTTAATGTCACAAACTGAACGCTGCAGCTCACAGAGCTAGAATTTCAGTTTTATTTTGAAACTTCACTAACTTTTTTCAATGTTCAGTTGAATATCCGAAATAAAACCTTTTTTCAACACTTCCGTGGAAGAACCGCGTTGTGAGTTGGTAAAACGACAGTTAGAAAATTTCATACCTAAATTTTAACAACACGCTCGCACGCACTCACAATATGAGCCATATATTATAGGACGTAGTGTCACTTTTCAAATCTTTGATACCCCGCCTACTAAAGTAGTTTTTAGGAAGATAATAACAGCGAACCACGGACTTGAAAAAAAGACGGACGTAATACTCCATCAAAAAGAAGTGAAGCATGTAATGTCTTACAATTTCGTTTGTTGTACATGACCTATACTCACACAAATACACCTGGAAAGAAAAGCCCGGTGTGTCGTGTGAGTGTAGGTCATTGTACAACATACGAAATTGTAGGACCTTGCATGCTTCACTTCTTTTTAGTGTGATATTATGTCCGTCTTTTTTTCAGGTCCATGCAGCGAACATTAAAAAAAAATCTTTTAAAAAAAGGTTCTGATCACCAATCCCAATCCACTCAAAGAAAAGAACTCTTCACATTTAAGATCGCCACGAAAAGTTCCACCCAAGAATCTTTCCTTCATTACACATACAGACATACAAATTAAGTACCTACTTTGGAAATTCCTCATATTATGTATAGTGACTTTATATGATTACAGTGCACTTAGGTTATTATACTAGAACCCCAGAGAAAACATAAATATATGACTTTATTTCATAGTCATCTGCGTCATGAAAAATAATAAAATGTATTAATGCACTACTCCGTGACTTTGACAACCTCCGTGGTCGAGTAGCTTTGTACACCGGTTTTCAAGGTGACGCCATCTCTGAAGGCCCGGGTTTGATCCCCGGTTGGGTCAATTTAGAAAACGAACTTTTCTATATTGGCTCAGGTCTGGGTGTTTGTGATACCACCGTTGTCTCTGATTTTCATAACACAAGTGCTTTAGCTACTTACTTTGGAATCGGAGCAATGTATGTGATGTTTATATAATACTAAATAATATACTAGAAAAAATAGGACTCGCACCAGATCATGTTCTCGGACGGGAATCGAACCCGCAACCTTTGGATATCCGGTCCAATGCTCTGACCGCTGAGCTACCGAATCACTAATATGTGATGTTGTCAAATATTTATTTATAAAACGCTGTATCATGCGATAAACGTCGTGTTTTGTCGGTCATGCTAGGTGGGCAGGCCTACCTTATGGGTAGATAAGAAGGATGGGCCATAACCTACTACGCGGGCCCTATGCGGATTGTGCGGCCGAGACCAACTGCTTAACGTTCCTTCCGAAGCACAGTGGAGCTCGAAATATAGTATGTTATACAATTAGTGATTAAAAGACGGGTTTAAAGCGAGGGCCATAGATGAGACCGTAGGGAGTGATTCAAGTTTAAGAATCCTGAACGACGCGAGTGATTCATGGCCCTCGATATAAATCCGTTTTATTCAAGAGTTGCATACTATATTTTATGCCATGACTACGAGGAAAAGAAAGATTTAAGCGAAATTTTTTTGCTACAAGAAGTTTGTATATCGAGTACTCTTTGCACAAGGAGTTTGTATTGATTATTTTTTGCACAAAGAGGTTGCATAGTATTGAGATGGGGGTCAAATTGTGTTCTAAATTCAAATACCAAAATAGTGATTAAAAGTGCTTTTTATTCACTGTTTTCAGTGAATAAAATAAGCTTTTTAAAGAGGGAATGGTATAAAATAATTTTTGGTTGTTTGGTCTCATGAACGACTCACTAACTTACTACTTCGGTATCGAGCTCCTTTATACAGGAGCCATCCATCGATATATTTTTTTCTAAATTTTCGGAGTACCAAGCTCTGGCCTTTGGTCTCCCATCCCATTAACGACCACCAATAAAGTCGCTTAACATTTTTTATCGACAGCTCATCATAAAAGGCACCTATTTGGTCATCATTAGCGTAACGGAAACGGAAGTGCAGCTTCCATTCCAAGTTTAACCACATTGCAATTCGCTAACGACATCCGGATAGTTAAATGACATTTTCTGTTGACATGCAAAGTGCATTTTAACATAACATTAACATGTCAAAAATAAAAATAAACATGTCAAAAAAGTGTTTAACCTTCAGTATCCGTGGTCAGATCGCTTGATTAGATTGATCTGACCACGGACACTTTTAGCTTTTGTTAAAATCAGTCTGTGGTCAGATTAAAAATTATTAATATATCCGTGGTCAGATGGGTACTTCCTGTACCGATCGGCCATTTTAAACTAATTACAAGTATTATTGACAGTGATATATGTATTTGCAAGGTTCTTAAATACCGAGCTAAGGTCACAAAATTTTGCTACATTGAAAAGAAAAATACCCACCGATAGTTTTTTAGAATAACCAGTTTCCGATACAGATAGTAGTTTTATACTTTTATTTCTGGCGGTGAGCAAACAGCTATTTTTTACTGTTTCGTAATATGTATTTGTTTTTCAATGTTGATTGGTTTTTGCATATTATTATGACCTCTGTTTAAAACCTGTAGTAGAAGTCTAGATATTAAAAACCGAGGTGAAATATTTGATAAAGTTTTGTTCCCACGTAGAACTAATGGTACATTTTTCTCATTAGTGCTACGATTTAGTACTTTATGGTAGGACTAATGAGAAAAAGTCTCATTAGTTCTACGGTAGAACTGAATAGTAGAACAAGTGGGAACAAAACTTACTCAACATTGCTTTAATAAAAATAATCTTTAGCATCCATGACTCAGGTACTTTGCTTAAAAACTCATCAGTCTTAACAAATTCACGTTTTACTTTGCCCTTAAATCAATTTGTTCATTTTGACACTTTCGTGGCCACTAGAACCACGTGGTGAGTTCGTAAAATGACAGTAGAAACATACATACAAATTTCATTTGGCGGGATATAACTTTGACAGTGTTTTCGAGCCGTTTCAGCTTGGGCAAACATTTTTTTAATATATCCGACTGTCCGTTTGTTCTTCTCTACAGGTCAAATTCTCAACCGATTCTAGTGAAATTTTGTGAGCTGGTCTTTAAAAATTTTAATGTTAATTCAGTTTTTCGAAATTTTAATTTTTTTTTAAAGATATGGGGAACATCATAAATTTCAGCCATTTCGGAAAATGTTCAAAATATTGACTTAAACGCGTTCTACACTAACGGCCTTACCTCAAAAGATTTTAAAACACTGTTCAACAAGTGTTTAACTTAGACCTGTTTAAATGTGATGCTGTCACACTCTTGACAATATTGTTTGAAAGAGACGGCATTACATTTAAACAGTCCCTAAATGAAACAGTTTTTAGAATCGTAAAGGTGACAAAATCATTTATTCAGATTCAGGGTGTTACAAGCACTTGCGAATGTCAAAGAAGCTACGCCATTTATATAAATAATTTTCCGGTTTTTTTAACATGGATAGGTACAGCCAATCATAGTGCAGCCATAATGACGTTATTACCGGCTTATGTAACTAATAGTAATCTTGACCCTGCTGTGTATCTTACGTAACTATAAAATAACTTTATGGTTTCCATCGTAACCTAGAAGACATTAATTTAGTATAGTCTGTTAATCCTTAAGTAGCACTAACAGCTATCGAGAAAAAAACGCGTGTAAAAGAATTCGATAGTGAAATTTTGTATGGGGAATTTGTACAGCGCCATCTATCGACGAAAAGCGAAATAAAAATAAATTAAAATTTGAAGTTATTTGGAAGATGTCGATGTTCGTGTGACATCATGAATTGCGTTTCGCCATTTTGGGCCGATTAGGGCTCGATTTATCTGTTTTAATTTGAAGGTCGGCAGACTTTCCGAAGTTGGATGCGTTAGCCGGTACGGCCCCTGGTCAAAATGGCGAACCCCAATTCATGATGTCACACGAACATCGATATCTTCTAAATAACTTCGGCGAATAGTACAATACGAAACTCCTTACTTTGTTTTATCTTTTTTAAGTTGAAGCTCGGCAGACCCACCGAAGTTCGAAAAGTTAGCCGGTAGGACCCCTGGGAGGAAATCCAAAGCCTCAAAGTTACCTCGTATGCATGAAAATGAAATGAAATGAAATATTCTTTATTCAAATAAACTTAGATATTAAGTGCTTTTGAATGGTCTATATTTTCCTACCACCCATTCGAGACTTTTTTAGCTGACAAGAAGAATGGGCACAAGAAACTTATCAGCTTTGTCAGAAATCAGAGTAACGATATTTACAAAGAAATTATATCGTTACCAAATACCTTAATTTAAAACAACATAATAGAAAAAACAATAAAGTTATTAAAAACTGAAAATTAGGATAGTTACTTATAATGTTACATCCATGCATTGCTGTCTTTTAAATAATCTTCTACTTTGTAATAACCTTTGCTCATGAGCGTCTTTTTAACATGTATTTTGAATTCATGCAAAGGCAGTTCAATTACATTTTGTGGAACTTTATTAAAAAGGGCAATTCCTTTCCCCATAAATGAGCCCCTAGTTTTTGCTAGTCTAAAACTAGGAACGGCAAGTTTGTCTTTATTTCTTGTATTAAAACGGTGTACATCACTATTTTTAGCAAGTGAGCAATAATGTTTCCTTCCAAAAGTATTGTTTAACTCTAGGTTATGATAATCTCCTGTATTTACTTTGTGTGAGAGAACAATAAAGTCTTTTTATTATTTATTATTATTATTATTCTGAAAATAGGTCTGTGACTACTTATTTTTCCTCGCGAGTGTAGAATCAGGAAATATATTAGCAGCTAATAATTACAGGTTGTAATAAAAGTAATTATCGCATGATCTATGCAAATAACAACGAATAATTATTCTAAGGTCAGGCGTTGACATTGAAACATGTCAGTGGCAGGATAATTTGGGTGATATTTGATTGAATCAGGCATTACTTGGCAGAAGTCCCAGACCATTGTGAAAAGAGAAATATAGGTAGCTTACGCCCGCAAAAAAAAAAAAAAAAAAGCGGGAGTAAGCTACATATATTTCTCTTTTCACAATAATTTGGTTGATTCACAAATCGTCTACCAGTCAGCGCACTAGCGACAACTTGGCGCTAGTCTAGGATGTAGACTTGTCATTTTGTTGTTTGCTATCAGTTTTTGGATAAATGATTATTTGACAACATCACATACATTGCTCCGATTCCAAAGTAAGTAAGTAAAAGGTCGTCAATGATGAGGAGGATGTTGGAAGCGAGTTTTCGTAAACACCAGTTTTTCTTCAAACACATTTTGATTTTCTTTTTTTCAATTCGATATTTAATTCGTTTACTGTTCAATTTTTATTATCAACTGTTTTTGGATTGAAAAATAACGAGAAAATAACCCATTTGCACGTAAAACAGGGCCCTATTTAATAAGGTGACAATTCGTCAATTATTGTCATGACTATTTGGTTTTCATTGCGGTGTAGCTATGAGTAGTTTGTTTTATATTCTAATTGGTTGACGCAATGGATATAAAAATGTCACGACAATTGACAAATTGTCACGTTTATTAAATAGGGTTTAGGTATCCATCTACAGTAGCGCCACCAAGCGGGATTTATCTGACATCCCGCCATTGTAATAGTTATTGTAAGATAATTATGCCAGAGTAGATGACGTTAGGATTGTAGTCTTTCTTTGTAAATAATTAAAATGGGATGGTTAGCTCATTCATTCTGCGATTGCGGAGGGTAAGCAACTTTTGCAAGGGTGGATTATGGGATGGGTGACCAAAACTTTAATATTTGGAGCACCTTCGTGTTAATGCATGAATCTGTTGATCTTGCTGCATTTCCAGTCGTTTACACCCACCAATCCATATCGGGCCTGTGTAGTGGGTTATTTTGGCCCATCCTTCATGATAAACACCCTTAAGCCCCAGCAGTGGGGACATTGAAAATGGCCAATCAATAAACAGACTCTCTGTCGTTTTTGGCCGTAAGCCAAATTTTCCCGCCATGCTACGGAAAGGGAAACGGTGACGTAATTTTGCAGTATTCTGTGAAAATCTTAATTCACAAGACGTGTTACATAAGTTTTAAATGAAAAAATATGTTTATTCTGTTGTATTTAGGTCATCAAATCTTACTTTTTCTAGTTGTAAAAAAAAGTTACTAAGTTGAGATAATTTTTGTTTTTTTTTTGTAAAAAAAATGTTAACTTATCGCTTTTTTTATAATAGAGTGGTTTCAAAAATTGATGATTTATAATGGCATTTTACTTAAAGTTCATATTATATACAGCTTACAATATTTAAGTTTATCAGAATCAACATATTAAACAGATTGACAAGTTTAGAAATAGAATTTATGTTTTTTAATGTTAAATTAAAAATGCCTAAAATTCTTATCTTTTATAAACGAGTCTTTTTACATTTTATTTATTTTAAAGAATGACTTTTGGTTTAAAATAACACTTGTCGGCCTTACCACAAAAGATTTTAATACACTGTTTAATTTGGACACTGTTTAAATGTGATGCCGTCACTTTCAAATCATATTCTCAAAAAGTGACAACATCACATTTAAACAGTGTCTAAGTTAAACACTGGTTGAACAGTGTTTTAAAATCTTTTGTGGTAAGGCCGTAACGTTTTTAATATTTAGTTAGTATGAAGTAGGATTAAGTAAGATATTATTTTTGAGTTTTACTGTGACTTTACTGTGAAAAGTTGTGTTTCACAGTCTTAAGTAAAGGGTAAGGCCGTGAATGTATGTGTGTGTGTTGTGAGCATTCCTAAGTGATTAACTGGTTACTCTACTTGATTTATAATTATTTTAAATATACTACTCAAAAGAAAATAGAAGCCACTATATGATACTAAATAATATACTAGAAAAAATAGGACTCGCACCAGATCATGTTCTCGGATGGGAATCGAAATTTGGATATCCGGTCAAATTATTTAGTATTATATAAAAGTAGCATTGTGAATGCTTAAATCTCAAAATTTAAAAAGCCACTATATGGTTTTCCATACAAACGAACTCGAAAAGCGATTTCTGAAAAGTTTTTTAAAATATAAGTTCAATCAAATATTAATTGAATTTGAAATTGTTCGAAAGCAGACTTCACTCTGTATAATTTCTCCTATTCGCCGTGGTCAGTTAGAATAGAAAGAAATTGGAGTTTCATAAAATACGTGTAACATTTTTCAATTCTAATTAACACACTGCGAATAGGAGAAATTATACAGTAAACTCGACAGTGTAGTCTGCATGTTGACTATTACAGCTCTCGAACAATATCAATTTCAAATAATATCAGATTGAATATTACAAAAAAATACCTTTCAGATATGGCAAACCATAATATAAATTCCCCTATTTTCTTTTGAGTATTTTAAAATATGGTGCTAATCATAAAATTGTGTGTGCCTATTTTATTTTAACCTACTTTTTTTCTGTTTCAGGTCTATTCCTATATTTGATGCTTGGTTTCTTCGCGCTAGCAGCAGGCTGTTTTATATTGTTCCTACACCCATACGACTTTTTATTCAGACAGGTAAAATTAGCCATAAAACATTAATTCAGTTATAATTTATTATTATGAATGGAATATATTAAAGCGAAAGACTCTTTACGACTGGTACCTATACATTTTGCGAAGTAGGAGACGCGTTCTGAAAAAAAAACTAATAAAATGCTGTATTTCCCGTGTCAATCACATTTGCGCTAATACACGAACCCACGAGGGTTTTCTTTTTTACTAGCTTTCCGTCCGCAGTTTTGATAACGTGACAATTTGTCAACTGTCATGACAATTTGGGTTACGTTGCGGTGTAGCATTGAGTAGTTTGTTCTATTTTAAAAATTGGTTAACGCAATGGATTTAAAATTGTCATTACAGGTGACAAATTGTCACTTTTATTAAATAGGGCCCAGGTTATATCGTGTGGGTGGAGACCTGTGTCCTGCAGTGGGATAAAAAGTAGCCTATGTCCTTCTCTAAGATCCCAGCAATATCCGTACCAAATTTCGTCAAAATCGGTCTAGCGGTCTAGGCGTGAAAATGTAACAGACAGACAGAATTATTTTCACATTATAATATTAATGTATGTGTTGCCGAGCCGGCCTCTTTTTTTACTAGTTTATGGTTTTTTCTTTTAATTTATATTTTTTAATTCTGTTCTGTTTTGGTTTTGTACTCCGTGTTTTTATTACTTATGTCAAGGTGTGTTCGGTATCAGTTTACAATAATTAAACTACATTTAAACTCACTTTAGCTAAGTTTCAGTATGTTTGAGTGCATGTGAGTAGGATTAGAGTAAACGCTAGTGAATTTTAAAAAACATGGACTTCTTTATCTTGTGATAAAACATAACAGTTTTATTTAAATCTTCTCTAAATTCAACTTTGTTTAGATCACAAGTTCTTAAAGCACAAGTTATTGAAATACTCTTGAAATTTTGACTCTTGACTCTATATTTGTTGTAGAACCTGTTTGGAACTTCATTACCATAGGTTAAATAATGAAAAGAAAAAGTGCCGTTTCTATGTATGTACTTGTTATAGCAACCGTCTTACGTGCTTTTAAAAGGATAACCTTTTAATATATTTTTTCTCACAATTCCAACAATATTTCACCATTATGGTCGAGTGATTTGCTTGCAGATCGGTTTCATGGTGTCGCCTTCTATGAGGTCCTAAATTTGAACCCCGGCTATCGGGATGTAGGAAAATATGTTTATTTTAGAAAAATAATGATTGACTAAAAACAAACGTAATTTTTTTATATGCAGTGTTTATTTTTCACAGAAAGTAGTTCTACAAGATGGCGGCGAAATCTTCGAGATGTGGCGCAAACCGGAAGTAGATCTTTACTGTAGAGTATACTTGTTCAACATTACGAATGCTGAAGAATACATGACGGGAAAGGCGGATAAAATCAAAGTGAAAGAAGTTGGGCCTTATGTTTATAAGTGAGTAAGGATTTTTTTTTGTTTGAGCATTAACCATCAGCCATTTTAGTGTCCCCACTGCTGGGGCACAGGCCTTCCTTATGGGTGGATAAGGAGTATGGATCATAACTCACCACGCAGGCCCAATGCAGATTGGTGGGTGATAACGACTGCAAATGAAGCCGGAACCAATGGCTTAACGTGCCTTCCGAAGCACGGAGGAACTCGAGATAATAAAAGCCATTACGGGTTTTTTGTAACACCCTATATAGTGTTTTGGTGGTCATGTTAGGGGAGCTGAGACAATATAGAAAAGTTTATTTTCTAAATTGACCTAGCCGGGGATCGAACCCGGGACCCCAGATGGCGACACCTTGAAAATCGGCATATAAGCTACTCACCCACGGAGGTCACTAAGATAATTTACATCTTTTGTTAAAAAAAAACTTAATTCTAAAACTTCTAAATAATATAATTATAAAAATTAATAAATTCAATAAATAAATATAAGGAAAAGTAATTCAAATCTTATAACAATCCACCCACCAATCCGTATTGGGCCCGCGTGTTGGGTTATGGCCCATTCACCTATTAGAAAGAGTTGTGCCCCAAGCCCCAGCTGACTCATCATCTATTTTTTATGTCCCCACGACATTAAAAATATCTGATGAGTCAGATGACAATCACAATAATAATAATTATGACATCATACACATAGTAAAACTAAAAATGATGATATATTGTTATATCATATTATACGACATATACTATTAAAATGTCTCCTCTGCTGGTACAGAGCCCTATTTAATAAAGTGACAATTTGTCAATGGTCATGACAATTTGGTTTACGTTGCAGTGTAAACCAAATTACACTGCAACGTAATTTGGTTTACACTGCAAAGTAACCAAATTACGTAACCAAAAACCAAATTCTATTTGAAAATAGAATAGTTTGTTCTATTTTCAAATTGGTTGACGCAATGGATACAAAGTTGTCATGATAGGGGACAAATTGTCACGTTTGTTAAATAGGTTAAGAAGGATGGGCCAAACATAACCCACCACACGAGCCCAATACGGATTAGTGGCTGATCTGAACTGATCACATTTCTATGATTAAGAAGATACATTTTTCCATTTCATCAGCCAGACCAAATGATCTTGATCTTCCTTCCTATTTCTTAATAGTGAGTCTAAATAAATCTGTTTTTTTTTTCAGAGAAGCCCTAGAACATGAAATAGTGTCATTTAACAAGAACGGCACCATCTCAGCTATACCTAAACACCCCTTAACGTGGGTGGGAGAGCTATCAGAAGGCCATAAAGAAGATGACATTCTGTACTTGCCTAATATAGCTCTACTGGTGAGTTAATTTTTACTAACTTTTTTTAAAACGTTAAGAGCAGGACCCGAACCCGTACCCTTGGGTGCTACGGGTGACTCGATTTTTTTCTAATATAAATATAAATAAAAAATATTTGACCACATCACATACATTGTTCAGATTCCAAAGTAAGTAGCTAAAGCACTTGTGTTATGGAAATCAGAGACAACGGTGGTATCACAAACACACAGACCTGAGCCAATATAGAAGAGTTCGTTTTCTAAATTGACCCAACCGGGGATCGAACCCGGGACCTCAGAGATGGCGACACCTTGAAAACCGGTGTACAAAGCCACTCGACCAGTCAGGAGGTCGTCAATATTATTTATTTTAATATTAAAAATAGCATTGTGAATGCGAAAAATCTTAATTTAATAACGTTAAGATCGCGTAGTCTGCACACTAGCGCCGCCGTTGGAAAAAAAACATAGTGCTTAAATAAAGACGAAATTGTGAATTATCTCTCTGTAGCACTCCGAAGAAGCTTTGTGGTACTTTTTATCGGTTAAACAATATTTTCTAACCTGTCGTTTAGTTAATGGAGTTTTATTGTTAAAAGTGGCCTCTTTTGATATCGTATTGTATGTGTTGTTATAACGTTAGTAAGAACTATAATTAAATAATAAATAAATGCTTGGACAATTTCACACAGCGCCATCTAGCCCCAAACTAAGCAAAGCTTGTAATATGGGTGCTAGACAACTGATATACTTTTTAAATATATACTTATTATACATAGTAACATCCAGACCCGTCACAGAAATTAAAATTCATCATAGAGTAATGGTTTTATAATAATGAATTTAGCAAATAGCTTTAGTGTGGAAATTATAATTAAAAGCGCATTTTGCAATTAATTATTTAAAACTATTCTTTTGAAATGGAACGTAAATATTGCAGTATCAACGACGATACGCAGATTACGAAAAGGTTTCGTCACGTTTTCACTTCCGTTTCTTGAAAGGTTTTTTTTAATGTCCATTCGACGAGCCTCCGATTTACCTTGAGGCGAAGTCCACGAATACATTAATTGAGCAATGCTCTGGCGCAAACTCTTAAGGGGCCGTACGACGTGAAATACAATTTTTTGTTAATCAACGATTTCACTGTTACTTGATTTAACGGTACCAAAAAAATAATGTAGAAATTAGATTATAGTACTAAGTTCTCTTAGCACGAACAGCTATCGAGAAAAAAAACGCATGTAAAAATACTCGACAGATTAATTCTCTATGGAAAATCTCATTTCGCTTTTCGGCGGTAGATGGCGCTGTACAAATTTTCCTTACAAAATTACTCTATCGAATGTTTTTACGCGCTTTATTTTTTTTCGACAGCTGTTCGTGCTAAGGGTACAGTTATGTGATTGACAGAAACATGATAACTGAAACTTTTCTCGGTAGAAAAAAATCGTAAAGTGACCCAAATTTTTTTTTTTTTAAAAGCATAAGTATAATAAAAAAAACCTTAGACAGCTCTCTGGTTTTGTGATTTCCAGAATATGAAATAGTTTGTTAGTTATTAATAAAAATCTATAATATTGTCAATTATTTCGCAGATTTTTACTATGAAAATTTCTTCCAGCGTTGTTCGGCCTCTTAAGCTCATACTAGGAGGTTGAATTTAAATACTTAGATACAATAAAGTAATGTCAAAGGTTATGTATGACATCATTTAGCATTTAACATTAACAATAATATTTTTAGCACGCAAAAACAAAACACGTACAGAGAAAAACATCAATAAAATCAATAAACATAAAAAGAGCACCCAAAAAGAGGTTCTATTACTTTACAGCAATCTCATATAGCATTTAACATTAACAATAATATTTCTAGCACGCAAAAACAAAACACGTACAGAGAAAAAAATCAATAAAATCAATAAATATAAAAAGAGCACCCAAAAAGAGGTTATTACTTTACAGCAATCTCATCTATGCAATAACAAACTACCTATTAATATATCACATAATTATTACAGCACTTTAAAGTAGTTACACTTAAACAATAAAAAATATGAACACAATTGTGTAATTTTTATTCTCATACATAATTTATACTAAAAGTGCCTTTTTATAATACTAAAAGTACCTTCATTCAATATGACAAAAGGAAAAGTACGATGTGTAACACTGAATTTTTATTTTAATGTATTCTAATGACTATTAATAAATAATTATATGCAGAAAGAGATAGACTACATTTATTGGACATAATAAATAAATGCTTAGACAATTCCACACAGCGCCATCTAGCCCCAAACTAAGCAAAGCTTGTAATATGAGTGCAAAACAACTGATATACTTATTACAACACTAGCACCCAGACCAGTAGACAGAAATTAAAATACATCATTTCGATTTCTGCCGGGCCGGGAATCGAACCCGGGACCTCTTGCGTGGTAGACCGGCATGTTGACTACTGCACCACTCAGGCCATCATTATGTCATACATATTATATGGATGCATAATATAAAAGTTAAAGTATTTGAAAAAATCTATAGGCAATACAACTGAATTACCATTGAGACACAATTGTTACGAACTTTAACAGAATATAGACTATATTTTTATACTTGCTTGAGTAGTTCTTACTTAAATATCAAAATCTTTATGCATTGATGCAATAAATCAATAATTTCGAAATGTTTAAAATGATTATTTTAATCCCTTTTAACTTCAGAAGTGGGATAAACGAGTTTTATTAAACATTTATCATAAGATCAAACTAATTCCTTTCATTTTTAACTCATTCATAGACAATGCAACTCGTAAATAGTTTTTGATGCTACAACTCTGGGCACAATAGCACAATATTCTTAATTTCATTGTATTTAAAATAATGTTGCTATTTTAAATGATAGTCGTTTATAAAAAGTTTAATACAAAATATAATCCATTAATATAATCCACCTTGTGTATTACCAACTTTACATTACAACATGCGACATCCTCAGATCAACGAAACTCTATCCCAATCGATACGCCATAATGAATTCAAATACTTTAACATTTAATCAGATTTTCTGTAATGTTTTAAACATTAGGTGCAGTGATAACGAACTTACTAAGAATAAAAGTCCCGGATTCGAATCCTCACTAGTATAATAAATACAAAAGTATGTTTGTTTGTTAAACTGTTAAAACGATCATCATAAAATTTTGCATATAAGTTGTCAGGACAGTACAGTACAGACAAGGACATAGGTTTCCTTTAGAAAAAATGTACTGTTCCCTAGGGATAGAAAACTGTCCACGCAGATGTAGTTTCATGCGGCTGCTAGTATATTCATATCTGAATTTGTATGTATACAACGTGTTACAAAAATACCCCTAATGCCGAATATAAATATTAAATATTTTGACAACATCACATACATTCCAAAGTAAGAAGCTAAAGCATTTGTGTTATGGAAATCAGAGACAATGGTAGTATCATAAACACCCAGACCTGAGCCAATATAGAAAAGTTCGTTTTCTAAATTGACCCAACCGGGGATCGAACCCGGGACCTCAGAGATGGCGACACCTTTAAAACCGGTGTACAAAGCCACTCGACCACAGAGATCGTCAAAATGGTATATAGGGACCATCAAACTGATCAACTTCTACTATGGGACCAACTCTCAAACCGCGAAAAAAATCAGCTGTTTCATACAATAATTAAAATCGAAAATATCAAAATGTATGAAACAGCTTATTTTTTTTTCGCGATTTCAGAGTTGGTCCCTTAGTAAAATATGTTCAGTTTGATGGTCCCTATATACCATATTCGGCATTAGGGGTATTTTTGTAACATGTTGTATAAACTATCTAATATAAATAAGTGTGCAAATAGTTTAATTAAATAGGAACGGCTGGCAAAACATGTCCTAATCGAAACGCACTTCAAATGAGACTGCAATAAAAACGCAATCGTAAAATGTGTCATTAAAATTCATTAAGGCCCCTATATACCTCAAGTGGCGCCCTCATTTTAATTAAATTTATTGCTCGCTAAGTACATAATGTATCGAAAATTCACATGTACAGATTGAAGCTAAGATTCTATAGTTTATTTACAAACAATAACACACAAAAGTGGCCACTTTTAGCACTTTTGCGAACTACTACAACAACGAACAAAATTTTACTGAGGTTGTTGTTTGTAAATAAACTATAGAACCTTAGCTTTAATCTGTACAAGTGAATTTTCGATACATTATGTACTTAGCGAGCAATAAATTTAATTAAAATGAGGGCGCCTCGAGGTATATAGGAGCCTTAAGTTGTCCCCTTAAACTGACAAACTATTCGTGTTCACGGAACTTAACATTCCTTTTTTTCCTTTTCTAGTAAAAGTATATAGAAAGATGATGGCAAAATATTTGAAAAGGAAACATTCATTTATTTTAGCAATAAGTATAACTGCATTCAAAGATTTTTTGATAAATCGCTTGTCTCAGCTGGACATCGAACGGGTTTTTTGATCTTTCTTGGTTCTGCCTTTAATTTAAGGGCGCGTAGACTGCACACTAGCGCTGCCATTGAAAAAAATCATAGTGCTTAAATAAAAACGAAAATATGAATTATCTCTCTGTAGTGCACTCCGAAGAAGCTTTATGATACTTTTTATCGCTTAAACAATATTTTATATTGTATTTTATTGCTAGTTGCGAGTTTTATTGCTAAAAGTAGCCATTTTTCCAAAAAAACTTCATTAAACTAAACGACAGGCTAGAAAATATTGTTTAAGCGATATAAAGTGCCACAAAGCTTCTTCGGAGTGCACTAAAGAGAGATAATTCACAATTTCGTCTTTATTTAAGCACTATGATTTTTTTCCTATGGCAGCGCTAGTGTGTAGACTACGAGCTCTTAAGAATTACCTACTATGTTATTTCAACCCTAAAAAGTAGTAAGTACACAGTGAAAGGCGAGTTTTTAAAACACACACGATTTTTTTAATTTTCTAGTGTACATATTGTTAGCCTATATTATATTAAGTAAGCCTATTTAGTATTAATTATAATAACGTGAGTGTTAATAAATAATATTTCATTGCTTTGGTATGATTGTATACGTCTAATAGATTTTGTATTGAGTCTCTTTTATAAAATGTACAAACCTCATTGCAAAGAGATATACAACCTCTTTGCATTCATACGAATAGTTTTATTTTTCTTAAACAAAAGAAGAACGATATTCAGAGAATTGAACGGACATAGCCTTGTTGTACTGGAATGTAAAACATTGATATTTTAATGTTATTTGCGTAAGAGCTCGTTCCCACTTGTCGGGTGTCGGGCCCAGATTTTAATCGGATGTTCCAGTGGCAGAGCATTTTTTATGAAGCTATTCACACTTGTCGGACACCGATTTTGTGTAATGTCGGGAGTTTTGCCAGCCCTTGTCGCCCGGAAAAATATCGTGTCGGATCTCGCTCGCCTATGAATAAGTATGACGCTGTTCACATTTGTCGGGACCGACAACCCTTTCCCCGCTACCCCACGTGCGTCGCTGTCGCAGATAGTTGATAGATCGTAGATCATTGAATGTAGTTATTGACATCCCAAAATAATTAAAAAAATATTTCGTCACTTTTCGATTCTGTTATTAAGTTGTGAAATGTTCTCAAACTAAATCTCTCCCTAAGGATTGGGCGCAGTACACCCAATATTTTATTTCCTTGGCTGTGTTTCGTTTTCATCTCAAATAATAATACATCACAACAAGAGCTTCGTCGACTTCCATCGTGTACAGTCGCCTCGCGGGCACCAACCAGCTTCGATCTGGCTGACAACCGATAAATGTGAACAGAGACGCCGACACCCGACTAAAATCCGGATCCGACACCCGACAAGTGGGAACAAGCTCTAATTTGTAATAAACTGTTAAATAAAAGAATAATTGCTCTCTTATTCAGCATTCCTTGCATTCTGAAGTTATCACTACAATATTGTTTTTATAGTCATATTAAGTTATCTTTCTTTTTATTTAGCCCTAGCATTATGTCCTATGATCTTTACGTTATAGTGATTTCGAAAGCAAATCACTTTGTTTCGGATTGCATTGAAAATTGCTTATTGCATAGGCATTGATGGCATTATGGTTGTTATTAAATTGATTACAACAATTTTAGAGAGAAAATGCTAGAAATAATTATAGTTTTGGTGTCGCAAATAACGCGACCTGCGAAAATTATGGGAAATCACAAAAACGCTTCTTTCTTAGATTCTAGTAACATTTGAATTACTTATTTCCTAGGATTTGTACGCAAAAGTAAAATACTAAATAAGATACTAGAAAAAATTCGACGACCAGATATATTTTCGCACGGGAATCAAACCCGCGACCTTTGGATGTCTGGTTCAATGCTCTGACCGCTACGCTACCGAGTCACTAGTGGCATCGTCGAATTTCTTCTAGTATATCCCACTCTTACGCTGCAAGCCAGCGTTATTTCATCACTGTAAGGAATTCAATTGAAATATCTTTCCAGATATTTTGACAATAATTAAGATGAAACAGAGATTTTAGCATTCACAATGCTATTTTTATATAATACTAAATAATAAACTAGAAAAAATTCGACTCGCACCAGCCCTTCTATTGTCTAATTTCAAAATCTATCGCAATCGCTTTCAAGATGGAACACATTGATGCTTCTTTTTCGCATAAATAAAAACTTACCAAAGAAATGCAGCAATGTGTCACATCCTGTCAAATGAAAGCGATTGCGATAGATTTTGAAATTAGACAATTAGCCCCCTGATCATAATTATTCTCAGACGATAAATCTAACCCGCGACCTTTGGAAGTCCGGTCAATGCTCTTAGAGAATACTAGCGACCGCCCGCGACTTCGTCTGCGTGGAAAATTTTCTTGCTATCCCTCGGGAACAATTATTTTTTTCGGGATGAAAGGTATATGTCCTTCTCTGTACCCCTGACAACGTGTAAGCAAAATTTCAAGATGATCGGTTCAGTAGTTAAGACGTGAAGGCGTAACAAACAAACGAACTATTAATTGTAAGGAGAATCGTATTTTTTCCGACTTAAAAAAAAATAAAAAAAACAAATAAACAGACGAACATAGAACCGCCTCCTTTTTTGAAGTCGATTAAAAAGGAGGAGGTTATCTGTATTCGTCGCGTATATTTTATTTTTTATTTTTACACCGATTCCTCGAAAACAACTGAACTGATTAAAATGATTCAAACAGCATCAGGTTTCTTCCATTAGTATACAACATGTTACAAAAGTACCCCTAATGCCGAATATGGTAGATAGGGTCCATCAAACTGAACAACTTTTACTATGGGACCAACTTTGAAATCGCAAAAAAAAACAGCTGATTCATACAAAAATTAATTACGAAAATATCAAAATGTATGAAACAGCAAATTTTTTTTCGAGATTTCTGAGTTGGTCCTGTAGTAAAAGTTGTTCAGTTTGATGGTCCCTATATACCATATTCGGCATTAGGGGTACTTTGTAACACGTTGTATTATTTAGTATCATATAAAATATAGTACCTATAATAGCATTGTGAATACTAAAATCTCATATTTATTGAAGTAAAACATTGTCTTTTAGGATTATTGTTTCAATGGCCTTAGTAGATTTCGCAATATTTTATGAACATTCAAGAAACTAGCAATTTAGGTCAAATAAATAGACGTTGTTTGCACAAAATAATTTACTGACAGTTGTAAACTATTACTAAAATGCGAGAACTATTAAGTGCACTTGAAATGAAATGGCTGAGATACATAGTTAAACGTGGCCACTTTTGCGAACTACTACTAGAACGAACAAAATTTTACTGAGGTTATTGTTTTAAATAAACTATAGAACCTTAGCTTCAATCTGTACATGTGAATTTTCGATACATTATGTACTTAGCGAGCAATAAATTTAATTAAAATGAGGGCGCCACTTGAGGTATATAGGAGCCTTTAGAGGAAACACCACGGTCGAGAGAATTGAAAAATTCCTATAGAAAGTTGACAAAATTAACGTTTGGTAGTCCCCTGTTTCCTCCTCCAAAACTAGACCGATTTAAATATTTTTTTCATTTAAATTTAAAGGAATGAATTGGCTGTGTTCCTATGTTTTCTTTTTTTCATAAAATAATTATTAAAAGAGATATTAGTCTCCAAAAACCAAAAAAAATTGCCACTGTTTAGACATCCAGCATTCAAAGACGAGATTATATAAAAGAGCAAAACATAGGAACACAGCCAAATCGTTTCTTTATTTTTTTATGTAAAAAGTATTTAAATTAGTCTAGTTTTGGAGGAGGAAACAGGGGACTACAAAACGTTGATTTTGTCAACTTTCTATAGGAATTTTTCAATTAAAAATAAGTGGATCTGTTTTCTGGCACAGAATCCTAAAAAAAATGTTTCCTTTTTCCAGAGCATAGCCAACGTGGTAGCCCAAAAAGACATTGTGACTCGCTTCGGGCTCAACAACCTGATCACGCTGATGGGAAGCCAGCCGCTCCTGAAGATGACCGCCAGGGAGTTCATGATGGGCCACGAGTCCGAGCTGATGACCTTGGGCAACACCTTCATGCCTGGCTGGATATACTTCGACAAACTCGGCCTTATTGATCGGGTAAGCTATTAAAAATGCTTTCTGTATCCATCAAAAGATATCTTTGCTTACTTCTCATCATAATCATCACCACGACCACGACACCCACCAGCTGGAGGCCATCGGACCACAAGGATTGCAACTAATTGTGCGCCTAAACGTACATGATCTGATGTTGAGTGACGAGAAGCTTGATGGAGCAGTGGGTTAGCGCAGCGATTACGGAGGTTAAGGGTCGGTCATGGGATGGGTGACCAAAAATACTATCTCGAGGTCCTCCGTGCTTCGGAAGGTACGTTAAGCCGTTGGTCCTGGTTTCATTTGCAGTCGTTAACACCCACCAATCCGCATTTGGCATGCGTGGTGGCTTATGGCCCATCCTCCTAATCTACGCATATGGAAGGCCTGTGCCCCTTGGTACTATTAGTTATTCTGTGCCTGTGCCCCAGTAGTGGGGCCATTAAAATGGCTAATGGTCAATGGTCAAACAAAAGAAATCCTTACTTCTTTCTTTCACTTTGATTTTATCCGTCTTTCCTGTCATGTATTCTTCAGCATTCGTAATGTTGGACAGTATGGCTGTGAGTTGTGGGTTATGGTCCAGCCTTATTAACCCGTAAAAAGGCCTGTACCTTTGCCCCCAACAGTGGGGACATAAAAATCGCTCACGATGGTGATGATGACGTGGCATTAACTAATTGTGAAACGTTTACGAGGTTTTGGTGAATTTTATGCTTGAAGATTATTGGAAATAAAATAAATAGTAAGACCATAAAGAGTATTTCTTTAGTCGTTCAGCAATTCTCAAAAGCCTTAAGCAATCATTGCTAAAGACTTGTTCTAATAAACTTCTTTCTTTCACCAGATGTACGACTTCAACGGCGACTACGAGACCATCTACACTGGCTCCAATGACGTCACACAGTCCGGGCTCATCGATACCTACAAGGGGTCACCTGGGTTACCACAGTGGGGGCCTGAATGTAACAATGTTAGGGGCGCGTCTGATGGAACCAAGTTCAAGGGCGCATTGGGGAAGAACGATAGCATCTTTTTCTATAGGAAGAGTCTGTGCAGAGCTGCGCCTTTGGTATGATATTAGCCATCATCTTCCACACTCAGTACATCCTTCTCTTTCATTATTTCCTGACATTCGTCATCTCATTCACTATCTTCATTAATACAGTATTTTTCTGCACTCTTCCTCTTCATCCATCAATTTTCTTGTCCATCACTCTTCTAGCGATATGCCTTTCATGTTGCTCTGTTCATGCCTTTCAAAGATGACACGCAAAATCATGAAGCGTTCCACATTTTTTCCCAAAGCGCGGATTCGAATCCCGCCCAAGAAATAATCTGGTGGCGAGTCGAATTTTTTCTAGTGCATTATTATTTAAAATGCCTTTCATGCTTTCTTACATGTCCATACCAAGCTTTTCTATGACCGGTATTTTTTTCAGACAATTTTTCTCCTTTACATTTTAGTCTTTTAACCCCTTAATAATAAACGAAGAGTAAGTTTACACCTAGTTTAACTAAAAAGTCTGCTTATGAATATAATGCTTTGAGACGTCAAACGTAAGGACTAATATTGCTAAACAATATTTTCTGTTAAACCAGGTGTAAACTTAGTATTCGTTTATTAATAAGGCCGCTTAAGTTTAAACTTGCAGCTTGTAGTATAGGGCCACAGAATAGATATTAGTACTATGTATACGATAGAGCCTTGCCGACTTAGATGCGATACGATTTTGTCGACATTTTTATTGCATTATCGCGAATGTCTGACCATGCTGATTATTTAAATTCTGCGCCCCTGCTCACATCGGTAGACGAATGTCGACCAATTAAGTTATAGTATGCATGCTGAAATGTTAGGCAAATAACACTTAACAGTTATTAAAAACTCTGACACTCATTGTTAAAATTGTTTAACAATGAGTGTCAGAGTTTTTAATAAAATTCCTAATGAATTCAAATCATTAAGACCTGAATCATTTAAAATGGAATTATTTAAGTGGCTTATTAATAAGAATTTTTATAGCGTTAATGAATTATTTGACCAACGACATTTTTGACTTAGTATAAAGTTATATTTGACTATAAATAAAATAAACTTATAAGTATTGTTTAATGTTACTGATAATTTTAATACGAAATATGACATAATTTTAATTATTTTATTTGAGAAATAGATTTTTAGCTTCATTTATAATGTCATTTGCTTACCATATTAAAATTGGTAAAACATGAGACCATTTTAAACAACTTAACACCTTTATACCATGTTTTGTGCAAATAAAGATTTCTTATTCAGTGGCGAAGGGTCTATACAAGCTGATTCCCATCGGAATAAAACACTTTTTTAATCACAGCTGCCGTGGTCACGGGGAAATCAAAAATTAAAACAAATACCAACTAATTACCAAAGTACTTTCAATAAATCGCGATAATATTCGTTAAAAAAGTGTTTTATTTCGTGTCTAGTGAGCGCGTAAGCTTGAGAGGTGATTTCCATCGGCTTACCTAGAAATCCCACTCCACCGATCCACTATGCAGATCATACCATTTTTGTAGAACGCCTTACCTTCGCCATGATTTCACCCATCGCCACTAGCACCTAGGTTATAATATTTTATCTAAATCCATGCTTTAAATCTTCTATAAACGGTTCTGAAACAGTAGCCAACATTAAAAAAACCAGTGTCATGTAACCATAATATCCGAACGAGTTTAAGCTGCTCGTATACCCGCGCCCGCGAGTTGCTTTATGAAATTCAGTGCAACATTATAACACTCGTTTGGATGATATAATGACGGCAGATGCGACCAGCCACTCGCTCGGATATTACTGTTACCATGACACTGGTTGTTTTAATGTTGGCTATAAGCTATTGTTTCAAAACCTGTTATAGAGGATTCATATCATCGGTGTATATAAAGTCTTGTTGTACATAATTAGGTGTCAAAACACTCATGTGATACTATTATCACACTCGGCAACACCCCTCATTATACGACAGTTGCATAAATAACTAATTTTAACATTATTTATTTATTGTTATAGGTACCAGTTGAAGAAGGGACGAGGAGTGGACTTAAAGCTTACAAGTATACTTTCCCAGAAAATATGTTGGATAACGGGAAATATATCGAAGAAAACAAATGTTTCTGCAGAGATGGTAAGATTCAGACTTTTTTTGTACGAAAAGAATAGTATAATTCAAGTATGTTTCCAAAATGTCTTTATCGAGTCGCTTCAACTTTCAAGTCAACTTTCAATAACCTCTTCAACTCATCGAAAAACTGTCCGACCTTGCCTTACTTACTTTACCTTACCAACGTACCTATTATGTCTGTTTATGCTTACTTGTCCTATTTAGTAAACAGCTTTTGACAGTTGTCAAACGTCTTTTAAAATTAAATCGTTATTTAAAAATATGGTTTCTTATTAAATCAAACTGTCACTAATAATTCGTAATTTCTTTCGTAATCTGTGTGGAAAACCATTTTTGTATTTCATAATTGATTTTTTCAATAAAGTGTGGGGTAAAGATTGTTTACCAATTCAGACAAGTAAGGATAAACATAAACTATAGTACTAGCTGCCCGCCCCGGCTTTGCACGGGTGGCGCCATCTATTAATTATATTGCAAACTAAAAATGACGGAAAAAAGAGAAACATTGTTTTTTACGTATTTCCGTAAAAATTTTTGAAAATTATCTTTTATGTCTGATAATAACAAACACAAAAAAAGAATTATCTAATTTGGTGCAGTCGTTCTGAAGTTATGCGCTTACATACATTTCGGCGATTAATTTTTATTTATACAAGGTGTTACGAAAATACCCCTAATGCCGAATATGGTATATAGGGATCATCAAACTGAACAACTTTTACTATTGGGCCAACTCTGAAATCTCGAAAAAATTCAGCTGTTTCATACATTTTTTCACGATTTCAGTGTTGGTCCCATAGTAAAAGTTGATCAGTTTGATGGTCCCTATATACCATATTCGGCATTAGGGGTATTTTTGTAACACCTTGTATAGCATTGTAACTACTAAAATTTTAAATTTAAAATCCCTTATTAACTTCAACTATCTCGTTGTTCCAGGTAATTGCCTCCCGGCTGGGTTGATAGACGTGACAGATTGCTACTACGGGTTCCCCATCGCGCTGTCATACCCTCACTTCTATAAGGGGGAAGATGTACTCTTTGAGAAGGTCGAGGGTCTGGAGCCGGATCAGGAAAAACATGAGACTAGGTGAGACACTTCTTGATTTATTTATATACCATTTCTGATTCTGATGATACAACATTTCTAATATGATACAAAAATCAAATTAAACATCAAGCTTTATTCAATCAATCGAGAGAATTTAAAAAAATCTATGGAAAGACAAAATCAACGTTTCGTAGTCCCCTGTCTCCTCCTCCAAAACTGGACACTACGTATGCTTCATTTCACCGAGTGCTTTTTCAGACTAAAACCTCTATTTGATTAAACCTCTTTATCAAAAGTTAGGTCTCAAAAGTAATCCGAAATGGCGATTCCCATACAAAATTGCCAATGTTGATTTTTTAATTATTTAGCTGCTCTTTTGGGTTTTTCCTATTTTCTTTGTTGCTAAACCACCCCAGTACTATAGCGAACAAAACAAAAACTCAATTATTTTTTGAGTTTTAACCAGACTAACGAACAGCAATAAAATTCATATTTATATTTATAGATGTCATACTAAATTCTTCATCTTAATTTTCTCCAGGTTCTGGATCCAGCCAGAATCCGGCTTGCCCCTGGACGTCAGCGGCAAGTTCCAGATCAACATGGCGCTCTCAGACATCTCCAACATCAAGAACACAGAGAGGTTCTCCAATATGTACCTGCCGCTGCTCTGGTTTGATATTGTGAGTATTTTTTCATGTATCATTGAACATTTCTTCTAAAGTCTATTTTTTAATTTAACGTATTATTCAACTTTTTCATAACCTCTGTGGTTGAGTAGATTGCACTGGTTTTCATTAATGATATCTCTGAGGTCCCGGGATCAATCTCTGGCTGGGTTGGTTTAAAAAAAATCCTTAGGTTGGGGGTTTGTAGTCGTCGTTACCATCGTTTATTCTGATTTCCATAACACAAGTGCTTTAGCTACTCACTTTTGAGTTGGAGAAATCTCTGTGATGTTTACTTGGTTAGGTGTCATTTTACAATTAGAGTTAAATTATTATTTTCTATCTCTCTCTTCCGCAGCGTATGTACTCCCTCACACCATCACTAGAAGAACGATTTAAACTCTACCTCAACATCTTGCCAATCGTTGAAAAAACCACAATGTACCTTCTATACGTCACTGGTTGCTGTCTCATTATGACAACAGTCTACATTCTCACCTTCAAGATCATGTTCAAAACCTTTGACCAGAAAAAACAGAAAAAACATAGGAATATCGTCATTGGAACAGACCACTGGTTAGAAAAAGAGAGCAAGAGTATACGAGACAACACCCTCTGCGATATCCCTCTCAACGATACCGAATCTGACACCTCCGACCCACAATTTGATGAAGAAAGACGACCATCTTTACTTAAAATACATGGAGATAGATTGAAGGAACTTAGTTATAGATTAAGCGATAAAATGTATGATTCTGTAGGCAGTGTTAGGGATAAAGTTAAAGGTGAATTTACGCATGTCAAACATATATTTAACGATAGAAAGAATTCTTTAATTAATGAATCTAAAGCAAACAACGCTTATAAAAGTGATTCTGGTGAAGAAGATATTGAAAGAGGTTATGCGGCTGTCGTTCAGATCGATAGTGAGGATGAGTTTAAGTATTTAGAAATCTTAGATGATGGAAGTCAATTTGATAGTCAAGAATCGTACAAAACTAAGAATGAAAGGTTAGAAAAGTTAAAGAGCTTAGATTCTAGAACAGATGATAAGTTCCTACATATAACAGATTAAGTATTGACTACTTGTATTTCGGTTATGTAGATAACGAAAGAAACCTCTAAGCTTTCCTAGTTACAAGTAGTAGTTGAAGGCATTTTTGAGGAATGATTTCAAATTCATTGCCAGATGCAAAAGTCACTCACTTGACGAAATAAATGATTCTCGAAATAAATCTTCAATGGACAGAATTCCATGTGAATGCTTGAAGCATAAATTTAACTAGATTCTGCTTAGCAGCAACTGTTTTATACTGATCTAGTGGCTTAGCTACATTGTTAGTTTGTTTTTCTAAATAAAACAGTAGTTAGCTAGTTAATCACCACTCGAATTATCGTGATCAGTTGAAATCAATCTTGAAATTAAAGTCTATTACTAAACTGTTGCGGATTTGCACAGTTATGTATTCTGAACCTTAAAATAATCTATCAGTCCATCTTGCTTAAGAAATCGTCGATTCGATTATTCTTTTAAACATATACAAAACCTCAAGAGAAAATAAAATTCTTTGCGATATCCAGAAGTTTATCGCATTGATTTTGATGGTTTCGTTCATCCTGTTTCAAATTATTTGTTTTAGATCTTCTGAACTATTTTGCTTACACGGTCATACCATATTCTAATTTGGAATTTCGGCCATCCCCACGTCCTTAGTAAGAGATATGTCTACCTACTGTTGTTATTTCTGTCTTTTTTATATCTAGGCAACAAATTTTTAGTAGGTCTATGACTTACTAGGCAACTAATATTTAGTAGGTATATCTCTTACAAGAGATCAGTTGCGATAGGCCCATACAAGCCGATTCCCATCGGCTTACCTTTTAGAAATCCCACCCCACCGATCCACTATGCAGATCTTAACATTTTTGTAGAACGACTTACCTTGGCCATGGCTTCACCCACTCCTCGCCACTGCGAGGAGATATATATGCTAGAGATTATAAGTGAAGTAAACATTAGTGAGACTTCAATCATCCCTGTTAAGGCTATGATTTAGACTGTTCCTTGTCAGTCGGTGTACCTTACTGTTTAGATATCCGAATCTCTTTATATCGTTAAAAATGCTTTGACAAATAATCTACTACGTTTCTTTCATCATCATGGTCCTTTTAGTGTCCCACTCCTGAAGCCACAGGGCTTCTTTGTAGAAGGATAAGGAGATTCGCCCATAAACCGTAACGTGGGCCCAATTATTTGGGCATAATCAGATTCATAACGAATTCTAGTGTTTCAACAATTGTTGATTACTGATACTTGAAAGGGAATCCTTGTTGCTTGTATAAGTATTTTTAGTATATTACGATGACTGATTATTAATTTTGCTCAAACTTCTAGGCTAAGAATTAGTTTCGCCATATTTTATATTATAATGTCATTTATAATTTAGAGATTGCAAGATTTATCGAAAATAATAATGTTTTTATTGCAAATCTGACTGTAACCGTTAAAATAAAAACATTTTATAAGCCAGTGCATAAAATATAATAATGTATTGTGATTTTATCACCTAATTTCTTTTGCATTTATTTTTTATTATTTTACTACTTACCTATTGATAATTTCAAATAAAATGTTTGATGTTTTTATTTGTACATAATTGAAAAACACTATACTTACATGGTCATTTGTAAAACACCAACGACCTCGTAGGAGATCACTAACATCATAAACAACAACATTTGTTTCGCGACTTTTCCGAAAAAAGAAAATTGCTTTCCTTCCATACAAATAACTGAACAGCTGCATGCCTACCATGAACTTTTATAAAGCGATTCCGTTTCAGTTTAAGTTCCCAAACTGAATCGCTTTATTTCGTACCATGAGCTACACCGGGGTGTCAGTGTCACTCATAGACTTAGAAAAAAATTTCGGTGAAGTGAAATCGCCATGTTGTCGTTTCCTCGAACCCCGAGAGGGCGCCGGTGTCCTAGGCAAAAAACTTTATTTTGTACTGTATTGAGTCTATTCTTGTATGAACAAATAATGAATGACATACGGCTTAGCGATTCAGTTTAGGTTATGAACTAAAGTTGAGTCGCTGTCAGCTGACACCGCTGTCACATAGCGGTGCAGTTCATTTTAGGACCTAAACTGGGGCCGTACCGGCTAACGCATTGAACTTCGGAAAGTCTACCGGGCTTCCAATTAAAACAGATAAATCGAGCCCCAATCGGGCCAAAATGGCGAACCCCAATTCATGATGTCACACCAACATCGATATCTTCTGAATAACTTCGGCGAATAGTACAATACGAAACTTACTTCGATTTATCTGTATTAAGTTAAAGCTCGGCAGACCCGCCGAAGTTCGAATAGTTAAAAAGGGCCTCTGGATCGCAATAAGAGATCGTAGTAAGCCTCCAGGGGCCCTACTGGCTAACTTTTCGAACTTCGGCGGGTCTGCCGAGCTTCAACTTAAAACAGATAAATCTGAGTAAGGAGTTTCGTATTGTACTATTTGCCGAAATTATTTAGAAGATATCGATGTTCGTGTGGCATCATGAATTGGGGTTCGCCGTTTTGGCCCGATTGGGTCTCGATTTATCTGTTTTAATTTGAAGCGGAAGACTTTCCGAAGTTTGATACGTTAGCCGGTATGGCTTCTGGATCGCAATAAGAGATCGTAGTAAGCCTCGAGATCATGTTTTGTATGAGAAGTCGATATTTTTTGTCTTTTTCTTAAATTCGTTGTTTATGTATCATGTTAGTAATCTACTCCTGCGAAGTTATTAGAATAAACTATATCGGGATTTACACCATGTACCTGTTTATTTTTGAGACTCCGATATCGGCAGACAAATCGGTCTGCCAATGACATCTACCCGCACGCAACAATCGACAGTTCTTCCGTGACCATGGCGCATGCAACTGCGCCGAAATATCGGAGTCTCAAAAATAAACAGATACATGGTGTAAATCCCGATATAGTTTATTCTAATAACGTCAAAAACCATGGAAATTTAAAACATTATATCCTGCGAAGTTGTTGGTGTTTTACAAAAACCCTGTACTTATAGTATGTGATTAAATTTGATTAAGAGATTTTTATGATTGTAATTTTTTTCTAAGTACTTATAAGAAAAACTGTCTTGCCTCTTAAAATTAAAAATGCTCCCTTATTTTTTGCATTTTATTCTGACTCGAATTTGGCACTTTTCTTTTATTGTGATATAATAATTAACTTATAAAAAAAATCGATTTAATCGGGAAAGGAATGTAATGATTGTAAATACTAGTTTAATTATTTAATAATAAATAACAATATAAAATTGATTACCTAAAAACGAGATTTAATTTATAATTTAGTTTTAAGTTTATTTTGTAAAATATTCTTGATGTCTGATTTCGTAGGTTTCAAATTTTTAGGTAATTAATTTGATATTTTTATAAAATTGTATTATTTTCAATAAAAAAGAAGTTCTGTTGTTAAGTATTAGTCACATTACGTTGGTACTTGGTGAACTACTTATCATTTTTATTATTGAAAATAAAAAAGATATTTTTTTAAATTGTCTTTTCTTTCCATACTAAAAAAATATTCTGAGCGAGAGAAATTCGGAAAACTTGACCTATGAAGTTGAAACAGGAGGTGAAAACAAATAAAAGAAATTTCTTCCTTCTACATTGGTGAGATGGCGCTGGCTTGCAGCGTAAGAGTTGATATACTAGAAGAAATTCGACGTTCCCACTAGTGACTCGGTAGCTCAGCGGTCAGAGCATTGGACCGGATATCCAAAGGCCGCGGGTTCGATTCCCGTCCGAGAACATGATCTGGTGCGAGTCCTATTTTTTCTAGTATATTATTTAGTATAATTATAAAAATAGCATTGTGAATGCTTAAATCTCAAAATATCAAATAAAAGAAAGTAAATATAATAAAAAGATTATTTATTACATTAAAATCACACACAAAAATCAAAGCGTAAATATATCATACAAGAAGTTAAGACCTCCTTTCACGTATTCCGTATTGACGATGAACCAAAATATGTAGCCGTAGAAAATTATTTGAACTAACTTGTCTAGGACCACCATTCTGTAAAAAAAATATTATTTATTGCATGCAGAGAAGTTATTACATGGTAGAATCATTAAATACCATATAACAGTCCGGCAAACAGTGAGCTACAATGCAAACGAATACAAACGTAATATCAAAATGATTTGCAAAAAAAAAATCAGCTGTTTCATACAATTTGATATTTTCGTAATTAATTTTTGTATGAAACCCATTATGTAAAAATTGAAGGCTAAAAAGAAGATTTTTTTCACTTAATTACTTATACAACATGTTACAAAAATACCCCTAATACCGAATATGGTATATGGGGACCATCAAACTGAACAACTTAAACTATGGGACCAACTCTGAAATAGCGAAAAAAGAATCAGCAAAAATTAAAATCGAAATATCAAAATGTATGAAACAGCTGATTTTTTCGCGATTTGACAGTTGCTCCCATAGTGAAAGTTGTTTAGTTTGATGATCCCTATATACCATATTTGGCATTAGGAGTATTTTTGTAACATGTTGTATAATATTTACCTGGTGAAATGAGTTTTGGCTTTAGGCAAGTCCTCGTCTTTCTCCTTCAGCAGGTACCTCCTTCCCCCAATACAGCACTTCAAAAAATAATCTTCTTTGTCTACATTCTCCACTTCGTAGTAGAACTGATTTTTATCCTGCTCTTTTATACAGGATCGGAGCAGGACGAATTGCTTGTTGTCGAACGTCCATTGCTTCGTGATGTAGTAATGAAGCGCTAGGTTCGCTATGTAGATGCGACGTTGGAGTTTCAACAACCTAAAATCAACGATTTAAAATTTAAATCAACTCCGAGCCTCACTCAAACTAAGATGGAACCCCAGATCGAAATCAAGAATGAGTTTATGCCGACTAGGTTACATGCTTTTAGATATCTCATTCTGAGATTATAATTATTGTGATGGAAAATGAACTCTGTCACAAGCACTTGTGAATGTCAAAGAAGCTACGCCATCGGTTCGAGCGCCCTAAGCGGGAGACCTTGTAACGAGAAGACATTTTGATATTTTTGATTTTAATTTTTGTGGGGGGACACCACCGTACAACCCTAGAAAATTATTACAAACCCAATAAAACCCATACTATTTGGAAAAAACAACTTCATGACATACTGCATGGTAACAACCCTAGGTCTAATTGTGTTTTGCTTTTGCCCATTAATGGGATTAGTTTTTGAAAACAATAATATATTTGCGTCTAGGGTGGTCTCTTTGCAGTTTTCCATACAAGACAAAAACTATTTACGAGTTATTTTGAAACATCCTGTAAAATTACGCGCTATGATAATCAAAATTCAAAACTCATTTGTTCAGTCTAGGCTGTTACAAGCACTTGTGAATGTCAAAGAAGCTACGCCATCGATTCGCAAACCCTAAGCGAGGAGACCTTGTAACGAGAAGAACCGGCAAGAAACTCGTCAAGGGCTGCTTTTTCTCCTTATATATTTCATACAGAGTCATTCATCTAAATGCTGATGTAATTTTTAAATTTTTGACGACTCTGTATGACTCTGTATGTATAGGAAGAAAAAAGCAGCCCTTGACGAGTTTCTTGCCGGTTCTTCTCGTTACCAGGTCTCCCGATTAGGGCGCGCGAGCCGATGGCGTAGCTTCTTTGACATTCACAAGTGCTTGTAACAGCCTAGACTGAAAAAATGAGTTTTGAATTTAGAATAAAATATGGGCAAGGTAAATGAAATCACAACGGAATGTGTTACAACTGAAATCATTATGTTACAAGATAATTTGTAAAAAAGCCTGGAATGGAAGGTAGGACAATATTGACGATGCAAAAGTGCTTAATTTTTAAGTTTAGTTGAATAAAAACAACAACTTTGACTTCAAAAACTTTGTAAATTTGTAAATTTCCGTTGTGTCACGTCACACAATTTGTGTCACTGCGCACAAGGGATGAAATTTAAAAAAAAGACAATTTGAAAATTAATGGATGTTATGGTAGTTATGTATTAATAATTTACTTACATTGTTTTTCTTCCAAGTATCAATAGGAAGAAATCAACAAAAATAGCGGGTAAGCAATGAAGCAACAACACCTGAAATTAAAATATTTTGGTTGATATTTTTATTTTTAGTTGTATAACCTGGGGCCCTACTGGCTATATAACTTTTCGAACTTCGGCGGGTCTGCCGAGCTTCAACATAAAACAGATAAATCGAAGCAAGGAGCTTCGTATTCTACTATTCGCCGAAGTTATTTAGAAGATATCGATGTTTGTGTGACATCATGAATTGGGGTTCGCCATTTTGGTCCGATTGGAGCTCGATTTATCTGTATTCATTTGAAGCCCGGCAGACTTTCCGAAGTTTGATGCGTTAGCCGGTACGGCCCCTGACGTTAATATGGGTACATACCACGGACCTGGAAAAAAGACGGACGTAATATCACACTAAAAAGAAGTGAAGCATGCAAGGTCCTACAATTTCGTATGTTGTACAATGACCTACAGTTACAATGTACATACATGGGTTACATATTCTGTAGGCGTATTAAGTTTACCTACACTTGTTGTACTCGATAGTGACTGTAGTTGGTAGCTTTTAGTTTAGTGTAGTTACCGCTAGAGGCGCTGTGCCAAATTGCAACAAAAATTGCTTACTACTGTCACCATTAAACGTAACTGGTTAGCTACTGTAATTTGGTTCACAAAATAAATTACTTTTCTTTCTTTCTGTCTTTCAAATAAGTTTATAAAATGACTAACTTCCACCTACTTCGTTCGCGTGGACTTTCGGAAAATCCCTAGGGAACCTTTGATTGGGATAAAAAGTGTCCTATGTTTTATCCAGACAATTTACTATCTGTGTGCCAAATTTCATACAAATCCGTTCAGCCGTTTTTGCGTGAGTGAGTAACAAACAACCAAATAATATTAGTAAGAAGTAGGATTGCTTTAGCCTTTATACACAGGATAACATAGGATGTATAGTTACACAATGGTTACTCTCTGTCGAACTATTTAAGTTTGACATTAAAAAGAAAGGGACGAAACACTGTGTAACTAAACATCTGCTATACAATCTTTATTAGTAAGGGCGATAACATAGATATAAGGTCTCTAACTAGCACGTCTCTTCTTTGAGATACGGTGTTTTCCTTTGGTCTTCTTCTTACTTCGCAAGATCAAAATAATAATCGATTTTAACATCTTCGTTTGTAGACGCTTCATCAATTTTTTTCTACAGTACGAGTATGTCAGTATAATAGATAAATCGTTAAATTGGGATCCCTCAAGGCAGTGTTTTGGGACCTACATTATTTAACAAGTAATGAAACGTAATTTAATAAGATTATTAGTTCTCGTTTTATTTACCTTAATATAATGTAAAGTCTTGCTTGTGGTGATAGAACCGCCAACATTCCACAGCATGTCGTTCAAAGGCACAATGGAGGCCATTCGCTTCCCGATTTCCACAATCTCGTTCATTGTGATGTTATTAAGCTTCCCGGCGCAGCAGTTGTAAATAGGAATATCATCTGTGGGCTCTAATCTAGGAAGCGGGTAACAATTACTACCTAAGTTTTGGCAATATTATTATTTAAAACAACCATGTGGGCAGGGTTAATGACTGTTATGAGTAAGAGGTACTAAGCAGGCTAGTATCATACATTTTTTTTACATTTACCTATACAAGGTGTTACAAAAATACCCCTAATGCCGAATATGGTATATAGGGACCATCAAACTGAACAACTTTTACTACGGGACCAACTCTGAAATCGCGAAAAAAAAATCAGCTGTTTCATACATTTTGATATTTTCGAGTTTAATTTTTGTATGAAACAGCTGATTTTTTTCCGCGATTTCAGAGTTGGCCCTATAGTAAAAGTTGTTCAGTTTGATTGTCCCTATATACCATGTTCAGCATTAAGGGTATTTTTGTAACACCTTGTATAAACATTACTAGCTTCCAGTGGCGATGGGTCCATATACTTTGAATGTAATGTCTGGAAACGATATACATATTTGTAAATATCGTTCCTTCTAATAAAGCTGATAAGTTTTTTGCGCCCATTTTTCTTGTCAGCTAAAAGACGTCATAATGGGTGGTAGGATAAAAGAATTGACGATTTAAAAATGCTTGTTATGTAAGCTTATTTGAATAAAGAATTTTTCAATTTCAATTTCAATTTCAATTATAAGCCGATTTCTATCGGCTTACCTTTTCGAAATCCCCCTCCACAAATCCACTATGCAGATCAGAACATTTTGTAGAACAGCTTGCCTTCGCCATAACTTCACCCCTCGCCACTGGTAGCTTCCGCCCGCGACTTCATCCGCTTCGACATTCGGACAATCATTAGGGAACCTTTAACCGAAATAAAAAGTGTTCCTCCTATGTTTTAATAACAATATCGTCCAGGGGCCCATTCGCCCTAATTTTGAACGATAAAACCGAAACCGTTACGTTTCATTAAGGTTACATTTACCAAAAACCTTTGGTTTAGCTTCAAAATTGTCATTTAAATTGTCCAAGATTGACATCCTACGCTCCCTTGGCATGGCTTGTAACAATTTTAACAAAACTTAAGCGAATATTTGTTTTGCACGAAACTGGAACGGTAACAATTTAGTTAGGTTTTAATGTTGAAAATAGCGCGATTTGACCACAGATAACCTAGAGTATCAATAAGGATGAAGCTGGGGGAAGTGGATGCAATAATCCTATTCGTTCAATAGAACATTATTGTCTTTCACACACGAACTTACTTCTTAGTGCCCCTAATCCATGCGGCAGCGATTATATGTCTGACACAAACATCCACAGGGATGTAGTCTGCGATCAGGTTCGGGTCCGTGTATAGACTGCGCATGATTCCTGAAAACATAAATCTATTATCACGTTTTCATCATCCCCCTCCCCTTGGAGATATGTGGTGACTTGACTTGTATTTTGACTGACTGAGTTTTATTTTATTTGGTCAATAATTTAATTGACTGATATTATTTTTAAATTTTGAGATTTAAGCATTCACAATGCTATTTTATATAATACCAAATAATATACTAGAAAAAATACGACTCGCACCAGACCATGTTCTCGGACGGAAATCGAACCCGCGACCTTTGGATATCCGGTCCAACGCTCTGACCGCTGAGCTACCGAGTCACTAATGGGAACGTCGAATTTCTCCTAGTATATCAACTCTTACGCTGCAAGCCAGCGCCATCTCACCAATGTACAAGGAATTACCTCGACATCAACTGAATACCTTTCCAGATATTTTTAAACAATTGATTAAGATGAGAAAGCTATGTAATTTTTAAATTATCACGTTTTCATCATCCCCCTCCCCTTGGTGATACGTGGTGACTTGACTTGTATTTTGACTGACTGACTTTTATTTTATTTGGTCAATAATTTAATTGACTGATATTATCTAAGGGCCGGCGCTTACTATCGGCACGGCACGGCGTGTCATGGCAAAGGATTTTATTACTAATCAAGTAATTTTGAATCTTATTTCAATGAGTTTAAAATTCATGTTACTTTTTGTCGATACCACGATGACGTGACGTGCCGTGGGATGCTGTGGCATGTTTCATTCCACGGGTTGAAACTTGTGTAGCGGTCATTTCGGTTACTGGCGCGCGCGCGTTTTTTTTTTGTCTCTCACAGTGACTGAGCCTGGCAAGAGATTAGCACGTGCGTGCGCGTTGGAATATTACTTTTGAAGAGAAACTGATTATTAATATAAAATATAACAATCCGCGCAGAGCAAAACTGATTGATGCCAGAGTGGCTGAGCTTTCAGCAGGATGCCACGACATGCTACGGGATGCCGCGGGATGCCGCACAACCTGCCGTGCCGTGCCGTCAGTGAGCGCCGGCCCTTATCTGAGGGTTGAAAAATCAACCCTTAAAAAAGTGGTAACCCTGAGGCCTCCGTCAAGGGTTGACACAACGATCGTTCGTACGCTCCCTTCATCTTTTTATCATTACAGGAGTTCTCACCTTTCCCACAAGCCACTAATATCCCAACAGGTCCATTAAAGTTTTCATTCCAACCAGGAAATGGTTCTTCGACACTGGATATCACTGAAAAATCAAAAAAACATTAAAATATTTTGAATACTATTCCCCTCTAAAAAGCTTATTTTATTAACTGAAAACAGTGAATAAAAAGCACTTTCAATCACTATTTTGGTATTTGAACACAATTCGACTTCGACACTAGAGTGGACAATTTAGAAAACGACCTTTTCTATATTGGCTCAGATGTTTGTGATACCACCGTTGTCTCTGATTTTCATAACACAAGTGCTTTAGCTACTTACTTTGGAATTGGATCAATGTATGTTATGTTGTCAAATTAAAAATATATATATATACAACGTGTTACAAAAGTACTCCTAATGCCGAATATGGTATATAGGTACCCTCAAACTGAACAACTTTTACTATGGGACCAACTTTGAAATCGCGAAAAAAAAAACAGCTGTTTCATACAAAAATTAATTACGAAAATATCAAATTGTATGAAACAGCTGTTTTTTTTCTTCTCGATTTCAGAGTTGGTCCCATAGTAAAAGTTGATCAGTTTGATGGTCCCTATATACCATATTCGGCATTAGGGGTATTTTTGTAACACCTTGTATATTCCTCATTATTATGAGTCTCTGTGTGTGAGAGATCGGCAATTTCATACTTTAACCTCTATCATTAAGATCATACCAATCGAAGGTCTTATGATGACAGCAGGCAGAAGACCCTTGCTCTCATAAACAACATGTTCTGCTAGTTGTTTAGTGAAGGTATAAGTGTTGGGTATTTCACCGAGATACCTGGAGGAAGAAATGATTTTATTAAATTAAATTCAGTGATGACGACTCTTGTATATGGAGTCAATCATTACAAAGTCAGGGGCCGTACCAGCTAACGCATCAAACTTCGAAAAGTCTGCCGGGCTTCAAATTAAAACAGATAAATCGAGCCCCAATCGGGCCAAAATGGCGAACCCTAATTCATGATGTCACACGAACATCGATATCTTCTAAATAACTACAATAGGAAACTTCTTACTTCGAATTATCTGATTAAAAGTTGAAGGCCGGCAGACTTTCCGAATTTCGTGGTTTTTTGAGCCGGTACAACCCCTGTTCTACTAGAACAGCAAGGCAAAGAAATGAAACCGGTAGGTCTGGTGGCCAGAGGTCGCAGGTCTCGCACCAGATCATATGTTCGTCTATGGCGTCGCACACTCGCCACCTTTTCCACAAATCTGTAAGTCTTACTTGGGCGTGAGCACTCGCAGCGAGTGTTCGTCTATGGCGTCGCACACTCGCCACCTTTTCCACAAATCTGTAAGTCTTACTTGGGCGTGAGCACTCGCAGCGAGTGTTCGTCTATGGCGTCGCACACTCGCCACCTTTTCCACAAATCTGTAAGTCTTACTTGGGCGTGAGCACTCGCAGCGAGTGTTCGTCTATGGCGTCGCACACTCGCCACCTTTTCCACAAATCTGTAAGTCTTACTTGGGCGTGAGCACTCGCAGCGAGTGTTCGTCTATGGCGTCGCACACTCGCCACCTTTTCCACAAATCTGTAAGTCTTACTTGGGCGTGAGCACTCGCAGCGAATGTTCGTCTATGGCGTCGCACACTCGCCACCTTTTCCACAAATCTGTAAGTCTTACTTGGGCGTGAGCACTCGCAGCGAATGTTCGTCTATGGCGTCGCACACTCGCCACCTTTTCCACAAATCTGTAAGTCTTACTTGGGCGTGAGCACTCGCAGCGAGTGTTCGTCTATGGCGTCGCACACTCGCCACCTTTTCCACAAATCTGTAAGTCTTACTTGGGCGTGAGCACTCGCAGCGAGTGTTCGTCTATGGCGTCGCACACTCGCCACCTTTTCCACAAATCTGTAAGTCTTACTTGGGCGTGAGCACTCGCAGCGAGTGTTCGTCTATGGCGTCGCACACTCGCCACCTTTTCCACAAATCTGTAAGTCTTACTTGGGCGTGAGCACTCGCAGCAAGTGTTCGTCTATGGCGTCGCACACTCGCCACCTTTTCCACAAATCTGTAAGTCTTACTTGGGCGTGAGCACTCGCAGCGAGTGTTCGTCTATGGCGTCGCACACTCGCCACCTTTTCCACAAATCTGTAAGTCTTACTTGGGCGTGAGCACTCGCAGCGAGTGTTCGTCTATGGCGTCGCACACTCGCCACCTTTTCCACAAATCTGTAAGTCTTACTTGGGCGTGAGCACTCGCAGCGAGTGTTCGTCTATGGCGTCGCACACTCGCCACCTTTTCCACAAATCTGTAAGTCTTACTTGGGCGTGAGCACTCGCAGCGAGTGTTCGTCTATGGCGTCGCACACTCGCCACCTTTTCCACAAATCTGTAAGTCTTACTTGGGCGTGAGCACTCGCAGCGAGTGTTCGTCTATGGCGTCGCACACTCGCCACCTTTTCCACAAATCTGTAAGTCTTACTTGGGCGTGAGCACTCGCAGCGAGTGTTCGTCTATGGCGTCGCACACTCGCCACCTTTTCCACAAATCTGTAAGTCTTACTTGGGCGTGAGCACTCGCAGCGAGTGTTCGTCTATGGCGTCGCACACTCGCCACCTTTTCCACAAATCTGTAAGTCTTACTTGGGCGTGAGCACTCGCAGCGAGTGTTCGTCTATGGCGTCGCACACTCGCCACCTTTTCCACAAATCTGTAAGTCTTACTTGGGCGTGAGCACTCGCAGCGAGTGTTCGTCTATGGCGTCGCACACTCGCCACCTTTTCCACAAATCTGTAAGTCTTACTTGGGCGTGAGCACTCGCAGCGAGTGTTCGTCTATGGCGTCGCACACTCGCCACCTTTTCCACAAATCTGTAAGTCTTACTTGGGCGTGAGCACTCGCAGCGAGTGTTCGTCTATGGCGTCGCACACTCGCCACCTTTTCCACAAATCTGTAAGTCTTACTTGGGCGTGAGCACTCGCAGCGAGTGTTCGTCTATGGCGTCGCACACTCGCCACCTTTTCCACAAATCTGTAAGTCTTACTTGGGCGTGAGCACTCGCAGCGAGTGTTCGTCTATGGCGTCGCACACTCGCCACCTTTTCCACAAATCTGTAAGTCTTACTTGGGCGTGAGCACTCGCAGCGAGTGTTCGTCTATGGCGTCGCACACTCGCCACCTTTTCCACAAATCTGTAAGTCTTACTTGGGCGTGAGCACTCGCAGCGAGTGTTCGTCTATGGCGTCGCACACTCGCCACCTTTTCCACAAATCTGTAAGTCTTACTTGGGCGTGAGCACTCGCAGCGAGTGTTCGTCTATGGCGTCGCACACTCGCCACCTTTTCCACAAATCTGTAAGTCTTACTTGGGCGTGAGCACTCGCAGCGAGTGTTCGTCTATGGCGTCGCACACTCGCCACCTTTTCCACAAATCTGTAAGTCTTACTTGGGCGTGAGCACTCGCAGCGAGTGTTCGTCTATGGCGTCGCACACTCGCCACCTTTTCCACAAATCTGTAAGTCTTACTTGGGCGTGAGCACTCGCAGCGAGTGTTCGTCTATGGCGTCGCACACTCGCCACCTTTTCCACAAATCTGTAAGTCTTACTTGGGCGTGAGCACTCGCAGCGAGTGTTCGTCTATGGCGTCGCACACTCGCCACCTTTTCCACAAATCTGTAAGTCTTACTTGGGCGTGAGCACTCGCAGCGAGTGTTCGTCTATGGCGTCGCACACTCGCCACCTTTTCCACAAATCTGTAAGTCTTACTTGGGCGTGAGCACTCGCAGCGAGTGTTCGTCTATGGCGTCGCACACTCGCCACCTTTTCCACAAATCTGTAAGTCTTACTTGGGCGTGAGCACTCGCAGCGAGTGTTCGTCTATGGCGTCGCACACTCGCCACCTTTTCCACAAATCTGTAAGTCTTACTTGGGCGTGAGCACTCGCAGCGAGTGTTCGTCTATGGCGTCGCACACTCGCCACCTTTTCCACAAATCTGTAAGTCTTACTTGGGCGTGAGCACTCGCAGCGAGTGTTCGTCTATGGCGTCGCACACTCGCCACCTTTTCCACAAATCTGTAAGTCTTACTTGGGCGTGAGCACTCGCAGCGAGTGTTCGTCTATGGCGTCGCACACTCGCCACCTTTTCCACAAATCTGTAAGTCTTACTTGGGCGTGAGCACTCGCAGCGAAGTGTTCGTCTATGGCGTCGCACACTCGCCACCTTTTCCACAAATCTGTAAGTCTTACTTGGGCGTGAGCACTCGCAGCGAATGTTCGTCTATGGCGTCGCACACTCGCCACCTTTTCCACAAATCTGTAAGTCTTACTTGGGCGTGAGCACTCGCAGCGAGTGTTCGTCTATGGCGTCGCACACTCGCCACCTTTTCCACAAATCTGTAAGTCTTACTTGGGCGTGAGCACTCGCAGCGAGTGTTCGTCTATGGCGTCGCACACTCGCCACCTTTTCCACAAATCTGTAAGTCTTACTTGGGCGTGAGCACTCGCAGCGAGTGTTCGTCTATGGCGTCGCACACTCGCCACCTTTTCCACAAATCTGTAAGTCTTACTTGGGCGTGAGCACTCGCAGCGAGTGTTCGTCTATGGCGTCGCACACTCGCCACCTTTTCCACAAATCTGTAAGTCTTACTTGGGCGTGAGCACTCGCAGCGAGTGTTCGTCTATGGCGTCGCACACTCGCCACCTTTTCCACAAATCTGTAAGTCTTACTTGGGCGTGAGCACTCGCAGCGAGTGTTCGTCTATGGCGTCGCACACTCGCCACCTTTTCCACAAATCTGTAAGTCTTACTTGGGCGTGAGCACTCGCAGCGAGTGTTCGTCTATGGCGTCGCACACTCGCCACCTTTTCCACAAATCTGTAAGTCTTACTTGGGCGTGAGCACTCGCAGCGAGTGTTCGTCTATGGCGTCGCACACTCGCCACCTTTTCCACAAATCTGTAAGTCTTACTTGGGCGTGAGCACTCGCAGCGAGTGTTCGTCTATGGCGTCGCACACTCGCCACCTTTTCCACAAATCTGTAAGTCTTACTTGGGCGTGAGCACTCGCAGCGAGTGTTCGTCTATGGCGTCGCACACTCGCCACCTTTTCCACAAATCTGTAAGTCTTACTTGGGCGTGAGCACTCGCAGCGAGTGTTCGTCTATGGCGTCGCACACTCGCCACCTTTTCCACAAATCTGTAAGTCTTACTTGGGCGTGAGCACTCGCAGCGAGTGTTCGTCTATGGCGTCGCACACTCGCCACCTTTTCCACAAATCTGTAAGTCTTACTTGGGCGTGAGCACTCGCAGCGAGTGTTCGTCTATGGCGTCGCACACTCGCCACCTTTTCCACAAATCTGTAAGTCTTACTTGGGCGTGAGCACTCGCAGCGAGTGTTCGTCTATGGCGTCGCACACTCGCCACCTTTTCCACAAATCTGTAAGTCTTACTTGGGCGTGAGCACTCGCAGCGAGTGTTCGTCTATGGCGTCGCACACTCGCCACCTTTTCCACAAATCTGTAAGTCTTACTTGGGCGTGAGCACTCGCAGCGAGTGTTCGTCTATGGCGTCGCACACTCGCCACCTTTTCCACAAATCTGTAAGTCTTACTTGGGCGTGAGCACTCGCAGCGAGTGTTCGTCTATGGCGTCGCACACTCGCCACCTTTTCCACAAATCTGTAAGTCTTACTTGGGCGTGAGCACTCGCAGCGAGTGTTCGTCTATGGCGTCGCACACTCGCCACCTTTTCCACAAATCTGTAAGTCTTACTTGGGCGTGAGCACTCGCAGCGAGTGTTCGTCTATGGCGTCGCACACTCGCCACCTTTTCCACAAATCTGTAAGTCTTACTTGGGCGTGAGCACTCGCAGCGAGTGTTCGTCTATGGCGTCGCACACTCGCCACCTTTTCCACAAATCTGTAAGTCTTACTTGGGCGTGAGCACTCGCAGCGAGTGTTCGTCTATGGCGTCGCACACTCGCCACCTTTTCCACAAATCTGTAAGTCTTACTTGGGCGTGAGCACTCGCAGCGAGTGTTCGTCTATGGCGTCGCACACTCGCCACCTTTTCCACAAATCTGTAAGTCTTACTTGGGCGTGAGCACTCGCAGCGAGTGTTCGTCTATGGCGTCGCACACTCGCCACCTTTTCCACAAATCTGTAAGTCTTACTTGGGCGTGAGCACTCGCAGCGAGTGTTCGTCTATGGCGTCGCACACTCGCCACCTTTTCCACAAATCTGTAAGTCTTACTTGGGCGTGAGCACTCGCAGCGAGTGTTCGTCTATGGCGTCGCACACTCGCCACCTTTTCCACAAATCTGTAAGTCTTACTTGGGCGTGAGCACTCGCAGCGAGTGTTCGTCTATGGCGTCGCACACTCGCCACCTTTTCCACAAATCTGTAAGTCTTACTTGGGCGTGAGCACTCGCAGCGAGTGTTCGTCTATGGCGTCGCACACTCGCCACCTTTTCCACAAATCTGTAAGTCTTACTTGGGCGTGAGCACTCGCAGCGAGTGTTCGTCTATGGCGTCGCACACTCGCCACCTTTTCCACAAATCTGTAAGTCTTACTTGGGCGTGAGCACTCGCAGCGAGTGTTCGTCTATGGCGTCGCACACTCGCCACCTTTTCCACAAATCTGTAAGTCTTACTTGGGCGTGAGCACTCGCAGCGAGTGTTCGTCTATGGCGTCGCACACTCGCCACCTTTTCCACAAATCTGTAAGTCTTACTTGGGCGTGAGCACTCGCAGCGAGTGTTCGTCTATGGCGTCGCACACTCGCCACCTTTTCCACAAATCTGTAAGTCTTACTTGGGCGTGAGCACTCGCAGCGAGTGTTCGTCTATGGCGTCGCACACTCGCCACCTTTTCCACAAATCTGTAAGTCTTACTTGGGCGTGAGCACTCGCAGCGAGTGTTCGTCTATGGCGTCGCACACTCGCCACCTTTTCCACAAATCTGTAAGTCTTACTTGGGCGTGAGCACTCGCAGCGAGTGTTCGTCTATGGCGTCGCACACTCGCCACCTTTTCCACAAATCTGTAAGTCTTACTTGGGCGTGAGCACTCGCAGCGAGTGTTCGTCTATGGCGTCGCACACTCGCCACCTTTTCCACAAATCTGTAAGTCTTACTTGGGCGTGAGCACTCGCAGCGAGTGTTCGTCTATGGCGTCGCACACTCGCCACCTTTTCCACAAATCTGTAAGTCTTACTTGGGCGTGAGCACTCGCAGCGAGTGTTCGTCTATGGCGTCGCACACTCGCCACCTTTACCACAAATCTGTAAGTCTTACTTGGGCGTGAGCACTCGCAGCGAGTGTTCGTCTATGGCGTCGCACACTCGCCACCTTCTCCACAAATCTGTAAGTCTTACTTGGGCGTGAGCACTCGCAGCGAGTGTTCGTCTATGGCGTCGCACACTCGCCACCTTTTCCACAAATCTGTAAGTCTTACTTGGGCGTGAGCACTCGCAGCGAGTGTTCGTCTATGGCGTCGCACACTCGCCACCTTTTCCACAAATCTGTAAGTCTTACTTGGGCGTGAGCACTCGCAGCGAGTGTTCGTCTATGGCGTCGCACACTCGCCACCTTTTCCACAAATCTGTAAGTCTTACTTGGGCGTGAGCACTCGCAGCGAGTGTTCGTCTATGGCGTCGCACACTCGCCACCTTTTCCACAAATCTGTAAGTCTTACTTGGGCGTGAGCACTCGCAGCGAGTGTTCGTCTATGGCGTCGCACACTCGCAGCGTGTCGCGCCAGTCGGCGTGCGGCGGGTACAGCACCTCCTCTATGACGTCACGGTTCGTGTTCGAGTATGACGTCGACACGTGCACTAGAGACTGGAAGAAACACAAACATGTACAGTCAAGAACGTAGACCAGCAGGCGCTGTGTCAGCAAAAATTATCCTGCTATTGCGCACCACGACAAAACTTTACCGAGCAATTTAGTGAGCTTAAGTAAAAGACCAGGGTCTTCTTTTACTGTTTTATCATTTCTCTGTGAACATGGACAGCCCATGTAAATGTTAATTAATATCAAAGAAACTACGCCATCGGAGGTTAAACCTGCCTGTCGATTCCGTGGCCCTACCATGAGTTGACTATCGTTTTCTCTCCTTCCGATAGTTTACGGTAGCGTAAACAGTTTGCATCAACTCATGGTAAGGCTACTGTAACCAAACTCGAACCTCACTTCGAATCTCACTTCACTGCGCGAGAATTTTAAATCATAATCATAACAGTGAAGTGAAGTGAGGTTCGAAGTGAGATGCGAGTTTGGTTACAGAATTGCTCCCCTGGACAGTTATATTTTTTTGTATAAAGCGCTACTTTAACCCGCCGCCATTTTGAATTGTTTGTAAGGACATTTTGGCCCAACTCAATAAACAGTTTAAGAACAGTCTGGAAACTGTTCTGCAGCCAAACTTTATCACGACTTGTATAAATTATAATCCGCGCGCGGTTAGAATGGGATGGGACCTTGTCAAAGTAAATCGAAAATGACAGTTAAGCAGTCAAGTAGCGTTAGAAAAAAAATCAACTGAATCTATTTTTTTTTTTAAGTAAATAGTTTTACCCCCTTTTCCAATCATTATTAATAAATCACTAAAATAATCGCACAATAATATAAATAAATCTCACATTAAAAGTAAAACTCGAGCAGAAATCCACGCGCACAGTTGTACGCACGACAGCATGTCAGGTTATACAGTTAAACTGCGAAAACAGCTTTTATTACGTAGAGCATAAAGGCGGTCTCAAGGTCAACATGTATAATCTGAGGTGCCGTCGTGTGTACACAACTCGCATTATGCGAGCATCTACGCGAGTTTGCCGACGCTACGGCTGGCCGACGGACCGTGCGCGTCTCAGTTCCAAAAGGTAGCATCCCATTCTCATCGCGCGCGGAATAAACTCCCAAGAGATTTCAATTTCGAGGTATCATAGGTACCTACATTATTTCAGTCACAAGTGGTTCAGTGGTCAAAATTGTTCGCCTAGATGCCAAAAAAAACAAATTTCATGTTTTACTTTTTTACCGACTTCAAAAGGAGGCGGGAGGACATCTTCTTTTTTTAATTCTAAAAGCCTCACCCGACTTCAATACACGTGTTTTATTAATTTGATATGCGTAACTATCATTAGATTTGAACATTATTTCTTGCTTTTTAAAGCTATTTAATTTTGAAGTTGTTTTTGATTTTGTTTTCAGGTTTTTTTGAAGTCTTTTGGTTTTTTTATTTTTTTCTTCTTATTAATGTAACGATTTTAATGCTTACCGATAAGTTCCTGACATCCTTTGCAAAGTCAACTATCTCTTTCGTGCCTCCAAGATTCAATTTGGCCGCAAATGGCAGAGTATCATCAAACCTATAAAAAAACCATAATAAAACCTCTCTAAAATAATAACAACCTAGAACGATAGTACCCTACAAAGCGCACTGTCAAAAGTGAGACAAAAATACTGAGCCAAAATGGCTTAGTTTTCAGTTTTATATCCTTCATACGTTACCTAATCGTACCTTATAACAAAATAGTTTCAATTTCCCTACCTTTAGGGGATTAGTTACTATTTTATTGGATTTTAGTTACGATTAAGTAACGTGTGAAGGATATAAATCTGAAAACTAAGCCATTTTGGCTCAGTATTTTTTGGCTCACTTTACATACAAGAACACTACTTCTAGGTGTTATTATTCTAAGAATTAAACACACAAAAAAACTTTAATATCTGTCTATACAGGTTGGTTTGTTTGTTACGTTTGGAGTAAGTTTTTTCTAAAATTGGTTCTGCACCTATATGCACCATCAATAATTAAATTAAACAACGTGTTACAAAAATACCCCTAATACCGAATATGGAAGAGAGAGACCATCAAACTGATCAACAGCTGATTTTTTTCGCGATTTCAGAGTTGGTCCCATAGTAAAAGTTGATCAGTTTGATGGTCCCTATATACCATATTCGGGATTAGGGGTATTTTTGTAACACGTAGTATAATTATTTTCGATTTTCAATAAACATTAATTTAAACTTATAATTATTGCAATGAAGCCATAATTATCGTTTGGGTAACTATGTAAGTGACCATTAACCATTTTAATGTCCCCACTGCTGGGGCACAGGCCTTCCTTATGGATAAGGAGGACGGGCCATGACCCATCACGCGGACCCAAAGCAGATTGTTGGGTGCTAACGACTGCAAATGCAGCCGGGACCAACGGCTTAATGTGCCTTCCGAAGCACGGAGGAGCTCAGGGTAATACAATTTTTGTCACCCATTCCATGATGATTTTGGTGACCCTTGCGAAAGTTGCTTAACCTCTGCAATCGATGGGCCAGACGCTATACCACTGCGCCACCGAGCTCCACAATTAATTATAATAAATAAATATTTGACAACATCACAAACATTGCTCCGATTACAAAGTAAGTAGCTAAAGCACAGACCTGAGCCAATATATAAAAGTTCATTTTCTAAATTGACCCAACCGGGGATCGAACCCGGGAACTCAGAGATGGCGACACTTTGAAAACCGGTGTACAAAGCCACTCGACCACGGAGGTCGATTATGTAAGTTATGTAATTTATTTGTAAAAAAAAATACCTAACGCTAGCTGCCACATGGAAAATGATATGTACTCTGTTGATTAATAGAGTCCTGTCTTCTTCAGACAGACCTGAAAACAATAAAAAAGAACAATACTTAAGTAAGGTTTAGGGCTTTTGATACTTAAGTTATTGTTTTTAACCGACAATCAAAAAAGGATAATGGCTTAGTTCGTAAAGGTGGTGTCCGTCCATCGGTGAATATCATATTCTCAAAAGACCATATTCGCAAAACACGATATTCTCAAAGGACCACATTAGCAAAACACAATGTTCTCATAAGACCACATCCTCAAAACACGATATTCTCATAAGACCACATTAGCAAAACACGATATTCTCATAAGACCACATTAGCAAAACACGATATTCTCATAAGACCACATTAGCAAAACACGATATTCTCATAAGACCACATTAGCAAAACACGATATTCTCATAAGACCACATTAGCAAAACACGATATTCTCATAAGACCACATTCGCAAAACATTATATTCTCAAAATATCATGATCTTATAAGACAGCTTCTATTGTATGGTACGCACAACAGCACGATAAGTTAAACAGTTGAACTGCGAAAACAGCTTTTATTACGTACGGCATAATAACAGTCATAAGGTCAACATGTATAGTCTGACGTGCCGCTGACTGTACATCGTTAATTCAATTGCATTATAAATCTTTCAATTTCTTGGAATTGCCCTTTTGAATAAAGTTCCACAAAATGTAATTGAACTGCCTTTGCATGAATTCAAAATACATGTTAAAAAGACGCTCATGAGCAAAGGTTATTACAAAGTAGAAGATTATTTAAAAGACAGCAATGCATGGATGTAACATTATAAGTAACTATCCTAATTTTCAGTTTTCAATAACTTCATTGTTTTTTGTTTTTTAATTATGTTGTTTTAAATGAAGGTATTTATTTGGTAACGATATAATTTCTTTGTAAATATCGTTACTCTGATTTCTGACAAAGCTGATAAGTTTCTTGAGCCCATTCTTCTTGTCAGCTAAAAAAGTCTCAAATGGGTGGTAGGAAAATATAGACCATTCAAAAGCACTTAATATCTAAGTTTATTTGAAAAAAAAAACAACAAATTCTTAAATAATTCCTCAGAACTGGTAATGAAAGTTTTCGCATAATTTTACATAGTTAACCATAATTAATTTATTCATTATTGTTAACTCAGTGCAATGTCAATGAAGCCGACCTAACATCCGTTTGATATAAACGTGATTCATTTTAAATTACGTTCAATGTAAACTCTAAAGAGTTATTGACTTTTGAGGTTTGATTTTTTCTGAAAACATCAAAAAAATGCAGGAGTAATAAATAAATAAATATTTGACAACATCACATACATTGTTCCGATTCCAAAGTAAGTAGCTAAAGCACTTGTGTTATGGAAATCAGAGACAATGGTGGTAACACAAACACCCAGACCTGAGCCAATATAGAAAAGATCATTTTCTAAATTGACCCAGCCGGGGATCGAACCCGGGACCTCAGAGATGAAAACCGGCGTACGAACCACTCTACCACGGAGGTCGTCAAAAGGTGAAAAGCCCCTTATTCCTATTTATCTATTTATTTATAATAATGTTTGTTACATAAGTAGGCTATGATATGCGTTATTAAAATTATTTAATAATAGTAATAAATTCTTGGACAATTTCACTCAGCGCCATCTAGCCCCAAACTAAGCAAAGCTTGTAATATGGGAGCTAGACAACTGATACGGAAATCGAATTTCATATTTTCAATTTCTACCCGGCCGGGATTCGAACCCGGGACCTCTTGCGTGGTAGACGACATGTTGACCACTGCACCAATCAGGTCGTCATTTAAACACGGTAATGTTAAAGGTTTTTTTACAATTTTAGTTTAATCTTAATTAATATTTAGATCCGTTTTTGACAGCTGTTAGTAATGTGTGTTACACCCTTATACTCAAACATTACAATGAGGTACCAAATGATTAAAATTTAAGGCTATATGTGCCGTGGATTCTGTGAGAATAAATACATCAAATAAAATCAAAAAATGATATTTACATAATATGATACTAAGGGCCACTTTTACGAAACACTAAACATGTTTAGGAAATCTGTTTAAGCTATGTTAAATACATTTAAGGAATCAGAGTCTTTCACCACATACTAAACGTGTTTACCGAACTGTCAAAGTTAAATGCCCAATTTTGGTTGTTTAATCTGCTAAATACATTTAAGAGCTTGTCATGAGAAAGAGAGGTTATGTGATTTCTTAGTTTATTTTAACTTGATTTATGAGACTTTTTGTGGGATGATGATGATGAAGAGATAATAGACTATTTAAATAGGCCGAGAGCATTGCGATATGTCGAAGACAGAACAAATTTTATTGAAACTATGTCAGACAAAAAATATGTCGCATCCCTAAACGTATTTAGCTAAACAATGGTATTTCAGATGTGGTGAAAGACATACTTAAATATGATTAAGTTAATTTTGTTTAACAAGTTAAACAACATTAGTTAAGCGTGTTTAGGATATATTTGAATAAGATTTGGTAAAATTCGCCCTTAGTGATTAGACCCACCTAATCCTGGTTCCATAACATCGCCGGCCACAACGAACACTTTTGACTGGAAAATTTCCGGCTTATCTTTTCTTAGACGATCGAAGGCCTGAAATATAATAAAAAAACTAAAAAAAAAACAAATAAACATAGAACCTCCTTCTTTTTTTTAAGTCGGTTAAAATACCCGCCTGCATCAAAAGACAAGTCAACTGAAAAGATGGAAACGAGATCAAATATTAAAGGCAACATAATAACATGCAGTCGGAGGCAGAGTTTTGATGGAGGAGGAGTTTTGATCTTTTTAATTTATTTATTTATATATTATGTCTTTTTGTTATTTTTTTATTACGGTCATAATATCCCTTTTTGAAATCCTTATGCTAAGCCCTTTAATTTGATACCCATATTGCAGTATTCTAAAAAAAATTTTTTTTTCACGGCGTTGTCGCCATGCTATTTTGCTATTTTTTAACGTCACTTATCTTAGAACACTTGGTCTGTCAAGACTAATCTAACGATATATTAATGATAGAATTCCGTTCAGCCGTTTGAAAGATATGGTAATAAAGAATATTACATAATACAAACATACATACGAGATACACTCGAAAAACATAACCCTTTACTTGCAGTCGGGTAAAAATGATCATTTCTATATTGTCCCAGGTCTGGGTGTTTGTGATACCACCGTTGTCTCTGATTTTCATAACACAAGTGCTTTAGCTACTTACTTTGAAATAGAAACAATATACAGCTTGGCCAGAAAGAAAGAAATTAAATAAAACGGAACTAAAATTTTTCAGTACAAAATATAGTCAGTGTTGCCAAGTTATTCGTGATTTTGACGTGTTTGCATAGAATGTGGCGACCTCATCTTTGTCAACTCTTTATGGTCAAGCTGTATGTGATGTTGTCAAATAAAAAAATAAAAAAATATATGCGTTTCACTTACTAAAGCATCATACAATTGCGCTAATCTGTCTTCAGATTTGACTCCTTTCTTCGCTCGTATTAACAAGTAGATCCTGTCTAACTCTGAACAGGAATACAGGAGCTTCTCTACCAAGGCTTTGCCCATAAAACCTTAAAAATATAAAACGGATAATTTATACAATACCAAATAATATACTAGAAAAAATACGACTCGCACCAGATCATGTTCTCGGACGGGAATCGAACCCGCGACCTTTGGATATCCGGTCCAATGCTCTGACCGCTGAGCTACCGAGTCACTAGTGGGAACGTCGAATTTCTCCTAGTATATCAACTCTTACGCTGCAAGCCAGCGCCAAATTTATGATCAGCGGATAATTTATGTAACATTCGTAAAAAACGAACAATTTTCATTCCTTTTAATAGGGTATGTAAAGTCCTTTATACAAAACCGAAGTTCATGTCCGATCAGTCGTACAAAGCGGAATTACAATTAATACACTAGACAGGCTGTACAGTACCGAAAAATTGCTAACTGTAACTTAATGAGCATGACGTCCGATCGGTAGGACAAAGGCAGTTGGACCACGTGGACAGAGGGATTATTTTTAACATTAATATCCTTACTAATATTATAAATGTGAAATTCCGTTTGTTTGTTTGTTGCGCCTTCACGTCTTAACTACTGAACCGATCATCATGAAATTTTGCATACACGTTGTCAGGGGTTCAGAAAAGGACAGGCACCTTTCATCCCGAAAAAATAATCGTTCCCGAGGGATAGCAATAAAACTATCCACGCAGACGAAGTCGCGGGCGGTCGCTAGTTGTTAATATACCTGATCCTCCCGTTATGAATATTGTTTTTCCTTCATAATACTCCGAAATGGCAGGGACACCACTCAGATCTCGATCTTCTAAGAATCCCATTGTGACGCTTTAATTCTGTAAAATATGAAAAAAGTATTTTTACTATGTTGCTATTATAGCTATTATTCCCTAGTCTGTTGATAAAAGAGTAAAAAACTCCGATTTTCTTCACAACAATTTGCTTCCCATTTCCTAATTCTCCTTATGAGTAACTCTTTCGATTGTATCGTAAAAAAAAGTATTTTTTAAATATTTTTGGTCGCTTCGAATCCTGGTCAAGGCAGGCGATTTTTCTAAAATCTTTGAATGCAGTTTTAAAATTGTTGAAGCTTAATCCAAAAATGTTTCTAGTGTTTATAAAAGTAACGCCCAAGTATGTATTTATATTCGCGTAGCTCGATTTAAAATTCAGTCACAAAATAAATATCGTATCAAACGCACGTCTCTTTCAATTAAAAACTTCCCAGTAAAGTGAACCTTATTACTCATAACATATGGTCAGCATCGAAGCCGGATTGTTGCACCGACGACACATCGACCCTTTTTTTTACCTGCGCTGCGCCCGAGTCGAGCGAGAACAATAGGACCCGCATTCCACAGCTGTGCGATCGTAACGTAAACAACTTACTAATATCGAACAAATAAGTTATCTATTACTTATTGCGAAATCATGCCGCCGACTCAAGAACAAGGTCAATTTCTTTCCGTATTAGAAGACACGGCGAATTTATTACGAAAGACGCAAACCAATTTAAAGAAATGCCCGAAGGCTCGCCTAACTAAAGGTTATATAGAAGCACGTGTGAAGATAATAGACGATTATTGGAATACATTTAAAAATGCACACCAAGAGTTAGTGAAAGTGACGCCGAAGGAAATGAAAGGTGTTTTGCCGTATTTTCTCAATGAAGAATTTTTTATTTATGAAGAATTATACAATGTACTGCAGGGTGACCTCAAGGACATGCTTATTTCAATGACGGAGTTGTCTAGTGTGGAAGCAAGATCTGTGAATATGAGCAATGAATTTACACACGGTCAGAATAATGTACTACATTTACCTAAAATTCAGTTACCTACGTTTAGCGGCAATTACGACGAGTGGCCTACATTTAAAGACTTATTTATTTCACTAGTGCACAATAATACGTCATTAACTCAAGTACAAAAATTGCATTATTTAAAAACGAGTGTTATATCAGAGGCTGAGTCACTATTAAAGAATATAAAGGTTACCGACAACAATTACCAACAAGCATGGGAGGTTTTACAATCAAGGTACGGTAACAAACGATTACTTTTGAATAGTACTTTGAAAAGATTATTTAACCAAAAGAAAATGACATCACAATCAGCTGCTCAATTAAAAAGCTTATTAGATACCACCTCCGAGTGCATAAACAATTTGAATAATTTAGAAATATCCACTGACTCTTGGGATTCGATAATTATTTATCTTCTGGTACAGAAGTTGGACCCAGAGACACACAAAAGTTGGGAAGAAAATTCATACAGAAAGGAATGTGAAGCATTACCAACATATGAAGAATTCAAAATGTTTTTGGAGACAAAATTTCGCACTTTGGAATTAATTACTTCAAGTACTAGAGAAATGAAATCAGTTAGAGAACGTTCATATCATGCTACCGCTACAATAAACAATTCGTCGAGATGTTGCGTTATGTGTAAGGACAACCATACACTAAGTCATTGTAAGGATTTTGTCAAGCTGGAACCGACCGAACGAAGCAATTTTGTGAAAACCAATCAACTATGTTTCAACTGTCTGGCACCTGGACATTCAGTATTCAAGTGTAAACTAAACATGTCCTGTAGAATATGTAACAGGCGCCATCATTCCCTGCTGCACACCCATAAGGCTCTAGAACCAGCGGCATCACCGAGTACTCCACCACCGCAGGTTTCAACACATGTAGTAGAGGAAGAAGAAGAACTGCAAGTTAATACAATGATGACGTCATATCACAGTACCGGACAGAAGATAGCACTATTAGCAACCGCAGTAGTGGAAGCAAGTAACGATCAAGGACAAACCATTCCATTACGTGCTCTAATAGATCCAGGTTCCCAAGCGACATTTATCAGCGAGAAAGCGGCACAGATGTTAAAGCTCAAACGTCGTCCAATGACAGGATGCGTTTTAGGTGTAGGATCCACTAGAGCTGAAATCAAATATGAAGTTGAATTAGACATCAAATCAAGATTAGACCATTCATTCAGCTTACCAATTCAAGCATATGTAATGTCAAAACAACTTACCACGAAAATACCAGCTAAAATAATACAGTCATCACAACATTGGCCTCATCTCAAGAACTTACCCTTAGCAGACCCTACCTTTCATGCACCTGCTCCAATTGACCTGCTTCTGGGAGTAAGGGAATACGCCAAAATTATACAAGAAAAGCTTATAAGAGGCCCACCAGGAGCTCCAAGCGCTCAAAAGACACATTTCGGCTGGATTATTTTTGGAGACGCCTGTACTAAAGAAAATGATAACACTTACGTTGTTTTGCATCATCAAGTGAATATAGATGAACTGTTGAAAACATTATGGGAAATAGACCATAATAGCAAAAGAAGTATGACGGAAGAAGAAAAGCTTTGTGAGAAGATTTACGAAACAAACACTACTAGAAATGAAAATGGTAGATATATAGTCAAATTACCTTTTAAAACAGAAGATCCACAATCACCAAAAGGAAACCTGAAGGAGATAGCCATACAAAGATTTATACAGTTAGAGAAGAGATTTAAAAGATCACCAGAGTTGAAAGAAGAATATGCAAGGGTCATAAGTGAATACATAACCGAAGGACACATGGAGAAGATACCTGAAACAGAAAGAAACAATGAAGATACAGTCTACTTACCTCACCATGCAGTGGTCCGCACTGATAAAGAAACATCACAAACTCGCGTTGTTTTTGATGCATCGCAGAAAGGTACAAATCATATTTCTTTGAATGACGAGCTGCTAGTCGGCCCGCAGTTACAAGAGGACCTGCGCAGCATTTTAATGAGATGGCGTACTCACAAAATATGTTTTGTTGCCGATATCGCCAAAATGTACCGGCAGATATTAGTCACAAGAGAAGACGCAGACTACCAAAGAATTGTTTGGAGAGAAAACGAGGCTGATGATCTGCATGAATATCGACTGCTTCGAGTAACATTCGGCACAGCTTCCGCACCATATCTAGCTGTAAGAACTCTCATTCAAGCTGCAAATGATGAAGGATCGAACCAAGCTCTTGCCTCTAGAACAATAAAAGAAGAATTTTACATGGATGACGTACTTTGTGGTGCTGATTCAGTATCACAAGCTCAACAGTTAGCCAAAGAAATCAAAGATATACTGCAAAGAGCAGGTTTTCAACTTACCAAATGGTCATCCAACAACATTGAATTTATGAAGTCAATCGCTGAAAAGGAAAGATCTGTCAAAGCTACTGTAGACTTAAACCTAGATGGTATTATTAAGGCACTAGGTATCATATGGAACCTTAGCTCTGATACATTTCAATACAGTATAAACTTACCAACAATTGCCAAACCCGTTACCAAAAGAGAAATCTTATATGATCTACAAAAAATATTTGATCCACTTGGCTGGATAGCGCCAAGTACTGTAATGGCGAAAATCTTAATTCAGAAGTTGTGGCTAGAAAGAGTTGGTTGGGATGACAGGATAAACGAAACTTTAGAAGAAGAATGGATACAAATAAGATCAGATTATAGACACATAAAAGAAATTGAGATAAAAAGATGGCTAGGCACATATAGTTCTGACAAGGATAGAATACAAATTCACGGGTTTAGTGATGCCTCCCTGCGTGCATACGCAGCTTCAGTTTACATAAGAATAGAAAAATCAGATGGAACTGTCGAAACTAAACTGATAGCCGCCAAAACCAGAGTGGCACCTTTGAAGGTTATATCGTTGCCCCGCTTAGAGTTATGTGGTGCAGTGCTACTAGCCAAATTAATGACTCAAGTTGGACATGCTATGAGAATACCAGCTTCTCAAATGCATGCTTGGACAGACTCATCTATAGTTATTGCTTGGCTTTCTGGAGAGCCAAACAGATGGAAACCCTTCGTGGCCAATAGGGTTGTCGAAATCTTAGAGAATATTGATAATAAACACTGGCACCATGTTCAATCACACGAAAATCCCGCTGATCTGGGCTCTCGAGGAATGTTACTAACGGAACTGAAGCAGAGTGAGTTGTGGTGGAAGGGCCCCCGCTGGTTATCTGAAAAAGAAATAAAAATTAAAACAGATGAAGTAATAGAAACAGATTTGGAATTAAAAAATATAAAAATAAATACTCACCACACAGTTGAAGTTACTCCTGTAGATCTGGAAAAAACATTACACTCACGATTTGAAGAATTTGAAAACTTAACGGAATTATTAAAAACATTAACCTACTGTAGAAGATTTTTACAACTTAAAACAAATAGAACAAATCAAGAATTAGAGTTGACAACAGAAGAAATAGAAGACACCCTAGTTATTTGTGTAAAAAAGGCTCAAGAATTTGAATATAAAGAAGAAATAGAACAGTTAAGATTAAAGAAAGAAGTAAGAAATAAGAGTTCATTAAAATCACTTAATCCTTACCTTGATGCGAAAAATATACTCAGGGTGGGCGGTCGTCTGAGACATTCTCAACTACCGGCTGACAGAAAGAATCCTATCATCTTAGGAAATAAAAACCTACTTACCCCACTGATTATTGCTGATGCTCATAAAAAGACGCTCCATGGTGGAATACAACAGATGCTTTATTTTCTGCGCACAAAATATTGGATAGTGAAAGCTAAACAATTGGTAAAGAAACATAATCACCAATGTTTTATATGCAGAAGAATGAATGCTATCGCAAAAGAACAAATAATGGGAGACTTACCCAAAGAAAGAGTAACACCATCCAGACCATTCCTGCACAGTGGTGTCGATTTTGCAGGACCTTTCCAGGTTTTAGTATCTAAAGGAAGAGGAAGTAAAACCGTTAAATCTTACATTGCGATATTTATCTGCTTATCTACTAAGGCGATCCATATAGAATTGGTAAGCGATCTCACTACAGAAGCTTTTCTAGGAGCATTTAGACGTTTCGTTGCTCGAAGAGGGAAATGTAGCCATTTATGGAGTGATCAAGGCCGTAACTTCGTTGGTGCTGCAAAAGAACTTCGCGATACCTGGAATGAAGCTAGAATTCACTGGAAACGTAGCATCGACCTTGGCAACTGACGATGGCACCCAGTGGCATTTTATTCCTGCGTATAGTCCGAATTTCGGAGGCTAGTGGGAAGCAGGTGTGAAGTCCATAAAGTACCACCTAAAAAGAATATTGACATCTCACCTGACCTATGAAGAAATGACCACAGTACTCTGTCAAATCGAGGCATGTTTAAACTCGCGTCCTCTATGCCCTGTGGATGAAAATATAGACCATCTCGATATACTTACCCCAGGACACTTCTTGATCGGGGAAGCACCCATTGTGGTTCCGCACCCTGATATGAAAAACATAAAGGTACATACCTTGTCACGCTGGCAGCACACCCAAAAGCTTCTTGGTGATTTTTGGCGACGCTGGCAAGATGAATACTTGTCTAGACTCCAACAACGTCCAAAGTGGACAAGGAAAGAGGACGAATTTAAAATTGGTGATGTAGTCCTCATCAAAACCGATAATTTGCCGCCAGGCAAATGGTCATTGGGACGCATCACAGACAAACATCCCGGCGCTGACGGTTGCACAAGAGTTTATAGTGTGAAGAGTGGCAATTCTATTGTAAAAAGGAGTGTGACTAAATTGTGTGCGTTACCAATTAATTCTGATTGATTCGACTGAGTGATGTGATAAGTGCGTAATCTTAGCATGTTTGTGTAATAATGTAACCATTTTATTTTCATTGTTAGAAAGAACTAAACGTTCTTTGGTGGGCGGAATGTTGAAGCTTAATCCAAAAATGTTTCTAGTGTTTATAAAAGTAACGCCCAAGTATGTATTTATATTCGCGTAGCTCGATTTAAAATTCAGTCACAAAATAAATATCGTATCAAACGCACGTCTCTTTCAATTAAAAACTTCCCAGTAAAGTGAACCTTATTACTCATAACAAAAATCAAAATTAAGTCTTCTTTAACTTCAATATTTAAGGTACTTTCTCTTGACCAAAAATTTATTATCTCAAGCTCCGTGCTTCGGAAGGCAAGTTAAACCGTTGGTCCCGGCTGCGAGTCCCTATCAGAATACCGACGTTGTAAAATGACAATATCGCTCAAACGTCTTGATATTAAAACGCCAACGTGAATTGTCTTTGAGCGAAAATGTCATTCTGATAGAGAGGGCCGGCTGCATTGGCAGTCGTTAACACCCATCAATCCGCATTGGGCCCGCGTGGTGGGTTTTGGCCCATCCTCCTTATCTACCCATAAGGAAGGTCTGTGCCACAGCAATGGGGACATTAAAATGGCTGATGTCGATTAAAAGATGATGTACGTATTATTTGACGACCTCCGTGGTCGAGTGGCTTTGTACATCGGTTTTCAAGGTGACGCCATCTCTGAGGTCCCGGGTTCGATCCCCGGTTGGTTCAATTTAAAAAACAAACTTTTCTATATTGGCTCAGATCTGGGTGTTTGTGATATCACCGCTGTCTCTGATTTCCATAACTCAAGTACTTTAGCTACTTACTTTGGAATCGAAGCAATGTATGTGATGTTGTCAAATGTTTATTAATTATTTATTATTATACTGGCGAATGCATTAATCTAAATAGGTACTTCACATTAAATTCGTAAACAAAACTAGGAGCAAATTTTTAATTACGAGTATTAATGGATTTTAAAACTGTAAACTAATGATTGATCGCATTTTAGATTTCAGAGAGTTACAATAACTGCATTGGAAAATTGATTTTTTATATAATACTAAATAATATACTAGAAAAAATAGGACTCGCACCAGATCATGTTCTCGGACGGGAATCGAACCCGCGACCTTTGGATATCCGGTCCAATGCTCTGACCGCTGAGCTACCGAGTCACTAGTGAGAACGTCGAATTTCTTCTAGTATATCAACTCTTACGCTGCAAGCCAGCGCGCAGTATATTATTTAGTATTATATAAAAATAGCATTGTGAATGCTTAAATCTCAAAATTTCAAATTGATTTTTTATTTTAAATTCGTAAGCAAAACAAAGAAATATGGCACAAAGATTTCATTTTCTTTTACACATCTTTAATTGATTTTTAAACTTACCAAATGGCTGACATGACAGCATTTTAGATTTCAGTGCCCTATTTAATAAACGTGACAATTTGTCACCTGTCACGACGATTTTATATCAATTGCGTCAACCAATTTGAAGATAGAACAAACTACTTACTCATAGCTACACCGCAATGTAAACCAAATTCATGACAATTGACAAATTGTCACGTTATTAAATAGGGCCAGAGAGTTACACAAACTGCATTGGAAAATAATTGTTTTTTCATTTGAACGCGAGAGCAGCATTATTATTGCTCATTTTGCATAATATAATAATATGTAAGAAGGTCCTTTTTTTCAATCAATCAATATTAATAACTCAAGAAAATCTAATGCATAAAAAAAACAGCATTTTTTTTTATAACTGAGACCTACATGGATGATAATTATTCATGCAACTAATAATACATAAACACGTGACCAATCAAGACGTGTTTTATTACAACAAATAAAAAGATCTAATTATTGGGCTTCATGGTCAAAATTCCTTACCTCTTGAGCAGATTAAAAAAACACAACACACAACCAAAAAGTTTTTCAATGACACCACACTTGTGCTCCAAATTCAAATTCAAATTGGCGGGACGCGTCTGGCATTTGCAATGGCGAAGGTTGATTATTTTTTTTTATCGATAGGCAAACGTCGTTCTTCGCGTTATGCAGCGATTCAAATGTCGGCGATTGAAATTCTATACCATACGATGACAATGTGAATTTTGTTAAGGGGAAGTTTGCGATAAAATGTTTGTGTAGTTGGATGTGCTGTTTTTATTCTAGGTAAATCTGCTTAGGGTGTCTTTAAAAAAGAAAAAGTCCCATAAAGTCTCATTCGTGTAAAAGCTAACTACGTGACATTGGCAGAATTCTGCATAGACCACAGAGCAAGCCACTCATTAAGAAGAAGAAGAAAGAATAATTATTTAATCAGATTCATCAATCATACAAAACTGCCTTTGTGGTCTAGTGGTTCGCCCACTCGTGTAAGACGTGTGAGAGGGATCCCGGGTTCGATTCCCAGAAGGGGTTACAATTTGTACTTGGTTGGTGGTAGAGCTTATTTCAAATCCGCCTGGATAGCTAACCATCTTACCTAAGTCTGACGCCATAACAACAATTAAAAAAAAAATGTGTTCTTGCAGTTAGAGGTAAGACAGCCAGTTCTTCAGTGGTGAGGATTCCGGGTGTAGTGCGCTTACACTTTCGGCCTTATTGTCACTTAATCCTATCTCGTTGAGGATACAAAAAACTAGCCAAGTGCGTGAAACAAACCTTGACTAATATCCTTTTTAAGCAATGAAGTCGGTTAAAAAATTCACAAAATAGATAATTATCCTTTCTTACACAAATCACTTACACTACACTTTGTTTATAAGTGTTTTAATTTAATTCTTCTTTAGCAAGGAAACCTTAGTCCTGCACAATATTACGAACACTATTCATTGAGATCATATTGAGATAAATTAGGTAGTTCAAGATTGCTAGTATAAGAGCCAGACATCTAATTTAATCAAGACACCGATGGTTAAAAAAAGCATAATTTTTATGAAGATTTTGGGATAAGGATATTCGTAGCTAGAACACTCGTGTTATAGAAATAAGAAACAATAAAAATAAAAATTGAATATTGAACGGCATCACAATTCCAAAGTGTGTTAATGAACTTGTATTAAATGGGAATCAGAGAAAATGATGAAGCGATGGCACCACAAATACCCAAACCTGCGACAATATAGAAATAGTAAATTAACCAACAAGGGTCGAAACGAAGCAATGCCCATACAAGATATTTGACTCCTGAGCAAGGTTAATTTTCAAGCACATCTAAAGATCTAGTTCGAGTTTGGAATTGATGACTTTTACCCGTGTTAACTTAGCGTAAAAACACTTTACTTTCCATTTCGAATATAAGGAAAGTAAAAAAATATTTTTTAATAAATACTAAATGAATTGTATGAAATTATGAATTTCCGCACAACTCACAGAGTTACACCCGTATTCAAGAATAATACTCAAACAACCTATTTATGCCTATGCAAACGCACTGCGTCGTTATAGAGCTCTGTGATTGGTTCGTTTGTTTTACGTATGACGTGTGATTGGTAGTCCGTTTTTTTTTACTCTAAATAAAACAATATTTTTTTTAATTATGTAAACTTTTTCGTTGCTGATGAGGTAGGTAACCCATGGCTGACTACGTAATCAATGTAGTTCTATTTTTTTAACTTTTTCCGCCCTAGGGTAGTAAACAGTGTTTTACCCGCTGCTGCTCAGTTTGAATATACATCACTTTCCGAGTATGACAAATGAAAAGTTTGTTTTCTGAATTGATTTGAATTAAATGATAGATGACATTTGTTATTATTTTAATGACTCAGCCGGGGATTGAACCCGGGACCTCAGAGATGGTGACACTATGAAAACCAGACGTGTGAAAGCCACTCCACAACCACGGAGGTCGTGAATGCAAATAAATTATGATGATAATTACTATAATGATTATTTTTAACCGAAATGTTGCGATACCTAACGAGCTCTTTGACTATGCTATTGACCTTCGCATGTCTGTAATAGCATAATGGTTGTTCTTAATCTTTAATTCAGATTAAACGCTGAAAACCTAAATAAGTAATGGATCGGTTAAAAAATGTCGACCTATTTAAGATTTTTAAAATTAAAATAAATGGTCAAGAGCGAGTCGGACTCGCGCAAATAGGGTTCCGTACCATAATTCTGAAAAAGTTTACTATTTAGAGACATCGTTTTATTTTTCCGGTAATCTTTACATAAACTTCTATCACATAAAATTAATTAATTAATTTTTCATAAAAAGACAATAACTATGCGGCCTAAAAAAATTTTTGAGAATGTGCAAACAGCGCTCTTTCATATGATACCCCATATGCCCTAGTAGCCTCACTTCGAATTTTTAAGACCCCCTTTCAGTCCCTGTTGCAAAATATATATCAATATTTTTATTTATCTCTTATTTGCAAACGTCGTCATTGTATAATTAAGGTTAAAATCGTAATTAATTTAAACTCTATTATTAATTAAGTGTTGAAACAAAAACCTGTTGAATCCGTTTTTTTTTACTTTTTTTTACTTTTTGGAAGAAATTGCACATTCATCTTTATTGTATTTTAGTTAGACTGTAAATAGCCCCTTGAAATAAAGCTGGTTAAATAAAAAATCTCAATTTTCCATTCCATTCTAAGTTGCACAAGTGCCGTATTTATAATTACCTACTTATACTATAATATGACACTTTATACACCTATAAAGATTATTACTTATATGCGGTAAAATATCCCATTACGTAAATTGAACATAATATCGCAATTCACGACGAACAATTATACAATTAAATCGAATACTAGTCGTTCGAGAAAATGACTCAACGATTCCGAGGAATTGATGATAAAACCGTGATATTTTCGTACTATGAACGGCATATTAAGCTGTTCATTATACAACATGTTACAAAAATACCCCTAATGCCGAATATGGTATATAGGGACCATCAAACTGAACATCTTTTACTATGGGACCTACTCTGAAATTGCGGAAAAAAAATCAGCTGTTTCATACATTTTGATATTTTCGATTTTAATTTTTGTATGAAACAGCTGTTTTTTTTCGCGATTTTTTGAGTTGGTCCCATAGTAAAAGTTGTTCAGTCAGTCTTACTAATAAATATTGTATAACAGATGTATAGTTACACAATGGTTATACTCTGTCAAACTAACTAAATTTGACATTAAAAAGAAAGGGAAAAAACATTGTCACTATGCATATGCTATACAATCTTTAGTAGTAAGGGGGAAAATATATATATTTTAAATACGAGTTTAAGGATTAAAATCAATTTTTAATTTTTGACATTTTAGCATTCACAATGCTATTTTTATATAATACTAAATAATATACTAAGTTAACAATAAGTCAACTCAGCAGGTATGGTCCGACGCCGGTAGGGTAAACGATAACCCGCCTCCCCCAGCTTCCAGCTTTCAGGGGACTTGGGGAACTGGGTGAAATGGGTCCGATTAGGGAGACTGATCACCCGTCCGGCTTCGCTGGCGTCCCCTCTTCCAAATAATAATAATAATAATAAATAATATACTAGAAAAAATACGACTGGCACCAGATCATGTTCTCGGACGGGAATCGAACCCGCGACCTTTGGATATCCGGTCCAATGCTCTGACCGCTGAGCTACCGAGTCTCTTTGATTAAAATCATTTTGACGAATTTTCAATTTGCAGTTTAGGATTGTCTGTTTCTTACAATGGAATAAAAAAAAACTATTTTGTTTTAGGTACGAAAAAATGGTAACCTTCGCCTTAAGTATTAATCAGCGTTTTCAGACATAAATCAAGTTGTAACTTTACTGAACGATGACTTTAAGTTAGTATTTATTATTACTCATCATTATATATTATTACTTAAATACTACTTTAACCTACTAAACGACATCAGCCATTTTTAACCGACTTCAAAAAAGGAGGAGGTTCTATGTTCGCCTCTTTTTAATGTCCCCACTGCTGGCACATGCCTTCTTTATGGGTGGATAAGGAGGATGGGCCATGACCCACCACGCGGGTTTCAATGCGGATTGGTGGGTGTTAACCACTGCTAAAGCAGCCGGGACCAACGGCTTAACGTGCCTTCCGAAGCACGGAGGAGCTCGAGATAATACATTTTTGGTCACCCATCCCATGATCGACCCTTGCGGGAGTTGCTTAACCTCCACAATCGCCGGGCCAGGCGCTATAGCACTGCGCCACTGAGCTCCTCAACCTAAGAATAATTTATTTCATTTTTTATCTCTGATGACCTCCATGGTCGAGTGGTTTGCTCGCGGTTTTATGGTCTCTGAAGAACTGTAGACCTCGCAGTTTTCAAAATAGCTGAAATATGATTGTCCCCATATCTCCGCGATTTCGAAAAATTTCGAGAATCTGAATCGCCGATTAAATTACACATAATTAAAGAACCTGCTCAAAAAATTTCACGAGTATCAGTCAACAGTCAAACAAAACTTCTTTATTCAAATAAACTTAATAATAATTAAACACTTTTGAATCGTCTATATTTTTCTACCACCAGTTCCAGACTTTTTTAACTGACAAGAAGAACAGGCGCAAGAAACTTAGAGAGACACTAGAGTAATGCGACCATGTTGAATAGCTCTACCATGAGTTAATGCAAACTGTTTTCGTTACAGAAAACTATCGGATATACTGCTCACAATCAATTTGAGTCCAAGAGAGAAAACGATAGTGCCAGGGCCACTGTAGAGGAAAACAAACGGACAGCCGGACAGACATATACGAAAGCATATTATAAATCTTCGTTATCGCTTCGTTTCAAAACATAAATTATTTTAATAATAATAATAAATAAATAAATATTTAACAACATCACATACATTGCTCCGATTCCAAAGTAAGTAGCTAAAGCACTTGTGTTATGGAAATCGGAGACAACGGTGGTATCACAAACACCCAGACCTGAGCCAATATAGAAAAGTGAGTTTTCTAAATTGACCCAAACGGGGATCGAACCCGGGACCTCAGAGATGGCGACACCTTGAAAACCGGTGTACAAAGCCACTCGACCAAGGTGGTCGTCAGCAATTCAAATAAATAATATTTATTCAAATAAATAATATTTATTTCAATTGCTGATTGTTATTGTTCTGAATAGCCTTTCTTATGAAAGTCAGCACTTTTTAAAGTATTCAATTCATTACTCAACATTTCAATGTTTATCTTAGATGAAATTAAAAAGATACTTTGTGTTAGAATTTTACGTGATCGAAAAATTTCTAATGTAAAAAAATTTTCGAAATTCTTACTCTCTCCCTCGGATTTTTACCTTCGTTGGTTGTTAGAATCAGATATTGTCTTTAATTTTAATAATCACTTTGATAATCATTTATACCATGGTTCAAGAAAACGGTCTGGTATTCCGGAAGTAACACTTGCTTACGTCACTATCAAGTCGCGCGACTTCATTGTAACAAGCCAAGAATGAAGGAATTTTTTTCAGTCGAACTCATTACGAAATTATTATAGTGCATTTTAATTGTGATTTTCAAGTTAAAGATGATTGAACTTACGTAATTTTTATTACCGATAGCGGAGATGAGGTAAGCAAGTTACCACGTCTTCCTGTCTCGGAATGCTATACCAGCGGCGGTATCAGCTAAAAACATTGAAGTTCATGTTAACTGTGTTTTGACAGATGTATGTGATACATTGCTATTTTTCTTTGTTAAGTTGTTATTTGTGCGAAGACAAAGTAGCAATGTATCACAAACATCTGTCAAAACACAAATACATGAACTTCAATGTTTTTGATACATGAACTTCAATGTTTTTAGCTGATACCGCCGCTGATACAATGCGACTAAATTGACAATGGCGGAATTGTGCATAGACCACAGAGCATGTCTCTCATTAAGAAGAAGAAGAAGACAACAGACAGTGATCCGCTGCAACTTCACTCGAGAATGCATGGCAAATCAAGCGCTCTGAAACTAGTCACTTCAGTTGTAACTACATTGTCAAATTAATAGCATTGTGTATATGGGCGCAGTTATTTAATTTTTATTTTAATAATTCTAATTAGAAAATTTTAGCCCTAAGTTAATTCATTATAACCACTGATTGTGAAATAAGCCTAATTAATTCAAAGTTCTGTTCTCAGCTAACAACGCCTAGCGCCATCTAGTAGGCGGCTATAGTCACTAAAATGTTAATTAAAATATGAGGATTCCAAAACATTGTTTAAGTAACACGATTTCATTGTTATTATAAGTAATTAATTAATTAGATAATTTTAATACAATTATCTTCAGTTCTGCGCATTTAACTTCTTATTTATTTTACTTAATTAGTAAGAGTAATTCAGAGCTTTATTAAGTTTAAAAGTTTAATAATAAGTTAATTAATTATAAGATGATTTGACAAATAATATCTGAATATCTAATTAAGTTTAGTTTCATTGTTATATTTTATAAACCACATTGAAAGTTAATTGTTTTGTTTTGAGTTTGTTTTGAGTGCTTTGCACAAGTTTCCGTTGAAATTCATTTTACCTACTTATTTTTATAATAAAATAAATATAATTAACCAATGTAAATGTAAACTATTAACGTAGAACATATTTAAATTGCTTTCCTTTTAATTTACAACAACGGTTTGATTTATTGTAAAAACATTTAATTTATAGATATAATTAAGTCTTTGGTTGACTTCGAGTTTTAATGGTATCTATCTACCAATCAAGGGAGAGATCGCCATCTTTGTGATACTCGCGCCACCCTCCCCTCGGGGGGCGGTCGCATTAGACGAAGGTTTCGAGGCTCTTCACAGCTGTCGGGTCGAAACCAACCTCAAAGGCGGTTTTAGTCAGTAGAAGTCTGACATGCCCCCCCATAGACCGTCTATGGGGGAAGTCCAATGAGGATTTCCGCCTCCTTCCCCTCGCGTGTCCGGGAAGGTTGCTCCGAGCCCTTCTGGTTGAGAGTGCAAAAAAAAAAAAAAAAAAAAAAAACTTTGTGATAATTGTGAATACAATACAACAAGACTGAGTTTTTCCTAAGCCGGTGTTTCATTTTATCATTGGTTTTACCATGAACCCAAACGGATCGACATCAACAAACCCTGGCGAGAAGCCGACATACACTATCACTGACCTGAAAAAAAATATATGGAGGTCAGTGTACACTATGGTCATTTTTTTTTATTAAATTGACAGCAACAAATTATTATGTCAAATTTCTTACTGTAATATTTACAAATGTAATTATTTCTTACTTTTCATTAATTCGATTTATTTTTGTTTTGTGAAGACATTTATCACTATGGGCAAAGGAAAAAAGGGGAAAAAAGTAAGTGCTACATAGCATAATAAATAATTAAAAAGGTACACACGACGGCACCTCAGACTATACATGTTGACCTTGAGACCGCGTTTATGCCCTACGTAATAAAAGCTGTTTTCGCAGTTTAACTGTTTAACCTGACGTGAAGCCCTGTGTACCTAGTACATAATTGTATGTAAATATATAGTGGTGGTCACATAATTAAAGACACCAGTCGATTTTCATACAAACGAGGTAACTTTGAAGCCTTGGTTCTCCGCCAGGGATTGACCTAGCTGTGATCTGATGATGGCCATCCAGGGAGTGAATGAAGGAGATTCAGATCGCACCCAACTGATCTGAACAGGATTCTAAGAGATATAAGGATCAGAGTTTTCAGTTTCAGGGTTTCCATACATTTTTATGCTAATTTCGCGTTTTTTTTTAACATATCCTTATATCTCTTAGAATGCTGATCAGATCAGTCCATGCAGACGAAGTCGCGGGCGGCTGCTAGTTAATTATGAAATTACAATATGAAATTTTATAAACCAAGAAAAATATCTTAGGTACAGTAACTACAGCTAATTAATACACGTTTTAATTCTATTTTCAGTTATTTGACCTTAAATCGAGTCAATGGCGAATAAATTGATTAAAACACAGTGTTGCAGTCACTTTGGTCGCATTTAGGAAATTTGTAAAGTGACTGGAGCATTTCAGTTCTTTTTCTTATACCTGGACCATTCTGTCACCCGTATTCAACAACAACCTTGTCTATGCGAACGCATTGCGTTGAAATAGAGCTCTGTGATTGGTTCGTTTGTTTTACGTATGACTGATCAGTAGTTGGGGTACTGTACTACATCTGCGGGCACTGTGAGACCTCATAGTGATGTTTGAATACAGGTGTAAGTCCTTGAATTCTATTCTATCATTGAAATCTAAAAATGTTACTTTAACCCAGGGATGCACAGACTACGGCCCGCGGGCCGCATGCGGCCCGCCGGTCGAATACTGGTGGCCCGCCGACAGCAAAAATAATACTCTCGTACATTCGAAAATATTGAGTTCTATTCCAGAATAAAACCAATAACAAATGTTCGAAAAGTAATTTGAATCTCGCGCGCGCGCTCTATCAATCTTATCGGTGCGCCGTGCATGCGTCGGTAACAGCGGTCGGTAATGTTCGTGCTGATCTCGGTTAAATTCGTTTTCTTGAGGAAGCGCGCCGCGTTATACTGTTCGAGCGAGCGAGATAGCAATAGTCCCAAATTCCCAATAGCTCGCGTAGGTAGATACACGAAGCTTCCAGAGTCGGTTTCGAGATTTCTCCAGACAGTTTTCGACTCTATGCGCGTGGTATAAAAGCCACGCTAACCGCAGCGACCGACAGTTCGGTTTTAATTTGAGTAAAGTGTCGTTAGTTCTAGTGTAGATTTTAACTCGACTAGCCGGTGTCATAATTATAATATATTTTGATCCACATTCAACGTAGATTTCCCGTCAAGTGCCGTGTATAATTGTGTTGTGAAATCGTAAGTAAAACTGTTATTAATTTTATCTACATATTTTATCAATTATTTTTGGTAATTAATTAGGAACTGTAATTGGTTTTAGGTGCTGTGGTAATCCTAGTCAGGATTAAAACGCAACATGGACATGCCAGGAACTAGTAAAAAACGTAAGGTTAAAGATGAAAATCGGCAGTTTCAAGAAATTTGGACTGAGAAATACTTTTTTGTATGGTCGCATAACAAAGTCGTTTGTTTAATTTGCAAGAATTCTGTTGCGATTGCAAAGGAATATAATGTAAAAAGGCACTATGAAACGCAGCATCCTACTTTTACGAAGTTTACAGGCGAATTAAGAAAGCAAAAAGTTTTGTCTTTAAAACGGGAGCTTATTGGTCAACAAGCTATGTTTACAAAACCCATTCAAGATACAGAAACAGCTACACTGCCGTCTATAAGCAATAATGCCGTTATCTACGAAAATGAATTTTCGATTTACGCGGGATTTAAGATAAAATGGATGCTGTTTGATCAATAAACCAGCTATTTACAACTTTGAGGTATCATTGAAATGGTATTTGAGGGAACTTTACAATGCTTTTATTTTCACAAAGAAATATAAAACAGTCATGGAAATATTTAAAAAAATATGTTTGTAATTAGTATTATTTTATTTATTTCTTTATATAAACATCACTAAAATGTCGTTGACGTTATAGTAGCGACATTTTAGCGTTTGATTTTAGATTTATTTTATTGGCTTGTAAAATACTAGATATCGCTTTATAATTGCTTTACTAAAATGCCACTAAGTACGTTAACGGCATTTAAGCAAACTTTTGTTTTCTGGTCACAAGACATACCTACTTAACTTTAATGCTACTATAATAATTTAGCGGCATTTAAGACAAGCTATTTAAGTGTAAATTTATCCAGTTGTATTTGAAAATATTTTTTTTTTATCTATTGCAATGATAAATTGCAGTTAACTTTCAAACCTTTTTAGATAATGGCAATTTAGCTTAGTAAACATTTTGTGATAACTGAGAGAATCCAACAAAATGTATTTAAAGATCAAAAATAAAACATGAGCATCTGAACTGAGAGCCCATTTTTTAATTTAAATCATTGCGAATCTAACTGAGTCTTATAGGGGATTTCGCGAAAAAAACAAAAACTGAAAGCATAGGTTCAAAAATTTCTAAAACGTGAATTAAAACTTTTATAACCGAATGTGTTGGGCCCTCAATCCAGACGGTTGCAATAAGAGGCATAGCTTAGATCTCAGAAAGTACCATCTCTGTGTTAATAATTTTCATTTTAGAATTAACTAAAGAATTTCTAACATCGTTTCAGAAATTTTCAACTCGCTAGAAGATGGCATAACAGATCTAAGGCTGTTTAACTAGGGCCCTCAGTTCAAACATATCTGAACTGAGAGCCCAAGATAGAATCTTCAAAATATTTGTTTTAACTAAAAAAATACAATAAAATTACGTTTTTATCATAAAGTGTAACACCTCAGTGAATTTCTAAAAAATAAACATTCGTTAAAAAGTTATTGGTTTAATAGGTAAGTGAAAACTAAATTTCTTAAAACCTCTGAACTGAGGGCCCAACTTTTTCAGCTATATTGACTTGGCTAAAACTTATAGAATAATGAAAATTACACCAAGTTCTTTTAGAAATTCTTTATTAAAAATTGATATATCGTTCGTTATTCTTAATAAAGTACTTTAAGAGAAAATGCATTTTAAATTGATTGTATGAGCAAAGTTTGTAGAGTGTCCATAATGTTATTTAAAGTAGGTAACTATGTACAAAATATAAAAATACAAAAAAATAAAGATCAATCGGAATGTAATAAAAGAAATAAAACTTTTTATTTTTAACTTATTTTCAGTAAATATAGGTCAGGACAAAAAGATGGTAAGATATTGTCAACGTTTTTTATAATAAACATGTGGGCACCCACATATAAATACCACGGTACCACAGAATTAATAATAGTACCTACTGAACGATACACAAATATTCACACTTTACACACATAAAAACACAGATAATCAGGGCTTTAAAGTTACCTCGTTTCTATGAAAATCGACTGGTATTTTTAATTATCCGTCCACCACTACACACATAAATGTATACAAGGTGTTACAAAAATACCCCTAATGCCGAATATGGTAGATAGGGACCATCAAACTGATCAACTTTTACTATGGGACCAACTCTGAAATCGCGAAAAAAAATTCAGCTGTTTCATACAAAATTTAAAATCGAAAATACCACCTTGTATATATATAGATGTAATAAAATAGGATAATAGGGATCACTATATGATGTTTTTACATACAAAGAAGCTAATTTTGGAAAGGTTTTAATATGATAAATTCAATCAGATAAGAAAGTTGTCGTGTTTGAAATCAGTCTTTGATTATCGTCTCTGAGCACAATTTGACAGTGGGACTCGCTTTTAGAATTGTACAACCTTTTACTGAATTTTAATACAAAATATGAATTTCAAAATGTAATATTTTTATTTCAACGTCAATAAACGTCGAAATTATAGAAAATTATTTGAAATTAAATAGTTCTAACATGATTGTTATTTTATTTTATTCGTTCTAAGTTAAAAAGACACCCAAGAGTTTTCTTCCGTAGACAAAGCTCTCTCGAGCTCGAAATAATTACTATTATTGCCATGATAAAACTTAATAGTGTCACCGGTACTTTACATTTATTACAATAAATAGCGTTTTAAATAGCATTATCATTTCTTGTAAAGCACTGTTTCTTACTATACCGAAAGGTAACGCAAATACATTAAAACCGAGTTCGTGTAGAGATCAATGTGGCTATATGGATATAGATATTTTTACACTTTCACGCAGAAGGGTTCGTAGCAACCTTCCTAGGCGCGAAGTTTGCCTTCCTTTTATCAAGAAAATTTTGAGAAAATGACACAGACTACTAACGAACTTGTTAATTTAGTAGTCTGTTGAAACTGACGAGAAAATTACGAAATATCGAAATCAACGTTTGAAAATAATTTTAATTTACGTTTCAATAATAAAAATAATAAAAACTATATTTGGGAATAATGTGTTGTAATTTTGGTAAACAATTCACTTAAAGGATAGTATGAAGTAAGATGTAGGTCAGTCCTAAAAATATTTAGAAATCATATATTATTATATGATTTTGTATTACAAGGGTATATATACCCTACAAATTTTTCCTATAAAAAATGAAAATGCATTTTTTCTTAAAGTATGGTATTAAGAACAACGAACGATATATTAATTTTTAATAAAGAATTTCTAAAAGAACTTGGTGTAATTTTCATTATTCTATAAGTTTTAGCCAAGTCAATATAGCCGAAAACGTTGGGCCCTCAGTTCAGAGGTTTTAAGAAATTTAGTTTTGACTTAACTATTAAACCAATAACTTTTTAACTAATATTTCTTTTTTAGAAATTCACTAAGGTGTTAAACTTTATATAAAAACGTAATTTTATTGTATTTCTTCAGTTAAATCTAACATTTTGAAGATTCTATCTTGGGCTCTCAGTTTAGACATGTTTGAACTGAGGGCCCTAGTTAAACAGCCTTAAATCTGTTATGCCATCTTCTAGCGAGTTGAAAATTTCTGAAACGATATTAGAAATTCTTTAGTAAATTCTAAAATGAAAATTATTAACACAGAGATGGTACTTTATGAGATCTAAGACTAGGTACTCTAGTGAATATTAAACGCAAACTACGTTCACTAGAATATTAGTAGGCACAGTGTGAATTTTCGAGTAATCCTGCGCAAATTCTTATAAAACTACGCAAATTTATACTTACGTAATATTTGACGCCGACAAAATGCTCGGGAAGACAGCAGGTTACGATGAAACGCACGCCCGTCGAGGACATGTATATCCTCGTGGCCATACTAGTTTGTCATACCAGTATGGCCACGAGGATATACATGGGGATGGGTCCGGCGCAGGAGCTTGAACGTTCAAGCTCCTGCGCCGGACCAAATTAATCACCGACGCCGGGCGGCGAGTCAAACCAAGTACTGCAGTTGACGGTACTTTAGTGTAGTAACGTGGGATAACCGCATTTTAGTTCTGACTTCAATGCAAATATTTACAGTGTTAGTCAAATTTTGTCATTAAGCATGAGTGCACAAATTGTAAAATTCGAATAATGATTTGGCAAATAAATTACTAAATTGCCGTTAAAATCCTTTAGTCGCATTCTAGTGTAACATTTTCATTTATCGGCATTGTAGTCTAGAGTCGTTATTTTAGAAGTTTGACACTTTGTATAACTATAATACAGTAAATGTATTTTAATCGCGCTGTAGCTTACAAAAATCAGTTTACCGGCAATCAAGATATGCAATTGAGAAGAAAAATATTTTTTGACGGCATTTTAACTATACAATTGTAGTTAGAGGCATTGTTGCTGTGTATGCATAGGAAAATCAGTCATATAACGGCAATTTACTTTTAATTATTTCAGAAACTAAATAAGATAGGAAAATATGACTTAGATAGGTCGATAGAGAATCGTTTTTTGATTACGATGCCATCAAAAAGTGAAAATCGAGCAGATGTTGGTTAACGGCGTTTTAGCTTATGGACGGCAGTACAGAAGTTAGTTATGAAATTTCTCGATAGCAAAGCGGAGTCGCCCCTTCAATGATGGGGATTTTGTAAAAGAATGCATAGAAATTGCCGCTAAGAAAATGTGTCCAGAAGCAGCAAAAAAGTTTGAGAAAATTCAACTGAATCGTATGACCATCCAAAGACGAATTATGTCTTTGTCAGATAATATTGCGGAACAATTAAATGAAAAAACTAAGATAATTGATTTTTTTTTCATTAGCACTCGACGAATCCACTGATATTAGTTCCACAGCTCAACTTCTTATATTCATACGAGGTGTTACTCAAGATTTTGAAGTCTTCGAAGAGTTATTAGGAATGTGTTCATTGAAAGGTCAAACCAGAGGAGTTGATATACTCAATGTACTTTTGGACGAGTGTTCAAAAACTGATTTGGACTTATCGAAATTATCGGGAGTTTCGACTGACGGTGCTCCTTCGATGATTGGTGTCAATTCTGGGCTAGTTACTTTGTTGAAAAAGCATTTGCAAGAAAAAAACTTAAACGCTGAAGATCTCATGCAGTTTCACTGCATTATACACCAAGAAGCCCTCTGTTCTAAAAAAATTGAATTTGAAAATGTCATGAAAGTGGTAGTTTCGACTGTGAATTTCATAAAATCACGAGGACTCAATCACAGGCAATTCAAACAATTCCTTGATGACATTGAATGCGAACATGGAGATTTACTGTATTATACAGAAGTAAGGTGGCTAAGTCGTGGATTGACACTGGAACGATTTTTAAATTTAATAGAAGAAATTGATATTTTTCTGGCGGAAAAGCAAAGGGACGTCCCGGAACTTAAAAGTCCTGATTGGTTGTGTGATTTGGCTTTTTTAGTTGACATTACAAATCATTTGAATGTCTTGAACACACGGCTTCAAGGCAAAAATCAACTGATATCCCAGCTCTACGCACATGTATCATCCTTTCAATGCAAGCTGACACTTTTCAGATCGCAATTGAATTCTGGAAATTACAATCATTTTCCGAATTATAAGAAAATGGCTGAAAAATTCAAAAAAACTGCTATTAATTTCAGTTATGTAAAAAAGCTAGATATTTTGATTCAATCTTTTCAAGACAGATTTTCGGAGTTTAAAATAGTGAAACCTCTGTTGGACATATTTAGCAATCCTTTCACGATTTCAGTTGAAAATGCGCCAGAGTTAATGCAGTTAGAAATTATCGACATTCAGAACGACCAAGATTTACGCAACAAATTCAACGAAGGAGACTTGCTGAACTTTTACCGCTGCATTGATAAAAATACGTACAAAGAGTTGCGCATAAACGCTCTGAAATGTGCAAGCTTATTTGGTTCTACCTATATATGTGAACAAACCTTTTCAATCCTAAATAATAATAAAACAAAAAATCGAAACCGCCTTGCAAATGAAAGTTTGGAAGCAGTTTTACGTGTTGCTACAAGTAAATTTGAGCCAAATATAAAAAAGATTGTAAGCACTATGCAGTGCCACGCTTCAAATTAATAAATTCTTTTTCAATTTGAATACATTATTATCAATTTTTCATTGTCTTTAATTACCTATACTTCTGGTGGCCCACATCAGTTCATAATTTGCCCGAGTGGCCCCTAGTCTTAATAAGTCTGTGCATCCATGCTTTAACCAAATACTAGTTTGTATAAAAGCAAGGTTGCTGTTGGTGTGTCTGCAGTTAGGTACTTTCGCAAGCAAAAATATTGAATCACAGACCTATTTTCATACAAACGAAGTACTTTCAGGCTTAAGTAATCCGCCCAGGAATAAACAGAATGTGATCTAATGATTGCTATTTAAATAATGAATGGCCCATAATGCTAAAAATCCTAATGGATTACATGAGTCGCTTAGCTCAGGGACGAACTTAAAAAATTCAAATGCATAGATTTCATGCATATTTTACCATCTGTTGTGTGGAAGTTTTTGGGTAAATATTATTTTTGCATCCATTTTAATAGACTTCCGCACGTTGCCTGATTCTATTAAATATCATAAATAATTTTGATCATCACATGTATTGCTCTGATTCCAAAGTAGCTAAAAGCACTTGTAAGAAAAGCTCGGTGTTTTGTGATTGACCTCTTTCATTGTATGACTGCGACATAATTTGCATTTAGCATAATGATTATTGATGATTTTAACAAAGCAAAGTTTTGGATTGGTATTGTTCATAAATATTTTAGTCAATAATATTTAGGTTAAGTAAGCTTATTTGTTACTAAATGAAATTCTTACTTTTTTCAGGAGGAGAGCGGGCCTGGTTCGTATAGTTTATTTATTTTCGTAATTACAATCTTCTTAGTAGGTACTGTAAGGATAGTTATTTTGTAGGCTGTGATTAGCTGATAATAAATATTTACTCTGTAAGTAGGTAAGCCTTTTTAGAATGGATATGATTATTTGAAAAGTAAATTAAGAAAGAAGGCTTGCGATGTAGTTTATGACGGATTCTGACCGACATCGAGCCAGGGGGCTAATTGTCTAATTTCAAAATCTATCGCAATCGCTTTCATTTGTCAGATGGATGTGACACATTGCTGCATTTCTTTGGTAAGTTTTTAATTATGCCAACAAGAAGCATCAATGGATTTCATCCTGAAAGCGATTGCGATAGATTTTGAAATTAGACAATAGAAAGGCAGGTAATACGAGATCAGTAGGAAATATTATAAAAAATAAACTAAAATAAACTATTTTATCTTAACTTCTGTTTAATTTAATAGGGAGACCTAATAAAGGTCTTCACAGTACTATGTTTTCAATAGACTTCATAAGAAACGACTTTTACTAATAACAATGGCGCAAAAAAATGTTCTGGAATGGCGACCACGCGACGATGCTCCGTGAGCAGGCCCGTAACAAGGTGGACTGATGCGCGGGCGCGGGAAGCCGCTGGATGCGGACCGAGCCGGACCGATGGAGTGGAGATCCTTGGGGTAGGCCTACACCCAGGGGCCCTACCGGCTAATCGCGGGTTCGATTCCCGTCCGAGAACATGATCTGGTGCGAGTCCTATTTTTCCTAGTATATTATTTAGTATTATATAACTTTTCGAACTTCGGCGGTTCTGCCGAGCTTCAACTTAAAACAGATAAATCTTAGTAAGGAGTTTCGTATTGTACTATTCGCCGAAGTTATTTAGAAGATATCGATGTTTGTGTGACATCATGAATTGGGGTTTGCCTTTTTGGCCCGATTAGGACTCGATTTACCTGTTTTAATTTGAAGCCCGGCAGACTCGCCGAAGTTGGAAAAGTTAGCCGGTAAGGCCCCAGCAGTGGGTATCGTGCGACTGATATGATGTTGAACATATCAAATCATATTACTTACCTAGGTTTTCAATTTTTAAGAGATATTTAGAAATATGTTAATGCTTTTTTTGCTTATCAGCAAATGGTTACGACTCCCTTAATTAATTGTGACCATTTGTGGCCAGACCCGGACTTTCAAGATGAAGTGCTTCTGGCCACCACAGACCTGGAACCGGAACCAGAAGAGGTGCAATACACGGACACTTCGTACACCAGCGCCTCATTTGAATCGTTGCCACCGGTCATTGAAGGTAAATATCAAGTACATGCAATACTTTTAAATGTAAATAACACTGTCTGTCTGTTACTGTTACGTTACTGTGCGTTCACACAGCGATCCGTTTTAAAACGGATCCGTCGTTACTATACGTATTGTTCACACCGTATTTACAGGATCGTTTAGCAAAATCTCATCACAAGAACACTATCTGTCCGTTACCGTGCGTTCATACAGCGATCCGTTTTACAGGTCCGTTTTAACGGATCCGTCGCTAATGTCGCTACTAGATACAGTAAGTAATAAAATCGCATCGGATTGTGTGTTTACTGCATCCTGAAAACTGCTTTGTGTACGATCAAAACATACACCATCACCGAACGTATACCTACGTATCCGATAAAATGGACCTGAAAACGGATCGGTATTTTTACTGGATCCGATCAATGACTTCAATTAACGAGCTGCGGCGGTATCGGCTTAAAACATTGAAGTTCATGTTAACTGTGTTTTGACAGATGTATGTGATACATTGCTATTTTTTTTTTGGTATGTTCTTATTTGTGCCAAAACGAAGTAGCAATGTATTACATACATTTGTCAAAACACAATTAACATGAACTTCAATGTTTTTAGCCGATAGAGCCCCTGTTCAAAACTAAAATTGTGTCACAACCAACCTTCGCGGCGCATCAACTGTTTCTCTCGGTCTAATAGACTAAAGGAGTTTCGGTGCATGCACCGTAACTTAATGAGCAATTTTTCGGTACTGTACAGCCTGTCTAGTGTAGTATACACATAGAAGTCTTTGGATCCGATATACTGGCTCTAAGGTTGTGTGTGATTGAATACGCTCATACAACCAGTAGTAATAAAAACGTATCCGATAAAACGAACCGTTCGCTGTGTGAACGGGCACGCACGTTACGCCTACTAAAAAAGTTACCACGTATATATGCGTTGCTGCGCGTTAATCCATGCGTGGTTTCTATAAAAACTTTGACACTTTATCTATGGGTACTACATTTTTTTTGAGGTGCTGAACTTTAAAAACAAGGAACGCCCTTACCACAAAAGATTTTAAAACACTGTTCAACAAGTGTTAAACTTAGACACTGTTCAAATGTGATGCTGTCACTTTTTTGACGATATTGTTTAAAAGAGATGGCATCACATTTAAACAATGTTTAAAATCTTTTCTGATAAGAAGGCCGTAAGTTTTTAAATCTTTAAGAAAGGAGGTTCTCTGTTTGATCCGCGTGTGTGTAGCTTTTCCCATTGCGCCCCTTTGAATATTTATTGTTGCGATTAAATGTAGTGATCACATTCTCTTTGGTCCTTTCCCATGGTCCAATCACCAATGTATAACATGTGCGATCCGTCTTGTGATATCAATAAACTGGTTGCTATAGCAACGAAGTGCATGCGTTTCAACCAAAACAGTAAAATCAAAATTTACATTGGAATTATATCCAAAAGAGGTAAGATTTATTTTTACTGTTGTTAACCTTTTTTGAATAAATCGCATAACGATATGCCGTTGAATAATTCCAAGATTTAATTAATGTTGCAGTAAAAGAAGATAGGCAGACATTTTTCAAAAAGTCTGTATAAAATATTGTTAATTGTATTATTCTACAGTAACCCTTTGCTTAGTCTTAGGCCAAATAAATACCGTGGATTTTTTAGAGCCTTGTTTTTTTTTCATTTTCGCCGAGCCAGGTTTACCTGGCTCGTCGATTGCGAAGTTTTAGCAACTTTTGCAAGGGTCGGTCATGGGATGGGTGACCAAAAAATTTACTATTTAGGGCTCCTTCGTGCTTTGCAAGGCACGTTAAGCCGTTCGTCCCACCTGCATTTGCAGTCGTTAACACCCACCAATCCGCATTGGACCCGCGTGGTGGGTTATGGCCCATCCTCCTTATCCACCCATAAGGAAGGCCTGTGCCCCAGCAGTGGGGACATTAAAATGGCTGATGGTCATGGTCATTTGTTTACATTCAATGTGATATGATACATAATATTTTAAAATTACTAACATGGTTTTTTTTTCAGAACCAAAACCGAAAAAGAAAAAAGGCAAAAAACTTAAGGCAGAGGTAAAAGATTCATTATTAACTATGTACAACAGAAGTGACCAACTTCAGAGCACTTGCTGTACAAAACGATGTATTTTAATCTGTAAAATTTACTCTTTGCTCGACTCACCCGTAGCACCTCAGACGGGACTCGATCCCACACCTTTGGGATTCCGGCCCAATGCACTGACCAATTATGCTACTGAGTCGCCATAGGTGCTACGGGTGAGTCGATTTTTTCTAGTATTTTTCCTAATATTATTTATTTTAATATAAAAATAGCATTGTGAATGCGAAAAATCTTAATTTAATAATTACTCTTTGCCCATTCTCGAGTAAAGTTGCCGCTTCTGTTGAACACAGTTAAATAGATCTCAGATTCTAGTTAAATAGATCTCAACAATGGTATCATCTCAGACTCCTAATCACAAACACAAAGCTAAGTTTTTTTAATTTTATAGTGATACACACACATGCTGCCTCATTAATATACGGAAAATTAGTTTACTTTTGATTAGTAAACTTTGTTTAGAACTTTAATGGCCTTTAATAATTAAAGTAACAATTATTGTAGGGACAAGCATGTTGTGAAACAGGGATATTTTTTACCATTTAGGCGCGATTGGGCCAATTCGCAATTGGTAATTGGTCCAACAAAATAACTGCGAATTGGCCCAATAGCGAATTGGCCCAATCGCAAATTGGACCAATCGCGAATTGGACGAATAGCGAATTGGACCAATCGCGAATTAGACGAATAGCGAATTGGACCAATCGCGAATTGGACGAATAGCGAATTGGACCAATCGCGAATTAGACGAATAGCGAATTGGACCAATCGCGAATTGGACGAATACCGAATTGGACTAATCGCGAGTTTGTTATATTTTCACGATTGGTCCAATCGCGAATTGGACCATTACAAGTCGACATCAGTAATTCTCGACATGAGTTTAAAGCTGAGTCAAGTTGCGTGGTTGCGTGACAATTGTCGACTTGTAAAAATTATCCCCTGTTTGACAACATAATAGTCCCTTATTAAAGTAAGGAAACTGTAAAAATTGCCGATTTAAGTCACTGACAAATGTCAATTTGATGAATAGGGGCTAGGTGTAAACTTGGTTATCGTTTATTAATAAGAAAATGAAAACAATATTTATTGCAACAATCACAATTTACAGATAAATATAGCCCTGACTTCTGAAATAAGTAAACTTGTTCAAAAGTCAGTTCCTTCCTAATTTGACAATTTTTATTAGAATTGTTTTAATTAGAAGAGTAAAACGTTAATAACCAAAATGTTAAAAAAAAATTAGGTTAATATTAATAGAGTTAAATATTAAGGCTGACCTCATACAGCCAGGAATGCCTTTCTGAAATTCAGAAACGGAATTCAGAAAGCCCGGAATTCAGTATAAAGTCGTTACGTTCCACACACATTCTGATAAATTCATGATCTGAAAAAATCAGAATGTGTGTGGAACGTAACGACTTTATATGGAATTCCGGGCTTTCTGAATTAAGGTTTTGAATTCCGTTTCTGAATTTCAGAAGGGCATTCCGGCTGTATGAGGTCAGCCTAATTATTGTTTAGTGGTTGTCTGTATTGCATTTATTTTTCTATAAAATCCCTTTTTTTTCAGAGTCAAGCGGAGGTAGCAAAAGACACGAGTGAATTTTTCCAATGGTCTGAGGAATCCTTACCAGCGGGTAATTTTTAATTTTAGATAAAAATAAAATTTATTGTGAAAAGAGATAAAAAAATATATGCAGGATGCACCGCCCATGCCGCTGCATGTGCATTTGTTTGCGGGCGGGCGCCCGCAAACAAATGCACATGCACACCACAAACATATCAGTGCACAATACTTGCATTTAGCATGACAGCGACACACCTTGCACCTTCACCAATTAGACTACTCTACACGTGTTCCGCCCCAACCCGGAGCATCCTCAGGAGTTAGATCGTGCGTGAACCAACACCGAATGAGTAACTACGCCTCCCGACACCGTATTTATCGTCTCTTCCGTTGTCGTCTTCTTAAATTTATTAAAAAAATACGATATTATTAATTCAATTTTAAATCCACAGAAGAACAAAAGGTTGTAGTAGAAGAAGAACAAAAAGAGGAAAAGAAGAAGAAAGGTAAAAAAGGAAAGAAAAAAGAGAAAGTAGTGATACCAGACTTTGAAAAGGTACGGAATGATTAAATAAATATAAATAAATATTTGACAGCGTCACATACATTGCTCCGATTCCAAAGTAAGTAGCTAAAGCACTTGTGTTATGGATATCAGAGACAACGGTGGTATCACAAACACCCAGACCTGAGCCAATATAGAAAAGTTCGTTTTCTAAATTGACCCAACCGGGGATCGAAACTGGGACCTCAGAGATGGCGACACCTTGAAAACCGGTGTACAAAGCCACTCGACCACAGAGGTCATCAAATTAATCTGTCAGATTTATCGTCAATGATTAATCTTCATTATATCAAAAAAATATATAATTAGACAACAATAGTTCATAGATATACTTTAAAATTTAAACATTTATGCACCCTTAATTTTTAAGTATATCTAAAAAATGAAATAGTCTCACGCTGACAATTTAAATACCTAGGCATTTATAAGAATAGTAATTAAAACAGGATCCTCTAAATAGGTCCCAATGTTTTCAAATAGTAAGTCTTTAAATAGGTCTCAATGTTTTAATTAGTTAGTCTTTATAGGTCTCAATGTTTTTAATTAGTTAGTCTTTAAATAGGTCTAAATATTTTTAATTACTTAGTCTTTAAATAGGTCTCAATGTTTTTAATTAGTTAGTCTTTAAATAGGTCTCAATGTTTTTAAATAGTTAGTCTTTAAAATAGGTCTCAATGTTTTTAAATAGTTAGTCTTTAAATAGGTCTAAATTTTTTTAATTAGTTAGTCTTTAAATAGGTCTAAATATTTTTAATTACTTAGTCTTTAAATAGGTCTCAATGTTTTTAATTAGTTAGTCTTTAAATAGGTCTCAATGTTTTTAAATAGTTAGTCTTAAAATAGGTCTCAATGTTTTTAATTAGTTAGTCATTAAATAGGTCTCAATGTTTTTAATTAGTTAGTCTTTAAAAAGGTCTCAATGTTTTTAATTAGTTAGTCTTTAAATAGGTCTCAATGTTTTTAAATAGTTAGTCTTTAAATAGGTCTAAATGTTTTTGATTAGTTAGTCTTTAAATAGGTCTCAATGTTTTTAATTAGTTAGTCTTTAAAAAGGTCTCAATGTTTTTAAATAGTTTGTCTATAAATAGGTCTCAATGTTTCTAGCTAGCTGTAAAAGTAAACCCAATGCTATGCATCGTGCAAATCCGAATACCTCTTAGAAATTAAAAAGATCTATTTATTATTCAAAAAGTACTTATCCGTCGTTTGACAAGAATCGTTGCATGTCTCAGATATTACTTTTATACACGATATTCAATGTTTTGAATCATGATATGAAAAATAACGTCAGTGTATTTTTAACGTGAAAGCAGCAACATCTAACTTAATTGTAGAAAAAAAAGTTATAGCAAAGAATAAATAATATTTATTATTTGGTGGATTTAACACAAAACAGTGGATTTAATTCATTTTAATGACAAAAATTTATAAAGTTCTTGGCTATATTTTTTAAAATTGATGAAAAACGAAGGTCTATCCAACATCTTTCAACGTGTTTAAGTTTATTAGAAACATCTAAGGCTGCCTACACACCGACAGGTGCATAGATTAGCGCCTAGGGCCTAGATCCATCTGGTTAATTACTAGGATACACGGTGACCGCACTGGAAGGTGGATCGCCAGGATAAGAGTCATGGGCTCCGGCAGCAGGGTGCAAGGGGGTGCATTTGTATCCCCTGTCACGAAAGAAATACAATCCGAAAAGTCTTTTTTATTAAATTAATTTACTGTTTGAATAAAAACTGAAGGTTGCTCTTTGTTCGTCACCTTGTGTATAAATTCAGTATTCACCTCTATTACGCATGTTAATTGTATAATGTGTATACGCAGATGAACCTCCTTGAAAAAAATCCTAGCGGTGCCCATGATAGGAGCCGTGGTCTCATGGTCCTTGGTTATAAGCACTATTATAAGCATCGCCTATGATACATGCTAGGCAGTCACCTGCGTGTATCGAGACGCCTAGCGCGCAGTGCAGCCGGTTGCGAACATTCGTAAATACCGTTTTACTTCGATACATATCGAGGATCTAGGCGTTAATCTAGGCACCTGCCAGTGTGTAAGCGGCCTAAAAGTTATCCGGCAGTAATAGTAATTATTGTAACAGCCGAAAAACTGGAAAAGAATGAATAAAAAAGAAAGAGAAGTATGGCTGGAGCAGAGGATAGAAGAATGGAAAATAGAATTGGAAGCGGAGAAGTCAGTTGTTAAACTAAACTGTTATATACATGTGTAGATATACACTGGCCTTCAAAACTTAGTAACACAATTTAAAGTTGCAATTTCTCTTAAACAATAGAAGTTAGAGTTTTGGAATAAAAAAAGGTTATCGATTTTTTTTCAAGCAGGTTATCGATTGTGAAGTTATTATTTTAAAAAAACTTTCTTTAAGGAACTTTTTATTTAGAAAATATATCTTGGGGTCTAGCCAAAGTAACATTTACAAATTTTCGCTATCGCTTCGCTTCGAAATATGTATGGATTTGACGTTTTAATTTTAATTTAAACCTTATGTCCATACCATGTTTCAAAAGCGAAGTGATAACGAAGATTTCCAAATGTTACTTTGGCTAGACCCCCTTGTGTGTTTTAAAAGTTATTACAATTTTAACTGTGTGTTACTAAATTTTGAAGGTCAGTGTAGTATTATACCTACGCTCAGAGGCACAAATTGATAACATTTAATTTTGAGAAAGTACTAAAAATTTGAAAACCATTTTAGTATCTTATGCTCATATTTTTTCAGAATTTTTCATATCAGTATTTTTTGCGTTAACTAGAAAAATCTTAATTTTTTTTTTCTCCTCCTTATTTAACAAAAGGGTGGGCTGTTGTGCATATCAGCCGCCCTAGCATGACCACAATGTAGCGATTTATCGACACTCAACTTTTGACAGTTCGACATCAGAAATTTTTTTAATGTCATCACTGCTGGGGCACTGTCCTTCTTTATGGGTGGATAAGGAGGATGGGCCATTACCCATACATAACTTAACATGCAGCCGCAAAGTGGATTGGTGGGTTCTGCGAGGACGTCATCTCGCAGAAGGAGGCCGCGGAGAGGGGTCGCGAGGCGGACGTCACAGCGAGCCAACTCCGACGTGCGCGGCGGGGGAGAACGAGACGCCAACGTGCGCGACCCGTTCTCCCCTAGTCGCAAGGGGGGGCGCAGTAAGGCCCTCTGTCCCCCATAGGGTGGAACCCTAACGGGCCACTCTCCCCGGGTCATGTGGAGCGTGCCAACGCGTACCCACAGACTCGGCGGAAAAGCGCAGGTCTTCGAGAGGAGTTTAGTTGGTAGTGGTGCCTTCTCCCGACCCCCCCATCTGGCCTCCCCACCGAGAGTGGGTAGCCCTATGGGGGGCTTGGGAGGATGCTTCCTCCCCCTGCCCGGCCCCCTCTCGAGCTTTCGAGCTCGTTAGGGGGTGGGACAGGGGTCAGAACCACCCAGCCTTGACGGGAAGCCTATCAGGCTTGGCGGGAGGGCTGGGTGCGGCGAGGGACGTACCCTTGGTATGACTGAGTTCAACATGCCGTTTGGTATGCATAAAGATCGCATTCTCCTCTTGTTACAAAAAAAAAAAGGGTTTTAACGACTGCAAATGCAGCTGGGACCAACAGCCCGACCCTTGCGAAAGTTGCTTAACCTCCGCCATCGCAGGGCGAGCCGCTAAACCACTGCGCCACCGAGATCCTCTCTTTTGATTAGATTAAAAGTGTCGATAAATCGCTTTATCGATGTTTCGATGATCATGCTAGGGGAACTGAGTGTAGTATTAATTAAGAACTCGGCCAACCTAACAGCAACATAGTGAGCCTTACCACAAAACACTGTTTAACAAGTGTTTAAGTTAGACACTGTTTAAATGTGATGCTGTCACTTTTTTTACAATATTGTTTGAAAGAAACAGCATCACATTTAAACAGTATCTAAATTAAACATTGTTTTTAAATCTTTTGTGGTATGGTCGAGTGTGCCTAGACGTTATTGGCAGCGGCCTAGCCAGTTTTATTTTAGAGTAGAGTGGACCTTTTCTTTTACACTATAAAAGCTGTTATACAATTATTATTTTATATTATATAGACAATGTTTCTCAAAGCGGCTAGATCCAAACTACCCTAGGGAGTACAGAGTTCCGAGCCAGGTGACATGTTAGGTCGGCCGAGTTAAACGAGGCGTAGCTCCATTTATCATTAAAGTTGTAGTACCATTTACAATTCAATTCACGAAGGCAATACCATACAGAAAACTACTGTCAAATTTCACGTTCAACTTTCATTCATTCGCTCAAAAATTTACAACATTGGTCTAGTAGTTCGTTTGCTAGTGACAAAAAAGTTCTGGGTTTGATTCCCAGTGTTCTTGGATATTCTTGCTCTTTTATTAACCTACTCTCACTCACTCGTCGTTTATTCGCAGAATCATAAACTTAGTATAAATAAGTCTATGTCTAAACTTAGTATATCGAATAGATGTCTTCATTATTTAATGGAAATATTCTTGTTGTAAGACTTAAAACTTTCATTTAACGGACAGTAACACTTCACGTTCACTTCGTGATTGCCGTCGACGACCGTTATTACGTTTTTGTTGTACTGTAGACAAAAAAGTAATCATGTTTTTCAACTGTTTTTCATTTTTTCTTGTTCAAAGAGTGTCATTAATTTATATAACTCTTTTAATCATTATAACAACACAAATAACGAAAGTAATGATTAAATCAACAGAAACCAAAATTAAGCTTTGCGTTGCTAGCCGTACTAGAGAGGCGACGCAGGGGGTGCGGTGTGACGACGCGGGCCGGGAGGTAGCGGCAATGATGAAGTGAACGCGTAGTACAATATCTGTATCAGCACAGAATAGTGTTTTTTCATCGAGCGCGCCCGATAGCACTCACGTCACGCTATCTTTTTCGCTCTAGCAAATACGATTCTCACCGATAAAAGAGGACAGAGCATGAAAAAATGCTTATTCTGTGCTGTACCGTGTTCAACCCCAAAAATACACAATATTAATCTTATCGTTTTCCTCTTCTTCTAGGCAAGCTATTCTTGCAGGCGCGAAAGAGAAGAGAATACAGCTCGCGAGAGAGAGGGCAGAGCTGATGGCAAAAGACAATGCAGAGCAGGAAATCAGGAGGGATATCCTGCAGAAAACCTGCGATTTATTTCAAAGTAAGATTCCATACGGTTTATTGTATTCGCTGCCGGGCGAATCTACGATGTTTCTTACTTCCTGCGTCATTGTCGTTACTCGAAAATCTTTAAAAATCCAATGCATCACAATATATAAATTAAAAATATGCAAATTAATATAATTTATTATCGTACTCTAACGTAAATGATGGCATATTTCCTTGTGATACATTGGATTTGTAAAGATTTTCGAGTAACGACAATGACGCAGGAAGTAAGAAACAACGTAGATTCACCTGCCATAGTCAGTGGCGTAGCATAGGGGAGGCGGAGGGTGCGGTCCGCACCGGGCAGCACTTTGCCGGGGGCGGCACTGCGGAGGTGGCAGTTAGAAAAAAAAATTGAAATTTAAAAAAAAGTTAATTTATTTCAGTGTTTTTTTCGTCATTTTTTTTTTATGTTACCAAATACCCAGGTACCTATGCAGGTTCTATGCATGGGTGATGCAAGCGCAAGGTTTCTCAATAACTATTATTTAGGAAACTTATTTCCGATATTTCGTTTCAATGTTATTTTAAATAAATATGTCTCCTTACGCAATCTTTGTACTTCACCGTAATACGGTAATGACAGACCGTCGTTTCACAAGGCATTGATGACTTTGAGTAAAAAGCAAGATATAAAAACAAGCTTGCGGATTGTTGCCCCAATTTGTCGATTTCGCGGCTTCTCGTATGAAACTACGTACATATTAATATTCTGCGTATCTAGTGTCAAAAAATGTTAATTTCACTTTTCAATTCAATAAATCATTCAATTAAACTAATAAAAGTACTCTTTTTACCATGCTCAAATTTTTTATAATGGATCACAAAAATAAGAGGGCGGCAAATTTGGAATCCGCACCGGGTGCTAGTGACCTATGCTACGCCACTGGCCATAGTTTCAACGAAAAATCAAAATCTCAACTATGCATTTGCTACAAGTGGTTCCATAGATAAAGTTGCTTAACTCTAAGGGTGGAATCATTAAGTTCTCGCAAGGGTGTTATTATCAGTCTTATCACAGCATTTGTTTTGTGCTAGGAGCTGCTACAATACTGACTATAGGTATTAGCGTTGCCAGGTGTCCCGATTTTAGCGGGACGTCCCGCGAAACAGACAATTTTTATGATGTCCCGCCGGGACAGGTATGTGTCCCGCATTATGATATTTTTCAGTTAGACAAAGAAACAAAACAATCAAAGTGTAATATTTCAGCGAATATATATTAATCAATTATTTTGAGCTTCTATCTCAATTGTAGTTAGTTTAAATTACCCGCGCTTTAGGCTGCTTTACACTGATTGAAAGCGCTGTTTGACTTCGATCGCTGATTGGCCACTGTCACAGCGTTTGCCGCCAATCAAATTACAGTATAGTAATAGCTAAAGTAAATTGTTGTCCCGCGGCAAATTGCTTTGTCCCGATTTTTTTATTCAATTTAAGTACATGTCCTGAGTTTCGGAAAAAAATACCTGGCAACCCTAATAGGTATCCATAAGAATAATTAATCTCATTTCTTCTTATTTGTCACAGTTTAACCAGAGATTTCCAGTATACAACAATTTCTATGTGTGCTCTTCTGTAAACTATTTGTTTTGTGCTTACGTACCAATCTTGTTGAATTTGAAATCTTAAGTATTTGATTGAATGAGGCATTACTTGGCGGAAGTCCCAAACCATTGTGAAAAGGGAAATATATGTAGTTTACTCCCGCAAAAAATATATGCAGGATGCACCGCCCGCCCGCCCGCAAACAAATGCACATGCACACCACAAACATATCAGTGCACAATACCTGCATTTAGCATGACAGCGACACACCTTGCACCTTCACCAATTAGACTACTCTACACGTTCGGTGTTGGTTCACGCACGATCTAACTCCTGAGGATGCTCCGGGTTGGGGCGAAACACGTGTAGAGTAGTCTAATTGGTGAAGGAGCAAGGTGTGTCGCTGTCATGCTAAATGCAGGTATTGTGCACTGATATGTTTGTGGTGTGCATGTGCATTTTATTGCGGGCGGGCGGGCGGTGAACCCTGCATTTTTTTGCGGAAGTAAGCTACATATATTTCTCTTTGAAATCTTAATTACGTCACAGGCCATTTTTCGATACGCGGTATCGTTAAGAAGTATAGTGGTGGCCAGATAATTAAGGACACCAGTCGATTTTCATACAAACGAGGTAACTTTGAAGCCTTGTTTCGCTGCAAAGGATTGATCCAGCTGTAATCTGATGATGGCAATCCAGGGAGTGAATGGAGGAGATTCAGATCGCTATACACACCCAACTGATCTGATCAACATTCTAAGAGATATCAGGATATGGTTAAAAAAACTGCGAAATTACCATAAAAATGTATGGAAATCCTGAAACTGAAAACTCTGATCCTTATATCTCTTCGAATTCTGATCAGATCAGTTAGATGTGTACAGCGATCTGAAACTCCTCCATTCACTCCCTGGATGACCATCATCAGATCACAGCTAGGTCAATCCTTGGCGGAGACCCAAGGCTTCAAAGTTACCTCGTCTGTATAAAAATTGACTAGTATCCTTAATTATCTGGCCACCAGTGTATATCAGCGACGTAGCCAGATGTTCTTTTCTAATCTTATTTCTGTTTCAGAATTTGAAAGACAAAAGATGAATTACGAAAACAAAAAGCAAATGGACGCTGAGGTATGTATAACTAGCGGCCCACGACTTCGTCCGTGTGGACTTGAAAAGGATAAAAGTATCCTAAGCCTTAGGCATCAAGCTCGTCGATTCTGTATCTAACTGCCGCACTCAGAAACGTCAATTAAGATTTAAGATTAATGCTTCTAAATGTAAAAGTTTAAGTCTTAAAAAGTAAGTAAGAGATCCCCCGGATAGTACTAAGCTTAACTTCTGTCCTCTCTCTAGTTTTTGCTTAGTTACTTAGCTACTTAGTTAATACCTAATAATATATTAGAAAAAATACGACTCGCACTAGATCATGTTCTCGGACGGGAATCGAACCGTTGCAGCGTAAGAGTTGATATACTAGGAGAAATTCGACGTTCCCACTAGTGACTCGGTAGCTCAGCGGTCAGAGCATTGGACCGGATATCCAAAGGTCTCGGGTTCGATTCCCGTCCGAGAACATGATCTAGTGCGTGTCGTATTTTTCTAGTATATTATTTGGTATTATATGAAATAGTATTGTGAATGCTTAAATCTCAAAATTTAAAAGTACTTAGTTAATTTTTCCCAGTGGCAACAATATCTCCGTTGTGACGGGCTGCCGGACCCGCGCGTCGTGACACAGATGAACACTTTCCTTCACATCTGGCAGAACCAGACCACCTGTGACGCTGATGAACTGAACAGGAGGTACATGGAAACATTGCCGGCAAGTTGACCAAGACCAAATTCATCATCATCCCCCTAAGTGTCCGAACACACAGCCACGGTATTAATATCTATACAAGATGTTGCAAAAATACCCCAAATGCCGAATATGGTATATAGGGACCATCAAACTGAACAACTTTTACTATGGGACAAACTCTGAAATCGCGAAAAAAACACAGCTGTTTGGCCCCATAGTGTTCAGTTTGATGGTCCCTATATACCATATTCGGCATTAGGGGTATTTTTGTAACACCTTGTATAGTATTGTAGCTCGTCCCTGTCCTTGTAAAAATTACCTACAGCCGCGCGGTACGTCAGCTCGCCGTAGGGCTGCTACCCGCATACAGTAAGTATTTAAATTTCATCTAGGTACAATCACATCTAATATAAACTCTGTCACTCAAAAAGCTATTGCTTTTTTTAACGGAAATCAATGAGAAATGACAACTACAAAAAAATTACAAAGTTCTAAATTGTTTTTTAGACGTGACTGTATCTAATTGAGTTTCTGATATATTGAAATCTATTTTTAATGCAATGAAATAGGTTAATAAAAGGTCAACATCATTACAAACAAGTAATAATGTTATTATAATAAACTATATCGGGATTTACACCATGTACCTACCATCGAGCGTAATAATAAAAGACTTAGACGGAGGGTAGACCGATTTGTCTGCCAATAACATTTACCCGCACGCAACAATCGACAGTTCTTCTGTGACCATGGCGCATGCAACTGCGCCGAAATATCGGAGTCTCAAAAATAAACAGGTACATGGTGTAAATCCCGATATAGTTTATTCTAATAACGTCAAAAACCATGGAAATTTAAAACATTATAAAGTAATAATATTGCTTCAAAAATGATATTTTCACATACTTAAGTATAATTTATTTGGCAAGCCAACTTTGATTTCTTCTGCCTCCCCCCTTTCATCCCCCCCTCACCCAACCCTTAATTTGACGGCCCATATACTAAATTTTTACCAGGGACCCTCCCCCTTTTAATAGCGTAGGGGGATAGCCTTTCCTTTCCTAACTTTTATTAGCGAAAAAAAAATAGTTACTTGGCAGATAGCACTATTTCTTGGGCGAAATTGAAAATTCATTTTAAAAAAGTATGCATTTCTGCTGCTGAGAGAGCACCCAAATTCGATGTCAACTAATGGAAATAAGAACCTCAATATTTTTCAACAGATGCTGGAAATGCTGGAAGAATTTGTGGCTAATTCAAGACAATATACTGCTCTTCAAGTCCAGAGTTACAATGAGGTAAGTAAGTTGAGCAGGTGAGGAGCTCGGTGGCGCAGTGGTATAACGCCTGGCCCATCGATTGCGGAGGTTAAGCAACTTTCGCAAGGGTCAGTCATGGGATGGGTGACAAAAATGTGTTATCTCGAGCTCCTGCTTCGGAAGGCACGTTAAGCCGTTAGTCCCAGCTGCATTTGCAGTCGTTAGCAACCACTTATCCGCATTGAGCCCGCGTGGTGGGTCATGGCCCATCTTCCTAATCCACTCATTAGGAAGGTCTGTGCCCCAGCAGTGTGGACATTAAAATGGTAGATGGTCAAGTACGTTTACACATAGACAGACATGTAACTCTTAAAATTTCACAATTGCCACTATCTTAAGGTGACGTTTTTTTTGCGATACATTTTACCTAACATGCTATCCAGGGGCCCTACCGGCTAACTTTTCGAACTTCGTCGGGTCTGCCGAGCTTCAACTTAAAACAGATAAATCGAAGTAAGGAGTTTCATATTGTACTATTCGCCGTTATTTAGAAGATATCGATGTTCGTGTGACATCATGATTTGAGGATCGCCATTTTGGCCCGATTGGGGCTCGATTTATCTGTTTTAATTTGAAGCCCAGCAGACTTTCCGAAACTCGATGCGTTAGCCGGTACGGCCCCAGGGGGGTTATTCATGACTGTCGGAAATCAACTTTCCGATACTGATAGATCTTATTTACCTTATGCTACCAAACTTTGTATTGCAATATTTTCTACCTTTTGCTACCAAACTTAGTATTGCGCTTTCCCGTCGGAAAGTGAATCGAATGCCAGTCGAATGTATTTGTGAATAGCCGTTTTCGAATCTATCGAAGGATACGTATTCGAATCGAATGCTTTCGAGTAGATTTCCGACAGTGAATAACCCTACAGGTGCGTTTAGCTCTTCGAGAACAGCTCTCCAACGCGATACAACTAGCCTCGTACACGCTCCTCCGAGATCTGGAGAAATACCTCAAATTTCAGTCAATAAAGCTGGCGATATACGAGAAAGAGTTCAAAGGCCTGAGGCTGAATATATGGGTGGCTGTCAAAATGCCCACTAGGAAAATAAAACCGCATGAACCAGACCCGTAAGTAAACACAATGTTAAAAATTCGAATCTATACAAGGTGTTACAAAAGTACCCCTAATGCCGAATATGATAGATAGGGACCATCAAACTGAACAACTTTTACTAAGGGACCAACTTTGAAATCGCGAAAAAAAAAATCAGCTGTTTCATACAAAAATTATTTACGAAAATATCAAAATGTATGAAACAACTGTTTTTTTTTTCGTGATTTCAGAGTTGGTCCCATTGTAAAAGTTGTTCAGTTTGATGGTCCCTATATACCATATTCAGCATTAGGGGTATTTTTGTAACACCTTGAATAATTATTCAGTCTAGTCCCCGTAGCATGACCGACAAAACACGATATATATCGCTTGATACAGCGTTTTATAGACACACAACTGTCAAAATCCATTGTCTTTTGACAGTTAAACATGATCATATCGCGTTTCAGTAGTCATGCTAGGGGGTAGAGCTCGATGGTGCAGTACCTACGCTAGAGTCGATCATGGGATAGGTCGGAAGAAACTCATCAAAGTCTGTTTTTTTCACAGTCTAGTTTCCTACAGAGACGTCAGATCAAAACTCGACCACATCGAGTGCACTCTCAGTCCATACAATAGTGAAACCATATAGGAATATGGTTTCATTATTCATTCATTATTATAAAAATTTTGCCGGTCCTGTAAATATAATTTAAGGGTGATTTTTCAGACCAGAACTTTCTGAAAACTAACATTATTGCTGGCATTTAACGACCTCCGTGGTCGAGTGGCTTTGTACCGGTTTTCAAGGTGTCGCCATCTCTGAGGTCCCGGGTTCGATCCCAGGTTGGGTCAACTTAGAAAAACGAACTTTTCTACATTGGCTTAGGTCTGGGTGTTTGTAATACCACCGCTGTCTCCGATTTCCATAACACAAGTTCTTTAGCTACTTACTTTGGAATCGGACCAATGTATGTGATGTTGTCAAATATTATATTATTATTATTTGACAGCATTTAACGCTTCTGAAGAATCACTCCTATAATCAAACTTCCTTCCGTCCAGAGAACCTGTGGAGTTGGCCTTTCCAACTATGAAAGTGGCATTGAAGCTGCCTAAGACTATAGACGGCAACCAAGTATGTGTGCGGGCTGCGAGGTCCATGGTAGACTTGCTCAGCGAGAGTTCTAGAACGTTCCATTTGGCTGCGGATATGCCTAATAGATACCAAGGTAAGAGATCTTTGAAGTACTACGACTGTTGGGACAGTTTTTACCTTACGTACAAAATATAATAATATTCAATCGAATGAAAACTTGTCTAAAAACATATTTAAAAAGTTCAAATCTTGTTCATGAGGGTAGTTAAAAACTGGTAAATCAATTTGATTGTTTTCATCATTTTGATCATTTTAATGATTCGATCATTGATTCAGAACGATCAATTAGATTCAGTACGTATTTCAACAATTTTATCATATTGGTGATTTTAATCACTTGATCATGATGATTATTTTCATTTTAATCATTTGGATTTGAACCATTGAGACCAAGAGAAATTGTCCGATTGATCATTATTATCCAAATAATGATCAATCGGACAATTTCTCTTATTTTAATCATTCAATTCAAACCCTGGCTATTCCGGCACATTTCAGACCTGTTCATTTACAACGTGAAGGAACATATTGAGACTTATAAGCTAAAGAAGGAGTTCGATGACATAAGGAACAAATTTTACAGAGAAGTCAGGGAAAAAGTGCGCGAGCTCGAGAACTTTCTGAAGGCGAACCCGTGAGTTTTATATACTTATTGTCGTTGAAAAAAAATCTGTGATTATTTACATCACAGTTTTATAAGCAAGCAAAATGCAGGTTTTCCAAATATACTATAAATTTTAATGGAAAGATTGTTTCATTTTACTAGCTGTCGAGTGTCGATCAAGAAGAAGAGTGTTGCCAATACAAAAGATTAAAAAATACATAATTGTATGTTGTTGATCCTGTAATGTTGCCATATCATGAAATTAGGAGCGTATAGGGTCGAACATATAGTTTTTAAAATAATAATGAGTATTTTTTTCTAGATATACTAAAAACGAAAAGGAAAAGGACGACCTAGACAATCTGAACATGTCTGAACCACCACCTTTGCCTGACCCTAGAACTCATATAGGGGAACTGAATGGTATGTATTATACCCTGCCCTCCTAGCGTGACCACCGAAACGCGATACCTGTCAAAAGACAATGGATTTTGACAAATGAGTGTTGATAAAACGCTTTATCACGTGATATATACAACGTGTTACAAAAATACCCCTAATGCCGAATATGGTATATAGAGACCATCGAACTGATCAACTTGTACTATGGGACCAACTCTAAAATCGCGAAAAAAAATCAGCTGTTTCATCCATTTTGATATTTTCGATTTTAATTTTTGTATGAAACAGCTGATTCTTTTTTCGCGATTTCAGAGTTGGTCCCATAGTAAAAGTTGTTCAGTTTGATGGTCCCTATATACCATATTCGGCATTAGGGATATTTTTGTAACACGTTGTATATGTAGTAGTATATCGCGTGATAAAGCGTTTTAAAAACACTGTTGTATAGTTTCATCAGTTATGGTAGGTAGGGGGGCTGCCCCCCTAGCATGACCACCGAAACGCGATATGATATAGCGATTTATCACGTTTAACTGTCAAAAGACAATCGATGAAACGCTAATATCACGCGATATAGGTATATCGAGTTCCAGTGGTTATGCTAGGGGGCAGATGTAGACATATCTTTTTAGTTGTCAAAAATGACGTACATAATTACATATTGATGTAGACAAAAGGATGATGAGCGTTCTGGTCTAGGCCTCTTTTAGCAATGAGTCTACTATGTATTTGTAATTTACTCTATGGTTAATATATGAAGGTAGATCAATGACGTCACTTTCTTAACGCAAATAGACTAAAATGTGTTTTTTTTTCTTTTCTAGAACAAGCTTTTGCGAAGTTTTTAAAAACATGCACAACTAGGACTCGCGCTGGGGAAATAAATCTACGGAAATACAGGTATGAAACATGTCTTAGATTTTAAGTTGGACTTCAAGCTACCAAACTGTGAAAATCCCATCAAAATCCGTTCACCTGTTAATGGAATTGATTATCATTATTTAATAAGCAAAATCAAAACACAATTTAGACCTAGGGTTGCCACTATGCAGTTTATCATGTAAATAAAAAAAAAAGGTGGTTAGGTCAGGGCTTACAATAATTTTCCGGGGTTGAATGTATTGTACTTAGGGCTGCCATCCGTCCGGGTTTCCCCGGATTTGTCCTAGTTTGTAGGGTGTCCGGGGAACGTCCGGGCGGGGTTCTCAAATAGTGTCCGGGTGAAACCCGGACTCTATTTGTGTTAGGGGAAAGAGTGTTAGGTTTTTATTTTATTGTAAAGAAAAGTTTCAGCTACGTCCGTTCAAAATTCTTTATTACACTCAAATGTCCGGGGTTTTTGAAATTTTTGTCCGGGTTCCGTAATTTAGGTGATGGCAGGCCTAATTGTACCCTATCTACCATATTTGGAGTTTTGTAACACGTTATAGATGGACACCTAGATCATAGATAATAACTATGCGTCATCGAGTAGTGGACAGCGATTTCTCAACTAGTTGAAATTTATTTTGCCTACCCATTGAATGTAAACTTTGTTAATTTTATTGTAATGGAAAATGACGTCACTTTTAATACTGACCTCATTTTTCAAATTTTGACGACTCTGTATGAATATACAGGGAGAAGAAAGCAGCCCTTGACGAGTTTCTTGCCGGTTCTTCTCGTTACAAGGTCTCCCGCTTAGGGCGCGCGAACCGATGGCGTAGCTTCTTTGACATTCACAAGTGCTTGTAACAGCCTAGACTGAATAAATGAGTTTTGAATTTTAAATTTGAATTATGCTTAACAGGATAGTTGGAGGTGTTCTGAATCTTGACCTGCTGATCACTCCTCCGCAACCCAAGAAAATGAGTGGAGCCATAGTTCTTACTACATGTAAGCATAAAAACGTGAATCGAATGCCAGTCGAATGTATTTGTGAATGGCAGTTTTCGAATCTATCGGAGGATAAGTATTGGAATCGAATGCTTTCGAGTAGATTTCTGACAATCGTGAATAACCCTACAGGAGCCCTAGCGGCTAACTTTTCGAACTTGGGCGGGTCTGCCAAGCTTCAACTTAAAACAGATACATTAAAGTAATGAGTTTCGTATTGTACTATTCGCCGAAGTTATTTAGAAGGTATCGATGTTCGTGTGACATCATGAATTGGGGTTCGCCATTTTGGTCCGATTGAGGCTCGATTTATCTGTTTTAATTTGAAGCTCGGCAGACTTTCCGAAGTTAGATGCGTTAGGCGGTACGGCCTCTGGCCGGACCGAGCGTTGCTTAACCAACATGATCGATCCGTCTGTCAAGCTCCGCCATGAGCGTTTCTTTTCTGAACCCCTGACAACGTGTATCCAAAATTTCATGATGATCGGTTGATGAGAAGTTAGGCCGTGAACTTGACGTAAAGTGACTTTTTTGGACACACATTACGGCAGTTGAATTTTAATACCATTATAGAATACTAAATACTAAATAATATACTAAAAAAAAAAACTCGCACCAGATCATGTTCTCGAACGGGAATCGAAACCGCGACCTTTGGATATCCGATCCAATGCTCTGACCGCTGAGCTACCGAGTCACTAGTTCCCACTAGGGGAACGTCGAATTTCTTCTAGTATATCAACTCTTACGCTGCAAGCCAACACCATTATAGATTTTAAAAATTTATTTTAGTTTATTTTTAACACAAAAACAAGGGCTAAAATTTCGTCTTTGTACAAATTTTATTAGATTCGAACGAAATAAAAATGCATTCGTAAAAAAACAGTATTTGTCAATCGGTTTATCACATTCTAAGACACAACTATTGTAAGTACTTATGTTGGCCGAGAGTTGATAAATATTAAGCAAACTTCTCACATTCGTATTCAAGAACTATACACAAACGACTCTTGCATATGCAAACGCACTGCGTTGAAACAGATCTCTGTGATTGGTTAGTTTGTTTTACGTATTACGTCTGATTGGTAGTTAAGACGCTGTGAGACTTCATAGTATGTGAAGGGTGTCGGAGCAGCGACTGTCTGTTTATCAGGTTTTATGTGGTTTATTGGTACAATACGAGACACGCAGCTGTTATCGGGCCGCAATTTCAAACTCCTAACAGTTTAGAAACCCTGATTCTTCACAATCATTTCCAACTCTCAGCGAATAGACTTTAGGTTATGTTGAGTTAAGACCTAATCACGTTAAAGACACTTTGTCTGGCCGTTTCTGCTTGTGTGCTGTCACACTCTTCTTCAACCTCTTCCAGAATAAATGTTGTTCTGATTTGTTCTTTGGCCATACTATATAGGTTTTGGTCAACATCAGGTAGTGCAGATTGTTGGGGCGGAGTCTTCGTGGGATGTCCTCTAAGAGTATGAGGATTAGGTCTTCTCGGCGGGTTTCTAGAAGTCTGGAACATGAAAGATGATATTATTAATCAAATCGATACATAACACAGTGTAGTGAATAATAAAGGAATTAATGATCAGCAAAATTTATGAATGTAAGCATAACACGCAGACCAGACATAAGGAACTGCCCCCTCCGCTCCCGCCCCCACCAATAATATTGTCTCACCTGTGCTGTGCCAAGTGCATCTCGAACTGACACCACTGGCTGAGCAGGAACTGCTGCGAGATCACCAGCATGATGAGCTTGGACCGATCCATGCAGGACACTATGTTCTCCAGGATCGAGAGTCCCACCTGAAACCAACGGATCATCAGCGTTCAATTCAATCGACCGACGTCTCTTTTTGCCAGATTGTTAATTTTGTTTAATCTGACTGGCCATTAGAACCTAAATTAAACTTAAATAGAACTGAGAGAGAAACTTTGAGGTGAGGAAGGGTAGGGCACATATGATAGATCTTATAATATCTTTGCGTGCGGGATCGATCGTGTCGTGGAGATCCTTGTGGTAGGCTGTCCAGCTGTGGGTGTCGTGCGGCTGATATGATGTCATCAACGAGAAGGCAACGAGCTAGGGCTCTACTGCCTAAGTGCCCGTTCACACAACAGCGACGCTGACGCTGCTGTCGAGCTATAGCAAATACTCCTAGCTTGACACTAGTTGAAGTTGCTAGGGTTGAGCATCTCCCCAGAATTCTTCCCACCTGAAAATCCCTCTCGTGCAGACACAGGCTGACGCTGCCGTCGTGACCTAAAAAACCTCGTAGCTTGACACTAGTTGAAGTTGCTAGGCTCAAGCATATCCCTAGAAACTCTTCCTACCTGAAAGTCCCTCTCGTGCAGGCATAGGCTGACGCTGCAGTCGTGCTATAGCAAATACTCGTAGCTTGACACTAGTTGAAGTTGCTAGGCTCAAGCATATCCCTAGAAACTCTTCCCACCTGGAAGTCCCTCTCGTGCAGGCATAGGCTGACGCTGCAGTCGTGCTATAGCAAATACTCGTAGCTTGACACTAGTTGAAGTTGCTAGGCTCAAGCATATCCCTAGAAACTCTTCCCACCTGGAAGTCCCTCTCGTGCAGGCATAGGCTGACGCTGCAGTCGTGCTATAGCAAATACTCGTAGCTTGACACTAGTTGAAGTTGCTAGGCTCAAGCATATCCCTAGAAACTCTTCCCACCTGGAAGTCCCTCTCGTGCAGGCATAGGCTGACGCTGCAGTCGTGCTATAACAGATACTCGTAGCTTGACACTAGTTGAAGTTGCTAGGCTCAAGCATATCCCTAGAAACTCTTCCCACCTGGAAGTCCCTCTCGTGCAGGCATAGGCTGACGCTGCAGTCGTGCTATAGCAAATACTCGTAGCTTGACACTAGTTGAAGTTGCTAGGCTCAAGCATATCCCTAGAAACTCTTCCCACCTGGAAGTCCCTCTCGTGCAGGCATAGGCTGACGCTGCAGTCGTGCTATAGCAAATACTCGTAGCTTGACACTAGTTGAAGTTGCTAGGCTCAAGCATATCCCTAGAAACTCTTCCCACCTGGAAGTCCCTCTCGTGCAGGCATAGGCTGACGCTGCAGTCGTGCTATAGCAAATACTCGTAGCTTGACACTAGTTGAAGTTGCTAGGCTCAAGCATATCCCTAGAAACTCTTCCCACCTGGAAGTCCCTCTCGTGCAGGCACAGGCTGACGCTGCAGTCGTGCTCGAGGTGGCTCAGCAGCTGGTCTAGCACCCACGCGCGGTCCTCGTTGCAGTACGACACGAACACGTCGTAGTTGAACACTGTGTCATCTGTGAGAGAGAGAAAAGCCTGTTAATTGTCCATATTATCATATGCCTTAATCTTTAGAGTACCAAAGTGAATTCGAAGCCCAGATTTAATGTAACATTCGTTTTACAACTGTACAGGGGACCTATTTTTGAAATCATTTTAAAACTACTTTATAGAATAGGTACAAAAAAACAAAAGATATGAAAAAACTGTTAAATTTGTAAACGGTCAATGGCAGTTATTCAAACATTTACAGCTATCTTGATCCGTCACAAAATAAATTAAAGATAAAAGGTTGTGTTGTGTGTTTGTACCGTACTTCTCATGTAAGATATTCATGTAAATTTTATAAAAATAATAAAAAAGAAAAGAAAAGAAAGGTGTGTATAATAATGATAGATAGTTTATTTTTATAGATCACGGCCTTTTAGCCAAGCAACCAAACAAGCTAGCTTTTTTTGTATATTCAGCTCACGTCTGTGACATTGCTGTACAATAAATTGTTTTTTTATGTTAATAGAAAAACTTACCACTAATTATTTTATTCTTATTCACCATGCTGAGCATAGCGGAATTCCTCAACATCACGTAGAAATATCTCAATCTTCTTCTGAACACGAATCCCAACATCAATAGCAACAAAACAATAGGCAGCATCAGCAGCATGAGTAGCTTGTTCCATCCAGTTGCCAAATTATTATCTATAATATTTGCTTTCCTTTCCTCGTCACATCCTATCACTCTCATCAAAGGTACAGATTTGCTTTCCCTCATCAGAAAACAAATGTAATTTCCCGATTTATAATCGGTAATTAAGACTTTTCCATTTAAATCATCATCGCAACCTCCATCGCAAAGAAAAGAAATGTTTTTCCGAAGAGCAAGATGCATATTCACATCATCAAATCCGGCGTGATAGCTAAATCTACCTACTGGTCCAGCAGATTTCGATTTTATTACTGTTGGAGTTTTTCGCAGTTCATTCTTCGCTGCTAGTACCATCAAATCTTTCAATCGGCAATTACATACCAAAGAATTACCAGATATACCCAAAAAAGAAATATTAGCAAAATCCGTCATCATATCTTCTGAAATTACATTGATATTATTGTTCAAGATCTCCAAAAATTCTAAAGAAGGTATACTTGAAAATACCGTTTCAAACCAACTGCTTATTCTGTTATGACTTAAATCCAGCACTTTTAATTTGTCTAAAGTCTTCGCTATATTTTTTCTGACGTTCACTATTTCATTTCTGACGAGTCTCAAGATCTCCAACTTTCGAAAATTTTCGAAATAATCGAAATTAGTTAACCCAATATCGTTGGCGTACAAAACTTCCAATGTCGACTCCAATCCATGAAGCGTACTAAAACTGGACAGAACATTATGATTGCCAGACAAATCTAATATTTTCAAAGAAGTTGACTTTAAGAAATACTCTCCAAATCTTATAGGACCAACGTGACATAAAGACAACCTTTCCAAGCTTCTCCCCAAATTTCTCAAAGCAGCAATGTTTCTCTGATTCATCTTTGTATGAGAGAAATCTAATGACTTCAAACTTTTAAGCGGAGAAAATACATCAGCGTTGTCAATAAGCAAAGTTTTTGCAATACCGTTTGTGTCAAGTGCAAAATTCCTGCTTATATCTAAGTGAAGAAGGTTTCCAAGACCAAGAAAGGCGTTCTCTTGTATCAGATGGATGATGTTTTCGCCTAAGTAAAGGGCTTCTAATTTTCTCATGTCTTTAAAAAAGGCAGCAGTCAACGTCTCGATCCCGCATGCGCGAAAATCTAACTCTTTCAAGGCATCAAAAGTAACTCCAATGAGGCCATCAGACCATATGGCTACATCTGTAATAAAAAAAGGTTTTTTGATGTACTACTCACGTGACCACTTTGCAGAAAAAATCGTGTGCACGCGCATCGTCCCGGCGCGAACTAAACCCATGTAACTGAAGGCGCTAGGCTGTAATACTGCATGAATCTGATGCATTGCATGACAGATTGAGTATAAAAATATCAACACCATATACTTAATTGACAATTTCATTCAAAGAATCAAAACATAAACGGTTCAAAATGTCAACAGTTCAGAATATCAACGACTTACTTAATCAATGACTTACTTTTATACATATGATTAAAGTCATGGATGTGATATGTCGTTGATAATATAAACTGTTTACATTTTGAACCGTTTTGATTCTTTGCGATTTCTTTTTTAAGAAATTGGGCTTATTTAGAATAAATTAAATAAAATCGACTGGCGGCGTTTGTTGGCTCATGTCAGCCCCACAAATTCTAATGATACATAGTTACTTCCGCAAAAGAAGAAACAAAATTCAGCTTACCATCACTCTGTCGGACCCCAACAACCACTTCCCTAGCACTCGTCGCATTCAACGTCACATCATACGCTTCTCCAGTAGGGCTGATCTCTAAGAAGTTGTTCCCGTAGAACGAGAGGTACTCTATAGTCTCTGATATGGGTCTCCCATCAGCGCCTGTTATCATGTCGAAGAACTGAAAGTAATCATCATCATCACCAGTCGTTTAATGTTCCCATTGACGACTCTGTATGAAATATACAGGGAGAAAAAAGCAGCCCTTGACGAGTTTCTTGCCGGTTCTTCTCGTTACAAGGTCTCCCGCTTAGGGCGCGCGATCCGATAGCGTAGCTTCTTTGACATTCACAAGTGCTTGTAACAGCCTAGACTGAATAAATGAGCTTTGAATTTTGAATTTTGAATTGCTAGTGCTCAAAAGGAGGTAGTGATGGGATATAATATTTTAGTGTCAGAATTAAAGTTTCTACCATTTTGTTTAGCAAAACAACATGAAAAGCAATAGGTCATTCATCATTCTCCATTAGGTTATAGCGCATTCGCCATGCAATTGTGACAGTTAAGCAACTTTCGCAAGAGTTGGTCATGAAATCGGTGACCAAAAATGTTTTTATCTCGAGCTCCTCTTTGCTTCGGAAGGAGAGCCGTTCCACTTGCAGACTGCATTTGCAATCTGCGTTGGGTCGGTCGTGGCACATCACCCTCCAGGATTGATAATCCTTGAATATAAAGGCGCTACGCCCCAACAATCAATTTTCCATCCACCACCATCATTAGTTTTTCTCACCTTCGGCACCCTTGTGAGTCCGCAGCGAGCCATACTCATGTACCTAATAAGGTGTCCAAAAGTGGCTCGCGGGCCAGAGTTGTGCAGCACATAGATGGGGTTTGGAATCGATGACAGGTCCAGCGACTCTTCGATGTCTGAAAATAAAGAACAACAACAGGATTTTTTTTTCTTTTTATTTATTTATTTAGAAAACCAACAGTGTTACAAAAATTACTTAACAATAATATATATAATATACCAGTAAGACCAATTACAGGTTTCCTTTATATGTAATAGTACTTTTTACAATTTATGACAAACAACGGCATAAAGAGGAAAAAAAAAACATCCAAATTAAAACAAAATCAATAAAAGAGCACTATGCGCTTAATCTAGGTACTTATGATTGTGAATGTGCGTGTGCGTATATTTGTATGTCCGTATGTGAAAGCATGTGTGTGTGTGTGTGTGTGTGTGTGTGCGTGTGTGTGTGTGTGTGTTTGTCTTTGATTGTCTGTATAACTTTGTGTTTCTGTGTGCATTAGACACATAATTCATATCTATGCCAGCCGTATGGCATCGAATAGAGTAGAATAGAACCATCAACCCCCCACCTGATTATTTGACTAATGTCTTGCCTGTGGACAAAGAAAATAGGCAACAGTGTTTTCCAATTAAAACAGTCTATAAGCCAGTGAGTAACAATCAATTAACCGATCTTGTCAGTGAGTAACAATCAACTTACCGTTTTTGCCAATAAGTAACAATAAAATAACCGATCTTGTCAGTGAGTAACAAACATTTAACCGATCTTGTCAGTGAGTAACAATCAAATAACTGATCTTGTTAATGAGTAACAAACATTTAACCGATCTTGTCAGTGAGTAACAATCAACTTACCGCTTTTGCCAGTGAGTAACAAACAATTAACCAATCTTGTCAGTGAGTAACAAACAATTAACCTATCTTGTCAGTGAGTAACAAACAATTAACTGATATTGTCAGTGAGTAACATTAAATTTACTGATATTGTCAGTGAGTAACAAATAGTTAACCGATATTGCACGTGAGTAACAAACAATTAGCCAATCTTGTCAGTGAGTAACAAACAATTAACCGATCTTGTCAGTGAGTAACAAACAATTAACCGATCTTGTCAGTGAGTAACAAACAATTAACTGATATTGTCAGTGAGTAACATTCAATTTACTGATATTGTCAGTGAGTAACAAACAGTTAACCGATATTGCACGTGAGTAACAATCAGTTTACCGATCTTGTCAGTGAGTAACAAACAATTAACCGATCTTGTCAGTGAGTAACAAAAAGTTAACCGATATCGCCAGTGAGTAAGAATCAGTTTACCGATCTTGTCAGTGAGTAACAAACAATTAACTGATTTTGTTAGTGACTTACTCCGCTGATGCCACTTAGGTTAATAGCAATGTCGAAGATTGACTATTCAGTCATTGTGTATTAGTTATCTATGAAATAGAAAGGTGAACTCACCGATTTTGTCTGTGAGTTTCCCCTGCTCATCGACCCACGACTGTACGTCTGTCATGTAACCGGTGAGACATTTGGGGGGCGCATTGCCTTGTTGTGCAGGCTTCACAATCAAGAACACACTGGAAGTAAAAACCGCGCTAAGTTTCAATGATGAGGCGATCGCGACAAGTTTTACAGGCGGGGCATACGCGCACAAACGTTTTAAAATTGCAAAAAGCTAAAACAACACAGTCTTACTACTCAAATAACCAACATTCTATGCGTTTGAACGCTACGCTTACTATTAAAGCTTTAAAATAAGCAGTAACTATAATATTCCTTGTACATTGGTGAGATGGCGCTGGCTTGCAGCGTAAGAGTTGATATACTAGGAGAAATTCGACGTTCCCACTAGTGACTCGGTAGCTCAGCGGTCAGAGCATTGGACCGGATATCCAAAGGTCGCGGGTTCGATTCCCGTCTGAGAACATGATCTGGTGCGAATCGTATTTTTTCTAGTATATTATTTGGTATTGTATAAAATAGCATTGTGAATGCTAAAATCTCAAAATTTAAAAATTATATAGCTTTCTCATCTTAATCAATTGTTTAAAAATATCTGGAAAGGTATTCAATTGATGTCGAGGTAATTCCTTGTACATTGGTGAGATGGCGCTGGTTTGCAGCGTAAGAGTTGATATACTAGGAGAAATTCGACGTTCCCACTAGTGACTCGGTAGCTCAGCGGTCAGAGCATTGGACCGGATATCCAAAGGTCGCGGGTTCGATTCCCGTCCGAGAACATGATCTGGTGCGAGTCGTATTTTTTTTTCTAGTATATTATTTGGTATAGTAACTATAAAATTGTCCGTACGTGCCGTAAGTCTGTCAACTCAACACAATAAACCAGTCTGTGATTTACATTAGCTTGCGACATGTGATTTAATCGTCTTTTGTTCATATTTAATCTTAAACGTATAAAATGTTGGCCATATGAGTAGTGACCTGTCCCCGGTCATACATCAATTCTCTTCCCTAATTCAAATAGCAACATTTACACTCATATAAAAGCTATACAACGTGTTACAAAAGTACCCCTAATGCCAAAAATTAATTACGAAAATATCAAAATGTATGAAACAGCTGATTTTTTTTTCGCGATATCAGAGTTGGTCCCATAGTAAAAGTTGTTCAGTTTGATGGTCCCTATCTACCATATTCGGCATTAGGGGTACTTTTGTAACACCTTGTATACACTATGTTGAGCGTAGAGTTAATGAAGTATGGAATATGGGTTGTAGGAAAATATAGAGGATTCGAAAGTACTTAATAATTAAGTTTATTTAAATAAAAAAATTGTTTACTCGTTTGGGAATTCTTATGAGCTAATATATTTAGAGCTTATTTTCATAGTAAAATTAAAATTATTGACAACAAAGAGCTAGATAGATAAGGTTCTAATACATTTTTAATGTCCCCACTGCTGGGGCACAGGTCTTCCTTATACCCATAAGAAATAAGGAGGATGGGCCATAACCCACCACGCGGGCCCAATGCTGATTTTGGCTGATGCGGATTGGTGGGCGTTAATGACTGCAAATGCAGCTGGGACCAACGGCTTAAAGTGCCTTCCAAAGTACGGAGGAGCTCAAGATAATATATTTTCGGTCACCCATCCCATGACAGACCTTTATGTAAGTTGCTTAACCTCCGTAATCGCAGGGCCGGTACTACTCCTCAGTACTTACTTATCTATAGAATATTAATAATGTTATACTGTATAGATACTGCTACTTACACACTGTGTATTGCGCCATTATGTTTTCCTAAATATATTTTACATAAGTATTAATAATAAAAATCTTTTAATAAACAAATACAGATCCAATCGCCACAACTGATAAGCTAAAATTAAGTCATGTCTTGATAAATAATATACCTAGTTACCTAGTTTTAGTGGGATCCCTTTTTCGCATAATGGTTTTATACCTAATTGGATTTGGCATATTTTTTTTTCATAGTAATACTTTAGCATAATTGTTTTTGGCATACTATTTATATTAATTAGTTATTAGGCATATTGTCTATTCGCCTTATATTATTTAGACGACAGAAAAAAAAATAATGCACTAGGTAGGTTAGGTTAGTGTTTTGACCACTCACTCGATAATGCTTGCATTATGCGTGTTTAAATTTATGCTTAAACATGAGTATGCATAAAGTAGTTATGCTTAAAATATGCATAAGGTTATGACTAAGTAATATTATGCGTAAACATCATTCGGCGAAATCATATTATGCTATGACATATTATGCCTTAAAATTTTATGCAAATATATAGGGAACCAGTTTTAGCCCCCTACTCAAATGGCCGAAATTCCTACCTACTTAAGATCTCATGTTGAATATTGATCTGGCGCCCGTCTTTGAGTATCAGTAGGACAATCGATCATAATTACTGATTAGAATAATACTAATAATTCGATTTATTAGCAACAATCAAAAATCATACTTACATCAAAACCAAAACGATAACCATCTTATACCACTCGACTATTATATTTCCAAAACCCTCATTTCATTATACAAACAGATATTACTACATTACATTTTTATTGTCACTATCAGCAAGTTGACGGACCAAAAACAGTTTGGATACCACGTGCGTGCAAAACATTTTTTTAAACAACTACTTTAGTGTTATATTTTTTAAAAATCACTATCACTGCTTTTTCCTGTTGCGTATTTTTAACCAATAATAGAAAGTTTTTTTCAAGGTGTTGTATGCAAAAGTAAGTTTAATGTCAACTGATTGATAATGTGTGTACTTGATTATTTGCAGATGATAATGGGTATCTTATCGATGTCGCAGCCAACTAGCTTAATCAGTCGTTCAATGAACGGCCTAGCCTTTTCATTAAATGGCGCCGTTCAATGAACGGCCTAAATGATATCTAGCTATCTAATGAGATGGCTAGGCAAATGACTTGGCGTTCAATGAACGACGAATGATTTGACGTTCAATGAACGGCCTAGCCTTTTCATTAAATGGTGTCGTTTAATGAACGGCCTAGTATTTTCATTAAATGGCGCCGTACAATGAACGGCCTAGCCTTTTTATTAAATGGCGCAGTTCAATCAGCGGCCTAAATGATATCTAGCTATCTAATTACATGGCTAGGCAAATGAATTGGTTTTGTAAGGCGGTATACAATGATACTGTCACAAGTTTAAATATGAATTTGATTTGTGTTTTTACGACCTAAGCATCTGCCAGCCCGTTAATAAAATATTGTATTAGACGCATTGGCTGAATGTAATTTAAGCCGGTGATTAAGCGGCGCTGTTCAATTAAATGACTAGGCCGTTAATTGAGTGGCTGATTAAATCATTTGCTGCGACATCGATACGCTATTACTTGCGTAGGTTTTGATGTGCTCATCAATCTGTTTACTATCATATCTATAAGTATTATAGATTATATTATTTTTACCTTCAAATGCCTACAAGTGTTTTATTGCGTTTCAAACTTATCGGCTGGCTGGCGGCTGTGAAGTTAGCCACTATGCGCGTGAACGTGCCCCACTACTCGCCTCTCCCACCCACTTAGAGGGCGCTTACACAATCAGTCTGCCGCAAGTCAGTAGGTTATTAACCAGACTGATGAATGGGCTGGCGGCTGACTAATTGTGTAATTTTGACGACCTCCGTGGTCGAGTGGCTTTGTACACCGGTTTCCAAGGTGTCGCCATCTCTGAGGTCCCGGGTTCGATCCCCGGTTGGGACAATTTAGAAAACGAACTTTTCTATATTGGCTCAGTTCTGGGTGTTTGTAGTACCACCGTTGTCTCTTTCCATAACACAAGTGCTTTAGCTACTTACTTTGGAATCGGAGCAATATATGTGATGTTGTCAAATATTTATTAATTATTTAAAAAAAAATCCCTCTCCAGCCTAACCAGACTGATGAATGAACTGGCGACAGACTAATTGTCTAATCTCCATCTTACATCGAAATTGTGTACTGCGCACATCGAAATAATTCGATGACTGCACATTGTCTCGCTGGATGCAATAAATTATCTAAATATCTTTTTCGGCTGCCCTTCAGGCAAATAGCGGTACCGTATTTTAACGACAGTGTCAAAATATGTCGCTTTGCTCCCTAGGAAACCACGCCGTTATGTTTACATAGACAACGTTCCAGTGACGTCATTACTACTACCACTTATGTGACGGTACCGAAATCCTAGGAAACGTGAAAGAACTAACTCTTAACTTAATTGACAATGCTATTTTTATATAAATATATTCGTGTCACGGAATTAATCTTGTGACTCGGTAGCTCAGTTAGAAGAGCATTCCAAAGGTCGCAGGTTCTTTTCCCGTCTGAGAAAATGGTCTGGTGGCGAGTCGTATTTTTTTCTAGTAGGTATATTATTTAGTATTAATTCGACTACAAATTCCTATAATTTTTTTTTAGTGCAGCTTCCCAAACGCCTTCAACCCATGAAGTTCCAAGTACAGTACCGCGCCCCCTCGCCGCCCCCACCGGGGGTCACGCGGACCCCCGAGGAGATCGAGCACGAGATCAAAAAGACGGAAATGGCGTATGAGAAGTTGGCACTTGTGTTTATAGAGTAAGTAAGCCGGAAATATACAAGGTGTTACAAAAGTACCCCTAATACCGAATATGGTATATAGGGACCATCAAACTGAACAACTTTTACTATGGGACCAACTCTGAAATCGCGAAATAAAAATCAGCTGTTTCATACATTTTGATATTTTCGTAATTATTTTTTGTATGAAACAGCTGATTTTTTTTTCGCAATCTCAAAGTTGGTTCCATAGTAAAAGTTGTTCAGTTTGATGGTCCCTATCTACCATATTCGGCATTAGGGGTACTTTTGTAACACGTTGTATTTATCGGAAGCGGCTGATGGACGCGGCTTATAGGTAGGTACCGGTCTATAAAAATACACTGAGGTGTGCAACAGCAAAATAGTGCGCTGGATGTTTTGCACATGCACATTCTCAAACATTTCTTTTATTTTTAAGACGCATAGTTTTCGACTTTTGATGAAAAATGTAAAAAAAAATCGTTCCACCCTTCCCCTCGTCGCCGAAGTTGCATAGAGAAAAATCTGAAATTATTCTATGTAATATAAGTTTATGTAGGTAAATATTACATGAAAAATAAATCGATCTCTTTAAATAGCACACTTTTTCAGAAATCATCAACAAAAATTACTTCAGTTCCACTATCGGTCAAGAGATGGCGCTGGCCTAAAACTGCAATATTTTACACCGCAGTGTATACATTTATTTATTATATGATGGTACGAAACCCTCGGTGCGCGAGACCGACTCCCTCTTGACCGGTTTTTGAACTTTATTTAAGCTTTCAAAGGAATTACCTTGTTCTTTTCCACCAGTTTTGTTCTTTTCCACCAGTTTTGTTCTTTTTCACCAGTTTTGTTCTTTTCCACCAGTTTTGTTCTTTTCCACCAGTTTTGTTCTTTTCCACCAGTTTGCCCCAAGACGTGATGTGGACGGAACCTCCGGTGGTCTGCCAATGGCAAGAGCCGCGGAAGCTGTGGACCAGCAACTATGTCAACGATTACAGGTTCAACGAGGACAAACTGACGCTGCAGTTCAGGACTGGGGTGCTATGTGAGTAATATATGGAATGCTCAACCACGAAAAAACTGGGTGTGTTTTTTACTTACCTACTCCACCGCGTTATCGTTAACCTAAGTTTGTATAGGATTGGTGGTATGGCCTATAGGTATCTACAATGCGATTAAATTGATAATAGACAGTATCTGCAGCAACTTCAGAGTTCAGAGCGCTTGTGGTACAAAACGACTATCTCACTCTTTTGCGACAATTAGAATACACAATTTCCAGCGTGCGATATCTAGTCTGTCTTGAAAACCGAAGCGCTTCATTTTCTGTCCCGTAGCTCTGTCTCAACTACTTCTTGTTCTTTGGTCTCAATCCATTTGATGACATCCCTCGTGCGCTGGCTCGACTGAGTCAGCCGCGAGCAGTAGGCTAATATAAAAGTTTAGGCGTGGAGTGAGACCACTTACTGTGGTGAGACCCTCCTGATGTTACAATTACTACTTATAGTAGGTGTACTGACCTGACTTGTGATTTTCTTGTACCTATACAATATGTAACAAAAACTCTGTCCGATCCGTGAAGGGGTTATCAATCCGCTTTGATTAATGAGTAAACATTTTTTTCCCTGGGTAAAATAAAATAAAAAATGGGGAACTCACATTGCAACACAGACAGCGGAATGACCTTATAGTGACGTTATGACGTTTTACTACTGTGACAGGGATGTTACTCATTGAAAATTTCCCACGTTTCGGGGAGATTGGGGTACTAAAGGTCCGTCAAAAGGTGTAAATTAAATTACGACAGAATTTTCATTATTAGCAAAAAAAGATTTTTTTATAATTTTCTTGGTGTACCAATTATGCCCCTTTCGGATCTGACAGGGTTTTTGTTACATACATATTGTCTAGTATTTATTTAAACTCTTATTTAGTTGACATTTTGATCCAGGGCCCATCGGTATAGCGGCACTCCGGTATGGCAATATGCCGTACCAGACCTGGGACTTGAAGCCAGATCCTCAGGGGTGGGTACAAGACAAATATTTGATTCCACCAGTCACCAGTCGATTTTCATACAAACGAGGTAACTTTGAAGCCTTGGTTCACCGCCAAGGATTGACCTAGCTGTGATCTGATGATGGCCATCCAGGGAGTGAATGGAGGAGATTAGGATCGCTATACACACTATACACACAAGGTTGTGTGGCATCGTTGTGGAGATCCTTGGGGGAGGTCTATATACCCAGTATATTGGGTGTCGTGTGGCTGATATATGGCCGCATACTCAACGTCACTCAACTTTGAGAGGCTCTCAAACATCGTCCAGGGGCCGTAACGCATCAAACTTCGGAAGTCTGCCGGGCTTCAAATTAAAACAGATAAATCGAGCCCCAATCGGGCCAAAATGGCGAACCCCAATTCATGATGTCACACGAACATCGATATCTCCTAAATAACTTCGGCGAATAGTACAATACGAAACTCCTTACTTCGATTTATCTGTTTTAAGTTGAAGCTCGGCAGACCCGCCGAAGTTCGAAAAGTTAGTCGGTAGGGTCCCTGGCGCATTAAATGACAAAGACACGACAAAGTCAGCATGATGTTTGTTTCTCTCAAAGTTGAGTATCGTTTGAGTATTCGGCCAATAATGTCACTGTTTCTTGTCCCGCAGTAAAGGCGTGCTAGTGACGGTGACTGGCGTGTGCGTGACGGCGACGTTCCTGTGCGTGGGCTCGACGGTGCGACTCAAGTGGATCGCCAACGCACCCACCTCCGCGCTAAAGGAGCACTTTAACAAGCCGTTCAGTATTAAGAGGTTGGCACAGGTACATATTTTTTCTAGACTAAACTAAGTAGGTACTTGATACAAATAAAGCCTTAAATTAGGTACCTTATTTGAAATGCTTATAATTTAATTAACACTCTACACTCGGGCTGGTTATAGTGCGTGTGTGTATGTGTCCATGAAGTATTTTCCCGGTTGGATTTATTTATCTAGGTTTTCTAATGTATAGGCCTCGAGTATCTTAGTTGACTTTGACTTTGAATTTTGTTAACTTGGATTTCTGATAATGATTCGATGAGCGCCTGTAAAGGTTTACATGAACATTTTTGACTTGACTTTGACCTCAACTAAGACCACTAATTCTTCTTCACTTTCACTCTTCACTCTCTATATTCATTCTCACTCTTTGTAACTCTTATCTGCCTACTATTCTTCACTCTCACTAAATTCGTCACTTACTTTTTTCATTGTCAAAATCACCTGACGTCACTTTCACTTCTTGTCGATCTCATTGCTCGTCTCTCTAATTTGTTGGCCTTAGAGTTTGACCTCAATTTTACTGACCTTAACACTGACCTCGATCTTGATTAAGCCCCTCTCTGACCCCTAATATAAGTATTTTTCTTACATTACATTTTTGTCCTCAAATCTAACCTCGACCTTGAAGTTCAGGTTTCGGTACCCTTGTCATCATTCAACCCACAGATAATGCGCGAAGCAGCGTGCGACTTCTTCCCCGACTTCGACGGGTACAACCACGTCGAAGGCTCCTGCCCCAAAGACTGGGTGGCGGAGCGGCACAACTACCACGCGATGGCGTTCCTGTCGCGAGCTTATAACTTCCAATGGAGCAGGTATCTTACTCTTTTTCAGTCTCACTCCTCGTCACTCTAACTACTCGCCACTCAACTACTCGTCACTCTTGTTTCTCGTCATAACTACCATACGATGGCGTTCCTGTTGCGAGATTATAACTTCCAGTGGAGCAGGTATCTTAGTTTTTAACTCTCACTTCTTGACACTCTAACTATTCGTCACTCACTACTCGCCACTCTCACTTCTCGTCATTCTCACTCCTCCTCCTTACTCACTACTCGCCACTCTAACTTCTCATCATAACTTTCACTCCTAGTCAATCAAAACTTTGCATAAAACAGCAGAATGATGAGTTGAGCGGCATCTTTTAACCGCACCGAATAATGCAGCAGCTGAGCAGACCTAAACAATTTAGTAATCTATGCCTAATCTACGGAGTTAGCCATACCTGGTGATTGGCTATACCAACTATATTTTATTCGTAGATGGAATGCAACTGCGGGTAGCCGAAATATTATAATACAGATGCGAGAGGCAGTCGACAAGAAGCGAGAGGTATGATTTCTTTATTCAAATAAATTTAATAATTAAGCACTTTTGAATAAATAATTAAACCAATAACAATATACTAAATATAAAAAAAAAACTAAAGCAGATTAAAGTTGATACCGTTGCTGCAAATTGTCCACGGTTTATTAATGTTATATAATTCCTTAGGGTAAACTTCAATTGCTACATGTAACCCCTACGCAAGCGGCCATTTTGAAATGCAACGAAATGGTGCAGGAGTTTAATATGGAGCCTATGATGGGTTTTCCAGTAAGTGTTCCTAAACTTAACAGGCCATTATAGTAGGTATTTATAGTACACACGACAGCACCTCAGACTACAACGTGTTACAAAAGTACCCCTAATGCCGAATATGGTAGATAGGGACCATCAAACTGAACAACTTTTACTATGGGACCAACTTTGAAATCGCGAAAAAAAACATCAGCTGTTTCATACAAAAATTAATTACCTACGAAAACATTAAAAGGGATGGTAAAAGTTGTTCAGTTTGATGGCCCCTATCTACCATATTCGGCATTAGGGGTTATTTTGACGACCTCCGTGGTCGAGTGGCTTTGTACACCGGTTTGCAAGGTGTCGCAATCTCTGAGGTCCCGGGTTCGATCCTCGATTGGGTCAATTTAGAAAACGAACTTTTCTATATTGGCTCAGGTCTGGGTGTTTGTGATACCACCGTTGTCTCTGATTTCCATAAGTGCTTTAGCTACTTACTTTGGAATAGGAGCAATATATGTGATGTTGTCAAATATTTATATTTATTTATTATAATAATTATTATATGTAACACGTTGTATACATGTGATATGTATTGCAGTTCTACCCGGATCTATTCACCCTGAACATGTCATACGGCTCCGTAGACGCCAGGCGAGCTACCTTCAACATGAAATACAAACTAGTGGAAACAGTGTTCAATTTATTACAAGAACTCAAATTGTGCAGTTTCTCGTAGCTTAAGGAAATGCAAACCTTTTTTTTATTCATACGAACCATAGTTTTTGTAACATCAGATTGTAGTCTTTAGATTAAGGAAATTCAAAACCATAGAGTATATTGTGTCATCAGATTCTAGTCTTTTTTATATTTGTTATTTTGTAAGGAACACCTGATTTAATTCAGTTTAATCACTGTCGGTTTAATAAACAAATAAGAAAAACCTAATCTTGAGTCTTGTTAATACTGAAGGGAGCATATGGAGTCCACTAGCGCCGCCAGACAAGAAAAAATCACTACAACGAAATAACTAGGTATGTTTAATAAAATTCAGAAAAATATAAAAACTAGTATTAGTTAACTAATTATGTATGCGTTTATTCTTAGTTGAAATGTGTTTGTTCAGTTAAAGTGGCCACTCTAGGCGATAATCCAACTACACTAACCACAGACAATACAAACAAACATATTTAAACCATATGAACGCATACAAAAATCTTTTTTTTAAATTTTATTAAATTTGGAATGATTTTTTTTTGGTTGGTGGCGCTAGTTGACTCACGATGCACCCTTCCCTAGAACAATCCATCCATCCCCATTCCGTAACACTATCTCTAATCCGGATCACATCCATAGTCATCATTCCACATCTCTATCCCCATTACCCATATCTATCACCATTACCCAGCTCTATCCCCTACTCAGCTCTATCACCATTACCCATCTCTATCCCCATTACCCTCTATCCCCATTACCCATCTCTATCCCCATTACCATCTCTATCCCCATTACCCATTTCTATCCCTATTACCCATATCTATCACCATTACCCATTTCTATACCCATTACCCATCTCTATCCCCATTACCCATCTTTATCCCCATTACCCATTTCTATCCCCATTACTCATCTCTATCCCCATTACCGATTTCTATCCCCATTACCCATCTCTATCACCATTACCCATAGCTATCACCATTACCCATCTCATCTCTATCCCCATTACCCATCTCTATCACCATTACCCATATCTATCCCCATTACCCATCTCTATCCCCATTACCCCTCTCTATCCCCATTACCCATCTCTATCCCCATTACCCATCTTTATCCCCATTACCCCTCTCTATCCCCATTACCCTCTCGATCCCCATTACCCATCTCTATCCCCATTACACATCTCTATCACCATTACCCATCTCTAACCCCACTACCCATCTCTATCCCCATTACCCATCTCTATCACCATTACCCATCTCTATCCCCATTACACTCTATCCCCATTACCCATCTCTATCACCATTACCCATCTCTATCCCCATTACCCATATCTATCACCATTACCCATTTCTATACCCATTACCCCTCTCTATCCCCATTACCCATCTCTATCCCCATTACCCATCTTTATCCCCATTACCCCTCTCTATCCCCATTACCCTCTCGATCCCCATTACCCATCTCTATCCCCATTACACATCTCTATCACCATTACCCATCTCTAACCCCACTACCCATCTCTATCCCCATTACCCATCTCTATCACCATTACCCATCTCTATCCCCATTACCCTCTATCCCCATTACTCTCTATCCCCATTACCCATCTCTATCCCCATTACCCATCTCTATCCCCATTACCCTCTATCCCCGTTACCATCTCTATCCCCATTACCCATCTCTATCACCATTACCCATCTCTATCACCATTACGATAGACAGATACGATAGATAGATATCTACGAAAAATTACGTGTATGAAGTTTAATTAAAATCGGTTTATTCATTTCGATAAATAAGGACTTGAAAGTTTGTATGAATTTGCGTTTTCTCCTAAGGCAGAAATAATAAAATACAAATTGTACTATAAACAAATTCTATTTATTTTACGGATAAAAAAAAACTAAAAACTACTAATAGTAAAAAAAGGAAATTGGTCTCCTTCAATTACCAAACTCCAAATAAAATGTTATTTTACAAAAAATAATGCTCTTTTACAAACACCTTTGCGTAACATATGATTGTGGCAGTTGATTTTTTATTTACATATTTTTTATTTAAGAGCACGTAGTCTGCTCACTAGCGCCGCCATTGAAAAAAACATAGCCCTTAGTGAAAGACGAAATTGTGAAATATCTCTCTGTAGTGCACTCCGAAGAAGCTTTGTTGTACTTTTTATCACTTACACAATATTTTCTAGACTGTCGTTTAGTTAGGAGTTTTATTGCTAAAAGTGACCACTTGACGCAAAAAAAACCCCATTGTTTAAGCTATAAAAAGTACCAAAAAGCTTCTTCGGAGTGCACTACAGAGAGATAATTCACAATTTCGTCTTTATTTAAGCACTATATTTTTTTTCCAATGGCGGCGCTAGTGTGCAGACTATGTGCTCTTAACAATTTTTTTAATAATTTATATCATTAATGAAATACTTTTATGCGCTATAGTACTATCTATTTATTAATGGAAACAATTCAAAAACAAACCAAAAATGTGGTTTACATTACTTTTTATGTATGAAATGTGATATTGTGAGAAGTTTTACTTAAGACTCCGGCGAACAGTGAGCCTATACAAACGTAATAGTCAATAGTCAAAATTTCTTTATTCAAATAAACTTAATAATTAAGCACTTTTGAATCGTCTATATTTTCCTAACCAACCAACATGATTTGCAATTTAAGCATAATTAACTCTTCTTGTGATGTTATTCGGATTAAGACAGTATTTGTCTAGGGTTCTATTAAATAAAAAATAAAAAAAAAATAACCAAATTCAAATTAATGCGATTTACAGTTTTGTATGAGAAAATGTAATAATCATTTATTTTGAATTGGGTAGACTCTAGACAAATACTATCTTAATCCGAATAACACCACAAGAAAAGTTAATTATGCTCGAATTTCAAATCATTTTGGTATTACGTTTGTATGGGAAGCTCACTGTTCACCGAACTCTTAAATATGCAATGCGAATTAATATAATTCTATCTAATGAATGTTGAAAATTAAAAAAACAGTAAAGACTTTTAAAAAGTTTTAAACATCAGACCTATATCTTAACTTTTTTTTTAACAGTACTATGCGCTCAAAAGTATTACGGAAGGCGTGGCTTACACAAAATGGCGGTGACACATTTGACATAATGAAAAGAACCATTAACTAACCGTAATGCCATGTTTACACGAGCTTAGTAACTTGTTACTAACACATACTGCCGTACTCAGAGACGTCAATTGAGTTTAATGTTTCATTAAAAATTGGTGCTATCTCTTTCTTTTCCATAGTGATAGTAAAAACGGTATGATACTTAATTGACGTCTCTGAGTACGGCAGTAATAACTTGCGTGGAAACATACTAAGTGCTTAGTCAGTATGTTTACATGGAAATAATAGTGTTAGTGACAAGTACTAAGCATTAGTAGCGAAGCTCGTGTAAACATGGCATAAAACATAAATAAACAGTGAATAAACTTAGAATACTTATCTAGCTCCTGCAAGAAGAGTTCGAGAAGAGAAAGAAGAGAGAGAAGAAGTTTACGGTTCACCCAAATGAAGATCAGTAACAGGTTTGAATCTAAAGTTTTATTGATATAATTATAAAAACATATTCATAGCTATGAACCCTAGTACAAGATTTTTTGAAATGAGAATTATAAGGGTTTAAAGGAAATGCCAAGCTCAATGCAATATGTGCTTTATCACGTACGACGTAAGGTTCGCGTTCGTGGCGTTCTAGCTCGTATAACTTCTCAGTTTTAAGAGATATCGTGAAAATTTCATTCACAGTTAATCATGTGGTGGCATAAGCTTTCTGATGAGCCACTAAACAAAAATCGTTACTGATCCTCATTGATTCACTCTGGTTGAAAGGCGCAGAAAGAACAATGTCCGCTTCCCACACCAGCATTGACCTGTCAAATACCTTTTTTTTTAAAGTTGATGATTTTTTAATAAAATTATATTCGAATAGTTGCTATCACCGTAAAATACTGGTATTTTTTAAATTAGGCAATCAGAGAAATACAGTGCCGGTCACATAATTAAAGACACCAGTCGATTTTCGTAAAAACGAGGTAACTTTGAAGCCTCGGTTCACCGCCAAGGATTGACCTAGCTGTGATCTGATGATGGCCATCCAGGGAGTGAATGGGGTTGATTCAGATCGCTATACACACCCAACTGATCTAATCAGCATTCTAAGTTACTCTACATAACAAAAAAAAATTAATAAATTATTTGAGATGCTTTGATTGTAGGTAATAATAATCTGTTTCAATCGAATTCAATTGAATATTGACTTATCTTCAACTCAAGTTATTCTCAACAGAAATTAATGCAATGTCACCTATTATGATATGAATGTTCTAAAACCAATGGAATTATAGTATTACCTATACTGTTCAAAAGAAAACAGTATCCACCATATAGTTTTTCATACAAAAGAACTAAGTTCTGAAGTGTATTTTTCTGATATATCTAATCTGATTATATTTGAATCTGATATTATTCGAAAGCTGTGACAGAAAACTTCCGGACTTTAGTCGAATTTTAGTAGAATTATGCCAGTTAGAACTAAAAAAAAATCGCGTATTTTTGTATGAAACTCCAATTTCTTTCTATTCTAACTGTCACGCGGCGAATAGGAGAAATTATTCAGTAAATTCGACAGTGAAGTCCGCAACTATTTAGCTTTCGAACAATATCAAATTCAAATAAAATCAGATTGAATATATCAGAAAAATACATTTCAGAACTTTGCTCTTTTATATGGAAAATCATATGGTATCCCCTATTTTCTTTTAATCAGTATATAATGTTGAAAATGATATCTGATGTGCACCAAATAGCCTACTTCAGTTTAGTGAATATTTTAATTTTTATTTTCCGCCTCCCCTATTGACAGTAGGTTATCACTAATAATCCGTAAAATCGCCATAAACATAATAATATTAAATTTTATTCGCTACAATAAACACAAAACTCACATATCTTTTGAACAAATGTTGTAATGTGATTTTGATGCGTCGAGAATCGATATTCCCATACAATGGAGATCAAATCTTAAAAAACCATAGACACATTTAAAAAAAATAACACCGATCACAGACAAAGCGATTTAAAAAAAAGGTTGGAAAGATCGATTCTCATCTATGTTAATCCAAGAATTGTTTTATGGACTCAAAACATATTAGCTTCCATATTTTAAATTCAATGGATTTTTTAATGTTACTTTCGCTTTAATATTAAATAATATTAATTGTTTATTAAAAAAGCACAATTATGTTATATATTTTTTCTTTTAAATTAAAAATGCTAATAATCTAGAAAGGTAGTAAACATTTTAATATTCTGTTCTTAATATTTACAAAGATATATGAACAACTTAATAATGCATTTGATTTCTGTGTTGCCAGATAGCCCCTTTTAATTTGTGATGGTAGTTTTCATATCTGGCAACTCTGAACGGTATTGCTATATTCAGACTTCATTCTTTTAAAAGCAAATGTTGCCATTCTATTCAAAACTAATATCAGAATGACTTTTGAATTACAATATTATTATTAGTATTTTTTTGTTAATGAAATCGAGCAAAATGTTTCTCTTTCAGTTTTACGATACGAAATATATTTTTAGGAGATTTTCTGTGTTTTCAACATTGCTATTTAAGCTTTTATTTTCTTTTATTTTTCAATAAGTAATTAATATTAGAATATTAAAAAATAAGAAAAAACATCGCTCGATTGCATCACCTTATATTAAAATATATTACATAAGCATATGTACCACAGTTTAAAATATACATAACAGATATACAATATCGAGTCATAATAATGCATTGTATACCATCAAAATCAGCTGACATCTTGTTTTTTTTATTATTTCTTAATTTAAAAACAAAATAGTGAACAAAGGCAAAGGGAGTGCTAATTTCCGAACTTGAAAAATATAACCGTTCGAAAATGGCGACCAAAAACAAGATATCAGCCAGATTGTCAATTATTGAAAAAAATAGTAGGTAGTAGTTTTTTTTATTTTATCATTTTGTTTTAAAACTTTATACAGTGTACGTTGTTCCGTGATTTTTTGTCAAACATTCACCAATGTTTGGCCAAATGTTTGTACAGTCGGCCCATGAAAATGTTGAGCGCTTTAGTAATGTGTCAAATTAATGACAAGATAAAGAGCTGACATGTGTTAGTATAACAGAAGTTTCAACATGACACGGTTCTAAGTATACTCAACATTTCCATGGGTCGACTGTACATGACATTTCCACCAACCTAGGCCAGGCGTAATAAAAAAAATACAATAGATTCACATTTTTTATCTACAATTACTTTTTTTAAATCAAATTAGAATTTACACAGGTCGTAGGCAAAGACAATTGATTTTTTTCCCTTTTTTATATAAAAATTACACCAAACCGATTACCTGATCCATATAACTAATCGATTTTCATGAAAATAACCTACATACATACATCGTGAGGTAAACTTTACATTCATTTGCCTATTGTTATTCTATTTGCACAGTTTTGGCGCTAATATTTGAACAAAACACTCAACAAGTCTTTAATAAAACAAGATTGCATTTTAAAAATTATGACATATATAAGCCTATATTCATTATGATGTGTTGATCCAATATTTGTGCCAATATCTTCAAACATAAGCCGCCAATACGCCAACCTCGTATCAAATATTGAAACAAAATTATTGTAGCGGTGTCACCCAGTGCCAATAACCAATATGGCCTTAAGCGGCCACAAATATGTCACCACTGGCCAATAACCAAATTGGTCATAATTGGCCACAAATATGTCACCACTGGCCAATATTTATACTGGCCATAATTGGCCAATATCTATACTGGCCATAATTGGCCACAAGTATATCACCACTGGCCAATATCTATACTGGCCTTAATTGGCCACAAATATGTCACCACTGGCCAATATCTATACTGGCCATAATTGGCCACAAGTATATCACCACTGGCCAATATCTATACTGGCCATAATTGGCCACAAGTATATCACCACTGGCCAATATCTATACTGGCCATAATTGGCCAAAAATTTGTCAAGTTATTTATATATCAATGCTGACAAACATTTTCAATATTTGTAGACAAAATCAACATAAAATAAGCCGTCGTTTCACTAACTACATAATATTATGTCAGATTTTTAAAGTTTTAAAACTTAGCCAAATTGAACATAGGTATTGGCTTGGTAACGACCAACATGTATATGACTGTCTCCCTATCGTGACCTCCGAATCGCGATATGATATAGCGATTTATCACGTTTAACTGTCAAAAGACAATGGGTTTTGACAGTTGAGCGTCGATAAAACTGTATATCACGCGATATACAACGTGTTACAAAAGTACCCCTAATACCGAATATGGTAGATAGGGACCATCAAACTGAACAACTTTTACTATAGGACCAACTTTGAAATCGCGAAAAAAAAAATCAGCTGTTTCATACAAAAATTAATTACGAAAATATAAAAATGTATGAAACAGCTGATTTTTTTTCGTGATTTCAGAGTTGGTCCCATAGTAGAAGTTGTTCAATTTGATGGTCCCTATCTACCATATTCGGCATTAGGGGTACTTTTGTAACACCTTGTATACCGTGTTTCAGTGGTCATGCTAGGGGGGATGATATACGGCCGAGTGCTAAAACGCTTCTCAGCTAAAATCTTTAGTTAAGATCTCCTTTACTTTAAGGAAGCTGTCAGTTTCATAGTTTCTGTCAAATCTGTCAACTTTTTGAATTTAAGGTGGCCTTAACTTTAAGATTCGTGAGTATTTGGCCGATAGCTTACCACAGAAATATTAATCACACACATATTGGCCAAAACTAAATTATGATAAACATAAAATACTTTCTGTTGGCCATACTTAAATCAATAAATCGGCCAAATTAGGGACCTTTATAGATATTGGCCATTATTGGTCACAAATTGCTTTCATATTTGCAGCCACAATAGACCAATTTCATTGTTAATGACCAGTTGAAATTATTAAATTGAAATTATATTCTTTACGGCCACGATTGGTGACCATTGTTGTATCAACACAGATGTTTAATCAGCTGTTCCTGTACATCTGTCTTACTGACATCGGCGAATTCTGTGGCGCTTTTACCTCTTTGTAAAATTTCGATTGTAGTTCTAGACTCGAGCTGTTTTAAATGATACATTAGTTTATTTTCCGGTATGGGGTGTAAGGGTCTCGCTATAGTGAGGGAAGTGTTTTTGAGTGCTCGGGCGAGTGTTTTTAGGAATCTAGACCATTGTCTCTCGTTGGATGTTGCTTCCGGAGTGTTTACGAGCAACGACGCTCGTTCTACTAAGGCGCAGACGCAGGAAAGTGTGAACTGTTGGGAGAAATATGATTGCAGCGTAAGAGTTGATATACTAGAAGAAATTCAACGTTCCCACTAGTGACTCGGTAGCTCAGCGGTCAGAGCATCGGACCGGATATCCAAAGGTCGCGGGTTCGATTCCCGTCCGAGAACATGATCTGGTGCGAGTCGTATTTTTTCTAGTATATTATTTAGTTGTATATAAAATATCTGGACAGATATTTCAATTGAATGTCGAGGTGATTCCTCACATTGATGATAACGCTGGCTTGAAGCGTGAGTGAGTTATACTAGAAGAAATTCGACGATACCACTAGTGACTCGGTAGCTCAGCGGTAAGAACATTGAACCGGACTTCCAAAGGTCGCGGGTTCGATTCCCGTCCGAAAATATAATCTGGTGCGAGTCGTATTCTTTCTAGTATATTACTTAGTAGTATACAAAGAAATAATATTGTTTATTATTCTTATTGCTTTTCTTCAGTTATTAAATATTTATAGAAAACATATTTAAAAAACATTTCTAAATTTTGAGATTTAAGCATTCCCAATGCTATTTTATATAATACCAAAAGTCACTTAGTGACTCGGTAGCTCAGCGGTCAGAGCATTGGACCGGATATCCAAAGGTCGCGGGTTCGATTCCCGTCCGAGAACATGATCTGGTGCGAGTCGTATTTTTTCTAGTATATTATTTGGTATAAATAATCCTTTTTTTTGTTTTGTTTTAACGGGAACTCACCGATGATGTGAGCGAGTATGGCGTCCTGGCGGGGTCGAATGCTTCAGCGAACATGCTGCACGACTCTAGTACTGACGACCACCCGGATGTGCCTTGAATGTACCTGCGGACAAACGACATATTTTATACAACACTAACTTTCGCCCGCAACTTATTTCTGTTAAAGCTGATAAGTTTCTTGCGCCTGTTCTTCTTGTCAGTTAAAAAAGTCTGGAACGGGTGGTAGGAAAATATAGACGATGGTGAGATGGCGCTGGCTTGCAGCGTAAGAGTTGATATACTAGGAGAAATTCGACGTTCCCACTAGTGACTCGGTAGCTCAGCGGACAGAGCATTGGACCGGATATGCAAAGGTCGCGGGTTCAATTCCCGTCCGAGAACATGATCTGGTGCGAGTCGTATTTTTTCTAGTATATTATTTAGTATTATATAAAATATAGACGATTCAAAAGCGCTTAATTATTAAGTTTATTTGAATAAAGAAATTTTGACTTGACTTATATTCTTTCCAGTCGTATGTACTTTTCTTTTCTAGGTTTATTTAACTTCTGAAAATCCATAGAGAAAATTTGACCGAGATATAAAGTATTCTATGTTTTAATCAAGGCTGTAAACTATCTGTGTGCCCAATTTCACCAGAATCCGTTCAGCGGTTTTTACATGATTGAGTAACAAAAATATAAACTATCACATTTATAATATTAGTAGGAAGTACAATACGTATCACATATACAAGATGTTACAAAAATACCCCTAATGCCGAATATGGTATATAGGGACCATCAAACTGAACAACTTTTACTATGGGACCAACTCTGAAATCGCGGAAAAAAAATCAGCTGTTTCATACAAAAATTAAAATCGAAATTATCAAAATGTATGAAACAGCTGATTTTTTTCGCGATATTCGGCATTAGGGGTATTTTTGTAACACCTTGTATACACATTTATTGCAATTTTTGGTTTAGTTTTATTTATTTTGAACGGTTCTCGTTTTTTTTTTATAAATATACTTTATTCTTTTAATTTTTTTATCACTAGTGTTGCTCCTAGTGGCGCTAGTGACGGCTTGCAGTACTTTTTAAACCATAGACTCCTCAATCAAGTATTTTAATGTTTTATATTACAATGCGATTAATTTAACAATGTACAGTCAACGCCAAAATGATCTGAGCATTAAACCTACCAAAATACCTAATCATTTAACAAAAATCAACCTTATCACGAGAGGTTAAAAACAATTTTGTTTGTTCAAAAAATTAAAGTGATCTTTAACATTTGATTTTTTAATAAATAACTTTCCCTTCTTTGTTTTTTTTTATGCAAAACTTTATAGGTGTAGTAGCGTTCAGTACTTCAGACCATAGACTCTTCCCGTGTTATTACAAAAGATTTTTAATCACTTTTTAACTAGTTAAACAGAGTTTAAAATAAAATAATAACAATATTTTGTAATAACACGGCTCAAGTTTAACGATGTTTTTACGATGACCACATATTTATTGCAATATTACTAGAGCTGTTTTATGTTTTGTTTATTTTTTTAATTTTGATATTTAAAAAAGGAACAAAATTTTAGTCTTACCTTCTATAATGCGGCGCTAGGTGTACTAGCGTCCCATCGTCCCTCCTAGCGGCGGTAGTGATCGCCCGCAGTACTTTAGACCATAGACTCCTCAGTCTAGGATGCGTTGGAGGGACTCGCGCTAGAAACCGCGCTACTAGCATCTAAAACAAAGAATAGTTGTTAACGATGTATTGCTTTTGAATGGCGGGATGTCAAAAAAAACCGCTAGGTGGCGCTGCTGTAGATGGAAACCTGTTGTAACGTGCCTGTGAGTTATGTTCCCGTGGATGAAATAAATAATGTATTTTATAGTGTATAAATTACGTAGTTTTTCATATAGAGTGGATGTAATAACAAGTGTTTTTGTTTAGAGTGGATGAATTAACAAGTGTTTTTGTATAGAGTGGATGAATTAACAAAGTGTTTTTGTATAAGGTTATTGAATTAACAAGTATTTTTGTATAGAGTGGATGAATTAACAAGTGTTTTTAAAGAGTGGATGTATTATGAAGTGTTTTTGTATAGAGTGGATGAATTAATAAGTGTTTTTGTTTAGAGTGGAAGAATTAACGAGTGTTTTTGTTTAGAGTGGATGAATTAACAAGTGTTTTTGTATAGAGTGGATGAATTAACAAGTGGTTTTGTATAGAGTGGATGAATTAACAAGTGGTTTTGTATAGAGTTAATGAATTAACAAGTGTTTTTGTATAGAGTGGATGAATTAACCAGTGTTTTTGTATAGAGTGGATGAATTAACGACTGATTTAATCACTTACCCGTCCTTTCTTGACAGTGAGTGCATGCGGCAGTCTATCCGCGTGCAGTAACCCGACAAACATGCGTTGTACGAGATCGTCCTTGTCTTCGTCTAGAAGGTTCTTTACGGGTGGCTTCTGGCAAACAGCTAGGTTTACCACCTGATACATAAATACAAATATTTATTTATTTTATTCAGGACATGATACAATAACTTAAAATCAAGCTACAAATAAAAAACCAACATCTCTTGAAATGCTGATCAGATCAGTTGGGTGTGTATAGTGATCTGAATCTCTTCCATTCACTACCTGGATGGCCATCATCAGATCACAGCTAGGTCAATCCTTGACGGAGAACCAAGGCTTCAAAGTTACCTTGTTTGTATGAAAATCGACTGGTGTCTTTAATTATGTGACCGCCACTGTAATTTGTACCATGACATGACCTTATAGAAGTTATAATTGTTGCCGTGTGTGAGAAAAAACAGGTATTTCTTATTTATTATTGTATATTTTGTATAGGTTTGTTAATACAAGGTGTTACAAAAAAAATCAGCTGTTTCATACATTTTGGTATTTTCGATTTTAATTTTTGTATGAAACAGCTGATTTTTTTTCGCGATTTCAGGGTTGGTCCCATAGTAAAAGTTGATCAGTTTGATGGTCCCTATATACCATATTCGGCATTAGGCGTATTTTTGTAACACCTTGTATATATATTTTTATTAATTTTTAATATACTTAGGTTTAATTTTATTAGGCAAGTTTGTTAAACGACCGTTTATAAACGTAACAAGCGTTACAGAATGTCAAGGGTATTTCCTCACATTGATGAAATTGCGCTGGCTTGCAGCGAAGAAGTAAAAAGTACTAGAAGATTTCGCCGCTCGCACTAGCGACTCGGTAACATAATTGGTCAGTGCATTGGGCCGGAAGCCTTTGGTGCGGGTTCGAGTCCCGTTTGAGGTGCTAAAGGTGAGTCGATTTTTTTTATTTTTTTTTCTAATATTATTTATCTTAATAATAGTTATAATGAGAACATAATAACTATTGTTTACCTGTCTTTTGTCAATAGTTTCGCACTTAGGACTCTCCTGCTTCGGCCGTCGGTGCACCGACTCGATGTTCTTCAAGAACAAGTTACACTCTTCTTCCTGATCTTCTATCTCCTTCTGTGCCGCTTCTAGAAGCTTCTGCTTCTCTTCTCTTTCCTGGTAAAGAAACATGAAACACATGGACAGTTTGTAAATGTTACTATTTACAAAGAAATAAAACACTCGTTACTTATACTTTAACGACCTCCGTGGTCGAGTGGCTTGTACGTCGGTTTTCAAGGTGTCGCCATCTCTGACGTCCCGGGTTCGATTGCCGGCTTGATCGATTTAAAAAACTAACTTTTCTATATCGGCTCAGGTCTGGGTGTTTGTAGTGCCACCGTTGTCTCTGATTTCCATAACACAAGTGCTTTAGCTACTTACTTTGGAATCAGAGCAATTGAAATTGAAATTGAAAATTGAATTTAAATTGAAATTGATAAATTCTTTATTCAAATAAGCTCACATAATAAGCATTTTTAAATCGTCAATTCTTTTATCCTACCACCCATTATGACGTATTTTAGCTGACAAGAAAAATGGGCGCAAAAAACTTATCAGCTTTATTAGAAGGAACGATATTTACAAATATGTATATCGTTTCCAGACATTACATTCATACATGTTACCATTAACATAGATTCATAAATAAATAACATTATTTAATTACCTCATTTCTACTGAATCAATTTACAGGCGTCAAGCTTAATGTTTGTGATGTTGTCTAATATTTAATATTTAATAAGAAAATTGCTTACCTTCAATATAAGCGCATTGGATATCGCCAGCGGGTCGTTCAACTCTTCTAATCTGAGCAGTATCAGGTACAATGCTTCAATGTCTAGTAGGAGCTGTTTGGTTCTCTTCAATTCTCGAGGGACCTGTATAGAATATATTATATTATCAATTTGACGACCTCCGTAGTCGAGTGGCTTTGTACACCGGTTTTCAAGGTGTCGCCATCTCTGAGGTCCCGAGTTCTATCCCCGGCTGGGTCAATTTAAAAAACTAAGTTTTCGATCTGGGTCTGGGTGTTTGTGATACCACCGTTGTCTCTGATTTCCATAACACAAATGCTTTAGCTACTTACTTTGGGATCGGAGCAATGCATGTGATGTTGTCAAATATTTATTTATTTATATTTATATAAATAGCATAATATTAGAAGATAATACATGTAAAGGAGAACCGGCACTCGCCACAGAAAAAATGCTTAACTTGTATACGATTGAATTTGGTCTTAAAATAAAGCCAATAAGGCCTGTATTTATACACCGCTCTCAAGATCTGTCTTATTTTTAGCGCATGTAGAAAAAAAAAATAAGTAATGTGGGATTAAATTATTTGTGATCGTATGACTGTGATGTTGAACGAATGTGCGAAAAGGAAAGGAGAGGGACGAAAGACAGACGAATGATATGACGAAAGACTGTGTGCGCGCACTCCGCTATTTTGTAGAAAATATATTAAAAATCCAGAAATATAAGTTGTAGAGGTTAATTCCTTGTACATTGGTGAGATGGCGCTGGCTTGCAGCGTAAGAGTTGATATACTAGAAGAAATTCGACGTTCCCACTAGTGACTCGGTAGCTCAGCGGTCAGAGCATTGGACCGGATATCCAAAGGTCGCGGGTTCGATTCCCGTCCGAGAACATGATCTGGTGCGAGTCCTATTTTTTCTAGTATATTATTTAGTATTATATAAAAATAGCATTGTGAATGCTTAAATTTCAAAATCAAGGTGTTTATTTCATCGAACCCGAGGCTGTACAGTAATTATGAATATTTTTTTATATGGAAACTACGGAAACAACGAGTCATTGAAAACAGTTCCGTTACCCACATTCAATTTTCAAAAGGCAGGGATTTCGGTTTCTCGATATTATACAGGGTGTTACAAAACAATCCGCAAAGCCGAATATGGTAGATAGGGCCCATCAAACTGAACAACTTTTACTATGGGACCAACTCTGAAATTAGGAAAAAAAACAGCTGTTTCATACAAAAATGAATAACGAAAATATCAAAATGTATGAAACAGCTGTTTTTTGATTTCAGAGTTGGTCCCATAGTAAAAGTTGTTCAGTTTGATGGTCCCTATTTACTACATTAGGGAAAGCGGGCTGTTTTGTAACACCCTGTATATCGCTCGTTTTAACCAATTCGTCTTAGTAAGTCACGATTTTTGGGTCAATTTTAATGAAATCTTCTTTTTTTTTTAAATCGTAAACGAAATGTTAATTTTTACTTTTAACTTTCTCGGATTAGCCGTGGTAGCTTTGCTGGGCGCGCGTTCCGGCTACCTTTACGTCAATTATCTTATAGTTACAGAGCTAGTGTCAAAATACTGCAAGTGGTATCTCAAGGCCCATCATTCAATATGATATAGTGTTTAGGGTGTACGTGAGTCAGCACCTCCTCGCAAGGCCAGGCCCCTTTCACAGACGTGACAATTGTAAATGACAATGACAACATGGTCTATGACGTCAGCCGATTTAAAATTAGAAAATATACTGATTAAACTACTCACAGACAAAGCAACGTACATCAAATTGTCATTGTAATTTACAATTGTCACGTCTGTGAAATAGGGCCCAGCAAGTGGGACACCTGGCGTCAGCACGCTTTCGAGCGCTTTGAGCGACTGCTGACTGCCTATGTTCCATGAATCTGTGGTCTGACTATTTTTTTTCATAAATTATGCATATTAATTAAGAAGTATACGAATTTTCAGCCTTGAAAAAGCTCTTGTACCGACCTCAAAATTGTGACAACTTACGTGGCGTGCTGATTTTATAGAACAACGAAGGCCAAACTATAGCGTGATTCAGCAGACAGGCAGTGCCATCTATTAGTCGCAGTGCGTATGGTAGTGGTAGTGCTAGTGATAATAGTAGTGCTAGTGCTGATGCTAGTGGTAGTACTAGTGGTAGTGCTAGTGGTAGCGTTAGTAGTAGTGGTAGCGTTAGTAGTAAAGGTAGTGGTAGCGCTAGTGGTAGTGGTAGCGTTAGTAGTAGTGGTAGTGCTAGTGGTAGCGTTAGTAGTAGTAGTATTGCTAGCGGTAGCGTTAGTAGTAGTGGTAGCGTTAGTAATAAAGGTAGTGGTAGTGGTAGCACTAGTGGTAGTGGTAGCGTTAGTAGTAGTGGTAGTGCTAGTGGTAGCGTTAGTAGTAGTAGTATTGCTAGCGGTAGCGTTAGTAGTAGTGGTAGCGTTAGTAATAAAGGTAGTGGTAGTGGTAGCACTAGTGGTAGTGGTAGCGTTAGTAGTAGTGGTAGTGCTAGTGGTAGCGTTAGTAGTAGTAGTATTGTTAGCGGTAGCGTTAGTAGTAGTGGTAGCGTTAGTAATAAAGGTAGTGGTAGTGGTAGCGCTAGTGGTAGTGGTAGCGTTAGTAGTAGTGGTAGTGCTAGTGGTAGCGTTAGTAGTAGTGATAGCGTTAGTGGTAGTGGTGGTGGTGGTACCTCGCTGGGGTTGGCGGTGCTGGCGCGGCTGGGCGCGCGCTCGGGCGGGCGGTCGGCCGCGACGAGCTCCACGTCGATGATCTTGCGAGGCGCCGTCACGCTGCCACACTGGACCATCACAAATTATTTTAACCGTTAATGCCATTGTTAGAGCGATTGACGATCACTTCAATTTCACATGTAAACGATCAATTTTCGCGTCAGTGGGCGTCAGTTACGTAAAAATTTACAATCGCAAATAATCATAACCGGAGCGCTTAACGAGTGTCTAGGGAGGAATAGAGAGACTAGATATTCAGTCTTTTTTATTCACAACGGATTAGCGCTTGTCCTTCATCTCACCTGATGTTAAGTGACGATAAGGCCGAAGGTAAAAGCGCACTACACCCGAAATCCTCACCACTGAGGAACTGGTTATCTTACCTCTTAACTGCCGGAACACAACAATTTTTAAATTGTTGTTATGGCGTCAGACCGCTGAGCTACTGACCTTGTACATTGGTGAGATGGCGCTGGCTTGCAGCGTAAGAGTTGATATACTAGGAGAAATTCGACGTTCCCACTAGTGACTCAGTAGCTCAGCAGTCAGAGCATTGGACCGGATATCCAAAGGTCGCGGGTTCGATTCCCGTCCGAGAACATGATCTGAGTCGTATTTTTTCTAGTATATTATTTGGTATTATATAAAAATAGCATTGTAAATGCTAAAATCTCAAAATTTAAAAACTGTATTTTTGTTTGATGGTCCGAAGTTGGGTTTATTCATTAACACGTTTTATAATATTACCTGTAGTTTTCCCAGTGAGTTCTCAAACTGCGCGGGCACATACGTGCGCGGCGCCGCGTCTTCGCTCGTCGAGTTGTGACGGTTCGAGTTGTGGCGTTCTCGCGTGTGGGTCTCCGGTTTGACTCCTAGTTGAGGCAAACGTGGCAAATATTAAGTTTAAAGAAAGTGTCACCTAAATAGGTTTAAAAAAAACTTCAAACACGATAAAAATCAATAAAACATTCTCCTATTTGATTCCTGGTTGGGACAATTGGACAATTATTGTATATTTATTTATTTATCAACCATTACAATTTTGACGACCTCCGTGGTCGAGTGGCTTTGCACACCGGTTTTCAAGGTGTCGCCATCTCTGAGGTCCGGGGTCCGATCTCCGGTTGGGTCAATTTAGAAAATGAAATTTTCTATATTGGCTCAGGTCTAGGTGTTTGTGATACCACCGTTGTCTCTGATTTCCATAACACAAGTGCTTTAGCTACTTACTTTGGAATCGGAGCAATGTATGTGATGTTGTCTAATATTTAATATTAATTTAATTTAATGAAGTGTTTTATTTCTAAACAATTTTATGTTAAATTAATACACAAAAATATTCAAAGGACAAAACATCACTTATTCATAAAGATTTTATTTAGTTCAACAAAATGGTCCATGAGATTTCACAGGGTTAAAACTAGTGAAATCCGGGTCAAAACCGGGTCAAATTAAAAACACGATTGCCCTGCCAAAAACGAACTAAAAAGTAAAAAGGGGTGACGTAAAGTTTTATTACTCAATAGTCAAAATTTCTTTATTCAAATAAACTTAAGACGCTGACGAACAGTGAGCTTCCCATACAAACGTAATACCAAAATGATTTGCAATTTGAGCATAATTATCTTATCTTGTGATGTTATTCAGATTAAGACAGTATATGTCTAGGTTTCTATTTAATAAAAATTCCAATATACTAATCTAAACTGTAAATCGCATTAATTTTTATTTGGTTTATTATTTAATAGAACCCTAGACAAATACTGTCTTAATCCGAATAACATCACAAATAGAGTTAATTATGCTCAAATTGCAATTCATTGTTCGCCGGCGTCTTAATAATTAAGCAGTTTTGAATCGTCTATATCTTTCTACCACCCGTTCCAGACTTTTTTAACTGACAAGAAGAACAGAAGCAAGAAACTTATCAGCTTTAACAGAAATAAGTAACGATATTTACAAACTTACCAATTACATTACAACAGGATTATTATCAACAAAGTACTTATGTGTTACATGTTACATCATTTTCACGCATTTCGGTCTTTTAGATAATCGTCTACTTTAAAATAACATTCACCCATAAGCGCCTTTTTAACATGGTTTTTAAATTCATTCAGTCAAGTCAAGTCAGGAGCCCTAGCGGCTAACTTTTCGAACTTCGGCGGGTCTGCCGAGCTTCAACTTAAAACAGATAAATCGAAGTAAGGAGTTTCGTATTGTACTATTCGCCGAAGTTATTTAGAAGATATCGATGTTCGTGTGACATCATGAATTGGGGTTCGCCATTTTGACCCGATTACGGCCCCAGGGGCCGTACCGGCTAACGCATCAAACTTCGGAAAGTCTGCCGAGCTTCAAATTAAAACATATAAATTGAGCCCCAATCGGGCCAAAATGGCGAACCCCAATTCATGATGTCACACGAACATCGATATCTTTTAAATAACTTTGGCGAATAGTACAATACGAAACTCCTTACTTCGATTTGTTTGTTTTAAGTTGAAGCCCGGCAGACTTTCCGAAGTTTGATGCGTTAGCCGGTACGGCCCCAGTTCGGGCATTTAGATTTTGGTGGAATAGAGAAACTCACATGGACCCTGAACACAATACACTCTTATTTTTTGGGCAATCGTGTAAAAATATGTGAATGCTTAAATCTCTAAATTTAAAAATTATATAGCTTTCTCATCCTAATCAATTGTTTAAAAATATCTGGAAAGGTATTCAGTTGATGTCGAGGTAATTCCTAGTACAATGGTGAGATGGCGCTGGCTTGCAGCGTAAGAGTTGATATACTAGAAGAAATTCGACGTTCCCACTAGTGACTCGGTAGCTCAGCGGTCAGAGCATTGGACCGGATATCCAAAGGTCGCGGGTTCGATTCCGTCCGAGAACATGATCTGGTGCGAGTCGTATTTTTTCTAGTATATTATTTGGTATTATATAAAATAGCATTGTCAATGCTTAAATCTCAAAATTTATAAAAGTTTTGAGATCAGGGTGACACCGCAACTTAAAATCTAAAGCTTATCATTTAAGAGTTCTATTAGCGTATAGTAGGCCTTATTGACTAAAATACACTCTTATTTTTTGGGCAGTCGTGTAAGAATATGTGGTGACACATGTTTGTAAAGTGCGCGTAAGCAAAATCGTTCTTGGCTAGCGTTCAGTCAGTCATCCCTTAATCCTCGTCTTAGGTACTCGCGCGTCTGCGTTACGCGCCCGGCAATATATCGTAAATGTAAAGTGTCTAAAAATAGATTTCAAAGGTTATTTCAATATACAAGGTGTTACAAAAGTACCCCTAATGCCGAATATGGTAGATAGGGACCATCAAACTGAACAACTTTTACTATGGGACCAACTCTGAAATCGCGAAAAAAAATCAGCTGTTTTATACATTTTGATATTTTAGATTTTAATTTTTGTATGGAACAGCTGATTTTTTTTTCGCGATTTCAGAGTTGGTCCCATAGTAAAAGTTGTTCAGTTTGATGGTCCCTATCTACCATATTCGGCATTAGGGGTACTTTTGTAACACCTTGTATAGACTGTTGTGCATAAATAAACGTTTTATTTCAACGACCCGATATTCACTCCAAACTGATAGTGACACGATCTTTCTGATGACAAAGAATAGACAAAAATACAAAAACCAAAAATAGATAACAGTACTCACCGCCGCTGTAGAAGGGGTGGTTTTGTTGATTGGCCTTGTGCGCCTCCTTCAGCCCCTCTTTCTCTTTACTCGCTTGACGCTCTAAGAATACCTGTGGACAAACATACATACATTATTTGAAATTTTGAGATTTAAGCATTCACAATGCTATTTTTATGTAATTTAGATTTAAGCATTCACAATGCTATTTTTATGTAATTTAGATTTAAGCACAGTGCCGGCGTTAGGGGGGGGCGCGATGGGGCGACGGCCCAGGGCGCCAAATTTGGGGGGGCGATTAGTGGAGGTGGGATACTTCCCCCACCAAACTAGAACGCGTGGTGGATGGTGGGGATAGCTAAGCGTTCGATGGAAGATGGAATATAGAATTCTTAATACACGTTCACATTGGTTCAGAAAAAAATTAATACTCTATTTTGATTTCTTTAAGTGGGCGCCAAAATATTCTTGCCCAGGGTGTCAGTCCCTCTAACGCCGGCACTGTTTAAGCATTCACAATGCTATTTTTATGTAATTTAGTATTACATAAAAATAGCATTGTGAATGCTTAAATCTCAAAATTTCAAATAGTTATATAGCTTTCTCATCTAAATCAACTGTTTAAAAATATCTGGAAAGATGTTCAGTTGAATGTCGAGGTTAATTCCTTCTACATTGGTGAGATGGCGCTGGCTTGCAGCGTAAGAGTTGATATACTAGAAGAAATTCGACGTTCTCACCGGTGACTCGGTAGCTCAGCGGTCAGAGCATTGGACCGGATATCCAAAGATCGCGGGTTCGATTCCCGTCCGAGAACATGATCTGGTGCGAGTCCTATTTTTTCTAGTATATTATTTAGTATTACATACATACATTTTTACTTCTATGCTCGTAAAGTTCGTCTTTATGTTGGATATAGGCTGCATAAAATCTCGACCTCCGTGGTCGAGTGGCTTTGTACACCGGTTTTCAAGGTGTCGCTATCTCTGAGGTCCCGGGTTCGATCCCCGGTTGGGGCAATTTAGAAAACGAACTTTTCTATATTGGCTCGGGTCTGGGTGTTTGTGATACCACCGTTGTCTCTGATTTCCATAACACAAGTGCTTTAGTTACTTTGGAATCGGAGCAATGTATGTGATGTTGTCAAATATTTATTTATTTATTTATAAAATCGCTTTTCATGCTCTAGTGCATAAAGTAAAATCTTCTTCTAAGTCTCAGACTCTAAGACAAAATTCATTAGAAGGAAAAAGAAGAAAGAAAAAGAAAAACAGTTGTCCTCTCGCTCCACCCGACTTCAATAGACGTGTTTTATTAATATTGATATGCGAAACTAATAATTTGAATATTATTTCATGCTTTTTAAAGGTATTTGATTTTGAAGCTGTTATTGTTTTTGGGTTTTCTGCAATATTGCTATTTAATACATTTACACGTATACAGCATCCCGCCCCCTGATTAAGTAACTTGTTGCAATCGACTCTGACAGAAATCGCAGTTACATTGCTGCTTTAGTAAGAACCAATGTGACAACTATCTTACTTAAAGCAGCAATGTAATTGCGGTTTCAATCGATTTCAATCGAGAATTGTTAGCAGAGTTACGTAATCAGCCCCGGTTGTTGTATATCTTTACGTTTAACAGTATTTATATTCTAACATACTAACACAATAAATGTGAGAATAACTCTGTTACCTTTACACACCTCAAGCATTGAACCAATTTTAATGAATTTTGGTATAGAGATAGATTGAGCCATGGATAAGGACATAGGCTACATTTTGTCACAAAAATTATCAAAAGGAGGGAAATAGGGGATGAAATATATTATATCGAAAAAAAAAAAATTTTTTTCACTTACCATGTAATAAAAATCTTGTAACATGATTAATGTGAGAATAACTCTGTTACCTTTACACACCTCAACCATTGAACCAATTTTGATGAATTTTGGTATAAAGATAGATTGAGCCATGGATAAGGACATAGGCTACATTTTGTCACAAAAAATATCAAAGGGAGGGAAATAGGGGATGAAATATATTATATCTATTTGATTGAATCAGGCATTACTTGGCGTGTATGGCACTTCTTACCCAAAAGATAAAATTCATAACTACTACCTTGTTTTGGATTTTTTTTTTTTATTGCAATCTTTCACTTTCTATAGGCCTATGAAAAGCTTTTGGATATTAGTTTTCAATTCGATGCCTTAACATGGGTAGCCTAAGTATGTCATGCTCTCTTTAATCATTTCTGCGGTGGTGTCGTGTGAGGCGGGTCGTTACGTTCCCTCAAATATGGTTGAGCGAAGCGATGGCTGGTTCATGCGTCATGCTCGTGAACGGGTGCTGCCAGTGGGAATGGGTCTGCTTCTGCCTACTTGTCTTAACGTTTATTGAATTGTATGAATAGATATATATATAATTTTTTTGTAATAGCCTAGGCTGAGCCTTAAATTTTGAATTAAGCTTGACACCTGTAATTTGATTCAGTAGAAATGAGCTAATTAAATAATGTTATTTATTTATGAATCTATGTTAATGGTAACATGTATGAATACTTTGAATGTAATGTCTGGAAACGATGTACATATTTGTAAATATCGTTCCTTCTAATAAAGCTGATAAGTTTTTTGCGCCCATTTTTCTTGTCAGCTAAAAGACGTCATAATGGGTGGTAGGATAAAAGAATTGACGATTTAAAAATGCTTGTTATGTGAGCTTATTTGAATAAAGAATTTTTCAATTTCAATTTCGAAGTCCCAAACCAATGTGAAAAGAGAAATATATGTAGCTTACTCCCGCAAAAAAGCGGGAGTAAGCTACATATATTTCTCTTTTCACAATATATTATATCGAAAAAAAAAAATATTTTTACCTTTTTTTTCACTTACCGTGTAATAAAAATCGTGTAACATGATAAATGTGAGAATAACTCTGTTACCTTTACACACCTCGACTATTAAACCAATTTTGATGAATTTTGGTATAGAGATAGATTGAGCCATGGATAAGATCATAGGCTACATTTACTCACAAAAATTTACATCAAAGGGAGTGAAATATATAATATCGAAAAAAAAAAAATTTTTTTTTCACTACTTTTTTTTTACTTACCGTGTAATAAAAATCATGTATATACGGCGTCCCAGTATTGAGCTGTATCATCTGTATGTTTAGAAGCCATTGTTTCTCCCGTTGCGTCATAAGACCTGCATATTCGTCGCCGTCGCTGCCGACGCTCCCATCATCTCCGTTCATGGTGCTAAAATGTATAAACATATAATCAAATAATTGAATCATATACAACATGTTACAAAAATACCCCTAATGCTGAATATGGTATTTAGGGACCATCAAACTGAACAACTTTAACTACGGGACCGTCTCTCAAATCACGAAAAAAATCAGCTGTTTCATACAAAAATTAAAATCGAAAAATCAAAATGTATGGTATTAGAGGTATTTTTGTAACATGATGTATAATTTAGTATTAATTCGACTACTATTCCTGTACAATTTTTTTTTTAGTGAAGCTCCCCAAATGCCTTTAGCCCATAAAGTTCCAAGTACATTAAGAATAAAGATAACATTATGAATACCGCGTAAAAAAAGGATTATGAATGTGGATAGACACGTAGATGTGGACTGTATTTAGGTAAATAAGTGAAACTCACTGGTATGCTTGTTGAGACTGAAGGCAGGGTTTATTGGACAGCAATAGCAAATGGTACATACAACTTTGTATTTGACTTAAACACTTATTAAAGTGTAAAAGTACGGGAACACAACCTGTGCAAATGGTAGCCGGAAGCGAAGAGAGAGAGCGAGAGGCGCCCCTCCAAAATGAAGTAGTGATGTGCAGTGAGAATAGTGTTGGGTAACATGCCAACAATGAATGCTAAAATCTCAAATTTATAGATATTTTTCAGTTCTTTTGGAGTATAAATGAATGTAACAATTAAGGCTCCTATATACCTCAAGTGGCGCCCTTATTTTAATTAAATTTATTGCTCGCTAAGTACATAATGTATCGAAAATTCACATGTACAGATTGAAGCTAAGGTTCTATAGTTTATTTACAAACAATAACCTCAATAAAATTTTGTTTGTTGTAGTAGTAGTTCGCAAAAGTGCTAAAACATGTGAATTTTCGATACATTATGTACTTAGCGAGCAATAAATTTAATTAAAATGAGGGCGCCACTGGAGGTATACAAGGTGTTACAAAAATACCCCTAATGCCGAATATGGTATATAGAGACCATCAAAATGATCAACTTTTACTATGGGACCAACTCTGAAATCGCGAAAAAAAAATCAGCTGTTTCATACAAAAATTAAAATCGAAAATATCAAAATGTATGAAGCAGCTGATTTTTTTCGCGATTTCAGAGTTGGTCCCATAGTATCATATTTCGGCATTAGGGGTATTTTTGTAACACCTTGTATAGGGGCCTTAAACACTACATACCTGTTACTGCTCAACGTGCCATTAAGCCTCTGATTAAACATCTGATTAGTAAACTGCTGGTTAAACAAATTCCTGTTGTTCAACATAGGGTGATGGCTAGCGTTATGATAGCCGCTGTTCATCTGCAATATCGGATGCGTATTCTGTATTATCTGTACCAGATTCTGAGAAGTTAAGTTAGACTGTGGTATTTTATTGGAATTAAACACTCTGCTCTTGGTTTTTGGGTCGATTTTTGCTTGTTTTTGTTGTGTTTTGGGTGGGGATTGTTTGCTGTTCGGTGATTGGTTCTTAGGTTGGTACTGGTTGATCATTGGTTGGGGCATCGGTTCGGGTTTTGAGGCCTGAAAAAAAAAATAATTAACAAATATTGGTAAACATCATATACTTTGCTCCGATTCCAAAGTAAATAGCTAAAGCACTTGTGTTATGGAAATCCGAGAACGGTGGAACTACAAACACCCAGACCTGAGCCAATATAGAAAAGTTCGTTTTCTAAATTGACTTAGCCAGAGATCGAACCCGGGACTTCAGAGATGGCGACACCATAAAAACCGGTGTACAAACCACAGAGAAGTTTTATTTGTTACTTTTAAAATTTACATATTTATTTAAACAAAACCTGAAAAACATTTGTAAAGTCCGTTGTTTTGATCAACTACGACACCACTGGGGTGTCATCAACAATTATTTTTGGTAATCACACTACTAGCAACTAGTGATGTGTAACATGTCATGTAGTGACAATTGATATCGTTAAATGCAAGTTTAGTATTATAACATCACTACGGTGGTGTGGTTCCCAAACATATATTGTTAAAGACACCCCAGTGGTGTCATCTAGTGGTGTCGTCGACAATACACGAGACAACTAACCAATACACAAACTTCAACACATTTATTTAGGACCTGTTTCACAATCAGAAAGTAAATTTGAGTAGCTTACTTGACAGATGACTTGACAGTTGACATGAACAATATGTCAAATCATCTGTCAAGTAAGCTACTCCGAACTTACTTTTTGATTGTGAAACAGGCCCTCAAGGGGCCGTCAAATACGTCAATTGAGCAACGATTTCACACAGTATAACTTGATTTATCGGTCCCAAAAAAATAAGTAAATAGTAGACAGTAGAGTAAATAGTAGCACACAATTATAAGTAAATAGTAGCACACAATTATGTGATTTACAGAAAAATGCAACATGAACTTTTCTCGATAGAAAAAAATCGTGAAGTGACCTCCAAGTTTGTAGTTTTTCAATGCTGTGCCAAACATTGATATCTTAAAAACCATAGCTAGCTCGTTTTGTGATTGATAAATATCATAATAATATGATTAAAACGATAATGTTTTCAACAATTTCGATATTTTTTACAATGAAAATTTCTTCCAGCGTTGAAAGCCCTCTTAATAAAATAAAAGAAAGATAATACTTACTCGAAAAGTAGGATTGTATGGCCCCATGTTGTGATTAAAATTCTGCCTCGGCATGTTCATATTGTTCATACCAGGCGGAGGAGCGGTCATCCTGGATTGGCCCATCATATGTTGGTACTGGTTCATGGATTGGCCGAACTGATTGCCGTTTGGGACCATCTGGTTTACATTTTGGCCCATTTGAGGGTTTTGCCCCATTTGAGAGTTTTGCCCCATTTGATTGAGGTTCTGGCCCATTTGAGAGTTTTGACCCATTTGCGAGTTTTGCCCCATTTGATTGATGTTTTGGCCCATTTGATTCTGATTCATTTGAGACATAGATTGATTCATCTGGTTCATACTTTGGGCAATTTGGTTTAACTGATTTTGACCCATCTGGTTAACAGAATTCATCTGATTTTGTCCCATTTGACTCATATTCTGACTCATCTGACTTTGATTTTGCATCATTTGCTGCATATTAGACTGGCTGATTTGATTCAATTGATTTTGAACCATCTGGTTGTGTAACAAAGGGTTGTTTTGCATATTCTGTGACAACCCCATCATATTGTTTTGCGTCATTTGGTTATTCTGATATTGGCCCATTTGATTCGCGGCTTGCATAAACTGGTTTACGCTTTGGCCCATTTGGTTGACATTTTGGCCCATTTGATTTATATTTTGGCCCATTTGGTTGACGTTTTGGCCGAGTTGGTTGATCATTTGGTTGGGTTGGTTTTGGCCCATTAGTTTGTTGATGTTTATGTTGGATTGTAGTTGTTGTGGCGCGAATGGTAAAGGCACGGGCGCTTGGAGGCCCGGCGGTCTTTGAAGAATTACCGGAGGAAATCGAGGCTAAGGAAGAAAATACATAAATTCAATTAGGAGCTGAATATGTCATAAACAAGTGTCAAAAATCTGACAAATTAACCGCTGAAGTCCTGAGCCCGTAGCCAATGTCACATAATTACAAATTTTCGTTATCGCTTCGCTTCGAAACATGTATGGATTTGACGTTTTAAAATTCGATTGTTAACGAAACCTTATGTCAATCCCATACATAAATAAATAAATATTTGACAACATCACATACATTGCTCCGATTCCAAAGTAAGTAGCTAAAGCACTTGTGTTATGAAAATCAAAGACAACGGTGGTATCACAAACACCCAGACCTGAGCCAATTTAGAAAAGTTCGTTTTCTAAATTGACCCAACCGGGGATCGAACCCGGGACCTCAGAGTTGGCGACAACTTGAAAACCGGTGTACAAAGCCACTCGACCACGGAAGTTGTCAAATGTAACAAATATTTGCAAATGTTACTTTGGCTAGGGGTCAGGTCCTACGATCAAGAATACCCTAGCTGGCTGTCCGGTCAGTCTAAAATACGGCCCTCGATACTAACGCTACTACTATGAATTTTTGCGGTTTGATAAGCCTACGACTTTGGAAAGAACTACTCTCGTAATTAGTTTAGTATTCTTTGGAAAGAACCACACTCGTAATTAGTTTAGTATTCTTTGGAAAGAACCACACTCGTAATTAGTTTAGTATTCTTTGGAAAGAACCACACTCGTAATTAGTTTAGTATTCTTTGGAAAGAACCACACTCGTAATTAGTTTAGTATTCTTTGGAAAGAACCACACTCGTAATTAGTTAAGTATTCTTTGGAAAGAATCACACTCATAATTAGTTTAGTATTCTTTGGAAAGAACCACACGTAATTAGTTTAGTATTCTTTGGAAAGAACCACACTCGTAATTAGTTAAGTATTCTTTGGAAAGAATCACACTCATAATTAGTTTAGTATTCTTTGGAAAGAACCACACTCGTAATTAGTTTAGTATTCTTTGGAAAGAACCACACTCGTAATTAGTTTAGTATTCTTTTTAAAGAACTACACTCGTAATTAGTTTAGTATTCTTTGGAAAGAACCACACTCGTAATTAGTTTAGTATTCTTTGGAAAGAAAGAATAAACTTAGTAGCAAACTAACCTGGTAAAAGTTCTGCGCCTGCTGTTTCTGGCGCATTTGTCTTTCAAGCTCCTCCACAGTGCACACATTCTTGAGGGTCTGGACCGGCTGTGGACAATCAAAAGTCATTTATTTCATTAAAAACCGGACAATTGCGAGTCGGACTCGCCCACCGAGGGTTCTAAATTTGTAGGTACACTCGACAGCACGTCAGCTTATAAATAAATATTAGACACATCACAAACATTGCTCCGATCCCAAAGTAAGTAGCTAAAGAACAGTTAGTGTTATGGAAATCAGAGACAACGGTGGTAAACACACACACCCAGACCTGAGCCAATATAGAAAAGTTAGTTTTTCTTAATTGACCCAGCCAGGGATCGAACCCGGGACCTCAGAGACGGCGACACCACGACCACGGAGGTCGTCGGAGTTGTCTTATACAGTAAAACTGCGAAAATAGCTTTTATTACGTAGGACATAAAGGCGGTCTCAAGGTTAACATGTATAGACTGAGGTGCCGTCGTGTGTACTTAAATAAAGATTATATTTTTTGATTTAATTACAAATATATAGTTTTCAGACTTTTCCTGTACTTAGTATAAGACGATATAAGTTGCCAAATTTCATAGTTCTAGGTCAAAGGAAAATACCCTATAAATTTTGATTCCAAATATGCATTTTTTGCGGCATAAACGGCCGTAACTTTTTTAACGTTAACTTAGAAGTATGTTTTTTTTCACATCTTCAAGGGTCTGTAGACCGGAGTATACGCGAAGACACTGAAAGGAAATCAATCGAAAATAAGCCTTAATTACTATGATACACACATATGATTGTCCGCGTGCAGGCTCTTTTGGTAGCTTGGTTCCTCGCGCGCAGTTTATTTGACATGTTATTTTCAACTGTGTTTCATAGAAATTAAGGCTTATTTTCAAATGTTTTCCTCCGAGTATCTTCGCCGCGCCTCGCCAGGTGTGCGCTGGCCCTAAGAGTTCGTGTCTCATGAGAAGCTACTAGTGAAGAGACGATTTTTTTAAGCATATTACTTAACAAAAAATGTAAAAAAATATTTCACACAAAAAAAAAACTAAACCAAAATCGGTTCATTCGTTTGGGCGCTACGATACCACAGATACACACAGACCTAGATACACACATACGCAAATACACACATACACAGATACACACATACACACACATATACACTCATACACAGATACACATACACAGATACACAGAGATACACACATACACAGATACATAGACACGATAGACTTATAACACCCCTCTTTTAGCGTGGGGGGTTAACTATAACAAGTGACCTTGGGCGGCGCGTGCGCGTGCGCGTGCGCGTGCGCGGGCGCGTCGTGGCGCCACACGGTGGAGCCCAGCGTGTGCGGCTGCCGGGAGTCCGTCTCGTCCAGCACTAGCTGCGACAGCGACGCTTCTGTGAACGACACATGCCTTCAATACTAGATTGTTAGACAACGGTCAAAAGGAACTATAGGCTATAGTTCGAGTATGGAATTGATGACTTTAAGGCTGGCCCCATACCTGCCGGTTTCATTTCACCCCGGCGAATTTCCGAAGTTCGATGCGTTAGCCGGTAGCCTCTGTTCAACTAGAACAGCGAAGCAAAGAAATGAAACCGGTAGGTCTTGGGCCAGCCTTACCCGTGTTAAACACTCTACTTTACATTTCAAATATAAGGAAAGTAAAAAAATCGTAGTTTTTCCAAAATGTTTATTGAAGTAATTTGTTTCAATGTTCAATTTTATTTCTTTCCATAGTTAAAATGTACTCTATGGCCATCGATGACTCAGCGATTAAGCTGTTGGAATGCTCCCATTGTACCCGTTTTTATTCCTTTTTTAAGAAATTGGGCTTATTTAGAATAAATAAAATATAATCGAATGGCGGCGCTAGTTGTGAGCCAACTTAAGAGATTACCTAATTACAAACTGTTTTTATTCCGTGAATGATTATCTATCCTTTAAATAATACCTACCCTTTTCTAATCTAGTCTTCCCCTTTTAAATAATATAGCAAACAAAATATGTAAGTAAAAAAAGTGTGAACGTGATCTCAAAAAAATAAAAATAATAATAATTTAAAAAATATATGTTTAGATTTTAAGTTTTAGTTTATGGTAAACTTTTATATATACAAGGTGTTACAAAAGTACCCCTAATGCCGAATATGGTAGATAGGGACCATCAAACTGAACAACTTTTACTATGGCATCAACTCTGAAATCGCGAAAAAAAAAATCGGCTGTTTCATACAAAAATTAAAATCGAAAATATCAAAATGTATGAAACAGCTGTTTTTTTTTTCGCGATTTCAGAGTTGGTCCCATAGTAAAAGATGTTCAGTTTGATGGTCCCTATCTACCATATTCGGCATTAGGGGTATTTTTGTAACATGTTGTATATAAACTTTTATTTCTTATAATAATTCTGGAAGCCCCTCTAAATTGCTGTGTCCGAAAAAGACGACTAAATATTTAAGTTCTTTTTATAAATACCCCCTTATATATACCATTTAGTTTGCAATAAAGATTTTTTATTTGTAAGGCAGCAATGTAACTGTAATTTCTGTCAGTTACGATCAAAAGTTTTTAGCAACAGTTACATAATCAGGGGGCAGATCATAAATGATTGTTACTGACAAAATAAATGGACTATGTCTGAAATAAAATTTAAATTATAGAAAAGTCTTCTGCATTCCCGCCTCGATCTACTGATAAACTGCGTAATGAGGATCAGTAACAGGTTTGAATCCTAGTTTTATTGATATTATATAAAAACATATTCATAGCTATGAACCCTAGTGAAAGATTTTTTGAAATCCGTTTAGAAATGGTTGAGTTATAAAGGAAATGCTGAGCTCAATGCAATATGTGCTTTATCACGTACGACGTAAGGTTCGCGTACGTGGCGGATGACGTCATAAGGACCCCCAAAATAACAACGTTCTAGCTCATATAACTTCTCAGGTTTAAGAGATATCGTGAAAATTTCTTCACAGTTAATCATGTGGTGGCATAAGCTTTCCGATAAGCCACTAAACAAAAATCGTTATTGATCCTCATTTTTTACCTAAAATCTGTTTTAAAAACAGTCAGTTGTACAGACATATTTGATAAATTTGATTTAATAACACAAAATCTGTGTTATTACAAAAGATTTATACACTCTGTTTAATATAGAGGGTTTAAATGTGATGCTGTCTCTTTCAAAAATATTGTCAAAAAAGTGACAGCATAAACAAGTGTCTAAGTTAAACAGTGTTTAAAAATCTTTTGTAATAACACAGCATATTTTAAAATAAAAAAGGGTCTATTTCATAGACATTACAATTTGTAATTTACTAATGGTAATTCGCATTCATGGCGGTGTCAGTGAGTAGATTATTTTTTAGTTTCAAATTGGCAATGCAATGAACACCAAACAATTGTTGTAATTCACGGTAATGTTTATGAAACAGAGCCCAAAGATGTTTACTAAATAGGGCAAGTACAGATAAACACACTGTATGAATTACATACAAAATATATACAACAATAACTCACCGAGCTGTGAGTTGACAGTGAGATGGTCACTGACCACGTTGTGGCGGCGGCTGCTCTCCAGCTGTTCAGCCAAATGCTCGTGTTCCACCTCCCAGTCAAACTCCTCCGCTAAAATATATAATATTACAAATACAAAAAAATACAAAATATTTATTTTCAAAAAATTACAGGTTAGGGTATTTTTCATTGGACTCCTCCCTTTAAGTTAAAAATAACCTGTAATATTAATAAGTGAAACAAAATTCAACAGATCATGTTTATTACTGCAGTAACACAGCATTTTTTACTTAATAGTTACATGCCTCGGTCCGTGCCGACAAGATATACATATATCGTATATATACAGATAGGTCCATACCTTAATCCCCCCCAACCAATGTCTCTCACAGCTAACGATTCATGCCGAGACTTAAACCTAGATATAACTGAATCATTTAAACGGCATTACTTTTTAAAAAGATTATTAAACACAAATAGAGTATGATTTTCATTAATAGCATATAGCCTTATTAATAAAGATTAAGTTTACATCTGGTTTAACCAAAAATATTGCTTACGAAATATGACTCATTACGTTTGATGTCTCCAGGTGTCATATTCATAAGCAAACTTTTTGGATGAACTAGATGTACTCTTTGTTAATTTCTCAAGGGTCAGTCATGGGATGATGGGATGTGTGGCTAAAAAGTTATCTTGAGTTCCTCCGTGCTTTGGAAGGCACTTCAGTCATTTGGAGTTGTTAACACCCACCAATCAGCCTTGGGCCTGAATGGTAGGTTTTGGCCCATCCTCCTTATGAAACTATAAGGAATGCCTGTGCCCCAGCAGTGGGGATATTAAAGATGGCTGATGTCGATGTCGACTCTTTGTTCATTAATAAAGGGACATAACTGCATAAACTCACAATCCTGTCCAAAGGTCTCATCGTTGAGTGCATCATATTCGTCCTCGGACGGTCCACCTTCGCCTTCATCGTCATTTAAGTTCTGAAACAATTCAAATATTCAAGTCTTACTTATGTCATAATGGCGGTTGTTATTTCAATGAATAATACATAACAAAATGTATAACAATTATATTTAATTCATACATTTTAAAAACTGTTTTGCACATGTTTTTCCCTACTAATGTTGTGCCACAACTTAGCTATTAGAATTATTTGTATAGTCTGTTTATTCACACTTTTCTGTAGGTATGTTACCCAACACTATTATCACTGCACATCACTACTTATTTTGGAGGGGCGCTTCTCGCTCTTTCTTCGCTTCCCGCTATCATTGCATAGGTCGTGTTGCTGTACTTTTATACTTTTTATAAGTGTTTTAAGTCAAATATAGAGTTGTATGTGCCATTTGCTATCCAATAAACCCTGCCTTCAGTCACAACAAGCATACCAGTGAGTTTCACTAAATTACCATTAGGTAATGTGTAATCACGTAGATATGGACTGTAGATTACTACAGTCCACATCTACGTGCCAACCCTACATTGTCTTATTAAATTAAATTGTCAATAATAATTATCAACTTCTTTCATTATCTGTGTGTGGAGATCCATTTGGTGTATTTTAAAAATGAATATTTCAATAAAAAGTTGGTTGAAGATTGATTACCAAATAAGACAATGATAAACAGACTATAACTGTTGGTAGGTATTTTGTGAAATGAATAACATTACAATTTCTGATGTCATACACATAGACTTTATAGTCATACACATAAAGAAAGAAATGATTCATTGAGAAATTGGAGTTGGAAGGGGTTTCTTGCCACAAATATAGAACACCTAGGTATAGGAACAAAATTATCTGTAAATACAGTGAAAACATAAATGAAACGTAGAAACTTCTCGTAATGATCGCAAACACATACAAATACATAGAATCTTGATGCAAACAAGTGACATAGGAAGAAGAAATTTGTTGACTACTCGCATTTTTACTACACTTTATTTATTAATGTTTGGTTGTGAAATACATAACAATGGAACGAAATAATACTTGATAACAGTTTGAAACTGAATAAAACAGGCGAAAAGTAGAGGGAAATGAGTGTACACTAAAATCTACCTGGCAGCCTGGCACTTGAATTTCTTGCGAAATATTACACTTTCTACGATCATTTGAACTGCCGTTTACATATAAATATGAATCAACTCACCGATACCGAAGTATCGAACCCGAAGAATGAATCTGCCATTGGATTTTTTCATATATCTTGGACAAAATCGACATGACTTGTCACGCTACATATGTCGCAACGACGATGGCCGCCATTACTGACTTGACATATTCACTTTTTCACGCCGACACGCCGAGTGTCAAGCCGCAAAAGGTCATTGCGTTTCGTTGCTAGCTTAAGATATTAATAAAACGTTTTGTTTCGAAGACCATGGTATAACAGTATAACATAATCCTATTCTATTAATTTTGGATCTTTGTTACTCAATCACGCAAAAACGGCTGAACAATCAACACATAGTTTATATGGATTAAAACATACGGTAATCTTTATCCCCATCAAGGGTTCCCTAGCTAGGGATTTTCCGAATGTGCAATGTGCACGCGGACGAAGTCGCCAGACCGGCGGAAGTAACACAGTTTATTTTGAGTCTATTCTCAATAGCCCTAGTCCTAACTAAGCGCAATAAGTCCATTTTATCAAGGCTAAGATCTTATATATGTATTATAAGATGTGGGGGCTGGGGGCGGAGAATCTTTAAAAGAGTATTTTGTATTGATATATTATTTATTTTTAGCCTTTAAGTAGTTACTTGTTTCTAATTCGTTGACCATGTCTGTGCACAAGGCATCCCTTTTCTTCTTTTTAAAAAATCTTAGTTTTTTAAAAGTAAATCAATCAAATTAACTTCAGCCTGCAACGGCGGCGATGACCACCCCCGATTCAAATCGATTGAAACCACAGTTACATTGCTGCTTTAAGTAAGATAGTTGTCACATTGGTTATTACTAAAGCAGCAATGTAACTGCGATTTCTGTCAAAGTTGATTGCAACAAAGTTACATAATCAGTGGGCAGACCCTTAGGGGCAGACCACCCAATTTTTTTCATATTACACAGCCGCGATCATCAGCCGCGTCCGATGATTTGTTTCCGGCGGCTCGACCGCCTAACTGAAAGCGATAGCCATAGCCATAGCCATAGCCATAGCCATAGCCAAAGCAATGCTCAAGCTATGGCTATCGCTTTGAGCGACCGCCTAACTTTGCCGTGCTCTTGCTTTGGCTAATGCAATCGCGAATGAATGAAATTGAATGACTCAAGTCTCCGTTTTATTCACGCATTTGCATTTTAAAATCATATTAAGTTTTTGACTGCATAAAATGTCGGATTTATTTTATAATTACTATTATTTACGAAAAGACCTAAATAAATGTATCATAAAAGCTCTGTTAGGTAAATTTGTCAATTCATAAATAAAAATGTTTAAAATTCCATAATTAAACGCGTTAAGTTGACATTTGAAATATATTTTTAATAAAATCTTTGTTCATTAGTGAAAATTTGTGATTAAAATTTGGATTCTGTTTTTCTAAGGTAAGTGCCTACTTTTATATGAAGCATTGGCAAGTAGTAAAATGAAAGTTGGCGAAAAATTATCGCGAGTACCTACGGAGTAGCTAATTAAAGAGTTTGTTTTGGTGTTTACGACTGGGTTCAAGAAAGTAGAAGACTAGAATTAAATCGGTCGAAGCGTAGATTCACGCAAAAAAGTTATTTCTTTGTGTATGGTGCTTCTATAACAAAAGGATAAGCTTTTCTACCATGGCCAACCACTTGCATTTTGCTTGTCTTTGTAGGTTTTCAGTTTCTTCTACCACATTTCAGATGCCTGCAACAAATAAAGTGTCTGATGCGCAGTTGGAGGTGTTGGTGGCGAGAATGAAGTATACACTGCATACACTGCAAGCCAGAGCAACTGGGTGGCTCGTAGGCTAAGCAACAAATGCTTAGCCTGTGGAAGACATTGGCCTCCAGTTTAAATGCAAAGGGTGATGGCGTCACCAAAAGTAACAAGGAGTTGAGACAAGTAAGTGATCTTTTTACTATGATGTTGTGTCAGAAGATTCTATGATTACTCGCAGGCACAGCGAAACGCAACTCACTCGCTTTTTAAATGTATATGTATTCTCATATATTCATCTGTCATATTTTTGTAATCTATATACTCATACTTAAATCACTGCCATTAGTGTCTGTTTCTGACATGGTTCCGATAAAATATCAGTGCTCTGTCCTCGGGCAAAACAATATGCTGCGTCGGGACCTAGGTGTTGCTGCAGCACATACATAAATATACTGTTTTAATCAATTTTTATTAGTGTTTTTAGTAGTGTAGCTAATTTCAATTTAATTTTTTGTGAATGTAGGTAATATACAAAGATGTTACAACTATCTACATATTTATTTGTTGTTTAACTTTCACATATTTTGAATATACTCATCATCGCTCAGACAAAACTGGTAACAATATAAACTTGACAGTATTTCGTTGGCAATGTTTAATCAATAGATTTACATTTATTTCAGTTGATGAGGAATGAGGCTGCATCTGCAAAGCTTGTCGCAGGTTGCATCTGCAGGCCTATCTAACGCCCATCCAGGTAAGTGTTTTCCAAAAGGAATATTAACATTTAGCACAAAACCAAAAATCTTATCTACAAATTAAGAAAGTTAAAGGGTTGGACTGTGATTTCAAAAAAGTGTTTGTTTTTTATGCACATGTTTTTTTCTATCTGTTTGTCTGGGTCTAATCCTTAAAAAGTTAAACCGATTTCGACTAACTTTCACTGGCAGATAGAGGACTTTAAGACAATATGACTGTGTTAATGAGTGTGTATTTTGTTTCAGCGAAGAGAAGACACAATGTTATCCGGACAAGCGCGGATGCCGACGATCCTCCCGCCGAGAGATCCCGACAAGATAGTGAGTGCTCAAAAGCTACATATCCATTCATCCAAGGAAAATGTATTTTATAGGAATATAGCTACCATTCAATGGCAGGATGATAGAAAATTTTAAACCGCGCTGCTCAAAGGTTTTCAGTCAAATTATCCTGCCATTGCAACATGCAGTTACTAAGAGATATGTAATTGTTACAGCGGCTCCGGCGCGGTGGGCGCTGGGTTCTGACCGTCGCATCCGCGAGGAGGGCCGGCGCAGGCGGTATCAGCGGCAGCTATTATGATTTATAAAAGCTGATAATGTCGTTTATCTATATAAATTTAATATATTTGCTACTGTAATAAAAACTTAATCATTTCCTTTAACTTTCTTTTATTATTCTCAGGCAAACATTTTAGGTTCTTAAACATTTTGTCATACCTACACAAATTAAACGGCGTTGAAGATCAAAGTTATCAGGGGCTTTATTGCTTAACTTAAAATCTATCACGATTGCTTTTGTTGTATAAGCGATAAAAAGTACCACAAAGCTTCTTCGGAGTGCACTACAGAGAGATAATTCACAAATTCGTCTTTATTCAAGCACTGTGTTTTTTTTTCAATGGCGGCGCTAGTGTGCATACTATGCGCCCAATCTTGTTTGCCTCTTATATTATGGTACAAAAAAGACAGTAATTAACTAACAAGATGTTTGTATTAAAAAAAAAACAAACGTTAAATATTGGTTAAGGGGATCCACCCATTCCATAGGTGGATGTCCGTGCAGTCGCAGACCCAAGGATTTGTTTTTATTGCATAAAAATTATGTGATAAAAACAAATCCTTGGGTATACAACGTGTTATAAAAGATGCCGAATATTTTAGATATAGACCATCAAACTGAACAACTTTTTCATACTATTTGATGAAATCAGCTGTTTCATACATTTTGATATTTTTGTATGAAACAGCAGATTTTTCATCGCGATTTCAAAGTTGGTCCCATAGTAAAAGTTGTTCAGTTTGATGGTCCCTATCTCCCATATTCGGCATTAGGGGTACTTTTGTAACACGTTGTATAACAACATTTTATTACATACTGTTCAAAACAAAATAGGGGCCACTATGTGTTTTCCAAGGTTTTTTAAAATATTAATTCAGTCTAATTTTATTTCAATTTGATATTGTTCCAAAGCTGTAATAGTCAATTTGACTGTTACTTTTACTATCGAATTTAACTGTATAATTTCTCCTATTCGCCGTGTGTAAAACCAAACCTTAAAAGTGAGCAAAAATGCCTGCTGCCAATTCTAAGAGCAAAATTCCACTATGCGCGTTGCTCTTCACAGTTAGGCAGGCGTAAAAGCTGTAATAAAAATAAAATATTAAGTTGGTTTTAATTTAAAATTTGTACCAAGTAATATGTTTATTGTAGGGTCGTCGCGTCAGGCGCAAAGTACACAGATTTTCCTAAGGTATATTTATATGTATATCTACTAGTGGCGTCCAAGGGTCCATACATGTCGATTCCCATCGGCTTACCTTTTAGAACTCCAATTCCACCGATCCACTATGCAGATCATTACATTTTTGTAGAACGGCTTCCCTTTGCCATAATTAAATTTCACCCCTCGCCACTGATACCTACCTACCCACCAACAATAATTAAAAGACTTCTTTACTTAGAGGTATGTACCCCACCCGACGCGACCCCTAGGATCAAATTATTACTTACTTGGTACAAATTATATGAAATTATAACCAACATAATTTTATTTTTATTACAGCTTTTACGCCTGCCTAATTGTGAAGAGCAACGCGTATAGTGGAATTTTGCTCTTAGAATTGGCAGCTGGCATTTTTACTTATTTTTAAGGTTTAGTTTGAAAACGCATAACCCTTTCCTTGCAGTCGGGTAAAAAACTTTTAAATTAATTTCCCACAAATGCCATTTTGCAATATACGTTTTCCAGCGTCGCATGATGGCCGTGCCAACATGAGCCGTATGAGGTCATTTGAAATAAGTAATTTATTGTGTAGAAAAATATTTTTTATTCAGAAACTTTTGTATAAGCTACTACACGTTCGGAATCTACATCCCTTGAGAAGAACGTGCAAAAAAATAGATTCTGTTTACAAAGCCAATTAATATTAATTAAAGTTACTTAAAATTAACGTTTCTAATTATTTTTTGACAAAACAGTAGCTAAGAATAATAACAACCTAGAACGATAGTTCAAAAAATACTGAGCCAAAATGGCTTAGTTTTCGGATTTTTATCGTTCATACGTTACCTAATCGTACCTATAAGAACGAAATAGTTTCAATTTCCCTACTTTTACGGGATTTTACTATTTTAGTTACGATTAGGTAACGTATGAAGAATATAAATCTGAAAAATAAGTCATTTTTGTTCAGTATTTTTGTTTCACTTTACATACAAGGACTTATTTATTTATTTAAATACACACACGAACAGGACACGAACAGCATACATATAAATACATTGTGACAATTATTATAGCAGGTGTAAGTATAAGTCATATACATATGCATCTTATAGGCGTTCACAGCATTGAAGATTAATAAGCTTCTATTCTAGGTGTTATTATTCATTTGATTAAGGGAAACAAACAACATACAATATTAACTTAAAAACTATGATTAATGACTATTACAAAAGACAAAACAGTTTCCACAACAGGATATATAACATAGTTAGGTAGGTTGAATTTAACCGAAACTAACAAAATGCAGTAACAACTACCAATTTTAAAATTTAATCAAAATGAAAGAAAATAAACTTAAGTAGGTATAAATATTTAGGTAGGTATAGTCGAGTTCATTAATATGTTTGCAGTTTTGACATGATGTTGACTTTTATTACAAAGCCATAAAGGTATTGATGAACTGTCAAAAGTGCCAACATATTAATGAACTCGACTGTACCAAAAGTCAACAACGGCACATAGGGCTAAAAATAAATTTCTAAATAAACCTGATGTGTTGTTGACTGTACATTTGTACTATAAATATATATTCTGTGATTAAGTTAATTAATTTTGAAATATCATTCACAAATTATTTCTTTAAATTTACGATATTTATGGCCAAATATGTCAACATTTTGGCAAGTCTTATTATAATTACTACATGATCTAATTATAAGGCGGTTTTTGGCGTAATTAGTGTAACAACGAGAGGATGCAAAAGTTTGAGTAGATCTAAAGACCTATCTTTTTACATTTATAGAAGATTTTACTAGTAAGGTAAGATGATATCACTATGCTATTAATGATTTTATATAAAAAGATTAGGTCGCGTTGATCCCTTCGCAGCTTTAAGGATGAGATGTCATCAACATTAAATTTCGATGACGATAACATAATTCAAGCGTCTAATGAATTTATTTTGAATTTTCTCAATGGAGTCAATATGAGTAATGTATTGAGGATTCCAAGCAGTTGAAGCATAATATTGTAACACAGATCTAAGCTTTTTTCTATTCTAAGCACAGTAGTATAATTCTGAATACAAATCAAAGTGAAACTAATCAAACAAACAACAAATGAGTTTAAACTTAGCAAAAAACATTAATTATATAAAATAACAAAATGACTTAAGATGTGACTAATCATATAAATACAATAACAAATAACTTAAGCAACAAAGTCTAAAGCCCACTACACACGGAGAGGCGGCCGGAGAGGCCGAGAGGGACAGAGCATTACGAAGAAAAGGGAATGTTGTCAGTATGGTCTCTCCGATCGGCTATCCATGTGTTGTGGGCTTAATCAATACAATAACAAATGACTTAACTTAAGATGAATTTATTAATCATATAAATACAATTAACAAATGGCTGAAGACACTTAGACTAATCCAAATAGCATTCTTGCTTCTCCTATTCCTTCTTCGCTGGGCCTGGCATTCTTGCTTCTTCTTATTTTGTCTGTAAATAATAAGAGATTGTAGTATCTTTTTTGTTTAGTCTTCACTTGGGCAAGGGTCGTTTGAGTATTGTTCTTGAGTAAAAGTGACAGTGTGTCCTATGAAAATAAATATACTTTGAATTGATTTGACATAGTATGGATTTCAAAGAACTGTTACAGTTCTTTAAAATCCTTATGTGTTGTTTAGTATAATATAGCATACAGATCAAAATTATAAATTACCTCTACAATTGCTGCAGTTGTGAGCATTGTACAGTCTATTGACAACAGCATGACAAGCACAGTGTTCCCACCTACCGCTGGCCAGCAGAGGCTATCGGACAGAATGGGGCAGGCGGTGGCTGAACCGCGTATCTGTTTGTATAATGCTCCTCTGGACTCCCTAGATAATCATTAAGGAGGGTGTCATCATCCATGGCCGACATGGTTGTTGTGCATAGCCAGAATACCCTGTTAAATTAATATTCATTTAATTGATTGTTTTCAATAAGTATGTAACATTAGTTCAATAATTGTTTTATGATGGCACTTACCTAAGAACCAGAAAATCCGTCCCATCTCCATTCCAGCTTATACAGGGTATGGGTTCAAAATATGAGAGTCATGGCTCGCACCACCAAATGATGTCATAGATGTCTGCAACAGACTGAAGCTAAAATCATTGCCTACACACCTTTGGTAGGAACCACCACTAGCATAAAATTGCAATACAGCTACTATCTGTAACAACAGTGCAATGGCATAAGTAATAATAATTACAAAGATTAGTTGTCTATAAATCACTTGTATTGGATTGATGGAAATACCTTGATCTTTGGCTTAATAGCTGTTTTTATTTGAGTTGAATGCAAGAGGCATCAAATCTTCGCAAAGCGTACGCGGACCTTTCCCAAGCGAATATCCGCTCCGGCAGCTGCATGGGCATGTTGTCTTCCCACAGCAGTCTCCTTCCCAGCATCAGCTCTTCCCTCATACTTTCTTCCTCCACGTCAACCAGCAAGAAAATTCGGGCCATTTCTTACTTAAAACAGAAAAAGAAAAAATAAATAAACAAATAAACGAGAAAGCTACCTACTTAATAAAAACGTGTTAAAAATAGCAAACCTTATGCAGTATCCACAATATAATACACTAAAAACTTGATAAAAAATCAATTTTAGTACTAAATAAAAAGCACAAATTGATAAAATCGAAATAATTATCAATATTTTGTTGAAAGCTGTGAGACAGTAGCAACTGCTTTCATGACAGTTGGAATTGTTTTCCCTGACAGCAGCGGCCATCTTGAAATAGTTAGGCGGTCGCGATTATCTGTCAAATCCATACATTTCCATTCGTTCATTGCTTTGACTCAAGCTTTCAAAAAAAGTGAGGTTAATTCTTGCTCAAGCTTTGATAGGCGGTCCCAAATGACAAGATGACGTCATAAACCATAGCAATAGTCAAAGCAATCGAGTTAGGCGGTAGAGCCACGGCTCTAAGCGGGAGACTTTATGACGAGAAGAACCGGCAACAATCTCGAAGCAGACGTTTTGTTTTTTATTAATCTCTATTATCAAAACACATAGAAGAATATTAAATAATATACTAGAAAAAATAGGACTCGCACCAGATCATGTTCTCGGACGGGAATCGAACCCGCGACCTTTGGATAACCGGTCCAATGCTCTGACCGCTGAGCTACCGAGTCACTGGTGAGAACGTCGAATTTCTTCTAGTATATCAACTCTTACGCTGCAAGCCAGCGCCATCTCACCAATGTAGAAGGAATTAACCTCGACATTCAACTGAACATCTTTCCAGATATTTTTAAACAGTTGATTAAGATGAGAAAGCTATATAACTATTTGAAATTTTGGGATTTAAGCATTCACAATGCTATTTTTATATAATACTAAATAATATACTAGAAAAAATAGGACTCGCACCAGATCATGTTCTCGGACGGGAATCGAACCCGCGACCTTTGGATAACCGGTCCAATGCTCTGACCGTTGAGCTACCGAGTCACTGGTGAGAACGTCGAATTTCTTCTAGTATATCAACTCTTACGCTGCAAGCCAGCGCCATCTCACCAATGTAGAAGGAATTAACCTCGACATTCAACTGAACATCTTTCCAGATATTTTTAAACAGTTGATTAAGATGAGAAAGCTATATAACTATTTGAAGCTATATTAGGTGCGAGTCCTATTTTTTCTAGTATATTATTTAGTATTATATAAAAATAGCATTGTGAATGCTTAAATCTCAAAATTTCAAATACACATAGAAGACTTTGTCTATTATCCATTTATTCAGAGAAGAATATGGCCGCGGGCTTAGGTTGTACCACCATTTAGATTTTTTATTAACATTTAAAAAGGCAGAAATAAAATAAATTAAACTTATTCTCACATCTTTATTAAAATTCGAATAAGGAACCAACAAATTATTTTAACCCTCTTTACGATTAACATTTATTTTACTATAAACTAAAGTGCAACCTTTAGATAAAATTGACAATAAATCGACAACCATAATAAAAATATGAATAAACTCATCTCACTTTTTGTATACTTACCTGAGTACAAATACCTACATATTATAATAAAAATACTGGTAACACTCGACTTATTTTTTAACCTTTTTTTACCAATGCAGAAACCTCAGAAGAATAGCTTTAGTTATTTTTCTGAGGCTAAACCACGTGTGTGTTGCTAGTAAAAATAATTTGCGCTTAAGACTATTTTGCCCTTTATTCTTCTGAAATTTTGCCATTCTGTACTTACAATATTATGGATTTTTACTCGACATTGGCAAATGTAAGTACAAATCGTACGAGCCAAATAAAAAAAAAATGGATAACCTACAATTTAAAAACATTATGTAATACAATAGTTAAAAATAATTTGCCGAATATTTCTTCCAATTCAATCTCATCCGCAATTTTCATTTTTTTTTTCTAGTAACATGTTCAACAGTTACTACGGCTTGGCTTAATATTGGCCGGTGGAATGGAAGCGAAGGTATAATGAGTCTTATGTCCATAGTGTAAAGTGCAAACTAGTACTTACTTACGACTAGATACTGCGCGGGAATGCTCCAGAATGCGCGCGAATTCACCAGAAGACGCACGATCTCTTTTTGGCTCGTATCTAGTTTGCTCTTTACACAATGGATATAAGACTTGTAGCGGCACCAACCTTACCTACGCCGCACATACCACGACACACGGCACGACAACAAGAATTCTCACCGTGTTACTAGATGGCGCTAGTATCAAGAAACATGAACATTAAGTATGGAGTAGCACCTCGCAGTATGGAAATCCTACATCTCGCTAACGAAGTTCACTCAGCGACTTAGCATATATACAACTTCCAACCATTATCGGTTGGACCGCGGTCCTCGAGCTAATACCATCCAGCCCGGAGAAAGATCTTCCCCTTTGGCCTTCCTATCAATGGCTACCTACTTTCCACTTCCTTTGCATATTACTCATACCTACAGACTCATTATGCTGTTCCACGAAATGAAAATTGCAGTCGAGGTTAGGTTTGAGTCAGTACCTAACCCTAATAATTAAAGTACGTACTATGCACGTTTATATCACAGAGATTTTCTACTGTACCTAAAGTCAAGTGCGCTTAAGCAGCGGAATTTGTGCTAAATAAAATTTCTTATTATCGGAATGTACACACGGTTAAAGTAAATTCGGCTTTGGTGCTAAGTAATACTGATCTATATTATATCACTTGATTTTAAGAGTTAAAAGTTTATTTTTGTGTTGGCAGTATAATAATAATTATTAAGTATCAACTATTTTAAAAAATAACTAGGAAAATAAACCATGTGCAATGGGGCCCTACCGCGCAAGTGTCGTCGGCATCGCTGTCGATGTCGGCCTTCATTTGACAGACGAATGTGACACATGTCATGGTCACATCCGTCTTTTTGGCACAAATAATAACTTACCTACCAATCAATAGTAGCAATGTGTCACTTCTGTCAAATGGAGCTGACATCGACAGCGATGCCGATGACACTTGCGCGGTAGGGCCCCGTACAAAAACTATACAAGGTGTTACAAAAATACCCCTAATGCCGAATATGGTCTATAGGGACCATCAAACTGAACAACTTTTACTATGGGGCCAACTCTGAAATCGCGAAAAAAAAATCAGCTGTTTCATACAAAAATTAAAATCGAAAATATCAAAATGTATGGAACAGCTGATTTTTTTTTCGCGATTTCAGAGTTGGCCCCATAGTAAAAGTTGTTCAGTCTGATGGTCCCTATATACCATATTCGGCATTAGGGGTATTTTTGTAACACCTAGTATAATAATTTGTAGGCCCCATCGTATGTATAAGACGAAATTGCGAATTATCTCCCTGTAGTGCACTCCGCAGAAGCTTTGTGGTACTTTTTATCGCTTTAACAATATTTTCTAGCCTGTCGTTAAGTTAAATGGAGTTTTATTGTTAAAAGTGGCCACTTATCGCATATTATATAGGGACCATCAAACTGATCAACTTTTACTATGGGACCAACTCTGAAATCGCGAAAAAAAATTCAGTTGTTTCATACATTTTGATATTTTAGATTTTAATGTTTGTATGAAATAGCTGATATTTTTTTTTCGCGTTTTCAGAGTTGGTCCCATTGTAAAAATTGATCATTTTGATGGTCCCTATATACCATATTCGGCATTAGACGTATTTTTGTAACATGTATAATAAAATTGGTCCTTCTTCCAGCTCTGGAAAGCATCACAGAGGTCCAATGTTCCTTCAAGACAGTTTTGGTACTTTTCACAACTTTGCTCTTCCTTCACAAAGGTCTTGCCAGAATTTACAAGCAGGATAATCTGTATTTTCCACCAGTTTGTTCTCATCGTCTATTATAAATGTTAGTCTGTTTTTCTGTGTGTAAGGCAGCCATTCCACGGTTTGATTTCTGCACATTGGTTTACTGAAAATAAAAAAGCTTTAAGTATGGATAGCATAAAAAAAGAGAAATTAACTGACAAAAAAAAGATAAGTTACCCGAACTTCGCAAAATTACACCAAGTCTCACTCAAAAAGTCAATAATTTTGCTGTCTCTCTCTGTACATTTCATCGCCTTGCTTTCTCTATAAAACTGATATTGTATGAGGTCACCGTGTGTGGTACCTTTTATACCCAAATTCTTCATAACACCTGTATTCAAATTGCCCTCGTAATGAAAATTGTAAAAGTATAATTGATCATTATACTTAGACACTAGTTCATTAAAGTAAAGAATATCTCTTTGTAAAAGCGATTCTGAAATAAATTTAACATATTCCAATTTAGAAGCTTCGCTAATTTTTTTACTACCAAAATAGTAGTTTTTTATAGCACTGGTAACTTTTTTAGATTCAGGGCTAGACTTTTGGAGATATAAACATCTGGGAATGGCGAACGTAAGGTTGTCTTCGTAGAAGACTTCACCATCATTTAATTTTATACGGAGAAAAGTCGCTCCTTCATAAACATTAGAACCGGTCAGAACCGGTACTTTTTGGAAGAGGTTCCTGCGCATACATTCTCTCGGTTGCTCCGTCATAATCCGTTCAACACCTTCAAACTCCTTTTCAATCACCGGCATGAAAACAGGATTTAAAATATACGGATGTTTCTCCATTTCAGCAGACATGCAAACCGATACAAGATCTTCAACAGGAACTTTCATCAAAAAATTATAAATACTCCTTTTTTCCTTCAACTCTTTGCCTAAAAGCGATGTTATGTGGCTGGCAACACCTATATGGTCTTGCACGCAGAAACAAACATCAGCGACATGGTTGCCAGATTGCGCTATAAGTTTATCGAACAAACCAACTGTCATGTCAGAAGTTAAAAATGTGCTTGCAATGGCGGCTCCCGCGCTTTCTCCAAAAAGCGTTATATTATTCGAATCCCCATTGAACTTGCTAATATTCTTTTTCACCCATCTTAAGGCATACACACAATCTTTCATACCAACATTGCCGGGGGCTTCAGGGATATCCAAACTTAAAAAGCCTAAAATATTTAATCTATAATTGATTGTTACTAAAACCACATTATGTCGCATAAAATAATCAGGCCGGTAATAATCTCCGTAACCGACGAGTAATCGGCCACCGTGTATGAAGAAGAGGACTGGTAGTTTTTCTATTCTTTCTGCTGGCAACACTGGCGTGTATACGTTGAGGTAGAGGCAGTCTTCGCTTCCTTGGAAGCCCTTGCTGGAAACGGGGTTTAGTTGCGCGCTTTTGTTGCCTGGTTTTGTGCAATCTCTTACATCAGACCAGCTGTCTGGAGGTTGAGGGTTCTGTAAAGAAAGTGATACCTACTTTCAATATTTACCTATAATAGTTTAAAGTGCACCGGTTTTTTTAAGTATAGTTGTTAGGGTGAATGTAATTAATATGGCAATTATTAATAATAACCGGTAAGTATTAATAATCAATGTCATCCATTGATAGTAAATTTTACAAAAACTTCGTTTCTGGCTGTGTGTTTGGTCGCAGTTCTAACCTAACCTAACCTAATGAACTCTGACTATAACCTTTTGGGCGCCACGCCATAAACGCATTCCTGTGTCCTGCACGCCAGAGCATAAAATAAACAAAAATACCTACGAAAAATATAGTGCTGCCAAGAGTCGATAAATTATTATTATTATAATTTTTGTAAGCCGGGGTTTTTTGTCAACTATAGATGTCGTTGGCGCACCGGGCTCGCACGTGCTGGTCAAGTATAGACGACTTTGGCGCTCAAAAGGCCACTTACCGGCTTTTTTTAATTGGCACATTAATTACATTTAGGGCCTGTTCCACTATGTAAAAGTAAGTTCTGACATGACTCGCGTGCCTTTAAATCGCTCACGGTGCTCAGTAGATATTAGAATTACTCGCTACGCTCGTGGTTCAATTCTAGACTAGGTACGCACGACAGCATGTTAGGTTATACAGTTACACTACGAAAACAGCTTTTATTACGTAGGGCATAAAGGCGGTCTCAAGGTCAACATGTATAGTCTGAGGTGCCGTCGTGTGTACTTCATTAGTTCATGATTGAAAGTTTGAAGGATTAAATAAAAAAATAAAAAATTGAAAGTCAGTACTCTCAGCACAAATTGACTTTGGTCACTACAAATAACTATTAAAAATGAAAATGAAAAATTTACATATTAAGTGCTTTTGAATTGTCTATATTTTCCTACCACCCATTCGACATTTTTAGCTGACAAGTAGAATTATATAGTTGTGTTAAAACTTACCCTAAACCTGAGTTTTCCTACTGGAGGCTTGGCGTATGGTATTCCTTCGAAACTGTAATATTTTGTGCCATCGAACGCTTGTAAAATCTTTCCTTTAATAGAACCTTGCTCAACAGTCGCTTCGCAATACATGGCTGCGGAATCTGAAAAGAAAATATTGAAAAATAATATCTATCTATCCACACAGACGAAGAGCGGTTGCTAGTTTAAAATATTTCATTTATTAAATAAGTATTATTATAACAACCATTTACAACAAATATATTTTTGACGTTTGTCTAAGATATAAGGTCATGACTCTGTCAAAATTAATAGTATTCTTAGAATTATTTATTTACATTTTGCGGCAAAATTATGTATATTTTATTTTTTTGTGTTGATCTACGCCATATTATAACTTTGTTAAAAATACATTTAAGTTACTGTTAAGTATGTATGTACATAGTTACGTGCAAATTGTCAACTCGTATGTTATCCAGTTCATCAAGAATAATAAAGAATTTGTCTTATAGTCTTTTAAATCCATTTTCTCCTGGGACGAGGCACAATGAGTTTCTGGTGGAGCTTGAGAGGCAAGACTTATGCCCGTTTGCACCAAACTTAAGAATCGCCTAAGTCTTTTCCTAACTACAACTTGACCAAATTAAAACGGTGTCATAAACTTAACTGTCATGCAACTTTCAAGCGCCCATTTATCTTGGTCGAGTTGTAGTTGGGAAAAGACTTAGGCGATTCTTAAGAGGGCGTAGTCTGCACACTAGCGCCGCCATTGGTAAAAAAATTATAGTGCTTAAATAAAGACAAAATTGTGGATTATCTCTCTGTAGTGCCCTCCGTAGAAGCTTTGTGGTTCTTTTTATAGCTTTAACAATATTTTCTTTCCTGTCGTTTAGTTTAATGAAGACTTTTTGCGATAAGTGGCCACTTTCAACAATAAAACTCCATTTAACTAAACGACAGGCTAGAAAATATTGTTTAAGCGATAAAAAGAAACACAAAGCTTCTACGGAGTGCACTACAGAGAGATAATTCACAATTTCGCCCCGTTTCCTCGTGGTCATACTAGTTTGTCATACCAGTATGACCACGAGGATAAACATGTCCTCGTGGTCATACTGTAACGCCATATTATACGAAATAGGTTTTTTCATCCTCCTGTAGATATACAAGGTGTTACAAAAATACCCCTAATGCCGGAAATGCCAATGAGTATTAATGAAATTGAAATAATGGGCACTGTTCTTTATTTATTAGCTATAATATTTACGGAGAAAAACAGTATCGAAGGTTTGCAAAAATATCGACAAGATTTTGAAACATTCCCATCTCTGCCTGATCAGCTGTTCCGGCCTGTTCCGGTCATTGGCTTCCAAATCAAAGACTATTCGTTCTGCAGACTGGTTACATCTGTTGATATTTGTACCTACGTTTACAGTACAGTGACCTAAGTATTAAGCTAATTACGACATATGCGTATTTAAAATAAAATAAATACCTGAGACATTACAGTAACGTAATTTCTAAATTACATAGTTACTGAATCAATTATTTCAAAAATGTAAAATTAATTTCTAAAAGACACGTAAGCATCATCATCAGTATTTAAATACCATGGATAAGTTAAGTAAATTACTAATTTTACCTAGAGAATTCTTGCTTTGATAGGTAATTTCAAGCAGGTACCAGAAGTCCTATCTGTTGTTGTTTAATCTTTGAAATCGTGTTTGAGACGCGCGCGCGCCGGGCTTGTCCGCGAACAAAAGTCGGCATCACACAAAGCCATCAAACGATTCCGCCGCGGCGCGCGCTATGGCACAGTTAAAAAAATGTCAGTAGTCTTAGTTGTTCCGATTAGCGTAAAATTCGTTAATAGTTTTTATGGTATTAAGATGTATGTAGGTACAATGCGAATAATTTAACTTTGTACAACAGAAGTGAACACCTTCAGAGCGCTTGCGAAACAAAAGGATGTATTTTAATCTGTTGAAATCTGTGTGCACCGCATCATACATTCTCGAGAGAAGTTGCCGCGGATCACTGTCTATTGTCAATTTAATCGCATTTTATTTTTATTTGAATAAGATGTAGGATGGTAGGAGAAAAAATACTATCGGACCTTATGAATAGAAATGTATGAAATTTCTACTGTTGTTATTGACGCAAAGACTAGTTGAGCAGTGTTGGAAAAATAACATGAATTTTAAAAAAGATCATGAAAAATGAATTATTTTAAAAACCTGTAAGTAGGTAAGTAGATTGATTAATTTTGAGGTAGATTGATTTAATTATGCTTGCGCCTTTTATGGAGAACTAGCTTGCCACCCGCGACTTCGTCGTGGTCAGGTCAGTTATTCCTTTTATTAGGTACCTAGGTAACTTGTGTGAAAAATAGGCCTACTGGACAAGCTTGTGCGGTGTGGTACGACGCACTGACCGACCGGTTGTTCGCGTGTTCGCTCGACGAACACGCGAACAACCGTGCCAGGCGCCGTGCGTACGGACTACGGTTAGTCGCTTTCCTGCCTTCAAGCAGTACTGTGTGCGTGTGTGTGATAAAAATGGAATCAAACGACATGGAAAAAAATGCTACAATTCAATTAATCAGACTCTATCGGAAAATCCTAAAATCAACTTAATTTTGCACCTTATCACAATAAGAAAAAATTACAGTACTGCCAACATAACGCCATAGGTACTATTCAATGAAACGCATTCTACCCAGGTTTTTCGTTAAGTTTGATTAGTTGTTAATTTATTTTAAGTGTAATAAAACTATTATTAGTTATTTTAATCATGCCCGTACGTTCGCAGTGCTTGGGAATACGGGTACATAGTGATGTGTTATGGTTTAGTAGAAGCATGTGGCTATGCTTCTCTTGCCTTTATTGGCAAGAGACTGGTTTTTATTTAGCATATCATTTGAACGGCTCGAGATGAATGGAGTGCAGTTCGAGCTACATCTTTTGAGCATGTAATGTAAGTAATGTAATTCTTGGTTGAAATGAAACGATTTTTTTTGTCACACATACAAACTGTGGGCAGCGGTGGCGTTTCTATGAAGCGCGCGTAGTTTTATACTTTTAAATTGGTGCGGGTCAGTCCGTCCGTCGCGCGTCGTCGGGGGTCTAGTACTGAAAATCGAAAGTTATTTCGTCGAAATCGATGGGCTATTTTACCGATGGGTCATTTCACCAAAAAGCCATTTGACGGAAAATTTACATCACCGATAGTACATTTCTTCGAACGCCATATTATCGAAAGGCAAATAAAATAGTCTCAATTAAAAAGTTTTATTTAATAATCATAAATTTTAAGTGACGCTAAATTACTTTTATAAAAATAAACCACTATTCGCATTATTAAGAAATAAAAAGTATTTAGTAGTTTAGTAGTCAACATCGATTTTCTTAGATTTTATTTCTCTTTCGATAATATGGCGTTCGAAGAAATGTACTATCGGTGATTTAAGTTTTTCGTCAAATTGATTTTCAGTGAAATGACCCAAAGGTAAAATAGCCCATCGCTGAAGTGAATTTTCGATGACATGTAACTTTCGTTGATCAGTCCTAGACCCGTCGTGGCTCCGCCTACATGTTCGCGAACAAATCGGTGCGCGCACAAAGTAGTATGAACAAGGTCATAGACCGGAAATAGAGATGTGGATTAACATTGTCGATATTTTTATTCACGATTAAAAATAGCTAATTTTAGACGAAATTAAAACTTAATATTAGGGATTTGAGAAATTTACAGAGGACTCTTTACATGATGTACTTCAACCACCTTTCGGGATTAGGGGTATTTTTGTAACACCTTGTATATACTTTTTTGCGTGTTGACTGAATAATTTTACAGAATAGTTAGAGAAGTAAATTAGTTGAAGTTTGCCTACTTGACAGCAAATAAAGAAATATTTTAAAATATTGATTCAAAATTTAAATCCCTCCCGACCCGTCCACCCACTGGACTTTCCCACTGGTGGGTGAACGGGTAATTCACGATTACTAAATACGCATTTTTATTTTATAAAGAGGGAGACTGTTAGTTTTTTTGTGGGTAAATAGTACCAGGGTCACATAAATCTAGAGAAGGAACCTCTATACACGTATTTATAAAATAATCATGCATTATCATTCAAAATAAATGTTTGTATCGAATAATAATAATTCAATAATTAATCGAATTTATAAATTTAATAATAATGGGCGGGCGACTCACACTTGTCCGGTTTTGTTTTTTTTCTTAATTAAATACGAAGTTCTGTCTAATTCCTTCTAGCTCTTTATATTTATTTTTCATAGTCCGGCATTTGTTTTCCTAACAGGATGTGCAAAAACGATAGTATGACCAAGAGGAGATGTATATCCTCGTGGTCGTACTGGTATGACAAACTAGTATGACCACGAGGAAACGGGGCAATTTCGTCTTTATTTAAGCATTATGATTTTTTTTCCAATGGCGGCGCTAGTGTGCAGACTACGCAGCCTTAAGTTTAGTGCAAACGGGTGTTAGACATCGTCGTAGCTATCAACGAAACATGGCTAAGGCCGGGAGAGGAGGGGCGCTCCTGCTCAGCCGGGTTCCGCCGGAACTTAGGGCTCATGCTTTTGTTTCTTGTGAAATCCTAATTAAAAAACCTAAGCTAAAAAAAGTACCTACAGCTTCTTAAGAGAGATAGTTCACTATTTCGTTTTTATTTAAGCACTCTGATTTTCTTTCCAATAGCGGCGCTAGTGTGCAGACTATCTGATAAATCCTCTTAAAGCTCATAAGTTTCTTGCGGACTTTTTGGCGCCATTTTGTCGAGTTTGGTTTGGTGTCTATTTTAATTATTTTCAAATTGATTCATAGTGGATATTGTGTCTTAAAATTGGTGCAGTTATATGGTACAAGTGTCTACGCAACTGAACAATATGTAGGATACTTGAAATAGGCGCGATCTTGGTTGTGTGAAGCAGAGACTTTTATTGAAGTGGTGGCTTCCTCGGCAGAACCAACCGAGTAAACTGTCTTGATATACTTGGTGCCAAATGCTCCAAGCAGCATTGGAATGCGATGCACCCGCATTCTAATGAAAAATTAAACAATATCTACCACTGTTCTATTTAACACTTGACACTGGCAAAAATTACTTCCAAGAGGAAAGTAGGTTGCTATAACAAAAAAAGAAGAAGAAGTTTCTTGCGCCCGTTCTTTTTGTCTGTAAAAAAAGTCTGGAATGGGTGGTAGGAAAATATAGACGATCCAAAAGTGCTTAATTATTTTATTAGTTTATTTGAATAAAGGAAATTTTGACTTTAAACTTTAACATATTATAGTATGTTCATTTTTATAGATTAATTTTAATGGATTTATAAAAATACATTTAACTGTCTAAAATCAAAATAAAGTCATTAATATACATTTAAATCTATTTAAACTATTTCCCTACGTCACGACATCACGCGTGAACGGCTGGACTGATTTCACAATATATTTTTTTTGTGTTTGTTATTGTCAGGAGAAGGTTTTAATGTAAGAAAAACTTAAGAAAATTGCACGGAAAATTAGAAAATTTAAGAATACTTAACCACCATATTAAATTATTTCGAATGTAACCTGAGCAAGCTTTAGCGCTTTTGACAATTTAAACTTTTTTAATTTAACCTTTTTGACAATTTAAACTTTTTTAATGTAACCTTATGGTGTACATAACATTAACAGACTGCATGCTGCAAATATTGTCAAAGAGGATGTAAAAAAAGGTTGTTTCTGAAATATTATTTTTATTAAATATATAATTTGAGATCAATATTCGTAGTTAAGACAGGACAACGTCTGTCGGGTCCGCTAGTATACAATAAATTTTAATCACTATCACTGGTATCTTTGTTAGTACTTATTATAAAAGGATTTTCTTCAGCAAGTTCCATGATGTCATCGAATTTCCACATGGTATTTTCTTCAATATTTTGGTTTTTTGTAAGTAATATTCTTTTTTCATACATATAAATTTAATATTTTGTTATAAATAAAAACAGTACACTGTGCACAAAGCACTGGACACAACCGTTGCATTCAAAAGTATGGGTTCAACTGGGCACTCTGAACTTGACTTTTTAATTTTGAACGATTTGCTTGGTTAGGGAGCGTGGCTAGGCCAGCAGACAAGTATGACCGCATTGTTAACGCGAACGAACTATAGTCTATTTCTACTTCCTACTATATTATGTAAGTGACAATTTTGATGTTTGTTACTCAATCTTTATCTCTCTCTGTTTGTTACTCTTGTTTAAGAGCCTGGATCAAAAGATAAGCTTTTTATCTGGGATTTTCCGAATGTCGATGCGAACAAATCTATTACCTACTAAATTATATCATAAATTCTTTATTTTACTCAATGTCTGGGGTTTTTGCAATTCTTGACCAGGTTTTGTAATTTAGGTGATATCAGGCCTAGTCCTGGGGAGGTACGTAGACTTTTGTGACTTCACCAGCAGATAACAAAATCGTACCTATCTTTATTAAAAATTTGGATGGGTAGGTACTTACATACTCAGCTGCGATTATATTATTTCTTATTTCGTGTAGTATTTTAACAACAACTAACTAAGCATTGAAACCCACTCATATAATTCAAAATATTTATACTTTAATTGCACTATGCTGACTCCCAAACTGGTTAGAACTTATGATTAATACACTATTAGAAACGGATGTGTTTAAAATGAATTAATTAATAAATTAACATGGTAGGTACCTAATTAATTAAATCGACTCGATGAATGACTAATTTTTCTTAGAGTTCAGCGTCGTGGTTCGCGGTTTTTGTCCAGTCCACAAAGGAAAACTAAACTGAAAAACTCCAACCAAAACAAAAACAACACAACCATCCAACCAAAACACAGATTCAGATGAAACCTCTAAGGATGAACCCAATAACCCAACCGTTTCTTCCGTCAAATGTCAAAGTCGAACATGACATTGACATTGGTCCCATACTGGCAGACTAAATCACTAGGCCATCGATGGTGAATTATCTGCTGAATGCTCCAAATATCAGATGACTCAGCGATTGATGGAAATCGGATTTCAATTTTTTCATCGCTCTTGATTCTCTCTTAACGTGCAAATGTTACTTTGGCTATATATGAGGTCCGATTGGGCCTTCAGAGATGGCGACACCATGAAAACCGGCATCAAACAAAACAAACTACTTGATCATTCTGTTAGCAAAAGAGTATTTGCACATTTGCACTCTAAGTTTGCACTATTAAGTTACAACTTAGAATAATAACTAAAGAGTTACAAGATGTGGCTGTCTAAATAGCTAGTATATTAATCTGTGCTCTAGGTGATGGCGGCAAAAGTAAAGACAAGTCACTTCATTCTCATTTGTATTTGAACTTCACCATAAAGTACAAAGTAAATTGATCGTCACAGGAACATTTTATTTAGGTTTATTGAACTTCAGGGAACAGGGAAATATTAGAAATTCAGGTACATACTGATAAGAGTCAGCCATCGTGCGTGCAATTCAAACAGTAAAGAGAACTCCATCCTCCCACAGGATAGCAGCTAACTATTTAAAGTGGCCATAGACAGTTAAAGCGTACACGGGACTATTTTGATTCGAGATTTTGATGTTCCTAGACCTTCAAGACAGTTTTGGAACTTAATTCTCCCTTCACAGAGGTCTTGCCAGAACTCGCAAGCAGGATAGTCTTCATTTTTGACCAGTTTGTTCTCATCGTCTATTATCAATGTTAGTCTGTCTTTCTGTGTGTAAGGCAACCATTCTACACTTTGGTTTTTGCATGTTGGTTTACTGAAAAATAAAAAGGGCTAGAGATTTGTATAAAAAATAAAACAGCATTTAACTGAAAAAAACGAAAACATACCCGAACTTCGCAAAATTACACCAATTCTCACTCAAAAAGTCAACAATTTGCATGTCTCTCTCTGTACATTTCTTCGCCTTGACTCCTCTATAAAATTGATATTGTATGAGGTCACCGTGTGTGGTACCTTTTATACCCAAATTCTTCATAACACCTGTATTCAGATTGCCCTCATAATGAAAATTGTAAAAGTAGACTTGATCATTATACTTAGACAGTAGTTCAGTAAAGTATAGAATATCTCTTTGCAGAAACATGTCTGATAAAAACTTTACATATTCCAGTTTAGTAACTTCGCTAATTTTTTTACTACCGAAATAGTACTTTTTAATAGCACTGGTAACTTTTTCAGATTTAGGGCTCGACTCTTGGACATTTAAACATCTTGGAATGGCGAACGTTAAATTTTCATCGTACAAGATTTCACCATCGTCTATACGGAGAAAAGCCGCTCCTTCAAAAACTTGAGAACCGGTCAGAACCGGTACTTTTTGGAAGAGGTTTCTGCGCATAGATTCTCTCGGTTGTTCCGTCATAATGCGTTCAACACCTTCAAACTCCTTTTCAATCACTGCCATGAAAACAGGATTAAAAAAATATGGATGTTTCTCCATTTCAGCAGACATGCAAGCCGATACAAGATCTTCAACGGGAACTTTCATCAAAAAATCATAAATACTCCTTTTTTCCTTCAACTCAACTCCTAAAAGTGATGTTACGTGACTGGCAACACCTATATGGTCTTGCACGTAGAAAAAAACATCAGCGATATAGGTGCCAGATTGCACTATAAGTTTATCGAATAAACCAACTGTCATGTCAGAAGTTAAAAATGTGGTGGCAATGGCGGCACCCGCGCTTTCTCCATAAAGCGTTATATTATTCGAATCCCCATTGAAATTGCTAATATTCTTTTTCACCCATCTTAAGGCGTACACACAATCTTTCATACCAACATTGCCGGGGGCTTCAGGAATATCCAAACTTAAAAAGCCTAAAATATTTAATCTATAATTGATTGTAACTAAAACCACATTATGTCGCATAAAATAATCAGGCCGGTAATAATCTCCGTAACCGACGATCAATCGGCCACCGTGCATGAAGAAGAGGACTGGTAGTTTTTCTATTTTTTCCACTGGCAACACTGGCGTGTATACGTTGAGGTAGAGGCAGTCTTCGCTTCCTTGGAAGCCCTTGCTGGAAACGGGGTTTAGTTGTGCGCATTTGTTGCCTGGTTTTGTGCAATCTCTTACATCAGACCAGCTGTCTGGAGGTTGAGGGTTCTGAAAAGAAAGAGATACCTACTTTAAATATTTACCATAATTTAAGCACAGAAGCGCATCACCGGTTTTCTTACTAAGCCGGTTTTTAAGGTCAACACCTTGAAAACCGGCTTACTAAGAAAACCGGGTGCCTCTGGGGTGGCAGCTTGGTCAATTCAGTTAATGAACTTTTCTATGCTGTCTGTCTTGGTCGGGTGCTTGTTGTAGTGCCACCATTGTTTCTGATTTCCATAACAGTACCTTAACTGCTTACTTTAGGATTGGAGAGATGTTGGTTATGTGTTGTCCAATATTTTGATCCCACACATCGTGTGATAACGGATATATAAAATGAATCACAGTCACACTGGTATCGTAAGTTAGGTTGGTGTGTCTACGGATCGGCCTATTTTTCCAACATGAGATAAAACTTACCCTAAACCTGAGTTTTCCTACTGGAGGCTTGGCGTATGGTATTCCTTCGAAACTGTAATATTTTGTGCCATCGAACGCTTGTAAAATCTTTCCTTTAATAGAACCTTGCTCAACAGTCGCTTCGCAATACATGGCTGCGGAATCTGAAAAGAAACAGACTATTTATTTATTTATTGAGCACTGCCATATGGTACATATTATGACTTACACAACTTATAACTACATACAAAAAAAAGAAAACTGATATGCACCACAATATCGGCGTGCATAGCACTTCAAATATTATCAGTGTGCACTACTTACTACGGTATAGATTCCGGATTACAGAGACTAAAATTAAAAGTATACCAACTTACTTAAAATATATAAACAATTTCTTTTTAAATTTATTAAAACTATCATTAAAAATGTCTAGATCTTCAATCTTACTAAACAAGGTGTTACAAAAAGACCCCTCATGCCGAATATGGTATATAGGGACCATCGAACTGATCAACTTTTACTATGGGCTGAAATCAAGAAAAAAAAACAGCTGTTTCATACAAAAATTGAAATCGAAAATATCAAAATGTATGGAACAGCTGATTTTTTTTTCGCGATTTCAGAGTTGGTCCCATAGTAAAAGTTGATCAGTTTGATGGTCCCTATCTACCATATTCGGCATTAGGGGTACTTTTGTAACACCTTGTATAAAGACTAAACAGACTAAACGTATTGTATTAGGATCTCGATGGCGCAGTGTTTTAGCGTCTGGCCCAGCGATTACGGAGGTTAAGCAACTTTCGCAAGGGTTGATCATGGGATGGGTGACCAAAAATGTAGTATCTCGAGATTCTCCGTGCTTTGGAAGGCACGTTAATTCGTTGGTCCCGTCTGCATTTGCAGTGTTAACACCCACCAATCCGCATTGGGCCCGCGTGGTGGGTTATGGCCCATCCTCCTTATCCGCGCGGTCAACCACCAGTGCGTAGGTACGAGGCTATTCTCTAACTGCCGTACCGGACGGAACACAAAATGTTAAATTGTTGTTAATGTTGTTTGATTTCCGGTTAGCGGGATCAAACAATTATTGAAAGCATTGGGGCTCTATCGGCTAAAAACTTAGAAAAACATTGAAGTTAATGTTAGTTAACTGTGTTTTGACACATTGCTACTTCGTTTATGATACATTGCTACTTCGTTTTGGCACAAATAAAAACTTACCAAATAAGGTAGCAATGTATCACATACATCTGTCAAAACACAGTAAACACTCACTTAACTGATACCGCCGTTGACCTATAAAACGTAGTGATTACTTGCTCAGTGCACTGACCTCCATTATACAAGTACGCTAGACCATACTAATTCTATGCGCTAGACAGGCTGCCCCTTGCGAAGTGACAGCTATTTTTTGGCCCTATTTGAAGCGCCACCAGTGAGTGTACAGGGAATTAATTAGAGATGGGACGATGGTCTTCTTCTTCTTCTTTTGGATGTGGCAATCCACTCCTCTTCACGTCAGGGTGAAGTTCCCCAACGAGGAATACTTCTGCTAGTTTCGGGTGAGGGATGGTCGTCGACGTTTCTATTTTGGCAACGTCGCGTCGGTCGGTATATAATTGGTCGAGATCAGTGATTGAAAGATACAAAAACCTACTTACTTGTTCTGTATCCTAGCTAGCACCACCACATCTAAATTACGAAGCCTGTCGTGCAAGTTTAAGTTTTGTTGTCTTGAATATTAACCTTTGACCTTCAAGCGGCGAAACATAGAAACCTTTAGTTTCTACATTCGTCAGCATGTAGAAGAGAGTTACCTACCACAGTTTTACATGATGCGATCGGACGATACGACCAAGAAGTTTTACTTCGTTTTAAGTCGTGACGATCGATCGCATCAAAACGCCTCTTCAGATTCACTAATAAAAAAGTAATCACCAAAAGCCTAATATGGAAGATACATTTTATTATAAGTACATAAACAGTCGAGTTTTTTCCTTTATCGTGGTATACCATTAGACAGTAGGTACCATTGATAGCACTGTCACCAATTTTTTTTGCCGTCGTTCCCGAGTACATTATTTGGCACTTTTGACAGGATGTTGACTTTTATTAAAAACTGTCAAAGGTGCAATCGCACTTGTCTGTGCCATGCATGCATACAACCCTCAGGGGCTCTATCCATAGAATAAGTACAATTCTATGGCTCTATCGGCTAAAAACATTGAAGTTCATGTTAAGTAAATAATGAAAATTTATAAAATGTATCAATTTCAACTGATTCTATGTCAAAAGGAACTTAAAAGAAACTTAGCTAAATCGTTTCTTTGTTTTCAAGTGTATTTGTTAATGTAAATCTTTTTTCCTCAAGTTTTACAAGTTTAATGATCTATCTATGATGATCTGTGTTTTCGTTTTTTGGCGCCATTTTGTCGAGTTCGGTTTGGTGTCTATTTTAATTATTTTCAAATTGATTCATAGTGGATATTGTGTCTTAAAATTGATGCAGTTATATGGTACGTACAAGTGTCTACGCAACTGAACAATATGTGGGATAATTGAAATAGGCGCGATCTTGGTTGTGTGAAGCTGAGACTTTTATTGAAGTGGTGGCTTCCTCGGCAGAACTAACCGAGTAAAATGTCTTGATATACTTGGTGCCAAATGCTCCAATCAGCATTGGAATGCGATGCACCCGCATTCTAATGAAAAATTAATAAAAACTGTGTTTTGACAGATGTATATAATATATTGCTACTTTGTTTTGCCACAAATAAAAACGTTCCAAAGAAAAGTAGCAGTGTATCACATATATCCTACAATAAAACAAACCAAAAATACCGTCGACTTGATAACCTCCTCCTTTTTTTTTAAGTCGGTTAAAAAGTTTACTTACACGCTGCGGGTCGCTTACCTGCTAAACAATTAGTGGGTACGCGGCGGGCGAGTTTACGTTGTAAATGTGCCCTTAGCACGCTATCAAGAAATCTTACGCGCGTAAAAAAATACTACTCGATAACGTAATTCAAATCATTGTTAACAAACAAAGACTTCTATACTACCTTAATGCTCTAAGATACTACACAATGACATAACAAACGTACTCGTGCAGATCTTAAACTTTTATTTTTGTTTAACAAACAAAACTTGTAAGTATCTTTTGTTATTATTGAGTTGCGCCTTATTAACAAACTGGTTAATTTGTATCTTTCGATATTTTAATTGGTTAATAATTAGTTAGTAGTTTTTGCTTAACAATAGCTTAATTTTTAACCGATTTCAAAAAAAGGAGGAGGTTATTAGTGCATGCCGTGGCAACTTGTATGTAAGTACGATAGCGCTTTATTATGTTACCTTTAGCCAGTTGTATTGAATGTAAATAGCGTTTATTGTGTTGGTTGTCCTAAAAAAAAGAAAAATAAAAAATTTTCAACACTGCTTGAGCTTGAGTACTACGCGTTCACTTCATCATTGCCGCTACCTCCCGGCCCGCTTCGTCATACCGCACCCCCTGCGTCGCCTTTCTAGTATGGCTATCAACGCAAAGTTAAATTTTTATTTCTGTTGATTTAATCATTACGTTCGTTATTTGTGTTGTTATAATGAATAAAAGAGTAAAGTTCATACATAATGGCGAACCTAACTTGTTATATAAATTAATGTCACTCTTTGAACAAGAAAAAAACTAAAAACAGTTGAAAAAAATGATTACTTTTTTGTCTACAGTACCGTTAGCTAGTGAACGCGTAGTAGGTACCTATATATGCGTAGAGAGTAAGTATAGCGTTTTGTGAGTATATGGTATATGGAAACGTATTAAATCCAAGTTATGTATAATTTAATATTAAATTCCTACAATGGTACCGGTATGTTACTTAACTAATGTAGGTAAACAATGACGCGATCGTAACAATGAAACACTTATATTGAAACTTTTCATGTCATTATGTTCATGTTACAGTCTTGGTTGCTGGAGCACAAGGTCGCATAAGGTCAGACCGACAATGGTCTGAACTTACAAACATTTAAATGCTGTTGGTGGTGGTGTCGACAAGACAGACAAGTGGAAAAAAGTAAGTACCTACCTACCTAAAGGGATAATTACATTACACAATTTCTAGCGTGCGATATTAAAGCGACAATTACATTACACAATTTCTAGCGTGCGATTTCATGTGTCAGTATAGTGTAAACGGAGTTAGCCTGTTCGAGTCTTGAAATCGCGCGGCCGAGCCCGCTCGATAAATTGTGTCCGATAAATTGCGTGGTGTAAACAGAGCTAGAGTCTAACTGTACATACGACGGCACGTCAGATGTAACAGTTGTACTACAAAAACAACTTTTATTACTTATCGCATAAAGGGGTTTTAGAGTGGAAGTAATCTGACAGACAGATGATACTACTATAGTAAAAGAAGCAGCCAAATAAGTTCAAATATCATAATGTTGTTTTTAACATATTTTTATCTTTTTTGTTTTTGTTAAGGTTTTGAACTTTGGTTTTGGTTTTTGGTTATGGTTTCGGTTTCGTAAAAAGTGATTTAATAATAAATAAGTAAAGAGGTAGGTACAATTTGATTTGACACGACAGCAAATACAAAATATAAAATATTTATTATCAACCTCTAGTTAATACAAACAATGGTTAATTAATAGTCACTAAAACAAAAAATAAAACGAAGTCAAAAACTACAATGTTAATAACTCGAATATTATGTTGAATAGAAAAAGACATTAGAGACTTACTTCCTTCTATGTTACTATGCAATAGCGCGGTCGAGCGTCCGATAAATTGTGTAGTGTAAATGGTGCGCAACGCAAACTTACTCGATTTCAAGACAGACATATTGCATGCGGGAAATTGTGTAGTCTGATTGTCCCTTAATGAATATTTTTGGAATGGCTAGCAATCTTGATCTATATTCAACAAAGGTGTGGGCGGATTGGAAGTCCAAAACTAAAAAAATAGGATTGGCTGTAAGGCAGCATTCAAGAGGGACTGGAGGTGGGCCAGCAAGCCAGCAAACCTTGTGCTATTGCCGGCTGTGAGGGGGGGTTTACAAGTGGAAGGATAAGCTTCTGTAGAAGAGCTTGGATTCAATGAAAGATTCAACTTCAGGCACCTATTCAATAATGAGCTAATTTTCTCTAGTAAGCAGATGTTTTATAAAATATTCAAGTTTTAAAGAATAAAGATAATATAGTATACAGGCTAATTTATACATAGTAAGTAAATTAACTTTGTCTCGTAGATATAAAAATTATACAAGGTGTTACAAAAGTACCCCTAATGCCGAATATGGTAGATAGGGACCATCAAACTGAACAATTTTTACTATGGGACCAACTCTGAAATCGCGATAAAAAAAATCTGCTGTAATTTAAATCATACATTTTGATATTTTCGTAATTAATTTTTGTATGAAACAGCTAATTAGGGGTACTTTTGTAACACCTTGTATAAAGTTATATTTTATGGAGTTTATTTACTGTTAATTATAAATATTATATTATAAGCACAGATTTTTGCGCGAATTGTGCATTGAAATAAAACTTCTCATTTACGGATTCAATCACGCGTATATTTAACAATGTGTTAATTTTTTTTTAATCGATTTTTTTAGTTTTTCCATCGTTTTGGCACTTTTTCAGGGGCCGTGATTGCTATGCCTGGAGAGCTGCGGCGGTATCAGCTAAAAACATTGAAGTTCATGTTAACTGTGTTTTGACAGATGTATGTGATACATTGCTACTTTTCTTTGGTAAGTTTTTATTTGTGCCAAAACGAAGTAGCAATGTATCACATACATCTGTCAAAACACAGTTAACATGAACTTCAATGTTTTTAGCTGATAGAGCCTCTGGACACTAATGGATTTAAAGACGAAGAAACTGAAAAGTTAATTCACAACTTTTCACAAAATTAACTCCTTTATTTTTCTTTTGTTACAGATCGAATCAAAGAGAATGTTATCACTACGGATCGAATGACAAGTAAGAAAAAATATTAATTCTTTCCAAAAACCATATAGAATTATAAAACCGACAGTGGTGACGGAAACTACCTAGGCACTATTTTTTGATTTTAATAAAAGAATATACCTACCTACATTTTGTCTTTATTTTTCGTTCGGAAACTGGCTGCTTTGTTGAGTTTTCTTAGTGAATAGTAATTTTATTCACCAACATTGTACCTACTGACCAAGACATGTATTGCGCATTGCCCTGCCTCGGAACGCATTTCGGAATAAATAATTGTTGTTTATTTGTAGCCATGGTCACTTGAAATAGTGCAATTACTACTATGGGGCTATTTATTACACGGGTTTTAACATAACAATAATCTGTACTTGATTCGAGAACCCTACAAATTAAAACGTTATTTTTTATTTAAAAATTTATTGATTCATAAACATAAGTACAATTATATAAAAAATACACATCTATTTCATTAACAATAATAATTTTCGGAATACTATTCAAAATCAATATTGGCACAACATTCAACAGATATTTTATTTATAAAAAAAAGTTTAAAATGGGCGCCACTTTTTATGTCATAGGTGTTATTGTATGGCAACACTCGAATACTTTTACATGCAAAAACCACGTGTTGCATTTTAGCTTCGTTTTTTCTTGTCAAGCTGTCAGTAATGTTACACTTCGGATTGGGTGACAAAGGAATTATATTTTATAGAGTACCTACCAGTCAGCATTATAATTATGTTAAATATATGTCGTAGGATAATCGTATAAACCGGATCTTGGCAAAAATCCTAGGTCAATTGTAAAGAACCGGATAATTGGAATATCTTTTTATGACTATGAATATCTACAATCATTTACCAGTTGAAATAAAAGAATCACGGACATTTCAAATATTTAAATCAAGATTGACAAAATTTTTAGTTGACCATAGATTTTATAACGTTAAGGATTATTTGGGACATAAATGCAATAGAAAATGTAATTTATTTATGTAGTTTTAATTTAATTGTAATTTTAATATTCACATGCCTTTGTTAAGGGCGAAATATGCAGATTTATATATTTTTTTAAGACCTGTATTACCATATTTTATGTGAATAAATGATTTATGATTTAAGATAGATACCAAATAACTGTTCTTTTTTTAAAATTTTGCGTTAAATTTGTCGACATTCTTAAAAATAAATAATTTTTTGTTCTTAACAATTATTATAGTCATTATTTTCGGCACTAGCAGTGTGACCACGAGTCCTCTGTTTTTATCATTTACTGGGGTGACAAAACGGGGTAACCACGAGTCCGACGTGTGAATTTGTAATAAAATCCCATTAATGCTGATTGGATAATCTAAGAGTCGATTTATAACATCTAAGTCTGATTGGTCAGAACATGACTTTCTTCTAGGACGAGTAGCAGTTAGCCAATCAGAGCATCCGTCAGTCCATAACGTTGACGTCAGCCAATCAGCTTGTGCAAAGTGATGATCATTCGCAATTTACATCTGGAGGTTTATAATCCTAAACATTACTCTGACGATTGCTAAAATCTGTCTCAGATTCTAATTATCCGGTTTTTTTGCAAGCAAACTAGGTTTTTTTGTGAAGATCCGATTTGCACAAATGTCCTACGACATATACAAAGCCAAACTTCAATTCATTTTAAACCTTATATATTTTAGAAGTTATGTCCAAAATCTAGTATGAACATATGATATTTTGTGACAAAATGGCAGGTAGGGCTTTAACAAATTTTAATTTTCACTTCCGAATAAGTAAGTAGTTTAAATAAATATAAAGTGTACCTACACTTACCTTCCTAATATTTATTCTTGCTTTTAAAAACAATCCTAACATGAACAGACGGACTCTAAACTTAAATATACTTACACAGAAGAAAAGTGTAAATTGGAAATACTGATTCATGAAAAAATGCTCACACTTTTAATAGGTGCAATACAAGATAATCTTTTCATTCTATCTACAGAAGACAATCAAATAAATTTATAAAATGGCATCTATGAAAGAACAACTTACATTCAAAGCAAAAATGCGAAAATTACAATTAAAAACTTCCATAAATCAATACATATTTACAAACCATTTTATTTTACAATACTTTTAAACTAGAAGACTCGTTTTGACTAAACATCGTATAGTTTAATTTATAATTAATCTAAACTAAAACATTGATATGTTAAATAGTTGGTTCTTAAAATGGAATGCGGAGAATTTAATAAATAAGTACTGTATTTCTTATGACATAAGGTTCACTTTTTCCCGCCGAGTGATTCGAAAAAGTTGACAAACTTATTTACTCCTATATTTTTGGGTAAATCGTCTTCTGGAGGGTCATTTGCTCTTATAACATCTTTAGGCACACCATTAGGTTGCTGTACCATTTTAATTTCATTTGACGTTCGTGGCTTTTTGCCATCTATACCGTTGCCGTTGACAAAGTGTACAGGAGCTGGCTCGATTTCTTTAATCGGTTCTGCCTCCGGAACTAAACCATTGTTTTCAACAACTTGTACTGATGTAGTTTCTTCAACACTTTCAATTTGGTCAACAACTATAGGTTCTGTAGCAGTTTCATTAGAAGTTTCAACAAACTGCACGGGTGCCTCAGGGATCGGTTCTGAGACCGGTGTTGTTTCTTCGTTGGCTACTTCAGGCGTTTCGACTACCGCAGGGATCTCATCTGGGACCGGTACTGTATTGTCCAGTTTTCTTACAGTTTCTTCGGTATTAGCTCTGGGCTGTTCCCAGATTCTGAAGTATTTGCTGTAGATATCGTCCCAGAAATCCATCTTTTCTTTGTCAGGGTTGGAGCCGAGGGATAGTTCTGAGCCTAGATTGAGGTAGTATATATTGTCTTGAGTGACTGGCAGCCAGGACACTGTGATGTAGTGGTTCTCGTCGGGAGTGGGGTTACTGAAAAGAGCAGAAATACGCATTTTAAATAAAAATGAAATCAGTATTAGTTAAAACAACGGTACGGCTGGGCATCCACCAACCGAATAATATAGACAATTGTTGGGTTTAAAAACTGTGGTTGTGAAAACAGCAAATGAAAGTTTATCAACAATTATATTTAACATATACTTAAAGGATAAAAGTAACGTTTAATGAACAGTTGAGTTTCTATAAATTGTTACCCATGACGTCAGTCTTTAGTCAGTCTTAGAAGTCGAGTCCTTGTGAGTAATGTAAGTGAGGCAAATAAAACTAAAGCTCAACATTCAGATTTATATCCTTCATACGTTACCCAATCGTAACTAAAATCTAATAAAATAGTAACTAATCCCCTAAATGTAATAATAGGCAATTGAAACTGGTTCGTTTTTATAGGTACGATTAGGTAACGTATGAAGGATATAAATCTTAGAACTAAGCCAATTTACTTCACTTTTGACAGTGCGCTTTGTAGGGAACTATCGTTCTAGGTTATAATAGCTACAAATACATAAAGATTGAGTTCAGTTTCTTTGAAAAAATATTTAAAATAATCATCGAAGTAAGTTAGTCGTTTTTAATGATTGAGTAATGTTTTACTATAATCAACGAGATCACATTTTTTTAAAACTTACCCTGACTTAGCGAAGTTGGTCCACAGCCTCACCATCCTTTCCCTCATCTTCAGATCCTGAGGCGTGGGCTCCACATCCCTCACCACCTCATTGTTGAACAAATACCCAAGTTCATCTAAATGTCCTGCATGGTTCAATCCCAAACTACTCAGCAATTTCTTACTCCAATTCAACTCCCCAACATAATCGAACTTGTAAAAATACACAGGTTTATTTGTAACCTGTACTAAGTATTTAACATGTCTATGTGTATGTACATTAATCATAGTATCCGACAACAACTCAAAATACTCCTTAAGACTTTCAACACCAGTATGACTACCTTTAAAGTACAGAGATTTAATTTTATCAGCTATCTCTAGAGACTGGTTAGAATTCCTTTCAATGTGAAGTTCTTCTGGTATCAAATCTTGTAAATCATCTGATTTCCTTTCTAAAGTAAGCTCTAGAGTAGTTGACCCGATCATTATTGGAATATCAGCTACTCGTCCCGACGTTAATATATCGTAGAAAGATTCAGTCAATACTGCTTCTACATCAATAAATTCCTTTTCAATTGTAACTCCGAACTCAACACCTTCTTTAGATAATTTTTCTGTGGTTTCTACAAGTTCTTTAGCAGATGTTGCGTTTAAAAAGTTTAAAATATCATCAACATCTTCAGCTTCTCCGCCAAGGAGTTCGACTAACTTCCTAGCGTTACTAATGGGACTTTTTTGGAAAACAGCATTATTCATAGCAGTTCCAGATTGAATAATAGCTTTGCTTATCAAATCTTTAGTAGCGGGAGAAGCTGTGAGTATCGAAGTGGCAATACCACCAGCGCTTTCACCAAAAACGGTCAGATTACCAGAATTACCACCGAAATTGTGTATGTTTCCTTTTACCCAACGGATCGCTTGTACTATATCTTTTAAACCAGCATTGCCTGGAACATCTATAGTGTTAAGGCTTAGGAAACCTAAAGCTCCTAGTCTATAATTGATAGTGACAACGACAACATCTTTTTCTACTAAGAAATCTCCACCGTATAAAGAGGCACTGCCAGAACCGTTTTTAAAACCTCCTCCATGGAGGTATATCATGACGGGCAGGAATGCTCCGTCTAAATTTGGAGTGTATATGTTGAGGTATAAGCAGTTTTCGTCCCCTGTGTATTGTTTTGTGAGGATCGGGTCGATCTGTGGACTGACACTGCCTTCAGATGTGGCATCTCGTATGCCTTCCCAAGGGTCGGAAGGTTGTGGTGCCTGGAAGTCGGGAAAACATCTTAAGTAGTATTGACAATTAATCAACAAGTTCATGTACAGTCAACGGCACGCTGGGCTACTACGACGGGGTTATCAAATTCAATCAATTTTATACTTAAGACATTATTGCGAATTATGACGTCGTCACTCATTTGCCAACTCAAAGATTTTTTTTACAGTTATTAGAAAGACATCAAGTTTCAGAGCTTATGGTGTTATTTTAGAGAAGTTTTGTCTTGGATTTAATGGTTAATGGTGTCAAATAGGCAATTTTGTGAAAACTACGGCATTATAAACTTTTGCCTGGCAATAATTGTCATCGTTAAGATGCAGGATTATTTTTACTTTATGAAGTCATACAAAACTCCAACTTTCTATCAAAATACTGCATGAGAGTTTACTCAGCGAGATAGTTGTAATCTAGACAAACTAACTGATACGCGATAACAGGTAGATAGCAGCATCCAAACAGGTTATATAACAAATGACTAGTTAGTCGAACGCAAACATGAGAAAAAAAACTTAAAAAAGAAACAAATATTTTATTAGAATTTACTTTTTTAGTAGAAATGAAACGGCGTTGGCGGTAACACTTTTCCCGGGTTTAAACAAATTGTGTGGCCATAGATAAATACTATAATTATTCTGAACAAGTTGAGCTGTAACTTTTCAAAGAGCATGTTTCACAGTCTACGGTTAGGCACTTAACTAATAATTTCTATGAAATATTTGTCAAGTTTAACTGGAGCTTTTTTACAGGAATTGTGAAATAATTCATAGCAATTCTGTGCCGTTTTTATTAGGTCGCTTACTTGTTGAAAAGCCAATAAAAGTAGATAGGTAGGTAATAAGATTAAATTAAATTATTTTAAGATAAAAAATAACTAACCTTAAATCTTAGTGACCCTAGCGGTGGTTTCGCATAAGGTATGCCCTGGAAGCTGTAGAACCCCTTCCCCGAAGGACTGTTGGCAGCCCTGCCCTGCAGCTGCCCCTGCTCCACCGTCACTATTGGGGCTTCCGTCATTCTGCCACCGCTGGAAGATAAAAAACAACAATAAGAAAAAAATATTGAGCCTTGGCTCTATGGCGCATTGGTGCTTTTGCCATTTCGACGAAATGTAAAGAACACAAGAAAAATAAAAAATAGCGGCCGACGACAATGAATTTATTGATTTTGAAGTAGGATTTTTTACCTACTTCTAAAATTTTACCAATACAATACAATCTTTAGAAATGGAAACTTCACTATCTTCAAAAATGGTTATAAATGTGTATGAAAAGTAGAAAAACAACCAATTCTCATTTTCATACACAACACAAGCAAGTACTATCTACTATGGCTTATACAGAGGTCGATATCTCGTAAAAAAAATTGGCATTAATTTAAACATTTTTTCAAGAAACTCATGATTAAACAAGCGGCATGCATTCGAAAATAATATGTATAATCGGTTTTCCATCCAGAATCCGACCACAGCAAAAGCTGCTTAACTTTTCCGATAGTAAATTAATACACAAATTATATCTTAAGATATCACACGTGAAAATTATTACGTTACTTAAAAACAAATAACAAATACCATTAACGACGATAACCGATTATAAAATTCCTGTATGTACATGATATCGATACTATCGATGTCCGTAACACTGATTATGACATGGTATTAACGAATAATCTAAAAGACTATAAGAAGAATATCATTAGAATTTTATTTATCTCTTGTAAATTCCAAGTGGTGCTACTATCTATCCAGCGTATTTTTAACCGACTGCAAGGAAAGCGTTATGTTTTTTATGTAAATAGATAGATATGGTAACAGATTTTTAATGTCCCCTCTGCTGGGGCATAGGCCTTCCTTATGGGTGGATAAGGAGGATGGGCATAACCCACCACGTGGGCCCAAGGCGGATTGGTGTTAACTACTGCAAATGCAGCCGGAACCAACGGCTTAACGTGCCTTCCGAAGCACGGAGGAGCTCGAGACTATAGATACATATTTGGTCACCCATACCATGACCAAATGACACAATCACAAATTGCTTAACCTCCGCAATCGCTAGGCCAGGCGCTAAACCACTGCACCATCGAGTTAGTCCTCTATTTAGTTCGCGTAGGTAATTGCTATAGTAGGAGAGAGCCAAGCTTGGCGTTTCGCTGCGTGATCGAATCAGAAATGAGGAGATCCGTAGGGGAACTAAAGTAACCAACTTTGCTCGAAGGATTGCTCAGCTGAAGTGGACACAAAGCGAGAAGAATATACTATATAACGGCCAGGTTGGGGCGAAAAAATTCTGGAATGGCGTCTGCGCACCGGACGACGCTTCGTGGGTAGGCCCCCGACAAGGTGGGACCGAAGATTTGGTGAAGATCGCGACCTTCACCAGATCGCTGGATGCGGGCAGCGCAGGACCGATCGTCGTGGAGATCCTTGGAGGAGGCCTATACCCAGCAGTGGGTGTCGTGCGGCTGATATGATGATGATGAGGTATTTATATAATACTAAATAATATACTAGAAAAAATAGGACTCGCACCAGATCATGTTCTCGGACGGGAATCGAACCCGCGACCTTTGGATATCCGGTCCAATGCTCTGACCGCTGAGCTACCGAGTCACTAGTGAGAACGTCGAATTTCTTCTAGTACATCAACTCTTACGCCGCAAGCCAGCGCCATCTCACCAATGTAGAAGGAATTAACCTCGACATTCAACTGAACATCTTTCCAGATATTTTTAAACAGTTGATTAAAATGAGAAAGCTGTATAACTATAGATGAGGTATTTGCTACGTATTTCTAATGGTGGCGAAATGACCATTGACTATAATACTAAATAATATACTAGAAAAAATAGGACTCGCACCAGATCATGTTCTCGGACGGGAAGAACATGATCTGGTGCGAGTCCTATTTTTTCTAGTATATTATTTAGTATTATATAAAAATAGCATTGTGAATGCTTAAATCTCAAAATTTCAAATGACTATTGACTACCTTCATTTTTCTCTAAGTTGTTTTAACCATTCGACATGCATGCCAAGTGGCGGAAAGTCGCCACCCCCAGCATGCCGCCAGCCGCGCCGATGGCGACTGTGTAGGGGGATATTTTTTTAGAAAAACTCCCAGTCGCCACCAATGGAAGCAATGCGGGGGTAGCGATATTCCGCCTTCAATTTTGCTACCATTAAAATACGTAACAAATACCTACGCAAACTTAGGTCCCCAAACCACTGCACCATCGAGCTCCTCTATTAGTAGAGGAGCTTTCAAAAAGGGGGAAGCTCCAGATTTTTGAGAAACTAACCGTAGGGTGAGATTTTTATGTGGCTGAAGTAGATGTGAGTGCGACACGTGTGTATGAGTGAATGAATTCAAGCCCTCGTAGGCACTGGCGGTTGAACGCGGGAGCGGCAAGCCGCATTTTCCGTATTAATATGCAACCGCTCATGATCGTACGCACTTGCGGTTAAGTAACCACCTCAAAATTTCATATTAAAATGGAACCGCGCGGTTGGCCGCCCCCGCGGTTGACCGCTAGTGCGTAAGAGCTAAAGATTTTTGCTATGACTTTCCGAGTCTGAGGAGTAGGGTAAAAGACTCAGGGTTGACACTTGGCACACACTTCTTTATAATACGCCTTGTATACAGGGTCCTGTCGCATAGCAATAGGTTATTGATAATGTCTTTATAATATTCTTGTTTTAGTGTCAAAATATATTTATGATTTTTGAAAACTACTGTTTTCTTATATCCTATATCTAACTTAACGTTTACTTTAATATGTATGTACAGGCCTTATACATACAAGCGAGAAAAACAGGTATAAAAGTCACTATTTTATAAGTTTTGAACCGACTCACCTCTTGTTATGTTAATCGAAACACACTAACTATATGTCTGAAACGTTTCGAGTGACTAAAATGTACTTCTAATAGTATCTGATAGAGAGATAAGATATTTGGCTACATGTATTATTAGTGGCTATGTCGTAAGATGAACTGTGATAATGATAAGTGTAGATTATTATTGGGAAAAACGATATAACACGGTTGTAACTTAGATAAATAATAAATAAATAATTCGGAGCTTGTGGCGACTAAATAACTTTAAGACATCTCTTGGGAAAAAATGCTTTTAGTCATCATTTGCTCCTACCATTTGAACCTGTATTTTTGGGGTGTTGGCGAATCTCTACCGACTGATTTACCAAGCCACCAAAAAAGAAAGATACATAAAGCATATTAGTTTTTGCTATTATTTCTTCAACTAAAGTTACCACACCACATAAACATTTTCCCCAACCAGGATTGGACTCCGGACCAGCCCTACCAGCTAACTTTTCAAACTTTGGCGGGTTTGCCGAGCTTCAATTTAAAACAGGTAAATCGAAGTTAGGAGTTTCGTATTGTACGCACGACAGCACGTCAGGTTATACAGTTAAACTGCAAACACAGCTTTTATTACGTAGGGCATAAAGGCGGTCTCAAGGTCAACATGTATAGTCTGAGGTGCCGTCTTGTGTACTATACGCCGAGAAGTTATTTAGAAGATATCGATGTTCGGGTGACATCATGAATTATTGGGGTTCGCCATTTTGGCCCTATTAGGGCTCGATTTATCTGTTTTAATTTGAAGCTCGGCAGACTTCCGAAGTTCGATGCGTTACTCGGTACGGCCCCAGAAGGCACTTCACTACCGATACGTACCAAGCGTTCGTCAAGATAGATCAATATTATGAACGTATTTTTGTTAATAGTTCTAAAGCAAAAGCAAAATCACACGTAACTTACAGAAACCGCATATCGAAATGAGTCAAATACTCCCTCGAAGAAGAATCCAACCTGTACGATCTTCTTTTAAGCACATTCCTAACCTCGGATTTCCATTCGAAAACATTCAAATTCCTGGTCAAATCTTCATTCAACGAATCACAAAAGTTTGACCAAACATTGTTTTCCTGGTGATTACGAACGAGGTTCGCAATTTTTTTGTTGACAGGCTTCTTTCCCAATGCCAAAAGGCGAGATTCCCTCGCAATCAAGTACCGTAACGCTACCCTTTTAATTATAATCAACTCTTCCAGACTTCTAGCCATAAAATTCTAAAAAAAACTACTAACACTTCACTCAAAATTTGAATTGGCAACACCGAACACGATTTTAGAAAATCAATTTAAATGGCGCCTGTTTAAGCGCGTCCTAAAACAAAAGCGAGTGAACAACACTGGAGTAAACATTCGCAATGGCCACGTATGGAAATTTCAAGAGCAATTATGAACTAAAGAATACGTGACATGATAGATGGGTGTAAATTAAGCTAAAAATAAACGTAACGAACAACAAGAATATGATTCTGACGATAACAACGAAAACAAACCTAATGACTTTAGAAATAAGGACTAAGTAGCCGGCGAGGTTCCTCGTCCCGCCAGGCGGTGTCCAGGGGCCGTACCGGCTAACGCATCGAACTTCGGAAAGTCTGTCGGGCTTCAAATTAAAACAGATAAATCGAGCCCCAATCGGGCCAAAATGGCGAACCTCAATTCAGGGGCCCTACCGGCTAACTTTTCGAACCTCGGCGGGTCTGCCGAGCTTCTACTTAAAACAGATAAATCAAAGTAAGGAGTTTCGTATTGTACTATTCGCCGAAGTTTTTTAGAAGATATCGATGTTCGTGTGACATCATGAATTGAGGTTCGCCATTTTGGCCCGATTGGGGCTCGATTTATCTGTTTTAATTTGAAGCCCGGCAGACTTTCTGAAGTTCGATGCGTTAGCCGGTACGGCCCCAGGATGTGACACGAACATCGATATCTTCTAAATAACTTCGGCGAATAGTACAATACGGAACTCCTTACTTCGATTTATCTGTTTTAAGTTGAAGCTCGGCAGACCCGTCAAAGTTCGAAAAGTTAGCCGGTAAAGCCCCAGGAAGCGATCACGAACTTCAAGGCGCTTGGAGCGTTCCTGGCTAAGCAGGGTTGGCTGGAGATATCCGGCCACAAACCCTTCAGACGCTAAATAGGCGCAATAGACGTAAAACCCGTATCCCAGTATAGAATGACCTAGTATCTAGAAAATTCTCATTCAGTCCATTCGGTTCGGACGACGGTACACGATCGCAGGTCGTGAGATTTAGTCACGAAGCGTCGGTAGCGCGGTTTGTTTACTAATTTCATTGGCAAACTCCATTCATTGTTATTTGAGAGTTTAAAGGTTGATCGAAGAGACGCCGGACGTTTTAGGGTTCCGTTCGTACAAATACCAAAAGGAAACCTTGTAGGACCAATTATTTATTTTTTGGTAGGACCAAACTGGGGCTCCATGTGGCGCAAGAGAGAAAGTTAGTGAAATTAGAGAAGGCCTCTTTGCGAAAATGAATGAACGAAAAAGTTAGATAGACTAAGTACTGGAAAAGTGGAAGGTCTATGTTCAAAGACTGATGAATTAAAGGCTGTTAATAGAAATGTGGAAAAACGGACAACAAAGGACATAAACGCCTAAACGACATATCAACACATCGTCATCCTTAATGAATCAAAACCAAAAGGATTTTTCCCGTTGATATCTTAACTGTGGGACCTTAACACAGTCTTTACTGTGTCAAGGTCTCACGGTCAAACTGTTAAAACAAAAAGTTGGACCTAGGTAAGTAAGTAGTTACACTCACATTTGTCAAGTTTTTTTACAGAGCGTAGAATGCAAACAAAGAAAAAATCAATCAGAATATTCTAACTCGGCTTCTAATAATATTCTTTGTGTTTTTGTAAGCGTTCTCAAGTAGGTACTTGTTCGTTTTTGATGTCATAAATGTGTCAAGCAGAATATGGAGCTTGGCACATTTTGGCATCACGCGACGATACGCACTATGTAATTGACTTTACTTAGTTTTTAACCGACTTAAAAAAGGAGGAGGTTCTATGTTCGTCTGTTTATGTTGTTTTTTTCTGTTTTTTTGCCATAATTTGTGTATCGTAGTGTGGTCCCAAATAAATATATTTTCTTTCTTAAATCTTCTATTTTAAAAGTGAAGGAACTTTCTTGTTAATTCCCTCGTTTCAAAATATTACAAGACTTCCCAAGAGGATTAGCAATCGTCGTTTGATGTAAATACTTTTCTAAAATTCATACTTATACTTATAATATCGTCGTACTCAGTTATGAATAGGGTATTTTACACCATGTAAGAAACAATATAAAAATGCATGTTTATGATAGATTTCATAAAAAGTGAATGAGAAACGTCGATATTTATTCATAAAAATGCAATATACATTTTATAATTCAATTTAAAAAATCGACTTTTTTAATCTATTCTTCAAATGTTCAAAACGCCATTCGCCATATTGGATTCCGACGTGACGTCAGCCCGACAGTAAGCAAACAGGATTTCGTACTCGTCGTACTGTGTTATTTTATAATTTTATGTGATTATCACTTTTATGCTTTATTTTACTAAAATCGCATCATGGAAGACGGTTTTGTGGAGAAATGTTAAAACAGCAATGTAAGTACCTATCATATCAAGTTTTTTCCAACATTAAGTAATACACAACACGATAATACCCTGTGTTTGTTTACTATTACAATCCAACATAACCTATTTTTATTTTATTTTGTTATCAGGTCCGGAAGGGAATCTGACGACGCAATAGGCTATGTGCAGCTCAAACGGGTTCAAAACACGTGCGTTGTAGTGTACGGTATGCCTGGAACATAAAGTGCGTTCCAAGCCCTATGTACTGATTGACACATAATGTGAATGAACAGGAAGAGACTGTGAGTAGTGTTAAGTGCTACGATTGTCCCTCGTCAGAAGGTGGCTGCAAGCATGGTGTTACGATGTACACCGCCGAACCGAAGCCCTGTCGTCGTGTACTTCGGTTGAGTTTTAATGGAAGAAATCGAATCTGGCTAAGGTTGGCTCATCGATAAACATTTTGTGTGCAAAAGAAATTTCTAAAAGAAAATCTAAGGAGATGGTTGCAGACAGCAGTGTGCGATGCAAAAGGTTAATTTATGGGGAAATGCATAACCTTGATTAGTATAGTTCCACAACAAGTGATTGATCTACCTTTGCATGAATTTAAAAATCATGTTAAAAAGACGCTCATGGGTAATGGTTATTATAAAGTAGACAATTATCTGAAAGACCAAAATGCATGGAAAAAATGTAACACATAGCTTGCAAATATAAGTACCTACTTTGTTGTTTATAATCTGTTGTATTGTATTTGGTAACTGTTGTAAAGTAATAAAGATATATTTCAATTAGTTAAGTGTTTATTTCTGTTATTCATATAATCAAATTTCCAATTTAAGTTAAAGAGACAGGACATAACCGAGTGACCATAAACTTGACTGATGACAGCCAGATTAACAATAGCAGATCATGATATAATATATAAGTTTGTAAATATTGTAACTTATTTCTGTTAAAGCTGATAAGTTTCTTGCACCTGTTCTTCTTGTCAGTTATAAAACTCTGGAATGGGTGGAAAATATAGATGATTCAGAAGCGCTTAATTACTAAGTTTATTTGAATAGTTTTTTGTACTTTGACTTTGACTATTCTCCTACCCTACCCTATGTATAGTGCATATGTATTCACATATTTTCCACATGCACATGACATTGAAATGAACATTATTATATCCTTAACATTTTTATGGTGGCCAAGTTGACCCATTCTTCAAATCAACTCGGCTGTGATGGACCAACATCATCTTTATACAGTGAGTGCACCATGGAAATAAAAAAAACTATACTTATTATTTGATATATTTATTTATTATAATATAATAATACCTTTTATATAAACTCAAAGTTGCCTGTGTAAGTATTAATCCTTCAAAACACATGATTGATTTTGAATAAAAAAATGCAAGTGTTAGGTTATGTTCACATCGCTTATCCTTCTTGCATATCCAGTAGACACAAAATTCACGAGACCATCAGGTGAACAGGATATTTTTTTGTTTGTTTTTTGGATTTCTTTGGATCTCTTCTTACGTTTCAACCAAGTTTTTCTCATTTTGATGTCACTTGGCACTTGAACCCACTATTTTAGTGGAGATTTTACACTTGTTTTACTGCAATCAGGCACAAGACACCAATGATAAAACATTACAACTCATTATTTTAAAAACTTTCGTTACTTTTGTAAAAAGACATGGTAACCACTCTGGATTGTTTCCTGACGCCTGACGGAGTGACGTCACGGTTGGTTTTATAAAATTGAAATAAAAATTGTGCTGGTTTATTACGACCTCAGGAATAATATAAACATGTTTTCAAAAAAAGGTGTAATTCCCTATTATTTAAACCAAATGTTAATCTAACCAAACGGTTTATGGAAAATTATATTCATAATAAAATTACCTTTTACTTTCCACACAAGTATTTTTATCACGTTAAAAATAAACTGCGTTACATACCTAGTTACCCCTTTGTTCAATGGGTCCGAATTTCACGGCTATTTAGATATCGACTGAGCGCAAACATGGCATTTTACAGTTCATTTGATGACAAATAGAAAATACGTAAGTGTACTGGTGACAAAAATAAATAGTTTAAGATAAATAATAATTAGAATAACTACTAGAAAAAATCGACTCGCCCGTAACACCTCAGACGGGACTCGAACCCGTACCCTTGGGATTCCGGCCCAATGCACTGACCAATTATGCTATCGAGTCGCTAGTGAGAACGGCGAAATTCTCTAGTACTTTTTACTTCTTCGCTGCAAGTCAGCGCAATTTTATCAATATGAGGAAATACCCCGATATTACCATAATACAACGTGTTACAAAAGTACCCCTAATGCCGAATATGGTAGATAGGGACCATCGAACTGAACAACTTTAACTATGGGACCAACTCTGAAATCTCGAAAAAGAAATCAGCTGTTTCATACATTTTGATATTTTCGTAATTATTTTTTATATGAAACAGCTGATTTGTTTTTCGCGATTTCAGAGTTGGTCCCATAGTAAAAGTTGTTCAGTTCGATGGTCCCTATCTACCATATTCGGCATTAGGGGTACTTTTGTAACACGTTGTATATCATGAATGTTTACTCCCCGATTACTCGAAAACGGCTGAACCGATTAAAATGATTCAATCGTTATTATTACATAATTATTCCATAAATAACATAGAAAAAAAAACGCGACGAATAAGGTTGTTAATTAATGCTCATCACTTATTATGTAGTAGGTTAGGTGGTTTTGTTAGTCAATACAGATAATATTTAGTCATTAGTAAAACTTTTATAACACCTAGACTCACCGCATGTCGTCTAAAAACTCACTAACTGCCAACATCATTGTGCCAGTTTCGTTACTGAAAAAACAAACATTGACTATTTATTTATTTGTAATAAATAACACAATAGGTTTAATATACATACAACATTGTTTGTAACCATTGTCTAGCCAGCTACAGTGATTCATATATAAAATCATATTTGATAAACATCTTGCGAAAGACCTTCTTGAAAGATTATAAAACAACATGGACGGATGCGATGTAAAATTCTATAGCAAATACCTACGAAAAATATACGTGATGAAATTAACTACCGCCTATTTTTTGAAGTCAGTTAAAACAAACATTATTTGCAACGTGTTACAAAAATACCCCTAATGCCGAATATGGTAGATAAGGACCATCAAACTGAACAAACTTTACTATGGAACCAACTTTGAAATGGCGAAAAAAATCAGCTGTATATATATTTTGATATTTTTGTATGAAACAGCTGTTTTTTTTTCGCAATTTCAACGTTGGTCGCATAGTAAAAGTTGTTCAGTTTGATGGTCCCTATCTATTCACCATATTCGGCATAAGGGGTATTTTTGTAACACGTGGTATATTTTGTACCGTAATTGAAGCGCCACCCATCTGTTTGATTTCTTTTTAATTGAGTTTCGTTTTCAGACTTTTGTTTCCATTCGACAATCAGCCATTTTTAAGGTCCTCACCGCTGGGGCACAGGCCTTCCTTATGGGTGAATAAGGATGGACGGATCATAATCATAACCCACCACGCGGGCCCAATGCGGATTGGTTGGTGTTAACGACGGCAAATGCAGCCGAGATCAACGGCTTAACGTGCCTTGCGAAGCACGGAGGAGCTCGAGATAACAAATTTTGGTCACCCATCCAATGACTGACCCTTGCGAAAGTTGCCTAACCTCTTTTTTAGAAACAGGTTTTTATAGTAGTTATTGTAATGTATGTTTCTGAAAAACTACTAAATCAAAGTAAAATATAAAATTATATTTTAGTTTGTTAATACCTACTTAGGTATTTCTAACCATAAAAACCGTGGTGAGGCTAAGTAGTCAAATAACGTGTTTAGTCACCCAGCGATTAACCGCAATCCTTCGACACTTGAATGCCTTACCTCAGTGGCCTAATCTATGAGTCAATAACAAAGTATTTTTAAATTCGGTGCACAGAATTTACAACGTGTTACAAAAATACCCCTAATGTCGAATATGGTAGATAGGGACCATCAAACTGAACAACTTTTACTATGGGACCTACTCTGAAATCGCGAAAAAAAAATCAGCTTTTTTGTATGAAACAGCTGATTTTTTTCGCAATTTCAAAGTTGGTCCCATAGTAAAAGTTGTTCAGTTTGATGGTCCCTATACAACGTGTTACAAAAGTACCCCTAATGCCGAATATGGTGGATAGTTGTACAGTAGGAGTGGACCAAATTTCTGGCCGCTTTCTAAAACGGTTCAAAGACCTTCTAATAACTCCAATTACTTTCATCTGTAACCTGTGTCTCGAGACTGGGATCTTCCCTGACGTTTTTAAGAAATCGGTTATTATTCCGATACACAAGGGTGGCTCTAGGGACTGTGTCAACAATTATAGACCTATCTCCTTACTTCCTGTATTGTCCAAGATCCTTGAACGCATTATGAACAAACGTCTGACTAGCTTCTTAGAGTCCCATAATCTGATATCATCATCTCAATTTGGGTTCCGTTCGGGAAGGTCGACTGATGATGCTGTTCATGAACTCACGGACTTCATTTCTATGAACTTGGACAATAATATGAAGGTATTAGGAATTTTCCTGGATCTTGCAAAAGCGTTTGACACAGTCTCTGTCCCAGTCCTTATTCACAAGCTCGAATCTACCGGAGTCAGAGGATTAGCTCTTGACCTTTTTACCAGCTACTTAAGCAACCGGTACCAACTTGTTAGAATTGGAAGGTGGACGAGTGAGGAGCTTCCAGTCACCTCTGGTGTTCCGCAGGGCAGTGTTCTCGGTCCAACGTTGTTTTTAATTTACATCAATGACTTATTCCAAATAAAACTTCCTTACGGTAAAATTTTAGCTTTCGCCGATGACACTGCTCTATTATTTCGCGCTAATTCATGGACCGAAGTTTTTGATCATGCGCAACTTGGGTTGAATGCCGTTTCTAACTGGTTATCAGAAAATTTTCTGACATTGAATGTCGGCAAAACCAAATTCTTAACATTCTCCCCAAGGCGACAAGTTCTGTCTGATAGCCTAGCGTTGACTGTCCACTCTTGCCCGTCTACTTCTGACTGCAGTTGTCCTAAACTTTTGAAGACAGATACCATCAAATATCTAGGTGTAATGATCGACTCAACGCTTAGCTTTTATCCCCATATTGAGCTTCTTGCGGGCAGAATCAGAAAACTGATTTTTATTTTTAGAACATTGCGCCATGTTGCAGACTTTCATATTACTAAGTCTGTTTAAACGTTTACACCGCTATTTTATTAAGCTTATGATGAAAAAAGATAATAAACCATATATTATGTCTCTATCCGGCTGCGTATTTTGCAAATTGCGGCTACACAACCTTCTTAAGATTCTATGCTATATAAGACAAATCATACACAGCGTTTGTGCTACCTGGGTTTCTTGTTAATTCCCTCGTTTCAAAATATTACAAGACTTCCCAAGAGGATTAGCAATCGTCGTTTGATGTAAATACTTTTCTAAAATTCCTACTTATACTTATAATATCGTCGTACTCAGTTATGAATTATTTAAACCAAATGTTAATCTAACCAAACGGTTTATGGAAAATTATATTCATAATAAAATTACCTTTTACTTTCCACACAAGTATTTTTATCACGTTAAAAATAAACTGCGTTACATACCTAGTTACCCCTTTGTTCAATGGGTCCGAATTTCACGGCTATTTAGATATCGACTGAGCGCAAACATGGCATTTCACAGTTCATTTGATGACAAATAGAAAATAAAATACGTAAGTGTACTGGTGACAAAAATAAATAGTTTAAGATAAATAATATTTAGAATAATTACTAGAAAAAATCGACTCGCCTGTAACACCTCAGACGGGACTCGAACCCGTACCCTTGGGATTCCGGCCCAATGCACTGACCAATTATGCTATCGAGTCGCTAGTGAGAACGGCGAAATTCTCTAGTACTTTTTACTTCTTCGCTGCAAGTCAGCGCAATTTTATCAATATGAGGAAATACCCCGATATTACCATAATACAACGTGTTACAAAAGTACCCCTAATGCCGAATATGGTAGATAGGGACCATCAAACTGAACAACTTTAACTATGGGACCAACTCTGAAATCTCGAAAAAGAAATCAGCTGTTTCATACATTTTGATATTTTCGTAATTATTTTTTATATGAAACAGCTGATTTGTTTTTCGCGATTTCAGAGTTGGTCCCATAGTAAAAGTTGTTCAGTTCGATGGTCCCTATCTACCATATTCGGCATTAGGGGTACTTTTGTAACACGTTGTATATCATGAATGTTTACTCCCCGATTACTCGAAAACGGCTGAACCGATTAAAATGATTCAATCGTTATTATTACATAATTATTCCATAAATAACATAGAAAAAAAAACGCGACGAATAAGGTTGTTAATTAATGCTCATCACTTATTATGTAGTAGGTTAGGTGGTTTTGTTAGTCAATACAGATAATATTTAGTCATTAGTAAAACTTTTATAACACCTAGACTCACCGCATGTCGTCTAAAAACTCACTAACTGCCAACATCATTGTGCCAGTTTCGTTACTGAAAAAACAAACATTGACTATTTATTTATTTGTAATAAATAACACAATAGGTTTAATATACATACAACATTGTTTGTAACCATTGTCTAGCCAGCTACAGTGATTCATATATAAAATCATATTTGATAAACATCTTGCGAAAGACCTTCTTGAAAGATTATAAAACAACATGGACGGATGCGATGTAAAATTCTATAGCAAATACCTACGAAAAATATACGTGATGAAATTAACTACCGCCTATTTTTTGAAGTCAGTTAAAACAAACATTATTTGCAACGTGTTACAAAAATACCCCTAATGCCGAATATGGTAGATAAGGACCATCAAACTGAACAAACTTTACTATGGAACCAACTTTGAAATGGCGAAAAAAATCAGCTGTATATATATTTTGATATTTTTGTATGAAACAGCTGTTTTTTTTTCGCAATTTCAACGTTGGTCGCATAGTAAAAGTTGTTCAGTTTGATGGTCCCTATCTATTCACCATATTCGGCATAAGGGGTATTTTTGTAACACGTGGTATATTTTGTACCGTAATTGAAGCGCCACCCATCTGTTTGATTTCTTTTTAATTGAGTTTCGTTTTCAGACTTTTGTTTCCATTCGACAATCAGCCATTTTTAAGGTCCTCACCGCTGGGGCACAGGCCTTCCTTATGGGTGAATAAGGATGGACGGATCATAATCATAACCCACCACGCGGGCCCAATGCGGATTGGTTGGTGTTAACGACGGCAAATGCAGCCGAGATCAACGGCTTAACGTGCCTTGCGAAGCACGGAGGAGCTCGAGATAACAAATTTTGGTCACCCATCCAATGACTGACCCTTGCGAAAGTTGCCTAACCTCTTTTTTAGAAACAGGTTTTTATAGTAGTTATTGTAATGTATGTTTCTGAAAAACTACTAAATCAAAGTAAAATATAAAATTATATTTTAGTTTGTTAATACCTACTTAGGTATTTCTAACTATAAACGAAATATTACAATCTTCAGCTCATCTTCCAAAAACCAAAATACAAAAGTAATCGCGCTATTCGCGCTCGAGGTCTTGTCAATGTCTCCCTGACATATCAAATGCCAACTTCAAATCGGACAGTTTTACTAGTGTTGCCATTAGAAAATTTGGATTAAAACAATGAATTATGCATGTAAAATATGCATAAGTTAACATTCGGCTAATCCTGACATCCAACGCGACCTCGTGTTGATATTTAACAAAAGAAACAAGAAGAGAATGTTGTACCCATAAACTTATTATACTACGCTAGTATAACTAAGTTTATGGTTGTACCGTGTCACTTCTTTTTTTTTTTTTTTTTTTTTTTTTTTTAAACTAAATATTGCTACAGACACTCTTACCCGTAGCCACTGAACATGTACTCACTCCGTAAAACTTACATCGTTACAAGTACTTTTCACCTGTAACGACTCACTCTTAAAACTAAACATCACTACAGGTACTTTCACCCGTAGCGACTCACTTTTAAAACTAACATCGTTACAGGCACTCTCACCCGTAGCGACTCACTCTTAAAACTAACATCGTTACAGGCACTCTCACCCGTATCGACTCACTCTTACAACTAACATCGTTACAGGCACTCTCACCCGTAGCGACTCACTCTTAAAACTAACGTCGTTACAGGCACTCTCACCCGTATCGACTCACTCTTAAAACTAACGTCGTTACAGGCACTCTCACCCGTAGCGACTCACTCTTAAAACTAACGTCGTTACAGGCACTCTCACCCGTATCGACTCACTCTTAAAACTAACGTCGTTACAGGCACTCTCACCCGTAGCGACTCACTCTTAAAACTAACATCGTTACAGGCACTCTCACCCGTATCGACTCACTCTTACAACTAACATCGTTACAGGCACTCTCACCCGTAGCGACTCACTCTTAAAACTAACGTCGTTACAGGCACTCTCACCCGTATCGACTCACTCTTAAAACTAACGTCGTTACAGGCACTCTCACCCGTATCGACTCACTCTTACAACTAACATCGTTACAGGCACTCTCACCCGTAGCGACTCACTCTTAAAACTAACGTCGTTACAGGCACTCTCACCCGTATCGACTCACTCTTAAAACTAACGTCGTTACAGGCACTCTCACCCGTAGCGACTCACTCTTAAAACTAACATCGTTACAGGCACTCTCACCCGTATCGACTCACTCTTACAACTAACATCGTTACAGGCACTCTCACCCGTATCGACTCACTCTTAAAACTAACGTCGTTACAGGCAGTCTCACCCGTAGCGACTCACTCTTAAAACTAACGTCGTTACAGGCAGTCTCACCCGTAGCGTCTCACTCTTAAAACTAACATCGTTACAGGCAGTTTCACCTGTAGCGAATCTCTCTTAAAACTAGACATCGTCACAGGCACTCTCATCTGCAGCGACTCACTCTTTCCAATTCTCTGATATGCTTATAAAAAATTTACTGAATAGAAATAAGTTCTAGAATCACAATATTTATCTTTGATTTATGTAGGTAACATCTTCATCACCCAACACATTCATATTCAATATATTCGCTTGTCTTTTGTCTCTCTTTTTTTTTATATTATCACATTTGATTACAATTCGATTATTTGTATTTCTTTAGGATACATTTGATACGCAATTATAATATAATATTTAATATCAAATATCATATTCACCAGAAATAATACAACAAATTATGAACATAAAACACTCTTTAATTATCATTATAGTATCATCCTCAGTTTAGTCACTTTTAATCATTATACATTTGAAGAGCCTCAGTTTAGTCACTTTTAATCATTATACATTTGAAGAGCCTCAGTTTGGACACTTTTAATAATTATACATTTGAAAAGCCTCAGTTTAGACGCTTTTAATCATTATACATTTGAAGAGCCTCAGTTTAGACACTTTTAATCATTATACATTTGAAGCCTCAGTTTAGACACTTTTAATCATTATACATTTGAAGAGCCTCAGTTTAGACACTTTTAATCATTATACATTTGAAGAGCCTTAGTTTAGACACTTTTAATCATCATACATTTGAAGAGAATTAAACTCAATAAGTAACAAAATAAACTTAATCTTTGTTCTTCCATCATTTGTTTAATTTACTAAAACACATTATTTTTACTCTGAGTCACTTGACACCACATCATGATTAAAAACTAACCAGGGGTGAAGTTTGTCAACTGCATAAACTCCTCTATAGGCTTTTGACCCTTCCTTTCTGGTTATAGCAGTATCCTCAATTTCATATCTATCATTACCAATAACTTTGGAAACCCTGTATGGTCCTACAAATTTAGGCAACAATTTCCTACTATGGCCAGATTCCGTGCGAATATCTTTTTCTACTCTAACTAAATCACCTACTTTATACTGCGTTGGTTCTTTACGAGTTTTATCGAAATATATTTTTTGTTTGTCTTGGTCTTTTCGTATTTTAGCTTCCGCCTCAATTCGGATTTCGTCACGATTTAGAAGACTATGCCCTTCCGACACAATAGAGTTCATTAAACCATCGGAATCCCCTGTGACTTGAACACCAAATAGTAGTTCTGACGGAGAACGACCTGTAGCTTTATTTACTGTATTATTTATGGACCATTGCACTTGAGGTATGGTCAAGTCCCACTCATTTTCTGGACGATTGTGATTTGCTGCCGTAAGTGCCTCAATAATGGTTCGGTTATACCTCTCTACCTGTCCGTTTGCTCTGGGACAGGCAACCGCATTTAACACGTGTTTGATATCTCTTTCATGTATAAAATCTGCAAATTCTTTGCTAGTAAAACTGGTTCCACGATCCGAAATTATACGCCTAGGTATACCGAAAAGAGAAAAGTATTCCTTGAAAACTTGTATTGTTGTGCTACTTTTAACATTCTTAACGGGCTTAATAAAAACAAATTTTGTGAAAGAGTCGACTATAACTAGTATGTGACAATTTTTCTTTTTACTAACTGGGAACGGACCACAATGGTCGGTATGTACTGTATCGAAAGGTTTGTTTGATTTTGGTATGGGATGCATAAGTCCTTCTTTTGGACCACCTGGCAACTTGTTATGAGCGCAATTTAGACAAGAACTGCAGTACTTTTTAATAAACCGCCGCATTTTTTTAAACCAATAAATTTGACTGACTTTACTATACGTTTTATCGAAGCCGAAGTGTCCGGCATTGTCGTGATTCATTCGAACGATTTGCCACCTAACTGACTTGGGAACTACCCATCTCAAATTAAGATCACCAGACTTGTTCGTCGACACCCTATATAAACGTCCATTTTTTACACTGAAATTTTTATGAACTTCGACCACATCTTTAGTGGTTGGATCGTTTAGAATTGCTATTATTCTTTGTATTTCTGAATCCTGTTCCTGCACTGTACGCAACCAAGCATCATCATCTATAGCTAATATGTCTACAACTTCAGTTACTTCTGGTGAGTTCGAATCAACTGGGTTTCGTGAAAGTGCATCAACATGAATCATTTTATCTCCGCCACGATGTTCGACTACAAAGTCATACTCCTGCATCATTATGTACCAACGTGCCACCCTAGGTATTAAATCTCTTTTCGTCATTGTACTTCGAATAGCTGCACAATCAGTGACGACTTTAAAGGTCCTACCTAAAATATATACCCTAAACCGATTCAGAGCACCTATCACTGCCATCGTCTCCAGCTCATACGAATGCAGCTTACTTTCATCAGTGGTCGTTTGACGGCTGTAAAATGCTATTGGCTGCAACACACCATTTTTATTTTTTTGTAAGAGTATCGCACCAATCCCTATCTTACTGGCGTCAGTATGGACTTCTAAATCAGCTTGCGGGTCATATAACGCCAAGACAGGTCTAGACGTCAACTTAGATTTTAATTCTTCAAAGGCACTTATTTGGGAAGCTTCAAAACACCACGGAGCATTTTTCTTGGTGAGTATAGTTAGGGGCTTGGCAATCATTGAAAAGTTTTGAATAAACCTTCTGAAGTAACTGGTAAGGCCGACAAATTGCCGTACTTCATGAACATTTTTTGGCAATGGAAATCCCGTTACAGCTTTAATTTTTTCAGCACCAGGTCGAATTCCTTGAGAACTAATCTCATAACCTAAATAATTTATTTGGAGTTGAAAGAAAGCGCACTTTTTTAAATTCAACGTTAAGCCAGCTGATCGCAACAATTGAAAGACTTTCTCAAGTTTCTCTAGTCCTTCTTCAATTGTACTAGAAGTTATTAACAAATCATCCATGTAGGCTGAGGCTAAATCTTGATTCGCATTACCTTTTAACATAGTATTCATGGTTCGCTGAAAGACACTTGGGGCGTTAGCAAGGCCAAATGGCATTCGCTCAAACTCAAATAAGCCACCTGGTGTGACAAATGCGGTGTACCTTTTACTAGATTCACTCATAGGTACCTGGTAATAACCTGAAGAGAGGTCCAAACTAGTAAAGAACTTACTCCCTCCTAACCTATCCAACTGGTCCTCGATCCGAGGTAATGGATATTTATCCTTAAGTGTTTTACGGTTCAAAGCTCTAAAGTCTACGCATAGCCTCTTCTCACCATTCTTTTTATTAACCAAGAGAACAGGACTAGCATAATTAGACGTGCTTTCACGAATAATTCCATTCATTAGTAAATCTTCAATAATTTTATGTAAATGTTCACGTTCACTATGAGATACACGATATGGGTTGTATACTATAGGTCTCTCGTCTGTCAATACAATATCCATTTCCGTTAGATTTGTCTTTCCTAACTCACCTAAATTCATAGCGAAACATTCCCTATATTTCTCAAATAAGCTTAATAATTTAGTATGCTGTTGTTCCGTGACATCTTTTCCTATGTTTACACTTGAAATAGGTAAAGGTTCGAAATCCTTAGTTTCTGTGGTGACACCTATGTACTCAGTGGTAGTTTCATTAAATTTAAGTCCTCTGGCTAATAAACTACCCTTACGTATAGTTATTTCACTGTTTGATAAGTTTCTGAATAATAAAAATCCTAGGCCATCAACACTTTTAAATAAACCAGATAGAACAACATACTCGTGATTCGGTATAGCACGAAAGCTATCTTGTACGTAAAATTCACCAGTGTACCCGCCCTCAACTGATATATCCACAAAGGTAGTCGTTTTAGGAGAAATAGTCAAATCCTTATTTGCGTAAATTTTAAACTTACTATCATCATCATTTATATCGGGCGAAGGAATGAATAGTAATTCATCTTTAGTTTTATAAAGTACAACATTAGGTTTTTCTGTAAAAGATTGACCTACTAAAATCGGTGTTTGTAAATATCGGTCTTCTACTATTAAGACGTCAACTTCAGCTACTAATTCTATTTGTATTACTACTTTAATTTTACCTAAAGGCTTAACCACCGAATTCCCAAACCCTTGTAGAATCGGTAAATTGTTGCACATCCAATTATTACTAACGGATATGTGTTTTGCATGAGATTCCTTGATCAAAGTACATTTACTACCTAGATCAATATATCCTTTTAAAATAATGTCATTAATTTTTACATCTTTGAAGTATTTCTCGTTGCCAATTTCATTACTATTACTAATACACATAACTGCCTTACTTTGTTCTGTAATGTTATTTTTTCTTGTATCTTCATTAACAATTGTATTTCTTCTGCGACAGTCTTTTGTATCATGGCCCAACTTAAAACATAAATTACATTTTTTTATCGGTTTATTACATTTCAAACTTATGTGTCCTATTTCATTGCAATTAAAACATCTAATAATATTACCACTATCCGTCAGTCTATTATTATCCATTACTGCCCTATTGGTCTGCCTATAGTTCGCATTAATATTATTACGATTGCGATTGCTACTAGACATTGTATTATTTTCATGCTGAGAAACAGTCCTTAAGTAATTTAAAACTTGTTCTGGTTCATTAAACATGCACGCACCCGCGCCCATACGAACAAATTTATCGTCAATCCCATGAATCAAACAGCCAACGGCTTTGGTACCCACGATTTCACATTTATTTATTAGTGCCATCTTATCATAATAATAATGTTCTAATGATTGACCAAATTTACAGCGCAACCTTAACATCGATGTCAACAAATCACCATAATTTTCATTAGATGGAAAAGCTAACTTAAGTTTTTGTGTCCATTCAGCCCATGTATATAAGACCGAAGGCAAGCCTTGATACCACTTTTTGGCCAATCCCATTAATTTAGGAAGCGCATAATGACATATTTGACGATCATTCCAAGAATAAATCTGAGCGCACTCATTGACTTTATTTATCCAATTTTCTATTGTTTGACTATTGTTACTAGGGTCAAACTCGGGAACTACACTAAAGGCTACTGGAAAATTATTTTGAGCCCAAAAGTTTGGATTGTTCGTAAGCCCTGAACTACCGTGCACAACAATATTGTTTGCATCCTGGATATCACACATTTTGTCTGCGTTATCTGATAAAATTTGTTGATTTGACATTAAAGGAGGTGTCTTAATTTCTTCCCTATCTACACGAGAGTGGTGTTTCTTAATGTTGGAAGACCTATGTTTGTGACTACATCGCCTTTTATGACGACGTCGCCTCCTACGCTTGGATGCATGACTATCGCTTGAAGTCGAACTAAAAGTACTACTACTTTCGCTCAAATCACGTGACTTTCTTTTAGATTTCCCCATCGCAAATTATTGTGAAATCAAGAAACTCAGAGCAAACCAATATTAGTGTTGACAACTAAAAATAAAGTTTATCACCTAACTAAAGGGTAAATAATTAATTATGCACTTATACCATCAAATCACATATAAACTTTGAAAAACTCAAGAGATAATGTGTTAGAAATTAAAGTTTTTAACTTACTTATAGGTACTAGAAAAACAAAAATTCAATATAATTATTCCACTCCAATCACTTGTCAAGTAAGTACTATGAATGGCAAAATACAAATTCAGGTGTAGTATAATGATCACTAATGGAAGTTAAAAATTCGTTTTACATTCACATTTAGTATTCACAATAATAAGTAAAAAATATATTTTTTTTTCTATTTGTATGAGATTAATTTTCACTGCTACATCACAAAAGACAATAAAACTTTATCACAACAACATAAAGTATCCAATGGTACTATAGCAATATTCCTTATCACTATAGCATGGAGAGTAGCAAAAAAATCAAAATTATGAAAGTATTATGTACAAAAAATTAAAGGCACAAATAAATTGGAGAAAATAGTTACAACCATATAAATCAGCAATGAACTATGTGCTATTCCAGCCTCTCGTCGCCTGCCCTCAAGTCTTGGTTTCACACTCTTGCTTTGTTGCATGCCCTGAGTTCACCAGTAGCGGTGTGTCTCTTCATTAGTTTTACAGCTCATACATGAGGATTAATGTCACCAAATATTCTAGCATGGAAAAGTTATGTTCACTCTTCATTTCCTGTCATGTGTAAAGTTTTACTTTGAGACCTTGGTCGGAGAGTGAGGTATACTCTTGCCACTTAATCCGTACTTTCAAGTAAATAGGTTCGTGAAGTTCACTGGAGTCTTTCACTGTGTGCTTTTGCTACTTCAGTCGTAATTTTGTGTACATAAACACCATGAATTTCAAATACAAAACTCTGACCTTTGTCGGGAAGACCGCAGCATCGGCACGTAGCTTAGTTTTTATCCCACTTGTGAAATATAAACGAAATATTACAATCTTCAGCTCATCTTCCAAAAACCAAAATACAAAAGTAATCGCGCTATTCGCGCTCGAGGTCTTGTCAATGTCTCCCTGACATATCAAATGCCAACTTCAAATCGGACAGTTTTACTAGTGTTGCCATTAGAAAATTTGGATTAAAACAATGAATTATGCATGTAAAATATGCATAAGTTAACATAACCATAAAAACCGTGGTGAGGCTAAGTAGTCAAATAACGTGTTTAGTCACCCAGCGATTAACCGCAATCCTTCGACACTTGAATGCCTTACCTCAGTGGCCTAATCTATGAGTCAATAACAAAGTATTTTTAAATTCGGTGCACAGAATTTACAACGTGTTACAAAAATACCCCTAATGTCGAATATGGTAGATAGGGACCATCAAACTGAACAACTTTTACTATGGGACCTACTCTGAAATCGCGAAAAAAAAATCAGCTTTTTTGTATGAAACAGCTGATTTTTTTCCCTATACTATTTGTTTGATGGCCCTATACACCATATTCGGCATTAGGGGTATTTTTGTACCACGTTGTATATGGCACATGGCCGAATACTCAAACGATACTCCACTTCGAGGGGTGCTCAAACATCATGCTGTCTTTGTCGTATCTTTGACATTTAATGCGCCAGGACGATGTTTGAGAGCCTCTCAAAGTTGAGTGACGTTTGAGTATTCGGCCATTAGTCCTTAAAGATAATACATACCTACTACCACAGATAATATAATGGCAAACACTCAAATTAGAACACTGTCAATCTGTTTGCCTAACAAGTTAGCTCATCAAACCAGATAATTATGTAGGTACACACAACAGCATGTCAGGTTATACAGTTAAACTGCGAAAACAGCTTTTATTGCGTAGGGCATAAAGGCGGTCTCAAGGTCAACATGTATAGTCTGACGTGCTGCTGACTGTACCTAAATCATGACCATCAGCCATTTTTAATGTCTCTACTGCTGAGGCAAATGCCTTCTTCATGGGTGGTTAAGAAGGATGGGCCATGACCCACCACGCGGGCCCAATGCGGATTGTTGGGTGCTTACGACTGCAAATGCAGCCGGGACCAACGGCTTCATGACTCACCACACGGGCCCAATGCGGCTTGGTGGGTGCTTACGACTGCAAATGCAGCCGGGACCAACGGCTTAACGTGCCTTCCGAAGCACGGAGGAGCTCGAGATAGTAAATTTTTTGGTCACCCATCACCGACCATGACCGACCCTTGCGAAAGTAGCTTAACCTCCGCAATCGCTAGGCATACCACTGCGCCACCGAACTCCTCATCATCACTCATAAAATATAACTTTACAACTTGATTTTTTATCACGAACAGAACAGTTAAAACAGTGGCGAGCGGTGAAATTATGGCAAAGGTAGCCGTTCTAAAAAAAAAATATGGGGGGGGGGGGGGATTTCTAAAAGGTAAGCCGATGGAAATCGGCTTACCCTTCGCCACTGCTAAATAATATACCAGAAAAGAAAAGACTCGCACCAGATCATATTCTCGGATGGGAATCGAACCCGCGACCTTTGGATATCCGGTCCAATGCTCTTACCGCTGACTCTGAGCTACCGAGTTGCTGTGATTCGAAACTCATGCTCACGTTTTTTTACGCATTTAAACACTCTTTTTGTTCTGGAGAGATGAAAAAGTGTTTTTTTATGTTCCTGATCAAAAATGAAGCTGTGAAGTTTTATTTTAACGAGTATTAAAATGTACCTAATTTACAAAGGTGTGTAGGTCTACTATACAGGCATACTTGGTGTAAGCAATCCACAGGAGTTAATACAATTAGCATTGGTAGGTAATTAAATTATCAAACAATTTAATTAAAAGGTCGTTCGCTGCAACCGGTTGTGTTTTGACCTGATGCTCTTGACGTCAAGGTCAAATACAACATAAATGTACCAGCTTTTTCTAAAGAAAATTATACAAAAATATGTTTTATTTCAAATTTTTTGTAGGGTAATGACCCGGTTTCACGTTCGGTTGTTTTGTGGAACTGTTTCGGTTTTACGAGGGTGGTTTATGTCCATGATTTCCGAATGAAGAATCACATTTTCGGCATATTTAGTTTTGTTTCTTTAGTAGGTAGCTACTCAGTCCAACGAAGTTCCTACCTCTTTAACTCACAATTTTTAAGATTCCGTACCCGAAAAGAAAAAACCGTTAGTTCGTCTGTCTGTCTGTCAATAGACCCTTGTCTCGGGAACGCGTGGAGGTATCGAGTTGATATTAAAACCATATACTCAGGTCTACAGTCCCTTAGCTGTGAAAAAATCAAACTTCTAAATTAACGTAAGAAAGGATACGGCCGTTAATGCCGCAACAAAAAACGCATATTTCGACACCCTCAAGGGAATATTTATAGGGTACTTTCCGTTGACCTAGAACTACAAAATTTGGCAAGTAATACCGTCTTATACTACAAGTACAGGGAAAAAATCTGAAAACTAAACATTTGTATTCAAATTTCTTTAACCCATCAAGGCCCGGAAAATGAGACACAATAGATATTCCATTGTTATCAGGCCGCATGCGGTCGCTCGGGCATTATATCATCGAGGTTAAGGCTCCTATATACCTCAAGTGGCGCCCTCATTTTAATTAAATTTACTGCTCGCTAAGTACATAATGTATCGAAAATTCATACATAAAGCAACGGTATGATCGAATAGCATCTTTCTCACGAAAGTATCTGTTTTATCAATGTGTCATAGTTATATCTTAAAGTATATTTGATCAAGCGTTGGTATATCTCTAGATAGCGAAATGCTGAAAAGTTTCACAGGATTCTGGACGTCTTCATAGTTAATTTCTCAAAATATTGTTTATACAACATGTTACAAAAAATACCCCTTATGCCGAATATGGTATACAACATGTTACAAAAATACCCCTAATGCCGAATATGGTATATAGGGACCATCAAACTGAAAACTTTTACTATGGGACCAACTCTCAAATCGCGAAAAACAAAATCAGCTGTTTCATACAAAAATTAAAATCGAAAATGTCAAAATGTATGAATCAGCTGATTTTTTTTACAGTATTTGTCTAGGGTTCTATTAAATAAAAAATCCAAAATACTAAAGCAAATAAAAATTAATGTGATTTACAGTTTCGTATGCAACAAATTTTCAAACAAACTTGTTTCATACAAAACTGTAAATCGCATTAATTTTTAATTGGTTTAGTATTTTGGATTTTTTATTTAATAGAACCCTAGGCAAATACTGTCTTAATCCGAATAACATCACAAGAAGAGTTAATTATGCTCTATGGTATTACGTTTGTATGCCGCCTTTTACCTACGTGCGTTTTTTGCATTCTCTCTTTCAGAAATAAACACTAGAAAACAAAAAAAAATGTTTATTGGAAAAAGAGTCAGTTATAATATAAGTACAACATGTTACAAAAATACACCTAATGCCGAATATGGCAATATAGGGACCATCAAACTAAACAACTTTTACTATGGGACCAACTCTGAAATCGCGAAAAAAAAATCAGCTGTTTCATACAAAAATTAAAATCGAAAATATCAAAATGTATAAAACAGCTGATTTTTTTTCGAGATTTCAAAGTTGTTGCCATAGTAAAAGTTGTTCAGTTTGATGGTCCCTATATATACCATATTCGGCATTAGGGGTATTTTTGTAACATGTTGTAGATTTTATTTATAAAAATGAGGTTTCATTTTAGATTTCTTCATGCACCGAAATGCACTCTGTATGTTGATTGTTTTGTTGAGACGATCTCGTAATCAGTTTTCGATAAGTGAAAGTATTGGCTACAGAAATGTTATGTGAAAGTGAAATGATCATTAATATTTAAAGATTGTGCCAACTTGTTACTCGAAATGTCTTTTTTTAATTCCGTTATTGGAGATCGTGTTGAGGTGTAGGTACCTACAGTGCAACCTCCTAAAGGAAATCAGTGTCATTGCAGTTGGGGAACCTCTTGGATTAAAAGTCCCCCGACTGCAACATGTGCATCTGAACTGAGAGCCCATTTTTTAAATCATGGCGAATCAAACTGAGACTTAAAGGGGATTTAGTAAAAAAATCTAAAAACTGAAACCATAGGTTCAAAAATTTCTAAAACGTGAATTAAAACTTTTAAAACCGAATGTGTTGGGCCCTCAATCCAGACGGTTGCAATAAGAGGCATAGCATGACACTTATTTTTCGTTTTTTGGTAGAGCACTCGTGTTTTTGTTACTTATTATTGTTTCCATCTGTAAGGAAGGCTAGTGCCCCAGTAAACATAAAATGGCTCACGATGAATATTAGTAAAAAAATTTTTTTTTTTAAACCAATTGCCCCGCCGTAAAGTTAAATAACAAGTGTCATTGTAGTTAGGGAACCTTTTAGATCAAAAAGTGTTCCACAGAACGGTCCCCCGACTGCAACGACACTTGTTTTTCGTTTTTTGGTAGAGCACTCGTGTTTTTATTATCATCATGACGGTCTGACGACCTCCGTGGTCTAGTGGCTTAGTACACCGGTTTTCATGGTGTCGCCATCTCTGAGGTCCCGGGTTCGATCCCCGGTTGGGTCAATTTAGAAAAACGAACTTTCCTATATTGGCTCAAGTCTGCGTGTTTGTGATACCACCGTTGTCTCTGATTTCCATAACACAAGTGCTTTAGCTACTTACTTTGGAATCGGAGCAATGTATGTGATGTTGTCAAATATTTATTATAATATTTATATTTATCATTATTCCCATCCATAAGGAAGGCGAGTGACAGTGCCCCAGTAGACATAAAATGGCTCACGATGAATATGTTTTTCGTTTTCGACTTACGTCTTGTCTTTTCCCGCTTTGTTTAAATATTTATAATATAAACAATAACCTTGAAAGTGTCTTGTCATGCCACTGCTAAACCGAGTGAATATTAACACAATGAGTCAAGTGTCGTTATGAGACTCCATTGTTCCATTGAAGTCATTGTAAATTAAAACTCTTCCCATGATTAATAAGTTTTATGTAGGATAAAGTGAAAATATGCACACTCCCTTGAAGCCAGTTATAGACATTAATTTATAATTAAACGTCACTTACACTTACCACAAAAGATTTAAAAAAAATAAAGACAAAACATGTTACAAAAATACCCCTAATGCCGAATATGGTATATAGGGACTATCAAACTGAACAACTTTTACTATGGGACCAACTCAGAAATCGCGAAAAAAAAATCAGCTGTTTCATACATTTTGATATTTTTATTTTTTGTAATTTTTATTAAGTTCTAGGTATGTCCTTTCTCAACTTCTTATCACCATAACGGTCAATGAATTGTAATTATTGTCAATATCGATGCATAGTATGTATACACGATAAAACTGCTAAAAATAAATCTTATATTTATAACGTCTGTTAAATGTTATCAACTGCGGCTGGAAGAGGAAAATCACTTTAAGTACTTAAATCAGTTTGCCGATTTCAAACCACATCCGTGGTATAGTGGATCATCCACCCCTGTAAGACTAAGTAGGATCCCACAAGGGTCCCTCAGGGCCAACTGGCGGCGAGAGGGCAAGTGCCGGAGTTTTTAGTGGGTATCCCCTTCCCGAGGTCCCTCCGAGCCACCCGGCTGGGTGGGATCACGGGAAGCAGTCGTGGAAAGAGCCGAAACGTTGAATGTTTCGGTCCCCTCCTGGCGAGTCCCACAAACGAACCCCCAGCTCACCTGCTTGATGTGTAAATGCATTTTCTTCGGCATACAAAAAAATAAAATAATAAAAGAATCCCCAGGTTCGATTCCCAGCATGGGGGTGTATATTTGTACTCGGTTTGGTTGGTGGTAGGTCCACCTATGTAGTTAAGGATCTTATTTAGAGATAGCTAAGATACAACATCCGATGGCACAACCTGCGCAGATAAAGAATAGGATTGAAAATGGCGGCTCACCGCACTTACCACAGCGAGTGTGACTGAGAGAGCGATAGGTGTGGCGCATGGCGGTTAGTGTGCGAGCAAGAAGTGAATATGAACGACGCCATTTCTAATCCCATTCTTTATCTACGCGGGTTGTATTTACCTATGCGAGCGAGAGGTTAGTTCTCGCACGGTGTCGGACGTCTCGAATTTTAACCTTTTCACCGCCAACGTCGGCATATGACGTCATAAAAAAAAAGTGTCCCGCACGCCAACGTCGGCATATGACGTCGCCCAAATTAGATGCAAATTTAAGTATTCTACCAATCAGTTTAATTTTTTTTTTTGTCACAACATGAAGTATTCAGCCTTACTAATATATTTTCACCAAAAACACTAGAAATTATTGCATATATATTGCAAAATCTATTTAAAAATAATTGGCCGTAACCAAGCAATACAGTCCGAATGTCCTCGGCGCCAGCGTCGGGAGCTGCCGACAGCGACGTCACAGGTAGTGTTGTGCTAATGTGTTTATTAAAATATAAAAAATATCGGTCAATATTCGGCTTAAATGGCTTTAGACCTTTGCGCCTATTGTTTTATGCAGGTGCAAGAAATTCTAAAGAAGGATTAGAAAGAACAATACGCTGGCACCGAGGCACGGCGTACTTTGATCAATTATTGCGAAAGAAAATAGATAATTTGGCCGAAATATTTTTATGACTGCCCATTGTTTTTAAAACAGCTGCAAGATTTTTTAGGCTGACCATAAAACAACAATGGGTACGTCGCGGCATCTATCAATACACTAAAATACTTTCACTTTTTATAAAATAGGTACCAACAAAACTGTTCTTAATATTACTTACGAAAATATTTAGGAATAAGTCAACAGATTTTCCTTCAATTTAAGTATACAATGCAATGATATTGAATAAAAAATTAAGTAGAATCAAAATAAAATTTCTATCTAATATTGAAAGCGCTATAAAGGCTATCTTTGTAATGTATTTAATTAATCATCACGCAATTACATGTCACGAGGAGAGAAAATAAAGTACCTACAAAAGAATGTTATAATTATTAAAATTATGTCGATGTATTAGAGGAACATCACTATTGTTAAAGCACGCGGCTTATATAAAGTATGGTCCCTGTACGCCAACGACGGCAGCTCACGTCCGCCGAGGCGACGGGAAGCTTAACTAGGGACGTTCCATTTTCAATCACAATTATTTATTGTTTACTTGATATTTTGGTTGAATGTTAATTTAAACACACAGTTATTGCTGTGAATTGTTATGATTTACGGAATCTAATAATTGGATTTAAATAAATGCAAGAAAATTCATAGAATATGGGTAGGAAAAGGTAAAAAAGGGGTTGTCGATTGTAATCACTGGACATCACTATTTTTTGGAACCTGTTTTTATTGTTTTAGTGGCGTGGCGTGGGACAATAGATTTTTTTTTGCTATACTTGGCGGCGAAAAGGTTAAGAGGAAACACCACGGTCGAGAGAATTAAAAAAATCCTTTACAAAGTTGACAAAATCAACATTTCGTAGGTCCCTGTTTCCTCCTCCAAAACTAGACCAATATGAATACTATTTTCATCAAAAAATAAAGATATACTTTGGCTGTATTCTTATGTCTTTTGTCTAAACTAGGGATTTTTTTAGGTTTTTGAAGATTAATATATCTCTTTTCATAATTAATTTATGAAAAAAGGAATACTTAGTATTTAAATCCGCCTAATTTTGGAGGAGGAAACAGGGGACTACGAAACGTTGATTTTGTCAACTTTCTATAGGAATTTTTCAATTCTCTCGACCGTGGTGTTTCCTCTTAATCTATATAGTCTAGGTAGAGGGGCGGCGCGGATTTTTTCCGATAGACAGGGGCCGCTGTCTCAAATAAGTTAGGGAACCCCAAGTCTAACAAACAACACCAAGCCTAAAATGTGGGGGTATATTTGAATTATACAACATGTTACAAAAATACCCCTAATGCCGAATATGGTAGATAGGGACCATCAAACTGAACAACTTTTACTATGGGACCAACTCTGAAATCGCGAAAAAAACAGCTGTTTCATACATTTTGATATTTTCGTAATAAATTTTTGTGTGAAACAGCTGATTTTTTTTTCGCGATTTCAGAGTTGGTCATAGTAAAAGTTGTTCAGTTTGATGGTCCCTATATACCATATTCGGCATTAGGGGTATTTTTGTAACACCTTGTATATTATTAAGTAGGTCCAACGTCATTTAAGCCAATGCATGCATTTATCATCAACTTATCATAAAAAAGGTCTTCCTTCTATTGTTTATGGTTAAGGCTCTGCTATTGTCAATGAGCATTCATAAACTGCATGTAGCCATAATGCCTATTTAATAAGTAACACACGATCAAACAAAATAATAAAGTGAAATTGATTGCGATTAAGAGGACGCATCGCACATTTTAGTGGTAGGGATCTCGAATTTTCTCATCAAGAACAAAATATTAAAAAGTGATATTTACTAACCTCATTATTTATTTCATTGACTTCATTTTGTCAGTTGCAGAAACACGATTCGTTAACTTTTATAGCAGAGGAAAAAATATCAAAGAAACCTCTTTAAAACAGAGATTTGCATTTTACAGACAGCCCGACCGATTTAAGCCTCTGAATTTTCTTAGTAGGTAGATTAGTCTCTCTTAGTTGGTAATTGAGATATTAGGAGTATTATACCATTGAAAAGTGTGAAATACGAATAAAAAATATTTATATCATTGCTTACATTTACTTACACACACTCCAAAATGCCAGTTGGACTTTTTAAAACATAATATAGATTTATAGATTTTTATTTAAACGAAAAAAAAACCGATTTGGCGTCGTAAAACTGCTTGCCATGAGTGAGATAGTTAAGTGTAATTTACGAGAGTTTGAGCGAGACAGTCGATATGAAAATAATTTATCGATGACACATTTTTTGACCGGGACATGGAACTTGTGTTCCTCAAGGGGAACGCTAGAAGATGAGTCATCGTCTGCAAGACGACGACGACAATGCTACATGATTCAAACGCCACTTTATCAGGTTTGTTAACAAGTTGGTCCCATTTTTTGAAAATTTTAAATCGGTTCAGAAGTTTTCGAGTAATCCTGAAAATACTGTAATTTTTTAGGTGACTTTTGCACGACTTTTAACGGATTTTCAAACATAACTTCTTTGTTTATAAACCGATTTAGATGATTCTTGTTTTGTTAGAAAGGGGATACTTTAAGGGGGTTCTCATTTAAATTTCCTTCACATTGGACCTTGGACTTCGAAGATACACAAGAGAACTCTTCAAAATCAAATAGGATACCTAGTGTATTATAGTGATTACTCTACGGTATTGAAAGGTTTCGCATCAGCCATTTTTATTGTCATTGCTGGGGCTAGGATACAAGCCTTACTTATGGGCTGATGAATAGGATGGACCATAACCCACCGCGCGGGCCCAATGCGGATTGGTGGGTGTTAATGAGTGCAAATGTAGCTGGGACTAACGGCTTAACGTGTTTTCTGAAGCACGGAGGAGCTCGAGATAATATATTTTGGTCACCCACCCCATGACTGACCCTTGCTAAAATTAACAGCACAAAAAGTGAAAATTGAGTTATTAGGAGTATTATACCATTGAAAAGTGTGGAATATGAATTAAATATATTTATATCATTGCTTACATTTACTTATACATCCCTACCACAAAAAAGTGAAAAATAAAAATGCTTTTAAAAATTAAAAAGAAAAACCTTAAAAAAATTGCTATAAAAAACAGCTTCAAAAAGCAACAGCTCTAAAAAGCAACAAATAATATTCAAATCTGCATAATTACTATACAAGTACCTACGCATATCTGATATTAAAAAAACGTCTTATGAAGTCGGGTGGGGCTTTAAGAATTAACTAAAAAAAAATATCTTTTAGTAGTATGCGTAGGTACTTGAAAAGTAATTACGCAGATTTGAATATTATTTCTTGCTTTTTAGAGCTGTTGCTTTTTGAAGCAGTTTTTTATAGCAATTTTTTAATGTCCCCATTGCTGGGGCACAGGCCTTCCTTATGGGTGGATAAGGAGGATGGGCCCCATCACTCAGGCCCAATGCGGATGAATGGGTGTTAACGACTACAAATGCAGCCAAGACCAAACGGCTTAACGTGCCCTCCGAAGCACGGAGGAACACAAGATAATAAAATTTTTGGTCACCCATCCCATGACCGACCCTTGCAAAAGTAGCTTAACCTCCAGGCGATACCACTGCGCCACCGAGCTCCTCCAGAAACCAACTTAATGAATTTTATTTTCTTAATTTTCTTTGCTTCGTTTCGCGCCATGACTCATGATAGGGTTGCCAATAATAGGAAATGTCGTTGGAAATACGTAGGTACCTAAACTTTAAAAAATATGAACCTTTTAAGCAATCTAGCGTGCAGTACAATATTAATTTTATCATACTCACTACTTCCAAATATTTTATTTGCCTAATCTTATCATATCTTTATGAAAATTAGGCACCATCACATCAAGTTAAATAATTAAACTGCGGAAACGGCATATCTTTTGCAGATTTTTCTGCCGCAAGAATTAATTTTTCTAGCCCTTACTGAACTAAACATTTGACAATTAATTGTTGGTAAACTAAATAAAAGGATCTTTTTTAAACATTCATGGTTTCATTACCTTTTATTGATAAAAGTAAGTGCCAATTAATGGTATGGCGGGGTGCCAGCATCGGGTCAGTTTTCCCTAGGTGCTTAAAATCAGATACGATACGAAAAATACGATTTGTTTTGTTAGCAATGTCGTTATGTCGTTAATGTCGTTGACAACCCTACGCGTGAATCACACATCACTGAATCGATTTCTAGGTGAGTCACATTTTATCGATTCTGTTCGTTAAGGAAACGAATATGATAACTAGAGTTAAACTTATTAAAAAAATATTTTCTTAGCTACTTATACATATTAAAAATAAACTAAAAACTGGGACTGCGTTAGTTAGTTACATAGGTAATTGTTTTGTTTTCAAATAATAGGTACTACTCAAATGAAGCTAAAATTAATTCGACAACCACCCAAAATTTATTGTTCCTTAATAAATACTTAAGTACTACCTATACACTTCTAAGACTTCCGCGCGTACACACGACAGCACGTCAGGTTATACAGGTTAAACTGCGAAAACAGCTTTTATTACGTAGGGCATAAAGGTGGTCTCAAGGCCAACATGTATAGTCTGAGGAGCCGTGTGTACTTACAGTTCATTAGAAATATAACACTTATTACGGATTGTAGCGCATATATTATTAATTCAGGTGTTATTATTAGAATTATTTAGTTTGGATTTATTGGTTTTTTAAATTCGCGACCCTTTCCAAAATAACAACTGAATTAATAATATACGCGCTGTAATCCGTGAAGTGTTTTATTTCTATAATGTATCTATTTTGGGTACACATGACAGCACGTCAGGTTATACAATTAAACTGTGAAAACAGCTTTTATTACGTAGGTCATAAAGGCGGTCTCAAGGTCAACATTCATAGTCTGAGGTGCCTTCGTGTGTACCTACCCTTTTTCTTTGTATGCCGAAGAAAAACGCCTTTACGCGCTTCCGTGTGTACCTACCTAATAAAGTATAGAAAAAGTTCACTGCAGTCTGCAGTTGGCAAGATTGAAAGTCGAATTGAACTTAAGTTAGATCTTGTTTGATTCACAAACGTCCGAATCTTTCCGTATCCGATGCTATGCTTTCTAATTTTTTTACCTATCTACTCTACGGTTTCCGTATTCGAAATGTCTTTTTTCTTCCCGACGGATAAACTCTTCCGAGACCATTAGCTGTCGGAATCGGAAATGAACCCGAAATTGAAAAAAAAACCCGAAAATTACTTATAAGTAGTCTTCGTTTCGATTCGAACTATCAAAAGTTACGGAAACCAAGGGAAAAATATACAACATGTTTCAAAAATACCCCTAATGCCGTATATGGTAGATAAGGACCATCAAACTGAACAACTTTTACTATGGGACCAACTCTGAAATCGCGAAAAAAAAATCAGCTATTTCATACATTTAGATATTTTCGATTTTAATTTTTGAACGAAACAGCTGGTTTTTTTTTCGCGATTTCAGAGTTGGTCCCATAGTAAAAGTTGTTCAGTTTGATGGTCCCTATCTACCATATTCGGCATTAGGGGTATTTTTGAAACACGTTGTGTGGAATGCATAGTATATGATAGGTCGGTACGGAAAGTTTCGGACGTTAGGGAATCAGAGCCCGTAGCCAATGTCACATTTACAAATTTTCGCTATCGCTTCGCTTCGAAAAATGTATGGATTTGACGTATAACGAAACCTTATGTCAATCCCATACATGTTTCAAAAGCGAAGCGACTACGAAGATTTGCAAATGTTACTTTGGCTAAACCCCCAGGACTCAAGTGTATCTAGTTTGTAAAAAATATCTAAGTAAGTACCTACGTATGGTACAAAATACGTGCTAAATCGATCGATGGAAGTTTTTTTACAATACAAATGAGATTGTATTTCTCTAGCACAGGTATTTGCGTTACGGTGTTATAAACAGAAATTAGCATATCACCTCGATTCGCTCATTAACATCCGCTAAAAGTTATGTCACTTATTTCTAAGAAAATAAGGTTTTAAATTCAAGGACATTACAATAGAATTTAATCCATAAGATTTTAAAGCATTTTTTTTCTATTAGGTTGCTTATTTTTTGCTCAAATCATTAAATATAGTCTGAATAGGTAAATTGCGATTAAATTGACAAAAGACAGTTATACGATGCAACTTCACTCGAGAATGTATGGCAGAGAGAGTCATTTTCTACAACAAGCGCTCTGAAGTTGCAGCAGGTCACTGTCTACAGCAGGGGTGTTATAAGTAGGGGGCGTGCCGCGTGCCCCTAGGGGAGGCGGGCGCAGTCTTTCCAACGGGGGCGCGCTACTTATTCTGTTATTGAACAGTTTTTTTGTAACTTGCTATTAACCAAAATTCTCTGAGTGGAGGGGGGGGCGCGTCCCAAATAAGTTAGGGAAACCCTGGAGCCCTACCGGCTAACTTTTCGAACTTCGCCGGGTTTTCCGAGCTTCAACTTATAACAGATAAATCGAAGTTAATCGAAACCGTTAAATAACATTATTTTACGGTCAAAATAACGTAAAAACAATGTTAACAACAAAGTAACGTCATTTTTAATGGTATTTTTCTTGTAACGTTCTCTCTCAATGTTGCCGCGGATCACTGTCTGTTGCACAGATGAATATTTAACTCTATTGTCAATAATCGCATTCGCATTGCAATATTTTGCAATACATAGCAGTGGGTAGGCTCGGCTCAGCAAAAACATCCATCAATCAATATCTTTGTTTGCTATGATTAATCCTATTAGTTTATGAATTTAAAGTTCTTGATCCTATTTATCACGCGCGACGATAGCTTATTACATTTTAGTAATCTTTGTGTTACCTAAATTCACGTCAAAGTGAAAGATAAAGCACGAGAGCAGACAAGTTGGTAATGATTGAGTGTCGCATCCATCAGTCGCATCGATATGTTTTCCAACTTCTATTCCAAATAGAATACCGATTAGGTACCGTATTTAAAAAATGTTGTAAATAAGAGAATTATAAAAATTGATGACATATTCAACAGTGCCGTAAGAGAAACTTGGCGATGGAGATGGAGCACAATGCATTAAAAATAAAAAAGTTTCGAAACCTGTTTTGTTTGCAAAATCCTTGAATCGGACGGTGCGGTGCACAACCGGCAAAGATTTTTTTACTTTTTTTCCTATTACTTAACGATGTAATGCGAATACACACATACAGACACTGAATAATAAGTCGTGAAGAAAATATAACCTACACTCACCTGGTAAGTTAAAGCACCGCCGCACCACACAAATAAATAATCCGAAAAATGGTTCAGAAAACAGGTGTTTTAAAATGCAATCCGTCTGGCGCTGCTACACTCGTGACCCAGCGGGCATTCGCACTAGCAGTGCAGCCAACTTAGTAGCACTGAAAATCTAGGAAAATCGTGACGTTTTGACGTATGGGATTGCACACTTGCCATTTAATATTTTTTTCTACCAAATTAGTAAAATAATTGGAATCATGAGGAATGATTTCATATGTCGCTCTTATGTCTAAGTCCTAATAAGTTACAATTACATTAAAAAAACATTGGAAACATAACACACCCACAAACAAAATGAATATAAACAATAAACATAGGAAGGTAATCTAAATAACAAAGTCCTCCGCGCCGCGCCTGTCTATCTGTCTGCTCGCGATAAACTCTCAAACTACTGCACGGATAGAGTGATTGATTCATGAAGAAGGTTTAGGTGCATAATTTGTCAAGATTTTGTGTAATGGTTGAAATATAACAATAATTAATTATTGTTGGAAGTATCGGAAAAAGTCAAGCAATGTGAAACTTGGCCGGTCTTGCACTATTATAATACTTCTCAAAAGAATATCAAGGAAGGCTAAAGATGAAGTTGAAAACACACGAGTAGTTCTTCTATCTCACGAAGACCGTTTTATTATGAATGTATGTCCAAATGCATGTGCACGCCTAACAACATTCCTACATAGCAAAACGGTCTTCGTTCTGAATGCAAACACGTTTCATAGGCAAACTTAAAATAATCTGGTAGAAAACTTATTATTCTTATGGTAACACTCAAACTTTGTGCAAAATAACAGATTTCCACGCCAGCAAAGTTGAACGACCTTTTTCCCAGTCAGTTCATTTCATAAGACAACGAGTATATTCTGGCAGACTAATCGCTAAGCCATCGATTGCCAATTATTTGCTTCAAAAGTCAGATGTCTTTCAGCGATTGATGGCAATAAGATGCCATTTTTTCCATTGCTTTTGATTTTTTGATGATAAACAGCGATTGGTAGATAGGTACTGTGTTGCTATTCAGTTGTTTTATGTCAAAAACTTCGGAAATTTAATTCAATTAAAAATTTATTGTGTCTTCATAGTATTAATTTAGTATTTAATAATCTTTTAACTTAATTAATAAATTTAATAATCCAGGGTATTTTTATTTAAATAAAGCAGCCATATTGTGACACTTCTGTTTATTTACCAGTAAGTACAATGCGATTAAATTGACAATAGATAGGGATTTGCGGTAACTTCAGAGCGCATTGAATCTGTAAAATTTTCTCTTTGCCATACACTCTCGAGTGAAGTTGCAGTGGATCACTATTGTCAATTTAATCGCATTGCAAATTCCTGAAAATGAAAAGTATTTTTACTCAATATACCTAAATAATTACACCCCATGTATAGTGCGTGCTGAAAATAACTAAGTTGGAAGTAAACCTGCTTAAAGTAACTTAATTTTGGCTTACCTTGGCAGACTCTCTTAGAGAGACTTTATTTTCTACGATATTCTAATTTGGCGAACCATCCCAAAATAAAAAATAAAATATCTTAAGTATATCTATATTTGTGAACCATTGTACTGCTATGCAGTAATCCTAGTGCACATTTTTCTGTTTTGTGGCAAATGATTCATTACATCACTAATTAGTTTGAGATTTATAAGCTCAGAATGTTGTATTTGACTTTTTTCAACGAAGTGTCAATCAGAATACAGTAAGTAAAAGAAATATAAATTCAAATTGATTAGCCAGTAACACAATACAACATAACAAATTACAACCAGCAGTGTTTGTGTTGTGGACGTTGTGGTCAAAGAAAATATAGTCACTGTTGTGGTCACAGACTATTAAGAAATCGTGAATTAATAATATACACGCTGTTATCCGTAAAAAGAGTTTTATTTCTAATAACCTCGCGCGTGAAAGTCTTAGAAGTGTATAATCGTGAATCTCCAAAAATACCAGCTCCGCACGCTCGCCAACGTTGGCGAATGTATACCTAGTTAGTTGATGCTTTTGAAAAAGACCTCTTTAACACATTTGTTTCAAAACTGGCAATGAACGCCACCGGCTTAAAAAACACCACAAGCATCTAAAGTAATCGGTCACGTGTTCGATGACATAGCGATTAGTCTGCCAGAATGCACCTAACGTCAACTGCTCACAAAGAGTAAAATATGATTGACTGCACAACTGTCACAGCATCTTCCCTATATTTTGAATTAAAAAGCGGTTACATTACAATTTACAATACAAACCGTTGCCCCGCTTCGCTTCGTGATATGTATCGATTGTAATATAATTTTTGTGTTAAATTTTAGTGAATATAAAGTGTTATCCACGTTTATTCTTGTTCGTCATCGAAAACTTGCTGTTACAATAAGAATAGGTAACGGACCAAGTTCATACGTTATCTATTTGTGTATCGTGTCGGTTTGTTTTGTAAGCGTACACCACAATTTTGTGAAAAATAGGGTAATTCAACACTAATTCAACGATATTCCAATATCGAAAAGACCTGTATAGTACAACCCTGTCGAGTTAACTCGGCACCTGAGTCGTAAGCGAAGTTTTCTTAAAATCGTTCACATATTGTGCTGGAAGTACTGTTACCAAGTTCTATCATTCCACTATCATATTGCCCATTTAATCTAAACCAATAAGGTATCAGACCATACTGCCGTCTCGTGTGGGAAAAAACATTCATGCCAGGTGTCGAGTTAACTTGACTGTTGTAAAATTCTTAAGTACCTACCTATATTAAACAGACAATGCAAAGCATACAAAAATTCACTTCCTTGTTTGTTCATAGTTTCAATCTTATACTACCTACTCTATTTTAACTTCACAAAAATACACCTTTTTGTAGTAAATACTGAGTGTTTTAAACTAAATCAATAAATTTACTACATTTAGGTAGGCATGTTATGTTGAACTATGGGTCAGTGCGTGTTCATACATACCTACTGTTTAAAAAACTAGAATTTATGTAGTTATACCAATCAGAATATTTATAGTAGATTAAAAATGTACAAATTCTATATTATTCCAATATCAGTATAAATGTGTCACATTATTTAGAAATAATGCTGTGTGCCTTTAGTGGTCTTTATATTTAAATAATATTTTTTTTCATTTCAGACAATCATGTCATCCATTGATGATCATTTGAAGAAGTTGAGAGAAGAGCGCCAAGCTAGGGAAAAAGCTAGAATTGATAAAGTAAGTAATGTGTACATATTCTTAATGAATATATCTATATTATTGGTAAAATAACTTACACTTGTATTCATACACATTACTATGTGGTCTCGCAGTTCTCAAATAACTACCACACATAATATGTAAAACAAATGAATCAATTGCAGACCTCTATTTCAACGTAGTGCGTTCGCATAAGGAAGGGTCACTTGAGTATTTTTCTTGAATACGGGTGTTAGATAACTATGTACCTGCTGGTATTTATGTTTTCTCATATTACATAAGCTGTCTTCTTGTCTCTTACAAGTAATCTCTCTGTATTTTGTTATACTTACTTACAAAACTTAATTGAAAGTGAATTTATTTGTTTCATTACAGTTAAGGGAACTGAACCTAAAAAAATATAACAAGTCTGAACCAATGCAGTCCACCTCGTTGATAAAAAACGTTAAAGCAGCCAGTACTACCAATAACAACATACAAAGGCCTCATGTTAAAAACTATTTCCACGTCAACAATACTACTGAAAGATCCGTGCCAGCGGCTAAAAAACTACCACCAAAAGAGTCTGTAACAATTTCTAACTTTAAACCTAAAGTTACTGTTAAATCAGCCCCTATTCCGATAAGCAATAAAGCTCCGATTTCCACAAAACCTGATTTGATACCAAAAATACCTATCAAAAGACCTACCGCTGGTGGTGATTCTAGCAAAAGCCGAATACCATCTGTTACTCTTAAGGAGGTTGCAAAAAAAAGTATTGCACCCACTAATCGTTTTGTAACATCAACAACTTCTCGAAAAAGCGTAGCACCAACTTTTAGAAGAAGCCTAGCACCTCCTAAACCTGACATTCCTCAAACAAATAGACAATCCGTATTTGAAAGACTTTACAAGCCAAAAGTCGTTGTAAAAAAACCAACCGATGACTCTGTTAAGATCCAAACAGATCCGAATTATTTAAAAAAGATTATTAAAGATTCCGGCTTAATTTCAAATAAAAGACACACCATATTTGAATTCAAAGAGAAAGTTGAGCCACCAGTTCGCCGGTCCATTTCAGCAGTACATTTTAAACGTATAAATAAAGGTGAAATCAACAATTGCATACACAAATGGGCTTCGATTGGTGATAAATTAAATAAAGTACATTTAAATGAAATAAATGAAGATGAAACTGTTAATCAAGATAAAGTAGTGTGTGCTGTAAAAAGTGACAGAAAAAGAGTTAAATTCCAAACTCCCAATTTCAATTTTAACACACCGAAGCCTGAAGAATTACAAAATCGGTTGAAAAATTGGCTTCAGAAAAGAGGAAAGTCTCTCGACTCGTATCACCATCTACAATGTTTTGGGATACATCATTTAAGACAGAGAGAGATCTTACCTATCGAACCCCCTAAATTTGAGCTCTATGACGATGAAAATAAGGAGAATATTGCTTTAGAGCATGATAGTGACAACGACTCTTATTCAGAAAATATTAATGAAGATTGTGAGAAAGAAGACGGGAAAGATATGTGGAGACGAGCAAGCTATGTAAACGATAGTGTCGATTTAAATGACACTCAAAATTCGACTTTAACCAATTATGAAACGGTTCAGCAAGTTGATGAGGTGCTGGTGGGCGCTTTGAATGATCTGACAGAGCTATTGAGAGAGGTATGCAATCTTATTTCTTTCGTTTTAAAGTTTATTTTAGTGTGTAGCAACGTCAGACTTAAAACCTTTATTTTTTTCTAGGCGGTTACGAGCATTTGAACTCATAAACTATCTCGCTGTTAAGATGCCTGAAGCCTTTGTTTTTGTTCATACAAAATAATCTTATATTCAAAAATTCGATTCAAGTTTTCGAAATTTTTCAAAATAGCGTTTTTAAATTAATATTTCAGCCATTTCTTAAATTTTTCAAAAGTGTCACATACGAGGTCTACAGTTATTTAGAGTCCACTAGTATTATACACTCAGCGTCAAAAAAATCGCACCTCCTATTAAATTAGTTTAGATATGCCTACCTGCTACTGCTAGCACACATATTATTTATTTAATATTTATATCTATTGAAAGTACATTTATTGGTCTTTTAAACAATCATTTATTGTTTAAAAAACATAACAGTTACCACAATTAAACGCTGCACATGTAATTACTTGCGCATTCATTATAAGAGTATAAATAGGGGTCAGTCCAGGAAAATCGGGTAAATTCACTATTGAAACGTTAGAGAGAACGCACGTCAACTGCTCAATTAAGAAAAGAAACACCCAAGATGGATACTATTGGCCATGAAGCTTGTCAAATGAAATTGTTATATTGCAAAAAATGTGACAGTGCAATGTTGCTAGGAAACTAAATCTCAGTCATTAATTCCGTATGACGAGTGTTCCAACGGTTTGAGAGACTGTTGGTTATATACAAATGGATAGAAGTATATGACAACATTTACTATTAATTAGATATGATTAAAATGGTTTCAAAGAAATTTTTTGAAAAGGTGCGATTTTTTTGACGCCGAGTGTAGTAGGATTTATTGACAACGCCTACACGTTCCAGGGTTTCGATTGGGAACAATGCGCTCGCTGGTTGCGTGCCATACGGGAACGCTTCCCATTCGCCCCGGATACCGCCGCGTACTGGGAATGCCGCGCCGCGCTGGAGGAGACCCGCGGCGACCTGCCCGCCTCCGTGCAGTGCTGGGAGGAAGCCATCGCCAAGGGGACCGAGGTAACGTCTAAAGACTTATCTTACTAAATAATATACTAGAAAAAATACGACTCGCACCAGATCATGTTCTCGGACGGGAATCGAACCCGCGACCTTTGGATATCCGGTCCAATGCTCTGACCGCTGAGCTACCGAGTCACTAGTGGGAACGTCGAATTTCTTCTAGTATATCAACTCTTACGCTGCAAGCCAGCGCCATCTCACCGATGTACAAGGAATTACCTCGACATTCAACTGAACATCTTATCAGATATTTTTAAACAATTGACTAAGATGAGAATCGTATTTTTTCTAGTATATTATTTAGTATTATTTAAAAATAGCATTGTGAATGCTAAAATCTCAAAATTTAAAAAATCGAAAGCCTTGTCCAGGGGCCGTACCGGCTAACGCATCGAACTTCGGAAAGTCTGCCGGGCTTCAAATTAAAACAGATAAATCGAGGCCCAATCGGGCCAAAATGGCGAACCCCAATTCATGATGTCACACGAACATCGATATCTTCTAAATAACTTCGGCGACAGCGAATAGTACAATACGAAACTCCTTACTTCGATTTATCTGTTTTAAGTTGAAGCTCAGACCCGCCGAAGTTTGAAAAGTTAGCCGGTAGGGCTCCATGTGTGTAACAGTATCTTGGAGTCGAGTTTGGCCCTTACCATACCTTGAATTTGTTTTTTTTTTTGCTGTCATATTTATTTTGAAAATGGGAGATTATTTCAAAAGTTCAGTTCTATTGAGAACTGTAAGTATACGAGGGCCCCCTGAATTTGAGGGCCCCGGGGAACTGCCCCGCCTAGCCCCTAGTTGCCATGCCACTGTGGAGTAATACGGTATCGAAGAGACGTATGATAATGTTCACGCGCAAACGCAGTCCCAACACTCAGGGCCGGATTTAAGGGAGGGCAAGCGGAGCAACTGCCCGGGGCCTCCACAACAGAGAGGCCTCCACATAAATAGTATTTATAAAAAAAGAATCTTACACAACGAAAGAGTACATACCTACCTAATATTACGATTTGAAAACATACCTAGTAATTTTGATATTAATATTATTTATTACTAGCGGTGTGTGTCATTTGAAACACTTTGCAAGAAAAATATTATATAACCTATTCGAAAAATAATTAGGGGCCTCCACTCCCCTGTTGTCCCGGAGCCTCCACACCTCTAAATCCGGCCCTGCCAACACTAGCGGAGCGGGCAGCGGGGGCGGCGGCGGGTCCGCCAACCAACGAGCGTTACTCTGAACATTCGAGAGGCCACGCATACGCGTCTCTTAATCATTGTCTCTGTTTGCCATTTGAATGTTATATCTCAATTACATCCATAATCATATACAAGGTGTTACAAAAATACCCCTAATGCCGAATATAGTATATAGGGATCATCAAACTGATCAACTTTTACTATGGAACCAACTCTGAAATCGCGAAAAAATAATCAGCTGTTTCATACATTTGATTTTTTCGATTTTAATTTTTGTATGAAACAGCTGATTTTTTTTTCGCGATTTCAGAGTTGGTCCCATAGTAAAAGTTGTTCAGTTTGATGGTCCCTATATACCATATTCGGCATTAGGAGTATTTTTGTAACACCTTGTATATACAGTCCGCTTGTTTCATTTCGCATCAAAACAATAAAGCTATGGTGATCAGACACGCCAAAATGATACAAGTTTGGATCCAGCTTATTAATATCGTGGCTTTTTTCCACAGGGGTACTAAAAATGTTAAATGAATTAATAAATAATAAATAAATATTTGACAACATCACATACATTGCTCCGATTTCAAAGTAAGTAGCTAAAGCACTTGTGTTATGGAAATCAGAGACAACGGTGGTATCACAAACACCCAGACCCGAGCCAATATAGAAAAGTACGTTTTCTAAATTGACCCAACCGGGGATCGAACCCGGGACCTCAGAGATAGCGACACCTTGAAAACCGGTGTACAAAGCCACTCGACCACGGAGGTCGTCAAATGATATTGTTTATTCAAATAAGCTCACGTAATAAGCATTTTTAAAACATCAATTCTTTTACCCTACCACCCGTTATGACGTCTCTTGGCTTGAGCAAAAATGCTTTTGTATGTCCCGCATTTCTCAACCGATTCTCGTGAAATTTTGTGAGCAGATTCGATAATTATATGGAATTTAATGACGATTCAGTTTTTTTTCGAAAGTTTTCAAAATGGCGGAGATATAGGGAAATCAAATTTCAGCCATTTAAAAAAATGTTACAAACAGATTCAGCCATTTTTAAAAATGTTACAAACGCGATGTGTTCAACTCTACAGAGAGATATTGTTTTTTACAGCGTTCCGTTGTGGAATCAAATCTGGACCAACTTCTCGACAAGTTTATGCAGCTCAAGATAAGTCCCAACAGTGGGAAGCGGAAGCCGGTGGACTCCAAAATGGTGGACGTGAAGAATGTGTTCAAAAGTACCATTATCAGATTCGCTGTGCAGCAAGCTAAACTGTAAGTATGCAATCCTTACTTTATGTAAAATAAAACACTTTTTACGGATTATGACCTAAGTGGTGCAGTGGTCAACATGCCGGTGTACCACGCAAAAGGCCCCGGGTTCGATTCCCGGCCGGGCAGAAATTGAAACGATGAATTTAAATCTCTGTGACTGGTCTGTGTGTTAATATGTATAATAAGTATATATTTCAAAATATATAAGTAGTATATCAGTTGTCTAGCACCCATATTACAAGATTTGCTTAGTATGAAGCTAGATGGCGCTGTGTCGAATTGTCCAAGCATTTATTTATTATTACAGCGCATATAGTTTTAATACAGGTGTAATTTTATAATTATTTATTTATTTTGCATACACTTTGTCAGGGGTACAAAAAAGGACTTTAAGCACTGTTCCCGAGGGATAGAAAAATCTGTCCACGCAGACGAAGTCGCGGGCGGCCGCTAGTTGTGTATATGTATTGGTACAAATGACGACTAATGTTACAGTACCGCACTTTCAGTAGTGAACAGTTAGGTGTTTATAGACATTTGGTACAGAAAATCATTTCAACCTATATTCAGTACTGTATCAGTTACTTAAAAAAACCCGCCTGCATAAAAAGACAAGCCAACTGAAAAGATGGAAACAAGATCAAATATTAAAGGCATCATAATAACATGCAGTCGGAGGCATGTAGGTATACTGTGACATTGTGAAATTTAACTTATCATTACATTGACTTGTCTTTTGATGCAGGCGGGTTTTAAATTTTTAAATTTATTTATATCTTTTTAGTTATTATATTATTATTGTTATGATATACCATTTTGAAATCCTTGTGATAAGCTCTTTAATTTGATACCCATATGGCAGTATTCAAGAAAATTTTTTTTGCACTTCATTACCATAGCAGCCATATTGGTTTTTTTAACGTCACTTACCTAAGAACACTTGGGCTGTCGAGACGAATCTAACGATTTATTAATAATAGAAATCCGTTCAGCCGTTTGATAGATATAAGGTAATAAAGAATATTACATACAAACATACATACAAGATACGCGCGAAAAACAAAACCCTTTCCTTGCAGTCGGGTAAAAGGCATCACAAATTAATAATGCACGATATTGTGTTTTAACAGAAGTGGCTAGTCTACTAAGAAATGAAGTCTCTACCTCAAAATGAATGAATTTGGTCTCTTGCATGCATTTGCTTATGTTAGTATTGCCACAGAATATACATGTTACAAAAATACCCCTAATGCCTTTTTGTATGAAACAGCTGTTTTTTTTATCGCGATTACAGAGTTGGTCCCATAGTAAAAGTTGTTCAGTTAGGGGTATTTTTGTAACATGTTGTATAATAGTCATCAACCATCGTATGTTTTGTACATTGCTTAAGTTAGTAATTTGATTTACAGTCTGTTTATCTTTGTCGTTTTTGGTAAACAATCTTCACTCAACTCTTTATTGAAATAATCATTTTCTAAAAAACAACAAATGCTTTTCCGCACATGGATGAAGAAAGATTATTGTTTATTATTAAAGACAATTTGATTTCATAACATAAGATATTTTTTTAAAGCGGTTTAAGTATAAAAGATTTATGACAACTGTCAAAAACTGTTTACTAAATACGACAAGTAAAGATAAACAGACTTTAAATAACACTTTTTTTTAAGTTTATTACATTACTATCGTCTGCATGCGACTTCGTCCGCGTGGACTTATGAAAAATCCCTAAAAGTATTCCATGTGTTAATCCAGGTTATGAACTATCTGTGTGCCAAATTTCCTTTTTCCATAAAAAGTATTTAAAATAATTGTACACTTATTTTTAACAATGAATTTACTAGGTAGCTACAATAAAAAAAAATTAGTTAAATAAATAAATATTTAGACAACATCACATACATTGCTCTGATTCAAAAGTAGCTAAAGCACTTGTGTTATGGAAATCAGAGACAACGGTGGTATCACAAACACCCAGACCTGAGCCAATATAGGAAAGCTCGTTTTTCTAAATTGACCCAACCGGAATCGAACCCGGGACCTCAGAGATGGCGACACCTTGAAAACCGGTGTACAATGCCACTCGACTACAGAGGTCGTCGTTAGTAATAAAAAACAATATTTTAATTATGTCTGAATTTATTTAAACTTTATTGCAAACAGAGCAAATGGCGGACTTAAAGCCTTAAGGAATTCTCTTCCAGTCAACCAGTAAGGGTGTTATATGTATTTTTCCTTTTTCACAGCCGTCGTTCGAGCCAACTCGACGTGCCAAAATACACAGTCACCCCGGTCCGCCGTAGTTCCAGACTGAGCTGTTATGGGAGCGCTAAACGACCGCTACAAGAGTGTCACAGTGTTAAACAGGCGAAGGAGCTGGCTCCTGTAGAGTTTGTGCCGAATCCTTCATTGAGTTTTACGCCTTGATAAACTGCATTGACCTGGAGCTCGTGACTTAAAAGTAAAAATTTTGTCTCAATAGTGTTTCAATATACAGGGTGTTAATGAATTAACAAAAATGGGAAAATCGTTTATTCGGACCATCAAACTGAACCACTTTCACTATGGGGCCAACTCTGACATCAGCTGTTTCATATAAAAATTTATAACAAAAATACCAAAATTTATATTCAATTCCCATTGCGAGTTCATCCATTTTTTGAACTTTCTAAGTGTGTGTAACCCCTGTAAAATATCCTTTTAAGAAATTAGCTTGTTTGTATGGAAAAACATTTAGTGGCCTGTATTTATTTTGAGTAGTGTAGTAAATTTTCTACTATCTAAAGAAGATAATAGTTTTTTTTATTAAGTTGACAGGAACTTAATAAAATTTGTCAAATATGTCATCTCTCAACGGCCACATTTTTAACCCCCGACGCAGCGCAAAGAGGGGTGTTATAAGTTAAGCCTTTGTTTGTGTGTCTGTACGTATATTTGTAGTGCCTAAACGGATCAAGCGATTTCAATGCATTTTTAAAATTGAAAGCTAATCTAATCGATATGGTTCTTAGCCACGTTTGATGGAAATCCATTTAGCCATTATGGAGATGGTCAACTGCCTGCCGAAACGATAAAAGATACAGAGGTGGTGCTTTGACTTAAGTAATGTACACACGACAGCACGTCAGGTTATATATTTTGACTCCGAAAACAGCTTTTATTACGTAGAGCATAAAGGCGATCTCAAGGTCAACATGTATAGTCTGAGGTGCCGTCGTGTGTACCTACATCCTGGGCTAATTTAGGTGCAATAAAAAAACAAAATGGCGGCAAAAAAATGGCCGCCTAAAATTAAGTTTAAAAGGCTTCAAATAAAACTTAAATTTAAAATACCTCTGACACAAAAAGCTAACTTTTAATAAAAAATCCCCCATACAAAAAAGGCTTATTTTTAAAAAGTTAAAAATAATATCATCATAATCATAAATAGATCTATGAAAAAATCGTAGACGTCGGGGGACGGCTAAGATAATGGATTTACATGTCTAGCTACACCTAACAGTATACCTATCAGTCCAGACATGTGACGAGCTTAGTGTAAATCCATACTTAGCGGTCCCCCGACGTCTACGAATTTTCATAGATCTATTGATGACTTGATGATATGATGATATTAATTTCAACTTTTTAAAAGTAAGCTTTATTTGTATGGGGGATTTTTTATTAAGAGTTAGCTTTTTCTGTCGGGGGTTTTGTATGAACAATTTAAAGAAGTTGCATTCTCCATACAATTAATTAAGAGGCCGGCGCACAATGAGCTTCCCATACAAACGTAATATAGATTAATAATTTGCAATTTGTGCATAATTAACTCTTCTTTTGTGTTATCCGGATTAAGACATTATTTGTCTAGGGTTCTATTGGATAAAAAATGCAAAATACCAAGCCAAACAAAAATTAATATGTCTACAGTTTTGTATCAAAAAATGTAATTGGCATTTATTTTGAATTGGGTTAGTATTTTGGATTTTTTATTTAATAGAAACCTAGACAGATACTGTCTTAATCCGAATAACATCACAATAAGAGTTAATTATGCTCAAATTGCTAATCATTTTGGTATTACGTTTTTGTGGGAATTTAAAGTTTTGTAAATGCCAAATTTGTACGGAAAGCACGCGTGGTGTAACACACACAAAGCGTCTACGCGCGTTATTTTTCTACTAAAATCTGCATGACGCATGGTAATGCGTTGCAGTGTGTGGCTTGTGTATATTTATTATAATATTTTTATAATACATAAACTGAGTAAAATGTATATGAGCTTTATGTTCAATTCATATTTTTAATGCTTTGACTAATAATGTTTTGTTCGTGTGTAGTGTATGTTATATATTTTAAAATAATAGAAGAAACGGTTGCACGGCATGGAATATTGTAATAATTCTATTTAAACAATAAAATTAAGGTGGTTTCAGTATATGTATAATTAACTTTAAATTCATAGTGAAATTATGTGAACGCTCAATACTTGCTGAAAATATGATATTCCATCTTCTTTTTTGTTTACTTTTTTCGAGTTTTTTTGCACAAATTTGCAGCACATTTAGGCTGGCCCCAGACCTACCGGTTTCATTTATTTGCTTTGCTGTTCTAGGCTGTACCGGCTAACGCATCGAACTTCGGAAAGTCTGCCAGGCTTCAACTTAACAACAGATAAATCGAAGTAAGAAGTTTCGTATTGTAGTTATTTAGAAGATGTCGATGTTCACCATTTTGGCCAGATTGGGGATTGATTTATCTGTTTTAATTTGAAGCCCGGCAGACTTTCCGAAGTTCGATGCGTTATCCGGTAGGTTTGGGGCCAGCCGAAATGTTAAGTTCAACCGTTTTTCTAATTAACAATCTCTTAATTATCATCATGTATTTATTGGTATTCTGTTGTCTTTGGGCAGGTTTCCAAAAGTTTTGGTTATTTTTGTTACTGTTAAAAATCATGTTATAATTTTTAACAAGATTGACATGTACAGGGAGGTTATTCACGATTGTCGGAAATCAACTTTTCGAATCGAATCGGAAAGTCTTCCGATATAGATCTTATTTTCTACATTAAGTCGAATCTTCTGCTCGTGTTTTTTCGAAACATTACAAACATGAAACAAAAACATATGTTTTCATACACAAAGCCATTTCTTCTACAACATGTTACAAAAATACCCCTAATGCCGAATATGGTATATAGGTACCATCAAACTGAACAACTTTTACTGCCCAACTCTCAAATCACGAAAAAAAATCAGCTGTTTCAGACATTTTGATATTTTCGATTTTTAATTTTTGTATGAAACAGCTGTTTTCTTTTTTCGCGATTTCAGAGTTGGTCCCATAGTAAAAGTTGTTCAGTTTGATGGTCCCTATATACCATATTCGGCATTAGGGGTATTTTTGTAACACGTTGTATAGCCATATTTCTTTTTATTTTGTTTCTATAAATCGCGACACTGAGCGTGCCCAATAACGGGTCTCTTCCTAATTGGGTGTAAAAAATAAAGCACTGTCTCTTTATTCCACTCCATTGTCTCTTTATTCCGCTCCATTGTCTCTTTATTCCACTCCATTGTCTCTTTATTCCACTCCATTGTCTCTTTATTCCACTCCATTGTCTCTTTATTCCGCTCCATTGTCTCTTTATTCCACTCCATTGTCTCTTTATTCCACTCCATTGTCTCTTTATTCCACTCCATTGTCTCTTTATTCCACTCCATTGTCTCTTTATTCCGCTCCATTGTCTCTTTATTCCGCTCCATTGTCTCTTTATTCCACTCCATTGTCTCTTTATTCCACTCCATTGTCTTTTTATTCCGCTCCATTGTCTCTTTATTCCACTCCATTGTCTCTTTATTCCACTCCATTGTCTCTTTATTCCACTCCATTGTCTCTTTATTCCACTCCATTGTCTCTTTATTCCACTCCATTGTCTCTTTATTCCACTCCATTGTCTCTTTATTCCACTCCATTGTCTCTTTATTCCACTCCATTGTCTCTTTATTCCGCTCCATTGTCTCTTTATTCCGCTCCATTGTCTCTTTATTCCGCTCCATTGTCTCTTTATTCCACTCCATTGTCTCTTTATTCCACTCCATTGTCTCTTTATTCCACTCCATTGTCTCTTTATTCCACTCCATTGTCTCTTTATTCCACTCCATTGTCTCTTTATTCCACTCCATTGTCTCTTTATTCCACTCCATTGTCTCTTTATTCCACTCCATTGTCTCTTTATTCCGCTCCATTGTCTCTTTATTCCACTCCATTGTCTCTTTATTCCACTCCATTGTCTCTTTATTCCACTCCATTGTCTCTTTATTCCACTCCATTGTCTCTTTATTCCGCTCCATTGTCTCTTTATTCCACTCCATTGTCTCTTTATTCCACTCCATTGTCTCTTTATTCCACTCCATTGTCTCTTTATTCCACTCCATTGTCTCTTTATTCCACTCCATTGTCTCTTTATTCCACTCCATTGTCTCTTTATTCCGCTCCATTGTCTCTTTATTCCACTCCATTGTCTCTTTATTCCACTCCATTGTCTCTTTATTCCACTCCATTGTCTCTTTATTCCACTCCATTGTCTCTTTATTCCACTCCATTGTCTCTTTATTCCACTCCATTGTCTCTTTATTCCGCTCCATTGTCTCTTTATTCCACTCCATTGTCTCTTTATTCCGCTCCATTGTCTCTTTATTCCACTCCATTGTCTCTTTATTCCACTCCATTGTCTCTTTATTCCACTCCATTGTCTCTTTATTCCACTCCATTGTCTCTTTATTCCACTCCATTGTCTCTTTATTCCGCTCCATTGTCTCTTTATTCCACTCCATCACAATAATTACACTAGGTTATAGAAAGGTTGTGCGCGTTCGGTAGTTGTCAATAAATGAAACAAACCCTTCCTCTATCTACCCGCGCGGTGAATGTTTTCCGTCGGCCGCGGAAAACAAAAACATTGTGTATGAATACAAAAATGTGTATAGCCACGCCCATATTGATGTTTTTGTGTAATGTTTTAAAAAAACAGTCGCAGAATACGCGACTTAAGCTTCGAAAGTTTTTAAATGCATTGCTTTCCCGTCGAAAAGTGAATCGAATGCCAGTCGAATGTATTTGTGAATAGCAATCGAATGCGTTCGAGTAGATTTCCGACAATCGTGAATAACCCTGCATTACCCATTTTATGTTTCTATTTAAAGAAAGAAATATTGTAGTAAATCTTATTACTTAACTATAGTCTGTTTTTCCTTACTTTTCCTATTTAGTAAAAAGTATTTGACAGTTGTCATACATCTTTTAAACTAAAATCGTTATTAAACATGTCTTATTGAATAAAATTGTCATTATGGCATACGCGTTTTATCGGGTGTTTGTAAACAGTAACCCCCTTACTAATAAAGAATGTATAGCAGATGTATAAGTTACACAGTGTTTTGTCCCTTTCTTTTTAATATCTAACTTAATAATTAAATTTAGATTTTTTGCATTCACAATGCTATTTTTATATTAAGATAAATAATATTAGAAAAAATACTAGAAAAAATCGACTCACCCGTAGCACCTCAGACGGGACTCGAACCCGCACCCTTGGGATTCCGGCCCAATGCACTGACCAATTATGCTACCGAGTCGCTAGTGGGAGCGGCGAAATTTTCTAGTACTTTTTACTTCTTCGCTGCAAGCCAGCGCAATTTCATCAATGTGAGGAAATACCCCCGAGTTTCGAGTCCCGTCTGAGGTGCTACGGGTGAGTCGATTTTTTCTAGTATTTTTTCTAATATTATTTATCTTAATCTAACTTAATAGTTTGACAGAGATTCACCACTGTGTAACTTATACACCTGCTATACAATCTTAATTAGTAAGGGGGTAATTGATTTCGAAACACTTTGAAATGTAACCTTGAAATATTAGACAAGGCTTATATTATATCAGAATCTGTTAAGCGGGCCATACACGTAAATAAATTGAAGATCAACTTCCGGTATTCGTTGCGTGTTGTGTGATAAACCAGTCCGGTATCCCGAACAAAAACGCTGTCAGATAGGCCGGACGGCGTACCATTGATGGCTAGATTACGCTCCGATTACACCGCACCCGCGATGTATATTATAATGAGTCTTATGTCCACAGTATTAAGTGCAAAATGCACTAAAAATACAAGAATGCTCGAAAATGCGCGCGGATTCCCCAGAAGAAGTGCGTCGGCCGTTTTAAGTTCGTACCTATAGTTTGTACTTTACTCAGTAAACAATAAGACTCATTATGCTGTACCAAAAAATCGCATCCTTTTCATAGCGGTGTGAAAGGAGCCTTATTACGTCTTCGTAAATCTTAAATATGTGTGGCACGTTTCTTCATGACTAATTCTTACTACTTATATTATTTTGCCTTAGCTTAAGAGCTGAACAAAATAAAACTATCTGTTTATGTAAATATTGTTTTTGTCCTAAAATAGATTATTGTGTGAGTATGAATTATGCGTTATTTTTTGCAAATATAAAATGTATAAATAAAAGCTGTTTTTTTATTTTTTTCTATTGACCCGTAAACAGAATGATTTCTCAAGAGAAGTTATTCGGCAGACAATTATTGATCTTGCCTGAGGACTTGTTATAATAATGAAGAATTGCTATTCCTGTGGGCTATTCAAAACCAAACCACGAATTACTAAATATACTAAACTACATTATATTAAAAGAATCGTACACACGACAGCACGTCAGGTTATACAGTTGCAAAAACTGTTTTTATTACGTAGGGCATAACATAAAGGCGGTCTCAAGGTCAACATGTATAGTCTGAGGTGCCGCATGCAGTCGTGTGTTATAATAACTTTTGAATATTTCGCGCGCCAGGAATAGTGTACCTACCCCGCTATGCGAGTCTCCCGCTATGCAATCGTCTTTATAGATAAATCAAGGACGCTAAAATTATTCAGATTCAGGCTTGACTCGACTCCGTGGTGCGCACATAAGTCTTGATAGTCGTTTTGAATCGTGATGTTTACTTCTTGTGAATAAAATACGAGTATGACGATTCATCTTGTTCTAAGATCTAATCTATGGCATCTCTTTTTATCTGTGTTTAAAATAATTATCATTCGTCTGAGATCATTCATTCATTCACGTCACTTTTGACATTTAAAATTCGAGACACATTTCAAAAAATTGTCTTTGCGGCGAGACGATTATGTTTCAATTTTTCACTTTCTATTTCCGTAATTAATTCGAGCTATCAGTGCCTTATATAATTTAATACCAATTTAATTATATAGTGTTTGGTGTGCTTTTATTGTGTAGCCAGCTGTGATCTTGGGTCAAGGAAAACGAGACTCGATTCTCGGAAGAAAAAGTCACTTGGGTAAGTTCATAAAACTTTTCATAATTCATTAACAATTTCTAGTGATTTATAAGGTTCTAATCTATCAGTAGTTATATTAACACAAAGGAATTTAATTCAGTTTTCATTTTATTTCTTAAAAAAGTATTGCCAGTAAGTTGTGCAATAGTTAATCTGGTGTTAGATTCAACTAATTTCAGGCCAAAAATTGTATGAAAATTTACGATTAAGTGCCGAAATAAACTACAGGCTATAAAGTGCGTATAAAGATAGCTTTTCAGCTAATTATGATTATTTTTTGGAACAAAGAACAGTTGTAAAAGTTATTTTTTAATTTGCATCATACTTTGTTTAATATTTCTTTATTTTTATTTATTGTTATAAAAGCGATTATGTTTTTTGCTGGAGAAAGTATACATGTATTAGTTGCTGAAGTAGGTGTGTAAAGTGTACCCTTTTAAAGATTAACAGCCTATAATAACCATTGTTTTATTACAAACATTTTATAGGTAGGTACCTAAGATACATGCGTTTAGTTCGTGCAGGAGAGACGATATGCGCGCACACGATTTTTTCTGCAAAGTGGTAAAGCACGTGAGTTTGAACTCATACCTAGACCTACTTAGAGGCACCTTCGTAGTGCAGTGAGAGTGAGAGGCGTCTTGGTACATTTGCACTCACTCCCATCCGCCTTCAATCTGAGCATATTTCATTGGTGTCTAGGTGTATTTACTTATTTATTGTATAATGTTTGGATGAGCGCTGTCGTCTGAGATACAGGTTTTCAACCTAGTTCAGACGCAGATGATAGTAATATTGATATACATTATATAGACGTGCACTCAATAAAGTTATTTATTATTATTATTATTTGGCTTTGCTAGGGCGCACTCGGAGGGTTAAGCGATATCGTCAGTTATGTGGACGCATGATGATCGAAAGTAATATAGATAAGACTAATACATCAGCGAGGAACTTCGGCGAATGTTTTGAGGAGCAATAAAAAAATTGTTTAGAGATAATAATAAGTATGTAGGTAGCTATATAATTAAAAACCCTTCACTCCATGGCCTTCGTTCTCAGACTATCTCGTTTCTAATTAAGTAGGAACTTCCAGATTGATTATTGATATACTTAGTTGTACATTGTAAATGTAACAACCTTGACTGTCTGCCTATTACCAGTCTTACTCTGACCTAATTGCGTACAGATATTAAGATAGACAGATGTATGATAAATATTCTCATTCATCTGTTTGTGCTTGTTATTTATGATGTTTTATCTCTTCACATTGCATGTATGTATTTACCTACATTATGTTTGTTACTACAGAAGTGTGTGACGTAAATCGTGATTTTTCCAAAGTTCAGACCCTTTTAGCCCCTTGCTCAATTTAATTTTTGTAAATATCCCTGCATCAGGAATTTTTGAAAATCCCCACTGGAGCAAAGGCTTCTTGTGGATTGATTATGAGGATCCATAACCCGCCATGTATGCACAATGAGTGCTCTGATGACGGTTGCAAATATCACAATGACCAAATGCTTCAGGTGGCTTCTGAAGTATGGAGGAGCTAATCAAGATAGTAATTTTTTGGTCACCCTCCGATGACTGGCCCTAGCAATAGTGCCTAACCACCGCAATCGTAGGCCATATGTGGCCCTATCATGAGTTGATGCAAACTGTATACGCTACCGTAAACTATCGGATATACTGCTCAAAGTCAATGCGAGTGAAAGAGAGAAAACGATAGTTTACGGTAACGTAAATAGTTTGCATCATCTCATGGTAGGGCCACGGGTGTAAACACTCTCTTTTCTCTCATGGAACTTAAACAGGTTTTAACTTATGACCATATTTTGAAGGGATTACGCGAATTAACTCACCCGCTTGCCCAAGACGTCTTGGCAAGTACGAGGTAGTCCCTCCACCAATCCATGGTCCTTCCTACCTTCCCGGTATACGGACCGAATTATGGGAGAGCGTGGGAGTAAATTATATGAATGTAATGAATGAGAACGATATACATATTTCTAAATATCGTTCTAGCAAATAAAGAGTTTTTTGCGCCCATTTTTCTTGTCAGGACGTCATAAATGGGTAGTAGAGTAAAAGAATTGATGATTAAAAAATGCTTATTATGTAAGCTTATAAAGGGTTTTTTAATTTCAATTTTCAACTTGCTAGAGCTCTCCCCGTCTGCGCTTTTTTTCGCCTCTGAGACTCGAGAGTACAAGGAAGTCCATCTAAATACTAACTAGAACTGTGGGAGACTGAGATTGCTACCGTTGGCTTTTTAGAAAGAATACTTATCCGCTACAAACCATAGAAGATCGCCTCCCGCTGACGTTTCCCACAAGCCTTGTTGAGGCAGGATCTCTTCGCCATATATTCAGCGAAAAGGGAAGTACTTCCGCCGAGCTAGGTGCCTTTGCTCGGGGACCGCGGTCCAACTGTAAGATGTTGGAATTTGTATTTATGCGAAGTGCTTAGAAAACTTCGATATCGTGAGTCATGTCTTCATACATTTTGCCTTGATGTTAAGCTTGACGTAGTGCGACGACACGTCTGCGTAATGTTTGCATATACTTTACGCTGATCATGCATTTCTTCGTCATTCGTCGATTTGCTTATGTAGCGGTATGATCGCGCCGCTACAAGGTCTATGAGATGATCGCTCCATTTATGCTTTAGTTGGTTTGTCGACCCTACAATTCCCACTTCTTATCGTATGAGGATTAGTGGCCACCTCTGGTGTTAGAGTATATCAAGCCGCCTGTAAGGCTCTACTTGACATGACGACTGTTATCAGATGACAAAAGCCGTGACCGACGGCTTAACGTGCCCTCTAAAGCACGGAAGCGCTCAGTTGTAATGCCACTTAACGGTCACCCATCCGACACCTGGCCGGACCGAGCGTTGCTTAACAAGCGTGATCGAGTACGATCAGTCTGTCAAAATCCGCCATGAGCGCTCGCTCTACTTCCCAGTGAGATTTCAGACTAACAGACTCCACCGCGCGAAGTTAGAGAGGGGTTGGGGTGCAGAGGCTAGAAAACTCCCCTTTTGCCGTTTGCGTAACTATTTTTCATAACTCCTGCGAATACGGAAGTTTTTTTTCTCGTTAACTCATCTTGAAGAAGTCCTTAACTTGCGCGTACACCCAAAAATGTATGTAAAACTGAGTTGAATATGATGGCCATCTTTATTTAAACATTTATTATGCAAATTAATGTCACAGTCTTTACATACACTAGTTGTTTTAAACTTGTGTGAATAAAACTACCAGTGTGAGAGTTATTGCAACACATTTAAAAATGGGATGACATCATCAGCATCGAAAACAAATAGCAGACGAATATCTACTATAAAATGTTTTTTGTTATATAGGTAGTTTTCCTCGAGTTATTTTTGTCTCGTCAAATAGGTTTATGACAAATACATGTGTGAATATTTACATACATTTTACTTGCCACTTGAGCTGGGAAAGTACCTGAGACAAGTCATTATGGCGTGGATCCAAAGATCGTTGCCGTGTGGCTAGGGTTGCCAGAATGCTTTTAGCATTAAGTCCGCCATTTGTACCTTACTTTGTGTATATGTACAATAAAGATTTATAAATAAATAAAATAAATAAATGGCAAGACTAAAATGTCTGAGCAAAATTTCAAAAAGTCGGGGTTTTGGGATTACGGTCGGGACAAATAAATATTACGAAATAAAAATTACTTTTTTATAATAAAAATTAAAATTATCACAAAAAAAACACTAGCAAATTATGAAATCATTAATCACTTATTCTAATATACACTTATGGTAATAAACACTCGTTTAATTATTATGTAATTTATTTTGTATTTTTTCGGGACTCTGGACATCGTACAAAATGTCAGAACAATCCCGAGAATTAGTTTGTTTCTGATAAACATTGATTTATTACAATACAAAAAAATATATTATGAAATTCCTTATCATTCTTAGCTTATCATAGTGAGTAGTTTTTTCCTATTTGTCTTATTTTTAGTAATCAGCACGTACAGTATACAAGTATCAACCACGGCTGCTCAAAAACAAAACACAGTAGGGCACAAATTGTAAAAAAAACTTTTTTACTTTTCTAGTAAGTAACGCTCTACAAACTGGGGGCTAATTGTCTAATTTCAAAATCGCTTTCATTTGACAGATGGATGTGACACATTGCTGCATTTCTTTGGTAAGTTTTTATTTATGCCAAAAAGAAGCATCAATGTGTTACATCTTGAAAGCGATTGCGATAGATTTTGAAATTAGACAATAGAAGGGCAGGTCGGATTCTCGTAGCGCTACGTCGCTCGCCTATAACCTAAATTATTTCAAAAAGTTTAAGGGCCTGCTTCTTCTTCTTCTTAATGAGTGGCATGCTCTGTGGTCTATGCACAATTCCGCTGAGCAATGTATGTGATGTTGTCAAATATAAAAAAATAAAAAAGTAAGTTCTGAGTTTTCGAATGCATACTTGTCAAATCATCTTTCAAGTAAGCTACTCAGAACTTATTTTTACATTGTGAGACAGACCCTAAGGCCCTGAGCAGCCGGAAGGCCGCGGGAGGCCGCGCCTATACGATCCTGCAGGCCGGGCCTGTGCATGTGGGGGATCCATTTAAACAACTTCGTTTATTCATTACGGACTTTGATTAAACTGCGTCTTGTTTAATTGCTTGACTAATCGGTCTTTGTACGCACGACGGCACGTCAGGTTATACAGTTAAACTGCGAAAACAGCTTTTATTACGTAGGGCATAAAGGCGGTCTCAAGGTCAACATGTATAGTCTGAGGTGCCGTCGTGTGTACTTCATATCAAACTAGGTAGCTTCCGGCCGCGAATTAGTCTGTGCGGTGAAAATTTTTGTACCACTGATAAAGTTGTACAGCGCGTTACGCTGGTACAGACGAGGTTAGTTAGAGATGTAGTTGAGTGCAGAAAAGATAAATCACGGAGATGATAAAACACTATTTATTTACGATAATACAGTTAAGTTAGTTAGAGTGGCTCACACGCGACGTCAATTGTTTGTCTTTGCTAAATTTGCACTGAATTAATTAAGTATTTATTATATAAAATGGTAGTTGTAGGCATGACTTCGTGACCTACATAAAAGGTAAACAAAGGCAATGTACGAGACCGTACATACTCCCAACCCCAAAGGAAAAACCAAAAAAAGTTGAGTCGATGTGAGAGCCACTTTTTACAAAGAAAAAGTAAACAAGTTAAAGGAAATAATATAGTAAGTAAAAAGGTAAACAAGTAAAAATGTAAATAATAATGTTAAAAAATATCATAATTAAAAATTGGGTAAAATTAAAACTTGAATTCCACATCAGTAGCTGGATTCAGTGAACGTCGTGAGGTAGGCGCGCGTACTGGCCGCGCCCGTGCGCTCCCGACGCCGAGGGTGCCAACTGTCGCGACTCGCTGCTCATCTTTGCCCTCGGTGCTGATCGCGGTGGTTGTTGCAACTTGTTGCTTGAAAGTTGCCGTTCTACGTCTTCATAGTGACTCTCTTGTGGTTCGGTAACTTTTGTTGCAGTTTTCTTGATACACAGCCCACGTTTCTTTAGTACCCAAATTGTCAGTACTACTGCAGTTATTATTAATAGCAAGTAGCAAATGACGTACTGATGTATGTCGTGAGTACTTACGACATTTGGAAGTTCTTCTTTCTGTCTCATAGTTTTTAAGTCGTTCCTGACGTCATTGATAGTGTTATCTTCTGTGATATCTAGATGAAAGGTTCTATGCGCTCCAATGATGCTATTTATAGATTTATTCAATGATGGTAGTTCTATCCCATAGTCGACTTTTGCTTGACTGTCGTAGTTGTTGTGGGAGTAAATAGTCATGTCTTTTGTTTGAATGAGGCATCCTTCCCTCAGAGATACTATTGATGACGCGTTAATGACGATCGACCTTATATCGTCGGCACAGACAATTCGAAATGTGCATGAATCACAGCAGACAGCCAGCCATGTGTTCGTAGTGTGTAACTCGATCCATTTGGCTTCACATTCGGTTTTCTTTCCAGTGCAAAGCGATGTCGATTGATGACTTAATAGCTTAGCTTCGCACGGTGCATTTGCGTTTTGTAAATTGTAAATGGGTAAGTTTAATATACAGATGAAGCTGCGTGGATTGCGTTGCTTGCAATGATTCAACTCCTTTTCGCCCAAGTTGGTATAGGTGCTTTTTTCCAAGTTCACGGCGAGGTACTTAGATGAAACGATTGTCGACGTCACGTCTGCAGTTTGTATGTTTTTCATAGGCAGCGGAATCACTTGGTATATTACATAATCTTCATCGCTTGCCAATGGTATATGTATCTCAAACATAAAATAGTTGTTTGTAATACGAGCCTTAACATAAAGTAATTTGTATAGGTCTCGTAGGTCATTCTGCATGTTGTGTACTGGTAGCGCCAAGTTTTTCGGTAATCTTCCTGAGATTCCGTCTAGTTGGGTTTTCAAGTTGACAGGAGTGAGTAATTGGACGTTCATATGCCCATGGTAGAGATCAACGAGGCTGTCGTAGAGAGTTTCTTGAATGTTTTTCAGGTTCGTGAGTAGTAGGTACGCGGTGAGCGAAGCCGAGCTTAGAAAACTTGTTGCCATTGTTATTTCTATTTCAGACTCGATGCTTGCTAATCTCATGTCAGTTTGGTTCATAAAATAATTTATAAGGGTAAATTGTCGATTGATGTTGTCCTCATTCCTTTTGAGTATATCGTTTTCCAGTTCGACGATAGAGGTCTGATTTTTTATAAGTTGCAGAAGGTAAGCTTCGTTATTCTGTACAGCTTTTATGTCGGCTTCGTACTTGTTTGCAAATCGTTGATCGAGTATACCAAATAAGTCGTTTGCCACGTAGCCTAAACCATCGATCAATCCCCGTTTGCTGCGGCCAGAAAGGTGCTTGTGCGGTGCCACCAGGACGTCGTTGTAGTAATGTAAGATTTTCATTTCATGAGACAGTTGATGTAGCGTCGTTTCGCAGTATCTCGGATCTAACTTGCTGCAGACAGTTTTTAGTTCGTGTAAATAGTTTTCCAGACTTTGAACTCCATTCCAATAGGTGGTAAGATTGTAATACATCATGAGTCGCCATTCGTCATGAATCAGCTGGACCTTTCCAATGGTGTCATAGTAAATAGGTCGATCTCTTCCCAGATTGACGACCTTGATGTTTTCCTTTATGTCTTCCATAGCGTAGGCGTTGGTTCCCATGATAAGAAAAGATAATGTTAGCAGCGTTGTTAACATCGTGACGAAATAACTTTTCCCAGTTAAGTATTTTCTTGGGCGGTGAGTAGTGCAGTTGGCCTGGTTTCCGCTAGCGCCTTGATTTGCTGAGTCGTAAGTTTGGTTCTCGTTGGTTTCGATCGGTAGTAATGATAGTTTTGTAATGGGTCGTTTTATTGTACCACATTGGGTTTTTATAGTAGTGACTCGCACTTGATTATCACTGCCAGGGTGAACTTCGATCACCCTGCCCATGGCCCACTTCGCCGGGGGTAGGTTATTCTCTCTTATAAGCACAATATCCCCTTTTTCGACGTTTTTCGTAGGTTTTCTCCACTTACTACGAGCTTGTAATGATGTAAGGTAATCATTGGACCAGAGTTTCCAGAACCTTTGATACATGTGCTCAGTCAATTGCCATCTTTTCCGTATGTTCAAATATCGATCGTCTTCATAATCAGATATTGGAAGTGTCATGGTAGCGCTGCCGGTGAGAAAATGGCCAGGAGTTAAATAATTTTGAAATTCGTCAGGGTCTTCAGTGAGTGGGCATAATGGTCTTGAGTTCAAGCAAGCTTCTATTTTTGAGAGTAGTGTTGAAAATTCTTCATAAGTGAGCTTTTGTTCCCCTAGGACTCGACGAAGGTGGTGTTTCATTGACCGCACAGCCGCTTCCCATAGCCCTCCGGCAGTCGGCCAGGCTGGGGCGTTAAAATGCCATTCGACTTTCATCTTGCTTATTTCGTCAAAGAAATCAGCTGACAGTTCTTTTTGAAAAAGTTCATATTCCTCGTTAAGCATTCTGGAAGCTCCTATAAAGTTAGTGCCACAGTCGGAGTAGACATGTTGTGGTGTTCCGCGTCTTGAACACATTCGTTGAAAGGCGAGTATGAAAGCTTCTGTGCTTAAGTCGGATACAAGTTCAATGTGTACCGCTTTAGTCGTCATGCACACAAAGATGGCGATGTAACCTTTCGACGTCTTCACCCCCCTGCCCTTATTAAGTTTGACATCCACGTGCCCAGTAAAATCAACTCCGGTGTGAGTGAAGGGTCGCGAGGGAGTAACTCGTTGCGACGGTAAATCAGCCATAATCTGGTAGTTTTCTGTGGTATTGAATCGTTGGCAGCGGACGCATTTGCGTATTTCAGCTTTTACAACCCTGTTGCCACCCAGTATCCAGAACTGTTGCCGAATATGAGCGAGGGTGAGTCGTGCTCCTCCGTGAAGTGTCGTGGCATGAGCGAGGTTAATAATCAGTAGTGTTAACCTTCCTGTTTTTGAAAGTATTGCAGGATTTTTCATTCCGATGGGTAAGTTAGTTTTGTTCAATCGACCGCCTACACGTATTATCCCATTTTTATCCATGTAGGGGTTCAGTTTGCATATATGGCTTTTGGAAGGTAAGGGTTGATTGTTTGATAGTAAATAGTATTCCCTCTCAAATTCATGTCTCTGGACTATCTTTGTTATTGTAAACATTGATTCATTCAATTCGTTTGTTGATAGGTACTCGGGTGACGAGCGCGGAACGGTGTCACCTTTCTTCATTATTTTATTGTGGCTGTTGCCACTCCGCGCATTTTTGCAGAATCGCAAAATCCAAGCGATAATGCGCGTCACTCGAGTTAATGAACTGTATTCGAGTAATAAAATAGTAATTATATTATTGTCTTCACGTTGTTTCAGGGTTGTCACAACTTGTTTTTCTTCGATGTTTGTGACAAATAAACAGTTAAATGATTTTTCTATGGGAATGTTGCCGTTGAAAGTTTTCATTATGTTAGGGCCAGTCCACCACAACGAAGTACTCAATAGTTTCTTGGGGAAAAGACCTCTAGTAGCGCAGTCTGCAGGGTTATTCTTTGACTCGATGTATAACCAATGTGAGGCTGGTATCACTTTTCTGATTTTCAATACTCGGTTCTCCACGTATCTTTCATACTTCGATGCTTCTCCTTGGATCCAGGCCAGCACCACCTTGGAGTCACACCAAGCCCATGTTGTTACGTTGAATCCCTTTAGTGCCGTTGTCACCTTGGCTATCAGTCGTGAAAGCAAAAGTGCCCCACAGAGTTCGAGTCGCGGCAAAGATAGTTTTTGCGCGATTGGGGCAACCCTAGTCTTCGCCGTAAGTAGAGTAACTATTTGTTGGCCAGACTCGTTCATTGCCCGTGTGTAAATTACGCAAGAGAAGGCTTTTTCACTGGCGTCACAAAATCCAAACAATTCAATGTTTTTATCATGATTTTCGATCCATCTTCTGAATTTTATAGTTTTTATCTCGGGTAGTTCTTGTTTCAATTTCATCCACTGATTTTGCATGTCAACAGGTACCGGTTCATCCCATTCCATTTTCTCTGTCCAAACACGTTGAAAAATAAGTTTCGCTGTTATAGTTATCGGTGCCAGCCATCCCATTGGATCGTAAAGTTGCGATATTTGTGATAGTAAAATGCGCTTAGTTAAGCTTTTCTTAGGGTTTTCTTTCAGTTTCCAGTCAAAAGTGAAAGTATCAGAGTTGGGATTCCATCCCAGTCCAAGAGTTTTCATGGATTCTTCCTGTTTAAAGTTGAAGTTAGTTTTAGCGATTTGGTCTTCATTTAGTGAGCTTAGTAGTTCCGTGTTATTCGATGACCACTTGCGTAAGTTCATCCCTGCGTGACGTAATAAGTTTATAAGTTCAGTTTGTAAAGTTTTGGCTGTTTCAAGATTATTATGCCCGCTGATTACGTCATCGACATAACATTCATTTTCGAGTATTTTTGATGCCTCAGGATATTTGTGACTCTCATCCATTGCAAGTTGTTTCAGTGTTCGTATCGCAAGCCACGGTGCGCATTTTGTACCGTAAGTCAAAGTACATAAGGCATATTCTCGCAGCATCTCATTAGGCGAGTCTCTCCAGATGATTTTTTGTAGGTTTCGTTGCTCCTCATCAAGCCATATGCATCTGTACATCTTCTCGATGTCAGCTGTGAAGACGTATTTGTATGTTCTCCATTTAAGGATAAGATCTTGTATATCCTTTTGTAGGTTGGGTCCTTTTTCCATCAAACTGTTCAAACTCTTTCCATTCGAATTTGCTTGCGATGCATTAAACACGACTACACGACGCAAAAAAACATTCCTGGTCGTTGTTATGTGACGTAAGACGAGGTGTTGTTAGTTTCATGTGACCTAGTTTCAAGTATTCGCCCATGAAGTCTTTGTAAAGTGATGATAGTTTTTCATTTTTCTGTAGACGTTTTTCTAATTGTAAAAATTGTGAGATTGCGGCTGGTTTCGATTTTCCAATTTGTTCTTCATAGTTTTTAATCATCGGCATTTTTACTATATATTTGCCATCAGGGCCTCTCCTAGTTGTTTCTTTGTAGTAAATTTCACATTGGTCTTCCTGGTTGAGATCTGCAGAGCTTACAGTTATATCTTCACTCTCCCAGTATTTGGATAAATCCGACGTGTTCACCAGAGTCACGTGACATTGGACCGTGTTTAGTTTTCCACACAGAATCCACCCCAAGTGCGTCTGTTGTGCGGTAGGAGAGTTTCGATCCCCCTTTAGAACTCCATCCAGAATGATGTTAGAGTAAACCTCCGCTCCCAGCAAGAGATCGATGGAACTTGACACATTGTAGTCGGGATCAGCTAGTTTTAAGTTTTGTATGTGTGCCCAGTTTGTTTTTCCAAAAGTGTAGTTGGGAAGTTTGCTAGTAAGCTTTTGAAGGACGAGAGCTTGCGCATCAAAGTTATAGTCGGAGTGTATGGATTTGCAGTTGAGATTCACGAGTCCCTTGCAGCTTCCCGCCACTGAACCAACTCCAGATACAATGGCGTGCTGTTTTGTTCGAGGTAGATGTAGTTGCTGAGCTGCGTTTTCAGTTATAAGGTTAACTTGCGAACCCTGGTCGAGAAGAGCCCGCATTGTTATGTAACTTCCATCCATGGATTTGATCTTAACTTGTACAGTAGTTAGGAGGACTTCGGTTTCATTTGAAGAGAGATGGTAAGATCCTGGGTGGCTTGAAGTTGAAGGTTTAGGTTGGGTGCTGTTAGGAAGCTTTTTCTCAGCTGTTTCGAAGTTCGATTTATTCATATGTAACAACGTGTGATGCTTTCCGTTGCATTCCTTGCATGTTTTCATTGAGGTACAGTTCGCGTGTCCGTGACTGTACAAACAGTTTTTGCAGACTTTGAGTTTGGCTACAGTTGTGTTTCTATGTGCGCTGTCTAGGTTAACGAACTTAGCGCATTGCATCAGCACGTGATCGCCGTCACATAAAGGGCATTGTCCATACGATGTATGAAATGATTTTGAGGCTTCCTTATTACCTTCATATAAGGTTGGTTTCTTGGCATAGGTAATTTTGTTGTTGAATGGTTTGAAGTTATTGTTTGAATATCCAAAATAATTCTTGTTCGTCGGTTTATTGAAAGTTTTGTTGAAGGATTGTTTCGGTTGAGTTGGAGTATCCCTTTGACAGTTCTTCACAGTTTCATAGGCCATAAATTTGCTCTCCAAGAAAGATAAAAATTCGTCTAAGTTAGGTAGATCTCGGTTGTTTTTCATATCCTTCACATACTCGTTAAAAGTGCCAGAATCCAGTTTCTGTGACATGTAGTGTACGATAATCGGTCCCCAGCTTGAGACTTCGGCTCCCATGTTAGCGAGACCGTTCAGGCTTTCCGTGATGCTGTCATACATTCTTTTCAGATTGTATGCATTTGGATGGTGGATCACAGGTAGCTGCTGCATGGTGTTCATGAAAGATGTAAACTGAAGTCGTCGGTTATCGTACCGATGTACCAGTATCTCCCAACAAGAATCGTAGTTGTCAGCACTAATTGTTAGATGCTGGACCAGCCGCTCTGCTTCTCCTTTAAGCTTCGTTTTGAGGTGTTGCATCTTCTGCGACTTCGGTATAGTAGGATTGCCGTGTATGGTTTCCAAAAATATATCTTTGAAGGATATCCACTGGATATAGTTTCCAGAAAACTCAGGAATATCTATCTGTGGCGTCGCTCGTTGAAAATGAACATTAGACCATAATTTGCAGTGTAATCCTCTTCTTAAGCTGTCATACCTCAGTTCCATATCTTCAAACCTCTGATTATATTCTTCTTTCAAGTTTTGATCTTTCAGCGCCCCTTCTATTTCCCAGTGAATTTTCTCAATACAATCCCATTTAGTTTTCAAAATAGCCAAGTAGTCTTCTAGTTCCCATTTCTCCGTGATTAATTCAAGATTTATCTTAAGCATAGTTCTACTTAAAGACTTAAATCTCGCTTCTTGTTGACTCATCAGTTCTTTAGTCTTCGTATCAGTTTCATCTTGAAGCATTGAAGTTAAGTTCGCGTCTAAATCTTGCAGTTGTTTTTGTTTTGTAGATAATAACTCCAATATATGTTGTTTCGTACTTTCGTACATCTGCTTAGTTTTTTCATAAGTATTGTTTACAAAATAACTGATATTAGTTTTGTCTTCAATCAATAATAGTTTCAGTTCATGGCGTTGGCTGAATTCTACCCATAACTTCTCTAGGGCGGCCAAACGTTGTTCTAAATAGTCTTCAGTTTTTCTAGTAGAGCTATCCTTCCTATAGTTGACACACAGTGTCCTTATATTGTCGAATGTAGTTACTTGCATCGCAAGGTGCTCCATTTTCGTTAGTTAAGTTGAAATAGTTCAAATAGTAAGTTAGTTAAATTATTCAGATATTTAAAGAAGTAGTTAGTTATGTAAGACGTATGAAGTAGGCTATGGCAGTTTACCTAGTCTTCTTCAAAACTCTTCGTTGCTCGTTGCAGTTCACAGTGAGTTCCGTAGAGTCCTGTAGGTGCTGGGCACTCGGTGCAGTCGGCGACCTCTAGTACGAATTATACGACTTCTCAATCACTTGGTGATTCCCGCTGGTGGGAGGCCAAGCAACCGATCCGCTATCGCACTTAATAAATCACTGATACATCAAGTAGTAAAGTTCAAAGGATCACAATCCTTTAAGGCTCGAAGGACCACAATCCTTTAAGGCTCGAAGGACCAAAATCCTTTAAGGCTCGAAGGACCAAAATGTACAGCGCGTTACGCTGGTACAGACGAGGTTAGTTAGAGATGTAGTTGAGTGCAGAAAAGATAAATCACGGAGATGATAAAACACTATTTATTTACGATAATACAGTTAAGTTAGTTAGAGTGGCTCACACGCGACGTCAATTGTTTGTCTTTGCTAAATTTGCACTGAATTAATTAAGTATTTATTATATAAAATGGTAGTTGTAGGCATGACTTCGTGACCTACATAAAAGGTAAACAAAGGCAATGTACGAGACCGTACAAAAGTGAATGCAAAATTTCATGATAATCGGTTGACTACCTAATTCAGATGAGACGTGAAAGCGTAACAACACAAACAAACAAACTCATTATCTATGGCATTCATAATATTATGGTATTTATATTCTATTATATTTTACTAGCGGCCCGCCCCGGCTTCGCACGGGTACAATATAGTTACTAATGTGGTGAGTGTGAAGTTATTAGACTATACTACAGGATATCTTATACAACATGTTACAAAAATACCCCTTATGCCGAATATGGTACATAGGGACATTAACTTGATCAACTTTTACTATCGGACCAACTCTGAAATCGCGAAAATAAAATCAGCTGTTATATTCTATTATATTTTATTTATATTCATAATATTATATTATGGTGGTGGTCTAGCCAAAGTAATATTTGCAAATCTTCCTTATCGCTTCGCTTTTAAAACATGTATGGGATTGACATAAGGTTTCGTTTAGAATCGAAATTTAAAACGTCAAATCCACACATTTTTTGAATGAAAAATGGTCACTAAGTATGGAATAGCACCTCGCAGTATGGAAATCCTACATCTCGCTAACGAAGTTCACTCAGCGACTTAACATATATGTATACAACTTCCAACCATCATCGGTAGGACCGCGGTCCCCGGGCTAATATCATCCAGCCCGGAGGAAGAACTTCCCTTTGACTCTCCTATCAGTGGCTACCTACCCTCTACATTAGTCTACATCAGGGGTCTCCAAACTACGGCCCGCGGGCCAGCAACGGCCCGCGAGCACCAACAATCCGGCCCGCGGAAGCGGTCCGGATCGTACCAACATACTGTTATTTACTGTATGTTGGTACGATACGCTAGCTAGGTTCTGGCCCTTAGGGCTTCGTTTAGGAGTTAGTCTGGCCCTTAGGCTAAAAAGTTTGGCGACCCATGGTCTACATCATTTCCTGTACTATTCACTCCTACACTGCAAAAACAGCTTTAATTACGTAGGGCATAAAGGCGATAAGTTTTATGTATAGTCTGAGGTGCCGTCGTGTGTACATACCTAGTCATACTGTTATCACATGTGGTTATATTGATATCACTATACAAGCATTTTCATATCGATATTATGAAATAGTGTAAGTAAAGTGCTGCAAGTTTGTTTCAAAACACCTGCCTACATACAACGGAGATATAACAACAAATACTAAATTAGGAATGAGTATGTGAGAGGAAGTTTGAAAGTAGCACCAGTGATAGAAAAGTTGAAAGGGAATCGTCTGACTTGGTATGGGCATGTTATGAGAAGGGATGAAAGGCATGTTACTAGAAGAGTAATGAATATGGATGTTGAGGGTTGGAAAGTAAGAGGAAGACCGCAGAAAAGATGGATGGATTGTGTGAGGAATGATATGAATGTAAAGGGAGTGGATGAGGAGATGACGAGTGACAGGAAGGAATGGAAGAGAAGGACACACTGCACCGACCCCAAATAAATTGGGATAAGGATAGGGGGATGATGATGATGATGATGATGACTAAAAACAGAATAAAATTAATATTTAAGGGGGCTCCTATACAACAAACGTGATTTTTTTTTGCACGTTTTGATCGATATTGGTAACGGCAACAGGTAGGTTAGACGCTTGAATTATTCACAGAATATTTATGTTACAAAAATACCCCTAATGCCGAATATGGTATATAGGGACCATCAAACTGAACAACTTTTACTATGGGACCAACTCTGAAATCGCGAAATAAAAATCAGCTGTTTCATACAAAAATTAAAATCGAAAATATCAAAATGTATGAAACAGCTGTTTTTTTTGCGATTTCAGAGTTCGTCTCATAGTAAAAGTTGTCCAGTTTGATGGTCCCTATATACCATATTCGGCATAACACGTTGTATATTCACTTTTAAAATAAATAATTAAATTAAAATAAAACAAATATTTAAGGCTTCCATACAAAAGATTTTAATGCCGTTTTTTTTAAACAATGGTACGGTACCCTTCGTGCGCGAGTCCGACTCGCACTTGGCCGGTTTTTTTCACACAATCTTTTCGGTAAGTTCCGATGGATCGTCATAAGCTATTCGTTTTCAATAACACAGTTTCGTTATTATGAGAAGGCTTGATCCACTTCCAGCGAAGTGTTGAAGAAAGTGACATGTGAACTCAAAACATGGTAGAATCTTGAAAACATCTGTTTTAAAAGAGCAATCTTTGATAATTTTTTGCTGTATGACGACCTCCGTGGTCGAGTGGCTTTGTACACCGGTTGTCATGGTGTCGCCATCTCTGAGGTCCCGGGGTCGATCCCCAGTTGGGTCAATTTAGAAAACGAACTTTTCTATACTGGCTCAGGTCTGGGTGTTTGTGATACTACCGTTGTCTCCGATTTCTATAACACAAGTGCTTTAGCTACTTACTTTGGAATCGGAGCAATGTGTGTGATGTTGTCAAATATTTATTTATTATTATTAAAAAAATAACTACTGTCTATTTTTTACTACAACTGTAGTTATTTAGAAAATTCCTCTTTTTTTTGGATTTCTGTGAAGATACGACTGATGCATTGTCCCCCTCCAAGAGGTGCCTTTGATGAAGGCTTGCCACCAAAATTAAAGAGCATCGTGTGCTTTTGGCATACCTACCTGTCCGCCATTTTGAAAAAAACACACACTGGAGCACACTTCGTCAGCTGAGCCATGGACGCTTCCTTCATACATAAATAGCTTAACCACTTTTATCACAGGCCTCCAAAACCGACTTTTTTCAAAATGGCGGACAGGTAGGTATGCCAGTCTTCATACATAAATGACCGATAGCTTTTCTAGACAGTATTTAGTCGGTACCACATGTATGCCAAATGAGGAGATACATAGGATGATAACATAAAACCAACATCGCTCTATGGAATGCGCAGCTGAAGGGGCAGTGGACACAGTAAGATGAACCGATGGGTGTTGGGGCGGTTCTAAGATGGCGACCGCGCACCGTAGTGGACCGGTCCCCTGACAAAGTGGACCGACGCGACTATCTGGTGAAGGTAGCCGCGCCGCTGCTGGAGGCGGGCAGCGCACGACCGATCATTGTGAAGATCCTTAGGGGGGGAGGCTGATGTACCTTTTTTTTTATGCCGAAGAAAATGCATTTATGCATCCCCCCTCGCAGGTGAGCGAGGGGTTCGTATGTGGGACTCACCAGAAGGGGACCGCAACATTCAACGTTGCGACTCCCTCCACGACTGCCTCCCGTGATACCACCCAGCCGGGTGGCTCGGTTGGACCTCGGGAGGAGGGAATACCCACTAAAAACTCCGGCACTTGCCCTCTCGCCGCCGGTTGGCCCTGAGGGACCCTTGTGGCATTCTACCTCATTGAGGCTGATGTACCTACTGCAAAGTAGCGCCTCACCCAAGTACCTAGCTTAATACGCATAAGCTTCTGGGTTCAGACATTTTAACAGTCTTTGTGGTCTAGTGTTTCGCCCACCCGTGTAAGACCCGGGTTCCGGGTTCAATTCCCAGGAAGGGGGTACATTTGTACTCGGTTTGGTTGGTGGTATGCCTTATTTGAAGTCCGCCTGGCTAGCTATCACCATCTGGGGCCGTACCGGCTAGCGTATCGAACTTCGGAAAGTCTGCCCGGCTTCGAATTAAAACAGATAAATCGAGCCCCAATGAGGCCAAAATGGCGAACCCAAATTCATGATGTCACACGAACATCGATATTTTCTAAATAACTTCGGCGAATAGCACAATACGAAACTCCTAGCTTCGATTTATCTGTTTTAAGTTGAAGCTCGGCAGACCCGCCCGCCGAAGTTCGAAAAGTTAGCCGGTAAGGCCCCTGAACTAAGTCTGACGTCATAACAACAATTTAATAATTGTTGTGTTTCGGCAGTTAGGAGTAAGATAGCCAGTTCCTCAGTGGTGAGGATTCCGGGTGTAGTGCGCTTACACCTTCGGCCTTATCGTCACTTAACATTAGGTGAGATGAAGGCCAAGCACTAATCAGTAGTGGATAAAAAAAACCCTTTGAAAACCATAAACTGGTGACGTTAATTTATGAAGAATTTGCAATTCATTTCTTATTGTTATCATACTTGAGATCTAATAATGTTTTGGGTTAATTTTATGATTCATAAAAGCAGGTTTAGGAAATGAAACTTATCAATATTCTTATATCTTTTGAATCTTTTGGTCCCCAGGGGGCCTACTTCGAAAAAAGAATCGTAATATCAAACAAATACATCAACGACGAACATCGGCCAATGTTTCAAGGGACCAAAAGAATTGAATGGGCTCCAAACAATAGCTAACAAATTAGTCAAGCTTTTGGTCACGGAAATTTTTGTCACAGGGTTAGCGGTTGACACGGCAATTAGGGTCAATGTCGCGTGGATGGGAATGTTGCAAACTATTTAACTCTGCTGATTAATTAACTGCTCCATTGAGTTGAAATAAGGTTCAAAATTGGAAAGGCTGTTGATATTAGTTTTTTCGGTTACATAATGGGTTAGCTTGCCCTTCCTAAAATACCATAACGTTAAGACCTTAAAGTCAACTATGTACACACGCCAGCACGTTAGGTTATACAGTTAAACTGCGAAAACAGCTTTTATTACGTAGGGCATAAAGGCGGTCTCAAGGTCAACATGTATAGTCTGAGGTGCCGTCGTGTGTACTTGTACTATTATATTATAGTAGAGGCCATCGTTTAGTTAAATGGAGAAAATATTGTGTAAGTAATATAAAGTACCACAAAGCTTCTTCGGAGTGCACTACAGAGAGATAATTCACAACTTCGTCTGTATTTAAGCACTATGTTTTTTCCAATGGCGGCGCTAGTGTGCAGACTATGTGCTCAAGTATTTGTTCTTCAAAACACAATACCGAGTAATTCAATTACTGAAAGCATTGTTTCAGTCTCGAGAAGTCGACAACCGCTATCACAAAGCAAATAACATCACAATAATTTTCAGAATCTTACTTGTTTACCGTCTCGTTATGTTTAAGGAGTAATAAAGCTACTGTAAAAGATAATTAGAGTAAAGAACCTATTATTAGTACATTCAACATTGTGACAAAAAGTTTTTTGAGACAAAAACGGCCTCAAAGTCAACATGTATAGTGTGACATGCCGTTGAGTGTACCTGTTTTCTTGAATAAAATGTGTAAAGAAGGGGGAATTGGACAGGGAAATAGATTAGCTAAAAGAAAAAAAAGTAATTCTAATAAAAGTATTTAAATTACCGGTCTGTGCTGTCAAACTGCGCTGTAATCGGTCTACTGTAGTACTACGCGTTCACTTCATCATTGCCGCTACCTCCCGGCCCGCTTCGTCATACCGCACCCCCTGCGTCGCCTCTAGTACGGCTAGCAACGCAAAGCTTAATTTTTGTTTCAGTTGATTTAATCATTACGTTCGTTATTTGTGTTGTTATAATGATTAAAATAGTAAAGTTCCTACATAATGGCGAACCTAATTTGTTATATAAATTAATGACACTCTTTGAACAAGAAAAAAATGAAAAACAGTTGAAAAGCATGATTTCTTTTTTGTCTACAGTACCGTTAGCTGTGACGTAATAACGGTCGTCGACGGCAACCGCGAAGTGAACGCGTAGTAGTTCCTAGCCATCGAGTTATAATGTATTACATTTAATTCGATGTTCCTGCTAGTGTAGTGCAAAGCTCGGTGGCGCAGTGGTTTAGCGCCTGGTCCTGTGATTGCGGAAGTTAAGCAAGTTTCGCGAGGGTCGGTCAGGGGATGGGCGACCAAAAATGTATTATCTCGAGTTCCTCCGTGCTTCGTAAGGCACGTTAAACCGTTGGTCCCGGCTGCATTTGCAGTCGTTACACCCACTAATCCACATCACATTGAACCTGCGTGGTGGGTTATGACCCATCCTCGTTATCCACTCAGAAGGAAGGCCTGTGCCCCAGCAGTGGGGGCATAAAAATGGCTGATCTCGTAGACATCGTAGTGCAACGAACGGCGGAAGTGTTTACGAATACGACCAGAGCGGTGCTTCTGTTTAAAATACACACTACACAGACTTTATACCTATTGCCACAATCACTTGTGTGTTTACCCTACTGCAAGCAATTTACGTCACAGAAAGTCAATATTTTCCAATGCAAACCACCTTTTCTATATTTTTTTTCTTAGAGTTGGGTAGGACACCGGGACACGCAATTATCGATGAGTTTGTATGAGTAACTCATATCGAATTGTGAGTTGGGACATTGTACCACCTCAAATGAGTTGGGACATTGTACCGCCTCAAATGAGTTGGGACATTGTACCACCTCAAATGAGTTGGGACATTGTAATAGCAATGAGACATTGTTATGAGTTGAGGTGTACTGTGACATTACAATTGAGACATTAATATATTGTGATTAGTACAGAAGATGAGTTACGTACAAAAAATATTTTTATTCGAAAACAGCTGTCAAGCTAACATTGGTCGTATGCCCTGGACATACGTTTCATAATCATCGACGCGTGTTGGCCAGGTGCAGAATAAAAATTGTTTGTAATAATGGCCCATACCTATCCATAGAGACTAGAGTAGAGTGCGCCTGCTCGACGGCCGCGCGCTTCTAATCACATAATGGATTTAAGAGGGCGTAGTCTGCACACTAGCGCCGCCATTGGAAAAAAATCACAGTGCTTCAGTAAAGACGAAATTACGAATTATCTCTCTGTAGTGCACTCCGAGGAAGCTTTGTGGTACTTTTAATCACTTACTCAATATTTTCTAGACTGTCGTTTAGTTTAACGGAGTTTTATTGCTAAAAGTGGCTTTTCGCAAAAAAACTCCATTAAACTAAGCGCCAGGCTAGAAAATATTGTTTAAGCTATAAAAAGTACCACAAAGCTTCTTCGGAGTGCACTACAGAGAGATAATTCGTAATTTCGTCTTTATTGAAGCACAGTGATTTTTTTTCCAATGGCGGCGCTAGTGTGCAGACTACGCAGCCTTAAGTAGCGAGCAGTAGCTCATTCATGCCTCATTTGATGTGATGGGACATTCTGTCATTTTGTGTGGGACATTTGAGGTGACTCTTGTATGAGTTACACAACTCTAATTTTTCTTCTTGTTCCAGATCTAAGAAGGCTGATGATGTGTTTCAGTCGCTTTAATACCAGTAATTAATGAAACAGTGCCAAATAAATATTCTTAAGAGCAAACTATGGACCCGAAGTATTTCGATATAGACAGGGAACAGAACCCTAGAGAAAACGCTAATTTTATATCAAAACTCACTTTTTGGTAAGTAACCGGAATCATAGTTAAATACAACATGTTACAAAAATACCCCTAATGCCGAATCTATACAACGTGTTACAAAAGTACCCCTAATGCCGAATATGGTATATAGGGACCATCAAATTGAACAACTTTTACTATAGGACCAACTTTGAAATCGCGAAAAAAATATCAGCTGTTTCATACATTTTGATATTTTCGATTTTAATTTTTGTATGAAACAGTTTTTTTTTCGCGATTTCAGAGTTGGCCCCATAGTAAAAGTTGTTCAGTTTGATGGTCCCTATATACCATATTCGGCATTAGGGGTATTTTTGTAACACCTTGTATACGCAGCGGAAAAATCTAGTTTGAACTGGGGAAAACCAGTTGTAACAAAAGCATTTAGTTAAAATTAGTTTTGACAAGGGAAAACTCGTTTTAACGGTTTTAACTAGGAACTGTTGAGTTTATATCATATTTAATTATCTTTTCAGGTATACACGTCCTATATTCGCAAAAGGTAGGAAAGGACAGCTCAGCATATCAGATGTATACAGGTAATTATTCATAATTTTTAAATTTTGAGATTTTAGCATTCACAATGCTATTTTCATATAATACCAAATAATACACTAGAAAAAATACGACTCGCACCAGATCATGTTCTCGGACGGGAATCGAACCCGCGACCTTTGGATATCCGGTCCAATGCTCTGACCGCTGAGCTACCGAGTCACTAGTGGAAATGTCGAATTTCTCCTAGTATATCAACTCTTACGCTGCAAGCCAGCGACATCTCACCAATGTACAAGGAATTAGTTCGCTCAGGCTTAAGGGATATCGTGAAAATTTCTTCACAGTTAACCATGTGGTGGCATAAGCTGTCTGATAAGCCACTAAACAAAATTCCTCGCTGATCGTCATTGTTTAGTGTGAAGAGGGTTAACTTTACGGCTCGGCTTTTATACACCGCCATCTATGGAAATTTTTGAACTATTTTTTTGAGCTGTCAGAAAATCCCATTGTTTGAACTGGTAACTATTTTTTTTATTTGAGCTGTCAGAAAATCTTTTTTGAACTGGTAACAATTCTTTTTTCTCAGGTGTACGCCAGAACATAGGGCTGCCGCTCGAGGTGATGAAATAGGTCAAAAATGGAAGCAGGAGTTGAATAAGGAAGGTACTAAACATAATGATTATACAAGGTGTTACAAAAGTACCCCTAATGCCGAATATGGTATACAAGGTGTTACAAAAATACCCCTAATGCCGAATATGGTATATAGGGACCATCAAACTGAACAACTTTTACTATGGGGCCAACTCTGAAATCGCGAAAAAAAAATCAGCTGTTTCATACATTTTGATATTTTCGATTTTAATTTTTGTATGAAACAGCTGATTTTTTTTCGCGATTTCAGAGTTGGTCCCACAGTAAAAGTTGTTCAGTTTGATGGTCCCTATATACCATATTCGGCATTAGGGGTATTTTTGTAACACCTTGTATCCATACTAGAGCACAGAATACCTAATAGTACAAGTACAGTACCCTTAGCACGAACATTTATCGAGAAAAAAGTAAAAGTACTTGACAGAATAATTCTCTATGGGAAGGTTTTTTTTGGCGCCATTTTGTCGATTTCGGTTAGGTGTCTATTTTAATTATTTTCAAATTGATTCATAGTGAATATTGTGTCTTAAAATTGGTGCAGTTATATGGTACAAGTGTCTACGCAACTGAACAATATGTGGGATAATTGAAATAGGCGCGATCTTGGTTGTGTGAAGCTGAGACTTTTATTGAAGTGGTGGCTTCCTCGGCAGAACTAACCGAGTAAACTGTCTTGATATACTTGGTGCCAAATGCTCCAAGCAGCATTGGAACACGATGCACCCGCATTCTAATGAAAAATGAAACAATATCAACTCAAGAACTGGCAGTATGGCTTAGACCTTCGCCTGTCCTGAAAAGGACGAATATAACTACTACTACTCTCTATGGGAAATATAATTTCGCTTTTTGTCGGCACTGTACAAATTTCCCATACAAAATTACTCTATCGAATGATTTTACGCGCGTTATTTTTTTCGATAGCTGTTCGTGCTAAGGATAAGTAAGATCGAAATGCGTGGAAATGATGTAACATATAACATGCTAGCAGTACTTTGTTGTCAATAATCCTGTTGTACCTACTGTATTTGGTAACTTACTACCTACTTACAAGCTCGCTAGCGAGAAAATAGTGTTCATTGTTTTACTGCCTGCTGTATTCTGTTGTCTCAGTTTTATACATTTCTTCACTGTAGGTACTAAATTTATATATTTCACTGTCGACCTCCGTGGTTGAGTGGCTTTGTACACCGGTTTTCGATAGCTGTTCGTGCTAAGGGAACAGAAGGGACACTCCGCAAGATCATTTAAGGCTGACATGAGCCAACTAGCGCCGCCAGTCGATTTTATTTTGTTTATTCTAAATAAGCCCAATTTCTTAAAAAAGAAATCAGTCAAGGTTTTGTTAATAACGTCTAATATTTATTGAATAACTTTACACAGTTTGAAAAGGCATTCAAATAGTTTAAAAAGCGATTTTGTTAAAAGTGGCCACTGTTGGTTCAAACCCGTTTTTAAACTATTGCACGCATTTTGTAATGTTGTAACGTTATTCAATAAACATTAGACGTCATTCACAAGACCTTGACTGATTCCTTTTTTAAGAAAGTGGGCTTAGTTAGAATAAATAAAATAAAATCGACTGGCGGCGCTAGTTGGCTCATGTCAGCCCCTTTAATAAATAGTGACTCTTACTCTGATACAATAAAACACAATACAGGTCGCACAGCGCTTCCTTCCCTGTTCCTTCTTTTGTACACCGGTTTTCAAGGTGTCGCCATCTCTGAGGTCCCGGGTTCGATCCCCGGTTGGGTCAACTTAGAAAACGAACTTTTCTATATTGGCTCAGGTCTGGGTGTTTGTGATACCACCGTTGTCTCTGATTTCCATAACACAAGTACTTTGGAATCGGAGCAATGTATGTGATGTTGTCAAATATTTATTTATTTATCTCTTCTAACGACGTTAGGGTTGTCTTGCTTTAAATGAACTGCGTAGCATATAAAAGGAAAGTGATTGTAGGTACTGTAGAATAAGAAAAAAATTAAACATTTTTGGAACATTTTTGTTAAATACTAGCTTCATCATTGAGAAAACCTTTGACCAGGGGCCCTACCGGCTAACTTTTCGAACTTCGGCGGGTCTGCCGAGTTTCAACTTAAAACAGATAAATCGAAGTAAGAAGTTTCGTATTGTAGTTATTTAGAAGATGTCGATGTTCGTGTGACATCATATATTAGGGTTCGCCGTTTTAGCCCGATTGGGGCTCGATTTATCTGTTTTAATTTGAAGCCCGGCAGACTTTCCGATGTTTGATGCGTTAGCCGGTACGACCCCAGGATAGAAAGGATTCTGTTCACCAAAAACCAATTGGATCAAGAGATATGACAATCCCTTTCCCGTTCTATTATTATTATTATTATTATTATTTTTATTTCAGAAAACAAGTTCCATACAAGAGTCACAGAATTTCAATTTATACAAAATTAACAAATTACAAAATATCTTTTTTAAATTTAGATTTTTCGCATTCACAATGCTACTTTTATATTAAGATAAATAATATTAGAAAAAATACTAGAAAAAATCGACTCACCCGTAGCACCTCAGACGGGACTCGAACCCGCACCCTTGGGATTCCGGCCCAATGCACTGACCAATTATAGCGACTCGGTAGCATAATTGGTCAGTGCATTGGGCCGGAATCCCAAGGGTGCGGGTTCGAGTCCCGTCTGAGGTGCTACGGGTGAGTCGATTTTTTCTAGTATTTTTTCTAATATTATTTATCTTAAATTACAAAATAAATAAAAATTAAAACAGTATGACATTATTTGCCTGCACATGTACCATGTCACAGTAATACACGTACTGGCAGTCAAAGCGCTCGGCAAAAGTGTGTGTGTTTCTTTTTCTCCATTCTATGTTTAGTTTTTATTTGATTTCAGGTAAAGACAATAAGCCTTCATTATTGCGAGCCATCCTGAAAATATACGGGTTCAAATTCATTGTGTGTAATATAATATTTTCCATCTGCGAGACTAGTGTTAAGTAAGTTGAACATATTTTTTTCCTTTCGGCCGCCTATACAACATGTTACAAAAATACCCCTAATGCCGAATATGGCATATAGGGACCATCAAACTGAACAACTTTTGCTATGGGACCAACTCTGAAATCGCGAAAAAAAACAGCTGTTTCATACAAAAATTAAAATCGGAAATATCAAAATGTATGAAACAGCTGATTTTTTTTCTCGATTTCAGCGTTGGTCCCATAGTAAAAGTTGATCAGTTTGATGTTCCCTATAAACCATATTCAGCTTTAGGGGTATTTTTGTAACATCTTGTATAACTGTATTTTGTAACCGGTTACAAAAGAAAAAAAATCTTTTTTTCTCGTTACCGGTTACAAAGTAAAATATTTTCGGCTGCCTTTGTTATCTTATTGATTTTACCTTCTTTTTTAATTCAATAAGCGTATCGGTATCATCGATATTTTTATAAAAGCATAGGTATCGGTTTCGTATCGGTAAAAAGGCGTATTGAGACATCCCTAGTCTTAACCTACTGAACCGATCATCATGAAATTTTGACGTTGTCAAAAGTACAGAAAAGGACAAAGGGACCATTCATACAAAAAAATGTACTGTTCCGAGGAATAGAAATATTTTTCTATTCCACTACTTTACTGTCGATGCAGACGAAGTCACGGACAGTCATTGTCTCGATATTGTCTATTGAAGAACAAATTAGTTTTTTTTAATCGACAACGGGCTTAGGATAATAACACCTAGAAGTAGTGTCCTTGTATGTAAAGTGAGGCAAAAAATACTGAGCCAAAATGGCTTAGTTTTCAGATAAATATCCTTCATACGTTACCTAATCGTAACTAAAATCCAATAAAATAGTAACTAATCCCCTAAAGGTAGGGAAATTGAAACTATTTCATTCTTATAAGTACGATTAGTAACGTATGAAGGATATAAATCTGAAAACTAAGCCATTTTGGCTCAGTATTTTTTGCCTCACTTTTGACAGTGCGTATTGTAGGGAACTATCGTTCTAGGTTGGTAAATTCAAAATTCAAAATTCATTTATTCAGTGTAGGCTGTTACAAGCACTTGTGAATGTCAAAGAAGCTACGCCATCGGTTCGCGCGCCCTAAGCGGGAGACCTTGTAACGAGAAGAACCGGCAAGAAACTCGTCAAGGGCTGCTTTTTTCTCCCTGTATATTTCATACAGAGTCGTCAAAATTTTAAAAATTAGGTTATTAGGTATTATTCTAAGACAACGGATTAGTGCTTGGCCTTCATCTCACCTCATGTTAAGGGGGCGTATAACGCTTGAATATCATCGAAGTTATTGAAAACGTTATCGTTTTTAATTGGTTACCAATAAACTATTTTTTTTTTGGGAAAACTGTCAATCACAAAACTAGAGAGCTAATATTTCTTTTTATTATAGTTTCAAGGTTATAGGTTTATTAATGGATGGGACAGCATTGAAAAACTACAAAAATGGAGGTCACTTTACGATTTTTTTGTACAGAGTTAAGTTTTAGCTATCATGTTTCTATCAGTCACATAACTGAGGTATAGATAGTAGTACTGCATAATTTTTTTGGGACAAATAAATCAAGTAATAAATAAATAAATATTTGACAACATCACATACATTGCTCCAATTCCAAAGTAAGTAGCTAAAGCACTTGTGTTATGGAAATCAGAGACAACGGTGGTAAACACACACACCCAGACCTGAGCCAATACAGTAAAGTTAGTTTTCTAAATTGACTCAACCGGGGATCGAACCTGGGACCTCAGAGATAACGACACCTTGAAAACCGGTGTACAAAGCCACTCGACCACGGAGGTCGTCATTACTGTGTGAAATCGTTTCTCAATTAGTGTAGTTGCCGTTGTACGGCCCCTTAAGAGTCGATAAGGCCGAAGGTGAAAAAGAACTGCACCCGGAATCCTCACCACTGAGGAACTGACTATCTTACCTCTAACTGCCGGAACACAACAATGATAAATTGTTGTTACAGCAATACTTTAATATGTATCTTTTTCCACTGTTATAATTGACTAAAATAATAACTGTTTGCACTGTGTCGTGACTTGCATTTTATGTTATCATAGTAGTGGCCTTGTAAAGTGGCTATAAACATTACTGTGCAACAAAAAAAAATTAAACAAAAGTCGTGCGCTGACTATAAATACCTAAAATGTGTATTTTATATTCTCGTGAAATTTTTTGAGTAGGTTCGATAATGGACGATTCTTCGAGACAATAAAAATAGTTCTAAAAATCTCGATAGATGGCGTTTTATGAAAGTCGAGCCGTCGTATAGATGCTAATAATAAACTAAACTGCCACATGACATAAAAACTTTGACATTATATAAATTTAAAAATAACCTGTTTATTTGTTTAATGGAAAAAAAATCCTTGAAGACAAGAATATATAATATGACTAGTTTGATAAAATTGTTTTAGTGTTGACTGAATTTCAAATGAATTAATTAATAACTTTATGACATGTAATAACTAATAATTTGCACATAGAACTACTCGATAGAATATGTTGGATTAGTTTAAACATAAAACCGCATTGTAATCATATTCTAGCAAATAAATGTTATTTTTTCTTTTTATATGTCTATCGCGGTTTTAACTTCCCCGCCTCGTTTATCACTCTCCAATTTTTTGACAAAGCTGATAAGTTTCTTGCGCCCATTCTTCTTGTCAGCTAAAAAAGTCTCGAATAAGTAGGAAAACATAGACAATTCAAAAGCAATCTAAGTTTATTTATATTTTTCATTATTTATCCAAGGCCGAGGGGTACCCACAGTATTTGCAATCAAAATTGTCACATGTAACAAAATAACATGCGATCAATTGAAAGGGGTTTAACTTTACGGCTCGACTTTCATTAAACGTCATCTATCGAAATATATTTAACATTTTTTTAATTTGAGCTGTCAAAAAATCAAAATATTTCAATAATTATATTTCAGCCATTTCGAAAAATGATTAAAACCGTCAGAAACGCGAGATCTTAAATATTCTCAATGTACAGACATCGGCCAGTTTTATTTTTATATTGTTTCAATTTGTTTCAGGTTAGCAATACCGCTGTGCCTTGAAGGACTAATCAATTATTTTTCACCGTCCCATTCGGGAATACAGGTTATGCACGCGTACCTATACGCTCTAGGAGTTGTCGGGTATGTTTTGTGTATTTTTTTTAATTAAATGCGTCTCTTTCTCGCTGTATAGCAAATAAAAGAGACGCACTGATAACCATCCAGAAAAAAGACAAGTTTTAAGAGGTTGTACAATAAAACCTTATTTCTATTGTTTTAGGCTCATGATGTTGCAAGCAACCATGCTACACCCCATGTTGCTGTGGCTGCTAGAAATGGCGATGAAGATTAGAGTTGCTTGCTGTTCACTTATCTATAGAAAGGTAAGTTTATTTATAAACAAAGTTAATGTTAACATATAGTGGATATATAAGAAAGGCCCTATGTAAGGACCTTGACTTGAGGGACTCTTAAAGTATTACAGCTTGGCTGTTAGTGATTTTTTGGGGCTGCACTATTGCTCACTTTATTTCTTGTATATAGGACAACATGTTTTGTCAAATATCACTTTCAATATCTTTTTTCTCCGTTAAGCTTCTTCGGCTAGACTTAAACACCGTTAGGAAAGTTTCCGAAGGCCTTGCCGGCAACGTAATTAACTTATTAAGAATAGACGCGCAATTTGTCTTTATTTGGAATTCGTACGAGCGCCTATATAAACATTATTTCTTGTGTAGTGCCAACTTGACAACACTTTTCAAGTTTTTGAGACCATTTTTAGATTTTAAAATATTTTTATAGTGGATATTAAGAAGAGGCCCCATGAAAGATCCTTGAGGGAATCCAAACTCAATAAAGCTTTATTGCTTGACTATTACTGTTTTGTTTATAGCAGTACTATACTTAATTTCTTATAATAGAGTCAGGTTTTCCTTCATGTTTCAACAGCCCATTATTTTTTTTGTTTTAGCTTCTTCGGCTAGACTTAAACGCCGGTGGGAAAGCTTCCGAAGGCCTTGCAGGCCACGTTATCAACTTATTAACGACAGATGCACAAAGATTTGATATGGCGGCTCTATTTATAATGGATCTCGTAAGAGCGCCTATAGAAAGCGCGCTTATTGTATACCTGATGTATAGGCAGATTGGAGTAGCTACATTAGTTGGAGTAGCGTTTATATTGCTGTTCATACCGTTACAAGGTGAGTGTTTCTATTTTGGTTGTTTTTTATGACTTAGGTACTTTTGTATTAGATTTTAGTAGATTAGGAGATGTAACGGAAATGGCCAAGTGTACGGAGAGTAAGTAGTGGTTGGACAGGTAGCTGAAGACGTGTAGATTTGGTTTATTGCAATATAACATTTATTCGCACTCAATCTTTCTCATACAGTCCATTCGCTTTCAGGAGATTTGATTTGTAGTTAAAGTCCTTTGGAATGACTAAAATGGTGATATTAATTTGTGCATTCATTTCATATTGGAATCATCTGAGATCCATAATTTTATGATTCGTAAAATCATGTAAAGATGTGGGAAATTAATCATATTAAGAACAATATTATGGAACATTCAATCTTGCCTTTTAAACACCTAGGATTATGTTTAGTTATTTTAAGTTCTAAAATAAGGGCAATAAAGTTCATGTTTCATTAAGTTAAATAATATTAGAAAATATACTAGAAAAAATCGACTCACCCGTAGCACCTCAGACGGGACTCGAACCCGCACCCTTGGGATTCCGGCCCAATGCACTGACCAATTATGCTACCGAGTCGCTAGTGGGAGCGGCGAAATTTTCTAGTACTTTTAACTTCTTCGCTGCAAGCCAGCGCAATTTCATCAATGTGAGGAAATACCCCCACATTCGAAAGAAACATCTTTCCAGATGTTCTGACAATCGATAAAGATGAAACAGCTATATAAAGCTATATAAAAATAGCATTGTGAATGCGAAAAATCTAAATTTAATAATTCATGTTTCATGTTTCTCTCCTTTTTAACAAAGTCATAAATAACTCAAGTTTATTCGTCGTTCTCATTGGGTTTTCTTTTAAGGTTATCTTGGCAAAATATCCAGTAAATTGCGTAGAAAAACTGCTCTAAGGACAGACAATAGAATTCGTATGATGAACGAAGTTATACAGAGCATAGAGGCTATTAAAATGTACGCGTGGGAGAATGCATTCGCTAAGATCATCGCTCAAGCTAGAAGGTTTGTAGATAGCTGCACTATAAATCCTACTGTCCTACCTACTCGAACACAGTGTGTGTGCGTGTGTGTGTGTGGTTATTACCTCTTCACGCCTAAACAGCTGGACGAATTTGGATGTAATTTGGCACAAAGATGGTTTATAACCTGGATTAAAACATAGGATACTTTTTATCCTAGTCAAAGATTTTGTAGGGCGGACGAAGTTGCGGGCAGCCGCTAGTAATAAATAAATATTTGACAACATCACATACTTTATTTCGATTTTAAAGTAAGTACAATGCGATTAAATTGACAGTAGACAGTAATCTGCGGCATCTTCACTCGAGAATGTATGGCAAAGAGTAAAGTATGCAGTTTAAAAAACATAAGCGCTCTGAAGTTGGTCACTTCTGCTGAACATAGTTAAATTAATCGCATTGTAGCTAGAACACGTGTGTTATGGAAATGAGATCAACGGTGGAACTACAAACTCAGACAATATAGAGATATTCGTTTTCTAAATTGACACCTTTAAAACCGGTGTACAATCACGTCTATAAATATGGATACAGTTTAGAACTTTGTCACTTTGTTGTAGTTGTCATATGTCATTGATATCTGTTCAAAAAAGTATAGCCCTTAGAGTGACAAAGTTCTTACCTGATATTTTAAGACAACTGTACAACCCACTCGAACACGAAGGTTGTCGAAAAGAAGTTTAAACCTTTTTTCAATTTTGGCCAAAGCTGTTATACTCTATTTATGACCGAAGTATTGGCCATTACTAAGAAATTAATTAGAACCTTAACTCTTTGTAGTTTAGAACTGCCTTCCTATTGTCTAATTTTTAAATCTATCGCAATCGCTTTCAGGATGAAACACATTGATGCTTCATTTTAGCACAAATAAAAACTTACCAAAGAAATGCAGCAATGTGTCGAATCAACTGTCAAATGAAAGCGATTGCGATAGATTTTTAAATTAGACAATTAGCCCCCTTTTTTCCTTTGCAGAAAAGAAATGAACGTAATCAAGAAAATGTCATGGCTGCGAGCAGTCATGATATCATGCGTCAAGCTTAATACCAAAGTGGCGATATTCCTCAGTATTATCTCTTTCATATCGTTTAAAAACGAATTAACAGCTTCCAAAGTTTACGTGATATTTGCTTATTATGAAATGCTTAAGTATAATTTGGTAGACTTTCTTCCATTAGCGATAACGTTTACACTAGAAGCTTTTGTGAGTATAAAGAGAATAGAAGAGTTCTTGTTACTGGCTGAGGTTGATAATCAAGATGGAGTAGACTTGGTCACTATTGATGAGAAAATACCTGTTGCTAATGGTGTCTTTGAGAAAATTGGTAATGGGTAAGTTGAAAAACACTCTTTTTGCACAAATCTAAGTTTTAAGAACTGTTTTTAAATTTTGAGGTTTAAGCATTCACAATGCTATTTTATATAATATCAAATAATATACTAGAAAAAATAGGACTCGCACCAGATCATGTTCTCGGACGGCAATGTTCTGACCGCTGAGCTACCGAGTCACTAGTGGGAACGTCGAATTTCTCCTAGTATATCAACTCTTACGCTGCAAGCCAGCGCCATCTCACCATTATACAAGGAATTACCTCGACATCAACTGAATACCTTTCCAGATATTTTTAAACAATTGATTCTCTTTTTAGTTCATAGAAAAAAAGTTTTTTTTCCTGCCCCCTTACTCTGACCATCAAAAGTAACATAAAAGTAATATCATAAGTGAGATGGCGCTATACGCGATGTATAGCTCTGTCTCTATCACAACATTACTTCAATATTACTTTAAGAGCTTAGAGTACCCTCCCAGGGGCCGTACTGGCTAACGTATCGAACTTCGGAAAGTCTGCTGAGCTTCAATTAAAACAGATGAATCGAGCCCCAATCGGGCCAAAATGGCGAACCCCAATTCATGATGTCACATGAACATCGATATCTTCTAAATAACTTCGGCGAATAGTACAACACGAAACTCCTTACTTCGATTTATCTGTTTTAAGTTAAAGCTCGGCAGACCCGCCGAAGTTCGAAAAGTTAGCCGGTAGGGCCCCAGATGTTGTGTATGAAAATATTAGGTCGTTACCTATGAAATTGACGTTTTGTGTGGAGAATTTTTAACAAATTTGCATTTTCCATACTAGCATTTTCATTATTTATTTAACAACCGTGAACATTATTGTAACAAAACTTTTATGCACAAATGTTTGAACACTAAGCTAACTTAAGCAACATATCTTAAACAAAAAAAATAAGTTTCGGCTAAGTTACAACGGACAAAGTTGTAATTTTCGTTAACAAAAAAAGGAGTCAGTTTCAAGATATTTTTTTAATGCTAAGAAACAAAATCAATAGACTTTTATTATGCTGATAGTTGACGGCTATGGTCATAATTTGATGTGATATCCAGCAACTGATAAATATTTTACATCATAGAAGTTATGAGGTTCTCTGTGTGTGAGAAAAAAACACTAATTTCATAGGTACGGACCCAATACTTTTATATAATAGCATTCCGAAAAAATATTCCTAAAATATAATAATTACATGGCAGATTGTTTTAAGTTAATAATATAATAAATATTTGACAACATCACATACATTGCTCCGATTCCAAAGTAAGTAACTAAAGCACTTGTGTTATGGAAATCGGAGACAACGGTGGTATCACAAACACCCAGACCTGAGCATTGGCTCAGAAAAGTTCGTTTTCTAAATTGACCCAACCGGGGATCGAACCCGGGACCTCAGAGATGGCGACACCTTGAAAACCGGTGTACAAAGCCACTCGACCACGGAGGTCGTCAGTCAATATCAATATCTTCATTAAGATTGAAAACATCGTTGCTATACGTAACATAATTTCGCTTCAGATCATGTTCTCGGATGGAAATAGAACCCGCGACCTTTGGATATCCGGTCCAACGCTCTGACCGCTGAGCTACCGATTCACTAGTGGGAACGTCGAATTTCTTCTAGTATATCAACTCTTACTCAAAGGTCGCGGGTTCGATTACGTCCGAGAACATGATCTGGTGCGAGTCGTATTTTTTCTAGCATATTATTTAGAATTATATAAAAATAGCATTGTGAATGCTAAAATCTCAAAATTAAAAATTATATAGCTTACTTTAACATCGCTTATATTGAGTTCGCACTTCAAAATTTGAAGCACATTTCCAGCCAACAGACATACATCAAGTCGGAAACGAACCTGGAACTGTCGAAACCGCCAGTTCTAGTCTCGATGCAGAACTATACTGCGCATTGGAGGAATACGGAAGACGAATCTTTGGATAGGAAGATCGCCGCACTAAAAGACATTGATCTTACGGTAATATATTTTTCATTTCTCATATTCGGAAAGTGATGTATATTTAAACTTATCAGCGGGTTAAAAACTCTGCGTTCCACCCTAGGGTGTAAAAGAATTTTGAAAATAGAACTGAATTTGGTTACATAGTCGACCATAGAGTTGGTATAACAGCCAGTGCAAAATTAAAAACATTGGGCGGAGCGGCGACGCGGGCTGTTCCAAAATAAGATATAAATAAATATGGTCTACCTATGCAGTTACTACATGTTTTTATTAATAAATATTTTGGAAAAACTACAAAAAGAACTACTTTTTTACTTTCCCTAATATTCAAAATGAAAAGTAGAGTGTTTAACACGGCTAAAAGTTCGGCTAAAAATTCAAAATTGCTTCTTTTTGACCCTTGTCTAATAATCTACTATTCTCCGGGACCTCGGACCTGGCTACACCATGAAAATCGAAGTGCCAACCAAATGTATCGTTGAATTTGAATTGAATTCACTTGCATAGTATTTGATTATTTATTTTTTATGGTTTAAATATCATAAAACATTCCTATTTAATTAAAATACTCAAGTTTATTGCAAAACAGCACAAGAATCATTAAAAAACAAATTGTGAGCCCGTTTAGTTGAATCTGAATTGAATACACTTGCAAAGTCTTTCATTATTTATTTAATTACGGTTTAGATTTCATTAAACATTCCTATTTAATTAAAATACTTAAGTTTATTGCAAAACAACACAAGAATCATTAAAAAACAAATTGTGAGCCCGTTTAGTTGAATCTGAATTGAATACACTTGCAAAGTCTTTCATTGTTTATTTAATTACGGTTTAGATTTCATTAAACATTCCTATTTAATTAAAATACTCAAGTTTATTGCAAAACAACACAAGAATCATTAAAAAACAAATTGTGAGCCCGTTTAGTTGAATCTGAATTGAATACACTTGCAAAGTCTTTCATTATTTATTTAATTACGGTTTAGATTTCATTAAACATTCCTATTTAATTAAAATACTTAAGTTTATTGCAAAACAACACAAGAATCATTACAAAAACAATTTGTGAGCCCGTTGAGTTGAATTTGAATTGAATTCACTTGCATAGTCTTTCATTATTTATTTGATTATGGTTTAGATTACATAAAACATTCCCATTTAATTAAAATACTTAAGTTTATTGCAAAACAACACAAGAATCATTAAAAAAACAAATTATAAGTCCGTATCTTTTCGCCATTGTTGATTTTGTGTAACAACCTTCTATAGTCTGTTTATCTTTACTTGTCTTTAGAAATAAAACACTTTTTACGGATTACAGCGCGTATATTATTAATTCAGGTGTTGTTTTGGAATTATTTAGTTTGTATTTATTGGTTTTTTAGAAATCCCGACGTTTCGACACCTTTCCAGGGGCCGTGGTCACGGGAGGACTAAAGCAAAAAGGCTGCTCATATTTTTATGAAATTACCCGCTCGAAATTTTTATAAAAATGTATTCAAGTTTATTAAATTATTTTATAGCTGCGTTCTGATTTTAATAATTATTACCGAATTAAATTGAATAAAGTTAATAAGAAAACAAGATCTAGCTACTGAATCTACTACCAGTTCACTGAATTAATAATATACGCGCTGTAATCCGTAAAAAGTGTTTTATTTCTAATGAACTGTACGCGCGAAAATCTTAGAAGTTTACTTGTCTTATTTAGTAAACAGTTTCTGACAGTTGTCATGCGTCTTTTAATTCGGGCCGAATGCGGCCGTATAACAATGGAATATCTATTGTGTCTCATTAAAAGATATATATAAAATATATATTTATAAAAATATAATAATTATCAACTTTTTTCGAAATCTGTGTGTGTGGAAAACCATTTGTTGTATTTTATAAATGAATATTTCAATAAAGAGTTGGGTAAAGATTGTTTACCAAATAAGACAAGTAAGGATAAATAGTACTTCTCTTTTTATTCTCTACCTAACATTGTCCCATTTCAGATTAAACCCGAAACCCTGACAGTAATAGTAGGTACAGTAGGCTCCGGTAAATCAACGTTACTGCAAGCGATGTTGGGCGAGTTGACTGCAACTAGCGGTCGACTGCAGGTTGACTGCAGGGTCGCTTATGCAGCGCAGGATCCGTGGCTGTTTGAGGCTTCGGTAAGTTATTCTTCAACAGCCTATTAAGGTGCGTACAGACTATATAACATAACATGTTATACAACATTGTTTTATAACATGTTTCAGATAATGAGGACACTGATTGTTATAATAACATGTTATTAATATGTACAACAATGTTACTGTGCGAATAGCATTGAAGAACGAGAAACGACAATGGTTATATAACATTGTTATATTATATTGTTATTCTAATAAGTACAGTATTATGTTGATTAACAAGGTTACATAATGTGGACGTGTTATAAAACACAAGTTATATAACATGTTACATAGTCTGTACGCACCTTTATAATCCACTGCTGGTGGCCGCTCCCGTGAGTGGGTGTTGCCATAATCTCCCGCTTGGTGGCGGGTTGGAGATCGCCGTGTTGTACAATTTTTTTTTAATACACTGCTGCACATTTCTGGTATAATCCGCGCGCGATGAGAATGGGATGGAACCTTGTCACTGTAAATCGAAAATTAACCAATTAGTTAATTTAAATAATCAACTAATTGTTCACTTGTTATCTTACTTGAAGTTGCTGCAGCAAAAGTTCCCTCACCTCGGGTGCGTGACACCGTGTTTATAGATATCCCTTGGCTGGCCGGCGAACAAACGCGTCTCAGGTTGACAAGGTTCCATCCCATTCTTATCGCGCGCGGATTATACACGGAGGTGTAAGATGTACTACTTCTAAGTCATTAGTCGTCTTTTAGGACACCCCTAAAAGTCTGAATGGTCACTGTGCCAAGTTTCAAATCTTGAATTGTGTAGTCTTAGGAGTGTGATTTTAAATGAGGAACAGTAACAGGTATGAATCCTAAAGTTTTATCGATGTAATATAAAAACATATTCATAGCTATGAACCCTAGTGAAAGTTTTTTTGAAATCCGTTTAGAAATGGTTGAGTTATAAGGGTTTAATGGAAATATCAAGCTCAATGCAATATGTGCTTTATCACGTACGACGTAAGGTTCGCGTACGTGGCGGATGACGTCATAAGGACCCCCAAAATAACAGCGTTCTAGCTCGTATAACTCTTCAGGTTTAAGAGATATCGAGAAAATTTCTTCACAGTTAATCATGTGTTGGCATAAGCTTTCTGATTTTGTGACTAAACAAAAATCGTTACTGATCGTTATGGTACTTATGGCACCCTTGCGCAACAATACTTGACAAGATTGACATTTCAAAATGACAGTTCCAATATTCGGTCACGACATAGAAAAGTTGTGTAGCACCTGTCAAAGTAAAACAATCTTAATTAAAATAAGCTTTAAAGTTAGGCGTTTTCAAATATGCAAATTAACTAGAATAATATAATAAAAGAATAGAAATAAATAATTAAATACTTACATCACTTACATGAAGAATATGAAAAATCATGACATGCTCTCACGGTTCCGCCATTTTTCTTACCTTTCAAAATTTTTTCACCTGGCAAGAAGTTATAAGTCAATATGTCAACTTAAAACAAAACAATATTATTTTTAGGTTCGTCAAAATATTCTATTCGGTCAAGAAATGGATCTCCGAAGATACAAACAAGTGATCAAATGTTGCCAGCTCAAAACAGACTTGGAAATATTGTCCCATGGAGACAAAACTATTGTGGGAGAAAGAGGTTAGTAAATGAATAGCAAAAGGATGTCCCGACCAGGGGCCGTACCGGCTAAAGCACCGAACTTCGGAAAGTCTGCCGGGCTTCAAACTAAAACAGATAAATCGAGCCCCAATCTAGCCAAAATGGCGAACCCCAATTCATGATGCCACACAAACATCGATAAAATATCTTCTAAATAACTTCGGCGAATAGTACAATACGAAACTTCTTACTTCGATTGATCTGTTTTAAGTTGAAGCTCGGCAGACCCGCCGAAGTTCGTAAAGTTAGCCAGTAGGGCCCCTGCGGGTCTATCGGCTAAAAACAATGAAGTTAATATTTGACGACCTCCGTGGTCGAGTGGCTTTGTACACCGGTTTTCAAGGTGTCGCCATCTCTGAGGTCCCGGGTTCGATCCCCGGTTGGGTCAATTTAGAAAACCAACTTTTCTATATTGGCTCAGGTCTGGGTTTGTGATACCACCGTTGTCTCCGATTTCCATAACACAAGTGCTTTAGCTACTTCCTTGGGAATCGGAGCAATGTATATGATGTTATTAAATTTAGATTTTTCGCATTCACAATGCTATTTTTATTTTAAGATAAATAATATTAGAAAAAATACTAGAAAAGATCGACTCACCCGTAGCACCTCAGACGGGACTCGAACCCGCACCCTTGGGATTCCGGCCCAATGCACTGACCAATTATGCTACCGAGTCGCTAGTGGGAGCGGCGAAATTTTCTAGTACTTTTAACTTTTTCGCTGCAAGCCAGCGCAATTTCATCAATGTGAGAAAAAAAAAAAAAAAAAAACCCTAAAAGCTTTTCAGTGCCAATTAAAAGACTATTTAATTGAAAAATGTGTGTATTCCATAAACGATTATCTAAATTAAAAGTCTATTTGTTCTCCTCTTTTAATTAAAAAATTAGTACGACGATCAATCCAAATTGTAAAGTTCTGTCGTTGTTTCTTATTATTATTGATTCTGTTTTTGTTCTTTGTTTCTATTTTATTATTTGTAACTTAATGTAATAGGCAGCCCTCTCATATATTGCTGTGTCCGTAAAGGGCGACTAAGTTTTTAAGTTCCTTCTAGATTATAACACCTGTATACACTTAGTTTGCAATAAATATTTGTATTTGTATTTGTATTTGTAAAATACCCCAACATTCGAAAGAAACATCTTTCCAGATGTTTTGACAATCGATTAAGATGAAATAGCTATATGATGTTGTCAAATATTTATTTATTGTTATAGGTGCGTCTCTTTCTGGCGGACAACGCGCTCGGATATCTCTAGCGCGCTGCGTGTACCAGAACGCTGATGTTTATCTGTTAGATGATCCGCTGGCTGCTGTGGATGCTAAGGTAAACGACGGGTTAAGGGTCACTTGTTGAGAAGAAAAAACAAATTGTTCTCTTCGATGCAAACAGATGGCGTTGTATTTAGGGTTCCGTACTGTGATGCATGACTGCATCGCTTACAAACTTCTTGGCCATTTGGCAAATAGTAAATCAAATAAAGAATGTTTTATTTATAATTAGCTTTGAAAGCTCGTCCTGACAGTAGAAGAAGAAAAAATATGTCTAGAGTGATTTTAATTACGGGTTTATAATTAGCTGAATAAAATATAAAATAAAGTCGAAATAATATAATTAAAGACGTTTTATCTGTAGCTACGCCCCATAAACCCGACAGTACCAAAATGGTAAAAAGGAATCCTTATGGTGCCACTCAGTCTTGTCTGTCTGTCACAGCTGGATATCCCGAGAACTACTAATGCTATCAACTTGAAATTTGGAATAGTTTTAGATGACGTTTGCCCAACTACACTGGGCCGCAAAGAAACCGAGCCTCCACGTTATTTTCTTACAAACAAGGTAACTTTGAAGCCTTGGTTCTCGGCCAAGGATTGACCTAGCTGTGATCTGATGATAGTTATCTAGGCAGTAAATGGAGGAGATTCAGATCGCTATACACACCCGACTGATCTGATCAAAATTCTAAGAAATGTGAGGATATGTTTTATAAAACCGCGAAAATTGCATCAAAATGTATGGTAATCCTGAAACTGAGAACTCTGAACCTCATATCTCTTAGAATGCTGATCAGATCAGTTGGGTGTGTATAGCGATCTGGATCTCCTCCATTTTCTCCCTGGATGGCCATCATCAGATCACAACTAGGTCAATCCCTGGCGGAGAACCAAGGCTTTAAAGTTACTTTGTTTGTATGAAAATAATGTGCTGGCCCGGTTTCTTTGCGGCCCAGTGTATTTTGGAAATAAGAGAGACATTGTTTTTGCAACAGGGACGCCCTAAATGGCGTCAGACTTAGATGGTGGTAGCTAGCCAGGCGGACTTGAAGTAAGCCCTACCACCAACCACCGAGTACAAATGTACCCCCTCCTGGGAATCGAACCCGGGACCCCTGCGTCTTACACGGGTGGGCGAACCACTAGACCACAGAGGCGGTTAAAATTCACCTAAATTACTTAGACTGCTTACTCATAACCACTCCACACACGAGGTATATGTCCGCGTTGTGGGCGTAATTGTAATAAAACAATCCTTTCCCTACAGGTAGCTCAAGCTATATACGCGGACTGCATCCGCAGTTTCCTCCGCACCAAAGCAGTGATATTAGTCACTCACCACGTGCAATACGCTACACACGCTGACCACGTGGCGGTTATGAGGAATGGACAGGTAATCTTCATACATACATATTCCATTTACGCACTCATTCATACATCCATCCATTTAACCACCTATTAATTCATTCACACATCTATCTTTCCACTCGTTAAGGGGCTGACATGAGCCAACTAGCGCCGCCAGTCGATTTTATTTTATTTATTTCAAATAAGCCCAATTTCTTAATCATCAGAATCAGTCGGTCAGTCAAGATTCAGTCAAGTCAGTCAGGAATCAGTCAAGGTTTTGTTAATAACGTCTAATATTTATTGAATAACTTTACACAGTTTGAAAAGGCATTCAAACAGTTTAAAAAGCGGTGTTGTTAAATGTGGCCACTGTTGGTTCAAACCCGTTTCTAAACTATTGCACGCATTTTGTAATGTTGTAACTTTATTCAAAAAACATTAGACGTTATTCACAGACCTTGACTGATTCCTTTTTTAAGAAATTGGGCTTATTTAGAATAAATCAAGTAAAATCGACTGGCGGCGCTAGTTGGCTCATGTCAGCCCCTTAATCCATTCACCAAAATATCAATCCACCCATTGTCTATTTCACCCACTCTTCTATACGCCTTCCCATTACTTCATACCATACGCTAAAAAACATTCGTCCATTAAGAGTTAGACCAGGGGTTCCCAACCAGTGGGGTGCCCCACTAGAGGGGGCGTAGAGACATCCAAAGGGGAGTGCGGCGAGCGGCTCCCGATAAAGTATACATAATTTCGCACGGCGCAGATAGTGCCAGATGCGTAATGCACCTCGTATTTATTGCACAGGGTAAAAGGTTGGGAACACCTGAGTTAGACACTCATTCATCCATCCATCCATTTACCCACCTATTAACCCATTCACACATCCATCCTTCCACTCATTAATCCATTCACCAATATATCAATCCACCCATTGTCTATTTCACCTACTCTTCCATACGCCTTCCCTCGCTCCATATCATACGCTAAAAACATTCGTCCATTAAGAGTTAGACTAGGGTTTCCCAACCAGTGGTGTGCGCCCCACTAGGGGGGGAGGGCAGCGAGCGGCTCCAGATTAAGTACCTATACATAATTTCGCACTGCCACATATACATAATTTGCCACCGATGCGTAGTGCACCTCGTATTTATTGCACAGGGTAAAAGGTTGGGAACACCTGAGTTAAACACTCATTCATCCATCAATTCACACGATAATCCATCCACTTTCCCATCCATTCACCCACTAACCCCCTTACTAATAAGGATTGTATAGCAGATGTATAGTTACACAATGGTTACTCTGTCAAACTATTTAAGTTTGACATTAAAAAGAAAGGGACAAAACACTGTCGGCCTTACCACAAAAGATTTTAAAACACCGTTTAATTTAGACACTGTTTAAATGTGATGCCGTCCTTTTCAAATCATTTTGTCAAAAAAGTGACAGCATCATATTTAAACAGTGTCTATGTTAAACACTTGTTGAACAGTGTTTTAAAATCTTATGTGGTAAGACCGTGTGTCACTATACATCTGTTATACAATCTTTATTAGTAGGGGGGTAATCTTTTAACTATCAATTCTCATAAAATTTCAATTCATTTAATTGTCAACAGATAGTAGTGCAAGGCACTTATCAACAACTGAAAAATGGGGCCAGTGAATTTGAGAAGCTGATAGAAGTATCGGAGAAGGACGAAGAAGAGAAGCAGAAGAAAAAGGCAGTTAATTACGAAAATCAGGAGACAGTGGTGAGTTAAATGTGATACGTGCGAGGGAGATAAATATAGAAATGGGCTCATGACCACCAAAATACGACATCGACATCTACTTTAACTGTCAAAAGTAAATGTTTCTGACAAATTAAAGATAATACGGTTGTTTTCTATTTTTATATAAATCTAAAGTAATAAATTTAAATGAATTGGCGTCGCTAATTGACGGCTACATGCCCCTTAAGTAGAATTTAAAAAGTAGATTATTATCATATCCATTGATAAATAATGACAAACATTTTGTTCCGAAGGTATTCAATCTAAGTGTTAATACGGAAGAAACCAAAATGGCTCTAAAAAGAAGTGTTAGTCAAATTTTCTTACTGTAGTTTCTTGTAGTAATAGTATAACACGTCAATATCACACTAGTATGAGAAGTATTTATAAAACACAGATTATACACTTTAATTCCATAGTGTAGAATGACCCACAAATTCAGTTAGGATTTTTCAATATCCACTTATATTGTTAAATTTTATAGTTTGCATTTACAATGCTTTTTATATACAACATGTTACAAAAATACCCTAATGCCGAATATGGTATATAGGGACCATCAAACTGATCAATTTGTACTATGGGACCTACTCTGAAATCGTGAAAAAAAAACCAGCTGTTTCATACAAAAATTAAAATCGAAAATATCAAAATGTATGAAATATGTTCAGTTTGATGGTCCCTATATACCATACTAGTGGATCCCGTGAACTTCGTATCACCTACGATTTAATGATTATCAATTTTACCTTGAGAACCAGCGCTATCTTTTTAATTAGTAAGTTAATAACAAAGCAGCTGAATACTAAAACGAAAGCAACACTACGGTCCTTTTATCCAACATTACTAAGATCATTATTTAGACTAAAACCTCTTTATCAAAAGTTAGCTGTCAAAAGTAACCCGAAATGGCGATTCCCATACAAAATAGCCAATGTTCCTAGTGAGATGACAAATGATATTTATTTTTCTTAATTAATCAATCAAATGCACTAAGAAGTTTCAATTCAGACGTCGAAGTCAATCACCCCAAAAGTAGCTTTCTACAACTTTTTAATCCTGTTAGGAGATAAATATAAAAAAATACGAAACACGTGTTTAAATGATTTTGTGAAAGAATGTCTATGCCAAATTTCAAGTTAATCGGGCCAAGGAATTCCGTTCTCCCATACAAACTTTGCCTCTCTGTTTCACCCCTTTAGGGATTGAATTTCGCAAAATCCCGTCTTAGTGAGCACCTACGTCCTAAAAGGAGCCCCCATGCAAAATTTAAGACTCCTAGCACTTGTGGTTTCTGAGATTTCGTGATCAGTGAGTGAGTGAGTGAGTGAGTGATTTTCCCTTTTATATATATAGATTCGGCATTAGGGGTATTTTTGTAACATCTTGAATAATGTTAAATAATTATACTGCTCAAAAGAAAACAAGAAACCACCATTTGATTTGCCATACAAAAGAGCTAAGTTCTGAAAGGTATTTCTCTCTGATAAATTCAATCTGATTTTATTTGAATTTGATATTGTTCGAAAGCTGTAATAGTCAACTTGCTGACTTAACTGTATAATTTCTCCTATTCGCCATGTATATGTATTGTCGTATGGAATTACATTTTATTTTTATTCTAACTGACAAACGGCGAATCGGTGAAATTATTACAGCTTTCAAACAATATCAAATTCAAATAAAATCAGATTGAATTTATCAGATAAATACTTTTCAGAACTTAGCTCTTTTGTTTGGAAAATCATATGGTGCCCCCTATTTTCTATTGAACAGTATATAAATAATATAAAAAATACTCATCCCATCTGAGCAGATGGTGACGAGAAGTTTTTTTTTTCTAGTATTTTACTTATACACCGTTAATTCTTAAGTATATCTAAAAATGAATTATTTTTTTAGGAGCATAACTACAAGCTCCGCTCACAAAGATCTATGTCTGAAGCGTCCCAATTATCTTTTAATCTGGATTTGGACAACAATTTAGATCCTATATATGAAGGTAAGTCTTTACAATAATGTATTTGATACTATATTTTACCAAACGTTATTTAAAAAAAAAAAAAAATTTGACTACTTCGCATGACACAAGTGATTCGGTAGCTCAGCGGTCAGAGCATTGGACCGGATAACCAAAGGTCGCGGGTTCGATTCCCGTCCGAGAACATGATCTGGTGCGAGTCGTATTTTTTCTAGTATATTATTTGGTATTATACTTCACATACATTGCTCTGATTCCAAAGTAAGTTGCTAAAGCACTTGTGTTATGGAAATCAGAGACAACAAAGGTATCACAAACACCCAGACCTGAGCCAATTAGAAAAGTTCGTTTTTCAAAATTTCTTAAAAAAGGAATCGGTCAAGGTCTTGTGAATGACGTCTAATGTTTATTGAATAACGTTACAGCATTACAAAATGCGTGTATGTGATGTTATATATACAACGTGTTACAAAAGTACCCCTAATACCGAATATGGTATATAGGGACCATCAAACTGAACAACTTTTACTATGGGGCCAACTCTGAAATCGCGAAAAAAATCAGCTGTTTCATACGTTTTGATATTTTCGATTTTAATTTTTATTATTTTGTAACACCTTGTATTTATATTTATTTATTTATATTTATTCATTATTATTTTATACATCAGGTGAGAGCCAAAATAAAGGTTCAGTTGCTAAGGGTGTGTACATGGCGTACATAAAGAGTGGGGGGACAAAATGGACGATGCTTCTACTCGTGTCACTGTTCATCATCGCACAGATATTCTACTCCGCCACTGATATATGGCTGAAAGAATGGTAAGTGTTTGCCGTTTACTACGAGGGCGGTTTGATAAGTCCATGATTTTGAAAAAAGAAACACTTTTCTTAAAATTTCTTTTTGTTTTATAAAAAGAAAGTCCTTATGAAGCTTTACGCTATAATTATTTAAAATTTGGCAAAAGATTATTACTTTTGGAAACAAAAAGCTCAAACGACTTCTAACTTTTCTTAATGACCATGTCGACCCTCTCGGCTGCACTCATGACATCAAAACTCATCGAATTACGGTACGAATTATTGCCTTACCTTTCTAGATTTAGCCCGATGAGATTTTTTCTCCTACCAAACATGAACAACTGTCGTGGCAAGCAAAGATTTCTATCAAGCCAAAAAGGCCTGAAATGGGCCCTCATTTCAGTTACAACATTTTTCAGTCGATGAAAGAAAAAAAATGAGTTAAAGAAGTAGGAACTTCGTTGGACTGAATATGCAGAGCTACAAAAAGATTATGTAGAGATAGAAAATAAAATATGCCGAAAAAAGTGTCTCTTCTTTCCAAAGTCATGGACTTATCGAACCACCCTCGTATACTCAGAGCTTGTCTAACAGTTTATGAATATACAGCCTAAGGCTGAGTTGCATCATCTTAATTTAACCTTAACTTTAACAGACACCAACTTATCTGACTCGCTGACAGCGTCGTTGTCGTCTATAGCGTAACCTAGGTAACAATATGTAATGACACTTGGTTCCAGTTTTGGCCACCGGCTCAGATAAGTTTGTGTTATGTACTGTTAAAGTTAAATTAAGATGATGCAACCGAGCCTAAATAAGAATTTATGTAATATTATCCGTCCGGTAAGTTACTTAATGTAATATGATCTGGTGGGAGTCGTATTTTTTCTAGTATATTATTTAATATTGAATAAAAATAGCATTGTGAATGATAAAATCTCAAATTAAAAAAAAAGATTTTTGTTTCATCTCAATCAATTGTCAAAATATCTGGAAAGATATTTCAATTGAATGGCGAAGTAATTCCTTACATTGATGAACTAACGCTGGCTTGCAGCGTAAGAGTGGGATGTACTAGAAGAAATTCGACTACGGTTCAAATATTTATTTATTTATTTTCAGGGTTAACATTGAAGAACAACATAGTGCAGCAGTTAAATCAAAAACTAATACCACGATCGGAGTACCACCACCAAGTAAGTTTTACTTTTTAATTTAATCGTATGATAATATAAAATAGGCGAAGGAGGAATATACATGTCAAAATTGTTTACTAAATGTCATAAAATTAAAATTCCGATTATAAATTAATTATAAATCAGTGTCCTACCATTCTATTGTCTAATTTCAAAATCTAACGCAATCGCTCTCAAGATGTAACACATTGATGCTTCTTTTTGGCATAAATAAAAACTTACCAAAGAAATGCAGCGATGTGTCACATCCATCAGTCAAATGAAAGCGATTGCGATAGATTTTGAAATTATACAATTAGCCCACAGGTCTCGGAGCCAATTGATGAAGTCAGGTGATAGCTTATTCATATCACTAGTAGGTCCTGGATACGCACGAATAGGGCACCTATTCGTGAGTTTTACTAAAAACAAATTAAGCAGAAAAAAATAACATGGTCAAATTAAAAGGAGCTCGCAGTGGTATAGCGCCTGGCCAATTGCAATTGCGGAGGTTAAGCAACTTTCGCAAGAGTCGGTCATGGGATGGGTGACCAAAAATTTGTTATCTCGAGTTTCTCCGTGCTTCGGAAGGCACATTAAGCCGTTGGTCCCGGCTGCATTTGCAGTCGTTAACACCCGCCAATCCGCATTAGGCCTGCGTGGTGGGTTATGGCCCATCCTCTTTATCCATCCATAAGGAAAAAAATCATTTCAGTCATCATCAAACAGTTTTATCTACAGAGTTTAACCTTGGCTTATTTGGTAAACAATCTTCACCCAAATCTATTAAAAAAATCAATTATAAAATACCACAAATGGTTTTCTACACATATTGCGAAATAAATTACTAATTATTGGTGAAAATTTCATTTAATAAGACAAAATGTTACAAAAATACCCCTAATGCCGAATATGGTATATAGGGACCATCAAACTGATCAACTTTTACTATGGGACCAACTCTGGAATCGCAAAAAAAATCATCAGCTGTTTCATACAAAAATGAAAATCGAAAATATCAAAATGTATGAAACAGCTCATTGTTTTTTCGCGATTTGAGAGTTGGTCTCATAGTAAAAGTTGTTCAGTTTGATGGTCCCTATACACCATATTCGGCATTAGGGGTATTTTTGTAACATGTTGTATAACTATTTTATGTTTAAAAGAGTTATAACAACTGCCAAAAGCTGTTTATTAAATAAGACATATATCCCCTTGTTTTAAGGTGTTATCTACGAAGACCATTCCCTGAACCGATTCAGTCTGACCCGCGAGCAGTGTGTTTATGTGTATGGCAGCCTTATAGCTGTATGTGTGCTGTTCACTTGGAATAAACTGGTAGTGTTCTATAACACCTGTATAAAAGCATCGGTTACGCTACATAATAGTATGTTTAGGTAAGTTGGGATTTTGTTTTCTTACTAGTCAAAATTAAAAAAAACTAGTTGTCTATGTAATATAAGTGCGGTACTACGCGTTCACTTCACGATTGCCGTCGACGACCGTTATGACGTCACAGCTAACGGTACTGTGGACAAAAAAGTAATCAAATTTTTCAACTGTTTTTAATTTTTTTTTCTTGTTCTAAGAGTGTCATTAATTTATATTACAAGTGATGTTCGCCATTATGAAGGAACGTTACTCTTTTAATCATTATAACAACACAAATAACGAAAGTAATGATTAAATCAACAGAAACAAAAATTAAGCTTTGCGTTTCTAACCGTACTAGAGGCGACGCAGGGGGTGCGGTATGACGAAGCGGGCCGGGAGGTAGCGGCAATGATGAAGTGAACGCGTAGTACATTATGATATAAGTGCGGTAATTATCAAAGCGCATGTGTCATACCACGTTTTATAACATATTTGCGAGGAAATAAATAAAACTCGGACTTTCTTAAACGAATAATTTTTTTATCACTTGTTAAAGCAGTTCAAAATTATTCATAAAATGTTGACCTCTTCTCTGACATAAAAACTCTTTGCTAAGATTTAAAAAAGTAAAATTGCTTTATTCAAATAAACTTAGTAATTAAGCGCTTTTGAATCGTCTATATTTTCCTACCACCCGTTCCAGACTTTTTTAACTGACGAGAAGAACAGGCGCAAGAAACTTATCAGCTTTAACAGAAATAAGTAACGATATTTACAAACTTAAATATATCGTTACCAAATACAATACATACTACAGGTTATAAACAACAAAGTACTTACTAGCGAGTTATTGTGTTACATCATTTCCACGCATTCCGGTCTTTCAGATAATCGTCTACTTTATAATAACCTTTACCCATGAGCGTCTTTTTGACTGATTTTTCAATCCCCTTTAACGGATATCAGTCATTTTAAATATTAATCAAATATAATAAAAGTCACTCTAAAAATGTGACGGACAAATGAATGACAAACATTTTCAATTATAATACGCTATCAAACGGATAAAGCTTTATCAAGGCATTGAAAAATCAGCCCTGAGTCTACTCGGACGAAGTCGCAGGCGGCTGTTACTTTTCTCATGTTTTTTCCAGGGGTGTGACCAACGCTCCCATGTGGTTCTTCCACCACAACCCGTCAGGCCGGATCCTGAACAGGTTCTCCAAGGACATGGGACAGACTGATACTTTACTTCCGGTCGCTTTGGTCGACTGTGCTGGGGTAAGTCATCCACTTTTTAATTTTGATATTTTAGCATTCACTATGCTTTTTTATACAATACTAAATAATATACTAGGAAAAAATCGACTAATCACCAGATCATTTTCTCAGGCGGGAATCGAACCTGCGACCTTTGGAAGTCTGCTCTTCCAACTGAACTACCAAGTCACTAGTGGCACCTTCGAAACTTTTCTAGTATATTTACGCTGCAAGCCAGCGTTATTTCATCAATGTAAGGAATTACCTGGACATTCAATTGAAATATTTTTCCAGATATTTTGACAATTGATAAAGATGAAACAGCTATATAATTAACAATAATAATAATAAAAACACTTTACTGCACACTAATACAGGACATATTACAAAAAAAAAACAACACAGAGAAAGAACTCAAAAGGCGGCCTTATTGCTGTATAGCAATTTCTTCCAGGCCTTAATAATTTTTAAATTTGAGATTTTAGCAAATCTATTTAGTTACCATTTGACTAATCGCGACTAAACACTAGGGACATCAGGACATGTAAATTGTGTGATGAACATATTTTGTGCTGAAGTCATGGATGGTTCTATTCTTATTTACAATTCATTTATTTATTATATTACATACATTTTCAATCCACTATTAAAATTTAGTAACTTACACCTTTTTGCTTGGTTTGGGACTTAATATTTGGTGTGATTTATTTTAATTGATTTTTTTTCTTTAAACATACATTGCCCCGATTCCAAAGTAAGTAGCTAAAGCACTTGTGTTATGGAAATCAGAGACAACGGTGGTAACACAAGCACCCAGACTTGAGCCAATATAGAAAAGTTCGTTTTCTAAATTGACCCAACCTGGGATCGAACCCGGGACCTCAGAGATGGCGACACCTTGAAAACCGGTGTACAAAGCCACTCGACCACGGAGGTAGTCTATTAACACACAAAGAAAATACAAAGAAAGTGGAACGGCGGTCTTATTGCTAAAAAGCAATTTGTTTTAACCATTAGTTTAGTTGGACTAAAGAAAAAAAATGAACTTGCATCTAATTGCCATTTCTTGTCCCCAGTTCTTCCTAGAAGTGGTGTTTATACTGATAGTGGTATGTCTTGTCAACTGGTGGTTGCTGTTGCCCACTGCAGTGCTGATATTCTTCCTGGGTTTGCTGCGTACATTGTACGTGTGTACTAGTCGCGAGTTGAAGAGGATTGAGGCGATCGGTGAGTGGACACATTATTTTTAAAAGGGGTTGCCCAATATTGCCCATTGTAGCCCAATGTTGCCCATTGTTGCCTACTGCAGTGCTGATTGAGGCGATCGGTGAGTAAATAAATTATTATTTAGGAGGGGTTGTCCACTGTTGCCCATTGTTGCCCACTGTTGCCCAATGTTGCCCAATGTTGCCCACTGCAGTGATGATATTCTTCCTGGGTTTGTTGCGTACATTGTACGTGTGTACTAGTCGCGAGTTGAAGAGGATTGAGGCGATCGGTGAGTGGACACATTATTATTTAAAAGGGGTTGCCCACTGTTGCCCATTGTTGCCCAATGTTGCCCATTGTTGCCTACTGCAGTGCTGATTGAGGCGTTCGGTGAGTAAATAAATTATTATTTAGGAGGGGTTGTCCACTGTTGCCCACTGTTGCCCAATGTTGCCCAATGTTGCCTACTGCAGTGCTGATATTCTTCACGGGCTTGTTGCATATATTGTTCGTGTATACTAGTCGCGAGTTGAAGAGGATTGAGGCGATCGGTGAGTGGACACATTATTATTAAAAAGGGGTTGCCCACTATTGCCCATTGTTGCCCAATGTTGCCCATTGTTGCTTACTGCAGTGCTGATATACTTCACGGGCTTGTTGCATATATTGTTCGTGTATACTAGTCGCGAGTTGAAGAGGATTGAGGCGATCGGTGAATGGAGACATTATTATTAAAAAGGGGTTGCCCACTATTGCCCATTGTTGCCCACTGTTGCCCAATGTTGCCTACTGCAGTGCTGATATTCTTCACGGGCTTGTTGCATATATTGTTCGTGTATACTAGTCGCGAGTTTAAGAGGATTCACAAGCGTCGGTCGTGAGATGGGTGACCAAAAATGTATTATATCAAGCACCTCCGTGCCTCGGAAAACACGTTAAGCCGTTGGTCCCGGCTGCATTTGCAGTCGTTAGCACCCACCAATCCGCATTGGGCCCGCGTGGTGGGTTATGGCCCATCCTTCTTATCCACCCATAAGGAAGGCCTGTGCCCCAGTAGTGGGGACATTAAAAATGGCTGATGGTCGATATCTGCATCTATCACAGATGTATTTTCTGTCTATTTGATTGAATCAGGCGTCACTTGGCGGAAGTCGCAAACCATTGTGAAAAGAGAAATATATGTAGCTTACTCCCGCAAAAAATATATAAACAACGTGTTACAAAAGTACCCCTAATGCCGAATATGGTAGATAGGGACCATCAAACTGAACAACTTTTACTATGGGACCAACTCTGAAATCGCGAAAAAAATATCAGCTAAATAATAATAAAATAATAAAATACTTTATTGAATAGTTTCTAAGCTAAAACAATTTACAGTGCAGGTGTTACAAACAATAGATTTTGTCTAATCACACGATCAGTCGCCCACCCAATCCAACGAACTAGGCACAAAAGACCTGTATCTCGTGGATTAGGAAGCGAAGACAGTCTGATAGAAATTCTGTGTGTAAACTATTTTATAATTTAGCATAAAAGAAACATAAAAAGGTACACAAAAATAGTTTATGAGAATTCCCAAACTAGAATTATTAGAAGCTGTTTCATACATTATGATATTTTCGATTTTAATTTTTGTATGAAACAGCTGATATTATTTTCGCGATTTCAGAGTTGGTCCCATAGTAAAAGTTGTTCAGTTTGATGGTCCCTATATGCCATATTCGGCGTTAGGGATATTTTTGCAACACGTTGTATATATATATGCGGCCGGGTGAGCGGTGCATCCTGCATATATTTTTTTCAGGAGTAAGCTACATATATTTCTCTTTTCACAATATTTTCTTTCTGCCTGATTTTTATTTAAATCCTTTTTTTCCAGCCCGCAGTCAATCTTTAAACCACGCAGCGGCCACAGTTTCAGGCTTAACAACGATTCGTTCATGTCGAGAACAGCAAAGAACTTTAGCTCAAGAGTTCGATAAGCTGCAAGATCTGCACTCTTCTTCATGGGTGCTAGTGCTAGGAACTACAAGAGCTTTCGCCTGGTGGATGGACATGTTGTGCTGCGCTTTCTTGGCTGCAGTTACTGGGAGTTTTCTACTGATGGGAGCCGGAGGTAAGTGTAGTTGACTGTGGTGTGGAAAAGGATGGGTGACCGTTCTTAAAAAGATAATGTATGTGAAGCTATAAATAAATAAATAAACATTTGACAACATTACATACATTGCTCCGATTCCAAAGTAAGTAGCTAAAGCACTTGTGTTATGGAAATCGGAGACAACGGTGGTATCACAAACACCCAGACCTGAGCCAATATAGAAAAGTTCGTTTTCTAAATTGACTCAACCGGGGATCGAACCCGGGACCTCAGAGATGGCGACACCTTGAAAACCGGTGTACAAAGCCACTCGACCACGGAGGTGGTCAATGGTATGATGGTATAATGGTAATGCTATGATGGTGGTTGAGCAAGGGATGAGTGGCAGATTTTATATGCGATAAAGATGGGTGACACTTTTTTAGGCGACAAACAATGTGTAGTGTATAACTACACTACACATTGTGTAGTGTATAACTACACTACAAATTGTTTTGTCGCCTAAAAAAGTGATGTTTTGACAAGAGGTGACAGTTTTTGGGTGTAATAATGAGAATGCAGCGACATTAAGCGTGGTCTGAAGAAAAAAAGGATGATCCTTATAATGCGATAGTGAATTTGCATAAGTGCTTAAGGCCGTCTTTAACCTATTTGAGGCCCTGGGCACATTTGGGGGCCCCTATGATCTCGACTTAAATTTATCTAAACATGCCGATATCAGATCAGAAAGCCTGATATTCGAGCAAGAGAAGAATAGCTATGCGCATGCAAAAGCTAGTAAGCAAGTAGTATTTGTAGTCAGTAATTATTGTTTAAGTTTTCGAAATTCCTAAATATGTTTTATATGTTTTTTTGTAATAAGCATCCGTTATCGTTTAGCGATCTGGCAGGAACTAGGAGCCCCTATCGATCGCGGAGCCCTGGGCACGTGCCCAGAGTGCCCAGTGGGAAAGATCGGCCAGGGGCTGTACCGGCTAACGCATAGAATTTCGGAAAGTCTGCCGGGCTTCAAATTAAAACAGATAAATCGAGCCCCAATCGGGAAGAAATGGCGAACATTCATGATGTCACATGAACATCTTCTAAATAACTTCGGCGAATTGTACAATACGAAACTCCTTATTTCGATTTATCTGTTTTAAGTTGAAGCTCGACAGACCCGCCGAAGTTCGAAAAGTTAGCAGGCAGGGCCCCAGAGTGTGCTTTAAAGTGGTTTATGATGTTATTGGATAAAAATGAACAGCGTTTTCTACGATGGTTTGGATGTGGATGGGTGACCGTCTGTACTGTAATATCAACCCCCTCTATCGCAAAATTTCGATATATAGATTACTGACTGTTATTAGGTGCTATAATAATAGCATAGTCATGAATTTACCTCATTATTGAGTGAAAAATAAAAAGAGAATATAATAATAATAATAATAATGATTTAGAAATAAAACACTTTTTACGGATTACAGCGCGTATATTATTAATTCAGGTGTTGTTTTGGAATTATTTAGTTTGTATTTATTGGTTTTTTAGAATTCCCGACGTTTCGACACCTTTCCAGGGGCCGTGGTCACGGGAGGACCACGGCCAATAAATACAAACTAAATAATTCCAAAACAACACCTGAATTAATAATATACGCGCTGTAATCCGTAAAAAGTGTTTTATTTCTAATGAACTGTACGCGCGAAAGTCTTAGAAATAATGATTTATTCAAAGGCATAAAAACCCAATAAACATAAACATAGTCAAATACATAATTCACAAAATAACGTTAAAGTAAAAATAACACTTCAACAAAAATATATAAAATTTACCGTCGACTTGATAACCTCCTCCTTTTTTGAAGTCAGTTAAAAAAGGAAAATTTAAATAATGAATGTTTTAAAAACAATGGAGCAATGATATTGAATATGGTTTGGAAATAGATGGGTGATCGTTTTTAAACGCTTCACAGAGGGCTTGAACTGAGGGTAACCTCTGTTCAAGCCAACAAATAAAATGTTTTTAATATTATACGTGGCAACATTGCAAAAGCCCGCCATGTGAATATCGTTCTTTGGTTCTTAGTATAAATAAATATTCTTCTTCTAAATAATTGAATTCAAGTCACATCCTTTAATTTCTCAACTCCAAGTATCTATTTCCCGAAACACCCTCTTTACAGAGACTGTGGGTGGCAATGTGGGACTGGCCATCACCCAGGTGCTGGGGCTGGTCGGCATGTGCCAGTACGGCATACGGCAGACTGCTGAGGTGGAAAACCAGATGACTTCAGTGAGTATAACAAATGATTTTGGTATTACTTTTTAATACTAAATAATATACTAGAAAAAATAGGACTCGCACCAGATCATGTTCTCGGACGGGAATCGAACCCGCGGCCTTTGGATATCCGGTCCGATGCTCTGACCGCTGAGCTACCGAGTCACTAGTGGGAACGTCGAATTTCTCCTAGTATATCAACTCTTACGCTGCAAGCCAGCGCCATCTCACCAATGTTGAAGGAATTAACTTCGACATTCAACTGAACATCTTTCCAGATATTTTTAAACAGTTGATTAAGATGAGAAAGCTATATAACTATTTGAAATTTTGAGATTTAAGCATTCACAATGCTATTTTTATATAATACTAAATAATATACTAGAAAAAATAGGACTCGCACCAGATCATGTTCTCGGACGGGAATCGAACCCGCGACCTAGTATATTATTTAGTATTATATAAAAATAGCATTGTGAATGCTTAAATCTCAAAATTTCAAATATTACTTTTTATTTTATTTTATTTGACAACATCATATACATTGCTCCGATTCCAAAGTAAGTAGCTAAAGCACTTGTGTTATGGAAAATCAGAGACAACGGTGGTATCATAAACACCCAGACCTGAGCCAATATAGAAAAGTTCGTTTTCTAAATTGACCCAACCCGAGATCGAACCCGGGACCTCGGAGATGGCGACACCTTGAAAACCGGTGTACAAAGCCACTCGACCACGGAGGTCGTCCCATACGTTTGTATGGGAAACTCACTGTTCGCCGGAATCTTAATAAAAATACCGGCCAAGTGCGTGTCGGAGTTCGCACATTTAGGGTTCCGTACCAAATAAGGCTAAGGGGTGGAGCTTATATGTGCTACGTGTTTGACCCTAAAATTAAGTTGATTTGTAATAGGGAAATGAGTGAATTTAAAGAAAAATAAAGACTATATTTTTATGATTCAATTACAAATATATAGTTTTCAGACTTTTCCCTGTACTTGTAGTATAAGACGGTATTACTTGCCAAATTTTATAGTTCTAGGTCAATGGGAAGTACCCTATAAATATTGATTCCCTTGAGTGTCAAAATATGCATTTTTTGCGGGATAAACGGCCTTATCTTTTTTAAGTAACTTAGAAGTTTGATCAGCTTCAAAGGACTGTAGACCTGAGTATATGGTTTTAATTTCAACTCGATACGTCTACCTGTCTTGACAGACAGACAGACGGACAACAAAGTGATCCTTTAAGGGTTCCTATTTTTTCCTTTTGAGGTACGGAACCCTAAAAAAGAAAACTTGCAATATAGCTAAAAGTGGCTACTTTGAGTATAGTCTTAACATAGATTTGCTGTTTATTGTAGGTAGAAAGAATACTAGAATACAAGAACTTACCTTCCGAGAGCCCCATAGATCCTGATGAGGCAACTATGAAGAGTCAACATCCTGGGTTGGACCTCAGCAAGTGGCCCACTGTTGGTAAGTATTGTGCTTTTCACGCGGGAGACGTTATAAATAAAATGACTTACTTAAACTTTACTTATTTATTTTACTTAATTTTGTAAATGCGAAAGTGATTTTGTTTGTTTGTTACGCTTTCATTGCGCTTTCGCGTCTTAAGAGCGCGTAGTCTGCACACTAGCGCTGCCATTGAAAAAAATGTCATAGTGTTAAGCACTTTGTCATTGTGTTTTGAAGAACAAATACTTAAGAGCATAGTCTGCACACTAGCGCCGCCATTGGGAAAAATTACATAGTGTTTAAATAAAGACGAAATTGTGAATGATCTCTCTGTAGTGCACTCCGAAGAAGCTTTGTGGTACTTTTTATCGCTTAAACAATAATTTCTAGCCTGTCGTTTAGTTTAATGAAGTTTTTTTTTGCGAAAAGATGCCACTTTTAGCAATAAGACTCGCAATTAGCAATAAAATGAAAAAGAAAATAACCGATTATCATGAAATTTTGCGTACACGTTGTCAAGGGTACAGAGAAGTACATAGGGTACCGTTCATCCAGAGAAGAGTAGATCCCCTGTTCCCGTGAACATAGTCTTCCTTACAGTTCCCGCGGGATATAATAATACTAACCACGCAGATAAAGTTGCGGGCGGCCGCTAGTCTATTTTTTGTGTTTTATTGAATATTTTAAATTAATAAAAAACAATTAAATACCCAATTCCAGCGGATAATTCTAAGATCCAAGAATTTGTCACCACAAGCTCCGGAATGCACGTTATACTTATAGCGTTGGTCCCGGCTGCATTTGCAGCAATCCGTATTGGGCCCGCGTGGTAGCTTATGGCCTATCCTTATCCATCCATAAAGGACAATGTGATTAAATAGGGTATTTTACACCATGTAAGAAACAATATAAAAATGCATGTTTATGATAGATTTCATAAAAAGTGAATGAGAAACGTCGATATTTATTCATAAAAATGCAATATACATTTTATAATTCAATTTAAAAAATCGACTTTTTTAATCTATTCTTCAAATGTTCAAAACGCCATTCGCCATATTGGATTCCGACGTGACGTCAGCCCGACAGTAAGCAAACAGGATTTCGTACTCGTCGTACTGTGTTATTTTATAATTTTATGTGATTATCACTTTTATGCTTTATTTTACTAAAATCGCATCATGGAAGACGGTTTTGTGGAGAAATGTTAAAACAGCAATGTAAGTACCTATCATATCAAGTTTTTTCCAACATTAAGTAATACACAACACGATAATACCCTGTGTTTGTTTACTATTACAATCCAACATAACCTATTTTTATTTTATTTTGTTATCAGGTCCGGAAGGGAATCTGACGACGCAATAGGCTATGTGCAGCTCAAACGGGTTCAAAACACGTGCGTTGTAGTGTACGGTATGCCTGGAACATAAAGTGCGTTCCAAGCCCTATGTACTGATTGACACATAATGTGAATGAACAGGAAGAGACTGTGAGTAGTGTTAAGTGCTACGATTGTCCCTCGTCAGAAGGTGGCTGCAAGCATGGTGTTACGATGTACACCGCCGAACCGAAGCCCTGTCGTCGTGTACTTCGGTTGAGTTTTAATGGAAGAAATCGAATCTGGCTAAGGTTGGCTCATCGATAAACATTTTGTGTGCAAAAGAAATTTCTAAAAGAAAATCTAAGGAGATGGTTGCAGACAGCAGTGTGCGATGCAAAAGGTTAATTTATGGGGAAACGCATAACCTTGATTAGTATAGTTCCACAACAAGTGATTGATCTACCTTTGCATGAATTTAAAAATCATGTTAAAAAGACGCTCATGGGTAATGGTTATTATAAAGTAGACAATTATCTGAAAGACCAAAATGCATGGAAAAAATGTAACACATAGCTTGCAAATATAAGTACCTACTTTGTTGTTTATAATCTGTTGTATTGTATTTGGTAACTGTTGTAAAGTAATAAAGATATATTTCAATTAGTTAAGTGTTTATTTCTGTTATTCATATAATCAAATTTCCAATTTAAGTTAAAGAGACAGGACATAACCGAGTGACCATAAACTTGACTGATGACAGCCAGATTAACAATAGCAGATCATGATATAATATTTAAGTTTGTAAATATTGTTACTTATTTCTGTTAAAGCTGATAAGTTTCTTGCACCTGTTCTTCTTGTCAGTTATAAAACTCTGGAATGGGTGGAAAATATAGATGATTCAGAAGCGCTTAATTACTAAGTTTATTTGAATAGTTTTTTGTACTTTGACTTTGACTATTCTCCTACCCTACCCTATGTATAGTGCATATGTATTCACATATTTTCCACATGCACATGACATTGAAATGAACATTATTATATCCTTAACATTTTATGGTGGCCAAGTTGACCCATTCTTCAAATCAACTCGGCTGTGATGGACCAACATCATCTTTATACAGTGAGTGCACCATGGAAATAAAAAAAACTATACTTATTATTTGATATATTTATTTATTATAATATAATGATACCTTTTTTATAAACTCAAAGTTGCCTGTGTAAGTATTAATCCTTCAAAACACATGATTGATTTTGAATCAAAAAATGCAAGTGTTAGGTTATGTTCACATCGCTTATCCTTCTTGCATATCCAGTAGACACAAAATTCACGAGACCATCAGGTGAACAGGATATTTTTTTGTTTGTTTTTTGGATTTCTTTGGATCTCTTCTTACGTTTCAACCAAGTTTTTCTCATTTTGATGTCACTTGGCACTTGAACCCACTATTTTAGTGGAGATTTTACACTTGTTTTACTGCAATCAGGCACAAGACACCAATGATAAAACATTACAACTCATTATTTTAAAAACTTTCGTTACTTTTGTAAAAAGACATTGTAACCACTCTTGATTGTTTCCTGACGCCTGACGTAGTGACGTCACGGGCCTAAACAGCATGGCGGCTTGCGTTTCTGCGCAATAATTCAAAATCATAAATAAAAAATCATTTTTAAGGTATTTCTTGGTTTTATAAAATTGAAATAAAAATTGTGCTGGTTTATTACGACCTCAGGAATAATATAAACATGTTTTCAAAAAAAGGTGTAATTCCCTATTGTCAATAGACAGTGACCCGCGTCAACTTCACTCGAGAACGTATGACAAAGAGTATTTTTTACATATTAACTACAATATACGTCTCATTTTGTACCGCAAGCGCTGTGAAGTTAGGCACTTTAGTTGTACATTGTTAATTTAAACGCATTGTACTTGTGCTCAGCAATCTATAAAAAAATCATTCATCACAGGTGAAATAGTCTTTGATGACGTATCCCTGGAATACGAGACGCCCCCTAAAAAGGAGGCCAAACAAGACGTTAAAGAGGACCCGGTTTTTGCCATCAAAGGGGTCAGTTTCAGCATCAGGGGGGCGGAGAAAGTGGCCGTAGTGGGCAGAACTGGAGCGGGGAAAAGTTCGCTCGTTAGTGCACTGTTTAGGTAAGTTATTCACTATTACAGCCCGTTAGTCCACTATTTAGGTAAGTTATTCATTAAAACAGCCCGTTAGTGCACTGTTTAGATAAGTTATTCATTAAAACAGCCCGTTAGTGCACTGTTTAGGTAAGTTATTCATTAAAACAGCCCGTTAGTGCACTGTTTAGGTAAGTTATTCATTAAAACAGCCCGTTAGTGCACTGTTTAGGTAAGTTATTCATTAAACAGCCCGTTAGTGCACTGTTTAGGTGAGTTATTTACTAAAACAAGTTAGTGCACTGTTTAGGTAAACTTTTCACTATAACAGCCTGTTGGTGCACAGTTTAGGTAAACTTTTCACTAAAACAGCCCGTTAGTGCAGTGTTTAGGTGAGTTATTTACTAAAACAAGTTAGTGCACTGTTTAGGTATACTTTTCACTATAACAGCCCCTTAGTGCACAGTTTAGGTAAGTTGTTCACTATTACAGCCCGTTAGTGCACTGTTTAGGTGAGTTATTTACTAAAACAAGTTAGTGCACTGTTTAGGTAAACTTTTCACTATAACAGCCCGTTAGTGCACAGTTTAGGTAAGTTGTTCACTATTACAGCCCGTTAGTGCACTGTTTAGGTGAGTTATTTACTAAAACAAGTTAGTGCACTGTTTAGGTAAACTTTTCACTATAAGAGCCCGTTAGTGCACAGTTTAGGTAAGTTGTTCACTATTACAGCCCGTTAGAGCACTGTTTAGGTAAGCTTTTTACTAAAACAGCCCGTTAGTGCACTGTTTAGGTTAGTTATTCACTATAACAGCTCGTTAGTGCACTGTTTAGGTAAGTTATTTATCAAAACAGCCCGTTAGTGCACTGTTTAGGTAAGTTATTCACTATGACAGCTCGTTAGTGCACTGTTTAGGTAAGTTATTCATTAAAACAGCTCGTTAGTGCACTGTTTAGGTAAGTTATTCATTAAAACAGCTCGTTAGTGCACTGTTTAGGTAAGTTATTCACTATAACAGCTCGTTAGTGCACTGTTTAGGTAAGTTATTCATTAAAACAGCTCGTTAGTGCACTGTTTAGGTAAGTTATTCACTATAACAGCTCGTTAGTGCACTGTTTAGGTAAGTTATTTACTAAAACAAGTTAGTGCACTGTTTAGGTAAACTTTTCACTATTACAGCCCGTTAGTGCACTGTTTAAGTAAGTTGTTCACTATTACAGCCCTTTAGTGCACTGTTTAGGTAAGCTTTTCATTAAAACAGCCCGTTAGTATACTGTTTAGGTAAGTTATTCACCATAACAGCCCGTTAGTGCACTGTTTAGGTAAGCTTTTCACTTAAACAGCCCGTTAGTATACTGTTTAGGTAAGTAATTCATTAAAACAGCCCGTTAGTGCACTGTTTAGGTAAGTTATTCACTTTAACAGCCTGTTAGTGCACTGTTTAGGTAAGTTATTGTTAGGTATGTAAGCGTCCTTGCGTGGCTGCGTCCCGCACGCCCCTCGCCCCCGCTGTTGTCCTTGACCTAGCGAGAGCTAATAAACAGTGCGTTACGAACCACCGGCTGTTTTACTTGTGCTCCGTCCGCGTACATATCAGTTATTCACTAAAACAGCTCGTTAGTGCACTGTTTAGGTAAGTTATTCACTATAACAGCCCGTTAGTGCACTGATTAGGTAAGTTATTTATTAAAACAGCTCGTTAGTGCACTGTTTAGGTGAGTAATTCACTTTAACAGCCTGTTAGTGCACTGTTTAGGTAAGTTATTCACTATAACAGCCCGTTAGTGCACTGTTTAAGTAAGTTGTTCACTATTACAGCCCTTTAGTGCACTGTTTAGGTAAGCTTTTCATTAAAACAGCCCGTTAGTATACTGTTTAGGTAAGTTATTCACCATAACAGCCCGTTAGTGCACTGTTTAGGTAAGCTTTTCACTTAAACAGCCCGTTAGTATACTGTTTAGGTAAGTAATTCATTAAAACAGCCCGTTAGTGCACTGTTTAGGTAAGTTATTCACTTTAACAGCCTGTTAGTGCACTGTTTAGGTAAGTTATTGTTAGGTATGTAAGCGTCCTTGCGTGGCTGCGTCCCGCACGCCCCTCGCCCCCGCTGTTGTCCTTGACCTAGCGAGAGCTAATAAACAGTGCGTTACGAACCACCGGCTGTTTTACTTGTGCTCCGTCCGCGTACATATCAGTTATTCACTAAAACAGCTCGTTAGTGCACTGTTTAGGTAAGTTATTCACTATAACAGCCCGTTAGTGCACTGATTAGGTAAGTTATTTATTAAAACAGCTCGTTAGTGCACTGTTTAGGTGAGTAATTCACTTTAACAGCCTGTTAGTGCACTGTTTAGGTAAGTTATTCACTATAACAGCCCGTTAGTGCACTGTTTAGGTAAGTTATTCACTATAACAGCCCGTTAGTGCACTGTTTAGGTAAGTTATTCACTAAAACAAGTTAGTGCACTGTTTAGGTTAGTTATTCACTAAAACAAGTTAGTGCACTGTTTAGGTAAGTTATTTACTAAAATAAGTTAGTGCACTGTTTAGGTAAATTTTTCACTATAACAGTCCGTTAGTACACTGTTTAGGTAAGCTTTTTACTAAAACAGCCCGTTAGTGCACTGTTTAGGTAAGTTATTCACTATAACAGCTCGTTAGTGCACTGTTTAGGTAAGTTATTCTTTAAAACAGCTCGTTAGTGCACTGTTTAGGTAAGTTATTCATTAAAACAGCTCGTTAGTGCACTGTTTAGGTAAGTTATTCACTATAACAGCTCGTTAGTGCACTGTTTAGGTGAGTTATTTACTAAAACAAGTTAGTGCACTGTTTAGGTAAACTTTTCACTATTACAGCCCGTTAGTGCACTGTTTAAGTAAGTTGTTCACTATTACAGCCCTTTAGTGCACTGTTTAGGTAAGCTTTTCATTAAAACAGCCCGTTAGTATACTGTTTAGGTAAGTTATTCACCATAACAGCCCGTTAGTGCACTGTTTAGGTAAGCTTTTCACTTAAACAGCCCGTTAGTATACTGTTTAGGTAAGTAATTCATTAAAACAGCCCGTTAGTGCACTGTTTAGGTAAGTTATTCACTTTAACAGCCTGTTAGTGCACTGTTTAGGTAAGTTATTGTTAGGTATGTAAGCGTCCTTGCGTGGCTGCGTCCCGCACGCCCCTCGCCCCCGCTGTTGTCCTTGACCTAGCGAGAGCTAATAAACAGTGCGTTACGAACCACCGGCTGTTTTACTTGTGCTCCGTCCGCGTACATATCAGTTATTCACTAAAACAGCTCGTTAGTGCACTGTTTAGGTAAGTTATTCACTATAACAGCCCGTTAGTGCACTGTTTAGGTAAGTTATTTATTAAAACAGCTCGTTAGTGCACTGTTTAGGTGAGTAATTCACTTTAACAGCCTGTTAGTGCACTGTTTAGGTAAGTTATTCACTATAACAGCCCGTTAGTGCACTGTTTAGGTAAGTTATTCACTATAACAGCCCGTTAGTGCACTGTTTAGGTAAGTTATTCATTAAACAGCCCGTTAGTGCACTGTTTAGGTGAGTTATTTACTAAAACAAGTTAGTGCACTGTTTAGGTAAACTTTTCACTATAACAGCCCGTTAGTGCACAGTTTAGGTAAGTTGTTCACTATTACAGCCCGTTAGAGCACTGTTTAGGTAAGCTTTTTACTAAAACAGCCCGTTAGTGCACTGTTTAGGTAAGTTATTCACTATAACAGCTCGTTAGTGCACTGTTTAGGTAAGTTATTCTTTAAAACAGCTCGTTAGTGCACTGTTTAGGTAAGTTATTCATTAAAACAGCTCGTTAGTGCACTGTTTAGGTAAGTTATTCACTATAACAGCTCGTTAGTGCACTGTTTAGGTGAGTAATTCACTTTAACAGCCTGTTAGTGCACTGTTTAGGTAAGTTATTCACTATAACAGCCCGTTAGTGCACTGTTTAGGTAAGTTATTCACTATAACAGCCCGTTAGTGCACTGTTTAGGTAAGTTATTCACTATAACAGCCCGTTAGTGCACTGTTTAGGTAAGTTATTCACTATAACAGCCCGTTAATGCACTGTTTAGGTAAGTTATTTATCAAAACAGCCCGTTAGTGCACTGTTTAGGTGAGTTATTCACTATAACAGCCTGTTAGTGCACTGTTTAGGTAAGTTATTCACTATAACAGCCCGTTAGTGCACTGTTTAGGTAAGTTATTCACTATAACAGCCTGTTAGTGCACTGTTTAGGTAAGTTATTCACTATATCAGCCTGTTAGTGCACTGTTTAGGTAAGTTATTCACTATAACAGCCCGTTAGTGCACTGTTTAGGTAAGTTATTCACTATAACAGCCCGTTAGTGCACTGTTTAGGTAAGTTATTCACTAAAACAAGTTAGTGCACTGTTTAGGTAAGTTATTCACTAAAACAAGTTAGTGCACTGTTTAGGTAAGTTATTTACTAAAATAAGTTAGTGCACTGTTTAGGTAAATTTTTCACTATAACAGTCCGTTAGTACACTGTTTAGATAAGTAGTGTAGTCAATTTAACATTGTTGTGTTCCGGCAGTTAAAGTGAGATAGCCAGATCCTCAGTGGTGAGGATTCACAGTTAAGGTCAGGTGATACACACAACGACTACAAAAATTAAAATCAAAAATGTATGAAACAGCTGATTTTTTTTCGCTATTTCAATGTTGGTCCCATAGTAAAAGTTGTTCAGTTTGATGGTCCGTATCTACCATATTCGGCATTAGGGGTATTTTTGTAACATGTTGTATATTATCTATCTATCAATAATATATGTCTATAATAATAATAAATGCTTGGACAATTTCACACAGCGCCATCTAGTTCCAAACTAAGCAAAGCTTGTAACATGGGTGCGAGACAACTGATATACTACTTATATACTTTTTAAATATATACGTATTATACATAGTAACACCCAGACCTGTCACAGAAAATAAATTAATCATTTCAATTTCTGTCCGGTCGGGAATCGAACCCAGGACCTCATGCGTGGTAGACCGGCATGTTGACCACTGTGCACCATTCAGGTCATCAGTAATAGATAGATAATATGTCGTATATATATATTATCTATCTATTTATTATCTATATTTATTATCTATCTATTATCTATATCTATTATCTATCTATTTATTATATATATATTTATTATCTATCTATCTAAATATCAATAAAAGAACCGTAATTGTTATAGAATGAACCGCGTGTCAGGGCGCATCCTCGTGGACGGCGTGTCCGCGGACGTGGCGGGGCTGCGCGCGTGGCGCTCCCGACTGTGCGCCCTGCCGCAGCGCCCCGCCATGTTCGCGGCCACGCTGCGGGACAACCTGGACCCGGCCCGCCACTACAGCGACGCGCAGATATACCACGCGCTGGATCAGGTATGTCGGTCATAGCGGCCCGCCATGTTCGCGGCCACGCTGCGGGACAACCTGGACCCGGCCCGCCACTACAGCGACGCGCAGATATACCACGCGCTGGATCAGGTATGTCGGTCATAGCGGCCCGCCATGTTCGCGGCCACGCTGCGGGACAACCTGGACCCGGCCCGCCACTACAGCGACGCGCAGATATACCACGCGCTGGATCAGGTATGTCGGTCATAGCGGCCCGCCATGTTCGCGGCCACGCTGCGGGACAACCTGGACCCGGCCCGCCACTACAGCGACGCGCAGATATACCACGCGCTGGATCAGGTATGTCGGTCATAGCGGCCCGCCATGTTCGCGGCCACGCTGCGGGACAACCTGGACCCGGCCCGCCACTACAGCGACGCGCAGATATACCACGCGCTGGATCAGGTATGTCGGTCATAGCGGCCCGCCATGTTCGCGGCCACGCTGCGGGACAACCTGGACCCGGCCCGCCACTACAGCGACGCGCAGATATACCACGCGCTGGATCAGGTATGTCGGTCATAGCGGCCCGCCATGTTCGCGGCCACGCTGCGGGACAACCTGGACCCGGCCCGCCACTACAGCGACGCGCAGATATACCACGCGCTGGATCAGGTATGTCGGTCATAGCGGCCCGCCATGTTCGCGGCCACGCTGCGGGACAACCTGGACCCGGCCCGCCACTACAGCGACGCGCAGATATACCACGCGCTGGATCAGGTATGTCGGTCATAGCGGCCCGCCATGTTCGCGGCCACGCTGCGGGACAACCTGGACCCGGCCCGCCACTACAGCGACGCGCAGATATACCACGCGCTGGATCAGGTATGTCGGTCATAGCGGCCCGCCATGTTCGCGGCCACGCTGCGGGACAACCTGGACCCGGCCCGCCACTACAGCGACGCGCAGATATACCACGCGCTGGATCAGGTATGTCGGTCATAGCGGCCCGCCATGTTCGCGGCCACGCTGCGGGACAACCTGGACCCGGCCCGCCACTACAGCGACGCGCAGATATACCACGCGCTGGATCAGGTATGTCGGTCATAGCGGCCCGCCATGTTCGCGGCCACGCTGCGGGACAACCTGGACCCGGCCCGCCACTACAGCGACGCGCAGATATACCACGCGCTGGATCAGGTATGTCGGTCATAGCGGCCCGCCATGTTCGCGGCCACGCTGCGGGACAACCTGGACCCGGCCCGCCACTACAGCGACGCGCAGATATACCACGCGCTGGATCAGGTATGTCGGTCATAGCGGCCCGCCATGTTCGCGGCCACGCTGCGGGACAACCTGGACCCGGCCCGCCACTACAGCGACGCGCAGATATACCACGCGCTGGATCAGGTATGTCGGTCATAGCGGCCCGCCATGTTCGCGGCCACGCTGCGGGACAACCTGGACCCGGCCCGCCACTACAGCGACGCGCAGATATACCACGCGCTGGATCAGGTATGTCGGTCATAGCGGCCCGCCATGTTCGCGGCCACGCTGCGGGACAACCTGGACCCGGCCCGCCACTACAGCGACGCGCAGATATACCACGCGCTGGATCAGGTATGTCGGTCATAGCGGCCCGCCATGTTCGCGGCCACGCTGCGGGACAACCTGGACCCGGCCCGCCACTACAGCGACGCGCAGATATACCACGCGCTGGATCAGGTATGTCGGTCATAGCGGCCCGCCATGTTCGCGGCCACGCTGCGGGACAACCTGGACCCGGCCCGCCACTACAGCGACGCGCAGATATACCACGCGCTGGATCAGGTATGTCGGTCATAGCGGCCCGCCATGTTCGCGGCCACGCTGCGGGACAACCTGGACCCGGCCCGCCACTACAGCGACGCGCAGATATACCACGCGCTGGATCAGGTATGTCGGTCATAGCGGCCCGCCATGTTCGCGGCCACGCTGCGGGACAACCTGGACCCGGCCCGCCACTACAGCGACGCGCAGATATACCACGCGCTGGATCAGGTATGTCGGTCATAGCGGCCCGCCATGTTCGCGGCCACGCTGCGGGACAACCTGGACCCGGCCCGCCACTACAGCGACGCGCAGATATACCACGCGCTGGATCAGGTATGTCGGTCATAGCGGCCCGCCATGTTCGCGGCCACGCTGCGGGACAACCTGGACCCGGCCCGCCACTACAGCGACGCGCAGATATACCACGCGCTGGATCAGGTATGTCGGTCATAGCGGCCCGCCATGTTCGCGGCCACGCTGCGGGACAACCTGGACCCGGCCCGCCACTACAGCGACGCGCAGATATACCACGCGCTGGATCAGGTATGTCGGTCATAGCGGCCCGCCATGTTCGCGGCCACGCTGCGGGACAACCTGGACCCGGCCCGCCACTACAGCGACGCGCAGATATACCACGCGCTGGATCAGGTATGTCGGTCATAGCGGCCCGCCATGTTCGCGGCCACGCTGCGGGACAACCTGGACCCGGCCCGCCACTACAGCGACGCGCAGATATACCACGCGCTGGATCAGGTATGTCGGTCATAGCGGCCCGCCATGTTCGCGGCCACGCTGCGGGACAACCTGGACCCGGCCCGCCACTACAGCGACGCGCAGATATACCACGCGCTGGATCAGGTATGTCGGTCATAGCGGCCCGCCATGTTCGCGGCCACGCTGCGGGACAACCTGGACCCGGCCCGCCACTACAGCGACGCGCAGATATACCATGCGTTGGATCAGGTATGTCGATATTAACGAGTTATAACGAATAACACATAATGGCTGATTTATACAATAAAACAAGAAAAAATAAATAGATTTAAACTGTAAACAACGACGGTAGAGCCAGCAACAAAAGTCCCTCAAAACTTTTTGTACCATAGTAAATTTTATCACCAAGTTAACACATAACTTTACTAAATAATGTTAGTAACTATTTTATCATTCTGTTTCTTAAGCGCTTTCGTTGCCCACAAACAACATACTGTTTGAAATTCCACAGGGTAGCAGTTTAGGACCCAAACTGTTTTATCTTTAAAATCTTTAAATTTACTTATGATGACTACCTACTACTGTAATTTGTTTTTTTAAAAATGCATTGTATTAATAATAATCATTATTTAACAATATTTTGTAATGATTAGCCGACAAAAACATTTGACAGAATCTAATATTTCGTTAAAGACAGCTGTTTCATAGACAAAACAACTTATTTAACGAGTATGTTACAGTCCATATGATTTCGCGGTTTTATAGTAAATACTTCAATCTTATTTTTTAACGACCGCCGTGGTCGAGTGGCTTTGTACACCGGTTTTCAAGGTGGCGCCATCTCTAAGGTCCCGGGTACGATCCCCGGTTGGGTCAATTTAGAAAACGAACTTTTCTATATTGGCTTAGGTCTGGGTGTATGTGATACCACCGTTGTCTCTGATTTCCATAACACAAGTGCTTTAGCTACTTACTTTGGAATCGGAGCAATGTATGTGATGTTGTCAAATATTTATTTATTTATTTACTTATATAAAAAAAATATACCGCTCCAAACAGGTGGAACTCCGTGAAATGGTGGCTAACCTCCCCGCCGGGTTAAACACTAAAGTAGGAGACGGGGGCGGGAACCTGTCCAGCGGACAGAGGCAGCTCGTTTGTATGGCGCGCGCTGCGCTGGCGGGCTGCAGGGTGTTGCTCTTGGATGAGGCCACGGCTAGCGTTGATACTACGTAAGTATACACACATACAGTATACGCACACACACACATACTCAGTATACGCACACACACATACACTCAGTATACGCACACACACACACACTCAGTATACGCGCACACGTACACTCGGTAACGCACACACACACACAGTATACACACACACAAGCACACAGTATACGCGCACACACACACACAGTATACGCGCACACGTACACTCGGTAACGCACACACACACAGTATACACACACACAAGCACACAGTATACGCGCACACACACACACACACAGTATACGCGCACACGTACACTCGGTAACGCACACACACACAGTATACACACACGCAAGCACACAGTATACGCGCACACAAATACACACACACTATACGTGCGCACACACACACACACACACACACACATACACACGCTAATACTAAGCCTGCGATTGTGATACGTAATCGCACTAACATAATGCACTATAGACTGCTACACACTTTTTATCCAATGACCCCCTTACTGATGAAGATCGTATAGCAGATGTATATTACACAATTGTTACTCTCTGTCAAACTATTTAAGTTTGACATTATAAAGAAAGGGACATCACTGTGTAACACTTGCTCTCACTCACATTCACACTCAATTATACACACTGACTGTTGCTATCATTCATCCTTAAACTGTCTCACACGCCCACAGATGTTAAATCTGTAGTTTGTTTTTTAAAAATAAATGATTATATATTTTGTCATTTTCCTCCACAGAACAGACAAGCATATTCAAACTACCATAAGGACCAAGTTCGCAGATTCAACAGTGTTGACCATAGCGCATAGACTCAACACAGTCATGGACTACGACCGAGTCATAGTCATGGATAAGTGAGTATAGTCATCATCAAAGTACTATAGAGACCCAATTTGCAGACCGACTATAGCGCATAGACTCAACACAATCATGGACTACGACCGAGTCATAGTCATGGATAAGTGAGTATAGTCATCATCAAAGAACTATAGAGACCCAATTTGCAGACCGACTATAGCGCATAGACTCAACACAGTCATGGACTACGACCGAGTCATAGTCATGGATAAGTGAGTATAGTCATCATCATAGTCATCATCAAAGTACTATAGAGACTCAATTTGCAGACCGACTATAGCGCATAGACTCGACACAGTCATGGACTACGACCAAGTCATAGTCATGGATAAGTGAGTATAGTCATCATCATAGTCATCATCAAAGTACTATAGAGACTCAATTTGCAGACCGACTATAGCGCATAGACTCAACACAGTCATGGACTACGACCAAGTCATAGTCATGGATAAGTGAGTATAGTCATCATTATAGTCATCATCAAAGTACTATAGAGACCCAATTTGCAGACCGACTATAGCGCATAGACTCAACACAGTCATGGACTACGACCGAGTCATAGTCATGGATAAGTGAGTATAGTCATCATCATAGTCATCATCAAAGTACTATAGAGACTCAATTTGCAGACCGACTATAGCGCATAGACTCGACACAGTCATGGACTACGACCAAGTCATAGTCATGGATAAGTGAGTATAGTCATCATCATAGTCATCATCAAAGTACTATAGAGACTCAATTTGCAGACCGACTATAGCGCATAGACTCAACACAGTCATGGACTACGACCAAGTCATAGTCATGGATAAGTGAGTATAGTCATCATTATAGTCATCATCAAAGTACTATAGAGACCCAATTTGCAGACCGACTATAGCGCATAGACTCAACACAGTCATGGACTACGACCGAGTCATAGTCATGGATAAGTGAGTATAGTCATCATCATAGTCATCATCAAAGTACTATAGAGACTCAATTTGCAGACCGACTATAGCGCATAGACTCGACACAGTCATGGACTACGACCAAGTCATAGTCATGGATAAGTGAGTATAGTCATCATCATAGTCATCATCAAAGTACTATAGAGACTCAATTTGCAGACCGACTATAGCGCATAGACTCAACACAGTCATGGACTACGACCAAGTCATAGTCATGGATAAGTGAGTATAGTCATCATTATAGTCATCATCAAAGTACTATAGAGACCCAATTTGCAGACCGACTATAGCGCATAGACTCAATACAGTCATGGACTACGACCGAGTCATAGTCATGGATAAGTGAGTATAGTCATCATCAAATAGGGACCCAATTTGCAGACCGACTATATTTGAGTCTATGCGCGACTCCGTTTTTCCGTGTCTTCCGAAGCACGGAGGAACTTGAGATAATACGTGTTTGGTCACCCATCACATGGCTGATCCTTGCGAAATTTGCTTAACTATCGCAAACGCAGGACCAAGCGCTAACCTGATGCTAAATATCTCAAAGATCTCCTGCCTATAGTCGATTTATCCTAACTTGTCCTATTTAGTAAACAACTTTTGTCAGTTGTCATATGTTTAATCGAATTTGAAAATATGTTCCCTTCTTCTTCTTTGTTTCGGCAATCTACTTTCCTCTTGGAAGTAATTTTTGCCAGTGTCAAGTGTTAATTAGTTCAGTGGTAGATATTGTTTCATTTTTCATTAGAATGCGGGTGCATCGCATTCCAATGCTGCTTGGAGCATTTGGCACCAAGTATATCAAGACAGTTTACTCGGTTAGTTCTGCCGAGGAAGCCACCACTTCAATAAAAGTCTCAGCTTCACACAACCAAGATCGCGCCTATTTCAATTATCCCACTTATTGTTCAGTTGCGTAGACACTTGTACCATATAACTGCACCAATTTTAAGACACAATATCCACTATGAATCAATTTGAAAATAATTAAAATAGACACCAAACCGAACTCGACAAAATGCCGCCAAAAACTCCATACAAAGATTACATTAAAAAACTTTAAATTGTCAAAAGCGCTAAGGTTACATTAAAAATAATTTAATATGGTGGTTAAGTATTCATAAATTTTCAAATTTTCCGCGCAATTTTCTTGTTTTTTTGTTTCATAAGAACCTTCTCCTGACAATAACAAACACAACAAAAAAAGAATTAGCGAAATCGGTCCAGCTGTTTACACGTGATGCTGTGACATAGGGAAATTGGGATTCATTTTTATATACAACATGTTACAAAAATATCCCTAATGCCGAATATGGTATATAGGGTCCATCAAACTGATCAACTTTTACTATGGGACCAACTCTGAAATCGCGAAAAAAAATTTAGCTGTTTCATACAAAAATTAAAATCGAAAATATCAAAATGTACGAAACAGCTGATTTTTTTTCGCGATTTCAGAGTTTGTCCCATAGTAAAAGTTGATCAGTTTGATGGACCCTATATACGATATTCAGCATTAGGGATATTTTTGTAACATGTTGTATACAACGTGTTAATGAACAAACTCAAAACCTCTTAGGTTGTGATTGTGCTCATGAACATGAACAACTTTTACCATGAGGCCAACTCTGCAACTCAACAAAAAAAAAACATCTTTTTCATACAAGTTGTCAATACCTACTCGACCAGAATGTATGGAACAGCTGATTTTCAGTTGTAGAGTTGGCTCCGTAGTAAAAGTTGTTCATGTTCATGAGCACAATCACCACCTAAGAGGTATTGCGTTTATTCATTAACACATTCTATATGGATTATTTCAATTATTAGTTGTGGCAAGATTGTTTACTAAATAAGACAAGTAAGGATGAACGGCTTTTTACTATTATTGTTTGATATTCTCAGAGGTCGAGTGGTTGAAACCGGTCACCCGTTCGAACTGCTGACGCAAACGAACCCAACCAAACCAGCTGAGTTACCGCAGAGGAGATCCCTACTGTCTAAGAGTTCGGTAAGTAAACTAGCAATGTTTTGTATCAATCTAAGTAAATATACAAACAGACAATTAAATATCCGCTATTCAACGAACCGTTTAATTACACCGTTAAGGGGCTGACATGAGCCAACTAGCGCCGCTAGTCGAGTTTATTTTATTTATTCTAAATAAGCCCAATTTCTTAAAAAAGGAATCAGTCAAGGTCTTGTGAATGACGTCTAATGTTTATTGAATAACGTTACAACATTACAAAATGCGTGCAATAGTTTAAATACGGGTTTGAAACAACAGTGGCCACTTAAAACGAAATCGCGTTTTAAACTATTTGAATGCCTTTTCAAACTGAGTAAAGTTATTCAATAAATATTAGACGTTATTAACAAAACTTTGACTTATTCCTTTTTTAATAAATTGGGTTTATTTAGAATAAATAAAATAAAATCGACTGGCGGCGCTAGTTGGCTCATGTCAGCCCCTTAAATGAAACTTTTTCTTCCTCAGCTAATTTCTGACACTTCTAAGACTTTCGCGCGTACAGTTCATTAGAAATAAAACACTTTTTACGGATTACAGTGCGCATATTATTTATTCAGGTGTTATTTTAGTATTATTTAGTTTGGATTTATTGAAAATTAAAAAGCCCGGCCTTTTAATAAACGGCCTTGAAGGCCGTACAATGCCAAATACACATTTTTGAGCAACGATTTCACACAGTTATTACTTGATGGATAAAGTAACCGAGTCAGTCAGTGGTTAGAGCATCGGATCAGACTTCCAAAGGTCGCAGGTTCGATTCCCGTCCGAGAATATGACCTGGTGCGATTCGAACTTGTCAGTAACTTACTACTGATGGGAATCGAACCCACTTTTTGCAATGGTTTTCTAGTAGGTATGCAATTTAAATTTTGTTTGTTTTTATCGCAGGCGCCTCTAGCGATACCGGAGAACTTCACATTCGAGTCCACAGACAAGCTAGACGACGACTCTGTCAAACTTGTCACGGACAGAACCAGGACCTATTCTAACAAGTAAGTTGTCATCTTCTTCATAATATTAGCCGTCTTATCAATAAAACACGGTCAAGAGCGAGTCGGACTCGCGCACCGAGGGTTCCGTCCTTTCCATCATCATTCTGAAAAAGTTTACTATTTAGAGACATCGTTTCATTTTCCTGTAATCTTTACATAAACTTCTATCACATAAAATAATTTCAGATTGCAATGTAAACTTCGGAGATAAGTCCTCCCACTTATCTCCAGAAACGGACTTTTTTACATTTTTCATCAAAAGTCGAAATCTATGCGGCCTCAAAAAATAAAAATAAATGTTTAAGAATGTGCAAGCAGCGCTCTTTCATATGATACCCCATATGCCCTAGTAGCCTCACTTCGAATTTTTAAGACCCCTTTCAGTCCCTGATGCAAAAAAAACAATATTTTTATTTCTCTCTTATTTGCAAAATAGTTAATGTCAAACTTGACACGGACAGAACGAGGACCTATTCTAACAAGTAAGTTGTCATCTTCAGTCTATTAATATTAGCCGTCTTATTAATAAAAAACAACGACTTGAGTAGTGAAGTGGTCAACATGCCGGTCTACCACACAAGAGGTTCCGGGTTGATATGACATATAATGACATAAAACAGTAATAATATGATAAATTATGTGTTTCATTAAGGAAATGGCTGATTGACAAGTCATTTAACTCAATAGTTTTTTTTATTTAATCCGTATTTGTCTGTTGAATACGTCTAAATGGCTTTAAGACTCTTTTTTAGGGTTCCGTACCAAAATAGTAAAAAGGAACCCTTATGGTGCGACTCAGTCTGTCTGTCTGTCACAGCTGGATATCTCGAGAACTAGAATAGAATAGAATAGAATATAATATATTTATTGCATTTCATGTGGTACTACTAATGCTATCAACTTGAAATTTGGAATAGTTTAGAAAACGTTTGCCCAACTATTTTGCCAATAAGAGAGAAATAAAAATAATTATATATTTTTTGCAACGGGAACTGAAAGGGGGTCCTAAAAATTCGAAGTGAGGCTATAAGACATAATATGGGGTATCATATGAAAGAGCGGTGCTTGCACATTCTCAAACATTTTTAGGCCGCATAGTTATTAAATTTAAATTTTTCGCATTCACAATGCTATTTTTATATTAAGATAAATAATATTAGAAAAAATACTAGAAAAATTCGACTCACCCGTAGCACCTCAGACGGGACTCGAACCCGTACCCTTGGGATTCCGCCCCAATGCACTGACCAATTATGCTATCGAGTCGCTAGTGGGAGCGGCGAAATTTTCTAGTACTTTTTATTTCTTCGCTGCAAGCCAGCGCAATTTCACCAATGTGAGGAAATACCCCCACATTCGAAAGAAACATCTTTCCAGATGTTTGACAATCCGCATAGTTTTCGACTTTTGATGAAAAATAAAATAGTGAATGCTAAAATCTCAAATTAAAAAAATTGCTTCGTTAAGGTCTGAAATGGAGCTAGAAACGAGCGGTATATTCAAAACATTGGTCGAACAAACCGGAAAGGAAACGGCTGCGTTACTGTACAAGATGGCGGAAGAGGTAAGATTTATAATTTTATAGAAAAATAAAAAAACACCACTATAATACCAAATAATATACTAGAAAAAATACGACTCGCACCAGATCATGTTCTCGGACGGGAATCGAACCCGCGACCTTTGGATATCCGGTCCAATGCTCTGACCGCTGAGCTACCGAGTCACTAGTGGGAACGTCGAATTTCTCCTACTATATCAACTCTTACGCTGCAAGCCAGCGCCATCTCACCAATGTACAAGGAATTACCTCGACATCAACTGAATACCTGAGTCCGAGAACATGATCTGGTGCGAGTCGTATTTTTTCTAGTATATTATTTGGTATTATATAAAATAGCATTGTGAATGCTTAAATCTCAAAATTTAAAAACACCACTATAGTCTATTCCAAAACTATTGAAAGCAAAGATAGATAGCCCTCTTGCTTTAAAATGTGACTAGTTGCTGTTTATCGTTTAAATAAATAATTAAAAAGACTTTTATTGATCTCTCACACAAAGTAAATACAAGACATTATCGTAATCATAGACTTAATTATATCGTAACTTACAGTTAAACATGTACTTAGAGTAATTACTTAGTTTACTTATACAAGGTGTTACAAAAGTACCCCTAATGCCGAATATGGTATACAGGGACCATCAAACTAAACAACATTTACTATGGGACCAACTCTGAAATCGCGAAAAAAAAATCAGCTGTTTCATACATTTTCATATTTTCGATTTTAATTTTTGTATGAAACAGATGTTTTTTTTTTCGCGATTTCATAGTTGGTCCCATAATAAAAGTTGTTCAGTTTGATGGTTCCTATCTACCATATTCGGCATTAGGGGTATTTTTGTAACACCTTGTATAATAAAAGTATTTTTTTAACAGTTTTTCAACTTAAAATCCGATGTGCAGAATTAAATTTATATTATTCTTTATTTTTCATTTTAATTTAGATCGGTGCTATTAAATATTAAAAAAAAACATAACAAACAAATGATATAGTTGTTCTATGTCACGAAGTCCGTTTTGCTATGAGTGTTGTTACACATTGTATTAGTGTGCGTAATACGAGAGCGTGCAGACGCACACTACAACAATGTGCATGCGCACGAATAACACATTCATGGCAAAACGGACTTCGTGAGATAGAACAACTATACCAATAACAAAAACTGTCTTTTCCAGAGTTATAACAAAATGTTGCAGAAGAAGAATGCTTAATAAAGTTACATTGAGATTACACAACTTATACACAACTATAAACGCTAGAACGCAATCGATCGACAAATACAAAAGCGTATGATTCGATCGACGCGACAACGAATTCATATCGTATGAGGATTAGTGGCCACCTCTGGTGTTAGAGTATATCAAGCCGCGTGTAAGGGCTCCGACTTGGCAACGACTGTCATCAGATGACAACAGCCGGGACCGACGGTTCAACGTGCCCTCCGAAGCACGGAAGTGCTCATTTGTAATGCCACTTAACGGTCACCCATCCGACACCTGGCCGGACCGAGCGTTGCTTAACAAACGTGATCGAGTACGATCAGTCTGTCAAGCTCCAACATGAGCGCTTGCGAACGACAGCGAATTGAACCAGGGTTAAGTAATAATGTGGCAACCCTAAAAATCCTAATTAAGAGAAATTTTGTTTAATTGTTGCATTTTTCCTGACTTTGAATAGACCTGCCATAAGAACTGAAGTAGTAGTTTTAATTCGAGTCAGTAAAGACATTTAGAACGCCAGATATGTATCAGTAGTGGCCGATTGCTCATACCATATTGGTGTGTCTTCACCAAGTCGCATCAACTTTCAATCTACTTGCGTCAGACGCATGCAATATTGCTTCCAAACCGTGCCCTTTCCCTTCCAACTTACTATCTACTTGCGTCAGACGCATGCAATATTGCTTCCAAACCGTGCCCTTTCCCTTTCAACTTACAATCTACTTGCGTCAGACGCTTGCAATATTGCTTCCAAACCGTGCCCTTTCTCTTTCAACTTACAATCTACTTGCGTCAGACGCATGCAATATTGCTTCCAAACCGTGCCCTTTCCCTTTCAACTTACAATATACTTGCGTCAGACGCTTGCAATATTGCTTCCAAACCGTGCCCTTTCCCTTTCAACTTACAGTCTACTTGCGTCAGACGCATGCAATATTGCTTCCAAACCGTGCCCTTTCCCTTTCAACTTTCAATCTACTTGAGTCAGATGCAATATTGCTCCCAAACCGTGCCCTTTCCCTTCCAACTTACAATCTACTTGCGTCACGTGCCCTTTCCCTTTCAACGTACAATCTACTTGCCTCAGACGCATGCTATATTGCCTCCAAACCGTGCGCCTTTCAACTTTCTGCCATACATCTTTGACGTTTTTTTAGAAGATAAGACATGCGCTTTTGTATGACCTGAAGAAAGCGCAAGCGATAAGCGAAAGCGCACGGTCAAGTGCGCTATGGAATGCTTTGAAGTATGCGTCAGATGAAAATGAAACGGAACGGAAAAGCAATCGTATGAAGACACACTTTAAATGTCAATTTACTGACTCGAATGAAAAAATATACTTTAGATTTTATAATATCTGTATGTTTATTGGTTTACATTATTATTGTATTATTATAAAAACTTAAATGAGTTTTGATTGAGTCAGGCATTACTTGGCGGATGTCCCAAACCATTGTGAAAAGAGAAATATATGTAGCTCACTCCCGCAAAAAAAAAAAAAAAAATGAAGCTACATATATTTCTCTTTTCACAATTAAATGAGTTATATAGTATTTAGCACTGACGATCGAATTCGACTAATCTCACTCTTGATAGTTGCAAATAAACCGGTTATAAACCACATTATGGCTTAAAACCACGACCATAATAATATACAACATGTTGCAAAAATACCCCTAATGCCGAATATGGTATATAGGGACCATCAAACTGAACAACTTTTACTATGGGACCAACTCTGAAATCGCGAAAAAAAATCAGCTGTTTCATACATTTTGATATTTTCGATTTTAATTTTTGTATGAAACAGTCTAATAGTAAAAGTTGTTCAATTTGATGGTCCCTTTATACCATATTCGGCATTAGGGGTATTTTTGTAACATGTTGTATATGAATAATTTTCAGTACATTAACGAAATAATTCTTTAAAAATAAAGATAAAGAGGTCAAGTGATATAAATTGATCCCTACTTTATTTTTTAAATATTATTATGTATTATTTCATTATTTTACTGAAAACGTGGTCAAGGGTGGTGGTTTTAAACCATATTCTGCCTTTCTATTGTCTAATTTCAAAATCTATCGCAATCGCTTTCAGGATGAAACATATTGAGCTTCTTTTTGGCACAAATAAAAACTTACCAAAGAAATGCAGCAATGTGTGAGATCCAACTGTCAAATGAAAGCGATTGCGATAGATTTTTAAATTAGACAATTAGCCCCCTGGTTTAAACCGGTTTATTTGCAACTGTACTCTAGACATCGATTTATGAGATCGACATCTTTACAGTCTATCTTTTTTTTACATTTTATATTCGCAATGTAATAACCCACAATACGTAAAAAGCCTCCCTTGCCATGAAATACGTAATTTTCTTGTGTTCATACTGATTATGATAAAAAAAATAGTTAAAATTAATCAAACCAGTAAAAAAAATATAGACTACTGTGAATGTTTTTATTTTACGTTATGTAAAAATTGCCAGTAATTAATAAATGTACTACCATTCCTATATTTACTAATAATTCATAGATATATGAAGATATACAGGTATACTTTAAATTAGTTATTTATTTTACGTACAGAATAGTACTTCATTTTGAATTGATTCTAAGCATGTTTATTTTTTAAATTAGAAATTCACTTTTTATCAATAATTATTTAGTTCTATTACGCATGGTGTTACTTAAATTTAGAAAAAAAATATGATCAACCTTAAATATAACTTAATCTCAAAATTACATTTTGTAAATTCGTAAAACGACTTTCTCAAATTGTTACATTCTCATCATAAACTATTTATTACCCCTTTACTAATAAAGATTGTATAGCAGATGTATAGGTACACAATGGTTACTCTCTGTCCAACTATTTAAGTTGGACATTAAAAAGAAAGGGAGTAGGGCACTTATTGTATATCACATTCCCGCTAAAAGACGATAGGGGACCAATTCTCAATTCAATTCAATTCTTCTAGTGTTATTATGCGGAGAGACGAAGAGCTTGGTCCAAGAAAACAAGGGCTGACATTCAGGCTTTCGTCACTATTCAGTTGCGCGACTTTATAGTAACAAGCAAATTATTAAAACTATTATTGTATATCACATTTCCACTTAAAGACAATAACTGATCAATTCTCACTTCAATTCGATTCTTCTAATGTTATTATTCGGAATGACTAAGAGCTTGGTCCAAGAAACCAAGGGCTGACATTCAGGCTTACGTCACTACCCAGTTGCGCGACTTTATAGTAACAAGCAAATTATTAAAACTATTACCTCCTTATTAATAAACGAAAAGTAAGTTTACACCCGGTATAACCAAAAATATTGCTAAGTAATATTACTTCTTACGTTTGACGTCTCAAAGCCTTATATTCCTAAGCAAACTTTTTAGTTAGACTAGTTGTAAACTTACTCTTCGTTTATTAATAAGGAGGTTATTGTATATCACATTTCCACTTAAAGACGATAACTGATCAATTCTCACTTCAATTCAATTCTTCTAATGTTATTATTCGGAATGACTAAGAGCTTGGTCCAAGAAAACGCCACTATCATAACAAGCAAAGAATGTAGGATTTTTTTCTGTCACACTCATTACAAAATTATAATGCATTTCAATTGTGATTAGTTTCTCTTAGCAAATGGAACAGTTTAAGTTAAAGATGAATTAACGTAATTTTTAATACCGATAACGGAGATGACGTAAGCAAGTGTTACCTACGTCACTTCCTTTGTTTCGGAATGCTATACCTGGCGCAGTTAATTGTACAGTCAACGCTACGCTAGGCTTCCACGAGAGCGTAATCATATTCAATCAATTTTACACTTAAATGCGAAGATATTGAGGTTCAAAATAAATTCCTGATTTTTTGGCAGTTTTGTATAACCTAACTTGATGCTGACTGTACCTACTACGACTAAAAGAATGTGTAATTTTCGGTGTGTGATATTTTGAGAGTGTAACATTTTGTGAAAAGTCATTTTCCGAATACAACATAATACAGGCAGGCGGAAGACAGTGTACTTAAAAATTTATTCCAAATCTACAGGCAAGAAAAATATTTTTTACAAAAATTTTACATGATTACATATGTTGTTTTTACACGATGTTGTTGTTATTTGTAATTTTACCGACTCTTTAACCGACTCTCCAAAAGTGAAGGTTTTGAATTCAATACGATGTGTGATAGAGATAGCGGTAAAGAATGGGTTAAACCCGTAATGTTACTAAAAGTATCAAGTCTTAAAAGGCTTATAAATCGCACGCGACGAGAATGGGATGGAACTTTGTCAATGCAAATCAAAGAAAATTGACTAATTAGTTAATTTTAATTTGATTAATCAACTAATTGTTTACTTGTTATCTTACTTGAATTTGCTGCAGCAAAAGTTCCCTCACCTCGGATGTGTGACACCGAGTTTTTGGATATCCCTGTGGCTGTCCGGCGAACACACGCGTCTCAGTTTGACATGGTTCCATCCCATTCTATGATTATACATTATATTACTTATCAATTTATTACTTAGTTGTAATGCTTAGGTCAATTGTATTTTAACTTGAAAAGTTACTTATTTATTATTTAAGTACTTACTTAAAAGTTTTTTTTTATTCCAAGCTTATTATCTTTGATTAGTAGAGATGTGTGGAAGCAATGCAAGTGAACTTAAATTGGGTACTTACTTATAAAGTAATTTAACCTCTAGTTAGCATATCAGCCATATTTAAGGGGCTGACATGAGCCAACTAGCGCCGCTAGTCGATTTTATTTTATTTATTCTAAATAAGCCCAATTTCTTAAAAAAGGAATCAGTCAAGGTCTTGTGAATGACGTCTAATGTTTATTGAATAACTTTACAACATTACAAAATGCGTGCAATAGTTTAAAAACTGGTTTGAACCAACAGTGGCCACTTTTAGCAAAATCGCGTTTAAAACTGTTTGAATGCCTTTTCAAACTGTAAAGTTATTCAATAAATATTAGACATTATTAACAAAACCTTGACTGATTCCATTTTAAGAAATTGGGCTTATTTAGAATAAATAAAATAAAATCGACTGCCGGCGCTAGTTGGCTTAATAACCAACCGTTAAAAGCCGTAGAACAAATGTTATTTATGATGTTAGTAATCCACTCCTGCGCAGTTGTTGGTGATTTACAAATAACCCTGTATATTAATAAAATTAATAAATTTTTCACTTACAATTTGTCAAAATACTATAGTGCCCTCATGGCTGGTACACACGACGGCACTTCAGACTATACATGTTGACCTTGAGACCGCCTTTAGCGATTAGTAATAAAAGCTGTTTTCGCAGTTTAAGGCCAGTATATTCGAAAAACTCTGTCTTTTTCTATACGGGTAAAGAGTAATAAAAATAACTTCAATTTTTATTTTTTTTGTTGTTATTTTGAGCATAAAGTCACTTTTTGACAAAGTAACCGTTGAATATTCCTCTATGTGTAATTACCTATTTTTAACCGACTTCAAAAAAAGGAGGAGGTTCTATGTTCGTCTGTTTTTCTATATATTATTCGTGAGTTAGAGATGAATAAACTAAGTATTATCAAAAAAATACAAAAATAATCAAAATTTTCTTTGTCTGCATATTTTTATAGTCGAGTGAAGATACGAATATCGTGTTTTTACCCGTAAAATAATCAAGATAGTTAATGAAACTACAAGATATATTTTTATCTGCTCAAAATAAAGAACATTTAATTGTTCACCTTTCAATCAAAACTAGATTAATTTCGATAATTTCGAATATACTGGCGTTAACTGTAACCTGACGTGCTGTCGTGTGTACATCAAGGGCTGATTCCATTCAGCAGTTATTGTTACGCTTTCCAATTTTTAAGCAAAATGTAAAAATGTTGTCACAAGAGCTCTTTAGTAAATTGGACCCACACCAAATTGGACCCCCGGAATGAGTTGACATGCCCCCTGATTATGTAACTTTGTTGCAATCAACTCTGACAGAAATCGCAGTTACATTGCTGCTTTAGAAAGAACCAATGTGACAACTGTCTTACTTAAAGCAGCAATGTAACTGCGGTTTCAATCGAGAATTGTTAGCAACAGAGTTACGTAATCAGCCCCTTGGGCCCTATTTCACAGACGTGACAATTGTAAATTACAATGACAATTTGATGTACGTTGCAATGTGTGTGAGTAGTTTGATCAGTATATTTTCTAGTTTCAAATTGGCTGACGCCATGGACACCAAATTGTCATTGTCATTTACAATTGTCACGTCTGTGAAATAGGGTTTCGGCCCCTTTTAATAACGTGACAATTTGTCAATTGTCATAACAAGTTGCAAATCTTTTTTTACGTTGCAGTGTAGCTATGAGTAGTTTGTTCTATTTTCAAATTGGTTGACGCAATGGATATACAATTGTCATGACAGGTGACAAATTGTCACGTTTATTAAATAGGGCCCTGTATTTATATGATAATATAGTGCTTGATACTTATTATTAAAAGCTATTGTTTGATACTTATTAACACAGAAAAGTAATTTGTGATGACAGACTTAAGTCCGTTTTTTTTCTTTTAATAATGCCTGAAGTTTTACCGCAATCACGACAACGTAAAAAATAAACCAATGATGTGTGCTTATAATGTGGTGCTATTGATATGATTAATAATAAATATAATTTTAACATGATTTTATTAATAGTCCGGCGAACAGTGAGATTCCCACACAGATGTAATACTAAAACGATTTACAATTCAAGCATAATCGGCTCCTCTTGTGATGTTATTCGGATTAAGACAGTATTTGTCTAGGTTTCTATTAAATAAAAAAGCCAAAATACTAACCCAATTTAAAATAAATGCCAATTACATTTTTTGCATACCTACCTGTAAATCGTATTAGTTTTTATTTGGTTTGGTATTTTTTATTTTTGAATGAATAGAACCCCAGACAAATACTGTTTTAATCCGAATAACATCACAAGAAGAGTTAATTATTCTCAAATAGCAAATTATTTTGGCATTACGTTTGTATGGGAAGCTCACTGTTCGCCGGACTCTTAATATAAAACGTCGCATAGCAACTAATCTGGAACAGGCCATCCCATTTGTGGATTGATAATTAATTCTGACCGTTAATGATTAATATGATAATATTATGTAATTATGAACCTCAACATATTTTATTAAAAGGATAAGGTAATTAACATTGCAGTTTTAAAAAAAACATTGCAGAATGCACATAAGTGCTAAAATGTTATAGAAAGGCCATCTTTGGGCTGTTAATTGTCAATTGTGTGATGTTCAAACCGCCTTAAGTGATTTAACTGCCTTTGTTGTTTTTTCCCACTTGTTCTACTGATCAGTTCTACCGTAGAACTAATGAGACATTTTTTTGACGACCTCCGTGGTCGAGTAGATTTGTACACTGGTTTTCAAAGTGACGCGTTCTCTGAGGTCCCGGGTTCGATCCCCGGTTGGGTCAATTTAGAAAAACGGAACTTTTCCATATTGACTCAGGTCTGGGTGTTTGTGATACCACCGCTGTCTCTGGTTTCCATAGCACAAGTGCTTTAGCTACTTACTTTGGAATCGGAGCAATGTATGTGATGTTGTCAACAAATATCATTGGTTGTCAAATATTTATTTATTTATTTTTCTCATTAGTCCTACCACAAAGTACTAAATCGTAGCACTAATGAGAAAAAATAACTACCATTAGTTCTACGGTAGAACTGCCCAGTAGAACAAGTCAGAAAAACAAAACCCTATGTTCACTTAAGTATAAGTTTTAGAATACGGGTTAGTTGAACTCCACTTGTCAGCACGGAATAACATTTTTATGCTCTGTCCTCTTCTTACACTAAGGATCGTCGTTTGCTAGAGTGAGATAGCCGAGCGCATCGCCGATGCTGCCGCGTGCGATACTACTCACGCTGTCTTTCTCGCTCTTGCAAATGACGGGTCCTCGCAGTGATAGAAGAGCATGAAAAAATGATATTCCGTGGTGACAAGTGGGGTTAAACCGTTATAAATAATGTGGATGAATACCTATTCGAATAATACTTACATACCTAATAGGAGATGTGTGAAAAAATTGATAAAATCATCTTTTACATTCGTATTAATTTACGCTTAAAATATCGTTTTTTTTTTTATAATGTTGCCATAAAAACATAAATGACAAGAATACAACTCTCGTTATTTTCTACTCTTTAAAAATAGAAAACTATCTGTACCCATAGCACGAACGTCTATCGAGAAAAAATACGTGCGTATCTATGAAAAATTTTTGGCGATAGATGGCGCTGTACAAATTGCCCATACAAAATTACTGTATCGAATGTTTTACGCTAGTTATTTTTTTCGATAGCTGTTCGTGCTAAGGGTACAGAGCAATATACAATTTTATTCCGTTAGTATTCTGATTTTTTCACACATCTGCAATTACCACGTAAATGTGATATACAATGCAAATACCGACCAGTATTTATTTAATAATTTCCACTTGAATGTATGTAATTAGAGAATTTAGTTTAAATATTTTAATCTTCTATGTAAATTATTATTGCATATACATTGTAAATTCTAATTTAAATTGTGTAGTTTCATTTACTAACTTCCGAGTGAGACTTTTTCAAATCCACAGCGGGATAGTACTTGTTGGCCTTTACCTCACCTGCGGCGGTCAGTGTTGCCAACTGCTAGCTTTACCCAGTTGCTAGATATTTCTCATGGGCATTTTTTGCCCCAAAAAGTTGCTAGACTAGCTAAATGTTACAGTCCCAAACCCTGTTCTCGCTACCGTAACCTATCGGATAACTGCTCACAATCAATGCGAGTGAAAGAGAGAAAATAATTCCTTTAATATTATAATCCAAAAAGTAAAACGTTTTACTCATTTTTCCACTCATCATTAATTAATCACTAAAATAATTACACAATAATAAAAAACTCGATCAGAAATCCACGCGCACAGTTCTACACAACTAGCCTTAGAGCTTAATGCTCTAAGCAACTAGCATTATGCTATGCGAGCATCTACGCGAGTTTGCCGACGCTACGGCCGACGAACCGTGCACGTCTCAGTTCCAAAAGGTAGCATCCCATTCTCAGATTATACCTATTTTATTAATCCTAAGATAATGGTGAGAAAGAAGACTTCAAAATTGGGCAGAACAAGAAGGATTGTAACGTGAAAAGGAAGAAGGAAAGTAGGTAAGTACACAATGCGATGCGATGATGAAATTGACAATGGACAGTGATCCGCTGCAACTTCACTCGAGGAGAATGCATGGCAAAGAGAGAGAGAGAGAGAGAGTCGTTTTGTGCTGCAAGCGCTTTGCAGTTGGAACTTGGAAATGCTAATTTTTATTTAATTTTAGCACAGCTGCACTCATATCATACCAACGCAGAAGAATCACAACCATCGAAAATTTTTGTATGATCAATGATCACAAACAACACTCTATTTTGAAGTGAAAGTAATGCCAGGCAAAAATAATTAATCCCACTTTTAGGGTAATATACAGAGTCTTTGGTTTTGTACTAGCGATAATTTTAAGGCATGAAATACACCTAATTTTATCGACAAAAAAATTCAAATCTCCTCTCCTGTTGGAAAGACCGCTTTTCAATTTAATTTTTTAGTTTAGATGGCCCTGCCGAAAATATAATTTCTCCGGATCTAGAAGTCCTACAGTTATAAAAAATACTATTTGAAACCTAATAATACTTAACAAGTAAAAAATGTTTTTGTAAACTTTCAGCTTTAATACGTCCTAAAAAATTACTAAAGCTTTTAATCCGAAATCTGTGTGTTTTTAGTTTTCGTTTTTTTTATTCTAATACACAAGGATATTATCTACAAAATGACATCAAAAACATTTCTCTGAGATGTACATTCGAGAGTTATTAAAGTGAAAAATTATACATTTTTGGAATAAGCTCATCAAAGCCTTTAATTTGATGCCCATCTTTTAATAATTGCAGATTTAGTTAAATTTTATTAGAAAATGGCGTCTTGCCACAGTCATCATATTGAATTTTTCCAAAAATAATACAGCCAGTGTCACTCGGAATGATTAAAAATTCTAATACCCATACACCCAAATCCGTTATGACATTTAGTAGTTATGGAGGAATAAAGAAACTCGCATACCCACATACAAAGATACATGAACCTTGAACACATTACACTCTCTATATTTTGGGCGTGTAAAACAAAACAAATACACATTAATGTCCTAGTTTTTGAGATATGTGTGATGTTATACAAAATACAAACCACTATAGTACTTTACTTTATCCTTTTGTTGTGGAATGAGGAAAAGCTATCTTTCTCGAACGACACTCGACAGGATACTCACAGTAATTACGCTCCTAAGCATGCGGGTCTATCGGCTAAAAACAATGAAGTTAATGTTAACTATGTTTTGACAAATGTATACATTGCTACTTCATTTTGGCACATTGATACTTCGTTTTGGCACCAATAAAAACTTATCAAAGAAAAGTAGCAATGTATCACATCCATCTGTCAAATCAGAGCGATACGTTAGCAATGAAAGTTAGTCGAAAAAGCCCATGGTCGCTGTGAACCCAAGATGGCGCTGCGCTGGTAATGACGTCATGAGTGACGTCACGCTAGATATTGTAAGCGCGCTAATGTGCATGCGGACCGGTTGTTATCGCCATAATATCGATAATTATAGCTATGCGGACCGCAGGTGTGAATTATACCAGAGTTATAAATAGGGAAAATTTACTACATCATGGCAACACCGTACGTACGAGTAGAAAAATTAAAAAACGAAGTTGATTGACTCCGTGTGAGTTAGTCTGTGAGTGTGGAAAGCATATTTCTGCGGATTATTGCGATTTTTCTTTCTTATTTTCTCTTGAGAAACTTCAGAAATTAGTGCTGTTGATGGATTATTGTGTTTAAAAGTTTATTGTGCAGCAAGGACGAGATGATTATAGAAAATCCAGATGCTTTTAAATCTTGGTTGACGTCCATATTGGATCCACTGTGAGTACTTTCGTAGCCATTTTTTACTTTTATTTACATTTACAAGAAAAAAAATTGCTTGAAACGTGGCCTTTACTATCATTTTCATAGAATTCCAATGGTTTTCACTGATTTAATGAGCTTTTACCCGACTGTTAAATGCATTTTATTGATGGTGTCTCGTTACCCATTTCTCAATGTCATTGATTAGATTTCACATGGTTGTTATTTCTAGTAAAAATACTAAATTCGTTCCATTCACAGCAATTTCTGTAATAAGGGCCACTATTTAATTATAGAAATGTTCGAATTACTCGCTTATTGCCACATTTATCTTGTTACTATACACTATTACAGCTTAGTCTCAGCTCAGTTGGTAACCTAACTGCGAAGCCATTTCATAAATAGACTAAAAACCTATGTATTTGTCTATTCATACTGTTGTCAAGTATTCTATAATTATTACGAGGTTGAGGTTGATATAAAAGCCACTACTCACAATTCAATTTCACATTCAACCTGTTTATTAAATTAGTTGTGGTTGAGATTGACTGTACCTACTGAAGATAGACTTCAACTTGCCTGACGAATCACTATGCGATATGCAAACATATTAAAAAAAATTGTTAATGATCATAACTAATACTATAAATTAATTGCAAATATGAATGTCATTGTTTGTTATGTGAGTTTGATTGCTATGTTATTTTAAAATGCAAAGCATAATAAATTTTCATTTATTAGTTATGCTTTCACATTTTAATTACTACTCAACTGTTCATCAGGAACTTTTGCATACAAATCGTCAGGGTTACAGAAAAAAACATAGGGGACCTTTCAATCAGAAAAAAGTACTTTAGAAAATAACAGACAGACAACCAAAACAGACAAAGTTGCTGGTAGCCACTATTATTGAGTAAACAGAGAATCTATTATTTGTAAATCACAAACAGTGCAACTCCAAGGTGGCCATCTAGTCTGTTTACTAAATATAGATCGAGCTGTCAGAATTAGTAATTTTGTGGAGGTGGAATACATAAACAGACGGTTATGACTCAGTGGGGGATTCCTTGAGGTGAAAATAACCACTGTGATGTAATCTGCTTTTTCTCCTATACAATTAGTAAACAAGTTTGTTTCAGCCTACTTTTTTTATTTGAGATTTTAGCATTCAAAATGCTATTTTTTACAATTTCTTGTCTATAAAAACAAGTGTATACATTACTAATTCACAATGAGATTAAATTGACAATAGACAGTGATCGCTGCAACTTCACTTAGAAAAGTACGGCAGAGAGAAAATTTTACCGATTAAAATATGTCGTTTTGCACAGCAAGCTCTCTAAAGTTGCCGCAGATCACTGTCTATTGTCAATTTAATCGCATTGTACTTCAAGGCACTTGCTCTTGTAATACACAAACTTGTTGTATTACAAAGTGAGATTTGGGTGAAACTAATTGTAATTAATGGAATTGAAATCATCATACCATTCATACCTTCACCAGTTCAACTTTAGAAATTAAACTTGGATAGAGTTTGTCATAAGGTTGGAATTATTATTGGATTTGGGAGTTAGGTCTGCTGTGCCAACTGCAAATAATATTGTTTTGTGTCATTAAAAACGAAACCTTTAAACGATTACTCTGTTATTTAATTTACTTCCTTTATCTAAAATTCTAAATTAAGATTACGCTATCAGTCAAAGATAAGTGTGTAATGAAATATAATAAAAATACAATTATGATAAGACAGTTATGTCACTATTATAGAGTATTTGTAATACTATGTTACATTATTGTTATTGCACATTTTGTGATATGATAGTTTATTTTTTAGGGCTTCTAAAATATTTTATAAGAGTAAAGAAGTAAAAAATATTATACAAATATTTCATTGATTAGTTTTGGTACACAGATAATTTATAGCCTGGTAGACACCTCACAGCTCAGACTATACATGTTGACCTTGAGACCTTGAGGCCTTTATGTCCTACGTAATAAAAGCTGTTTTCTCAGTTTAACGGTATAACCTGATGTGCTGCCGTGTGTACATAGAATACTTTTATCCTGAATTTTTTTAATGTCTACGTGGACGAAGTGGCTAGCAGAAGCCAGTTGCCAGCCAATGAAGAAATAAGTGTACAAAAAATTTAATTCTAAGTTACCCTACCACCAAACTGTGTCAAAACTAGGTGTCTTTGGTTTCACATTAATTAAGTAATAACTTTACACTTCCAATGTCATTTTTAAATATCTTTTACAATTTTCTGTAATATGTATACAAAAGAGTATACATGTAATAGAAATTGACATACAATAAAAATGTTAACAAGCGAAAGCCCGCAACTTCATCTGCATGGTCAGTTATTTCTCTAACCAGCAGGAACAGTACTTTTTCCTGGATGAAAAGTACCCTGTCCTTTTCTGTACCCCTGACAATGTGTATGCAAAATTTAATGATGATGGGTTGAAATAGTTAATGAAATAATAAACAAACAAACTTACTTCGACGACCTCCGTGGTCGAGTGGCTTTGTACACCGGTTTTCAAGGTGTCGCCATCTCTGAGGTCCCGGGTTCGATCCCCGGTTGGGTCAATTTAGAAAATGAACTTTTCTATACTGGCTCAGGTCTGGGTGTTTGTGATACCACTGTTGTCTCTGATTTCCATAACACAAGTGCTTTAGCTACTTACTTTGGAATCAGAGCAATGAATGTGATGTTGTCAAATATTTACATTTACTTTCCAATTTATATTACTAAGGATTTGTTACAGATGTGATGCAGACCCAGCGGCTTTAGCCAAGTATGTGTACGCACTAGTCAAGAAGGACAAACCACTGGACGAGCTAAGGGAAGGAATGCTGGACCAGCTCGACGTGTTCCTGCAACATGGTACGATGTCGTTTACATTGCATCATAAAACAGACCTCTTAAAAATGAGATACAATAGATATTCCATTGATGGAGTCTCGTCCATCCATCCGGCCGCATTCGGCTGCTCGGGCATTGATTGATTTATTTATTTATCTCAATGTGAACTTACAGCTAAACCAAAACATTCACATTGAGCAATTTACTTAGGTAAAAATATAATTTGATGAATTAATATGAGAAATATTTCATTCATTCAAGAATGGTTTCATGGATTTAAAAAAAAACTGCTTATCTAGTGTGTAGCCATTACAATGTCCTCATGGCTGGCGCTTAAGCCTTTGTTTATTAAGGATAAGGAGATGGGCCATAACCCATCAAGAGGACTCGCACCAGATCATGTTCTCGGACGGGAATCGAACCCGCGACCTTTGGATATCCGGTCCAATGCTCTGACCGCTGAGCTACCGTGTCACTAGTGAGAACGTCAAATTTCATCTGAACACTGAACAACGTTCAGTTGAATGTCGAGGTAATAATTCCTTCTACATTGGTGAGATGGCGCTGGCTTGCAGCGTAAGAGTTGATACACTCGAAGAAATTCGACGTTCTCACTAGTGACTCGGTAGCTCAGCGGTCAGAGCATTGGACCGAATATCCAAAGGTCGCGGGTTCGATTCCCGTCCGAGAACATGATCTGGTGCGAGTCCTATTTTTTCTAGTATATTATTTAGTATTATATAAAAATAGCATTGTGAATGCTAAAGTCTCAAAATTTAAAAAAACCATCAAGAGGGTTAATGCCGATTGGTGCAAAATTGTACCCGAGCCGGACATGATTGGCTTTTTGACCTCCTGTCCGGCCAAATGTCCGGATGCAGTCAAGCGTTCGGTTATTGTTAGGCTTTTGTGTGGCTGCGATTCGTAAGTCGAGCGCAAGGAATGACATTTATGACCTCTTCTTTCCAAGCAGTTTTCTGACTACCTAACCAACAATCTCTGTTATTTTCTATACAACAAGAAAGAGAGGTCACTACAGCAATTTATAAACTTGGCAGGTTTTAAGAGCTTGTACGAGTAATAAGGCGTCTGGATTTCATTAATCCCTTTCATTTGTTCTTAGAAACCAAGCCATTTGTAGACATGCTGTTCAAGTCCCTTGAGAGCCAAGACTACCTGCTGGCCGCTGCTGCTGTTGAGAAGCAGCCCTCGCCGCCGCCAGAACCGGCGGTGGACAATGAGCAGGAAACTAATAACCATGGTGAGTCTGTCGCATCAACTATACAGCATATTACAAAAATACCCGTAATGCCGAATATGGTATATAGGGACCATCATACTGAACAACTTTTACTGTGGGACCAACTCTCAAATCGCAAAAAAAAATATCATCTGTTTCATACAAAAATTAAAATCGAAAATATCAAAATGTATGAAACAGCTGATATTTTTTTCGCAATTTGAGAGTTAATCCTATAGTAAAAATTTATCAGTTTGATGGTCCCTATATACCATATTCGGCATTAGGGGCATTTTTGTCACATGTTGTATAGCTTAATCAGTCGTTCAATGAACAGCCTAGCCTTTTCATTTATCGGCGCCGTTCAATCAGCGGCCTAACAATATCGAGCTATCTAATTAGATGGCTAGAAAAATTACTTAGTCAATGACGTTTAAGAACTTGTCTAGTCAAAATATTGAATATAGTAGAGTCGTTTTCTGTCACCTGCCCACTGATTATGTAACTTTGTTGCAATCAAGTCTGACAGAAATCATATTTACATTGCTGCTCTGGTAAGAACCAATGTGACAACTATCTTACTTAAAGCAGCAATGTAACTTTCAATCGATTTCAATCGATAATTGTTAGCAACAGAGTTACGTAATCAGCCCCCTGGAGCACTGTAAGCAGAGCGGCCAATATGGCGTTGACTAGCTGTGACTATTAGTGTTTCTCAAGATTTAACGAGATTAAAATGGGAACAATATTTTCTGTCACCTAAGTTTAGATGTGTCACTAATCTACAATACCCTAATTATAATATCTATCCCCAAGAAATATATTAGTCATCATATTTATCAAAACTGTCTCTAAGTATAAATCACCGTATTAATGTAAATATGTCTCTTAAATTATAGTTTGATCACTTTTTTCTATAGCGTAAATATAGGATCTGTCCTCTAAAAAGTAAGTCCCTGGCAGCAATAATATATTTGTACCTAAAATAGTAAATCTATCACCTTATAAATCTAATCAACAAACTATTAGTATCATTTAAATCGTTGAATTATCAAAATAATAGATGTGTCACTTAATTTATAGAAAAATTCCTAAGTAGGGGCGGAGTCAAATTGGCGGGCTGTGAAAATTTAAATGCACTAGGTGGGTTAGGTTAGGTTAGTGTTTAGACCACTCGCAGCGAAGCTCCATAATGCTTATATCAGGATTAACTAGTTTGGCCTAGCCTAAACTGGTTTATCCTATCGGGCTTAGGACAAACTAGTTTGGTCTAGGCTATACCAGTTAATAGGTTTAAATATGATTTAAACCTATTGTAGTTTTATTTAATTAATTGTACCCATATCGTCAAATTGGAGTTGAATTATGTAATAAATTAATATTATTTTTCAATGATCAAATATATTTTTTAGGTAAACATTTTTAATTGTTTGGTGATTCAGTTTAAGTGACCCTTTCATTATTTAGAGACCCCCAATAATTATTTGATGATTGATATTATTTCCAAGTAATTCTTAATTATTATTTAGGTAAGCGTTTTTATATTATTTGGTGATTTAATTTAAGTGACAGATCTACTATTTTAGGAACAAATATTATTTATTAAGTCACTGAAAATGCATTTATTAGGTAATTGATAAAATCATACCCGATTAAAATACGTTTTCATAAGAATATAGTATACAAGGTGTTACAAAAGTACCCCTAATGCCGAATATGGTATATAGGGACCATCAAACTGAACAACTTTTACTATGGGACCAACTCTGAAATCGTGAAAAAAAAAATCAGCTGTTTCATACATTTTGATATTTTCGCATTTAGGGGTATTTTTGTAACACCTTGTATAGTTCAATGGAAGTGTGTGGTTATAAAAACAGTGTAAATATTATGTTAAAAACCTTAAAAAAAAGACCTACAAGTTGTTTTTGTGTCAATTTATTGTTTGTTAAACGATATGTGGTTAATTTGTTTGTTAGGTGATATGTGTGTAATTGTTTTGTTTTCGGCAGTGCCTCCCCCTCCCCCGGCCCCGGCGCCGTCGCCCCCCCCGGAGGAGGCCCGCGCGCCCCCCCGCCACCGCGTGGTGATGTCGCGCGCCCCCCCGCGGCCCCCCGCGCCGCCCGTAAGAGCCCCGCCCAACGAACAGACGCTGGTTAAGGTATATATCCACACATACAAACAACGACATTCTCTATACTCCGACATACACTTACGGCGTAACTCATGTAAACACCTAAAAATAAATAATATAAATATTTAACAACATCACATACATTGCTCCGATTCTAAAGTAAGTAGCTAAAGCACTTGTGTTATGGAAATCGGATACAACGGCGTATCACAAACACCCAGACCTGAGCCAATATAGAAAAGTTCGTTTTCTAAATTGACCCAACCGGGAATCGAACCTGGGACCTCAGAGATGGCGACCCCTTGAAAACCGGTGTACAAAGCCACTCGACCAAGGAGGTCGTCGAAATTTAATGAAACGTACTCACGACGGCACCTCAGACTATACATGTTGACCTTGAGACCGCCTTTATGCCCTACGTAATAAAAGCTGTTTTCGCAGTTTAACTGTATATAACCTGACGTGCTGTCGTGTGTACATTATTGTTTTGTACGCAGGTTCTACCAACAGAGCTGTTGGAAGAACAAGTGGACCAACCACCCAGAAGACGAGATAGACGAGCAGACTCGGTGAGTATTCTTTGTTGTTTTTGGGTATAATTTTTTGTAGTTTATTTTGCTGTAGAGATAGTTTAACCAATTCAAATTCATGTTATCACAAAAAACAGAATATAGCGTACTGAAATACTAAGTGGGCGACAGACTAATAAAATGTATGCTAAAAAGCCATCGGTCATTTATGTATGAAGAATGTCCGCCATTTTGAAAAAAGTCGGTTTTGGAGGCCTGTGCTAAAAGTGGTGTCAATCGATAGAATAAGTAATTACAAACAAAAAGTAAAAAGAACAAAATCTCGCAAGTGATATACTTACTGAGATATTCGAATTTGAATTTGATAAACAAAATAATATTCTGGATTTAGTGGTTATGTCTATGCAGATTGTTGTTAAGCTATTTATGTATGTAGGAAGCGTCCATGGCTCAGCTGACGAAGTTTGCTTCAGTGATTTTATTGATTGATCAAAAAAAAAAATACTGCTTTTGTTTTTCAACTTCAAACTCAAATATCTCAGTAAGTATATCACTTACGAGACTTTTTTTACTTATTACTTTTTGTTTGTAATGACTTATTCTATCAATTGATTTAGAAAATGACAGATTTTGTTTTTCAACTTTAAACTCAAATATCTCGGTAAGTATATCAGTTACGAGATTTTTTTACTTATTACTTTTTGTTTGTAATGACTTATTCTATCGATTAGCACCACTTTTATCATAGGCCTCCAAAACCGACTTTTTTCAAAATGGCGGACAGGTAGGTATGCCAAAAGCACATGATGCTCTTTGAATGTGTGCCATAAAGATGTTACTAAATAAGTGATCGCTTAACAATTATTGTACTGATCGTTCTGAATAACTAGTAACTCAGCTTTGTATTTTAAAGTCACCTATTTTCAATATTCTTAGTCGCCCTTCCCTAGTGTCTAGACACACTATGCCGAAGTTACGAGACCGAAGTTCGGCGCCAATGTTTTTAATAAGAATAAAACGCTACGTAATTTTCCTCCCTTACCTTATTATACAGGGTTACTTTTAATTCATTAAAAACCTCACGTGGAGTTGATTAGACCATCAAACTGAACAACTTTCATTATGGAGCCAACCTCGAAATCACGAAAAAAATATCAGCTGTTCCATACAAAAGTACAATGCCTACTCCAACGAAATGTATGAAACAGCTGAATTTTTTTCGCGATTTCAAGGTTGGTCCCATAATGAAAGTTGTTTAGTTTGATGGTCTAATCAGCCTCACGAGAGGTTTTAAATTAATTACAAATAACCCTGTATAAATCCGATAGTATATAGTAACCTACTTGGTATAATAGTTGCCCACTCAGTATTTTTGTCACTCTTTTAGAATTTTCACTGTTAGATTATTTATTTCCCACATAGCTGCTCGTTTACGTATTTTTTATAATTCAAAATTTGTCGCCCATTAACGACTGTTAATCGGATATTAAATACTGAACCGATTAATAATAATATATTAATAATATCCCATATAAAAAGTTTATCCAAAATGGTTTTTTTATGTTCAAAAATTTTTGTCCTTAATAAATAACTTCAATTGTACTCGTGCAATAATCTTTAGAACTACTATAGTTTTGTAACTTATTTACTCATTGTATATTGTAAAGCTTCGGGACAAAGAAGAGCGCCGCCGTCGTAGGTCTCGCTCGTGGGAGCGCCGGGCGCGGGCACGGAGACACCCGAGGGATGCCGACGCGGGCGTTGATAGAAGGTGAGGAATACGAAATACAATATAGCTGATTAAGAACCACAGATTAATATATTTAAAAAGTATACAACTTTAGCATAAAAGGCTGGGTTTTCTTTAATAAAGATGAGGGCGCCATTTTGAGGTTTACAACGTGTACAAAAAAATCAGCTGTTTCATTTAAAAATTAAAATCGAAAATATCGAAATTTATGAAACAGCTGATTTTTTTTTCGCGATTTCAGAGTTGATCCCTTAGTAAAAATTTTTCAGTTTGATGGTCCCTATGCACCATGTTCGGCATTAGGGATATTTTTGTAACATGTTGTATACAGGGTGTTTGGTAACAGCCTTATAAAGCCGAAAGAGTACCATTCATACAACCTCGGAAATTATTGTAAACCCCGAACTGCAAAGTGGGAACCCTATACCGAAATTGTGTTTTGCTTATGCCCATCGATATCCGACGAGTTCGAGTTCATATCGAATAAACGTCAAAACAGTACACGATACCTGTTTTGGAGACGTTTCGTAGCAACACAAACTGACATTTTATTTTGGAAATTATGTGAAAAGTGTGTTGCATTTTATTGTCGTAACCATTAATTAATATCTGGCCTGTTATATCTAGGCGACTGTAAGGCTGTATGAACAGCCGGAATGCCCTTCTAAAATTCAAAAACGGAATTCAGAACCTTAATTCAGAAAGCCCGGAATTCTATATAAAGCCGTTACGTTCCACACACATTCTAATTTTTTCAGATCATGAATTTATCAGAATGTGTGTGGTATTTAACGACTTTATACAAGGTGTTACAAAAATACCCCTAATGCCGAATATGGTATATAGGGACCATCAAACTGAACAACTTTTACTATGGGGCCAACTCTGAAATCACGAAAAAACAATCAGCTGTTTCATACATTTCAATATTTTCGAGTTTAATTTGTGTATGAAACAGCTGATTTTTTTATCGCGATTTCAGAGTTGGTCCCATAGTAAAAGTTGATCAGTTTGATGGCCCCTATATACCATATTCGGCATTAGGGGTATTTTTGTAACACCTTGCATATGGAATCCCGAGCTTTCTGAATTAAGATTCTGAATTCCGTTTCTGAATTTCAGAAAGGCATTCCGGCTGTATGACGCCAGCCTAAGGGCATAGATAACTATCTGTCTCCTTACAGACGCGCTGTATCCCGGTCCCCGTCGCCGCGCGGCCGCTACCGGAACAGGAGTCCACCCCCCGCCGAACGACCGTCCTCTAAATCTAGGTATCTATATACATACATACACACTACATACATACACACTAAATACATACAGACACAGGAACAAGAGTCCGCCGCTCGCAGAACGACCGCCCTCTAAATCTAGGTATCTATATACATACATACACACTACATACATACACACTAAATACATACAGACAGAAGAACAAGAGTCCGCCGCCCGCCGAACGATCGTCCTCTAAATCTAGGTATCTATATACATACATACACACTACATACATACACACTAAATACATACAGACACAGGAACAAGAGTCCGCCGCCCGCCAAAGAACCGCCCTCTAAATCTAGGTATCTATATACATACATACACACTACATACATACACACTAAATACATACAGACACAGGAACAAAAGTCCGCCGCCCGCCAAAGAACCGCCCTCTAAATCTAGGTATCTACATACATACATCACACTACATACAGACACACTACATACATACACACTAAAATACATACAGACACAAGAACAAGAGTCCGCCGCTCGCAGAACGACCGTCCTCTAAATCTAGGTATCTATATACATACATACACACTACATACATACACACTAAATACATACAGACACAGGAACAAGAGTCCGCCGCCCGCCAAAGAACCGCCCTCTAAATCTAGGTATCTACATACATACATCACACTACATACAGACACACTACATACATACACACTAAAATACATACAGACACAAGAACAAGAGTCCGCCGCTCGCAGAACGACCGTCCTCTAAATCTAGGTATCTATATACATACATACACACTACATACATACACACTAAATACATACAGACACAAGAACAAGAGTCCGCCGCTCGCCGAACGACCGCCCTCTAAATCTAGGTATCTAGTCTACATACATACACACTACATACATACACACAACATACATACAAACTAAACACATACACACTAACGTCACACTACGTCAAGCTAACATCAAGGCAAAAAGTATGGAGACCTGACTCACGATATCAAAGTTTTCTAAGCACTTCGAAAAAATACAAATTCCAACATCTTACAGTTGGACCGCGATCCCCGAGCAAAGACACCTAGCTCGGTGGAAGTACTTCCCTTTTCGCTGAATATAAAGTGTAGAGATTCTGCCTCAACACGTCACTTTACACACCGGGAGGTGTATTACAATCTTTTAAAACTTGACAGTTTTCTGTAAGGCTATTAATGCGTGTCTTTCTCGCTGTATAGCAAATAAAAGAGACGCATTAATAGCTATTCAGAAAACTGACAAGTTTTAATTTAAGAGATTGTAATTTCCCCTCTGCCCCCCTACTCAAATGGACAGACATTAAACGCTACGCTCACTATTAATGCTATAAAATTTCGTGTCGTAAGCTTGTCAACTCCATACAATACTATTGTATTGTATAGCTTAAGTATGAGCAATAGACTATTAAATCACATGTCGAAAACTTATGTAAATCACAGACTTACTGAATATAATATAAATATACAAGGTGTTACAAAAATACCCCTAATGCCGAATATGGTATATAGGGACCATCAAACTGATCAACTTTTACTATGGGACCAACTCTGATATCGTGAAAAAAAAATCAGCTGTTTCATACAAAAATTGAAATCGAAAATATCAAAATGTATGAAACAGCTGATTTTTTTTTCGCGATTTCAGAGTTGGTCCCATAGTAAAAGTTGTTCAGTTTGATGGTCCCTATATACCATATTCGGCATTAAGGGTATTTTTGTAACACCTTATATTGAAATCAACAAACATCCAAATTTCAATAGAGATGATGGTTGGAGAGTACCACCAGCTTGGGATCCCATAATTCATCAACTAAAATCCCATCCCAAATCACACACTGCAGGATCTAAAGATATAGTTAGTTCGTTTTGTAGATAGGCATCAAAAGGGAGGTCGACACAACCTCTCTGAGTTTTCTTCCGCTAGTTCTTTCTCTCAGAGGCCTCCCAATTTGTGAGCTGGTAGTAGATTCAGTAGCTAGATCTTGTTTTCTAATTAACTTTATTCAATTTAACTCAGTAATAATGATTAAAATCAGAACGCAGCTATAAAATAATTTAATAAACTTGAATACATTTTTATAAAATTTTCGAGCGGGTAATTTCATAAAAATATGAGCAGCCTTTTTGCTTTAGTCCTCCCGTGACCACGGCCCCTGGAAAGGTGTCGAAACGTCGGGAATTCTAAAAACCAATAAATACAAACTAAATAATTCTAAAAGGGAACAATATTTTCTGTCGCCTAAGTTTAGATGTGTCACTAATCTGCAATACCCAAATTATAATATCTATCCCCAAGAAATATATTAGTCATCATATTTATCAAAACTGTCTCTAAGTATAAATCACCGTATTAATGTAAATATGTCTCTTAAATTATAGTTTGATCACTTTTTTCTATAGCCTAAATATAAGATCTGTCCTCTAAAAAGTAAGTCCCTGGCAGCAATAATATATTTGTACCTAAAATAGTAAATTATAAATATATTTGTACCTAAAATAGTAAATCTATCACCTTATAAACAAACTATTAGTATCATTTTAATCGTTCAATCATCAAAATAATAGATGTGTCACTTAATTAATAGAAAAATTCCTAAGTAGGGGCCGAGTCAAATTGGCGGGCTATGAAAATTTAAATGCACTAGATAGGTTAGGTTAGTGTTTAGACCACTCGCAGCGGAGCGAGCGAAGCGAGCGAAGCTCCATAATGCTTATGATCAACTAGTTTGGCCATAATGCTTATATCAGGATCAACTAGTTTGCCCTAGTCTAAACTAGTTTGGTCTAGGCTATACCAGTTAATCCCATCGCGTATAGGAAGAACTAGTTTAACCTAGGCCAAACTAGTTTGTCCTGAAAATCGGGTTTTGTTTAGTTTTAGATAAGTAGTGTTTTTGTTTCGATTATAAATGTAAATTATATGATTAAAACCTATTGTAGTTTAATTTAATTAATTGTACCCATATCGTCAAATTTCAGTTAAATTATGTAATAAATTAATATTATTTTTCAATGATCAAATATATTTTTTAGGTAAACATTTTTAATTGTTTGGTGATTCAGTTTTAGTGACACTTTTATTATTTAGAAACCCAATATAATTATTTGATGATTGATATTATTTCCAAGTAATTCTTAATTAATATTTAGGTAAGCGATTTTATATTATTTGGTGATTTAATTTAAGTGACAGATCTACTATTTTAGGAACAAATATTATTTATTAGGTCACTGAAAATGCATTTATTAGGTAATTGATAAAATCATACCCATTCTAAAACATAATATACGCGCTGTAATCCGTAAAAAGTGTTTTATTCCTAATGAACTGTACGCGCGAAAATCTTAGAAGTGTTCTAAATTCTTATCTTGATTTATGATGAGCAAGAAATAAACTTTGTGCATTGTTTTGTAATTAATCTAAAATTAAGAAGTTATTTGTAACAGTTGGCCTGTCGTCACATCCGCCGGCATTTGGCCGCCCCGGATGTTTTGGTTAAGTTATCGATTAAAATTTATTGAAGATCAAATTAGCTTTTAAAAATTTCTAGATGAATCTACAGATTTATTTCATTACTCTGGAAAATCAATGCGTAAATCAGCATGTATTCACATCCGCTGGCATTTTACCCCCACCGGATGTTTGCAGGTGGTTTAAGCTAGTTATCAATTAAAAATTAACTGAACAGTAAATTCGTTTTTGAAACTTGATAGATGAATTTACAAATTTATTTCATTACTGTGATAAATCTATGTGTAAAGTTATTTCAATTTAAAATTACTACTTCCGGTTCGCGCCATTTGTGATGTGTAAAACGATGAAGCGTAGATTTCCTGATATTGGCGGGCAATGCGGACACATTACTGTTAGAGTTGTCTGAAGCAAGATGGTGAATTTTGATAGTGCTAGTGGGAGACATAGGCCGCGCGCACTTTGGATGCGTTTACGCACGAATTTGACTCGTACGAAGTTTTCACTATGGGAGCCCGCTCGCACCCAGTGTGCGCGCTCCCATAGCACTTGGAAAGTTGGGATTTCGTACGTGTCAAATTCGTACGAAAACGCTTACAAAGAGCGCGCGGCCTTAAAATAATCCTGTAAGTATTTTGAACCATTGTTAACTAAGTTTCGAACTAAAACTATCAATCAAATAAATCAAATCAAATAGTTTATTGATTACAAAAAATGAAAATACAATTTGTATACCTAAGACATACGTATCAACATGCATCAAATAATGTGAAACCGAGGGTAATATGACAATTTTAAACGTAAATAAATGCTATCGGTCGCTGCCGCAGACTTGTTAATATTATTTGTGTTAGCAAAATAAATTCAGTGTGTTCCAATATTGAGTGTAATTATTTGCAATGTGTGAGCCTAGTGATGGAAATAGTGACGTCACTATTTATAAAAACCCTGCTGGACAAAGCCCGTCGTTAAATATAATAATAAATATTTGACAACATCACATACATTGCTCCGATTCCAAAGTAAGTAGCTAAAGCTCTTGTGTTATGGAAACCGGAGGCAACGGTGATATCACAAACACCCAGACCTGAGCCAATATAGAAAAGTTCGTTTTCTAAATTGACCCTACCGGGGATCGAACCCGGGACCTCAGAAATGGCGACACCTTGAAAACTGGTGTGCAAAGCCACTCGACCACGGAGGTCGTCAACAAATAGATATACAATAGATATTTCATTGTTATCCGGCCGCATGCGTCCGCTCGGGCATTGACGAATTAAAATGAATGGTAAATGTGTAGGGTTTAAAATATAAGCTGAAAAGGAACGTGAGTGTGAATGAGAAGTGAATAGTGAAAGTATAGGGCGATGAAAGAGATAAAACAGGAATAACAGGTGTATGTAAGCGACATGGTGTATTATGTTTTTTTAGAAGTAAGAAGGAGATGAAAAATAAAGGATTATTGTGGCCGAATCACTCTTTTACTTTCGAATGGTGTCAAATATCAATATAATTACTAAAGTATGTGGATTTCTGTGATGACAACCTCCTTGGTCGAGTGGCTTTGAACACCGGTTTTCAAGGTGTCGCCATCTCGGAGGTCCCGGGTTCGATCCCCGGTTGGGTCAATTTAGAAAAACGAACTTTTCTATATTTGCTCGGGTCTGGGTGTTTGTGATACCACCGTTGTCTCTGATATCCATAACACAAGTGCTTTATATAATACTAAATAATATACTAGAAAAAATAGGACTCGCACCAGATCATGTTTACAAGTGCTTTAGCTACTTACTTTGGAATCGGAGCAATGTATGTGATGTTGTCAAATTTATTTATTTATTTATTTTATTTATTTACATAAGTTTTTAACATGTGATTTAATCGTCTATTGATAATATTTAAGCTTTAATAGTAAGCGCAGCGCTCAAACGTAGAGAACGTTGAGCATTAAAGTAGAGGGGCTGATTGAATAACTCCCAATCACGTCGCTTAATCAATCTTTTCTATTTTATTTACCCAGATCAAGATCCCCGGTGCCCATCCGCGATAGGGACCACGACCGAGAGAGGGACAGACTGCGCATCCCCAGGGAGTTGGAGCGGGACAGAATGTCCAGGGACAGGGACCATAGGGACAGGCTGTCGAGATCTAAGGATAGGGACAGGTAAGCCGAGATTTTGTTGACGAATTTGATAAAAAAAAATTAGGTTACACAAAAATGTAAATAATCTGCAATTTATTTTGAACCTTAATATCTTCGCATTATTTAAGTTTATTAAATATGATCGCTGTCTTGGAAACAGCGTGCAGTTGACTGTACATAGAATTTGTCATTTTTGACAGAGGAACGAAAAGTTGGTCGATGTTGGGATGTAATTTTTGACATTTTTACGTGGTCAATACTAGAGTTCGTCTTGCTATAGGGGTACATGTTTTTTTTACAATACCTGTTTCTACATATACTTATGTTTATAAGCGCCCTCCTTTATTGTCAGCTAAAAAAGTCTCGAATGCGTTGGTAGGAAAATATAGACTATTCAAAAGCACTTACGGCGTTACCACAAAAGATTTTAAAACACTGTTTAAATGTGATGCCGTCTCTTTCAAACAATATTGTCAAAGTGACAGCATCACATTTAAACACGGCCTTACCACAAAAGTTTAATTTAGACACACTGTTTAATTTAGACACTGTTTAAATGTGATGCCGTCTCTTTCAAACAATATTGCCAAAAAAGTGACAGCACACATTTAAACACGGCCTTACCACAAAAGTTTAATTTAGACACACTGTTTAAATGTGATGCCTTCTCTTTCAAACGATATTGTCAAAAAAGTGACAGCATCACATTTAAACACGGCCTTACCACAAAAGTTTAATTTAGACACACTGTTTAATTTAGACACTGTTTAAATGTGATGCTGTCTTTTACAAACAAAATTGTCAAAAAAGTGATAGCATGACATTTAAACAGTGTCTAAGTTAAACACTTGTGAAATAGTGTTTTGTGGTAAGGCCGACAGTCTCAAGTTAAACACTTGTTGAACAGTGTTTTAAAATCTTTTGTGGTAAGACCGTTAATTTATAAGTTAAATTTTAATTGTATAAATCGTTTGTCGTTTTTTGAGCTATGTTTTTATAGGAAAAATGTTCAGGTTCACATAGAAAAGGATTAACTATTAAAATTTAATTATGTACAGACGACGGCACATCAGACATAACATGTTGACTTTAAGACCGTCTTTATGCTCCACGTAATAAGAGCGGTTTTCGCTGTTCAACTGTTTAGCTTGACGTGCTTTCCGTCTACTTTTTGAATATTTTTGAATATAAAAAGGACCATAATAAGGAAGTTTCCAATGTTTTAAAATGCTATAATTTAATTTTAATAATTATTTTCACTTAACAGCAAAAATATTTTGAAATTACGAAATACGATGAAGATTAGCAGTTCAAAGTTTTGATGACTTGCATTTTTCATACAAAATTTTACGGAGTTTGTGACGTCACACGAATCTAGAACTGAATAATTCTCATCATAATTCATTATAATGAAAATTATTCCGTTGTGATAAATGAAATCGTACTTTTCTAACTGTCAAATAAATAAGATTGCTTTACACAATGGCACCTCTTATATTGATTGTTTGATTGATTTTGACGACCTCCTTGGTCGAGTGGCTTTGTACGCCGATTTTCAAGGTGTTGCCATCTCTGAGGTCCCGGGTTCGATCCCCGTTTGGATCAATTTAGAAAACGAACTTTTCTATATTGGCTCAGGTCTGGGTGTTTGTGATACCACCGTTGTCTCCGATTTCCATAACACAAGTGCTTTAGCTACTTACTTTGGAATCGGAGCAATGTATGTGATGTTAACAATATTTATTTATTTATTATTTATTGATTGTTTGATGGATTTACACCCACCAATCCGCATTGGGCCCGCGTGGTGGGTCATCTTCCTTATCCACCCATAAGGAACGCCCCAGCAGTGCGGACAATAAAAAAATGTCTGATGGTCATGTTGATTGTTTGCGTCAGGTCTCGCGACAGGTCGCGCGACCGGTCGGCGTCGCCGCGCGACCGCGACGCGCACGACGCGTACAAGCGACGCTGCAGGGATTTCGACGGTGAGTGCTTCTCAACTCTGTTTATACCATTCCCACTCTAAAAAGCTTATATTCACTGAAAATAGTGAATAAAAAAACAAACATTCCGACGAACTGAGAACCTAATCCTTTTTAAAAAGCACTTTTTAACACTATTTTGGTATTTGAATTTAAAACACAATTCGACCTCCATCTAAATACAATACAACCTCCTTGTGCAAAAAATACTCTATATAAACTCCTTGTGCAAAGAGCACTCGATATACAAACTCCTTGTGAAAAAAATATTTTCGCATAAGGCTCCTATATACCTCAAGTGGCGCCCTCATTTTAATTAAATTTTAAATTTTATTTTATTATTTTAATTAATAGAGCCTTAGCTTCAATCTGTACTTGTGACTTTTCGATACATTATGTACTTAGCAAGCAATAAATTTAATTATTATTAGGGCGCCACTTGAGGTATATAGGGGCCTTAAATCTTTGTTTTCCTCGTAGTCATGGCATAAAATAAAACGGATTTATATTGAGGGCCATGAATCACTCGCGTCGTTCAGGATTCTAAAACTTTATCGTTAGAATCCTTCACTTGCTCGTGATTCATCTATGGCCCTCGCTTTAAATCCGTCTTTTATTCACTAATTGCATAATATACTATTTTTAAATAATTTATTAAATCATTTACCTACTTATATCTATTACATTTTTTGTTTTCCCAGCAAAACCATTTCCATGGTTTGTCTGCGAGTGAAGAGCTCACTAACATTTAATTAAGTAAAAAAAAATAATAATATTAAAACATATCTTTACATTGTTTAAATGCATGTTTCTATCGATTGACACCACTTTTAGCACAGGCCTCCAAAACCGACTTTTTTCAAAATGGCGGACAGGTAGGTATGCCAGTCTTCATACATAAATGACCGATGGCTTTTATTTTCGGTAACAAAAATCATTATCCTATCGGAAGCAATTTTTAGTAACGAAACTTGATCATCTTTAAAATAACATCAGGTAGTTCCATGATTTTAGTCAAGGATTTAAAATTAAATTGAACGTATGCCTTTGAAAGCTAAAGTAGTTAAATAATTAGTTAACGTGCAAGCCTTTTATTAAGCATTGTGAAAGGAGAAATATATGTAGCTTACTCCCGCAAAAAATATATGCAGGATGCACCGCCCGCCCGCCCGCAAACAAATGCACATGCACACCACAAACATATCAGTGCACAATACTTGCATTTAGCATGACAGCGACACACCTTGCACCTTCACCAATTAGACTACTCTACACGTGTTTCGCCCCAACCCGGAGCATCCTCAGGAGTTAGATCGTGCGTGAACCGACACCGAACCGGTGTCGGTGTCAATACTTACTTGCTAATTTACTAACGCTTTAGTACCGAAGACAGACTCTAAATTATCAAAGGCACCGTCGATAAAGTCTCCATAGCTATTATTATCTGGCGTTTCCTCAATAGCATTTAACAAATAGTAGCAGTTTTGAATTTTGAACTTCTTCTTCTGAGCGGGTGTCAGTTGCAAAAGCTCGAGAGACACCGCGCTTGTGCAAACAAGGAACACCTCGACATCGGCAGCCAAGACAACCCCGTTACAATATCACATTCTAAAGGATTAACCCTATGAACATTGTCTATAAATATCATCAGTATTTAATTTTAATTATTATTGTTGTTCTCAGAAAAAGGCTATTGCATGCGAGGCGACCTCTGTCAGTGGGACCACGGAACTGACCCCCTGGTGCTGGAGGACGCTGCGTTGACTAGAGTGCTGACGGCGCCGCCGCCGGTACCAGGTTCGTTAACACCCAGACACTACATAAAAGAACGATGATCACTTGGTATAGCGCCTGTCTCAGTGATTGCGGAGGTTAAGCAACTTTCGCAAGGGTCGGTCATGGGATGGGTGACCAAAACTTTATTATCTCTAGCTCCTCCGTGCTTCGGAAGGCATCTTAAGGCTCCAGCGAACAGTGAGCTTCCCATACAAACGTAATACCAAAATGATTTGCAATTTGAACATAATTAACTCTTCTTGTGATGTTATTCGGATTAATTTGTCGAATTATTTTTATTCGGATTAATTAATTAAATAAACATTCCAAAATACTAAACCAATTCGAAATAAATGCCAATTACATTCTTTTATACAAAACTGTAAATCGCATTAATTTTTATTGGATTTAGTATTTTTTTTATTTAATAGACACCTAGACAAATACTGTCTTAATCCGATAACATCACAAGAAGAGTTAATTATGCTCAAATTGCAAATCATTTTGGTATTACATTTGTATGGGAAGCTCACTGTTCGCTAGAGCCTTAAGCCGTTGGTCCCGGCTGCATTTGCAGTCGTCAGCACCCACCAATCTGCATTGGGCCTGCGTGGTGGGTCATGGCCCATCCTCCTTATCCACCTGGCTTGTGCTCCAGCAGTGGGGGACATTAAAAATGGCTGATGTGTTCAGGTGTCGTGTATGTTTTTGATTTGATGTGCTTCAAGTAACTTCGTATGTTTTTGTCGTAGAATATAACCCCCTAACCCCGGACATATGGTGCGGAGCGCCGGGATACGGGCAATACCCGCCCCCACGCCCGCCCCCGCCCAGGGAACTTATCCCTATACCCAGGTGAGGGTTATTACTAGGAAACACAGTTAATTGGGTATTTGACACCATTTACCATTCATTTTAATTCATCAACGCCCGAGCGGACGCATGCGGCCGGATTACAATAAAATATCTATTGTGTCATTTTCCGGGCGTTGAAGGGTTAAGACACAACTTCTCTAAAACAATACTTAGCGAACTGAAATCTATGGAACAAGCATTCCGCTCAAAAAGTGACACCACGCAAAAGTACAACTAAGTGAGCGGAGTTAATAATGCTGGCATTTAGTTTTGCAGCACAAAACGACTTAACTTTGTGTTTGTAAGATATTTTATATTCTGAAAACGAAAAAATATTTAATACTTATGATACACTTCTAAGACTTTCGCGCGTACAGTTCATTAGAAATAAAACCTTTTTTACGGATTTCAGCGCGTGTATTATTAAGTCCTCCCGTGACCACGGCCCCTGGAAAGCTGGCGAAACGTCGGGAATTCAAAAAACCAATAAACACAAACTAAATAATCCTAAAATCACATCTGAATTAATAATATACGCGCTGTAATCCGTAAAAAGTGTTTTATTTCTACTTATGATACGTTATCTCTGCATCTTTTTGCCCTCTTCGGGTATTTAACACCGTCGAATAATGTGAAAGTCCGTTTGTTTGGTTGTTTGTTTGTTACGTCTTCACGTCCTTAACTACTGAACCGATCATCATGAAATTTTGCATACACGTTGTCAGGGGTACAGAGAAGGACATAGAGTACCTTTCATCCAGAAAAAATAATTGTTCTCGAGGGATAGTCAATAGTCAATAATCAAAATTTCTTTATTCAAATAAACTTGATAATTAAGCACTTTTGAATCGTCTATATTTTCCTACCACCCGTTCCAGACTTTTTTAGCTGACAAGAAGAACAGGCGCAAGAAACTTATCAGCTTTAACAGGTAGCAAAAAAACTTTCCACGCAGACGAAGTCGCGGGCGGTCACTAGTAGCTAATAAACTGTCTTTTTTCGTAAAAATACAAACTAAAGTTATTGTAAAGAACGAGCGTTCAAATGCTGTGCGAGTTGTAATTTTTTTACCTAGTGCTGCCATTTTTTAAGCAATATAATTATGTTTGCAATCTCACTTCCATAGATTTTAGTTCGCTGACTTTATCGAGTCAAATTCAAAATATTTTTTTTCAAATAAACTTAGAAATCAACATAAAATAGTGTATACAACATGATACAAAAGTACCCCTAATGCTGAATATGGTATATAGGGACCATCAAACTGATAAACTTTTACTATAAGACAAACTCTGAAATCGCGAAAAAAAAAGGTGTTTCATACAAAAATTTAAATCGAAAATATCAAAATGTTATGAAACAGCTGATTTTTTTTCGCTGATTTTTGTAACATGTTGTATTAACAGTATGTTGATTTAAAGTATAATTGTGTTCAAATATTATTTTATCTACTTAACCATTTTTTTCCCAGTAGAGTATTTATGTTGTTCTTAAATGTAACAACCTGTTCGTAAAATAAATAAGCCCAATTTTTTAAGAAAGGAATCGGTCAAGGTTTTGTTAATAACGTCTAATATTTATTGAATAACTTTACACAGTTTGAAAAGGCATTCAAACAGTTTAAAACGCGATTTTGTTTAAAGTGGCCACTGTTGGTTCAAACCAGTTTTTAAACTATTGCACGTATTTTGTAATGTTGTAACGTTATTCAATAAACATTAGACGTCATTCACAAGACCTTCTTTGATTTCTTTTTTAAGAAATTGGGCTTATTTAGAATAAATGAAATAAAATCGATTGGCGGCGCTAGTTGGCTCATGTCAGCCCCTTACGAAGAAATATCACGGTCGAACAAATTGAAAAATTCCTATAAAAAGTTAGCAAAATCAATGCATCTTAGTCCCCTGTTTGCTCCTCCAAATCCTTTAAATACTTTTTACATTAAAAATAAAGAAAGGATTCGGCTGTATTCGTATGTTTTGATTTTTTATATAATCTCGTCAAATTTGATTGCTGGATTTCTAAAAAATGGCAATTTTTTTAGGTTTTTGGAGATTAATATCTCTTTTAATAATTAGTTTTTGAAAAAAATGAAAACTTAGGAACACAGCCAATTCACTCCTTTAAATTTAAATGAAAAAAATATTTAAATCGGTCTAGTTTTGGAGGAAACCGGGGACTACCAAACGTTAATTTTGCCAACTTTCTATAGGAATATAATGTTTTAAATTTCCATGGTTTTTAACGTTAATAAACTATATCGGGATTTACACCATGTACCTGTTTATTTTTGAGACTCCGATATTTCAGTTGCATGCGCCATGGTCACGGAAGAACTGTCGATTGTTGCGTGCGGGTAGATGTTATTGGCAGACAAATCGGTCTACCCTCCGTCTGAGTCTTTTATTATTACGCTCGATACCGGTACCACTGTCTGCAAACTCACTACTCACTCGAATCTGTTCACGACACACGACACTCACTGTATTTGTACGCGAAACGGCGCTTTTACATTTCTTTTTCTATAGGAACTTTTAAATTTTCTCGACCGTGGTGTTTCCTGTTGTTAATGATGTGTTTGGTATGGTGGTAGAGTCCGGCACGAGCCCCTGGGCGGCGCGCCCCCGCCCGCGCCCGCCCGCCACCCGCCGCCGCACAAGAAGAACTTCGACTACAACAGGCTCGGTGAGCGAATACTAGATTGTACCACAAGTGCATAAAACGCATATTACCCGAGACGTATACAACGTGTTACAAAAATACCCCTAATGCCGAATATGGTAGATAGGGACCATCAAACTGAACAACTTTTACTATGGGACCAACTCTGAAATCGCGAAAAAAAAACAGCTGTTTCATACAAAATTTAAAATCGAAAATATTAAAATGTATGAAACAGCTGATTATTTCGCGATTTCAGAGTTGGTCCCATAGTAAAAGTTGATCAGTTTGATGGTCCCTATATACCATATTCGGCATTAAGGGTATTTTTGTAACACCTTGTATACAGGGTCATTTGTAAAATACGAACAACCTCGCAGGAGTAGATTACTAACATCATAAACATCATTAGTTCTACCACTTTTCCGAAAACAGACAAAAACCGACTCTCCATACAAATTTCCGAACAGCTGATCGCGTTTTGTATGAAATGTCGTTTTTTTGTCTGCCCTCATTATTTTTATTTTTTATTTTTTTTATTTTATTATTAAATCAATAAAAGAAAACTTATGTCTAATACATAGCCCCGCAAAACTGTTTACACAGTTTGACTGCAGGATCAGTGCGTCTCGAACTTATTTGGCCCGTTTCACAAAGTTCGATTAAGTTCTTCGATTAAATATAATTTTGTTTATTTGTGTACAGGCGCCCCCCGCCCCCCTCTCCCCCTAAACGCGGGCAACTGCTCGCTAGAAGTGAAGAAAGTACCCCGAGGACTTAATGATATCACACATTTGAACAACCATTTCTGCAAGTTCGGCAAAATCGTTAATATACAGGTAAATATAAGTAAAATATTAGAAATAAAACACTTTTTACGGATTACAGCGCGTATATTATTAATTTAGGTGTTGTTTTAGAATCATTTAGTTTGTATTTATTGGTTTTTAGAATTCCCGACGTTTTGACACCTTTCCAGGGGCCGTGGTCACGGTCAATATTAGAATTTATGGAAATGTTTGTTGTTGTATTTCACTTTTAAACTCGCAATTGACGACCTGAGTGGTACAGTGGTCAACATGCCGTTCTACCACGCAAGAGGTGCCGGGTTCGATTCCCGGCCGGGTAGAAATTGAAATGATGAATTTCAATTTCTGTGACGGGTCTGGGTGTTACTATGTATAATAAGTATATATTTAAAAAAAGTATATTAGTTGTCTAGCACCCATATTATAAGTTTTGCTTAGTTTGGAGCTAGATGGCGCTGTGTGGAATTGTGTTAGCATATTTATTTATTATTTTTATTTATTTTAAACACCCAATTTCTTAGTCCGAAACTAGATCTATTTTTTTATGGGTGCTAAATTCAATATCTTTGAACATTTAAGCGCTATTGGAGGAGCTTGACAGATCAATTTAGAAAACGAACTTTTCTATATTGGCTCAGGTCTGGGTGTTAGTGATACCACCGTTGCCTCTGATTTCCATAACACAAGTGCTTTAGCTACTTACTTTGGAATCGGAGCAATAATAAAATAAATAAATGCTTGGACAATTTCACACAGCGCCATCTAGCCCCAAACTAAGCAAAGCTTGTAATATGGGTGCTAGACAACTGATATACTACTTAAATACTTTTTAAATATATACTTATTATACATAGAAACACCCAGACCCGTCACATAAATTAAAATTCATCATTTCAATTTCTGCTCGGCCGGGAATCGAACCCGGGACCTCTTGCGTGGAAGACAGGCATGTTGACCACTGCACCACTCAGGTCGTCATGTGTAGCAATGTATGTGATGTTGTCAAATATTATTTATTTAAATATTTTTGGCTAGGAACGCTTTCTTATCTTGAAGTCGAAGATCTTTTTACTAGAATCGCTTAACTACACACACACACACTCACACATCCACACACACACACGTACACGCACTCATGATACCTCTTAGCTAGATTTTTACTACCAACCAAACATGTATATTAAAAACAATTGTTTTCTTTGTAATTTGATTGTTTGTTTACTTTTTCTATTGTTGAAATATAATTAATTTTGTAATCTACTGTTATTCATAGGGAAGTAGCGGGTCATTCCCAATAAAAGTATCTTTAGATTATTTTCAGGGAAGTCTCAGCAATTTATTGTACCTAAGATTACTGAAATAAATGAATTTTTATTTTATTTATTATTTTATTTTATAAATATTACTTGCCTGTAGGTGTGCTTCGAAGGCGACCCAGAAGCGGCCCTCATAACATTCTCCAACCCGACCGAAGCGAGTGTCGCGTATAAAAGCACAGAGGCTGTTCTCAACAATAGGTTTATTAAGATGTTCTGGCATAACCCTGAGGTGAGTACTAATTGTCTTAAAATGTTATGTTCTCCATGAAAATACACAATATTTGCAAGCCCTTGTTATGGTTCCGTACCAAAATGGTAAAAAGGAACCCTTATAGTGCGACTCAGTCTGTCACAGCTGGATATCTCTAGAGCTACTAATGCTATCAACTTGAAATTTGGAATAGTTTTAGATGACGTTTGCCCAACTATTTTGCAAATACGAGATTTTTTTTTTGCATTTTTCGCTACCGTAAACTATTGGATATACTGCTCACAGTCAATGCGAGTGAAAGAGAGACAAATAGTTTACGGTAGCGAAAACAGTTTGTTTACAACTTTCGCAAGGGTCGGTCACGGGATGGGTGACCGAAAATTTATTATTTCGATAATACTAAATAATATACTAGAAAAAATAGGACTCGCACCAGATCATGTTCTCGGACGGGAATCGAACCCGCGACCTTTGGATATCCGGTCCAATGCTTTGACCGCTGAGCTACTGAGTCACCGATCTGGTGCGAGTCCTATTTTTTCTAGTATATTATTTAGTATTATATAAAAATAGCATTGTGAATGCTTAAATCTCAAAATTTCAAATAGTTATTATTTCGAGTTCCTCCAGCTTCAGAAGGCACGTTAAGCCGTTGGTCCCGGCTGCTCGTTCGTTCGTTAACACCCACCAATCCGCATGGTGGGTGATGATCCATCCTCCTTATCCACCCATAAGGATCTTTGACAATAATCACATTACACAACCAAGATTGCTTTGCATCGCACAGATTTATAGTTAGAATTAGTAAGTATGCATACTTTTACCCGGTGTCGGTATTTTTGTCGATGGTTTATCTGTTCGATAAGGGTTTAGCGTCGCCGATACTTTTAATTTTAATAATCTTTAACAAGGTAAATGTTAATTCATCAACGCCCGAGCGGCCGAATGCGGCCGTACAACAAATCTATTGTCTCATTTTCCGGGCGTTGAAGGGTTAAAAAGAAACAACCGAGTTTTTTTTTATTATGCCTAATCTTTATTGGATAACTTTCAATATTTTTCTCTTTTTGTAATGAATGAAATTCTTTCAAATAAGCTCACATAAAAAGCATTTTTAAATCGTCAATTCTTTTATCCTACCACCCATTATGATGTATTTTAGCTGTCAAGAAAAATGGGCGCAAAATCTTATCATCTTTATCAGAAGGAACGATATTTACAAATAAGTATATCGTTTCCAGACATTACATTCATATATGTTTCAAATAACATAGAATAATAAACAATTTTTTTAATAACATTATTTAATTAGGTCATTTCTTAATAAATCAATTTACACAGTTCAAGCTATTCAGTCTAGGCTGTTAATTCTTACAATTCAATATGCGTTAAGATAGGTAGGCAAAAGCAGACCCATTCCCACTGGCAGCGCCCGTTCACGAGCATGACGCATGAACCAGCCATCGCTTCGCTAAACCATATTTGATGGAACGTAACGACGTATTTAGTTTTAAAATAAAAGTGGCCATTTTTACTCATCAGCGTGAGCGTGATTCGTCATATTTTCACTGTCTTAATTCTTTTTTTATAGAACAAACAAGAAAATATGCCACCAACCCAACAACAGAAACAGCAACAGGCGCAACAAAACAACCACCCGATGTCGCACAACAAAGTGCTGATCAACAGGGACAACATCAAGGCGACAAGCGACAAACAACAAGAAAAGGTTTGTTGCAACAACAATAATTATCACATTGTAACAAACAACAGATAGTCACTACAACAAAATTACAAGTGGGTACAAACTAAATGTTTTTGGGGTTGCTTTTTCAATGCCTAGATTTAATTTATTCAGTTAAGGGCGAGTAGTCTGCACACTAGCGCCGCCATTGGTAAAAATATACAAGGTGTTACAAAAGTACCCCTAATGCCGAATATGGTATATAGGGACCATCAAACTGAACAACTTTTACTATGGGACCTACTCTGAAAACGCGAAAAAAAAATCAGCTGTTTCATACATTTTGATATTTTCGATTTTAATTTTTGTATGAAACAGCTGATTTTTTTTTCGCGATTTCAGAGTTGGTCCCACAGTAAAAGTTGTACAGTTTGATGGTCCCTATATACCATATTCGGCATTAGGGGTATTTTTGTAACACCTTGTATAGAGATAAATAATATTCGAAAAAATACTAGAAAATATTGACTCACCCGTAGCACCTCAGACGGGACTCGAACCCGCACCCTTGGGATTCCGGCCCAATGCACTGACCAATTATGCTACCGAGTCGCTAGTGGGAGCGGCGAAATTTTCTAGTACTTTTAACTTCTTCGCTGCAAGCCAGCGCAATTTCATCAATGTGAGGAAATACCCCCACATTCGAAAGAAACGTCTTTCCAGATGTTTTGACAATCGATAAAGATGAAACAGCTATATAATTATTAAATTTAGATTTTTCGCATTCATAATGCTATCAGTGCATTGGGCCGGAATCCCAAGGGTGCGGGTTCGAGTCCCGTCTGAGGTGCTACGGGTGAGTCGATATTTTCTAGTATTTTTTCTAATATTATTTATCTTAATATAAAAATAGCATTATGAATGCGAAAAATCTAAATTTAATAACCTTGTATAGAGCTTAAATAAAGACAAAATTGTGAATTATCTCTCTGTAGTGCACTCCGAAGAAGCTTTGTGGTACTTTTTGTCGCTTTAACTTTACGACGGCTCGTCTTTCATGAAACGCCATCTATCGAGATTTATTGAATTTTTTTTTGGTCTCGGAAAATCTCGGAAGAACAGTAACCAAATTAAGAGCTCTTGCGGCACAAAACGATGTATTTTAATCTTTGCCATATATTCTCGAGTGAAGTTGCAGCGGATCGCTGTCTATTGTCAATTTAGTCGCATTGTACATTCCGTAACTTTTTCTTATTCAATTTTTTCTCGTCATAACAGGCGAAAGAATTATTATTAAAAGAAGCGACCAACGGCAGCCAGGAAGTGAAGAAAGATCCTCCACCGAAACCGATCGAGAAGAGCAAACAGGTGATGGAGATGATGAAGCGAGCGCAGGCCCTACTGGAGAAGCAACTACAGCAGCAGATGCTGTTGATAGACAAACTAGAGTCCGGTGAGTGATCATAGACAATTGTTTACTTACAACATAAATATCGATTACTTTTCTTATAGCCAAAAGTTTTAAACAGTTCTTCACTACTTTATCATAGACAAGCTAGAGTCCGCTCACTAATAAGAAACACACCTAAATTACTTACTTAGTGACAGTTTTCATTTTCTTTTAAAACATTTAATTACAGATAGTCGTTTCCTTTTTTCGGAATATATAAGTCAGTGGATTTGCCTGTTTTGTCTTTGGATTCGTCAGAACGACAACAACATAAAGTTAAAGTAGCCCAATGCGAACATTCTCTTAAAATACGTTTATAAATAATGAAAGTAATATGACTTTTAATAATGAATATAAAATGAAATAAAAATAAGCTTTATCAGCATGAGTGTTATCAGCTGAGAGATCATAAATGAGACACTAAAAACGAACTTTATCCATATGGTATAATACAGGGTGTTAGTAGCACCCTAGCGAGTTACAACTTTCTCTATGGAACCACTTGTCGCAAATGCATAGTTGAGATTTTGATTTTTCGTTGAGAAGCAATGTACGCGTAACAACTCGATAGCATCGCGGAAGCGCGCGTGACAACAAAGCCACGACCTTCGACCGCGAGCAAATAGCTGTTGTTGTGCATACGTGACGTGACGACCTCCTTGGTCGAGTGGCTTTGTACACCGGTTTTCAAGGTGTCGCCATCTCTGAGGTCCCGGGTTCGATCCCCGGTTGGGTCAATTTAGAAAACGAACTTTTCTATATTGGCTCAGGTCTGGGTGTTTGTGATACCACCGTTGTCTCCGATTTCCATAACACAAGTTCTTTAGCTACTTACTTTGGAATCGGAGCAATGTATGTGATGTTGTCAAATATTTATTTATTTATACATTGCGTACGGGTTAAAAAAGAATTATATTTTAATTATTTTTCTGTAATAGGTTCTATGCAACTTGGACAGACTCTGTGTTATAGAAAAAAAAAACAATTTTGCGACGTAAAATTCCACTTCAGATAGACTCAGAATCATGAGTCGACTATGCCCTGAAAGATTTCTCTAGGGTTCTACTTAACACCCTGTATAGTCCCATAATAATATACCATTTATTTTTTCCCAGGTAATGTGACCGGTCCACAGAAAGCAGCGCTGATGGAAGCTATAAACTCTGCGCAAGAAGGCATTGAGAAGCTTAGGAAGGAGCTATTCGCATACAACGGAACGTTGAGGCAGATGCAGGTCTGTAGTTGACATTATACAAGGTGTTATAAAAATACCCCTAATGCCGAATATGGTATATAGGGACCATCAAACTGATCAACTTTTACTATGGGACTAACTCTGAAATCGCGAAAAAACAGCTGTTTCATACAAAAATTAAAGTCGAAAGTATCAAAATGTAAAAAAACAGCTGATTTTTTTTTCGCGATTTCAGAGTTGGTCCCATAGTAAAAGTGGTTTAGTTTGATGGTCCCTATATACCATATTCGGCATTAGGGGTATTTTTGTAACACGTTGTATATGGTTTTTACACGTTAAGAAATCGCGTTTTTAATTCCACAGAAACATGCTAGTTTTACTCTCAATAAATACTTAGTTTGTGATATCAAAGCAAGTTTGTAATTGTATTATGACTAGAGATCGGATAATCGGATGCATATTTACCTAAAGTCTATTATTGGCTAACATATTATGGAAGCGGCTTCTTATAGTAGATTATGCAACAAGGGCTTAAAGTAGTGTATTATGTCTCGGTAAGTACGACGGGTTTAAGATCGCCCAAGACAAATACACATTCAAGCCCGCGATGCATACTCTACTTTGTATACTTTCTGCGAGGCAATTGAAACCAATGACTGTTATAAAGAAAGTACTTAAGTATTTATTTAAAGTTAGAATAATAAAATATGAAAAAATAAGAATATTTGTTGCATTTCAAATTCAAATCACATTATTTCCCATGGGAAAAATGACTTACTTTAGGAAAGGTTTGCATGACACATAATATGCCATTGACGAGCAGGTAGTATAAAAAAATATTAAAAATTCTTAAAATGTGTATATTCCCATCAGGTTTAATAGACCTTGTTTCTCAGGGTAGTAAGATTGTGTTTGCTTCTTCAAAAATGACTGACAATAAAAGTAGGTAAAAGCAACCACTTACGTTTGTAACAGGCCAACTGGAATTTGTGTCAAATCAGGTTTATTTATTACATCTCATGGAGTAACTAAATTAGTTAATGCCGGAATTCTCGGATTTTTTTCGATACAAAAGTATTTTCCGTAACACCCAATATCTGAACTTTAGGTAAATATGCATCCGAATATCCGATCTCTAATTATGACTGAACAAGGAAGTCTAAATAAGGCAAGATTGTGTAGAAAACATTAATAAATGAATCTTACATATAAACATAAATGAATTTATGAAACATGTTCTCATGTAACATAACCGAACCAAGATTTGAACCCGGGACCCTCGGCTCTGGCAGCATCACTGCCACTGCGCCAAACAGTCGTCAATATAATTTATTAGACTAACCGCCTTATTCATAAAAAAAAACCTTAAAATAGAGTTATAGTCAATTTTAGATAAAATGCCGATAAGGCTTATTAAACGCCTTATAACTTTCATTATTCATAAACGTATTTAAAAAAAATGTTCGCATTGGGATACTTTTACGTTATTATGCTGTCGTTCTGACGAATGCATAGACAAAACAGGCAAATCCACTAGCTGATATTTTCCGAAAAAAGAAAACATTTAATGTCAATATATGGATGACCTCCGTGGTCGAGTGGCTTTGTACACCGGTTTTCAAGGTGTCGCCATCTCTGTCGGTCCCGGTTTCAATCCCCGGTTCAATTTAGAAAATGAATTTTTCTATATTGGCTCAGGTCTGGGTGTCTGTGATACCACCGTTGTTTCTGATTTCCTTAACACAAGTGCTTTAGCCACTTACTTTTGGAATCGGAGCAATGTATATGATGTTGTCAAATATTTATTTATATGTTGCAAAATAACGTGACAGCTGTCACTTCAATCAGCTGTTATGCAGTCGGCCATGTAATTCACTAAAAAAGGAATAAAATAGACAGCATCTTTCTATAACTTTATCAAATGTTTATAAAACGATTGTCGCTATTGAGCGATTATGAATATTGTTTTTAAAAAAAATCCTTATAAGAAGCTTATAGGCCTTCCATATTTTTTTATGAATAAGGCGGCAATTATTTAAGTCTATTACTACGCGTTCACTTCGCGATTGCCGTCGACGACCGTTATTACATCACAGCTAATGATACTGTAAACAAAAAAGTAATCATGTTTTTCAACTGTTTTTCATTTTTTTGTGTTCTAAAAGTGTCATTAATTTATATAACAAGTTAGATTCGCCATTATGTAGGAACTTTACTCTTTTAATCATTATAACAACACAAATAACGAACGTAATGATTAAATCAACAGAAATAAAAATTAAGTTTTAAGTTTTACTAGAAAGGCGACGCAGGGGGTGCGGTATGACGAAGTGGGCGGCGAGGTAGCGGCAATGATGAAGTGAACGCGTAGTACCAAACGCCCTGTATAACAATATTACAACTAAATGTTAATAATGCAATTCAATCAATAAACATTTTTAAAATGAAACTATAGGAAAATAAAAACATCAATTGCGAGAAATACTAAAAAAAAATCATATGAACTTGCCTTCAGGACGAGGTGGTAGCGCGTTCGATGTCTCGGCTGCAATTGCAGGTATACGCGGCGATGCGCATGTTGTGAAGTGAATTAATGTTGCCATTAATGAAAATACGGGTGTAGGCGGTGGGGTTGCCATGTCTTTATTTTAATTTTATTTATTTATGACACACCAACAGCATACACACATTAAAAATATACACTTTGAAACTCTAATCGAACTTCACATCTGGTGTGTAGGCCAGTAACAGGCGTGTGCATCATTTATAGGAGTAAATCACTATCAACAAAGTATGTCTTGTCAAAGACGGACGTCATGATGAATCACAGACAATAATATCGTTGTGTAAAGGTGCGTACAGACTATGTAACATGTTATATAACTTGTGTTTTATAACACTTCCACATTACGTAACCTTGTTAATCAACATTGCAACATAAAAAAATACTGTCCTTATTAGAATAACAATATAATATAATAATGTTATATAACCGTTGTCGTTTCTCGTTCTTCAGTGCTATCTGTACAGTAACATTGTTGTACATATTAATAACATGTTATTATAACATTCATTGTCCTCATTATCTGAAACATGTTATAAAACAATGTGGTATATAGTCTGTACGCACCTTTACCATTAAAAATTCTGAGTAATGTACTCTAATAATTTAATAATATACAGATTAATAGTTACTTGACTTTTGTATTATTACAAATGAGTTGAGTTGTTTGTTAACAAAAAAGACTCGCTTAAAGAATATTACTATGCATACAATCAGACATTCAGACATACAGACTCACAAACTACCAAGTAATCCGATAAACGTTCCGCCTTTCCTTGTGAGATACATAATATATTGGATCTCATTGAACTTAAAATTTTAATCAAATGAAAATAGTTCTTAATGATAAGTTTTAAAGTAGAGTTTAGAATGGCATCCCTAACCGCTACACCTGTTAACTTACCATCTTATGTACTCATTTCATCAATCGTGTGAAAGCATCGTGTCCACTTCATTTTTTTTAAATATATTAAGAACCATTTCAAGTCAACTCACGATGTCCAGACCGTAAGCAAAAGATATAAGCCTTACCACAAAAGATTTTAAAACACTGTTCAACAAGTGTTTAACTTAGACTCTGTTTAAATGTGATGCTGTCACTTTTTTGACAATATGATTTGAAAGAGACGGCATAACATTTAAACAGTGTCTTAATTAAACAGTGTTTTAAAATATTTTGTGGTAAGGCCGACAGACTTTATCGACGACATTGTCAAAAAAGTCGGCGAGAACTCATTTGTTCGTAATCTTTCGACTGATCGCATGATAAAATAAAAAAATAGAAAAGGCTCCTTGATAAAAATCCATAGTATATCTTAGAAACGTGCGTGATTAAAATGTACTTAATCATTTTCTGTAACAAAATTCACAAAATTGGTTCAGCGATTCAGGTGTAAAAATGTAAAAGAAATTTTTCTTTGATTTCTGTATTTTGGTTTGTTGATTGTTTTATTTTTAAATACATATATTTTTTATTTCTTGCATGGCTTTAATGTTGTACAGTCATGTTTTGTTTTCGTTTTATATTACTAGTTTTTTTGATAGTTAGTCTAATATGGCCCTAAAAAAAGTTTTCTCGCTAATAATATACAAGATGTTAACACCTTGTAATTTGAAATGTCAAGTCCATATACAAGGTGTTACAAAAATACCCCTAATGCCGAATATGGTACATAGGGACCATCAAACTGAACAACTTTTACTATGGGACCAACTCTGAATCGCGAAAAAAAAATCAGCTGTTTCATACATTTTGATATTTTCGATTTTAATTTTTGTATGAAACAGCTGATTTTTTTTTCGCGATTTCAGAGTTGGTCCCATAGTAAAAGTTGTACAGTTTGATGGTCCCTATATACCATATTCGGCATTAGGGGTATTTTTGTAACACCTTGTATATTTACTTACTAAAGCCTACCGATTAATTTACATGGCTACCGTAATCGGTTTCATTTGACAGATGGATGTGACACATTGCTACTTGTTTTTGGCATAAATAAAAACTTACCAAAGAAAAGTAGCAATGTATACATCCATCTGTCAAATGAAACCGTTTAGGATAGCCATGTTAGTTAGCCAGTATGGGCACATAATTAACAATCTAGTAATTAAACAAGTAAAGCCCCCCTCACCGTCGTTGTTGCCGCGCAGTCGACAAGTACCGCAGTAGGCGTATTATGAGTTTACGCTTACTAAACTCGATAGCGACTGCAGTTGACATTTGTATGACAACTTTTAGTTTAGTATAGTTGCCGCCAGAGGCGCTGCCCCAAATTGCATACAAAATTGCTTACTACTGCCGCTATCAATGTGACTGTGCAAACTCAATACAGGCAGTGAAGTGCAGTGCCGTAGTACTATTATGTTTCAATCTTATTGGCTGGTCGGTACATTGCGCGAGCCGATGCGCAGAACACATTTTTATGAGGGAGTTTACACAATCAGTCTGCCGCCAGTCCATTCATCAGTCAGGTTAGACTGGCGGGAGACTGATCGTATAACCTACTGACTGGCGGCAGACTGATTGTGTAATCTCTCTCTATGTAAGTGGCTCGGAGAGGCGAGTGGTGGGATATGCGCACGCGCATAGTGGCTAACTAACTTCACAGCCGCCAATAAGAACGAAACGCATTATATTAGTCGTCAATTGTCTGCATATTTCGAGACCAAGGAGTTACCTCACTATAGGAATTGATATTTGTTACACTGAACTACTATTTTTGATCTAACTACCTTCATAGAATGTGTATAAACCATTTATTCACTTCACGCATGCGAGTGTTTGGCCGTATTTCATTGGTTACTACCATGTAAAATAATTGTATGTAGCTCATCTTATTTGTCATTTCATTGACGGTTTTCATGTAAAAACTTCATTGTTAAACTGTAGTAATGTAATACAAAATATTTGTAGTAGCTTCACCTTAAAATTATTCAGTAATAATTAAAGCGCTCATGTTGGAGCTTGACAGACTGATCGTACTCGACCACGTTTGTTAAGCAACGCTCGGTCCGGCCAGGTGTCGGATGGGTGACCGTTAAATGGCATTACAACTGAGCGCTTCCGTGCTTCGGAGGGCACGTTAAACCGTCGGTCCCGGTTATTGTCATCTGATGACAGTCGTTAAGCTAAGTCGGGGCCTTTACAGGCGGCTTGATAAACTCTAACACCAGAGGTGGCCACTAATCCTCATACGATAAGATTAAGTAATAAGTTGCTAAGTACTTTAGTAATTATAGTCGCCGAGATATAAAAGACCCGTTTTGACAGCTATCTATGACAATAGACAATAGAATGCAACTCTTTTGACGTAATTCCCAAATTAAAATGTATTTCTGTATTGCTGCGAAACGTCTCGAAAACAGTAACATTCTAATTACAATTTTTCAACCATAGTTCCTTAACTAATCTGATTTCAATCGATTCCATGTAAAACGCACAAAATAATTTATTATAATGAAAAACGAATATCGGTAATTTAACTGATAATTAAATAATTATTTATACAGGCGAAAACGATAGCTTTTAAAAGTGAAAAACTACGGGAATGCTATTATTATTTTGTTGCATTAATTAATTTTATCATTTCTAGAACTTAGAACTGAAAAAAAAGAAATAAAAAAACTATTAAAATTTGGGAACAATATTTTCTGTCACCTAAGTTTAGATGTGTCACTAATCTGCAATACCCAAATTATAATATCTATCCCCAAGAAATATATTAGTCATCATATTTATCAAATCTGTCTCTAAGTATAAATCACCGTATTAATGTAAATATGTCTCTTAAATAATAGTTTGATCACTTTTTTCTATAGCCTAAATATAAGATCTGTCCTCTAAAAAGTAAGTCCCTGGCAGCAATAATATATTTGTACCTAAAATAGTAAATCTAACACCATTTTAATCGTTCAATCATCAAAATAATAGATGTGTCACTTAATTAATAGAAAAATTCCTAAGTAGGGGCGGAGTCAAATTGGCGGGCTATGAAAATTTAAATGCACTAGGTAGGTTAGGTTAGATTTGTGTTTAGACCACTCGCAGCGGAGCGAGCGAAGCGAGCGACGCTCCATAAATATCAGGATCAACTAGTTTGGCCATAATGCTTATATCAGGATCAACTAGTTTGCCCTAGCCTAAACTGGGTTATCCTATCTGGCTTAGGACAAACTATGTAGTTTGGTCTAGGCTATACCAGTTAATCCCATCGCGTATAGGAAGAACTAGTTTAACCTAGGCCAAACTAGTTTGCCCTGAAAATCGGGTTTAGCCGGTAACAAATATACCTAACTAACTCGCACAGCTCGCACTTGACTGCAGTGTTTTGTTTAGTTTTAGATAAGTAGTGTTTTTGTTTCTATTTTAAATGTAAATTATATGATTAAAACCTATTGTAGTTTAATTTAATTAATTGTACCCATATTTTCAAATTTCAGTTGAACTATGTAATAAATTAATATTATTTTTCAATAATTAAATATATTTTTTAGGTAAACATTTTTAATTGCTTGGTGATTCAGTTTTAGTGACACTTTTATTATTTAGAAACCCAATATAATTATTTGATGATTGATATTATTTCCAAGTAATTATTAATTAATATTTAGGTAAGCGTTTTTATATTATTTGGTGATTAAATTTAAGTGACAGATCTACTATTTTAGGAACAAATATTATTTATTAGGTCACTGAAAATGCATTTATTAGGTAATTGATAAAATCATACCCTTAAAATTTCATACAATTTGGAATCGATTTGTGGTGATAATCGAATATTCTGGTTATCGATTTCTTTAGGCAGCATCCCTAATTACGTTCAAGTGACAGCTGTCAAAACGGGCCTATTATATCTCGACAACTATAGTCTGTTGTATTCTATATTAAAGTTGGTTCTATGTAGCTTGATTATAATTGGACTATATTCTGTGTACACAGGCTATAGTCGAAATCTAATGTAGAAAAAATTTAGGCGTGATATAAACAATGTTTTTTCTTTTAATTTTTTAAATATCCATTGAAATACAAAGCGGTTGATTTAACAATGCACAACTGAAATGGCTAACTTCAGAGGGTTTGCGGTACAAAATGACCTACTTAAATCTGTAAAATTTACTCTTTGCCATATATTTTTGACTAAAATTGCAGCGGATCACTGTTTATTGTTAATTTAATCGCATTGTCACTAATTATAATAATCGAAACTACATACCATATTACTTAAGAATCCAGCGAACAGTGAGTTTCCCATATAAACGTAATACCAAAATTATTTGCAGTTTGAGCATAAGTAACTCTTCTTGTGATGTTATTCGGATTAAGACAGTATTTATCTAGGGTTCTAATAAATAAAAAAATCCAAAATACTAACCTAATTCAAAATATAATAAACGACAATCGCACTTTTTATACAAAACCGTGAATCGAATTAATTTTTATGTGGTTTGGTATTTTGGATATTTTTATTTAATAGAACTCTAGATAAATACTGTCTTAATCCAAATAACATCACAAGAAGAGTTAAATATGCTCAAATTGCAGATCATTTTGGTATTACGTTTGTATGGGAAGCTCACTGTTCGCCGGACTCTTGAGGTGATTTGCCATATTCATAAACGGTGGTGTAATTATATGTCTGTGTGAAATAACCAATGGCTAATTTTAAATTATTATTAATAACAGTTTAAACAAATATTTCTCTTTCATTGTTGACAGGTGAACGCAAAGAAACCGAGGACGAGACAAGAAGCAGAAAAAGAAATATTGGACGCCGAATTAGATATGTTCACTAAACAACAGGTGCGTGTACGCATTCACTCTTTTTAAAGTTTAGTTTATAGGTATTTTGACGACCTCCGTGGTAGTTCCGTTCGCACGCCGTCTCTGAGGACCCGGGTTCGATCCCCGGCTGGGTCAATTTGATAAACGATCTTTTCTATATTGGCTCATGTCTGGGTGTTTGTGTTACCACCATTGTCTCCGATTTCCATAACACAAGTGCTTTAGCTACTTACTTTAGAATAGGAACAATGTATAATCGAAAGACAATGCTCAAAAAACCCAAATCGACCATTATTTATTTATTTATATCATCTTTTTATTGTACTACAATAAAATAGAGTACAAAAGGCGGACTTAATACTAATAGCATTCTCTTCCAGTCAATCCTTAGGGAGCAGATAGCCACGAATGCGGTACATTAAATAGTTTATAATAAAATACATACAATAAATAATTATTTAAATAAACTTAAAAATTCAGCGCTATTCAATCGACCACATTTTCTTAACACCCTTTTTTTTTCTGCGGTCAATATACAAGGTGTTACAAAAGTACCCCTAATGCCGAATATGGTAGATAGGGACCAACTCTGAAAAAAAAATCAGCTGTTCCATACATTTTGATATTTTCGATTTTAATTTTTGTATGAAACAGCTGTTTTTTTTCGCTATTTCAGAGTTTGTCCCATAGTAAAAGTTGTTCAGTTTGATGGTCCCTATCTACCATATCCGGCATTAGGGGTACTTTTGTAACACCTTGTATAATAGATGCTTTGAATGTTATAGTAAAGTACAGAATATTACAGTAAAATTCGTTAAATCGAGACAAAATTTCGCGTAGCGATTTATTTTGCTTCCCTTTTTGCTCTATTATACCTTAAAAATAGAATTCATTTTCAAGGCAAATACTCAATTATTATTTTGTTACAGGAAGGACAAGATGTGACAGAATTGATGAAGAAGATTTCGGAGCTGCGACGGCAGATGGCGACGCAGTTCCCGCCACACCCCGCCATGAGGAGGCCGCACTCTAGGTGAGTTTGTTGACACACTCACCGATGTGTACTCTTTCACTTCTGACACTAACTTATTCATTCACTGGTAGGGTTGCCAACTTTATTTACAAAAAATAAAGTATACAAGGTGTTCCGAATATGGTATACTAGTGGCCCGCCCCGGCTTCGCACGGGTACAATGTAGTATATATAGATATCCTGTAGTATAGTCTAATAACTTCACACTCACCACATTAGTAACTACATTGTACCCGTGCGAAGTCGGGGCGGGCCGCTATAGCTTAAAAGATCTAAGTGTACAGACGACGGGACTCCTAAACCATTGATCCGATTATGATGAAACTTTACAGAGTTGTTCTGCTTACGACCAAGAAGGTCCCTGGCTAAAAAAACAGAGCATTACAATACGCATGCCGGGTGCAGCTATTTCTAAATAAAAATATGTTGTGCATTATCAGGATTATCAATCTCGATCATCCAACACTTCTCTATAATTTACAACGTGTTACAAAAATACCCCTAATGCCGAATGTGGTATAAAGGAACCATCAAACTGAACAACTTTTACTATGGGACCAACTCTGAAATCACGAAATAAAAATCAGCTGTTTCATACATAAAGTAAAATCGAAAATATCAAAATGTATGAAACATCTGATTTTTTTTTCGCGATTTGAGAGTTGGTCCCAATACTAAAAGTTGTTCAGTTTGATGGTCCCTATATACCATATTCGGCATTAGGGGTATTTTTGTAACATGTTGTATACCTACCGCATTTCTTGTCATGTTATCCGGTTGCAAAATAAAAAGGCTATTCGGCGAGCTGACTCTCGAGCAGGCGACATTAGAGCTGACCATGGGAGAAACAATCACTGCGCAGATCTACACCAGCCGCTCTTAAACTTTGTCCCTGTACTTACTTGTCCGACAGAATATTGTATTCTTTTAAAATTAATCTGATAATCAGTTGGAATAATTTTACACCTTTTTACAACGCAATAAGGAAAAAATGTCAGCACTGACAACATAACGCCATAGGTATTATTCAATCAAATGCATTCTACCTACTCTCAGGGGAAATGACTAAATGACCAAGAGAATATAATACTACGTTGAGATGACAAATGATATTTATTTTTCTTAATTAATCAATCAAATGCACTAAGAAGTTTCAATTCCGACCTCGAAGTCAATCACCCCAAAAGTAGCTTTCTACCACTTTTTAACCCTGTTAGGAGATAAATATAAAAAAAATACGAAATACGTGTTCAATTAATTTTGTGAAAGAATGTCTATGCCAAATTTCAAGTCAATCGGGCCAAGGAATCGCGTTCTTCCATACAAACTTTGCCACCCTGTTTCACCCCTTTAAGGGTTGAATTTCGCAAAATCCCGTCTTAGTGAGCACCTACGCCTTAAAAGGAGCCCCCATGCAAAATTTGAGACTCCTAGCACTTGTAGTTTCTGAGATTTCGTGATCAGTGAGTGAGTGAGTGAGTGAGTGATTTTCCCTTTTATATATATAGATAGGGACCATCAAACTGATCAACTTTTACTATGGGACCAACTCTGAAATCGCGAAAAAAAATCAGCTGTTTTTTTACATTTTGATACTTTCTACTTTAATTTTTGTATGAAACAGCTGTTTTTTTTTTTTTTTCAGAGTTGGTCTCATAGTAAAAGTTGTTCAGTTTGATGGTCCGTATATACCATATTCGGCATTAGGGGTACTTTTGTAACACCTTGTATTTAGAAGTAAATAATATACTAGAAAAAATAGGTGCGAGTCGTATTTTTTCTAGTATATTATTTAGTATTATATAAAAATAGCATTGTGAATGTTGAAATCTCAAAATTTAAAAAGTATATTTAGGTCGGAGAAGGGAAATTATAGAACCGGTCTTTTGTAGAATCAGTCATTTGTAGAATCGGTCATTACTAGAATCAGTCATTTATAGAATTGTACATTCCACGAATCGGTCAATAATAGACTACGTAGTCATTCTGCGAATCAGTCATTCCTAGACTTTTAGAAAAAATTGCAATATTTCCCCTACTGTGATGCTGATAATAGTATTTTGTACACTTTATTTTTGTTCAGCAGGAAAAAGTATTATGTAGTAAAAAACAAAATATAATACTGTTTTCAACTGTGCTGGGTGTAATTATGAAAGACGATTGGCATTTGATTTTTATTTTCCATAACTCACTACTTATGTACAATTTTTAGAATGGTTAGAAAGGGACAAATGCATATATCTGTCTCATACAGTAAAACAATGGTGATGAAGGTACGTTGGACATCTATACATATACAACTACCTGCTGATACAAAAAAGTGTAATATAAATACGGTCGACAGCACTTGAGCTGATACGATGCAAAAGTGTACGCCAACATGGTTGGCAGCCCTACTCACTGGCGACCATGCACTCATTCATTCACTAACTGACTAACAATCTTTCACTCACTGACTGATACACAGTCATTCACTCATCGGCACTGACCAAAACGGACTCATTTACTCACTTATTCACTCTTTGACCAAAACATTCACTCATTCACTCACTGACTGGGTAATTAATTGAACAAGCTCTGAATTTTAAAAGTGTCACTTTTGACTGTCAAGTGTAGATTTATTTCCTGGCTATGAATCGAAATAGTTTTTTGTAATTGGTTATTAAATGAGTATATTATGTGTTTTTAAAAACTGCTTTAAATATAATTATTGATTCATATTATTTAAAAAAAAACTGACTTTCTTATTTAATTTTGCAAGCTACCGTATCGTGAAGAAAAAGCTTAGGTAAGGAGTTTGAATGCATGCTCAAAAAATGAAAATCATGTAGCAAACACCTTAGATTAATAAACAAATTATTTGGTGTAGGAAAATTTAAAGAGATGTTACAAATTTATTGTTTGTATTCTCTTTATAGTTTGTATATTTCTTAAATAATAAAATAGGTATACCTAAAGTTGGTAAATAATACTGTATTTTTTAAACTTATTTAAGTGAAGTTAGTTAACAGCCACCTACTCGATGGGAATTGGTGGGATGGAGTTCACATCTGCCCACTGATTATGTAAGTTTGTTGCAATCAACTCTGACAGAAATCGCAGTTGCATTGCTGCTTTAGAATGCAGCAATGTAACTGCGGTTGCAATCGATTTCAATCGAGAGTTGCTAGCAACAGTTACGTAATCAGCCCTCTAGATCGAATAAACGTCGAAAATCTGTTATTTTGGTAAATTGAAACCGGTTTCCGTGGTATAATCCGCGCGCGATTAGAATGGGATGGGACCTTGTCAAAATAAATCGAAAATGACAGTTATGCAGTCAAGTAGCGTGAGCAAAAAATTCTGAATCTGTTTAAATAAAAACGAATTTAAAAAAGTACCAGGTTTTACCCCTTCTCATTATTATTTAATCACTAAAACAATCACACAATAGTATATAAATCTCGCATTTAAAATAAAACTTGAGCAGGAATCCACGCGCGCAGTTGTACACAACTAGCATTATGCGAGCATCTACGCGAGTTTGCCGATGCTACGGCTGGCCGACGGACCGTGCGCGTCTCAGTTCCAAAAGGTTGCATCCCATTCACATCGCGCGCGGATTATACCGTTTTGACGTTTACTCGATTCCAACTCGATCTGGTGTCGGGAGTGACCTGATGAGTATTGGTTTCCATCTTTTTCACCTGTCTCAATCTGAGCTGAAAATTATTATTGACATTATTCAGATGTTTAAGAGATATATGGGTATGTTTAAATAAACGCGAAATTAGCATAAAAATTTATGGAAATCCAGAAACTGAAAACTCTAATCCTTATATCTCTTAGAATGCTGATCAGATCAGTCGGGTGTGCATAGCGATCTGAATCTCCTCCATTCACTCTCTGGATGGTCATCATTAGATCACAGCTAGGTCAATCCTTGGCGGAGAGCCAAGGCTTCAAAGTTACCTCGTTTGTATGAAATTCGACTGGTGACCTTAATTATCTGACCACACCACTGTATGTATATATTTTTGTACATCTCCCACAGCATGTTCCGCGGCGGTAGATTCGCCACCATGAACCGTTTCTCCCGCGGCGGCGCCACCAAGGTGTTCAGCGTCAACCAGTCCGTGGACCACCGGCCCCGGGCCCTGCTCATATCGGGCTTCGAGGCTGACGAGCTGGACCCACTTATACAGCACTTCTCGGTGAGTGACGTCATAATGACTTGGGTGGACCAGTCCGTGGAACACCGGCCCCGGGTCCTGCTCATATCGGGCTTCGAGGCTGACGAGTTGGACCTACTTATACAGCACTTCTCGGTGAGTGACGTCATAATGACTTGGGTGGACCAGTCCGTGGACCACCGGCCCCGGGTCCTGCTCATATCGGGCTTCGAGGCTGACGAGCTGGACCTACTTATACAGCACTTCTCGGTGAGTGACGTCATAATGACTTGGGTGGACCAGTCCGTGGACCACCGGCCCCGGGCCATGCTATAAAATTTTGATATTTTAATTACTTATCTGTAAATTGATTCAACTAAGACAGACTCTGTGTGGCAGAAAAAAATAAAAAAGAATTTTTTTTTCATTGATTTTGTGACGGAAAATTCCACTTCAGATAGACTCAGACTCATAAGTCGACTATGCCCTGAAAGTTTTCGCTAGAATGCTACTAACACCCTTTCTGACCGCTGAGCTACCGAGTCACTAGTGGGAATGTCGAATTTCTCCTAGTATATCAACTCTTACGCTGCAAGCCAGCGCCATCTCACCAATGTATAAGGAATTACCTCGACATTCAATCGAAACATCTTTCCAAATATTTAAGCAATTGATAAAGACGACAAAGATATATTTTTTAGTTTTATATAAAATTGAGCATTTTGTTTGCCTGCAGCAATTCGGCGAGGTGACCAACAAGGAAGTGAACCTGGCAGTGCCGGAGCTAGTGCTCCAGTACAAGCTGCGCGCGCACGCCGAGCTGGCCGCCGCCAACGGCCGACACTACAACGACAGGACGCTGTCGGTCAGTACACGTGCGAGCGCATAATCCGCGCGCGATGGCAATGGGATGCTATCTTTTGGAACTGAGACGCGCACGGTCCGTCTGCAAACTCGCGTAGTATAGATGCTTGCATAATGCTAGATGTTACAACTGTGCGCGTGGATTTCTGCTCGAGTTTTATTTTAAATGCGAGATTTATATATTATTGTGTGATTATTTTATAATGAGTGGAAAAAGTGGTAAACTTTTTACTATTTTTAAAATAGATTCAGAACTTTTTGTTAACGCTGCTCGACTGTTTAACTGTCATTTTTGATTTACTTTGACAAAGTCCCATCCCATTCTAATCGCGCGCGGGTAACACACTAATATTCATACATACAGGAAGGGCACAATAATATACTGCGCTAAGTATAGCATTCGGAGACGGAGAAAATCACGTGGGTAACACTTGCTTACGTCATCTCCGCTATCTGTATTGAAAATTACGTTCATTCAACTTGAACTGTTTCGTTTGCTAAGAGACACAAATCACAATTAATGCACTATAATATTTTTTTAATAAAATAATAAATAAATATTTGATAACATCACATACATTGTTGCGTTCCCAAAGTAAGTAGCTAAAGCACTTGTGTTATGGAAATCGAAGACAATGGTGGTATCACAAACACCCAGACCTGAGCCAATATAGAAAAGTTCGTTTTCTAAATTGACCCAACCGGGGTCGAACCCGGGACCTCAGAGATGGCGACACCTTGAAAACCGGTGTACAAAGCCACTTGACCACGGAGGTCGCAAATAAGTGTGACAGAAAAAAAATCGTAAATTTTTTGCTTGTTCTATTAAGTTGCGTGATTGGATACCTAACGACGGATTGGTGACGTAAGCCTGTGTTATGCCCGGAGTGCCAGCCCTTATACCGGTTGCAGACCAAGAGCAAAGCTAAGTTAGTTTAGCTTAGCTCGCATAGCTGAGGTAGTTTTTCATACTTATCATATAGTTTGCGGTCTACACACAAGTATGAAAAACTACCTCAGCTATGAGAGCTAAGCTAAACTAACTTAGCTTTGCTCTTGGTTTGCAACCGGCGTTGCTCTCGCTTCACTTTGAACTCACTGGAAAATCGCCAGTGTGATAAGTTGTTATTTATCTTTACATAGATAACGTGGGTGGCCAACACTAAGCCGATGTCGGCGCCCGAGCCGCGTGTCCTCAACGGGGAAGCGAACGAGGAGAATAAGGAGCCCGAGGTCAGTTTTAGGTTAATTTTTTTACATTTAGGTTTATTTATGTATTTATTTATTAGGTCTGCCAAAATTTTTGCACGATAACTTACATTATTATACAAGGTGTTACAAAAATACCCCTAATGCCGAATATGGTAGATAGGGACCATCAAACTGAACAACTTTTACGAAAAAAATCAGCTGTTTCATACAAAAATTAAAATCGAAAATATCAAAATGTATGAAACAGCTGATTTTTTTTTCGCGATTTCAGAGTTGGCCCCATAGTAAAAGTTGATCTATTTGATGGTCTCAATAAACCATATTCGGCATTAGGGGTATTTTTGTAACACCTTGTATAAAAAAAAAATGAATATAAACAATAGTACATTATGATATAAGTGCTGTAATTATTAAAGCGCTCGTATGTCAACCGACGTTTTATAACATATTTGCGAGGAAATAAATAAAACTCTGACTTTCTTAAACGAATAAATTTTTTATCACTTGTTAAGCAGTTCAAAGGAGATCTTCAGAATTTGCCCAAATCATGTACCGAGGTACAACATACCTCAAAAAAATCCTTAAATCATGTAGGATAAGACCCATTTTTTTATTTATTTTTAAGTCCAATAGATAAAGCTAAAAAATGTAAATAAAAAGTTGCAAAAAATCCGAAACTGCGTGCAACGAAACGCTTAGTTTTGATTTGACATTTAAAAAAATTGACAAGTCTGCCTGCCTTGCCTGCTTTCAAAAGTCGTGAAAGGCGGTAAACAAACTGAAAATATGATGTGATTCCTCTAATTCTTATGCATATGATTTTTCGTTTAATATGAATGAAAGAAAAGATCACCATAACCAGTTCCAAGTAACCCATTTTATGAGGTAGATAAGATAATTGGACTTGGAGAAATATAATACTTGGACTTTTCAATACATACATGTTAAGATTCAAACCAGAACCAGAAATAGACTATACTGTAATCAGAAAAGGAAGAAAATACCTTCTGAAGATCGAACATTCTAAAAATGTAATCAGTGAAATAGCAATTTTTAAAGTAGATACCTAATGAAGTTTGTAAAATAAAACACCAGGAATAATTTTTAGTTTTTATTATTCTATGATTTCATTTTCTACATCTTCCCTAACTAAAATATTGTCAAGGGCGGAGGCAGGTGCAGTTATATTAGTTTGAAATCGAGCCCAAGCCATATACCAAATAATGGTCATAATATGAGCACAGCAACCCACGGTTCGTTTTCCAACTATACAGTTACAGTAATAACCGTGGATTCTGTGCTCCCAATTATTTTCATTTGTATTTAATAAAATGTAAGTGTAGTATATTTTTCCACTATGATGCCTTGACTTAATGCGTCCTCTTATTAAAATCATTTCAGTCTCTGAATTTGGCATATGGAGGGTCTCAAAATCATTACATACTTCAATTTCAAACGAGCCATTGTGCCTTATATGCTCCCCATAATAGGAGCGTGCCTGTTTAATCTGATAGGTTCCTAGAGCAAATAAAATTAAATCGGATTCTGTCATCATTGGGAACTCGTCTAAGAAAATATTTTCAGCATTTATATTTACAAATGAAGCTCGTCTTCTATTGATATTATTTTCTATGACATAATCTGCCAAAACATTTGGTTCATTTAATTTTAGTAAGGCACGCTCCAAAATTAGTGTAGCATCTGGTCTATTTGTGATGGGTATATGAAAAGCATTAATTATGGCCCCTGCTATTCTAAAGTCCATCATTACATGGGTAGCAGCATTATTGCTAAAATCATTTCTTACTATTTTAAAATCTCTTTTGAACCTACCATTGACTACTTCGACTACCCATCTACACATTGTTACATGTCTGGACTTATTCGCTCTTAATGTTGGCAACTGTGTCTCACCACGAGCAAGGGATTCAGGTTTACAAACATCATAATTTAGTGATCGTAACAAATCAAGAGCGTCCCTGAATCCCCTGTCTAAAATAAATACATCTCCTTCTCTAAAATATTGCCGTAGCTCATTATTTTCATTTCTAAATAACTGCTTCATAATATCTGCATCAGACACAGTTGCAGCGTAGGGGCCATAAATATCTAATATGTGACCATCTGTAGTAACGATTAAAAATGGCTTTACCAGATTCCTATATTTGTGTAGGCTATATGATTTTTTTTGAAACAAGTAGTTCGATGATTTTTGCAAGTATATGTAAGTCCCATCACAAATAACAATGGCTTTTCTGCTCCCTGCTTCACCACCACCAAACAGACCTTGGGGTATTATTAAATTGTGATTAACAATTTCATTTCTTGGTAAATGGCCAATACCCATATGTCGTGGTACAAATTGTTCGTTTAAAATATTTCTTACATTAGATAAAGTTGTTGATATTGTTGATTGTGACACATCAAATAATTGTGCTAACCTTAAGTGTGGTTCGCCTGTTCGTAATTTTATTAAAAATATTGCAAGAGCAGTTTTGTATTTTTTAATGCGTTCTCTTAATAAAGGAGTCTCCTCGATTACCAAATTAAAGTTTTCTTTGGTCAGTCCAGTCCAATATCTGCACTTTTCGTCTGGCATCACTTGCAATTGTTCAAAATCTAATTTAATGTCAGTTTCATTTTCTAGGGCCAATATCATAGTGGCTTCTAATTGTGCAGGACTGAACTGACTTATATAATCATGTTCATCTAAAAATTGCCAGTTATATGTACCTAAATGGTTACGACAAATCCGTGCATTTTCTGTAACATACAGGTGATGCAGTTTTAATATTCGGTATCTTAAAAACTTTGGCACTGTCAATCTTTCTGGGCCATTACAGCCATGCACAAAACATGTGTTGGACGAATTTCCGGAACGTCTAAAATTGGGAAGGGTTGTTTGGCCTTGGTTAGAACCTTGACTAGGACTTGCAGAAGCGTGCTCTCCTAATCTCACATTTCTACGGGCTGCTTGCCAACAAGCATAGCACACTCTACTATGAGGTTCAATCTGAAAATAGAAATATACAACATAAAGTATACAAAGTTACTTCGGCCGAGAACACCAACAGTTTCAAGAATAAATTGGACAAGTTTCTAAACTATAATGTATAACTCGATAATAGTGATCACTGGATACAGGCACCTACCAGTTTTTGTAAAACTGTCTGCCTGATTAGTAATCTACACTAATATTATAAAGAGGAAAGATTTGTATTTTTGTATGTATGTTTGTAATGAATAAACTCAAAAACTACTGGACCGATTGCAATAATTTTTACACAATTAGAAAGCTGCATTATTCAGAAGTAACATAGGCTATATAATATCACGCTAGGTCCTATAGTTGTAGAGCAGTAACCGAAAATGTTTCAAAAACGGGGGAAAAGTATCGTTTCTGAGGCCTTCCGTGGCGTGCGCTGAGCATATAGTTAAAGTTATACAAAAATGCTCTATGGATGAATTGTTCATCGTAACATTATCTTTAAAAAAGTCCCCCCGAGCGAAGCCGGGACGGGCCGCTAGTAATAATAATAAACAAAAACTCTACCACTATTCAATCTACACAATTCATGACTTTACAATCTTATTCCTATTAATTAACATCTGTTGGCTGTATCAATCATCTAATTATTTGTCATAAATGTAGATGTATCAAGACTTAATGTAAAAAAGACTGAGCGTCTAAATAAATATTATAATAAGTCAAACTGTATATACCTGTCTAGGTGAGATACGTCTTGCAATATCATCTCTTTCTGGACCTTCTGGCAGAGAATGCGAATGACGACCAGTAATTGATCTCTGACAGCAAACACATAAGCCATGAGATGAAGATGGTTGAGGCTCAGGTGTAGGTGGTTCAGCTTGAGATGTTGACGGTTGTGGTTCAGATTCCACTTGTGCTGGAGGTTCAGCTCTGTTATTGTCTTGTATCTGTGCTCGTTGGACGTTTCGACGAGCAGCAAGCCAACATGCATAGCAAACTCTATGTCCAGGTTGTAGCTAAAAAAAATATGTCTAAATTAAAAAACTATTTGTAATAAATAAATAAATCAGAACTACTAAAACAATACAACTATATTCATTAATGTTGAAGTTTTGGAATTATCAATAATATGCAATGAATGAAGGCAACACTAACCTGTCGTGGAAATATACGTGAAGCTATATGATCTCTTTCAGGGCCAGTTGGTAAACTATGAGAGTGCTGGCCAACTATTGACCTCTCACACCAAACACAATGACTTGCAGAGTATCTTATCGCTTCTAAAGACAGCCTATTTGTAGCTGCTATAAAGCAATCTTCACACAAGAACCCATCGTAATCAATCTAAAACAGAATAAAATATTGTTGTTTATTTTTTGATACCTATTTATTTACTTGGTGACTTAATCTAATGACTGGAAATAACAGGGTTTTCTGTACTTAATCTTTGGTTGGAATCTTGGATAGTTATCAAAGGTTCAACCTCAAAATCGTTTATTGACATTAGGCCAATAAAATGCTCATAAGCTTGTCTTGAATCTAGGCTTTTTTAGCTTCTAGCAAATTCAGAAGGCGACAGTCTGACCAGAGACCTTTTCAAGTCAGATGAATTTAACGTAATTGTAAAGAAAATACTTACTTCGCGGTTTAAAGATTCTGCAACAACTGCAGCTAGTTCGATGCCAATTTCTGACAGCAGATAATGTTGCTCATCGTTGCTCAACACAACATCACAGGAATAGCACCTCATCTTGTTTAAGGTTATCCAAAATGAGCCACAAAACACCAAATCGCATGCAGTTCAGAGGTCCAGGTAAAAAGCCAAGTTGTCGGGTTGAAGAAAATACGTCAGGAACCAGTTCGTAAGCAGTCGAGGGAATGTCCGTTAAAGTATAGCCAAAAATCCGTGAGAAGAGAAATCCAAAAACACAATACGAGCACTCCAGAGACGCGAATCGAACGAAACACAGTAACTGAATGATTTTGAAAACCACAACAAACACAGCACTGTCACTGTGACATTGACGTAATGGTAACGCTGACAGTTTAACGGCTTGGAGCGCACCCTTTTCGCCATCCTGTTTTAGTTATTTTGTAGAATTTCGAAGGCATTTAATATTATATTTCGTCATAGTCAAGCATAAACTGACCAAATAAGTTTATTTTAATAATTGGTTAATATTAATGAAATTAATTTTAAGATTAATTTTTATTTTTATACATTACAAATTGCCATAAAGAAAATATGGTGTTGCAAGTTTTTAAATACTTTGAATGATTATTTTAGGTGGTACAAGTGAATAATTAATTCTATTTTATTTTTTTATGAATTCACCGTATTTTTTTACACATCTAGGCATAAATGTATTTGAGGTACATGATTTGGGCACAGTTGTATGGAGAAAAAAATGGATCCTTTATTCATAAAATGTTGAACTCTTTTCTGACATAAAAACTGTTTGCTGGGATTTAAAAAAGTACCGTATGTTTTAGACGGAGCATCTTGATAAACCGTGCGTTTTACATTACCATAACGCACAAGTACGTAATGAGATACAATACGATGTTGAAATTGGTGTAATAAGAGACCCTTTACGAGCAAATATGTTATAAAAGAATATACAATGCGATTAATTTAACAATGCACAACAGAAGTGACCAACTTCAGAGCGCTTGCGGTACAAAACGATGTATTTTAATCTGTAAAATTGTCTCTTTGCCATAACATACATTGTGATATTTTTGTGATTAATGAGTAATTCTAATAATCGCTAAATTGTTAATTGTTCCTGTTGTTCATAGTATGATCGTATTAGTACAAATAACGCGTGTACTTACTCGTAAAAATTATCATTCATCTGTTATCCTACATGTGAAAACTTGATTATTGGCTAATAACTAACCATAGTACACTTTGTTATATCAACATAGTAGCCGTAAGTTTTCCACGAAATAAAATAAAAAATTAAAATAAAATAATTTTTGCATGAAACAGCAGTTTTTTTCGCGATTTCAGAGTTAGTCTCATAGTAAAAGTTTTTCAGTTTGATGGTACCTATCTACCATATTCGACATAGCTGGTTGTTTTGTAACACCCTGTATAAAAAAATCGGTGCATTTAAATTATACCCAGAGTTTCACACGTACGTTTCTTATAGACATCCCAAGAAGTATCTGAAGACGCGTTACTCCGCTTTGACGAGGAGGAAGAAGAGGATGCAGAAGAAGATCGCTCGTGGAGGCGTTGACGACGTGCCGGTCGCTAGCCGTCGTGATCGTGTCGCAGTCGTGTCGCGGTCGTGTCGCAGTCGTGGCCCGGTTGTGTCATTACGGTGTCGCAGTCGTGTCGCAATTGTGTCGCAGTCGTGCCGGCTTGTCGTAAAGATAGCGAGGCTAGCGTTCTGTGTATATAAAAATGCGTTGTCAGTTGGGTTTTTTGTATTGTTGAATGTTGTTTATGAAATGTTTTAGTCGGCTTTTAACGGCCTTACCACAAAAGATTTTAAAACGCTGTTTAAATCATGTTTAAATGTGATGTCGTCTCTTTCCAACAATATTGTCAAAAAAGTGACAGCAACACATTTAAACACTGTCTAAGTTAAACACTTGTTGAACAGTGTTTTAAAATCTTTTGTGGTAAAGCCTTAAATGTCTTTATGTTGAGTATTTTTTCTTAGTGATAAAATATTAAAGTATTTCGGTTGTTATTAACTACGATATAATTAATTCATGCTTAGAAAATTAATTTTATTCGATTTTTTCTTCTAATGAATGACACATCAGCTGATCATTAAATTTGTTTCTCCATTTTAACTAAATACATTTAACAACACACCAAACCCAGTCTTATGATGTTTACATAAATAACTCGATCTAAGATAAATATAAATTCAATTAAATTTGAATAGAATTATGCTTGTAACAGACAGCTACATAATAATTCAAATAATTATAAAAATAAGTTGAAATAAACTCCTATAATTTTGAATCTAAAACCGGTAGCTCTTATTTAAACCGGTAGGTCTTATTTAAACCGGTAGCTCTTATTTAAACCGGTAGCTCTTATTTAAACCGGTAGCTCTTATTTTTTAAAGAACAACAGCTGTGTTTAAATTAAAACTTCATAATATCTGTATCAAACATTTAACAATAAGATAATAATTCATATAATATTAATTTGTATTTATTTTAGATCGAGTTAATTATACTATAAATAGTTGTAACTTATTATTCAAATTTGTTAAATTATTTGAAGAATATACTTTTATAGTTATAGGAAAATAACTTTAAGTCTCAAACGCCACAGATATGCGATTCGAAAGACGATACTTATGTAAATGCGACGCAATCTTCATATATTAACTCGTGTTATTGTTTATTGCTAATTATATTTTAAAATTAAAGCCTTTAAAAGCATGTGTTATGCTATATTTCTTTAAATATCGTCACATTTAAATTTCGAAATGCGTGCTATTTAATTGAGTTAAACCACTACAGTCTTAGACTAATTAGCCAGTTGTTTAAATTACTATTATATGAATAATATCAGAAAAAAAATAGTAATGTCGTTTTTAGATCGCATGTCAGTGGCACCCCCTTAAAATTAGGGTAAATTGTATTGATCCATTCTTTTAATAGGTGATTTTAATACTGAGCGACTTTCTCAATGATATATATAGCGAAATATGTTAACTATTTATTGAAATAACACAAGTTTTGTAACAACTTGTGTTCACGGTACTTAAGTCACAGAATGAGTATAGAAGTGAGGTACAGTACGGCCACACCCCGCCCCCCGCCGACCGTCATACCGCCCCCCCACAACCGGTACTAACATCACAAGTTCATGCTCCGGGGCCGCGTCGCACGCCAGTTGTTTGTACAGTCGACCAAATTAAATCATGACCCACCTTAAGGTTATTTCCTTACAGTCATTCAAATACAAGTAGGTTGAAATTCGCTTGAACATACATTACCTTGGTAACGAACCTGTCATTATTTTATTAGACACTAACAGTCACTGACTTGGCTATGGTAAATATATCGGACAGACTCGACAATACTCGTTCGTAACAACAGAGAAATGCTATTACTGTCTCTCTCATTCATTATATTTTTTCTCATTGACTGACTACTACATGAAATCTGATACACTGTCATTATAAGTCATAATGTAATTTTATTTTTAAAAATTATAATACTGTTTCTGCAGTTAAAAGAGTTAGAATTATGGACCATCTTATTCGAAATTCAAATCATGACTGCTTTATTGAAAAACGTATCTCGTGCAGTGATAATAAAGGTTAAAATTGCATAGATCTGACCCGTAATGATGAATTTTTATTCATATTTGACTAAGCACTTGTACTAAGTGCAACATACAGGATAGAGGAGAAAACCTAACTATTTTTATGGTTTCTAAGGAATTATCGGCAAAGTGGGTCATGATTCAGTTGGGTCGACTGTACTAACACACGAGCGAGACGGATGTCAAGAGTCAACCCTAACAGGTTCACGCACACATTCGCAGCGTGCACAAACGTAATCTGTTTATGTTGTAGTTAAAACGCACTTTTTGTATGGAGTGTCCGGGGTCTGCTTAAGTGATAATTAAAAAAATCCATTCAAATGCATCACTTTTTTTCACTTGTCGGTGAAATAAACCAGAATATTACTGTTTCAGTGGAACCAATCCAATCTATTTTGCTTGAAATAAGAAAAGATTTTAATAACTACTTAAGACTTTTTAGAATACATTAAAAAGTACATATAATTTGGCCCCATATAAATTGGGTTTAATAAGGTTTTATTTCCACATATTTCGCTTTATATTGATACGACAAAGTTATTCAGTGTTAAAAATCATCTTGTTGGAATGTGTTTAATATAATGGAACTCGTATCGCTTATGAACCAGACTTTAAAAGCAATATATTTACGGATTAGTAGCTTAAATCGGACATGAAAATACTTATTTTGACAGTTATTTCGTGCAAAGCAATATAGTCTTTATTGTAAAGGGATAGAATCAGTTTTGCAGAATAGTATACAAAATGTGTTATAACTTTTTGAAGGTTAAACAATACAATAATAACAGTAGAATCTGGGAAAATAGTTTTACCAATAGTTACATTGAAAAGTGGTTTTTAGATACGAAGTGCTGGAATTCTAAATGACACTTAAAAAGTACTAAAACGCTAGAAAAGATAATCAAAATGATCCATTTATAAAACAATCTCTATTTCTTTACAATAAGGTTAACTTTGCTTTGAAAGGCTTAACTGTCAAACTCAGGATAAAGCGTCGCATCGCTTCGGTTAGCTTCGTTTAGTGTACGTCGAGTTAGTGCGTTGTACTTAGGTCGCCACAGCGTTGCGATTTGTCGGTTACTCGTATTGATTTCTATACTAAGATGAAAGGATCGGAATACTGAATTTTTGGCCTATTGAAAGCAGGACGGCGACAACAAGATTTATTCAAGCTATCTGTCTCTTTCTCTTCTTTTGTTCAAAGTAAAACCTGTAAAGGTTTACATTTTTTTGTTTGTTTATGTACAAAAAAGTTTCGTGCAGATTAACCAATAATGGTAAAACTATATTGGTCCACTCGGCTCTGCGTTTTCCCATACCTCTATCTCTTTCCGCCGCTCTGAAACATCGTTTGCTAGAGCGAGAATACCGCTCGGTGACGACCGGTTCACTAATGCCGAAAAGCGCGGAACCGGCCGAGTGGTTTAGTACAGCGGGAAACTCGGATGACGACCTCCATGATACACGGTTTTCATAGTATCGCCATCTCTAAGGTCCCGGGTTCGATTCCAGGCTGGACCAATTTCAAAACGATCTTTTTTTATATTGCCGCAGGGGCTCTACCGCTTAACTTTAATTACTATCGCAATCGCTTTCATTTGACAGATGGATGTAAATAATTAAAAAAAAAAATTGTTTATTTCAGACTACCAAGGGTCCATATATGACGCATTGGAAATTGTTTTGGCATAAATAAAACTTACCACAGAAAAGTAGCAATGTGCTACATCCATCGGGGTTAATTCCCAACCGACCCCACGCCTCAAACATGTCAACCGTCCCTATGTTATTTAGGGCCAGAGTTTTCTAAAAAACCCAACAGTCCACGTGGGGACAGAGGTGTGGGGTTGGTTGGTAATAATCCCATCCATCTATCAAATTGAAGGCGCTAGAGCCCCAGGACTGTGTTTGTCTCTGATTTCCATAATACAGTGCTTTAGCTATTTATTTTGGAATCGGAGTTGTCTGTGATGTTGTCCAAAATTAATTTAATTATTACGTAAAAAATAGAAAGAGACAGATTGCCTTAACCCAAATTAAGGCATTATTGTTGCTTTCATGTTCTCAATAGGAATATAGATGTTACAGTTTTCGTGATAAGTTAGTTCAGAGAATTGAAACTCGCACAGTATAGAATAGTAGGCTTAATTCAGAATGCGTCGTGTTGATAATTGCTTTGTCCTTGTGTTTCACATTTCATTTTATATGAACATTTACGTAACATCTCGAACAATTTTTTTATTGTAACACTGAGTTACATAAATGAGATACAGTTAGCGCATCAAGTTATACAAAACTGGCTAAAATCTCGCAATTTATTTTGAACCTTAACGTCTTCGCATTTGAGTTTAAAATTGATTACCCTGTCGTGGTAGCCCAGCGTGCCGTCGACTGTACAGTCACCTCTAAAAATATGTCTACAGTTTAGAACTTTGTTACATGTTGTATAGACAGAATATTAGCTTCGAAACAAAACAACAATTTATTACATTCATGCATGTATTTTTTATGTATATGCAATAACTCTAAGCAGTTGTCAACACACAAGTTATTTTGTGAATTGTATAGCTATTTTCGTTGTTGTCAAACTTTACAGTTGAATTATATATAAATAAAAGCTTGTCAAAAAAGCATTTGTAAAAAGTCAAAAAAGATCTTGAGTTTCTGATAATACAAAAATATTGAACTTGGTTTTTCAGGCTCACTTTTTATTGTTTGAGATAATCAAAATGCATAATAGTCCAAAAGGTTTCGGACATTTATGTATGAAGACTGGCATTTGTTATTTTATGGACATTTATGTACCTAACTGTCTGCCATTTTGAAAAAAAAGACTAGAAAATCCTGATGAGATGAGATCCTCAAAAGAGCCTGATGCTCTTAGAATGCCGATCAGAGTATTATTTTGTTGATGTTATATTAGTCTGTAACATGGAGATTTAAAAAAAATAATTTAATAATAGTAACATGGCTTTACTTTTATGATAAAATACAATTCACGAAATAACTTCAAAAACGAACGAAAGAACAGACAAACGGATATATTGATTGATATATAACACGGATCACGTCGTATTGTATATATATTTAGTAATTAAAGAATTTATATTTGTAAATATTTCGTATCTTTTTCGCGAATCAGTCATTTTGTTTTATCGTTTTTAAATTGATGAAATTAGATTTTCGTTTATTGCACAGATTTTGAATAGAAATGCGGTTGTAGGACTAAGAAAGACTCCAAAAGTGTCTTTTTATTTTGATTTATGTAAAATAAACTTACTCCCTTACTAATAAAGATTGTATAGCAGTTGTAGTGTTTTGTCCCTTTCTTTTTAATGACAATTTTAAGGCGAGGCCCCTTTTCACGATCCGATGAAAAGATTGATTTTTGAGCTTCCAATGTGAAAAACTTATGTAGAATTCTACTTCACAAAGATACTGTAGTGAAAAAGAAGCTAAGAAACAAGTTAACCGAACAGAATATTGGCAGGCTTGGTAACTATAAAAAAATCCTGAATAACACCATAAAAGCTTAGAAAAATAAAGTTCCAATCGTCAGTTCTCGTAATTTTCAACGACAGTGATATGATTTTTTTATGCAAAAAGGAAAGCTTTTTTATTGATCTAGCACTTCGGATTTTTAATAAATGATCCAGTATTCCAGAAATCAATAAAAATGTAGTAAATTTCGTCAAATTTCTGGCGAAGCGACAATTAAAGCTGTGCAATTATCAACCATATTCCAAAGAGATAGTGAAAGAGTAGATCTCGTGAACTGGCCTTGCCTTAAATAGTTCGACAGAGAGTCAACATTGTGTAACTAAACGTGTGCTATAAAATCTTTATTAGTAAGGGGTATCGAAATAATTGATGTCCACCAAGTTGGTAACTTATAAACACAAGCACAAGTAGTTGTAAGTAAGTTGGTAACATATACGCAAATTAGATTGAAATTAATAAATTGGGGTTAATTTTTTCTTCATACAAAAATCGAACTCTTACGTGAGATATAAAAATTCTCGAGTTAAAAAAATACTTAATGAAAGTACATACTACTAGAGTTGTTGACTTTAGAAGCTAACTAAAAAGTAGTTGAAATTTTATTACCTATCATATCACACTAACTTTTGCCGATCGTACTTGTTAGTCTTAAATCGCATTTCCGTATCAAATCTGTCATGTCTCATTTCTTGAACACACTATAGCTATAGCAAAGGAGACTTACGAAACGATCATAATAATAAAGAAATCAGATGACAAATAACTTTGACGAAAATAAATTGCTATTTTCACGTCAATACTTATTGACCTTATGGTGAAGACTAAATCAATAACACTTTTTCAGGAAGTTTTCAATTCATCCAATGAAACTAGAATTATTTTAAAGTCACGTGACAATCCTTTAAGATGTGTTCAGCCCATGATACTGAAAACTTTCTCCAAGACACATAGGGCGAAATACGAAAACAATTTTTAGACTATTCATACAAATTAGAGTAAAAACGTGATCGGTTTAGTATGGGGTGGCTGGCACAATTTTTATTACGTATTTCGACCTATGTTTCATAGAAAAAAGTTGTTCAGTTTCATAACTAAACACATTCTAACGGCCACATTTATTATCACAAAAGATTTTAAAACTGTTTAATTTAGACACTGTTTAAATGTGATGCCATCTCTTTTAAACAATATTGGCAAAAAAGTGACAGCATCAAATTTAAGCAGTGTCAAAGTTAAACACTTGCTGAACAGTGTTTTAAAATCTTTTGTGGTAAGGCCGTGAATGTTTGCAATGTGACTTTAATATCATCCTGTAGATATTTTGCCCAAAAAGGCATGAGACAAAAAATCCAACTTGTTAAGGCTCCTATATACCTCAAGTGGCGCCCTCATTTTAATTAAATTAAAGTGGCCACTTTTAGCACTTTTGTGAACTACTACTACAACGAACAAAATTTTACTGAGGTTATTGTTTGTAAATAAACTATAGAACCTTAGCTTCAATCTGTACATGTGAATTTTCGATACATTATGTACTTAGCGAGCAATAAATTTAATTAAAATAAGAGCGCCACTTGAGGTATATAGGGGCCTTAAGTCAACATTCAGGCTAAGTTCTGAAATGAGACAATTGCATAGTAATTTTATTTTTAATCATACAATGCAAAGTTTGCATTTAGTTATATTTGTCGTTATTTTTTCTAGTAAGAGGCTTGTGTTTTAAATATAATAGGCTAGTTTTGTTTTCGGGGCTAGGTATTACTTGTACGGGCAATCCTATTAAGGCTGAGTTGCATCATCTTAATTTAACCTTAACTTTAACAGACACAAACTTATCTGACTCGGTGACAGCGTCGCTGTCATCTAAGGCGTAACCTAGGTGACAATATGTAATAACACTTAGTTCCAGTTTTGGCCACCGGCTCAGATAAGTTTGTGTCATGCACTGTTATAGTTAAATTAAGATGATGCAACCGAGCCTAAGTGTTGTCATTAAGATCATAATGACAAATTAATGTATTCCTTTGGATGAATCTTCATTACTATTAACTTTATTAAAACTAATAAAATCATTTTTCAACTACAAACTTACATAAGTATTGCTCTCTCTTTCTATTTGGAACAGAGATATATAGCAGGTATAAACTTTAATTTAAAAAAATCTATGTTATAACTTTTTCTATAAAGCATACATTACATTGTAATTATGTCTTTATATTAATAGTGTCGCCTGTATAAGAATATTGAAAATACCCATTAAAATCAGTTTTTAGCAGCAAAAATGCAGTGCATTTTGTATTACAAACAATCATCAACTTTATTCCTATAGTGATAAGATCGTCAATGCAAGATGACACACAACTAAAAAATAACCAATCAGTTTATATTTTATTGCTATAGAAATAAAATTTATTATTCTTTGTCTTCGGTCTCTGCTGATTTTAATAGTCATAATGTTGAGTGTTTAAACGTTTATAGCGTTTAGTTTATTGTCGAAAAATGGGCGGGGTTTAGTGCGTTTTGCTACAGTCGGCAAAATTATTACTTTTATTTAAAAAATAAAGAAACAGTTCCTAACGCGGCGGATTTCTGTTGAATTTGCTGACCGTATTCAGTGTGGGATTGGTTCTGATGTATGAATTACAGTAATACATCGGTAGGGATGTGAAAAGTATCGATTTGTTTTTTAAAAAGTTTGTAGCACACTAGCGCCATTAAGATCGCCCATTTTGTATATACAACGTTTTGTTTTAATATTTGTACATTATATTTTTAGCATAGTCGCTTGGAATGTATCTGACTTAGATGTTAATCTTGTAAATTTAAAAAAAGATTTAAAAAAAGAAATAAACGTCAGCGTGCCGGAATTAAAAAAATACACGAACCGGCAAAAATATTTTTCGAAGTCAGTGCATATTTTTTGATGGCGGTTGCTCGAATTTTTTATGGACCACAGTTGTAACACAAGAAAAAATTGACTTGTGACGTTGAGTTTGTTTTTGTAAAAAAAAAGATGTAAAAAAATATTGCAACCGCCAAAATAAAAAAAAAAATGGTTCCCAGTTTCACAGAACATCACGTCACTGCCTTTGGCATTTTTTTTGCAGCGGAATTGTTGTATAAATAACTGTATTACCTATCTCTTTAAGAGAGGCTATCTTTTTAGGAGAGCGTCTCTTTTTAAGAGAGAGTGATAAGTGTTGTTTATACAATCAATTCAAAAGATATGAAGAAAATATTTAATGAAGACTCTAAGAAGATTATTTTACTAAACATGGCTCTTTAATGGAGTGATTTTGTTGTGAAATTAAATAACCCCTTCTTGTCATAAAAAGTTAGTAAAATATGTCCATCGAAAGGGTCCTGTTTAGTAAAAAAGGTTTAAGAAAGAAGATAAATAAATAAAGGGTCTTGATAGACGGACAGACAGACAGACGGATAAAAAAGTGATCCTATAAGGGTTCCGTTTTTTCCTTTTGAGGTACGGAACCCTAAAAACAGTTGTTTATCCCATACTTAAACATTTTTAGGTGGTATGTATTGTTAGTTATTAGCCTGATCACTGAAACATGTTTTATAGCGGTTTATCGACATTGAACTGTCAAAAGACAAATTTTGACAATTAAGTGTCGACATATCCCCTCCGGCCGTAAATTTTAACGCATATCTTAAAGCAAGTTATTTTTATGTGCGAGTAATTTTATCGAGAAATTCAATTTCTGCATCGAATATATTGCCCTAAGTAAATTTTCACAGTAATTTTATGCCCCCGTGTTAATTTTGACCCCATCGTCGATCTGTCTTTTTAACCTGTGTGTGAATTTTTGATCAGTCAGTTTTCACAGGTTTGTGACAACTCTGAAATTAAATAAATTCGTATGGTTTTAATGTATGTGCTAATAGTGTGTCATAAGCCTTATTGAATTATAATTCGAGCATTAACTAGCTTGCACTAAAATAGATCAAAGGGGAATCGAATAGAAGATAATTCGTCAATAGTCGGGTAATTTACTATAACTCGATGATTGGAAGATAAATTACAAGGATACCTCGCCATTGAATATTCACAGAGATATCAGTTTTGGTTGATGTACATAGGGTGTTTAAAATTATTTCTACAAAGAGTTACGGCCTTACTACAAAAGATTTTAAAACACTGTTCAACAAGTGTTTAACTTAGACACTGTTTAAATGTGATTGTCACTCTTTTGTCAGTATTGTTTGAAAAAGACGGCATTACATTTAAACAGTGTTATAGAATCTTTTGTGGTAAGGCCGTATATTTTGAAATTTTGAGATTTAAGCATTTACAATGCTATTTTTATATAATACTAAATAATATACTAGAAAAAATAGGACTCGCACCAGATCATGTTCTCGGACGGGAATCGAACCCGCGACCTTTGGATAACCGGTCCAATGCTCTGACCGCTGAGCTACCGAGTCACTAGTGGGAACGTCGAATTTCTTCTAGTATATCAACTCTTACGCTGCAAGCCAGCGCCATCTCACCAATGTAGAAGGAATTCCCGTCCGAGAACATGATCTGGTGCGAGTCCTATTTTTTCTAGTATATTATTTAGTATTATATAAGGCCGTATATGTTTGTAATACAGTATTAGGTAGTCTCAGATCACTGTTTCTTGGGCCCTATTTCACAGACGTGACAATTGTAAATTACAATGACAAGTTGATGAACGTTGCTGTGTCTGGGAGTAGTTTGATCAGTGAAATTGAAATTGAAAATTGAAATTGAAATTTGAAATTGAAATTGAAAATAAAAAATGAAAATGAAATTGAAAAATTCTTTATTCAAATAAGCTCGCATAACAAGCATTTTTAAATCGCATGTGCGTCTTTTAGCTGACAAGAAAAATGGGCGCAAAAAACTTATCAGCTTTATTAGAAGGAACGATATTTACAAATATGTATATCGTTTCCAGACATTACATTCATACATGTTACTATATTACATTCATACTATAGTATATTTTCTTGTTTCAAATTGGCTGACGCCATGGACACCAAATTGACATTGTCGTTTACAATTGTCACGTCTGTAAAAAAAAGCCAGAGGCCGTACCGGCTAACGCATCAAACTTTGGAATGTCTGCCGGGCTTCAAAATTAAAACAGATAAATCGAGCCCCAATCGGGCCAAAATGGCGAACCCCAATTCATGATGTCACACGAACATTGATATCTTCTAAATAACTTCGGTGAATAGTACAATACGAAACTCCTTACTTCGATTTATCTGTTTTAAGTTGAAGCTCGGCAGACCCGCCGAAGTTCGAAAAGTTAGCCGGTAGGGCCCCAGGGCCCTATTTAATAACGTGACAATTTGTCGTTTTTTTGAAAATTTGGTTTACATTGCAGTGTAGCCATGAGTAGTATGTTCTATTTTCAAATTGCTTGGTTGGATAAAAAATTGTCATGACAGGTGATAAATTGTCACGTTTATTAAATAGCTCAGCCCACTGATTATGTAACTTTGTTGCAATCAACTCTGACAGAAATCGCAGTTACATTACTGCTTTAGTAAGAACCAATGTGACAACTATCTTACTTAAAGCAGCAACTGGTTTCAATCGAGAATTAGCAACAGAGTTACATAATCAAGAGGCAGGAAACTAGCTTAAGCAAAAGGTGTGTGTTATTTTAGTAGTCGGGTATGCCTCAGCAGTTTTAAGCGTTTTGTTTGTACAATTTGAGCTTTTATGTGTTTATATTTTATTGAATCACCCTGTACATCTTACGCTTTTGGATAACAACTGATAAAGCTTGCATTATTGCCTTCACCTTATTAAGCGCAACTGAAGTCGAACACTACTGACGACATGGAATCCCCAGTTCTTGTGAACGATCGCGAAATCAACGGTAATTTCAAAAATAATAATCTATCCTAGACTATTCAATAAAACAATATTTCTTAAATAGATTAGTTGGATTGCTCCGTTGTAAGCATTAATCAAATACAGTTGTAGGGATATTGTATTATGAATGTTGCATGTCAGCTATTTTGAATGCTTGTGGGTGAGGAGTAGGGGCAGTTACTGCGCACTGGCCGACTCGCGTAAACGTGTCTAGTACTTGGAAAATAATTAATTGAAGGTCAGTGGCAATAACCACAGATAAAATTCAAAACTCATTTATTCTGTCTAGGCTGTTAATAGCACTCGTGAATGTCAAAGAAGCTACGCCATCGCTTCGCAAACCCTAAGCGGGAGACCTTGTAACGAGAAGAACCAGCAAGAAACTCGGAGCTCCTATCTTGAGCTCCTCCATGCCTCGGAAAACACGTTAAGCTGTTGGTCCCGGCTGCATTTGCAGTCGTTAACACCCACCAATCCGCATTGGGCCCGCATGGGACATGGCCCATCCTGTTTATCCACCCATAAGGGAGGTCTGTGCCCCAGCAAAGAGGCATTAAAAATGGCTGATGGTCAAGCAAAGCTCTGCATCCTTTTGTATCATACGTCCTCTTTTATTTTATAGTTTTTAGCCTTCGATGGTGTTAGACAATTTTTTATCTTTGTTGCTGCTTTGATGTTTTAGAGATCCGTTTCAAGCCGTTCCAAGAGACTTACAGGAAGATCACTATGTGCCTGACGTTGGGGCTGTTGTTCCCCAACCCGGCGACTGACAGGGTTCGTATTACCTGTATAGGTAAGTATATATTTACAGGCGGGTTACATTATCAGTGAGTCGTTAATCAAATATTAATATCGAAATATTATACCAAATAATATACTAGAAAAAATACGACTCGCACCAGATCATGTTCTCGGACGATCAGAGCATTGGACCGGATATCCAAAGGTCGCGGGTTCGATTCCCGTCCGAGAACATGATCTGGTGCGAGTTGTATTTTTTCTAGTATATTATTTGGTATTACATAAAAATAGCATTGTGAATGCTAAAATGTCAAAAAATTGTCAAAATCGAAATATTAGTTTATTACTATGTGGGTTGATGGGAGAATGCCCGTTCACAATTTGACCCCGCTCACAAATGTTAATTATGTAATTCCTTTATTAATGTAATTCCAATTACCCTTACCTTACCCACACTCTTACCCCGTTCAGAATGTTATCTCTCTCACATTCTTACCCCGTTTACAATCTTATATCATACCCTTTTCACAATCTAAAACGTAAGTAGTAACATATATCCGCCACTAGTGACTCGGTAGCTCAGCGGTCAGAGCATTGGACCGGATATCCAAAGGTCGCGGGTTCGATTCCCGTCCGAGAACATGATCTGGTGCGAGTCGTATTTTTTCTAGTATATTATTTAGTATTATATAAAAATAGCTTTGTGAATGCTTAAATCTCAAAATTTCAAATAGATATATCCGCCAATTTGAAACTTTTCAAAAATCTGAATCGACAAAAACATCTGTATAATTACCGAAGCTGGGGCCCTACCGGCTAACTTTTCGAAATTCGGCGTGTCTGCCGAGCTTCAACTTAAAACAGATAAACCGAAGTAAGGAGTTTCGTATTGTACACACGACAGCACCTACATGTTGACCTTGAGACCGCCTTTATGCCCTACGTAATAAAAGCCGTTTTTGTAGTTTAACTGTATCACCTGACGTGCTGTCGTGTGTACTATTCGCCGAAGTTATTTAGAAGATGTCGATGTTCGTGTGACATCATGAATTGGGATTCGCCATTTTGGCCCGATTGGGGCTCGATTTATCTGTTTTAAAGATAGGTAGAGGCCCTTATAGAGGAGAATAGACGGGACAGCCGGACAGAATACGAAAGCATTTTTGCCCAAGCTGAAACAGAGACACTGCGCTCGTTCGGTCAATCATTTTATTTTTATTTTCTAGTGTTACTGCTGGTGGCCTTCCAGCCGTTGTGTGCGGCTATCATCTTAGATATGTATAAATGCTGGTTGGATAAAGACGTGTTTAACATTATAAGACATAGCACTATTGTGGGACCATTCCTAGGGACTTTCTTTAAGGTAAGAGTAGATATAAGTTGAAGGGCTGACATGAGCCAACTAGCGCCGCCAGTCGTTTTTATTTTATTTCTCCTAAATAAGCCCAATTTCTTAAAAAAAGAATCAGTCGAGGTTTTGTTATTAACGTCTCATATTTATTGAATAACTTTACACAATTTAAAAAGGCATTCAAACAGTTTAAAACGCGATTTTGTTAAAAGTGGCCACTGTTGGTTCAAACCCGTTTTTAAACTATTGCACGCTTTTTGTAATGTTGTAACGTTATTCAATAAACATTAGACGTCATTCACAAGACTTTAACTGATTCCTTTTTTAAGAAATTGGGCTTATTTAGAATAATTAAAATAAAATCGATTAGCGGCGCTAGTTGGCTCATGTCAGCCCCTTAATACAGTCTGAAAAAGTCGCTTTTTGAATGGGCGATTTTCCGAGACCAACAAAGAAAAAGAAAGCCCTCAGTGTCAGCCCCTTAATACAGTCTGAAAAAGTCGCTTTTTGAATGGGCGATTTTCCGAGACCAATAAAGAAAAAGATACTACTTAGTTCAAAAAATCTCGATAGATGGCGTTTATTTATGAAAGCTAATTTGTCTAAAGTTGCTTATACTTAGTTTTAACTCCCCCTCCAACCCCCCTCGTTTATCACTCTTCAAGGCGGAAGAGTAGGTACCTGTACCTACAGTATTTTCGATCACAATTTTCTAAAAATTGCATTCAGGGGATTTAATACGACTCGGCATTCATATATTTTTTAATTGATCTGTCAGAAAATAGCCCATTGAAGTTTTGATTTAGACGACCTCCGTGGTTGAGTGGTTTGTACACCGGTTCCATCTCTGAGGTTCCGGGTTTGATACTGGTCGGGTTTATGTAGAATTACGAACATTTCTTTTGGTTTGGGTGTTTGTGGTATCGTCGTTGGGATTGTCGAACAATAACATGTGGGTCGAAATAGGCATAAAAGTGGGGGTGAAATAAGAATTTTAATAAGTGGGTCCAAACATGTGGGTCGAAATAGGCATAAAAAGTGGGGTGAAATAAGAATTTTAATAAGTGAGTCCAAACATGTGGGTCGAAATAGGCATAAAAAGTGGGGTGAAATAAGAATTTTAATAAGTGAGTCCAAACATGTGGGTCGAAATAGGCATAAAAAGTGGGGTGAAATAAGAATTTTAATAAGTGGGTCCAAACATGTGGGTCCAAATTGGAATAAATGTCGTCTGTATAGTGATTACTGATTATAAAACCTTTTTTTAACTTAATTGAAAAAAATATTTTTTTTTTCAGATGTTTCTGATGTATTACAAAAGAGTCCAAGCGAAGCAAATCATAGACGAAATGAATCACGACTATAGTACCTACGACAGCTTACCACTAGAACACAAGCAGACAGCTTGGAGGTCAATACAAAACAGCGTTTTTTTCGTAGAAAAACTTTGGACATACATGGTCACCTGTGGCATTATGGCCTTCCCTGCAATGGGGGCGATTTTCACACTATTCAGCTATTTAACACAAAGCGAGCCGAAAAAATATATGGTTCATGATTTAAACAGGCCTTTTAGGCCTCCAGAAGAGAGATTTGAATCTCCTTATTTTGAATGTGTGTTTGTTTATATGACTTTAGCGGCTGTGACCTGTTTGTTTAACTATCTCTCTTATGACGGGTTCTTTGGCTTGGCATGTTATCATGCCACTTTGAAGATGGAGTTGTATTGTAAGAAATTGGAAGATGTTTTCGAATATGGAGATTCTCCCGATTTGTATATGAGATTGGTTGAGGTTATTGAAGATCAGAAAAGGATGTTCGAGTAAGTATTTTTATGCTACTTACATTTTATATTAGAAACTCGTCTCAAACATTTTATTGCTACTTATTCTAGTGGGCTGTTCTACCGTAGAACAAATAAGTTTTTTCCCATTAGTTCTACTTTAAAGTACTAAGTAGCACTAACGAGAAAAAAGTCTCATTAGTTCTATGATAGAGTATATATTTCTAGGAGCTCGATGGTGCAGTGGTTAAGCGCGATTACGGAGGTTAACCAACTTTCGCGAGGGTCGGTCATGGGATGGGTGATCAAAATTATTATCTCGAGCTCCTCCGTCCTTCGGAAGGCACGTTGAGCCGTTTGTCCCGGCTGCATTTGCAGTCGTTAACAACCACCGATCCGCATTAGGTCCGCGTGGTGGGTTATGGCTCATCCTCCTTATCCACCCGTAACGAAGGCCTGTGCCTCAGCAGTGGGGACGAAAATGGCTGATGGCGTTGAGATGGCTGTGCCAGCGTTATTTCATCAATGTGAGAAGGTACCATCGACATTAAGAGTCGTTGAGAAATAAAACATGTTACAAAAATACCCTTAATGCCGGATATGGTATATAGGGACCCTCAAGCTGATCAACTTTTACTATGGGACCACCTCTCAAATCGCGAAAAAAAAATCAGCTGTTTCATACATTTTCATATTTCCATTTTAATTTTTGTATGAAACAGCGGAATTTTTTCGCGATTTCAGAGTTAGTCCCATAGTAAAAGTTGTTCAGTTTGATGGTCAGTATGTACCATATTTGGCATTAGGAGTATTTTTGTAACATGTTGTATATTTTTCTTTTTTTACTTTCCAGATTTGTCACAAAAATTCAGGACACTTTCAACATATGGCTGGGCACAATATATTTGAGTACTATGATAGAAATTGGGTCTCTTCTGTTCCACATATCAGCTGTAAGTTTGCTGCGCAGACGACACGTTATTATAAATAAATAAATAAATATTTGACAACATCACATACATTGCTCCGATTCCAAAGTAAGTAGCTAAAGCACTTGTGTTATGAAAATCAGAGAAAACGGTGGTATCACAAACACCCAGACCTGAGCCAATATGGAAAAGTTCATTTTCTAAATTGACCCAACCGGGGATCGAACCCGGGATCTGAGATGGCGACACCTTGAAAACCGGTGTACAAAGCCACTCGACCACGGAGGTCGTCAATTATTATCATAATACCTCCTCCTTTTTTTAAGTTGGTTAAAAAACAACGGTGAACGACACAAACTCAAAATTATTTATTCAGTTTTGGTTAATAACAAGCACTTAATTGTGAATGTCAAAGAAGCTAATCATATACCATAATAATATTTAGGTACTTAAGTTATAAGAGTACCTTTTTTAATATTATATTCTATTCGTATATGAACCGGATATTAGTTATTAAATTTAGATTTTTCGCATTCACAATGCTATTTTTATAAGATAGATAAATAATATTACAAAAAATCGACTCACCCGTAGCACCTCAGACGGGACTCAACCCTTGGGATTCCGGCCCAATGCACTGACCAATTATGCTACCGAGTCGCTAGTGGGAGCGGCGAAATTTTCTAGTACTTTTTACTTCTTCGCTGCAAGCCAGCGCAATTTCATCAATGTGAGGAAATACCCCCACATTCGAAAGAAACATCTTTCCAGGTGTTTTGACAATCGATAAAGATGAAACAGTTATACAGCGGACATTAGTTACTTCTCAAAGTATTTGCATTCACATTATTTAATTCAATTTTCGTTTCGACGCTAGCATTTCTTTTTAAATATTTATACCGAGTTACTGTGACCTTCATCTTCATCATCAGACCCTGGACCCTCGTCTCCCGTCACAGTACTTGCCACGATTCTAATGAGCCCAAACTCGATGGGTATTGTATGGTTTTATTACAGAGTTCCTGTGGCCTTCTTCTGGCTCCATCATCAGATCAGCTCAATGACTCCATAATATTGCCTTCCAGTTCTGACCTATGTTCAAAGTTTCAAGTCTCTAGCTCATCGGGAAGATAGTGTAAGATCGTTTGCAAAGTTTGTGGACAAACAAACACGAAAGCAACTTAAGAGGATGACATGAGCCAACTAGCGCCGCCAGTCGATTTTATTTTATTTATTCTAAATACGCCCAATTTCTTAAAAAGGAATCGGTCAAGGTTTTGTTAATAACATCTAATATTTATTGAATAACTTTACACAGTTTGAAAAGGCATTCAAACAGATGAAAACGCGATTTGTTTAAAGTGGCCACTGTTGGTTCAAACCAGTTTTTAAACTATTGCACGCATTATGTATTGTTGTAACGTTATTCAATAAACATTAGACGTCATTCACAAGACCTTGACTGATTCCTTTTTTAAGAAATTGGGCTTATTTAGAATAAATAAAATAAAATCGTCTGGCGGCGCTAGTTGGCTCATGTCAGCCCCTTATTTAGCGATGTTTTCGCAGGGCTACGGGTTCGACTTCCGGTACACACTGTTTTGCTTCACCGCGGTCGTCCACATCTTTCTGCCGTGCACGTACGCATCTAAACTGAAAAATATGGTAAGAAATCACACTCTAAAAGACGAAATCGAAAACAGTCTACAAATTTTGTGGTTTATTTAGACCAGAGATTCCCAATGTGGTCGATATCGACCCATTGGGGTTTAAATCGGTTTCCCAGGGGTCGACATAAATGAATAAATAAAATAATAATTATTAATTATACTTGATATTTTATAGGATATTTAAAGTAATTTGGCTATAGGGGTCTGATGTGTCAGTTCATTTTGGAAAGGGTCTCTTGCCCAAAATAGTTTGAGAATCCCTGATTTAGACCGTCAAACTGAACAACTTTGTCTATGACACTGACACCAAATTAATTAGAGCAAAAAATAATCAGCTGTTCCATATATTTTGGTCGAGTTGACGTTTTCTATGGAACAACTGATTATTTTTTTGCTCTGATTAAGTTGGTCATATTAGAAAAAATTGTTCAGTTTGACGGTTTAATCGAAGCCATTTCCGTCAGAATTGAGGAGCCACGCCAGCTTTTAAAGCGCAGCTAACACCATTATTTAGCACATAATTAGATTATTTTGCAACACAAATCCTGGATTTAGCAGCAAAATATATCACGAGATATATTAATACAAAGGTGGCTCCTCAGACGAAACATCAGATTTTCACATACACACATAGACATACACTACAAATACACACACAACACGCAAAATGAACCTAAAAATAAAATATCCTCACATAATAAATAAAACAGTAAGTATTTAAATTGAAAAAAAAACCATGTAAGTTTTTGATAGTATACACCCGATCCAGAGTTGGAGAGGCTGGTTATCTGGTGTGCGTTTCGATTGCTCGGCCACAACAAGATTCTGAGAGTTGGACTTTATTAAGTCGTAGCAAAAAAATGTAGAATTCTAACGTTCAAAACCAAAAATTTGTAAAAGTAACTGTTCGGAAGTTATTGAGGTATAATCGTGGCCGAGCCGTTGAAACGCGGAGAACCGCGCGGCCACGCATTACTCCTAAACTAAACCTCTTAGAAATCTAATTCTTTTTGTAAATCACAGGCTTTATTTTGTAAAAAATGTAGATAGTACAAAAAACATGAAAGGCTTACTGTTTTGGTAAATACTGAACTTCAAAGTCGTGGCCGCGCCGTTGAAACGCGGAGAACCGCGCGGCCACGCATTACTCCTAAACTAAACCTCTTAGAAATCTAATTCTTTTTGTAAATCACAGGCTTTATTTTGTAAAAAATGTAGATAGTAAAAAAAACTTGAAAGGCTTACTATTTTAGTAAATACTGAACTTCAAAGTCGTGGCCGCGCCGTTTTGTTTTGTACTATCTACATTTTTTACAAAATAAAGCCTGTGATTTACAAAAAGAATTAGATTTCTAAGAGGTTTAGTTTAGGAGTAATGCGTGGCCGCGCGGTTCTCCGCGTTTCAACGGCGCGGCCACGACTTTGAAGTTCAGTATTTACCAACACAGTAAGCCTTTCATGTTTTTTGTACTATCTACATTTTTTACAAAATAAAGCCTGTGATTTACAAAAAGAATTAGATTTCTAAGAGGTTTAGTTTAGGAGTAATGCGTGGCCGCGCGGTTCTCCGCGTTTCAACGGCTCGGCCACGATTATACCTCAATAACTTCCGAACAGTTACTTTTACAAATTTTTGGTTTTGAACGTTAGAATTCTACATTTTTTTGCTACGACTTAATAAAGTCCAACTCTCAGAATCTTGTTGTGGCCGAGCAATCGAAACGCACACGGTTATCTGTCATACAGTAGCCCTACCACGAGTTGATGCAAACTGTTCACGCTACCGTAAACTATCGTTTTCTCTCTTTCACTCGCATTGACTATGAGCAGCATATCCGATAGTTTACGGTAGCGTAAACAGTTTGCATCAACTCATGGTAGGGCCACAGGTCTCCTAGCGCAGAAACCAGTCTCTTACGTAGATAATTAAATGTTGTCAGCAACTTATTTTAAGACTTTCCTTTATAAATCTGTGCATTATATCTATGTGAGAGAATCAGAAAACTAATAAAGATTTTTTGTATTTTTGTATTTGTATTTGAGGAGCCGCCCTAGAACTCGCTAAGTACCAGTTGAATATTTTTGAAAATTAGTGCATCATTTAGCACAACTGTGTATAGTACTTGCTAGAAGTTCGAGCTCAGTAGTGCTGGAGTTCAAGAAAATACAATATTTTTATTATGGCTCCTCAATTCTGATATCCATAAAATTAAGATTGTGCATTTCCATGAATGTGATAGGTCAATTAATATATTCGACATAAAGATCATTTAGCACGTGGTTTGATTTTGCACTATAGGAATAAAATGATAAGACTCGGTGGATTTGGTAAACGAACGCATTTTGTGTGGCTCCTCAATCCTAACGCCTTGCATATAAACAACTAACTGTACCAACCTGACATAACAACGGAATCAAAAACCAGAGACACTAACATTTAGCACAAAATGTGTACTAAATACATCTGTACAATTCAGCACTGTATCTCTTTCAATACTTTTCAACATTCCTTAATATCATGACCTTTGCTTGAACTTCATATAATCAAAAAGTGGTTTATGTAAAATACTAAATAATATACTAGAAAAAATAGGACTCGCACCAGATCATGTTCTCGGACGGGAATCGAACCCGCGACCTTTGGATATCCGGTCCAATGCTCTGACCGCTGAGCTACCGAGTCCGATGGTTTATGTAAAGATAGTGATCATTGCACGTTATTCTAGTCTATGGAGACTTCGACGCTGATGTACTGCAGCGGGTGGGAGCTGGTTCGCGAGCCGCGCGTTCGCCGCGTAATCCCGTTCGTGCTCGCGCGCGCGCAGCTGCCGAACAGAATCACCGCGTTCTATCTGATGGAGTTTGATATGGAATTGTTTGTGGCTGTAAGTATGTTCCTAGTACGAGTTAACTGTTAAAAATATCAGAAAGTATCAGATATACTGCTTAAGGGCGAGTAGTCTGCACACTAGCGCCGTCATTAGAAAAAAATGATAGTGCTAAATAAAGAATTTAGTTTAATGGAGATTTTTTTGCGACAAGTGGCCAATTTTAACAATAAAACTCCATTTAATTAAACGACAGGTTTGACAATATTGTTTTAACGATAAAAAGAACCACAAAGCTTCTTCGTAGTGCACTACAGAGAGATAATTCACAATTTCGTCATTATTTAAGCACTATGATCCCATTCTTATCGCGCGCGTATTATAAATTTGGTATAAATTTAACGCCATCTTTTTGTTTACAGCTGATGCGTACATCTTACTCCGTCTTTACGCTGCTGAGATCTTAAACTATACAAAATTACGATTTATTTATAGGACCTTCTAAAATTATCATAAATTAATTTTAATCTACAAATATGTCAGTTATTTCATAAAATATTTTTATCGATTCTTGTCCTTGTAAAATCAGCTTATTCCCGGCCGTCTCCACCACTGGTGACAAATGGGATTGTTATTAAGAAAATATCCCATTTGTCACTAGTGGCGCGCGTCTTTACGAAGTTTCCCTAGCAGTTGAAGATAAAATGTATATTAGTCAATGACTTTAATTACATAGACGAGCTGTTCAAAACTAAAATTGTGTCACAACCAACCTTCGCGGCGCATCAACTGCTCCTCTCGGTCGCTCGCAATAGACTAAAGGAGTTGCGGTGCATGCACCGTAACTTAATGAGCAATTTTTCGGTACTGTACAGCCTGTCTAGCGTATACACGTTTGATATTAGTATAAAAATGTATTTGAGAAATAAAAACAACAAATTAAATTTGATATTTTTTAATAAAATTAGCATTCTAATGGATCCTCCACACGCACAGGTCCAGCCGGAAGGCCAGGGAGAGGATTGTACCACAGAATAGAGAGACTACAGAAGTTATGCTAATATCGTATTTACCTACATACTTACACTAAGAGATTATTTTATTTAATCGTTTGCTATGAGTTAAATCGACAGAACGAAAATTAAAATCAATAACACAAAATTAACTCCTTAATGATAAATTAGATTACAACTTTTATTACAAGTTAGAGAAATACTTCAGACCATTCCAATATATCCGAAAAGTACGATTGTTATATTTCAACGTATAAATAGAATAGATTCTCATTATCTTATAAAGTTCAAATCACATGTGTGCGTTGCTCGAACGCGCGTAGTACCTACTAAGCTTAACTTTTGTCTTCTATTTAGAGTTTGACCGATACGCGGCGGCCTTCAGGCCGGGCCTGTGCGTGTGGAGGGCCCCTAAGTCTAATTATATGCATTTATTACAATTACTATCCATCCCACTATGTAGTGACATTGAGCAACCGTTACGACTTTGAAAATAACAATATCACAATAAAGGCCTTCGCACACGACTACTCACAGTAAAGCATTGTAATGAGAGCTTTGTATCGTGATAGTTACGGTCGAATTTAAAGTGTAGTTCACGGGTCGTACGATATAATAAAAAAAACAATGCTTTATTGTGTCTACTTGGTGTAATGTGCGAACACCTTAACAGTATCACATATGAAAGAGTGTTGGAAGGGATAACTTTGTACAAAATGTGAAAAAGATTTGAGCGATACTAACTAGAGTTAACTAAACTCGAAATGGGAGACTTGTATACAATCTTGATGTGTTTATTTATCCCAGAACTAATTAAAAAAAAACCGTATATTTTAAAAAAACTTGTCATATAATTTCGACGTTTATTGACGTTGAAATTTTTTAGGACGTAGAAATTGTTAAAATTTTTACATTTCTGTCTCGTTAAAACATACGGTATATCACATCGGTACAACATCACCGCGTATGTTTAGAAAACTGCATTTAAGACAATACGGTAATTTTCTCATTCTCAGTTTGGGCAAAAATCCTCTAGTGTAAAATTAACCCACCTCAACTGTATTAAAAATAAATACATCTTTACGTTACTTGGTGTCAAAAATAGAGAGAAATTAAAAAGTATTCATATAATAATAACTATTAAATATATAAGCCGACCAAATAGCCAAAATATTAAAAAATACATACATGAAAGAAAAAAAAATAGTTTCTAAATTTAAAGAATATAAAATTTAAGAAAGCATAGTGAAGTTACAACGCATAAAGTAGGATACACATCCAACATTTTTAACTGTAAGGAAAATTGAACTGTCTATACAGTGTTGAAGGTGTATATTTGCATGAAACTTACACATTTATTGCGGAATGTGCTAAACTAACAGGATTGTAAAGAAATATGAGCTGTAATTGTCAAACATAAGTTACAATTTCCCTTGTTAAAACCGACTTACGACCTTGTGAAACGCACTTGAAATGACATACATTCAATTCTACAACGATTATCGTATTGTGATCGTAATCGTGACAATTTGTCACCTGTCATGACAATTTTATATCTATTGCGTCAACCAATTTGAAACTAGAACAAACTACTAACAGCTAGACCGCAATGTAAGCTAAATTGTCATGACAATTGACAAATTGTCACGTTATTAAATAGGGCCCTGGAAGTATTCGAAAATGCTTCCGCCACTTGTTGCTAGAAGCTGCTACAGTGCTGACTGTAGCCCTGATTTGGCCCGAGATAGCCTGTACATAATGTCTATGTGTGCGTGCACGGAAAACCGCGTTTCTGTTGACGTAATATTTTGTGCTATTGTTCTTTTCAAAATCGCGACAGACACCAATATTTGAGTACACCATATCACCCAAATTATATGAATAAAAAATAAATAATAAAGGTGCTTGTTTCACAAAAACAGGCCATACAGAACACATTGATGTATGATAAAAAAAAAGAAAATATCACACTTAGAATAACAATTAACAGGAATAACAAGGAAGGTCACATATCATCATTTTTTTATAAAAGAATAAATAAATAAAAACGCATTGTTTAAAGTAAAAACAACACAATATCATATTTTTTTAATAAAAAGTTAAAATATATTTGCTTGAAAAAAAAATCTTTATTTTAATATATCCACAAAAAATGCATTTCAATTTGACGCGCATTATTTTTGAGCAGACGAACAAACGCATTAGTTTATTTTTGTATCGTCTAAAATACATGTATTTTTTTCATATTTTTTTTTTAATAAAAAATGATAAAGTGTGAGGTTAACATAACGACATAGGTGGAAAACGATGCATTATTTACTAAGACAGGAATGTAAGATTGTACTAAAAAGGAAACCGTATATAGCTAATCGTTTGACAAAAATGAACCTTATCTCAAGACCTTAAAGTGCACTTTCATTTGTCAAGACATTAAGGTGAACTTTCATTTATGTCAGCTGAGTCGGTGTGTACCGAAATCATTAAATTCAATTTTGAGTACAGTACATCTCATTCATTTTATTGGAATAGAAAAGACATAGCTAAGATTGACAATTGTCAAATAACTATAGACTTTGAAGCTTTCTAAAAGTTACAAGTAAATACAGTCCATTAGGTTGAAAATTGACTGATTGAAAACAGACGAATATAGAACCTCCTCCTTTTTGAAATCGGTTAAAATATGATTGCATGTGTAAGTGCAGTAGTTAAAATCAAAATTTAATTGAATTAAATTTAATTGCCAACTCAGCTTGAGGCTCCATGAATTATTTAAAATAAATCTATAATTAATATTTTGTTCATTTCCAATGATAAAAATACATTTTCTTTAAAATTCATAGAAATATATTTTTTTATACTTAAATGTTGGTTTAAAACATGGAAATTAAAAAAAAATATATGTACACCTCAGACTATACATGTTGACCTTGAGACCGCCTTTATGCCCTACGTAATAAAAGCTGTTTTCGCAGTTTAACTGTATAACCTGACGTGCTGTCGTGTGTACTTCATTGGCAGTTCATATTCGTTAATAGGTTAAATATAATAATAATGGAAATAATTTAAATAATTTTTGATTAACCAACAATATATTGCTTGAAAATTATTTCGGAAAAAATGGAATGTTAATAATTACGGTAAAATAGACGTCACACGATTTTTATAATAGCCTCAGTATTTCGGTATATAGAGTCAATTATATATAATATTCGAATATTCTTCAGTAATTTAGGTATAAACATTTAATAATAATAATAATAATAATTTATGTTATACATAAAAATATAGTGGGAATTTTTGTTGTATTAATTTGTTCGGTCATTTAGATACAATGGCCTTCAAAAATTAGTACAACACTTTTAAAATTGCAATTTCTTTTAAACAATAGACGTTAGTTTTGAAACAAAAAAAAAGGTTTTTTCAAGAAGATTAACAATCGTGAAGTATTATTAAAAAAAATTTTTTTTTGTTTAGTATAAATATCTTTTTAATTCGAAAATATATCTTTGAAAAGTTATTACAATTTTAAGTGTGGTAAGTTTTGAAGGCCAGTGTATAATTAAATAATAACTATATAGGTACATAAAACTATATAAACATGCCAAACTGAAACAAAATTCTTGACAATAATAACATAATAAATAAAGTAAACTTCACTTTAATAAATTAAATAACTTGTTTGAATAAAAAATAAGACTTTCACACGCTACATAGCCATTGTGAAGGCATAACAAATAAATTATTTGAAACGACTAAATACAATAGAAACTCGACCCCATTTTATGGGGAATAAGATACAAAAATCAATAACGCTATTACTAGTGTTTTTCACATAAGTTGACAGCAGCAATTTATGATTTTACACCTGGCAAAGTTTTAATAATTAAAAATATTGCCATAATAAAAGTAAGTTATCATACATGTTACATAGTGACCAACGAACTAAAGTCTATAGAAATTGCAAAAAAAAAAATAGCGGGGCTAAAAAATGACAACCCGCGCAACATTTAGTCGGGCCAGCCACGCGCCCGGTGACAGAAGTTAGCGTTCTTTACAATAATTGCAGTTTGTATTGTAAAGAAAAGAGAGTTTTTTCGAAATGACGTCCTGTGTAGTCAAATGATGTAAAGAAGGCAGTAATAAGATGCAGAAAACGTATCATAAATATTTTTTCGTTTAAGTATATGAAAAAGTCTATGAGTATACAGTTTATGGTCGGTATTATGCAACCAGTGTTCAGTCGCTTTGTGCTGCATAACTAAATGCCATCATTTTTAGCCCCGCCCACTAGGTTGTCATTTTGCGTGGTGCTATTTTTTGAGCGGAATGTTTGTCCCATAGATTTTAGTTCGCTGACAGTGACAAATATGACGCCAAAATTATTATTTTATAACAATTAGGCTAGGATTGGATAAAAAATTACAGTAAATATGTTGTTTTGTGTCTGCCAACCTATTTGTGTTTTAAAATGTTGCTACAAGTGAAATGTTACTAGTTTAAGCATGGCAACATAGGTGTGGTACATTAGAATCATTGCTCCATTTCTAGCGATGATATTTTCCTAATAAATTCGGCACGTTGGGACGGGGTAAGTTCCTGCAAGAAAGAAGTTTTACAAATGACGTTATTTGTTTAATTCACTATTGGTATTGAAGTTTTTACTTATTATTCTACAAAAATCTGTGATGCGTGGCAGTTTGTGTGTGATGCGTATAAGCCACAAAATAAATGAAATACGATGTGAACAATTTGAAACAGAACGCACTCTTCATACTGAAATTTTCTTAATTTAATGATAAAAATCGTAATATTGCAAAACTATTATGTATAAAGACTAAGCTAATTCTCGAATAAGTTAAAACGAATAAAATGTAAAAAAAAGAAATTAAGTAGTTTGTTAATCCTTACTTGTCTTTTTTAGTCTCTAGTACGGAGTTCGACAACATTCTCCCAAGGGAGAGACCTCCTGCAGTGGACTACAATGGGCTGTAACTCACCAGTAAGAGAGTTGACACTCTGCAGTATGGCGTCCTGTTTGATGGCCCTCAAGTTCCTCTCTAGTACGGAGTTAGACAACATCCTCCCAAGGGAGAGACCTCCTGCAGTGGACTACAATGGGCTGTAACTCACCAGTACGAGAGAGTTGACACTTTGCAGTACCGCGTCCTGTTTGATGGCCCTCAAGTTCCTCTCTAGTACGGAGTTCTCGTCCGCCGCCTGCGCCTCGAGCCAGTGGCAGACTGCTTCGTTGTCGTGTTCCCATTCGTGGGACTGAGGGGAAACAATAGGTTAGAGACAAATTGTCGTAAAAAATATTCTTTATTGTAGAGTCGTGGGGCTAGAAGAAAAAACAATAGATAAAAGAAAACTAGCAATTAATATTTTTTTATAAAAGACCAATTAGAAAATTGCCTAATAATGCAATTTAAATAGCTATAAATAGCCGATTAATGGATTATTCCAAACGGTATTTCATCAACAACTTGATATGAATACTTATAAGTGATAGATCGATGTGTCACTTTAAATGCTTTAGATGGTGTGTGGATGCTTTTTAATGACTTTCTGAAACTGTGAATATTTAAGTATAAATAATATATATTGTGAATAAAGCAACATACGCAATGCTGTATTGTAGAACCTGCAATTGTCGAGCGGGTTCTTTAATTTTATCTGCTTATACGTTTACTGTGGACTTCTGCTGGCTTAACATGCGCACCACGACAAAATTATGTCGACACTTTGTCGGCGAGCTGTCTGTCTCGCTCGCGCTTCACTGATGTGAACGAAACAGACATCGCGAGATAAGTGTCGACGAATAGTCACGGTGCACATGCTAGGCCCGCTGGAGTTTTATTCAAGTCCACGTAACAGTATCTTGGAGTCGTCTCCAGCCGAACACAGTAGCACTGGTAGCGATATGAGTGTGAAGTAGTCAGGTGTGCAACAGTATGTTGGAGTGTCGATATGTGTGTGTGCTCACATGCGCGTCGCCCTTGTCCTCGGCGTGCCAGCGGCGCAGCGTGGCGGCGGCGGCGCCCTGGTCGAGCGCGCCGCCGGCGGCCTGCACGCGGCGCTCCTGCAGGTTCTGGCGCAGCAGGCGGCGCAGGCGCCAGTACAGCAGGCGACGGGAGTCGCGCCACGGGATTATGTCCTACACCATACACCATATGTTATATGTCCCCCCACTGCTGGGGCACAGGCCTCCCTTGTGAGCTAAACGACTCGGTTTAACGGCCGAATACTCAAAAGCTTCTTAGCTAAAACCTTTAGTTAAGGTTCCCTTAACTTTAAGGAAGCTGTCAGTTTTATAGAGTTTCTGTCGAATCTGACAACTGTTTTGAATTTAAGGTGGTCTTAACTTTCGAGATTAGTTTGATTTGGCCGTGAAACTGATGCTGTCACTTTTACTTGCGAAAAGGAAGACAGAGAGACCAAGTTTTAAAGCCGTTTTAAAATCAGAAAGTAAGGATTTAAAATCCTGTACAGTCACATGCAAATCTTTAAGGAAACTAGTCAATATAAATAATATTGTCAAAGACACAATCTTACATGTGTTATAACTAGACGCCGTTATCGGAGGTATATTTTGGGAAATACATAAAAAAAGTATATAATACTATGTTGATTTAAACTGTTTTTGTGTTCAAATATTATTGTATATACTTAACTATTTTTCCCAGTAGAATATTTCTGTAATTCTTAAATGTAAGAACCTGTTTATTCGTAAAATAAATAAACCAATGGATCCCATTTTCTAGACAAAAATGCATTTCTTTTTAACCTACTTCAAAAAAAGGAGGAGGTTATCAAGTCGACGGTTTTTTTTAATGTATGTTTTTATCGTGAAAAGTTGAGATCAGTCAGTGTCTTGCCTGTTTTGCTAAATAGTTTAAGTTTTGCGAATTCATCAAAACTAAACAGATATTTAATTAATTATAATAAATTAAGTGAGTTAATTAAGCGAACATGACTAAATAATATACTAGAAACAATTCGACTCGCACCAGATCATATTTTCGGACGGGAAACGAACCCGCGACCTTTGGATGTCCGATCCAATGCTCTTACCGCTGAGCTACCAAGTCACTTGTGGCATCGTCGAATTTCTACTAGTATATCCCACTCACGCTGCAAGCCAGCGTTATTTCACCAGTATAAAAAATAGCATTGTTAATGCTACAATTTCAAATTAAAAAATGTGAACATGCTTTTTTACGAGAAGATTTCCTATCTGTATCTGTTAGGAGCAATTTAACTAAAATAATTTGTATCTATTTTTAATTATTTTGTATGAATAAGACTTACTCCCTTACTAATAAAGATTGTATAGCAGATGTATAGTCACACAGTGTTTTGTCCCTTTCTTTTTAATGTCAAACTTAAATAGTTGGACAGAGAGTCACCATTGTGTAACTATACATCTGCTATACAATCTTTATTAGTAAAGGGGTTAATTATTAAATTTTAGATTATTCGCATTCACAATGCTATTTTTATATTAAGATAAATAATATTAGAAAATATACTAGAAAATTTCGCCGCTCCCACTAGCTACTCGGTAGCAAAATTGGTCAGTGCATTGGGCCGGAATCCCAAGGGTGCGGGTTCGAGTCCCGTCTGAGGTGCTAAGGGGTTAATATTTATGTGATTGGGTTAAAAAATCTTGCAGTAAAAAAATACAAAATAAACATAGACTTACGAATATACACCCTTTCTCCAGCATTCTTTCGGCCGTGTCGTGTAGCTCCGCGAATTGCACCGCTATCTCGTGGTAGATAGGGCTCAATTCTTTTTCTCGTTTTTTCACCGCTTTCTCGGCGGCTAGGAGTTCGGTTTCCAAATCTCGGACTTTGGTTTCAGCTAGGAGAGAATATGAGAATAAAAAATAATTACAAAGAAATAATTTCATTAAAGTTTTAAACAATATATTGTGACAATATATAGTTTTATTTAACAACCTCGGTGGTCGAGTGGCTTTGTACACTGGTTTTCAAGGTGTCGTCATCTTTGAGGTCCCGGGTTCGATCCAATTCAGAATTTGGTTGGGTCAATTTAGAAAACGAACTTTTCTATATTGGCTCAGGTGTGGGTGTTTGTGATACCACCGTTGTCTCTGATTTCCATAGCACAAGTGCTTTAGCTACTTACTTGAGCTCCTCCGTGCTTCGGAAGGCACGTAAGCCGTTGGTCCCGGCTGCATTTGCAGTCGTTATCACCCACCAATCTGTATTGGGCCCACGTGGTGGGTTATGGCCCATCCTCCTTATCCACCCAAAAGGAAGGCCTGTGCTCCAGCAGTGGGGACATTAAAATGGCTGATGGTCATAGTCAAACGTACCTTGTTTGCCGGCGTCTGTTTTGATGAGTACGTCGTCTATTGAGCCACGACGATCGAGATTCTTTGATATTTCTTTAATTTGGTCTTTAAGTTCTGCAAACAAAATAATAAAACAATTATATTATAATGAGATAATGATAAAAAATGATAAAAATTACTGCTAGATAATATTTTAGTCTCGTTCGGATTTCAAGTCAAATGGGAATTTGTAACTTATTAAGGGCTGACATGAGCCAACTAGCGCCGCCTGTCGATTTTATTTTATTTATTCTAAATAAACCCAATTTCTTAAAAAACGAATCAGTCAAGGTCTTGTGAATGACGTCTAATGTTTATTGAATAACGTTACAACATTACAAAATGCGTGCAATAGTTTAAAAACGGGTTTGAACCAACAGTAGCCACTTTTAAAAAATCGCGATTTAAATTGATTGAATGCCTTTTCAAACTGTGTAAAGTTATTCAATTAATAAAGTTAAGTATAAAAACGGTCTCAAGGTAATAACGTTGGGTATAAAAGTGTTCAACATGTATATTCCGATGTGCAGTCGTGTGTAAATGGAGAAAAATCTGATGCGTCCAAACCTGTGATCCTAGAGCTCAGCCTCAATAGTTCGGGGTCCATTCTGTGCATAGTTTTGAGAATATCTCGCTGCTTGAACTTCACTTCCACTATGCCTTCAGCTTCTAGCACTCCGCCCCTAGGGAACAAGAAGAAAATATAATACAGGTGGCTCAGTGAGCAGTAAACCTCGCTCAAATTGTATGTTGTTTAAAAATTAATCTAATAGATGTCGCCACGAGGTTGACACTGCTTTTGAAAAGCAGTAGTATGTGCTGTTTGATAAATTAGGTATTCTTTTAATATCTATCTATTCAAAGCTAGATAGCATTTCAAATTTTGATCATTTTTCGAATGGGTGTTTTTTTTTTGAAAAATTTCGAGAATATAACTCGTAATTATTTTTTTTATAATTATCGAATCAGCTTACAAAATTTCACGAAAATGGGTTGACAAATGCGGCGTGTAGAGGAGAATAGAAAGACATACGAAAGCATTTTTGCCCAAGCTGAAGCAGAGACGCTTCGCCCGCGCTTCGCGCTCGCACGGTCAATATGAAAGTGGTAGCTACGCACTAAATATAAAGTTAACTTAAACTCGGAAAGAATTGCAGTGTTCCGAGTACACACACATTGACATTATGTACAGACAATCTCGGGCTAAAACGGTACAAATTTCCGCCGTGTATTCCTGAAGTCCCGTTGAAGTTGTCCCGTTATGGGGTTTCTGGGATTTTTCTTCCCAGACGTTCTATTAATGGGGCTGGTGGGTTTCTGATTCCTAAAAAATCCTTGTGACGAACAGACTCAATACATATTATTGACATAATAAACATAACAGACACGACGATTCTTGTTTATTTTAGTTCAAGCAAACCCAGTTGTAGTAGTAGTTGTAAAAATAACTGAACTTCTGGGAAGAAAAATTACAAAAGGCTCGCTAAAAAAAATTAAAAGTTTACGCTCACATTCTTGAATTTTCCGCTCACAACACAAATTGTCGGTCATAATCCTGAAATATTCGCTCACAATCATGTTTTCTATTTACTTACCTAGATTCAGGATCCGCATACATCTCCATCCTTAATGAGTTAACGCTAGGGTCGACAACAGCCCAGGCTCCTCCCCTGAGCTCCGCCCCGGGCGGTATGTACACTATTACCGGGGCGGTGGCACCCCTTAACGCGCGAACTATCTCCGCTCCGAACTTGAGGATTTGTTCGTACATGTCTGTTGACAAAATGTGGTGTGAATAGTGAAAAAATGCCTATTCACGCAGTCCCCCACTGTTTGTCTACCACTGGTGGATAATATAGGGAAATTAAGTATGGACGGTCTATTCCCATTGTCTACCACTGGGGGATATCGGGAAGAAATGTGTAGAACAAAAACTTTTTTCCCGATAACTCCCACTCCCAGTGGTGGACAAAAGTGGGTGACAACGGGAATAGGCCAAAAAATAAGTATACAACCAACTTACGGAAATAGTGTTAGTAAAGAAAGCTTTGTGGAAAAAGAAACGAAGACTTAATTCTTGGATTCATTTTGCCATTTGATGTCGGAAGAGTTAATATCCATCGGAAAGAAAATTTACATTTTGAACACGGAAACCATAGAGTAAATACAATATGTAACAAAAACCCTGTTCGATCCGTAAAGGGGTTATTAGGTATCTTGTTTCGATTCTATTCACGCAATCCGCTTTTATTAATGAGTAAAAAAATTTTCCCTGGGTAAAATAAAAAAAATAATAATAATGGGGAACTCACGTTACAACACTGACAGCGGAATGACCTTATGACATGTAGTGACGTCATGACGTTTTGCTACTGTGATAGGGATGTTACTCATTGAAAATTTCCCACGTTTCGGGGAGATTTGGGTACTAAAGGTCCGTCAAAAGGTGTAATTTAAATTAAGACAGAATTTTCATTATTAGCAAAAAAAGATTTTTTATCATTTTCTTGGTAGCATTATTCGTACACCTTTATGCCTTTTTCGGATCTGACAGGGTTTTTGTTACATATTGTATATGGAAAGCATAGCATCGGATACGGAAAGTTTTCGATGTTTGTGAATATTTTATTGTTTATTTCATTTTATCATATCAACGTGAAAGTAACTGCTTGTTATCTTTTCACGCATAAACAACTGAACCAATTTTGATTAATTTAGATGTAGAGATAGGTTGGACCTTAGAGAATGATTATTTTTGAAATTCCCGAGGATTAATTCCAACTGGATCGAATTGCAGGCTAAAGCTTTTTGTTGTTTCATAATGGAAAACGAGTCAACCTTTCATTCAGAAAATAAAATACAGTTCCTGAGGGATACAAAAACAACGGTCAACGCAGACGAAGTCGCGGGCGGCCGCTAGTATAATTCTAAATAATATACTAGAAAAAATACGACTCGCACCAGATCATGTTCTCGGACGGGAATCGAACCCGCGACCTTTGGATATATCGCTAGTATAGTTATAGATACTTGTTAATAATTTACCTTTCTGTCCACCACTGAACCCTCGCCAGTTGGCAAAGATCATTATGGGAAGATTTTCTCGTGAGAAATCGTTGATGGCTTGTGCTGTTTTGTAAGCGGAGTCGGGGAACCAAACCTGTATAACAAATTAGGAGATGTATTACATAAAACACATATTCCCGAATAATCAAACGTAACTCAACTTTGGGAGGCTCTCAAACATCGTCCTGTCGCATCAAATGTTAAAGATAGACAAAGACAGCATAATGTTTGAGAGCCCCTTAAAGTTGAATAGTGTTTGAGTATTCTATATAAACAAGGCAACAAATATTATGAAAAATGTTGATAAATATTATCAAAACGTTTCGGAGTAGCGACTGTCGCTTAATTATCGCAATCTGTATGGTGGGCGTCGCTTTATCGCCGCGCGCACCGAGTTCTGTGGTACGAGACACGCAGCTGTTGTCAACCGCAGGGCCGCCGTCCGTTGTAGGGAAACAGCGGGTCGCAATTTGTAATAAGTTTAGAAACCCAGTTTTTTATCATTTTTTATCAATTCTTAATGAACAGACTATAGACGCTACTACTGTTTAAATAAGATTTACATTACTTTGTTGCTTACCTAACCAGTTTGCTGTATAGTCTTCGCTTCAGAGTCCAGATTGGCGGGGTCCGCTGGTAGAGATCAACGATTCTAGTCTCTACTGCTATTCAAATAAGGCATTAATTCGTTTCTTGCTCACCTGTCCCGCTTGCTGTATAGTCTTCGCTTCAGAGTCCAGATTGGCGGGGTCCGCTGGTAGAGATCAACGATTCTAGTCTCTACTGCTATTCAAATAAGGCATTAATTCGTTTCTTGCTCACCTGTCCCGCTTGCTGTATAGTCTTCGCTTCAGAGTCCAGATTGGCGGGGTCCGCTGGTAGAGATCAACGATTCTAGTCTCTACTGCTATTCAAATAAGGCATTAATTCGTTTCTTGCTCACCTGTCCCGCTTGCTGTATAGTCTTCGCTTCAGAGTCCAGATTGGCGGGGTCCGCTGGTAGAGATCAACGATTCTAGTCTCTACTGCTATTCAAATAAGGCATTAATTCGTTTCTTGCTCACCTGTCCCGCTTGCTGTATAGTCTTCGCTTCAGAGTCCAGATTGGCGGGGTCCGCTGGTAGAGATCAACGATTCTAGTCTCTACTGCTATTCAAATAAGGCATTAATTCGTTTCTTGCTCACCTGTCCCGCTTGCTGTATAGTCTTCGCTTCAGAGTCCAGATTGGCGGGGTCCGCTGGTAGCGTTATTTCTACAGTTCTTGTCTCCACTGCTATCACACCTACGGGAATTCCGCCTAGACGCGCACGACCTAAAGAAAAAAATAATATAAAGTAATTAAAAAAAAAATATCCAAACATTATGAATGTCAGCGTAGTTTACTAAATATAATAATCTTTCAAAAACGCGTTTTCAAAGTTAATATTACCAAAAAATATTCTCAAAAATTAGTTTTCATGTAATCAGAGACTATCGGTATTATACAAAATTGGTTAACTTAGTTCATTCATAGACAAATCAACTAGTAGATAGTTATGATGCAACAACTCATACAACTGGGCCCTTATGTTTTTGCACATCATTCTATGATTAACAAGCAAAAAAGTATGTAGCGGGCTATAAGTCGCTAAACGTGGGTAGTGCTCATAGCTACTTATTATCAATTACTATTATTAAACATGCCTCTTGTCGTATTTAAAATAGAGCCTGAAATAAGAAAACCTACAAATATTAATATTAATAAAAAACACTTTATTGCACACTAATACAGTACATATTACAAAGAAAAAACAACACAGAGAAAGCACACAGACGGCGGCCTTATTGTTATATAGCAATTTCTTCCAGGCTTTCTTTATTAGCAATAAAGAAACGATAACGATACCGGTAACGATAGTCTGTGCCCAAGGCTCTGTAATCTCGTTAAGTGACCCCAAGTCGAAGAATCCTGCTCTGGCCACGTCTCCACTACTACTTATGACGTATTGTTTTTGACGTACTAAAGTATCTATCGTTAGTTGGCACTTACCAGTAACGACAGTCTGCGCCCAAGGCCTCATGATCTCGTTAAACGAGCCCACGTCGAAGAATCCTGCTCTGGCCGCATCTCCACTACTACTTATGATCTATTGTTTTTGACGTACTAAAGTATGTATCGTTAGTTAGCACTTACCAGTAACGACAGTCTGCGCCCAAGGCCTCATGATCTCGTTAAACGACCCCACGTCAAAGCATCCTGCTCTGGCCACGACTACGACTACTACATATGATGTATTGTTTTTGACGTACTTAAGTATCTATCGTTCGTTAGCACTTACCAGTAACGACAGTCTGCGCCCAAGGCCTCATGATCTCGTCAAACGATCCCACGTCGAAGAAGCCAGCTCTAGCGACGTCTCCGCACAGCATGAGGCGCGGGTCGTGCGCGGCGCGCGGCGGGCGCCACTCCACGGGGCGGTCGACCGGGTCGGCGGGACGCATTATGGGGACCATGCTTAATTTGTCCTACAGAACAACGATGTAAAGTTATTAAATTTTGATTTTTCGCATTCACAACGCTATTTTAATATTAATATAAATAGTATTAGAAAAAATACCGCTATGCTTCCGAGTTGCTAGCGACTTTCGATTCACTGATTTCAGTGAATAAAATAAGCTTTTTAGAGGGGAAATGGTATATCTTTTTTTTTTAAATAAATTCATTTTTTTTCTAAAAAAAACATTAAAGTACTATAAGATGTACACACGTGAGAAAAAACATTATCTTCTTTTAAGACTTCAAAATACACACACGAAGACAAAAAACAAAATATTGCGTCACTTATGGACAGCTCTAAACACACTGACACTGCTAGAAATGTACAGACGACATCACGTCAGGTTATACAGTTACACTGCGAAAACAGCTTTTATTAGGTAATTAAATTAAGGCATAAAGGCGGTCTCAAGGTCAACATGTATAGTCTGAGGTGCCGTTGTGTGTCCATTATACCTACCTACGTAAAATTAAACAAAGAATGCGTAAAATATAAACACAATATCATACTATACAAGGTGTTACAAAAATATCCCTAATGCCGAATATGGTATATAGGAACCATCAAACTGAACAACTTTTACTATGGGACCAACTCCGAAAAAAATAAATCAACTGTTTCATACATTTTAATATTTTCGATTTTAATTTTTGTATGAAACAGCTGATTCTTTTTCGCGATTTCAGAGTTGGTCCCATAGTAAAAGTTGTTCAGTTTGATGGTCCCTATATACCATATTCGGCATTAGGGGTATTTATGTATACACCTTGTATACCATTTTTTACTTACTTTAGGCACGAACGACAGCCACTTCAACGCAGTGGCCACAGCATCCAGATCACTAGCAGCAGTCGTGTGCGACACTCCGTTGTTGTGCATTATAGAGACGCCACCTAACTGGTTGTTACTGGCGTACACTGGACGGCCCAGCACTTTGTTTAGCGCCGAGTATCCGGTCAGGATTATGTAGGAAGATTCTACTTGAATAACGCGATGGCCTAATCTGTGGACAAAATAAGATTATTTAAATAACTTCGACATTAGGCCGCCTTCCAATCGATAGATGAGGAGGATGAGAACAGCTCTTAGAATGCTGATCAGATCAATTGTGTGTACAGCGATCTGGATCTCCTCCATTCACTCCCTGGGGCCGTACCGGCTAACGCATCGAACTTCGTAAAGTCTGCCGGGCTTAAATTAAAACAGATAAATCCAGCCCCAATCGGGCCAAAATGGCGAACCCCAATTCATGATGTCACACGAACATCGATATCTTCTAAATAACTTCGGCGAATAGTACAATACGAAACTCCTTACTTCGATTTATCTGTTTTAAGTTGAAGCTCGGCAGACCCGCCGAAGTTCGAAAAGTTAGCCGGTAGGGCCCTGGATGGCCATCAACAGATCACAAGCTAGGTCAATCCCTTGCGGATAATCAGTTTCAAAGTTATCTCGTTTGTATGAAAATCGACTGTGTGTTCTTAATTATGTAGCTGTATAAAAGAATAATATTATGAAGTGTTTTGTTTGATACTTATTATTGTTGTAGTTTTTCTTTTCTTTATATTCTTTTAATTTCCTTATTTACAGGGCTCTTTTCTGTTCAATGCTGACTTATATACTGACTCAACTGACCTGACTACGTATGAGCCGATGCCGATGTCCCGTCACGTGACTATGGATATAGTGACTATGTGTGAGTACTGTATAGTCGGCACTAGTGACTACTGACCTGACTACGTATGAGCCGATGCCGATGTCCCGTCACGTGACTATGGATATAGTGACTATGTGTGAGTACTGTATAGTCGGCACTAGTGACTACTGACCTGACTACGTATGAGCCGATGCCGATGTCCCGTCACGTGACTATGGATATAGTGACTATGTGTGAGTACTGTATAGTCGGCACTAGTGACTACTGACCTGACTACGTATGAGCCGATGCCGATGTCCCGTCACGTGACTATGGCTATAGTGACTATGTGTGAGTACTGTATAGTCGGCACTAGTGACTACTGACCTGACTACGTATGAGCCGATGCCGATGTCCCGTCACGTGACTATGGCTATAGTGACTATGTGTGAGTACTGTATAGTCGGCACTAGTGACTACTGACCTGACTACGTATGAGCCGATGCCGATGTCCCGTCACGTGACTATGGCTATAGTGACTATGTGTGAGTACTGTATAGTCGGCACTAGTGACTACTGACCTGACTACGTATGAGCCGATGCCGATGGCCCGATACGTGACTATGGCTATAGTGACTATGTGTGAGTACTGTATAGTCGGCACTAGTGACTACTGACCTGACTACGTATGAGCCAATGCCGATGGCCCGACACGTGACTATGGAAATAGTGACGATGTCCTCGTAGGCTTGAGCCGTTTCCCCCGCTATGAGGCCGGCGTCGCGAAGACATTCGACGCCTAAGCCGTCTTCTTTGCCTGTTGTCATACAAAAATTTTAAGTACATATTAAAAAGAAATTGGCGCCTCTCTTCCCTTATCCAATCAAGCATGTGCAGTTAAAAATATCAATAATTAGTTAAGATTTGAGGTTTGTTTGTGTCCCAAAATTTTGAATAATGAAAGTTATATGACGTTTAAAGAACCTTATCAGCAGCAGCTAAAATTTACTATAAATCTCTTTTAAGGGTTTGTTATGAATAAGACGGTAAGATTGTATATTATCAGTTATTTTGTAGGTATATCGACAACCAACTACTTTGTCTATCATTTGAAAATTAGAATGAAATCTACCTTTTTGAACCGGTAGACATTGATACATAAACACCACTAAAATTCACAAATTCACACACATCACTAACGGTCAGAATTAATAATCAATCTATAGGTAAGTAAAACACTTGTGTTATGGAAATGAGAGACAACGGTGGAACTACAAAGACCCAGACCTGAGCCAATATAGAAAATATCGTTTAATAATTTACCCAGCCCAGGATCAAACCCGGGAACATAAAGATGGCGACACCATGAGAACCGGTACGAGCCACTCGAACAAGAAGGTCGTCAATAGAATAGGTCTGATCCAGATTAGCTGCTAGGCAACACCTAGACAACTGTCAAATATTCTTTATCAATAAAACTAATCTGGATCAGGCGTGTATCAATCATCAAATTGAACAACTTTTACTATGGACCAACTCTCAAATCGCGAAAAAAAACAGCTGTTTCACACATTTTGATATTTTCGATTTTAATTTTTGTATGAAACAGCTGATTTTTTTATCGCGATTTCATAGTTGGTCCCATAGTTAAAGTTGATCAGTTTGATGGTCCCTATATACCATCTTCGGCATTAGGGGTATTTTTGTAACATGTTGTATATTGATCTCTAAAGATTTAAAAATGCTGTTCTCATTTAAGAACACTCATTTAAAAGTGTCTAAATAACTGAAACTCACCAATAATATCAGTGATCTTATATCTGGATTCTCCCTCATCCTCAATAAGTTCCGTCTTTACAGACCCCAAGGGTCCAAGTTTGGAGAAAGACTCGGGGGTGAGGTACAGATATTTGAACCCCCTCTCCGGCCTTTCTGAGTCGATCCAGGCGACGTTGAATTCTGACTTCACTTCTTCTGCAACGCCTATGCGAGCTCCAGAGTTAACGCTTATGTACAGCTGTTGGTAAAAAATGCACACTTATCAAAAGTGTCTAGGTATTAAAATATTTTTTGTTATATTTAATTAATTACCATTCATGTCTTAACAGAAGATTTTCATATTTTGACCGAAATAAAAAAAAAACAGTTTTAAATGAAATGGACAAAAATCCACATTAGTTTAAAATATATGATTAAAAAACAAATTTTCAGTACTTAATTGTCAAAATGTGCAAGAAATTGAAATGATGAATTTTAATTTGTGACGGGTCTGGGTGTATGTATAATAAGTATATATTTAAAAAGTATATAAGTAGTATATCAGTTGTCTAGCACCCATATTACAAGCTTTGCTTAGTTTGGGGCTAGATGGCACTGTGTGAAATTGTCCAAGAATTTATTATTATTATTATATCTTACCCTGGGTATCTTGAGTTCCCTCGCATACTGAGACGCCTTATAAAACAGCCAGTCTTCCTGGGGTCCGAATGACCCCATGTAGTGGGTAAGATCGTTTGCTATGACGATAATGTCTCGGCCGTCGGGACACTCAGGAGTGTATAGAGTCAAACGCCATGCTACCATGCCGACCTAGGATTAATAAATAAATATTAGAAAACATTACTCTGTTCTCAAAGATTTTTAGGGTTCCGAACCAAAATGGTTCCAAAATACTAGAAGTACTTATATTCAAAATACTACCCCAATTCAAAATAAATGCCAATTAATTTTTTTCATATAAAACTGTAAATCGCATTAATGTTTTATTTGGTTTAGTATTTTGGATTTTTTATTTAATAGAAACCTAGACAAATACTGTATTAATCCGAATAACATCACAAGAAGAGTAAATTATGCTCAAATTGCAAATCATTTTGGTATTATGTTTGTATGGGAAGCTCACTGTTCGCCGGAGCCTAAAGTTAATCAATTGCTGAACGGTGTTTAAAATCTTTTGTGGTAAGGCCGATTACGTTTTAGGCATACAGAGAACAAAGGCCACAAATACTCAGATCTGAGTCAAAAAGAGCGTTTTTTTTATTTCTAAGTGACACACAGCGAATAGGAGAAATTACACAGTAATGTCGACAAGTTGACTATTACAGCTTTCAAACAAAACCAAATTTAAATAAAATCAGATTGAATTTACATAAAAAAAACCTTTCAGAAATTAGCTCGTTTGTATGGAAAACTATTTTTAATCACTCTCCTCAGTCTATGAAACTGAACAAATTTCTCCAAAAAACATGTCGAAATACACCACAAATTGTTGATGATCCCTTACTAAACTGATCACGTGATCTCTTTGATTTGTATAGATAGTCAATTTATTTTTTACACGTTTGTTCCTATGTTTCTTAACCCATTAACGCCCATAGTCAAACTACAATACATTTTCAGATGTTTTTATTATAATTATAATTAAATGGCTTACAGAATTTGAACAAAAAAGGAAAAATAAAAAATATATATATATCTTCGAAAAAAATACCGTGTACACGGCCGTGTACAGCGGGCTAATCAGGAGTGAAATTTCCCAAAACAGGGTCGCTCCAAGCAAAGAGTTTTAAGACATTTAGAACATCGCCAACGACCTCTGCTATGGCAAATAACACATCGAAGGGGATTAACAATTCGCTCAGGGTTATGGCCGTTATTGTTTGAGGATATGTTTGGTGCTGCTGATGAAGAAGGCCTCATCCTTGTGTTGATGTTGGGCAAATATGATCTGGCTATATATCGCCTAAAAGCTAATTGGTCGAGGCACGTTGTATTATTTTTTTTTGCAGTAAGAATATGTAAACGCCATGCGTTTGATACTGCCATATCCACCAGATAGGTGAAAATAACCCACCACCATTTTTTTCCTCTGATACTGACTCGATATAGGCTTATGGATTGATCCATTTGATCCACGCCACCCATTCCTCTGTTGTAATTTTGAAAGAGATGTGGAATATTTACATCTACTTTCTGTTTTGAGGTAGAACACCAACGCTTCACTTTCCCTAGTGGTTCCACATTATCAAAATTGGTTCCAATAGTGCAAACACTGTTGTCCTTCCAGCGCACAAATAGTATTTCATTTGTTTTGTCGAATCTGTAATCAAATTCAGCTCTAGGCTTCTTCTTCATTTCTTTCGATGAAATAAGTGGGCATTTTTTAGTCCTGTTTTCCCGCACGGTACCTGTCGCTCTATAACCCAGGACACGCAAATCGTGAAGCAAGGTGTAATTCGTAAAGAAATTGTCAAAATAAACTTTGTGGTCCTGAGGATTAGAAATAGGCAACTTTTGCAGCAAGGATTTAACAACTCTGGCTCCTAATGTATCAATGGAACTGTCCGCTGATTTTCCGCAATATACGTCAAATCCATAGCAATATCCATCTGAGCTAGTAATGGCCCAGTTTTTATAACCAAAACGTACAGGTTTTCCCCTTATGAATTGCTTGGCTGGATGATGTCCGAAATATTTTATCATAGATTCATCTATTGATAAATCTTCATGAAATACTCCCCACTGACATGCATTTTTCGCCAATAAATCACACAAAGGTCTCAATTTGAACATTTTGTCTTGATTGCCCTCTGACAAAGTGTTATCGGCAAAGTGCAAGTTTCTTTTTATTTCTAGAAAACGATTTCTTGACATGCAACGATTCACTACAGAAGCGCCGAGGTCTTCGTCAAGACTCCAATAAGCCCTTTCTGTTGGTAGTTTATGGTAGCCTGAAAGTAGCAACACGCCAAGAAAGTGTTTCATTTCTTGTATTGTCACTTCAAAACTGTGCCTATTATTCTGCCCAGCATATAATATACTATTGCTTACGATCAATTGTAAAACTTCATGATCAAAGAAATTTTCAAACAGCATTGTAGGGTTAAAAGTTGCAAAGGAATCTGTTATATTTTGTTGTCGTTCTTGAATAACTTGTGTGATTTCATGGGCAGTTGAATAGATCGGCAATGTTTTTCTCCAAGTAGGGTTTTGTTCAGCAAATTGGTTTCGGCGAGCACGCTTTCGAGCTGGTCCATCATTAGAAAGCGGTTCATCGTCGCTACTACTCCACTCCGAATCGTCATGTTGACGACGTGTTAGCTCGACCGTACCTGGTATGTCACGTGGAAGTACTGACGTAGCCAAATCGTCCTCTACACCTTCTTCTTCATCACTCACAACAGCAGGATCAGGTGGTATGACTACCAAGTCGATCTCTGTGTCGTCATCTTCAGCAGCCATAATAGACTCCACAGCTTCCTCAAGTCTGAGGAAGTCGTTTTGAGAAGATAAACGATAACTATGCGACATCTTTCAGTGATCAGCCAGGTCCTGCAAATAAGTTTTTTTTAGTATACTTCCTCCCACTGTACACGAGCATGTACACCAACATTGTCGAACACTTTTTGCAATGTAATATGATAATATTTGTTATTGTTTTAGCTTATTGTAATAGTTTACAATGTAAACTTACCTGAGAACGTAAAATTCAATCTAATTACGGCTTTTATTAATTAAATTAGAATAATTACACAAACGACGCCGGCCACTTTAAAAACAATCAAAGAAAAGTTGACAATTTGACATTTATTTTCGCGCCACCCGCAAACTTTTTTATTTTTTATAAATGCTGGTGACCTCTTAATTTATTATAACTAAACATTTTGAGTCGACATTTGTGATTCCGTTCAGAAATTGAGTTTGAATAGGTGTACACATATGTGTACAGAGGGTGGTAATGGGTTAAGGTGCTCCAGTAACGATCAATTGCGATTGACAAATTTTTTTGTCAATGCCATTGTTAGAGCAGTTGACAATCGCTTCAATTGCACATGTAATCGATCAATTTTCGCGTCAATTACGTAAAAATTGTCAATCAAAAGAGATCGTTGCCGGAGCGCTTAGAGAAAGTGGTTCACTTTTATGGACTGAATACATCCATAAAAATGGACAGTGAATAAAAATACACCTTGTATAGTGACCCCTATTATCTTTTGAGCAGTCTATGATATATTTGTGGTACACTCACAGTATTCTGTCCGGGCAGTCTGGTGACCTCAACCACTCTTCTTTCGCCATCAGGCTCCACTACTAATTCCATACAAGACATCACAGTGTCCGGGACGGGGCCTAGGAAAAAGGAAATAAATAAAAATATGATCGACTATCAGCCATTTTTTATGACCCCAGCAGGGGCACAGGTCTTCCTTATGGGGGATAAGGAGGGGCCATGACCCACCACGCGGACCCAATGCGTCAATAAAAAGTTTTTTTTTCAATTCGAAGTTGGCAATCTTGCAATTTTTTATAGCATTTCTTTACCGGGTGAAAAATTTGCTTTTATCGTCCAATGACATTCTATACAAGGTGTTACAAAAATACCCTTAATGCCGAATATGGTAGATAGGGACCATCAAACTGATCAACTTTTACTACGGGACCAACTCGCGAAAAAAAAATCAGCTGTTTCATACAAAAATTAAAATCGAAAATATCAAATGTATGAAACAGCTGATATTTTTTTTCGCGAATTCAGAGTTAGCCCCATAGTAAAAGTTGTTCAGTTTGATGGTCCCTATATACCATATTCGGGATTAGGGGTATTTTTGTAACATATTGTATACAGAGAAAAATATGTTAATTAAAAAAAAATATTTATTATATTTTTTTTTCATTTTGTCCATTTTCCAAAATAAACTTATGATTGGTTACGTAATCCCATATTCATATTCTTTATTTGCGTTCTTGTTGTATACATGGTGATTAGAATAAAAAGTTCCAAATAAGAACCCCATTGGGTTAGTGCAAAGTCCTTACAAACAAGAAAATAATTTTATTATGTATTATTACTTTAAACCATATAACCACACGTCATAAGAGCGATTCTCCTTTACACTATAAAGTACTTACCATCGACAGTTCCCTCTTCGATGCATTCCAACCAGCTCTTCTCTGTGACTTGTCGGAACATGTCGGGGATATCGTACACGTATGTAGTGCCTTGGGATGTCGCCTGTATAAAAAATTTATATAATTACACCCTGTGGTAAATAATATACTAGAAAAAAAAAACAACTTGTCATTAGTTGGTCGGGTGGGACTCGAATCCACAACCTTTAGATTTTAGGAAGAAAAACATCGTAAGCGACAAAAGCAGCAAAAAAGTTTTTATAGTAACCGCCATATCAGCTGATTTTGGACCTTATACTACTAACTTTAGAGCTCACAGTAGAATAAATAATTTCAATTTTAAATAAATAAATATTTTACAACATCACATACATTGCTCCGATTCCAAAGTAAGTAGCTAAAGCACTTGTGTTATGGATATCAGAGACAACGGTGGTATCACAAACACCCAGACCTGAGCCAATATAGAAAAGTTCGTTTTCTAAATTGACCCGACCGGGGACCGAACCCGGGACCTTAGAGATGGCGACACTTTGAAAACCGGTGTACAAACCACTCGACCAAGGAGGTCATCCTTAAAATAGGTTTATTTAGCGTTTGATTCTTTTATGAATAACACAGTTAGATCGTTTTATTGAAATTTTATTGAATTTTGAAGTTTTTATCGTAAGTATAGTACATGTCGCTTACGATATAATATTAAGTTGTTTAGTTTATAATAAAGCAAGCATCCTGCTTGGCGCTTACGATAATAAGTTATGCAAAGTTAGTTGAATACATGACGCTTGCGATAATTTTGAAAAATTAAAAAAAAAACCTTTCTAAAATACCTACAATAATATGTATTATATAATGAGATTGTGTGGAGAACAAATAAATCTTTATTATTATTATTATTATTTCTAAAATAAGCAATATGGCGGTTTTACGATGTTCTTCCTGAAAAGGCTTGCAATGCTCTACCGATTGAGTTGTTGAATTGTCTTCAATGTCTATGGATTGTGTTGTACTGACATCAAGTGTTCTTATTTATTGGACAGTCAACAATAACAAGTACTTATTTAAACAGTGATGTACAACAATCTGAATCGTAATTTAAGTACAATTTTAATTTAAAGACAGACATATTATTTTTAAATTTTGAGATTTTAGCATTCACAATGCTATTTTTATATAATAATAAATAATATGCTAGAAAAAATAAGACTCGCACCAGATCATGTTCTCGGACATATAAGCTTAAATATAGAAGATGTATAAAGTTTCGAGCGGGTAATTTCATAAAATTATTAGCAGTATTTTTGCTTTAGTCCTTCCGTGACCACGGCCCCTGGAAAGGTTCATCAATTTCGAAAAATAAAGACTTGAAAGTTAGTATGAAATTCTGGGCCCTATTTCACCAAGTCGACATTTGTCAGTGACATATGTCGGTTAATTTTACGATTATTGTTACTTTAATTAGGGACAAGTATGTTGTGAAACAGGGATATTTTTTTACAATTCGACAATTCTAGATTTGTCAGTAATTATTAACATGAGATTGGAGATGAGTAAAGTTTGCGTGACAATTGTCGACTTGTACAAGTTATCCCCTGTGTGACAACATAATTGCCAGGAGGCTGATTACGTAACTCTATTGCTAACAATTCTCGAATGAAATTGTGGTTTCTGTTACATTGCTGCTTTAAGTAAGATAGTTGTCACATTGGTCCTTACTAAAGCAGCAATGTAACTGCGATTTCTGTCAGAGTTGATTGCAACAAAGTTACATAAGCAGGGGGCTGGACGAATCAACGCTCTTAAGCAAATAATTTCGTTTTTTTTTCTGTTGTTAATTTCGCGAATATGAATTACACCCAAATCACAACTTCAACAAAATCTAACAATATTAACTCACCAAGAATCTCTTTTGCTGCAAGTAGTCCTTAGTGACGTACGGCGTAGAGATGGGCAGCCCGTGCATGGGGCCTTGCCGGGGGCCGTACGATTGGAACATTATCTGTGGGGAAAGGAGATAAATAAATATTGGTCAACATCACTTACCCCCGGTTTCTGAGGTACTTATCGGTGGTTTATCGAAGGTTCAACTTTTCCACATCAAAATTCAAAACTCATTTATTCAGTCCAGGCTGTTTCAAGCACTTGTGAATGTCAAAGAAGCTACGCCATCGGCTCGCTCGCCCTAAGCGGGAGACCTTGTAACGAGAAGAACCGGCAAGAAACTCGTCAAGGGCTGCTTTTTTCTCCCTGTATATTTCATACAGAGTCGTCAAAATTTGAAAAACGAGGTCAGCATTTAAAGTGTCGTCATTTTCCATTACAATAATTAACAAAGTTTACATTCAATGGGTAGGCAAAATAAATTTCAACTAGTTGAGAAATCGCTGTCTACTACTCGATAACGCATAGCTGAGAAAATCATATTGTATGATATGAAGAACTAGCCCAGGTGAATCATCTGGATTAAAATTAATTTTATTACTTAAAACTAGATAATGTGGATCCCTCCGATAAAGTGCCTCAGAAACCGATCAGCCGATTAGTTTTTGATCATCTGTTTTTAACATTTTCTCTATACATGCTATGGCCATAGTCTATGCTATTGTCTGCCATTGTCTATGCTATGTCCATAGACAACGCACAGGTATATAGAGGCCGGCTGGCTATGCCGCCCAGTCAGTCGTGTGTTAGCTACCGTACAATTCAATAAACGTTAAGACAGGTAGGCAGAAGCAGACCCATTCCCACTGGCAGCACCCGTTCACGAGCATGACGCATGTGTCGCGAAAGCGATTCTAAAATATTTAAAATGTAATATAAAATACTCAGATATTAAAATAAACATAAACTACCGTTACAAATGGTATGTCAAAGTAGGTAGGTAGTTAGCCAGGCGGGGGGAGCAAGATGGCGGAGCGGTCAGTTCTCCGACAGCTCGCAGTAGAGTCAGTCGAAGTGTAGATGCCGGGTAAAACGGGCGATACTTCGGAGCTCTTGTAAGTCAATTTAAGCATAATATAGTTTTATGATAAATATGTCATTATCGATGCAAAGGTGATATGAAATGGTTCTGGTGGTAAGGGACGGTTATAAGGGGAAGATGAGGAGACCGTTTAAGGGCAGTGGCCCATTTTTTACATTTCAAATCAGCTTGGTATGGATATATATATAATGTATATTCCCTCATGATAATAGTGTCGAAAAGCAGAACATATATTTTCACATATTTGCCCTTTGGCAACATGGTGGAGGTGCTGGGATAGAATCCTGGTAGGAGAGCGATTTCTCGAAGGGAAATCGTGTGTTTATTCTCAAAAGAAAACTAACACGTGAGTTTTCAAAATAGAAAACTTTCCAAGCCGATTGCTCAAAAGGAAATCACGCGACGTACTATTTTTCTTTTTTTCAAAAGAGGGAATGTGTTGTATTTAAATTTCTCAAAAAGAATTCTCGATTTAAAAACAAGCTGAGGTGTAAAAATATATATATATATATATATATATAATCAACCGTTCTATGGAAATGTTGATCCAGTACCATTTTTGAAATAATGTTGATCCACCTTTTCGCCGTGTATAATTGGCTCTCTACGAATACAACCGATATACTTTGATCCAGAGTTGACACAGAAGGGTCGTCCGCCAATCAGCATCGGTTTCTTCCAAATATACTCGTCATCAAAAAATACATAAATCAAAGATTTTTGTTGATCCGTTAACGGTCATAGAAATTACACCGAGGCGTCAAATGTTTATCCGTTTTATATTCATGCGCGTGCACAATCTTCTTAACTATTGTTGATCCGAGGGCGTTTGGCCTTTGACGCCTGCGCCGTGGGGTAGCGGCCGCGCGCGAGTCGCAAGCAACGGTCGGTTGCAGGCGAAATGTGATTGTGTTGTTACGTGTTATGATGGTAAGTGTTTTACAATTTTTTTTATGTATTCTTAGAAACAAATTATCAGTGACATACCTACATAGTATCACGTCTTTTTTCCAGCATACCGTGCTGGATCTAAGGCGCGGATCCGCAAACGTATTAAATTCAAAATGTGTCTTTAATAGCCACCTTTTTCAAAACGGCGGCGGCAAATCGGCGCGGCGAGACGTTGCCATTTAATCGCACTAGCAAGTAGCACGTGCCGCAAGTGCAATCGTACGGCAATGTCGGTCGCCTAAAACCTGATAAATAATAACACAACGGTGATGGCGGAAGCAGTGTTGCCAGTTTATTTGATACTAAGAACTCTAACACCCCCACTATATCAAATTTACAAATAACCCAAACATTTCAAAGTGTTAACAATTTTAAATTTCACTAAAAGTTACTACACATCTAAATTTTAGTTTTATTTAAGTACGCCTTTTTTATAATACCAAGAGTTTTAATAAATTTATTATGTTTAGGTCCTGGTAAACCTTTTGTGAGTAAATCAGCGAACATTTCAGAAGTAGGCAAATAGTCATTTTTAATAATTCCATTATTAACGATTTCTTTTATAAAATGGTATCTGACATCTATATGTTTTGAACGACGATGATATTGATGATTATTATTTGCCAACTTCAGTGCACTCTGACTATCACTGAACAATACAATTTTTACATAAGAACCAGTTAGTTCAAATTCTAAATTTCTTAAATAGATAGCCTCCCTACAGGCTTCAGAAAGTGACATTTATTCAGCCTCACAACTATTTAATAATGCAACTACCTATTCTTTTATTTTAACTTTCCCGAGATATTATAGAACCAGATTTCATAAAGCAATATCCTGTGTAAGAGATTCCGATGGCTTTAGCTTGTATGTAGGAAATGCCTACCAACAGTCAACCAGTTCAAATACCTTGGCTCCGTGCTAAGCAATGACGGAAACATTGACAGCGACGTCCTCCATAGAGCTCAAACGGGCTGGATGAAATGGCGGCAGCTCACGGGCGTCATGTGCGATAGACGAATGCCTCTGAAGGTGAAGAGACGAGTTTACAAAACAGCCATTAGACCTGCCATGCTGTATGGGTTCGAATGTTGGGCCACAAATAAACAACAATTAAACAAACTTCATACGTCAGAGATGCGCATGTTACGCTGGTCAGCGGGCGTCACTATGCTGGACAAAATCAGAAACACATACATACGGGGAAGTTAGGTACACACGACGGCACCTCAGACTATACATGTTGACCTTGAGACCGCCTTTATGCCCTACGTAATAAAAACTGTTTTCGCAGTTTAACTGTATAACCTGACGTGCTGTCGTGCGTACCATCACTGGACTTCCAAATATCCGAATATGTTCTAAATTTGGCTTTCTACCTGTCCATATTTCATAGGGTGTCTTGTCTAAGCGATTGATCTGTTTTTAAGATAGACAGCTATGTTAGCAGCTTCTGCCCAAAATCTTTTTTCTAGATTAGCCTCGAATAGCAGACATCTGGCTGGCCCTTTCAATAATGTTACGGTTGGATCATTCACTAAGGCCATTCTGCTCAGGGGTATAAGCACTAGTCTTTTGATATACAATTTCTTTTTCTTTAAAATATTGTTCAAAATCTTTGTTGCAATTCTCATTTCCACTGTCTGATCTTAAAATTTTTATTTTCTTGTTATGCTGATTCTCTACCATCGACTTAAATTCTTTAAAATATCTTAATGCACTGAAGTCATCGATAAACAACAAGAAGTATCGGGCTTCTCCAATGGATTTGCATTCCATGGGGCCGCATATTATGTCAGAATGAACAATCTGGAGTATTTCTGTAGCTCTTGTGCCAGTCGAAAAGGGTAACCGTGACTGTTTGCCCTCACAACAAACTTTACATTGAGATTTGGTTATATTAAAAACATCACATTAACAATACCATTTCTCAATTTATTCATGTGTGCTAATATTCTGTGCCATACTCTCCACTAACTACTGGAGCAGCTAACACACAATCTTTTTGGAATCTCAAAACACCGTTCGTTAACTCAGCGTCGTGCAGCGAACCAGTACATAATCTTGGTTTCCTGAAAAAGCCCGATGGAACTTACACCAAAACAGATCAAGAGATCTCAGAACTGTTAATGACCACTCACTTCCTAGGGTGCCGCATAACGGAACGCACATGGGAAGGAAAAGATAAGAATCTACCAGCTGAAACCGACTGGATCATTGCCCACAAGGTTGTCCACCCGGAGAAAGTAAGATAGGCAATCAACAGCTTCCTTCCATTCAAATCAGCGGGACTAGATGGAGTTTTTACAGGACTCATGAGGTGGAGCGACGGAGGTCTTATTGACCACCTCGTAGCCATCTACAGAAGTTGCCTAGCACACCGCTATATTTCTATGAAAAGGATCCCTCCTTCCCAGTCAGGGTATTCTTCATCCCTAAACCCGGCAGAGGAGACTACACTCAACCTAAATCATTCAGACCAATTAGCTTCACATCATTCCTTTTAAAGGTTTTGGAGAGACTAATAGACAAGGAGATATGGAGTACTGCATTAGTCAGGAACCCCCTAAATCCAAACCAACACGCCTACTCTGCAGGCAAATCAACAGAGTCTGCCCTACATAAAGTGGTTTCCTATATAGAAGGCAATCTCAAACACAAAATATCTACACTAGGCACCTTCATCGACATTGAAGGAGCCTTTGACAAAACTAACTTTACCAGCATAAGCCAGGCCCTGTCCAAACATGGTGTGTCCATGGTGAGAAGTGCGGGCTCCACGACCGCAACTTCTCACAGTAGGCTATGCAGACGACCTGACCATACTTATCAGCGGACGAGTTGGGAGTGTGATTTGTGACCAAATGAGGTCTGCATTGAAGGTCGTCGAACAGTGGTGCACTAAACACAATCAATCAGTGAACCCAGCAAAGATGGAACTAATCATGTTCACAAACAAACGAAGTCTAGGAAATCTTAAACTCCCTAAACTTTTTAATACCAGTCTGTCCCTTAGCAAGGAAGTCAAGTATCTAGGTGTGATACTAGACAACAAACTCCTCTGGAACAGACATCTCGAAGGAAAACTAAAGAAAGCCACCATCATCTTCTGCCAATGTAATAGACTACTCGGCAAAAGGTGGGGACTATCACCGAAAATAACGATGTGGTTGTATAAAATTGTTATACGTCCCATAATCACATACGAAGCCGTTGCCTGGTGGTCCAAAACAGAGCAAAGCACCGTCATCAACCAGCTGCAGCAATTCCAAAGATTGGCATGCTCTGCGATAACCGGCTGCATGCGAACTACCCCCACAGCCACACCTGGGTCTGTGGTACAATCGAAAGGGTCCTCACTCCATATTGTGGAATAACTTAGTAAAACATGAGTCACTAATCGCTGCCCCATGTGACAGGATCCCCAAGCAATATATTTTCCAAAAGAAATACCAAATACAGTTATTTGAAAGCGACCAAGATTACTCTGGCATACATAAAGTCCGAATTCATACGGACGGTTCCAAAATGAGGACTGGAACTGGAGCTGGAGTATTCTCACAAGACCTACATATCAAAATATCACTAGGGCGCTGTCTCCACGGGCGAGAGAATCGCGACGAAGAAGCGCTTCTTCTATCGTCGCATCGCCGCGATAACATCGCCGTGTGGAGAAGCTTTCATAGAGAGTATATAGAAATACGTGGCACGACGATAATATCGCCGCGATTCTCTCGCTCGTGGAGATGGCGCCTAGCGTTAGGCCAACACAGTTCGATATTTCAATGCGAATGTGTTGCAATAATAAACGCCGCTACTACGGCAATCTCTAGAGGTATGAAGGGACTAAACATCCGCATACTGACTGATAGCATGGCCGTCCTAACAGCACTGGAAGCCAGCACGATCAACTTCAGTATCGTCTACGAATGCCACCAAGTTTTGGATCGTTTGACATCCAACAACGGAGTAATCCTACAATGGATTAAAGGGCATAGTGGATCACACCGGAACGACGCCGCCGATGAGCTGGCTAGAATGGGATCTTCCACAACAGTGGCAGGACCCATACCCATTCTGCCACTCCCGTTCAGCCAACTACGCTCATGGGTAGGATAACGAAGTCGTGCTGCACACAGTACTCGTTGGGTAGACCTAACAAGCTGTAGACAGTCTAAGATGACTGCAGTTTTGCCGCGTGTGACCCGCAGGCTGCTCAGCCTCAATCGCCCAGAGCTCCGGATAGTTGTAGGTACACTTACAGGTCACTTAGATTTAAACCGACAACTATTCATCATGAATGCGACAGACAGTCCTTTACGCAGGGGATGCCTGGAAGCAGAGGAAACAGTCGCCACGTGATTCTGAAGTGCGTGGGGCTGGCCATACAACGGGCAGAAATCCTCACAGAGGTGAGGTCGCTCCTAGAAGCCTGTGAACGCCTCAGGAGGCTTCTACGCTTCTGGAAGGAGCTGGGATGGCTCGATTAGCCATACCGATGCTATGAGGTTTCACGCATAACGGACCAAATTGGTCTAAATGCGGAGAAAAGTGCCCATCACCAATACCAATAATTCAACGTCAACAACTAGATCATCGTGTTGATTCTTTATCAGACATCTATTTGGTTCAACTTCTACGCTGTTTCCACTTTTAATGTGTTTTTAATTAATTAATTTTTACCATGGGCAAAAATCTGGTAAGCCGGCTAGTAGCAATGAGCCAACTCACTCATCATTTTTAAAACCAGTGCCACTCAGTCGTTTCGAAGTTTGCACTATTTGTGTCTCATAATTCGTCATATTCGAACTATTTTCCAATCTTATTGAGATAAGATGGCGGAGCAAAGTAATTCTCCTTGAAAATCCTCATCTAATCATCGAACAAACTTTTAAGTTTTGCCTAAAATTCCTTCGTGGTAGGCAAACATGATGTCGAATAAACACTGTGATAAATGAGTCAATATTCTTTATTCAAATAAACTTAATAATTAAGTACTTTTGAGTCGTCTATTTTTCCTACCACCCGTTCCAGACTTTTTTAACTGACAAGAAGAACAGGCGCAAGAAACTTATCAACTTTAACATAAATAAGTAACGATATTTACAAACTTAAATATATCATTACCAAATACAGTACAACAGGATTATTACGTAACGACAAAGTATCTACTTATGTTTTACATGTTACATCATTTCCACGCATTTCGGTCTTTTAGATAATCGTCTACTTTATAATAACCTTTACCCATAAGCGTCTTTTTAACATGGTTTTTAAATTCATGCAAATTAAAATCAATCACTTGTTGTAGACCTTTATTAAAAAAGGCTATGCCTTTCCCCAAAAATAAGTTATAGCGCAAACGTGTTTATAACAAATGAATATTATGTGAAACAAAAATAATATTAACTAATTTTTTACCAAACGATTATTATGTTAAACGTTGTTAGAAAAATTGAGATTATATGAAACGTTGTTATTTCAACCAAGGGAGAACCATTCCAGACGCCGCCGTCGTCGCTCCGTTCGTCCCGTGGTTCGAGGGTCCAATGAGAGACTTGCCGCCTTCTGATTGGTTCATTTGAATCGGATCAACAATTATCGGAGTGGATTTGTATATGTGATCAACATTTTCTTTGCGTATCCCAAAACTCGTCGGAGTAAATCGTTGATCCGACCGGAGCCACATTAGTATGACAAAAGTTATATTGGATCAACAAAAACCACCCGGATCAACATACGTCATCGGATCAACAATGTGCTCGCGTGACAGTACGCATGATCAACATTTACAGGGTTGGTATCTCTATATATATATATATATATATATATATATATATAATCAACCGTTCTATGGAAATGTTGAATATATATATATATATATATAATCAACCGTTCTATGGAAATGTTGATCCAGTACCATTTTTGAAATAATGTTGATCCACCTTTTCGCCGTGTATAATTGACTCTCTACGAATACAACCGATATACTTTGATCCAGAGTTGACACAGAAGGGTCGTCCGCCAATCAGCATCGGTTTCTTCCAAATATACTCGTCATCAAAAAATACATAAATCAAAGATTTTTGTTGATCCGTTAACGGTCATAGAAATTACACCGAGGCGTCAAATGTTTATCCGTTTTATATTCATGCGCGTGCACAATCTTCTTAACTATTGTTGATCCGAGGGCGTTTGGCCTTTGACGCCTGCGCGGTGGGGTAGCGGCCGCGCGCGAGTCGCAAGCAACGGTCGGTTGCAGGCGAAATGTGATTGTGTTGTTACGTGTTATGATGGTAAGTGTTTTACAATTTTTTTTATGTATTCTTAGAAGCAAATTATCAGTGACATACCTACATAGTATCACGTCTTTTTTCCAGCATACCGTGCTGGATCTAAGGCGCGGATCCGCAAACGTATTAAATTCAAAATGTGTCTTTAATAGCCACCTTTTTCAAAACGGCGGCGGCAAATCGGCGCGGCGAGACGTTGCCATTTAATCGCACTAGCAAGTAGCACGTGTCGCAAGTGCAATCGTACGGCAACGTCGGTCGCCTAAAACCTGATAAATAATAACACAACGGTGATGGCGGAAGCAGTGTTGCCAGTTTATTTGATACTAAGAACTCTAACACCCCCACTATATCAAATTTACAAATAACCCAAACATTTCAAAGTGTTAACAATTTTAAATTTCACTAAAAGTTACTACACATCTAAATTTTAGTTTTATTTAAGTACGCCTTTTTTATAATACCAAGAGTTTTAATAAATTTATTATGTTTAGGTCCTGGTAAACCTTTTGTGAGTAAATCAGCGAACATTTCAGAAGTAGGCAAATAGTCATTTTTAATAATTCCATTATTAACGATTTCTTTTATAAAATGGTATCTGACATCTATATGTTTTGAACGACGATGATATTGATGATTATTATTTGCCAACTTCAGTGCACTCTGACTATCACTGAACAATACAATTTTTACATAAGAACCAGTTAGTTCAAATTCTAAATTTCTTAAATAGATAGCCTGCCTACAGGCTTCAGAAAGTGACATTTATTCAGCCTCACAACTATTTAATAATGCAACTACCTATTTTTTATTTTAACTTTCCCGAGATATTATAGAACCAGATTTCATAAAGCAATATCCTGTGTAAGAGATTCCGATGGCTTTAGCTTGTATGTAGGAAATGACCGCCTACCAACAGTCAACCAGTTCAAATACCTTGGCTCCGTGCTAAGCAATGACGGAAACATTGACAGCGACGTCCTCCATAGAGCTCAAACGGGCTGGATGAAATGGCGACAGCTCACGGGCGTCATGTGCGATAGACGAATGCCTCTGAAGGTGAAGAGACGAGTTTACAAAACAGCCATTAGACCTGCCATGCTGTATGGGTTCGAATGTTGGGCCACAAATAAACAACAATTAAACAAACTTCATACGTCAGAGATGCGCATGTTACGCTGGTCAGCGGGCGTCACTATGCTGGACAAAATCAGAAACACATACATACGGGGAAGTTAGGTACACACGACGGCACCTCAGACTATACATGTTGACCTTGAGACCGCCTTTATGCCCTACGTAATAAAAACTGTTTTCGCAGTTTAACTGTATAACCTGACGTGCTGTCGTGCGTACCATCACTGGACTTCCAAATATCCGAATATGTTCTAAATTTGGCTTTCTACCTGTCCATATTTCATAGGGTGTCTTGTCTAAGCGATTGATCTGTTTTTAAGATAGACAGCTATGTTAGCAGCTTCTGCCCAAAATCTTTTTTCTAGATTAGCCTCGAATAGCAGACATCTGGCTGGCCCTTTCAATAATGTTACGGTTGGATCATTCACTAAGGCCATTCTGCTCAGGGGTATAAGCACTAGTCTTTTGATATACAATTTCTTTTTCTTTAAAATATTGTTCAAAATCTTTGTTGCAATTCTCATTTCCACTGTCTGATCTTAAAATTTTTATTTTCTTGTTATGCTGATTCTCTACCATCGACTTAAATTCTTTAAAATGTCTTAATGCACTGAAGTCATCGATAAACAACAAGAAGTATCGGGCTTCTCCAATGGATTTGCATTCCATGGGGCCGCATATTATGTCAGAATGAAGAATCTGGAGTATTTCTGTTGCTCTTGTGCCAGTCGAAAAGGGTAACCGTGACTGTTTGCCCTCACAACAAACTTTACATTGAGATTTGGTTATATTAAAAACATCACATTAACAATACCATTTCTCAATTTATTCATATCTTTACTATTCATGTGTGCTAATATTCTGTGCCATACTCTCCACTAACTACTGGAGCAGCTAACACACAATCTTTTTGGAATCTCAAAACACCGTTCGTTAACTCAGCGTCGTGCAGCGAACCAGTACATAATCTTGGTTTCCTGAAAAAGACCGATGGAACTTACACCAAAACAGATCAAGAGATCTCAGAACTGTTAATGACCACTCACTTCCTAGGGTGCCGCATAACGGAAAGTCGCACATGGGAAGGAAAAGATGAGAATCTACCGGCTGAAACCGACTGGATCATTGCTGGACTGGTTGTCCACCCGGAGACAGTAAGATAGGCAATCAACAGCTTCCTTCCATTCAAATCAGCGGGACTAGATGGAGTTTTTACAGGACTCATGAGGTGGAGCGACGGAGGTCTTATTGACCACCTCGTAGCTATCTACAGAAGTTGCCTAGCACACCGCTATATTTTTAAGAAAAGGACCCCTCCTTCCCAGTCAGGGTATTCTTCGTCCCTAAACCCGGCAAAGGAGACTACACTCAACCTAAATCATTCAGACCAATTAGCTTCACATCATTCCTTTTAAAGGTTTTGGAGAGACTAATAGACAAGGAGATATGGAGTACTGCATTAGTCAGGAACCCCCTAAATCCAAACCAACACGCCTACTCTGCAGGCAAATCAACAGAGTCTGCCCTACATAAAGTGGTTTCCTATATAGAAGGCAATCTCAAACACAAAATATCTACACTAGGCACCTTCATCGACATTGAAGGAGCCTTTGACAAAACTAACTTTACCAGCATAAGCCAGGCCCTGTCCAAACATGGTGTGTCCATGGTGAGAAGTGCGGGCTCCACGACCGCAACTTCTCACAGTAGGCTATGCAGACGACCTGACCATATTTATCAGCGGACGAGTTGGGTGTGTGATTTGTCACCAAATGAGGTCTGCATTGAAGGTCGTCGATAAGTGGTGCACTAAACACAATCAATCAGTGAACCCAGCAAAGATGGAACTAATCATGTTCACAAACAAACGAAGTCTAGGAAATCTCAAACTCCCTAAACTTTTTAATACCAGTCTGTCCCTTAGCAAGGAAGTCAAGTATCTAGGTGTGATACTAGACAACAAACTCCTCTGGAACAGACATCTCGAAGGAAAACTAAAGAAAGCCACCATCATCTTCTGCCAATGTAAAAGACTACTCGGCAAAAGGTGGGGACTATCACCGAAAATAACGATGTGGTTGTATAAAATTGTTATACGTCCCATAATCACATACGAAGCCGTTGCCTGGTGGTCCAAAACAGAGCAAAGCACCGTCATCAACCAGCTGCAGCAATTCCAAAGATTGGCATGCTCTGCGATAACCGGCTGCATGCGAACTACCCCCACAGCCGCCCTAGAAGTAGCTCTGGATCTAACACCGTTGGACCTGTTTATACAAAAAGAAGCCTCCATGGCTGCTATAAGGCTTAAACACCTGGGTCTGTGGTACAATCGAAAGGGTCCTCACTCCATATTGTGGAAAAACTTAGTAAGACATGAGTCACTAATCGCTGCCCCATGTGACAGGATCCCCAAGCAATATATTTTACAAAAGAAATACCAAATACAGTTATTTGAAAGCGACCGAGATTACTCTGGCATACATAAAGTCCGAATTCATACGGACGGTTCCAAAATGAGGACTGGAACTGGAGCTGGAGTATTCTCACAAGACCTAAATATCAAAATATCACTAGGGCGCTGTCTCCACGGGCGAGAGAATCGCGACGAATAAGCGCTTCTTCTATCGTCGCATCGCCGCGATAACATCGCCGTGTGGAGAAGCTTTCATAGAGAGTACATAGAAATACGTGGCACGACGATAATATCGCCGCGATTCTCTCGCTCGTGGAGATGGCGCCTAGCGTTAGGCCAACACAGTTCGATATTTCAATGCGAATGTGTTGCAATAATAAACGCCGCTACTACGGCAATCTCTAGAGGTATGAAGGGACTAAACATCCGCATACTGACTGATAGCATGGCCGTCCTAACAGCACTGGAAGCCAGCACGATCAACTCCAGTATCGTCTACGAATGCCACCAAGTTTTGGATCGTTTGACATCCAACAACGGAGTAATCCTACAATGGATTAAAGGGCATAGTGGATCACACCGGAACGACGCCGCCGATGAGCTGGCTAGAATGGGATCTTCCACAACAGTGGCAGGACCCATACCCATTCTGCCACTCCCGTTCAGCCAACTACGCTCATGGGTAGGATAACGAAGTCGTGCTGCACACAGTACTCGTTGGGTAGACCTAACAAGCTGTAGACAGTCTAAGATGGCGATGACTGCAGTTTTGCCGCGTGTGACCCGCAGGCTGCTCAGCCTCAATCGCCCAGACCTCCGGATAGTTGTAGGTACACTTACAGGTCACTTAGATTTAAACCGACAACTATTCATTATGAATGCGACAGACAGTCCTCTATGCAGGGGATGCCTGGAAGCAGAGGAAACAGTCGCCACGTGATTCTGAAGTGCGTGGGGCTGGCCATACAACGGGCAGAAATCCTCACAGAGGTGAGGTCGCTCCTAGAAGCCTGTGAACGCCTCAGGAGGCTTCTACGCTTCTGGAAGGAGCTGGGATGGCTCGATTAGCCATACCGATGCTATGAGGTTTCACGCATAACGGACCAAATTGGTCTAAATGCGGAGAAAAGTGCCCATCACCAATACCAATAATTCAACGTCAACAACTAGATCATCGTCTTGATTCTTTATCAGACATCTATTTGGTTCAACTTCTACGCTGTTTCCACTTTTAATGTGTTTTTAATTAATTAATTTTTACCATGGGCAAAAATCTGGTAAGCCGGCTAGTAGCAATGAGCCAACTCACTCATCATTTTTAAAACCAGTGCCACTCAGTAGTTTCGAAGTTTCCACTATTTGTGTCACATAATTCGTCATATTCGAACTATTTTCCAATCTTATTGAGATAAGATGGCGGAGCAAAGTAATTCTCCTTGAAAATCCTCATCTAATCATCGAACAAACTTTTAAGTTTTGCCTAAAATTCCTTCGTGGTAGGCAAACATGATGTCGAATAAACACTGTGATAAATGAGTCAATATTCTTTATTCAAATAAACTTAATAATTAAGTACTTTTGAGTCGTCTATTTTTCCTACCACCCGTTCCAGACTTTTTTAACTGACAAGAAGAACAGGCGCAAGAAACTTATCAACTTTAACATAAATAAGTAACGATATTTACAAACTTAAATATATCGTTACCAAATACAGTACAACAGGATTATTACGTAACGACAAAGTATAGACTTATGTTTTACATGTTACATCATTTCCACGCATTTCGGTCTTTTAGATAATCGTCTACTTTATAATAACCTTTACCCATAAGCGTCTTTTTAACATGGTTTTTAAATTCATGCAGATTAAAATCAATCACTTGTTGTAGACCTTTATTAAAAAAGGCTATGCCTTTCCCCAAAAATAAGTTATAGCGCAAACGTGTTTATAACAAATGAATATTATGTGAAACAAAAATGATATTAACTAATTTTTTACCAAACGATTATTATGTTAAACGTTGTTAGAAAAATTGAGATTATATGAAACGTTGTTATTTCAACCAAGGGAGAACCACTCCAGACGCCGCCGTACGCGGCGCCGTCGTCGCCCCGTTCGTCCCGTGGTTCGAGGGTCCAATGAGAGACTTGCCGCCTTCTGATTGGTTCATTTGAATCGGATCAACAATTATCGGAGTGGATTTGTATATGTGATCAACATTTTCTTTGCGTATCCCAAAACTCATCGGAGTAAATCGTTGATCCGACCGGAGCCACATTAGTATGACAAAAGTTATATTGGATCAACAAAAACCACCCGGATCAACATACGTCATCGGATCAACAATGTGCTCGCGTGACAGTACGCATGATCAACATTTACAGGGTTGGTATCTCTACATAGTTTAAAATATATATGTCAATTGTTAAGATTTCAAGTAAAGAAATCAGTAAGTAAGTATCTGGTTTTCAGCGAAAGAAAACTATGATTAAAGACAGTATTCGATTTCAAGTAAAGAAATCGGAATCTGGTTTTCAGCGAAAGAAAACTATGATTAAAGACATTATTCGATTTCAAGTAAAGAAATCGGAATCTGGTTTTCAGCGAAAGAAAACTACGATTGAAGTTAGTAGTAAAAAGATCGGAATTGCAAATAGTTTTCAAAGAAAGAAAACGTTGATCTAAATAATAATATGCATGCAGTATATATTAATCAAGTCCTATCGATCGAACAAATTTAAAAGAGCCGCTAAACATAATATTCAAATTTCCCGCCTTTTAAGCCGTACCGCATAGGCACAGGCACAAAACTGCAAAGTTGTTGTGTTGGTGTATCGACTGATATCGACCGGAAGTTATACACTCGATGTATCATAAACGAGGGGTACGAAGGAGATGAGCTATCGACTTTGTATATTGATCATCAGGATTACGTGAATCGAAACGTCAGGTTGCTAGTCTATGTTACTTCTCTGTTATCCTGTCATTGTCGCCGGCAGGAAATTTGCTGTTTCCGCGCCTTTTTTGTTTAGGTATTCTTTTCTTGTTGGTGCATCGTTCGTTGGCCGTTGCGTGGATTCGTGTGTCCTGCGATAAATAAAGTGTTCCAAGTGCAAAATCATAAAGTGGAAGTAGTGAAAGTTGCAAAACTAACAAAACAAAAACCGATTGTGAGCTGAAGGACTCCTGTCGTGAGATGGAGAACTCTACGAGTCCAGCTTCAGTGTATAGGGTCAATCTGATTAGGGACCAATTAGAAACATTAGCAAATCAATGCCGAACATTTACTCAGGATAATTACTGTCCAATAAAGATTAACATATTTAAGAGAAAGTTACAAACTTATATAGTTGAAATTACAAATCTCTTTACAAATTGTGATTCTGACGAAATTGTTAATTACTTAACTCAATTCCAATTAGAATGCGAAGACCTGTTAGCAGCACTAGAACTATTTTCGTCTCATGGCCCTCGTGGGCCGGAGCAGAAAGCCAGCAAACTTCCTACCCTCGAACTCACTAAATTCGACGGGGACATATTACGATGGCAAGAGTTTCACGACACATTTTGTTCGAATATTGATAATAGGGACTTGAGCGATGTAGATAAAATGTTATATTTAAAATCAGTTCTCGAAGGGAAAGCTAAAGAAGTTATAGAAGGTATTCAAGCAACAAACCTTAATTATCAGATAGCACTTAAAGCTCTGCGAGACCGCTATGGTAATAAATCTATTCTGATCGATTCCCACTACAGTGCATTATACAGTTTGAAGACATGTAGTCAAGACATAAATGAATGCAGAAGGACTTACAATGAAATAGAACGGCACCTTAGAGTACTTCATGCTCTAGGCGAAGACACATCGGGCAACCACCTGCGAACCGTTATTTTAAACAAATTTCCGGAAAATTTCAAGTATGAACTTAACCTTCGTCTCAAAGAAGATGAGAGGACAGTAGGAAATATACGGTCTCATTTGGAGTTACTCATCCGTGCTAACGAGATGTCTCATCGTTCAACACCTGTTGATCAGTTCACTACCGAGGTTCTAGTATCTACTGCTACATCTTCTAAGCCTGCTGGTGCTAATCGCTACGTACCTAAGAAACAACATATGAATAGGAAAAGGAAAACTGAGGTGAATGGTGAGCCTCCGAAGAAGAAAAGAACCCTCATGCCTTGTATATTCTGTCAAGAAGCACATTATAATGAAGATTGTCCTCTCTCCATAAACAGTAGAAAAGATAAACTTAGGGAGAAAGGAAAATGTTACAATTGTTTAAAAGAAGGTCATTTTTCAAAAGTCTGTAAAACCAAAAGACGGTGTTTTCACTGTAAGAAAAACAGCCACAATAGAGCGCTTTGTGATAAGTTAAAAGAAAATAAAAGGAACCCTACTACTACTACCCTGGTTAGCTATAGCACTAGTTTACAAACAGCAATAGTTTCAGTTCAAGGCTATGAAAATAATAATTTCGTGAAATGTCGTGCACTTCTTGACTCCGGTAGTCAGCGGTCATATATTACTTGCAATAAAGCTAAACAATTAAAACTTAAACGCATAGAGGAAAACTGTTTAATGATTTACACTTTTGGTTCAAATAAACCGAAAGAAATTATTAGTCCTTTGGTTAATGTAAATTTGCTCACAAAGTCTGGTATCTGTAAAACTATTGAAGCTAATATCATACCTTTAATTACAGATCGAGTAGGCGACAGTCATTCTTCAAAGTCATTAGTAAAATTAATTCAAGAAAAATTCAAAAGTAAAGTAGTATTGGCAGATGATTACTCAATAGGTACACAGGTTGATCTTTTGATTGGTAACGATTTTTATTTTCAATTTGTGCATAGTGAAAGAGTACAAGTTGACGAACACCTTTTCTTAATTAAATCAGATTTTGGGTGGCTAACCACAGGGAGGTACCAACCTGACAAATCAAGTACACCAACAATGAATGTAATTACTTACTCTCAAGAAGCCGTACATGCCCTAAGCAATCATTTTGTTATACCTGACTTACCACTTAAAGAGAGTATCATTAATCAGATATGGGAACTAGAAACACTCGGAATCACGGATTCGCCAAAATCGAAGCGAGATGAAGAAGCTATAGAAAACTTCAACCGCACTATTCAGATGAGAGGTAATAGATATTACGTCACGTGGCCTTGGATTGAATTCCCACCAGATTTACCTACAAATTATAGTCTAGCATTTGGAAGACTTAAGAGTCTAATAAAAAGGTTAGATCAAAATTCAATACAAGAGTATAACAGCATCCTAGATGAACAAATAAAGAATAACATTGTTGAAGTAGTAACACCGGAACCAATTCACCAAACTTGTTCACCTATCCACTATATTCCGCATCACATAATTCATCAAGCCAGTAAGAAAGGTCGTATTGTATATGATGCATCGGCTAAAATAAAAGGACATCACAGCTTGAATGAGTGCCTTTATAAAGGACCGTTGATGCTAGAAGATCTTACTGCGTTGTTGATAAATTTCAGAATACACAAAGTAGGCATAACTGCAGATATTGAAAAAGCTTTCTTGCAGATCGGGCTTCAGGAAAACGACAGAGATGTGACACGTTTTCTCTGGCTTAAAGACACTAAAGGCGAGGTCACACCAGATAATATTATTCATATGAGGTTTTGTAGAGTTCCGTTTGGAATAATTTCTAGCCCGTTCTTGCTGACTGCCACAGTTATAAATATAAATAAGAAGGATCCCGAATTACTACGGCTGATAGCAAATAAATGCTATGCAGATAACTTGGTGTCCGGAGCAAAGTGTACCAAAGAAGCTTATGAGCTCTATGTGAAGACCAGAGATGTATTCGGCGATCTTTCAATGAACATAAGGGATTGGTTATCTAATGACACCGACCTTATGAAGAAGATACCAACTGAGCTGAAGTCAAAAGATATTGATCAGTGTAAAGTCCTTGGTATGCTATGGAACACTGTGCAAGACACACTACAGCTTAAATATAATTCTAATGGAGCAGCAAATATTACCATAAGTACTAAAAGAGATGTACTTCGGATACTCGGTTCGGTATATGACCCCTGTGGATTGGTTTCTCCTATATTAATGCCAATCAAGCTCTTCCTGCAAAATTTGTGGAGACAGAATATAAAATGGAATACATTATTATCTGAAGATTCCATACAACTTTGGAAAATAGCTTCGGAAGGATTAAAAGAGATTCCTGAAATAAGGATTCCACGCTATATTTGTCTCACAGGATGCATGTATGAACTGCATTGTTTTGCTGACGCTGCGGAAAAGGCATATGTAGCTGTTGTTTATCTACGAGACGCTCAAACAAAGTCAGTGTACATCGTCATGTCAAAGAGTAGAATAGCACCACTAAAAGAGAAGGAGCATCTTAAGATCCCCAAGCTAGAACTTCTTGGTGTTTTAATCGGTTCCCGCTTAATGAAATATATAAACAAATCCCTGCAACTGTCAATTAGTAGGCAGGTGTTATGGACTGACAGTCAAATTGTATTAAGTTGGATAAAAAGTAATAAACTGCTTTCTCCTTTCGTTGCTCGAAGAATTAACGAGATAAAGCAAAATAATAAAATTGAATTTCGATATGTACCCTCTAAAGATAACCCAGCTGATGTAGGAACAAGACCTCATACAACTCCTTTATAACAAACCATATGGCTATGTGGACCACAATTTCTGAAGAAAAATGAATCTGAATGGCCAGCACAAACTACCTCAGATAGCACTCTCCTTGCTGGGGAGGTCCCTACTCTCGTAGGTGAACAAGACACGTGTCACGGTGAGGGAAACAGTTGTCAAGAAGAGGACGTACAGGAAGTGGAACCCGTTTGTGATGAGGAGTCTGCAAAGATAAGAGACATTCAGAAACATTACTTCCCCCGGGAATACAATGGAAGGACAACCGACATCTCCAGATCTTTACAGCTATATAAAGATGAGAAAGGCCTGTTAAGATGTAAAGGAAGATTTCAAAACGCGGAATGGTCACAGGAACAGAAGTTTCCAATACTATTACCAAGAGAGGCAGAATTCACTCATTCAGCAATAAAGAATATTCATGAGACAAATTATCATGTAGGAGTGTCTCATACATTGGCTCTTCTGAGGAAAAGATTTTGGGTTCCTAAAGGCAGATCAACAGTACAGAAGGTCATCAGAAAGTGTATACAGTGTCATAAGTATTCGGGTGGGCCTTTCAAGCTACCACTGATGCCACCCTTACCTGAAGAAAGGGTGACATGCTGTCCAGCATTTTCATATACAGGCACAGACTACATGGGTCCTTTAAAGACATCTTCGGGAGATAAACGTTGGATTTGTGTACTAACATGCTTGTCAACACGAGCTATACATATGGAAGTGGTGCACAACCTTACAGCTGAAGAATTTAACTTAGCCATTAGGAGATTCATTGCTGTGAGAGGACTGCCTTTGTTAATAACATCTGATAATGCTACTCAGATGAAGTTGATGGCTGACGTTATGACTGGCCATCAATGCATTGAGAACCAGGTCAAGTGGCGTTTCATACCAGAATTAGCCCCCTGGTTCGGTGGCTTTTATGAGCGGTTAATGAGTCTGATAAAAAATTGTATGAAAAGGACATTGGAGAAACGTCTACTTAATGATCAGCAGCTGTTAACGACAGTCAAGGAAATAGAAGCGGTTCTAAATACACGACCACTTACATATGTAGCGGATGAAGTAGAACATGTACTCTCTCCGATTGACTTCCTACGAATTGGAGGTCCAGTAGTTACTAAAAGCTCTAAAGGACAGAGCTTAATACAATGTACTAGCACAAAAGAAAACTTGATCCAGGGATGGAAAAAGGGTCAAAAAATCATACAAGAGTTCTCAAAGATGTTTATTGGACAATACCTGCCGTACCTGAGACAAAGGAGCTCTGTTCATAAGGAGCCCCGAGTAGTATGCAATAGAGAGCCAAAGTTAGGTGAAATAGTACAGATCAAAGGTGACAGTGGTAACCGAGCCAACTGGAAAGTTGGTAAGATTGTTGAATTGAATAGGAGTAGAGATAGTAATATTAGAGTAGCAAAAGTCCAGGTTGATAACGGACATATACTTAAGCGGTCAATAGCTCACTTGTACCCTCTCGAACTTGATAATGAGTCCATAGAAGATATCGAAACGTCGAAGTCCCCAGTAAAGGAGACGCTCATATTAGCAGACGACAAAACGTCTAAGTCCCCAGTAAAGGAGACCCAATCTAGACCACGAAGAATAGCAGCAGTTAAAGCAAGAGCTTTACTAAAAAAGTTAACAAAGCAACTTTTGGCAAGACAGTAATATGTTTCGCCGGCGGGTGTGTCGCGAAAGCGATTCTAAAATATTTAAAATGTAATATAAAATAAACATAAACTACCGTTACAAATGGTATGTCAAAGTAGGTAGGTAGTTAGCCAGGCGGGGGGAGCAAGATGGCGGAGCGGTCAGTTCTCCGACAGCTCGCAGTAGAGTCAGTCGAAGTGTAGATGCCGGGTAAAACGGGCGATACTTCGGAGCTCTTGTAAGTCAATTTAAGCATAATATAGTTTTATGATAAATATGTCATTATCGATGCAAAGGTGATATGAAATGGTTCTGGTGGTAAGGGACGGTTATAAGGGGAAGATGAGGAGACCGTTTAAGGGCAGTGGCCCATTTTTTACATTTCAAATCAGCTTGGTATGGATATATATATAATGTATATTCCCTCATGATAATAGTGTCGAAAAGCAGAACATATATTTTCACATATTTGCCCTTCGGCAACAGCATGAACCAGCCATCGCTTCGCTCAACCATATTTGAGGGAACGTAGTAACGTAATAAAAACAGTTAATAACAGCACTGCACTACTAACTAACACAACACTAAATTCAAAACACAATATTAAAATTAAAACTGTACAAACTATGTTACTGTATTAAAAACTCACCACGCCTGTTCTAGGGTCGGACACTTCTTCGTATGTGTAGATGTCTAGCGAGTATCCGGAGCCGTTGGACAAGCATAAACGGACGTTCTTATTGGGAGCTCCTTGGCCTACAACAATAAAATAGTCAATTTTTGGCCTTCACCTCACCTGATGTTAAGTGACGATAAGGCCGAAGGTGGTAGCGCACTACACCCGGAATCCTCACCACTGAGGAACTGGTTATCTTACCTCTAACTGCCGGAACAGAACAATTTTTAAATTGCTGTTATGGCGTCAGAGTTAGGGAAGATGGTGGTAGCTAGCCAGGCGGACTTGAAATAAGCCTTACTACTAATATACTAATACAGCGTGAAATTTTTATCATCATTTGGATCCCGCAGTGGAGCGGTTCCACTCATCATTACAAGCAACTTTTACTATGGGGCCAACCTTATATCGCGAAAAAAATCAGCTGTTCCATACATTAAGGTTGATTAGGTATGCGCTTTTGTATGGAACAGCTGATTTTTTTTCGCGATATCAGAGTTGGCCCCATAGTTAAAGTTGATCAGTTTGATGGTCCCTATATACTATATTCGGCATTAGGGGTATTTTTGTAACACCTTGTATACAAGGTGTATTTTTTATTAGGGGTATTTTTGTAACACTATTCGGCATTAGGGGTATTTTTGTAACACCTTGTATATTAACACCCAGACCCGATCGACTGTCGCTTTATTTATAATTGTCTATAGGTTATTGCTTGCGTTATGAATGGAACCATTTCACTGCGGTATCTAAATGATAAAAATTTCACGCGTATAATGGGTTTTTAATTGATGATTTGTATGAGTGATGAGATTTCCTTGGCGGTAAATAAATACTAAAATGGAATTACATTGATTTTTTCTTTGATAAAATAAAGAACACCATGCATGAATAAAATTAAAAAATCATTAATAATGTACTGCGTTTCGAAACAGTATGCCCTCAAATGATAAACGAAACAATAAAATCTATCAATTGTTTATTTGCTTAAAACATGGAGGACCATAAAGACCTAAAATGTAAAAAAAACATGTGTACAAGTGTTTTTTTTTAAATGGCTTTGGCAGGATTTTTTTGCCATTTTCTTTACTTTTTTACTTTATATCTTTGTGTGTGTGTATGTTTATATGTAACAAACTTACCAGTCCTCAGTGTGAATCTAATCTCAGCTTGTAGAACTCTTAGTTTCCACAACCTGGGACCGTAGCGACGCACCATGCCCAGAACTGACTCTTCAATCTGTCGACAAAGCAATCTTTAGTCTTTGAGCGATGTATAACTCGGTCAATTAAAGGTACCGAAAATGGCGGCGCTCTTATTTGTCTCTCGTTTACATAAAACCTACACACTTTCTTTCTCACTTCCACTCATTACAAGACCACATTTTTAAGCTCTTCTAATGAACAAAAAATCCTTTAAAAAAAAACCATTCATTTTGGACAAAGGAGTTGTATTACTTAAAATAACTTATCATTTTGGAATAACTTGTCTTTTCACTAAAATGTCAAATATGAAATGAATAAAAATCTCGTAAACGCTGCACAATCCAAAGCTATACAGGGTATTTGATAAAATCCCAAATATGGTACATAGGGTACCATGCATATGTTACCGGCCAAAACCGATTCCCGTACAAACTAGTTTAGCCTACGCTAAACTGGTTCTTTCTAAACGCGATAGGATTAACTGGTATAGCCTAGACCAAACTAGTTTGTCCTAAGCCTGACAGGATAAACCAGTTTAGCTACAAAGAAAACTTTTAATACACTAGGTAGTTTAGGTAATGTTCTTTTAATGCACTAGGTAGGTTAGGTTATGTTCTTTTAATGCACTAGGTAGGTTAGGTTATGTTCTTTTAAAGCACTAGGTAGGTTAGGTTATGTTCTTTTAATGCACTAGGTAAATTAGTGTTTGACCAATCGCAGCGGAGCCCCATAATGCTTATATCAGGATCAACTAGTTTGGCCTAGCCTAAACTGGTTGACCGTGTTCTATACAACATAGCATTATAATAAGAGAATACATAGTTTGAATAGTTGTCTTACCTTGGCAGGGTCCATAATCACTGTAGGTCCGAAGTTCAAGAATATGTGGTTGCAATCGGTTCTCTTAGCTAGAGGGTGTGAGAATGCCACTTCTAACTCGTCCATAGCTTCTAGGAGCACCCTTTATACAACAAAACAGTAAGATTAATTAAGATACTTGTTAAAAATGTGTTGGAAATTGTTAAAAATGACATCTTTGGCCGTTAAAGGGCAGTATAAAGTCAAATACACATTTTTGAGCTACGATTTCACACAGTAGGTTACTTAATATATCGGTCTCAAAAAGAGAATATAGAAAGTAGATAATACTCAGTTATATGACTGACAGAAACATGATAGCTAAAACTTTTTTCGATAGAAAAAAATCGTAAAGTGACCACGAATTTTGCAGTTTTTCATTACAGTGCCTTAAATAATAAACTTACAATCTTGAAACTATAATAAAAAAAACCTTAGCTAGCTATCTAGTTTTGTGATTGACAGTTTACCAAAAAAGAAACAGTTTATGAGTTACTAATTAAAAACATATTGCCATTAATTTCGAAAATGTTTACTACGTAATTGGCATTACAACTGAGCGCTTCCGTGCTTCGGAGGGCACGTTGAACCGTCGGTCCCGGCTGTTGTCATCTGATGACAGTCGTTGCCAAGTCGGACCCTTACAGGCGGCTTGATAAACTCTAACACCAGAGGTGGCCACTAATCCTCATACGATAAGAAAAAGAACATTTATCACCACAAAATAATATCTAATAAGTATGTATAGTCCAAAAATATGTATACAGTTTAGGACTTTGTTATAGTTGTAATTTGTCATAGATTTTTGTTCAAAAAGTAATAGCTTTTGAAGTGACAAAGTCCTAAACTGTATACATATTTATAGACGTGACTGTACAACGAAGTTTTCTGATAACGTTTTTATTTCAATAAGTTGTACGTTTGAGGAATAATATCTGACCTTTCACCCTCATTTTGCAGGTACTCGAAGCTGGCTTCCTTGGTGATGAGATCCTGGTGACGGATGATAGAGCGGATGAAGAACCGGTAGTCGGTCACCTCCTGGCCTTTCTTCACCTGTGGACAACGATATTTATATTGAAATGCAGTGAAATAACGTGTTTTAAATAAACTTACTGAGTATTTTTGAATCGTCCATTTTGCAACCACTCAAAACATATTTTTGTAAAGCAGAATGGAAACTAGAAGGACATTCACAAAAAATCCAAGTTCCAGATTGGTTTAATTAACAATTAACATATTTATGTATGTATACACTTCTAAGACTTTCGCGCGTACAGTTCATTAGAAATAAAACACTTTTTACGGATTACAGCGCGTATATTATTAATTCAGGTGTTGTTTTAAACTAAATAATTCTAAAACAACACCTGAATTAATAATATACGCGCTGTAATCCGTAAAAAGTGTTTTATTTCTAATATTTATGTATGGTTTATTTTGTTTGAATTTCTATGTAATTGGGTGTGTACAGGGATTCTATTCACTCCCTGGATGGCCATCATCAGATCATAGTTAGATCAATCTTTGGCGGAGAAACAAGGCTTTAAAGTTACCTGTTTGTATGAAAATCTAAATCCATCCACCACTGTATGTATGAGTAATGATATTATGATAGAAGTATTAACCTTAAGGGTGCGTTCCCACTATGTCGTTACGGTTAATTTATCGTTGGACGACTATCGTCTGTAGCCGTTTCTATTATAACGACTGTTTGTCGTCAACATTTTTAATCGTTTAGCGACTAACGTATTTAGCTTCCCATTGGATCGCGACATTTTTTCGTTTCACGGCAGTCGTTTTGTCGTTTGCACGTCAGTAGCAAGCTACAACTCTACAGTCGCCTCTACGTTCTCTTGGAGATTTAGACGTGACGATTTTTTATCGTTTTACCCACTGTCATGACAATCAGTCGTCACCGCAAATAAGTCGTAGACGACAGTTAATCGTGTCGTCGTCTATGTGAACACCTCCATTTAAATATATAAGCCACGACACTTAAAACTAAACGATTATCTGTCGTTACGACATAGTGGGCTGGCGCTCTAAGTCTAACTCCTTAAATCTACACGATTATCTGTCGTTACGACATAGTGGGCACGCACCCTAAGTTTAACTCCTTAAAACTACACGATTATCTGTCGTTACGACATAGTGGGCACGCACCCTAAGCCTAACTCCTTAAAACTACACGATTATCTGTCGTTACGACATAGTGGGCACGCGCCCTAAGCCTAACTCCTTAAAACTACACGATTATCTGTCGTTACGACATAGTGGGCACGCGCCCTAAGCCTAACTCCTTAAAACTACACGATTATCTGTCGTTACGACATAGTGGGCACGCACCCTAAGCCTAACTCCTTAAAACTACACGATTATCTGTCGTTACGACATAGTGGGCACGCGCCCTAAGCCTAACTCCTTAAAACTACACGATTATCTGTCGTTACGACATAGTGGGCACGCACCCTAAGCCTAACTCCTTAAAACTACACGATTATCTGTCGTTACGACATAGTGGGCACGCGCCCTAAGCCTAACTCCTTAAAACTACACGATTATCTGTCGTTACGACATAGTGGGCACGCACCCTAATTTTAACTCCTAAGTGTGAAAGGTAGTTGCTTTCTTACCTTAGCTTTCCCTAGATAGAGATGCATCTTCTGGTTGCTAGTAGGCAACGCCTCGAGCTCGTAACTCCTCATCCTGTACAGCTCCAGCTGGAAGGCCGACGCAGGTTCTAAGTGACGGTAGATGGTGTCTTCTGTAAAGTCGTTGCGGGCGCGGTATGTGAAGAATTTGGGGAATTGACGTCTGGTGAGAAAGAAAATAAAGGATTATTATTGATTGGGCGACTGTTAATCGGATATTTAAATATTAAACTGAGCAGCGGTATTTGACAACATCACATACATTGCTCCGATTCCAAAGTAAGTAGCTAAAGCACTTGTGTTATGGAAATCAGAGACAACGGTGGTATCACAAACACCCAGACCAGAGCCAATATAGAAAAGTTAGTTTTTTAAATTTAACCAACCGTGGATCGAACCCGGGACCTCAGAGATGGCGACACCTTGAAAACCGGTGTACTAAGCCACTCGACCACGGAGGTCGTCAAGTTTACTTAACGGGCGACAAATTAAGAATTATAAAAAATATGTAAACGATAATAAAAAAGTATGTAAGTATAATCTGTTTATCCTTACTTGTCTTATTTGGTAAACAATCTTCACCCAACTCTACAAGGTGTTACAAAAATACCCCTAATGCTGAATATGGTATATAGGGACCATCAAACTGAACAACTTTTACTATGGGACCAACTCTGAAATCGCGAAAAAAAAATCAGCTGTTTCATACATTTTTATGTTTTCGATTTTAATTTTTGTATGAAACAGCTGTTTTTTTTCGCGATTTCAGAGTTGTTCCCATAGTAAAAGTTGTTCAGTTTGATGGTCCCTATCTACCATATTCGGCATTAGGGGTACTTTTGTAACACCTTGTATATTGACAAAATAAATTATAAAATACTACAAATGGTTTTCCACACATAAATTACGAAAGAAATCACTAATTATTAGTGACAATTCGATTTGAGAGGCTAGCATGAGCCAACTAGCGCCGCCTGTCGATTTTATTTTATTTATTCTAAATACGCCCAATTTCTTAAAAAGGAATCAGTCAAGGTTTTGTTAATAACGTCTAATATTTATTGAACAACTTTACACAGTTTGAAAAGGCATTCAAACAGTTTAAAACGCGATTTTGTTAAAGTGGCCACTGTTGGTTCAAACCCGTTTTTAAATTATTCCACGCATTTTCTATTGTTGTAACGTTATTCAATAAACATTAGACGTCATTCACAAGACCTTGACTGATTCCTTTAAGAAATTGGCCTTATTAAGAATAAATAAAATAAAATCGACTGGCGGCGCTAGTTGGCTCATGTCAGCCCCTTAATAAGACAACATGTTTTTAAATAACGATTTAAATTAAAATACATATGACAATTGTCAAAAGCTACTAAATAGGACAAGTAAGGATGAACAGGACTATAAATGGATGTATGATTAACTCACTTGATGAGCGACATAAAAGTGATCCTTCTGATCCTCTTCTGGTGTAGATCGTGTCTGTGCGCGCGACAGAAGTTGCCGAATCGTCGCGAGACAACACTATCGTCACTCTCACCGGTGTCTCGAACACCGATCATCAGGATGTGGATTGGCTCTAATGGCTACAGAAATAAAGTCTAATTTAGTCTGACAAACACGCCCGCGTATAACAATCTCTTAAAACTTGACAGTTTTCTGAATGGCTATCAATGTGTCTCTTTTAGTTGCTGTACAGCGAGAAAGAGATGACCTTCTAACAATTCATAAACCTCGTTAAGGCTCCGGTGAACGGTGAGCTAAAGTGAGCTTTCCATATAAAGGTAATACCAAAATTATTTGCAATTTGAGCATAATTAACACTTATTGTGATGTTATTCGGATTAAAACAGAATTTATCTAGGTTTCTATTAAATAAAAAATCCAAAATACTACCAACAAACTTTTTGCCAACAAAAGGCAATGTGAATTTATGAAAATATTAAGTAAATTAATAGATTTTCAATAAGAGAAACAATTACACATCATGAGTCATTATCATTTGATTATTTTATGGCAATTTTACAATTAAAAGAGAGCGTAGTCTGCACACTAGCGCCGCCATAGGAAAAAAATAATTTAATTAAGTTTTTTTTGCGATTGTGGCCACTTTTAGCAATAAAACTCCATTAAACTAAACGACAGGCTAGAAAGTATTGTGTAAGTGATAAAAAGTACCACAAAGTTTTCTCGGAGTGCACTTCAGAGAGATAATTCGCAATTTCGTCTTTATTTAAGTACTATAATTTTTTTCCCAATGGCGGCGCTAGTGTGCAGACTACGCGCCCCTAAGATATTCTTATCTGAGTAAACATATCACTAGGAATGGTTTGAATGGTTAAAGAGAGTAATTAATTAGTCTGTCGAAATTTACAAAGCAATTATAAGTAGATATATACTTTATAACTTACACCTACCACGTCCTCAGCATCGGGCATCTTGCCGTAGTCCATGCCGACGTTGATGCTAGTGCTGTCCCGACTCTCGCTGCCTTCCTGCAGGGCTTGCAGGTCCTGCAACAAGGGAGGAAATGGAATATTATGAGGTATGCAAGCGAAATTGTGACTTATTTTATCAGCAACACAGACCAAAATCTCTTGTTGGTTTGTAATAATATTGAATTGCAAGAGATGCGTTCTAAACAATTGACGATCACAAGATTCGAACACAGTTATTATGCAACGTTATGTCTGCAATCTTCATGTGTCTTAATAGTAAAGAAATAAGGTGTAAAATCGTCTATCCGATTTGGTCACTGATGTTGGTTTTATCTTCGATTCTATAAAAGTCGTCCTTTGTTGTCGAACTGAAATGACATCTATTGCCAATAGTTTAGAGGTTAAAATTGCTTACATATTTCCTCACCACAGCTGTGTTACCTGTTACCTACGTCATTTGTTTTTAGTCTGAAATGTAATTTATTCTGATTGATATAAGGGTCAAAATCGCTCACCTCTCTCCTCACAGAAGCGGTACTGGCGAAGTCATGAACCAAGTCTAGTAGCTCATCGGCATATTGCACGAACTGGTCGAAGGAATCAAACGCGGCTAAAGCGCCTGTTCTATGGTGGCATTTTCTCATGGCAGCTGTGCAGAGTTCTGCAGGAATGCCTTCTTGGTCTTCGGCCGCGGATAATTCGATCTCTGATTGGCTGATTGGGATCCTAAGGAAGAAAAAATGTTTTTAGTGGCATGTTATATAAATACACACACCTGTTTTTTGGTTAAATAATATGAAAACAGAATATCTATGAAACTATCTGCCAAATATGATATTCAGAATTTACCCACAGCCTTTAAAGTGGGCTTTAAATCAATTTATGATATTCAAAATTTTTTCAATCATAAACTGGTTCTATATGATCATATTTTTAAATGAAATTATGTTAAAATATCATCAATATTCCAAGAGTGCGGGTTCGAGTCCCGTCGGGTGGGTCGATACTTTCTAGTATTTTTTCTAATATATTATTTGACAACATCACATACATTGCTCCGATTCCAAAGTAAGGAGCTAAAGCACTTGTGTTATGGTAATCGGAGACAACGGTGGTATCACAAACACCCAGACCTGAGCCAATAAAGAAAAGTTCGATTTCTAAATTGACCCAACCGGGGATCGAACCCGGGACCTCAGAGATGGCGAAACCTTGAAAACCGGTGTGCAAACCACTCGACCAAGGAGGTCATCCTTAAAATAGGTTTATTTAGCGTTTGATTCTTTTATGAATAACACAGTTAGTGTTTTGTTTCAATCCAAAACATTTGATCGCTATTTGAACCTCTTTCTAATTGAGTAAGGTCCACTCTCACCTGTTAGGATGTCCCGTGGGCAGCACGAACTGGAAGTGAACCACGCCCAGCTCCCCGGACAGGGCCAAGTGCTGCAAGCACTGGATCTCATAGGAGGTGTACGCGCGCCGGACGTACACTTCTAAAGCCGCGTTGCACACCTAACAATTAAATAATAAAAACATTTACATTGTAGGTATATATTAGTATTTATGTAAGTTTATTATACAACGTGTTACAAAAGTACCCCTAATGCCGAATATGGTAGATAGGGACCATCAAACTGAACAACTTTTACTATGGGACCAACTCTGAAATCGCGAAAAAGAAATCAGCTGTTTCATACTTTTCGATTTTAATTTTTGTATGAAACAACTGTTTTTTTTCGCGATTTCAGAGTTGGTCCCATAGTAAAAGTTGTTCAGTTTGATGGTCCCCATACCATACCATATTCGGCATTAGGGGTATTTTTGTAACACCTTGTATAGTAAATATCAGCTATTAGTTATATATATGTAGGTCTGTTTATTTATTTATCTATATATATAAAAGGGAAAATCACTCACTCACTCACTCACTCACTGATCACGAAATCTCAGAAACTGCAAGTGCTAGGAGTCTCAAATTTTGCATGGGGGCTCCTTTTAAGGCGTAGGTGCTCACTAAGACGGGATTTTGCGAAATTCAACCCCTAAAGGGGTGAAACAGGGTGGTAAAGTTTGTATGGGAGAACGCGATTCCTTGGCCCGATTAACTTGGAATTTGGCATAGACATTCTTTCACAAAATTAATTGAACACGTGTTTCGTATTTTTTAAATATTTATTACCTAACAGGGTTAAAAAGTGATAAAAAGCTACTTTTGCTGTCATTGACTTCAACGTCGAAATTGAAACTTTTTTGTGCATTTGATTGATTAAATAAGAAAAATAAATATCATTTGTCATATCAACGTAGTATTACATTCTCTTTGGTCACTTCCTATGGCGTTATGTTGACAGTGCTGTCATTTTTTCCTTATTGGGTTTCTTTTACAACGCAAAATTATTCCATCTAATTATCAGTTTAATTTTAAAAGAATACAATATTCGGTCAAGTCGCCTATGCTATGACAATTAATAAAGCACAGGGACAAAGTTTAAGAGCAGCTGGTGTAGATCTGTGCAGTGATTGTTTCTCCCATGGCCAGCTCTAATGTAGCCTGCTCGAAAGTCAGCTCGCCGAATAGCCTTTTTATTTTGCAACCGGATAACATGACAAGAAATGTGGTAGGTATACAACATGTTACAAAAATACCCTTAATGCTGAATATGGTATATAGGGACCATCAAACTGAACAACTTTTACTACTGGGACCAACTCTCAAATCGCGAAAAAGATCAGCTGTTTCATATTTTTTGATATTTTCGATTTGAATTTTTGTATGAAACAGCTGATTTTTATTTCGCGATTTCAGAGATGGTCCCAAAGTAAAAGTTGTTCAGTTTGATGGTCCCTATATACCGTATTCGGCATTAGGGGTATTTTTGTAACATGTTGTATATTATAGAGAAGTGTTGGATGATCGAGATTGATAATCCTGATAATGCACAACATATTTTTAATTAGAACTAGCTGCACCCGGCATGCGTATTGCAATGCTCCGTTTTTTTAGCCAGGGACTTTCCCGGTCGTAAGCAGAACAACTCACCAAAGTTTCATCATAATCGGATCAATGGTTTAGGAGTCCCGTCGTCTGTACACTTAGATCTTTTAAACTATGCATAAAAAACCGCATCAAAATCGGTCCATAAGTTTGGGAGCTAGGTTGTCTCAGACAGACACACGCAAGTCAAACTTATAACACCCCTTGCGTATGTTGTGTACGTTGCATATACATATAGTGGTGGCCACATAATTAAGGACACAAGTCGATTTTCATACAAACGAGGTAATTTTGAAAACTTGGTTTTCCGCTAGGGATTGAACTAGCTGTGATCTGATGATGGCCACCCAGGGAGTGAATGGAGAAGATTAAGATAGCAATACACACCCAACTGATCTGGTCAGCATTCTAAGAGATGTAAGCATAAGAATTTTCAGTTGCAAGTTTTCGTACATTTCTATACTATATTCGCGGTTTTTTTAAACATATCATAACATCTCTTAAAATTCTGGTCAGATCACTTTGGTGTGTATAGAAATCTGGATCTCCTCTATTCACACCTTGGATGGCCATCACCAGATCTCCGCTCGGTCAATCCCTGGCGGAGAAGCAATGCTTAAAAGTTACTTCGTTTGTAAGAAAATCGACTAGCGTCCTTAATTTTGTGGCCACCACTATATATAGTTATCCTGTAGTACAGTCTAATAACTTCACACTCACCACATTATTAACTACATTGTACCCGTGCGAAGCCGGGGCGGGCCACTAGTATGTAATATGTGTATTGTGTTTTTAACGTTTTAGGAATCTTATTTAAGTACTGTCTTCATAGTACGCACACTTTTTTTCTTTTCTTTTTTTTAACTACCTTATCGTATTTTATTTTTCTATTCCTGTCCATCCTAAGATTGCCTGGAAGAAATCGATAAGGTGATAATTGTATGTCTCCTCTGTATTTGTGATTTTCTTTTGTTCTTTTGTGTGTACAATAAAGTATAAATAAATAAATAAAACTATACTACGCGTTCACTTCGTAATTGCCGTCGACGACCGTTATTACGTCACAGCTAACGGTACTGTAGACAAAAAAGTAATCATGTTTTTCAACTGTTTTTAATTTTTTTCTTGTTCAAAGAGTGACATTAATTTATATAACAAGTTAGGTTCGCCATTATGTATGAACTTTACTCTTTTAATCATTATAACAACACAAATAACGAACGTAATGATTAAATCAACAGAAATAAAAATTTAACTTTGCGTTGCTAGCCGTACTAGAAAGGCGACGCAGGGGGTGCGGTATGACGAAGCGGGCCGGGAGGTAGCGGCAATGATGAGGTGAACGCGTAATAGGTAGTTTATTAAGGTCTGATTTTTCAATGCCTAGGTCAGTGGTTCCTAACCTTTTCAATATTGTTACCTAAATGACCTATGTAGGGAAACAGACTTTACCCCCAACTTCTCACCCCACCGCCTGCATACACATGACGCATTTTGTGAATATACGCACACTACACGCAACGTAACTAGTGTCATTTTATTTAAGTACGAAAATAATAATAATTACATTGTTTACTCTATTCTATTCATTCGTACTAGGTACCAACTCTGTTCCCCCCATAAAATAGCCATTTTACCCCCGTGGGGGTAATTACCCCCAGGTTCGGAACCAATGGCCTAGATAAAGTTTGTCATTCATTTGTCTGTCACATTTTTAGAATTACTTTTAATATATTCGGTCAATATTTAAACTGACTGATAAATGTTTACTGAGGATTGAAAATCAGCCCTAAGAAAAAATACACAAACAGGGTGACAATCGAAGTCATTGGCAATCGTTTTAACTAAGAAATTAACCGCGATATTGACAACTTTAATTAACTTTAACTTTAAGACAAACATTTAAGGCACACTAGCGCCGCCATTGGAAAAAAACATAGTTTTTAAATATAGATGAAATTGTGAATTATCTCTCTGTAGTGCACTCCGAAAAAGCTTTGTGGGATTTTTCATCGCATTAATAATATTTTCTAGCCTGTAGTTTTTTTGCGATAAGTGGACACTTTTAACAATAAAACTCCATTAAAGTAAACGACAGTCTAGAAAATATTGTTACAGCGATAAAAAGTACCACAAAGCTTCTTCGGAGTGCACTACAGAGAGATAATTCACAATTTCGTCTTTATTTAAGCACTACGATTTTTTTTCCGATGGCAGCGCTAGTGTGCAGCTGAGCGCTCTTAAATCAAATCAATCAAAATTAATCAAGAGTTCTAGTCTAAAAATAGAAAAAAAACATGAAAGTAATGTTTTTTATTTGACTTATTAGTAAAATAGAAAAATGAGGAGCTCGGTGGCGCAGTAGTTTAGCACCTGGCCCAGCGATTACGGAGTTTAAGCAACTTTCGCAAAAGTCGGCCATGGGATGGGTGGCCAACAATTTATTATCTCTAGCTCCTCTGTGCTTCGGAAGGCACATTAAGTCATTGGTCCCGGATAAATTTTCAGTCGTTAACACCCAACAATCCGCATTGGGCCCGCGTTGTGGATCATGGCCCATCCTCCTTGTCTAACCATAAGGAAGGTCTGTGCCCCAGCAATGGGGACATTAAAAATGGCTGATGGTCTAATAAATGAATAAACAAAAAAAATAACTCACCGCAGCGTTGGTATGGTAAAAGAAGTCATGAAGAATATCAAAGATACTGGTCTCAGACAATATCAATTTCTGCAGGTTTTCCGGATGGAAGTCATGCCCGTACATGTCTACGGCTGACAGGAATATCGACTCCATTTGGTTGTGACGGAGCTCGTAGGCCGGTTGGTGGGCGGCTATTAACACCTAGACACAAATTACAACATGGTGATAACACTATAAGGCTATTACATACATATTTATTAAAGATTGAAGTCGATTCAAATTATTTGATTAAAAAAAAATTAAAAAAAATCAATAATCCACAACTGGTTAGTGCTTGGCCTTCACCTCACCTGATGTTAAGTGACGATAAGGCCGAAGGTGGAAGCGCATTACACCCGGAATCCTCACCACTGAGGAACTGGTTATCTTACCTCTAACTGCCGAAACACAACAATTAAATCGTTGTTATGGCGTCAGACTTAGGGAAGATGGTGGTAGCTAGCCAGGCGGACTTGAAGTAAGCCCTGCCACCAACAAAACCGAGTACAAATGTACCCCCTCCTGGGAATCGAACCCGGGACCCCTGCGTCATACATGGGTGGGCGAACCACTAGACCATAGAGGCGGTTAAAAAGATGATGATTAGCGGTAAGGATGATGTTTACGATTTTATGGTTAAGAAATGTTAAGTGGAAGGCATCGTTAATTAAAATCAAATATTCATTTACAACCCACCAAACCGCACTGGGTTTTAAGGTAAGGCAGATCACGAAATCTACTCTTTCGCTATCTCTTTAGAATATGGTTGATTATTGCATAGCTTTTAATTGTCGCTTCGCTAGAAATTTGACGAAATTTAGTGAATAAAAAATCATATCGCTGTCGAAAATTACGAAATCTGTCAAATGATTTTTTTTTAATAAGTTTTTATGGTGTTATTCAGGATTTTGTTACAGAGTTACCAAGTCATTTTTCAATATTCTGTTCAGTTATTGTGTTTCTTTGTTTCTTTTTCAGTCTACAGTATTTTTTGTGAAGTATAATTCTAAATCAGTTCTTCACATTGGAAACTCAAAATTAATCTTTTCATCAGATCGTGAACTGGTCTCGCCTTAACATTAATTTAAGGGTGCGTTTAGACTATATAACATAACATGTTATACAACATTGTTTAATAACATGTTTCAGATAATGTGGACACTGAATGTTATAATAACATGTTATTAATATGTACAACAATGTTACTGTACAGATAACACTGAAGAACGAGAAACGACAATGGTTATATAACATTGTTATATTATAATGTGTACAGTATTGTTTTATGTTGCAATGTTGATTAACAAGGTGTACATAATGTGGTCGTGTTATAAAACACAAGTTATATAACATGTTACTTAGTCTGTACGCACCAATAAAAATGTATGTAATTAAAATTAAACTATTTCATGTAAAAATAGAAAAGAAGGAATGTAAAATAATTGTTGCGTTGAAGAGTTTAAAATAGTTAGCATGATTCTGATGAAAAAAAGAGGTATTTGTGAGGATTGTACTGTATAACATTACCTGTCTTGCCCTCAAAGCGACGCGGCTATGCTCAGCTCTGTGTAAAGAAGTGAGCTCATTCAAGGTGGCCGCTAGCTCGTCTGTCAGTCCGGGCTCGTTCGACCAGAGGTGGTCTATGAGAAGGGTTACCTGTGTGAAACGAGGGTCAAATTACTAAATAAATTAAATTAAATTAAATATTTCACAACATCACATACATTGCTCCAAGGTAAGTAGCTAAAGCACTTGTGTTATGGAAATCAGTGACAACGGTGGTATCACAAACACCCAGACCTGAGCCAATATAGAAAAGTACGTTTTTCTAAATTGACCCAACCGGGGATCGAACCCGGGACCTCAAAGATGGCGACACCTTGAAAACCGGTGTACAAAGCCACTCGACCACGGAGGTCGTAAATAATTTACTAGAAAAAATACAACTGGCACCAGATCATATTGACTCGGCAGCTCAGCGGTAAGAGCTTTGGACCGGATATCCAAAGGTCGCTGGTTCGATTCCCATCCGAGAATATGAACAGGGCCCGTACCGGCTAACGCATCGAACTTCGGAAAATCTGCCGGGCTTTAAAACAGATAAATCGAGCCCCAATCGGGCCAAAATGGCGAACCCCAATTCAAATGTCTCACGAACATCGATATCTTCTAAATAACTTCGGCGAATAGTACAATACGAAACTCCTTACTTCGATTTATCTGTTTTAAGTTGAAGTTCGGCAGACCCGCCGAAGTTCGAAAAGTTAGCCGGTAGGGCCCCTGGTGCGAGTCGTATTTTTTCTAGTATATTATTTAGTATTGTATAAAAATAGCATTGTGAATGCTGAACTCTGAAATTTAAAAGGGTAAAATTGATATTTCGTAGGAGGAAAAATGCAAGTGGAAAAGTGGGAGGGCGGTAGAAAATTTTCAGCTGTTTCATACTTTTGATTTGAACTCTGGTAAAATGTATGAAACAGCTAATTTATTTCGCGATTTCAGTGCTGTTTTTATACAAAAAGTTGTTTATAATGAACTACTTTACGAATTCTTTCCAGATTTTCTATTAATCTAAAATATAATACCGGCTGTACACTCTCGCCGAGACACCACGAGACAGGTCATGCTCTCTCTCCCGCACTCGCACCCAGGGCACTCGTGCGAACTCTCGTACGAGTGCACTCGGGCGAGTGTACGGCCGCCATTACACTTACCAATAGATTTTTCTTGGGCACTTGAATGTGTGAGAATATCATATTGGCGACAGCTTGCATATCGTCCTTGTAGCGATCTCGAAGAGCGACAACGCATTTGTCGTACGAACCTAGAAGAAATATCTATATGATATATTTGGAATCATTAAATTACGTAGGTTTTAGACGGCAGATTCAGCAATGCTTTATTTTGAAAAGCACTGTACGCAGACGCTACGAATTGTGATTCAGCAATGTATAAAAAAAGGAGGACCATCTCGAAAGAAAACTCGTTCGAGCTCAAACACACAGGTCACAGGATGCATTCCGAACTCAGATCGCAGCGATCTATGGGATCGGAATGCAACCAGAGTGGAAGGGATAAGAGAACTCCATACATTGCATAGATCGCAGCGATCTGCGGATAGGATCGCATGACCGGAACGCAACCTGTGTGTTTGAGCTCCAAAACAGAAAAAAATCATCAAATTCGGCCCATAAATGTCAAAGTTATGCGCGAACAACGATAAAAAATAATTACAATCAAATTGCACACCTTCTCCTTTTTTGAAGTCGGTTAAAAACTGGCAATGTACGATGGTATTAATAAAAGTAGCAACTAACGTGTGGATCCTTAGACTTGGTAGACAATTAACTCACAAGTTGAAAGAATATTATTATGTAAATCATGGTCTTTGTTGCATGCCGTATATTGTAGATAGGGACCATCGAACTTAATAACTTTTACTATGGGACCAACACTAAAATCGCGAAAAAAATTATCAGCTGTTTCATACATTTTGATATTTTCGTAATTAATTTTTGTATAAAACAGCTGATTTTTCTTTCGCGATTTCACAGTTGGTCCTATAGTGAAAGTTGTTCAGTTTGATGGTCCCTATCTACCATATTCGGCATTAGGGGTATTTTTGTAACACGTTGTAGAATTGACAACTTACTTTTACTTAGTGCTTTAACTTAGCAAAGAAAGTTGGCCATTTGAATATTGGCAGACCACTTAGACAAAGCAATATTTGCAGATCTTCATTATCGCTCCACTTTCGAAACATGTATGGGATTGATATACATTTTCGTTAACAATCGAATTTTAAAACGTTGAATCCATACAAGTTTCGAAGCGAAGCGATAACTAAAACGGGTTTGAATCTTTTGTATGGAGCGTGGCCCAAACGCCGTCCGCCATGGGCGATGCGCGCGCACACAATTCGGTGGTAAAGCACATAAATGGCCGATTGTACAGATGGAAAAAAGAGGAAAGATGAACAGCGAAATAAAGAAAAGAGAAGGAGAGGGAATACTCCGCCTTGCGGAGCGGTACACCGGCTTCCAAGTCACATCGGATAAAGACCGATCGACACGGACAACTTGCTGGCGACCGTGAAGTTAAAAGGAGTTATTGATAAATAAATATTGGACAACATTGCTATGCTATGCTATGCTATGTCCACACACCAGTTCACTTTCAAGTTGATTATTTACGCTGAAGTTCACCAATACATAAACAGCTGATTAAGTAACCGTCTGTTTTAGACGTTTATGTATGGAGAAAATATCAAAAACAGATTATTAAAAAAATATTGGCAGGTTAAGCAATTGGTGAACTCGGGTTTAGTCTTCATCTTTCAATTCTTGTTCGTCAAGCGCTTGTAATACAAATTTTGACGTTACTTTGAGAAGTATACGGTATGCAATTATTGCATGCCGTATGGCGCATGGCATATCAGGCATGCGTCAGACGCCTTCACTCTCAGAACGTCAAAAGCGCAAAATGACATGACAAGCCAAACGTCAAAAGATCGGAATGTCAAAAAAGTGAAACGTCCATAGTGCACACTTTTAAGAGTCCGGCGAACCGAGAGTTTCCCACATAAACGTACTACCAAAATTATTTGCAATTTGAACATAATTAACTCTTCTTGTGATGTTATTCGGATTAAGACAGTATTTGTCTAGGTTTCTATTAAATAAAAAATACAAAATACTAACCCAATTCGAAATAAATGCAAATTTTATTTTTCATATAAAACTATAAATCGCATTAATTTTTATTTGGTTTAGTATTTTGAATTTTTTACAAATTATTTTGGTATTACGTTAGTATGGGAAGCTCACTGTTCACCGGAGCCTCAAAGAAGCAAAACGTCCAAAGAGCCAAAAGTCAAAACGTTCCAAACCAAGACCTAACAACGTTTTAAAAACTCACCAATATAAGTTTTAAATCAATCATGGTAGCACACCCCAGACACTCCATACAAACGCCCCATTATAAACAGATGACGTCAGATGACGTTTTTGTACATGCGCAATTGTGTGTACAAGTCTAGGGCTACCGAGCAGTTTTTTAATCCACTACGGGTTAGTGCTTGGCCTTCATCTCACCTGATGTTAAGTGACGATAAGGCCGCAGGTGTAAGCGCACTACACCCGGAATCCTCACCACTGAGGAACTGGCTATCTTACCTCTAACTGCCGGAACACAACAATGTTTAAATTGTTGTTATGGCATCATACTTAGGTAAGATGGTGGTAGCTAGCCAGGCGGACTTGAAGTAAGCCCTACCACCAACCAAACGGAGTAAAAAGCACCCCCCTGCTGGGAATCGAACCCGGAACCCCTGCGTCTTACACGGCTGGGCGAACCACTAGATTACAGAGTCGGTTAAAACTTTATGAGCGGCGTTCAATTCATAATTCGAATTTTTTGGTAAATAAAGTTACGACGCATTGCTTTGAATATCAAAATTAAGTTGACAGTTGTCATACACGACTAAACGAGCACACGAATCGGCACATGAACTCGCGAGGAGGGGGGACAGTGGCGTAGCATAGGTCACTAGCACCCGGTGCGGATTCCAAATTTGCCGCCCTCTTATTTTTGTGATCCATTATAAAAAATTTGAGCATGGTAAAAAGAGTACTTTTATTAGTTTTATTGAATGATTTATTGAATTGAAAAGTGAAATTAACATTTTTTGACACTAGATACGCAGAATATCAATATGTACGTAGTTTCATACGAGAAGCCGCGAAATCGACAAATTGGGGCAACAATCCGCAAGCTTGTTTTTATATCTTGCTTTTTACTCAAAGTCATCAATGCCTTGTGAAACGACGGTCTGTCATTACCGTATTACAGTGAAGTACAAAGAATGCGTAAGGAGACATATTTATTTAAAATAACATTGAAACGAAATATCGGAAATAAGTTTCCTAAATAATAGTTATTGAGAAACCTTGCGCTTGTATCACCCATGCATAGAACCTGCATAGGGGTATTCGGTAACATAAAAAGAAAAAAATGACGAAAAAAACACTGAAAGAAATTAACTTTTTTTTAAATTTCAATTTTTTTTTCTAACTGCCACTTCCGCAGTGCCGCCCCCGGCAAAGTGCCGCCCGGTGCGGACCGCACCCTCCGCCTCCCCCATGCTACGCCACTGGGGGGAGGCAAATGTATCAAGGGCGGGGCGATGAGTGTCGTTTCTGTACGTAGTACTTATATCCATTCTGTGATGGTTTTTTGGTAAGTTTTAAGGCGAGTCTCCTGTTCGTGTTCGAAATATTACACAAAAAACATGAAACAAAAACATTTGTTTTATGAACAAACCGTCTCCTGAAAATAATAATAATAATTATAATACAAACTAAATAACGGGTCTGACCCGAATTAGGTTTAAAAAATAAAGCACTGTCTCTTTATTCCACTCCATCACAATAATTAATTATACAAGGTGTTACAAAAGTACCCCTAATGCCGAATATGGTATATAGGGACCATCAAACTGAACAACTTTTCCTATGGGACCAACTCTGAAATCGCGAAAAAAAAATCAGCTGTTTCATACATTTTGATATTTTCGATTTTAATTTTTGTATGAAACAGCTGATTTTTTTTCGCCATTTCAGAGTTGGTCCCATAGTAAAAGTTGATCAGTTTGAAGATCCCTGTATACCATATTCGTTATTAGGGGTATTTTTGTAACACCTTGTATTTTAGCAAGCTTGCACTAGCACCAAAGGTTAGAAAAGTTTGCCACAGATTATAGAAAGGTTATGCGCGTTCGGTAGTCAAGAAATGAAACCAACCCGGGGAATGTTTTCCGTCGGCCGCGGAAAACAAAAACATTGTGTATGAATACAAAAATGTGTATAGCCACGCCCCAATGTTTTGATGTTTTTGTGTAATGTTTAAAGAAACAGTCGCAGGAGACGCGACTTAATAGTGGAACGTTCTGACGTTCGTGTCGTGATGTTTTGCTCCTTGGACATTGTGCGCCTTGCTTTATCGGCTAAAACATTGAAGTTAATGTTAACTGTTTTGACAGACGTGTGTGATACATTGCTACTTTTCTTTGGTAAGATTTTATTTGTTCCAAAACGAAGTAGCAATGTATCATATAAAGCTGTCAAAACACCAGCCGATGGAGCTCCTGGACGTTTCACTCTTTGACATTCTGATCTTTTGACGTTTTGCGATGGCTTGTCATTTTGCGCTTTTGACGTTCTGAGACTAAGGCTGAGTTGCACCATCTTGATTTAACCTTAACTTTAACAGACACAAACTTATCTGACTCGGTGACAGCGTCGCTGTCGTCTACGGCGTAACCTAGGTAACAATATGTAATAGCACTTAGTTCCAGTTTTGGCCACCGGCTCAGATAAGTTTGTACCATGTTCTATTATAGTTAAATTAAGATGATGCAACCGAGCCTAAGGGCAAAAAAAAGGTATGCGTCAGATGAAAGCGAACTGCATACATAGCTATAGCACTTGTGTTATGAAAAACAGAGACAACGCTGGTAACACAAACACCGCAACCCACGTAGAAGAGAAGAGAAGAGAAATGCTTGTCGAGTTCAAGGTGAAAGAAGATTTGTGAAAGAGTTGATTCTTACCAACTCCAAGCGTGCGAAGAAACTTCCAAGTGTTAGCGGCAGTAGTTTCTAGAACATTATTACGGATATACTTAGCGGCGTTTAGCTCGTGGCGACATCTACCAACGCCGCACATTACAACACACTGTACAAGTCCACCACCGTGTCGCTAGATGGCGTTGATGCCAACTATATGCTAGTTACATCTCGCTAACGAAGTTTTCTCAGCCTTCATAGCATAATATATGTACAATTTCTAACCAACATCGGTAGGACCGCAGTCTCAACCATGTACAGGGTTGTCAACCTCGAGTTTCCGAAAAACACGATAAAAAGATTCGACTTTACATACAAAGCTCGATCAGCTGTTCGGAAGTTTGTATGGAAAGCCGTTTTTTTTTGTCTTTTGTCGTAGAACAAACGTTATTGTGTATGATGTTAGATGGATGGTACTTCATCTACTATATTCGGCTTTATAGGGTTATTACCGAACACCCTGTATTTTAAACTTCTTACCAGCGGCCTTACCATGAGTTGATGCAAACTGTTTACGCTACCGTATATCGGATATACTGCTCACAGTCAATGCGAGTGAAAGAGAGAAAACGATAGTTTACGGTAGCGAAAACAGTTTGCATCAACTCATGGTAGGGCCACAGAAAAGGGCAACTAAACAGGTGTTGAATAGTGTTTTAACATCTTTTGTGGTAAAGCTGCCATTATCTACTATTTACACTACCAAATATTTTATTCTAAGTATCAAACTTACCCAATTGGAAGTGACTTTCAACTTGATAATATTGCTTGAGCAAGTCGTGTACTGCCGCCTTCATGCGGCCACGGATTCCGTTTCTGTAGGGATATATAAATAAATATAAATATTTGACAACATCACATACATTGCTCCGAATCCAAAGTAAGTAGCTAAAGCACTTGTGTTATGGAAATCAGACACAACGGTGGTATCACAAACACCCAGACCTGAGCCAATAGAGAAAAGTTCGTTTTTTCTAAATTGACTCAACCGGGGATCGAACCCGGGACCTCAGAGATGTATACACCTTGAAAACCGATGTACAAAGCCACTCGACCACGGAAGTCGTCAAATAAAATTAATCGAATATGACACTTAAGAGCGCGTAGTCTGCACACTAGCGCCGCCATTGGAATAAAAACATAGTGCTTAAATAAAGACGAAATTATGAATTATTATCTGTAGTGATTCCAAAGAAGCTTTTTGGTACTTTTTATAGCTCAAACAATATTTTCTAAGAGAACATTGATAACGTTAAATTATCTTTATGTTAAACTGACCTGTATCTTTGCACCAATACAACCAGAGCTTGAGTGCTCATGAAGAAGACATCTCTGTCGGCTCTCTTAGCGAGGGATGCTGCGTGGCTAGAAAAGAAAGTATTGGGTCGATAAATGTTTTTCACCAACAAAACTGAAAGAAAATTTTATGCTCTACAACTTTGTGGTTAACGCTTTTCCCGAGAAACGCATGGTTTTGAAGATATAAGCAAAAGTCTAAAAAAATCCGTCATTTTAAAAATTTTTTGGCCCCGGTCCCCAGTCTGTTTATCATTGCTTGTACTATTTAGTGAAAAACCTAATTATGTATTTAACGAGACGAGAACTAAAAATGACTGTGACGTTAGCTTATGTTTTTAATTTTATAATGATTTACTTATGCTGGAATGGAAAACGAGCTTAGTTGTCATACGTATTTTAAATTTAAATAGTTATTTGAAAATATGTTGTCTTATTAAATGTGTTATGTTGTATTATGTTGTTCGTTCCTGATGTCATTGCTGTGCTCAGCAGCAGGCCTAGCTTGTTGCTGATACTGAGCTGAGCACAGTTGGCATCACAGCGTTGTACAATGTGTTACCGGTCGAGTTTCGGTTGATCTCCGGTCGAGTTTCGGTTGATCTCTGGTCGAGTTTCGGTTGATCTCTGGTCGAGTTTCGGTTGATCTCTGGTCGAGTTTCGGTTGATCTCTGGTCGAGTTTCGGTTGATCTCTGGTCGAGTTTCGGTTGATCTCTGGTCGAGTTTCGAATGATCTAAGGTCGAGTTTCGGTTGATCTCCGATGACGTCTACACGATAAAATTGTAGCTTTTAACTATAGTTAAATACTTACTGGTCTATGACACTCGCTATCTGCTGGCTCGGGAACTGCGCAAGCACCGAAGTGATGTTCCTCTCGTAGAGGGCCATCAACTTGCGGACTTTCTTCTCTACCGCTATTGGAATACGACCGGAAGTCGACGAGAGGACCTGATAAAAAATATTTTTTTAAATTAGGTACAGGGTGTTTCATATCTCAGTATAATCCCAAATTTGTTTGATAGGGTACGACAACTTCAGAAAAGTGTACAGCCAGATAATTAAGGACACCAGTCGATTTTCATACAAACGAGGTAACTTTAAAGCCTTGGTTCTCCGCCAAAGATTGACCTAGCTGTGATCCGATGATGGCCATCCAGGGAGTTAATGGAGGAGATTCAGATCGCTATACACACCCAACTAATCTGATCAGCATTCTAAGAGATGTAAGGATCAGATATTTCTGTTTCAGGATTTCCATACATTTTTATGCTATTTTTGCGGTTTTTTTTAACATATCCTTATTTCTCTGCATAAATAAGATAAGCTGCTGCATAACCCTAGACCTAAATTGTGTTTTTGCCCATCAATGGGATTGATTATCAAAAACAATAGTCTATTTGTGTCTAGGGTTTTCACTTTGCAGTTTTCCATACAAATAAAAAACAAAATTTTACGGGTTACTATGAAACACCCTGTATAAGACAAAAAAGTTTATAAATAAATATAATATAATCAATATTTGACAATATCACATACATTGCTCCGATTCCAAAGTATTTAAAGCACTTGTTATGGAAATCGGAGCAACGGTGGTATCACAAACACCCAGACCTGAGCCAATATAGAAAAGTTCTTTTTCTAAATTGACCCAACCGGAAATCGAACCCGGGACCTCAGAGATGGCGACACCTTGAAAACCGGCGTACAAACCACTCGACCACGGAGGCCGTAAAATGTTATAGAAACATTATTGTAAAACCATTTTTTGCTTATTAGATAATCACTAATTTCCTTTGCGCGCCATACATATCGGCCGCGCGGTGTCAAATGTGACGTCACGTGTTTGTATAACAATTTTTTTTGTAATTACGTATGGATTCTAATAATCCACACTATTTTGTCACTAGGGCATTTTGACTTTTGACCACGGAGGTCGTAAATCGTCAAATCGGTTGTGAATGTTCGACGACCTCCGTGGTCGAGTGGTTTGTGCACCGGTTTTCAAGATGTCGCCATTTCGGGTTCGATCCCCGGTTGGGTCAATTCAGAAAACGAACTTTCCTATATTGGCTCAGGTCTGGGTGTTAGTGATACCACCGTTGTCTCTGATTTTCATAACACAAGTGTTTTAGCTACTTACTTTGGTATCGGAGCAATGTATATGATGTTGTCAAATATTTATTTATTTATTACTACTTGAAACTTACCTCTTGCAGCTCTAGTAGTGGTAACGAAGGATCTCTCAAGCTTTGCATGAATTTCTCGACCACTTCACGCAAGCGCGGAGTGTTGTATGGCTCGGGCAAGCAATAACCTATGGACAATTATAAATAAATCGACAGTCGATCGGGTCTGGGTGTTAATATATGCAAGGCGTTACAAAAATACCCCTAATGCCGAATATGGTATATAGGGACCATCAAACTGATAAACTTTTACTATGGGACCAACTCTGAAACAGCTGATTTTTTTTCGCGATTTCAGAGTTGGTCCCATAGTAAAAGTTGTTCAGTTTGATGGTCCCTATATACCATATTCGGCATTAGGGGTATTTTTGTAACACCTTGTATAATAAGTGTACTCAAAAAGTATACATATGAGTAGTATATCAGTTGTCTAGCACTCATATTACAAGCATTGCTTAGTTTGGGGCTAGATGGCGCTGTGTGAAACTGTTCAAGCATTTATTTATTATTATTTATTTACCCCCTTACTAATAAAGATTGTATAGCAGACAGTGTTTTGTCCCTTTCTTTTTAATGTCAAACTTAAATAGTTTGACAGAGAGTAACCATTGTGTGACTATTAATCTGCTATACAATATTTATTAGTAAGAGGGTTATACGATAAATATCTTTATTGAAGAAGTTATTTTGATGTAATTTACGTTACATTTTTTTTTGTAGCTAGTACTTTCTGATGTCATCCAATATCTCAAATTGTATGTTGACCATCAGCCATTTTTAATGTCCCCACTGCTGGGGCACAGGCCTTCCTTATGGGTGGATAAGGAGGATGAGCCATTACGCACCACGCGGGCCAAATGCAGATTGGTGGGTGTTAACGAATGCAAATGCAGTCAGGACCAACGGCTCAACGTGCCTGCCGAAGCACGGATGAGCTCGAGATAATAAATTTTTGGTCACCCATCCCATGACCGATTCTTCACTTATCTTACTCAATCACGCAAAAACGACTGAACGGATTTAGATGAAATTTGGCACACATATAGTTTATAGTCTGAATTAAAACATAGAATACTTTTTATGTCGCTCAAAGGTTCCCTAAGGATTTTCCGAATGCCCACGCGGACGAAGCTAGTTGAAATTGAAAAATTCTTTATTCAAATAAGCTCACATAACAAGCATTTTTAAATCGTCAATTCTTTTATCCTACCACCCATTAGGACGTCTTTTAGCTGACAAGAAAAATGGGCGCAAAAAACTTATCAGCTTTATTAGAAGGAAATATATTTACAAATATGTACATCGTTTCCAGACATTACATTCATATATGTTACAATTAACAAATAATGTACTAACCTGCCAAAGTATTCTCCAATATAGCCCTGTACTTGTTGTGCGCATGGTTCAACTTGTCCGAAACAGTTTGAGCGTCATCCATCGGAAACTGACCCTTGTACGGTTGAGCTGTTGTTACCAGAGAGGGGTCATCCAATTCTGGAATAAAAAGGATTAATTTGAGTGGTTTTTCTTTTTGCAACTCTGATAGGTTCTCTCACTCACACTTTTCAACTTATTAAAGACTTGAAATAATAAATAAATAAATAAATAAATAAATAAATAAATAAATAAATAAATAAATAAATAAATAAATAAATAAATAAATAAATAAATAAATAAATAATAAAAGTAATTCAAAGTAAGTAGCTAAAGCACTTGTGTTATGGAAATCGGAGATAACGGTGGTATAACAAACACCTAGACCAGAGCCAATATAGAAAAGTTCGTTTTCTAAATTGACTCAACCGGGGATCGAACCCGGGACCTCAGAGATGGCGACATCTTGAAAACCGGTGTACAAAGCCACTCGACCACGGAGGTCGTCATACATAAATGACTTGATTCATTTTCGGTGAATGTTTTCAATACATCGTCAATAGAACAGTAGTACGGATAACATACATACAGTGGCGGTCACATAATTAAAGACACCAGTCGATTTTCATACAAACAAAGTAACTTTGAAGCCTTGGTTCTCCACCATAGATTGACCTAGTTGTGATCTGATGATGGCCATCCAGGGAGTTAATGAACGAGATTCAGATCGCTATACACACCCAACTGATCAGCATTTTAAGTTTCAGGATTTCTATACATTTTTAAGCGAATTTCATGGTTTTTTTTAAACATATCCTTATATCTTTTAGAATGCTGATCAGATCAGTTGAGTGTGTATAGCGATCTGAATCTCCTCCATCCGCTTATCAAAATGCGAAAACATTCTTAATTGAGTTCATTTTTAGGGTTCCGTACCTCAAAAGGAAAAACGGAACCCTTATAGGATCACATTGTTGTCCGTCTGTCTGTCTGTCTGTCCGTCTGTCAAGACCCTTTATCTCGGGAACGCGTGGAGGTATCGAGTTGAAATTAAAACCATATACTCAAATCTAGGGGCACTTGCAGCTGTGAAAAAATCAAACTTCTAAGTTAACGTAAAAAAAAGATACGGCCATTAATGCCTCGAAAAACGCATATTTCGACACCCTCAAGGGAGTCAAAATTCATAGGGTACTTCCCGTTGACCTAGAACTTTGAAATTTGGCAAATATTTTAATTACATCTCACTTGATGTGCTGAATACTCACCTAAAGTGCCCAAAAGAGATCCCAGGTCCAACACAGCGCCAGGCCTCAAGTTCCACGTCACCTTACCGGATTCAGGGGCTGAGAGGGTCATCACCATTTTCATCACCTGTGGTGAACAGAATAATATTATACAACGTGTAACAGAATTAATAGCTAAATATACATATATGGTAGATAGGGACCATCAAACTGCACAACTTTACTCTGGGACCAACTCTGAAATCGCGAAAAACATTAGCTACCTCTTGCTATACTAGAAGAAATTCGACGTTCCCACTAGTGACTCGGTAGCTCAGCGGTCAGAGCATTGGACCGGATATCCAAAGGTCGCGGGTTGGATTCCCGTCAGAGAACATGATCTGGTGCGAGTCCTATTTTTTCTAGTATATTATTTAGTATTACCTCTTGCCAGTTAATGTTTTTTTTTAATTATAGTTTCAAGATTACTCTTGCTAGTTAATGTTTTTTTTTAATTATAGTTTTAAGATTACAGGTTTATTATTGGTTGGCACAGCATTGAAAACCTACAAAATTTGAGGTCACTTTACGATTTTTTTTCTGTTGAGATGAGTTTTAGCTATCTTGTTTCTATATAATACTAAATAATATACTAGAAAAAATAGGACTCGCACCAGATCATGTTCTCGGACGGGAATCGAACCCGCGACCTTTTGATATCCGGTCCAATGCTCTGACCGCTGAGCTACCGAGTCACTAGTGAGAACGTCGAATTTCTTCTAGTACATCAACTCTTACGCTGCAAGCCAGCGCCATCTCACCAATGTACAAGGAATTACCTCGACATTCAACTGAACTTCTTTCCAGATATTTTTAAACAGTTGATTAAGATGAGAAAGCTATATAACTTTTTAAATTTTGAGATTTAAGCATTCACAATGCTTTTGTGAAAAGAGAAATATATGTAGCTTACTCCCGCAAAAAATATATGCAGGATGCACCGCCCGCCCGCCCGCAAACAAATGCACATGCACACCACAAAAATATCAGTGCACAATACCTGCATTTAGCATGACAGCGACACACCTTGCACCTTCACCAATTAGACTACTCTACACGTTCGGTGTTGGTTCACGCACGATCTAACTCCTGAGGATGCTCCGGGTTGGGGCGAAACACGTGTAGAGTAGTCTAATTGGTGAAGGTGCAAGGTGTGTCGCTGTCATGCTAAATGCAAGTATTGTGCACTGATATGTTTGTGGTGTGCATGTGCATTTGTTTGCGGGCGGGCGGGCGGTGCATCCTGCATATATTTTTTGCGGGAGTAAGCTACATATATTTCTCTTTTCACAATGGTTTGGGACTTCCGCCAAGTAATGCCTGATTCAATCAAATATTCACAATGCTATTTTTATATAATACTAAATAATATACTAGAAAAAATAGTCTTGTTTCTGTCAATCACATAACTGAGTTCTATAATCTACTTTCTACATTATTTTTTGGGACCGATAAATCAAGTGATACTATGTGAAATCGTTGAGCGAAAATGTGTATTTGAATTTGTAGGGGCCCTTAATGTCTCTGAGTTCGGCTGCTGTAGAATTGTAAAAAAAAACAGTATTGTTTCTAGCTCAGTTTTCACGACAAATTTCTAACTGGATTATCTTAGCTTCGATATAGATCTTGGTCTCCTACCGGAAAAAGGGTTCTGACACCTGTCAAATAAATACATAGCTATTTGAAATTTTAAGATTTAAGCATTCACAATGCTATTTTTATATAAAACTAAATAATATACTAGAAAAAATAGGACTCGCACCAGATCATGTTCTCGGACGGGAATGTCGAGGTTAATTCCTTCTACATTGGTGAGATGGCGCTGGCTTGCAGCGTAAGAGTTGATATACTAGGAGAAATTCGACGTTCTTACTAGTGACTCGGTAGCTCAGCGGTCAGAGCATTGGACCGGATATCCAAAGGTCGCGGGTTCGATTCCCGTCCGAGAACATGATCTGGTGCGAGTCCTATTTTTCTAGTATATTATTTAGTATTATATAAAAATTGCATTGTGAATGCTTAAATCTCAAAATTTCAAATAGTTATATAGCTTTCTCATCTTAATCAACTGTTTAAAAATATCTAGAAAGATGTTCAGTTGAATGTCGAGGTTAATTCCTTCTACATTGGTGAGATGGCGCTGGCTTGCAGCGTAAGAGTTGATATACTAGAAGAAAATCGACGTTCTCACTAGTGACTCGGTAGCTCAGAGGTCAGAGCATTGGACCAAATACAAAGCTGTCAAATATTCAATTTTTCCCAATGTTTCTCACCTCAATCTCAGCATAAGGTTGTCCCTTCTCCACATGTCCGCCATCTTCGACCAACGTATTAATAAGTTTCCCAGCAGATGGTGCTCTCAATTTGGAGGGGTCCTTCTCTTTCTCAAACACGACGGTTTGGTTGCCGATCACTATACGATATTTATCTACTTCCTCTTTTAGGTATGTGGTGAAGGATGCGCCGTCGATTGAGAGTAGAGTACCTATAGAATGAGAATTTATAGATAGATAGCTATAAAGTTTATTTGCTAAAACACACACATTCGTACAAATATATCACACTAAATTCAAGACTAACTTTATTCATAAAAAAGAACCTTAAAATAGAGTTAAGTAAATTTTAGTTAAAGCTTAATAAACAATATATAACTTTCATTGTTCATAAACGTATTTTAAGGAAATATTCGCATTAGGCTACTTTTGCTTTATTATGTTGTCGTTCTGACGAATCCATAGACAAGACAGGCAAATCCACTGGCTAAAATCAAGAACTTTAAATTCATTGAATTTCAAGTACCAATAGGAAAATTAATTATTCGTTTTATGATTGCGTTATTGTTGTTTTATGATTATGATAATGTCATAAAACATTTAAATATAGTTAGTAGACCTAGAAGACCAAACAGTCTACTCAGTAGACCAAAAAAGACCTAATGGTCTACTCAGTAGACGGAACATTTTTCAAACTCCTTTTAGTATGCTTACCTCCATCTGTTAGTTTGTGGTATTCCAACTCCTTAAAGCTCCCATTCATAGACAAGAAGTACGAAGAAGGTCCAGATTTAGTCGCTTGAACTCTGTATTTATGGCCAGTATGGATCAATTCCACGTCCACGCAGTTGGATAGCTGGCTGGAGCCTTGGATTTGACCCCTAGTTGAAGTAGAAAAAAAATATAAATAAATATTTGACAACATCATATACATTGCTCCGATTCCAAAGTAGCAAGCACTTGTTTTATGGAAATCAGAGACAACGGTGGTATACAAACACCCAGACCAAGCCAGAGAGCCAATTTATAAAAGTTCATTTTCTAAATTGACCGAATCGGGGATCGAACCCGGGACCTCAGAGATGGCGACGCCTTGAAAACCGGTAGCCACTCGACTACGAAGGTCATAAAATATGATTTAGTTGGTTATATACGCTACTCGGTTTGTAGGACCAAAAATTTATTATCTCGGGCTCCTCCTTACACTTAACACCCAGACCCATCCATATCAATTTCTGCCCGGCTGGGAATCGAACCCGGGACCTCTTACGTTGTAGACCATTGCACCACTCAGTGCATCAAAATCTAAGAATGGACAAAACGAGGACTTGATGTTAATAGTATTTTACTAATGGCGTGTCTCCTGCGCCTAAAAAAAAACAAACTAACAAGACATATTATCAAAACATGTTAGCAAAACATTGCAGTCTCCTGCGACTTTTAAACACGAACATCTAACAAACATCTACCTTTTTAAATTTTGAGATTTAAGCATTCACAATGCTTTTTTTTTATATAATACCAAATAATATACTAGAAAAAATACGACTCGCACCAGATCATGTTCTCGGACGGGAATCGAACCCGCGACCTTTGGATATCCGGTCCAATACTCTGACCGCTGAGCTACCGAGTCACTAGTGGGAACGTCGAATTTGAGTCGAAAAAACAGCTAGGCCAAGCCCATATTTTGTTAGATGTTTGATGTTAGTGTTAGAAAACACAAAACAGTGTCGCAGGAGACACGCCATAACTATTAAAAGTATTTGATATATTTCCATCCATCTTATTTTTAACCGACTTCAAAAAAGGAGGAGGTTGTATATTCTATTTGGTTTTCTTTTATCTTACTTCTCCAAAGCACTCTTAAACTCTTGGAAGTGCGCGGTGATAATGCTATCTGCGATGAGAATCGAACCGCACATCACACCGAGCATTATGTCTGGCTTCTCCGATTGGACCTGGGTAAAGTAAAATAGTACCATAGATTATAGATTTGGTAAACCATCTTCACTCAACTTTTTATTAAAAGATCAATCATAAAATACAACAAATGGTTTTCCACACATAGTTACAAAAGAAATATTTTTAAATTTAAAAGCCATCGGTCATTTATGTAGGAAGACTGGCATACCTACCTATCCGCCATTTTGAAAAAAGTCGGTTTTGGCGGCCTGTGCTAAAAGTGTGTCAATCGATAGAATGAGTAATTACAAACAAAAAGTAATAAGTATAAATGTTTATATAATGTATAATATTTGAGTTTAAGTTGAAAAACAAAATCTGTCATTTTCTGCATTAATCAATAGAATAAGTCAGTACAAACAAAAAGTAATAAGAAAAAAATCTCGCAAGTGATATACTTACTGAGATATTCGAGTTTGAATTTGATAAACAAAATCATATTCTGGATTTAGTGGTTATGTCTATGCAGATTGTTGTTAAGCTATTTTATGTATGTAGGAAGCGTCCATGGCTCAGCTGACGAAGTGTGCTCTAGTTATTCTATCGATTGATCTAAAAAAATACTTATTTTGTTTTTCAGCTTCAAAGTCAAATATCTCAGTAAGTATATTTATTACTTACGAGATTTTTTTACTTATTACTTTTTGTTTGTAATGACTTATTCTATCGATTGATTTAGAAAAAAACAGATTTTGTTTTTCAACTTTAAACTCAAATATCTCGGAAAGTATATCACTTACGAATTATTTTTACTTATTACTTTTTGTTTGTAATGACTTATTCTATCGATTGGCACCACTTTTATCACAGGCCTCCAAAACCGACTTTTTTCAAAATGGCGGACAGGTAGGTATGCCAACGGCACATGTGCTCTTTAAAAAACGTATAACAACTGTCAAAAGTTGATTACAAAATAAGAAAAGCAAGGATAAACAGACTATACAAAGTGTTACAAGTACAGTCAACCAAATTGAATCATGACCCTTATTAAGGTTATTTTCTCAGTCATTCAAATACAAGTAGGTTAAAATTCGCTTTAACATACATTACCTTGGTAACGAACCTGTTATTATTTTATTAGACACTGACAGTCACTGACTTGGCTATGGTAAATAGATCGGATAGACTAGACTATACTCGTTCGTGACAACAGAGAAATGCTATTACTGTCTCTGTCATTCATTATGTATTTTCTCAACTGACTACAACTTGACATCTGACACATTGTCATTGTGTGTCATAATGTCATTTTATTTTTAAAATTATAATACTTTTTATGCAGTTAAAAGAGTTAGGATTATGAACTATATCTTATTCGAAATTCAAATCATGACTGCTTTATTGAAAAACGTATCTTGTGCAGTGATTATAAAGGTTAAAATTGCATAGATCTGACCCGTAATGATGAATTTTTATTCATTTTAAAAACTTAGTAAGTGCAACATACACGATAGAGAAGAAAACAACTATTTTTATGTTTTCAAAGGAAATATCGGCAAAGTGGGTCATGATTCAGTTGGGTCGACTGTACATAAAGTGCTGATAATAAATGAATGAATAAATAAATAAATAAATAAATAAATATTTGACAACATCACATACATTGTTCCGATTCCAAACTAAGTAGCTAAAGCACTTGTGTTATGGAAATCAGAGACAACGGTGGTATCACAAACACCCAGACCTGAGCCAATATAGAAAAGTTCGTTTTCTAAGTTGACCCAACCGGGGATCGAACCCAGAGATGGCGAAACCTTGAAAACCGGTGTACAAAGCCACTCGGCCACGGAGGTCGTCAAAATGAAATTATTTATTCAAATAAGCTCACATAAAGTGCTAGTGGGGTTAACTTACCCGTTCAGCAATAAGTGCGTCCAGCCAGCTAGTATCAATATTGTTGTCCTGGAATGCGGTGGTCTCCAACAACGTGATCAGGTACTCCACGGTTGTTCGGAAGTCGCCTCGGATGCTCAGTTCTTTCAGGGCTATGACTAGATTCCTGGACAGACAAAAACATCATATTTTAAGAACTTTCACGCGAAAGAAATACGACTATAAAATATGTTTCAGTAATATTTAAAGGGCTGACATGAGCCAACTTGCGCCGCCAGTCGATTTTATTTTATTTTTTCTAAATCAGCCCAATTTCTTAAAAAAGGAATCAGTCCAGGTTTTGTTAATAACGTCTAATATTTATTGAATAACTTTACACAGTTTGAAAAGGCATTCAAACAGATTAAAACGCGATTTTGTTAAAAGTGGCCACTGTTGGTTCAAACCCGTTTTACAAAATTCGTGCAATATTTGTAATGTTGTTACGTTATTCAATAACATTAGACGTCATTCACAAGACCTTGACTGATTCCTTTTTTAAGAAATTGGGCTTATTTAGCAAATAAAGATTTTTGTAATTTTCTTGGTAACATTATTGGTACACCTTTCGGATCTGACAGGGTTTTTGATACATATTGTATAAGTTAGAGTATGAATGAGTTTACAAACTCCCTGGCCTGCTCGCGGGTCTCGCCCTAAGAGAAGCTATTACATTCAATCTGATTTCATTTGATGACCTCTGTGCTCGAGTGGCTTTGTACACCGGTTTTCAAGGTGTCGCCATCTCTGAGGTCCCAGGTTCGACCCCCCAGTTGGGTCAATTTAGAAAACGAACTTTTCTATATTGGCTCAGGTCTGGGTGTTTGTACAACGTTGTCTTTTCCATAACACAAGTGCTTTAGCTACTTACTTTGGAATCGGAGCAATGTATGTGATGTTATTTGAAATTTTGAGATTTAAGCATTCACAATGCTTAAATCTCAAAAAAAACCAATGTAGAAGGAATTAACCTCGACATTCAACTGAACATTCACACACATAGAAGAATAATTCCTTCTACATTGCTGAGATGGCGCTGGCTTGCAGCGTAAGAGTTGATATACTAGAAGAAATTCGACGTTCCCACTAGTGACTCGGTAGCTCAGCGGTCAGAGCATTGGACCGGATATCCAAAGGTCGCGGGTTCGATTCCCGTCCGAGAACATGATTTGGTGCGAGTCGTATTTTTTCTAGTATATTATTTAGTATTGTATGTGATGTTGTCAAATGTATACTAGGTGTTACAAAAGTACCCCTAATGCCGAATATGGTAGATAGGGACCATCAAACTGAACAACTTTTACTATGGGACCAACTATGAAATCGCGAAAAAAAATCAGCTGTTTCATACATTTTGATATTTTCGTAATTAATTTTTGTACTAACTCCCTGGCCTGCTCGCGGGTCTCGCCCCAGGAGAAGCAGTGCCCGAACTGCGAGTCCGCGAACTCGTGCAGCCCGCCCGACGCCGCCACGCTGAAGTACCCCCATACGTTTTTGGACGACCGGAAGTTCAGCTCTTGGACTGTTCCAGACGACGGTTTGAATCCTGTTTGAAGAAACATATAGTCAATAGTCAAAATTTCTTTTTCAAATAAACTTAATAATTAAGCACTTTTGAATCGTCTATACAAGGTGTTACAAAAGTACCCCTAATGCCGAATATTGTATATAGGGACCATCAAACTGAACAACTTTTACTATGGGACCAACTTTGAAATCGCGAAAAAAAAATCAGCTGTTTCATACAAAAATTAATTACGAAAATATCAAAATGTATGAAACAGCTGATATTTTTTTCGCGATTTCAGAGTTGGTCCCATAGTAAAAGTTGTTCAGTTTGATGGTCCCTATCTACCATATTCGGCATTAGGGGTACTTTTGTAACACCTAGTATTTTCCTACCACTTTTATAACTGACAAGAAGAATAGTATGGTTATATCAGCTAGCTAAAATCTCTACCATCAGCCAAATGTCCCCACTGCTGGGGCACAGGCCTTCCTTATGAGTGGATAAGGAGGATGGGCCATGACCCACCACGCGGGCCCAATGCGGATGGGTGGGTGTTAACGACCGCAGCCGGGACCGACGGCTTAACGTGCCTTCCGAAGCACGGAGGAACTCGAGATAATCAATTTTTGATCACCCATCCCATGACCGACCCTTGCGAAAGTTGCTTGACCTCCGCAAGCGATGGGCCAGGCGCTATACCACTGCGCCAGCGAGCTCCTCGAGAGCTAAAATTAATGGAGAGCTATAATTACAAAGGTAGGTATGTATTTGTAAAAGAGCGCACATTATGCCAACAAACTATTTATATAGTTTAGCAGGAAATTAGTTTTAAGTAAAAATTGTTACATATCTGTTGATTAATAAAAAAAAAAAACAAATATTACTTAAAAATGGCACCACGAGGATAAAAATTAAAACCCGCACATTGACGTCCTGAGTGGTGCAGTAGTCAACATTCCGGTCTACCACGCAAGAGGTTCCGGGTTCGATTCCAGGCCGAGCAGAAGTTGAAATGATTAATTTTAATTTCTGCGACGGGTCTGGGTGTTAGTAATAAAGACGCAAAGAAGGCAAAAAGATATAACATATGATAAGTATTAAATTATATTTCCAGTAAGGATAAACATATTCATAAAAACTAACATCAGTATTTTAGGCTTCCGTACCAAAATGGTTCGAAAGGAACCCTTATGGTGCGACTCAGTCTCATACCTTATCTCCGAAGTTTGCATAGAGATAAATCTGAAATTCTTTATGTGATAGAAGTTTATGTAAAGATTACAGGAAAAATAAAACGATGTCTCTAAATAGTAAACTTTTTCAGAATGGCACGGAACCCTCGGTGCGCGAGACCGACTCGCTCTTGACCGTTTTTTTTTTTTAAATTTAAATTCTTATTTAAAAATATTTCTATCGTAATTGATTTGTGAAAAACCATTTGTTGTATTTTATGATTGATTATTTTTAATAAAGAGTTGTTTTTTAAAATATCATTTTTGTTTTTAAATTTTAAGATTTAAGCATTCACAATGCTATTTTATATAATACCAAACAATATACTAGAAAAAATAGGACTCGCACCAGATCATGTTCTCGGACGGGAATCGAACCTGCGACCTTTGGATATCCGGTCCAATGCTCTGACCGCTGAGTGACTAGGTAGCTCAGCGGTCAGAGCATTGGACCGGATATCCAAAGGTCGCGGGTTCGATTCCCGTCCGAGAACATGATCTGGTGCGAGTCGTATTTTTCTAGTATATTGTTTGGTATCATTTTTGTTGTCTTACCTTCATCAGGGTTCTCGGAGGTGATCCTGGCGGCTATGACGTGTCCCCAGGGCGAAGGCCGCTGTTTCGGCGTGTCTAAATCTATGTCAGTCATTCCCCACGGTGACTCCCCGTACAGGAGGCGAATGTCTTTAATCTGGTATAGAGGAAGGCCCATGGCGATCTATGGCGAGAGAAATTTATGGTTAAAATTAAGTGAATCTTAATATGGATATGATTTTTAAGGCTGGTTCTTCAATCTTTAGATGACAGATATTAGTCAGTTTAATTATTGATCGAATAAAATAGAAGTCAATCAAATATATTATTATTATTATCGTATGAGGATTAGTGGCCACCTCTGGTGTTAGTTTATCAAGCCGCCTGTAAGGGCTCTGACTAATCAAATATATGAAAAGTTGTATATTTATAACTTTTCATATATTTTATATTATCATATGTTAGTGAAATATATTAAAAGTTTTAAAATTGGCGACATAATACCATATCAAACAAATATTATCTAGATTCTAGGCATTAAAAAATCCTTTCTACAATTTTCTTAGATAGATATTAAAACTAACTTTGGAGCAATTTTTTGGGTAATTTTAGAGTAAATTTTTGGGTAATTTTGGAGTAATTTTTGGGGTAATTTTGGAGTATTTTTTTGAATAATTTTAGTTCTTTAAGTATATGAACCTACAACTGCGCGGTTGATAGGTTAACATCTGCCACCGTCTCGGTGCATGGACGCTAGACCTGCAGGCGCGGGTTCAGTTCCAGGAAGATGTAGGAGCCTGTAGTTGGTGCGTAGAGATAATCTACCGTGGCCGCGCTCACGTAACCCACCATTTTTGTACAGTGGTGTTTAACAATTGGAAGTATTTTAAGGGTACTTTATCAGGGTATTGTTAAGAGTAATTTTGGAGTAATTTTTTGGGGTAATTTTGGAGCAATTTTTGGGGTTGGGGGTAATTTTAGGGATACTCTTTGAGGTGATATTTTGGGTAGTTCTGCTTTGATTTGTACCAACCTGCAACTGTGCCGCTGGTAGATTAACATCGGCCACCATCTCGGTGCACGGATGCTCGACTTGCAGGCGCGGGTTCAGTTCCAGGAAGAAGTAGGAGCCTGTAGCCGGATCGTAGAGATATTCCACCGTGCCGGCGCTTACGTAGCCCACCATTTTGGCTAGGCGGACCGCAGACTGGGAAAAAAAATAAAAAAACATCATTTACCTCCTACACTGTCTTTTGCTTGAGGTTGTCTTATTGTTATCTTTTGGTTGTTATGGTTAAGTTTATTATTATGTAAATCTCTTAGGTTATTATTATGTAAAACTGTGGATACTGTATTTGGCCTAATCAGTGAAGGTTTAACTTTGTTGTAAACTAGTCATTATATATTTGGCTCTTGTTTTCCCCTTAACCAATAAAAAAATTAAATTCGTTTCATAAAGCCTTGGATAAAAATATCAAAAATTTCAAAAGACCCTTATTATTTCTATGGAAAAAATGTTCTATGAACGGCCCAAGCGGTTAATTTATACTTTTTGGTATTTTTATACATGTTTATACATGCTGTTGTCTATACACGTTGTTGTCTAAACATGTTGTTGTATGTACATGTTGTTGTCTATACATGTTGTTGTCTATTCATGTTGTTGTCTATACATGTTATTGTCTAAACATGTTGTTGCCTATACATATTGCTTCACAATATTCCGTATAACTCACCTTCTCCATCTCAATAAACACCTCCGGCTTGGCGATGGCGGCGGGCGCTTCTTCAATGATCTTCTGATGTCGTCGCTGGATCGAGCAGTCGCGCCCGAATAGGGAAATGGCGTTACCTAAACAAAAGATGGAATATACACTTGAGAGCAAAGAAATCTATTCCTTTCGAATACTAAAAACTAATACCAATGGTAATTGTTTATTGCCGTTATAAAATTTATATTCCCAACGAATACCAAATTTACTAAAAAATATATAAAAAAATTAAAAGATTTGGTATTCGTTGGGAATAGAAATTTTATAACGGTAATAAACAAATACCATTTGGTATTAATTTTTGGTATTAAAAAGGAATAGATCAGAAATCGACTCAACTAGGTTTCTGTTAGACCTTGTAACGGGTAAAGTAACTGCGAAATGCGAAAGTGAATTTGTTTAAGTATATGTTACGCTTTCACGTCAACTACTCAACCGATTATCATGATTTTTTTTATACACGTTGTCAGGGGTACAGAGAAGGACATAGGATACCTTTTATACAGAAAAGAAGTACCCTGAGTGATAAAAAAATGTATTCACGCAGACGAAACCGCGGGCAGCAGCTAGTACACACGACAGCACGTCAGGTTATACAGTTAAACTCCGAAAACAGCTTTTAATACGTAGGGCATAAAGGCGGTCTCAAGGTCAACATGTATAGTCTGAGGTGCCGTCGTGTGTACATGATAGACACTGACAAAAACAAAGATCAGTGTGAAGCTACCAAACTACTAGTCCATAGATTTCTATAAATGTAGGGATAAGATTATTTTTCCTTTTTCTCTTTTACCGTATTGATCAGCTAAGAGTTGCACTTCCAAATGGCGAGCAGATTTGGCCAACTTCATCACGAATATTGGCGATCCAGGCACCTCCGCTTGTACCTATTATAAAGAAGGAAAAATATTAGAAATAAAACACTTTTTACGGATTACAGCGCGTATATTATTAATTCAGGTGTTGTTTTGAATTATTTAGTTTGTATTTATTAGTTTTTAGAATTCCCGACGTTTCGACACCTTTCCAGGGGCCGTGGTCACGGGAGGACTAAAGCAAAAAGGCTGCTCATATTTTTATGAAGTTACCCGTTCGGAACTTTGTAAAAATGTATTCAAGTTTATTAAATTATTTTATAGCTGCGTTCTGATTTTAATCATTATTACTGAATTAAATTGAATAAAGTCAATTAGAAAACAAGATCTAGCTACTGAATCTACTACCAGTTCACAAATTGGGAGGCCTCTGAGAGAAAGAACTGGCGGAAGAAAACTCAGAAAGGTTGTGTCGACCTCCCTTTTTCGTCCGTAAAAAGTGTTTTATTTCTATGGTATGTTAATGGTAACATGTATGAATACTATGAATGTAATGTCTGGAAACGATATACATATTTGTAAATATCGATCCTTCTAATAAAGCTGATAAGTTTTTTGCGCCCATTTTTCTTGTCAGCTAAAAGACGTCCTAATAGGTAGGATAAAAGAATTGACGATTTAAAAATGCTTGTTATGTGAGCTTATTTGAATAAAGAATTTTTCAATTTTAATTTCAATTTCAATTTCTAATGAACGGTACGCGCGAAAGTCTTAAAAGTATATAAGGAAAAATATTTAAGTTACACAATTCAAACAAAACCTCAAGTATTTAGTCCGAAACATAGTATACAGATTTATTTGTAAAACACCAACAACCTCGCATGAGTATATTACTAACATCATAAACAATAACATTTTTTCTATGACTTTTCCAAAAACAGACAAAAAGAAATCGACTTTCCATTCTAATGTCCGAATAGCTGATCGAGTTTTGTATCAAAAATAGTTTTTTTGTCTGTTTTCGGGAAAGTCGTAGAACAAATGTGTGTTGTACTCCTACGAGGTTGTTGGTGTTTTACAAATAACCCCGTATAATGCCTAGTAAGGCCATTATGTATAATGCCTTTATTCCTTTCACAAAAATTAGCACCTAGTGACAGTAAAAAAATAAAAATGTGAGAAGTATGTATCTATTTACTCAAATAACGAAAAAGTTTATTATAATATTAAAGGTTCAATAAAAAAGGAATCTTAATCCAAAATATCAAAGCGTTTTGTTTTGGGGTAATCTATCGGGGTAATCTTAAAGGCAGTTTTCGAGTAACTTTTGGAATAGCTTTGGAGTAATTTTTGGGGTAATTTTGGGGGAAGATTTTGTTTTATTTTTGGGGTAATGTCGGAGTAGCTTTCCCAGTATTTCTTGCTTAATCCAAAATATAAAGGCATAATTTTATCTAAGAAATAATAAATCAAATCAAATTCGGCTGACGATTCAAAATATTTACCTGTCTGAACATGTTGTGGAAATCATCAGGGTTTTCCACTTTCCTGATACCCTTGCCGCCACCACCTTCGGAAGCCTTGATCATCACAGGAAAACCTGTTAAAAGTCACTTCATTCAATAACATTATATTTCAAGTACACAAAAATGAGGGCGCCACTTTCTATGCAAACACGTCAAGTAACGAATAACTTGGCAACACTGACAATATTTTGAACTGAAAAATTTTAGTTCCAGTTTATTTAATTTCTTCTCTTTCTGGCCAAGCTGTAATTCTTTATTTTTCTTTTTTATTTTATTTTATTTTTTTATTTAATAAAATGCGAAATTTTGTGTTTGTTTGTTACCTCTTCACGCTTAAACGGCTAATTTGGATGAAATTTGGCACACAGATAGTTTATTACCTGAATTAAAATTGTAACCTGACAAAACAATATAACATGCTTACCAATTTTGTGTGCAGAATGCAATCCTTGCTCGGGCGATGTTACGCAACCCTTCGCGAACAACTCTGAGGAGATTTTGATTTTCTTGCTGTTGTATTCGGCTTTTAGTTCTGCAACAATAACAGTCAATAAAGTCGCATGAAACACAGGGTTTCTTAATTCAGGCACACGTTCTATACTCTTCCTATGTAAACCATAAGGTTTACATAGGAAGAGTATACATGGCCGAATACTCAAACGTCAGTCAACTTTGAGAAGCTCTCAAACATCGTCCTGTCCCATTAAATAAATAAATATTTGACAACATCACATACATTGCTCCGATTCCAAAGTAAGTAGCTAAAGCACTTGTGTTAAGGAAATCAGAGACAACGGTGGTATCACAAACACCCAGACCTGAGCCAATATAGAAAAGTTTGTTTTCTAAATTGACCCAACCGGGGATCGAACCCGGGACCTCTGAGATGGCGACACCTTGAAAACCGGTGTACAAAGCCACTCGACCAAGGAGGTTGTCAAAATGGATTATTGGATTATTGTTTGTTTTCGTAACTGTATTGACGTTTTATATTTGACATGTTATTTCAAATTTAATATCTTAATACTTTTTAATGCACTGTATTTTAATTTTTTTGTAATTAACTTGCTAGCGATTTGGAGCAATCTGTAAGCTAGTTAAGTAAACTTTTAATAATAAATAAATAGATAAAGTCGCATGAAACACAGGGTTTCTTAATTCAGGCACACGTTCTATACTCTTCCTATGTAAACCTTGTACATGGCCGAATACTCAAACGTCAGTCAACTTTGAGAGGCGACAAACATCGTCCTGTCGCATTAAATGTCAAAGATATGACAAAAACAGCATGATGTTTGAGCACCCCTCAAAATTGAGTATCGTTTGTGTATTCGGCCAACATTCGACCAAATTGATTCATAACCTTAAGGTTATTTTCTCAGTCATTCAAATACAATTAGGTTGAAATTAGCTTGAACATATATTACCTTGGTAACGAAACAGTTATTATTTTATTAGACACTGACAGTCACTGACTTGGCTATGGTAAATAGATCGGACAGACTCGACTATATTCGTTCGTGACAAGAGAGAAACGCTATTACTGTCTCTGTCATTCATTATGTTTTTCTCATCAACTGACTATAACTTGACATCTGACACATTGTCATTATGTGTCATAATGTCATTTAATTTTTAAAATTATAATACTTTTTTGCAGTTAAAAGAGGTCATTTTTGATCCGATCAAGTTTTTTTTTACGGATCACACAATTTTTTTAACTGTTTTTCTCTACTTACCGCTCCCACTCCAAGGCAATGTCGGTATATTAGCAGTCTGCGCGACTATAGACGAGGCTATCTTGTCTCCTAGCGCCCACATCGCCTTCTAAGTGTACTAACAACCTTCCTGCTAAAATTTTACCACTCGTACTACGAATACGTGTATTCGTACTAGAAGTACTCCTAGTCATACTAAGATTACGTGTACTCCAAATTTTACTAAAGTAGCTATAATATCGTCATTTTTGGTCCGATCAAGAATTTATTTACGGTTTACACAAATTTTTTTCACTGTTTTTTCTACTTACCGCTCCCTCTACAAGGCAATGTCGGTATATTAGCAGTCTGCGAGACTATAGATGAGGCTATCTTATCTCCTAGCGCCCACATAGCCTTCTAACTAAAGCATACTAACAACAAAATTTCACCACTCGTACTACGAACACGTGTATTCGTACTAGGAGTACTCCTAGACATACTAAGATTACGTGTACTCCGAATTTTACTAAAGTAGCTATAATATCGTCATTTTTTATCCGATCAAGATATTTTTTTTACGGATTACACAATTTTTTTCTACTAACCGCTCCCACTCCAAGGCAATGTCGGTATATTAGCAGTCTGCGCGACTATAGACGAGGCTATCTTATCTCCTAGCGCCCACATCGCCTTCTAAAGCGTACTAACAACCATCCTGCTAAAATTTCACCACTCGTACTACGAATACGTGTATTCGTACTACGAGTACGTGTATTCGTACTAGGAGTACTCCTAGACATACTAAGATTACGTGTACTCCGAATTTTACTAAAGTAGCTATAATATCGTCATTTTTGGTCTGATCAAGATATTTTTTTTACAGATTACAATTATTTTACTTTTTTTTCTACTTACCGCTCCCACTCCAAGGCAATGTCGGTATATTAGCAGTCTGCGCGACTATAGACGAGGCTATCTTGTCTCCTAGCGCCCACATCGCCTTCTAAGTGTACTAACAACCTTCCTGCTAAAATTTTACCACTCGTACTACGAATACGTGTATTCGTACTACGAGTACGTGTATTCGTACTAGGAGTACTCCTAGACATACTAAGATTACGTGTACTCCAAATTTTACTAAAGTAGCTATAATATCGTCATTTTTGGTCCGATCAAGATATTTTTTTACGGATTACACAATTTTTTTCTACTTACCGCTGCCACTCCAAGGCAATGACGGTATATTGGCAGTCTGCGCGACTATAGACGAGGCTATCTTGTCTTCTAGCGCCCACATAGCCTTCGAACTAACGCATACTAACAACAAAATTTCACCACTCGTACTACGAATACGTGTATTCGTACTAGGAGTACTCCTAGTCATACTAAGATTACGTGTACTCCAAATTTTACTAAAATAGCTATAACATCGTCATTTTTGGTCCGATCAAGGTATTTTTTTTACAGATTACAATTATTTTACTTTTTTTTCTACTTACCGCTCCCACTCCAAGGCAATGTCGGTATATTAGCAGTCTGCGCGACTATAGACGAGGCTATCTTATCTCCTAGCGCCCACATCGCCTTCTCCGGCGGGCCTATAAACACGACGCCAGCGCGGTGTAACAGTTCCGGTAGTTTAGGATTTTCTGACGCGTGACCCCAACCTGCCCAAACTGCCTGTGGAGAAAACAAGGGTTAAAAGAAGGATGCCCGTTTCTGACCTGTCAAAATGTTGATTTTATCATTGAGCTTGGGAACAGTATTTTTTTTAATATACAACATGTTACAAAAATACCCCTAATGCCGAATATGGTATATAGGGACCATCAAACTGATCAACTTTTACTATGGGACGAACTCTGAAATCGCGAAAAAAATATAACCGTTTCAAAAAAAAAATCGAAAATATCAAAATGTATGAAACAGCTGATTTTTTTTCGCGATTTCAGAGTTCGTCCCATAGTAAAAGTTGTTCAGTTTGATGGTCCCTATATACCATATTCGGCATTAGGGGTATTTTTGGAACACCTTGTAGGTATACATTTTAACTTAAGATATGACATTAAAAAAATTTCTATAGCCCTTCTACACTACATAGTTCACAATTTTTTTTTAAAGATTCGTAAAAATGACCACGCGCTATTGTTTTCATGACAGGCACAGAGCAAAAAAGCTATTGGACAGGTCAATGCTTGTATGGAAAAAGGTCATTGTTCTTTAATGATTAGGTATTCCGTGAGTTAATTGCTTAATCACGTGATATTTTTTTTAATCCCCCCCCCTTCGCCCTTTAATTGCGGAGGTTAAGCAACTTTCGCAAGGGTCGTTCATGGAATGGGTAACCAAAAATGTATTATCTCGAGCTCCTCAGTGCTTCGGAAGGCACGTCATTTGCAGTCGTTAATATCCACCAATCCGCATTGGGCCCGCCTGGTGGGATATGGCCCATCCTCCTTATCCTCAGCAGTGGGGACATTAAAAATGGTTGATGGTCAGTAAAGACACATAGGACATACCTGAACTTGAGTCCTAACAGCGATGTCCACAATAAGTTCGACATTAGCATAATTGTTGTTGTTTGATCCGCCCGGGACTGGTACATAATGGTCAGCCATCTTTATGTACTCTGCGTTGGCTTTTAAATCTTCGGGGGTCACCTGTAGGGTTAAAGTAAACAAAATACCTATTTAACCATACAATTATAGCATGCAAATATTAACAACTTAGATTTTAACCCTTAGACAATAGATATTCAATAGTTGTCTGGCCGCATATGGCCGCTCGGGCGTTGATGAATTAAGTAACATCACATAACATGTACTGTATGTAACATCACTACATATTATAAAACAAAGTCCCTCGCTGCGTCTGTCTGTGTGATCGCAGTAAACTCAAAAACTACTATGGCACTACCATGAGTTGATGCAAACTGTTTGTTACCGTAAACTATAGTTTTCTCTCTTTCACTCGCATTGACTGTGAGCAGTATATCCGATATTTTACGGTAGCGTAAACAGTTTGCATCAACTCATGGTAGGGCTACAGAACGGATTTTCAATTCAATTCAATTCATTTATAGTGGTGGCCAGATAATTAGAGACCCAGTAGATTTTCATACAAACGAGGTGACTTTGAAGCCTTGTTTCTTCACCAAAGATTGATCTAGCTGTGATCTGATGATGGCCATCCAAGGAGTGAATGGAGGAGATTCAGATCGCTATACACACCCAACTGATCTGATCAACATTCTAAGAGATATCAGGATATGTTTGAAAAAATTAGCATTTTGAAAACTCTGATCTTTATATCTCTTAGAATTCTGATCAGATCAGTTAGGTGTTACAAAAATACCCCTAATGCCGGATATGGTATATAGGGACCATCAAACTGAACAACTTTCACTATGAGACCAACTCTGAAATAGCGAAAAAAAAATCAGCTGTTCCATACAAAATTTAAAATCGAAAATATCAAAATGTATGAAACAGCTGATTTTTTTTTCGTGATTTCAGAATTGGTCCCATAGTAAAAGTTGTTCAGTTTGATGGTCCCTATCTACCATATTCGGCATTAGGGGTATTTTTGTAACACCTTTGTATTAAAATGAAGAAACAAATAACATTTTTATGCACAATGCTTTTATGCGGTTTTCACCAATTGATGGCACTCTACACGTTTTTTTTACATAATTACCAAGCCATTTTTCAATATTCAGTTCGGTTATTATTTCTTTGTTCCTTTTTCAGTCTACAGTAATTTTTGTGAAGTAGAATTCTACAGCAGTTCTTCACATTGGAAGCTCAAAAATCAATCTTTTCATCAGATCGTGAATTGATCTCGCCTTAAAGAGTCCGGCGAACGGTGAGCTTCCCATACAAACGTAATACCAAAATGATTTGCAATTTAAGCATAATTAACTCTTCTTGTGATGTTATTCGGATTAAGATAGTATTTGTCTAGTTTCTATTAAATAAAAGTTCCAAAATACTAACCCAATTCAAAATAAATGCCAATTATTATTTTTTCATACAAAACTGTACATCGCATTAATTTTTATTTGGTTTAGTATTTTGGGTTATTTATTTAATAGAAACCTAGACAAATACTGTCTTAATTCGAATAAAATCACAAGATGAGTTAATTATGCTCAAATTGCAAATCATTTTGGTATTACATTTGTATGGGAAGCTGAATTTAGCTTACCGTTCGCCGGGGCCTTAAATTTCAATTGTGTCATACCATAACGACGAATCGCACAGCTCGCTCGTTCTTGAACATCTCGTACGACCATCTTCTTATTGATCGCATACATTTCACAGCTCCGATACCGTTGTTCGCGATCAAAACCTGGAAAAGAGGCAATGTATCAGAAAATCTGGAAGAGTGTGAGTCTGGCTCATGTACCAAGAGATTCGTGTTATTGTTTTTTATCGATATTACGACAATATTACGACAATTTTCGGTTTTACTTCTAACTTATAACGTGACTACATCATCATTTTAAAAGAGGTTTGCTATGCTATTTTTATACAATACTAAATAATATATTAGAAAATATTCGACTCGCACCAGATCATATTTTCGGACGGGAATCGAACCCGCGAGCTTTGGTAGTCCGGTCCAATGCTCTTACCACTGAGCTACTGACAACATCAGTTTTTAACCTGATCAAACTTTAGCCGACGTTTTATAATAAGAAGGTTACTAGATAATAAAATATAGGCTTTGATTCGTTTGCTTAGATAATCACAAAAGCCATCGGTCATTTATGTATGAAGACTACTGGCATATATCTACCTGTCCGCCATTTTAAAAAAAGTCGGTTTTGGAGGCCTGTGCTAAAAGTGGTGTCAATCGATAGAATAAGTAATTACAAACAAAAAGTAATGAGTAAAAAAAGTCTCGTAAGTGATATACTTACTGAGATATTTGAGTTTAAAGTTGAAAAACAAAATCATATTCTGGATTTAGTGGTTATATCGTTGCAGATTGTTGTTAAGCTATTTTATGTATGTAGGAAGCGTCCATGGCTCAGCTGACGAAGGGTGCTCCAGTTATTCTATCGATTGATCTAAAAAAATACTCATTTTGTTTTTCAACTTCAAACTCAAATACCTCAGTAAGTATATCACTTACGAGATTTTTTTACTTATTACTTTTTGTTTGTAATGACTTATTCTATCGATTGGCACCACTTTTATCACAGGCCTCCAAACCCGACTTTTTTCAAAATGACGGACAGGTAGGTATGCCATAAGCACATGATGCTCTTTCTTTTGCGCCCAATACATATCGGCCGCGCGGTGTCAAATGTGACGTCACGTGTTTCCATAACATTTTTTTTGTAATTTACTTATGGATTCTAATAATCAACACTATTTTGTCACTGGAGCTTTTTTATTTTTTACCAACTTTGGAGTCTTAGAAATAAATAATAATAATAAATAAATAAATAAATATTTGACAACATCACATACATTGCTCCGATTCCAAAGTAAATAGCTAAAGCACTTGTGTTATGGAAATCGGAGACAACGGTGATATCACAAACACCCAGACCTGAGCCAATATAGAAAAGTTCGTTTTCTAAATTGACCCAACCGGGGATCGAACCCGGGACCTCAGAGATGGCGACACCTTGAAAACCGGTGTACAAAGCCACTCGACCAAGGAGGTCGTAGAAATCATAGTGAAATTCGACAAATGGAGCCAAAATTTCCCGTAGGGGTTTATGTTGCTGCCCTTTCTGCTCTATTATACCTTAAAAGTAGAATCCATTCTCAAGTCAAATACCCAATCAAGGATATTTTTAGAAACAGAACTCTACATCGTAACATATAAGTTACTAATTAGTACACAACAACGCAACACTCCTAATTATTTCCTAATGACGTCTATTGTTTATCTTGCACGAGAAATGATGCAAAGGTCATTGCTATATCTATCAAGTGGTTGTTTTCGCATCGATAATCATAACAGGCGTAGATATCCAAACTATATTCTTATCTCTTGAGAAAAGTGAGTAAACTGACCCAGCCGGGGATCGAAACCGGGACCCGAGAGATAAGCGACACTGTGAAAACAAATTAAAACCGGTGTGCAGGCCACTGACTCGACTACGGAGTCGTCCGGTTAGCTGACGCGTCTACGAAGTCGTCCGGTTAGCTGACGCGACTACGGAGTCGTCCGGTCAGCTGACACGACTACGGAGTCGTCCGGTCACATTTTTGGCTCTATAATACGATGCTTTTGCGCGATCAAGCCCATTGATTGGACAAAATTTGCGATGATTTCGCGACGCATTAACGTGACACCTGTAAGGGAAGACTACGTCCCGGGACATTTTACATAGTTGTTGAGAGATATGTTCCACAACATAGCCCCTATGTATTCGAGGCTTTAAACAGAAATGTATCAAAGAAAAAAAATAAGAGCGTGCATTCGTGGCGACTATTGCCATAAATACACAGTTCAACCAAATTGAATCAATTTCGAGCGAAGCGCATTCTAGTGAGCAATAACATTGAATGTTTCACTTGTATGAATTTATTACATTATTCAACTTGGTTCTTTCATTCAAATTGAAAGGCTAAACTGAACTGTGTATTTTCGGCATTCCTTATCCAACAACCTTAAGGTGATTGCACATTTGTCTGTCTTTCAGCAAAATACTCAAACGGGTCTTAAAGTTAAGGCCACCTTAAATTTGAAAAAGTTGTCAGGTTTGACAGAAACTCTATAAAACTGACAGTTTCCTTAAAGTTAAGGAGGCCTTAACTAAAGAGTTTAAGATAAGTAATATTAGAAAAAATACTAGAAAAAATCGACTCACCCGTAGCACCTCAGACGGGACTCGAACCCGCACCCTTGGGAATCCGGCCCAATGCACTGACCAATTATGCTACCGAGTCGCTAAAGATTTTAGCTGGGAAGCCTTTGAGTATTCGGCCATTATGTGTCAACATGTCACATGACATAGGTTTTCATAGAAATGTATGAACTAGAAGCACACTTGTCTTATAACTAGAGATCGGATAATCGGATGCATATTTACCTAAGTCAGTTGTTTGCTAACATATTAATTAAGGGCGGCCTCTTAAAATGTTTAAAATTCTTAAAATGTGTATTTTCCCATGAGGTTTAATAGGCCTTGTTATAACGTTATAAGATTGAGTCTGCTTCTTCAAAAATCACTGACAATAAAAGTAGGGAAATGCTAACGGATTACGTTTGTAACAGGCCAACTGGAATTTATGTCAAATCGAGTTTATTTATTACATTTCACAGCTTATACACAATCTCGGAATCCTTGGATTTTTCGGTACAAAAGTGCTTTCCGTAATACTCAACATCTGAACTTTAGGCACAGAATTAGTATAGTGCTGACGTACAGTACGGCCACACCCCGCCCCCCGCCGATCGTCATACCGCACCCCCCACAATCGGTAGTAACATCACAAGTTCATGCTCCGGGGCCGCGTCGCGCTCGAGTTGTTTGTACTAACATACGAGCTCAACAGATGTCAAGAGTCAACCCTACAAGGTTTACGCACACATTCGCAGCGTGTACAAACGTAATCTGTTTATGTTGTAGTTAAAACGTACTTTTTGTATGGAGTGTCCGGGGTGTGGTGTGCTTTAGATAAATATGCATCCGAATATGACGTCAATATAATTTACAGCGTGTTAACACGTATGTCAGACAAATCTGCCAGCCAGCACCATTATTTTATTTATTTTGCACCATGAGATCCAAATTTAAATGCTGACCTCATTTTTCAAATTTTGACAACTCTGTATGAAATAAACAGGGAGAAAAAAGCAGCCCTCGACGAGTTTCTTGCCAGTTCTTCTCGTTACAAGGTCTCCCGCTTAGGGCGCGCGATCCGATAGCGTAGCTTCTTTGACATTCACAAGTGCTTGTAACAGCTTAGACTGAATAAATCAGTTTTTAATTTTGAATTTTGAAACTGACCTTATTAATGGGCTTGGTACCCTGAAACCTTCTTACAAACTCTTCAGGTGTGGCGATGGTGAAGTCCTTCTCTTGAAATCTTTGGCTGTGGATCACAGTCCCTTGGGACATAGAAGGCCTGGAAAAAAAGAAACATTTAAATAACAACTACTTTCTATTCTAAAGTACCATACCTCTAAAACAAAAAAAAAACGGTTAAGAGCGAGTCGGACTCGCGCACCGAGGGTTCCGTAACATCATTCTGAAGAAGTTTTATTTTTCCTGTAATCTTTACATAAACTTCGTCGAGACCTATGCGGGCTAAAAAAAATGTTGTAGAATATGCAAGCAGCGCTCTTTCATATGATACCCCATATGCCCTAGTAGGCTCACTTCGCATTTTTAAGACCCCTTTCAGTCCCTGTTGCAAAAAATATATAAATATTTTTAATATAATTTCACCTCTCCCCACTGGAACTTAGCCTACCCTCTCGATCGCCTTGGGCAAATCTCACAACGATCAACAAGCTTATCAATTTGAGGCCTTTGTAAAAAACCACGGTAACAAATTAAATAAACAATACATATTTTTTATCACAAACAAGAAGCAATTAAAATGATAATAATCAATTAATAATATTAATTAGTAATACTTACTAAAGGTTTAAAATGTTTAATTATCTGATAAAAGTATGTCAGTGAACTCTGTTTTTTTCTGCATTTCCTAATAGATTGCGATTAGGTATGTGAGTAACTTTATCTGATAAGAATTTGTAATCAAACATACTGATATGTCGAGACTTTTATAGTATGAGAAATGCAGCAGTTGTTTTCAAGTGTGCGTGTCAAAATAATTAGCGGGCTGCACTTTGGAATGAGTTTAGAAATCTTGTTATTTTATACTTTTTTTGTAAAGACAGACTGTAGACAGTCTATTTGTTACTACCCAGTAAGTTTGTTTTTTCTTTTCCGAGTGTGGTAAGGTAATTAAAGCAGAATAAAGTTGGCAAGTGTCTAAGGAACTCATAAAATAAACAAAGTTGTTTACTTCATTGTTTTTTACAATGTATAAGTGATATGAGATCTAATTCTAAATAATATACTAGAAAAAATACGACTCGCACCAGATCATGTTCTCGGACGGGAACATATCTTTTTTAATTCTCGAAAACTCAAAAATTAAAAAAGTAATGAGATCTTTTTAAAACAATTATTTCAATTTTTGACTGAGCTAGTGTGAAGCGTCTCTTTTTCTTCTTTAGCATTTCTCAACAGATTCTCGTGAAAGTAAGTTCTTTGTAAGAAGGTTCGATAAAGCAATTTTTTTTAAAACTTTCATAACGGCTGAGATATGTAGAAAAATCATATTTCAGCCATTTCAAAAAATTACACAAACATCAGGCCCCTATTTCACAGACGTAACAGTTGTAAATGACAATGACAATTTGGTGTTCATGGCGTCAGCCGATTTGAAACGAGAAAACTTCTTACAGACACTGCAACATACATCAAATTATCAATAGCTAGGGCCCTAGTCTACAGCTCACAGAGCCACTACCTATTGTTTTAACAGGATTCCAATTTTATTTTAAGAAGACTCAGAAGCCCACTGGATTAGGTACAACTATAAAAATGGATATGGTGCTAAAAAGACTCCATTTTTACTTTTATTTCTATATCAATTGTTTATATTGTTTACCCCACCGGAGTCGGACCCTCGAACCTGCCTCTGCGCTTACAATACCTTATTAATGGATCTAAAGCAGTTAACGATAAGTCAACTCAGCAGTTGACTTATCGTTAACTGCTTTAGATCCTCTTCCTTTAGCTTGTCTGCTCCAAAGAGCTCCCAACGCAGGAAAGGAAGGCTTACAATAGTATCAATTATGCCCCTTTTTACATACATTTTTATGTAGGGGACACCAGCACACACCAGCTAGGTACTTATTGCCAAGCTAATGCTTGGATCGTAAATAAAGATTTTGTAATAGCGTTTTGCAACCAAAAGGAAGGCTTACAAAAGTATCAATGAATTAATAGAAACTAAAAGTGAAATTTTGTGGCATACTTAGCCAGATTCCTTGTGCTACGACTAAAAAGGGACACACTTTAAGAAAACGAAAAATTAAATTTAAAGATCTCGTTAATGTAATAAAGGTTGCGAAAAAGAAATCGTTGCAATTTTAAATAGTTTTTAACTAACCTGTATGGCCCTTCTGAATATAAGCCGCTCATTCCGCGATACATTTTATTAACACAATAAAAAAAACACAAACACTTTTCTCATCAAAAGAAACGAGTTTTGCTATATTATTGTTATTCCATAAAAATTGCGTATCTCCGCTATTTGTTTTCATTACATTTTTTTTATTTAGAGCAAACCGACCAACGAACGACTAGCGAGACTTTGACGTTTTGACGGGTCAGTTTTTTTAACTTTTGATTTTTTTGACGTAAAATGCAAAGAGTATGCGTAAATCTATCAAATCAATGCCACCGTCCGAATCGTACTTGTTTACTTCGCGTCCGCTTCGTTTCGAAACTTAATGCTCTAAGTTTCAAAAGAATGAATTTAATTATCAAAATTGAAAATCGTATCATATTCGTAAGAAATAGGTACACAAATACAATATTAACTAATTTAAATGCCGATATTAGAAATCATCGCAGTGATTCGAAATAAACAATGTTTTTTCTCTGCTACAGGTAACTATTATGATAGTAAAATGACGTCAATGTATTTGTCAATGCTAACATTGTAAAACGGAGGAATAATACGTATTTACGTATTATTACTTTGCGCTTAGGTACATAATAGAAGTGATAGATAGAAGTTTATAGCGACGATTCGGACTGTCAACCGAGAATATTGAATGATTTAGGTGCGTTTTATAGCACACGATAATAATATGACACGATGACGGAGACGTGATCACAGAATTAGTATAGTACTGACGACGTGATTTTAATGCATCACTATTTTTGCTATTTCATCAGAAAATATTTTCTATTTAGGTAGGTAGGTAGCTATTATTTAGCGAATGTGTCAATCGGTCGGTTCGGTACCTAATACTTTTTAAATCTTAGCAAAGAGTTTTTATGTCAGAAAAGAGGTCAGCATTTTACGAATAAAATTAACTTTGGGAGATAAAATATAATAAATAAACATTTAATTCTTTAATTTTATTAATTTTGACATAAATTACAACCATTTATCTGTAACAAAAACACAGAAATATTCATTTACTTTATTAGTAATACTGGCTGTTTATTTATGCCTTTGCCTTAAAAAAAGCGCTGATGCGCGCGCATCACTAATTGTGAACAAGTAAAAATTATTCCGCGCGATTTTTCTTTTCGCTGTATTGTTTTTATTTGAAAATGTCGTCAAGTACTGATGAATTTAATAATTCGACACCGCCAGAAGTCTCAGAGGCAGCGAAAAAGGCTACTCTTAGCCTCTTACCCGAAAAATATATAAGTCAAGCTCATTGTGGTGCTACTTCAATTCAATGCTAAAAAGCACTGTGGAAACAAAACATGGTATTGATATCAAGTCATACTCCAACTTGCTGGCATTTCTAAAAAGACGCCCAAGTGGCCATGTGGCAATCCCAACTGACAACGTAATAATCAATTTTACAAATTGTTCAAATTTTTATAACTGCTTTAACAAGTGCTAAACAATTTTTTCGTTTAAGAAAGTCCGAGTTTTATTCAAATATGTTATTTTATACGTGCCCTTTGATAATTACCGCACTTATATCATAATGTACTATTTTTTTTTGCGGGAGTAAGTTACATAATATTTCTCTTTTCACAACAATTAGTATTGTACGTTAATAACCGCAAAAGTTATAAAACTGTGTCGCAGCAATAACGCCCGTCTCCGATAATGACAGGGACAGCGTTCCAATAAATAAGTAACACAAACGCACTGTTTGATAGATAAAGGAATAAAGGATTCTGTTGTTAGTTAATTTTAATCGCATTGTAGTAGTAGCCTACGACGTTCAGTGAAGCTGTGAAATCGTTTCGTGTAAAGAGAGCTTGACATCATACGACATATCGTACGATGACGCTATTTCGCTCTAACGTATCACTTAACGCAAGTGTGAAAGAGATGCACTCTGTCAATTATTACTATAGATATAACTTACTATACTACAAGGTTAAAATTAAAATACCTACCTGAGTTTCTAAGTAAGTACCTACACAGTATACCTATACAGTAGGTATGTAAATTAACTATCGACAATCCTTTCCTTTTGGCTGTGTGTAGGTTGAGAATAAGCCAACGATTTCTGCATTTGTTTTCTTTTTTAATTAAAAAAATAATAATATTTGAGTAAGTATTTCACATTGAAAAACATTAACCTCTTTCGTAACCGTAAACACATACATCAACTTGTAAATAAACTAGGCAAGCATAACAAACTTCTTTACTGTTTTTCTTTTAAATCAAGGAGTTTGTATTCTTTTATACTTACCTAATGAATGACAGTTGATTTGCAGGTTGATGTTACTTCTTGTAGTCTTTGATTTTTATAAGATTGCGCCATGTGACATACTTATATTATTTAAGCTCGCTTACGTATGAAATGTTGCCCATTTGATTAATTAGGGGGGCTGGTCAAATAAATTCACACAATTTTTTTGCTAACTAGTCACAGGTGATTACACCTACGGCACAATGTTTTAAATTTCTATAAAAAAAAACACTTTTTACCATTCCTGGGAAGGGTCAGACCTGGGAAAATTATTAAGATTATTGTTTTTGTATTTTAAATGCTACTTTTATGCGTTAAAATTATAAACACATAAAGCAATCTACCTCCAACTTTATAGTAAGAACCCAGATGGGAATCGAACCCACGCGACTTTAGCACATCACAATCAAATCACTTTACCAGAAACAGGTAAGTAAATAGTGTTAATTATCTGTGGTATTAATAAATTATTGCTATTTTCAGGCGTTGCTGCTAAAAAATATTTGAAATAAAACACTTTTTACGGATTACAACGTGTAAATTATTAATTATGAACAACGTGTAAATATATTTTAGAATTATTTAGTTCGATTTTATTGTTTATTTTTATTTCCCGATGTTTCGACATCTTTCCAGGGGCCGTGGTCACGGTTTGTCTACGAATAATTCTAAAATAATACTTGAATTAATAATTTACACGTTGTAATCCGTAAAAAAGTGTTTTATTTCTATGAACAAGGTGAGTAGTGCGAGTTTTTAACCGACTTCAAAAAAGGAGGAGGTTCTATGTTCGACTGTTTATTTGTTTTTTTTTTATACTTATTCGGCAACGTAAACTTCATTTTGTATAGGATTGGTGGCCCGACATCTAGCGGAATACGCGATGAACTTCACCAACGCCATACAAAATTCTAACGCGCTAGCGATCGAGAGTGAGAGGTAAAAAACAAAGAAGTTATACCAGAAAATCCGTAAAAACTCGTGCGATGATGGTAAGCTTAATAATTGTTATTTTTCAGAATTATGAAAAAAATACTGGCCAGATCTCTGTAATTTTTTATGGGACCACACACGAACTATTTTCTTTCAAATAAAAAAAGAACTGAACCCGATTTAACATTTTCAAAAAATGGGACTAACTTGGGAACTAGAAAGGGGGCTAATTGTCTAATTTAAAAATCTATCGCAATCGCTTTCATTTGACAGTTGGATTCGACACATTGCTGCATTTCTTTGGTAAGTTTTTATTTGTGCTAAAAAGAAGCATCAATGTGTTTCATCCTGAAAGCGATTGCGATAGATTTAAAAATTAGACAATAGAAAGGCTGACAAAGTGACGTTTGAATCATGTCAATCGGTTCAGCCGTTTTTGAGTAATCGGTGGATATACATAAAAAAATAAATAAAAAAAAACAAATAAACAGACGAATATAGAACCTCCTCCTTTTTTGAAGTCAGTAAAAAACTCGCACTAAGCACTCCGTACACGCGGAAGTCGTGTAAAATACGAGTCATTCCCTTAAACTTACTGCAAAGTCTGGTTAAATGGCTTCAGCAACCTCCTGTTATCATGTACTATCTCTTCCTCTTCCTCCTTCTCCGGCCCATCTTCAGTCTGCAAAGTCATCTGGAACCTCTGCACCAACTCCGCTGGTATCACTTCCGTATCCTCGTCGTAAGATGGCGCCTCGCCATTGTCACCGATGACAAATCGTTTCGATGTTCTCCTTTTGGTCAACATATTTACGAGGCCCCAAAAAAAACTAATGGCGGAAAATTTTTTTTTGGAGTTAATTGCACATTGTCACTTACACTTTATTGTCACTATCACTTTAAGTGATACTTACACTATATTGTCACTAACACTTTATTATCACTAACACTTTAGTAAAAGAAATAGAATCTTAGTTGGCTGCAAATTAGAGACATATGATGTGTTTTATTTTTCTTAGCTTTTGTTATGATCGAAGGTTTTATAAAAAAAAAGTAACGGTGAAAATTTTCAGTGTCCAGACAACTAACATTTTTAAATACATTGTTATCTTTTTAATTTGAGATTTTAGCATTTACAATGCAATTTTTATACAACGTGTTACAAAAATACCCTTAATGCCGAATATGGTAGATAGGGACCATCAAACTGAACAACTTTTACTACGGGACCAACTTTGAAATCGCGAAAATAAAATCAGCTGTTTCATACAAAAATTAATTACGAAAATATCGAAATGCATAAAACAGCGAATTTTATTTTCGCGATTTCAGAGTTGGTCCCATAGTAAAAGTTGTTCAGTTTGATGGTCCCTATATACTATATTCGGCATTAGGGGTATTTTTGTAACATGTTGTATAATACTAAAAAATATACATACTAGAAAATATTTGACTCGTCACCAGTACCTACCCTTAGCATAAACAGCTATCGAAAAAAATAGCGCGGGTAAAACCAGTCAATAAAGTAATTTTGTATAGGAAATTTGTACAGCGCCATCTATCGCCGAAAAGCGAAATGAACTTTTCCATAAATAATTACTCTATCAAGTACTTTTACGCGCGTTTTTTCTCGATAGCTGTTCATGCTAAGGGTACAGATCATTTTCTCAGGCGGGAATCGAACCCGCGACCTTTGGAAGTCCGTATAGGACAGTCCGGACATTCTCTGGTCACAGTGGCATCGTGGAATTTTCTAGTACTTATATCCCACTCTTATGCTGCAAGCCAGCGTTATTTCATCAATGTAAGTAATTCGTACCCTTAGCATAGCACGAACATCTATCGAGAAAAAAACGCATGTAATTTGGAAAATTTCATTTCGCTCTTCGGCGGTAAATGGCGCTGTACAAATTTCCCATACAACTCTATCGAATATTTTTACGCGCGTTATTTTTATCGATAGCTACGGCGACGAGTCGAATTTTTTCTAGTATATTATTTAGTATCATCGTTATAAATCACTTCGGTTTTAAATATGTGTACAGATTTGACGGTTTAAAAATCGATGAGCGATAACTTAAAGAATCCGGTGAACAGTGAGCTTCCCATACAAACGTAATATCAAAATGACTTGCAATTTGAGCATAATTAACTCTTTTTGTAATGTTAATTCGGAATGCAGCATTTGTTTGCAAAATCGAAAATACAAACCCATTCAAAATAAATGCCAATTGCCTACATTTTTCTTACAAAACTGTAAATCGCATTAATTTTCATTTGGTTTGGTATTTTTGATTTTTGATTTATTAGAACCCTAGATAAATACTGTTTCAATCCAAATAATCACAAGAAGAGTTAATTTTGCTTAAATTGCAAATAATTTTGGTATTACGTTTGTATGGGAAGCTCACTGTTCGCCGGATCGATAGCGGAGATTAATGTTAATTGTCAAAATCACTTAACAAGCAATGTTAATTTTAAGTCGTAAAGCAACCCATATGTCTTACTAAATGCAGTTGCTGACGGTTTTTGTGTTGGCACCAAAGTTTTACATCAACATCACAGAAATAATAATAGTAGTGATGTACGCACGACAGCACGTCAGGTTATACAGTTAAACTGCGAAAACAGCTTTTACTACGTAGGGCATAAAGGCGGTCTCAAGGTCAACATGTATAGTCTGAGGTGCCGTCGTGTGTACAGAATGGCCACTACCACCCTCCCACCGATCGGCGGTACCTCCCCCGCCCCGGCGGTAACTAGGTTGATCTGTATCATTACTGAGGGCTGTCGATTCGACAGTTGCGAAGAGTACTTTTGTAATAAGACAGTTGATACAGACAGTATGATAAATACGTAAAAGATTTCATAACTAGTATAATAATACTACTACTAGACTACTACTACTACTTACTACTTTCACAAAGCTCCTTTGAATAGTTTTGATATTTTTTCTTTATTTTGTATTACTGATCCATTAAAGTGTAAGAACAAGCAATTTTTTTTTTTACTATTGTATAAGGTTTGAATCCTAGGGATGAGCGCTGTAGTCTGAGATACAGGTTCTTGGACCTAGTTCAGACACAGATGTTTAGAAATGTATAATTTGCCTATTTACCTGTAATGATTGTACTGTGCTTTGTAATTTGTAATGGAAGTAAATAAATATTAAATATTAAAAAATATATTAAAAATAGTATAAAAATAGTGACGTACAGAATGGCCACTACCCTCCCACCGATCGGCGGTACCTCTCCCGCCCCGCACTAGGTTGATCTGTTTTTTTCTTTTGTGGTAAGACCGCCAGTGTTTACGATGGTGGATATAACTTGTCAGTACCTATCGAATTATTGAGTTAATAAAGTTCTTGCTGTCTACAATTTTCGATCTTTATTGCACCTTAATGTTTACATAGATAAATCACTCTTATACAAACGTCAGTTGCCACTTTATTTACATTTACCCATTAGGTATCTATTATAAAACTCTTAAGACGTCTTTTATGTAAACTTGGCGATGTTATGTCGAAGGTCAAATTTAAATGTTTGCTTTACACGTATATGTATCCGTATTTGCCTGTTTTTGCAACGAAACTGACAAAAAGTATGTTCGTATTTGTTGTATTAATTACTGAGTACGTCAGAATCGTAAAAGTTATCAGAATCGTAAATTTTCCAGAACATATTATTGGTTATAATTGATATTTTTCAGGATTATGAAAAAACTACTAGCCTGAGATCTCTGTAATTTTTTATGGGACCACACACGAACTATTTTCTTTCAAATAAAAAAGTAATAATTGAAATCGGTTAACAACTGGTGAAGTTATGTTAAAACATACCTACATAAAAAATCGTCGACTTGATAACCTGCTCCTTTTTTTTGAAATCGGTTAAAAATAAAGGAGCTCTATGGTGCAGTAGACTTAGCGCATTTCGGCCAAAGAATGGGTGGTCAAAAATAATGTTACCCGGGGGCTGATTACGTAACTCTGTTGCTAACAATTCTCGATTGAAATCGATTGAAACTGCAGTTACATTGCTGATTTAAGTAAGATAGTTGTCACATTGGTTCACTAAAGCAGCAATGTAACTGCGATTTCTGTCAGAGTTGATTGCAACAAAGTTACATAATCAGGGGGCTGTCCCAGCTGCACACCCTAGAAAGCTGACAAGCTAGAAAATATTGTTAGAGCAATCTAGGGTACCTACTACAAAGCTTCTTCGGAGTGCACTGCAGAGAGATATAATTCATGATTTCGTCTTTATTTAAGCACTATGATTTTTTCCAATGGCAGCGCTAGTTTGCAGACTAAGCTTTTGACGACCTCCGCGCGTGGTAGAGTAGTTCGCACGCCGGTTTTCAAGGTGTCGCCATCTCTGAGGTCCCAGGTTCGATCCCCGGCTGGGTCAATTTTAAAAACGATCTTTTCTATATTGGCTCAGGTCTGGGTGTTTATGTTACCACCATTGTCTCGGATTTCCATAACACAAGTGCACTACTTACTTTGGAATCGGAATAATGTATGTGATGTTGTCAAATATTTATTTATTTATAAGCGCCCTTAAGTTGAGAGGAAACACCGAGTTGACAAAATCAACTTTTCGTACTCCCCTGTTTCAAAAACAAAGAAAGGATTTGGCTGTATTCCTATGTTTTGCTTTTTTATACAACATGTTACAAAAATACCCCTAATGCCGAATATGGTATATAGGGACCATCAAACTGAACAACTTTTACTATGGGACCAACTCTGAAATCGCGAAAAAAACAGCTGTTTCATACAAAAATTAACTCGAAAATATCAAATTGTATGAAACAGCTGATTTTTTTTTTTGCGATTTCCAAGTTGGTCCCATATTCCAAAGTAAGTAGCTAAAGCACTTGTGATATGGAAATCAGAGACAACGGTGGTATCACAAACACCCAGACCTGAGTCAATATAGAAAAGTTCGTTTTTCTAAATTGACCCATCCGGGGATCGAACCCGGGACCTCAGAGATGGCGACACCTTGAAAACCGGTGTACAAAGTCACTCGACCACGGAGGTCGTAGACCAAGTTCCGTATATTAATATTTGTTTTTATATTTTGTTAACCTTATGCCCTTTCTGCAATATGAGATTAATTATTTATATTGATTTTAAGGTTATTTTCGTGACTTAACATTACGTAAAAATATCTTACCCTGTGGCATTAGTGACAATATCCTAAACTCGAAACTTCGAAACCGACTTAAAAAAGGAGGCTTTAAGAATAAAAAAAGAAGTTGTCATCCAGCCCCACCCGACTTCAATAGACGTGTTATTTATTAAAAGTGATAGGAATGCGTATCTAATGGTTTGAATATTATTGTCTGCGTTTTGGAGCCAGGTATTTATTTCAAAGCTGTTTTTGTTTTTATTTTTAGGTTTTTGAAACAGACTATTCTTTTTTTAATTTGAGATTTTTATACGGCACTAAATAATATACTTAATAGAAAAATACGACTTCTCAAATTAGATACAAATTCTCAGACGGACCCGACTCGGTAGCTCAGTTGTACTACCGGACTTCCAAAGGTCGCGGTTCCCTTCCGAAACGAGCCAGATTCTTTTTAAAGGATTAAAAAAAAAATCCAACGAAATTTCTTTTAAAAAGATTTACTTATAAATAAAACTATGTTAGGTATTTATTTATTGTAACTTTTTTGAACAGGCACAGCCGAGAATTAAATATTACGTTTCAATTATTAATAATTATTATATGATATGCATGTTCACGATATTTCAGGAAACGTAATTTTAATATTAAAATATGACCATGAATTATTATCACCTGCTTATATTATTTCCATAACTTAACGAAAGATGTATTTAAATAATAGGCGGAAAATTTTACATCTCTACGCAATAACAATTTAAAATACCTATAGTTAAGAATATTATTATTGACTGAAAAAATCTTTAAGCGTTTTTAATTATAAGTTACATTGAACAGAGCAAACCCATTAACTATAAAAAAAAATAAAAAAATATTAGTATGGCTGTATAAACAGATATGCCTTTGTCAACAAAATGGAGAAAATCATTAACCCAATTACAATGGCAAACTAATCATAATCAGTTGCAAGTTGCATCTTAATCGATGACATTACACCTTTACGTAATAGAAAACAAACAACACTTTAATGGCTATCATTGTTAACAATATTGTTTTCATTGCATTAGAAAATATATTGTAAAATGCTATTAAGATTTTAGGTAAGTATAAGTAATGGCAAAAACACGGTGACTTTGTAACGTTAAAAAAATAAAAGGTTTTATAAACTTTTTGGTGCCAAAACACAAACCGCGCCGAAAATTGGACAGTATTTTTTTTTATTACAACACTTTAAACACAGAGTTAACACACCACTGTATCACCGAATCCAAAAAGTTTTTACGTCTTTTTAAACGAAATTAAAACAACAATGAGGCAAACGCGTGCTCTGACCACGGAGGTTGGTAACCTACTAGATTGTTTTGCATTTGCCGCCAAAACAAGTTTATGCCGCGCACGTCACCAGAATTAAAATGGTAGGTTTAGTGACATTTTTGATTTTCCATATTTTAGTTGTGTTGCGTAATACTTACGCACAATTTTAATGGTTGGTCGTTAAGTGATCAGTAAGCAATAAGATGTCTAGATTTAGCTACGGTAATATTCTATTGTTCCTTGATTTATTAATAAAAACATTTACAAGATTGTATTAAGTAACTTTACTTATAGGAACTTACTTACTTATACTTATAGGTAAGTAATTAAATAAGTAAGTAAGTATCTAGCCGGAATTACATTACGAAATTAGTGGCATGAAATTAATTTCGTGACATTAGTTTTACCAACAGTTTCACGTGAAATTTAATATTTTCGTAATGCGTGCATTAATTTCATGAATGCAAATTAGTTTCGTGCCCTGCGCGATTTTTTAAGTGAAATTAGTGTCATGCAACTAATTTCATAGTATAGAATAGACGCGACGTGAAACTAGTGTCGCGAAAGTGCCTAGGCTGTGCGGACGTGTGTATTTTTGTCATCGCGCGCGCTTCAAGCGTTGAAAATGGCGGCGTTGAAAAGTTTATATAGAATCATCTCTTTAGCTACATTGAATATTGAAAAATATAGCTTTGATGCTGTCGGGGCCATGGTAACTGCGATACTGAGGATTTCACGGCACTAATTATTTCACGAAACTACTTTCGCTTATATCGAAACTACTTTCGTGGAACCAAGTTCAACATGCAGGACACTAATTTCGAAATGTAAATTCGGCTTAAAAGTTTTCATAAGTTTCGCGGTTTCGTAGCAGTTTTAAAGCCAGCGTAGTTTGATTATTTATTTGTTCTAAAAGAGACCAAAATTATGTACTAATGTACCTATTCTGTGCCAAAATATAAAAAAATGGGTACTTAAACATTTTTATTTTTTCCGGACTGATGTTAAAAATTACTTTTTAATTAAGAGTCATTGATATGTTATGACAAATCATTGTTTTTTAATCTTTACATTATTACCTAATCGCATCTTCTGAATCAAATTATTAAACGTTAACCAGGTACTTAACTAATTCTTAATTAATTTAAGAGTTAATTTTAAAACTTAATTGAAAATCACCGTAAGTACATACAGTTTTCTGGAATTTTCCATTGACATCTTTGGCGAAACAATACGGAGAAGAAAATTGTTAAGTACCTACGTACTTTTCTTAGGCACTTATTTTTTTATTATTTCACTATAAAAGGAAACAAAATCTGTAAACTCAAAACACTGCACGTAAAAAGTTATAAAAGCCATTATCCACTTACTTCATTTTAGTAAAATAAAGTTTTTTTTAAATCTTAAAACACAAGCGTTGACACCGTGTTATTGTTCTGAAACTGAACCAAAAAAAAAACAAAAAAATGTTGACCTTGTGGTGATGTCGTATTCATAGCCGGGTCATACTTCAGCGTCTTTTCAATTGTATACAAGGCCAGGGGCCGTACCGGCTAACGCAAAGTCTGCCGGGCTTCAAATTAAAACAGAGAAATCGAGGCCCAATCGGGCCAAAATGGCGAACCTCAATTCATGATGTCACACGAACATCGATATCTTCTAAATAACTTCGGCGAATAGTACAATATGAAACTCCTTACTTCGATTTATCTGTTTTAAGTTGAAGTTCGGCAGACCCGCCGAAGTTCGAAAAGTTAGCCGGTACGGCCCCAGGGAGTGAAACTAATCGCATAACTGCTCAAAAGAAAATAGGGGCCACCATTATGATTCCACAAAAGAGTTAAGTTCTGCCCTTTTAGCATGACCACCGAAACACGATAACTGTCAAAAGACAATGGATTTTGACAGTAGAGTGTCGATAAAACGCTACATCACGCGATATTATCGTGTGTCGGTCATGCTAGGGGGCTGAATGATATTTTTCTGATAAATTCAATCTGATTTTATTTGAATTTGATATTGTTCGAAAGTTGTAACAATCAACTTACCGACTTTACAGTCGAATTCACTGTATAATTTCTCCTATTCGCCGGAACGGTATTTTTTCACATTTTACATCAAAAATCGAAAATGATGAGGCCTAAACATTTTTTTTTTAAATGTGCAAGCAGCGCTCTTTCATATGATACCCCATATGCCCTAGCAGCCTCACTTCGAATTTTTAAGACCCCTTTCAGTCCTTGTCGCAAAAAATAATATTTCTCTCTTATCTGCAAAATAGTTGGGCAAACGTCATCTTCCAAATTTCAAGTTGATAGCATTAGTAGTTCTCGAGATATCCAGCTACGACAGACAGACTGAGTCGCACCATAAGGGTTCTTTTTTACCATTTTGGAACGGAACCTTAAGAATAATTATTTTATACTTATTATGATATTAGTGGCTCTGTAGAGCTGTAAACCTCGCGTATGTAACATTTTTAGAAATGGCTGAAATATTATTTTTCCCCATACGTCCGCCATGATGAAAATTTTCGGAAAACTGAATCGACAAAAAGAAATCATTATAACACTTGCTCACAAAATGTCACGTGAATCGGTTGAGAAATGCCACCTGTGGCCCTACCATGAGTTGGTGCAAACTGTTTACGCTACCGTAAACTATCGGATATACTGCTCACAGTCAATGCGAATGAAAGAGAGAAAACGATAGTTTACGGTAACGTAAACAGTTTGCATCAACTCATGGTAGGGCCACTGTAGAGAAGAACAGACGGACAGACGGACAGTCGGAAATGTGCGGCGCAAGTGTCGCTATGCAGTCGCGACACCTCTCCGTTCACTTCAAATTGAGCCTTTTAATCATTACATTACCATTCAATTTGGAGTGTAGCGTAACGTGCAGTTGCAGTTTGCTCGCTGCGCACTAGGACCTTTATTGACATATTATCCAGGACTGGACAGGGGCCCTACTGGCTAACTTTTCGAACTTCGGCGGGTCTGCCGAGCTTCAGCTTAAAACAGATAAATCGAAGTAAAAAGTTTCGCATTGTACTATTCGCCGAAGGTATTTAGAAGATTTCGATGTTCGTGTGACATCAGGAATTGAGGTTCGCCATTATGGTCCGATTGGGGCTCGATTTGTCTGTTTTAATTTGAAGCCCGGCAGAATTTCCGAAATTCGATGCGTTACCTAGTACAGCCCCAGTTCAGGTCCAGGACAGGTATGGTAGGGCATGGCTGGGAGAAATCCCTTGGGATGGCAAAAGTAGTTTCTGCATCAACTCACTGCCTTGGTCGCGGAAGTAATAATAAATAATAATAATAATAAATGTTTGGACAATTTCCCACAGCGCCATCTTGCCCCAAACTAAGCAAAGCTTGTAATATGGGTGCTAGATAACTTATATACTACTTATATACTTTTTAAATATACAAGGTGTTACAAAAGTACCCCTAATGCCGAATATGGTATATAGGGACTATCAAACTGAACAACTTTTACTATGGGACCAACTTTGAAATCGCGAAAAAAAATCAGCTGTTTCATACAAAAATTAATACCATATTCGGCATTAGGGGTACTTTTGTAACACCTTGTATACTTAATATACATAGTAACGCCCAGACCCGTCACAGAAATTAAAATTCATCATTTCAATTTCTGCCCGGCCGGGAATCGAACCCGGGACCTTTTGCGTAGTAGACCGGCATGTTGACCACTGCACCACTCAGGTCGTCCCCTAATGCGAAAGCGATTCCCGTAGCCTTGGCACATAGTGGGCAGAGTGCACAGCGGGTGTTTTTTTAGTGGGTAGGCCCCTTCTGGCCCTCCATTGAGCCCGCAGGGGCTGAGTGGGGGATCGGCTAGGCGGAAAGCGGTGTTGCCGGCGTTGAGTCTCTGGCGGCTTCCGTGGGAGAGTCCCACATATCTGCCGTCGCTCTCCCAAGCAACGGAGTATGCATGCATAAGTACGCAAGTCTTCATCCGTTAAAAAAAAAAGGTATGGTAGGGAATAGGGATCTATGACATTTTGTCCAAACATCATCCCCGCACGGCCCGGAGCGCGCGGCGCGCTTTGCACGCTTTGCAAGCTTCCACACAAGTACACACGACGGCACCTCAGACTATACATGTTGACCTTGACACCGCCTTTATGCCCTACGTAATAAAAGCTGTTTTCGCAGTTTAACTGTATAACCTGACGTGCTGTCTTGCGTAAAAATATTGACATCTTTCGAAAAACCACCCACTTGTGTAGAATTAAAAAAAGTGCGAATCATATTCGCGCACGAAGGGTACCGTAAAAATTACGTTTGTTGTATGGGAGCCCATTTGTTTTTAAGGCAAATATACTACATGTTACAAAAATACCCCTAATGCCGAATATGGTATATAGAACAACTTTTACTATGGGACCAACTCTGAAATCGCGAAAAAAATATCAGCTGTTCATATACAAAAATTGAAATCGAAAATACCAAAATGTATGAAACAGCTGAATTTTTTTTTCGTTTTTTGAGAGTTGGTCCCATAGTAAAAGTTGTTCAGTTTGATGGTCCCTATATACCAAATTCGGCATTAGGGTTATTTTTGTAACACGTTGTATAACTAAATATTCTGTGAATATTTCAAGCGTCTACCTGTTGCCGTTATGAATATCGAGCAAAAACGTTTGTTGTATGGGAGCTCCCTTAAATATTTATTTCTTTCTATTTTTATTATTTGTTGTTATAGTGGCAACAGAAATACATCATCTGTGAAAATTTAAACTGTCTAACTATCACGGTTCATGAGATACAGCCTGGTGACAGACGGACAGACGAACAGCGGAGTCTTAGTAATAGGTTTTACCCTTTGCGTACGGAACCCTAAAAATGGACTTAAGTACTTTTACATCTAGGCCTTCCATTTAGAATAACCTAGATGTTTGGTGTGGTGTAATTCAAAACGCCAAAAATATATGATTCAAAAACAGGTTCTTAGTATTTGTTTACATCAAAGGAGTTTTCGAAGGTCACACCAAACTTGTCAGTGTAATAATGACCTCACTGTTACCAGTTTTTGATTCAAGATTTTGACTGGGTTACAAAATATTCAAGAGATATAAGTGGACAGTGTGCCACCATGTTTGCGCCGCGCCGGTTGCAGACCAAGAGCTAAGCTAAGTTTTTAGATTAGTTCGCATAGCTGAGGCAGTTTTTCTGACCATAGACAATCACGGCGTTTCGAAATGTCTATTTCATATACCCAATATCTCTTTTATTCTATTCGAATAATCGAAAAGTCAAACATTTGCCCTCTGCGCAACGTCTCGTCTCGCGCGATGTTCTGAGTTGCCAATAAGTGTGAACTGTTTTGAAAGTAGGCTAGGTAGGTTGTAACAGCCTAGACTGAATAATGACCTTAAATTATTAATTAAGCTTGAGCTAATTAAATAATGTTTTTTATTTATGAATCTATGTTAATTGTAACATGTATTGAATGTAATGTCTGGAAACGTATACATTTTGTAAATATCGTTCCTTCTGATAGAGTTGATAAGTTTTTTGCGCCCATTTTTCTTGTCAGCTAAAAGACTTCATAATGGTTGGTAGGGTAAAAGAATTGACGATTTAAAAATGCTTATTATGTGAGCTTATTTGAATAAATATTTTTTAATTTCAATTTCAAAAGGGTTTATAGTTTATAGGTACTATTAGCTGCTGAAAATATGTCGTAGGGCCTACTTCCTACTTATAACTAACAACAGCTGTCAAGATATGGCTATACCAACCGTAGAATGGCCGAATCACGAGAGATGTACGCGAAACTCCGCGCACAATGCTTGACTCAAATTCTTTTTCTCTCTGTTCCACGTACCTGAAAAAAGACGGACGTAATATCACTCTAAAAGAAGTGAATCATGCAAGGTCCTACAATTTCGTATAATAACCTACACTCACACAAATACACCGGTCTTTTCTTTCCAGGTGTATTTGTGTGAGTGTAGGTCATATACAACAAATGAAATTGTAGGACCTTGCATGCTTCACTTCTTTTTAGTGTGGTATTACGTCAGTCTTTTTTTCAGGTCCGTGTTCTGTTCCTTATGTCCCTGTATCATTTCTCCCCATTCAGGGGCATGGTGAAATCTACTGGTTTTCGCTTCAGCGCTCCCTGAGGGTGTGCCATAAGTGCGCAAACTCTCGCAGCCGTCTGAAGTTCACCTCAGAGGAGACGAGATCCGTGTGCCAAGCTGGGCCGTAGGTCGTCATCTGACCCGTCTAACAGTCTGTTACGGATGCTGTCATACAGCCAAGGCCGTCTTTAACCTATTTGAGGCCCTGGGCACATTAAGATAAGGGGGCCCCTATGATTTTGACTTAAATTTATCTAAACATGCCGAAATCAGATCAGAAAGCCTGATATTCGGGAAGGATAGCTATGCGCATGAAATAGCTAGTAAGCAAGTAGTATTTGTAGTCAGTAATTATTGTTTAAGTTTTCGAAATAAGTACCTAAACATGTTTTATATGGCAGTAACTAGGGATCCCCTATCGATCGCGGGGCCCTGGGCACGTGCCCAGAGTGCCCAGTGGGAAAGATGGGCCTGCATACAGCGGGGCAATGCCACAGCACGTGGTCCCTATTCTCATCCTCCTGGACACACTGATACTCTCCCAGCACAGTTTTAAGTCTGATAAACGCTTCCGAAAGCAGCCGTATCCTGCAAGTACCCACGAGGTGGCGTATTGGGACCCATCTCATTCCCAAATGCGCCGACACATCAGAGATAAACTGGTAAAGCTCCCTCTGGGTGCCTTTGCTCACCGTGTCTAAATATTCTCTAGCTAGATAGACAAGTCGAAGGTCCGAATGCATCGAAAAAAATAACACTCGACAAACAACAAAAAACACACATTGTAAGTAGTGTATCGCTACCATAACTTTCTGGACGATCTCAAGAACTTTATAATCATATTGACGCTATAATGCTAAAAACTGACACCAACCTTAAAAAGTTGGCCTGTTTGGTTTCGTACGTCAAAAGCGAAACACTCTATTAACTTATAATGGGCAACAGCGTCACTTAACCACTCCTAAGACCTTGTCCAGAGCTACGCGCGTATTAGACGCGTTTCGCTATACAATGTTCGCTTAGGACCAGCGACGTCAGCTACGTGTGCAATATTAACAGCAGTGTAACTAAAATCTCGTGTCAAATCGCGGCGAATATGCTCTTTGTGGACAACGTCTAAAGGTTAAAATCACTTGCACGCCGCGCCGTCACAACATACGTTTAGTTCGTACAGGGGCGATACGCGCGCACACGAATTTTGTTGCTGATTAAGCGTCGCTATTGCCCATGGTACACAACGTGTTACAAAAATACCCCTAATGCCGAATATGGTGGATAGGGACCATCAAACTGAACAATTTTTACTAGGGGACCAACTCTAAAATCGCGAAAAAAAAATCAGCTGTTTCATACAATTTGATATTTTCGTAATTAATTTTTGTATGAAACAGCTGTTTTTTTTTTCGCGATGTCAAAATTCAGTTTGATGGTCCCTATACACCATATTAGGCATTAGGGGTACTTTTGTAACACGTTGTATAGAAATTATATACATACATACACACCAAATACCGAGTTTAGAAAAGTGTTGACATTGACCTTCTCACATCACGGGCATAAGCCCTCCAATAAATGTGCATGAGCTTATTTCTTAAAAGAAAACTTACTGGGAGCCCTTCTGATAACATACGTCGTTTCCCATTCAGAAGATAACATACGTCATTATTTTTATGCTAAGAAAAGAACGAGTTTTTTGTGGTAAGAAATTTGTTAATGACTGTTATATTTCAGCGGGTACAACAACAGATATTTTAATGAACAATTTTTTAGCAACTATGCACCAAGCACTAAATGACGTGGTTCGTAAGTAATCACTGGCGGACTAAGGGGGATGCGACGGGGGCGGTCTGCCCCGGGCCCCACACCTATGGGCCCCCCAGTTAGGCATAGAAAAAAATTTAGATTATTTTGTCCATCGAAAGAAAAGCAACGTCGGTTTTGGATTTCGATGACGTAATTAATAAATTTAGTGTATTAAAAACTAGAAAACAATAATTAAAATTATTATAATTTGTTTGCACTCGTTGTAACGCTGTTAACGTTGTAAAAATATTCATTAAAATTTGAGTTAGCATCTGCATTGTGTTTAATTCAGTTAATATTTCAAATCTGGAAGGCGCCAGGGGGCCCAAAATTAAAGATCGCCCCGGGCCTCAAAAAGTCTTAGTCCGCCAGCTAAGTATCATTTTGTTTGTATCCTTAATCGGATACAAAGATAAATTCCATGACGTGCGAGATGCGTCAGTGTTCCTGAAGCACGAAAAAAAAAATTACAAAAAAACCGTTGACTTGATAACGAATTTGAAGTCGGTTAAAAAACAGGCTTGGTGGTAAAGGGGTTATGTTCTTAAAACTATTCCCATAAAAGACTTGTGTATTTTTGCCTTTAGAAATTTCGCCGTTTTAGTGTCCTCAATGCTAGGGTAATTGGCCTTTATGGAATAATCCGACCCGAGGGACGGGACCAACGCGGATTGGTGTTAACGAATGAAGCTTTACGAGGCTAAAGACATACCCAAATAGAGAAGCATCATCAAAGAAAAAATAACTTTACATCGAGGGAATTAGACAGATGGCAGAAAACAGAACTGCCTAGCTCTTGGATTCATTTGCTAAAAACAGCGATAATCACCAGTTTAATACAAGAAATAAAGATAAACTTGCCGTTCCAATATAGGGTTGTAACAACTAGAGGTTCATTTATGGGGAAAGGCATAGCCTTTTTTAATAAAGTTCCAGAACAAGTGATTGATCTTAATTTGCATAAATTTAGAAATCATGTTAAAAATACACTTTTGGGTAAAGGTTATTTATAAAGTAGACGATTATCTAAAAGACCGAAATGTGTGAAAATTTTGTAACATGTAATACATAAGTATTTAGTTGTTATAACCCTGTTAATACTGTATTTGGTATCGATATATTTAAGTTTGTTATTACGCCTGTTCTTCTTGTCAATTAAAAAAGTTTAGAACGGGTGGTAAGAAAATATAAATGATTTAAAAGTGCTTAATTATCAAGTTTATTTGAATAAAGAAACTTTGACTATTGACTATAGCGAGTGGCTAAAAGTGGCTTCCTACAATTTTAATAGAATAGAAAGTATGTAATTGACTTAAGATGTCGCTGACCACACAATCACGACGTTTTGAAATGTCAATTTCATACACCTAATCACAGAATAGATTAAGTCCTTTGTCACTTTTCTGTTTTATTGGAATAATCGAAAAGCCAAGCGCTTTCCGCTTGTCTAGGCCCTATGGCAAGTTTACATGCACCAATTCACCTCTTGTGGCCACGGACCTCAACCATGGACATACAGCTTGACCATAAAGAGTTGACAAAAAATTAGGGCTCCACTTTCTATGCAAGCACGTCAAAATCACGAATAACTTTGCAACACTGACTATCAAGGGAACCGCCAAAACATAAAACGAAGAAGAAGAATAATAAATAAATATTTGACAACATCACATACATTGCTCCGATTCCAAAGTAAGTAGCTAAAGCACTCGTGTTTTGGAAATCAGAGACAACGGTGGTATCACAAACACCCAGACCTGAGCCAATATAGAAAAGTTCGTTTTCTAAATTGACTCAACCGGGAATTGAACCCGGGACCTCAGAGATGTCGACACCTTGAAACTCGGTGTACAAAGCCACTCGACCACAGAGGTCGTCGGAAGAAGAACACTGACTATATTTTGTACTGACAAATTTTAGAACCATTTTATTTAATTTCTACTATTTCTGGCCAAGCTGTACGATGGGAAAGAAAGCCGTTAAAAACACCGACTATTCTGCTTCTAATCTCAATTAACTCTCTCCTTTCAGCTAACGTCAGCTGCAAGGCTACCATCACGGGTTTCGTAAGGTTATTTATAAAATTGCTCGAGGGATTGCTATCAACGTGGCAGAGGATGGGACACATTATTATTATTTGGAAGGGGGGACGCCCGCGAAGCCGGACGAGTCATCAGTTGGAACCATTTTACCCAGTTCCCCAAGTCATGGAACAAAGCGAGAATAATCGATGGCCGTTGGGGTGGAAATTTTCTGGAATGGCGATCGCGCACTGAACGATGCTTCGCAGGTTGGCCTTTGCAAGGTGAACCCAAGATCTAGTGAAGGTAACAAGAAGCCTCTGGATGCGTGCAGCGCAGGACAGACCGTTGTGGAGTTCGTTGGGGAAGGCCTATTGAATAACCCAGCTGTGGGTCTCGTACAGCTGATATGATGATCAATTGTCTTACCTCAATTTGCTCCTCCTCTCAGCTAACGCTAACTGCTGGGCTACTGTCAGTGGTCTTCGGATGTTGGGACTGGGTGCGTTGGGGAAGGTGTCCCGACCTTCGTGGGCGGGCTCGTCCATGCCAGGGTCTGGGTCTTCATCGCCCACTTCGAAGGTTACCCCGCTCTGGAAGATAAATAGAAGGGAGAGAATTTTTAAGGCCCGTTTTGTAAGCAGGTAAATGCTAAAAATATTTATTGTATTTCCACGTTGCTTTAATTATACCGAATTAGGATTTAATTTATTTTTATTTTTAAAAGCGCTTGAGTATTTATTACAAAGCATAAGTATCGATTAAATTGAAGCGCTCATGGCGGAGCTTGACAGAATGATCGTACTCGATCACGTTTGTTAAGCAACGCTCGGACCGGCCAGGTGTCGGATGGGTGACCGTGGCATTACAACTGAGCGCTTCCGTGCTTCGGAGGGCACGTTTAACAGTCGGTCCCGGCTGTTGTCATCTGGTAACAGTCGAGAGTTATCAAGCTATCTGTAACACCTCTAACTTAGAGGTGTTACAGATGGCTTGATAAACTCGAACACCAGAGGTGGCCACTAATCCTCATACGATAAGAAAAAGGATTTAACTGTGCACACAGTACCAAGCCTGGGACGTGATCGGGCGGATCCTTCATGCGGATAGATACTTTACTGGGATCTTTGCATTTTCTTAGGCTGGATTTATCTCGGACGATCCGTACGGACAACAATTTGAAAATATTGTAGGAGTGATGGTATGGATACTATGGATGGGGATAGGTAGCCACTGATAGGATGGCCAAAGGGAAGATCTTCCTCCGGGCTACGTGGTATTAGCCCGGGGACCGCGGTCCAACCAATGATGGTTGGAAGTTGTATATATGTTATATATGTTCATTCCTACAATATAAAGGCAGTACGGCCCGTCTGCACGATTGGATTTTTAGGGTCCGTGGGAACGGGAAGAGTGACCTGTTCTGTTTGAAAGGGATAGCTAAAATAAATCCCTAAACCTATAAAACACGTGTAAATCGGAATAATAAATGTAATGGCTTCTGCCCAACAAATGGGAATTTAAATTATTTACGGAAGACCAGGCGTCGTGGCATTTTAGAATGCTGCGACATCATGCTGAATGAATCTATTTTCGGTGCTTATTCTTCCTTTTCATGAAACCCCGAGCGGTTACAATGAAACAATGAAACGAGACAAAATATCTCATTTTCCTAGGGAAGATAAATAATAATAATAAATAAATATTTGACAACATCACATACATTGCTCCGATTCCAAAGTAAGTAGCTAAAGCACTTGTGTTATGGAAATCAGAGACAACGGTGGTATTACAAACACCCAGACCTGAGCCATTATAGAAAAGTTCCTTTTCTAAATTGACCCAACCGGGGATCGAACCCGGGACCTCAGAGATGGCGATACCTTGAAAACCGGTGTACAAAGCCACTCGACCACGGAGGTCGTGAAAAGTTATTCATTAGAATAAGTTGATGGTATGCTATCTCACCTCTTGTTTCACGTCTTCGGAGTCTATCTTCTCGAAATTGTCGCTTTCGCTGGAGGAGCACCTGGTATCTGGTTGATCTGCCATTTGCAATCCTGGAACGAGAATACGAGACATGTAAAATGATCACCACAAAATTATGAGACACTGGCTTTTTCTCGCTTTTGTTTCCGTGGGAAAATAGCCTTATTCAAGATCCAATGCCAAGCTTTTTGCGTACGAAAATTCATCAAAATGTATTCAGCGTTTTAGATGTGAAAACGTAACAAACAGGTACACTTATGTCTAGTAGTTTGTCGGTCAGTACCTAATAGAGGATATTTTTTACAGGTTTTAGGGTTCCGTAGCAAAATGGGGAAAGGAACCCTTATGGTGCGACTCAGTCTGTCTGTCTGTCACAGCTGGATATCTCGAGAACGACTAATGCTATCAACTTGAAAGGAATAGTTTTGGGATGACGTTTGCCCAACTATTTTACAAATAAGAAAGAAATAAAATATAGCGCTGCTTGCACATTCTCAAACATTTTTTAGGACATTTTATAGTTTTCGACTTTTGATGAAAAATGTAAAAAAATACCGTTCCCCCCTCTTATCTCCGAAGTTTGCATAGAGACAAATCTGAAATCATATTATGTGATAGAAGTTTATGTAAAGAATACAGGAAGAAAGAAAAGGGAAAATAAAACGATGTCTCTAAATAGTAAACTTTTCAGAATGATGGTACGGAACCCTCGGTGCGCGAATCCGACACGCTCTTGACAGTTTTTTAGAGGTTATAGACAAAGTCACATTAAATGTAAAAGAAATTATCTTAAAATCCTACCTACTCCAATAATTATAAAACGCTACTTATTATTAGTTTATTTAGGGAGGTGCTAGATGGCGCAGTGGTTTAGCGCCTGGCCCAGATATTGCGGAGGTTAAGCAACTTTCGCAAGGGTCGGTCATGGGACAGGTGACCAAAAATTTATCATCTCGAATTCCTCCGTGCTTCGAAAGGCACGTTAAGCCGTTGGTCTTAGCTGCATTTGCAGTTGTTAACACCCACCAATCCGCATTGGGCCCGCGTGGAAGGTTATGGCCCATCTTCCTTATCCACCTATAAGGTGGGCGAGTGCCCCAGCAGTGGGGACATTAAAAATTGCTGATTTACTATTATTACCTCGTTTGTTGAAATTAATTTTGACTACAGGACGAATTTCATGTTTTTTCAGGGGTTATGATGTTTAAAAGGGCGTAGTCTGCACACTAGCGCCGCCATTGAAAAAAATCATAGTGCTTAAATAAAGACGAAATTGTGAATTATCTCTCTGTAGTGTACTCCAAAGAAGCCTTGTGGTTCTTTTTATAGCTTAAACAATATTTTCTATCCTGTCGTTTAGATTAATGGAGATTTTGCGATAAGTGGCCACTTTTAACAATAAAACTCCATGTAACTAAACGACAGGCTATAAAATATTGTTTAAGCGATAAAAAGAACTCACAAAGCTTCTACGGTGCACTACAGAGAGATAATTCACAATTTCGTCTTTATTTAAGGACTATGATTTTTTCTAATGGCGGCGCTAGTGTGCAGACTATGCAGCCTAAAAACTTACTTGATACCACGCAGCACCACATGTTTCAGCCAACCCAAATATTTCAAAAGATTGCGTATTAATGAAATCATACTGTTTTTCTGCCCTAAAAGAATTTATACTTCACTTGTGCACTTTTGCATTTGTTTATTTTTTCACTTTTTCAGTTAATTAATGAAAATAACTTTTATTAATTCTTTTAAGATAAATTAATTAAAGACTTGAAATCTGAGAGATTTTCCACACTAGTGAGAAATAGCACTTAGAACGCAAAAATGAACAAAAAAAATAGTTATTCTACAACGTGTTACAAAAGTACCCCTAATGCCGAATATGGTATAAAGGGACCATCAAACTGAACAACTTTTACTATGGGACCAACTTTGAAATCGCGAAAAAGAAAATCAGCTGTTTCATACAAAAATTAATTATGAAAATATCAAAATGTAGAGTTGGTCTCATAGTAAAAGTTGTTCAGTTTGATGGTCCCTATCTACCATATTCGGCATTAGGGGTACTTTTGTAACATCTGGTATATGACGAAAGCCGTTTTGCTATGAATATTGTTAATCATAATCATAATCATAATTATTTATTTGCGTAAAACACGTACGTCAGGCGTGCACACATGCACATTGTTTTAGTGTGCGTAATACGAGAGTTCGTACCAAACGTAGGGCATATATGGTTTAAACTTAAGGCAAGGCCAGTTCACGATCTGATGAAAAGATTGATTTTGAGCTTCCAATGTGAAGAACTGATGTAGAATTCTACTTCACAAAAAATACTGTAGGCTGAAAAAGAAACAAAGAAACACAATAACCGAATAGAATATTGAAAACTGGCTTGGTAACTCTGTAAAAAAATCCTGAATAACACCATAACTTATAAAAATTTCCAATCGTCAGATTTCGTAATTTTCAACGACAGTGATATGATTTTTTATGCAAAACGGATAGCTTTTTTATTGATCTAAAACAATAACCGAGTACATTTTTCAAAAATGATCCAGTATTCCAGAAATCAATAAAAATGTACTAAATTTCGTAAAATTTCTGGCGAAGCGACAATTAAAGCTATGCTATAATCAACCATATTCCAAAGAGATAGTGAAAGAGTAGATTACGTGAACTGCCTTGCCTTAACTCCATAAATAAATTAAGAAAATGTTACAATTCAAATTCTTTACAATTCTCCATACAAAACGGCAATTTCATACTTAAACCCCTAATATAACAATTTATTAAAAACACAGAGGACAAACAAAAAATGCAAAAAAAAAAAAAAAAAGAATTATAGTCATAACATTTTTCGATATAAGTAACTTCACTCATAAAATCAGTCAATACAACACATTTTACCAGAATTCCGCACACAACTTAACCCGATTTTTAAAACCGATTTTTAAATACTTAAAAAACGCGTCTATGTTGTAGCATCTTTCAAATGGCACTGAATTTCTTTACTTTCACTATAATGCTTAGTATTATTAATTTCTGAAACTCATGTGTAATTAATATGTGGAATATATTAAATATAATTGACGGTTGTTTGTCTATGAAGATGGTAAATACAAGACAATATAAGTATGTAATGTAATATTTGCAAAATAAATGACGTAATTTTTCGTTAGGTACTTATGGCCCTACCACGAATTGATGCAAACTGTTTACGCTACCGTAAACTATCGGATATACTGCTCACACTCAATGCGAGTAAAGAGAGAAAACGAAAGTTTACGGTATCGTAAACAGTTTGCATCAACTCATGGTAGGGCCACAGTACCCTTTGCATAAACAGCTATCGAGAAAATTACTCGATATAGTATTCTCTATGGGAAATATCAATTCGCTTTTCGGAGACAGATGGCGCTGTACAAACATGTTTTTACGCGCGTTTTTTTCTCGATAGATGTTTGTGCTAATTGTACTGAGAACAATTTGTATATTCGATTATTAAGAACAAGTTTTTGTAACAGAACAACCCTGAAATCGCGAAAAAATACAGCTGTTTCATATCTACAAACTGTTATTTGAACTTTAAGGCAAGGCAGTTCACAAAATCTACTCTTAGACTATCACTATCTCCTTAGAATATGGTTGATAATTGCCGTCCCGTCCGAGAACATGATCTGGTGCGAGTCCTATTTTTTCTAGTATATTATTTAGTATTGTATAAAATAGCATTGTGAATGCTTAAATCTCAAAATTTAAAAAGTTATATAGCTTTCTCATCTTAATCAACTGTTTAAAAATATCTGGAAAGATGTTCAGTTGAATGTCGAAGTTAATTCCTTCTACATTGGTGAGATGGCGCTGGCTTGCAGCGTAAGAGTTGATATACTAGAAGAAATTCGACGTTCCCACTAGTGACTCGGTAGCTCAGCGGTCAGAGCATTGGACCGGATATCCAAAGGTCGCGGGTTCGTTTCCCATCCGAGAACATGATCTGGTGCGAGTCCTATTTTTTTATTGATTTCTGGAATACTGGATCATTTATAAAAAATGTACTCGGTTATTGTGTTAGATCAATAAAAAGCTATCCCTTTTGCGTAAAAATCATATCACTGTCGTTGAAAATTACGAAATCTGACGATTGGAAGTTTATTTTTATAAGTTTTTATGGTGTTATTCAGGATTTTGTTACAGAGCTACCAAGCCATTTTTAAATATTCTGTTCGGTTATTGTGTTTCTTTGTTTCTTTTTCAGTCTAAAGTAATTTTTGTGAAGTAGAATTCTATATCAGTTCTTCACATTGGAAACTCAAAAACCAATCTTTTCATCAGATCGTGAACTGGCCTCGCCTTAAGTTTAAAAAAGTTTAAACCAAATGCTCTACGTTTGGTACGATAGCAAGATATCAAAATTACCATGACATAGCTTAGGTACTCATTTACCTATCATTTTGATTTCCTTTTTTTTAGAGGATCATCAAATTCAGCAGTTATGAGAAAAACAATAGGTGTTTTAGGTTATAGTTGTTCGATTGGAAGTTAATTTTTATAAGTTTTTATGGTGTTATTCAGGATTTTTTTACAGAGTTACCAAGCCATTTTTAAATATTCTGTTCGGTTATTGTTTCTTTTTCAGTCTATAGTATTTTTTTTTAAGTAGAATTCTACATCAGTTCTTCACATTAGAAACTCAAAAATAAATCTTTTCATCGGATCGTGAACTAGCCACGCTTTAATTCATTCATTATACTATTGGGTGGATTTCCCATTTGAAAAATTTACGCGGCACGGATGAAATCGGTAGTGTAAAACGTTGCTTTACAGTTCTAATATTTTTTTCTATGTAGAAGAGGTCGTTGCCTATAAGAGGCAATAAATATTGTTTTATTTGGATTGCAGTTAGATAGGAAAAAATAATAGTTAAGCCCCGATTTTATCATTTCGGTAGCTGTCCAGAACACTTTTTTCAGTGTAATTTCCCTCGTACAACAAAAACTATTGATTATTTTGATGTGTGGTTACTTTTATTTTAATCTTGAATAGTGAGGGTATTATCACAAAGTAATTTTATAATTATATCTACCCAGTTTAATAACTGGTATGAGTAAACGCATGTGTCCCAGAAAGTCTATTCATTTCGGTGACCTAAAGTTTATAAGGCATATTTTTGCATAGAACAACTCTAGCTCCCCCCTCATACGCTTAAAACTTGCGTACCAGTGCCGCCTAAGTGCTTGTTGTGGAAGAAAGTGCGCAGCTGGCCTGCTGTTCCCGCCAAAAAAATAAGTATTGCTGTTCGGTGGTCATGGGACAACTTTGTTTTCATTTCCGTTTATGGGTATAACTCGTCTTCCAAAGAGCTAGTATATTTAATTGATTGTTCGTAAGTACGCTATTTCTACAACGTTTATTTGAGTAGTATTCATAACAATATATATTAAATAGTTTTCTTTTAATTCCAATTTTTGTTCTTGTTTTTAATTTCGGTGTCTTCATTTCGGTTGATTCGGTGGCCTAAACTGTCAACCGAAATGATAAAAAACTAACCGAAATGATAAAAAAAATCATTTCGGTGAGTGATGAGAATTTCGGTGCATAATTGTTTCATGTCAGTGGATTGTTTTATCATTTCGGCTTATTATTATTTCATTTCGGTGAAAATCCAGGCCAGCAGGTGATATTTCAAAATCTTAAGTGTATTTTTAATGTGTTTCTAAGGCATGTTCTTTATGCGATACTAACTTCGACCTTTTATTATTGTAACCACTACTTGATTGAAAGGGAATTATATGTTTCTTTTTATGAAAAACTGGCCAGTGCCTAGACCGACATAGTGTAGTGGTTTTGACCATTTAAGTTATGGAATATAGTCCATCTGCGTCTAGGGTTGCATTGCCGTTTTCCATAACTACAAATAAAATCGCAAAATTTCTCAGATATACGATGGTTTTCAGACTTTATAATAATTTTACGTGGTCGTATCTTCTCTTTTTAGTCAGTAAACTTGGCAGGGTGGTCGTGGTCGTCATAATCCTTCAGCGGAAGTGGAAGTGACCTGCATTACTATTCATCGGCATTCTTCGATAGTGGCTGCCTTCTTTATGCATACGTGCAAGCGGTCATCCACGGCTGCTCTGACTTGGTCCATCCACCTCATTGGCAATTTACCACTTGGCTTGACCTAACCCTGCACCGCGACTCGTTCGATAGATGCACCGCCTCGCCGGGATACGTCGTGTCGTTGCTACCTGTGGCTGTGGCTTTTCCGTTCTTCAAATGTTTGAAGATGTGTGTTACGATCATGTCTGCATGCTGGTTGGGATGTGCCTAGACAAGACACGACAGACCGATAGACTAAACAGTTTAGTTCTCAAACGGCTCCTAAACCCTTCATTATCTGTCTATCCTCAATCAGTGCTAAAGTAGTGTCGTTCATCTAGTGTTGCCGTTTGATGGTATCTGCGAGTGGTTCAGACTTTTTGACTGTTCCTTACCATAATTTTGGCTCGGCCCCAAAGTTGATCTGTGTTCTCCATATTTATTTCTGCATACAGAGTTGGAGTCTATGGACAGCCATAGACTCCAATTCTGTTCGAGTATTGCTATAAACTTTGAGTTATTCTCTATTTAGATTCTTTTATTTCTCTATCTTTCTGGCTGCTCTCAGTTTTAGCCGTACTTTGGAGATAAGAATTTGGTGGTCTGACCCGCAATCAGCGCAAGATATCCGCTATCGAGATCCAATTAGAATGAAGTCAATTTGGTTATGATACTTGTCGTCAGGTATAAAGTCTTCTAGGGTGATTCTGGAACAGGCTGTTTGTCGTCCGCAAATTGCATGAGGCGTTCACCTCTTTTATCGCACTGACTCTAGTCTCAATCTTAGTCGGTGGAAGTCAGCCCCAATCTTTAGCATTGAAGTGTGCTGCTAATTGACCCTGTCTCAGCAAAATTAACTTCTGGGTCATTCTTGTGATGTTTAGAATGACCCAAAAGCACTGGTATTATGACAGGGTCAAGGAGTGATAGAAACAGACATGTACGTGATGATAAATTATAGAATAGAAGAAAAAAAAACAAATACTTAAGACATAGGGATTATAAACACAAAACAACATCATGCAGGAAATAAAACACAAAAATAAATATTTACACAGACATTTATCTGCTAGAGACCATGCTAATATAGACATCCTAGAAAGATTTCAAAGCAAAGCACTACGGACAATGCTCTTTATCCCCCCAGTGCATTAGCAACAAGTCTACATACTTAGACCTTAAAATAAACACAGTTCGGCAAGAAATAGCCCAGTACACTAAAAAGACAGACCAAGACAGGGTTGTTACCCATGCGAACGAACTGGCTAAGACCCTAAGTGGAGAGAAAGGTGTACAACATGCCCGTTTGAAACGACATGACATTTCAACTTTATTTAAAAGATCTTATAGCCAAAAAGAGTGTTAGCTGTAAAGAAATCTTACAACTAGATTTGGCTCTCTTAGATGTGTAAAATCCAGATCTAGGATCAGCCAAAGAAATGACTTATTGTGAATACACAGATCGCCATGAAGTAGAATAAACAGGAAAAAACAGATCTTGCTCATGGCGCTCTCCAGTTCGGCATAAAAACTCTCCAGGTCAGCCTCCGTTGCAGTGCTGGCGCCGCTTTGAGCTTGATGCTCAGTACTCGATTGCAGATTGGATATGTGTGTTTCTTATGAGTTTTGGAAGAAGGACGGCAACTCTATTTCGGGTCATGTTGTCATTGCCAGAAAAGTTGATGGCGTGTGTCTCGGTGGGTAAATGACCATTCCATTCCAATGAGTTTCACTGAGCCCGCAGATGTCCAGTTCACATCTGGTTATTTATTTTTCCAAGATCTTTAGTCCCGGGCTGTAGTGAGCCAAGTACATTGCAAGTAGCTTTCCTCTGGACTTGCCGCAGCTTAATTAAGATACAAGTAGTATTTTATTCCATGCGTTACCTGATCTCTCACAACGTCATGGCCGGTATCCAACTTTCCACCGTTGCCCCAGACGCAGTACGGCGCCGGTTGCTAAGCGGATTTGCATAGCCATCTTAAGATCTTTGATTGTGATTTCATGATAATTTTCTTGGGATAAGTAATAGTGCAGTGATTTTCTTTTGCCTTCTGCACCAGGTAAATATTTAAGGAGTGATTTAGATTCTAAGGGTCACTAAAGCCTCTTCCAATTGGTTTCACGGCTGGGTGTATGGCTATGGTGTACTGCCATTGCTCGGTTGTCAGAGCCTCGTCTGTTATTCAGCAGCAACATGACGACGACTGGAAGGTTATTGCCGCAAGCTATTCGTACGAACCACCTGTGCGTGCAGGTGAAGTTGACAGTAGGGTAGGGTCAGATAAAGATGTTGTTACCGGACCGGCTACCTTACTCACGTCTTACTCACCCATGACATCGTATGCATGCATGATAATGCTATCTATCATATACGGGATTATAAGGGGATTAACAAATACCCTGTATAAGTATTGCGGTACACCTGTATATGCTGCTTCGGTGGATTTTAATTTCGGTGTATAAGTTAATTCATTTCGGTGACTAGTTATTTCATTTCGGTTAACGACCGTTTCATTTCGGTGACATCACATTTTTAAACACGTATATCTCATAAGTCTGTAAAGATATTTTGATGGTGTTAAATATGTGCATTTAGAGTATAAAGAAATACAATAAACCACGGTTAGAATTTAAAAAAACTTTATAATAAAAAATTCAACCGAAATGAAAGAAAAAACACCACTTGTTGAAATTGACCCTATTATTAATAAATAAATAATAAATAACTAAATATTTGACAACATCACATACATTGATCCGATTCCAAAGTAAGTAGCTAAAGCACTTGTGTTATGGAAATCAGAGACAACGGTGGTATCACAAACCCAAACCTGAGCCAATATAGAAAAGTTCCTTTTCTAAATTGGCCCAACCGGGGATCGAACCCGGGACCTCAGAGATGACGACCTTGAAAACCGGTGTACAAAGCCACTCGACCACTGAGGTCGTCAACTATTAACACCAATAGCTTTCTAAATCGCGTGAACGGAATCTATTGAGAATCGATATCCTATATAGGCAGAAGAATTCTATCTATTTTCAATAAAACGAACCTCCTTTCATTGTAGGGTGACAATATTAAAAACTAACTCAAGGAAAATATATTTTTGTTTTGTTTTCTAGCAACTTGTACTATAAATATAATAAAAATAATTAAACACAATGCGAATAAATTGACAATAGATAGTAGTGATCTGCTGCAACTTCATACGAGAATGTATGGCAAAGAGAAAATTTTACACATTAAAATAAGTCGTTTTGTATAGCAAGCGCTCTGTACCCGAGACCCGTAGCACGAACAGTTATCAAAAAAAAAATGCGCTCAAATAAATTCGTTAGAATAATTTTGTATGGGTACAGCGTTGTACAGCGCCATCTACCGCCGAAAAGCGAAATGAGATTTTCCATAGAGAATTACTATATCGAGTACTTTTACGTGCGTTTTTCTCGATAGCTATTCGTGCTCAGGGTGCTAAAGTTGGCCACTTTTGTTATATTTAACAACATCACATACATTGCTCCGATTTCAAAGTAACACTTTACAATCTGTGATTCGATTCATAATTTTTCAGTAAAGATTATAAATTAGAGCTAGAATGATGTTGGTTAAATCTAACTTCAAAATAAGTTAATTCATTTAAATGTCATCAAGGAAGATCCTATTATTTTGTTTCGCATAACTATACAAAGTGTTACAAAAATACCCCTAATGCCGAATATGCTATATAGGGACCATCGAACTGAACAACTTTTACAATGGCGCCAACTCTGAAATCTCGGAAAAAAATCAGCTGTTTCATACATTTTGAAATTTACGATTTTAATTTTTGTATGAAACAGCTGATTTTATTTTCGCGATTTCAGAGTTGGTCCCATAGTAAAAGTTGTTCAGTTCGATGGTCCCTATATACCATATTCGGCATTAGGGGTATTTTTGTAACACCTTGTATATGTTACCACGTTGTAAGTATTTCACACTCGCATTCAAGAACAATACTCAAACGACCCTTGAGCTCTGTGAGTGGTTCGTTTGCTTTACGTATTACGTGTGATTGGTACTGTGAGGCCTTAGCCTCATATGCAAACTGTTTGGGTTCTGTAACTCTTTGGTTCCAGACTAAATATAAAAAGAATTTTATTATATTTTCAAATGCGAACGACAGTTCTCTAGCTTTTGTTTAGAAGAATGGAAGCTAGGCTGTGCCCTTTTGGCCACGAATTGTATCAATACCTATATGTAAAATAAATAAGAAAAGTTATTTAAATCTTTTATTTACTAAAGATAGAAGCCTTTCGCTTCTACAATAGATAGAGGCATACCTAGTTGGGAAGACCTCATAGTAATGTTTGTGAATACGAGCGTCAGTAAATTGACAAAAGTACTGGATTTAATTTGTTAAAAAGTCGAGACTTGGATAATTAACCGATAATTATTTTTCTCGAAATGAACGTCACCCTACAAGAAAATTCTTTCTCGTAATGGAACAGGGAGACATCTCAATTAGTTCATATTAATTTATGGAATGGATGAACTGCGTTGATAAAAACTGTTGTGGAGATAAATGGGAAAATGATGACTTTAGCAGCTATATCTACACACCTATTATAGAAAGCCGCATCGAAATCAGTTAAGTAGTATTTGAGAACTTTTCAAGTGCGACTTATCTGGTTGCAGCAGCGCCCCCTGGTGGTGTACCATCATAAAACATGTTTAAAAACCTGCTCTGAAATGAAACCTCTTGAATGCAAAAAACCGCATCAAAATCGGCCCAGTAGTTTCCGAGGAAAATGGTAACAGACAAACATTCAAACAAACACACACACAGACACACACATAACCTTAACCCCAAACGCATGAACCGCCTCCGTTCCGTTCTGTCTGTAGTTAATTGAAAGAAAGGTATTTTAATGATGCCTTTACAAACTTTTTAGTAGTAGTAGTTAGTATTTTGGATTTTTTATTTAATAAAAACCTAGACAAATACTGTTTTAATCCGATTAACATCATCATATACATGGTGCTTAAATGAAGATGAAAGAGTGACTTATCTCTCTGTAGTGCACTCCGAAGAAGCTTTGTGGTACTTTTTATCGATTAAACATCATTTTCTAGCCTGTCGTTTAGTTTGATGGAGTTTTTTTGCTAATAGCGGCCACTTTTTGCAATAAATCTCCAACTAAAAAACTAGAAAATATTGTCTTTATTTAAGCACTATGTTTTTTTTACAATGGCGGCACTAGTGTGCAGACTACGTGCTCTTAAATAACACAGTAAACTACCTACCAAGAACTTTATATTAATATTAAGGGGCTGACATGAGCCAACTAGCGCCGCCAGTCAATTTCATTTTATTTATTCTAAATAAGCCCAATTTCTTAAAAAAGAAATCAGTCAAGGTTTTGTTAATAACGTCTAATATTTATTGAATAACTTTACACAGTTTGAAAAGCCATTCAAACTGTTTAAAACGCGATTTTGTTAAAAGTGGCCGCACTGTGTTGGTTCAAACCCGTTTTTAAACTATTGCACGCATTTTGTAAGGTTGTAACGTTATTCCAAAACCATTAGACGTCATTCACAAGACCTTGACTGATTCCTTTTTTAGGAAATTGGGCTTATTTAGAATAAATAAAATAAAATCGACAGGCGGCACTAGTTGGCTCATGTCACCCTCTTAAGTTCTTGCTACCTACCAATGACATGTCTATATTTACAAAACGTGTTAAATACTTCTGAAGTTAGTATGTGAGGTTTGTATACAAACATTGTTTCCGAGATGGCTCAAGTACAAATATTTATTATGACGACCTCCGTGGTCGAGTGGCTTTGTACACCGGTTTTCAAGGGGTCGCCATCGCTGAGGTCCCGGGTTCGATCCCCGGTTGGGTCAATTTAGAAAAAGAACTTTTCTATTTACATTTACATTTACTTTTTATCTACAACGGTGGTATCACAAGCACACAGACCTGAGCCAATATAAAAGTTCGTTTTCTAAATTGACCCAACCGGGGATCGAACCCGAAACCTCAGATATAGCGACACCTTGAAAACCGGTGTACAAAGCCATTAGTTATATTTTATTTGTGACACAATACCACACTATTTATTATACCTACCATCTTAATGTCACAAGTTTGAAAAAAAGTGCAAAAACTTAAAATAATATCGAAAACATGATCTATTCCTTTCTAATACCAAATGGTATTTTTTTATTACCGTTATCAATTCCCAACGAATACCAAATTTTAAATTTTTTAATAAATTTGGTATACGTTGGGAATAGAAATTTTATAACGGCAATAAACAAATACCATTGGTATTAGTTTTTGGTATTCGAAAGGAATATATAAAAAAAATCCATAAGTATTGACTCGTTAGATTCATTAACATATATTTGCTCGCCAATAAGAGATAATTACGGAAGAGAGTGTCGAGTTATCTTGGAGTTATCTCTCGGTGTCATCTCCCCCAAGGTGAGAAAGGACGCGGCCTTCGTGGTGTTAAATAGAGGACGTATGCTTCATGTGTGCTCGACGTGTGAAGGGTTAAAGGTCGAGACGTAACGACTGAATTTAATCTAGCCGATTTTTCGCCAGAGACAAGAACTTTTAATTCATATTCTATGACACGGAGATAATGCTGAAACTATTCAGCCGTCTTAAGATAATTAATATTAGAAAAAATCCTCACCCGTAGCACCGCAGACGGGATTTGAACCCGCACCCTTGGGATTCCGGCCCAATGCACTGACCAATTATGCTACCGAGTCGCTAAAATAAATTGGTCAGTGCATTGGGCTGGAATCCCAAGGGTGCGGGTTCAAGTCCCGTCTGCGGTGACATATATAAAAATAGCATTGTAAATGCGAAAAATCTAAATTTAATAATATTCAGCCGTCTGTCAATCGATACTCAAGCAAGACGTATTTTAACAGAATACCTATATCGCTCGATCGCGTGCGTCACGTTCCATTTTTAACCGACTTCAAAAAGGAGGAGGTTCTCAATTCGATTGTATATGTTTTTTAATTTTAGTCACGTTCCATTTTTTATATTTCAATACAAATGAGCGAAACAGCTTGAGCCGTAAGACGAACTTTGAAAATTCCTTATATTATTTGAAAATTCTTATTTAATTATTAAAGAGTATGTAACCGCCGGCACCGCTCCGTTTTAATTTACCGAGGGAACGCGAATTTCTAAGCGCGAAAAAAAAATCAGCTGTTTCATACATTTTGATATTTTCGATTTTAATTTTTGTATGAAACAGCTGATTTTTTTTTCGCGATTTCAGAGTTGGCCTCATAGTAAAAGTTGTTCAGTTTGATGGTTCCTATATACCATATTCGGCATTAGGGGTATTTTTGTAACACCTTGTATAATCAGATATTTTATTATCTATAAAAAGGTTTAAAAGGCCTCAAATGGATGTACACTTGAATTTATTTTAATGTTACGTGTTAATGGCCATATGCCAAATGATTTAATTAAAATTAATGGCATTCAATGCTAATGAATTGAAAGTTCAAATAAGTCCAACACTATTTTAAACAAGTCTTCAGTTCAGTCAGAAGTTGCTGAAACATTTGGTACCATGTCATACCAGAATATTACTGCTAAAAAAAGGGGCCACTATTTTCTTTTCTATATATTCAATTTACAGAAAGCGCGTTATATTTGGCGTGACAAAGAACTTAAGTGTTAAGCAATTTCTGGAGCCGATTCTAGGTGCGTCCACTAGAAGTATCTTATTGTATAATACCAAATAATATACTAGAAAAAATAGGACTCGCACCAGATCATGTTCTCGGACGGGAATCGAACCCGCGACCTTCCAATGGTCCAATGCTCTGACCGCTGAGCTACCGAGTCACTAGTGAGAACGTCGAATTTCTTCTAGTATATCAACTCTTACGCTGCAAGCCAGCGCCATCTCACCAATGTAGTAGGAATTAACCTCGAAGGAATTAACTCTCACCAATGATCTGGTGCGAGTCCTATTTTTAACCGACTTCAAAAAAAGTAGGAGGTTCTATGTTCGGCTGTTTATTTGTTTTTAGCTTCAAAAAACAACAGCTCTAAAAAGCAAGAAATAATATTAATATCTGCATAAGTACACACGACAGCACGTCAGGTTATACAGTCAAACTGCGAAAACAGCTTTTATTACGTAGGGCATAAAGGCGGTCTCAAGGTCAATATGTATAGTCTGAGGTGCCGTCGCGTGTACCTACGGATATCTATATATATAAAAGGGAAAATCACTCACTCACTCACTCACTCACTCACTGATCACGAAATCTCAGAAACTACAAGTGCTAGGAGTCTCGAATTTTGCATGGCGGCTCCTTTTAGGGTGTAGGTGCTCACTAAGACGGGATTTTACGAAATTCAACCCCTAAAAGGGTGAAACAGAGTAACAAAGTTTGTATGGGAGAACACGATTCCTTGGCCCGATTGACTTGAAATTTGGCATAAACATTCTTTCACAAAATTAATTGAACACGTGTTTCGTATTTTTTTAATATTTATCCCCTAACAGGGTTAAAAAGTGATAGAAAGGTACTTTTGGGGTGATTGACTTCGACGTCGGAATTGAAACTTTTTTGTGCATTTGATTGATTAATTAAGAAAAATAAATATCATTTGTCATCTCAACGTAGTACTTATTACATTCGCTTTGGTCAATTCTGAGAGTAGGTAGAATGCGTTTCATTGAATAGCGAATATTCAATGAAATGCACTATGGCTATTTTTTATGGGAATCGCCATTTCGGGTTACTTTTGACAGCTAACTTTTGATAAAGAGGTTTTAGTCTGAATAAAGATCTTGGTAATGATAAAAGGACCGTAGTGTTGCTTTCGTTTTAGTATTCAGCTGCTCTGTTATTAACTAACTAATTAAAATATGGCGTTCGTTCTCAAGGTAAAATTGATAATCATTAAATTGTAGGTGATACGAAGTTCACAGGGTCCACTAGTCTGATATAAAATAACGTCTTATGAAGTCGGGTGGGGCTTTATTTCTAGTATATTATTTAGTATTATATAAAGTATACACTTAAGTGTTAAGCAATTTCTGAATCCGACTAGGTGCGTCCACTAGAAGTATCTTACTGTAAGTTTATTCGTGAATATCTAAATCATCGAAACAGAACAACCATCCGACCACTTAAATTTTTTAACGATATAACTAATAAAAGAGATTCGGTTACGTTTATCTAAAAACCTTTGGGCAGCTTTTAACCGGCATTCGTTAAATTTCGTTACCAAGGTAATGTATGTTCAAGCGAATTTCAACCTACTTGTATTTGAATGACTGTAAGAAAATAACCTTAAGGTGGGTCATGAATCAATTTGGTCGACTGTACTATTACTTATTGCTTCTAACCCGAAAAATGAGACACAATAGATATTCCATTGTTATCCGGCCGCATGCGGCCGCTCGGGCGTTGATGAATTAAATCAATAATAGTGAATTGAGATGGCAAATGAGTGACGTCATTCATAATTTATACATTTTGTATGACAATAGCAAAGATTATTGGGGTATCAAATACCCAATGGACGTGGAAAAAGTGAAAAAAAAAAAAAATTTTTACCCTATACTATTATAGAAGCCGTAATGACCGTAACGACCTCCGTGGTCGAGTGGCTTTGCACACCGGTTTTCAAGGTGTCGCCATCTCTGAGGTCCCGGGTTCGAACCCCGGTTGGGTCAATTTAGAAAATGAACCTTTCTATATTGGCTCAAGTCTGGGTGTTTGTGATACTGATCTTCTTGTCAGCTAAAAAAGTCTCGAATGGGTGGTAGGAAAATATAGACCATTCAAAAGCACTTAATATCTAAGTTTATTTGAATAAAGAATATTTCATTTCATTTCATTTCATTTCATTTCATTTCATACCACCGTTGTATCTGATTACCATAACACAAGTGCTTTAGCTACTTACTTTGGGATCGGAGCAATGTATGTGATGTTGTCAAATATTTATTTATTTATTTATATTTTTAATTCCAAAACCAACAGTTATTGTAAATAATTATTCTCCTTAAAACACTATTACGTTTGTATCCGCAAGTTGGCGCCATGCGTCCTTGAATGAAAGCAGTGAGAGTCCGATGACGTCATCGGATCTGGACCAGCCTGTCACCACGGTGTGATTACTTGCCTGTCACGAAATCAATAGCGCGAGGTCATTTTTATTAAGACTCTTTAAAAAAATGTTGTAAAGTTAATATTATTATGAAGGGCTACAGAAAAAAATGTCATATTTTAAGTACACACGACAGCACGTCAGGTTATACAGTTAAACTGCGAAATCAGCTTTAATTACGTAGGGCATAAAGGCGGTCTCAAGATCAACATGTATAGTCTGAAGTGCTGTCGTGTGTACACTAGAAGCAACCAACTTCAGAGCGCTGGCGGTACAACGATGTATTTTTTACTCGTTGCCATACATTCTCGAGTGAAGTGACCGCGGATCACTGATCGAATTGTACGCACTTTTTATGAGGTAGCTGCCAAAACGCATTTATCCCATAGATTATGTGTCACTAATTTATTACCTTCAAAGCAAATGCAGTGCCAGAAAAAAAAAAAATCTGCATTTTTTTTTATTCACGACGGTTTAACGGTTGGCCTTCACCTCACCTGATGTTAAGTGACGATAAGGCCGAAGGTGGAAGCGCACTACACCCGGAATCCTCACCACTGAGGAACTGGCTATCTTACCTCTAACTGCCGGAACACAACTTTTTAAATTGTTGTTATGGCGTCAGACTTAGGGAAGATGGTGGTAGCTAGCCAGGCGGACTTGAAATAAGGTCTACCACCCACCAAACTGAGTACAAATGTGGGGTACACCTCTTGGGAATCGAACCCGGGACCCCTGCGTCTTACACGGTGGGGATAAAAACGTACTCTGTAGTTTTTCCGCTTTTTCGCTGTCATAGACGTGTATGTTTTTTTTATTGAAGGAAAAAAACACGTGGAGACTATTAAATAAAAAAATTTCGTAACAGGGTTTAAGCGCTTGACCTTCACATCACTTGATGCCGATAAGGCTACGATAAGTCTGTGGTGATAAGGATCAATAAAGTTGAGTTCGTGCAAAAAGCGGGAAAATCAGCTGTGCAATTGAAAATTTAATGAGTACAATGCGATTAGTTACCACGTTTTAGTTTCTCTTTTCTTTTCAAAACGAATCATAGTTTTTTTAAAGTAAATAAAGCAAATTAACTTCAGCCCGCAACGGCGCTTATAGTATGTATAATGCGATTTAATTTAACTATGTACAACAGAAGTGACCGACTTCAGAGCGCTTGCGGTACAAAACGACGTATTTTAATCTGTTAAATTTACTCTTTGCCATACATTCTCGAGTGAAGTTGCAGTGGATTCAAAATTCAAAACTCATTTATTCAGTCTAGGCTGTTACAAGCACCTTGTGAATGTCAAAGAAGCTACGCCAACGGTTCGCGCGCCGGCAAGAAACTCGTCAAGGGCTGCTTTTTTCTCCCTGTATATTTCGTACAGAGTCGTCAAAATTTGAAAATTGAGGTCAGCATTTAAAGTGACGTCATTCAATGGGTAGGTAAAATAACTTTCAACTAGTTGAGAAATCGCTGACTAATTAATCGCATTGTAGTTTTACAAAACTAAAACAGCAAAGTTCTAATTGAATGTGAGACTAATGTTTTCCGCATAGTTTTAAGTTATCTAAGTATTTGTTCAACCATCAGCCATTTTTAATGTTCCCACTGCTGGGGCACAGGCCTTCTTTATGGGTGGATAAGGAGGATGGGCCATGACCCACCGCGTGGGCCCAATGCGGAATGGTGGGTGCTAACGACTGCAAATGCAGCCGGAACCAACGGCTTAGGGCGCGCGAACCGATGGCGTAGCTTCTTTGACATTCACATGTGCTTGTAACAGCCTAGACTGAATAAATGAGTTTTGAATTTTGAATGTACACACGACAGCACGTCAGGTTATACAGTTAAACTGCGAAAACAGCTTTTATTACGTAAGGCATAAAGGCGGTCTCAAGCTCAACATGTGTAGTCTGAGGTGCCGTCGTGTGTACAACAGGAGGCTGATTATGTACTTTGTTGCAATCAACTCTGACAGAAATCGCAGCTACATTATAAATAATAAATAAATAAATATTTGACATCACATACATTGCTCCGATTCCAAAGTAAGTAGCTAAATCACTTGTGTTATGGAAATCGGAGAAAACGGTGGTATCACAAACACCCAGACCTGAGCCAATATAGAAAAGTTCGTTTTCTAAATTGACCCAGGATCGAACCCGGGACCTCAGAGATGGCGACACCTTGAAAACCGGTGTACAAAGCCACTCGACCAAGGAGGTCAATTACAATTAACATTGCTGCTTTAGTAAGAATCAATGTGACAACTATCTTACTTAAAGCAGCAATGTAACTGCGGTTTCAATCGATTTCAATCGAGTATTGTTAGCAATGAGTTACGTAATCAGCCCCCAGAAGTGACCAACTTCAGAGTACTTGCGGTACAAAACAATTTTTTTTTTTCTGTTTTCTCTTTCACTTTTTTGAGTGAAGTTGCAGTGTATCATAGTAATATCACCGTATATTGTCAATTAAATCACATTGCATACTTACAGAAACATATTATAGCTAAGTTCCGTATTTATAAACCGCTCTTAACTATGAGAGAGCTATCTTGTGATTATAGTTGAGTTGAGATGTTGTTCTCATAAGAAACGGCAAATTAAGTGTTATCTCAAGACAGCTCTCCACGTTGAGAGTGGTTTTTAATTACGGATCTTAGTGCCTATGGCATTTTTTCCCAGTCATCTATAGGGCAAGTCAAAACACGCCTTACGAGCTGTTTTTTTATAACTTTTTAACTTGACGACCTCCGTGGTCGAGTGGCTTTGTACACCGAATTTCAAGGTGTCGTCATCTCTGAGGTCCCGGGTTCGATCCCCGGTTGGGTCAATTTAGAAAACGAACTTTTGTATATTAGCTCAGGTCTGGGTGTTTGTGATACCACCGTTGTGTGTGATTTCCATAGCACAAGTGCTTTAGATACTTACTTTGGAATCGGAGCAATGTAGATATGTGATTTTGTCAAATATTTATATTTAAATGAAAACGAACGTAAAGTCGTGACATTATTAATAAATAGGTCAAAATCCTTGCTTGTAAATAAAATTCGTGGTAGCATTTTCCGTGTTATGTATAGTCCGAGATAAGAAAAATTATGACTCAAAAATATTGTAAATGTCTATTTGAAAACGTGCAAACGATTGATAATTTCGTTTACTATATACATTTATACTAATATACTTTGGTATTTAGATAATCCAATAGGTACCTAGGCTACATCATAAATTTTGGCAGATAATCTTGGCAAGGTTCCGATAAAATCTTGTTTTTAAACAATAACACGCTTGAATAACCTACAAAACAAAATTAACTAACTAAAGTAGTTAGTATTTTGTTTCTACTTGTGAAGGTAAATATACAGATTAAAAAGTTACGGAAAATATTCAAAAAAGTTTACAACTAAAGAGTTTCAAAAAGTTACCAACCTTTTTGCTGCCTCCTGTTTACGCCAACGACTAGCTTCGATAAATAAAAAAATAAAACCAATCCCGCTACTAGAGCAACGAATATCAACATCAATTAATTTTACACATCACTCAACACACACGGGCACTGATTAAAAAACGTATCGGGGAAGGGTTCCCGCCGAAATGACTTCACATGACAGACTGTCATTCCACGCATGGAATACAATTTCAAAATCCGAACGTAAACAGCGCTGTATGTGTATCGCAAAATTAATAGCACAATATTAATCACCCACGTGTCTTTAATTAACCAGTTTTTGACGAAAATTTTGTTTGTCCACGCGAAGATGATACACTAGACTGTCGAATTGTTTTTTTTAGGTGTGCGTGACCTTGTTTTTATTAATAATAGTGACAGAGCTACAATATTACGCAGTTTCAGCGCTTGACGCTTTATGTGGGCACGTTATCTGTGATCCCTGAACTTAGATTGTTTGTCACTGAGCACATAACAAGAATACAATGAAAGTCGCGTGAATGGCGGATGGTACCATAATGAAATGTTATTTAAAATTATTCAGTGAATAAGTAATTTAAAGAAAATGTGTTGGCGAACTAATGATTCGATCATCATGCCTATGAATGATTGATTTTTTGTTTACTTTTAAGATTTTGTAATACACAACATTAAGTTCCCTTATGCACCAATCAAGTAAAAAAAGCACATGAAGGTTTACTAATAATTATTTTACTTTAAAAAAAAAAAAGAAAAGGTATTGAACATGGCGCCTAATGTCCATCGATTTCTGATGGTATGAAAAAGTTTTGATTATAATAAGATACTTAATCCACTACAGTACTCGTAGCACGAACAGCAAACGAAAAAAATAACGCGCAATAAAACCATTCGATAGTTGATTGAGAAATTTGATCAGCGCCATCTATCGCCGAAAAGCGAAATGGTATTTCCCATAGAGAAGTGGGTAAGTAATTTAATTTATCGCATGAAATAATAAAAAAAAACACGTCTATACAATCTCTTTTTAATCTTTTATTGTTTAGGGGCTTTTAACACATAAGGTCGAGTTTTTTGGCGCCATTTTGTCGAGTTCGGTTTGGTGTCTATTTTAATTATTTTCAAATTGATTCATAGTGGATATTGTGTCTTAAAATTGGTGCAGTTATATGGTACAAGTGTCTACGCAACTGAACAATATGTAGGATAATTGAAATAGGCGCGATCTTGGTTGTGTGAAGCTGAGACTTTTATTGAAGTGGTGGCTTCCTCGGCAGAACTAACCGAGTAAACTGTCTTGATATACTTGGTGCCAAATGCTCCAAGCAGCATTGGAATGCGATGCACCCGCATTCTAATGAAAAATTAAACAATATCTACCACTGAACTATTTAACACTTGACACTGGCAAAAATTACTTCCAAGAGGAAAGTAGATTGCCATAACAAAAAAGAAGAAGAAGAATAAGTAATTTAAAGAAAATGTGTTGGCGAACTAATGATTCGATCATCATGCCTATGAATGATTGATTTTTTGTTTACTTTTAAGATTTTGTAATACACAACATTAAGTTCCCTTATGCACCAATCAAGTAAAAAAAGCACATGAAGGTTTACTAATAATTATTTTACTTTTAAAAAAAAAAGAAAAGGTATTGAACATGGCTGGCGCCTAATGTCAATCGATTTCTGATGGTATGAAAAAGTTTTGATTATAATAAGATACTTAATCCACTACAGTGCTCGTAGCACGAACAGCAAACAAAAAAATAACGCGCAATAAAACCATTCGATAGTTGATTGAGAAATTTGATCAGCGCCATCTATCGCCGAAAAGCGAAATGGTATTTCCCATAGTGAAGTGGGTACGTAATTTAATTTATCGCATGAAATAAAAAAAACACGTCTATACAATCTCTTTTTAATCTTTTATTGTTTAGGGGCTTCTAACACATAAGGTCATGTCAGCCCCATCATAACCTTATCTGAATACACCAATATCAAGTAAAGTAATAGGACAGGTAGTAACCTATCCTATTAATTTACTTGCTATACTATTCAGAGCAAAATCATATACAACAGTTTACAAAAATACTATGGGACCAACTCTGAACTCGCGAAAATAAAATCAGCTGTTTCATACATTTTGATATTTTCGATTTTAATTTTTGTATGAAAAAACTGATTTTTTTTCGCGATTTTAGAGTTGGTCCCATAGTAAAAGTTGTTCAGTTTGTTTTTTTTTTTTTTTTTTTTTTTTGCACTCTCAACCAGAAGGGCTCGGAGCAACCTTCCCGGACACGCGAGGGGAAGGAGGCGGAAATCCTCATTGGACTTCCCCCATAGACGGTCTATGGGGGGGCATGTCAGACTTCTACTGACTAAAACCGCCTTTGAGGTTGGTTTCGACCCGACAGCTGTGAAGAGCCTCGAAACCTTCATCTAATGCGACCTCCCCCCGAGGGGAGGGTGGCGCGAGCGTCACTCACCTAGGCGAGCATGCGCTTAGAGGACGACCGACAACCAGAGGGGTCACCGGCCGTTATGACAAAAATACTATGACGACTGACTACCAGACGGGAGGCCAGCCGTAGAGAGTTGGGGGTGACCTGAGGGGTCGGGTGTGACCTGAGGGGTCGGTGGGGTGGGGGCGTTTGCAGCCTCCTGGGCCTCCAGTAGGCGGTCCAGGTCGGCCGAGAGTTGGTTGGGGGGGTCGGTTAGGACGGATTTGGGTCTGCGGGATAACAGGTTGGAGGATGAAACGGGGGGGTCGTACCCCGCCGCGCTTCGGATTAGTGGATTGGTATGATCTGCAGCTGATTCGAAGAATCGCTCAGAGATCTGGAGGAGGAATTGTTGGATGGTCTGGAGTTCGAGGTCCCTATGCAAGTCCGCGTTGCGGACGTAGTATGGGGCGTTAACCGCTCTGCGGCAGAAAAGGTTTTGCACTACTTGCAGCTGGTGCAAGACAGTGGGGGAGGCGTGGGCGAAAGCCGGGGACGCATATGTCATCACCGGCCGCACGCAAACCTTGTATAGCGTTCGCTTGTTGCGGAGGGACATTCTACTGTGTCGGCCCAGCATAGCGCTGAGCCGACCCATGTAGAACCGCGCATTGCGGGTCACTCTCTGGACGTGGGGCCTAAAAGTGAGCCCCCGGTCCAGGGTGACACCGAGGTATTTGGCGGACCTTTGCCAGGGGATGGATTTTCCTAGCAAGGTGGGGGGGCGATGTTTGGGGGGTCGGCGCTTTGTATCGAAGCAAACCGCGGAAGATTTTTCCGGGTTTACTTCGATGCGCCATTTGCGGAACCATTCACCTAACTTATTGATAGAAGCCTGTAGCTTCGGAAGTATGTGGCGGTCAAGAGACCTGCCCTTTCTGTATAGAGCCGTGTCGTCAGCGAATAGGGCCAGTTCGACACCATTGGTCGGGATTGGGATATCGTTGGTATACACGAGATACAGCAACGGAGCGAGGACTGAGCCTTGCGGCACGCCCGCTGTGATAGATCGGGGGGAGGAGAGCGTACCTTCGTGTTTGAAACGAAAGGTACGATGGTGGAGAAACGATGCTATCAGCCGGACCAGCCGAACCGACAGTTTGAGCCTGTACAGTTTGACTATTAGTCCGGTGTGCCAAACCTTGTCGAAGGCTTTGGCTACATCGAAAAAGACCGCTACAGTCTTGTATTTGCGGGGGAAAAAGCCGCTCGAGACGTACTCGACTATGCGGTGAACTTGTTGGGGACAAGAGTGTTTGGCTCGGAAGCCGTATTGGTGGGGGATTATCAAGTCTTCCCCGAAAAGATGCTCCTTCACACGAGCGAGTATGCACTTTTCGAGGAGCTTGCCTAACGCCTTGAGGAGGCTAATGGGTCTGTGACTAGAGGGGATATTGATGGGCTTACCCGGTTTGGGGATGCCTATTACGATTGCGTCCTTCCAGGCGGCTGGAAAGTAGCATAGATCGAAACAGGCATTGAAAATGAGAGAGATGAAAGTTAGTACTTGTATGGGAAAGTACTTAAGGGCCATATTAGAAATGCCGTCGGCGCCGGGCGCCTTTTTGACGACGAGTTCTTTAATGAGGGTTTTGATTTCATCGGTAGAAATCGAAACGGGGTCAGTGTCGGGGGTCAAGGGGGAGGAGTCCAGAGTGGCCAACTCCTCCTCGACTTCCCGCAAATGGACAGGATCGCATTCCTGTGTGCTGACTGAGCATTGAGAAGCAATGCTGTCAGCGAAGCATTCCGCCTTCTCGTCGTCGTCGAAGGCCAAAGAGCCATCGGGACGGAGAAGGGGGGGGAGGTGGGTAGTGGCATCGCTACGAAGAGCTTTAGCCACTCTATAGTAGGCCTGGTGGGAGGGAGAGATCTCAGCCATGAGGTCGCCGAAACGGTCGTTCCTCAGGTCTGAGAGTTGGGAGCTAACTTGTCGCCTGAGGCGATTCGCTGCGGCTCTATACTCGGGGGTCGGATACTTGGCCGCCCTTCTATGGGCTGCCCGCTTAGCCCTGACCAGATTACGGACGTCCGCCGGGAGTGGTCTGTCAGACTTGACAGGCACCTCCTTCGCGTTCGCCGTTAGGGTCGATTGGACTAATTGGGTTAGAGAGCCCACCGCACTGTCTATTTTCGCCGAGCTATCGAAATAGTCGGGTCCAATAGCGTACGGTGAGTTGTCGGCACTCATGGCCGATGAGAGTGAGGATTTAAAACCGTCCCAGTTGGTGACGGTTTTTAGAAGAGGGGGGGGTGGGTTATGGTCACCTAAAATGAGGGAGACCGGTCGGTGGTCGGAACCGAGATCGTCGAGAGTTTCGATCGATCTTAGATCGAGCGACACTCCCTTCACTAGCGCAAAGTCTAGTACATCGGGGGTGTGATCGACCCTATCCGGGTAGTGGGTGGGAGCGTAAGGCGAAATTACGTCAAGCTCGTTCAGTTTGATGGTCCCTATCTATATATATAAAAGGGAAAATCACTCACTCACTCACTCACTCACTCACTCACTGATCACGAAATCTCAGAAACTACAAGTGCTAGGTGTCTCAAATTTTGCATGGGGGCTCCTTTTAGGGCGTAGGTGCTCACTAAGACGGGATTTTGCGAAATTCAACCCCTAAAGGGGTGAAACAGGGTGGCAAAGTTTGTATGGGAGGACGCGATTCCTTGGCCCGATTGACTTGAAATTTGGCATAGACATTCTTTCACAAAATTAATTGAACACGTGTTTCGTATTTTTTTAAAATTTATCACCTAACAGGGTTAAAAAGTGATATAAAGCTAATTATGCTGTGATTGTCTTCGACGTCGGAATTGAAACTTTTTTGTGCATTTGATTGATTAATTAAGAAAAATAAATATCGTTTGTCATCTCAACGTAGTATTACATTCTCTTTGGTAATTTCCCCTGAGAGTAAGTAGAATGCATTTCATTGAATAGTACCTATGGCGTTATGTTGGCAGTGCTGTCATAAGGTGCAAAATTATTCCATCTAATTATCAGTTTAATTTTAAAAGAACACAATATTCGGTCAAGTCGCTTATGCTATGACAATTAATAAAGCACTGGGACAAAGTTTAAGAGCGGCTGGTGTAGATCTGCAGTGATTGTTTCTCCCATGGCCAGCTCTAATGTCTCCTGCTCGAGAGTCAGGTCGCCGAATAACCTTTTTATTTTGCAACCGGATAACATGACAAGAAATGTGGTAGGTATACAACATGTTACAAAAATACCTCTAATGCCGAATATGGTATATAGGGACCATCAAACTGAACAACTTTTACTATTGGGACCAACTCTCAAATCGCGAAAAAATAATCAGCAAAAATTCAAATCGAAAATATCAAAACGTATGAAACACATTTTGATATTTTCGATTTGAATTTTTGTATGAAACAGCTGATTTTTATGATAGAGAAGTGTTGGATGATCGAGATTGAGAATCCTGTTATTGCACAACATATTTTTATTTAGAACTAGCTGCACCCGGCATGCGTATATTGTCATGCTCCGTTTTTTAGCCAGGGACTTTCTCGGTCGTAAGCAGAACAACTCGCCAAAGTTTCATCATAATCGGATCAATGGTTTAGGAGTCCCGCCGTCTGTACACTTAGATCTTTTAAACTATGCATAAAAAACCGCATCAAAATCGGTCCATAAGTTTGGGAGCTATAGGTTGCCTCAGACAGACAGACACACACAAGTCAAACTTATAACACCCCTTGCGTATGTTGTGTACGTCGTATATACATATAGTGGTGGCCACATAATTAAGGACACAAGTCGATTTTCATACAAACGTGGTAATTTTGAAGTCTTGGTTTTCCGCTAGGGATTGAACTAGCTGTGATCTGATGATGGCCATCCAGGGAGTGAATGGAGAAGATTCAGATAGCAATACACACCCAACTGATCTGGTCAGCATTCTAAGAGATGTAAGCATAAGAATTTACAGTTGCAAGTTTTCATACATTTCTATACTATATTCGCGGTTTTTTTTAAACATATCTCTTAAAATGCTGGTCAGATCACTTGGGTGTGTATAGAAATCTGGATCTCCTCCATTCATCATCACCGCTCGGTCAATCCCTGGCGGAGAAGCAATGCTTAAAAGTTACTTCGTTTGTATGAAAATCGACTGGCGTCCTTAATTTTGTGGCCACTACTATACCTATATAGATATCCTGTAGTATAGTCTAATAACTTCACACTCACCACATTAGTACCTACCTACATTGTACCCGTGCGAAGCCGGGGCGGGCCACTAGTGTACCATATTTGGCATTAGGGGTATTTTTGTAACATGTTGTATAATTCTAGCCTCATCGCTGGTGGGAGAGGACAATGCCGTGGAACATGCTTACATTTCTCGCATTTAAGTTTAGTTCTGCCATCACCTCTCGTCATCTATCAATTATGAAATGCTTGGATTTCAATCGTAAACGTATCTGGGAAGTTACAATGTTTTTTTTTCAGATTCCGTCATTATCTGCCTTTTACGATAACCCAGTGTATGGTTGGTGCGCGTCTCCTTCGGTCAACACTGCATTGCATAGATGATTATATTAATAAGATCTTTTCTTGTTTAAATAATTTGTATTAATAATGGGAAACGTGCTTAATGAAACAGAAATAGTGGTAACTATCAACTAAATTTATTGGATAAAAATGAACATATTATAAAAATAAAATAAACAACCTCTTACAATAATGACTTCAAGTTGTTACGCAATAAACAATATAATTATTTGTTAAACAATGTACACACGACGGCACCTCAGACTATACATGTTGACCTTGAGACCGCCTTTATGCCCTACGTAATAAAAGCTGTTTTCGCAGTTTAACTGTATAACCTGACGTGCTGCCGTCCGTACAATTTCAAACAATGTTTAATAGTTTCCACATTGGATTTCGAATTACTTACTGAAAAAATGACACTTTTTATGAAGTTCATTTCTCTAAGGCTGGCCCCAGGGGCCCTACCGGCTTACTTTTCGAACTTCGTCGGGTCTATCGAGCTTCAACTTAAAACAGATAAATCTAAGTACGGACTTTTGTATTGTACTATTCGCCGAAGTTATTTAGAAGATATCGATGTTCGTGTGACATCATGAATCGGGGTTCTCTATTTTGGCCCGACGGGGCTCGATTTATCTGTTTTAATTTGAAGCCCGGCAGACTTTCCGAAGTTCGATGCGTTAGCCGGTACGGCCCCAGACCTACCGGTTTCATTTCTTTGCTTTGCTGTTTTAGTTGAACAGGGGCTACCAGCTAACGCATCGAACTTTGGAAAGTCTGCCAGGCTTCAAATTAGAACAGATAAATCGAGCCCCAATCGGGCCAAAATGGCGAACCCTAATAATTAATGATGGCACACGAACATCGATATCTTCTAAATATCTACAATACGAAACTTCTTACATCGATTTATCTGTTTTAAGTTTAAGCCCGGCAGACTTTCCAAATTTCGATGCGTCAGCCGGTACGGCCCCTTCTACTAGAACAGCAAAGCAAAGAAATGAAACCGGTAGGTCTGGGGCCAGCTTAAATTGTCCTAGCAGCTTGGACTTGGAATACCAACTTATAAATATCTATGACCACACATCTATGACTCAAACCAGAGGGCGTAATCGTAAAAATTGCGATAAGCGAACGATATTCATCGTTCGATTTTACTTGATTGCACCTTTTTAATACATTAATTATTTAGTATATCTAAAAATGGAATGGGGATTTCAGACCACGTGAATGAACAACTTTTACTATGGGGCCAACCACGGAATCTCGAAAAAAAAATCAGCTGTTCCATACATAATAGTCGAGTCGATGTTGTACTTTTCATTGGAACAGCTGATATTTTTTGCGATTGATTCTGATTTTTTACAAAAAATTAAATCAAAAATATCAAAATGTATGAAACAGCTGATTTTTTTTCGTGATTTCAGAGTTGGTCCCATAGTAAAAGTTAATCAGTTTGATGATCCCTATACAAGGTGTTACAAAAGTACCCCTAATGCCGAATATGGTATATAGGGACCATCAAACTGAACAACTTTTACTATGGGACCAACTCTGAAATCGCGAAAAAAAAATCAGCTCTTTTATACATTTTGATATTTTCGATTTTGATTTTTGTATGAAACAGCTGATTTTTTTTTCGCGATTTCAGAGTTGGTCTCATAGTAAAAGTTGTTCAGTTTGATGGTCCCTATATACCATATTCAGCATTAGGGGTATTTTTGTAACATGTTGTATAAAAAATAACAATAATTGCTTTTTCTTTTTGAGGTTAAAAAAATTGTTGCCATGCGTGGTTTTCAGTTTTTCAATACAGTTGCTCGAAAATGTGTGCAGCGTGCGGTAAGTTGATTTTACCGCACGCCGTACGTTTTTGTTCACGGTTTAGTACATCGTGCGAAAAGTTAATTTTACCGCACGCCAGCACCGTGCGTTTTTGTTTACGGTTACGGTTTTTCTTTTATTACAGAAGATATAGGTATACAAGGTGTTACAAAAGTACCCCTAATGCCGAATATGGTAGATAGGGACCGTCAAACTGAACAACTTTTACTATGGGACCAACTCTGAAATCGCGAAAAAAAATCAGCTGTTCCATACAAAAATTAAAATCGAAAATATCAAAATGTATGAAACCGCTGTTTTTTTTTCGCGATTTCAGAGTTGGTCCCATAGTTATTCAGTTTGATGGTCCCTATCTACCACATTCGGCATTAGGGGTACTTTTGTAACACGTTGTATAGGTTTAATGTTTTCTCGCAAATATATTGAAAAACGTACTACAGCACACGGTTGTTAAGGTTTTAAAAACCTCCTTACCAACCTTGTATCATAAACTACTATTTCCGGGATTGTATAGTTGTGTACTTACATGGGACTCTATCTGCCATATTCGGATTTATAAGGTTTATAGCTCATGTAATAGGCCCTCAAGTGAAGTTTAAGTAGACTAAAAATCAAGGTAAATATGTTTTTTTTAAAGTTTTTAACTCTTTTTGGGTCCATAAAACCATACTATAAAAGTGCGTATTTGCGTGGGTCGCAGAGTGATGACAAATTCTGTATCCGGGTTCTCTTCTGTAGAAATGGCTTCAGGACTATCCTCGTATTTGGGGACATTCCTGAAAAAAAGTAGTACTTACTTAAATTAGCTGTCCGCGACTTTGTCCGCGTGGAAATTAGGAAAAATCCTTAGGGTACCTTGAGACCATCAGTCATTTTAAATGTCCCCACTGCTGGGGCACAGGCCTATCCTTATGGGTGGATAAGGAGGATGGGCCATAACCCATCACGCAAGCCGTAAACGACTGCAAATGCAGCCGGGACCAACGACTTCACGTGCCTTCCGAAGGACGGAGGAGCTCGAGATAATAAATTTTTGGTCACCCATCCCATGACCGACCCTTACGAAAGTTGCTTAACCTCTGCAATCGCTGGGCCAGGTGCTAAACCACTGCGCCATCGAGCTCCTCTCGGGTCGGGTCCCTTGACCGGGATAAAAAGTATCCTATGTTTTAATCCAGGCTATAAACTATCTGTTCATCTGTGTGTCTTTCATCTAAATACGTTCAGCCGTTGCGTGATTGAGTAACAAACATCCTAACTTCCACATTTATAATATTAGGCCAGTCAATATCGACATTGTCACTATACTACTACCTCATGGAAGGTTCCATGCAAATACACTATTGAGCACTTGTTCAATATTTTATTTGTGTGTGCGTGCGTGCGTGCGAGCATGCGTGCGTGTGTGTGCTCTTAACCGATTTCGGTTTCAGCGACTGCAAACGACTCCATCGTTCTTGGCGTTCATGCGTTTTAATATGGCATAAACAGGGTTGATTGTAAAACACCAACAACCTCGCAGGAGTGGATTTCTATAATCATAAGCAACAACGTTTGATCTACGACTTTTCCGATAATCGGAGACTCGTCAAGATACCATTCTCATGGCACAACACTGATATCTATTCATTGTTTCTTACCTCTTCCTTCGTTTATCGACCTTTTTTTCGTCAGATTCCCTGTCTCTTTCGTCCTCGTTGGAATCCGGATTGTCGTACTCTTGAGAAATCGGTTTCCGGCGTTTTTCTCTAATGTTTGGTGTTTGAGACCGTGACATATCTGAAAAAAAAACAACGGGATAGTGCTTGGCCTTCACCTCACCTGATGTTAAGTGACGATAGAGCTTATTAGACCTTCCTGAATTAAGGATCCGATATTCAGTCGCTTCTAAATTCAGAGAAGTTTAATTGCATTGAGGAAGGTAGGATCCGATTTAGCATCCTTATTCAGGATGAAATGGTCTCCGACGTAACGGATGCTAAATCGGAAGCAATTCAGGAGAGTTTAATCGCATTCAGGACGCTCCGCCACAGTAGTCATTTAAATAAATAGCGACTCTTGCTTCGACGCAATAAAGCGCAATCCAGATCGCACACCGCTACAGCTCCTACGGCTACACGTTTATATTCACCTAGAAGTTGCCTCTCTTTCTATTGCGTACGTCCGTCTCTTGTATTAGCTCTAAATGAAGTGAACGTGTAATCGCGACTGAATTTCTCGTCCTTAACGGATGCTAAATCGGACTCTGAATATCAGATCCTTAATTCAGGAAGGTCTAATAAGCTCTTAAGGCCGAAGGTGGAGTTAAGCGCACTACACACGGAATCTTCATCCACTGAGAAACTGGCCATCTTACCTCTAACTGTCGGAACACAACAATGTTAAATTATTGTCATGGCCAGACCTATGTAGAAGTGGTAGCTACCATTATAATTATCTGTGCTACCACCAACTAAACTTTACTATACTTTACTTATCATCCAGTCATCCACCCAAGTGCATCTTCTCCGAAATAATAATGTAGTATTTTTAGTTTTACGTGTCGTCGTGTTATCTTAGTCTAAGTCTAAAGAAGGAGATGGCACTTACTTTAATGTCTCAAAATAAATGGACGTCTCTGAGAGCGGGTAATTGTACTTTTTGGTACTTTTAGTTAAGTAAGGTCGTAAGTACTTTTTGGTGTAACAACCTTTGTTTTTTTACTAGAAGAATTAACTTGATTTAAAACTTACCTCTAGGTTGTACACCATCATCTTCCCATTCCGGTCTATCTCTAGGTTTCATTTCTATGCTATCATATTTATTTTTCTTTCCATCTTCTAAAAAGAACGGCATATCCACCTTTTTCATCTTCTTCCTATTTCTATTTCTTATTTTCCTAGTGGTCCATTCTATAGATGAAATTAATGCTATTTCCTCATCGCTGTTTCGGCGATTTTTTCTCAATCTCCTCTTTCTGTTTCTTCTAGTATCAGATTCTTGAGTATTTTTTGATTTGTTGAACGTCTTTGGACGTTTGTAGTACATTTCGTAAATTGACTTTGTGACTCCATCATCTGAATCTTCTACGGGGAAATCTGAAAGAAAAACATCGGTGAGAGCATGAAATCGAGATAGATAACTGCAAGTTCAAATTGGAGGGGGGGCATTTCTGAAATGTCCGTCTTCGTCCGCTGGTGCTATTCAAATGTGGTGAGGGTTGGTGGCATGGGTTTGCTCAACAGATGGGGTTGTCCCACCACCATCAGGTGGGTAACACCACTCTCCACCGACCGACGATACTGCGTCACGTACCTTCCTGACCCGTGGTCCACTTGACAAGATCACCTGGGTGGACTACGGGCACTTGTTCTGACACTCGAACTCATTTCAAATTTGTCTGAGATTCCGGTTATTCCGTGTCGGGGAGGGGTATGTGTGCGTTGCTCGAGAGCGCTTAGTAGTGCGCTGAGAGTATCCAAGGTTCATTTTTTAAAGGTACATCTTACGATTTCTTGGGTATCTTCACTGTATCTTTCATAGAACTTTCATGGATATTAAACACTTTGGGTTTAGTGTTTAGGTACTTGCGCACGAGCCTTCCTATTACGATTTAGGTGAGCAGCCCTGCTATTCTGTAAAATCAACAACTCGCATCTCCCTTCGCAATTCACTCTCACTTCGCGTTTTGAGAATACCAATCAAGAAACTCACAGCGGATTCAGATGCGAGGTTAAGAATGAAGTCTTACAGAATCACAATGCTGTAAGAAAGGATTTTTTTAAATGCAACCCCTCAAGGGTAGTGAACAGGGTAAACAAATAATTGGTTATTACATTTTATACCGGCCCATAACTTCTGCAAATCTTTTTCTCACTCAATGCATAACAATTTTACTCACAATAAAGATTATAAAAACAGATCACTTACATAAATAGTCATAATTATGAACGTTAAGGAAATCATCGTGGTATATCACTCATTAGTGAATGTTACCATTAAAGTACTAATGAATGACCAATTCGGAGGTTTTTTACAGACGATAGTACGGACGTTCGCAGTAACAACTAAAACTACATTACTAAAAAACACAGATATTGCTAATTAATAAGGTAAAGTTTATTGATTTTTTTATTGCAAACTCTGCCCCCCTAGTGGTACGGTGGACATACTAGGGGGGCAGAGGCAACGCGATATATATTGCGTGATATAGCGGTTTATCGACACCAAACTGTCAAAATCCATTGTCTTTTGACAGTTAAATGCGATAAATCACAATATCATATCGCTTTAAAGAAATAAATAATATAAAATAAATATTTGACAACATCACATATATTGCTCCGATTCCAAAGTAAGTAGCTAAAGCACTTTCGTTATGAAAATCACACAAAACGGTGGTATCACAAACACCACTGTCAGGTCTGAACCTGAGCTAATATAGGAAAGTTCGTTTTCTAAATTGACCCAACTGGGGATCGAACCCGGGACCTCAGAGATGGTGACACCTTGAAAACCGGTGTAAAAAGCCACTCGACCACGGAGGTCGTCAAAATAGGGACTGGTTTACTAAACGACACAGATCGTTTATTCACAAAACTTTCTCACCTGCAGGTCTAGGCTTCTGGTTGCTTTTATTCTTGCGCCTTGGCGATCTCTTCCTCAAGTTATAGGAGAAGTCTTCTTCCTCAGACGCTATTTCCTCATCATCTCTAGCAAGTCCCGTCCAAAAGCGATGGGGTTTGTGTGTTCTTAAGAAATTCGGTCTTTGGTGTTTCGCTGATGATGTTACGTATGTCTGAGAAGTGGAAAAATATAGGTACTTATGTACACACGACGGCACCTCAGACTATACATGTTGACCTCGAGACCGCCTTTATGGCCTGCGTAATAAAATCTGTTTTCGCAATTTAACTGTATAACCTGACGTGCAGTCGTGTGTACTATACAAAAATCTTTATTTACGATCGATCCAAGCTTTAACTTAACAGTAAGTAGCTGGTGTCCCATCTTAAGCAAAAATGTCTGTATTACGGGGCACGGCTCTTACATAACATAAAAGATTTGTAAAAAATAATAAAGTTTAATAACAATCACAATCTTTTATAAAAAACTTGAAACTATTTAAAGTCACGGACCACTTTCGGAATTTTAAAAATTCCACGGACCCTAGTCAAGGAATATTATATGAAAAGAAAACAAGACTTGTATTTAAAAAAAAAAACAATTTTAATGGTAATTTCATTACGGGTCTGAGCTACTGCGGACCCATGACACATACAAGGTGTTACAAAAATACCCCTAATGCCGAATATGGTATATAGGGACCATCAAACTCAACAACTTTTACTATGGGGCCAACTCTGAAATCGCGAAAAAAATCAGCTGTTTCATACAAAAATTAAAATCGAAAATATCAAAATGTATGAAACAGCTGATTTTTTTTTCGCGATTTCAGAGTTGGTCCCATAGTAAAAGTTGATCAGGTTGATGGTCCCTATATACCATATTCGGCATTAGGGGTATTTTTGTAACACCTTGTATATGCAACGGAGTCCGTTGTCCACATCGCCTAAGTCTTTTCCTAACAACAACTCAACCAAGATAAATAGACGCATGAAAGCTGCATGACAGCTAATTTAATGACACCGTTTTAATTTGGTCAAGTTGTAGTTAGGAAAAGACTTAGGCGATTCTTAAGTTTAGTACAAACGGGTGACAGAATTTATATTCAGGGACAAAAAGCATCAATTGCTATTACCTCAGTCGTCGGATTTTCTTCAAATACTGAAGAACGTTTCATTGAAATGTTATAGCCATCATCATCTGTAGCATTGTATGCTTGTCTTTCCGCTTTCTCCATATCATCAAAAGTTTTATTAATCATATTTTCATTTATATCTGCGGTTGCATTGACTGATCGTTTTCGCCTTTCAAATTCTATACTTGATGTTTTAAATTTTGTTTCTGTTTTAAATTTTGATTGTCCTTTGTCTCCGTGTTTTTGGCGGCGATATTTCTTTTTCGGATAGTCTTGTTCTTCTTCGGAAACTGTAAATTATTCATTATATTGCTTTAATTTATTAAACCAAATATTTAACATGTTTATCGGAATCTTTTTTATTAAACTACGAAATATTAATAAGCACATGACATTTGATTTAATATTGCTTTGACAAGAGAAGGAATGATTATTTATTGGTATGGGTGACCAAACATTTATATTTCGAGTTCCTCTGTGCTTCGGAAGGCACGTTAAACCATTGGACCTAGCTGCATTTGCAGTCGTTAGCACCCACCAATCCGCATTAGGCGTGGTGGGTCATGGCCCATCCTCCTTATCCACCGATAAGGAAGGCCTGTGCCCCAGCAGGGGGAAAATTAAAAATGACTGATGATTATACAATATAATAAACCTTCATAAAAAGTGATATAAGAGAGTCCGGAGAACAGTGAACATCCTAAAAAACGTAAAACGAGGTTTAGACTAGCAAGATTTTTCTGCAATTGAGAGAGCAAGTTCTGCAAGCTGCAACACTTTGATAATTTGTGAACACCTGTTTAGACGGTGGCAACAGCGAAGTCAACTACTGCAAGATTTATTGCTAGTCTAAACCTTGCTTGATACCAAAATGATTTGCAATTTTATGTTATTCCGATTAAGACAGTATTTTTCTAGATTAAATCAAAAATCTCTTCGAAGAAGAAGAGAATTATTAAAACCTTTACCAGTATCTTTCGGTTCAAGTTGTTTCGCAGGATCTTCCTTATAATAGTCAGCATCTTCTGGTAAGATGCCATCATCACCACCATTGTACACGTATCTGGAATTATATATTCTTAAATATTGGATAACATCAAATGTACAACACGCATGCTCATTTGCACACACAAAAACATGCACACACACACACACAAACACACACATGCGCACTCACACACCTATCATGAACAATGAAAAATTATTTCGTTGTTCTCTTAATTTTGTACAAATTCTTTATTCTTAAGTAGGATGTCTGTATAAAATTATTTTTTGTTTTTAGTAACCATTTATACAACATGTTACAAAAATGTTACATGCGAAAAAAAATATCAGCTGTTTCATTCATTTTAATATTTTCGATTTTAATTTTTGTATGAAACAGCTTATTTTTTTCGCGATTTCAGAGTTGGTCCCATAGTAAAAGTTGTTCAGTTTGATGGTCCCTTTATACCATAGGTATTTTTGTAACATGTTGTATATGGTGCCGAATATGGGTGGATATAGGGTACCGTGTATACAATCCAAATTATTAGGAATAAACCCAGAGCACCGCATCTTTTTTTAAAACAAAAAAAAAAATGTTATACTGCATAATGGTAACCAAAGACCTAAATTGTGTTTTGATGGAAAACAATACTCTATTTGCGTCTAGGGTTGTCACGTAAATAAAAAAATTTACGGGTTATTATGAAACCCTGTACTGCTCCGATTTTGAAGTAAGTAGCTAAAGTACTTGTGTTATGGAAATCAGAAACAACGACGATACGGTACCTTATTAAGGCCAGATACAATATAAATACATTAATTTTTCTATTGACTCAGCTGGGGATTGAACCCGACCTCGGAGCTGTTGACATCAAAAGCATCTATTTGACAACATTACATACATTGCTCCGACTCCAAAGTAAGTAGCTAAAGCACTACATTGCTCCGACTCCAAAGCAAGTAGCTAAATACCCTTAAAGCACAAAGTAAGTGTTATGGAAATCAGAGACAACGGTGGTATCACAAACACCCAGACCTGAGCCAATATAGAAAAGTTCGTTTTCTAAATTGACCCAGCCGGGGATTAAACATGGGACCTCAGAGATGACGACACTCGACCAGGGAGGTCGTCTATATAATTTATATCGTACCTTTATATCTATGTTAATAAAATGCGCATAACTTCAGAACAACTGCACCAAATTAAATAAGACTTTGAATGTTACCTAGTACTCCAATCCATCTGTCTCGCGTCTTCTAACCACTGATTGGCGGCTAATGTCGTCTCCTTCACCATCTTGATCCTCAGGGTAAGAAATATCTTCTTAAGTTCAACAGTGATATGAGAAGACTTAGCCAAAACGTCTTCGGGGTTGTCCAGCTTTTCCTTGGAACCTTCATTCGTAAGAATTTTCAAACGATTAAAACAGGAAAACGATGCTCTTTTCTATTGACAATTGATCGGATATATTGGGGTTTGAATTTTTGTATGGAGCGTGGTCTAGTCCTCGTCCGTAATTTTTAAGGTTCCGTAGTCAACAAGGAACCTTTGTAGTTTCGCCATGTCCGTCTGTCCGTCTGTCCGTTCCCAGCCTAGCTCATTGACGCTTAGTACTAGAAAGTTGTAATTTGGCATGGATATACAAAAAATACAAAAAAAATACAAAATATTTATTCAGTAACTATATACATGATTATCTTAGCTAGTGCTCAGGATCTCCTTTTAAGTATCAGTAATACTTGTGCCAGGGGACCCCGCTCTTCCTTAATTAATGTAATGTGTACAGCTACTAGAATAACCGACAAGGTACTAACAATTACAAAGTTTTATAAATCAAAGTTTGAAACAGTACATTATAACTAAGAAATTGAAAAACCAAATAAAGATATACATATTAATCACGCCGAGAGTGTGGTCAGTCAATTGAGCTGAGGAGCTTGTTGGTGCAGTGGTATAACCCCAGCGATTGCAGAGGTTAAGCAACTTTCACAAGGGTCGGTCATGGGATGGGTGACTAAAAATTTATTATCTCTAGCTAGAGAAGAGGACGGAGGAGCTCCTCCGTGCTTCGGAAGGCACGTCAAGCCGTTGGTCCCAGCTGCATTTGCAGTCGTTAGCACCCACCAATCCGCATTGGACCCGCGTGGTGGGTCACGGCCCATTCTCTTTATCCACCCATAATGAAGGCCTGTGCCTCAGCAGTGGGGACATTAAAAATGGCTGATGGTAAATTAAGCTACAATTTTCTTTGACTTACCTCTAACAGGTTTCTCCAACGTATTCTCCAATCGTAGTAACACGGAGCCAGCTTTCCACGGCTCTAGAGTCAAGACTTGAACGTGTCGAGGCAAGCCATGGATGCGCAGTGTAGAAAACTATCAGAATTATGCCCGTTTGCACTAAACTTAAGAATCGCCTAAGTCTATTCCTAACTACAACTTGACCAAATTAAAACGGAGTCATTAACTAAGCTGTCATGCAACTTATCTTGGTCGAGTTGTAGTTAGAAAAAGACTTAGGCGATTCTTAAGTTTAATGCAAACGGGTGTGTGACATTCGTTACTCTGACAACCTCCGTGGTCGAGTGGTTTGTAAGCCGGTTTTCAAGGTGTCGCCATCTCTGAGGACCCGCGGGTTATATCCCCGGCTGGGTTAATTTAGAAAACGAACTTTTCAATATTGGCTTAGGTCTGGGTGTTTGTAGTTCCACCGTTTTCTCTGATTTCCATAACACAAGTGCTTTAGCTACTTACTTTGGGATCAGAGCAATGTTTGTGATGTTGTCTAATATTTATTTATTTATATTTGCTTCATGTTAAATATTGTTTAAATTATACAGGATGGGAAAAAATACGGTAGTTAAGGGAAAGTACCTACTTATCTTAAGTATTGTAGATGACAAATCTTATCGAAAGAAATCATTCCTTTATTTTCTAACATAAGTAAAACTGCTTTGAAAGGTTTTTCATAAATCGCTTGTATCAGCCAGGAATCGAACGGGCTAAAAGCCGAAAAAATAACATTCTGTATTTTTATAACATCAAATCGATAGGGTTAATGATGATGGTATTTTTTTTAATAACATAGTTTCTGAAATTAAGTGCAGATCCATGAAAAAAGATAAAACATAGCTAATTAGTCCGTCAGTTCTCGGCTGAGACAATCTTTGAATGTAGTTTTACTTATGTAAAAAAATAAAGGAATGTGTCTTTTTAAGGAAATTTATCTATCATCAATATTTCGGGTGCTTTCCCTCCAACTAGGTAATGTCTTTTTTCCACCCTGTATCGGTATCTATTTCGGATTGTATATTTTATCTACAACACACTTTTTGCGCTTTTATTTTCTATTTTCACTTCACTTCTATTTTTGTCTGTAACGTAAAAGAACAAAGACTGAAAAAAATCCCTTTTCAGCGGATATTAGGCAGGACAAACGAAACACATAGGGGGTTCTGGTGAACTGGGAGATCCCCTGGGAGATCGGGCTAGGGGATCCTGATTGCCGAAACGAGATTGTGTTAATAGTTAGATAGACACTAAATATTGGGTTAAGTACTACCTATGTGTTTGTCTTATGGGGATCGACCTTAGAGTCAAAGCGCTATCTACAACATTACCCGTTTGTTCCTGACGTTCTGCCACTTCCTCCTGTTAATCTTTTCCCCTGATGTGAAGAACAGCCACGGCTCCATCTTCCACCTCCTGGTGGCCTGCGCCATCCGCTCGGAGAAGGTCAGCTCGTCAACTGAGAATCAATCAATCAATCAATGGCAGTTACTCTTCGATAAATACCAAGAATTTTAGAAGACTCAATATGATTTTAAAGTTCTTGACATACCCTATGGTACCCTAAATGTCCGGTCAGATCAAAAACTTCAAAATAACGCCACACTTTCGAACTGGGAGCATATTGAATTGATACAAACAAGACTGTGCTTTAGATTTAGCAGATAAGGCATAATTATAAGATCTTTTTTTTTCATTAACTAGTTTAGTCTGTTTTGTCATGTTTGCGTGCTGTTTTATTTACGATAAATAAATAATTACCACCCACCTTCTTGTCTAAAGTTTCCAATGTATACCCTATGTTTTCCTCTCACCACGAGGCCTACGCCATGGGCTTCTTCATTCAATGACTCTTCTAGACCAAATCCGTCATCTGTCAACAATCTTCTGTGAAGCTGCAATTTAATTTTGTATTGTTAATCATTGACGACCTCCGTGGTCGAGTGGCTTTGTACTCCAGTTTTCAAGGTGTCGCCATCTCTGAGGTCCCGGGTTCGATCCCCGGTTGGGTCAATTTAGAAAAACGAACTTTTCTATATTGGCTCAGGTCTGGGTGTTTGTGATACCACCGTTGTCTCTGATTTCCATAACACAAGTGCTTTAGCTACTTACTTTGGAATCGGAGCAATGTATGTGATGTTGTCAAATATTTATTTATTTATTTATTATTTAATCAATTTCCACAAAAAATATACCTAAATATTCTGGGTGGAAATTCCTTTACTTTCTAAAAACTTTTTGATCAAATGTGGAGTATAAAATGAATTAATATGTTGCTGATAAGTTTCTTGCGCCCGTTCTTCTTGTCAGCTAAAAAATTTGGACAATTCAAAACTACCCTATCATGTTGGTCATATTGAAATACAGATAATTTCAACTTCAGTACGAGTTTTTTTAAGATATCATCTCGACTCTTTATCCTATTTTTTATGTCTACTGCTTGGGTTCTGATCTTCCTTATGAATAGACACTAATGCGGATTGGTGGATGTCAGCGACTGCATACAGCCGGAACTAACTTCTTAACGTGCTTTTTGAAGCACAGAGGAGTTCAGATACATTTTTGGTCACCCATTCGAAGACCGATTCTAGCAAAAGTTGTTTCAGTCACAATTACAGAGTATGTACATGCGCTAACCCACAATGTCATCAAGCTAGCTAACCTAGTGATGTATGTTTGTTTGTTACGCTTTCACGTAACTACTCAACCGATCATTTTGCATAACATTATCAGGGGTACAGAAAAGGACAGAGAGTAACTTTTATTTAGGAAAAAATACTATTCCCGAGGGATAGACTTATTATATAAAAAAAATATGTGGTTTAGAAAACCAGTCTAATCCATACCATCAATTCCACTTCACCTTCGTTATAAGAAGTACCACCTTGAGCCCTATCTGGTAAAACACACATTTCAACACTGCTATTCATTGAATGTATGCAGATTCTCGAAGTGACGGGGTAATAGCAGGATGGGATTGATTTCTTTTGTTGCTGGCCTGAAATTAATATGTTATTATCATCATAATCAGCCGCACGAAACCCACTGCCGAGTAGTGGACACAGGCCTCTCCCAAGGATTTCCACTTTATCGAACCTGCGCTGCCGCATCCAGCGACTTCCCGCGACCGCGCACCAGATTGTCAGTCCTCCTTGTCGGGGTCTACCCATGGAGGTGCGCAGTCACCATTCCAGAACCATTCCACCCCAACGGCCATCGGTTCTTCTCGCTACGTCCCACCACCACTTTAACTCGGCGATCCTTCGACCGATGTCAGTTACTTTAGTCCTCTTACGGATCTCCTGATTTCTGATTCGATCACGCAGGGAAAAGTAGCATTGCTCTCTCCATTGCATGCTGGGTGACTTTAAGCCTTCTTATGAGACCCAGAGTTAGCGATCACGTAAGTAGGTTATAAAGATATACTCAACAGGATTTTTTAAAATTTTGGAATCAATGTAAAACAATGTTTGGAAAAATTAACATGTTAAAATTCTACACATATTACAAATTGTGAAAGTAACTCTGTCTGTTACATTTCAGTGAAATGTTGTCAGTGGTTCAGGCGTGAAATGATTTCATGCCTGCCTAGGGGGGCATGACCACCGAAACACGATATACACCGTTATTTTTTAAGTATACCTAAAAATGATATGGGGATTTCAGACCACGTGAATAAACAACTTTTACTATGGAGCCAATCACGGAATCGCGAAAAAAAATCAGCTGTTCCATACATTACAGTCGAGTCAATGTTGTACGCACGACAGCACGTCAGGTTATACAGTTAAACTGCAAAAACAGCTTTTATTACGTAGGGCATAAAGGCGGTCTCAAGGTCAACATGTATAGTCTGAGGTGCCGTCGTGTGTACTTTTCTATGGAACAGCTGATTTGTTTTCGTGTTTTTATAGCGTTTTATCGACACTCAACTGTCAAAATCCAATGTCTTTTTATAGTAAAACGTGATAAATCGCCATATCATATCGCGTTTCGGTGGTCATCCTAGGGGGTTGAACCACTAATAACTTTGCTAAAGATATTGATAGGAATGTAGGGTATGATATAGGCTATCTTATGTCAGAAAAATAAATATTAAAGGGGGCACAATGGGGAAGAAAGTTCACATAGCGATGCAGTTCATTTTAGGACCTAAACTGGATCGCAATAAGAGATCATAGTAAGCCGCCTAAATTCCTGATGTATAGTTACACATTGGTCTCACAATCTGTCACATTATTTTAGTAAACACTGTGGAACTATACATCTGCTAAACAATCTTTATCCTTACTAATAAAGATTGTATAGCAGATGTATAGTGTAGATAGATGTATAGATAGATGTATAGAGTTAATATATATGCTGGAGTTTCGATTTATACAAGAATTTCATAGCTCTCACCCATGCTCTCATTCCAACAAGTCCTCCTTATCATCTGGCGTCCATTAGAGTCTGTGTAAAATTCACCATTGTTCGAAATATTGGTAGTGAAAACAGTTACTACTTCTTTTCCCAAATCCGTACTTAAAGAAAAATAAATGAAAATGTAGAGATTACGAAGTCATCTCGATAGTCAACACATAAAAAAATAACAATGCGATTAAATTGACAATAGACCGCAGTGATCCGCTGCAATTTCATTCGAGAATGGTATGGCAAAGAGTAAATTTGTCGTTTTGTACCGCAAGTGTTGTGAAGCTGGTCACTAGTGTTGTACATTGTTAAATTAATCGCACTGTACAACGTGTTACAAAAATACCCCTAATGCCAAATATGGTATATAGGGATCATCAAACTGAACAACTTTTACTATGGGACCAACTCTGAAATCGCGAAAAAAAAATCTGCTGTTTCATCCAAAAATTAAAATCGAAAATATTGAAATGTATGAAACAGCTGATTTTTTTTTTGCGATTTCAGAGTTGGCCTCATAGTAAAAGTTGTTCAGTTTGATGGTCCCTATATACCATATTCGGCATTAGGGGTATTTTTGTAACACCTTGTATTTTAGATTATATGGATGTTATTATACCAGTAAAATTGTTAAAGCGCATTTATTAACCCAGAACACGTTAGAATAACACGCATTTTATAATAAAATTGTGGCCTAAAGTCAATATGTAATACCGATTTGATTAAAACTTGTAACCATAATCAAATAAATAAATCAATTTTTCTAATATTATTTCTCACCATAATCAAAGTTAAAATTTTGTATTTAAGTAAAAACTTTATGTAACAAACTTTTGTTTAACTTTTGGAATAAGAAAAAAACTTACCCTATGGGTACAGGTCCAATAATCCATTCGATGTCCAAGAACTCCTCGCCTCTATACAGCCGTATGATCTGAGTGATCCAATCGTTAAATCTTTGTCTGATTTCTTTGATTAGGGCACCTCTTATAGTTTCGTAGGTTACTCTTTCAGTCACCTTAAAAAAAAATGGGACCGATGGTACAGGACATCATCCATGATTCGTTCATATACTAGGCAGGGACCTTTTGACCCAAAGGGCATTAATACAAATTCCGACACTCGGCGGAAGTACTTCCCTTTTCGCTGGATATATGGCGAAGAGATCCTGCCTCAACATTGCTGTAAACAAACAGCCTGTAATCCCGAGCACAGAAACCTAGCTCGGCGGAAGTACTTCCCTTTTCGCTGAATATTTGGCGAAGAGATTCTGCCTCAACATAGCTGTAACCAAACAGCCTGTCTGTATACTTACAGGGGTAGGTCTTTCCTTATCTGGTCTGAAACTATAAGCTCCAGATTGAGCGCCCTGGCCCTGTCCATAGTAGTAGAAATTCTGTGAGACCAACACCATTTGACCATCTACATGCTGGATGGACTCCAGTAGACCGGTTTCTCTGTTGACTGTTACTCGGAGATACTGACAAATAAAAAATATTTATTCGTTACTTAAGAGTCTGCTGTCCGCTGGACTCTTAAGAACAAAGGTTTTGATATTTGTCTAGATAGAAAAAAATTATACATATAAAAAAACTCTTAGTAAAATGATATTAATCGGGTACCTAATCATTTTAACAGCTAGTACCATTATTAATTTTGAAATTTTAGCATTCACAATGCTATTTTTATATAATACTAAATAATATACTAGAAAAAAGAGACTCGGTAGCTCAGCGGTCAGAGCATTGGACCGGATATCCAAAGGTCGCGGGTTCGATTCCCGTCCGAGAACATGATCTGGTGCGAGTCGTATTTTTTTCTAGTATATTATTTTAGCTAATATCATGTTTTTCTTTAATTTAAGATGTAAATATTGATGTTTTAATTGTAATTCATATTTTATACCAAATCAATGCAAAAGACGAGGCGCAAGCACTTTTATGTTTGGCCGTATTCGGAAACGCTACTGTTATTTTGCTTGCTGCACTAAAACCTCCTTGTTCTGAAAATACTCTGATGTAGCCTGAGACCCTTTTGCCGTTTCCGTAACTATTTTTCATAACTCCTACGAAAACGGAAGGTTTTTTTCTCGTTTAATAACCGGTTATCAAATAATAAACTTGAATTCAATTTTCATAACTATAATATTCATTGTTTCATAACTTGATACTAAACGAGAGGTATTATCTATTTTTCATAACTCCTACGAAAAAGGAGTATTTTTCTCGTATAATAACTGGTTATTAATAAGTCTGAGAGGTTATATAATAAACTTCAATTCAGCTTACATTGTTATTTATTGAACTTAACAGAACTTAAATAAAACCTGAACTTTTGAATCAGTTAAACCAAAATTAATAATCAAACTAAATATGAAATTATATACTAATAACTAAATTCAACCTAAACTCACACTAATTTCATTAAATCATATATGGAGCGATGATTTCTACGCAATGCCCGACGCAAATTTTTTTAGGTATCATTCTTCATCCAAAATTTTTGAAAATAGTCATTGAAAGCAGTCATAGCATCACTCTTCGGTGTTCTATCCATTATATATGAGTAGCCATTACTAATATAAGACAATGGCAAACGTGCCAGACCTGCACAGCGAGCAATATGTCGCCTTTCTACTCTAGAATTCAGATGAAGTTTTTTTGCTTTTCTGAACAGACTGTCACAATAGTGAAAAAAACATCCTTTGATGTTTACTCTTGGAAAAATACGCTGTAATGCAATAATTACAGACATTTCAAAATCCACTGTCACCTTCATCGGATCGAATAATGTTTGAGATTTTATCATTGCAAATAAAATCTCATAGGTTTTGGTTTTTTTATTTGGAAGAAAAGCATAAAACAAAGGTATCGTTTGTTGACATCGAATATCGAATCCATGGATTGTGTATATTTGCTTAAAAGGTTGAGGGCAACTCTTAAAAGTTCCATCCATAAAATAATGATGACATTTTTTTAAAATATTTTTAGTGTGCGGTAAGCAAAATACAAGAATTCTTGTTTCCATACTATCGTTATAATCTGCTAATAACATATATTCATATTGTTTTGGTATTGTTACCTCTTCTGCGTGTGCGAAATGAAGCTTTTGAACGCCCAAGTTTTTGTTTCGTGCATTATATAAGCTTGTTTTAATGGACTGAAATTGCGGCAAATTATTGTCATCGTTGAGTAAATGAATGCCATTATCAACAAGTGTAGATATCATATTTTCATATTGTCCAGGGATTGGATCAACATTGGTACAAACCAATTTTTTTAATTTGTCTACTTCTTGGAGAATGAGATTTTTAGCGATATTTGCTTTGCATTCATCGCTATGAGATTTGGCTTTAATTATACTTTTCTCAGCACTTAAAGTTATGTTACCAGAACAATCCGTATTGTTATAGCATTGCCAATAGGTATTAGAATTCTTGTAGGTCTTCCTTTTATGATACCGTCTGCCTTCAAATAGTAACGCCAATCCACCTCGTTTCGTCTTAATAAAATCAATTTTGGATAGAGACATGATTGGTTCACGATAATAGGTGATAATAGTATTAATCCTTTGATTATTTATTATTAATCCTATAGAAAATGAACTTTTTATTTGACACTAAATCATTTAACGTCATTCCTTAAGTCAATAACATGAAAAATATATGTGCCAGTAGGAAGGAACGAAAGAGGTCAAATACACTGACATTTTCCTTATTACTGGATGATAGTTATGTATAAACCATAGTCTATTCTTAATTAATAACCAGTTACGAAATATGGACAAAATTTTCCTTTTTCGTATTCGGTTACGAAAAATTACAAAAGGGGAAAACATGTTCTTATTTGATAACCGGTTATTAAACGAGAAAAAAAACCTTCCGTTTTCGTAGGAGTTATGAAAAATAGTTACGGAAACGGCAAAAGGGGCCTGAGATTGCCTGTAAGTAACGTCTATGTGTGCACGGAAATCAAGGTTCCTTCCGAGCAATTCCTTTGTATCTACTGCCAGATTTAACGTTCGGTCGGACGTACGTTACTAAGAAAGTGGTTTAAAATTAACTAAATTCTTTCGGCTTTACTACAAAAGATTTTTTAAAGCACTGTTCAACAAGTGTTTATCTAAGACACTGTTTAAATGTGATGCTGTCACTTTTTTGACAGTATTGTTTGAAAGGGACGGCATCACATTTAAACAGTGTCTAAATTAAACAGTGTTTTAAAATATTTTGTGGTAAGGCCGTTTGTGTCTAAATTTTTATTTTATACCTCATTTGAAATGTATGGAACTACTTCCTGATCTGCTTCAGCGCTGGGTTGTGCTGATTTCTTCTTGTAAGAATTTTCTTCCTGTTAAATAGAAAGAATTTAGTAGTTTCTCTGATTAGGACAATTTACATCACCTACGTTTTGTATTAAAAACTTTATTTCCGAAGTTTGCATAGAGAAAAATCTGAAATTCTTTTATGTAATAGAAGTTTATGTCAAAAAAAAATTACAAGAAAAATAAAACGATGTCTCCTAAATAGTAAACTTTTTCAGAATTATAGTACGAGAATAAACAGCTATTGGTTTTTTTATATAATTACTAAAGCACATAATAACAGCAGTATGATCAGCAAGGTATGTATCAGACTTTTACATTTTAAAATGACATGATCTAGGCATGAACCACTCTGGTGTGTCGTTTTCTGATGAGCTGGGATCATACCATGGCTATGCTATATATGTATATATCTCTTGCTTTTAGATATATAGGGCGACATAGTTAAAAAAATACTTACAGAATTTACAATATACAAAATCTTACCAGCTGATCTCGAACACGAGTGATATAAAACGCTGTGTAACCTAGTGGAGGGATGTTCTCAGCCTCGAAGAACAACTCCTGAATGGCTGAAGAGGATCTCCCCGGGATGTTGATTACGGCAGTCGGTAAGGGTACTAACTGGAATTCAAGTTCTTCATCTGTTGAAGAAGTTGAGAAGTTAAGAATATAACGACGAAAAATAAAGAAATAATCATTTTAACAAGTTTTTAAAAATGTTGCGCTCTCGTTTGTTTCTTTGTTGGGCCAGTTTATAAATAAATATTTGACAACATCACATACATTGCTCCGATTCCAAAGTAAGTAGCTAAAGCACTTGTGTTATGGAAATCAAAGAAAGGTGGTATCAGAAACACCCAGACTTGAGCCAATATAGAAAAGTTCGCTTTCTAAATTGACCCAAACGGTGATCGAACCCGGGACCTCAGAGATGTCGACACCTTGTAAAGCCGGCGTACAAAGCCACTCGACTACGGAGGTCATAATTTGGGCTCGTTTGATTCGTCTTGACTAGTACTCTGTCGGGAAATAGTAATCAGGGGCCGTACCGGCTAATACGCATCGAACTTCGGAAAGTCTGTCGGGTTTTAAATTAAAACAGGTAAACCGAGCCCCAATCGGGCCAAAATGGCGAACCCCAATTCATGATGTCACATGAAAATCGATATCTTCTAAATAACTTCGGCGAATAGTACAATACGGAACTCCTTACTTCGATTTGTCTGTTTTAAGTTGAAGCTTGGCAGACCCGCCGAAGTTCGAAAAGTTAGCCGGTAGGGTCTGTCTGATGATCGCCAGTAGAGTTTGTACCCTTGTTAGCGATAATTTATCGATAATCTATCGAAAATTTTAAAAAAAAGACAAGTGAGCTATTTTGCGAACAAAGGGGTGAGTGAACAAACGGTAGCGTGAAGCAAGGAGAAAAGGAGAGGGGTCGCTTTCGTTTCAGGTGCTGTGTTAAATTGACCGGGTTGTACAAGTGAGCTCTTTTGCGAACAAAGGGGTGAGTGCATACAGGTGGCGTGAGGCAAGGAGAAAACGAGAGGGGTCGATTTCACTTCAGGTGTCGTGTTAACTTGACCGGGTTGTACAAGTGAGCTCTTTTGCGAACAAAGGGGTGAGTGAACAAACGGTAGCGTGAAGCAAGGAGAAAACGAGAGGGGTCGCTTTCACTTCTGGTGCCGTGTTAACTTGACCGGGTTGTACAAGTGAGCTATTTTGCGAACAAAGGGGTGAGTGAACAAACGGTAGCGTGAAGCAAGGAGAAAAGGAGAGGGGTCGCTTTCGTTTCAGGTGCTGTGTTAAATTGACCGGGTTGTACAAGTGAGCTATTTTGCGTACAAAGGGATGAGTGAACATACAGGTGGCATGAGGCAAGGAGAAAACGAGAGGGGTCGCTTTCACTTCAGGTGTCGTGTCAACTTGACCGGGTTGTACAAGTGAGCTATTTTGCGAACATAGGGGTGAGTGCATACAGGTGGCGTGAGGCAAGGAAAAAACGAGAGGGGTCGCTTTCACTTCAGGTGCAGAGTTAACTTGACCGGGACATATCATAATACTATTTTCTCACCATTAAAATCCCTGACGGAATAATGCAGAGCTACAGCTGGCAGTCTAACATAGTGGTATGTCTTCACACTTGAAGGGTTGTATACTAGGAGTAATACAGCATCTTGTGTTTCTATGAACTGTTGAAAGAAACAATAAAACTAAGAATTCACACATTTTTCTAGCAATAAACAATATAGTGAGGGGTATATGAAATTAATGTAAAAGTAATTTTTTTGGACGATTCCACACAGCGCCATCTAGCCTCAAACTAAGCAACGCTTGTAATATGCTAGACAACTGATATACTACTTATATACTTTTTAAATATATACTTATTTTATTATACATAGTAACAACCAGATCCGTCACAGAAATTAAAATTCATCATTTAAATTCCTGCCCGGCTGGGAATCGAACCCAGGACCTCTTGCGTGGTAGACATGTTGACCGCTGCACCATTCAAATCCTCAGTAAATAAACACACTTAATAATTTAGCTCTTTTCAATCGTCTATATTTTCCTACCGCCCGTTCCAGACTTTTTTGACTGACAAGAAGAACAGGCGCAAGAAACTTATCAGCTTTAACAGAAATAAGTAACGATATTTACAAACTTAAATGATAATAATAATTTTTGACAACATCACATACATTGCTCCAATTCCAAAGTAAGTAGCTAAAGCACTTGTGTTATGGAAATCAGAGACAACGGTGGTATCACAAACACCCAGACCTGAGCCAATATAAAAACCCAACCGGGGATCGAAACCGGGACCTCAGAGATGGCGACACTTTAAAAACTGGTGTACAAAGCCACTCAACCACGGAGGTCGTCAGTGAAATATATCGTTACCAAATACAGTGGGTACAACAGGATTATTGACAACAAAGTACAACTAGCATGTTATGTTTTACATAATTTCCACGCATTTCCATTTTACAGTATTCTTAGCACGAATAGCTATCGAAAAAATAACGCGCGTGAAAACATTCCATAGAGTAATTTTGTATGGGAAATTTGTACAACGCCATCTACCGCTGAAAAGCGAAATGAGATTTTCCAAAGAGAAATACTCTAGCGAGTACTTTTACGCGCGTTTTTTTTTTCGATAGCTGTTCGTACTAAGGGTACAGATAACTGTCTCCGTGAGCGTCTTTTTAACATGTCTTTTTAACATAACTCACCCTTAACCTTTTGAATACATGTTTTAGTTAAAAAAATACATAAGTAAGTACGTGCGCTTTGCTTTTAGACTATGCGCGATTCCTATCCTGAAAAACTCGGCTCTTAGAAGGAGATTATTATATGCCTTCTTCTTCTTCTCTCATATACTTCGAATCTCACTTCACTGCGCGGAAATTTTAAATCATAAATAAATGGGTAAATGACAGGCTGTTTTTTAATCACAAAAGATTTAAGATAGCTACCTAAAATCTTTTGCAATCGGTAAAGTAGCTTATACAACGTGTTACAAAAGTACCCCTAATGCCGAATATGGTATATAGGGACCATCAAACTGAACAACTTTTACTATGACCAACTCTGAAATCGCGAAAAAAAAATCAGCTGTTTCATACATTTTAATATTTTCGTAATTAATTTTTGTATGAAACAGCTGATTTTTTTTTCGCTATTTCAAAGTTGGTTCCATAGTAAAAGTTGTTCAGTTTGATGGTCCCTATATACCATATTCGGCATTAGGGGTACTTTTGTAACACCCTATATTCTGCTAATTTCTAATAACAAATTCACGCGACGTGAAGTGAGGTTCGAAGTAAGATGCGAGTTTGTTACAGAATCGACAGCCAGTCTTATGTGATAGAAGTTTACGTAAAGATTACAGAAAAAATAAAACGATGTCTCTAAATAGTAAACTTTTTCAGAATGATGATGGAAAGGACGGAACCCTCGGTGCGCGAGTCCGACTCGCTCTTGACCGTTTTTTAATTAAAGTATTCAGCATTATCGACTTACTCTGCACTGACTGATGTTGAGTTGATGGCAAATGAAAAACTGCTGCGAGTTCTTCGACCGCCTTGTGTTTCCCCAAGTTGGAGTAAGATAGCTAAGGAAACAGAAATTAAAAAAAAAACCCGTAATACAAGGTGTTACAAAAGTACCCCTAATGCCGAATATGGTAGGTAGGGACTATCAAACTGAACAACTTTTACTATGGGACTATGGGACCAACTCTGAAATCGCGAAAAAAATATCAGCTGTTTCATACAAAAATTAATTATGAAAATATCAAAATGTATGAAACAGCTGATTTTTTTTCGCTATTTCAGAGTTGGTCCCATAGTAAAAGTTGTTCAGTTTTATGATCCCTATCTACCATATTGGGCATTAGGGGTACTTTTGTAACACCTTGTATATGGCTTAAGTCTGCATTGTCTGCACACTAGCGCCGCCATTGGAAAAAAAATCATAGTGCTTAAATACAGACGAAATTGTGAATTATCTCTCTGTAGTGCACTCCGTAGAAGCTTTGTGGTTCTTCAATATTTTCCATCCTGTCGTTTAGTTAAATTGAGTTTTAATGTTAAAAGTGGCCACTTATCGCGAAAAATCTCCATGAAACTGAACGACAGGATAGAAAATACAGTTTAAACGATAAAAAGAACCACAAAGCTTCTACGGAGTGCATTACAGAGAGATAATTCACTATTTCGTCTTTATTTAAGCACTATGATTTTTCCAATGGCGGTGCTAGTGTGCAGACTACGTGCTCTTAAGCTTTTTGTATGCACAGCTTTTTAATTATTTTTTTGCTACCACATGTTTTTTATCTAACCCCCTTACTAATAAAGATAGTATAGCAGATGTATAGTTACTCAATGGTTACTCTCTGTCAAACTATTTAAGTTTGACATTAAAAAGAAAGGGACAAAACACTGTAACTATTCATCTGTTATACAATCTTTATTAGTAAGGGGGTAAATATATAGCTATATTACACACAATTTCAAAGAAGTGTAAGTTTCGGTGGGTTGCTCGGTCAATTTAGTTGAATGACTGATTAAGCTAGTTGCTGCGACATACACAGAAGTGACCAACTTCAGAGCGCGTAAAAAACGACGTATTTTATTTAATCTGTAGAATTTTCAATTTGCTATTCATACTCTGGTGAAATAACAGCGTATCTGTCTATTGTCATTGATTAATCGCATTATATTTGTAGGTATTTATTTACCACCAGAAGGAGACAGCCGAAAGAGAACGCGAAGAGGATGCTCAGGCGAATCTTATCCGCCGCAGACGGACGGGGGTAAGGAGGCGTCGCTACGCGAACCTCACTGTCTCAACCGTCTGGGGAGATGGCTAAACTTGCTCGGCCATCTCCCAACCGCGAGGGGGCCCGGGAAACCGGGCCGCCACCGGGTCTAATGAGGCGACTCCCACAGGGGACCCTCAGGGCCAACCGGCGGCGCGAGGGCAGTGGGAGTTTTTAGTGGGTATTCCCTTCTCCCGGGATCCCACCGAGTCACTCGGCTGGGTGGGATCACGGGAGGCAGTCGTGGAGGGAGCCGCAACGTTGAATGTTGCGGTCCCCTCCTGGTGAGCCCCACATACCCTCTCGCTCACCTGCGGGAGGGGAAGCGCGTAAATGCGTTTTCTTCGGCATAAAAAAAGGTATTTATTTACCTTAAGAGTTGAGAAGTCTTCTTAGTGCAAGTATCAATAGCTTCACTTAGTATTTTGACGAAATCATTGGCTACATGCTGTTGGCTTGTCCCTGTAAATAAAAATTGAGTCAGCATCATTTATAAATTAAAAAATTCATAATTCAAAACTCATTTATTCAGTCTAGGCTGTTACAAGCACTTGTGAATGTCAAAGAAGCTACGCCATCGGTTGCCGTCTGCCTTTACATTCGAGACGCTTGTCTTCTTCTCAAATCTTTTCCTAAAACCCGTAAGGAGATAACTATAAGACAATTACGGAAACAATATACAGACCTAATATATCAACCTCGCTGTCACAAGGACATATATAAACGAAATGTATATAATATGAGTATAGTACTGTATAACTCATAGCCACAATATCTAAAAAATCAAAATGGGGCTTCATTCAAAAATAAGCTAACCAAATGGCTCTTAGAAAAGTGTTTTTATAGTACTAAAGAATATTTATAGTGGAACAATTAGTTTGTTTAGTAAAGTTTTAAATGTTTATGTTATAAACGTTTGCATGTCTGCGAGCAGGCTGAACACACGCGCATACTTATATTTAAGATCTGTAACAACTGTGTTTTGTGCAAATAAAATATTTGTATTTGTATTTGTGTTTGCAAGAAACTCGTCAAGGGCTGCTTTTTTCTCCCTGTATATTTCATACAGAGCCGTCAAAATTTGTAAAATGAGGTCAGCATTTAAAGTGACGTCATTTTCCATTACAATAATTAACAAAGTTTACATTCAATGGGTAGGTAAAATAAATTTCAACTGGTTGAGAAATCGCTGTCTACTACTCGATAACGCATAGCTGAGAAAATAATATTGTATGATATGAAGAATTAGCCCAGGTGAATTAAGACTACGACGGGGCAACATTAACTGGAAGTCAATGTTGCCCAGTCGTCCCCACTGCTGGGGCACAGGTTGTCCTTATGAGTGGATAAGGAAGATTGGCCCAATGCGGATTGGTAGATGTAAACGGCTTCAAATACAGCCGATACGAACGGCTTAACGTGGCTTTTGAATTATAGAGGAGCTCATGATTATAAAATGGTCACCCATCCTATGACCCTTGCGAAATTTGCTTAACTGCATAAATGACAGGACGAATGCGCTAATCCCTTGCGCCGTTGAGCATGTACAAATATAGCATTAAAGTTATAGAAGACACAAACTTATTAAAACCTGGAGGATGCATGGCACATGCATTTTGCGAGATGTTTGTCAATAGCTAAGAATTGTATATTATTATGGTCATCTACAGCGGCAAAATATTTGATTGAATCAGGCATTACTTGGCGGAAGTCCCAAACCATTGTGAAAAGAGAAATATATGTAGCTTACTCCCGCAAAAAATCCTGCATATATTTTCTCTAACTCTACGCCATGATCTACAAGAGTTCCTTGTTCATGTGAAACATCGATAAGTTTTTGAGCCTTCTTCTTGTCAGTTAAAAAAGTCTGGAACGGGTTACTTTTAATTTGATTACTTTTTTGTGGCTGAAAGTGAGGCAAAGAAATTATATTAATAATAATAATAATAATTTATAACATATTTGCTCGTACCCTTTACGATTATTACACCAATTTCAATATCGTATTGTCTCATTACGTACTAATAAATATACAAACCAACAGCGAAACAGAAAACCGAAGCGAAGACAGGGATAACAGAAAAAAGCAAAGATTAAAGATAAACCAAAGACAAACATGGCCTGATGGCCAGTTCGTAACAGTGGTTGTGTCAGGTTACCTGTAATAGCATCGTGATGAAGTACCAGGCTGACAGCATGTCTAAGGAGGTGCAGCTCGAAGGAGTCCCCCATGCGAGTAATCACGGTCAGCTGTTTCACAACCTGCGACGGAAAGAATACTTAAACTTTTTTTATTTTAAGGTGACATTAAAGTCAACCATCAGCCATTTTTAATGTCCTCACTGCTGGGGCACAAGCCTTCCTTATGGGGGGATAAGGAGGATGGGCCATGAAACACCACGCAGGCCCAATGCTGATTGGTGGGTGCTAACGACTGCAAATGCAGCCGGGACCAACGGCTTAACGTGCCTTCCGAAGCACGGAGGAGCTCGAGATAATAAATTTTTGGCCACCCATCCCATAACCGACCCTTGCGAAAGTTGTTTAGCCTCCGCAATAATGTGGTGTGCATGTGCATTGTTTTGCGGGTTAAAAACGTTGCGTTCCACCCTAGGGTGTAAAAGAATTTTAAAAATAGAACTGAATTTGGTGTTCAGTTGTGGTGTCATTTGTGGTTCAACTGTGTTGACCATAGAGTTGGTTTATACCAACTCTATGGTCAAATGTGTAACCTGTTGCTGTTATCAGCCAGTGCAAAATTAAAAAAAAATTGGGCGGAGCGGCGCTGCGGGCTGTTCCAAATTTGAAATAAGCAATAAATATGGTCTTCCTATGTAGTTAGTACATGTTTTTATTAATAAATATTTTGGAAAAACAATTTTTATTTTATTTTGTTCGAAATGACAAGTAGAGTGTTTAACACGGGTAAAAGTCATCAATTCCATACTCGAACTAATACATATCTCGTATGGGAAATGCTTCCTTTTGACAATCTACTATTGCTGATGCAAAAACTGTGTCGCTACAATAATCACAAAATTTAATTCCAAATAATGTAGGTAAGTACATATAGATTTGACGACCTCCGTGGTCAAATGGTTTGTACGCCGGTTTCTAAGGTGGCGCCATCTCAGAGATCCCGGGTTCGATCCACGGCTGGGTCAATTTAGAAAATAATCTTTTCCATATTGGCTCAGGTCTGGGTGTTTGTAGTTCTACCGTTGTCTCTGATTTACATAACACAAGTGCTTTAACTTCTTACTTTGGGATCAGAGCAATGTTTATGATGTTGTCTAATTTAAAAAAAATATGCTACATATTACAAAAATACCCCTAATGCGAATATGGTATATAGGGACCATCAAAATGAACAACTTTTACTATGGAACCAACTCTCAAATCGCGAAAAAAAACAGGTGTTTCATACATTTTGATATTCTTGTTTTTTTTATTGGATAAGGATACAGTACAAAGATTTTAATTGTTGTATGAAACAGCTGATTCTTTTTCGCGATTTCAGAGTTAGTCCCATAGTAAAAGTTGTTCAGTTTGATGGTCCCTATATACCATTATTCGGCATTAGGGGTACTTTTGTAACATGTTGTATATTGGTAAATAAAGGTTAGATCCAGTACATTCTGCTAACATTTTATAATAAATAAATAAATATTTGACAACATCACACACATTGCTCCGATTCCAAAGTAAGTAGCTAAAGCACTGTTATGGAAATCAGAGACAACGGTGGTATCACAAACACCCAGACCTGAGCCAATATAGAAAAGTTCGTTTTCTAAATTTACCCAACCGGGGATCAAACCCGGGACCTCAGAGATGGCGACACCTTGAAGACCGGTGTACAAAGCCACTCGACCACGGAGGTCGTCAAATTTTATCATATTTACCTGCAAAAATTGGTGTGCTATTCTGGCTAAGTATTTCAGGCTTGGCCTAGATGTGTAGTAACCAGTCCAGTAGGTAGTTGTGTCGCTGCCGTAAGGTAGAAGGTCGCTCTGAAACAATGTATAAAAGATAAACTGCTATTTATCTTATTATGTTACCAACATTAATAATATTTTTAGGTAAAAAACTCATTAAGATAATATTGAGTAACTATGTTAAATTAATTGATTTTTTAATCTGCGTCTTGATAGTTTCATATTACTTAGTAATTATGGGTCCATATGTGAATGCATAAAATTTTATGAGATAAGGTTTTTTGTCATATTGATCAATTCGCATAACATTCATACCAAATAAATGTTTACGCATACTTTCATTCCGCTTACTATTATCATAATGATCAACAAGATTAAATTGTATTGCATATTTTTTACCCATAAAGATTACTTATCATAACGTTTATTAGCATAACAACTTATGGCATAATGCATATACGCCAGCAGGTCGGTTCTGGCTGGAACCACCGATGTTGGTAGCCATGGAACCTTACCTGCTCGCTCGCTTCGCTCGCTCGTCGTTGCACCTAATCCTATTCAAAGTCCTTTACTAAAGTCCTGACATAACAAGTCTATCAAATATTTTTACAGTGCCAATCAAATTATGACTATGAAGCATCTAGTCATAAATTATGCCATTTGTATATTATGCTATTATGTTAAAGTTATGCGTTTAACATAAATTTATGCTCACCAATCTTATGCCAAACCATACTATAACTGAAAAGTTTATACGAGCGAAATGGCATCCATATTTTATCATAAAAGAACAATAGAAAGAAAATAAATAGTTTGAAAAATTGTCTACCTGCCCCCTAGCCAAAGAAACGTATGCTTGCAAAAATGCTAGTAAAAGTTGTTCAGTACCTATCTAATTAATCATAATATACCTACCTTTTCCGTGTACATGGCTTTGTCCCTCCTTCCGTATAAATAAATAGCTTTCAAATAACAAGATGGCGTTGAATAAAAGACGTTGACGTCCGAAATGTTGGCTGGATGCGTGTTGATGTGGCTGAAATAAAATAAATAAATATAAATACAAGAACTTTGTAATCATATTCTATCATGGACAACATGACACATAATGAAAACAGAATTGCTTTGAATCCAAACAAGAATTATAGATAGAATATAATTTTAAAGTTCTTGATTGAACTTGATTCTTGACACATTAGACATGCGTCCAATGCGCAGATTATTCTGTTTTGCGTCTAATTTTTCTTAGTAGAACACACACTTTAAAATGCCAAATGGATTTTGAAAAATAGATTTTTATTTTAACGAAAACAAAAGGTTTGTCGTCGCAAAACTGCTTGCCATGAGTGGGATAGTTAAATGTAATTTACGAGAATTAGAGAGAGACAGTCAAATTTGCAGGTTGTAGGTAGGTACACCTGCATTCCCAAGTATACTTACCGTCTGTTCTGTGCGTCTGTGTGTTTTTGCATCCAATTTACTCGTAATGTATTTGTAATAATTACTTAATAATATATAACGTGTTACAAAAATACCCCTAATGCTGAATATGGTATACAAGGGTGTTACAAAAGTACCCCTAATGCCGAATATGGTATATAGGGACCACCAAACTGATCAACTTTTACTATGGGGCCAACTCTGAAATCGCGATAAAAAAACAGGTGTTTCATACATTTTGATATTTTAGATTTTAATTATTGTATGAAACAGCAGATTTTTATTTGGCAATTTCAGAGTTGGTCCCATAGTAAAAGTTGATCAGTTTGGTGGTCCCTATATACCATATTCGGCATTAGGGGTACTTTTGTAACATGTTGTATAGGGAGCATCAACTGAACAACTTTTACTAATGGGACCAACTCTCAAATCGCAAAAAAAAATTAGCTGTTTCATACATTTTAATATTTTCGTTTTTAATTTTTGTATGAAACAGCAGATTTTTATTTGGCAATTTCAGAGTTGGTCCCATATTAAAGTTGTTCAGTTTGATGGTCCCTATATACCATATTCGGCATTAGGAGTACTTTTGTAACACCTTGTATACCATATTCGGCATTAAGGGTATTTTTGTAACATGTTGTATACTAACTTGATGAGTTTGTCCATATTCATGAACCAGTTGGCCGCACTCTGGTATGTGAAGTCACCCCCCATAGTCACCACGATGTTGTCATGGTCGTAGTACTTTGCCTGCCTCTCGACTTGCAGGATGAAGTCGTTCACCTGGAACAATTGTGTTTGATAAAGTCAAAGTCAAAATGTATTTATTAAAATAAACTTAATGAATTTGCAATAGCAGTTTTGAATCGTCTATACTTTTCTACCACTTTAGAATAATAACAACCTAGAACGATAGTTCCCTACAAAGCGCACTGTCAAAAGTGAGGCAAAAAATACTGAGCCAAATGGCTTAGTTTTCAGATTTATATCCTTCATACGTTTACCTAATCGTACCTATAAGAACGAAATAGTTTCAATTTCCCTACCTTAAGGGGATCAGAAAGTGTGTCCCACTTCTGGGGCAGAAGCCTTCCTTGAGGTTTGATATGGAGAATGAATGGGCCATAATCCACGGACCTAATGCAGAATGCTGGGTTTTGTAAGTATACTCTTACCCATTTCTCAGCATTGTAGACTTTGTTGTCCGGGTTGTCGATGATCGGCTCGTCCCTGTACAGGAAGTCCCGCTGGCCGAATGTGGACTTCTGAGTTTTGTAAGTATACTCTTACCCATTTCTCAGCATTGTAGACTTTGTTGTCCGGGTTGTCGATGATCGGCTCGTCCCTGTACAGGAAGTCCCGCTGGCCAAATATGGACTTCTGAGTTTTGTAAGTATACTCTTACCCATTTCTCAGCATTGTAGACTTTGTTCTCCGGGTCGTCGAAGATCGGCTAGTCGCTGCACAAGAAATCCCACGGGCCCAATGTGGACTTCTGAGTTCTGTAAGTATACTCTTACCCGTTCCTCAGCATTGTAGACTTTATTTTCCGGGTCGTTGACCGTCGGCTCGTCGCTGTACAGGAAGTCACGCAGGCCTAATGTGGACTGCTGGGTTTTGTAAGTATACTCTTACCCGTTTCTCAGCATTGTAGACTTTGTTCTCCGGGTCGTCGATGATCGGCTCGTCGCTGCACAGGAAGTCGAAGCAGAAACTTTCGGGTGCGTTGTACAAGTTGAAAAGCATGTGAGTCATTATGTCTGACATTTTACCTGGAAGAAGATTGTACGACATCAGCCATTTTTAAAGTCCCCGCTGTTTTCCCCCAAGTTTTTTTCTGAATTCCCCTAAAAACCCCTAAATATATAATTTAATATGTACACACGATGGCACCTCAGACTATACATGATGACCTTGAAACCGCCTTTATGCCCTACGTAATAAAAGCTGTTTTCGCAGTTTAACTGCTGTATAACCCGACGTGCTGTCGTGTGTACCTACTTATTTGAAAGCAAAGAAATGAAACCGGTAAGTCTGGGGCCAGCTTTACGTGCCTTCCGAACCACGGAGGAACTCGAGATAATAAATTTTTGATTACCCATCCCACGACCGACCCTTGCGAAAGTTGCTTAACCTCCGCAATCTAGGGCCAGGCGCTAAACCACTGCGCCACCGAGTTCCTCAAGATATTGCACATTTGTAGGTAAATTAAAAGTCATTGTGGGATTGTGGCTCCATGCGCATATCATATGTACAAATATTGGCGAGGGGATTTTAAAATGTAACAGAACAGATGAATTAAAAAGGAAGCTGTCAACAATTAAACTCATCTCCCTGATTTACAACTTCATTGCAATCAACTCTGAAAGAAATCGCAAGTTACATTGCTGCTTTAGTTAGAACCAGTATGACAACTATCTTATTTAAAGCAGCAATGTAACTGTGGTTTCAATCGATTTCAATCGAGAATTGTTAGCAACAGAGTTACTCTATCTCAACCGATGTTAACTAAAATAAAACACTTTTATACACTTAAAACACATTTTGACGACCTCCGTGGTTGAGTGGCTTTGTACACCGGTTTTCAAGGTGTCGCCATCTCTGAGGTCCCGGGGTCGATCCCCGGCTGGATCAATTTAGAAAATTAACTTTTCTATATTGGCTCAGGTCTGGGTGTTTGTGATACCACCGTTGTCTCTGATTTCCATAACACAAGTGCTTTAGCTACTTACTTTGGAATCAGAGCAATGTATGTGATGTTGTCAAATTTTATATCGAATAGACTCTGCCTCGCTTCACTCAGACAGCCTTACCACAGAAGATTTTAAAACACTGTTCAACAAGTGCTTAACTTAGACACTGTTTAAATGTGATGCTGTCACCTTTTTGACAATATTGTTTGAAAGAGACGTCATCACATTTAAACTGTTTTAAAATCTTTTGTGGTAAGGGCGTGAGTGATTAGTTTGTTAGATGTGTTTATTTAACTCTTTGGGACAAGCACATACTGCTGAGTTTAATGAAAAATATCTTAATACACACCCAAAGTGTCACTTCCCCTCCACATGAACTCCATTCTGTCCTCGTCTATCATCGCCTCTCTTTCTTTGTGGTCTACCCGACCTGCAACCATATTATGCAATAAATGCTTTCAAAAATTTATGACTATCAGCCATTTTTAATGTCCCCACTGCTGGGGCACAGACCTTCCTTATAGGTGGATAAAGAGGATGGGCCATGACCCACCACGCGGGCCCAATGCGCATTGGTGGGAGCTAACGACTGCAAATGCAGCGACCAACGGCATAACGTGCCTTCCGAAGCACAGAGGAGCTCGAGATAATAAATTTTTGGTCACCCACCCATGGTTGACCCTTGCGAAAGTTGCTTAACCTCCGCAATCGCTGGGCCAGGCGCTATACCACTGCGCCACCGAGCTCCTCGGTCCTCCATCAATTTATACCAACTTATAATAAGAAAATGTGCTAAATTCGCAACTTTTTTTGATACACAAAATGTCCAAATGCAGCTTGTTAGACACAGTTAGTTAAAATATTGACTGCTATTACACATAAACCACGAAAATGGAAAAATTAAATTCTTTATTTGCCTGGGGCGAGAAAAATGAGATTTCAAGTTTTATATACAAAACTTTCTTACCAATAAAAAGACCATCAAACCCCATCTGAGCCAGTAACGACGCCTGTTCCCTGGTATGTCCGTATGTGTCGATCTGCCACGCTGCCTTCGGCTTACCGCAGGGGCCGAGGGTATCATTCAATTTTCTGAAAGAAAAAAAAAACTTCTAAAACTCTCGGGTAACGATCATTTGCGATTGTCAATTTTTACGTAATTGACGCTCATCGATGCGAAAATTGATCGTTTAAACGTGCAATTGAAGCGATAACCGGTACTATACAAGGTGTTACAAAAGTACCCCTAATGCCGAATATGGTAGATAGGGACCATCAAACTGAACAACCTTTACTATGGGACCAACTCTGAAATCGCGAAAAAAAAATCAGCTGTTTCATACATTTTGATATTTTCGTAATTAATTTTTGTATGAAACAGCTGATTTTCGCGATTTCAAAGTTGGTCCTATAGTAAAAGTTGTTCAGTTTGATGGTCCCTATCTATCATATTCGGCATTAGGGGACTTTTGTAACACCTTGTATAAGCAGTAGCCGGCGCCAGCTTCCAGCGTTTAGGCTGGCCCCAGACCTACCGGTTTCATTTCTTTGTTTTGCTGTTTTAGTTCAACAGGGGCTACCAGCTAACGCATCAAACTCCGGAAAGTCTGCTGGGCTTCAACTTAAAACAGATACATCGAAGTAAGAAGTTTTGTATTTGTAGTTATTTAGAAGATATCGATGTTCGTGTGACATCATAATTTAGGGTTCGTCATTTTGGCCCGATTGGGGCTCGATTTATCTGTTTTAATTTGAAGCCCGGCAGACTTTCCGAAGTTCGATGCGTTAGCTGGTAGCCCTTGTTCAACTAAAATAGCAAAGCAAAGAAATGAAAATGTAGGTCTGGGGCCTGCTTTAACAGCGCCCGTCCACGCTGGTAGTCGGCTCCTGCAGTCAGTACCGAGTCTCTATATTGTGGCGGCCCAGCGCTGATTGGTGCAGGTCGGCGCTGAATTGGCTTAGTATGGAGACTCGGTACAACTGCAGGCGCCGACTCCCGGCGCCGACAAAGCGCTGGTAGACCAGCATCGTACGTGAATACTTACTAAAATGGTATATACCAATGACTTCAATTACATAGACGAGTTTGAGAATTGAAATTGTGCCACAACCAACCTTCGCCGCGCATCAACTGTTTCTCTCGGTCGCTCGCAATAGACTTAAGAAATTGCGGTGCATGCACCGTAACTTAATGAGCAATTTTTCGGTACTGTACAGTTTGTCTTGTGTTTAATTAATTTAATTTAATTTAGACACTGTTTAAATGTGATGCCGTCTTTTTCAAACAATAAATATTGGACAACATCACATACATTGCTCCGATTCCAAAGTAAGTAGCTAAAGCACTTGTGTTATGGAAATCAAAGACAACGGTGGTATCACAAACACCCAGACCTTAGCTAATATAGAAAAGTTCGTTTTATATATTGAGACAACCGGGGATCGAACCCGGGGCCTTAGAGATGGCGACACCTTGAAACCCGGTGTTCAAAGCCACTCGACCACGAAGCTCGTCGACAGTGTAGTATCCACATATAAGTCTTTGGCGTATACTGTATGATCTCACCTAAGTCCCCAAGTATACTGGTCAATTATCTGCAGATAGTCGACCGTGGCTTCGTCGTTGTGCACCCAGCCTCCACCAGCGAACTCCACGCGACCTTCCTGCACTAAAGTCCTGAAGGTAGCCCGAGTGATGGGACGCTGTTCCTTCCACCAGCGCCAGAAATAGGCCGACTCGGAGAAGGTAAACCTTGGAGTGATAAGAAGAAGAATTTTATTAATCCGAGCTATTGCTTGCATTGAGATCACTCTGTGAAACTGACTCTAACAAGAGTCTACTAAAAAGTTTTGCATACACTTTAGAATTCCCGACCTTTCGACACCTTTCTAGGGGCCTTTAGTCCTCCCGTGACCACGGCCCCTGAAAAGGTGTCGAAACGTCGGGAATTCTAAAAAAACAATAAATACAAACTAAATAATTCTAAAACAACACCTGAATTAATAATATACACGCTGTAATCCGTAAAAAGTGTTTTATTTCTAATGAACTGTACGCGCGAAAGTCTTAGAGATGTGTAATACAATTTTAATTAAAAAAAAAAGTCTGTATAATATTAAACACTATGATATTAACATGCTTTTGAAGTATTGTTATCTGTGCAGTTTACTCGCATTTTTTTTAATGTTTAGTTAATCAATACTTACTTTCTCCTTTTATCGTGCAATAGCTCAGATAAAACTGAATGATAAATAAGCTGCACATTCGCAGAACTAACGCTCACCTTAGCTGGAACAATATAATATCAGTATAACCATTTTTTTCTAATTTGAAAATAGTAATAATTTAATATCTTCACATAATAAATATAAATATACAAATTAAAACAAATTAGATGTAAGTTTTTGATATTATACACCTGGGGCCGTACCGGCTAACGCAACGAACTTCGGAACGTCTGCCGAGCTTCAAATTAAAACAGATAAATCGAGCCCCAATCGGGCCAAAATGGCAAACCCCAATTCATGATGTCACACGAACATCGATATCTTCTAAATAACTTCGGCGAATAGTACAATACGAAACTCCTTACTTAGATTTATCTGTTTTAAGTTGAAGCTCGGCAGACCCGCCGAAGTTCGAAAAGTTAGCCGGTAGAGCCCCTGATCCAGAGTTGGAGAGACTGGTTATCTGTCATACAGGTCTCCGAGCATAGAAACCAGTTCCTATAGAAAGTTGACAAAATTAACGTTTGGTAGTCCCCTAGCTGTTCCCTCCTCCAAAACTGGACCGAAGAAAAGATTTTTTCATTTAATTTTAAGGGAATGGATTGGCTGTGTTCCTATGTTTTCTTTTTATTTCATAAAATAATTATTAAAAGAGATATTAATCTCCAAAAACCTAAAAAAATTGCCATTGTTTAGACATCCAGCAATCAAATTTGACGAGATTATATAAAAAAGCAAAACATAGGAATACAAGCAAATCCTTTCTTTATTTTTATTTGTAAAGTATTTAAATTGGTCTAGTTTAGGAGGAGGAAACAGGGGACTACGAAACGTTGATTTTGTCAACTTTCTATAGGAATTCTTCAATTCTCTCGACCGTGGTGTTTCCTCTTAAGACTTTCCTTTATTATATCTGTGCATAATATCTATGTGAGAGAACAGATAAAGATTTTTGTATTGTATAGATCTGTAGGATTGCTCGAAGGATTGCTCAGCTGAAGTGGTGAGTCACATAGCGAGAAGAACCGATGGGGCTGAATGTTTCTGGAATGGCGACCGCACACTGGATGATGCTCCGTGAGGGTGAAGATCGCGGGGAGCTGCTGGATAAGAGCAGCGCAGGATCATCATCGTCGTGGAGATTGGGCGTTGTGTGTGACTGGTCTGATGATGATGTTTCCATCACCAATAGCTTACTAATTGTCCCTACTAGGTTGCCACCTTTTTCAGACAAATAGAGTATTTTTTCATTTAGGTAGAACAGTGACTGATCTGATGATGATGTTTCCATCACCAACAGCTTACTAATGTCTCTACAAGGGTTGCCACCTTTTTTCAGACAAATAGAGTATTTTTTCATTTAGGTAGAACAGTGACTGATCTGATGATGATGTTTCCATCACCAACAGCTTACTAATGTCTCTACAAAGGTTGCCAGCTTTTTTTTCAGATAAATAAAGTATTTTTTCATTTAGGTAGAACAGTGACTGATCTGATGATAATGTTTCTATCACCAATAGCTTACTAATTGTCTCTACAAGGGTTGCCAGCTTTTTTTCAGATAAATAGAGTATTTTTTCATTTAGGTAGAACAAAAGTATAGTACGCGGCATAAAAAGAGTACATATTAATTGTATACTTATTTATCCCAAAAACATATCATTATTATTATATTTTATGATATTGTGTTACTTTTCGCTAAATACACATTTTTAAATTGTGAAATCTTAATGCCGTTTAGCGAAAACTTTGCTGATTTTAAAGCACAAGGCGTTTTTTTTTGGGGAAAATAGCACCAAGAATGTAACTGAATGATTTTATTTAGTCGGTAGAAATACTCACTGCCAAAATAGTACTGATCAAAAGTCTTCACCCATCCTGCATCCATATGGGAATGGGGGATCAAATGGACGTTCAGACTGCCCTCTCTTGTAGGAGGACATTGCTGAAAATATAAATAAAATAAATAATAAATATTTGACAACATCACATACATTGCTCCGATTCCAAAGTAAGTAGCTAAAGCACTTGTGTTGTGGAAATCGGAGACAACGGTGGTATCACAAACACCCAGACCTGAGCCAATATAGAAAAGTTCGTTTTTCTAAATTGACCCAACCGGGGATCGAACCCAGTACCTCAGAGATGGCGACACCTAGAAAACCAGTGTACAAAGCCACTCGACCACGGAGGTCGTCAAAAAATACACCTCGAATTCGAATGGCATATTTGCTCACATTGATGAAATTGCGCTGGCTTGCAGCGAAGGAGTAAAAAGTACTAATTCACCGCTCCCACTAGCGACTCGGTAGCATAATTGGTCAGTGCATTAAGCCGGAATCCCAAGGGTGCGGGTTCGAGTCCCGTCTGAGGTGCTACGGGTGAGTCGATTTTTCTAGTATTTTTTCTAATATTATTTATCTAATTACACTTAAGGTCACACAAATCGCAACTCTTAAATCTTCAAAAAACTTTTAATCCTAGTATATAGTAAGATGCTTTATGTATATATAATTTTACCTCTGGGGCTGGTCCATTTAAAATGTCCCGAAACAATAACGTCGAGTGGCTTTACACCGAATTTCATGGTGTCTCTATTCCGAAGGCCTGGGTTCGATTCCCGGCCGGGTCAAACAGAAAACTGACTTTTCTATATTATAGTCTCCATAAAAAAATAATTACCTGCTTATAGGTAAACACTAAACATTTTGACGACCTCCTTCGTCGAGTGGCTTTGTACACCGGTTTTCAAGGTGTCGCCATCTCTGAGGTCCCGGGTTCGATCCCCGGTTGGGTCAATTTAGAAAACGAACTTTTCTATATTGGCTCAGGTCTGGGTGTTTGTGATACCACCGTTGTCTCCGATTTCCATAACACAAGTGCTTTAGTTACTTACTTTGGAATCGGAGCAATGTATGTGATGTTGTCAAATATTTATTTATTTATTATTACTTACCTTATAACCACACTCATTTTTTGGTTTGACTGTAAAAGCTAAATTGATATTAACTACTAAAATTACTACTAAAAAGTACATTTTACTAAACGTAAATTTTAATGCATTTATTTTAATTAAACTTTTTTTAATAATTGAATTCAAAACTACTTTTTTTTTTCAAAAAAGTTTTTTAAGACAGAACTTTCTGCTGTTTTTCTTTTATTTCTAAAAATATGTTTTCACTTTTCGTCCTTTCTTCTCGATTAGAGCGTTGCGTGTGAACTTATAGCCTAGGTTATGTCACAAATTTTGTTTTCAATAAAGGTGAGTGCACATTGACACAGAAAAGATGACAAAAAAAAATACGGATCAAATTGAGTTGAGTTGATTTTACTTTTCGACTGGGAAGGCTTTACCATTATTTGTTGAAATCTAAAGTACCTTTTCATACAATATTAAGAGTGTAGTTTAATTACATAGTGTAGTGGTGTTCAGTAAAATTATCAATATTCAAAATTCAATACTCATTTATTCAGTCTAGGCTGTTACAAGCACTTGTGAATGTCAAAGAAGCTACGCCATCGGTACGCAAACCCTAAGCGGGAGACCTTGTAACGAGAAGAACCGGCAAGAAACTCGTCAAGGGCTGCTTTTTCTCCCTGTATATTTCATACAGAGTGGTCAGAATTTGAAAAATGAGGACAGCATTTAAAGTGGCGTCATTTTCCATTACAATAATTAACAAAGTTTACATTCAATGGGTAGGTAAAATAAATTTCAACTAGTTGAGAAATCGCTGTCTACTACTCGATAACGCATAGCTAAGAAAATAATATTGTATGATATAAATAATTAGCCCAGGTGAATTCAGATTCCGTATGGACGCACCTTTATGCCTTGTTCGTTCGTATAATTCTGTGCTACAGGAGAAATGTTGAACAAACATGGCTTCCAATTACATTGAATCCAATATGTGGAAAATCAACTACATACTGTTATTAAATCAGGTAATCCTTACTTAATATTATACAAGTTGTTACAAAAATACCCCTAATGCCGAATAAGGTATATAGGGTCCATCAAACTGAGCAACTTTAACTATGGGACCAACACTGAAATCGCGAAAAGAAAATCAGCTGTTTCGTACATTTTGATATTTTCGTAATTAATTTTTGTATGAAACTGATATTTTTTTCGCGATTTCAGAGTTGTCCCATAGTAAAAGTTATTCAGTTTCATGGTCCCTATCTACCATATTCGGCATTAGGGGAACTTCTGTAACATGTTGTATTATTCTTGTGTCGATTAATTTTTTCGAAATTTTTCGAAAAGAAAAACATTTCAGCCATTTCAGAAATGTTAAAAAATGTCACAAACGCGAGATCTACAGCTTAGAAAGCCTCTAGTTTAAATTTAGAACTTGCTGGCAAATAGAAAGTTGCGTTGCTGAATTAAAAACAAACAAGTAATCAAAATGGCATTGAACATTTCGAAATGAGTTCAAGCAAGGAAAATATTGAAAGTCTCTCATTAAAGTCAATTAAATACTTATGATAAAATTATTATACAACTAAACTACAAAAATATGAAGATCTATTCATTATTATTATGTATGTTGATATAAAACAATAAACTAGGAAACGGAAGTCGATTCTAATGGCTGCCCACTTATTTCCGGTTAAGTGTCAAATAAGTAAGTGTCATTACGTTAAAGTAACTAGTGGATTAAGCAATTAGTTATTACTTTACGACTTCCTAAAAAGATTGTGGTTATTACAAGGATTAATAATTAAAAAGTTATACTTATGCAACGTGTTACAAAAAACCCTTAAAACCGAATATGATAGATAGGGGTTATATGCACACAACTCGGTATTTGGTGTGTATGTACGTATATACAAGGTGTTACAAAAATACCCCTAATGCCGAATATGGTATAAAGGGACCATCAAACTGAACAACTTTTACTATGGGACCAACTCTGAAATCGCGAAAAATAAATCAGCTGTTTCATACAAAAATTCAAATCGGAAATATCAAAATGTATGAAACAGCTGATTTTTTTTCGCGATTTCAGAGTTGGCCCCGTAGTAAAAGTTGTTCAGTTTGATAGTCCCTATATACCATATTCGGCATTAGGGGTATTTTTGTAATACCTTGTATATATGTATGTATATAATTTCTATATATTATATTAATATTATATAAAATTATGTAGACATGTATTTAATGGTGTGTATTTATGTAATATTGATATTGTTTGCATGTAAATATTAGTTTTCTTTGTTTGTGCCGCATTCGTGTCTATCTGTTTACTGTTGGTTGACTGGTAGAGAATGCTTTTAGCATTAAGTCCGCCATTTGTACCTTACTTTGTGTATATGTACAATAAAGATTTATAAATAAATAAATAAACCCCTCCGGAAAATTATTATAAACCTTGAAAACCATTTTTTATATCTTTTCATCATTGTTTATGACGCATAGTGGCAAACAAAATAAAATATTTTTTTCATTTCTCATATTCGGAAAGTGATGTATATTTAAACTGAGCAGCGGGTAAAAAACTTGCGTTCCACCCTAGGGTGTAAAAGAATTTTAAAAATAGAACTGAATTTGGCTACTCCGTCGACCATAGAGTTGGTATGACAGCCAGTGCATATTAAAAACATTGGGCGGAGCGGCGACGCGGGCTGTTCCAAATTTGAAATAATAAATAAATAAATATGGTCTACCTATGTCATTACTACATGTTTTCATTAATAAATATTTTGAAAAAACTACGATTTTTTTATTTTCCTTATATTCGAAATGAAAAGTCTGCCGAGCTTCAACTTAAAACAGATAAATCGAAGTATGGAGTTTTGTATTGTACTAGTCGCCGAAGTTATTTAGAAGATTCGCCATTTTGGGCCAACTGAGGCTCGATTTATCTGTTTTAATTTGAAGCTCGGCAGATTTTCCGAAGTTTGATGCGTTAGCCGGTAATGCCCCGGGTGAGGTGAAAGCCTAGCACTACCAGTTGTGGATAAAAGTAAAAAAGCTTAATTTGAAAAAGTGAGCTTTTGTTCTTTACTTTTTTTTTTGTAATTGGGGTTTAAGAAGTTTATTCTCACAAAAGACAAATCAATGTCGAACAATGATAACTTAAAAGTGATAATTATATAACATTCCGTCGTCCAACTATACCTATCTACTTAATTAGTGCATTTCAATTACATTTTGTTGTTAAATATGTTTTCCAAATTGTGATTCGAATGCAATTCTTTTTTTCACACCGAAACAGAGCGTTAATCATAGACTGGTCCACAGATATTGTGACTGTAAAGTTATGAAAAAAAAACCGGCCAAGTGCGTGTTGGGCCACGCGCAATGTAGGGTTCCGTAGCCCATCTTGGTTCACCGGTTTCACACACCTAACAACGTTATTTAAGTAGTTCCCAATGAGGAATTTGTACTGCGCCAAATACATTTTATAAGTTGGTCGACTGTTACTCGTAAACTTGTAAGGCCTACTTAGCTGTGATAGTTTTCTTTTTAACTACATCATATATATAACCACCGTGAATTTTTTCACGTACCCAGAAACAACTATTTGGCTGGCAGGGGGTGGAGACACTTGACTCTAACAAAATTTTGCACTTTAAAGCTTAATAACTCACAAACGAAAGTCTTAATCAAAAAACTGTTTTCACAAACCCGCATTATATTCAAAATTGCTATCCAACAACACCCCATACTATGGGGTAGACAAGAAAAAAAAATTACATCCCCACTTCACGTGTAGGGGAGGTAACCTAAAAAAATATTTTTCAAAATTTTACTTCACCACTTTGTCGGCGTGATTAATATGTATACCCATGCCAAATTACAACTTTCTAGTACTAAGCGTCTATGAGCTAAGCTGGGTCGGACAGACAGACAGACGGACATGGCGAAACTATAAGGGTTCCTTGTTGACTACGCAACCCTAAAAAAGGTAGTTCGATCATAGAGGTCATTAATGTAATATTCCTTCGAATTAGCAATGATTTAAAGTCGTTTGCCTTCAAATAAATTTAAAAACAATATGTTGACGAGCCGCCGTCGTCTTAGGGCGAGGTTTTTACTTAAATTCCAACGCTACGAATTTTAATACAAAACTTTTACGGATTTCTTGACATTTCTGAGCATACTTTGACGACCTCCGTGGTCGAGAGGCTTTGTACACCGGTTTTCAAGGTGTCGCCATCTCTGAGGTCCCGGGTTCGATCCCCGGTTGGGTCAATTTAGAAAAAGAAATTTTCTGTATTGGCTCAGGTCTGGGTGTTTGTGATACCACCGTTGTCTCCGATTTCCATAACACAAGTGCTTTAGCTACTTACTTTGGAATCGGAGCAATGTATGTGATGATGTCAAATATTTATTATTTATTATACAGTATTACTGCTAGATGGTAAGCTCGCATGTGGCTTGCCTCCCGTGACCACGACTGCTGCAAATATACTAAAACCATACTTAATATGTATCGAAAAACCTTAAATAAAACCGTATGTACCCGTCAAAGTAGGCCGAACGGCGCCAGAGCGGGGGATCACTGGTTTATACGTGTTTGGCTGTTAAGCGCTATCGATAAATAAGAGAGATAGATAGATATTGCTGTTCTTTACGGGAAATACCGTCGCGAGTCATTGTACCCGACTGAGTCACCGTTCCCTACCTGACCCTATTTTATTTCATGTATAGTCTTACTCCCTTACTAATAAAGATTGTATAACAGAGTATAGTTACAGTGTTTTGTCCCTTTCTTTTTAATATTAAACTTAAATAGTTGGACAAAGAGTAACCATTGTGTATCTATACATCTGCTATACAATCTTTATTAGTAAGGGGGTAAGTATACAAGGTGTTACAAAAATACCCCTAATGCCGAATATGGTAGATAGGGACCATCGAACTGAACAACTTTTACTATGGGGCCATAGTAAAAGTTGTTCAGTTTGATGGTCCCTATATACCATATTCGGCATTAGGGGTATTTTTGTAACACCTTGTATAGTTTAAGTCCAAAGCAAGTTCGCTTCATCTTCAGGCGCTTTTTAGTGTTACTACTATTTGGTAATCTGTGGTTGCACTTCCTATCATCATTATACAAGGTGTTACAAAAGTACCCCTAATGCCGAATATGGTAGATAGGGACCATCAAACTGAACAACTTTTACTATGGGACCAACTCTGAAATCGCGAAAAAAAAATCAGCTGTTTCATACATTTTGATATTTTCGATTTTAATTTTTGTATGAAACAGCTGATTTTTTTTTCACGATTTCAGAGTTGGTTCCATCGTAAAAGTTGTTCAGTTTGATGGTCCCTATCTACCATATTCGGCATTAGGGGTACTTTTGTAACACCTTGTATATCTCTATACGTTAGAAAAAAGCTTAGAATTTCTACAATTTTTTACCACTGGAGTAATCAGTAATCAGTGATCCCATTTAATGAAAAAAAATATAAATGAATGTGGAGAACTTCGCCTTAAAACTTGTCACGAATATTCTCTCCAAAAATCTTAATGATTGTATCTCGCAAACTAGTATTACAATGACCGCGAATTCCGTTATCTCATTGATGTATCGCTTTACTTCCGTTGATGTCTGATCATACGTACAAACTTACATACATACATGAAACCTGAACATAACAAAACGCTCCTTTTTTCGGCAGTCATGTAAATATTATTAGTTAATATTTAAAAAAAAATATAAGAAATGGGAAAATGGATTTAGTTGTATAGACTTTCACAAAATATAGTTTTTTCTTCAGGAACATTCAGTTTTTTTTACTAAGAAGCCATTTTTGTCGCTTTCAGGAAAATCTCCGAATAAACGTGACAATTTGTCACCTGTCATGTCAATTTTATACATTGCGTCAACCAATTTGAAAATAGAACAAGCTACTCATAGCTACACCGCAAGGTAAACCAAATTGTCATGACAATTGACAAATTGTCACGTAATTAAATAGGGCCCAGGGGCTGTACCGGCTAACGCATCAAACTTCGGAAAGTCTGCCGGGCTTCAAATTAAAACAGATAAATCGAGCCCCAATCGAGCCAAAATGGCGAACCCCAATTCATGATGTCACACGAACATTGATATTTTCCAAATAACTTCGGCGAATAGTACAATACGAAACTCTTTACTTCGATTTATCTGTTTTAAGTTGAAGCTCGGCAGACCCACCGAGGTTCAAAAAGTTAGCCGGTAGGGCTCCAGGTTGTCTTGCAAAAGGAATAAGTAGTTTGCTGCCGCAACTTAGGTAATGTTTAATGCAATTTTATTTACGTCTTTTGTCGGTTAAAAACGTACAGACCCCTTACTCTGACTATCAAAAGTAACATCAAGTAATATCATAAGTGAGATGGCGCTATACGCGATGTATAGCTCTTAAAGCTCTTAAAGTTTGACGACCTCCGTGGTCGAGTGGTTTGTACACCGGTTTTCAAGGTGTTGCCATCTCTGAGGTCCCGGGTTCAATTTAGAAAACGAACTTTTCTATATTGGCTCAGGTCTCGGTGTTTGTGATACCACCGTTGTTTCTGATTTCCATAACACAAGTGCTTTAGCTACTTACTTTGGAATAGGAGCAATGTATGTGATGTTGTCAAATATTTATTTATTTATTTACTTAAAGTACTAAGTAATATTACTTTAAGATTTTAGTATTACTCCCTGATTACTTAACTAGCCCACAGATAAAAAGTAAACCCACTTCACTATGAATTAACCCGTTTGCCTTGCGCTGAGAATGGGGGAGGCATAAAATCTCTATGTTTTTTTTTATTTTCAAGTCAAACAGCGTGTTTGCTTTATTTCCTACTGTCACTATGTTAATGCGTCACCACCAAGGTCATTGACCGCACACAGCTGATTCGAAGCGACGTAATGTAAAACCTAGTGATTATAAACGTAGTGACGTAATGTGTTAAGGCAATGTCTAGTCCTGACTAACAAAAAATATATTAAAATTTTTCATTCAGTTTATTTATATTTTATGTGTCTACATGACCGACGGAACCCGATGTGTTACAAAAATACCCCTAATGCCGAATATGGTATATAGAGACCATCAAACTGAACAACTTTTACTATGGGACCAACTCTGAAATCGCGAATAAAAAATCAGCTGTTTCATACAAAAATTAAAATCGAAAATATCAAAATGTATGAAACAGCTGTTTTTTTTTTTCGCGATTTCAGAGTTGGCCCCATAGTAAAAGTTGTTCAGTTTGATGGTCCCTATATACCGTATTCGGCATAAGGGGTATTTTTGTAACACCTTGTATAGGGACCATCAAACTGAACAACTTTTACTATGGGGCCAACTCTGAAATCGCGAAAAAAAATCAGCTGTTTCATACATTTTGATATTTTCGATTTTAATTTTTGTATGAAACAGCTGATTTTTTTTTCGCGATTTCAGTGTTGGTCACATAGTAAAAGTTGATCAGTTTGATGGTACCTATATACCATATTCGGCATTAGGGGTATTTTTGTAACACCTTGTATAGATAAAAGAAATATTAGACAACATCACAAACATTACTCTGATCCCAAAGTAAGTAGCTAAAGCATTTGTGTTATGGAAATTAGGGACGGTGAAACTACAAACACCCAGACCTGAGCCAATAGAAAAAAGTTCGTTTTCTAAATTGACCCAGCCGGGGATCGAACCCAGGACCTCTGAGATGGCGACACCTTGAAAACCGGCGTACAAACCACTCGACCACAGAGGTCGTCGAGTGACATTACGTCGCAAGCCAATGAAACTAATATCTCAGTCTCCGCTCCCAGTCTCTAAAAAAACAATTGAAAATATCCAATAGTTTAGTCACATTTAATATTTTTCAGTTACTGTTTTCAGTATAATTAGTTTTCGTGCTATTTAGTTTGTTTAAATTTTTTTTTTTTCATTTCTAGGAACTTTGAACTATTTGATAGTTTTAAAATAATCCTATAAACTAGTGTCTACAATTCAATTACTGTCGCATTTTCGTTTCCATCCCGTATATGTGACAAGAAGATCCTCCAGGACGACTTCGTCCACTTTCCCAAGTCATCCATATTCCCAACTCGTCCACTTTCCTATTTCATCCATTTCCAATCTCGTCCACCTCCTATCACGTCCGCTTCCAATCTCGTCTACTTCCTATCTCGTCAACTTCATATCTCGTCCACTTCTTATCTCGTCCATTTCCTATCTCGTCCACTTACTATATCATCCACTTCCAATCTCGTCCACCTCCTATCTCGTCCACTTCCAATCTCGTCTACTTCCTATCTCGTCTACTTCATATCTCGTCCACTTCTTATCTCGTCCATTTCCTATCTCGTCCACTTCCTAAATCATCCACTTCCAAACTCGTCCACTTCCTATCACGTCCACTTCCTATCTCGTCCACCTTTTATCTCGTCCATTTCCTATCTCGTCCACTTCCTATCTCCACCACTTCCAATCTCATCCACTTCCTATCTGCACCACTTCCAATCTCATCCACTTCCTATCTCGTCTACTTCCTATCACATCCACCCCATATCTCGTCCACTTTCCTCCTAACTTTCAATTTTCCGGTCGGCTATCAAATAAAAAAATATCATTCCATCCTCTCTTTCACACCTAAGCAATATAATAGTTTTTTCCTGCAATAGTATTTACCTTTTAACACATCCATCATAACATAACTAGCTAACAAAAAAACCGCATTACTGTCTGTCTGCAGTTATATAACGTCACACAATGGCCGGTAAGTAGATCAAGGTTACTCTATTGTCAAACGTTATTGCCGTAGACAACAGAGCAAAAACAGATGCGGCATACAAGACAAAAAAAAACATAATACTAAATAATATACTCGAAAAAATAGGACTCTCACCAGATCATGTTCTTGGACGGGAATCGAACCCGCGACCTTTGGATATCCGGTCCAATGCTCTGACCGCTGAGCTACCGAGTCACTCGGTCGCGGGTTTGATTCCCGTCCGAGAACATGATCTGGTGCGAGTCCTATTTTTTGTAGTATATTATTTAGTATTATTTAAAAATAGCATTGTGAATGATTAAATCTCAAAATTTCAAATAAAAAAATACATATCTTAACATTAATTTATGCATTTTCATTTCGCAAATAATATTTTTGCATATATTAAGTAAAATAAATGAATGAATGAAATGCTTGGACGATTTCACACAGCGCCATCTAGCCCCATACTAAGTAACGCTAATATGGGTGCTAGACAACTGATATACTATATACTTTTTAAAATTATATACTTATTATACATAGTAACCCAGACCCGTCACAGGAATTAAAATTCATCATTTTTATTTCTACCCGGCCGGGGATCGAACCTAGGACCTCTTGTGTGGTAGACCGGCATGTTGACCACTGCACCACTTAAGTCGTGCTTAACTTTGTACAGTCAGCAGCACGTCAGGTTATACAAAACTCTCAAAAATTTGCAATTTATTTTAAATTTTAATGTCTTCGCATTTAAGTATAAAATTGAATGAATATGATTTTACAAATAACCTTGTAGGTATATTGTATGGGCACAGATAGTACTGATGTAGTATGGGCCTAGTGTTGATTTTATTACTTGATTCAAAGGTGCAAAAATTAATCTATGAGTGTTGTCATTAATACTCTGTAGTATCTAATCTTTGGTAGTTCAGAGTTGTTCCTTTTTAGTCTGTGGAAAGCGCCATCTTGTGTGTGTTGATTTTTCTGTTAGGAACAATGGTATACCATTCTGGCTTTTTAGATAGAAAAAGGATAATAAATAATCAGATTGAAATCCTTAAATTAAGTGTTCAATTTGAAGACCCATTATTTCTAATACCTAGAATCTTGAAATAAATGATAAAAAAATAAATGTTTTATCTGTTACTATGTATCGTTCCATATACTACATCGTATTAAAATTTGTCAAATAAATCTGAGAGTACGTAATGCAAACATTAAAATGTGTTTAACCTTTTATTCAAGGTGAAAGTCAATGTTTTATTATTTTTAACCGACTTCAAAAAAGGAGGAGGTTATCAAGTCGACGGTATTTATTTATTTTTTCTTATGTATGTTTTACCATAACTTCACTAGTTGTCAACCGATTTAAATAATTATTTTTTGTGTGAAAGCACAGGTCCCATAAAAAAACTACAGAGATCCGGCTAGTAGTTTTTTTTTATATTTGACAACATCACATACAATGCTCCGATTCCAAAGTAAGTAGCTAAAGCACTTGCGTTATAGAAATCAGAGACAACGGTGGTATCACAAACACCCAGACCTGAGCCAATAAAGAAAAGTTCATTTTCTAAATTGACCCAACCGGGGATCGAACCCGGGACCTCAGAGATGGCGACACCTTGAAAACCGGTGTACAAAGCCATTCGAGCAAGGAGGTCGTCATCAGTTGTATCATAATCCTGTAAAATATCAATTATTTAGCTTACCATCGCACGAGTGTTTGCTGATTTTCAGGCATAACTTATTTGTTTATGAACCGATTCAGATGATTCTTTTTTAAAAGGGTATTCCCTTAGAATGGTTACTTTATTTATTTTATTATTTTCTAATATTATTTTTATCTTAATATAAAAACAGCATTGTGAATGCGAAAAATCTACATTTAATAATTTCTTACTTTTGTTAGAGTTCTATAATATTTACTTACATGGTGTTCTTTTTGTCAAAAATATTCGGTAGTGATCGACCTCCGTGGTCGAGTGGCTTTGTACACCGGTTTTCAAGGTGTCGCCATCTCGGAGGTCCCGGGTTCGATCCCCGGTTGGGTCAAATTAGAAAACGAACTTTTCTATATTGGCTCAGGTCTGGGTGTTTGTGATACCACCGTTGTCTCTGATTTCCTTAACACAAGTGCTTTAGCTACTTACTTTGGAATCGGAGTGATGTATGTGATGTTGTCAAATACTTATTTACGAGTATTAAAAGTACCAGGGGTAAAATTATTTGCCCCTATTACTACCAGTCACGTGAGTAGTACCACGACTACAAAAAATACCCGTAGTGCTACTGGTAGAACCAACGGTAGTACCAGGGGCAAGAACAGGGGCCCTACCGGATAACTTTTCGAACTTCGGCGGGTCTGCCGCTTCAACCTTCGGCGGCTTCAACTTAAAACAGATAAAATCGAAGTAAAGAGTTTCGTATTGTATTCGCCGAAGTTATTTAGAAGATATCGATGTTCTGTGACATCATGAATTGGGGTTCGCCATTTTGGCCCGATTGGGGCTCGATTTATCTGTTTTAATTTGAAGCCCGGCAGACTTTCCGAAGTTCGATGCGTAAGCCATATTCGTATGCGTATTTATTCTAAAAGGTATTCGTGCAAGAAAATTTAAGTTGCGCTTGACTTGACTGAAAAGATTAAGTTACGTGTTTAGTACGCTCCAGTTGTCATATAAATGGTAATACAACAATTTACAATAATTTCCGAGGTTGTATGAATGGTACTCTTTCGGCTTTATAAGGCTGTTACCAAACACCCTGTATACAACATGTTACAAAAATATTCCTAATGCCGAATATGGTATATAGGGACCATCAAACTGAACAACTTTTACTATGGGACCAACTCTCAAATCGCGAAAATAAAATCAGCTGTTTCATACATTTTGATATTTTCGATTTAAATTTTTGTATGAAACAGCTGTTTTTTTTTTCGCGATTTCAGAGTTGGTCGTAAAAGTTGATCAGTTTGATGGTCCCTATATACCATATTCGGCATTAGGAGTATTTTTGTAACACCTTGTATATCTAATGGATAGAGCTGAGCTACCGAGTCACTAGTGGGAACGTCGAATTCCTTCTAGTATATCTATCAACTCTTACCTGTTTCTGATCGATTTCCGAGGCAACTAAAAAATGTGACTTTTTTTTTTCATAATTTTAACCAGAATCACTTGGCGAGCATAAGATCAAGTGTCTATCGACTGAGACCACCAACCATTTTTAATGTCCCCACTGCTGGGGCACAGGCCTTCCTTATGGGTGGATGCGGAGGATGGGCCATGACCCACCACGCGGGCCCAATGCTGATTGGTGGGTGCTAACGACTGCAAATGCCGGGACCAACGGCTCAAAATGCCTTCCGAAGCACGGAGGAGCTCGAGATACTAAATTTCTGGTCACCCATCCCATGACTGACACTTGAGAAAGTTGCTTAACCTCCGCAATCGCTGGGCCAGGCGCTATACCACTGCGCCACCAAGCTCCGATCTAATGTGATAGCACAGTATTTTTACAGTAGATATAATGATCTTTTTTTGACGACTTCCATGGTCGAGTGGCTTTGTACACCGGTTTTCAAGGTGTCGCCATTTCTGAGGTCCCGGGTTCGATCCCCGGTTGTGTCAATTTAGAAAACGAGCTTTTCTATATTGGCTCAGGTCTGGGTGTTTGTGATACCACCGTTGTCTCTGATTTCCATAACACAAGTGCTTTAGCTACTTACTTTGGAAGTTGTCAATTTTTTTTTTCTCTGCCTCACCAATCATAATTTTCCTCATAATCATTTACTGATCTGTAGCAGAAATCCTTTGAAAACCCCAAAATAATTAATTAAACTACTTAATAATGCAGTTCATTGAGATAAATTCATTTTTAATTGTTTTTTTTCAATTCTGAGATTTTAGCATTCACAATGCAATTTTTTTATTTTTAAATTTTGAGATTTAAGCATTCACAATGCTATTTTTATATAATACTAAATAATATACTAGAAAAAATACGACTCGCACCAGATCATGTTCTCGGACGGGAATCGAACCCCGCGACCTTTGGATAACCGGTCCAATGCTCCGACCGCTACCGAGTCACTAGTGAGAACGTCGAATTTCTTCTAGTATATCAACTCTTACGCTGCAAGCCAGCGCCATCTCACCAATGTATCTCACTACAATTCCTTGTGATTTTTTCGAACCCCTTCCTCCCTTTTAAGTCTCACGTGATTATTGGTCGACCACATTTTAGTATTTTTAGCAAAAAACAGTCAAAAATAGATTATACAATACTTAAATCTCAAATTTATAAACTCAAATTAGATTTTTTTTTTTAAATTTTGAGATTTAAGCATTCACAATGCTATTTTATATAATACTAAATAATATACTAGAAAAAATAGGACTCGCACCAGATCATGTTCTCGGACGGGAATCGAACCCGCGACCCTTGGATATCCGGTCCAATGCTCTGACCGCTGAGCTACCGAGTCACTGGTTTTTGAGATTTAAGCATTCACAATGCTATTTTATATAATACTAAATAATATACTGATAAAAATCTCAAAATTTAAAAAGTTATATAGCTTTCTCATCTTAATCAACTGTTTAAAAATATCTGGAAAGATGTTCAGTTGAATGTCGAAGGTAATTCCTTCTACATTGGTGAGATGGCGCTGGCTTGCAGCGTAAGAGTTGATATACTAGAAGAAATTCGACGTTCTCACCAGTGACTCGGTAGCTCAGCGGTCAGAGCATTGGACCGGATATCCAAGGGTCGCGGGTTCGATTCCCGTCCGAGAACATGATCTGGTGCGAGTCCTATTTTTTCTATTATATTATTTAGTATCAAATTAGATTGTTAGCAAAACAACAACAAACTTGTTTAAAAATAGTGAAATTTCACATTTATTTGTGTTTTTAATGTAAAAAGTAGTTAATTAATATAAAAAACTCACTTCCCAACAGTCAGGTTGAGCGTGATAGCATGAAGTATAGTCATGTCGACTTGAAATGGTGTTTTTTTTTTAAATATAAAGCGGAACCAAATTAACAATACTGAATCAGGTGATAGTGTTCCTAAAACTGAACAACTGTTTCCAAGGAACATAGGTCGAAAACGAACACATAATATATTAATTTATTTAAAGTAAATTAATTCATAAACTTTGTGTCTCATTTTCCGGGCGTTGAAGGGTTAACAGGTAGTAAATAAACCATACAAGGGCACAACTTATTTCTTTTCTAATTAAAATAAATACCATCAAACCCATGATAGGAAAATGTGTCAGATATTTACATTTTATCATTATTGTTATTGTAAACCAGTTTGATGTGGCAAAGTGCCTGTTAATCAACAGAGCATTGGACCGGATAATGAAAGACTTCGCTCGTTTCCGGCTTGGGCATTAAGAGACAAGTTGTTTTTCCTAGTGTTTGAAAGTAAACCTCTTTCTTTAATATTCATACTAATCTTTATGAATTCATACATACATACATACATATACTCACGCCTGTTTCCCATGGAGGTAGGCAGAGACTATGGATCGCCACCTGCTACGATCCTTGCCCACTTCTTTCGCTTCATTTACATCCATCAACCTTTTCATACATGCCCGGCGGTTTTTCTCACTGCGTGCACCAACCTTTTTTATTAAAACCTCTAATTGGTCCGCGTAGGTTTTTCTGGGACGCCCTTGCGCATTCGTTCCCTCCACATTCGCACAATATATCTCTTTCGTTATTCGGCTTTCATTCATCCTCTCTTTCATGAAATGTCATAAAAGTCAAATATATACTAAAGTCACTCAGCAAAACCAGACTTTCTTTAATTCACATTTTGTTTAATTACAATCACCTAGTATAAAATAAATAAGCTATTTTCGAATGCAGACTTACCTATAAGTATCGTAATCGTAAATAATCGTAAAAATAGTTATTGGTTGTTTCTATAATGTCATGTCTCCATTTGACATTTAAGTGCGACGTCACGTCTGCGTGTCATGTTTACAAATTGAACTTTTCTTTGACAATCCTATTTTTTAGCGACGACCTCCGTGGTCGAGTGGGTTTTTTAGGCCGGTTTTCAAGTGTCGCCATCTCTGAAGTCCCTGGTTCGATCCCGGTTGGGTCAATTTAGAAAACTAACTTTGCTATATTGGGTCAGGTCTGGGTGTTTGTGATACCACCGTTGTCTCTGATTTCCATAACACAAGTGCTTTAGCTACTTACTTTGGAATCGGAGCAATGTATGTGATGTTGTCAAATATTTATTATTATTTATGACTGCGTCGCTACAATAGTTATTTTTAACGTTGCATCTTTTGAATGCCAATTCACGACGCCCTCACAATACCACCGACAAGTTAAAACAACGCTTCGTTTTTTTTCACGTCTGACCATAACTCATCCGTGCAACAGCTTGTCCCAATTCTTTGAAGTTTTTTGTACCAATTAGTGCTAAAAGTGCCATGAGACTAATTTTATTAATTAGTTTAGGTTTAAAACCTTCATGGTGGATGATGAGGCTATATTTTTTAGTTAGCATTAGTTATAAGTATACCTACATGTCACAAGTTAATCTGTCGCCACCTTATGGTACTTTCTGAGATCTAAGATATGCCTCTTATTGCAACCGTCTGGACTGAGGGCCCAACACATTCGGTTATAAAAGTTTTAATTCAAGTTTTGGAAATTTTTGAACCTATGCTTTCAGTTTTTAGAATTTTTTACTAAATCCTCTATAAGTCTCAGTTTGATTCGCCACGATTTAAAAAATGGGCCCTCAGTTCAGATGCACATCTTTTTTCCTAGGAAAGATGTGTGTGATGTAGGTAGGCAAAGAATTGCATTTTGTAGATTGAAGTTAGAAGAATTTTTCTCGAACAGTTTTGTATGAAAAAAATTAACTGCCTTTTTTTTAAACTGGCGACCGCCCGCGACTTCGTCTGCGTGGAAAGTTTTTTTGCTATCCCTCGGGAACAATAATTTTTTTCAAGTTGAAAGGTACCTCATGTCCTTCTCTGTACTCCTGACAACGTGTATGCAAAATTTCGTGATGATCGGTTCAGTAGTTAAGACGTGAAGGTGTAACAAACAAACAAACGGACTTTCGCATTTATAATATTAGTAAGGATTGGGTTAGTATTTTGGATTTTTTATTTAATAGAAATCTAGACAAATACTGTCTTAATCTGAATAACATCACAAGTAGAGTTAATTATGCTCAAATTGCAAATCATTTTGGTATTACGTTTGTATGGGAAGCTCACACCTAACTTCAATAATAATTATGTATTCTGTGTGGATGGATATTATTAAGTAAGATGGGTCATATATTCCACCCTGCGGGCCCATGCGGACAGGTGGGTGTTAAAAGCGCATAGTCTGCCTGCACACTAGCGCCATTGGAAAAATAAACATAGTGCTTAAATAAAGACGAAATTGTAAATTATCTCTCCGTAGTGCACTCCGAAGAAGTTTTTTGTACTTTTTATAGCTTAAACAATATTTTCTAGCCTATCGTTTAGTTAAATGGAGTTTTATTACGAACAGTGGCCACTTTTAGCTTTACTTTTCGAACTACCTGTAGTCTAATTGGTGAAGGTGCAAGGTGTGTCGCTGTTATGCTAAATACAGGTGTATTGTGCACTGATATTTTGTAGTGATGCATCTTGCATATATTTTTTGCGAGAGTAGTTTCCGAATACTAAAACGTCACTCAACTTTGAGAGGCTCTCAAACATCGTCTTGTCGCATTAAATTTCAAAGATACGACAAAGACAGCCTGATGTTTGAGCGCCCCTCAAAGTTGAGTATCGTTTGAGTATTCGGTCATACTCGTAAGCTACATATTTCTCTTTTTACAATGGTTTGGGACTTCCGCTAAGTGACGTCTGATTCAGTCAATTACGTATATTTTTTCCGTTATAAGTGTAAATTCATTCACAATGCTATTTTTATATTAAGATAAATAATTATGCTACTATTATAATTGGTCAGTGCATTGGGTCGGAATCCCAAGGGTGCGGGTTCGAGTCCCGTCTGAGGTGCTGCGGGTGAGTCGATTTTTTCTAGTATTTTTTTTCTAATATTATTTATCTTAATGTAAATTCACTGTTGTAATTGAACTCATTGACGATTTATATTGACTTATATTTGATAACCTCCGTAGTCGAGTGGCTTTGTACACCGGTTTTCAAGGTGTCGCCATCTCTGAAGTCCCGGGTTCGATCCCCGGTTGCGTAAATTTAGAAAACGAACTTTTCTATATTGGCTCAGGTCTGGGTGTTTGTGATAACACCGTTGTCTCTGATTTCCATAACACAAGTGCTTTAGCTACTTACTTTGGAATCGGAGCAGTGTATGTGATGTTGTCAAATATTTATTATTTATTTACTTATTTGTACAATTTTTTTATTGTCAAAATGTTAAGTACAGGTGGCAGCCATTAATTGGACACTAGTAGATTGGCTAATGTAATCGAGGCTTAAACTGCAAATACAGCAAGAACTGACGAGTTTCCATCTCTGTGGCGAGGTGAGGTCCCGGGTTCGATTTCCGGCTGGCTCAATTTAAAAGGTTAGATATCGTGTTCGTTTCACCCTTATCTCTGATTTCCATAACATAACTGCTTTGATTGAGGAACTCGATGGCGCAGTGGCTTAGTGCTGGGCCCGGCAATTGTGTAGGTAAAGCAACTTTCGCAAAGGTCTGTCATGGGATGGGTGACCAAAAATTTATTATCTTAAGCTCCTCCGTGCTTCGTACTTTAAGCCGTTGATCCCGGCTGTATTTGAAGTCGTTAACACCCACCAATCCGCATTGGGCCCGCGTGGTGGGTTGTGACCCATCCTCCTTATCCACCCATAAGGAAAGCCTGGCACCAGCAGTGGGGACAATAAAAAAATGGCTGATGGTCAAGTGCTTTAATTACTTACTTTCAGATCAGAGAAAGGTATTTATGTAGCCCAATATCTAAACATAGTATACTTAGTGATAGGTAATTTTTAATACGTAATGAAATAGCTGTTCGGTTTGATTTAATTTTATATTTTATTAAGAGCTTAATTCACACAAATATTAATTACTTCATCTTTTTGAATGTTTAAAATACTTCAATCCATTTAAGCAGGAACCGAAGTGACTTTAGGCGACCAAATACTAAAGATCTTTAAAAAATAAAGTTTACAACCATTAAAAACGAGAAATAAGGTTCTATGCTCATTGGTTAGATTCCCAGTAATGGCGAATTGCATTGATATAACTAAGTTTAAAAAGCAAGGTTACTTTTGTAAACTGTCAGTCGAATAGCGCGCGGCAAATGCCGCGTACGTCTAAAATATACAAGTAATTTTACGTACAAAATTTAGTGCGATAATAGTACTTGTTAAAGTGTTAATTAATCTGTGGTACAAAGATTTTTTTTAAATTTGGTACCACTGGAATACGGTGTTGTGTAGTGGCTTCCAGTTTTCGACGTTCGAAATTCGAAAAGGGAACGAGAGGTATGTTCTACATTTGAATTTGGGAAAACAAGAAAAGTAAACTAAAAAAAGAACGTCAATAGATTTAATTTTTTAAATTAGATAAAAAAACATTTTTCGTGCGTTTTGTTTTTCTTAAATTAGATGAAATAGACAAAGGAGTCTTGATTATTCCATAAGTTAATAAGGTTTTTATAACAATGGATAATTTTATCAGAGTTACGAAGATAGCATTATGTGGGTAACTTAACTTACAATGTCAAGTTACAGGGTTGCGTCTAGGCAACCGTAAATTGCTTGCATAAAAACCGCTGTGTAGTTATTAAATAATAAGCCGGCAACAATTGAAAATTATGTTCTTTTATGTTATAATCTGCGTTCAATAGCAAAAAATATGATAACTTCCTTGCTAAATAGTTAGGACGTAGATTTGTTTTTTTTTTAATAATTGAATGGGGAAGTTGGTAAAATAAAAACTTTTTGTTAATTTCTTATAAAAAGTTGCCAAATAAGAGTAGGAACCTAGCCTACATACCTATTTTATATACAACGTGTTACAAAAATACCCCTAATGCCGAATATGGTAGATAGGGACTATCAAACTGAACAACTTTTACTATGGGACCAACTTTGAAATCGCGAAAAAACTGTTTCATACAAAAAATAATTACAAAAATATCAAAATGTATGAAACAGCTGATTTTTTTTATACAGTGGCGGTCACATAATTAAAGATTCATACAAACGAGGTTACTTTGAAGCCTTGGTTCTCCACCAGGGATTGACATAGCTGTGATCTGATGATGGCCATCCAGGGAGTGAATGGAGGAGATTCAGATCGCTATAGATACCCAACTGATCTGATCATTCTAAGAGAAATACAGTGTTTTGTCCCTTTCTTTTTAATGTCCAACTTAAATAGTTGGATACAGAGTAACCATTGTGTAACTATATACATCTGCTATACAATCTTTTTAGTAAGGAAGATAGAAAATATAGATAAGTTTGTTTGGACATCCATACGCACTTTCAGCCCCTAATTCATCCCCCCACGAGTCGAAATTTCAAAAATGCTTTACAAATATTTATTTATTTCTTATCAAGTGCCTAAATACAAAGTTTTATGGTTTTATCTTCGACAATGACCAACTTCCACATAAACTTTCATTCCCTATTTCAACCCCTTCAAGCCTTTTTAGCAATAAAAGGTAGACTTTGTCCTTTGCCAAGCTCTACTCTATCTCTGTACCAAATTTCATCAAAATCGGTTCGGTAGCTTAGACGTGAAAGCGTAACAGACAGACAGGCAGACATACTTTCGCATTTATAATATTAATTGACTGAGCGAGCGCGAAGCGCGAGCGACGCGTCTCCGGGTCAGCTTGCACATATTAATGCTTTCGTTCGTATGTCCTTCCGGTGTCCGGCTGTCCATTTGTTATCCTCTACAGGGGCTCTATCGCGTAACTTACATTGCTATCGTAATCACTTTGGTTTGACAGAAGGATGTAATTCATTGCTACTTTTCTTTGGTAAGTTTTTACTTGCGCCAGCAAAAATTAGCAATGTATGACATTCATCTGTCAAATCGAAGCTTACATTAATTTCTTTGTTTTTAGCCGATAGGCCCGCCCCCTGATTATGTAACTCTGTAACAACTTTTGATTATAACTGACAGAAATCGCAGTTACATTGCTGCTTTAGTAAGAATCAATGTGACAACTATGTTACTTAAAGCAGCAATGAAACTGCGATTTCTGTCAGTTTCTTGATTGCAACAGTTACTAACAGAAAAATTTCGAGCAGTCTAGTATGCCATTAATTGCTGATTGATTTAGAAATATTTGCTCTCCAAAAGTTACTGACCAAATAACCAAATGGCTGACCGAATAGAATTTTCTGCTCACCAAAATACGATTACTTTGCTAAACCAAATCAAAACGGTGTCATAAACTTAGCTATCATGCAGCTGTCAGTCACCTAACTATCTTGGCCAAGTTGTAGTTAGGAAAAGACTTAAGCGATTCTTAAGTTTAGTGCAAACAGGTGTTATATTTGTACCCCTTTAAACTAATAAATATTGTATAAGTTACACAGTGGTGACTCTGTCAAACTATTTAAGTTTGACATTAAAAAGAATGGGGCAAAACACTGTGTTACTTATACATCTGCTATACGATCTTTATTAAGAGGGGTAGCGTTTAATTTCACGTTTTTTGATAAACGGATTTGTCGAATAATGATATTCATAGGGAGAATGCAACACTATGTCAAATTGTTGTTATGGCGTCAGACTTAGGTAGGATTGTGGTAGATAGCCAGGCGGACTTGAAATAAGCACTAACACCAACCAAACCGAATACAAATGTACCCCCCTCCTTGGAATCGAACCACTAGGCTAATTGTCTAATTTCAAAATCTATCGCAATCGCTTTCATTTGACTGATGGATGTGACACATCGCTGCATTTCTTTGGTAAGTTTTTATTTATGCCAAAAAGAAGCATCAATGTGTTACATCTTGAAAGCGATTGCGATAGATTTTGAAATTAGACAATAGAAGGGCTGGTCTGCGTCTTACACTGGTGCGCGAACCACTAGATCACCGAGGCGATTGAACTTAGAAATTCTGTTAATTTTTAACTTAGACTGAAACCTTCTGTCTATGGTTACAACTGACCTTTAAAATCAGAACCAACTTGACTGAATAGGAAACATAACCATGAAAAAAAACATAAATTAAACTCAAGGAGACCTCTTAAAAAGAGGTGGCATAAGTAATAAGTATATATCTCAATTAAAAAAACTAACTTTTAATTACATCAATTAACAAATTAATGTCACTATGTTTTATGTAAATTCGGTATTAGTGATATCCGTTTCATCTCAATGATAATTATTTTAATGAATGTGTGATTACTTATACATTATCCTTGGTTTTTTTATTCCAATTTGATTACACGGAAATCCTTTATGGTTTGAATAAAAAACTCTAGTTGTTCTATATTTTTGTTTTTATGGTTTTAATTCCTATTAATAGATAAGTGAATAAACAAGTGTTTAACTTAGGGGTGGATTTCCCATTTGAAAAATTTACGCGGCACGGATGAAATCGGTAGTGTAAAACGTTGCTTTACAGTTCTAATATTTTTTTCTATGTAGAAGAGGTCGTTGCCTATAAGAGGCAATAAATATTGTTTTATTTGGATTGCAGTTAGTTAGGAAAAAATAATAGTTAAGCCCCGATTTTATCATTTCGGTAGCTGTCCAGAACACTTTTTTCAGTGTAATTTCCCTCGTACAACAAAAACTATTGATTATTTTGATGTGTGGTTACTTTTATTTTAATCTTGAATAGTGAGGGTATTATCACAAAGTAATTTTATAATTATATCTACCCAGTTTAGTAACTGGTATGAGTAAACGCATGTGTCCCAGAAAGTCTATTCATTTCGGTGACCTAAAGTTTATAAGGCATATTTTTGCATAGAACAACTCTAGCTCCCCCCTCATACGCTTAAAACTTGCGTACCAGTGCCGCCTAAGTGCTTGTTGTGGCAGAAAGTGCGCAGCTGGCCTGCAGTTCCCGCCAAAAAAATAAGTATTGCTGTTCGGTGGTCATGGGACAACTTTGTTTTCATTTCCGTTTATGGGTATGACTCGTCTTCCAAAGAGCTAGTATATTTAATTGATTGTTCGTAAGTACGCTATTTCTACTACGTTTATTTGAGTAGTATTAATAACAATCTATATTAAATAGTTTTCTTTTAATTCCAATTTTTGTTCTTGTTTTTAATTTCGGTGTCTTCATTTCGGTTGATTCGGTGGCCTAAACTGTCAACCGAAATGATAAAAAACTAACCGAAATGATAAAAAAAATCATTTCGGTGAGTGATGAGAATTTCGGTGCATAATTGTTTCATGTCAGTGGATTGTTTTATCATTTCGGCTTATTATTATTTCATTTCGGTGAAAATCCAGGCCAGCAGGTGATATTTCAAAATCTTAAGTGTATTTTTTAATGTGTTTCTAAGGCATGTTCTTTATGCGATACTAACTTCGACCTTTTATTATTGTAACCACTACTTGATTGAAAGGGAATTATATGTTTCTTTTTATGAAAAACTGGCCAGTGACAACCTGCTTAGACCGACATAGTGTAGTGGTTTTGACCATTTAAGTTATGGAATATAGTCCATCTGCGTCTAGGGTTGCATTGCCGTTTTCCATAACTACAAATAAAAACGCGAAATTTCTCAGATATACGATGGTTTTCAGACTTTATAATAATTTTACGTGGTCGTATGTCGTATCTTCTCTTTTTAGTCAGTAAACTTGGCAGGGTGGTCGTGGTCGTCATAATCCTTCAGCGGAAGTGGAAGTGACCTGCATTACTATTCATCGGCATTCTTCAATAGTGGCTGCCTTCTTTATGCATACGTGCAAGCGGTCATCCACGGCTGCTCTGACTTGGTTCATCCACTTCATTGGCAATTTACCACTTGGCTTGACCTAACCCTGCACCGCGACTCGTTCGATAGATGCACCGCTTCGCCGGGATACGTCGTGTCGTTGCTACCTGTGGCTGTGGCTTTTCCGTTCTTCAAATGTTTGAAGATGTGTGTTACGATCATGTCTGCATGCTGGTTGGGATGTGCCTAGACAAGACACGGCAGACCGATAGACTAAACAGTTTAGTTCTCAAACAGCTCCTAAACCCTTCATTATCTGTCTATCCTCAATCAGTGCTAAAGTAGTGTCGCTCATCTAGTGTTGCCGTTTGATGGTATCTGCGAGTGGTTCAGACTTTTTGACTGTTCCTTACCATAATTTTGGCTTGGCCCCAAAGTTGATCTGTGTTCTCCATATTCATTTCTGCATACAGAGTTGGAGTCTATGGACAGCCATAGACTCCAATTCTGTTCGAGTATTGCTATAAACTTTGAGTTATTCTCTATTTAGATTCTTTTATTTCTCTATCTTTCTGGCTGCTCTCAGTTTTAGCCGTACTTTGGAGATAAGAATTTGGTGGTCTGACCCGCAATCAGCGCAAGATATCCGCTATCGAGATCCAATTAGAATGAAGTCAATTTGGTTAAGATACTTGTCGTCAGGTATAAAGTCTTCTAGGGTGATTCTGGAACAGGCTGTTTGTCGGCCGCAAATTGCATCAGGCGTTCACCTCTTTTATCGCACTGACCTAGTCTCAATCTTAGTCGGTGGAAGTCAGCCCCAATCTTTAGCATTGAAGTGTGCTGCTAATTGGCCCTGTCTCAGCAAAATTAACTTCTGGGTCATTCTTGTGATGTTTAGAATGACCCAAAAGCTCTGGTATTATGACAGGGTCAAGGAGTGATAGAAACAGACATGTACGTGATGATAAATTATAGAATAGAAGAAAAAAAACAAATACTTAAGACATAGGGATTATAAACACAAAACAACATCATACAGGAAATAAAACACAAAAATAAATATTTACACAGACATTTATCTGTTAGAGACCATGCTAATACAGACATCCTAGAAAGATTTCAAAGCAAAGCACTACGGACAATGCTCTTTATCCCCTCAGTGCATTAGCAACAAGTATACATACTTAGACCTTAAAATAAACACAGTTCGGCAAGAAATAGCCCAGTACACTAAAAAGAAAGACCAAGACAGGGTTGTTACCCAAGCGAACGAACTGGCTAAGACCCTAAGTGGAGAGAAAGGTGTACAACATGCCCGTTTGAAACGACATGACATTTCGACTTTATTTAAAAGATCTTATAGCCAAAAAGAGTGTTAGCTGTAAAGAAATCTTACAACTAGATTTGGCTCTCTTAGATGTGTAAAATCCAGATCTAGGATCAGCCAAAGAAATGACTTATTGTGAATACGCAGATCGCCATGAAGCAGAATAAACAGGAAAAAAACAGACCTTGCTCATGGCGCTCTCCAGTTCGGCATAAAAACTCTCCAGGTCAGCCTCCGTTGCAGTGCTGGCGCCGCTTTGAGCTTGATGCTCAGTACTCGATTGCTGATTGGTTATGTGTGTTTCTTATGAGTTTTGGAAGAAGGACGGCAACTCCATTTCGGGTCATGTTGTCATTGCCAGAAAAGTTGATGGCGTGTGTCTCGGTGGGTAAATAACCATTCCATTCCAATGAGTTTCACTAAGCCCGCAGATGTTCAGTTCACATCTGGTTATTTATTTTTCCAAGATCTTTAGACCCGGGCTGTAGTGAGCCAAGTACATTTCAAGTAGCTATCCTCTGGACTTGCCGCAGCTTAATTAAGATACAAGTAGTATTTTATTCCATGCGTTACCTGATCTCTCACAACGTCATGGCCGGTATCCAATTTTCCACCGTTGTCCCGGACGCAGTACGGCGCCGGTTGCTAAGCGGATTTGCATAGCCATCTTAAGATCTTTGATTGTGATTTCATGATAATTTTCTTGGGATAAGTAATAGTGCAGTGATTTTCTTTTGCCTTCTGCACCAGGTAAATATTTAAGGAGTGATTTAGATTCTAAAGGTCACTGAAGCCTCTTCCAATTGGTTTCACGGCTGGGTGTATGGCTATGGTGTACTGCCATTGCTCGGTTGTCAGAGCCTCGTCTGTTATTCAGCAGCAACATGACGACGACTGGAAGGTTATTACCGCTATCTATTCGTACGAACCACCAGTGCGTGCAGGTGAAGTTGACAGTAGGGTAGGGTCAGATAAAGATGTTGTTACCGGACCAGTTACCTTACTCACGTCTTACTCACCCATGAGGTCGTATGCATACATAATAATAATGCTATCTATCATATACGGGATTATAAGGGGATTAACAAATAACCTGTATAAGTATTGCGGTACACCTGTATATGCTGCTTCGGTGGATTTTAATTTCGGTGTATAAGATCATTCATTTCGGTGACTAGTTATTTCATTTCGGTTAACGACCGTTTCATTTCGGTGACATCACATTTTTAAACACGTATATCTCATAAGTCTGTAAAGATATTTTGATGGTGTTAAATATGTGCATTTAGAGTATAAAGAAATACAATAAACCACGGTTAGAATTTAAAAAAACTTTATAATAAAAAATTCAACCGAAATGAAAGAAAAAACACCACTTGTTGAAATTGACCCTTAGACACTGTTTAAATGTGATGCTGCCACTTTTTTGACAATATCGTTTGAAAAGAGACGGCGTCACATTTATACAGTGTCTAAATTAAACAGTGTTTTAAAATCTTTTGTGGTAAGTCAGTTAATAATTGAGCTACCGAGGCATGTAAGATTATATCCCACTTAACTATTTTGTTTTGGGTGTGGTTTTGGTTTAAATGGTGAGCAAAATATTCGTATTTTGGTGAGCAGAAAAATCTAATCGGTCAGCCAAAATGGTTACTTGTCAGCAACTTTTGGGTAGCTTATATCTAAATCAATCAGGAAAGATTGACAATGAAGAATGACTGATCTAATTTTATAGCTGCAATAGTCAATAGTCAAAATTTCTTTGTTCCAATAAACTTAATAATTAAGCACTTTTGAATCGTCTATATTTTCCTACCCATTCCAGACTTTTTTAACTGACAAGAAGAACGGGCGCAAGAAACTTATCAGCTTTAACAGAAATAAGTAACGATATTTACAAACTTAAATTATTTCGTGAATCATTTAATCAGTGACCTTTCAATTATACAACGTGTTACAAAAGTACCCCTAATGCCAAATATGGTGGATAGGGACCATCAAACTGAACAATTTTTACTATGGGACTAATACTGAAAGAAATAAATTGGGAAAATTTGAAGTAAAAGGCAGCTCGAGCGGTGACAACTAAATATATTTTGACATTTAAAAAAGAACCAAAAAGAGTAAAAAATACAGACAAAAAGAAACATTGTGTAAATCCTCCTTTGTCGGTAACAGGGACCAACTCTGAAATCGCGAAAGAATAATCAGCTGTTTCATACAATTTGATATTTTCGTAATTAATTTTTGTATAAAACAGCTGATTTTTTTTTCGCAATTTCAAAGTTGGTCCTATAGTAAAAGTTGTTCAGTTTGATGGTCCCTATATACCATATTCGGCATTAGGGGTACTTTTGTAACACATTGTATTTTGGTTAGGAATTCAGTGAGCCATGTTTTTTAAAATCTGGCTCGTTTGATTCGATTTGAGAAGTACTCTGTTGGGAAGTAGTATCCAGGGTTTGATGATGGAGCAGGAAGAAGGCCACAAGAACTCTGTAATAAAACCATAGAACCCCATCGAGTTTGGCCTCGTTTGATTCATTTTGACAAGGTACTCTGTTCGAGATAGTGTCCAGGGTCTGATGATTGAGCAGGAAGAAGGTAAAACAACTTTAGGAAAGATTGGATATGAGATGGGTGACCATGTTGGACTGCGATAACGAAAGTTAAGAAACTCTAGGACAGGCTGAGTATGAGATGGGTGACCGTTTGGGATTGCGATAGAGAATGATAAGTAACTTTGAATAATGGTCGGGTTTGGAATGGGTGACCGCTTGGGACTGAAATATCGAATGTCAAGCTACTTTTGAAGAGGTCGGGTATGATGGGTGACCATGTGGCACTCAAAATAAATATATCCCTTTTGAAAACAATTTCTAGCTTTTAGGTGATGAACATTACCAACTGTCATCTAATTTGTCATACAAGAAATAACACTCTGCCTTATTACTAGCGACCGCCCGCGACTTCGTCTGCGTGGAAAGTTTTTTGCTATCCCTCGGGAACAATTACTTTTTCAGGATGAAAGGCCCATGTCCTTCTCTGTACCCCTGACAACGTGTATGCAAAATTTCATGATGATCGGTTCAGTAGTTAAGACGTGAAGGCGTTACAAACAAACGGACTTTCACATTTATAATATTAGTAAGTTGCAAAGTCCTTGTAGATCTCTATCAAGTCATCAGTCAAATTAAGTTAGAATGTAATGTATTAAAATTTGCAATACATTAAAATTAATTTATTTCAAATACCAATTAATCAAATCATAAATGGAGGTCGCGCTTGTTATGTGCGATTTACATTGACCGAGCGGGACAGATGGTGTTAATACAAGGTGTTACAAAAGTACCCCTAATGCCTAATATGGTAGATAGGGACCATCAAACTGATCAACTTTTACTATGGGACCAACTTTGAAATCGCGAAAAAAAAAATCAGTTGTTTCATACATTTTGATATTTTCGTAATTGATTTTTGTATGAAACAGCTGATTATTTTTTTGGCGATTTCAGAGTTGGTCCCATAGTAAAAGTTGTTCAGTTTGATCGTCCCTATCTACCATATTCGGCATTAGGGGTATTTTTGTAACATGTTGTATTATAGAAAAGATAAAAATACATATCTAGTTACAATGCGATTAATTAAACTTTGTACAACAGAAGTGACCAACTTCAGGTCGCTTGCGGTACAAAACGGTGTATTTTAATCTGTAAAGTTTACTCTTTGCCATACATTCTCGAGTGAAGTTGCCGCGGATCCATGTCTACTGTTTTAATCGCAATAAACATTCTGAAATTACCGACCTTTTACAATGCGATCAATCTGAAAAATTTGCAGGAAGTGTGACCAACTTGAGAGTGCTTGTGGTGCAATAAGATGTAATTAAATTAAATTAAATTAAAATAGTTTATTTCAGGCATAATTTACATATACATCAATCCATAAAATACTCTGTGCTAATAGTAATTACTCTGTGCGAACCATACTTTCTCGAGTGAAGTTGCCAAGGACAGATGACGTTGTCAGATTAATCACATAGTTTATTAACATTATGGATGATTCAAATCAACCGGCTCGCGTCGGAAGTGTCGGAACGCATATTACCTCTGCCGGAGAAAAAAAAGCGTCTATAAGTACCGACCGACACGGGCCGGTTCATTGGAATTGTACACACGACAGCACGTCCGGTTATACAGTTAAACTGCGAAAACAGCATTTATTACGTAGGGCATAAAGGCGGCCTCAAGGTCAACATGTATAGTCTGAGGTGCCGTCGTGTGTACACACGCCCTACCTAATAAAACCTGTTTTCGCAGTTTAACTGTATAACCTGACGTGCTGTCGTGTGTACATTAGTCTTCGTTGAAATGTGTCTAAAAGTCGTTAAAATTTTAAAATAAGGAGATAGAGCCTGAAGGAGGAATACAGACCTCAAGCACTATTAGGCTGAGGGACGTTATCGGTCACCCATCTCAAACGCAGCCTCTAAGAAGCTTGCTTAGCTTTTGCGATCGTTAAAATAGTTTATAACAGCTAACAAAGTAACAGGGCGCAGCTTTGTAAAGGATAAATTAAATACATTATTGAAATAAATTATTTTGCAATTTCTGTTGTCGAGGGCTGTCAAAATAAGTTAATAAAAGTTATTATGAGGTAACAATTATTTTATATCTCTCATGTTTTTTATGGCGAAGCGATTATTGCAGCTGATTCCGTTGTAATATTTTTAATGCGATATAATTAAAAAATACGAATTTTGGATTAATTTACTTTACTTGAACTGTGAAACCTGAAAAAATTACATGATTTTGTATAAATAAAACATTTTCAGTTTATTCAGAATAGAAAAGCGACTTTATATGCAACACTAGCGCTACTCCCGCCAAAAAAATAATTACCGTTGAAATACACAATTTATTAAAAATTCAAGCTGATGGTCCCTTAGCAAAATATCAATTGTTATTTATAAACACAAACTCAGTGACAAATAATTGTTTGCAGTTTTGGAGGTGAAAAAAGCTAAAAACGGCCGTCGTTTTATTTTTGTCAACGAAAACCACAATAAATTATTTGTCATTGATATTTTGCGAGGGGACCATCCATAAGCTTGTATTTTTAATAAATTTGGTATTTACACGGCCATTTTTTTTTGCGGGAGTGGCGCTAGTGTTGCATATAAAATCACTTTTACTCTAACTAAACTGAAAAATTGTATTTGCCACATGTTTCTTAGAATCATGTATTTTTTTAGGTTTCACATTGCAAGTAAAGTAATTAATTCAAAATTCATATTTTTTAAATATATCGCATTAAATATTAAAACGGAATCAGGGTTCGTAGTGCGAGTTTTTACTATTAATGGTACTCTTAATTTTGTAACAGATTAATTTCGGAATTTATATATTATGTTAAAATTCGACAACCCTATGAAATTGGTTCAAAGGAGCATTCTTTCGCAAACCGACTTAAGAATGCGATCCTTGAACGCACACCTGCTGAATGTACAATCCATTAATTTTGCCAAAGTGTGTGAAAATATAGCGCCTGGCCCAGCGATTGCGGAGGTTAAGCAACTTTAGCAAGGGTCGGTCATGGGATGGGTGACCAAAAATTTATTATCTCGAGCTCCTCCGTGCTTCGGAAGGCACGTTAAGCCGTTGGTCCCGGCTGCATTTTCAGTCGTTAACCACCAATCCGCATTGGATTGGTGGGTCAAATTATGCATCAAATTACCATAGCCGTCAACTATCAGCATCATTAGTCTATTTATTTTGTTTTCTTAGCATTAAAAAATACTTTGAAAGTGACTCCATTTTTTGGCAGCGAAAATGACCACCTTATCCATTGTAGCTTAGCTGATACTTATTTTTTTCGCTTAAGTTATGTTGCTTAAGTTAGCTTTTTGTTACAATAGCGTTCACGGTCGTTAAATAAATTATGAAGATACTAGTATGGAAAATGCAATTTGTTAGAAATTCTCCATACAAAACGTCAATTTCATAGGTAAGGATAAACACCTAATACTTGGTGCCTGATCATGGAATGCGATAAACCCGTATTATAATTAGGGTTGCCAACAATACTGTTAAAAACAGTATTATACTGTTTTTCACTACATTATACTTTTTACTGTTGAACAAAAAAAAGAAAACCAAAATACTGTTTTTAAGTAAATTAAATAAACATAAATATTTGACAACATCACATACATTGCTCCGATTCCAAAGTAAGTAGCTAAAGTACTTGTGTTATGGAAATCAGAGACAACGGTGGTATCACAAACACCCAGACATAAGCTAATATAGAAAATTTTCGTTTTCTAAATTGACCCAACCGGGGATCGAACACGGGACAGAGATGGCGACACCTTGAAAACCGGTGTACAAAGCCACTCGACCACGGAGGTCGTTTTCAGCAAGCATCACTGGTATCCATAGATCTGTTTAAATAGTAAAAGCCCAGCACTACGTTTTAGGCGCGCGGGCAGCGCACCTCTTTTCTCTTTTTAACCGACTTCAAAAAAAGGAGGAGGTTCTATGTTCGACTGTTTTGGTTTAACTGTAATAAGGTTTACGAAGCTTTCAAAAATGACACAAAAGTGATAAGTTGTGCGAGAAGCACTAAATATGTTATCAAAACATGAAAAAATTAAATACTGTTCATTTATCTAAAATACTTTAGATAAAAAACAGTATTTAATTTTTTTATTTTTCTTTTCCGACCTTAATATACTTTTTATTTTATAAAAAAAGTTGGCAACCCTTATTATAATGCAAACCGACAATATCACTGAACCCTATGCAACACTTGAAACTGGCATAAGTATTCCCTGTAGAGGAGTAAATTGCCATAACAAAAAAATTTCAAAAAATGGGACCAACTTGGGAACAAATCTGATAAAGTAACGTTTGAATCATGTCAATCGGTTCAGCCGTTTTTGAGTAATCGGTGGACATACATAAAAAAAAAAACAAATGAACAGATGAACATAGAACCTCCTCCTTTTTTGAAGTCGGTTAAAAATAAAAAGAAGAAGAAGATTGCATTTTAGATTAAGCGTGATAAAGACAATTATAATATTAAAAATTTCCAAGTAAATTTCAACATTTTTGGTCTGATAACTCAATACAACTATAAGAGGACACTTTTTCCCATTTTTAGGGTTCCGTACCAAAATGGTAAAAAGGAACCCTTATGGTGCGACTCAGTCTGTCTGTCTGACACAGCTGGATATCTCGAGAACTACTAATGCTCAACTTGGAATAGTTTTAGATGACGTTTGCCCAACTATTTTTCAAATAAAAAAGAAATAAAAATATTTTTATATTTTTTGCAACTGGGACAGAAAAGGGAGTCTTAAAAATTCGAAGGAAGGCATATGGGGTATCATATAAAAAGCGCTGCACATTCTCAAACAAGTTTTCGACTTTGGATAAAAATCTGAAATTATTTTATGTGATAGAAGTTTATGTAAAGATTACAGGAAAAATAAAACGATGTCTCTTAATAGTAAACTTTTTCAGAATGATGGTACGGAACAGTCGGTGCGCGAAACTGACTCACTCTTGACCGTTTTTCTTTTCATTACAGAGTCCATAATGTCCATTGTTTTCAACAAATAGTAAAAATTAATAAGCGAACTACAAAACAAAGTTAAATTTACCGCCAACAAAACATATAACCTAAACATTCTATTCGTAGCCAACTCTTCAACAGCTGCAAAGTTAACTTTGTACTTCAGTTCGACAAAGTTAAGTTTGCGGTTTCGTAGTTTGTGTTAAAGGTTTTATTGCTTTGTGATAAGGTTGAAAGTCGTTTGTTTGGTGGGTGTTTTCTTTGTGACACTGACCCGGATGGGTGGTCGTGATAAGCAGCAATTTAGATACGGTTGCTCTGAGTAAGAATTATGGATGCGGCATTTTAAATGAAAAAAACTGGTTTCTGGAAAAGGCGTTCGTTGAGAACAATTAAAACTATACTAACCTCTTACAAGGAGATTAACAATAATGTCAAGGAACATTGTTAATCCTTACTAATATTGTAAATGCGAAAGTCCGTTTGTTTGTTACGCGTTCACGTCTTAACTACTGAACCTATCATCATGAAATTTTGCATACACGTTGTCAGGGGTACAGAGAAGGACATATACCTTTCAGCCCGAAAAAAAATATTGTTCCCGAGGGATAGCAAAAAACTTTCCACGCAGACGTAATCGCGGCTGTTGCTAGTAACTAAATAAGTTAAACATAATTTGTCATTTACAACGTGTTACAAAAGTACCCCTAATGCCGAATATGGTAGATAGGGACCATCAAACTGAACAACTTTTACTATGGGACCAACTCTGAAATCGCGAAAAAATAATCAGCTGTTCCATACATTTTGATATTTTCGTAATTAATTTTTGTATGAAACAGCTGACTTTTTTCGCGATTTCAAAGTTGGTCCCATAGTAAAAGTTGTTCAATTTGATGGTCCCTATCTATCATATTCGGCATTAGGGGTGTTACTTTTGTAACACCTTGTATTGTGTACCTACTTAATAACTAAAAAAGTAATACTTAATTGTATAAAATCGAAAAATAACTTTTTTATCGAACCATGTTTGTTTCTTAGAGGAAACTAAGTAATAACAATAAATGCTTGGACAATTTCACTCAGCGCCATCTAGCCCCAAACTAAGCAAAGCTAATATGGCTGCTAGACAACTGATATACTACTTTGACGACCTCCGTGGTCGAGTGGCTTTGTACACCGGTTTTCATGGTGTCGCCATCTTTGAGGTCCCGGGTTCGATCCCCGGTTGGTTAAATTTAGAAAAACGAACTTTCTCAACGTCTGGGTGTTTGTGATACCACCGTTGTCTCTGATTTCCATAACACAAGTGCTTTAGCTACTTACTTTGGAATCGGAGCAATGTATGTGATGTTGTCAAATATTTATTATTATTATTATTATTATACATAGTAACACCCAGACCCGTAACAGAAATTGAAATTCATCATTTCAACTTCTACCCGGCCGGAAATCAAACCAGGGACCTCTTGCGTGGTAGACCTGCATGTTGTTCATTGCAGTACTCAGATCGTCATCACCCATTTTATTAACCGACTTCAAAAAAAGGAGGAGGTTCTATGTTCGTCTGGTTTTTTTTTTATGTATGTCCACCGATTAATCAAAAACGGCTGAACCGATTGTCATGATTCAAACGTTACTTTATTCATATTTACCGCTTTTAAATTTTCGCACGCCAATGTTTCTATTCCGGTATTCCTTGAAATAGTCTTAGGCACTAAAATAAATATACATAGGTTTGTTCATAATTATGGTTGGCTGAAGGCAATCCTACTGTTGCATTTTTAACTACTTATTGGAAACAAAAACACAGATAATAAATAAATATTTGACAACATCACATACATTGCTCCGGCTCCAAAGTAAGTAGCTAAAGCACTTGTGTTATGGAAATCAGAGACAACGGTGGTATCACAAACACCCAGACCTGAGCCAATATAGAAAAGTTCGTTTTCTAAATTGACCCAACCGGGGATCGAACCCGGGACATCAGAGATGGCGACACCTTGAGAACCAGTGTACAAAGCCACTCGACCGCGGAGGTCGACAAAACATACATAATCCCTGAACACAATACACTCTTCTTTTTTGGGCAGTCGTGTAATTATTTTTTAAATGGATTAGTTTCATATATTTTCATTAAATCACTGCATTTTATTGAAACAGAAAGCTTTTAAGTACGTAGAAAAAAAAGTGAACCGAGTACTTAGATAAAAAATAACATAATTCGACACGGAAGTAATAGCATAGAATGCATAATGTATAACTTTATGCTATTAGCATACATGCTATGTTGTGAAGGCTATATATGACACGAACAATTCAAATGTATATATTTTTGAATACTAAAATATTTAAGTAGGTTTTTTTGGAATAGTAATGTATCAATTTTTTTATCACTGATACTATTATTTGTTAATTATATACAAGGTGTTACAAAAATACCCCTAATGTCGAATATGGTATATAGGGACCATCAAACTGAACAACTTTTACTATGGGGCCTACTCTGAAATCGCGAAAAATAAATCAGCTGTTTCATACATTTTGATATTTTCGATTTTAATTTTTGTATGAAACAGCTGATTTTTATTTCGCGATTTCAGAGTTGGTCCCATAGTAAAAGTTGTTCAGTTTGATGGTCCCTATATACCATATTCGGCATTAGGGGTATTTTATAATTATTTTTAGTTTTATTATCGTATGAGGTTTAGTGACCACCTCTGGTGTTAGAGTTTATCAAGCCGCCTGTAAGGGCTCTGACTTGGCTTGACTTGGCTTAAGAGTCCGGTGAACAGTAAGCTTCCCATACAAATAAATACCATAATGATTTGCAATTTGAGCATAATTAACTCTTCTTGTGATGTTATTCGGATTAAGACAGTATTTGTCTAGGGTTCTATTAAATAAAACATCGAAAATACTAAACCAAATAAAAGTTAATGCGATTTACAGTTTTGAATGAAAAAATGTATTAGCATTTTGAATTGGGTTAGTATTTTGAATTTTTTTATTTAATAGAACCCTAGACAAATGCTGTCTTAATCCGAATAACATCACAAAAGGATTAATTATGCTTAAATTCCAAATAATTTTGATATTACGTTTGTATATGGGAAGCTCACTGTTCGCCGGACTCAGCGACACATCAAAAAATATGAAACATTAAAACTCGATTCCTTCAAATGTGTGATAAAAAGTCGTAAGTATTTATGATTTTACTTAACAGTTTTTTACTACTTCTACACAAGGCGATATTTATAAAGCTTAAGCATTTTAAGTTATACTAAGTATACGGTCGAGGACAAGTTGCGATGCGACACACTTAGATCGCACTTAGCAATGAAACAAGATTAGGTACGAGCACAGATAATATATTTGAAATTTTGAGATTTAAGCATTCACAATGCTATTTTTATATAATACTAAATAATATACTAGAAAAAATAGGACTCGCACCAGATCATGTTCTCGGACGGGAATCGAACCCGCGACCTTTGGATAACCGGTCCAATGCTCTGACCGCTGAGCTACCGAGTCACTAGTGACTAGTGACTCGGTAGCTCAGCGGTAGTAAAGTGTAATAGTATTATATTAGCTCAGCTCTAATATAATACTATTATGAGACAAAATTAACTTAAAAATCATATAGGCAACGAGATAAGTTAATAAGTATATCACTTATTAGTTAGTTTTATTTTATTTAACACCGACATTTCAGTGATTTTTTGAAATGTTAGATTGACAGAATATTTTTTTTTAAATAAAAAAGCCACAGATTTTAGTGTTTTTTTTTTTAATAACATTCTTCTTCTTCTTCTTTTTTTGTTATGGCAATCTACTTTCCTCTTGGAAGTAATTTTTGCCAGTGTCAAGTGTTAAATAGTTAAGTGGTAGATATTGTTTAATTTTTCATTAGAATGCGGGTGCATCGCATTCCAATGCTGCTTGGAGCATTTGGCACCAAGTATATCAAGACAGTTTACTCGGTTAGTTCTGCCGAGGAAGCCACCACTTCAATAAAAGTCTCAGCTTCACACAACCAAGATCGCGCCTATTTCAATTATCCCACATATTGTTCAGTTGCGTAGACACTTGTACCATATAACTGCACCAATTTTAAGACACAATATCCACTATGAATCAATTTGAAAATAATTAAAATAGAAACCAAACCGTACTCGACAAAATGGCGCCAAAAAATCCCCTTAATAACATTCAAAATTATTCCAATTTAAGTACTGTGCACACACACTTATTTAATACTTAATGAATTTGAATATTACTTTTAAAAAAAATATACCAACGCAAAAACAAAAAAATATTTCTATATGTTCACATTTTCATAGTTATGTGAATTTTATTACAATCATTATTTATTTTGATTTCTTTGTTACAGATACAAACCAACAATACAACGAGCATGCACATTGGATTCGAAAGAAGACATTAAAAACACCCAATAATAAAAATGGCACCGCAAGAAAGAACTTCAGTCTGTGAGCAAGAGGAGGATTCCCGCCAAAATTCCATAAACAACAAACTGTCAAACATTGACCTCGGCGGAGGATTCGTCAACAAAGGTTACGTTAATGACACCTCAGACAATGTTGCTAGTGCTAAAATAACAAATGAGAATAGTAGAAAGGATGATAAGCCACCGAAAAAGGCGACGGATTTCGATGATTTATTGCCATATGTGGGAGAATTTGGATTGTATCAGAAGATTTTGTTCCTATTAATGATTCCTTTTGCGTTTTTCGTCGCATTTGTGTATTTCTCCCAAATATTCATGACGATTGTGCCTGAACAACATTGGTGCTGGATACCCGAGTTGGCAAATCTGACAGTAGAAGAGAGGTAAGTGTGTTTTTCTTTTCAACTTTTTTGTTTTTTTTGGTTCATTTTTTCCGCTTTGAGTAGATAAGGCGAGGGCTTGTTTGCGCCAGAGTTTATTTACAAAATATTTGTTATACAATGTAAATAATTTGACAATGGTGGCCCGCGGTAATTTCACTCAAGGTGCGCACATATTGCCACAGATTAAAATACAATAAAAGTCGACCTTTTTTCTTTTTTCTTTTTTATTAATCATAATAACATTTATCGTGGTTTCTCTTTCTCAATTTGATTTTTTAATTCTTAAAGCCCCACCCGACTTCATAAGACGTTTTTTTAATATCAGATAATTGAATAGTAATTATGCAGATTTGAATATTATTTCTTGCTTTTTAGAGCTGCTGTTTTTTGAAGCTGTTTTTTTATAGCCATTTTTTTAAGGTTTTTTGAAGGAGGTTTTTCTTTTTAATTTTTAAAAGTTTTTTTATTTTTAACTTTTTTGTGGTAGGTATGTATAAGTAAATGTAAGCGATGATATAAATATATTTTATTCATATTTCACACATTTCAATGGTATAATACGCCTAGTAACTCAATATCCACTTTTCGCACTGTTAATTTTAGCAAGGGTCAGACATGGGTATTATCTCCTCCGTGCTTCAGAAGACACGTTAAGCCGTTAGTTCCAGCTACATTTGCACATTAACACCCACCAATCCGCATTGGGCCCGCGCGGTAGGTTATGGCCCATCCTATTCATCAGCCCATAAGTAAGGCTTGTATCCCAGCCCCAGTAGTGACAATAAAAATGGCTGATGCGAAACCTTTCAATACCGTAGAGTAATCACTAATACACTATCATATTTGATTTTGAAGAGTTCTCTTGTGTATCTTCGAAGTCCAAGGTCCAATGTGAAGGAAATTTGAATGAAAACATCCTTAAAGTATCCCCTTTGTAACGAAACAAGAATCATCTAAATCGGTTTATAAACAAAGAAGTTATGTCTGAAGATCCGTTAAAACTCGTGCAAAAGTTACCTAAAAAATTACAGTATTTTCAGGATTACTCGAAAACTACTGAACCGATTTAAAATTTTCAAAAAATGGGACCACCTGGGGAGCAAACCTGATAAAGTGGCGTTTAAATCATGTCAATCGGTTCTGCCGTTTTCGAGTTATCGGTGGACATACATAAAAAAAAAAAAAAAAAAAAATAAAAAAAAAAAAAAAAAAAAAAAAAACAAATAAACAGTCGAACATAGAACCTCCTCCTTTTTTTGAAGTCGGTTAATAAAAGTCGACCTACGTGGTCGAGTGGTTCGTCCACCGGTTTTCATGTGCCATATCTGAGGTCCCGAATTCGATCCCCGGTTAGGTCAATTTAGAAAACGTAGTTTTCTATATTGGCTCAGGTCTGGATGTCTGTAGTTCCTCCGTTGTCTCCGATTTAAATAACACAAGTGCTTTAGCTACTTACTTTGGAATCAGAGCAATGTTTATGATGTTCTGTAATATTTATTTATTTATTTAAGTACATCATTTTGTATCACAAGTGCTCAACCTGTCGAATCTGTAACCAAACTCGAACCTGTTTGAGTTTTGTTACAGAATCGACAGGCTGAAGTTGGTCACTTCTGTTGGATATTGTCAAATTAATCGCATTATACCTACATCTATCAAAATTTTGTTGTTTGTCCTAGAGTATTATTTATATTCAATGTTAAAACTTAGTTGACTTAAGAATTCCGTAACCAATAATTTTAGAAGACTCGAATATGATTATAAAGTTTTTGTTCATAACTCGACAATTCTCAAGAATTGCTACGCCATTAAAATTTCTTCTCGAAGGCTAAGGAAATATTTTTTATGGCTAGAAGACAGGAAAATTAAAACCGTACTATAAAAAAATTACCATTCAATGGTTTTTTTTTATTAACAAAGTAGTAATGACGTCTTTCTTGCAATGACTCTCGTAATTCTTATTTTTTTTCTTTATAAGTACTAAAAAAGATATTCGCATTTTAATAATAAACTCTGAATTGATTAAACACTTGTTATGAGTAACTTATATGTATCAAAATTACGAATTATCGTTAGTAATATTTTATACTCTGTTAGTAATATTATATATATCTGCTGCCCGCGATTTTGTTTGCATGGACAGTTATTTTTTTATCCCTCGGGAACATTTCATTTTTTGGTGATGAAAGGTACCTATGTATTTCTCTGTGTCCCTGACAACATGTATGCAAAATTTCATGATCGATTAAGTAGTTAAGACTAGAGTTGAGTCGTTCGTGAATGAATCCTTCAATTGAACTAGTTCACTTATCAAGTATATCTCCTTCACTCGTTCATTCGGGCCCCAATTACTTCAGTACTTCATTTAGTTCACACTTCACTGAAGGAGAGTAAAGCGGACAGATGGATTACGAACACCGCGTGCGGAAGCGAGACAGTTGCACGGCTCGGCGGCCAGCGGTCGGTCGGAGTCGGAGTCCGCCCGCACTCAATTAGACTTCAACAACCCCTAATGCGCACACATTAAGGCTTAGTTTTACATAACGACAAAATGACTCAAATGGACTACTCTTGTAGTGAGCCAAGTGAACTAGATGAACTAAATGTGTGATATACTTCATCCAGTCCAATTGAACAATATCATTCTTTACACTTCAGTGAAGTATTTTGCGCATGTCTAGTTAAGACGTGGAAATAAGAAAAAAATAGACTACACACAAAGTAAGGTATGGTCAACACAAAAGCTGCTTAACTCTTTCGTTCTTTGTCATAGCAACTTTTTTGACAGAATATTTTACAGTTTGGAACATTCATCAAACAAAGTTGCTATGACAAAATATTAAAGTGTCAAGCTACTTTCATTGCTGACTGTACATAGAAGATTCGCTCGAAATTAATCGCGGTTTTCCATGAACGCACACATAGACATCACGTACAGGCATTCTCAGGTCAAATCGAGCTATAATCAGTCTTGTAGCGGCTGAACTAATTATATATACTGAAGAGATAATTTAAATATGTGCAATGCGATTAATTTGACAGTGGTCCGCGGCAACTTCACTCGAGAATGTATGATGCGTACAGATTAAAATACACCGTGACCCGTGTTGTACCACCACAAGCACTCTGAAGTTCTTCTACATCGACAGATTAATCGCATTGTATCGACATGAGTATTTTAAAAAAAGAATTTAGTAATGCGTTGATGTCTTTTCTTCGAAGCTTCTTAAATAAATAAATAAATATTGGTATTTTATTATTAAAGTTGGTACAAACTATCTTTTACCATAAAAATAGTATCAGATGATGTTAAATGATGATTAACTAGCATCCGCCTGCGACTTCACCTGAGTGGATTTTTTTTTCAAAAAATGCTTGTGCAAATTAATTCATTTTAATAACTATTTATTGTTGTGAAAAGAGAAATATATGTAGCTTACTCCCGCAAAAATATATGCAGGATGCACCGCCCGCCCGTCATTAATGTCATTTAATATTAAACTAAAAATCATTTCTTCTTTTTCCCCTTTTTTTCTTTTTATTTGAAGCTGGCAACATTCTTCAAATGTTGTCAAGTCACTTGGTGCGGAGTGGGGAGGAAGAGACGATAAATACGGTGTCGGTAGGCGTAGTTACTCATTCGGTGTTGGTTCACGCACGATCTAACTCCTGAGGATGCTCCGGGTTGGGGCGAAACACGTGTAGAGTAGTCTAATTGGTGAAGGTGCAAGGTGTGTCGCTGTCATGCTAAATGCAAGTATTGTGCACTGATATTTTTGTGGTGTGCATGTGCATTTTTTTGTGGGCGGGCGGGCGGTGCATCCTGCATATATTTTTGCGGGAGTAAGCTACATATATTTCTCTTTTCACAATGGTTTGGGACTTCCGCCAAGTAATGCCTGATTCAATCAAAAACTATTTATTGATTTTAGCACATTTTGATTTTAAGGCCCCTATATACCTCAAGTGGCACCCTCATTTTAATTAAATTTATTGCTCGCTAAGTACATAATGTATCGAAAATTCACATGTACAGATTGAAGCTAAGGTTCAATAGTTTATTTACAAACTAAAGTGGCCACTTTTAGCACTTTTGCGAACTACTACTACAACGAACAAAATTTTACTGAGCTTATTGTTTGAACTGAGCTTTGTGGTACTTTTCATAGTATTAATAATGTTTTCTAGCCTGTCGTTTAGTTTAATGAAGTTTTAATGCTGAAAGTGGCCACTTTTCGCAAAAAAACTCCATTAAACTAAACGACAGGTTGGCCGATTTTTTGCCGGTGGCGGCGCTAGTATCGTTTAGTTTCTTAATTTTTCTTTTTTTCTAAAGAAAGCTGTCACGTTACTTTGTAATTAGAACAGGAAAAAAATGCCCTGCTTTAAATCACGCCATCTTATAAATTATACAAAACTCATAATCACCATAAGACACCATAATTAATCGGCTTAATTGACCAATCAGCTCGATAAACGTAATTATGATCAATTATAGATGAAAAAAAACTTGTTATGGAGAATGTCAACTGTTTAAATCTGTTTAGAAGCGCTTGAGTATATTACAAAGCATAAGTATCGATTAAATTGAAGCACTCATGGTGGAGCTTAACAGAATGATCGTAGTCGATCACGTTTGATAAGCAACGCTCGGTCCGGCCAGGTGTCGGATTGGTGACCGTGGCATTACAACTGAGCGCTTCCGTGCACCGTCGGTCCCGGCTGTTGTCATCTGATGACAGTCGTTGAGCCAAGTCGGAGCCCTTACAGGCGGCTTGATAAACTCTAACACCAGAGGTGACCTAATCCTCATACGATAAGAGATTAAATCACAGAAGTAATCAAATCTGCAATTACAAAGTTTAAAGTCTAACGTAAAATAAAATAAAAACTTCAATCCCCTGACCTTTAAACACTATTCAATGTATATTATTAAGTGTGTTCAAGGCATTTTAATATCGTGATGTTTTTATTCAATTTAAAGATATAATCGACACGTAAATAATAATTATTATCTAAAAGCGAATTGTGCGTCGATTGCTTAAAAAATGAATAAAAAAACCACTAAGACTCGGTTGCATCATCTTAATTTAACTATAACAGTACATACATGACAAACTTATCTGAGCCGGTGGCCAAAACTGGAACTTAGTGTTATTACCTAGGTTACGCCAGTGATAGAATAGTTGAAAGGGAATCGTCTGACTTGGTATGGGCATGTTATGAGAAGGGATGAAAGACAGTTACTCGAAGAGTAATGGATATGGATGTTGAGGGTTGGAAAGTAAGAGAAAGACCGCAGAAAAGATGGATGGATTGTGAGAGGAATGATATGAATGTAAAGGGAGTGGATGAGGAGATGACGAGTGACAGGAAGGAATGGAAGAGAAGGACATACTGCACCGACCCCAAATAAATTGGGATAAGGGTAAGGAGATGACCTAGGTTACGCCATAGACGACAGCGACGCTGTCACCGAGTCAGATAAGTTTGTGTTTGTTAAGTTAATGTTAAGTCAAGATGATGCAACTCAGCCTTAGAATCACAACATTGCAGTACCCTTAGCACGAACAGCTGTTGAGAAAAAAAACGCTTGTAAAAGTACTCGATAGAGTAATTTGCTATGAGAAATTTCATGTCGCTTTTCGGCGGTAAATGGCGCTGTACAAATTTCTCATACAAATTTACTCCATCGAATGTTTTTACGCACGTTATTATTTTTCACGAACAGCTACCGAGAAATTTTTGTATGAAAATTTGTACAGCGCCATCTACCGTTGAAAAGCGAAATGATTTTTTTTTACAGACAATTACTCCATCGAGTACTATAGATAGCTGTTCCTGCGAAGGGTACTGAAATGTGATACTTAGTGTATTTTTTTTCTTTTTTTTTACACACATTAATATTGCACGCACATAATAATATAACGCACATTACATATTGCCTTTCACTTTAACCAAATACTTCCACTCATTATCTGCTCTAGTGCTTGTTTGTTACATACATTAGATTAATTCAAAGAAACACAATGCGAATAAATTGACAATAAACAGTGATCCACTGGAACTTCACTCGAGAATGGCAAAGATATTTTTTTACAGATTATAAAATAGGTACGTTTGTATGGAAAGTTTGTACAGCGCCATCTGTCGCCGAAAAGCGATATTAAATTTCTCATAGACAATTATATTATTAGTCTATCGAGTACTTTTACGCGCGTTTTTTTTCTCGATAGATGTTGATCACTTCTGTTGTACATAATCATTGTTAAATTAATCGCATTGTATATGTACACATTTAAAATTATTCTCAGTATGCGATACTGATTGCTATCATTTTAGATCCAGGAAATCTCGATTAATTATTTTTTTGCTCAATCATCGCGTTTATTATATTGTTATATAATATCTTCATCCGTTTGGATTTTGTTTGTAAGATAAGACTTTTTGTAAGCATCTTTACTTTTAATATTTATGTAATTTAAATGTTCAAACAAACAGAGTGACCAGGACCATCAGCCATTTTAATGTCCCCACTGCTGGGGCACAGGCCTTCCTTATGGGTGGATAAGGAGGATGGGCTATAACCCATCACGTGGGCCCAATGCGGATTGGTAGGTGCTAACGACTGCAAATGCAGGCCGGACCAACGGCTTAACGTGCCTTTCGAAGCACGGAGGAACTCGAGATAGTACATTTTTGTTCACCCATCCCATGACCGACCCTTCCGCAAGTTGCTTTACCTCCGCAATCGATGGGCCAGGTGCTATACCCGTAAAAACATTCGCTAGAGTAATTTTGTATGGGAAATTTGTACAGCGCCATCTACCGTCGAAAAGCGAAACGAAATTTTCCATAGATAATTAAACTACTCTATCGAGTACCTACTTTTACGCGCGTTGTTTTTTTCAATAGCTGAGCTGTGCCATTGTGTTATTGCTTTATGGTTTTTTGTTATCTTTAACTTTGACCACTTGCAGACTGTTTGAATGAATTTCTCACGAAATGTTTTGATCGTACATTAAATTTTTCTTAGTAATTACTGAATGGATTGGGATGTGGTTTAACAGTCTTAGATTCTAAGAAAGATATGAGTTATAAGTTATATTTAATGAGATTTTTTATCGCTTATCTAATCCGTCAGTACTTTTTTTATTTACTAAGTACTTGCCTCTTCTCCTCTGTATGTGCACTGTAGCGAATATCAATCGAAAAAAAACGAGCGTAAAAATAAAAAATAAAAAGATTTTGCAATTTTATGGGAAATTTGTACAGCGCCATCTACCGCCGAAAAGCGAAATGAGATTTCCCGTATAATTCACGCTATATAGTACTTTAACGCGCGTTTTTTTGCAATGGATGTTCGTGCTGGGGTTTTAGTGAAAACATACACTACGTCTGTACTATTAATAATTCTGTGGCTAGGGGTTCTTATGTTAATTGACGATCAGGCTAGGTGGAAGCGCTGTAGTGCGCTCAGTGCGCTCAGTGCCCGGAATCCTCAACCACTAAGGAACTTGCTATCTTACCTCTCACTGACTTCAATAATAAATAAATATTTGACAACATCACACACATTGCTCCGATTCCAAAGTAAGTAGCTAAAGCACTTGTGTTATGGAAATCAGAGACAACGGTGGTATCACAAACACCCAGACCTGAGACAATATAGAAAAGCTCGTTTTCCAAATTGACCCAACCGGGGATCGAACCTGGGACCTCAAAGTATAAAATTAGTATAAGAGTCAAAAAATATGAACACGTTACATTACACGACACATATTTATGTTTTACAAGCATTTCTAAAAGATTTCCATAACACAAGTGCTTTAGCTACTTACTTTGGAATCGGAGCAATGCCCAATATTAATAATATATTTATTAATGACCTCCAGACATCATAATAATTAGTTCCTTGAAAATGGCGGCAAAAACATAGTGTTCGGATATCCTCTTCGCATAATTCGTAGCGGATGTGAGCGTTTAAAATATTGTGTTTGTTGTGTTTGCAAAAAGTAAGGTATCTATTAATTTATCATACAAATGGCTTTTTGAAGCAAAACTCTTTTGTTTAAGCAATTTTGTTAAGATTCAGTTAATGTTCTTTCTTATATAATTGAAAAAGATAACGAAAAGATTAATAATATTAAAAGTGGCAATTTTTCGCAAAAAATATTTCTAAGCGCTATCTTTTTTTTCAATAGCGGCGCTAGTGTGCGGACTATGCACTCTTAAAGTCGAGTAGGTATTGCGCTTTTGTATGGAACATCTGTACCCTTAGCCCGCACATCTATCGAGAAAAAAAACCAGCGTAAAAGTACTCGATAGAGTAATTATCTATGGAAAATTTTATTTCGCTTTTCGGCGATAAATGGCGCTGTACAGATTCCCCATACAAAATTACTCTATCGAATGTTTTTACGCGCGTTATTTTTTTAGCTTATCTTGCTAAGGGTACTGATATCGGAGTTGTCCCCATAGTAAAAGTTGCTTGTAATCATAAGTGGGACCACCCCATTGCGGGAACCAAATGTTCTAAGTTTAATCCTATATTTATTGGTATGACCAAAAGGCGCCTTAAATTATTATTACTTTTATTTTAGTTACGATTAGGTAACGTATGAAGGATAAAAATCTGAAAACTAAGCCATTTTGGCTCAGTATTTTTTGCCTCACTTTTGACAGTGCTCTTTGTAGGGAACTATCGTTCTAGGTTGTTATTATTCATAGTCTATAGTTTATTTACATAAAATAACCTCAGTAAAATATAGTTCGTTGTGTTCGTTGTTTTAGTGGTAGTCGAGACCGAAAACCTTCAATAAACATGTATGTAAAATACTAGTAACTTTTATTTGAGATTTTGTTGAGCATAATGACTACATTATTTCTTAATACCAATCACACGAAAAGCCACAGGCTAAATACACTGAAATCTTACTGACACTTAACTAGGATTTGCCGTCGGCATCACTCGTGTCACGACCGCAAAGGTCATGGTTGACACGACTGTTACTAAGAGGATTAAACAAATTGTCAATTTGTCAAAATAACAATCATAGAACGGCAATGCACAATGTTTATTTCATTTTAGGGTTCTGTTGTTAACAAGGAACCCTTATAGTTTCACCATGTCCGTCTGTCTGTCTTATTAATTCAGTGGCCGGCACATACGTCAAAATATTTCGTATTTGAAAAAATATCGGTCAAGTGCGTGTCGGGCCACGTGCAGTTTAGGGTTCCGTAGCCCATCTTGGTTCATAATTATACTTAAATATAAATAGTACCGGTTTTACACACCTGACAACGTTATTTGAGTAGTTCCCAATGAGGAATTTGTAGACTGCGCCAAGTACATTTTATAAGTTGGTCGACTGTTACTCGTAAACTTGTAAAGCCTACTTAGCTGTGATAGTTTTCCTTTTAACTTCGTCATATATACAACTACCGTGAATTTGTTCACGTATCTAAAACAACAACAACTTGGCTGGCAGGGGGGGGACGCGACACTTGACTCTAACAAAATTTTGCACTTTAAAGATCAAACCTCAATCAAAAAACTGATTCCACAAACCCACAATATTTTTAAAATTGCTATTCATTGACACCCCATACTATGGGGTAGACAGGAAAAAAATTACTCCTACGTGTGAAGTGAGAATGTAATTGTTTCACCCTTAAGCTAAAAATAATATTTTTCAAATTTTTTTCACCACTTTATTGTGAAAAGAGAAATATATGTACATTCGGTGTTGGTTCACGCACGATCTAACTCCTGAGGATGCTCCGGGTTGGGGCGAAACACGTGTAGAGTAGTCTAATTGGTGAAGGTGCAAGGTGTGTCGCTGTCATGCTAAATGCAAGTATTGTGCACTGATATTTTTGTGGTGTGCATGTGCAATTTTTTTGCGGGCGGACGGGCGGTGCATCCTGCATATATTTTTGCGGGAGTAAGCTACATATATTTCTCTTTTCACAATGGTTTGGGACTTCCGCCAAGTAATGCCTGATTCAATCAAATATTTTTTTCACCACTTTGTCGGCGTGATTAATATGTATATCCATGCCAAATTAAAGCTTTCTAGTACTGAGAGTCTATGAGCTAGGCTGGGGACGGACACTATGGATAGACATAGTAGCTACATTTATCTCATGCGGCACGATTAGGGCATCCAATCTCGCATGTTATTTGTGATCTCGGTATTTGCGGGATCCCGCAGGTGTAAGATGAGCTGCCTATTAAGTGTTGTGTAAAGAGGTATTTATATGTTAAAATAAAATTCTTAAGTATCCATTTATTGCTTTTAGTATTTACTTCTTCTTACTGTCAACAAAACCATCAAACAAAACCAAACATGGCGATATCAACAGCGCGGCGCATGCGCGGGACAAGCGCCACGAGCCGCGCGCGGTCGCCAACGGCAGCCAGTCATTCAGTACTCGCTCGCAAGCGCTTGCAAGATGACGTTTCTATGCTGCTTTCCAGTCCCGCAAATCCCGCGGATCCCGCGCTGGTAATCTCGCTCCTTGCGGGACTGGAAAATGACGCGGGATCTCGGTATACCGAGATTGGATGCCCTAGGCACGATGAAGGTCACTAAAATAGCTACTTTATGTTGAATAATTCTTCCTGTCTTTATAATAACAGCTCATTATAAGTCAACTACAGTAATAGCAACATGTGTCGAGAAAAAAAAACGTGCGTAAAAGTACTCGATAGAATAAGAATTTATTGCGTGGGAAATTTGTACAGCGCCATCTACCGTCGAATAGTGAAATGAAATTTCTCATAGACAATTCTTGCTTTATCGAGTACTTTTACGCGCGTTATGTTCGTGTCACAGGTACATTACAGGAGTTAGGCCTCTCGTGGCACGCTTGGGGATCGTACACACGACGGCACCTCAGACTATACATGTTGACCTTGAGACCGCCTTTATGTCCTACGTAATAAAAGCTGTTTTCGCAGTTTAATTGTAAAACCTGACGTGCTGTCGTGTGTACATTAAGAGGAAACACTACGGTCGAGAGAATTGAAAAATTCCTATAGAAATTTGACAAAATTAATGTTGTTAGTCCCTGTTTCCTGTCCACGGAGGAACTCGAGATAGTACATTTTTGTTCACCCATCCCATGACCGACCCTTCCGCAAGTTGCTTTACCTCCGCAATCGATGGGCCAGGTGCTATACCCGTAAAAACATTCGCTAGAGTAATTTTGTATGGGAAATTTGTACAGCGCCATCTACCGTCGAAAAGCGAAACGAAATTTTCCATAGATAATTAAACTACTCTATCGAGTACCTACTTTTACGCGCGTTGTTTTTTTCAATAGCTGAGCTGTGCCATTGTGTTATTGCTTTATGGTTTTTTGTTATCTTTAACTTTGACCACTTGCAGACTGTTTGAATGAATTTCTCACGAAATGTTTTGATCGTACATTAAATTTTTCTTAGTAATTACTGAATGGATTGGGATGTGGTTTAACAGTCTTAGATTCTAAGAAAGATATGAGTTATAAGTTATATTTAATGAGATTTTTTATCGCTTATCTAATCCGTCAGTACTTTTTTTATTTACTAAGTACTTGCCTCTTCTCCTCTGTATGTGCACTGTAGCGAATATCAATCGAAAAAAAACGAGCGTAAAAATAAAAAATAAAAAGATTTTGCAATTTTATGGGAAATTTGTACAGCGCCATCTACCGCCGAAAAGCGAAATGAGATTTCCCGTATAATTCACGCTATATAGTACTTTAACGCGCGTTTTTTTGCAATGGATGTTCGTGCTGGGGTTTTAGTGAAAACATACACTACGTCTGTACTATTAATAATTCTGTGGCTAGGGGTTCTTATGTTAATTGACGATCAGGCTAGGTGGAAGCGCTGTAGTGCGCTCAGTGCGCTCAGTGCCCGGAATCCTCAACCACTAAGGAACTTGCTATCTTACCTCTCACTGACTTCAATAATAAATAAATATTTGACAACATCACACACATTGCTCCGATTCCAAAGTAAGTAGCTAAAGCACTTGTGTTATGGAAATCAGAGACAACGGTGGTATCACAAACACCCAGACCTGAGACAATATAGAAAAGCTCGTTTTCCAAATTGACCCAACCGGGGATCGAACCTGGGACCTCAAAGTATAAAATTAGTATAAGAGTCAAAAAATATGAACACGTTACATTACACGACACATATTTATGTTTTACAAGCATTTCTAAAAGATTTCCATAACACAAGTGCTTTAGCTACTTACTTTGGAATCGGAGCAATGCCCAATATTAATAATATATTTATTAATGACCTCCAGACATCATAATAATTAGTTCCTTGAAAATGGCGGCAAAAACATAGTGTTCGGATATCCTCTTCGCATAATTCGTAGCGGATGTGAGCGTTTAAAATATTGTGTTTGTTGTGTTTGCAAAAAGTAAGGTATCTATTAATTTATCATACAAATGGCTTTTTGAAGCAAAACTCTTTTGTTTAAGCAATTTTGTTAAGATTCAGTTAATGTTCTTTCTTATATAATTGAAAAAGATAACGAAAAGATTAATAATATTAAAAGTGGCAATTTTTCGCAAAAAATATTTCTAAGCGCTATCTTTTTTTTCAATAGCGGCGCTAGTGTGCGGACTATGCACTCTTAAAGTCGAGTAGGTATTGCGCTTTTGTATGGAACATCTGTACCCTTAGCCCGCACATCTATCGAGAAAAAAAACCAGCGTAAAAGTACTCGATAGAGTAATTATCTATGGAAAATTTTATTTCGCTTTTCGGCGATAAATGGCGCTGTACAGATTCCCCATACAAAATTACTCTATCGAATGTTTTTACGCGCGTTATTTTTTTAGCTTATCTTGCTAAGGGTACTGATATCGGAGTTGTCCCCATAGTAAAAGTTGCTTGTAATCATAAGTGGGACCACCCCATTGCGGGAACCAAATGTTCTAAGTTTAATCCTATATTTATTGGTATGACCAAAAGGCGCCTTAAATTATTATTACTTTTATTTTAGTTACGATTAGGTAACGTATGAAGGATAAAAATCTGAAAACTAAGCCATTTTGGCTCAGTATTTTTTGCCTCACTTTTGACAGTGCTCTTTGTAGGGAACTATCGTTCTAGGTTGTTATTATTCATAGTCTATAGTTTATTTACATAAAATAACCTCAGTAAAATATAGTTCGTTGTGTTCGTTGTTTTAGTGGTAGTCGAGACCGAAAACCTTCAATAAACATGTATGTAAAATACTAGTAACTTTTATTTGAGATTTTGTTGAGCATAATGACTACATTATTTCTTAATACCAATCACACGAAAAGCCACAGGCTAAATACACTGAAATCTTACTGACACTTAACTAGGATTTGCCGTCGGCATCACTCGTGTCACGACCGCAAAGGTCATGGTTGACACGACTGTTACTAAGAGGATTAAACAAATTGTCAATTTGTCAAAATAACAATCATAGAACGGCAATGCACAATGTTTATTTCATTTTAGGGTTCTGTTGTTAACAAGGAACCCTTATAGTTTCACCATGTCCGTCTGTCTGTCTTATTAATTCAGTGGCCGGCACATACGTCAAAATATTTCGTATTTGAAAAAATATCGGTCAAGTGCGTGTCGGGCCACGTGCAGTTTAGGGTTCCGTAGCCCATCTTGGTTCATAATTATACTTAAATATAAATAGTACCGGTTTTACACACCTGACAACGTTATTTGAGTAGTTCCCAATGAGGAATTTGTAGACTGCGCCAAGTACATTTTATAAGTTGGTCGACTGTTACTCGTAAACTTGTAAAGCCTACTTAGCTGTGATAGTTTTCCTTTTAACTTCGTCATATATACAACTACCGTGAATTTGTTCACGTATCTAAAACAACAACAACTTGGCTGGCAGGGGGGGGACGCGACACTTGACTCTAACAAAATTTTGCACTTTAAAGATCAAACCTCAATCAAAAAACTGATTCCACAAACCCACAATATTTTTAAAATTGCTATTCATTGACACCCCATACTATGGGGTAGACAGGAAAAAAATTACTCCTACGTGTGAAGTGAGAATGTAATTGTTTCACCCTTAAGCTAAAAATAATATTTTTCAAATTTTTTTCACCACTTTATTGTGAAAAGAGAAATATATGTACATTCGGTGTTGGTTCACGCACGATCTAACTCCTGAGGATGCTCCGGGTTGGGGCGAAACACGTGTAGAGTAGTCTAATTGGTGAAGGTGCAAGGTGTGTCGCTGTCATGCTAAATGCAAGTATTGTGCACTGATATTTTTGTGGTGTGCATGTGCAATTTTTTTGCGGGCGGACGGGCGGTGCATCCTGCATATATTTTTGCGGGAGTAAGCTACATATATTTCTCTTTTCACAATGGTTTGGGACTTCCGCCAAGTAATGCCTGATTCAATCAAATATTTTTTTCACCACTTTGTCGGCGTGATTAATATGTATATCCATGCCAAATTAAAGCTTTCTAGTACTGAGAGTCTATGAGCTAGGCTGGGGACGGACACTATGGATAGACATAGTAGCTACATTTATCTCATGCGGCACGATTAGGGCATCCAATCTCGCATGTTATTTGTGATCTCGGTATTTGCGGGATCCCGCAGGTGTAAGATGAGCTGCCTATTAAGTGTTGTGTAAAGAGGTATTTATATGTTAAAATAAAATTCTTAAGTATCCATTTATTGCTTTTAGTATTTACTTCTTCTTACTGTCAACAAAACCATCAAACAAAACCAAACATGGCGATATCAACAGCGCGGCGCATGCGCGGGACAAGCGCCACGAGCCGCGCGCGGTCGCCAACGGCAGCCAGTCATTCAGTACTCGCTCGCAAGCGCTTGCAAGATGACGTTTCTATGCTGCTTTCCAGTCCCGCAAATCCCGCGGATCCCGCGCTGGTAATCTCGCTCCTTGCGGGACTGGAAAATGACGCGGGATCTCGGTATACCGAGATTGGATGCCCTAGGCACGATGAAGGTCACTAAAATAGCTACTTTATGTTGAATAATTCTTCCTGTCTTTATAATAACAGCTCATTATAAGTCAACTACAGTAATAGCAACATGTGTCGAGAAAAAAAAACGTGCGTAAAAGTACTCGATAGAATAAGAATTTATTGCGTGGGAAATTTGTACAGCGCCATCTACCGTCGAATAGTGAAATGAAATTTCTCATAGACAATTCTTGCTTTATCGAGTACTTTTACGCGCGTTATGTTCGTGTCACAGGTACATTACAGGAGTTAGGCCTCTCGTGGCACGCTTGGGGATCGTACACACGACGGCACCTCAGACTATACATGTTGACCTTGAGACCGCCTTTATGTCCTACGTAATAAAAGCTGTTTTCGCAGTTTAATTGTAAAACCTGACGTGCTGTCGTGTGTACATTAAGAGGAAACACTACGGTCGAGAGAATTGAAAAATTCCTATAGAAATTTGACAAAATTAATGTTGTTAGTCCCTGTTTCCTCCTCCAAAACTAGACCGATTTAAATATTTTTTTCATTAAAATTTAAAGGAATGAATTGGCTGTGTTCCTATGTTTTCTCTTTTTTCCATTATAATTATTAAAAGATATATTAATCTCCAAAAAGCAAAAAAAAATGCCATTGCTTAGACATCCAGCAATCAGAGACGAGATTATATAAAAATGCAAAACATAGGAACACAGCCAAATCCTTTCTTTATTTTTTTATGTAAAAAGTATTTAAATTGGTCTAGTTTTGGAGGAGGAAACTGGGGACTACGAAACGTTAGTTTTGTCAACTTTCTATAGGAATTTTTCAATTCTCTCTAACGTGGTATTTCCTCTTAATCACGTGATATCTCACTGCACCCCACCCTTGTGATATTTTGTGTTTTTCCCCTTTCCCCTTCGAGATTGATGGCGATGGTGCCCATTTTCCGGTCAATGGAGGTGTTAATGTCTGGACACACTATGCCTAAGTTACGCGACCGAAGTTCGGCCTATTTACACCTACAATGCTTTGACGACCTCCGTGGTCGAGTGGCTTTGTACACCGGTTTTCAAGGTGTCGCCATCTCTGAGGTCCCGCGTTCGATCCTCGGTTGGGTCAATATAGACAACTAACTTTTCTATATTGGCTCAGGTCTGGGTGTTTGTGATACCACCGTTGTCTCTGATTTCCATATCATTTAGATACGTACTAATTCTGTCGCCTTTGTAACACCCCTGTGTGTAGGGTTAGTGCTAAATTCTACTCTGCAACAGACTAGGTCAAGTTAAAAATAAACTAAACCACATTTCGTAATTTATTGTATTTAACCGGAAACTGTTACCACAATAAACCGGAACTGCAGAGTGTCGCTTGATTAGATGTGGTCGAGGTCGCAAGTTCGATTTGTTATAACGACCTCTTTGAGGTCAACGGATGTAAATATACGTAACTTAATAAATTGAGATTTTTCTCATTCACAACGCTATTTTTATAGTATGGTAAATAATATATTACAAAAAATACTTGAAAATATCGACTCACCAGTAGCATCTCAGACGGGACTCGAACCTGCACCCTTGGGATTCCTAACCTAACCTAACCTTTTTTTTACCTAACCTAACTTTTTTTAGAATTTTAATAAGTTATCTTGTGTGAATAACAAGTAAAGATACCAAAGAGTACCTTTTTTAAGAGTACCAGCCAGTACAACAAGCCAGTGACAGAGATAATGCAATAGTTTTGCCTTAGGTATTGTAAAGTTGTACTGGTTTGCTGCGTTATTTGAATTTTGTGCCCAATGTCTATGATTTTTTTTAAGAGTACCTACATTTTTATCAACCCTTCGCACTTAGGGTTGTCGCAAAAAGTGACAACGATAATGCAATAGTTTTGCCTGAAGTTGTACTGGCTGGAATTTGTGTCCAATGTCTATGGTTTTGTTTTGCTTATGGTGTTACTTTTTTAATCAACTATAGATACTGTCAGCTTCTGTCTAGTACAGTCAAAACAAATGTTCCTTTGAAATCATAAATATAGTTAGGTTTTCTTCTCTATCGTGTATATTGCACTTAGTACATTTTAAATATGAATAAAAATTCATCATTACGGGTCAGATCTATGCAATTTTAACCTTTATTATCACTGCACGAGATACGTTTTTCAATAAAGCAGTCATGATTTGAATTTCGAATAAGATATGGTTCATAATCCTAACACTTTTAACTGCAGAAAAGTATTATAATTTTGAAAATAAAATGACATTATGACACAAAATGACAATGTGTCAGATGTCAAGTAGTCATTCAATGACAAAAAATATAATGAATGACATAGAGTAACAGCATTTCTCTGTTGTCACGAACGAGTGTAGTCAAGTCCGTCCGATATATTTACCTTAGTCAAGTCAGTGACTGTCAGTGTCTAATAAAATAATAACCGGTTCGTTACCAAGGTAATGTATGTTCAAGCTAATTTCAACCTACTTGTATTTGAATGACTGTAAGAAAATAACCTTAAGGTGGGTCATGATTCAATTTGGTCGACTGTACCTGCACGACGTTTCAATTTGTGAATTTACTGTCAAATCGTATTTAAAAAAAACCCTTAATATTTGTGTGTTTACTTTTCGGAGTAGAGACCTCAAATAGGTCGTGAATAGGAAGAAAAATTGTTTTCATTTTCAATAACCTCTTTTTAAACTGACAATCCGTTCGAATAATTAAATACGTGATGCGAAAAAAAGATACAAAAAAAATTGCACGAATTATTCGCTGTCACGGATCAAATATTTTTACCGGTTTCGTTGAAAAAAGGTCTTTATTTCCCTATCACGTTAAAGTAGCGTTTCCGGTAATAAGTTAGGTTCATAATATTTTTTTATCTTAACCATTTTGTCCACCGACAAAAATGCTCACCAAATCATATCAGTACCCTTAGCACGAACAACTATCGAGAAAAATAACGCGCGTGAAAACATTCGATAGAGTAATTTTGTATGGAAAATTTGTACAGCGCCATCTACCGCCTAGAAGCAAAATAAAATTTCCCACAGATTATTACGCTATCGAGTACTTTTACCCCCTGTTTTTCTTTTTTTTTCTAAAATTCTTTATTTCATAATAATAATACAATGTATAACGAGCACATCGTAATACACGTACAAAGGATAATACTTACAGATACTTTGTTAAGCTAAACTTAACACCTATGAAAGCTTATAGAAATGTCCACTTTTACTATTAACATCGTGATTTCAAAGCACGGTTATTAAAAATAGCATTAATACACTAAAATTTGGTACAAAACATTTGTAAGTGATTTGCTTATTACAGACAAGAGGGTACAAAAATAATTAAATAGGATAGCTGTTAATATAACATAAGTACACACCTCGCGGAGGCAACTAGTATTATTTTTCTTTATTGATGTTCGTGCTAAGGGTACTGTACCCGTAGCACGAACAGCTATTGTACAGCGTCATCTACCGCCGAAAAGTGAAATAAATCTTCTCATAGACAATTACTCTAACAAGTACTTTTACGCGCGTTTTTTTTCTTGATAGATGTTCGTGCTCGGGTTAAGTTGTCCAGCACCCATATTACAAGCTTTGCTTAGTTTGGGGCTAGATGGCGCTGTGTGAAATTCTCCAAACAATATTATTATTTTTGACCGAGCGAGCGCGAAGCATCTCCGTTTCAGCTTGGGCAAAAATGCTTTCGTATGTCTTTCCGGTGTCCGGCTGTCCGTTTGTTCTCCTCTACAGTTCGCATTTCTCAACCGATTCTAGTGAAGTTTTGTGAGAAGGTTCGATAAATACATAGGTTTCTTTTTGTACATACAGTTTTTCAAAATTATTCAAAATGGCAGTGATATGTGGAAAAAACATATTTCAGCCATTTCATAAAATGACCCAAACGCGAGGTCTACAGCCCACAGAGCCACTTGTTATTAATTTATATCAAAATCATGAAAGTTACTCAGTACCCGTAGCACGAACAGCTATCGAAAAAAATAACGCGCGTAAAATAGGGAATATTCGATAGGGAATTCTCTATGGAAAATTTCATTTCGCTTTTCGACGGTAGATGGCGCTGTACAAATTTCCCATACAAGATTACTCTATCGTATGTTTTTACGCGCGTTATTTTCTCGATAACTGTTCGTGCCAAGGGTACAGTAACCGTACAGGAAGGGTAATCATATTTCAGCCATTTCATAAAATAACTAACGTGAGGTATACAGCTCACACAGCCACTTGTTATACAACGTGTTACAAAAGTACCCCTAATGCCGAATATGGTAGATAGGAACCATCAAACTGATCAACTTTACTATGGGACATCGCGAAAAAAATTACAGCTGTTTCATACAAAAATTAATTACAAAAATATCAAAATGTATGAAACAGCTGATTTTTTTTTCGCGATTTCAGAGTTGGCCTCATAGTAAAAGTTGTTCAGTTTGATGGTCCCTATCTACCATATTCGGCATTAGGGGTACTTTTGTAACAGCTTGTATATTATAATCAATATCATGAAAGTTACTCAGAAGTTGCGGCAGACATTTTTTTACAACTTTTTTTAGGTTAAAGAGTAACTATAGTATTAATTGTAACCGTGACTCTCCGAGATTTGTACAAAAGATTTAGGTTTGTACGAAATGCTGATGTTTATTGTACCTTGAAGGCGCACTTCCTTGCTCTTTGTTATCAAAATTAATCGTGATAAAAATTTAATTAAGTGGCTTATTTTTGAAGGACACTTTTATTATGTAGTGAGGTCTGAAAATTATGGTGACTAGAGAATATTTTTTACTTAATAGTTACCAGCACAAAATACCAATGCAAAAAATCACCACTACATGCTTAGATTAAATGTTTTAAGAGCGCATAGTCTGCACACTAGCGCCGCCATTAGAAAAAAAGTATAGTGTTTAAATAAAGATGAAACTGTGAATCATCTCTCTGTAGTGCACTCCGAAGAAGCTTTGTGGTACTTTTTATCGTTTAAACAATTTTTTATTTTAGTGCTAATTGCAAGTTTTATTGCTAAAAGTGGCCAGTTTTCGCAAAAAAACTCCATTAAACTAAACGACCAATAACACTGGAATACGATCTAACGGAAAAATTACTGCTTGTTTTCCCTCATAAGCAATAAATATAATATAATATATAATTATTTGACATCATCACATACATTGCTCCGATTCCAAAGTAAGTAGCTAAAGCACTTGTGTTATGGAAATCGGAGACAACGGTGGTATTACAAACACACAGACCTGAGCCAATATAGAAAAGTTCGTTTTCTAAATTGACCCAACCGGGGATCGAACCCGGGACCTCAGAGATGGCGACACCTTGAAAACCGGTGTACAAAGCCACTTGACCGCGGAAGTCGTCGAATAATCTACCTATCCATCCTATTAACCAACAATCAAAATTTATAATCATATTTATTTTATTATAAAGTACATCGCATCACATACGGACAGACTCGCTCACACACACACACACACACACACACACATAACACAGTTTTAAAATAACGATATAAAAATAATGATTTATTTAATTATTTTTATTATTATTAATAGCAAGGGAATCTGTTCCATTCTGCTGTTACTTCTTACGTTTAGCGAAACCAAACTTATTTTTATTTTTTCAACGCAATTTGGTTTATTTTTCAAACATTCCCCATTATAATAGATTTCCGCCTTCCTGGTTTTATTAATTCTCAATTCGTTTTTTTTCTATTCCAGACGCGCCTTAGCCATCCCCCCCAAATCCGAAGGACCGTATGCGCACGAGAGATGTCGCATGTACTCCGCCAATTATGCAGCGGCGCTTGCGCAGGGCCGGACGACGCCGGACGACGAGTGGCCGATAGTGCCCTGCACCAACGGCTGGGAGTACAATATGAGCGACGTTCCATATGAAACTATCGCTTCACAGGTAATTTGCATTTGCCTCCGAAGTACTCTAGACGCATGCGCACAATTTCCACATTAGTTCAATTTTTCTCACTATGAAACCTGGCTGTCTCATCTCATTAGCCCGGGGACCGCGGTCCAACCGATGATGGTTGGAAGTTGTATATATGGTAAGTCACTGAGTGAACTTCGTTAGCGAGATGTAGAATTTCCATACTGCGAGGTGCTACTCCATACTTAATGTTCATGTTTCTTGATACTAGCGCCATCTAGTAACACGGTGAGAAATCTTGTTGTTGTGCCGTGTGTCGTGGTATGTGCGGCGTAGGTAAGGTAGGTGCCGCTATAGCTGGAATACTACAATGTCAAATCGTTGACACATGGCGTCAGACATAGGTAAGATAGTGGTAGCTAGTCAGGCGGGCTCGAAACAAGCCCTGTCACAAACCAAACCAAGTAAATATCAAACATGGGAATGCATCTACGGATCATGGGTGGACAAACCAATAGACGATCCATAGGTCACTGGTTCAAATCCGGCTCGAAGGACCAAATGTGAAAGCGTGGACTGTATTGTATTTGTGGATAGGGCCGATTGAAACTATCGCTTCACAGGTAAGAGTTTTTTCTATCTATAAAAATGATGAGTAGATTCTGATTCTATAGGTAATTTTATCTAAAACTGGTGTGATTGGCCTCTAACTCACATGTGAAGGACGATATGGCTGGAAGTGGAAGTCTTTTGTGTTTAAAAAACAGCCTTCATTATCTTATTTTTGATTTAAAATTCCCGCGCAGTAAAGTGAAATTAAAATCATTTAATTCATTTTATAAATCAGATTCGAAGTGAGGTTCGAGTTTGGTTACAAAATCAGAGATTCAGATTCTTAAAAAACCACTCCTTTTGAGGTAAACTCCAATGCAAAGCAGAAAGTAGGTTTTGTACGGCTGATAGGATCTTACGAGCGGAAATTCTATATAATATTTTGCTAATAATGACGACCTCCGTGGTCGAGTGGTTTGTACGCCGGTTTTCAAGGTGTCACCATCTCTGAGGTCCCGGGTTCGATCCCCGGCTGGGTCAATTTAGAAAACTAACTTTTCTATATTGGCTCAGGTCTGTGTGTGTGCTTACCACTGTTGTCACTGATTTCCATAACACAAGTGCTTAAGCTACTTACTTTGGGATCAGAGGAATGTTTGTGATGTTGTCTAAAATTTATAAAATTTAATTTATAATATAATTTTTCGCGAGTGCTATTATGAGATTATAATGTCTTGCTATTATGACGTTTTGAGAATATCATATACTGCGACGGAGGGCGAAAAGCAAGTGCGTCACCGTACCTTTGTACATTTGGGACCAATGTGAAATGAGGTCATAGCTTCTGATGGAGACAAGTTATTTAAAATTAAAGGTTTTAACTTTAAGCAAAGTCCTGTATTTACATTATCTTTTGACAGCTGGACTGGGTGTGCGAAAAGGACAACCTGCCAGCGACAGCGCAAGCCATCTTCTTCTGCGGCGCTATAGTTGGGGGTCTGGTGTTCGGGTGGATCGCTGACAAATATGGAAGAATACCTGCATTGATGGGTAAGAGAACAATTATTACTATATACTAAAAATGCTACTGTCACCCCACACGGGTTAAGCAGAGAATTTAGCAATCAACATCAACAATCAATCAACTTGAATACATTTTTATAAAGTTGCGAGCGGGTAATTTCATAAAAATATGAGCAGCCTTTTTGCTTTAGTCCTCCCGTGACCACGGCCCCTGGAAAGGTGTCGAAACGTCGGGAATTCTAAAAACCAATAAATACAAACTAAATAATTCTAAAACAACACCTGAATTAATAATATACGCGCTGTAATCCGTAAAAAGTGTTTTATTTCTAATAAAATACTGTCTTAATCCGAATAACATCACAAGAAGAGTTAATTATGCTCAAATTGCAAATCATTTTGGTATTACGTTTGTATGGGAAGCTCACTGTTCGCCGGACTCTTAAGTGTTGTTGTCTTTTCAGGAACCAACCTGATTGGATTCGCTGCTGGCGTGGGGACCGCGTTCTGTGATAGCTTCTGGTCATTCGCTCTGTGCAGGTTCCTCGTGGGCTTGGCGTTTGACAACTGCTTCACCATGATGTATATACTTGGTAAGTATATGTTAGGTTAGAACTAGCTATCAGGCTTGGCGGGAGGGCTGGGTGTGGCGAGGGACGTACTCTTGGTATGACCGAGTCCAACATGCCGTTTGGTAATTCTCCTCTTGATACAAAAAAAAGGTTAGAACTAGATGTTGATATTTGTTTTTAAATTCCATTTTATCTACAAAAAGATTTAGCCGAGACACTAATTACGATATATCCAATTTTTTTACTTTATGCGTCATTTCTGATCTCTCTGTGTTTCTGGTCAGTTCAATAAGCACAAAAAATTACGTTTAGATTCTATATGACTAACAAAAAAGTGTTATATAAAAATAGCATTGTGAATGCTAAAATCTCAAAATTTAAAAAAAAGTGTTTTTAGCTCATTACTTAGGTATTATTTGTTTTTTTCGAACTTATAGGACGTTGTATATGTCCTTTATCAACTTTATAATCCGCAAAAAAATTACTCGAAGTCTTTTTTTTATGTTCACGTTTCGAATGAAGAAGACATTCTTACTTCGTAGAACCCTAGATTATTAACACATCTACCTCCGTGGTCGAGTGGCTTTGTACACCGGTTTTCAAGGTGTCGCCATCTCTGAGGTCCCGGGTTCGATCGCCGGTTGGGTCAATTTAGAAAACTAACTTTTCAATATTGGCTCAGGTCTGGGTGTTTGTGATACCACCGTTGTCTCTGATTTTCCATAACACAAGTGCTTTAGCTACTTACTTTGGAATCGGAGTAATGTATGTGATGTTGTCAAATATTTATTTATCTAATATTGCTTTTATACTTTTTTCAGTTCTCGAATATGTAGGACCAAAATGGCGAACATTCGTCGCGAACATGTCAATTGCCTTGTTCTTCACTGCCGCCGCTTCACTGCTGCCTTGGATAGCTCTGTGGGCGGGTGACTGGAGGATTTTCACATTGGGGACAAGTGTGCCTTTCATATTGGCCGCGGCTACTCCTTGGGTGGTACCGGAGAGTGCTAGGTTTGTTTTTTCTTTATCTTTTTAATAGATATATTTTGTAGCGTCATGCTCGTGAACGGGTACTGTTTGTGGAATCGGGTCGATTCTAATTTCTCATACTTATACATTTAATACATTATAACGAAAACAAAATTCTAAACACAAAAAATTGTAGACGCGACGAATAGATAACCTCCCCATTTTTTTCGAAGTCGGTTAGTAACAAAATTATTGAAATATTAAGCTGATGACGTTGGGTTTTCAGATTTTAAGAAAATTAAACCAACACAGTCTACAAATGCTTAAGAATTATTTGATGCATGATTGTTTTATGAAAGAGAAATTTAAAAAATAAAATTCCGTATTTTTCAGATGGTTGGTGTCGCAGGGTAAGATCGACAAAGCTCTGATCATCATGAAGAAGTTTGAGAGGATCAATAAAACCAAAATCCCTGAGAAAGTCCTCAGTGAATTTACAGTAAGTATAGAATATAGGGGCTAGGGACTAGATTTTTTATCCCTTTTCTTCTTGGCAGCTAAAAGACGTTGAGAAATAGGAGATAGGGGCTTTAAGGTTAACTAGATTTTTTATCCCTATCGCCTTTTCTTATTGGCAGCTAAAATACGTCGAGAATAGCTGGTTGGGTAAACAATGGCATACCTATTTTATACTACACTTTTTACGTTATTTTCAATAGTTTATTTTTTTCATTTCATTTCAACTTTGGTTTGGTTGGCCTTTGAGGAGCTCGGTGGCGCAGTGGTTTAGTGCCTAGCCGTGTGATTGTGGAGGTTATGCGTCGGTCATGGGATGGGTGACCAAAAATTTACTATCTCGAGCTCCTCTGTCCTTCGAAGGGCACGTTAAGCCGTTGGTTCGGCTGCATTTGCAGTCGTTAACACCCACCAATTCGCATTGGGCCTGCGTGGTAGGTTATGTATGGCCCATCCTCCTTATCCACCCATAAGGAAGGCCTTTTTTTATGCTGAGGAAAAACGCATTTACGCGTTTCCCTCCCCGCAGGTGATGTGGGACTCGCCACGACTGCCTCCCGTGATCCACCCAGCCGGGTGGCTCAGTGGGATCTCGGGAGGAGGGAATACCTACTAAAAAACCCCAGCACTTAACCTCTCGCCGCCGATGCGGCCAGCTAATAAGGCTGTGTCCATGGTCCATGGGTCCATGGTGGCATTCACCTCGAAACCCATAAGGGAGGCCTGTGCCCCATATCGAAATTGCTTCAATTATAGTTAACTTACCAAATTGAACAATGATTTCGTTTTCACAGGAAGCTTCTTTAAAAACAATCAAGGACACCGAAGCCGAATGCCGCTCCTACTCCGTCCTGGATCTCTTCAAAACTCCTCGTTTGAGGAGGAACTCCATACTTCTGATCGTCATCTGGATGGCCATATCTCTCGTCTTCGATGGCCACGTCAGAAACGTTGGGTCTCTGGGCTTGGATCTATTCTTGACCTTCACGATCGCTTCTGCTACGGAACTGCCTGCTGATACCTTCTTGACTGCTGTTTTGGATAGGTAAGTGATTTAAATGATGATTTTATGAGGTGATGATATTTTATTTGGGTTTTAGCGTTTACTGCACAAAAAATGTGCAAATAATTGGTGTGTTCGATAAGTGAATTAGTAATGTAAAGAGTCAGAGTAAATTGGAAAAATATAGTAGGTAGCTGCTAGTGGTTAGAATTTCCTTAAAGGTGGACTCAAAGTTGAATAGAAGCTGCTAGTGGCTAGAATTTACTTAAATGTGGACTTAAAGTTGAATAGTAGCTGCTAGTGGATAGAATTTCCTTAAAAGTGGACTCAAAGTTGAATAGCAGTTGCTACTGGTTAGAATTTCCTTTAAGATCGACTTAAAGTTGAATAATAGCTGCTAGTGGATAGAATTTCCTTAAAAGTGGACTCAAAGTTGAATAGCAATTGCTACTGGATAGAATTTCCTTTAAGGTCGACTTAAAGTTGAATAATAGCTCATTAGAAATAAAACACTTTTTACGGAGTACAGCGCGTATATTATTAATTCCAAATTATTTATCCAAATTTCAATAGAGATGATGGTTGGAGAGTACCACCAGCTTGGGATCCCATAATTCATCAACTAAAATCCCATCCCAAATCACACACTGCAGGATCTAAAGATATAGTTAGTTCGTTTTGTAGATAGGGATCAAAAGGGAGGTCGACACAACCTCTCTGAGTTTTCTTCCGCCAGTTCTTTCTCTCAGAGGCCTCCCAATTTGTGAACTGGTAGTAGATTCAGTAGCTAGATCTTGTTTTCTAATTAATTTTATTCAATTTAACTCAGTAATAATGATTAAAATCAGAACGCAGCTATAAAATAATTTAATAAACTTGAATACATTTTTATAAAATTTTCGAGCGGGTAATTTCATAAAAATATGAGCAGCCTTTTTGCTTTAGTCCTCCCGTGACCACGGCCCCTGGAAAGGTGTCGAAACGTCGGGAATTCTAAAAAGACAATAAATACAAACTAAATAATTCTAAAACAACACCTGAATTAATAATATACGCGCTGTAATCCGTAAAAAGTGTTTTATTTCTAATGAACTGTACGCGCGAAAATCTTAGAATTGAATAATAGCTGCTAGTGACTAGAATTTCCTTAATGGTAGACTTAAAGTTGAATACTTAAAGAAAAACTAGGACTTTAAGTTCCAGTCAGCTAAAAGACGTCATAACGGGTGGCAGGATAAAAGAATTGACGATTTAAAAATGCTTATTATGTGAGCATATTATTTGAATAAAGAATTTTTCAATTTCTATAGCAGTTGCTATTGGTTGGAATTTCATCTAAGATGGACTTAAAGTTGAATAGGTACTTAAAGAAAAACTAGGACTTAAAGTTCCAGTCAGCTAACAGACGTCATAATGGGTGGTAGGATAAAAGAGTTGACGATTTAAAAATGCTTATTATGTGAGCATATTTGAATAAAGAGTTTTTCAATTTCAATAGCAGTTGGCTATTGGTTGGAATTTCCTTTAAGATGGACTTTAAAGTTGATTACAGTGACATTTTCTCTTCAGATGGGGCAGAAGGTGGCTGGCTTGCGGTTCTATGGTGGTTAGCGGAATATTCAGTTTATTGGCTACTGCTGTGCCGATAGGTAATTATGATGTCGATATCGTTGATGTCTTTATTTGGTTTTTATCTGAGACAACACTTTTAGCACAAACTGGCAGGAACTAGGGGGCCCCTATCGATCGCGGGGCCCTGGGCACGTGCCCAGAGTGGCCTAGGCCTGACTAGCCCCTGTATACATGCACGCCATGTAGTCATATAATAAAAATTAGATACACGTATTTGTTCCCAGGCGGTCCGTCGGCGTCGCTGGCCATCATGGGCAGGTTCGCCGTCAACATCTCGTACAACATCGGGCTGCAGTACGCGGCCGAGCTGCTGCCCACTGTAGTCCGAGCTCAGGGAGTAGCGCTCATACATATCATGGGATATGTTGCTTCTATTCTAGCGCCGTTTGTGGTTTATTTGGTGAGTAAACATACATACTTTTTACTATATTAGGCTGGCCCCAGACCTACCGGTTCCATTTCTTTGCTTTGTTCTAGTTGAACAGGGGCTACCAGCTAAAGCATCGAACTTTGGAAAGTCTGCCGAGCTTCAAATTAAAACAGATAAATCGAGCCCCAATCGGGCCAAATTCAACCCCGATTCATGTCACACGAACATCGATATCTTCTAAATAACTTCGACGAATAGTACAATACAAAACTCCTTACTTCGATTTATCTGTTTTAAGTTGAAGCTCGGCAGACCCGCCGAAGTTCGAAAAGTTAGCCGGTAGGGCCCCAGGGGCTACCAGCTAAAGCATCGAACTTCGGAAAGCCTGTCGGGCTTCAAATTAAAACAGAATATCTCATTTAATAATAATAAAATAGATTTTGAAACCTCATGCACCCTGTTAGGAATAGAAATAGATACGAATGTCAATTAGAAATCTCATAAATCTCATGAAAAAATAGCTACTAAACTTTATAAATTTACTTACGCTTTATATGAACTAAAAAAAAGTACCGACTTAAACACTGCAATGTGTGCCTATTATGCTTACGCTAATGCATGGTTGACCTACGGAATTATCCTTTGGGGTTATTACCCCAAAGGATATTCCGCACTCATTTAAACCAAAGGTGTATTAGAATTTTTGTAAATATAGATAATATGGAAAGTTGTCGACCTCACTTTGTAAAACTAAAGGGTCAATTTCAACAAGTGGTGTTTTTTCTTTCATTTCGGTTGAATTTTTTATTATAAAGTTTTTTTAAATTCTAACCGTGGTTTATTGTATTTCTTTATACTCTAAATGCACATATTTAACACCATCAACATATCTTTACAGACTTATGAGATATACGTGTTTAAAAATGTGATGTCACCGAAATGAAACGGTCGTTAACCGAAATGAAATAACTAGTCACCGAAATGAATGAACTTATACACCGAAATTAAAATCCACCGAAGCAGCATATACAGGTGTACCGCAATACTTATACAGGGTATTTGTTAATCCCCTTATAATCCCGTATATGATAGATAACATTATCATGCATGCATACGATGTCATGGGTGAGTAAGACGTGAGTAAGGTAACCGGTCCGGTAACAACATCTTTATCTGACCCTACCCTACTGTCAACTTCACCTGCACGCACAGGTGGTTCGTACGAATAGCTTGCGGCAATAACCTTCCAGTCGTCGTCATGTTGCTGCTGAATAACAGACGAGGCTCTGACAACCGAGCAATGGCAGTACACCATAGCCATACACCCAGCCGTGAAACCAATTGGAAGAGGCTTCAGTGACCCTTAGAATCTAAATCACTCCTTAAATATTTACCTGGTGCAGAAGGCAAAAGAAAATCACTGCACTATTACTTATCCCAAGAAAATTATCATGAAATCACAATCAAAGATCTTAAGATGGCTATGCAAATCCGCTTAGCAACCGGCGCCGTACTGCGTCCGGGGCAACGGTGGAAAATTGGATACCGGCCATGACGTTGTGAGAGATCAGGTAACGCATGGAATAAAATACTACTTGTATCTTAATTAACCTGCGGCAAGTCCAGAGGAAAGCTACTTGCAATGTACTTGGCTCACTACAGCCCGGGATTAAAGATCTTGGAAAAATAAAAAACCAGATGTGAACTGGACATCTGCGGGCTCAGTGAAACTCATTGGAATGGAATGGTCATTTACCCACCGAGACACACGCCATCAACTTTTCTGGCAATGACAACATGACCCGAAATAGAGTTGCCGTCCTTCTTCCAAAACTCATAAGAAACACACATAACCAATCTGCAATCGAGTACTGAGCATCAAGCTCAAAGCGGCGCCAGCACTGCAACGGAGGCTGACCTGAAGAGTTTTTATGCCGAACTGGAGAGCGCCATGAGCAAGATCTGTTTTTTCCTGTTTATTCTGCTTCATGGCGATCTGTGTATTCACAATAAGTCATTTCTTTGGCTGATCCTAGATTTGGATTTTACACATCTAAGAGAGCCAAATCTAGTTGTAAGATTTCTTTACAGCTAACACTCTTTTTGGCTATAAGATCTTTTAAATAAAGTTGAAATGTCATGTCGTTTCAAACGGGCATGTTGTACACCTTTCTCTCCACTTAGGGTCTTAGCCAGTTCGTTCGCATGGGTAACAACCCTGTCTTGGTCTGTCTTTTTAGTGTACTGGGCTATTTCTTGCCGAACTGTGTTTATATTAAGGTCTAAGTATGTATACTTGTTGCTAATGCACTGGGGGGATAAAGAGCATTGTCCGTAGTGCTTTGCTTTGAAATCTTTCTAGGATGTCTATATTAGCATGGTCTCTAACAGATAAATGTCTGTGTAAATATTTATTTTTGTGTTTTATTTCCTGCATGATGTTGTTTTGTGTTTATAATCCCTATGTCTTAAGTATTTGTTTTTTTTTCTTCTATTCTATAATTTATCATCACGTACATGTCTGTTTCTATCACTCCTTGACCCTGTCATAATACCAGTGCTTTTGGGTCATTCTAAACATCACAAGAATGACCCAGAAGTTAATTTTGCTGAGACAGGGCCAATTAGCAGCACACTTCAATGCTAAAGATTGGGGCTGACTTCCACCGACTAAGATTGAGACTAGGTCAGTGCGATAAAAGAGGTGAACGCCTGATGCAATTTGCGGCCGACAAACAGCCTGTTCCAGAATCACCCTAGAAGACATTATACCTGACGACAAGTATCTTAACTCATTCTAATTGGATCTCGATAGCGGATATCTTGCGCTGATTGCGGGTCAGACCACCAAATTCTTATCTCCAAAGTACGGCTAAAACTGAGAGCAGCCAGAAAGATAGAGAAATAATAATAAATAAAAAAAATAAAAATGTATTTATTTTCCATCACACAATGGTTGGTTACACAAAGTACTTATACTAATAGTTACAAAAATAAAGAAGCCATTATGTGAGGACTGATGCCCGAGATAGGTTTTCATAAAAAAAACCCGTATTACAGGTCACCAGTGCCCCAACATGGTAGGTACATTTATTTTGTATTATGAGAGTTAGGTAGTTAAGATGTGAGCTGTGTAGATGTTTGTTGAAGAGTGTCAGTAATATATATTTAGTCTATGGATAGATAAGATTTAGTGTGTGCATGAAGTGTGGGATGTGTTGTGTGTAGGGGTGTGTGTGTGTATGTGTGGGTGCTTGTGTGTACGATTGTTATACGATTAATTTTGTGCCTTATATGGGAGCTTTATGATTTGTGGAATTGTAGACAACAGTAATAGTTGTTGTTATTAATATTCATGTTGTTGGTTGTTGTGGTTTTTTATTTAATAAGTAGCAGGAAGTGCTCGGTGTCGTCGTAGTCGAGAGTTAGGAGCCATTCAATTATAACTGTTTTACACCGAAAGCCATGGAGAGGGTAGACTTCCAAGATCTTATTCAACTTATTATAAATGAACGGGCCCAGAAAACAGAAGAATTGATGAGAGTGGCTAGTGTTTAATGTTTGAGTACGACACACATTATGTTTTATACGCTTACCCTTCATAAGATTTGGGTCATAAGGCAGCTGGGAATGTTGCTTAAGCGCTGTCCGGAGAATGAATAGCTGTCTTACGGTAAGCAGGCCCCATTCTTTGTACAGATCAGTTGATGGAAAGCGAAAAGGGAGGCCAGCGCCTACCTTTAAAATAGCCCTTTGCGCTCTCTCCAAATGGATCAGATGGGATTTGGCTGCACCGCCCCATGTGGTGATGCAATATTCTAGAAGAGATTTACAGAGCGCAGTATACACCATTTTGATGACCTTGCGATCTGCTACGTGTCTGAGGTTCTTGAATACGTAGATCAGTTTGCGTAGGCGAGTCACCAGCAAATCAATGTGCGCTTTAAAGGTCAGCGTTTGATCCACTGTTACACCAAGATACTTCAGAGAATCCGTTCTCTGGAGAATGGGACAGGAACAGTCATCGGTTGTTAAATAACAGCTGTGGGCGGTTATAGACATGGATAGGGGGGGTAGTGAATGGGATCTATGAGCAAACGCTATGTATTTGGTTTTTGAGGTATTGAGCGCAAGTAAGTTATTTCGAAGCCAATTACCAACTGCCGTCAGCCCGTTCTGAGCACTATTATAGACCTCATCCCAAGTATCTCCACAAAAAAACAGTGCTGTGTCGTCTGCGAATGTAAATATTGTACCGTTGTGGAGCTGCATATTGCAGAGGCTGTTAATATAAATGAGAAACAGAGTCGGGCCGTTGATGCTTCCCTGTGGCAAGCCGTAAGTTAATGTCTCTTCATCGCTAAGCCACCCATCAATCGCAACTCTCTGCTTCCTGTCACTAAGATAAAAGAATCTAAAGAAATAAAAGAATCTAAATAGAGAATAACTCAAAGTTTATAGCAATACTCGAACAGAATTGGAGTCTATGGCTGTCCATAGACTCGAACTCTGTATGCAGAAATGAATATGGAGAACACAGATCAACTTTGGGGCCAAGCCAAAATTATGGTAAGGAACAGTCAAAAAGTCTGAACCACTCGCAGATACCATCAAACGGCAACACTAGATGAGCGACACTACTTTAGCACTGATTGAGGATAGGCAGATAATGAAGGGTTTAGGAGCCGTTTGAGAACTAAACTGTTTAGTCTATCGGTCTGTCGTGTCTAGTCTAGGCACATCCCAACCAGCATGCAGACATGATCGTAACACACATCTTCAAACATTTCAAGAACGGAAAAGCCACAGCCACAGGTAGCAACGACACGACGTATCCCGGCGAGGCGGTGCATCTATCGAACGAGTCGCGGTGCAGGGTTAGGTCAAGCCAAGTGGTAAATTGCCAATGAGGTGGATGGACCAAGTCAGAGCAGCCGTGGATGACCGCTTGCACGTATGCATAAAGAAGGCAGCCACTATCGAAGAATGCCGATGAATAGTAATGCAGGTCACTTCCACTTCCGCTGAAGGATTATGACGACCACGACCACCCTGCCAAGTTTACTGACTAAAAAGAGAAGATACGACCACGTAAAATTATTATTATAAAGTCTGAAAACCATCGTATATCTGAGAAATTTTGCGATTTTATTTGTAGTTATGGAAAACGGCAATGCAACCCTAGACGCAGATGGACTATATTCCATAACTTAAATGGTCAAAACCACTACACTATGTCGGTCTAGGCACTGGCCAGTTTTTCATAAAAAGAAACATATAATTCCCTTTCAATCAAGTAGTGGTTACAATAATAAAAGGTCGAAGTTAGTATCGCATAAAGAACATGCCTTAGAAACACATTAAAAAATACACTTAAGATTTTGAAATATCACCTGCTGGCCTGGATTTTCACCGAAATGAAATAATAATAAGCCGAAATGATAAAACAATCCACTGACATGAAACAATTATGCACCGAAATTCTCATCACTCACCGAAATGATTTTTTTTATCATTTCGGTTAGTTTTTTATCATTTCGGTTGACAGTTTAGGCCACCGAATCAACCGAAATGAAGACACCGAAATTAAAAACAAGAACAAAAATTGGAATTAAAAGAAAACTATTTAATATAGATTGTTATGAATACTACTCAAATAAACGTAGTAGAAATAGCGTACTTACAACAATCAATTAAATATACTAGCTCTTTGGAAGACGAGTCATACCCATAAACGGAAATGAAAACAAAGTTGTCCCATGACCACCGAACAGCAATACTTATTTTTTTGGCGGGAACAGCAGGTCAGCTGCGCACTTTCTTCCACAACAAGCACTTAGGCGGCACTGGTACGCAAGTTTTAAGCGTATGAGGGGGGAGCTAGAGTTGTTCTATGCAAAAATATGCCTTATAAACTTTAGGTCACCGAAATGAATAGACTTTCTGGGACACATGCGTTTACTCATACCAGTTATTAAACTGGGTAGATATAATTATAAAATTACTTTGTGATAATACCCTCACTATTCAAGATTAAAATAAAAGTAACCACACATCAAAATAATCAATAGTTTTTGTTGTACGAGGGAAATTACACTGAAAAAAGTGTTCTGGACAGCTACCGAAATGATAAAATCGGGGCTTAACTATTATTTTTTCCTAACTAACTGCAATCCAAATAAAACAATATTTATTGCCTCTTATAGGCAACGACTTCTTCTACATAGAAAAAAATATTAGAACTGTAAAGCAACGTTTTACACTACCGATTTCATCCGTGCCGCGTAAATTTTTCAAATGGGAAATCCACCCTAAAGATACTCATACTTACGTCCTTATACAACATGTTACAAAAATACCCCTAATGCCGAATATGGTATATAGGGACCATCAAACTGAACAACTTTTACTATGGGACCAACTCTGAAATCGCAAATAAAATTCAGCTGTTTCATACAAAAATTAAAATCGAAAATATCAAAATGTATGGAGACAGCTGATTTTTTTTCGCGATTTCAGAGTTGGTCCTATAGTAAAAGTTGTTCAGTTTGATGGTCCCTATATACCATATTCGGCATTAGGGGTATTTTTTGTAACACCTTTTATATACCTACTCGAAATATGTAAAAAAGTTAAATAATCTTATTTTTATCGTTACTAGGCTAACTTCTCCCAAGACCTGCCCCTCCTCATTCTGGGAGTGCTGGGAATAATCGGAGGTCTGCTGTGCCTGTTCCTGCCTGAGACCATGGACACGGAGATGCCACAGACTTTACAAGATGGAGAGAACTTCGGGAAGGATCAGAAGTTCTGGGACAATCCTTGTTTCCCGAGGTGATTATCTATACTTATAATAGAACTGCAAAGGTCGGTCATGAGATGAGTGACCAAAAATGTATTATCTCGAGCTCTTCTGAAAGGCACGTTAAACCGTTGGTCCCGGATGCTCGCAGTCGTTAACACCCACCAATCTGCATTGGGCTCGCGTGGTGAGTTATGGCCCATCCACCTTATCCAATCATAAGAAAGGTCTGTGCCCCAGCAGTGGGGTCATTAAAAATGGCTGATGGTCATAATAAAACTGTAAAGTGCACGCATCATGCAAAACCCGTTGAACGGATTCTGATGGTCTTTTAACAGTTTGGTAGCTTGGGGTCCAACTTAAAATCTAAGCTTTTCATCTAATTCGGGCGGTTATTTTAGCACTATGAAATTTTTCCAATGGCGGCGCTAGTGTACAGTCTAGGAAAAAAACAGTGCTTAAATAAAGACGAAGTTGTGAATTATCTCTCTGTAGTGCACTCCAAAGAAGCTTTCTGGTACTTTTTGTAGCTTAAACAATATTTTCTAGGCTGTCGTTTAGTTTAATAGAGTTTTTTTGAGAAAAGTAGCCACTTTTAGCAATAAAACTCCGTTAAACTAAACGTCTAGTTTGCAGACTATGCGCTCTTAGGCGTGATAAAATGCCTTAATAAAACCACTATTTATCTTTGAAGGAAAACGAAAGAAGATCCAGAGAACCCTGGACAATACAGGAGACGCATTTCAGTATCGAGCAGTCGGGAAAATAACTTCATGAGAGCACTTCCCGGTGTCGGATCCAGGGCTTCAATTCGAGCTTCGTGTCGAGCTTCCACCAGATCACAGAGGCACATTTCTGGCAGAGATAACGCAGTTTGAAAATTATCCTTTTAAACACGTGTTATGGTTCAAATTCCATTGAAATTGCGATTTATCCAATACTGACATTTATGTTAGCTTTATCAAATGTTTTTGTAGTTAGCAACTGGGGCTGATTACGTAACTCTGTTACTAATTCTCGATTGAAATCGATTGAAACCGCAGTTACATTGCTGCTTTAAGTAAGATAGTTGTAGTGTGTGGTTCTTAGTAAAGCAGCAATGTAACTGCGATTTCTGCCAGAGTTGATTGCAACAAAGTTACATAATCAGTTCTGTTTTTACTATATGAATCGGTACTTGAAAAAAAACGCATTATAAATTATTCTTAGATAATAAAAACATTTTGAATTATTATAATTACTGTTTAAATGTGATGCTCTCAAGTTTTTGACAATATTATTTGAAAGAGACAGCAACATTTAAACAGTGTCTTAATTAAACAGTGTTTTAAATTGTTTTTTTGGTACGGTCATTGAAGTTTTTTAGATTCAAGAACAATACTCAAACGACCGTTGCCTATGCGAACGCACTGCGTTGCAATAGAGCTCTGTGATTGGTTCGTTTGTTTACGTGTTACGTGTGATTGGTAGTTGGGACGCTGTGCGTCAGCTTCCACTGTGAGACCTCTAGTAATGTTTGGTATTTGATATTGCAGGAAGTCACTAGTTGCTTTTACTTCAATGATAATTATTGTTTCAAAATTTATTCAAATTTTGTCTTAAAGCAAATGGCCGCGGTAACGGCAATATCATGAATAGACTTATTGGTTAAGAAATTTAAATTTAAGGTGTGCTCTAGTTGTGAATGTTTGACCAAAGGAATAATAATTGAATTTTGATGAAAGAGACTTGAAATGCTTTTAAGTTTAAACTCAAATATCAGAAATCTTCAAAATAACTAGAATAGTTTAAAAATTAAATGAAAAAAAAGATTGTTATGGCATAACACAGATATGCCAAAAGCTATATCAATTTCCAATTTTATAATTTTGTCTTGGAAATTTAAAAAAATGTCTTAAGGCGACGCATCAATAAACTATTTTCGTATCAACTGTCTCGCTCAAACTCTCGTAAATTACACTTAACTATCTCACTCATGGCAAGCAGTTTTGCGAAGCCAAACCGTTTTGTTTTCGTTTAAATAAAAATCTATAATGTATTTTAAAAAATCCAACTGTCATTTTAAAGTGTGTGTTTAAACTAATCTAGTAAGAAAATTTAAAGGATTCAATCAGTCAGGTTTGTCTGTAAAATGCAAATCTCTGTTTTAAAGGAGGTTTCTTTGGTATTTTTTCCTCTGCTATAAAAGTTAACGAATCGTGTTTCTGCAACTGACAAAATGAAGTCAATGAAATAAATAATCAGGTTATTAAATATCACTTTTATATTAAGATAAATAATATTAGAAAAAATACTAGAAAAAATCGACTCACCCGTAGCACCTCAGACGGGACTCGAACCCGCACTTTTTTCTAATATTATTTATCTAAATATAAAAATAGCATTGTGAATGCGAAAAATCAAAAAATTAATAATTATATAGCTGTTTCATCTTTATCGATTGTCAAAACATCTGGAAAGATGTTTCTTTCGAATGTGGGGGTATTTCCTCACATTGATGAAATTGCGCTGGCTTGCAGCGAATAAGTTAAAAGTACTAGAAAATTTCGCCACTCCCGCTAGCGACTCGGTAGCATAATTGGTCAGTGCATTGGGCCGGAATCCGAAGGGTGCGGGTTCGAGTCCCGTCTGTGGTGCTACGGGTGAGTCGATTTTTTCTAGTATTTTTTCTAATATTATTTATCTTAATATAAAAATAGCATTGTGAATGCGAAAAATCAAAAATTTAATAACTTTTATATGTTTTATAATTGATGAGAAAAATCGAGATCCCTGCCACCAAAAAGTCCGATGCGTCCTTTTAATTGCGGATACAATCGAATATAAAGTTGATAATATACGAATGCGATGAGAATTCCTATTTTTGTGATAATATCAATAAAGTACAAAAGGAAATACTTAGGTTTATAGAAATTAGGTATTTGTAGATAATATTAGAAAGTCGGAAAATTTCGCGGTCTTTGTGTATTAAAAATAACAAAGATACCATAGAGAGGAACATCTTTATCATCAAAATTACAAGACCAGAAAGTGCTGAACCATTTTTTTGCAGTTGCTCGATAAAGCAATTTCTCCATAAACATTACAAACCATTTTTGAACACTAGCAAGTATCTATTTTTTTTGTTAAGAATCTGAAGGACCACTTCTCGAAAAAAAAATTGCAAAACGAATCTAATAAAAAATTAAAATAATGAAAAAGCAAGACTGTTATCAATTCGTTTTAATTTTACCGCAATAACCAGAAAGTCAGCTGTCAAACAATATATTACATTCCCGCCTAAGTTTAGTATTGCCAGAAATACACGCAAAATTCAAGCTTCAAAATGGCCGCGAATTTTTCCGTCTACCTATAATAAATTTTTCTTCTTGTACGTAAAAGAAAATAACGGAATTGTCAATTTGAAGCAGTAATATAAATTCAACCACATCACGTAAAAAGACTGCTGAACAACAAGCGAATGATGGAAACGATACTGTACATTAAGATACATTTTCGCTCACCTTTGAGGCACCTATCAAAACCGCTAGCACGATTATCTATGGAAAATTTCATTTCGCTTCTCGGCGGTAGATGGCGCTGTACAAAGTTCCCATACAAAATGACTCTATCGTTTTTTTATCGATAGATTCGTGCTACGGGTACAGCGGTCTTTTAATATTATGATGCTTCTATAACTATCTAATTATTATACAATACGTAATATGTTAGTTATAACATATGTTATCTCTCTCTATGATTTCGAAGAAGCTCTCTAAAACTCAAGAGTTAGTAATAAGTGTTCCTTTTTACCATTTTAGTAAGGAACCCTAAAAACAGATTTTATTGATATCTTGATGACTTAAGTACCTTTTCTATCTTCCTATATACTTATTAACAATCTTATCACATTCTTTAGTTGCACAGAAAATACAATGAAACTAACTTTCTTAAAGAAGTTAAAAAGAGTTAGATAATCGTAAATTGCTAACTAATCGATTAAATTACATAACCTACCAGTGAAGGTTTTTCCCGCCATTCTATTATGCTCACTGAATTATTTCGCGCCATTTCTTTGAAGCCTTGGCGTGGCGGCCATATTCCACGTGCTTTCAATCAGCAATCACGAGACAACAGTAAAGTGGAGTGGATCGATGTATTTACATTGACATGTATATGGTGCACGAGAGTTGAAATAATGCACTCTTAATGGCCTGCATGCAGAGAATGTAAAGTAAAATAAAAAGACTGTAATAGTATTTTCTGATACAAGATTAACAACCGTGTACCATACGACGTTTTTCAATACTTTTGCGAGGAAACATTATAGTGCCTACTGAAATAAAAATATATCTTATTAGACAGTATGTACATTATTATAATAGATCCAGATCATATTCTCCGACGGGCGGGCCTTTGGATGTCCCGTCAAAAGCTCTGTACCCCTAGCACGAACAGTTATCGAGAAAAATAACGCGCGTAAAAGTCCTCGATAGAGTAATTCTCTATGGAAAATTTCATTTTCCTTTTCGGCGGTAGATGGCGCTGTTCAAGTTTCCCATACAAAATTACTCTATCGAATGTTTTTACGCGCGTTATTTTTTTCGATAGCTGTTCGTGCTACGGGTGACCGCTGAGCTACAGAGTCACTAGTGGCATCATCGAATTTCTCCTAATATATCCCACTCTTATTTATACTATATATATTTTATATATTAATGTTGATTTTTGTGGTAAGTATAAAAGTCTCTATTTATTTTGATATTTCCATTAACGTAACATTTTAATGAACGCACGACAGCACGGCAAGTTAAACAATTGAACTACGAAAACAGCTCTTATTACGTGCGACGTAAAGACGGTCTCAAGGTCAACATGTGTTGTCTGACATGCCGTTGACTGTACATACTATCTAGTAAAATATCACAGCACCAACTATTATTGTTACAACTGTCATAAAATAGCGGCTTCATCAAAGTACTAGAGGAGTTCAATTGTTAACGATTCAGTTTTATTGCCATCAATTGGTTGTTCTTAACTACTGAAATGACAATAGCTAAATCACTAAGAACAATGTCGCTTTGTGAAAAGAGAAATATATGTAGCTTACTCCCGCAAAAAAATATATGCAGGATGCAAAGCCCGTCCGCAAAAAAAATGCACATGCACGCCACAAATGTCTTGCTAAATGTGCACTGATAGCACAATCATAATGTGTCTCTTAGCACGAACAGCTAGCGAAAAAAATAACTCGCGTAAAAACATTCGATAGAGTAATTTTGAATGGTAAATTTGAACAGCGCCATCTACCGTCGAAAAGCGCAATGAGATTTCCCATAGATAATTACTCTATCGAGTACTTCATCGCGCGTTTTTTTTCTCGATAGCTGTTTATGCTTATGGTAGAACAACATCTGTTAGAGTTCATCTTCTTCTTCTTTATTTGTTATGGCAATCTACTTTCCTCTTGGAAGTAATTTTTGCCAGTGTCAAGTGTTAAATAGTTCAGTGGTAGATATTGTTTAATTTTTCATTAGAATGCGGGTGCATCGCATTCCAATGCTGCTTGGAGCATTTGGCACCAAGTATATCAAGTCAGTTTACTTGGTTAGTTCTGCCGAGGAAGCCACCACTTCAATAAAAGTCTCAGCTTCACACAACCAAGATCGCGCCTATTTCAATTATCCCACATATTGTTCAGTTGCGTAGACACTTGCACCATATAACTGCACCGATTTTAAGACACAATATCCACTATGAATCAATTTGAAAATAATTAAAATAGACACCAAACCGAACTCGACAAAATGGCGCCAAAAAACTCCAAGAGTTCATCATTTTACAAAATTTTAGATTAAGTAATTAAAAAATGTGTTATAATACAGAAAGCAGTCGTTCCATGTCATTTGTTATAAAAAAGTTTTTAGTGATTTCAGAGTTTCTAAAAAAAATCTAAACACTATTCTTAATATATTTCTCTTGCGAATTTTAAATCTTAAAGATATCAATAAAGAAAATGGAATCGAATTTTCAAAATGGCGGGTGTTGGCGCTGTAATGTTAATAAAATTCGAATCTAGGTGCAATTCGACTTTAATATCAAAAATGTGATTATTATGAATCTTCAACTTATTTTAGATTTTCATTTTCATTTTGTTTTGTTAGGTATTTTAAAGTACGTAACTTGCTTAAATCTAGATATTTTTATAAAATATAGTTTTTGTAAAATATTATGTCATTTTATTTATATGCCAGGTTTAAATTAAATAAGGTATATTATATTTTTTGTATTGTTATGTAACCGTCTTAAGTTATTAAATAGTTAGGTAAGCTTTAGTAATTTTATGTAAATATTAAAATATTATTTAAATTTAGAATATTTCAGAATTTCGTAGGTGATTTTGAAATTGTAACTTATTTAATGTAAAAAATACATCTGGTATTTATTAACAATAAGAATTTATCATTTCTTGCTTAGTTTTTTTTATTTATTAGTTTTAAATAAATCGGATCTTATCTAAAAAGATTGAGTTGCCAGATGCATTTTATGTTTGGACTTTAAAAATTTATAAGATTTAACAGTATTTTTTTATGTTGCCATTTAAATAAAAATTGGATTGTGCTAATATTGTGATCATTGGATTGTTCTGTGATAAAAAATAAAAATATGCTCAATTTAAAAAATATACTTTTGTTACTTATTTCTTTTCCTTTGCCTGTTGGTCTGTCTTCACCGAGTCGCTTCAACTTTCAGTCTACTTGCGTCAAATGCATGCAATATTGATTGCCTCTAACTTGTGTCACACCCATTAATCTGTAATGTTGTAGTTGAATCTCACTTTTTGTATGGAGTGTATGGTGTGACCAGGGACCCTACCGCGCAAGTGTCGTCGACTTCGCCGTCGGCTTCATTTGAGAGATGGATGATACATTGCTACTTATTTTTGGCACAAATAAAAAAACCTATCAAAGAAAAGTAGCAATGTATAACATCCATCTGTCAAATGAAGCCGACGGCGAAGTCGACGGCACTTACGCGGTAGCCCCACTGGGCTATATGCGGGATTCCGCCGGACCAATCTTGCAAACCTCTGTACTCTTAGCACGAACATCTATCGAGAAAGAAAACGCGCGTAAAGTACGCGATAGAGTAATTATCTATGGAAAATTTCATTTTGCTTTTCGGCGGTAGATGGCGCTGTACTTTCCCATACAAAATTACACTATCGACGCGTTATTTTTCTCGATAGCTGCGAGGGTACTGTTCCAAGTCTCGGATAGTTATTGCTACCATCCCTCTACATTTACGAGATCGCTGTGTTCGTCCATAAGCACATGACATTATGACGACCTCCGTGGTCGAGTGGCTTTGTATATAGGTTTCCAAGGTATTGCCATCTCTGAGGTCCCGAGTTCGATCCCCGGTTGGGTCAATTTAGAAAACGAACTTTTCTATATTGGCTCAGGTCTGGGTGTTTGTGATACCACCGTTGTCTCCGATTTCCATAACACAAGTGCTTCAGCTACTTACTTTGGAATCGGAGCAATATAGGTATGTGATGTTGTCAAATATTTATTTATTTTATTTATTTATTCGTGAGATCTAATAATAGCAGACTTAGATACCCACATAGACTAATAATAAGTGATGTCCCACGATCGAAAAAATATTCCAAAAGTTGCTTAGTCATGTGTATCAAAATCTACAATAAAATCCCAAAAAATCTGAAGATGCTAGCAAGTAATGTCTTATGGAGCAAAACTTTTATGATGTTACATCATATTTTGACATGAAAACAGATTGTATGTACTAAAAAAAATTTAAATGCTTATTGACATCGAATTGTATTTAATTGAATATTTATAGATTTACAAAATAATATTATTTATATACAAAATAATATTATTATATACTAGAAAAAAATTCGACTCGCACCAGATCATGTTCTCGGACGGGAATCGAACCCGCGACTTTCGAATATCCGGTCCAATGCTCTGACCGCTGAGCTACCGAGTCTCTAGTGGGAACGTCAAATTTCTTTTAGTATATCAACTCTTACGCTGCAAGCCAGCGCCATCTCACCGATGTACAAGGAATTACCTCGACATTCAATTGAACATCTTTCCAGATAATATTTTTAAACAATTGATTAAGATGAGAAAGCTATATAATTATTAAATTTTGAGATTTTAGCATTCGTAATGCTATTTTTTTATAATATTAAATAAAGATATTCAATTATATAAAAATAGCATTGTGAATTCTTAAATCTCAAAATTTAAATATTTATAGATTTGTTAATTTCTATTATCCATATTTGCATGATACTTTTATTAGTAGCAAAACATTTGATCTACCAACAACTGTAATAACTTTTTACCATGTTTTAATCAAAGAAACTATTGACTATAGTTATTGATAATTTCTTTTCTGAATCAGTTCCTGATACAAAAAAAAACCTGTTACTTAATTCTGCACTAAATATGGAAACTGCTCATTAAGCCATAAACACCCAGACACGATTACACCTGAACTTGAGATCGTACTAACCGCTGAACAATCTCAACTGTACAAACATATTTGATGTTAATTGGTATTGTGAATCACGCAAACTGTCCAATCAACGAGCTGTGCTAGTGCTGTAGATGTATCGATAATATAGGTAGTCGGAAAAGTTCGCGGCCGGGTAAATCTACATTGTTTTGTTATGTTTCTTTCTTCCTGCATCATTGTCGTTTACTCGAAAATCTTTAAAAATCCAATGCATCACAACGGAGTTTGCCATCATTTACGTTAGAGTACGATAATAAATTATATTAATTTGCATATTTTTAACTTATTTATTGCGATGCATTGGGTTTTTAAAGATTTTCGAGTAAACGACAATGACGCAGGAAGTAAGAAACAACGTAGATTCGCCCGGATTCTTTGTAGGTACTAAAAAAAAAAGTTACCACAGCGAGGAGCATTTTTATCATCAAAATTACCAGATCTGAAGCTGCTGACCCATTTTTTTGCTGTAGTATTCGACAAAACATCTTTTCTATTAACATTACAAATCTTTCTTTGAGCACTAGCAGCATTCATTTTTTTGGGTTTGAACTCTTATCGAAAAAAATTTGCAAATTTTTTAATAAAAAATATGAAAAAGCAAGACAATTATCAATTTTACCGCTATTACAAGAAAGTCAGCTGTCAAACAATATGTTACATTCCCGCCTTAAGTTTAGTATTGCCAGAAATATAACATGCAAAATTCATGATTCAAAAAATACCGCGAACTTTTCCGACTACCAATAATTTTTTCTGCTTTTAATAAATGTCATTATGTAGCAGAGATGAAAATGCTGAGGTGGATCTGTGGTGTGACGCGAATGGATAAAATTACAGCTTGACCATAAAGAGTTGACAAAAAAATGAGGTCGGCACTTTCTATGCAAACACGTCAAAATCACGAATAACTTGGCAACACTGACTATATTTTGTACTGACAAATTTTAGTTATATTTCATTTATGTTCTACTCTTTCTGGCCAAGCTGTAGGAATGAGTATGTGAGAAGAAGTTTGAAAGTAGCACCAGTGATAGAAAAAAACTACTAGCCAGATCACTGTAATTTTTTTATGGGACCACACACGAACTGTGTTCTTTCAAATAAAAAAAAGAATAATTGAAATCGGTTAACAACTGGTGAAGTTATGTTAAAACATACATAAAAAAAATAAAATAAATACCGTCGACTTGATAACCTCCTCCTTTTTTTGAAGTCGGTTAAAAAGTTGAGAAAGAATCGTCTGGCTTGGTATGGGCATGTTATGAGAAGGGATGAAAGGCATGTTACTGGAGTAATGGATATTGATGTTACACTTTAATCCACATTGGGCCTGCGTGGTGGGTTATAGCCCATCCTTCTTATAAGGAAGGCCTGTGCCCCAGCAGTGGGGACATCAAAAATGGTTGATAGTCAATATTATTTTATTATTTAATTCAATACATGCATATTAACCCCATTCGTTATTTACACATAATTTAAGACTGATTACCTCCGTGGTCAAGTGGTTTGTACGCCGCTCTTCAAAGTGTCGCCATCTCTGAGGTCCCGGGTTCGATGCCGGCTGGATCAATAATTTAGAAAACAAACTTTTCTATACATATATTGGCTCAGGTCTGGGTGCTTGTAGTTCCACCGTTGTCTCTGATTTCCATAACACAAGTGCATTAGCTACTTACTTTAAGATCAAAGCAATGTTTTTGATGTTGTCTAATATTTATTTATTTTATTCAAATATTTATTTAAAAAAAAATTAGCCTACTGCACAAAATAAAGAATACAACCAAACGTAAGCGAATAATACGCATAATTATGTCCACCTGCAGATTTTTTTATTAATCCTCCATGAGCTAATTTTCAGGGTTTGTTTTTAGGGTATAAGTTACTGTTAGCTTTTGACTATATCCGGCATAATTTCCGCTTTAATGGTTAGTCTTTGACTATTTCCGGTGTAACTCCCGCCTTAATGGTCAACTTTTGACTATTTCCGGTATAATACCCGCCTTTTTACGCCGCCATAGTTGCGACACGAATATCTAGCGGGCATTCCTAGTCTGATGGTCGTCGGAGGTAGTCCTCTACACAGTTGAATAAACCTATGAGTGTTAAACATATAATTATTGTGAAAACGTGATTTGTTAAAATAAAGGGAATTGTGAACGATATTGGGCTATATTCTGTTTACCCTTCTGAAATCTTTTATTACTTTAAAAATTACAGTGAAAAGATTCAACTGACAATTATTTATATTTTTTACTTCTAAGACTTTTGCGCGTACAGGTCATTAGAAATAAAACCTCTTTTTACGGATTACAGCGCGTATATTTAATTCAGGTGTTGTTTTAGAATTATTTAGTTTGTATTTTTGGTTTTTAGAATTCCCGACGTTTCGACACCTTTCCAGGGGCCGTGGTCACGGGAGGTAATTATTTGTATTAATGTTTGTATTTGTATTTGTTTAGCTAAGATTTAGCCTAATGATCGCTTTTTTGTTAGTTTTTCATTGTAAAAAATATTTAAAAGTTTAAGTTTAACATCTAGTTTGACTTTTCTTTTTGTCCGTTTAGTTCTACTAATTTCTGTTCATTAAATAGGACTAAAAGGACTTTTAGACCTAGTATATGACGACCTCCGTGGTCGAGTGGCTTTGTACACCGGTTTTCAAGGTGGCTGAGGTCCCGGGTTTGATCCCCGGTTGGGTCAATTTAGAAAAATGAACTTTTCTATATTGACTCAGGTCTGGGTGTTTGTGATACCACCGTAGTCTCTGATTTCCATAACACAAGTGCTTTAGCTACTTACTTTGGAATCGGAGCAATGTATGTGATGTTGTCAAATATTTATTTATTTATTTATTCTTTTTTATCTGTTTAGTACTAATAGTATTGTCCGTTTTTTACAGAAAATTAGTAGGACAAAACGGATATTTTTAGTCCTATTAAATTTTGTACAAAAATTAGTAGATCTAAACGGATATTTTTCTCCGTTTAGTCCTACTAGTAGAACTAAACGATAGAACTATACGAATACAATGCAGGTATGAAGGAAGGACTTAAGTAATTACTTAACCAATATTTTATTAAAGGAACTTCCCCATAAAATGTTAAGCCATATCGTCAGTTTGTCATCGATAAATCAATTATCGACTGTCGATAAAAATTTGCTTTTCCCTGCAACACTAATATTTCACTCCATTACAGCCTTATGTTTCAAGAAAAGCAGACGTACAAACAAAAATATTCTCCGTTTATCTACTTACAACAAACCATAGTGTCTTTGGTGGATAGAACACAAAAGCAAGGTAGGACTTTTCCCATCACTAATAATACACATCACATCATTATAATGCATGGGTCCCCACTGCTGGGGTACAGGCCTTTCTTATGGATGGATAAGGAAGATGGGCTATGCCATGACCTACCACGCGGGCCCAAGCCGGATTGGGGGGTGCTAACGACTGCAAAAGCAACCGGGACCAACGGCTTAACGACATCTGATGACAGTTGTTAAGCCAAGTCAGAGCCCCTACAGGCGGCTTGATAAACTCTAACACCAGAGGTGGTCACTAAACCTCATACGATAATAATAATAAATTGTTAGGGTATTTTTTTAATATTCTTTTAAGCTCATTACTGTATACTGATGAAATTCGAAATCAATACTTTTGTAAGAGTTTTTTTTCATCTTCTATTTAATAAGATATAGTTACTGGGTTATTTGTGGAACACCAACAAGGTAACAACCTCCCAGGAGTTAGATCTACAAGGTGTTACAAAAATACCCCTAATGCCGAATATGGTACATAGAGACCATCGAACTGAACAACTTTCACTATGGGACCAACTCTGAAATCGCGAAAAAAAAATCAGCTGTTTCATACATTTTGATATTTTTGATTTTAGTTTTTGTTTAACACCTTGTATATCGTTAACAAGAAGACAAAAGAAAAGAAACAAAAGAATAAGACAAAAAAAAATACTTTTCATCCAAACTCGATCAGCTGTTCAAACATTTGTATGGAAAATCGTGTATCTTTTTCTTTTTTCGGAATATTCGTAGAAAACGTCGTTATTAATGATGTTAGTGATCTACTCCTGCGAGGTTGTTGGTGTTTTACAAATAAACCTGTATATCGCACGGCCTAAACTTTGCTTTACTAGGATAACTTTAAAAGTGTAGCCGAGCTGGTGAGCAATCAAGAATTTTATATTCATATTCTATACAAGGTGTTACAAAAGTACCCCTAATGCCGAATATGGTAGATAGGGACCATCAAACTGAACAACTTTTACTATGGGACCAACTTTGAAATCGCGAAAAAAAAATCAGCTGTTTCATACAAAAAATAATTATGAAAATATCAAAATGTATGAAACAGCTGATTTTTTTTTAGCGATTTCAGAGTTGGTCCCATAGTAAAAATTGTTCAGTTTGATGGTTCCTATCTACCATATTCGGCATTAGGGGTACTTTTGTAACACCTTGTATAAAATTATTTCGAGCAACTAAAGATGGATCTTTGAAAGATCCCTTGAAAAGTCGAACTTCACTCGGATGTAGTTGGGGGCGATAGCTATATGTATAATAATTGTAAAGCAATAATAATATCCTACTAATCTGCAATTATTCCCCCCGTCTAACACTGTCACGGGGGTGACGACTGGGACGAAAATTTCCCTGATGTTTCTTCAAATTCGTGCCAGAGGGGACAACTGGAACTTTTTCGTAGCAGTTGTCACCCGTGACACCGGAGGGGGTGACAATTGCTACGAAAATGCTCCAGTTGTCCCCTCCAAGCAGGTGCCTACAATAACTGTGCTCCCAATTCAAAACCTAGGTAACTTACGTAATGGCGAAAACACTAGAATATTTTATACACGTTACAAAAAACAGAGAGCGTATGTTACGGGTTTATGTAAGTTTCTTTAATCCACCTAACTGATTTGGATGTTTTTAATCATACCGAGTGAAACTGACTAAGGTATAAATATTTTTTTAAATTTCTATGGCGAATGTATATGGGGAGGCAGGCGGCTTTGGCACCGATTTAAAACACCAATAGTCTTTTAATTGAATCTTATATATATTTTTTACTTTGCACACACTACGCACAATGTTCGTCGTTCCACACAAAAAGTAAAGTGAAACCGGAAACGGAAATCGAGATGACCATAGAAAATTGACATTGACATATTACAGATATCTTAAATTAATAAATCATTCCATCCCTCTCAACCACCTTGCATTTGTCCCTTTTACTCAATCACCTATCGTTCCGTTTCACTGCATTCATCATCAAACATACCTACATGTACACACGACGGCACCTCAGACTATACATGTTGACCTTAAGACCACCTTTATGCCCTACATAAAAAAAACTGTTTTCGCAGTTTAACTGTATAACCTGACGTGCTGTCGTGTGTACGACGCCACTTTCAAATGTGAAAAAAAAAAGATATTACAATATGTGCATAAAATAAGGCCTTGATGAGCACATTCCATAACTATATATTTGTCACTAAAATATGTGAAATAAAAATAATTACAAATATTTATTTAACTTTTGCAAGCTTTGGCGTCACCCTGTTCTTACCAGTTAATACCAGAGCTAACAAAAATTGTTTATGATGTTTACTCAACAATTTCAATACCTACTTACTTATAAAATTGAGATTTTTCGCATTCACAATGCTTTTTTTGTATATTAAGATAAATAATATATTCGAAAATATCGACTCACCCGTAGCACCTCAGACGATTTATCGATTGTCAAACATCTGCCCCCTGATTATGTAACTTTGTTGCAATCAAACTCTGACAGAAATCGCAGTTACATTGCTGCTTTAGTAGGAACCAATGTGACAACTATCTTACTTAAAGCAACAATGTAAATGAGGTTTCAATCGATTGCAATCGAGAATTGTTAGTAACAGAGTTATGTATTCAGAGGGCTGGAAAGATGTTTCTTTCGAATGTCGAGGGTATTTCCTCACATTGATGAAATTACGCTGACTTGTAGCGAAGAAGTAAAAAAGTGAGAGAAAATTTCAACGCTCCCACTAGCGACTCGGTAGCATAGTTGGTCAGTGCATTGAGCCGGAATCCCAAGGGTGCGGGTTCGAGTCCCGTCTGAGGTGAAACTACGGGTGAGTGGATTTTTTATAGTATTTTTTCTAATATATATTTTATCTTAATTTAAATACTGTTAGCTTCGAGTATGTATCTTTTAGACACAATACGAATTCGAAAGAATTTGTTTACCTACTTATTTATGGATTTCGCATGTAAAATGAAAATACATTGGAAAATCTTACCCGGAAGATTGTGTTTTTTTTTATTTAAACTTGTGTAGGTACATATTTTTATATAAATAAATACAAATATTTGACAACATCACATACATTGCTCCGATTCCAAAGTAAGTAGGTAGCTAAAGCATTGTGTTATGGAAATCAGAGATAACGGTGGTATCACAAACACCCAGACGTGAGACAATATAGAAAAGTTCATTTTCTACATTGACCCAGCCGGGGATCGAACCAGAGACATCAAGAGATGGTGACGCCTTGAAAACCGGCGTGCAAACCACTCCACTACGGCGGTCGCGTCAAATTATGTAACATTGTAAATTATGTAACTTACTATAAGTATGACTGTAAAACTGTGTAAAATTAAACTAATCATTCTATTTTTCGCTTAGCTTAGCATGCAGTGAAGCAAGCGCCTTCCACATGACGTCTAAACCATCTTAACTTGATAAGAAGTAATTATAATCAATTAACAAACATCAGATTATTATAAAAGATACTGTAACTTACTGACTTGTCATAAAGTTTATGACTGTGTTCCATTCAAGTGCTCAAGTAGATAATATTCTGTGATAAATTTAAAGTCTTTGGCGAGATAACTCGACAGAAGTAGTAAGTGAACCTATAATAACGAATTTTCTCGAATTTTCCTTGACTTGTTTAATACAGTGTTTCTATCAAATTCATACAAGACCTTAACATCAAAATAAAGGCATACGATACACGTGGGAAAAAATCGCCTCTAGAGGAAGAGATTAAAAAAAAAAGAACTTCGTTTAAGGGTAAAAACTGTGTATGTACGATTAAGAACGTAATTATAAGACTTATTTTATTATGAACACGTTTTTTAATAATATGTGCGGGCTTTGGTTCCCGCCCGCACTATACTTGCTTTCGTTGATAAATATGATGGAAGTGTGTTGTAGATGCCCTCGGCAAATTTACTATGGGTTTAATAGTATAAACACAGCTTGAGTGGTTATAGACATGGTTTACTTCACAAATGCTATGTACAGTGAATATTTACAAAGGTGAGACACATTATATAAAACAGGAATAATATTATTAAAATAATATAATGTTTTAAATTTCCATGGTTTTTGACGTTATTAGAATAAACTATATCGGGATTTACTAATAATATTCTTCTTCTTTTTTTGTTATGGCAATCTACTTTCCTCTTGGAAGTAATTTTTGCCAGTGTCAAGTATTAAATAGTTCAGTGGTAGATATTGTTTAATTTTTCATTAGAATGCGCGTGCATCGCATTCCAATGCTGCTTGGAGCATTTTACACCAAGTATATCAAGACAGCTGTTTACTCGGATAGTTCTGCCGAGGAAGCCACCACTTCAATAAAAGTCTCAGCTTCACACAACCAAGATCGCGCTTATTTCAATTATCCCACATATTGTTCAGTTGCGTAGACACTTGTACCATATAACTGCACCAATTTTAAGACACAATATCCACTATGAATCAATTTGAAAATAATTAAAATAGACACCAAACCGATCTCGACAAAATGGCGCCAAAAACTCCTACTAATAATATTAATTTACAATAGAAAACTCTCAACGATAAAATTCTGTGACAACAGCCCGAAAGACAGAAGTCAGAACTATCTTTTCTTTTCTGCTTAACCATAGAGGAGTGGTGACCTCTTTGCAGACGCCACAAATGTATTATTATAAAAATTATTCATTATTAGAAAATGCATAATTATACAATTTATGCATTATTAGAAAATGTGGTCATGGTGAAGCAAAACTCTTTAAGATAAAGCAACCAGGATCTTATGAAATCGATTTCCTTAAGCTGAAACTTAAGTATAATTTTATTATCGATAGACCTATAGTAGTGCATTTTACCTATACACCACTTTTTCCGATTGCATCCCCTAACTCGAGTTGTAGATGGGCGAATCTACGTTGTTTCTTACTTCCTGCGTCATTGTCGTTACTCGAAAATCTTTAAAAATAAAATGGATCGCAATAAATAAATTAAAAATATGCAAATTAATACAATTTATTATCGTACTCTAACGTAAATGATGGCATATTTCCTTGTGATGCATTGGATTTTTAAAGATTTTCGAGTAACGCCAATGACGCATGAAGTAAGAAACATAAGAAATAACGTAGGTTCACCCTGATGATCTATGTTCACGAGTTTTAGTATAAAATCAACTATATTTCAAATAGATTCTTACTGGAATTGTTTTTATTGGCTTGTTTATGGATGAAACACAAAACTAGTGTGTGGATGCGGATCAGTGCAGACGCGTGCTAAAATATTGTTTTTGCATATTGCGTAACGCGGCCGAGTGCCGCTGTTCGCTAGAACCATGAGTGACAAACTTGTGGCAAACGAACTCCTGGCGTTCCTGCAACAAAAATTGGACGTCCTGGATGAAGTGAGCGCTCTGCAAATATGCAAGTCCAACTTCAGCGAGGACGATGTGGCCGCGGCAAAGAAACTGCTGTACGAGACTCTCAGCAAGAGCGACCAGATGGTGTGCCGGAGACGTGACGGGACACAGAAGAGCCTGCAGGTGATCATCACCCTGTTTAAAGAAACCGACCCCGATGACGTGCCCACGTTCGTGGCGAGAGACCTCAACAAGCTGCCTCCCGTCACCTTCGATCGCGTCGATGTGACCTGCCTCCTGAAGGACATCGTGACCATTAAGGCGAGTTTGGCGGAAATGATGCTAAAGTTCCAAGCATCCGAAAATACGGTGAGCGAATTGCGTAAAGAATTTGATGATTTACGTGAATCACTCGCCGTAAGTAGGTCACTGACTGCGGGCTCAAATGTCAACATGCGACGTGGGGCCTGCCTCGATGTATCGTCGTCGAGTTGCAAGTCAGCAGTTTCGACTCCGTCTCCGCCACGGCCCGACCGAGCCCGAGCGCCGCCGCCGCCGCCACCGTTGTCGGTCGCGAGCGCCGACCCCGCGAGCTGCGCGTCCCCCGCCCGCGCCCCACCGCGGCCGCCCTCTACCCCGGCGCCGGCGCCGCGCGCGCCTGAGACACGTGCGCCCGCCAGCCGTCAGCGCGACTTTGCTGCTGTTGCCGCCACTAACTCGAGTTCGCGGACGCAGCAGCCAACTCTCGTCGATAGAAAAGCCACTTCACAGAATGTCGTCGCACCGGGCCGAGATGAAGACGGTTTCATCGAGGTTTGAAACAAAAAGCGACGTCATCAGCGAGTGAGCAAGAACCATCATGGCACCGCACCGACAGGGCCCGACTTCCTGCTGCGAGCTGCCATACCGACCACGGCCGTGTACCTGTCCCGCCTGCACCACATCACCACCGTGCAGGACGTGGTAGAGTACATCAAGAAGAAAGCTAACTTTTGTTTGAGAGTTCAGCCTTTGGAGTCGCGCCATAATATCAATTTTAAGGCGTTTGTGGAGCGCATCCCGACAGCGAGGCTGGACCTCTTCATGAAGGAGGACTTCTGGCCGCAGGGTGTGGTGTACAGGCGCTTCAGAGGGACGCTGCCTTGTGCCACCGATCCGACGCAGAAAGTGTCGAACTGATTTTTTACTAACATAATTTTTAAGGTATTTACTAACAATATTGTTGTATAAATTATATATGCTTAGTTTTAATGTATATATCTTGTCTCTGATTTTCATAACACAAGTGCATTAGCTACTTACTTTGGAATCGGAGCAATGTATGTATATTATTATTATTAAATAAGTTATTATTATTATTAAATAAATTATTATTATTATTAAATAAATTATTATTATTATTATTAAAAAAATAACATAATAATAAGTCACTAGGGTGACCACCTGTAGATTAAGAACAAAGTAAAAAGATATATGACTCACTTAAAATCATATTTCCTCTAGAGGCGAATTTCCCACCGCATGGTCTTTGTAGGGGGTTTAGTGGCTAGGGTTCTAACCATAGAGAAAGGTAAAAAACATAGAGTAAGGCCAACGGCGGCACCCGTTCACGAGCATGATGAATGATAAATAACTGTTTTATTAGAAATAAAACACTTTTTACGGATTACAGCGCGTATATTATTAATTCAGGTGTTGTTTTAGAATCATTTACTTTGTATTTATTGGTTTTAAGAATTCCCGACGTTTCGACACCAAGCAAAAAGGCTGCCTTAAAAAAAAAACCTGAATTAATAATATACGCGCTGTAATCCGTAAAAAGTGTTTTATTTCTAATGAACTGTACGCGCGAAAGTCTTAGAAGTGTAACTGTTTTATTTTATTTTCAGATAGAACATTGTCGTCTTGAAGTTCAGGTACCCGTAAACCACGTCGGAAAAAGTGTTTTTTAGGGGAAGAAGCCAGTTCCAGAATGGAATCACATGAGAAGAACGCCAAGGTCATCGGGGAAACTTTTGACCTTGGGAATAAAATGTCATTTGAATTGAAAGGTGAGAATTTTTACAAAAAAATCTTCTATCTATTGGATCGACTCGTTTTCCATCAGTCTGATTATCGTGACCCCTTCAAATGAAATGAAAAGACTCACGCAGAAATACTTTTATTTAATCGGCCCCCTATGTAACTCTCTTTTTAACAACTTTTGATTGAGACTGACAGAAATCGCAGTTACATTGCTGCTTTAGTAAAAATAAATGTGACAACTATGTTACTTAAAGCAGCAATGTAACTGCGATTTCTGTCAGTTCCTTCATTGCAACAGTTACATAATCAGGAGCGGGATCGGACAAAGTGGACGATTTCGTCCACTTTGTCTTATGTCTTCCACAACCACTAATGTTTTTTTTTTATATAGTGATAAAGGGTTTATTGCATGAAACATAGTTATTTGAATATGACTAAAGATTTACACACACATTTCGCCAGACACCCGACATGCAAATACTAAATAATTCTTAAAATATTATTATTATACCTACCTATTACTGTAAAAAATTGTCTCTCTTAGATATTTTTTTCTAGACGAGTATAACTTATTTTATTTTATTGTCCATAAACTGATATCCATTAGGTACGTAACGAAAAAGAATTGGTTAGGAAAAAAAAACCGTCGAATTGATAACCTCCTCCTTTTTTGAAGTCGGTTAAAATATGGTTCAAACTGTAAACAGCAAAAAAATTTGACTGAGTTGCCACCTAAGCCAAAAAAATTACAGAACCCTTTACGCATGAAACAGACTTGTAGCTGCCCGTACCATGTTTTTGTCATGTGCAATATTTTTTTTTTTTTTTTTTTCAGAAAACGGCCAACAAGTCGAACGTCGTCTCAAGAACCTGGACGACCTCTTCCCATACATCGGCCAATTCGGCTGGTATCAACGTATCCTGTTTCTCCTGATGATACCCTACTCCTTCTTCTTTGCCTTCGTGTACTTCGCGCAGATTTTCATGACTTTGGTGCCTGCTGAGCACTGGTGTTATGTGCCAGAGCTGGCTAACTTGACTGTTGAAGAAAGGTGGGCATCTTTCAGGGTCGATCAATGGCCAAACATCATTCTCTTCTTCTCAGTACCATGGTCTAAAGAAATCTAATTGTGGTTATTCTCCGAAGAGCGCATGCGATGCCGACGCGTCGTGGTCGTGGCTAGTGCGGCAACCACTGCGCGCTGTCTCGATGTCACCGTGCATTGCAGCGCATGTCCCTCAATGCGAAATAACGTTGAAGGAACCACCGCAGATAGCGCGGGCAGTGTACATATCCCGTTATCTTTCTTTATGTTGTAAAAGGTTGTTGAAAGGATGTGGAGGAAGGTGGCCACTGAAGGTCAAAGGGCAGATCTTCCTCCGGGCTGGGTGGTATTTAGCCCGGGGACCGCGGTCCAACAGATAATGGTTGGAAGTTGTATATAAGCTGAGTCACTGAGAGAACTCCGTCAGCGAGATGTAGCTTTTTCCATACTGCGAGGTGCTATTCCATACTTAATGTTTGACACTAGCGCCATCTAGTAACTCGGTGCAGAACCTTGTTGTTGTGCCGTGTGTCGTGGTATGTGCGGCGTAGGTAGATGCCGCTACAATGTTACAATGTACTCTATGCCATTATCCCCGAACAAACGTGTAGATGGAACATCGCAGGGGGGTTCAGCGGTTATGCCTTCGTACGGATCCGATGAGCCTTGACCGAGACTTTTGCATTCAGAGACTATAACATAGAATATGAATGTAAGATTCTTGGCTTTGACGTACGGAGAAGAGTCCTGCCCTCTGATTATGTAACTGTTGCAATCAAGATACTGACAGAAATCGCAGTTACATTGCTCCCGCGTACCCCCTCAGATAGCTGACAGTGACCACTATTAGTTTCTTCATACTATGACAGTACTGGCACCTAGGCCCAAGACAAGAATATTATTTAGTATTTCTACATTCACCCGGCTGGAAGTTGAATTGAACCCGAAATTCTATTAATAATTATTAAATTTCATATTATTGTTTGTTTAGACGACATCTTTCCATACCCCTGATGACAAATGGCTACGATAAATGCAGTGTTTATGATGTCGACTGGATCCAAGTTCTACAAGATGGCGTCCATCAGCCCGACACAAAATGGCCGACCAAGAAATGCGAGAGCAAATGGGAGTTCAATTTCACTGATGTGCCTTATGAAACTATTGCTTCAGAAGTAAGTAAAATATGGGTTTCCTTCTTGAGAGCAAGTGGCACAAAGAGACGTAATTGACTACATAATTCTCAAACACTCTTTGCCGATACTTCATAATTATAACGAACATTTAAAATATAGTACGATCGATGGTATGTACAAATATTAAAAGCTCAGCAAAATCAACATCAAAACATCTTTATTCAAATAAACTTAAAGATTAAGCATTTTTGAATTTCACTAGACTTATCCCTTGTCTAATCTAATCTCTTTTTAACCGACCTCATAAAAAGGAGGAGGTTCTATAGTATGTTCGTCTGTTTATATGTTCTTTTTTATGTATGTGTTCCAATTACTCGAAAACGGCGGGACCGATTGAAATGATTCAAACGTTACTTCATCAGAGGACGTACTGGCTATCGCATCAAACTTCGAAAAGTCTGCCGGGCTTCAAATTAGAACAGATAAATCGAGCAACAATCGGGCCAAGGCAAACCCCAATTCATGATTTCAGACCCACCGAAGTTCGAAAAGTTAGCCGGTAGCGCCCCAGGTTTGATCCCAAGTTGATCCCATTTTTTGAAAATTTGAAATCGGTTCAGTAGTTTTCGAGTAATCCTAAAAAAACTGTATTTTTTTAGGTAACCATTGCACGAGTTTTTACGGATCTTCAGACTTAACTTCTTTTTTCCTAACAGCTCGGCTGGGTATGCGACAGAGACAACTACCCTGCGACTGCGCAATCTATCTTCTTCTGCGGCGCTATCATTGGAGGACTTGTCTTCGGATGGATGGCCGACAAATATGGCAGAGTTCCGGCTTTAGTTGGTAAAGATAGTTCATCTTATTAAGGTCAGTAGGGTTATTCACGATTGTCGAACATCTACTCGAAAGATAGATTCGAAAACGGCTATTCACAAATACATTCAACTGGCATCCGATTCACTTTCCGACGGGAAAGCGCAATGCATTTACAAAGTGTGGTAGCATAAGGTAGAAAATAAGATTTATATCGGAAGACTTTCCGATCCGATTCGGAAAGTTGATTTCCGATAATCGTGAATAACTGCAAGACGTATCGTAGGCCTCTCTCTCCCATGGAAGAAACTTGCATGTTTTTTTATTATCTACATCTATTTAGTACAACGTTTAAGTACATACTTCTTTCGCCTTCAGACTTATTGGATATTAAGTGACAAGCTCACTTCACCCGGAATCCTCAACCACTAAGGAACTGGGCTAACTACCTCTAACTGTTATCAACAATTTATTGTTGTTATGGCCTCAGACTTAGGTGAAATGGTGAGAGCTAGCCATGAAGACTTGAAACAACCCCATACCAACCAAACCACGTACTAATGTACCCTGGGAATAGAACCACCGTTGCGACTTACGCGAGTGAGCGAATCACTAGACCACGGTCCACAATGGCGATTCAAGGACTACATAGGCATTTCCACCTGACCACATAGGTGTATCACGATGGCCGTACTAGTCTCCCCGTGCGTAAGCCCTAACAATTTGACCATTTAATTAAGATCTGTACATTGGTTTATTTCAGGCACCAACATGGCAGGTTTCCTGGCTGGTGTTGGCACAGCATTCGCCAACAGCTTTTGGTCTTTCTGTCTGTGTAGATTCTTCGTTGGCCTCGCTTATGACAACTGCTTTGTCATCATGTACATATTAGGTAAATATTATTATTATCAGCTATTTTAATGCTTATTATTATGTTATTGCAACATCCTTTTTTAATTTCTCTTTATGCAGTGATTCTTCAGTAGGTAGATAGTACACTTAAATTATCAGAAATTGAAAATTCAAACACCGATCTTTTCTCCCTTAGGGCCACGTGGTCATCTTCCTAAAGTCGACTTCTTCCCATAGTCGTCACTTTTCTAAGTGGTCAATTTCCTAAGTGGTCTCTTTCCTGTTTCTGAAGACCAGGCTTTAAAATTCAATTATAAAGACATCATTTAAACTTAGAACATAGTCCATGGGTCTGACATGTTTAAAAAATCACCCTTTAATCTGATTTTTTATTCTATCCTCAGTGTTGGAATACGTCGGACCAAAATGGCGGACATTCGTCGCCAACATGTCTATAGCTGTCTACTTCACGTTCGCCGCCTGCCTCCTACCCTGGATTGCTTTAGGGGTGGCAAACTGGAAGTACTATACCCTCATCACTAGCATACCACTAGCATTGGCCATTTTGACGCCTTGGGTGGTACCGGAAAGCGCTAGGTAAGAAAATCCTACTAATAATATAAATGCTAAAATTTGTGTGTGTTTGTTACCTCTTCACACCTAAACGGCTGGATGAATTTGGCTGAAATTAGGTACACAGATAGTTTATAACCTGGATTAAAATGTAAAATACTTTTTACTTAGTGGTTAAAGGTTCCCTAGAGTCCACGCGGAACGGAGGAGCGGGTGGATGCTAGTAAAATATAAAACAAGAGTGGGAAACACAGATTAAAGGTTCCCTGGTCTACCAGGATAAATAGTATCCTATGCTATAATTATAAAACTATCTGTGGCAAAAAATCTGTGAGACAGAAGGTCCGCTCTTAGTTTAAAAACACTACCGTCATTTATTTTGTTGCGCTAAGAACTTCATAGGGTTGCGCTAAATAATCATAGGACTCTAGGTTGAGCTGAGTTTGCCTGTACCAATATCGCACAAAAAATCGCGAGTTGTTCCGATCCCAAATGACTTTATTGTATATCTGTGCCTACTACGCGTTCACTTCGTGATTGCCGTCGACGACCGTTATGACGTCAACAACGGTACTGTAGACAAAAAAGTAATCATGTTTTTCAACGGTTTTCATTTTTTTCTTGTTTAAAGAGTGTCATTAATTTATATAACAGGTTAGGTACGCCATTATGTAGGAACTTTACTCTTTTAATCATTATAACAACACAAATAAGGAACGTAATGATTAAATCAACAGAAACAAAAATTAAGCTTTGCGTTGCTAGCCGTACTAGAAAGGCGACGCAGGGGGTGCGGTATGACGAAGCGGGCCGGGAGGTAGCGGCAATGATGAGGTGAACGCGTAGTATACTTGAAATGAAACCCATGTCACAATCTTTTGGGCAAATCTTGGCTGTCGCAATTTCACTTCATAGTTCAGATACTAGGTAATGCAAATTAGTTATAGTAGCATAACTTAACACTCTTTTCAGATGGCTTATCTCGCAGGGCCGCATCGAAGAAGCTATGAAGATATTGGCTAAGTTTGAGAGGGTTAATGGGAAGAAAATACCAACTGCTATTGCAAAGGAGTTTAAGGTAAAACACATTATAACCAAACCGGACGTTCGTTCTGCTTTGTGTCATTACTCCCTGAATGAAGGACCAAATAAGGGAGTCTCACTCCGCGCTTAAACTTTTATATTAGCCTATTGCTCGCGGCTGACTCGGTCGAGCCAGCGCACGAGGGGTGTCATGTGTTGGTTGAGACAAAGCTACGCGACAGAAAGAGAAGCGCTTCGGAGGCGTTTATAATAATAGGCACGTAACGGCTGCAAATGCAGCCGATACCAAAGGCTTAACATGACTTCCAAAGCACGGAGGAGCTCAAGATAACAAATTTTTGGTCACCCATCCCTTGTGAAAGTTGCTTAACCTTCGCAATCGCAGAGCCAGGCGCTAAACCACTGCGCCTACGAGCTCCTCAATTATTGTCGTGTGTTACACATAACTCCAATTTTCAGGACACAGCAATCGCAATAGCCAAAGAAGATGAAGAGACCAAGAACTACTCAATAGCGGACCTCTTCAAGACCCCCCGGATAAGGAGGCACAGCATCCTCCTCCTCTTCATCTGGACCTCCATAGCCATGGTGTTTGATGGCCATGTCAGGAATGTGGGGTCTTTGGGATTGGACATGTTCGTGACATTTACTATTGCGACGGCTACGGAATTCCCGGCTGATATTCTGTTGATTCTGCTATTGGATAGGTAAGATTATTATTTTAATCATAAACTTCAGCAGTGAATAAGATATTAAAGCCCAGAGCCCTATAACGTGACAATTTGTCCATTGTCATGACAATTTGGTTTACATTGCGGTGAAGCTTTGAGTAGTTTTTTTCTATTTTTAAATTGGTTGACGCAATGGATATAAAGTTGTAACGACAGGCGACAATTTGTCATGACAATTTGGTAAAAATCGGTAAGATCTAAATTCGTTTGTTCTTGCATCATTGACATATTGTGTATCATTCTGGTGAAAATTTAATAACCGACACTTTTCACGAGTTAATTTTTTTAATTTTTTTTTGTATAAATTAATTTTTTTTCAGACTCGGCCGACGTTGGCTCGCTTTCGGATCAATGGCCTTGAGTGGCATTTTCAGCTTTTTGGCAACCACTGTTCCAAACGGTAAGTTCAAGAGTCCGGTGAACTGAGAGCTTCCCATACAAACGTAATACCAAAATGATTTGCAATTTGAGCATTAATTAACTTACCTAGTGATGTTATTCGAATTAAGACAGTATTTGTCTAGGTTTCTATTAAATAAAAAAACCAAAATACTAACTCCGACTCGATTCCCGTCTGAGAACATGATCTGGTGCGGGTCGTATTTTTTCTAGTATATTATTTAGTATTAAACATTTCAAGTTACAAACTTTCGGAGTAGCATCTTTACAAAAGTACTACCCTTCGCAGTAAAAATTTTCTCTAGTTACAAACTTTCGAAGTAATTCAACCTTTTATTAAAGTTACAAACTTTCGCAGTAATATCCATTAAAATCAAAAACTTTCGAAGAAACCTCCCTAGAAGTTGCAAACATTCGTAATAACATCCTACTTTCGCAGTAATATCCATTAAAATCACAAACTTTCGAAGTAACCTCCACTAAAAGTTCCTTCCTAAAATCCTTTTACTCCTCCAGGTTTACCATCAGCCTCCCTGGCTATAGTCGGCCGGTTCGCAGTCAACATTTCCTTCAACATCGGAATGCAATACGCTGCAGAGATCTTGCCGACTGTGGTGAGGGCTCAAGGACTAGCTCTAATACACATTACTGGATATGTGGCTACTATACTGGTGCCTTATATCGTGTATTTGGTAAGACACTATCATTATGATTGTTTCTAAATATTAAATAATGCAATACACTTATTTAATAAAAGATAATGGAGGTTGTAGCAGCGCGATCATACCACTACATAAGCAAATCGACGAATGACGAAGAAATACAAAATACAAAATCCAACATCGAACAGGTGAACCCCAATGTTAAGGCAGGTTCTCCTCGCCATGTATTCAGCGAAAAGGGAAGTACTTCCGCCGAGCTAGGTGTCTTTGCTCTGGGACCGCGGTCCGACTGTAAGATGTTGGAATCTGTATTTATGCGAAGTGCTTAAAAAACTTCGATATCGTGAGTCAGGTCTTCATACATTTTTGCCTCGATGTAAGCTTGACGTAGTGCGACATCACGTCTGCGTTATGTTTACATATTGTACTTTTCGCTGATCCTGCATTTCTTCGTCATTCGTCGATTTGCTTATGTAGCGGTATGATCGCGCCGCTACAGAGGTCACTCAGACAGACAAACAGAATCACTTTCAAATTACAATATGTATTTTGAAAGTTTATGTATCCATAGCTTTTTTCCAGGCAACAATAGCACCAGAAATACCGCTGTTAATCCTGGGCGCGCTCGGCATTATCGGAGGCTGTCTATGCCTCTTCCTTCCTGAGTCTATGGGCAAGGCGATGCCACAGACTATACAAGAAGGAGAGGACTTCGGGAGGGGGCAGAGCTTTTGGGATATGCCGTGCTGTCCTAGGTAAGGTTAAAATCTGAAAAAAAAACAGTCTGACGAATTGAGAAACCGAACAAAATACATGTGTGATATTGTCAGATGTTCAAAAAATTCTTTGCTTTTTTACAGGAGGAATAATTCAGACGCTGAATACTAAAGTAAAAACCGGCCAATTGCGAGTCTAGAGTCGCGCACGAAGGGTTTCGTAAAAATCACGTTTGTTGTATGGGAGTACAACAAACTATTTATTTTATTCTGTTTTTTAAATATTTATTTTATTCTGTTTTTTAGTATTTGTTGTTATAGCGGCAACAGAAATACATCATCTGTGAAAATTTCATCTTTCTAACTATCACGGTTCATGAGATACAGCCTGACAGACGGACAGCGGAGTCTTAGTAATAGGGTTCCCGTTTTTCCCTTTGGGTACGGAACCCTAAAAATTATCAATCTCAAAATGAAAAGAATAATTAAAATATAGATAAATGTACCTAAACAAATTTAAATCAATGAAATAAATAATTTCACATCGTGTTTGTTGTTTTTTTATTTAATCAAAAGACGAAGTAACATTTTACAAAGATACCTACTAACCTTCGGAGTAGGTCTTCTACAACCTTTTCTAGTTACAAACTTTCGGAGTAAAATACATACTTTTAAAGTTACAAACTATCGTTGTAACCCTTCGGAATAACATTCATCAACTGAAAAGCTTCTAGCTAAAATCTTATCATTGTAAAAAGAGAAATATATGTAGCTTACTCCCGCAAAAAATATATGCAGGATGCAAAAAAAAATGCACATGCACACCACAAACATATCAGTGCACAATACCTGCATTTAGCATGACAGCGACACACCTTGCACCTTCACCAATTAGACTACTCTACACGTGTTTCGCCCCAACCCGGAGCATCCTCAGGAGTTAGATCGTGCGTGAACCAACACCGAAACAATCGTTTGGTCCAAGTAATGCCTGAATCAAACAAATACTAAAATATTATGTCCGTTTGGATTGAGAAGCCACTCCAGCTTTTGAGGACAGCTATAACACTTTATTTAGAAGCCATGCAGATAATTTTGTAGGTCAAATTCTGGAATTTGTAGTAAAATACGTCAAAAGTGAAAAAATCAATACTGCAACGGTGACTTCCCAATCTAAACATCTACCACCTAGAACTCGTAATGTATTGAATGTGAACATTATGTATCATTTTGTATCTATTACGTAAAACTTATAACTTTAAAGAAGTTGCGAGTTTCATAGACTTTTTGTCAATTCTAACAACTTTTTTGACTGACAAATGTTAGTATTGTATAACTTTTTTGAACTTAAGATGGCCTTAACTTCAAGAATCGTTTGAGTACCTATTTGGCCAAGTTCGTTCGGCTTATTTAAGTTATAAACCAGACACTGTCATTGAATTTCAATACACTGTAAATCTATGGCTTATTTTTTGATGGCGGGCAATAAAATAAAATAAATAAATATTTGACAACGTCACATATATTACTCCGGTTCCAAAGTAAGTAGCTAAAGCACTTGTGTTATGGAAATCAGAGACAACGGTGGTATCACAAACACCCAGACCTGAGCCAATATAGAAAAGTTCGTTGTCTAAATTGACCCAACCGGGGATCGAACCGGAACCTCAGAGATGGCGACACCTTGAAAACCGGTGTACAAACCACTCGACCACGGAGATTGCTTGGCAGCTGACCCTCAGTCATGAACAAGTCGTGATTTCTTGACAGACTTAATAATATTTCGAGAACCCTTGATGTCAAATTTAATCAGTTAAATTACTTTTTGTCTCCGCATAAAAAATATTCTTCACACTAACACGGAGAAAACAGCAAATTCATATCATTTGTTTATTTAAGTACAAAAGGAGGTCAGTAACTGCACGGTGTTATCAGTCAAAACAATGGAGAAAGTAGTTAAAATCGCCGGTTAAAACGAAATTAACGACGCCAATCGAAAACTGTGAATCATCGACATTTAAACCGTAAACATTGGTTAGTGATGTTCGATGAAATCAATAGTTTTGGTGTCGATAAACTGACTAAGGTAAGACTGGATCAAACCGAGTGCAGCACAGCGAGCGCTGCGTTGCGTAGCGTGACGGCAAACGACGTTGTAATGTGTACAACATGTTACAAAAATACCCCTAATGCCGAATATGGTATCAAACTGCCAACTTTTACTATGGGGCCAACTCTGAAATCGCGAAAAAAATATCAGCTTTTTTTTTACATCACAAAGTAAGTAGCTAAAGCACTTGTGTTATGGAAATCGGAGACAACGGTGGTATCACAAACACCCAGACCTGAGCCAATATAGAAAAGTTCGTTTTCTAAATTGACCCAACCGGGGATGGAACCCGGGACCTCAGAGATGGCGACGCCTTGAATACCGGTGTACAAAGCCACTCGACCGCGGAGGTCGTCATATAGCTGTTTCATACGTGTTGATATTTTTGATTTTAATTTTTGTATGAAACAGCTGATTTTTTTCGTGATTTCAGAGTTGGTACCATAGTAAAAGTTGTTCAGTCTGATAGTCTCTATATACCATATTCGGCATTAGGGGTATTTTTGTAACATGTTGTATATGCATGCTATGGTATAATGTATGTCACACTGATCGCGCGTCTGATGCGCAGCGGCCGTGTGACATATACTGTCATATATGTCAAACGCAACGCATGCGCTTTTGGTGTGACCCAGGCTTAAACATCTTAGTACCTTGATTTGATTGAATCAGTACCTTTACAAGACAAACAGTTGAACTACGAAAACAGCTTTTATTACGTAGGGCATAAAGACTGTCTTAATGTAAACATAGTCTGATGTGCCGTCGTCTGTACAATAAAGTTCTCAATCAAAGTGAAAGTTAAAAATATCTTTATTCAAATAAATTTAGTAATTAAACGCTTTTGAATCGTCTATATTTTCCTACCACCCGTTCCAGATCTTTTTTGGTAACATATTTTTTTGGAGAAAATTTTGGTAAACTTTACCGATACTTATCAGCAACGCATCTCACTTCACTAAAGCAGCCGTTTGCTTACAAACAAACCAAGAACATAATCAGTTAACAATTCAAATACATCCTAAATTCTTTCCACCACGCATTCTCAAAGTTCATTCAAGCAAGCAATGCTTAAGCTATAGTGATGTTCCTTAAAGTTTTATTTTTCATATTAGTGATACACAGATCATCTGCATCATATATTTTAGAATCAGATGACTACCAAAAGTCGAAATCAGAATCCAATACAATCGTAAGCAAAGGGATATGGATTAACAGCAATTTGAAAGAGGATCGACACCCAAAGAGCACTGGCGATTTTATATTCAGACCGAATTCTTTAGATGTTGACAACATATTACAGAATAATTTCGATGCATTTGGTGACATTTTTATGCAGGACAATCCGGCTCTGTCGAGCTATGTCGGGAGAAATAAAAGAGCCAGTGATTGTAAGTATTTTTATGTTATAATTACTATAGGTATCCTACTAAGTCCTACCCTTTTGTTTTATTTTGTTATTCCCGCGAAAATGCATTTAGGCATCCCCAGTGCAGGGGCTCTATCGGCTAAAAAGATTGAAGTTAAAGTTAACTGTGTTTTGACAATGTATATGGTACATTGCTACTTCGTTTTGGCACAAATAAAAACTTACCAAAGAAAAGTAGCAATGTATCACATCTGTCAAAACACAGTTAACATTAACGTCAATGCTTTTAGCCGGTACCGCCGCAGGTGAGCAGGGGGTTGGTATGTGGGACTCGCCAGGAGGGGCCGCAGCACTGCCAGCTATTGGCGACCTCCTTGGTCGAGTGGCTTTGTACACCGGTTTTCAAGGTGTCGCCATCTCTGAGGTCCCGGGTTCGATCCCCGGTTGAGTCAATTTAGAAAACGAACTTTTCTATATTGGCTCAGGTCTGGGTGTTTGTGATACCACCGTTGTCTCCGATTTCCATAACACAAGTGCTTTAGCTACTTACTTTGGAATCGGAGCAATGTATGTGATGTTATTATTTTTTTTTTAATTTTGAGATTTAAGCATTCACAATGCTATTTTATATAATACCAAATAATATACTAGAAAAAATACGACTCGCACCAGATCATGTTCTCGGACGGGAATCGAACCCGCGACCTTTGGATATCCGGCCCAATGCTCTGACCGCTGAGCTACCGAGCTACCATGAACCGAACATGATCTGGTGCGAGTCGTATTTTTTCTAGTATATTATTTGGTATTGTATGTGATGTTGTCAAATATTTATTTATTTATTGCTGACAGCGCTAGCGGTCGCCCTCCACGACCCCCTCCCGTGATCTCAGCCTCTAGTGACTCGGTGGGATCCCGGGAGGGGGAATACCCACTAAAAACTCCAGCACTTGCCCGCTCACCGCCGGTTGGCAACTGGGTTCAATGTTGTCACTCACCCCTTAGTATTTATATTATAAATATGAAAGTCTTGGTGTTTGTTACTCAATCACGCAAAAACGGCTGAACGGATTTGAACTAAAGGCACACAAATAGTTTATAAACTAGATTAAAACATAAAATACTGTTATACAATTCTAAATAATATACTAGAAAAAATAGGACTCGCACCAGATCATGTTCTCGGACGGGAATCGAGTCACTGACTCGGTAGCTCAGCGGTCAGAGCATTGGACCGGATATCCAAAGGTCGCGGGTTCGATTCCCGTCCGAGAACATGATCTGGTGCGAGTCCTATTTTTTCTAGTATATTATTTAGAATTGTATAAAAATAGCATTGTGAATGCTTAAATCTCAAAATTTCAAATAGATAAAATACTGTTTATAGCGGTCTGAAACTGAGCGAACTGATGAGTTGAGGCAGTTACTTGGTGAAAATGAGTGAGAGACGATGTGGGTTGAAATCATAGACTTATTTATACTAACGTTGAAGTGCTGTTTAGTTAATTAAAAATATTGGCAAAAACACAAATTGACATTCAGTCAGTATGAAAAAGAACAGAATTCAAAAATTATAAATTGAAAGTAAAAAACCATAAACTAGTAAAAAAGAGGCAACACCGGTCAAAGGATCCCTAGTGATTTTCCAAATGTCCAGTCCAAGCAAACAGTTGCCATAGCCATTCAGAAAATCCCGCGTGGACATTCAGAAAATCAGTAGGGAACATTTGACGGGGATAAAAAAAGACTCCTATGTATGAATCCAGGCTATAGACTATCTGTGTGCCAAACTTCATCCAAATCCGTTCAGCCGTTTTTGCGTATTGAGTTACAAACATCTAAACTTTCATATTCATAATATTAGTAGGAAGTTGCATTCAGGTGTTATTTAATAACATACCATGACCTTTTTATACGGATGAGAAAAAAAAGGTGGATTTAATAACATAAGTACCATGACATTTCTTACAGATGAAAAAAAAAAAGTTTACAGAGATAGTGTAAAATGCAATGGAGACAAAAATTGTATCCTAAAAAACCAAGACGACAAATCATTTAAATCAAAAATGATGACGAAATTAAAGCCAGCTTCCGTCTTCAACGATTATCCTTACGAAGTAGCTATCATGCTAGGAGACAACACAATTGACACTCCTAATATCATAAGAAAGGTTAAAGATAGTAGTGATGTTATACAACTTGTCATGCCTATAAGCGAAAATAAAGAACAGTCTCAAATAAAAATTGACCCATTACTAAACATAGAATCAAAAATTAGCAACGTTATCAAATATAATAACACAGAGAGTGCTAGTATTACGCCAAAAAGAAGCATGAAAAACGATTATGAAAGCGAAGTTATAAAAAAGATCGAATACACAGAAGAAATTGATAAAATAACTGACAATAATAATAGCAATAAACTTGATAAAAACATTTTTGATAAACAAGAAAGAATTTGGTATCATAATGATTCACCTGTTAAAACGAGGCAAAATATAAATAGGTATAATGTTGAACCGCAAAGAAATAAACCAATAAATGAAAGAGGACTTGTTAAAGTCATCTCTATGTTAACGAAAACTTTTAAAAAGATTATGAAGCAACACAGCGATATTAGAAAAATACATACAAAACTGAATAAACTAAATATTGAAGTAACTAAAAATATCCAAAATATCACCAAAAAATTCGCAGATATAGAACAAAAGTACTCTCACATAGTTGAAATGTCAAATAAAATGAAGCAATTTGAATCTAAAATGGAATCAAAAGAGGAATATTTCAAAAATAAAGATAAAGAGATAGCTAATCACTTGGAAGAGTTTGAAAATCAGCAGAAGAAATTTTTAACACAACAACAACAGTTTTACAATATACAGAAACTAATGCTAGCTCAAAATGAGAAGATAAATATGAAACAGAATTTGATAGCAAAAACTCAAAGTGACATATCTCATAGGCAATACAATTTCGCTCGTATACTGATAAAAGCTAAGAAAATCTATATTGACAATAAGTATTTCAATCCTAATAAACCAGTACCGAAACCTTCTAAACCACTAACTAGTACGGTGACCTCTACTGAAGCAGCTAACAACATTAACTTTACAACCACCCAAGAACCAATCACAGATTCAATAAAAATAAACCTTTTTTCAATACCAGCTTTAAACAAATTAGTCAACCAAGATACCCAAATTCTTAAAGATAAAGATGCACAAACGGTCGACGATTTAGTGTACAAATACTACTTTAACAACACTTTTATAGATAATGTAATGAAAAGTAGAATTCTTGCCAATTTCATAAGTAATAGAGAAAACACAGAAATAGCAAGAAATGCAAAGATAAAGAGAGATGAAGATATCATTGAAAATACTATTCTTTTACCTGTTCGAAAGATAGAAGATACGTTGAACAGAGAGAAGAGATGGATTCGTCACGCCCAATCTAAAGCAAAATTGAAACGAACATCACGAGGCAAAAAGTATGTTGAAGGCGAAGATTTTAAAGACGAAAAGCCCATTCGACAGAGGAACCATAAAATGACAAATAGAGAAGCAAACAAATTATTCTCAGTTAAGGCTGCCAACGATCCTTTTCTGATTATGGCTAAAAGTTTTTGCAATGAAATAGGACAAAATACAAACGATCAAATGCTGCATTGGTGTATGGAAAAGGCGTTGAGGCGATTGCAAACTTTAGGTGATTAATTAATTTTAATAATAAAAAATACCAGTTAAGTTTTATCCAGAAATTTCAAATCAATGCTGCTAGATAAACTACTAACAAAAGAATAACAGTTTTGTCGTATCCCTCAAATTAAAGTACGTTAGGTAAGCTCGGACTGTTTCTCGATTATTGAAGAGGTTTTTTCAAAATGATTTTTTCCTCATTTCCCATAAAATATTATCTGTAATTGATCTTTCGTTGTTAAGGAAAAGTACTGTCAATCAGTATTTTTTTACTTTCTTTTACACAAGCGGTTGCGAACTTATACCTTTGTGAAGATTAGGTTTGATTTCCAAAAACCAGTTAAAGACCAGACCAATAGCGGGGTAAGTTCGGACTTTAAGCGACTATGTGGTTTAAAATATAAAGTTATAATTAGAGAAATATCCGGTTCTTTTTCAGTGTTTTAAATGTACTAAAGCAAATTCAAATAAATCGCAGTAATAAATATGAATTTAAAGTTTTTGAGTTAAACCACCAAATGACGGGAGAGGCAGAATAAAATGACGTCTATATTATGTTGCCAGCAATAAAAAGTATTGCCGCGTTTGGGAGTAATTTAAATTATCCGATCTTTCCCCGATCCGTTCTTACCCAACGTACTTTATCGAACATTCATGTATATTGTTAATTATTGACATTCTTCTTTTCATTTAAATAGACTCCAGTATTTCTTAATTTTACAGAGCAAAAACTCCCATTTTCAATGCCAATTCCACTTGATTTGAATCCATCGAAAACAATCGCCGTTCCTGTAACTGCAGAAGATTCGAAAAAAAATACTGTACTCATTAATACTCCGACTACAGTGAATTTACCGAAAATCCAGAGTACTGGTAATGAAGGTAAGTAATTTTGTATTCACAATATCTTTGTTAAGCTGTTACATAATAAGGATATTGTTTTTAAAGAGATTTTAGCATTCAAAATGCTATTTTTATATGTCGAGGGAAATTCCTCACATTGATGAAATAACGCTGGCTTGCAGCGAAAGAAAAAGATTATACTAGATAAATTTCGACGATCCCACAAGTGACTCGACTCGCTAGCTCAGTTAGAAGAGACTGAGAAAATTGGTGGAAATAAAGGGACTAAATAATCTATTAATTAAAAATAGTTTCTGAATGTTCTTCCAAAGGAGACCCATCATTTTATGCTTAATCTGACAATGTATCTGTCAACCTAATGACTGCTACCAATGCCAAATCGAAGTCAAATTGACATTTCATTTTCTTAACATTCGAATAAAAGCAAAGGATTGTGGTTTATACACCCACGTTTTCACATTTCATAGTAACATTTGTGCTCTATGAACATTTGATAACGGAATGTTTCACATGAGTCGATGTATTCGTAGTGTTTTCATATCAAAAAATATTCATCACTGAATAACTCTTTTTCAATATCCGCTAAAAATATGAAAGATTTTGATTCATATAGTTAATATTATTGGCTTTATTTTAATCGTATACAAGGTACACACGACAGCACGTCAGATTATACAGTTAAACTCCGAAAACAGCTTTTATTACGTAGGGCATAAAAGCGGTCTCAAGGTCATCATGTATAGTCTGAGGTGCCGCCGAGTGTACACACGACAGCACGTCAGGTTATACAGTTAATCTGCGAAAACAGCTTTTATTACTTAGGACATAAAGGCGGTCTCAAGGTCAACATGTATAGTCTGAGGTGCCGTCGTGTGTACATAAGTGTTTTTTCTATGGGGTTCTCTTTTCAATATGAAACAAGCTATGTCCTCGTACAATTCTTCTGTTAATTTCTTCCTCCGTGGTCGAGTGTTTTGTACGCCGGTTTTCAAGGTGTCGCCATCTCTGAGGTCCCGGGTCAATTTAGAAAACGATTTTTTCTATATGGGCTCAGGTCTGGGTGTTTGTAGTTCCACCGTTGTCTCTGATTTCCATAACACAAGTGCTTTAGCTACTTACTTTGGGATCAGAGCAATGTTTGTGATGTTGTCCAATATTTATTTATTATTATTATTTTCTGATTAAAATTGTGTGTAAAGAAGTAATAAATAGATAATATTAAATTCCAGTTTCCCCTTCAACTGTGTCATCGACGATTCTATTTACGCCATCTTCTTCTGTGACGACACAAATCCCAGCAGAAACTAGCACTAATGTCTATTTTCCAGGTAAGTACAACATTTAGTAGGTACGTTTTTTTTTTAGTTTTTAGTACGACATTTATAACATACGTCCTAATTATGTCACAGATTTTTTTTTTACATATTTTACGTTAAAATACAACATGTTACAAAAATACCCCTAATATTGAATATGGTATATGTCTGAAATTGCGAAAAAAAAAACAGCTGTTTCATACAAAAATTAAAATCGAAAATATCAAAATGTATGAAATGATCAGTTGATGTCGAGGTAATTCCTCGTACATTGGTGAGATGGCGCTGGCTTGCAGCGTAAGAGTTGATATACTAGGAGAAATTCGACGTTCCCACTAGTGACTCGGTAGCTCAACGGTCAGAGCATTGGACCGGAAATCCAAAGGTCGCGGGTTCGATTCCCGTCCGAGAACATGATCTGGTGCGAGTCGTATTTTTTCTAGTATATTATTTGGTATTATGTATGAAACAGCTATTTTTTTTTTGGCAATTTGAGAGTTGGTCCCATAGTAAAAGTTGTTCAGTTTGATGGTCCCTATATACCATATTCGGCATTAGGGGTATTTTTGTAACATGTATATTAAAAAAAAAATTGTACTTACTGTTCTAAAGTTCATTACATTAGATAAATTTCGAATTAAATTAACCGAAAAGCGTAAGATGATTGGTGACTGTAAGATAAAGGAATTTAATATAAATATTAGACAACATCACATACATTGCTCCGATTCGAAAGTAAGTAGCTAAAGCACTTGTGTTATGGAAATCAGAGACAACGGTGGTATCACAAACACCTAGACCTGAGCCAATATAGAAAAGTTCGTTATTTTCTAAATTCACCCAACCGGGGATCAAACCCGGGAGATGTCGACACATTGCAAACCGGTGTACAAAGCCACTCGACCACGAAGGTCGTCAAATATCCAACCACCTTTTTCATAAAAAATTCCTAAAATTGAATTATAGTCAATTTTAGTTATAATGCTGATAAGGCTTATTAAACGCTATATTACTTTCATTATTTAAAACGTATTTTTCGGAAAATGTTTGCATTAGGCTCGAAGATTGGGCTACTTTAGCATTATTATGTTGTCGTTCTGACGAACCATAGACAAAACAGACAAATACACTGGCTGAAAAACCAAATCTTTCGAAAAATAAAAACAATTATTTTCATTAAATGTTAATTCGTTGTAAAATCACATGGGTTTTTGGCGCCATTTTGTCGAGTTCGGTTTGGTGTCTATTTTAATTATTTTCAAATTGATTCATAGTGGATATTGTGTCTTAAAATTGGTGCAGTTATATGGTACAAGTGTCTACGCAACTGAACAATATGTGGGATAATTGAAATAGGCGCGATCTTGGTTGTGTGAATCTGAGACTTTTATTGAAGTGGTGGCTTCCTCGGCAGAACTAACCGAGTAAACTGTCTTGATATACTTGGTGCCAAATGCTCCAAGCAGCATTGAAATGCGATGCACCCGCATTCTAATGAAAAATTAAACAATATCTACCACTGAACTATTTAACACTTGACACTGACAAAAATTACTTCCAAAAGGAAATTAGATTGCCATAACAAAAAAAGAAGAAGAAAACTACGTGAAAGCTGTCACTTCAATTAGCTGTTGTGTAGTCGGCCATGTTTATCACTAAAATAATACTTTATCAAAGGAAGCCTTTGTCGCAGTAGAGCGATTATGAATAATGAATTTATAATAACTTTTTATGACGGTAATATTTTATCCTTTTTTTATTCCAGACAATGACGAACTAGAGCTAAATCTACAACAATATGGTAAGTAAATGGTATAATATGCGCGCAATGTAAATGGGCTTGTAATATGCGCCCACTGTCATCGTGCGCGGATTATACCAACTTTTCTAATAAAATTAGTATTTACTAATAAGCAACGATCACCAGGGGCCCTACCGGCTAACGCATCGAACTTCGGAAAGAGCCGGGCTTCAACTTAAAACAGATAAATCGAGCCCCAATCGGTCGAAAATGGCGAACCCCAATTCATTATGTCACACGAACATCGATATCTTCTAAATAACTTCGGCGAATAGTACAATACGAAACTCCTTACTTTGATTTATCTGTTTAAAGTTGAAGCTCGGCAGACCCGCCGAAGTTCGAAAAGGTAGCCGGTAGGTCCCCCGATCATCGATCCATGTTGTGGGGAGCCAAACCTCGGAGCGTCGTCTGTGTGCAGTCGCCATTCCAGAAACTTTTCTCCCCAACGACCATATCAGTTACGCCACATTTAACTAGTAAATTATTTCGATTATTTTTCAGAACTAAAACCAGACCCTGAAGGGACAGTTTACTTTGATGGCAGTGTGCATACGAGTGATATTGGTATGACTATCTTAATAAATACCTAACTTCGAAAAATAGCTAGGTGTATTCTTTATTAAATTTAGATTTTTCGCATTCACAATGCTATTGTATTAATATAAAGTCCAGCGGGTCGGGAGAGATATTTTTATTTATAAAATAGCATTGTGAATATACAACGTGTTATAAAAATACCCCTAATGCCGAATATGGTAGATAGGGACCATCAAACTAATCAACTTTTAATATGGGACCAACTCTGAAATCGCGAAAAAAATCAGCTGTTTCATACATTTTGATATTTTCGTAACGAAAAACGTTGTATGAAACAGCTGTTTTTTTTGAGAGGCCGAAAGAGGCAGAGCTATGTTGAGTCGGCTTATCACTTTTTTACGGTCGATGTTTTTTTTTCAGTAATGGAAAACGAAGCCGAAGGTATGTCCGACATAATGCCAGGCTTGGACAGCAACTCTAGGGTAGAGATGGACCCCCTTACGTTGGACTTTCACGCCATGAGAAAAGATCCCATGAGGAGGTAAACACAGTTTTCATACAATACTTACTTAACTTACTTATTTTCTGTCACACTAAAAAGCGGTAAGAAAAGTTGTATGAAAATCCATTACTCCCGCGTTTTTTTGTTATAAGTATGTAATTAAGTTGCCGTTTTTACCCAACTGCAAGGAAAGGGTTATGTTTTTCGCGCGTACTTTGTATGTATGTAATATTCTTTATTACCTAATTGGGATCGAACCCGGGACTTCAGAGGTGGCGACACCTTGAAAACCGGTGTACAAAGCCACTCCACCACGGAGGTCGTCAATGATAAGTTAAATCATTCATAATGTCATTTTATACATGCCTCATAATGTCATTTTATACTGCATAATGTTATTATGTTGTCTTTAATATTTGATCTTGTTTTTAAAAAAAAAAAATCAGGTCATTGTGTTTCTATATTTTCTGTTGAATTGACTTTTGATGCAGGCGGGATTTTTTTTAATTATTTATTATTTTGACACGTTTATTTGCTTTCTACTTTTCCACGAATGACTACGAGGAATTGTAATGATAACTCATAAAAATAAAAATACTAGACTATGAGCTTAAAAAAATCCCCGTAAGATTTATTAAAATCCTTTTGTAATAACAACTTATTAAATTAAAACCCCTGAGGGCGCCACTTTATGCTACTTTTTTAAATATTTGACATCACATTTTTTTTTATTTCATTTAACATATTACAATTTAATAAAATTTTATACTAAATAACATTAAAAGAACCACAAAGGTTTATATACATTGCTCCGATTCCAAAGTAAGTATCTAAAGTACTTGTGTTATGGATATCAGAGACAACGGCGGTATCACAAACACCCAGACCTGAGCCAATATAGAAAAGATCTTTTCTACATTGACCCAGCCGGGGATCGAACCCGAGACTTCAAGAGATGGTGACGACTTGAAAACCGGCGTGTCCACTCGACCACGGAGGCCGTCGCTACTTGGAATTGGAGCAATGTGTGTGATTGTCCATGTTGATTACTAATAAACATTTTTTTTACAGATTAGCTGAGCTGACGAAGATCGCCTACGGCTAACTTAACACGTTTGAATATAAAAATGTATGTAAAATTATACCACAAGTGACTAATAATCCGTATATTGAACAAAAATCTGGAGTCTCCTGGCACAGGCATTTTTTTGCTTAAAAGGGGGCTTCAACAACTATTATTGTTATTTAAGTCATGAAAGTGAATAAACATTTTTTTTTTATTTAAAAATGGAATTTGTATTCTTACTATAGAAAATATTAATTGTAATGTGTAAAGAATATTTTATTTACCATACATTTACCTTGAATCGTCCCTATCATGACGTCCATGACTGAGTATAATTAATTTAGTATTCAATGAAAAAAAACGGCATTGAAATCGCTTGATCCTTTTAGGCACTACGAATATACAGACACACAAACATTATTAAACTTAATTTTTGGCGGCCATTTTCTTGCCGCCATTTTGTTTTTTTTCTATTGCATCTAAATTTGCCCAGGGTGTACATTGTTTTAGTCAAAGCACCACCTCTGTATCTTTTACCGTTTGGGCAGGCAGTTGACCATCTCCATAAATGGCTAGATAGATTTCCATTAAACGTGGCTAATAATCATCACGATTAATTTAGATTTCAATAAAAAAATCCGCATTGAAATCCCTTGATCCGTCTAGGCACTACGAATATACAGACACAAAATCATTATTAAACTTAATTTTCGGCGGCCATTTTCTTGCCGCCATTTTCTTTTTTTTGTTGCACCTAAATTTGCCCAGGGTGTACATTATTTTAGTCAAAGCACCACCTCTGTATCTTTTACCGTTTGGGCAGGCAGTTGACCATCTCCATAAATGGCTAGATGGATTTCCATCAAACGTGGCTAATAATCATCTCGATTAATTTAGCTTTCAATGAAAAAAATCCGCATTGAAATCGCTTGATCCGTTTAGGCACTACGAATATACTTTCAGACACACAAACATAAACTTCAAATTTATAAAACCCCTCTTTGCGCTGCGTCGGGGGTTAAAAAACCTCCCCAAGGATCTTCACGACGGTTGTTCTGTACTAACCACATTTTATACAATTATGGCCTTACCACAAAACATTTTAAAACACTGTTCAACAAGTGTTTAACTTAGACATTGTTTAAATGTGATGCTGTCACTTTTTGACAATATTGTTTGAGAGAGACAGCATCGCATTCTTCTTCTTATTTTTTTGTTTTGGCAATCTACTTTCCTCTTGGAAGTAATTTTTGCTAGTGTCAAGTGTTAAATAGTTCAGTGGTAGATATTAAACAGTGTCTAAATTAAACAGTGTTTTAAAATCTTTTGTGATAAGCCCAGTGTCTATGAAGGTGGCATCTCAGCCAAATGAAACTCCGCTACGATTTTGTTTTCAGTTTTCTAATCACGATCTACCAATTTTTATTCATAATACTGACAACCAAGTACGTAACAGAGAAGAACCCAAAAAAGAAAGACTCGCACCAGATCATATTCTCGGACTTCTACCTGTGACAACCGGGTCACTGCGACTCGGTAGCTCAGTGGTAAGAACATTGCACCGGACTTCCAACGGTTGCGGATTCGATTCCCATTGGACCAAGGGACTCGGTAGGTCAGTGGTAAGAGCATTGGACCGGACTTCCAAAGGCCACGGGTTCAATTCAAGTCCGAGAATAATGATCTGGTGAGAGTCGAATTTTTTCTAGTGTAATATTTAGTATTGTATAAAAAAGCATTGCAAGTGCTAAAATCTCAAATTTTAATATTTTCTCTTTTTATAATTTTAACTAATAAAAAAGTAAGAGATATTACCCATGGCCTTCTATGTTTTCCCAGAGATGGAATCACAAAAGAGAAAAATCATGGCGTCAAATGTAGGAAGCCCTTGCTAATGTGCAAACAGACTGACAGTCAACAGGAATGAAAATACATATTTACTGTACTTTAAATAAATTAAATTAAATATTTGACAACATCACATACATTGCTCCGATTCCAAAGTAAGTAGCTAAAAAAAGCACTTGAGTTATGGAAATCAGAGACAACGGTGATATCACAAACACCCTGACCTGAGCCAATATAGAAAAGTTCGTTTTCTAAATTGACCCAACCGGGGATCGAACCCGAGACCTCAGACATGGTGACACCTTGAAAACCTGTGTACAAAGCCACTCGACCACGGTCGTCAACTTTTTCCGCTTATGTTTGGATAGAGGCTATTAATATGATTATATTTTAATAAAAAAAAACCTAAATCATTCTTCGGTATCACGACCTAATTGATTGATCAATTTAGATAATAATCATAATCATATCACCATTAACATCATACATAATAGATAAAATGTAACTGTGACTTCAAACGATTAGAAAGTAAAATATGCAAAAACAATATTTAGTATAACTTCCACACAATAGCACAGAATGACTAAATGGAAAAACATGCAAGAAATCTGTGCACGCGAATCCATAATAAATACACATGCAAATTGCTAAATATTGTTTTTTAATCTGTTACCGGCCAAACCCGATTTCCAGGACAAACTAGTTTGGCCTAGGTTAAACTAGTTCTTCTGAAAAACGATGGCTTTTAACTGGTATAGTCTAGACCAAACTAGTTTGTTCTAAGCCCGTTAGGATAAACCAGTTTAGGCTAGGCCAAACTAGTAGTAGTCGCTGTCTATGTCACCTCATATAAGGTGTGCTAGTCTTGCTGAGCCAATATAGAAAATCGATTTCTAAATTGACCCAGCCGTGGATCGAACCCGGGACCTCTGAGATAGCGACACCTTGAAAACCAGCGTACAGACCACGGAGGTCGTCAAATTATAGTTTATTGCTTAGTATTAAGTTAGGGAACAAATATAAAATTGGCCATTTCAATAGGGGCTCACTGGTGAATATGAAAGGGTCACTACGGCCCTATTAAGTTGTGTCTCCTGCGACACTGGTTTGTGTTATCTAGCACCTAAAACTGTGTCTCCTGCGACACTGTGTGGCGGCAACGTGCCTGCCACTGGTAGAAAAGTGATTGTGGCCTGTATTTCACTAAAAATGAGTATTAGAGATATCAAACTATGATGCCTTCGTACGATCCGATTGATTTTAAGGCCATTAAAGCAAAAGCACTTACCATCAGCCTGCTGCTTCATCTCTCAGAGTTCGCACCACCGCCGACGCCGGCGTAGCCAAGTTTCAAAACTAGCACAATATTGATAGTAGACCAGGTTCTGATCTTACAATTAGTTCATTAACACCCCGGGGATAAAATGCTATAAGGAAACACACACTTGCACCGATATATATGTTTTTAAGAATTAAAATAAGTTCAGGAAGACCGAGCCGCCGCCATTACTTTTCGAGCGTTCCAACGAAGTTTTTGTACAGCGCCGCGCTCAGGGATGTCAGACGGCCACTCAGAAATCCTTGTACCGAGCTGGCTGAAAAGCTGGTATTGAGAACGCAAATCTTGGTACGCCTGTGCTCCGCTGCGGCGCTACCAACACTGGTATATAAACTATGTCGGAAATCGCATCCTAGTGAAAAAAAAATATATTTCAATTTCAGGTACCGTTAATAGAAGGCAGTAATTAATGAACGCATTGAAAAAATACCACTTTAAACCGTTTTTTTTGCATTTCAGACCTATAATGGGCCATTATATATATATATATGTGCTATAATGCCATTGTCGGTGTATGTTTGTCGGTTAACGGCCAATCTTGGTATTTTTGCGTACAAGGACCGAGTAGTCTTGGTACTTGGTACGTGACGCTAAAAACTGGTATGTTTACCAAGAAGTTGGTACGTCTGACATCCCTGGCCGCGCTGCGGTTCTTGGCGCAAACACACATCCAGTTGCGTTCCGTTTCTCCCGCCAAAGGTTTAGGCAGTGTTTCACCATAATAACCAAAAAATCAAGGCAGATACCTAACACACTGTTTTGTTTTTTAAATTTTGAGATTTAAGCATTCACAATGCTATTTTTATATTATACTAAATAATATACTAGAAAAACATGATCTGGTGCGAGTCCTATTTTTTCTAGTATATTATTTAGTATTATATAAAAATAGCATTTTGAATACTTAAATCTCAAAATTTAAAAAAGTTATATAGCTTTCTCATCTTAATCAACTGTTTAAAAATATCTGGAAAGATGTTCAGTTGAATGTCGTGGTAATTCCTTCTACATTGGTGATATGGCGCTGGCTTGCAGCGTAAGAGTTGATATACTAGAAGAAATTCGATGTTCCCACTAGTGACTCGGTAGCTCAGCGGTCAGAGCATTGGACCGGATATCCAAAGGTCGCGGGTTCGATTCCCGTCCGAGAACATGATCTGGTGCGAGTCCTATTTTTTCTAGTATATTATTTAGTATTACACTGTTTTGTGTTTTCTAACACTAACATCAAACATCTAACAAAATATGGGCTTGGCCTAACTGTTTTGTTAGCTCAAACAAGCAAACATGTTATCCGAGGCGGACGGACAACATCCCCGTGTCTGCCTGCGGGGGGAGGGGTCATTTCATTTCGAGTACGTCTTTCGTGCGAAGTCATTTTGTCGAGTAGGTAGATGTTTGTTAGATGTTCGTGTTTAAAAGTCGCAGGAGACTGCAATGTTTTGCTAACATGTTTTGATAATATGTTTTGTTAGTTTGTTTTGTTATTTTTAGGCGCAGGAGACACGCCATTAATGCCAAAACTGTAATGTTCGGTGGCGCAGTGGTTATCGCCTGGCCCTGCAATTGCCGAGGTTAAGCAAGGGTCGGTCATGGGATGGGTGACCAAAAATTTATTATCTTGAGTTCCCCTTGCTTCGGAAGGCGTGTTAAGCCGGTGGTCCCGTCTTCATTTACAGTTGTTAATACCCGTGGTGGGTTATCCAAGGATATGGCCCGTCCTCCTTATCCACCCTTAAGCGAAACTTCTTATCCACCCTTTAAAAAAATGGCTGATGTCTGATGCACCAAACGGCTGTCAAGTCAAATCAACCGACTCAAATCATCATCACCAGCCATTTATGGGTCCTTTATCATGGGCATTTACCCACCACGTGGGCCCAATGCGGATTGTTGGGTAGTCGAGTCTAGATAAATCGAGTCAATGCCCAAGACTAAAAACCTATTAAGACGCCGGTGAACAGTGAGCTTCCCATACAAACGTAATACCAAAATTATTTGCAATTTGAGCATAATTAACTAATCTTGTGATGTTATTCGGGTTAAGTCAGTAGATATATCTCTAGGTTTAAATAAAATTTCAAAAATACTTACCAAATTCAAAATAAATGCCATTTTTTTTATACACAACTGTAAATCACATTAACTTTTATTTGGTTGAGTATTTTGGATTCTTTATTAAATAGAAACCTAGACAAATACTGTCTTAACCCGAATAACATCACAATAAGAAATAAAACACTTTTTACGGATTACAGCGCGTATATTATTAATTCAGGTGTTGTTTTGGAATTATTTAGTTTGTATTTATTGTTTTTTTTTTTTTTCGGGAATCGAAACGTCGGGAATTCTAAAAAAAAAAAACCAATAAATACAAACTAAATAATTCCAAAACAACACCTGAATTAATAATATACGCGCTGTAATCCGTAAAAAGTGTTTTATTTCTAATGAACTGTACGCGCGAAAGTCTTGGAAGTGTATATCACAATAAGAGTTAATTATGCTCAAATTGCAAATCATTTTGGTATTACGTTTGCATGGGAAGCTCACTGTTCGCCGGCGTCTTAAGCACTTTTTTCCAAAAAGTCGTCATCTAGGAGAGTTTCCGAAGTTGTTTTGAAAACATCGACAAAAACGAAGAATTTGAGAGTAGCGACGATTCCAGTTTACACAAACCAGTCTTAGTATACGCTAGTATTTAATGCCAGTACATATTTATTTGAAATAATAATTTACTTTAAAATTCTACCACTAAAGTAAGTCAAACTATTTAAAAATTGTGTTATTTTTATCTAGTGTGTTTGGTTAATATTTTTTAGAGAGATATATGCCCTTACTAATAAAGATGTATAGCAGATGTATAGTTACACAGTGTTTTGTCACTTTCTTTTTGATGTCAAACTTAAATAGTTTGACAGAGAGTAACCATTGTGTAACTATACATCTGCTATACAATCTTTATTAGTAAGGGGGATAATATTTATTCATTAAACGTTAACGGCCGAATACTCAGAGGCTTCTTAGCTAAAATCATTAATTAAGGTCTCCTTAACCTTAAAGAAGCTGTCAGTTTCATAGAATTCTGTCAAATCACTTGACTTTACTTAAAATTCTTAAAAAACTTATAAATATTTTAGCACGCTGTATAAGGACTCAAACGGGGTTTTTACCGTGTTTCCACAGCATTCACTTGTTAAGGCAATATTAAACATTTTGACAGAACTGCTGACAGTAAACTATAAAATTACGTGCCATAAGCTTGTCAATTCCCTACAATACATCAAAGTCTGTGATGTGATTTACAGCCAAATTAATACTCAAATGAATCTTAAAGTTAAGGCCACCTTAAATTCAAAAATATTGTCAGATTTGACAGAAACTTCCCATATAAATAATACCAAAATGATTTACAATTTGCAATTAAAGCATATTTAACTCTTTTTGTGATGTTATTCGGATTAAGACAGTATTTTCAGGGTAAAAACATTATTTTTTATTGGGTTTAGTATTTTGGATTTTTTATTGAATAGAAACCTAGACAAATATTGTCTTAATCCGAATAACATCACAAGAAGTTGGAAATCATTTTGGTATTACGTTTGTATGGGGAGCTCACTGTTCGCCGGAGTCTTCACTTTCCAAATTCAACTTTAAATAGTAAGTAACAAAGAAGATAATACTTTTTAAAAAAATAAACTTCCAATTTGAAAGTAGGGCGTTATTTCGGGGTGCCGTTTTAAAACTCTGACCTCTAGGGTATTCTTGATCGAAGGCACCAACCCAAGATTTATCTGTGTATTCTAACGTAAGCTGGCCGTATTTGAAAACACTTCCGTCACTTCTTTTGTTGCTAGGAGCTGCTACAGTATTGACTATAGCTCGTTTTGACCCGAGATAGCCTGTAAGTGATGTCTAAGTGTGTGTGCACGGAAAACCGCGACTTGTTTCAAGTGGCTCATCTATTAACTTTTATATTGTAGCTTAAACTTAAGTTCCTTCTTATCTACCCATTTCCTTCTTATCCACCCATAATGAAGGACCGTGCCCTAGCAGTGGGGACTTTAAAAATGGCTGCTATGAAGCAACCTATACAATCCTTTTTTTCTAATAATCGACGAGCTCCGTGGTCGAGTGGCTTTGTACACCGGTTTTCATGGTGTCTCTGTCTGTGTTGTTAGGTCAATTTAGAAAAACTAACTTTTCTATATTGACTCAGGTCTGGGTGTTTGTGATGCCACCGTTGTCTCTGATTTCCATAACACAAGTGCTTTAGCTACTTACTTTGGAATCGGAGCAATGTATGTGATGTTGTCAAATATTTATTTATTTATTAATAGGTCTAATAGCCCCATGACACGATGCGACTACGACACCATATTCCAGAGGGTGTTTTGTGTCACTCTAGTGGCTATAGCATTTACTTTCACGGTAATCTTGACCAATGTATTTGTGGACATCGATGGGCTGCTGTCAAGAAAGGATAAAGGTATTTAAAACCCTGAAATTCACCATCATCATCATGCTATGTCATCAAGTCAGACGCACGTCACCTACTGCTGGATTTATATCCCCTAAGGATCATCGATGATCGGTCCAGGGGCCGTACCGGCTAACGCATCGAACTTCGGAAAGTCTGCCGAGCTTCAAATTAAAACAAATAAATCGAGCCCCAATCGGGCTAAATTGGCGAACCCCAATTCATGATGTCACACGAACATCGATATCTTCTAAATAACTTCGGCGAATAGTACAATACGAAACTTCTTACTTCGATTTGTCTGTTTTAAGTTGAAGCTCGGCAGACCCGCCGAAGTACGAAAAGTTAGCCGGCCCTGCTTGACCTGCATCCAGCGGCTTCCCGCGACCGCACCAGATCGTCCACTCTGTCAAGAGCCAAATAGGCTGGTCTTGGGTAGGCCACTGACATAACGACTAACGATCTCGACTCGGTTAGGGGAAGCCGCTGGATCGATTCCCACAGAAGACCCTCAGGGGCAACCGGCAGCGCATCAGGGCAATTACCGGGTTTTTAGTGGGTATTCCCCCTCCCGGGATCCCATCGAGTCACTTGCTGGTTGGGATCATGGGAGGCGGTCGTAGAGAGAGCTGCAACGTCTCCTTCTAGCCTCACATACAAACCCTCTGCTCACCTGCGGGGGAGGGGGATGGGTAAATGCATTTTATCTCGGTATAATAAAAAAAAGGGAACCCGCTGGATGGGGGCAACGCAGGACCGATCGTCAAAGAAATCCTTGGGGGAGGCTTTATACCTGGTAGTGAGTGGATATGATGATGATGACGTATGTCTGTATGCGTTCCACCATGTATTCATTTGTTTATGATGATCGAGATGATAATTTGGTGAGTTGCTCTTAGATCTGCGAAGGTTACAAAAGTATGTTATTTTTTATTGTGAACATGTTTGTCATTTATGTGTTCTTAAACCATTTATTCGTTCGTGGCATTGCATTGCAACGCATGCTATAACGATCAGCTACTATAAATAAGAAATGTTGTCTATCTATTTTTGATTACTGAAACACTTTCAGTGAAAACCATGGCCAACCCAGAGCCAGTATTCGACAGTGAGAAACAAGTCAATCCATCACCGAACGACCTCGCTCCACCGCTGTATTACAAGCTGGAGAGCCTTGAGGACAGCGAAGATAACTATAGAAGTAAGAGATCTTTAGGTAAGTTGTGTGTTGTGTTGAGTTGAATTTTGAGGAATCATGTTTTTTTCAGTACCGGGATTCAATTTATCTATAGTGTCAGTTGTGCCTACAGATATCGCTCAAATAGATCCAAAATTGTTGAAAACTCCTAATTTTTTTTCAAATCAAAATGTCACCTCTCTCAAAATTATGACATTAAACTTTGATTATTTATAGCGTAAAAAAAATGCATAAATTGGGAGTTTAAAATTTATAACATAATCAACCCTCAATAGGTAGGTAAAGAAATTATATGAAATCGCACTACAATTATATAAGTCAATGCACTGTATACAATAATTTGGGAATGCGATATCTTTAGAATATAGTTTGCCTTTTATTTGGTCTAATTTCTTTGGTGCATCCAAGATGCATCACTCCCTCTCACTCATCACTCATCTATCACAAATAAGTACAGTCAATAATTTGTTTCATCACTTCCAATATTTCCGTGACATTACATTTGAAAATCTAAAACTTTTGAATAGATTCAAGTTAAGTTCTCTTGCGCTTATTATTATATCACTTCTCTTTTTTATAATTCTCGTGTTCTTCTTGCACTTTCAACTTTATTAACTCCGTAATTATCTAATAACTAAAAACTACGCTTGTTTTGGGACCATTTGGGACTAGATAAAATTTTGTGTAATTTGTTCGGAATAAATGTGTTTTAAGTAAATATATTCATTATTTTCTAACTATAGCTCTGCATCTTATTTGTTTCATAACACAATATTTGATACCAAACAATTTCCTAAAATTCTTAATTTTGCAGAATCCCAAAACTTCCTATTCCGTATAAGAAATCCAAAAATGAAGGGAATCCTAACCAGCAGATTAGCAACACTTCTTGAAGAGCTTGATGAAGAAGAATCTACTGGTGACATTAAAACTAAAGACAAAAGACCTAATAGAGAGAAAGAAATAGAAGATTTTGCTAAAGACGAAGATCTTGATGAAAATCGAAATCCACGCAAAGAATTAAAGTCCAAACATGATTCTAGTAACACCGAAGAAGATTTGCTACACTTGGCGATGCATAATATACTATTGCAAGGCATAATAGGTCATATGGACTTAAAGGAAGTTTATAGTAAGGTGCATAAGCTTATTGATAATTTCAAGAAAACTGATGATGTTGTTGAAGGTAATTATAAAAATGACTTATGAAAGCTTATTACTCAGTTGCTGGTAAGGCTAATTTCAGTTAGACTTGAGCAATTTTATATTTTGTTAAGGTACTGTTCCTTATGTTGGTGACCCTATAAATAAATAATTATTAAATCTTCATAAATTTAAACATTAATTGCTAGTCGTTATACTGGCTAAAATTAAAAAATGGCTTGACCGATTGGAATAAATTTGTTTTTTGTTTTGTTTGCTATAGTACTGGGGTGGTTTAGAAATAACAAAAAAATAGGAAAAATCCAAAAGAACAGCTTAATAATCGAAAATTCAACATTGGCAATTTTATATGGGAATCGCCATTTTGGATTACTTTTGACGACTATCTTTTGATAAAGTAGTCAAATAGAGGTTTTAGTTTAAAAGATGTGTTAACTATTGGTTAAATAAAGCATACGTAATTTTGATTTTATTTTAGTAATCAGCTGCTTTGTCATTAACTAACTAATTAAATAAGTGTTGCTGATTTTCAATAAGGTTTCAAAATTCTCGATGTAAATTGATAATCATAAAAATTGTAGATGAGATTCACAGGATCTAATAGTAAATAATAAATTTCAATTAGTCAAATAAATAGATTCAAATTAGTGTCAATAAATGTTTTTTTTATTTCAAATGTGTTTTCAGAAAAGAGAAATCATCATTCACTAAGAAAACAAGCTTCACCAATGAAAATTTTAAACAAAATTTCAGATAACATTGAACACCGCCAAAACATAGAGAATTTCGACGACAAAATTCGTATACCGAAAACAAATGAGATGGAAATCAAGCCAACTGTATATCACAAACCTTCCGTAGAAGAAAATAATTTGTTCAAAGAAATGGCAGAATGTGAGAAACTCGAAAGTGATGTGATTAAAATGGCAGAAATGAAGAGTTCTGACAAAGCGAGAAACACAGAGAAACTTAAAAGTAAATATATTTCTTTAATATACAATTTAGGTTGGGTTTTTGTTTGGTTAGGAGATAAGATTCTGGAATAGTGACCGCACGACGTTCGGACCGATAATAGTGAAGATTATGGGAAGCCGCTGGATGCTGGCGGTGCACGACCAAAGGCTGAAGCGGAGATCATTGGGAAGGCGTTCAGCTTCGGTCGTGTGGTATTACAAATTTAGTTTACAAACACGAAAACAGATACCATTTGAATGATCAAGCGGGTGATATCACTTGCATGATTCGATCATAGTGAAATAGACCGCTGCACATACACAAGCAAACCTTACCCCATTTCCAACATTGACATATTTTTGTCAAACATACTGATATATTTTTTGTCCTTTACAGTGCCAAATGTTTTAATAAAAACAATAATTGACATCACGTCTCTCAACAAAAATAAAACACACAAACAAGATAATGTGTAAGTATTTCAATCAAAATAAAATGACATTACGTGTTTCACCAAAAACATTGCAATCCCAATGACTAATTATTAAAACATTTCAGTGATTCAAAAGAACGTGTAAAAGGCATCATTAGATTGATATACAATGGAAAATCAGTCAAATTCAGTAAAATGGATGACGAAGGTGTCGATGTTAAAAGGTTCAATGACCATTTACCGGATAGTACTTCTGAAATTCACCAGAAAAAATACGAAGATCAGCCTTTTGCCGACGCAGAGTTCAATGATGCTATCGAAATACTACAAGCAAAAGCACAAGATAAATCCGATGCATTTCTTAATAACTTCTTAAGTGAATACATAATAAAAGACCCACAAAAATTTACAAACTCGTTTCTTGACAGTGTCGACTCTAGACACAAATATAAAGCCAAGAGGTACAAGAGACAAATCAAAATACGGTACCAAGATGTAGATGCAGAAAAGAAGAAGGTAAAACCAAAAAAAATTTCATTAGCAAAAACGGACGACGATGAACTATACGTTGAAATAGAAACCCATTTTGATAGTAAAGGCATGAAAGGTGAAAAGAAAAAAAAGCTTATACGTAATTTGATAGATAAAATACAAAAGGCTATAAACTCTGATACTGATTTGATGAAAGATAACAAGAAAATAAAACACAAACGTTATCACGTTAAAAAAAGAACACAACATCCGCTCGATAAGAATAGAACTCTTTCCACACAAAAAGTTATGATACCAATCGATAGAATTGTTGAGCGACATTCAGATCCAATTAGTAAAACAATACCAATAAAACAACAAGATAGCATTTCACCTCTAATTACTGATAAATCTGGTGAAACCTGGAAAAAAGCGTATCGTGGCCCTGGTTTCTTGACAGTGGCTAAATCTGTTAATTCTGCTGAAATGGGTGAAGTGAACATTAATTATTCTAAAATGCTACCTTCAAATGTAATACCAGCGCGACAGCAAATACCTATAAATAAAGACAGCAGTGTCGAAACGCCGGATATAAGTTCATTTTTTGATATGGGTGATTTAAAGTTTTTCATCAAAGACATAGATGGCACTGGACTATCAATCGGTTTCAATCAGTATATGGATGAAGCACCAGATTCAGAAACGATGAAAGCTTTTACAGGAATTGAAAACATTATAACAAATTATCGCCAAAATGAAGATCAATCAGAGAAGCCTGGCCAAAAAGAAAACCACTCTCTTCCTGCTTCTATAGAAAAGGATAGTCTTGGTGTCTCAGAAAAAGAAATTACCAGTAATAGTAAGCAACACGTGGTTATTCGTAGATCAGTAAAAGAGGTTAATGACAAAGATTACCATTCAAATGAATATAGAATCATATTTAACGGCAATTTTCTTCCATATGATAATTACGAAGAGATTATCGAAGATAAGAACAAAAAAGTAGCATTCAAACTTAATAGAGAAGCCGAAAATATTTACCCTTTTAATGGACAAACTGATGAGACAGATTTTAGGCGGAACATTAAACTAAATGAACTACCAGCTTTAATAGGAGACAACATTTTCCACAAGAAACTTAAACCTGCCGAAATATTAAACTTGGCTAGTATGATAAACAGAAAAAAACGTGGAGTCACAAATAAACAAGTAAATAGCATCAAAAGAAAAATTAAGTTAAACAAATTCATAAACAGGCACAGCAGATTTAGTCCGAAAAAGATTATATTCAGTAAAAAGAGGAGTAAACGTCAAATTGATAAAATTAGAATCATTGCAACAGATGATTTAAATAAAGCGGGAAATGGGAGGGAATCACAAGAAAATATATTCTTAATATCCAATGAAAACTTATTTGCTGATAGAGCGATGGTAAGAGACACTGAAGGTCTTACTGATGCTTTTAATGAGATAGCTATGAGAGAAAAAAAGGTAGAAGACAATTTTCATAACACAATACCTTATACTTACGATGATACAGCTACGTACCCTTTTAGTGGAAAATTCAGGATGCCTTTAATGTCTCGTTATCCTCACATTATTATGGAAGAAGTATCTACATCTAACGAACAATTTGATCCTTACGTGGTCAACAATATGGCACTTAAATCTGTGAAGGTTGCAAGGCAGAACGACGTCTTCAGTCAAGCATTAGAACAAACTACAGAATCTATTACTCCTCCAAATATGCCAGACCTAAATATTGAGAAAACACTAAATAATGTAGAGTCACGTTTGCCAAAACAAAACTACAAATTGACCGTTAGAATCTTACCTAGAAATGTATCCAATCTCAATTCTGGTTTCAAAGAAATACATACAAGTATAAACAAAAGTTTCAATAGAAATGGAAAAATTTATTCCTCTTTGTTCAACGTGTCAGAAATATCGAAAATAGAAAATACTAATCCTACAATAAATCAAACTACTACACCAACAACTACCATAAAATTATCATCAAAGCCTTGGATTACAAAACGAATTGAAGACCAACAAGCAAAAATGGACTTTCTGCTACAGCAACATAAGGCGAGAATAGACGAACAATTGAAGCTTTTAAAAGCAGAAAGGAATCACATAGAAGCTATTGCTCTTAATACTCTTTTGGTTAACACTAAGAAAGCAACAGAAGACAAAGAAAACAAAACGTTGACAAACAATTTTGATATAAACCAACTTTTAGCTTTAATTAAAACAGAAGCTCTAAAAGTAACTACAACACCATCTACCACAACAACTACTACAGTAGCACCCGATTTAGAAAAGATAAAAATAGTTGACACAATTAAAAGAAACGAAAATTTAACAATGGAGATTTTACAACAAATCAATAAGAACACTGAAATGCTGCAGACTTTCTTAAAAAAACTATCGGATAGATTACAAAAAGATGACACTAAACCTAAAGCAGAAAATGAAGAAGCGAAACCAATAACTAGAAATGATAACATATGGAATCCATTAAATATGCAAATTCCATATGCTAATTATCAGTATAATGAAACACATGTACCATTCTTCTACGCTTTTCAACACCCGTACCCAGTAAAAAGGAAATCTGAAAAAGTACCAATAGCAAGCGTTGTATATCAAGGACTTATACATACTTTGAAAAACAATAAAAACACCCCTCGGACCAAAGAAGAAGTTATTAACAATACCAAATATTTTATAGATGGCCTTGAGAATGGTTTTAAAGATATGGAAAATGACAAAGAAGTGGGAAGTGTGGGTAAAGTTAAAGAATTAACGAATGCGCTCAATTTAAGTAGCATTAAGTTTTGATTGTCGAAGTAAATATTTTTTATATCTTTTTAAATAAAATGTTTTTTGATATTTTTATGAAGTTTGTCGTATATGCCTCATTTATTAAATTCTAAGCCCACCAGCCCCTATGGGTAAAACTACAATATTAAGGTCATAGCTCATTAGACCCACCCGGCACCCGACCAGAACCGCCTCGTCGTTCGGCGTCAACTCGTTGTCGACAGGTGGTCCACGAGTGGACGACGCGTTGTTACTTGTGAACGTCGCATTATCAACCAGTGAACATCGCGTGGTCAACGAGTGGACCGCTCGTAAGCATTTGTCTTCGCGAGAATCATTCGCGGGCAGTGCGCGGTCCACTCGGGACCCACGCGTGGACATCGCGTGGTCAACGCGAGGCAAGCATGCGAGCAGCGAGTTGTCACCGAGTGGTCCACCCGAAGTCCGCGCGTGGAGCGCTTGCGAGCGAGGCGATCCTGTGCCGATACGGAGTTGATGTAATGAGCGCATATCCATAGAAGTCCATATAAAGAATACTAACTGCTCGAGGCGGAGCTGGTCGGGTGCCGGGTGGCTCTAATGAGCTATGACCTTCATTTCAAAGAAAACTCATGTAAGCAGACGCTATGATTGATTAAAATAATATTTGTTAGCTTGGTTAAAGCTTGGTAACGACCTTTACAAAGTAATGAATTATCTCAATAGATCATTTCTCAATTGATAAGTTTCCCTAAGTTTTCGCCAATAAACTAATAGACTTAAGGGGCTGACATGAGCCAACTAGCACCACCGGTCGATTTTATTTAATTCATTCTAAATAAGCCCAATTTCTTAAAAAAGAAATCAGTCAAGGTCTTGTGAATGACGTCTAATGTTTATTGAATAACGTTTAGTGAATAACAATACATAATGCGTGCAATAGTTTAAAAACTGGTTTGAACCAACAGTGGCCACTTTTAACAAAATCGCGTTTTAAACTGTTTGAATGCCTTTTCAAACTGTGTAAAGTTATTCAATGAATATTAGACGTTATTAAACAAAACCTTGAATGATTCTTTTTTAAGAAATTGGGCTTATTTAGAATAAATAAAATGTAATCGACTGGCGGCGCTAGTGGACTCGTGTCAGCCCCTTAATTAGAAAAGTTAAAGCTATAGGTAGTCGGAAAAGTTCGCGGCCCTTTGTATTAAAAATAATAAAGTTACCACAGCCAGGAACTTCTCGCTTTATCATCAAAATTACCCAAACTTAAGCTGCCGAACCTTCTTTTATATTCGACAAAGCATCTTCTCTATTAACATTACAAATCTCTCTTTGAGCACTAGCAGCATTATTTTATATATTATTATTTTTTATTAAGGGGCTTACTCAACAGCACCTTTCCAATAACGAATTTTTGTGTCGTGATCGTAAATTTGACATTACAACGTTTGCGACGACCACGGTTTACGATTGCGAATGTGCTTTTGGGTACCAATTTGACTGACGATGTCAGTTTTTCATAGTGAAATAAAAATTCACGGTATATGATTTTAGTTGCTCGATAAAGCAACGAAAAAAGCCGATAGAGGAGTCGAATCTCTGACTATATCTTACACTGTTTTACGATCACGAAAACGCCGAACGTTCACGAGTGCTGTTGAGTAAGCCCGCTGAACCCCTATCGACAGAAATAGCAAAACTTATCTAATAAAAATATTAAAAATATTAAAAAACAAGAAAATTAACAATTTATTTCAATTTTACCGATATAACCAGAAAGTCAGCTGTCAAACAATATAATTACATTTCCCGCCTAAGTTTAGTATTGCCAGAAATATAACACGAAAAATTCATGCTTCAAAATGGCCGCGCACTTTTCCGACTACTTATTATTTTTAATTCGCGAAGTTCGCTGTTCCATTTACTAAAGTGACTGTCAACAACCGTTTGCTTTTGATCTTAATTTAGGTCTTTTAGATTGCTTTTAGATAGTATTAAAAGTTTACTTACATCAAGTCGGCAGTCAATTTAAGGTATACGGATTCTGTGCTGTAGACATGACTCACACTAGCAATAAATTATTAATGAGAAAACCCATTAAGATAAAAAGAAAAATTTCTATGACTTATTTTTATTAAATTTCACTATCTTGCTATGTATTTACCTACATCAAACGTATTATGAAGATCCAGAAAATTCCAATTGAAGTTTTTTATTTCTCCTTGTTCACCTGGGGGAAGGACCTGCACCACGTTTAATGCATTTTTTTGGCATATAAAAAAACTTAGACAAACTTAGACAAATATATTCATATCATACTATATGTAGGTACCAAAAAGATAAAGATAACAGAAAAACAAACTACTCATAGCTACACCACAACGTAAACCAAATTGTCATGACAGTTGACAAATTGTCACGTTATTAAATAGGGCCCAAAATGTCAATATGAATGTCAGAAATTCCCCCGGAAATCACCGTGTATCTGTCACTTCGGGACGTTGTCGGAATTTCTGTGATAAACGGAAGAGGCCAGTCACTCAAAAACAAAACAGTCTAATGAATGGAATCTGATGACCAATTAATAGGAACTATATGTACCTAAGTGATAAGTTAAAGATAGCTCGATCATGTTGATAACGAGATAAAATAACAATTAACTCCTATATTTAAGATGGAGTTAGAAAGTATATGTCTCAATTTTAAAAGTGTTTCTATAACGTGGTTAGCACAGTGACATTTTTTTGTGCTTCAAACTTATTTTCAATAATTCAACAAATTCTTTCAAAGTACTTATAAATTTATGTCAGAATTTTGAATTTTATGTCCATGTTAATATAAAGTGGTGATAAATAAAATGAATTTGATATTGGTGAGTTTTTTAGATATTTTAGGAAGTAATACTATTTGCTTATAAGGCTGCGTAGTCTGCACACTAGCGCCGCCATTGGACAAAAAATCACAGTGCTTAAATAAAGACGAAATTGTGAATTATCTCTCTGTAGTGCACTCCGATGAAGCTTACTGGTACACAGGATAGCACGCCAGGTTAAACTGCGAAAACAGCTTTTATTACGCAGGTTATAAAGGTGGTCTCAAGGTCATCATGTATAGTCTGAGGTGCTGTCGTGTGTACTTTTTATAGCTTAAACAATATTTTCTAGCCTGTTGTTTAGTTTAATGGAGATTTTTGCGAAAAGTTGCCACTTTTAGCAATAAAACTCCGTTAAACTAAACGACAGTCTAGAAAATATTGTGTAATTAGTGATTAAAAGTACCAGAAAGCTTCCTCTGAGTGCACTATTTCGTCTTTATCTAAGCACTATGTTTTTTTTCCAATGGCGGTGCTAGTGTAGGCTACGCTCTCTTAACTAAATGAAACTCTGAGAATAAGGTTAATACAGAGTCATCAACTCATCACTGGCCATCTTTTTATCTTCCTGCCTTTTTACACAGTTCGTAATCTTTTTCCTGTTGGGAATAAATACTGGATGGTGCCATTCTATACCCAGAGTTGAAGAAACACAAAAAGAGGTAAGTTTTGGAAACCACTCCTTGATTTTTTTTTTAAACTTTAGAAAAAAAACATACCTATGTTTTTTTTTATTTGACAGCATCACATACATTGCTCCGATTCTAAAGTAAGTAGCTAAAGCACTTGTGTTATGGAAATCAGATACAACGGTGGTATCACAAACACCCAGACCTAAGCCAATATAGAAAAGTTCGTTTTCTAAATTGACCCATACGGGGATCGAACCTCAGAGATGGCGACACCTTGAAAATCGGTGTACAAAGCCACTCGACCACGGAGTCAAAGTGGTCGATTGGCTTTGTACACCGGTTGTCAATAGCTACGGTAGCTACCTAAAACCTTTTACAATCGTTAAAGTATCTTATATTCATTTCTAATAACAAATTCACGCAAAGTGAAGTGAGGTTCGAAGTGAGATGCGAGTTTGGTTACAGAATCGACAGGCAGATCCCCAAATCTTTCACCCTTACCACAAAAGATTTTAAAACACTGTTCAACAAGAGTTTAACTTAGACACTGTTTAAATGTAATGCTGTCACTTTTTTGACAATATTGTTTGATAGAGACAACATCACATTTAAACTGTGTCTAAATTAAACAGTGTTTTAAAATCTTTTGTGGTTAGGCCGGTTTGAATGTTTGGTTTCCGTTTTCCTTTTTCAGGTTAACATCACCCCATCACAAGAAGTCTATGAAATAAAGGATGACACCTCGTCATTAAAATTTGTTTATCCGAAACAAGATCGACCTACATTGAAGGAGATTGTCTATTACCATGTCGTTGAAAAACCTTATGACAAAAGTGTAAGTATTGAGACCATCAAGAAAATTTATTTGAAAATTTGGGCTTGTTTAGAATTTTATTTATTCTAAACAAGCCCAATTTCTTAAACAAATAATCAGTCAAGGTCTTGTTAATAACGTCTAATATATATTGAATAACTTTACACAGCTTGAAACGGCATTCAAACAGTTTAAAACGCGATTTTGTTAAAAGTGGCCACTGTTGGTTCAAACCCGTTTTTAAACTATTGCACGCATTTTGTAATGTTGTAACGTTATTCAATAAACATTAGACGTCATTGATCAGACCTTGACTGATTCCTTTTTTAAGAAATTGGGCTTATTTAGAATAAATAAAATAAAATCGACTGGCGGCGCTAGTTGGCTCATGTCAGCTCATGTCAGTTATTCAATAAACATTAGACGTCATTGACAAGACCTTGACTGATTCCTTTTTTAAGAAATTGGGCTTATTTAGAATAAATAAAATAAAATCGACTGGCGGCGCTAGTTGGCTCATGTCAGCCTATTAAATTAATTTGTGAAAGACCAACAACCTCGCAGAAGTATATGACTAACATCATAAAAAACGTTTGTTTTAAGACAATCTCAATGATGACAAATCCGTTTTCTTGAATTCGAGAGTACTGTTGGATTGACGATTTCAATTGTCTCAGTTGCGCCCAACATTGACACAATAAATACCTACGTGCCAACACCAAGACGAAATATTACCTTTCTATACAATAGTAAATAATATGCCTACTAGAAAATATACGACTCGGGATCATATTCTCGGACGGGAATCGAACCCGCAACCTTTGGAAGTCCAGTCCAATGCTCTTACCGCTGAGCTACCCAGTCACTAGTGGCATCGTCGAATTTCTCCTAGTATATCCCACTCACTCTGACGCTGCAAGCCAGCGTTATTTCATTAATGTGAGAAATTACCTCGACATCCAAATTGATGATCAACAAAAGATTGTTACGAATGCTAAAATCTCAAATTTAAAAATTAATCAATCAATATACACTTCTAAGACTTTCGCGCGTACAGTTCATCTATAATATAAAAATGAATCGCAAAATGTGTTGCTAAGCGCATAACTCAACAACCAACGCCTGGACCAATTTGGCCAATTCTTTTTTTTAAATGTTCGTTGAAGTTCAAGGATGGTTTTTACGTCGAGAAAAATTCGAATAACTGCCGGAAAAACCTTTAAAACAGCCCTTTTCTCTTTCCCATACAAACGTTTTCTAACTAAAAAGTAGAGTCAATTTGAGCTTTATTACTTTTGTATAAAGTTCATGTTAAATTACAAGCACTCACGGTTGTTTCAGGAGAATTTTTTGCCCCAACTATAAAATATGTAGGAAGAAAAAACTGTCACATTACAAATCTTTTTGACAGCCCTGCGATTCTGTAAAATCAGACAAGAACTCGCAACTCCCTTCGCAATTCACTCTCACTTCGCATCTCACCTCGCTTGACCTTGACCTTGACTTGCGTTGTACCTAGTGACAACCACACTCAACAAAATATTAGTCGAGTTTTATCGATTCCAGTTTTATCGATTCCAGTTTAGCTAATATGTGAGTTTTAAATTAAAATTTCTTATTTTAAGGAATTTGATGCAGCAAAAATAAAAATAAAAAAAACTCTTAATTCGTGCCATGAATATAATCCCTATGCCTTAAACTGTAGGTCCACGGCGTCGGTCTCCTCGGAGAGAAAAAACCGGACCGAATAGCGGCCTATATATATTTGTATGAACTTTTGTCAACTCGACATCCGGCGTCCGAAATCCGTCATCCGTTCTTTTGACGGGCTCCGAAGATTTTGCTTGATCGGATGAACCGCTAAACCAGAGCCTCGATTCGAAGTACCCGTAATATAAAATACATATGGACTTGCCACGGCGCAGCCACCCGACGTCCGTCTTCGTCAACCGTCACCTTTTGCGACTTGCCGAACTTGCTTATTGCAACAAGCACTTGCGCTGCGACTTTATTTTGTTCACACAATAAAGTTGGAAGTTTTTAGGGCAAGTTAATATTAGGGGTTTAAGTATGAAATTGCCGTTTTGTATGGAGAATTTTAAAGAATTTGAATTTTCCATACTAACATTTTCTTAATTTATTTAACAACCATGAACGCTAACGTTTTAAAACATTTTGCACTAATGTTTACACACTAATATAACGTATGCCACTTAGGTTATGCGAAAAAAATAAGTATCGGCTAAGTCACAACGAAATAAAAGGTCATTTCTGCTAACCAAAAAAGGAGTTACTAATAAAAACAAATGTTAAAAAAAAGTCTTCACGTTTTTTAAATTTGAGATTTTAGCATTCACAATGCTATTTTTATATAATACCAAATAATAAACTAGAAAAAATACGACTCGCACCTGATCATGGATGGATGTCCGGTCCAATGCTCTGACCGCTGCGCTACTGAGTCACTAGTGGGAATGTCGAATTTCTCCTAGTATATCAACTCTTACGCTGCAAGCCAGCGCCATCTCACCAATTACAAGGAATTACCTCGACATCAACTGAATACCTTTCCAGATATTTTTAAACAATTGATTAAGATAAGAAAGCTACATAATTTTTAAATTTGAGATTTTAACATTCACAATGCCGGGAGCATTCCCGTTCGATTTTCGTCCGAGAACATAATCTGGTGCGAGTCGTATTTTTTCTAGTTTATTATTTGGTATTATATATCTTCACGTTGTTGTAATTTATCGTATAGTGTATTAAATGCCCCATCGAGGTATCTCTCTTGCAGGAGAGGGTGAAACCCAAAACTTTTTTGTCTTCTGCGTCTTTGTACGTATATTGCAAGAAGTTGTCGGCATTCTAACGTAAAAAAAGGCACGTGCACATGACATCTCAGTTGCACCGCAGAGTGATATGTGGTTCGGGATTGGATCGGATCCGGACGCAATGGACAAACGTGATCCGTCTCCGTCATCCGTCTCCGAAAAACTTTTTACCGAAGTTATGCTCGGTCGAAAGAACATTTCGTCGAAGTATTATATTCCCGAACATTCATTACACCACTGATTTATTTGTCATATTTTTAGTTCACCAAATGAAAAACTTTGAATACATTAAGTAGGTTAGGTTAGGTTAGTGTTTTGACCATTCGCAACTCTATAATGCTTGCATGCATGGTGCATGCTTGCTTAATAAAACATGTATTATTATAACAAATATCGATTATGTCAAATGTTACCTACATAATATAAATATACCATAATTGCGGTTGCGGCCAAATAATATTCGGTAAAATGTTGTTCTGGTGGTGCCAATACTAAAAATTCATTTTGAAAATCGGTGGAACGTAGTTCGGTAAAATGAGACATATGCTAAATGATATTTCGATGGTATAAAAATATGGCAAACAATACATATAGCAACAAAAACTTTGGTCAACCGTTTCCGTTAAATGAAATTAGGACAAGTAAATTTCGGACAAGATATCGGTTCCCGTCAAAATTCTCACGGTCAATTTAGTTCAACTCGCTGACACGCTCGCAAGTGCAGCACTAGTGCACATGCGAATTATCAAGCGAGTTTTGAGAATACCAATCAAGAAACTCACAGCGGATTCAGATGCGAGGTTAAGAATGAAGTCTTACAGAATCGCAATGCAGGACGAAGTCTGTCGGGTCCGCTAGTTAGAAATAAAACACTTTTTACGGATTACAGCGCGTATATTATTATTAATAATTCAGGTGTTGTTTTAGAATTGTTTAGTTTCTATTTATTGGTTTTTAGAATTCCCTAATTCTAAAAACCAATAATTACAATCTCAATAATTCTAAAACAACACCTGAATTAATAATATTCGCGCTGTAATCCGTAAAAAGTGTTTTATTTTTAATCAATCGAGATTGATTTCAAGAGTAAATCCTGCTGATAGGAGCATGTCAGTTTGTTTGTTCCTGAGTAATGGCTATTTTATTTTTTTATATAAAAGATTAAAATAGTAATTATTTATTTTATGAGGTACTTATATCAACAGGACACCCCCGGCTTCGACGACTCTGTAAGGCGATTTACCAACAGCCATGGTTACCAGTATTTTGACCAAGAACTGAATAACGTGAGTACCTATTGTTTTTCTTTCTGCATTTTGTACTGACAGTAGTAATGCGCCGCCATACAATCAGTAGAGTTACTAAGTTTATAGTTTTATACAACATGTTACTTAAATACCCCTAATGCCGAATATGGTATATAGGGACCATCAAACTGAACAACTTTTACTATAGGACCAACTTTGAAATCGCTAAAAAAATCAGCTGTTTCATACATTTTGATATTTTCGATTTTAATTTTTGTATGAAATCTACTATATTCGGCATTAAGAGTACTTTTGTAACACGTTGTATTTAATAATTTGGTTCCCGCAGTGTGGTGGATCCATTCATGATTACAAGCAACTTTTACGATATGGCCAACTCTGATAAAGCGAAAAATTCTGCTGTTCCATACAAAAGCGGAATACCTTAACCTTAATGTATGGAACAGCTGATTTATTTTTTCGCTATATCAGAGTTGGCCATATTGTAAAAGTTGCTTGTAATCATGAGTGGAACCACCCCGCTGCGGGAACCAAATGACAAAAATTTCACGCTGTGTTATGTTTCATGATTTTTATTATTAGTTTCCATTTTAAAAATGAAATCAAACCAAAAGTTGTCCGTTTTAAAACTAAAAAAAAATATTGAAAAGTGAAAAAAATCGTGTGATCAATCTCCTATTTGGAGTGTGAGAATAAAATTGGATTTTTAATGTACCTAATAAATACTTAAATCAGAAAAATACAAGGAAAAATGTAGGTACTTATTTAAATTTTAACTTCTAGGGACTTATGGAAGAAATACCTGAATATGCTGATATCCCTGAAGAAAATTATATTGAAGAGGTAGGTACCTAATTATTTTATTAAATTTAGATTTTTCGCATTCACAATGCTATTTTTTTTTATATACAAGGTGTTACAAAAGTACCCCTAATGCCGAGTATGGTAGATAGGGACCATCAAACTGAACAACTTTTACTATGGGACCAACTCTGAAATCGCGAAAAAAAAATCAGCTGTTTCATACAAAAATTAATTACGAAAATATCAAAATGTATGAAACAGCTGATTTTTTTTTCGCGATTTCAGAGTTGGTCCCATAGTAAAAGTTGTTCAGTTTGATGGTCCCTATCTACCATATTCAGCATTAGGGGTACTTTTGTAACACCTTGTATAGATAAACAATATTAGAAAAAAAACTAGAAAAAATCGACTCACCCCTAGCACCTACTCGGTAGCATAATTGGTCAGTGCATTGGGCCGGATTCCCAAGGGTGCGGGTTCGAGTCCCGTCTGAGGTGCTACGGGTGAGTCGATTTTTTCTAGTATTTTTTGTAATATTATTTATCTATACCTAATTATTTTACTCAGCAGGCCTAGCATGACCACCGAAACGCGATATGATATCCAACAAAAAATCATCATGGCGGCAGATGCCATTGTGATGCCATTTGTCTGTCACTGTCAGTCATTTAGATTATTGCAAAACTCAACCAACGAAAAACATAACGTAACGGACCCCAAACGAAACTCAATAAAAGTGACATTAGCAATTTATCACGTTTAATTGTCAAAATACAATGGATTTTGACAGCTATAGCGATAGCAATGCACTGTCCGTCTTTATCATATCATAACACGATGACAAGGACGGACAGTGCATTGACGTCATAAACTTTAGCAATTCGAAAGCATTTTGAGTAAGGCGGCAGGCCTGCAGGTCGCAGTTCTCAACCGATTCTCGTGAAATTTTGTGAGCAGGTTCTATAATTATTATAGAATTATTAAGTCGATTAGGTTTTTCGAAATATTTCAAAATGGCGGAGATATAGGGAAAATATTTCGGATCATATTTCAGCCATTTCGAAAAATGGACAAAAATGTTACAAACGCGAGGTCTACATCTCTACCAGAGCCACTAGCAATTAAGATTTTCTAAGTTACAATTAAAAATGAATAAACAATGAATTTTCAGGAGTTGATTAAAGTGCTGGATAATAAAATAGCAACCACTGAGAACCCGGAATTGGATTTGGAAACAGTTTATATAGACGAGGTAAGAGTTTATACAGTGTATTACAAAAAATATGGTAATACAATACGAATATAACCCAGGAAAATTATTATAAATGTTTTTTTTTTTATTTCAAATTGTGAACCTTAATAATTGTGTTTTGCTTTTGCCCATTAATGGGATTGATTATCGAAAACAATTCTATTTGCGTATAGAGTTGTCACTATGCAGTTTTTCAAACAAATAAAACACAAAATTTTACGTGTTATTTTGAAACATCCTGTATAGATAAATGTATAACAGCGCTGCCGCAGCGACTATTTCGACGCTGCTAGGTAAATAAGTCATAATAGCAAATCTTTGCTATCGCTTAGCTTTTGAAATAATAATATGTACGTGGATTATAGTATTAGGGTTACCAGACGTCAGGATTTCGGCCGGAGTTGGAAAATGTCAGGAATTTTTTGGGCTTATTCACATTTATTTTAAATAAATAATCAATACATACCTATAAAATTTATTTTTCTTTGGTAAGAATTATCTAGGTACCGAGGTGTACATTTGCAGTAAATAATCAACATAGCTAACTAAACTTCAAACTCGAAAAACTAGATCATTTATTTTTGTCTACTTAAAAAAAAATGTTTGTCAAGACTTAATAGTAGAAATAGCTTGCAGCGAAGAAGTTAAAAGTACTAGAAAATTTCGCCGCTTCCACTAGCGACTCGGTAGCATAATTGGTCAGTGCATTGGGCCAAAATCCCAAGGGTGCGGGTTCGAGTCCCGTCTGAGGTGCTATGAGTGTGTCGATTTTTTCTAATATTATTTATCTTAGTAGAAATCAGGCTTTTTGTCAGGCTCTCGCTCACCTGCGAGAGGGGAAGCGCGTAAAGGCGTTTTTCTTCGGCATACAAATAAAAGTTTTATAGGCATCTGGGCCCTATTTCATAAACGTGACAATTTGTCACCTGCCATGACAATTTGTGAAAATTGCAATTTGACAATTTGAAAATAGAACAAACTACTCATAGTTACACTGCAGTGTAAACCAAATTGTCAGGACAAATGACAAATTGTCACGTTATTAAATAGGGCCCTGGTAACCCTATACGGAATTGACATAAAGTTTTGCACTAACCTTCGCTTTCTTACGTCAAATCCATTTACCGAAAGCGAAGCGATATCAATAATTTGCAATGTGATTAATTTGTCGGGTGGCAGGATGCACTATCAGCCGGGACATATGCTTGAATGCCGTAGCAGATATTGAACCAAATATTTTTTGATACAGCAATATCGGAGATTCCTGCAGATATCGTTAAAGACGATGTAGAAGAATTGAAAACAGACAAACATACTCAAACGAGAACTGAACCGGTAATTCAGTCCCTGATTTATTAGTTCATTCTTGATTTTAGTGCCCTCTGTACTAAGCATAGACTTATTTATACTTGGTATGTCTATGTACACACAACAGCACGTCAGGTTATACACATAAACTGCGAAAACAGCTTTAATTACGTAGGGCATAAAGGCGGTCTCAAGGTCAACATGTATAGTCTGAGGTGCCGTCGTGTGTACTAAGACGGGCTTGTATACGTGGTGTGTTATTGCCCATCCTCCTTATTCACCCATAACGAAGGCCTGTGCCCCATCAGTGGGGACATTAAAAATGTCTGATGGTCTAGGTACCTATATGATTTTCAGGATTTGACAAGACATACTGAAGAAGAAGTTCTTACTGAAAAAGCTTTAGAAATTAAGGTATTTTCCAAAGCAACACCCTAATCAAAGCAATTAGAGCTTGAAATACCTAGCTCCATAAATATTTTGATATAATTTTTTTCTTTTTTAGGCAAAACGAACACGTAATCTGCTTTTTGATCGAGTGAAAGAGAAATACCATAACAAGAATAATGAGCAGGTATGGCTTTGGACATTATTGCGTCATTTCGGAACACTATTTCTAACGTCTTATTATCATATGAGGATTAGCGGCCACGTCTGCTGTTAGAGTTCATCAAGCCGCCTGTAAGGACTCCGACTTGGCAACGACTGTCATCAGATGACAACAGCCGGGACCGACGGTTCAACGTGCCCTCCGAAGCACGGAAGCGCTCAGTTGTTGCCACTTAACGGTCACCCATCCGACACCTGGCCGGACAGAGCGTTGCTTAACAAACGTGATCGAGTACGATCAGTCTGTCAAGTTCCGCCATGAGCGCTTCACTATTTCTAAGGAACGAACGATTATTTTTAATTCACGTTGTCATTGTATGGAACGGAACGCCGTATTCTTTTCTTTTAAAAAGAATTTTATTGTTCTCTTTTTAGAACAACGCATCGACAGTTACCCATAGGAGGAGTAAGCGTGGCGTTACAGGGGTGAGTAAATAATAAATAAATAAATAAATATTTGACAACATCACATACATTGCTCCGATTCCAAATTAAGTAGCTAAAGCACTTGTGTTATGGAAATCAGAGACAACGGTGGTATCACAAACACCCAGACCTGAGCCAATACAGAAAAGTTCGTTTTCTAAATTGACCCAACCGGGGATCGAACCCGGGACCTCAGAGATGGCGACACTTTGAAAACCGGTGTACAAAGCCACTCGACCACGGAGGTCGTCAAAAATGAAAATGATATCACTATACCTTAAGGTCGTTAATAAAATGTATTAAATTTTGTATTTTTTTATCTTAATTTCTTATTTTGAATATTTAAATGTGTATGTAGCACACTGCCCTTTAAATCTAAGTCCGCTATCCTATGTATCAACAAAGGTTGACTGGACGATTTTGCTTTCAACGATAAGACCACCTTTACTCGCCATAGCTTTAAGTTTCATGTGTACGTGCATTAAGTATCTAAGTACCTACCTACCTACCTATCTACACGAATCATTTGGTTCCCGCAGTGGGGTGGTTCCACTCATGATTACTGAGATGGTTCCACTCGCGAATAAAATCTGCTGTTCCATACAAAAGCACAATACTTACTTAACCTTAATGTATGGAACAGCTTTTTTTTCGCGATATCAGAGTTGGCCCCATAGTAAAAGTTGCTTGTAATCATGAGTGGAACCACCCCGCTGCGGGATCTAAATGTTTAAAATTTCACGCTATACATTATGTTACAAAAATACCCTTAATGCCGAATATAGTATACTAGTGGACCCTGTGAACTTCGTATCACCTACAATTTAAACGTTTCATTGAATATTCAATGAAATGAATTCTACCTACACTCAGGGGAAATGAGAATGTAATACTACGTTGAGATGACATATGATATTTATTTTTCTTAATTAATCAATCAAATGCACAAAGAAGTTTCAATTCCGACGTCGAAGTCAATCACAGCAAAATTAGCTTTCTATCACTTTTTAACCCTGTTAGGAGATAAATACTAAAATAATACGAAACACGTGTTTAATTAATTTTGAGAAAGAATGTCTATGCCAAATTTCAAGTCAATCGGGCCAAGGAATCGCGTTCTCCCATACAAACTTTGCCACCCTGTTTCACCCCTTTAAGGGTTGAATTCCGCAAAATCCCATCTTAGTGAGCACCTACGCCCTAAAGGAGCCCCCATGCAAAATTTGAGACTCCTAGCACTTGTAGTTTATATATATATATATATATATATATAGATAGATAGATAGATAGGGACCATCAAACTGATCAACTTTTACTATACCAACTCACAAATCGCGAAAAAAACTATTCTAGGGGTATTATTGTAACACGTTGTATACATAACCCATGCTTTTAATACCAGTATAAGTTTTGCGATTGGTGGTTTATTGTTTGGTTAATATCGATTCCAACCGCAGAGAATACCAGAAGCTCCCAGACTGAAAGATTTAGACCTGAAGACCCTGCCTCCACACATCAGAAACATGATTTCCGTCGGAGAAAATGTAAGTCTTTATACCTAGTAAATATTTGTAAATTTAAGTTACCCATTTAAATCAAATTGCCAAAAAACTGCTGTAAATGAACCCTTTTTACATGTCTGCCAAAAAAATGTACCTTCAGGGTTCATGTATGGATAAACATGGATAGAGTAAATGATTAAATATTTAATAATATTTGACAACATCACATACATTGCTGCGATTCCAAAGTAAGTAGCTAAAGCACTTGTGTTATGGAAATCAGAGACAACGGTGTTATCACAAACACAGACCCGAGCCAATATAGAAAAGTTCGTTTTCTAAATATTGACCCAACCGGGGATCGAACCCGAGACCTCAGAGATAGCGACACCTTGAAAACCGGTGTACAAAGCCACTCGACCACGAAGGTCGTCAATGTATGTATGATGGCTGACCTGATACGTGTTTCGCTTTGCACCCTCAGGGTTAGTTATGATCATTATAGTAACAGACAGATTATAGCATCAAATAGATGCATTTAAAATATCCTCAGGGCTTCAGAAATTCAAAAAGCTTTTGTGGGTATTAAATCTATGAAAAACCTATACATACAAAATATATTTTCTTACAGTATTTCAAAAGCCTTGAGAAAAATAAAGAAATAAAAGAAATCAAGCACAAAATGCGAGGTCTTTTCGATAAATTGGATAATGATGACTCAGGTGATGGTGATGAGACAGGTGATGGTGATGAGTCAGCTGATAGTCCTTCACCGAAGACTTATGGCATGATATTAGATGGTGACAGTGGATATGTGTGGAATGTGAGTAAAGCAGGTTTTATTTAAGGCAAAAGGTACAAAGTTAACAATTCCTAGATTTAACGTAGATGAATGAATCTGACAATGTAGTCGGTCCTCGGCAACTTCACTCTAGAAAGTACGATTTGCACCACAGTTACAATATCACGACAAGCGCACGGAAGTGAAGTAGGTCACACCTCGTGCACATTGTCAGATTAATCGCATTGTAATGGACCCTGTAATGGCCTGCAGGATCGTAATCCTGCAGGCGGGGCTTGTGCATGTGGAGAGCAGTGCAGTCATAAGGAGGCCGCACCTCTCCGTGTGATCCTGCCGGTCGGGACTATGCGTGTGGAGGGCCCATAAGAGTGTAGACTGGAGCTCGACCGAAGCTCGATCGGATCGAAACCGGGCCGGAGTCGATATCAGGGCATGATGTTAGGCATTTTTCGATGAAATTGGAGTGCCTAGGGTCCTAGGACCTTTGTGGAGGCGGTGAGCACCGCCACCATATCGAAATCCGGCCACGCTCCGGTGTGACGGCTCAACTACGGTCTGACTACGGTCTGACTACGGTCTGGCTACGTCTGACTACGGTCCGGCTACGGTGTGACTACGATCCGGCTACGGTCTGACTACGGTCCTGCTACAGTCTGGCTACGGTCCGTTTCAAGGTCGGTACGTTCAGTGGAGCTCCAGTGTCACCTTAGTACATTACCGTACCTTAAGTAGATATAAGTACGACATGTTTAAAGGTAAACATTATTTGTTATTATTTGTATTATACTAGCGACCACCCGCGACTTCGTCTGCGTGGAAAATTTTTTTGCTATCTCTCGGGAACAATTATTTTTTCGGGATTAAAGGTATGTACAAACCTATGTCCTTCTCTGTACCCCTGACGTGTATGCAAAATTTCATGATGATCAGTTCAGTAGTTAAGACGTGAAGGCATAACAAACAAACAGACTTTCGCATTCATAATATTAGTAAGGATTATTTGAGCGTGAAGATACCCCGGTAAAAAGTCAATTATGTTCTAAGAAATTAAATTAGTCAATTATATGTTTCGCAGGACATGTGGCCAGAGACAGGAGTGTCCTATGAAATCCAACCACCCAATGAAAAACCCGAACAGGTATTGAAAAATAATCTGCTCAGTATTATTTAGAAAATTCTAATGCTTGAAAGAAGGAATAAACATTACTGACACCAATGACTTCAGTTACATAGACGAGTTGTTCAAATTTAAAATTGTGTCACAACCAACCTTCGCGGCGCATCAACTGCTCCTCTCGGTCGCTCGCAATAGACTAAAGGAGTTGCGGTGCATGCACCGTAACTTAATGAGCAATTTTTCGGTACTGTACAGCCTGTCTAGTATAGTATACACATAGAAGTCTTTGACTGACACCATCTAAATAAACTATGCAAATTACATATAAAAATCTTAGTTTGGTTTTATATCATCAATTTTAATCATTTTTAAAAGAAACCTTGTCTGATTTTGATTATTATTTTAGAAACCCAGAGCTAAGGAACAACATTTTAATGAAGAATTAGAAACAAAAGACTTTGAAGAAATCAAGGAAGATGGCGTAAGTTTCAAATTTGAGATTTTAGCATCACAATGCTATTTTTATACAATAATAAGTATACTAGATAAAATACGACTCCCACCAGATCATATTCTCAGACGGGAATCGAACCCGCGACCTTTGAAAGTCGGGTAAAATGCTCTTACCGTTGAGCTACCGAGTCACTAGTGGCATCGTCGAATTTCTTTTAGTATATTTCACTCTGCCAGCGTTATTTCATCAATGTGAGGAATTACCTCAAAATTCAATTGAAATATCTTTCCAGATATTTTGACAATCGACTAAGACGCTATAAAAATTTTACTTTTGAGATTTTAGCATTCACAATGCTGTTTTTTATATTACACGTTGGAGAAAGTTTAAAAAATTAAATTGCTTAAATAGTGGAGCAACAGCTAATTTCTGATGATTATAAACGTTTTATTAGAGACATCTAAACATCCATTTTAAATGTGGCCGCGTACGCACTGACTGGTGGCTTGCTAAGCGCCTAGCGCCTGGATATGTGTTTAGTAAGCGACTAGCCTAGCGAGGCGTCAAGCGCGCAGTGCAGCCGGTTGCGAGCATTCGTGCATAAACGTTCCTTTTACTGCGATACATATCGAAGCACTGCGTACGCAGCCTATAACACTGGACTGGTTTCTAAGTTTGACTTGCTTTTTTTTTTTTAGGAAAAAAACGAAACAAAAGAAGAGGAAGCAATGGAAGAAGAATTTGAAAATGACAAAGATTACAATGAAGAAGAGACGTTTAACGAAGAAATTAGTCAATCGGAACACGTTCAAGACGAAAAGAAAAACGAAGTAAGTTAATAAAAAAAAACATAATTTTAAATTTTTTTATTTTTTTTTATTTTTAGATTTCGAATTTTTCTACTATATTATTTGGTATTATATAAAAACATAATGCTTTTGAACCATTAAATAAAAACTTTTGATTATTCTTATGTTGAGAAAAAAGACAAAACATAAACATAGAATAGTGGGTATTTAATAAATATTTGTGATTAGATGCCTGAAGGAGCACTAAGGAAACAGAAGAAACGCAAAGAGAAATACGACCCTATGAAAGATTTGATTGAAAACGTAAGTTGCGTCCAGTTGCGACCGATTTCAATAACCTATCGTCCGTAAGAGATTGGCTTACTAAAGAAGTATTGCCTAGTTATTTCTGTTAAGGGTCTGACATGAGCCAACTAGTGCCGCCAGTCGATTTTATTTTATTTATTCTAAGTAAGCCAAATTTCTTAAAAAGGAATCAGTCAAGGTTTTGTTAATAACGTCTAATATTTATTGAATAACTTTACACAGTTTGAAAAGGCGTTCAAACAGTTTAAAACGCGATTTTGTTAAAAGTGGCCACTGTTGGTTCAAACCCATTTTTAAACTATTGCACGCTTTTGTAATGTTGTAACGTTATTCAATAAACATTAGACGTCATTGACAAGACTGACAACTGATTCCTTTTTTAAGAAATTGGGCTTATTTAGAATAAATAAAATAAAATCGAGTGGCGGCGCTAGTTCATGTCAGCCCTTTAAATGAACGGGAAATAACATTAATTGCGTACAACAGATCCGTAGTAGGCCTATCTTATACTGAACTTCATAAATATTTCAAATAATTGCGCAATAATGTATCTGCTTTTATCATCTATTTTCTTACAGGACCAATTCTGGAAATGGCTAGAAGATTGGACTTCGGTCTACATGAAAGAATTAACTAAAGTATGTATATTTCAATGTTAATCATGTGTTGACATTATTAACATTTACATTAACAGAGTCATGTCTAATAAAAAAAGTAAGTACTAACAGTGTTTTTAAGCAACATATTTTTTACAGCATATCAAGAAGCAAATTGAGGAAGAAGTATCAAAACAGATGAAAAACATCGTTAATCCTAATAAAGATAATGAAGATAAAAAGAAGACAAAAGATCAAGACACAGACAATGAACAGAATAAAGATGAATCGAGTAAAGATAAAACTGATGATATTAAGGGTAAACCCGTTAGTAATAATGATTCCGGAAAACCAAAACCGAATGATAAGGAAAATCAAAACGTTTCGAAAGATCCAATAGAAAAACAGAAATCTGAAATTACTTTACTCGAGAAAACAGATGTAGACGGAGAAAAGTCAAATGAACAAAAAGACGAAGATACAAAATCAAAATCTGATGACGAAAAACTCAATAATAATAAAACATCACCAGTATCCATAAAAGCTAAAAATATATACGGTAATTCCATTGGTAGTGATAAACTAACTAACATTTTCATATTTTACCCAAGTAAGGAAACTAATGACATTATAGATGACTTGAAACTTGCTAATCTTTCTGAACCAGGAACTTATGTGTTTGGAAATTTAGAACTGGAAACTAAAAAGGAAAATAAAGCTGGCAATGATAAAAAAGACGTTAAAAATACTCCTGTAATTAATTCTGAAGTAGAAATTTCTACCCCTTTAATAGATAAAATAATTAATGCCGATGAAACAACCACAATACCAGCAGATAAAACTCAATCTACAGAAAAACCAAGATTAGAAATAAAACCAAACAGTAGTGAAATTGAAAACGATATTCCAACGACTGAAAAACCTGCAGTAAACAGAACTGAATCAAAATTAAATAAAAAAGAACAATTAAAAAATGATACACTTAACGAAAATTCGGCAACTGAACTTGGAAAAGAACTGATGGCTGATAAAAAACAAGTTTCAGTCAGTTCTGAAAAATATGATACGAAAAAGGAAAATGATATTAAAAATGAAGTAGACAAAAAAGGTGAAATATCTGAAGATAATGCAGTAAAAGATGATTCTGAAACTGAAATGCCCGAAAAGACTACTGAAAAGCCCGATAAGACTACTGATAAGACTACTGAAAAGGCCCGATAAAACTACTAAAACTCCCGATAAGACTACTGAAAAGCCCCAAAAGACTACTGAATAGCCCTACTGAAAATCCCGATAAAACTACTGAAAACCCCTATAAGACTACTGAAAAGCTCGATAAGACTACTGTAAAACCCGATAACATTACTGAAAAGCCCAAAAAGACTATTGAAAAACCAGAAAAGAATTATAGATATATGATAGCTCGTGTATATAATGAAAAATATTGTTTTTTTACATTTTTTTAAAAGTAGGAATAAAAATTAATAATCAGGTACCTACCTCAAAATATATTTGTCGAGTCCACGCCACGAAAGAAGACCCTCGAAAGAAAACCCACGGAATTTTGATGGAACTAAAAACGATGCCTATTGCTATTGGAACAAGGCTTTAATTTCAATGAATTAAACATACCAGCGCCTGATTCAAGAGACTTCCTCTCCGTAGACTTTACTCTGTTGTGGTTTAACAAAAGATACGCAATAGTTCAAAGCTGAAAAACAAAATAATAAAAACTAACCCCCTTACTAATAAAGATTGTATAGCAGATGTATAGTTACAGTGTTTTGTCCTTTTCTCTTTATTGTTAAACTTAAATAGTTTGACAGAGAGTAACCAATGTGTAACTATACATCTGCTATACAATCTTTATTAGTAAGGAGGTAAGATAATATGGCAAAAGAGTTTTTGGCGCCATTTTGTCGAGTTCGGTTTGGTGTCTATTTTAATTATTTTCAAATTGATTCATAGTGGATATTGTGTCTTAAAATTGGTACAGTTATATGGTACAAGTGTCTACGCAACTGAACAATATGCGGGATAATTGAAATAGGCGCGATCTTGGTTGTGTGAAGCTGAGACTTTTATTGAAGTGGTGGCTTCCTCGGCAGAACTAACCGAGTAAACTGTCTTGATATACTTGGTTCCAAATGCAAGGCATTGGAATGCGATGCACCCGCATTCTAATGAAAAATTAAACAATATCTACCACTGAACTATTTAACACTTGACACTGGCAAAAATTACTTCCAAGAGGAAAGTAGATTGCCATAACAAAAAAAGAAGAAGAATATGGCAAAACGACACATTGACGTTTTTATTAAACACTAATGTGTCTAAGCATTTTTTTCTATGGGATATTGTAAAAAAACAGCTATCTGTAATACGTGACAAAAATGCGTGTTTTGTAACTTTTAAGTACTTTTAAGTAAACTGTTAAAAAATCAAATAAAACTTGAAAACATATTTTAACACATTTTATTTCTTTACCACTAACTACATAACAAGTTCAATTTATGGCACAATTTAAAAAGAACACGAATTTCTAATATAAAATTTTCACTTATCTCTAGTAGAACATCTAACCTGTATACACTTCTAAGATTTTCGCGCGTACAGTTCATTAGAAATAAAACACTTTTTACGGATTACAGCGCGTATATTATTAATTCAGGTGTTGTTTTGGAATTATTTAGTTTGTATTTATTGGTTTTTTAGAAATTTTCTAAAAAACCAATAAATACAAACTAAATAATTCCAAAACAACACCTGAATTAATAATATACGCGCTGTAATCCGTAAAAAGTGTTTTATTTCTAATCTAACCTGTAAATAAATATTACCTACAGTTTAATCCATAGACAACATAACCGAATAGACATTGTATTAAGAAAGTTTTTTCTAACCTGCGCAGAAGTATAAACGTGGGTTTAACTTTATGCCTTGCCATGCCATCTATAGAAATTTTATGAACATTTTTTTTTTCATTTGAGCTGTTAAAAAATCACCCATGCTTTATAATAATTTTGTTATGAGTGAAACTGATGACAGAAAAAATCCTTCATTTTTTGTTTGTTAAAGTGGCAACTAGATAATTGAACAAGATGACGTAAGCAAGCAAGTTTAAGCAAGTGTCATCCCAACTGGTCGTTTTCAAAAACACTTCCGTCACTCGTTTTGTTGCTAGGAGCTGCTACAGTACTGAACCAGTTTGGTCTGAGATTGTCTGTCCGTGTGCGAGAATGTCTATGTGTGCACGGAAAACGTGGTTGCCCTCCTATACATGTCTAAAAGGCTATGTTGTCTGAGGGTAAATATGAATTTAAAAATGTATTGATAGAAATGGCAGTTAGGAAGCTCACTATAGGTACTTTTTTAAGACTGTAAAATACACAAAAAATACTAAATACTTATAAATGTGATGTATAAAAATAATTATAGACCTAAAATCTCTGATAATAAAACTACTTATATTAAAACCTACACAGCTTATGTAAGCGATGACAAAAAAATAATATTTAACTTATTTATAATAAAATAATATATGTTTAATAATTAGTATTTTAAATCAAGAAAAGATTGACATATTTCTAGATTTTTAATACTTATCAAAAATCTTATATTTATCAAACTGTTTTTATTGATTTTACCTGTTTTTCTTAGATTCAAAATCAGTTTATGCCTCTATTTTTACTATATTTTATTTAAATAAGCGTGATTCTTATAAAATAAAAGTATCATAATTACAGAGTTATTTAAAACTGTGTGTGACATTTAAAATGTTTAAGGCTCCTATATACCTCAAAGTGGCGCCCTCATCTTAATTTAATTTATTGCTCGCTAACTACAAAATGTATCGAAAATTCACATGTACAGATTGAAGCTAAGGTTCTATAGTTTATTTACAAACAATAACCTCAGTAAAATTTTGTTCGCTGTAGTAGTAGTTCGCAAAAGTGCCAAAAGTGGCCACTTTACGAAATTTAAATACGAAATTCTTAGCGAGCAATTAATTTAATTTAATGAGGGCGCCACTTGAGGTATATAGGGGCCTTAAATAAAATCTCACAGCATGTATTTATAAATAGGGTCAAATATGTAAAATAAATATAGTTATCCATACAAATCAAAGAGATAACATAATTTCACCTTCTATAGAGAGAAAAAAAACACGCGTAAAAGTACTCGATAGAGTAATAATCTATGGAAAATCTCATTTCGCTTTTCGGCGGTAGATGGCGCTGTACAAACCCATACAGAATAACTCTATCGAATGTTTTTACGCGCGTAATTTTTGATAGGTGTTCGTGCTAAGGGTACAGAACCCATCTACCGCCGAATGATGATATTTCCATAGATAATTACCCTATCGAGTACTTTTACCTGCTTTTTTTGTCGATAGATGTTCGTGTTACGGTTTAGTAAGGGGTGACCAAAATTTCGTGGCGTATTTCGACTCGTTCCTTGGAGTTGTTCAGTTTCAGGATCTGAACACATACTTATAACTTAGATAGAGAATAAAAAATAACCCTGTAATAACATTTTTTATAAAACCATCTTTAATAAGGCAAAAAGGTGCTTAGGAAATTCATAAAAAATAAACAATCTGTGTTCTATATTTTTTATGTTAATAATTTGAAGAACAATATACAACGTGTTACAAAAATACAAATTTCATACAAAAATGTATGAAACAGCTGATTTTTTTTCGCAAATTTTAAAATTGGCCCCATAGTAAAAGTTGATCATTTGATGGTCCCTATATACCATATTCGGCATTAGGGGTACTTTTGTAACACTTTGTATTTATAAAGTGTTCTGTAAAACACCAACAACTACGCAGGAGTAAATTACTAACATCATAAACAACATTAGTTTTTCAACTTACAAAAATACGACTTTTCATTCAAAACTCGATCAGCTGTTCGAACATTTGTATGGAAAGTAGTTTTTTTTTTCGTAAAATTAGTAAAACAAATGTTGTTGTTTATGATGATAGTAATTTACTCCTGCGAGGTTGTATACTTATTATCTTATTTTAAAAAATATGTTTACTAGTGGCGAGGGGTGAAATTATGGCGAAGGTAAGCCGTTCTACAAAAATGTTATGATCTGCATAGTGGGTCGGTGAGGGGGGATTTCTAAAGGTGAGCCGATGGTAATCGGATTATATAGACCCTTCGCCACTGATGTTTATGATTTAAAAACGTACTATACAACGTGTTACAAAAATACCCCTAATGCCGAATATGGTAGATAGGGACCATCAAACTGAATAACTTTTACTATGGGACCAACTCTGAAATCGCGAAAAAAAAATCAGCTGTTTCATACATTTTGATATTTTCGTGATTAATTTTTGTATTACTTGTATTTTTGTAACACGTTGTATATGTTAAGGCGATTCACACACTGCCACGCATGATGCTGCATGTTGCGTGTACGCACCGACATGGCATATACTTGCGGGAGTGCAAATCTGCATCATCGTGCGGTTTTTACGCACTCACGCGCGTAGTTGCATTTTGTGGATTCACGGCGGCTCAGACTCTTTTAATTCAAATATCAAGACCCATTTTCAAACACACGTCAAACCCTTCCATTATGCATCTGCGGGACTCGTTGTGCCATACCTTGCGTCTCGCTCACCCACGCGCGTGTGCGCAAGTTTCTCCGCATGTAGACGCGTGATCAGCATGAACGCGCGTGTATGCATTTTCAGTGTGTTGGACTGTGCGTGTTTTCTATACAAACGGAGATACTTGCAAGCAACGTTAGAACACGCATTCACGCATAGGTGGCAGTGTGTGAATCTCCTTACTTGTGATATTTATAAACGATGAAGTTTAAAAAAAAATTGTTGTTTCATTTTGTTTGATAAAAAATTTTGTACTCGTTAGGTTTTCGTATACCCGTATTCAGAAACATTACTATGAGGTCTCACAGTGGCCGCGGACGCACAGCGTCTTAACTACCAATCACACGTAAGACGTAAAACAAACGAACCAATCACAGAGCTCTATTTCAACGCAGTGCGTGCGCATAGGCAAGGGTATTTTAAGTATTGTTCTTGACTACGGAGGTTTGTACAACCGAATTGTAAATAATAAAATATGAATAAATTTTTCATAGAAAACTTTTTCTATTTGAGATTTTAGCATTCACAATGCTATTTTTATACTATACTAAAAAATATACTAGAAAACATCCGGTCCAATGCCCTTACCGCTGAGCTACCGAGGCACTGCAAAGGAGTCGTTCCAAAGGTTGCGGGTTCGATTCCCGTCTGAGAATATAATCTGGTGCTAGTTTCTAGTGAATTATTTAGTATTGTATAAAACTTTTTATTTTATTAATTCTTAACTGGGATTATACAAAGTAATAAATTATAATTATGATTAAAAAATATCGTTTCACTAATAAGAATAGACTTTTATATGCAAAATTGTCATTATGTATCCTTACCTATGAAAATGGTGTTTTTTTTTCACACATAGAGAACCTCATAACTTCTGTGGTTTAAAATATTTATCAGTTGCTGGATATTACATCAAATTATGACCATAGCCGTCAACTATCAGCATAATTAAAGTCTACTTATTATGTATTCTTGACATTAAAAAATACCATGAAAGTGACTCTTTTTGTCAGCGAAAATGACCACTTCATCCGTTGTAACTTAGCTGAAACTAATTTTTTTCGCTTAAGTTATGCTGCCTAAGTTAGCTTAAGGCTCCTATATACCTCAAGTGGCGCCCTCATTTTAATAAAATTTATTGCTCGCTAAGTACATAATGTATCGAAAATTCACATGTACAGATTGAAGCTAAGGTTCTATAGTTTATTTACAAACAATAACCTCAGTATAACATAATTCATTGTAGTAGTAGTTCGCGAATGTGCCAAAAGTGGCCACTTTTAGCACTTTTGCGAACTAATACTACAACGAACAAAATTTTACTGAGGTTATTGTTTGTAAATAAACTATAGAACCTTAGCTTCAATCTGTAGATGTGAATTTTCGATACATTATGTACTTAGCGAGCAATAAATTTAATTAAAATGAGGGCGCCACTTGAGGTATATAGGAGCCTTAATGTTCAAATATTTGTGCATAAAAGGTTTGTTACAATAGCGTTCATGGTTGTTAAATAAATTATGAAAATACTAGTATGGAAAATGCAATTTGTTAGAAATTCTCCATACAAAACGTCAATTTCATAGGTAACGACCTAATATTTGATTACTTTGATTTAAAAATATAATTATAATTAAACTTAATGATGATTATAGAGGAGTACTTAGTAGGAATCAAATTTTTCTATACAACATGATACAAAAGTACCCCTAATGCCGAATATGGTATATAGGGACCATCAAACTGAACAACTTTTACTATGGGACCAACTCTGAAATCGCGAAATAAAAGTCAGCTGTTTCATACATTTTGATATTTTAGATTTTAATTTTTGTATGAAACAGCTGATTTTTTTTCGCGATTTCAGAGTTGGTCCCATAGTAAAAGTTGTTCAGTTTGATGGTCGCTATATACCATATTTGGCATTAGGGGTATTTTTGTAACACGTTGTATAAATATGATTATCTTCTTTAGTTACTAAACATATACATATACATACCTCACCTTTATAGAACTGGGGTGATTAGCAGCTCGCGTGGTGAATAGCAACAGCGACATTTTCGATATAATAAAATTATAAAATTCAAAATGAACCGCTTGGACCTGTTCATAGAACATTTTTCTTTATAACTGATAAGGTTTTCTTTTTCTTTTCTATCGAAAATGGCGCTGTTGTTATTCACCACGCAAGTTGCTAATCACCCCAGTTTACCGGTACAATGTTTTCGAAAATATTAGGTGGAATAAAATTATATGCCAGGATTTTAGGGGTCAGGTTAAGTGTGTACCATATTGGTGAATTTTTTTTTCTAATTATGTTATTTTTTAGTTAAATGTGTGGTACACACATTAGTGTAGTTTTTTTTTCTAATTTTGTTTTTATTTTTTTAAATCGCCGATAACAGCTAAGTCAGCTGTTATTGGGATATTTGAACACTATAATGAAAGTGTTTTTTCATACTAGTCCTATTTCGTAAACAATCTTCACCCAAATCTTTAATGAAATAATTATCATAAAATACAACAAATAATTTAGCTCATTTGGATTACGTAAAAACGCTAAATTTTCGATAACAATTTTATTTAACTTGATAAATTAATTTTAAAACAACACTTTTAGTTCAAAATACATGTTTATAGCGTATTTATCCTTACTATTAGGTAATTAATCCTCACCCAACTTATTGAATTTATGATATAATCATCATAATCATTTATGATATAATAATTCTACAAATAGTTTTTTCCACACATGGAATACTAGATATACAAGGTGTTACAAAAGTACCCCTAATGCCGAATATGGTAGATAGGGACCATCAAACTGAACAACTTTTACTATGGGACCAACTCTGAAATCGCGAAAAAAAAATCAGCTGTTTCATACATTTTGATATTTTCGATTTTAATTTTTGTATGGAACAGCTGATTTTTTTTCGCGATTTCAGAGTTGGTCCCATAGTAAAAATTGTTCAGTTTGATGGTCCCTATCTACCATATTCGGCATTAGGAATACTTTTGTAACACCTTGTATAATGAGTTGTTGATGACAATTTGATTTAATAAGATAACAAATTTTTAAATAGCGATATAAGTTTAAAAAACGTGTGACAACTGTCAAAAACTGTTAATAAAACGAGTAAGAAAAACTGGCAGTTTCTTATAGCATTGATCAAAATATAACATTTTATGAGCAAAAGTTCATAATAATTTATAGGGCCAAGCCCCACTGACGTAAGCGAAGCGACAGAATAGCATGATTATACAACACTCAGTAGTATTATTCTTATTTGTTTATCAATATACCGAGATGTACATATCATTTTTAAATTTGAGATTTAAGCGTTCACAATGCTATTTTTATACAATACTAAATAAAAAACTAGAAAAAATTCGACTAGCATCAAATCATATCACGGGTTCGATTCCCGTCCGAGAATATGATCTGGTGTGAGTCGAATTTTTTCTAGTATATTATTTAGTATTGTATAAAAATAGCATTGTGAATGCTAAAATCTCAAATTTAAAAATGATATGTACATCTCCGTATATTGATAAACAAATAAGAATAATACTACTGAAATTAATAAAAAGTAGAAGACATTTTTACGAATATTTATTTATTTCTACCTCCGTAAGGTAACCGGTAAGGTACCAAAATACCGGAGCATTTAACAAAATTCAACCTTATCTTAATACATTAAGGTGCACTTTCGTTTGTTCTCAGCATCAAATAAAAGTGCACCTTAACGCTTTATTTCTGTCTACTCTGAGGGTTTACTCAAATGACCATTCTACTAAAATTAACGCTAGTAGAATAGAATGACAATGTATGGGATTGACAGGAGCTAAGCGATAGCTTATGTCAGAATGACAATGTATGGGATTGACAGGAGCTAAGCGTTAGCTTATGTCAGAATGACAATGTATGGGATTGACAGGAGCTAAGCGTTAGCTTATGTCAGAATGACAATGTATGGGATTGACAGGAGCTAAGCGTTAGCTCATGTCAGAATGACAATGTATGGGATTGACAGGAGCTAAGCGTTAGCTTATGTCATTCCCATACATTGTCATTCTATTATACTAGCGTTAATTTTTAAAGAATGGCCATTTGAGTAGGGGGAATGTATTTTTATTTAATCATATCATTTTAGCGCTGACTGTATAGTGAACTTATCTGACCCGGTGGCCAAACTGGAAGTCTTTTTACTAAGTTAAATTATGTCATATTTTATAACAATGACTATAACAGCAAAATATAAGAAAGAAAGCAATTCATTTATTTTATTTTTTTTAATTCAATATCATTTCGATTACTCCTTGCGCACTTGGGCTGTCATTATTTTCACCCTAAAAACTGCGAAAATTATATTTATCGGCAATACATTCGCCAACAGCGACAGCAACAGAGACAACGGTGGTATCACAAACACCCAGACCTGAGCCAAATAGAGAAATTTTTGAGATTTAAGCATTCACAATGCTATTTTTATATAATACTAAATAATATACTAGAAAAAATAGGACTCGCACCAGATCATGTTCTCGGACTGAGCTACCGAGTCACTCGGTAGCTCAGCGGTCAGAGCATTGGACCGGTTATCCAAAGGTCGCGGGTTCGATTCCCGTCCGAGAACATGATCTGGTGCGAGTCCTATTTTTTCTAGTATATTATTTAGTATCAAATAGAGAAGTTCGTTTTCCAAATTGACCCAGCCGGGGATCGAACACAGGACCTCAGAGATGACGACACCTTGAAAACCGATGTACACATGACGGCACCTCAGACTATACATGTTGACCTTGAAACCGCCTTTATGCCCTACGAAATAAAAGCTGTCTTCGCAGTTTAACTATATAACCTGACGCGCTGTTGTGTGTACAATTAAAAGATCAGAAGATATACAATAAAATATCAGAAGATATACATTCCAGATTGTAGCTTCGCTTCTGCGTCAGTGGTGATTAAACCTTCAACTTGACGTTACAGAATAAAAAATTAAAATTTACCAAATTTCTAGTTTAGTTATCTGTGATCCTCAATTCAGCTAGTTCCTTCTCCTCATCTACTTCGTCTTCATCATCAGAACCGTGGACTGAGGCGGCTGGTGTGGTGGCCCCTGAGGGAAAAAATATTTTTCTTTAAGTTGTAATAAATTCGCTTTATTAGTTAAATTCGTAAAATTTCCCTCTTAAATTCGTCCGAAATAAAAATCTATTCGTAACCGTTTCAATTTCAATTTTCAATTTCAATTTCAATTTCAACATGTTATGACAGGTTTTCTGCCCGGCCGTGCCGACACACTAGTGTTACTTTTACAATTTTTTAATCTGTAACCGAATCTATCCGAAACTAACGGAAAATCAAAATAATTTCATATCCGGTATCCGAATCCGGTATAATATTATTTCTACATCCGTATCCAGATCCGAAATTTCATATCCATACCAGCCATGGCGTCAAACAGTGATTTGTGCACCAGTCTTTGCTTATTATACCTAAGTATAAAAAAAAACAGCAAACTTCTACAATACTGTGAACCTGTGTATCAAAGTGATCAAAAAACCTCCTACATACTTTAAATTTCAAATCCATAGTGTCTTTCTAACAGATTTTATCGAGTCCCTTTATCAAGTGCATAAAATTAATAATAAATAATAAATAAATATTTGACAACATCACATAGCTAAGTAGCTAAAGCACTTGTGTTATGGAAATCAGAGACAACGGTGGTATCACAAATACAGACCTGAGCCAATATAGAAAAGTTCGTTTTCTTAATTGACCCAACCGGGGATCGAACCCGGGACCTCAGAGATGGCGACGTCTTGAATACCGATGTACAAAGCCGACCACGGAGGTCGTCAATTAATAATTAATTTTAATTTTCCGAATAAAAATAAACTTTATTCTATTGCCATAAGGAACATATACAATCTGTCAGAAACGCAGTCTCTCGATAACTACACTTGTAAAAACATTAAACTCGTTTACTTCTAAACAAAACCTCAATACAAGATAAAAACTCATCAACGAAAACACACACACAAAAGACTAACATACACTACTCTTTTTTTGCAGCGCAATCGTTCAGTTTAGCAATCAGCTGATCAATTTGTTCAGTCACCGCTTCATTCAGTGGCTCCAAAAAATTCTCATTCGGAGTCCGAAAATTCTCATTCGGAGTCCGAAAATTCTCATGTTCGGATTCCGAAAACGGTTTTTCGAAAGCGACGTCTACGTCAATGATCTCATCCGTCGTTATCTCCAATAGTTCCAGAGACTTTTGTATGTTGACAAGGTTTTTTTTCTCGACGTCTATGGTGTGATCGTTGGTTTGTACTTGTTCATCTTTTGTCTCTTTCTGAACTTCTTTAATTATGGATGTGATGAGGCGAGCGGGCGAATCGTAGCGGCGCACTGAGTAAAGTTTTGTAACTTTTCATTTAAAAGATCTTTTATTTATTTATTCATTAAAAGTTTACATGCTGACTTACAGTAAGACCCAAATCGCCAGCAAGTTCGATATTAGGTAGAACATACATTGCTAATAAAAAAATAACATTAAACATAGTTTTATGCACACAACATTATTAAATTAAAAGCAAAGATGTCAATATGGGGAAAATATTTAAAATTGAATGTAAATTGGCAAAATAAAGAAAGCAAGATAATGTCAAATTCAATAGTTTAGAACTTTAGATTAATTAAATGTCATACCTACTCTACAAAATGTCAAAATGTAGTCATAGGAAAATTACAAATGTCAAAATATTATAGATCCATGTTAACAATTCATCATGCTTTTAAGACATTAAATTACGAATGTGTTAAAAGCATGATAAATAATAATTATTTATTATGGAGACCCGAATTCGGGTTTACGTATTGTAAGTAATTTTGGGTCCGGCCGTTACGCCCTCGTTCCGCGAGGCGCTCGGCCGGGACGCCCACGAATTTTAAAATTTTGTTTTTCCGCGATGCCCTCGGCCACGACGCTCATGATTTTTATTTTATTTTACAAATTTCTTGAGAAAGTACTGTTGCGATTAAAATTGTTAAAAGAAAATAATAAATTATGTTAGTCTGAGTTGAACTATGTATTTTTTGTTTAAATATGAATAAGTAAGTTGAATGGTATAGTAAATATTTTACATATTTTATTTACCTCTAAGTTTACATAAATCTAACTTTACCCGGTAGCTGTAGTACTGCAGGGTGTCTGAACGATTTTGCATGCCCAAATTATGTAATTACTTGTTGATTTTTCAATTTTGTTAGTTTGTAGATTTTCATATTCAAAACGATTCAGATTATTAATATTAACAAAAGAGAAACAAGAAGCAAAAATAAATGATTATACAAACAAAATCAACTAACTTTTATTTCACTTAATATATATCACTCTACACAATTCAACTTACTTATTCATATTTAAACAAAAAATACATTATTTTTTATTTTTTTTTAACAATTTTAATCGCAACAGTACTTTCTCAAGAAATTTCAAAATAAAATAAAAATCATGAGCGTCGCGGCCGAGGGCGTCGCGGAAAAACAAATTTTAAAATTCGTGGGCGTCCCGGCCGAGCGCCTCGCGGAACGAGGGCGTAACGGCCAGACCCGTAATTTTGATAAAGATGTAATTGCGCCATTAGACTTTAAATAATGCATGATTCGAGATGAGTGTATTATATGTATGAATGTGTATATATGTTGTATATAATATTGAGTTTGCCCCTTTCTATGAACTCATCCGGATTCATATTCGTTTCTATGAGGGAGATTACTGTTCAATTTGGCATCAGTCCATTGCATCAGTCTGACAAAAAAACTATACAGACTGATGCAATGGACTGATGCCAGACTGATCATATAATTTTCTCCTATGTCGTTAGTATAAATAATCTGTCGGGTACTCGAATCTGCCTTATCCATTCGGATACCCGAATTCGGACAAAAAAAATGTGTGAAAATATCTTTGCCTTGGGAGATAGGCGTGATTGTGTGTGTAAAAAAATTTGTATGTATCTATGTATGTTTGTAATAATAAGTTCATATTACTTAGTTGAGTCGATGGCGCAGTGGGTTAGCGCACTGGCCTTCGATTGTTGAGGTTAAGCAACTTTCGCAAGGGTCGGTCATGGGATGGGTGACCAAAAATTAACTATGTCGAGCTCCTCCGTGCTTCGGAAGACACGTCAAGCTGTTGGTCCCGGCTGCATTTGCAGTCGTTAACACCCACAAATCCGCATTAGAGTATAACTGCCACTGTGGTCTAGTGGTTCACCCACACGTGTAAGACGCAGGGGTCCCGGGTTCGATTCCCAGTAGGGAATACATTTGTGCTCGGTTTGGTTCGTGGTAGGGCTTACTTCAAGTCCACCATCTTACCTAAGTCTGACGCCATAACAACAATTTCAAAATTGTTGTGTTACGGCAGTTAGAGGTAAGATAGCCAGTTCCTCAGTGGTGAGGATTCCGGGTGTAGTGCTCTTACACTTTCAGCCTTATCGTCACTTATTCGTCACTTATTCGTCGTTATTCAATGAACATTAGACGTCATTCACAAAACCTTGACTGATTCCTTTTTTAAGAAATTGGGCTTATTTAGAATAAATAAAATAAAATCGACTGGCGGCGCTAGTTGGCTCATGTCTGTCCCTTAACATCAGGTGAGGTAAAAGCCAAGCACTCCCGTTGTGGATTAAAAAAATTGGGCCCACGTGATGGGTTATGGCCCATCCTCCTTATAAATAAATAAATCAATATTTGACAACATCACATACATTGCTCCGATTCCAAAGTAAGTAGCTAAAGCACTTGTGTTATGGAAATCAGAGACAACGGTGGTATCACAAACACCCAGACCCGAGCCAATATAGAAAAGTTCGTTTTCTAAATTGAACCAACCGGGGATCAAACCCGGAACCTCAGAGATGGCAACACCTTGAAAACCGGTGTACATAGCCACTCGACCACGGAGGTCGTCTATATCTACCTATAAGGATCTAATCTAATCTAAGGTCTATATCCTTATCCACCTATAAGGAAGGCCTTTGGGGACAATAAAATAGCTGATGCCGATTACTTACTGGAGTGCGTAGGGCTCGGCGGCTCAGATATAGGTCTTGGGTAGTTGAATCTCTTGCCCAGCTCTCGGTCCATGTGGTCTACGTAGTCTGGGAACACTATCTTAAGGGCTTGCGCGCGTGCTTGGCGGTAATACTGTGAGGAAAATGGGGAAAATTTATTTATTTAACCTTTATTGGTTAAAATAATAACACCTAAAAGCCGAGTCCGTGTGAGTGAGGCAAAAACCCGGCCAAGTGCGTATCGGGCCACACGCAGTGTAGGGTTCCGTAGACCATGGTTCATATACTTAAATGTAGATATACCGGTTTCACACACTGACAACTGTGCCAAAATGGCTCAGTTTTCAGTGAGCCAAAATGGCTCAGTTTTCAGTGAGCCAAAATGGCTCAGTTTTCAGTGAGCCAAAATGGCTCAGTTTTCAGTGAGCCAAAATGGCTCAGTTTTCAGTGAGCCAAAATGGCTCAGTTTTCAGTGAGCCAAAATGGCTCAGTTTTCAGTGAGCCAAAATGGCTCAGTTTTCAGATTTATATCCTTCATACGTTACCTAATCGTAACTCAATCCAATAAAATAACCAGCAGAGTAAACTTTGCTCTCAAGTGTAGAACAATCTGTGGATTGATTATTAAATTCTAATAAAGATTTTTATTTTTATTAATTATCATTATTGTCTTATTTTTTTCACTCAATAATAAGGCAAATTTATGACCAAGCAAGCATGTTCAAATAAACAGTAACTTAAGTGAATGTGTGTGTGGGTGTGTATGTGTGTGTGTTTGTGAGGGTGTGTGTGTGAGGGTGTGTGTGTGAGGGTGTGTGTGTGCCTGTATGTGTGTTATTATTATTATAACATTACTTACAATGCCAAGATTCCTCCAGTCCATAAGATCTGACAGTCTCTCAGTTCTGTTTCTCTGGATAATACGTTGTCTTCTTGTCAGCCTTTAACAAAAATCACATATTGAGGCACCGAACTAATGTTTGTATGAAAATCGATTGCTGTCCTTTTAGATGTATCGTTCATAAACATCGATGTTGAAGATGTTAACATCGATGAAACATCGTATTTCAAGAACGATGATTTTTCTGCGCCGTCTATGTATTGGTTGCCAAAATTATTGTTTTTAAACTCTGTTATGAAGTCCAATTAACTTTTTTATAACGACTAATTAAAATTATACGTGTATTATACAAGGTGTTACAAAAATACCCCTAATGCCGAATATGGCATATAGGGACCAACAAACTGATCAACTTTTACTATCGGGCCAACTCTGAAATCGCGAAAAAAAATCAGCTGTTTCATACATTTTGATATTTTCGATTTTAATTTTTGTATGAAACAGCTGATTTTTTTTTCGCGATTTCAGAGTTGGTCCCATAGTAAAAGTTGATCAGTTGGATAGTCCCTATATACCATATTCGGCATTAGGGGTATTTTTGTAACACCTTGTATATGTATTTAATGTGTTCTACTCCTAATACCTAGCTAAAATATCATTTATATCCATATTACATCGATGTATAATATTTACACATTGAGAAAATGCGTTTTTTCCGTGTTTCAAAGCAATGCCCGGTAGTCTAGAAAAACATCGTAAAAACATCGATATATCGTTTATAAACGTGGATGTTTTCAACATCGATGTTTTACTATCAAAAACATCGATGATTTTTATGAACGATGTCGTCGCATGTAGCATTCTTACTGAGTTGTATATATGAGTGAACTCCGTTAGCGAGATGTAAGTTTTCAATACTACGAGGTGATGTTCCATACTAATGTTCATGTTTTTTAGACACTAGCGCCATCTAGTAACACGGTAACGAATCTTGTTGTTGTGCCGTGTGTTGTGGTGTGTGCGGTGCAGATAGATGCCGCCACATCTTTTATAATCAATAATCTAATCATAATTTATAATCTATGAATTTTTTATTCGACATTGGCAAATGCACAAATCGTACGAGCTATAAATAAATAATAAAATAAATTTGACAACATCACATACATTGCTCCGATTCCAAAGTAAGTAGCTAAAGCACTTGTGTTATGGAAATCAGAGACAACGGTGGTATCACAAACACCAAGACCTGAGCCAATATAGAAAAGTTCGTTTTCTAAATTGACCCAACCGGGGATCGAACCCGGGACCTCAGAGATGGCGACACCTTGAAAATCGGTGTACAAAGCCACTCGACCACGGAGGTCGTCAAACCAACGACCAACGAGCTAATAAAAAAAATCTATGGCTTACTTGGTAAAATCAAACATGTATTGCGCCAGTTGTTGAACAGTCCCCTCTAGAGATATATATCTACGGTCTACCACGTAAATACCGTACGACATCGGATCCGCTATGTGGTCTTGCATGAAGCAGCCGAATCCTGGAGAAAAGATTAGTATATTTATTTATTGAGGAACTCGGTGGCGCAGTGGTATAGCGCCTGGCTTAGCGATTGCGGCGGTTAAGCAATGCGCAAGAGTCGGTCATGGGATGGGTGACCAAAAATGTATTATCTCTAGCTCCTCCGTGCTTCGGAAGATAAGTTAAACCGTTGGTCCCGGCTGCAGTCGTTAGCACTTACTAATCCGCATTGGACCCACGTGGTGGGTCATGGCCCATCCTTCTTATCCACCCATAAGGAAGGCCAGTGCCCCATCAGTGGGGACATTAAAAATGACTGATGGTCATAAACCTTTAATTAATAAATTACTGATATGCCCCCTACTCAAATAACCATTCTACTAAAATTAACGCTAGTAGAATAGAATAACAATGTATGGGAATGATATAAGCTAACGCTTAGCTCCTGTCAATTTCATGCATTGTCATTCTGACATAAGCTTACGCTTAGCTCCTGTCAATCCCATACATTGTCATTCTGACATAAGCTTACGCTTAGCTCCTGTCAATCCCATACACCTTCTATATACATTGCGGGTTTATATTTTTTGATATTTTAATTACTTTTCTGTTTTAGGTTCTATGCAACTAAGACAAACTCTGTGTGCTAGAAAAAATAAAATTAAAACTCAAATTTTCATAAATTTTCGGACGGAAAATTCCACTTCAGATAGACTATGCCCTGAAAGTTTTCGCTAAGGTGCTACTAACACCCTGTATAGCCAAAAAATCGTTAATTAAATACCTGACAAGTTGGTAGTAATACTGGGTATTCCCATAACAGTACATTCCGCTGGTGTGTACCCCCACGGCTCGTAGTATGAAGGGAACACTCCTAAATGACAGCCGCGGACGAACTCCTCATAGTCCAGGCCGAAGAGGGGGTTCGTGGAGGTTAGAAACTCGGGGTGGAATATCACCTAGCAAAACAATGTATGTTTGTTTTATTTTTATTCGTAACCTTAAATGATAAATAAATAAATATTTATTAAATTTAGATTTTAGCATTCACAATGCTATTTTTATATTAAAAAAATCGACTCACCCGTAGCACCTCAGACGGGACCGACCGGGACCTCAGAGGTGCTACGGGTGAGTCGATTTTTTCTAGTATTTTTTCTAATATTATTTATCTTAAAATAAATATTTGACAACATCACATACATTGCTCCGATTCCAAAGAAGCTAAAGCACTTGTTTTATGGAAATCAGAGACAACGGTGGTATCACAAACATCCAGATCTGAGGCAATGTAGAAAAGATCGTTTTCTTATTTGACCCAACCGGGGATCGAACCCGGGACCTGAGATGGCGACACCTTGAAAACCGGTGTACAAAGCCACTCGACTCGAGAAATTATAGAGAAGGTAGATGAAAATAACTTAAATTGGATCATACCGGTGACCACGTCCTGGATCTGTCGATGTCTCAAGAATAACCGAAAAGAAAACTATACCAAACGATCTTCAGAATCAAAACTTCAATCTTGAGGTATCAAAATATTTTAATAATAAAACTTTAGAAACATACAACGTGTTACAAAAATACCCCTAATGCCGAATATGGTAGATAGGGACCATCAAACTAAACAACTTTTACTATGGGACCAACTCTGAAATCGCGAAAAAAAAACAGCTGTTTCATACATTTTAATATTTTCGATTAATTTTTGTATGAAACAGCTGTTTTTTTTGCGATTTCAGAGTTGGTCCCACAGTAAAAGTTGATCAGTTTGATGGTCCCTATATACCATATTCGGCATTAGGGGTTATTTTGTAACACGTTGTATATAAGGTGGAACCAAATTAAGTAATAATACTGAAACAGGTGATAGTGTTGTTTAAGGCTCCTATATACCTCAAGTGGCGCCCTCATTCATTTTTCGACCTATGTTCCTTGGAGAAAGTTGTTCAGTTTAAGCAACACTATCACCTGTTTCAGTATTGTTACTTAATTTGGTTCCACCTTATATTCATTACAATATAGCAAATCCACAAAATAAATAAATGTCTATGTACAGTGGCGGTCACATAATTATAGAAACCAGTCAATTTTCATACAAACTTTGAAGCATTTTGTTTTTTTTGTGTTTTTTTACATGGCTGTTAGGTTAAACGTAGCCATGATTTTCTTATGGTAATGGTTTAAAATTTGATTTATATTTGTGTGTTTTGTAAATAATTTGTGTTTGGAGTGTGGATGAAATGAGGTCGCATGTATGAAATAAATATAGAATAAGGAAAATTAATGAAATATAATAATAAATTAGTGTTTTATGTTTGTAAATAAATAAATAAGATGGAATATTAATAAATATAAAAATGTAACGTTGTTTTTCGATATAGAAAAAAACATAACGTTACAGGTTCTCCACCAAGGATTGACCTAGCTGTGATCTGATGATGGCCATCCATGGAGTGAATGGAAGAGATTCAGATCGCCATACACACCCAAATGATCTGATCAGCATTCTAAGAGATATAAGAATCAGTTTTAAGTTTCATGATTTCCATACATTTTTATGCTAATTTCGCAGTTTTTTAAACATAACCTTATATCTCTTAGAATGCTGATCAGATCAGTTGGGTGTGTATAGCGTTCTGAATCTCCTCCATTCACTCCCTGGATGGCCATCATTAGATCACAGCTAGGTCAATCATTGGCGGAGAACCAAGGCTTCAAAGTTACCTCGTTTGAATGAAAATCGACTGGTGTCTTTAATTATGTGACCGCCACTGTATGTATGTTTAACAATATACAACAAAAGTGACCAACTTCAGAGTGCTTGCGGTACAAAACTACGTAGTTTAATCTGTAAAATTTACTCTTTCCCATACATTTTCGAGTGAAGTTGCAGCGGATCTGTCTATTGCCAATTTAATCGCATAGTAAATGTTTTGCAATTGATTTCTAAAATAATTTTATTCTGATTTGAAAAAGAAATATCCTACCGAATACTCACTTTTACTTTATCATGGACCGTATTGAACAGCTGACACCTCCTCACTCCGTTTAGGACTGGATCGCTCCAATCATCTACCTGTAAGAAATTATGGGGTTAAGAAGGAAACACCACGGTCGAGAGAATTGAAAAATACCTATAGAAAGTTCACAAAATCAACGTTTCGTAGTCCCCTGTTTCCTCCTCCAAATATAGGGATGCAAGGATTAAAAAAATATCGATATATCGAACTAAGTCGATATCGATATATCGGTCTAGTACGCCGATATATATCGATATTTTATCGAAGTTTTAACTTCTTTTAAAAACTTCTATACAATACTAGTTAAATCAAACTTTTATCGAAAATGTAACTTGTTTATACATTTTATACTATTTATTTGAATAATCGAAAGAAATAAAAACGAATATTATGAGTATTTAAACAAATTTATTGAAAAAAAAAATTATTTCCAGTATTAAGTACCAGCTAATGAATTCAGGAATAATAATTTTGAGAGCCTTTTCCAGAAAGGAAAAGTACTTTTCTTTCGATCGTTGCATTCGTCCGTCCTTTTCGGGACAGTCAAAGGTTTTTCGATATGTACTTGGTTTCGATATATCGAGCTTATTTTCGATATAAATATATCGATATCAGCGTATCTTCGATATCGATAAATATCGATATTTTTAGTCGTCGATATATCGATATATATCGGTTTTCCGATATATCGTTGCAACCCTATCCAAAACTAGACCGATTTAAATACGACATCAGTTGTTCGGATGGGGCTCGCTGGTGTGGGTCATTCAGTGATTCGTCCCACCACACGTTCGTCCCAATAAAACAAATCACTGAATTAAAAAAAAATGTTTGTTCTGCGATTCGTCTGGCACGCGGCAGATGCATGTTAAGGCCCCTATATACCTCAAGTGGCGCCCTCGTTTTAATTAAATTCATTGCTCGCTAAGTACATAATATATCGAAAATTCACATGTACAGATTGAAGCTAAGGTAGGTTAAAAGTGGCCACTTTTAGCACTTTTGCGAACTACTACTACAACGAACAAAATTTTACTGAGGTTATTGTTTGTAAATAAACTATAGAACCTTAGCTTCAATCTGTACATGTGAATTTTCGATACATTATGTACTTAGCGAGCAATAAATTTAATTAAAATGAGGGCGCCACTTTGAGCTATATAGGGGCCTTAATAAGTACCTGGCAAAACCTAGTTTTTTCCCTCAATTAAATTTTTTTTTTAGTTATAATATGGTATGATCATTATCTTTAAGATCAAGAATAGGATGACTCCAGTACACTTTAAACTTAGAATGTAACTTATGTTGTACTGTACAAAAAAGTTGTTTGTCAATGACTTTAGCAATAAACGAAAAAAATACAAAAAGCAAATTCTAGAACTTACGATATTATGTGTAGTAACCGGCGGTAATCCATCTCGTTGTAACGCATAGATACATCGTTTGAGGCGAACTGTATCATCTTTGTGAAGGAGGTCGGAAGCTTCGGGCAAGTGACCTCTATCGACAAGAAAAATATACAAGGTGTTACAAAAATACCCCTAATGCCGAAAATGGTATATAGGGACCATCAAACTGAACAACTTTTACTATGGGACCAACTCTGAAATCGAGAAAAAAAAATCAGCTGTTTCATACAAATATGAAAAATATCGAAATGTATGAAACAGCTGATTTTTTTTCGCAAATTCAGAGTTGGCCCCATAGTAAAAGTTGATCAGTTTGATGGTCCCTATATACCATATTCGGCATTAGGGGTATTTTTGTAACATGTTGTATAAAAAAGTCACATTTAAATAATAATATAAACTCAAATACACAATATAATATAATATTTGACAACATCACATACATTGCTCCGATTCCAAAGTAAGTAGCTAAAGCACTTGTGTTATGGTAATCAGAGACAATGGTGGTATTACAAACACCCAGACCCGAGTCAATTAGAAAAGCTCTGTTTTCTATATTGACCCAACCGGGGATCGAACCCGGGATCTCAGAGATGGCGACACCTTGAAAACCAGTATTCAAAGCCACTCGACCACGGAGGTCGTCAAATAGTAATAATAAATGTAATTAAAGGTTAAATAATGAAAGTATTGTTTCAAGAATAAATTACTTGAAATTGTTTCTAGTATATTATTTAGTATTTTGAAATATCTTTAAATAAATTGAAATAAGAAAGTTAAAATAAAAGCAAAACATGATTAAATCTAATACAAAATAATATACTAGACAAAATACGATTCGCACCAGATCATATTTTCGGGCGGAAATCGAACCCACGACCTTTGGATGTCCGGTCCAATGCTCTCTTGCTCTTCGGTCAACCGGACATCCAAAGGTCGCGGGTTCGATTCCCGTCCGATAATATGATCTAGTGCGAGTCGTATTTTTTATTTATTTAGTATTGTATAAAAATAGCCTTGTGAATGCTAAAATATCAGATTTAAAAATTATTAAGGCTGCGTTTTCTGCACATTAGCGCCGCCATTGAAAAAAAAAACATAGTGCTTAAATAAAGACAAAATTGTGAATTATCTCTCTGTAGTGCACTCCGAAGAAGCTTTGTGGTACTTTTTATCGATTAAACAATTTTTCACAGTTTAATGGAGTTTTATTGCCAAAAGTTGCTACTTTTCGCAAAAAATACTCCATTAAACTAAACGACAGGCTAGAAAATATTGCGATAAAAAGTACCACCTTCATCGGAGTGCACTACAGAGAGATAATTCACAATTTCGTCTTTATTTAAGCACTGGTTTTTTTTTTCAATGGCGGCGCTAGTGTGCAGACTACGCACTCTTTAATTTATTTAAAACATTTTCATAAAACTTACCTCAAACATATGTCGTACATTCGTCGGCCCACCTTCTGCTGTATGTCCTGTATTGTGTCCCTCAGGGCTTTAGTGACCGCGTGCCCTCTGAGGCTCTCCACGTTGAAGTTGTTCGTCTTAGCAGGGAATATTAGGAACGCTACTACTGTCATTTCTGACCCTGACGACTGGGAGAGAGAGAGAGAATCGGTTAATTAACTTTAAAATATGATAATAAAAAATTAAGGTTTAAGTCAAACAGGGACTATTGACGACCCGCCTCTTCGGATCGTCAGGGGGACTACAACAAACTTACAACCTGTTTGTTGCACGACGGATTTTCGGCTCACGAACGTACGTCAACAGTCTGTGAAACCAAGAGTTGTGAAACTAGGGCTGTGAAACCTTTCTGTGACGTACGCTGAGCAAAGTGGACTGTATAACAAAAACGCTGGCCGGTTCGTGAATAACTTCAGTTTATTCTCCAATATTGACGGTTGTTTTGTACACTTGAATTTAACTAACAACTTTAAAAACACTAGGTGCGAACTACTACGATTTTACTTTACAAACTCAAACACGGATGCTAATTATCAAAACGCTATGCTCACTTGCTGATTAATTACTACTGATTACTGCTACTGACTTGACTGCGAACTCCAATTGACGAACATTCGAACTACAATTACGTAATTACAAGTTACTATATATATATGCCTTTTGACCAGTAGCAATTAGCATGCTTATTAAGAAGAACGATATCTTCAGAGAGGGACCAATACATGAAAGAAAGGGGTTAAGGGCTAATAACAATTTTCAGTGGAAAAGTACTGAGGGCGTGGCTGTGGCTATGACGCGTCGCCATGTGCGTTTAAGTAGCCCCTCTGATTGGTCTAAACTATTTGGGCCAGGAATCTTCGTTATTTTTGCGCCGGGTGCTGGCTGTCGTCAACAGGGACCGTACCGGCTAACGCATCGAACTTACAAAAGTCTGCCGGGCTTCAAATTAAAACAGATAAATCGAGCCCCAATCGGGCAAAAATGGCGAACCTCAATTCAAGATGTCACACGAACATCGATATCTTCTAAATAACCTCGGCGAATAGTACAATACGAAACTCCTTACTTCGGTTTATCTGTTTTAAGTTGAAGCTCGGCAGGACCGCCAAAGTTCGAAAAGTCAGCCGGTAGGGCTCCAGGATCCTGCCTCAGCTGGAGGAAGACTGGAGAAAAGGGACTTTCAGGGCCAATTTCACAGATTCGGAATAAGTTTCTGATAAATGTTCCAGATAGTTTTATGTTCAGTCAGCGCCAAAATGTTCCAGATAGTTTTATGTTCAGTCAGCGCCAAAATCATTCGAGCATTCAAATCTACCAAAACATTTGCATTTGTCATAAATCAACCTTATCTCGAGACATTAAGGTGCACTTTTCTTTGTTCTCAGACAGCAGACTTCAGAAAGAAGAGAAGTCAGGAGTACAAGGTTATCACATCGACATCAGCCATTTTTAATGTCCCCACTGCTGGGGCACAGGCCCTCCTTATGGGTGGATAAGGAGGGCTATAACCCACCACGCAGGCCCAATGCGGTTTGATTTTGTTAACGACTGCAAATGCAGCCGGGACCAACGGCTTAACGTGCCTTCCGAAGCACGGAGGAACTCGAGATAATTCATTTTTGGTCACCCATCCCAGACCGACCCTTGCGTAAGTTGCTTAACTTCTGGCCGGGCGCAAAAACAATATGCCACCGAGCTCCTGATCCTGATGACTTGAAAAAATTATGACCATTTTTAAAATGTTCGTAAAAGTATATATTTTTTATATCCTGGAAAATTTATATTTATGAGAAAAAAAAAAGTCTTTTTCTATGTGATATTTATATGAAGTAACGATTTAAAAGACAGAATCCGTAATCCTTTCTTTGTTTTGTTTATGGTCATCGAAAAGTGATCAGGAATATTAAGCAAGATTAATTCTAGATGGCGCTACTCTGCCTCCATTTTTCACAAAACAACCACAAACAAAATTGGACAATACAATGTCTAAGTATCGAGCGCCTCAGAAGCGCTTCTCTTTCTGTCGCGTAGCTCTGTCTCAGCCGACACAGTCACGAGCAGTAGGCTAATATAAAAGTTTAAGAGTTCGGCGAACAGTGAGCTTCCCATAGAAACGCAATATCAAAATGATTTGCAATTTGAGCATAATTAACTCTTCTTGTGATGTTATTCGGATTTAGACAGTATTTGTCTAGGTTTCTATTAAATAAAAAATCCAAAATACTAAACCAAATAAAAATTAATGCAATTTGCAGTTTTGTATGAAAAAAAATAATTGACATTTATTTTGAATTTGGTTAGTATTTTAGAATTTTTATTTAATAGAAACCTAGACTAATACTGTCTTAATCTGAATAACATCACAAGAAGAGTTAATTATGCTCAAATTGCAAACCATTGCAACCACCACCACGAGAGGTCGTGGTCGAGTGGCTTTGTACACCAGTTTTCAAGGTGTCGCCATCTCTGAGGGCCCGGGTTCGATCCCCACTTGAGTCAATTAAGGAAACGAACTTTTCTATATTGGCTCAGGTTTGGGTGTTTGTGATACCACCGTTGTCTCTGATTTCCATAACACAAGTGCTTTAGCTACTTACTTTGGAATCGAAGCAATGCATGTGATGTTGTCACATATTCATATTTATTTATTTATTACGTTTGTATGGGAAGCTCACTGTTCGCCGGCATCTTAAGCGCGGAGTGACCCCCCTGGTAAGACTTACCTTCAAATAGTGGTTAAGTCTTGCCAACGCCTCTATGAATACATCCGCTCCCTTGTTCCCATACTCGTATCGACCCGCAATGAAAAAGTACAGGGTCTTGTCTAAATCGAAGTTAAAATGGCTGAAAATAAGACACAATTATAAAAAACAGTCAAGAGCGAGTCGGACTCGCCCACCGAGGGTTCCGTACCATCATTCTGAAAAAGTTTACTATTTAGAGATATCGTTTTATTTTTCCGGTAATCTTTACATAAACTTCTATCACATAAAATAATTTCAGATTTTTTTCTATGCAAACTTCTGAGATAAGGGAGGGAACGTTCTTTTTTTAAAATTTTGATCAAAAGTCGAAATCTATGCGGCCTAAAAAAATTAAAAAAAAATTGAGAATGTGCAAGCAGCGCTCTTTCATATGATACCCCATATGCCCTAGTAGTCTCACTTCGAATTTTGAAGACACCCTTTCAGGCCCTGTTGCAAAAAATATATAAATATTTATATTTCTCTCTTATTTGCAAAATAGTTGGGCAAACGTCATCTAAAACTATTCCAAATTTCAAGTTGATAGTATTAGTATTTCTCGAGATATCCAGCTGTGACAGACAGACAGACTGAGTCACACCATAAGGGTTCCTTTTTAGCACTTTGATACGGAACCCCAAAAACAACTATTACATAAACTGTAGGAAAGCAACTCCTTTCTAAACTTAGCACTAATATGGGAATCGAACCCACGTCCTTTCGTAATAGGAGCGAATTTTCTGTTTTAAGTCAGCTAGTTGTTTCAATTTAAGAGCGTTGACGCAAACGGATTTCATACAAACTTTCAAGTTCTTATTTTTCAAAATGAATTAAGAGCGCGTAGTCTGCACACTAGCGCCGCCATTGGAAAAAAAACACAGTGCTTAAATAAAGACGAAATTGTGAATTATCTCTCTGTAGTGCACTCCGAAGAAGCTTTATGGTACTTTTTATAGCTTAAACAATATTTTCTAGCCTGTTTAGTTTGATTGAGTTTTTTGCGAAAAGTGGCCACTTTAAGCAAAAAAACTCCTTTAAACTAAACGACAGGCTAGAACGTATTGTTAATACAATGAAAAATACCACAAAGCTTCGGAGTGCATTACAGAGAGATAATTCACAATTTCATGTTTATTTAAAAAATATGTTTTTTTTCCAATGGCGGCGCTAGTGTGCAGACTACGCGCTCTTAACTTTTTTTCTAACGTCTTTTTTACTAAAATCTAAAACTGTAATTATTATTCTTTCTCACCCATAGAAGTGTCCTCTAGTGAACTCATTTATCTTCTCTTTTGCTAAAGCGTGCAGATTCTGAAACTCGTGTAACGCTGAGAATTTCTTGACGTTCAAACCGTTCGGTGTTATTATGTCTGGTTTGCGTTTTAGTAAGTGTTCTGCTTCAAAACCTATGTGAAATAAATTGTAAATTAAATAAATACGATTTAGATTTTTCCATGATTCTTTTTATAGATGAGACATGTCTAACACGATATACGGGGTGGGGAAAAAATACGGTAGTTGAGGGGAAATTTTAAATAAATAATAATAATAAATATTTGACAACATCACATACATTGCTCCGATTCCAAAGTAAGTAGCTAAAGCACTTGTGTTATGGAAATCAGAGACAATGGTGGTATCACAAACACCCAGACCTGAGCCAATATAGAAAACTTCGTTTTCTAAATTGACCCAACCGGGGATCGAACCCGGGACCTCAGAGATGGCGACACCTTGCAAACCGGTGTACAAAGCCACTCGACCACGGAGGTCGTCGATCGAATTTTACTGAAACCATGGATCAAATATAAGTTTTGCTATTAATTAGTTTGAATACTTTTATGTGTAAAAGACACAAGACTTTTATGTGTAAAAGTCTATAGTTCACTTATTATTATTATAGTCGTATTTTTTCTAGTATATTATTTAGTATTATTTAAAAATAGCATTGTGAATGCTAAAATCTCAAAATTTATAAATTATACAGCTTTCTCATCTTAATCTATTGTTTAAAAATATCTCGAAAGGTATTCAATTGAATGTCGAGGTGATTCCTTGTACATTGGTGAGATGGCGCTGGCTTGCAGCGTAAGAGTTGATATATATGAAGAAATTCGACGTTCCCACTAGTGACTCGGTAGCTCAGCGATCAGAGCATTAGACCGGATATCCAAAGGTCGCGGGTTCGATTCCCGTCCGAGAACATGATCTGGTGCAAGTCGTATTTTTTCTAGTATATTATTTAGTATTAATAAAAAGCTAGAAAATCTTACCAGTAATATCAGAAACAGTAGTAAATATGTGCGTCATATGTGCCGCCGCTCGTTCCATACAATAACGGTGGTATATCTGTCTCTTTCCCGCCTCCTCATCCACAGAAAACTAGAAAGAGATAGCATCAAAGACAACTGCACTTTCAAGCTGTTTAGTATAACTCGATCATTTAAAGAAAGGGATTGAAAATGGCGGCATGTGATAAGCTTATAATGAGTTTATGTGAGAAAGAAAGTGCGTTTAGGTGCTGTGTAAGTGAGAGGCAAATAGAAGCGCCGTCATTTTCATTTCATTTTTAACTGACCAAGTTAGAAAAGACGATTATTTGAGAATTTAATGAAAATTTTAATTAAATCAATATAAATTTAATTTCATGATTTTTACTAACAAATAATATGGACTATGCCTGAAATAAAAATTAAATTATTTGAATAAGTAGCCAAAAAAAAAAACTTCGTAGTTAAAGATAAGGCAAATACAAAAACAAGCTTTAAACGCAGTTAATAAGGTCTAAAATAGAAAAAATATATGTTGATCATAAATATCATCAAATTGATACCCCAGTTTGATTTAACTAATTTTTTAATTAAGCGAGAAACATATTATTTCTACAACCTATTTCAAACCTTCAGAATTAAGACTTTAAGTGCATAATCGATTAATTGAATTTGACATTGTGATATTTAAACGCAGTTGCGTGTACTTAAAATAAAGACAAGAGAAGATAAAGTTACCTTATCTAAATTGTTGTAGAAATCAGTGTTGCCAGCACACAGATATCTTCCCAGTAGAGTAGCGTGTGTCGTGAACACAGTGGCAACATCGACATGGCGGACTCTATGGACAATAAATAAATAAATATTGGATAACATCACAATACATACAACGCGATTGAATTGACAGTGATCCGCGGCAACTTCAGTAGAGAATGTATGGCAAAGAGTAAATTTTATAGATTAAATTACGTCGTTTTGTACCGCAAGCGGTCTGAAGTTGGTCACTTCTGTTGTACATTGTCAGAAAGAGTTCAAGCGATGAACCCTCATGGTGAAGGTATTAATTCGAGAAAAGTACTATACAAGCCTTGGCTGCAACCAGGCATTGTTGGACTCACACTGTCCATCAATACCTGTTTTGCAGGCCTCTGCAGTAATGTACAATTTACCAACCTCAGCATAATGAGTCCGATGCCGGCCTGCCATTCGTGGAAATGTGCGACCACTCGCGGCGGAGTATCGCTGTAATCTTCGGCTACTTTGCGGAACTGTAACAACAGGGAAATAATCAAACATCTCCAATCATCATATCAGCCATTTGAATATTTTTATAACAATCATTGATAAATACGAAAGTAACCGCATAATACACGCCTGACCCTATAAGACTTTTCACCCTAAAGACACTTTTGAGATTGACCCTATAAGACACCTTTGACCCTAAGGACACTTATGACCCTGAAGATTCTTTTGGCCCTAAGGACACTTATGACCCTAAAGATACTTATGAACCTTAAGATACTTTTGACCCTATGACATTGTAAATAATACTTCAATATCGTCCACAGTATATATTTATTAAAATAATAGCAAAAAATAAAAAGACCTATAGGTGCAGGTCTTTCTTATTAATTTCTTTATTATAAATAAGAATCTTTTCACATGTACATTTAATTAATTGTTTTTCTGAATGTTTATAATGGACTAATTATGTCAGAGCGAATAAAATATTCTATAACAACGAACATAACATTCAAATTATTGTTTTTCAGAACAAAGGTAGAATGGCTTAGACCTTCGCCTGTCCTGAAAAGGACGAATATAACTACTACTACAAAGGTAGAAATTTGACAGATAGTTTCGTATTTTTAAGAAGGTTACGAGTTTTTGACGCCATTTTGTCAAGTTCGGTTTGGTGTCTATTTTAATTATTTTCAAATTGATTCATAGTGGATATTGTGTCTTAAAATTGGTGCAGTTATATGGTACAAGTGTCTACGCAACTGAACAATATGTGGGATAATTGAAATAGGCGCGATCTTGGTTGTGTAAAGCTGAGACTTTTATTGAAGTGGTGGCTTCCTCGGCAGAACTAACCGAGTAAACTGTCTTGATATACTTGGTGCCAAATGCTCCAAGCAGCATTGGAATTCGATGCACCCGCATTCAAATGAAAAATTAAACAATATCTACCACTGAACTATTTAACACTTGACACTGGCAAAAATTACTTCCTAGAGGAAAGTAGATTGCCATAACAAAAAAAGAAGAAGAAGAAGGTTACGTGACGACAACGTTACAATCCTATAACAAACTTTTAAACCCTAAATACACTTTTAACCCTAAATACACTTGTGAACTTGTAAAACACTTGACTTTTTGACTCTTAACACACTTTTGACTTTTTTTGCCTTTTAAGACACTTGATGATTTGACTAAAAAAAACAAAAAATTGCACTGACCTCATTGATAAACTGGTACACCATAAACCCTAGTATGACAGCATCGTTGGCCTCGATGTCCAGGTGTGGGATCCCGATCGAGGTGGTGTCCCACAGCTGCTGTTTGTAACCATCCAGTTGCCATGCGCCTGAGCCGATGTCGAACAGGATTACTTGGGGGTTTCCATCGACTAGCCATGTTCCGGTGTGGAGCTGTGGGGGGAACATCATTAGTCCTGAGAAACCAATAAAAAATGGAAAGACATCTGGAAAGATGTTTCTTTCGAATGTGGGGGTATTTCCTCACATTGATGAAATTGCGCTGGCTTGCAGCGAAGGAGTTAAAAAATTGCTATAAAAAAACAGCTCTAAAAAGCAAGAAATAATATTAAAATCTACATAAGTACCTACGCATATCTGATATAAAATAACGTCTTTTGAAGTCGGGTGGGGCTAAAAGATATTTTTCTTTTTTAATTTATATAAACATTTATCGTGGTTTCTCTTTCTCAATTTGATTTTTTAATTCTTAAAGCCCCACCCGACTTCATAAGACGTTATTTTATATCAGATATGCGTAGGTACTTATGTAGATTTTAATATTATTTCTTGCTTTTTAGAGCTGTTGTTTTTTGAAGCTGTTTTTTATAGCAATTTTTTTAAGGTTTTTTGAATCACTAATACAGTATCCTATTTGATTTTGAAGAGTTCTCTTGAGTATCTTCGAAGTCCAAGGTCCAATGTGCAGGAAATTTTAATGTAAACACCCTTAAAGTATCCCCTTTCTAACAAAACAAGAATTATCTAAATCGGTGTATAAACAAAGAAGCTATGTCTGAAGATCCGTTAAAACTCGTGCAAAAGTTACCAAAAAAATTACAGTATTTTCAGGATTACTCGAAAACTACTGAACCGATTTAAAATTTTCAAAAAATGGGACCAACTGGGGAACAAACCTGATAAAGTGGCGTTTGAATCATGTCAATCGGTTCAGCCGTTTTCGTGTAATCGGTGGACATACATAAAAAAAAACAGCCGAACATAGAACCTCCTCCTTTTTTTGAAGTCAGTTAAAAAAGTACTAGAAAATTTCGCAGCTTCCACTAGCGACTCGGTAGCATAATTGGTTAGTGCATTGGGCCGGAATCCCAAGGGTGCGGGTTCGAGTCTCGTCTGAGGTGCTACGGGTGAGTCAATTTTTTCTAGTATTTTTTCTAATATTATTTATCTTAATATAAAAATAGCATTGTGAATGCGAAAAATCTAAATTTAACAATAAATAATCATCAACTTACACCATACAGGTGTACAATTATACTTATTTATGAGGTCTTACAATTTCCGCGGACGCACAGCCAGCGAACTTAAAACTATGGAACAAGCATTCCGCTCTAAAAATAGACTACATGAAAATGACAACCAAGTGGGCGGGGCTAAATGCTGGCATTTAGTTATGCAGCACAAAGCGACTGAACACTGGTTGCATAATATCTACCATAATCTGTATATTCATATTTTCTATAGTTTAACGAAAAAATATTTAATACTTATGATAAAAATAATAAATTATTTTTAAAAAGTTCATAAATGTTATTGAGACAGCGTATCTGAGCTGCAAAATGCGAACACACTCATAATAAGATCAACACATCAACACTTGTTTATGGTTTAATTCATCATTCATTAATCACCTTAGAGAAGCTCGGTAGTGCAGTGATTTAACGCTTGGCCCTGCGATTGCGGAGGTTAAGCGGCTTTCGCAAGGGTCGGTCAAGGGATGGGTGACCAAAAATCTCGAGTTCCTCCGTGCTTCGGAAGGCACGTTAAGCCGTTGGTCCCGGCTGCATTTGTAGTCGTTAACAGCCACGAATTGGGTCTGCGTGGTGGGTTATAGTCCTCCTTATCCACCCATAAGGAGGGCCTGTGCCCCAGCAGTGGGGACATTAAAATGGCTAATGTCGACCCTCCCCTCGGGGGGCGGTCGCATTAGACGAAGGTTTCGAGGCTCTTCACAGCTGTCTGGTCGATACCAACCTCAAAGGCGGTTTTAGTCAGTAGAAGTCTGACATTCCCCCCATAGACCGGCTATGGGGGAAGTCCAATGAGGATTTCCGCCTCCTTCCCCTCGCTTGTCCGGGAAGGTTGCTCCGAGCCCTTCTGGTTGAGAGTGCAAAAAAAATGTAATTACCTTGTACCCCTGACTTCTCATAGCATTGACTGCGATAGCTAATGGAGAATTCTGGGGAAACTCAGCTTCCTCCACTTCTGTCCTCGCGCATTGTTCCTTGTATGGACCTGAGTAATGAAAAAAACAGATTTAAACAAAGACTATTCCTACTTCTGGATAAATTTTTTGTTAGTATTTGATTGAATCAGGCATTACTTGGCGGAAGTCCCAAACTATTGTGAAAAGAGAAATATATGTAGCTTACTCCCGCAAAAAATATATGCAGGATCGTATCAACGTGGATCAGGGGCCGTACCAGCTATCGCATCGAACTTCGGAAAATCTGCCAGAGAAGGGATTTATTTAAGGAAGCATTTCAGGGTAATTATTCTAAGTAGAACTGTATAAAACTTTTTACATTTCCCATCAAAAAAAATCAGCATACAGCGAGCGTTGTTGGGGACTCAAAAAACAGTTGACTTCAGAGATGTTAATATTTTTAACGTTGCAAGAAGGGTTATAGGTACTACAAACTTTAAAAAAAAGTATAAATATAAATAAATAAATATTTGACAACATCACATACATTTACTCCGATTCCAAAGTAAGTAGCTAAAGCACTTGTGTTATGGAAATCAGAGACAACGGTGGTATCACAAACACCCAGACTTGAGCCAATATAGGAAAGTTGTTTTTCTAAATTGACCCAACCGGGGATCGAACCCGGGACCTCAGAGATGGCGACACCATGAAAACCGGTGTACTAAGCCACTCGACCACGGAGAACGTCAAAAATATTCACAAAAATATTTTTAAATAACACTAAATAGTATAACTAGAAAAAATACCACTCACCGCACCAGATCATATTCTACCTTGTTTATTTCAAACTTACCAAGCAGACAATAATTATCGCCCATCTCCTCAGTAGATACATATGCTTTGGATCTGATCACCGTATAGATTCCACCGACTGAAAAAGAAAAAAATTGGTTATATATTTTTTTTTTTAATTGACAGTAGCGAGAAGAATTCTTTGTCATTTTTACTAAATGTGACATTGCCACTAGGGGGTCTGTAATGGCGACCACGCACTGGACGACGCACTATGGACAGGCCTTGGCAAGATGGACCGCCGTGAGGATAGGTGACCGCGCACTGGACGACGTTCTATGGGCAGGCCTTGGCAAGATGGACTGCCGTGAGGATAGGTGACCGCGCACTGGACGACGCTCCATGGACAGGCCTTTGCAAGATGGACCGCCGTGAGGATAGGTGACCGCGCACTGGACGACGCTCCATGGACAGGCCTTTGCAAGATGGACCGCCGTGAGGATAGGTGACCGCGCACTGGACGACGTTCTATGGACAGGCCATGTCAAGATGGACTGCCGTGAGGGTAGGTGACCGCGCTCTGGACGACGCTCCGTGGACAGGCCTTGGTAAGATGGACCGCCGTGAGAGTAGGTGGCCGCGCACTGGACGACGTTCTATGGACAGGCCTTGTCAAGATGGACTGCCGTGATGGTAGGTGACCGCGCTCTGGACGACGCTCCATGGACAGGCCTTGGCAAGATGGACTGCCGTGATGGTAGGTGACCGCGCACTGAACGACGTTCTATGGACAGGCCTTGGCAAGATGGACTGCCGTGATGGTAGGTGACCGCGCTCTGGACGACGCTCCATGGACAAGCCTTGGCAAGATGGACCGCCGTGAGGATAGGTGACCGCGCTCTGGACGACGTTCTATGGACAGGCCTTGGCAAGATGGACCGCCGTGATGGTAGGTGACCGCGCTCTGGACGACGCTCCATGGACAAGCCTTGGCAAGATGCACCGCCGTGAGAGTAGGTGACCGCGCTCTGGACGACGCTCCATGGACAGGCCTTTGCAAGATGGACCGCCGTGAGGATAGGTGACCGCGCACTGGACGACGTTCTATGGGCAGGCCTTGGTAAGATGGACCGCCTTGAGGATAAGCGACCGCGCACTGGACGACGCTCTAAGGGCAGGCCTTTGCAAGATGGACCGCCTCTTGGGGGAAAGAGACCGATCACTGGACGAAGATCTGAGCTGCTGGATGCGGGCAGTGGATCAATATAGTGGAGATTGTTGGGGACCCAGTTTTTAGACATCGTGCCAGTCGTGCGGCTGACCATCATGATTATCATGCATGATTGACAGTATAATAAACAGCTTTTCAACATCTTCATACTAAAGCCAATTCATACACACGACAGAACATCAGGTAAATAGTTAAACTGCGAAAACAGCTTTTATTACGTAGAGCATAAAGGCGGTCTCATGGTCAACATGTATAGTTTGAGGTGCCGTCGCGTGTACAAATGCTTAGAGCAATATTTATGCAATAATAGGATCTACTTCGTAAACCAGTGCATCAAGTTAAAGACAATACACTTTCACGGTTCGCACACATACAATAAAGCATCGCAGGATTAAGTTACAAGAGTTCCTTGCAGTTACCCATGTAGCTGTTTACTTTACTCTCGACCTAAATTACGTTTTACTGTGAGAATCACGAAAATTAAGAACTTTTGAAACCCATGGTATTTTTCTTAATTAAAAACTTAAGGGCGAAGAATTTTTCGGGAATCGAGCCCGGGACCTCAGAGATGGTGACACCTTGAAAACCGGTGTATAAAGCCACTCGACCACAGAGGTCGTCAACATACCGTCTAACTCTGAATAAAATCTCATTGCACCTTAACATTTTTGAAACCAACCTCGATCAAGCACGACTACATGCGTTGCATTCCAAATTCAAATCACATTATTTCCCATGGGAAAATATGACTTACTTTAGGAAAGGTTTGCATGACACATTATATGCCATTGACGAGCAGGTAGTATAAAAAAATGGTTTTGTGATTATGTTATACGAACCAGAAGAACGGCAGGCTTATTACCGATCTCAAGCGACCAGTCGCAATCGCTTAATTGTACAATTATTGCTGTCAAAACACAAATTCGTATTACGGAACGTATAGTTTGCGACTGCTCCACAGTAGCGCTACAAGCGAGCAATCGACGAACTAAAAGTGCATGTTAACGCCTTGAAACAGCAACCGATTGCTTATTTTGGTATTACGAAACGATTTTTGACAGCGACGCGAGAGCAATAGCGACTGCGATTTAACAACTAGTATTAATGTGATTGCTAAAAGTTGCTTTAGTCAATTATTATATTGTTTCGGCCTTTTGACTTTATTTAACCAGTGGTTTGTGTTTGAATAGTGTCATTTATTAATTGTGTGGTGTTATTTTAATTACCTTCGGTAATAATTCATTGAAATTATAACTTTCAAACTATGGCACGAGCTTTGATGTTAATGGACTATTTCGATCAAGAAACCAGTGAAAGAAGGGCTAACGCTGTACGTTTGCGAAGAAGAGTTCGTACAAATGCTATAAACTCTCTTCTACAGATTTCAGAGGTCGAGTTCAGAGCTCACTACAGATTATCAAAATATCTTTTTAGAAGGTTATGTTGTGAACTCGCTCCTTTGTTGCCTAGACGGCGAAGGAGCAATAAAATCTCTGTGGAGTGTAAGGTAAACGCAAAAAAAGGTTAATTAATAGTAATAATATAATTATATACCTACCTACCTGCCCATAAACTTACATACATTTTTGCAGGTTTTAACTGCCCTCTCTTTTTATGCTACTGGGTCTTATCAAAAGCCAGTGGGCATGAGTTATTTACATGGACTAAGTCAGCCTAGCGTATCTAATGTTATAAGAGAGGTGACGGATGCCTTAAACCATCCATCTATATTAAGGAAATACATTCATTTCCCACAAAATAGATCAGAAAGGATGGAAATAATCAATAAGTAAGTTTTAAATAGACCAATATAAGTAATTTTAATAATACTTGTAAAAAATTATAATTATTAAAATTATTGTATTATCTCATTTCAGATTTTCAAATCAATTTGGGTTTCCTGGAATTTTAGGGTGCATAGATTGTACGCATGTAGCTTTAGTTAGGCCTACCGAACATGAAGAAAGGTTTTTCAATAGGAAACATTATCATTCAAGAAATGTACAAATTGTGAGTTTGTTAAGAGTGTTATCACTATTTAATGTGTACACAATACTCTTTTAACTTAACAAAATATTTTTTTACAGATATGTGACAGTGATCTCAACATATTAAATGTTGATGCAACATTTGGTGGAGCTTCACATGACTCATTTATTTGGAACAATTCTGAAATAAACAGTCACGTGCAGCAACTATACAGAACTGGTGAAAGCCTATGGCTGTTAGGTGGGTGTATTTAATCATCACTAATTTAATAATATAATTAATTTATTTTAGAAATATTACATTGTATTAACTGGCTATTTGCAGGAGATTCAGGATATGCTTTACGACCATGGATATTGACTCCTATTACAAATGCAGCTCCTGGCAGTGCAGAACAACATTACACTGATTTGCACTGTAAAGTCAGAAATACTGTGGAACGCTGTATTGGGGTGTTGAAAGCCCGTTGGAGATGTTTGTTGTCTCATCGTGTTCTACATTACCATCACAGTACTGTGGCTAAAATTATTAACGCCTGTGTTGTATTGCACAATTTAGCCAATAAAGCTAGACTTTCAGTGCCAAATTTACCACAGGAGGAATCTGCCAGGGATGCATCAATGCAAATTTCTGAACCTTTTCATTTAGAATCTTCTCAGTCGGAGCTAAATGCAGGTAGAAATCAAAGGGCTATGATAGTGCAAAGGCTATGGAGAAATAGGTAAAAATAAGGTTAAGGAGGGTACTTCATGTTGTATTAGTTTTTGATTTTAAGCTAAAAATTATGTTTGAAGTTATATCCTGTTTAAAGTATTTTATTTTTAACTAGTCTTATGTATTATTCATTAAAGTGAACTAGTGAATTCTTTTTGATTGATTTAAATTAGTTTTTAGTTCTATGTTGTAAAATGTATACACACTGTGTATTGAAAAGCAACACATGCAGATAAGTACCTCAATGGTGAATCCCACCACCATCCTTTACAGTTAGCTACCGTAGGGAAATCTTTGTTTCAGGGAGCACACGGGATCTGTGACCAACAACACCTGACAGCTGAGCTTCAGCATGTCAAGCACGAACTGCGTAGCAACACACTGCCAGTATCACGCCTTCATCACAGAACCCATGTCAAACCAGCCACAGCAGAACGACGACCTGCCATCCTACCGTACATGAAAGGTGTCACTGACAAGATTGGAGGTATTCTGAAGCGTGCGTCCATCAAGACCTACTTCAAGCCGCCGAAGAAGATGAACCAATTCTTACGACCTGTCAAGTGTAATATTCCCTTTCAAGATGCAGGCGTCTACAAACTAGATTGTGACTGTGGGCTCTCTTACATCGGACAAACAAAGAGATGATGATGGTTGGAGAGTACCACCAGCTTGGGACCCTATAATTCATCAATTAAAATCCCATCCCAAATCATACACTGCAGGATCTAAAGATATAGTTAGTTTGTTTTGTAGATAGGGATCAAAAGGGAGGTCGACACAACCTCTACGAGTTTTATTCCGCCAGTTCTTTCTCTCAGAGGCCTCCCAATTTGTGAACTGGTAGTAGATTCAGTAGCTAGATCTTGTTTTCTAATTAACTTTATTCAATTTAATTCAGTAATAATGATTAAAATCAGAACGCAGCTATAAAATAATTTAATAAACTTGAATACATTTTTATAAAGTTTCGAGCGGGTAATTTCATAAAAATATGAGCAGCCTTTTTGCTTTAGTCCTCCCGTGACCACGGCCCCTGGAAAGGTGTCGAAACGTCGGGAATTCTAAAAACCAATAAATACAAACTAAATAATTCCAAAACAACACCTGAATTAATAATATACGCGCTATAATCCGTAAAAAGTGTTTTATTTCTAATGAACTGTACGCGCGAGTCTTAGAAATGTACCCCTATTTTGATAAAATGTTATTATGATTCTTTGTACGAAGCAATGGCATAGCTGCACAGACAGTAAATGATTGTTTTGTTTACAATCATTTACTGTCTGTGCAGCTAAATAAAAAAAAAAATCACACAAAAAATGTTTTTACTTACTATTTATTTTCATGTCAGCTAGATAGTTTTTCTTAACAAAATAATATAATAAAACTTGGTTAATGGGGACACAACACACTATGATTGAAACAAAAGAATAACTATACCTATCTTAAATTTACTTATAGAATTTTTTTGGTTATTTTACCTAATAACCTATTGTTAATAAAACAAAAGAATATTAAAACTATCTTAAATTAACTTGGCTATTTTTTGTTTTTTTATTTTATACAACTTACTGGAACATAATTAAAATAAGTACTTACCTAAATACTTAACATACATATAGTATTAAAACAAAAAAGATTATTTAAACTAGGTATATTAAATTTATTCTAAGTATTTTTTTATAAATTCTGTAATATTTAGAAGGGCTTGGGCTTGAGTTTGAGCTGCCTCTGCTTGTACCATTGCAGCATTTGCGTTAGTTTTAGCAGCCTCGGCTATAATCATCGCAGCCCGACTTAATGTTTCTTCAGCAGAAATCCTACGCCTTTCCAAATCCACAACCCAACTATTATCTGTTGTAGATCCTGAAACAAAAAAATGTTTCAATAAGTACGTACCATATTAATCAAATATGTTTCTTAAGAAAAAAATCCGTATAAATGATATCTTACTAAGATTAGCGGATCTTCTTCTGTTTCTGCTTGGTGATACTCTGGGCTGGGTCTCAGGTGAATCTGTAATTAAAGCACAATAAACTATTATTAAATATAATAATAAAGTACAAAACAAACCTCACAATGATCTAACTTAGTGTAGATGTTTTATAATGATTTGCCTTTTGACATTCTACCTACTTATGTTTTATTTGCAATAATAAACTGAAAAAAATAGTAGTATTTACCTGCTGTGGCTACTGGTACATTAATAGTAGGGCATGTTTCATGCGGCCTATCATTATTTTCATCAGCACATTCTATAAAAAATAAGAGTAATAATTATTATTACTTAGTTCAATCAGTTAATAAACATTTTTATAAGTTTTCATAACCAATTAAATAGCAAATCAGTACATACCAATTACTATCATTGTGTGTCCATGGGAAGATGGAGAATTTATTTCCCTATTTGCTCTGGACACACTTGGTGATGGTGATAAAGCTAAAGAGAAATATTTTCCATTATTACATTATTTATTTAAAACGAGAAGTACAACTTAAAATGAACTACAAAATTTATTAGGTAGGTAAGTAGGTACCTTGTGTTTGAGTGGAAGTAATTGTCTCATTGCGAGGAAACAGCTGCCTTCTAACACTGAGTGGAGAGGTTCCTTCGGCGTCCTAAAATGGGAAAAATTGTTAACAGGTAAGTGGCAATGTATTAAAGATGATATGCTGATGGGGAACTTACAAAAGCAGGTACTCTATACTGGGTATCTCCACATGCTGCTTCTTCCCCAATGATGGCAAAGACTTTCTGGAATACATCCGACAAGGGTCTATGCTGGCTCGGTCCTCCACCAGTTCCACTATGCTCCCTTCGAAGCATAGCGGCTCTACTTTTGGCCTTGTGTTTCAGATCTATCCAGTACTGTCAACACCAATGAGATTAAAATTTAATCGTTGATAAAGATTAAAAGTTGGTAAGTACTTACTTAAATTAAATTTAACTTACTCTTTTCCATTGTACACCAGTCTTAGTAACGCCGCTGCCAACAGCATTTAATGTAGATGCCAGCTCATTCCACAATCTCTCCGAGGTTTCCTTGGATCTTCCTCCCAAACCAAAACCCTTAGCCATTCCTGGGTGCCTAGAGAGATGGTCTAGGAAGATTTCTAACTGTTCAGTAGAAACACGAGTGTCCATATTTTATTCTGATTACTGTGTTTGCTTTGCTTGCGTTGCGTTGACGGAATGAATCGAAATAAACTTTTAGCTGACCCAACTCAACACAAAATCCATCACTTAAATTGGCAGAAACTTCAAAACCCATCCCTTTTTTGTTAACAACACACTTGTATTTACACGAGGTTAAGCGATTTCAATAAATTAAATGATAATAAGTTGTGCCCTATCAGCTTTCGAAGAAACAAAAACTGCGCAAGAATTCCCTTTTGGCCGTACTTAGCCAACCACTTGAAACCACTTATATCACCCTAAACAACTTTCAGATTTAAGTTTATTTCATTGGAACTAATTTTTTTCTTTAAGATAACATTATTAGGTTTGTCTTGAGTAAAGTTTGTTTTGAAAGAAAAGTTTTTTTGACATTTGACATATCGCAACTACGCAATCATAAAGTTGTCATTGGTTGCCGTTCAATTGCGAGTGGCGCTAGTTTCCATACATAATAATCGCAAATGCAATCGGCGAGCAATCAGTTTGCGATTTGTTTCCGTAATACCAAAAAAGCAACCACGACTAGTCGCAGTCGCGTTGCTATTGTACAATTAGCAACCGGTTGCTATAATTCGGTAATAAGCCTGCGGCGCATCTTTTGTTAGGGTATATTGAATTTTGTACTTAAAAGCCTTGTTTATAAGATTGAAATTACCTTTATTAGCGACCTCCCAAGCAGTCTCAAATGTCCACCTGTTCTCATCATTGGCAGCTTGACCACGGTCCATGTACGACAGCAGGTCATGGGTAGAGTCCGCGCGGTAGAACCGGCGCGAAGACCTGTCGCGCGACATTGTGCCCTGCGGTGACGGAAATAAGGATCAATGTTGTGTAAAAAGTCGGAGTGACAAGTTTTTCAGTCAGCGTAAAATATTAGATAGCTATTTATATGAGATTTTACGTCATAATTCATACACTAGTAGTTGCATTATTGTATCATAAACTCTCTTAATTTTTGATTGAGTACTTCAAAAGTGAGGAGGTGATAGTATGAGAACAAACCACTTTTTGCGAGGGACATAAAAACTCAACATACAATCTATTTGAGTAGGTATCATAATTCATGGCTGCATGAGGAGCTCGGTGGCGCAGTGGTATAGCGCCTGGTCCATCGATTGTGGAGGTTAAGCAACTTTCGCAAGGGTCGGTCATGGGATGGGTGTCCAAAAATTTATCTGAGCTTCGGAAGGCACGTTAAGCCGTTGGTATCATAATCATAATCATAAATCTTTATTTGCATAAAACACGGTAATAGGGATGTAAATTAGAGTGTAGCACCATACATGTCTTATCGATTTGTCGATATGCAAATATTTCGTGGTCATGTTTTTGATAATAATTATTAATAAGGTACATATATAAAATTCTAAATTCACTTAAATTATAAATTACAATATTTACTTACATTAAATGTGTCAATGTCACTAACAATTTATAAAACTATACATATAACAAAATTCAGATAAAATTAAAATAAAAACATTCATTATTAAATTCATGATCAAAAGCATCGTCCACAGAGAAATAATAATAAGATGTCAAAAATATCGCCTGCATTTGCAGTCGTTAGCACCCACCAATCCGCATTGGGCCCGTGAATTTATTCATGCTTCGGAAGACACGTTAAGCCGTTGGTATCGGCTGCATTTGCAGTCGTTAGCACCCACCAATCCGCATTGGGCCCGTGAATTTATTCGTGCTTCGGAAGGCACGTTAAGCTGTTGGTATCGGCTGCATTTGCAGTCGTTAACACCCACCAATCCGCATTGGGCCCATGTAGTGGGTCATGGCCCATCCTCCTTATCCATTCATTAGGAAGGCCCGTGCAGCAGTGGAGACATTAAAAATGGCTGATGGTCATAATTCATTTAGTAAATTAAAATGATCATTACAGACAAGAATCAATACAAACTTTAAAAATTTTCTTTAATATTATAACATTAAACAATTTTAAACATAGACAACCAATAGGCCTTCGCAAATCGATCAAATTCAAATTCAAAACTCATTCATTCAGTCTAGGCTGTTACAAGCACTTGTGAATGTCAAAGAAGCTACGTCATCGGTTCGCGCGCCCTAAGCGGGAGACCTTGTAACGAGAAGAACCGGCAAGAAACTCGTCAAGGGCTGCTTTCTTCTCCCTGTATATTTCATACAGAGTCGTCAAAATTTGAAAAATGAGGTCAGCATTTAAAGTGACCTCATTGTCCATCACAATATATTTGATATTTGACAACATCACATACATTGCTCCGATTCCAAAGTAAGTAGCTAAAGCACTTGTGTTATGGAAATCAGAGACAACGATGGTATCACTAACACCCACACCTGAGCCAATATAGAAAAGTTCGTTTTCAAAATTGACCCAACCAGGTATCGAACCCGGGACCTCAAAGATGGCGACACCTTGAAAACCGGTGTACAACCACTCGACCACGGAGGTCAAATCAACAAAGTTTACATTCAATGGGTAGGTAAAATAAATTTCAACTAGTTGAAAAAGAATCTGTTTTAATTTGCATTTATTATGTTCTTGTTAACGCATGTATAATCAGTAATTAGTTACACGTGGCACGTGGTTCAACACCTCATATTATTGGTTTTGGAAGAAATCCAAAGACGTTTGACGGAGCGCACAAACCGATTCTTCTAACATTAACTCGTGTTGCAGACAATGTCACGTTTGCAAAATATTAAAGGCGACATAATAACATGCAGTCGGAGGCATGTATAAAGTGACATTATGAATGATTTATTCATATTCTTTATTTGCGTTCTTCTTGTATACATGGTGTTTACAATATAAAGTTCCAAACAAGAACCCAATAGGGGTACTGCAAATTACTTACAAACTAGAAAACAATTTTAGATGTATCATTAATACTGGGCGGATTAAACAATTAAACAATAGTAAGTACCTAAATTAGTCTATCATCTTCAAAATCCTTAATATTATTTGACTTATCATTACATTCTATGCCTCCGACTGCATGTTATTATGTTGCCTTTAATATTTGATCTTGTTTCCATCTTTTCAGTTGACTTTTCATATTTTTTAAATTTATTTATTTTATTTATGTCTTTTTAGTTATTATTCTATTATGGTCATGATATACCTTTTTGCAATCCTTACGATAAGCCCTTTAATTAGATACCCATATTGCAGTAATAAAAAAAAATATTTTTACACTTCAAATAATAGCACCTCACAGCCGCTGTGTTGGTTTTTTTAACGCCAATAACCTAAGAACACTTGGGCTACCAAGACAAATCTAACGATATCTTAATTACAGAAATCCATTCAGCCGTTTGAAAGATATGAGGTAATAAAGAATATTACATACAAACACACATACATACTACGCGTTCACTTCATCATTGCCGCTACCTCCCGGCCCGCTTCAACATACCGCACCCCCCGCGTCACCTTTCTAGTACGGCTAAAAACGCAAGCTTAATTTTTGTTTCTGTTGATTTAATCATTACGTTCGTTATTTATGTCGTTTAAGAGAAAAGGTCCAACATAATGGCGAATCTAACTTGTTAAATAATTTAATGACACTCTTTGAACAAGAAAAAAATTAAAAACAGTTGAAAAACATGATTACTTTTTTGTCTACAGTACCGTTAGCTGTGACGTCATAACGGTCGTCGACGGCAATCACGAAGTGAACGCGTAGTACTGCTGAAATGTTGCCTGCCTGTGATATATGTTTTATAAGTTTATCTTTTAGTGGTGTACGCAATACTATAAATACCAAATACTATATTATCCGATGTTTCATACAATAACCCTATCAGATAATGAGTTTTATCGCATTTTTATCGCTGTAAGGTGAACAGACTACAGAATTAAAACAATTCAGGCATTAATGCTATCATCCATAGAACTTTAGTTTTCGTGAATGTCTGAGAAATATAATGTGATCCTATGGAAAGGTATTCCATAGCTCTAAGATTAGGATGTTAATAAGACCATGTAAAAGTACATATCAAATAGCATATGAACAGGCCCATCTTTCCCACTGGGCACTCTGGGCACGTGCCCAGGGCCCCGCGATCGATAGGGCCTCCTAATTCCTACCAGACAACTAAACGATAACGGATGCTTATTACCAAAAAACATATAAAACATATTTAGGGATTTCGAAAACTTAAACAATAATTACTGACTACAAATACTACTACTTACTAGCTTTTGGCATGTTTAGATAAATTTAAGTCAAGATCATAGGGGCCCCCAAATGTGCCCAGGGTCTCAAAGGGCCCTGGGCACATTTGGGGGCCGTCTTTAACCTATTTGAGGCCCTGGCCCTGGGCCTCAAATACGTTAAAGACGTCCTTGCATATGAATTATCTTAGGATTAGTACCCATTTAGGTTCGCGAACCTCCGCGCTCCGCGAACCTGCACCAAAGAGTTTTATCCTGTGTGCAACATTGCGCTAGTGTGTACAGTCACGTCTATAAATATGTATACAGTATAGAACTTTGTCACTCTAAAAGCTCTTACTTTTTTATGAACAGAAATCAATGACAAAAGACACGTACAAAAAGTCACAAAGTTCTAAACTGTATACATATTTTAAAAACGTACCAGTGGCCCTACCATGAGTTGATGCAAACTGTTATTGCTACCGTAAACTATCGTTTTCTCTCTTTCACTCACATTGACTGTGAGCAGTATATCCGATAGTTCACGTAAGCGAAAACAGTTTGCATCAACTCATAGTAGGGCCACTGTTCGTATGCGAAACGGTACACACTGTGGCCTTAGTGAAAAGTAAAAAGTAAAAGTAAAAAATTGCTTTATTCAAATAAACTTAGTAATTAAGCGCTTTTGAATCGTCTATATTTTTCTACCACCTGTTCCAGACTTTTTTAACTGACAAGAAGAACAGGCGCAAGAAACTTATCAGCTTTAACAGAAATAAGTAACGATATTTACAAACTTAAATATATCGTTACCAAATACAAAAAAATACAACAGGTTATTAACAACAAAGTACTTATTAGCGAGTTATTGTGTTAAAAAATAATGCTATGGGGCGCACTGTTCGCGGAGCGCGGAGATTCGCGAACCTACCCTTCACTAATATCACATTATAAAATGCGAAAGTAAAATTCTTTGTTTGATACTCTTTACGTCTAAACTAATCTACCAATCATGATGAAAAATTTTGTAAAGACGTTGTCAGGGGGTACAGAAAAGGATACCAAAGACTTCTATGTATATACTGCACTAGACAGGCTGTACAGTACCGAAAAACTGCTCATTAAGTTACGAAGCATGCACCACAACTCCTTTAGTCTATTGCGAGCGACCGAGAGGAACAGTTGATGCGCCGCGAAGGTCGGTTGTGACACAATTTTAGTTTTGAACAACTCGTCTATGTAATAAAATTTAAGTCATTGTAGGATACCTTTAATCTAGAAAGACAAAAACGAACCAGACGAATTCGACTCGTGGGCGGCCGCTTAATAATTGGCCGGGCATGTTTGGCCATTTTCCCACTGCCCCAACCGAGGATCGAACCCGAAATCTTAGAGATGGCGACCATAAATGTATTCTATGATGAAAATTCGGAAGATGACTACGGACGATGGTTGTAGTGTCCTTCCTTCTATAGGGATATTTATCACAGGAAAGGTTTTTTTTTACTATTATAATATACATACTACAAAAATCTAATCGCAAAAAAACACGTGTACATAAGGCATTATTGTCGTGTTTATTAGATCATAACATTACTGTTATCTTATCGCAGTTGCGCAAGAGTTCAATATCAGTATGCCAACTTTCGATTTAAGGAAAAACGTGGCAACCATGTGAACGGAATTGTTAATTACTATCTATCATCATTTAAGGAGCTCGGAGACGCAGTGGTATAGCGCCTGGCCCAGCGATTGCGGAGGTTAAGCAACTTTCGCAAGGGTCGGGCATGGGATGGGTGACAAAAAATTTATTATTACGAGCTCCTCCGTGCTTCGGACGGCACGTTAAGTCCCGGCTGCATTTGTAGTCGTTAGCGCCCACCCATCCGCATTGGGCCAGCGTGGTGGGTCATGGCCCATCCTCCTTATCCACCCATAAAGAAGGCCTGTGCAAAGCAGTGAGGACATTGAAATAGCTGATGGTCATCCCACCGAGCCACTCGGCTGGGTGGGACCACGGGAGGCAGTCGTGGAGGGAGCCGCAACGTTGAATGTTGCGGTCCCCTCCTGGTGAGCCCCACATATCCCCCTCTCGCTCACCTGCAGGAGGGGAAGGGCGTAAACGCGTTTTATTCAGCATAAAAAAAGGTACCTAGCTCACTTACTAAAGAATTCGTTTTGTGTTATATCTACAAAAATAGAATAAGTACCGAATATACATATGAACAAGAAAAGCACTTAAAATCGTGCCTTATTAAATCTCCAGCAGGGGCCCTATTAAGTGAGCCCTCTTTTTTTCACCGCATGCGGTTTACGCACTCGAAAAACACAACCAAAATGGGGCTCAAATTGATTACCAAATGCCACCCACTATTCACACTATCATATATTTATAAGTAATGTAAAAGATAATACAGCGGATGATAGGTAATAATAAGTTGATTATTAATATTCACTCTCGTTTACTACAACGGTAACAAGTGTTATGCAACTGTTTACGATGTTATCGATATAATTACAAATGTTAATGTACTTTGGCTGTCTGTTTGTTAAGACTTCATATCTAAGCACCTAAACCAATTTTTATGATTTTTTTATTTATAAAACACCAACAATTTCACAGGATTGGATTATACTTTCCGAAAAAGAAAAAAAAACAATTTTTCATACAAAACTCAATCAGTTGCTCGGACATTTGAATGGAAAGTGAATTTATTTTTGTCTTTTGTTGGAAAGTTGTAGAACGAACGTTGTTGTTTATGACGTTAGTAATCGACTCCTGTAAGTTTATTGATGTTTTGTCAAATAACCCTGTATACTTATCATATACTAGTTAATGATTAATGATTAAAAGATGGCTATGTAATGGAAAGAAATGTATCATATATTATAGCAAAAATCAACAAAACAGTACTTTCAAAGCACAAATAAATAAAAGTAAGGCAACTAAAACTGAGTCAAAATGGCTCAGTTATCATATTTATGTCCCTCACATGCTAATTGTAACTAAAATCCAATAAAATAGTAAGTAATCCCTTAAAGGTAGGGAAATTTAAACTGTTTCATATAATATTATATAGATTTGATTAAGTAACATATGAAGTATAAAAATTTGAAAAATGAGCCGTAGCCTCAGTTTTCTGGACTTAAAAGAAGGACATAGACTACTTTTATTCTCGAATTTCCAACAGTAAACAAAATTCCACTGCCACCACAGGCAAAAGCTACTTCTGTTTTTTTATATGTAAGTAAAAACGTTGTATTTCGAAATAAAACACTTTTTACGGATAATAACTTCGTAATGATTGTGATTGCATGTGGTTGTTACCTACTTCATGTTTTTGCATGCAGTCTTGCTCTGAATATTTTGAAGATCTTTATCTCAACGGAGAAGCATTAAATTAAGATTAAATGAATAAAACTCTAGCTTGGCTTAGCTGAATTTTTAAAATCAATTTATAGTGGTTGTAAATTATACTCGGAATTATCATGTTATGTTTTAGTGGTTTTAGATTGTACAGATTTTAAACAATAAAGAAATAAATGTATTATTAGTTGACCGAGCGAGTGCAAAGCGCAACGCGAGCGAAGCGTCTCCGTTTTATTCAGCTAAGGCAAAAATGCTTTCATGTCTATCTGGCAGTTCTCCTCTAAGTGTAACATTTCTCAACCGACTCTCATGAAAATTTGTAAGCAGGTTCGATAATTATATAGATTTCTAGTCGATTCAGTTTTTCGAAGTTTTTTGAAAAAAAAACAAGTAAGTAGGAACCAAATGAATTTTTAGCTATTTCGAAAAATTTTCAAAAATGACACAAATGCTAGGTCTACATCTTTGTCTACAACTCACAGAGCCACGAGTAGCACGTTTCTTAAAAAGAAGAAACTAGTGATTGAGATTTGAGATGGTTATGCTAAAAAGTTTTAAAACTTTTCCCTTCTTTTAGATCTTATATTTTTCTATCCTTCGCGTATCAGATCAACAAAAGATAGGTAATTACAGCTAATTATAGATACCATGCCGGATGAATGAACAAACAGCATAAAACAGAGCATTAAATTAAAAACTTACCGATTAAAAAATAAGTTCGTTCGCGGCGAAGTAGCTGGAAGTATTTGCACAGAATTATCACTGAAAAATCCACTAAACACGTGTCGCCGGACAGTTTTATTCACACTAACGCCGTTCGATAGTTATTTACGAGTCTTTCGATGCAAAATACATGTGTACGCGGGTAGAAATTCCGATTGAAAATAGTTTTGGAGGTTAGGAAACGTCAAACAAGTTTTTTTGAAGGTCACCTTGAGCTTGACACTAGTTTGACAGCACAGCTGGTTTCAGAGTTGCTAGCTTCGTGATATTTTTTTTTTCTATTAATTTTTATTTAACAAAAGTCAATGCGATTAAATTGAGAATAAACAGTGCAGTGATCTGCTGCAACTTCATTTGGGAACGTATAGCACAAAGAGTAAATTTCACTGATTAAAATACGCGCCGATCTGTACCGCAAGCGCTCTGAAGTTAGCAACTTCAGCTGTACATTGTTAAACTAATCACATTAATTATGTAAGTATTATTAATTTACCAAAGACATGTAAAAATTTACAGGTAAAGCTAATAATTTTAAAATGTCCTAAATATGGTCGGCCATTACCGATTTACTTAAGGCCGGTTTCTATATTCGAAAACGATTCGTTTTGCTTACGGATGGTAGTATTTTGACATTAAGTCCATAGTAAATGTATCAAAATTCTACCACCCGTAAGCCAACGTATCATTTCTCGAATATATGAATGGGGGGATTAATTATTGTTCTGTAAACTAGAAGCCATTGCGTTACGTTACACTCGCAGTCGTTTTGAGACCACGTACGCACCGACAGGTGGCTTGCTTACCGCCTAGATATTATTATGCATTTAGTATAGGCGACTAGCCAAGCGCGCAGTGTGGCCGCTTGCGAGCATTCGTGAACGTTCCTTATACATAATATCTAATCTAGGCGCTAGCCGCTAAGCTAAGCTGTTGTGTGCGCTAAGTAAGCTATTGTGTTGACTGTGGATGCATATTATTTGTCCGTAGTTGGCGATCATATTACACGGAATCCGTGTTATTACAAAATATTTTTAAATACCGTCACATACTGTTTAAATGTGATGCTGTATCTTTCATACAATATTGTCAAAAGTGACAGCATCACATTAAACAGGTGTCTAAGTTTGAACCATAAACTTATTATACAAATAAGTCAATAGTTTGAACACTGCACTGTTTAGAAGAGTCTATTGACCATGCACGCACGGTATAATCGGGGCGAATATTGAAGAAAACATCGGTAACGAACATCGGCGATTATTTAATTCAATAAATAAACAGTAGGTACTTCTGAGAATGACTGCAGTACATAGGTATTCTAGTATACTTAGGTATCTCTCCACTCCAGTCCAGACCATGAACGAGACTAATTTTAATGTAAAGTCAGGGATTCCCAAACTTTTACGAAAGATACTCGTGTATAAAATAACCTTAGGATTAGGACAAAAAAAATAAAAAAAAAATTAGGGTGTAATTTAAAAAATCGGTAACTTTTATTTTACACTTAACATTTTTATAGTTACAATATTTATAAAATGGTAACAAAATATGTTCAAGATTTTTAATTTATTTACAAACGATATTATTTTAACATTTAAACAACATTTTATTAAAGCTTATAATAAGCATGGAACAAATATAAGTTTGGCCCATGTAATAAGTAACTACGAAATACGAAAACATTCTTAAAATTAATGATAGGTAACACTTTTTTTAAATATACAAGTTTTTCAATAATTTTACTTCATTCAAAAATCAAGTTAAAAACTTTAAATCAACAACTTAATCTAAGCTTAAAGGCGGACTTGCATCAAAATCTTCAGCAAAATGATCAATATCATCATCTACAGTGTCATTTTGAAGATTCGAGAAGTTTAATTTTACTGGATTTACAGTTTTAACGTATGTTCTGTTCATACACAAAACTGGACTGCTTTGTATATCAGAATCCACTTTTCTACTATTTACTGCAAGATTTTTCAAGCTGGCAACATTATCATTTGCAGCCAACGGACTTTTATAAGAGTTCAACGCGCTTTTAGATTTGTTTATAATGTGTATAGGGCTCAATGGAGGAGGTTCTCCATACATTTTTAATTTATCTATCCTGTCATTAACTTTTTTCTTTCGAAGTAGAATTTGTGGCGATACCTCTTGAGTATTTTGTTTGAAAGTAGACTCAAAATCTAAGCCAGTAAGGTTCAAATTGTCATCAATAGGCTTCTGCACTAACGGCGAGTCGATAAATATTCTGTTTTTAGTAAGATTATGGATGTTATTTATTCTATACGGTGAGATATTTTCGTTACTATAATTTACAGTTTTATTAAAATTATTCTTCAAAACAATACAGTCTTCACAATATTTTCTTTTATCCAAACCTGAAAATTGTTTCACTAACTCTTCAACAATATTCCTTGCCTCAATATTTTTAGGAGATTTAGTGAAATAACTAAATTCCGTTACACGGTAATGTGGTATTGTTTTTTTGGTGTTGCCAGATCTTTTCTGCAAATTAACACAAGCTACCACTTGTCCGGTATCCAAAACGTTGTGGTACCCGAACTTTTTTAATCCGCCCCAGAAATTGACACAGATTATATTTCTTTCAGAATCTGTGAGGTACACGTTTTGAAAAGTTTGCTTACTAGATTCAAAGTCTATTGTTTTTGGATCTATCTGAAATACAAAGCCCGCAGTATCGATTTCGTTGTAATCTGTCGAAATGGTAGGGTTTTTGGCTAGTTCTTTTATATGGTAACACTTTCTTTGAAGGTTTTTTAAGTATGGTAACATTTTGTCGGTCGTCTTCACTTTGCTTTCTCGGAATACGGAGTTTCTGCCCGCTGATATTTGCATTTCTGAGTATCTGAAAAACAGTTTATACAAATAGGTATTGATGGACAAACAATTTGAGTTTTATTATTATTATCAAAGCATTTCTATTTTTTTTAATAGATAATAATAATAAGATAATATTTCTATACAAGGTGTTACAAAAATACCCCTAATGCCGAATATGGTATATAGGGACCATCAAACTGATCAACTTTTACTATGGGACCAACTCTGAAATCGCGAAAAAAAAATCAGCTGTTTCATACAAAAATTAAAATCGAAAATTTCAAAATGTATGAACCTTTTTGCGATTTCAGAGTTGGTCCTATAGTAAAAGTTGATCAGTTTGATGGTCCCTATATACCGTATTCGGCATTAGGGGTATTTTTGTAACATGTTGTATATTTAGATTTGAAATTTCAGCATTCACAATGCTATTCTTATACAATACTAAATATTCTAATTTCTAATTAATTTGAAACTTTAAAAGATAAGTGTCCTTAGAAGTGTTTGAACTGAGAATAAATTCCAATGTTTACTATAATAAGAGATTGTACACACGACAGCACCTCAGACAATACATGTTGACCTTGAGACCGCCTTTATGTCCTACGTAATAAAAGCTGTTTTCGCAGTTTAACTGTATAACCTGACGTGCTGCCGTGTGTACAACGAGTGCGTCAAACGGACTTGTAGATTGTACAACAAAATTAACTGCCTAAGTTTTACAAAACATTTTATGCACTCGATTGTTTTTCGTGATCAGGGTAGGTACAGCTTGGCCAGAAAGAGAAGAAATTAAATAAAATGTAACTGCTGGGGCACAGGCCTTCCTTATGAGTGGATAAGGAGGATGGGCCATGACCCACCACGCAGGCCCAATGCGGATTGATGGGTGTTAACTGCAAACGCAGCCGGGACCAACAGCTTAACGTGCCTTCCGAAGCACGTAGGAGCTCGAGGTAATACATTTTTGGTCACCCATCCCATGACCGACTCTTGCGCAAGTTGCTTAACCTCCGCAATCGCTTAACCAAAAGCAACTTATGACACTTACAGACTATGATACTGTTTTCAAAGCAAAACATACCTTATGCCTGTAGGTACAACATTCAAAACTTCAATCCACATTCCTTCTCTTATTATCTCCGTAATGGCATCATTAGGTTTCCATATAGACATTAGACCTGTAAGAATAGAACATAATAATATAAAAAATATTCAAAAACACATACTTACAAACACACGACAAAACTGGTGAGACATTATTTTTAATGATTATTGATTTATTAAATTTTAGATTTTTCGCATTCACAATGCTATTTTCATATTAAGATAAATAATATTAGAATACTAGAAAAAATCGACTCACCCGTAGCACCTCAGACGGGACTTGAACCCGCACCTTTGGGATTCCGGCCCAATGCACTGACCAATTATGCTACCGAGCCGCTAGTGGGAGCGGCGAAATAATTGGTCAGTGCATTGGGCCGGAATCCCAAGGGTGCGGGTTCGAGTCCCGTCTGAGGTGCTACGGGTGACTCGATTTTTTCTAGTATTTTTTCTAATATGATTATTGATTTTTTTAAAGATTTTTTTTGTTTTATGGTGCATTCATACCAAAGTTATTATTTATGGAGCAACGTCTTGCAACACGGTATAGTCTGTCAAGAAGATGCTTTGTCGAATAATATTGCAAAAATGGTACAGCAGATTCAGGACATGTAATTTTGATGATCTTTATTATTTTTAGTACAAAGGCCACGAAAGTTTCCGACTACCTAATAATAAAAAAAAACACAAAATACCTATATTAGTGATTTCTATAGAATGACGTCCCAGTGTGTTGGCGCCTTTTCAGTTGGTATTTTAAGATGAAAAAGGTGGGTATTTCATCTATGCATTTCGAGCAATTTCTTCGATTTGTTAAGATTTTTTTTGATCAACAAAATATAAAATAAAAATATATTTCTCAAAATACCTATATTAGTGATTTCTATAGAATGACGTCCCAGTGTGTTAGCGTCCTTAGAGTTAGTATTTAAAGATGAATCAAGGGGGGGTTTTTCATCTATGCATTTCGAGCAATTCCTTCATTTTTTAAGAATTTTTTGGTCGACAAAATATAGAATTAAAAATTATCTCTCCCAGTGTATTAGCGCCCTTACAGTTGGTATTTAAAGATAAAAAGGTGGGTATTTTATTTATGCATTCGAGCAATTCTTTCGATTTGTTAAGATTTTTTTGGTCGACAAAAGATAAAATAAAAAATATCTCAAAATACATTTAGTGATTTCTATAGAATTCTTGTCAATCCCCGCTACCCTAACTTTAAATAACTGTATAATATTCCTGTTAACATTTCAAGTAATTCCTTGGGTTGGTTAAAATTTTTTGGTCGACAAAATATAAAAAAAAACATGCCTAAGAACACTAGGGATAAAATTATCTTTCACACAAAAAAATCTAAACCAAAATCTGTTCTAAATTTAAATTTTTCGCATTCACAATGCTATTTTTATATTAAGATAAATAATATTAGAAAAAATCGACTCACCCGTAGCACCTCAGACGAGACTCGAACCCGCACCCTTGGGATTCCGGCCCAATGCACTGAAAATTTCGCCGCTCCCACTAGCGACTCGGTAGCATAATTGGTCAGTGCATTGGGCCGGAATCCCAAGGGTACGGGTTCGAGTCCCGTCTGAGGTGCTACGGGTGAGTCGATTTTTTCTAGTATTTTTTCTAATATCATTTATCAAAATCTGTTCATCCGTTTGGGAGCTACCACAGACAGATACAGAGACACGTTAAACTTATAACACCCCTCTTTTTGCGTCGGGGGGTTGAAAAATACAATATCTCAAAATACCTTTAGTGATTTCTATAGAATCCTTGTCAATCCCCGCTACCCTTACTTTAAGTAACTGTATAACATTTCTGTTTACATTGAGACCGTGTGACTCTATTTTATCTTGTAACTTCGTTTGTATATTTTGTATAAGTTTCTCTCGGCGTTTGTTCGATCGTTCTTCCAATAATCTTGTTTGAGACTGAAAAATAAGTAATATTAAAGGCACGTATAATTATATGAACTAGGGGACATGTTGCGGACTATGTCAAAATGGTTTAATTAATTTTGAACCTTAAGTTATTAGCATTAAAATTTAAAATGTTGTTTAACCTTTTTTATTACAGACACACATTTATGATTACTTTATTCAATTTTAAACGAAATTGAATCGAAACGCGAAGTTTCAAAATTAATTAGATTCTGGACATTGCGTCAACCGATTTGAAAATAGAACAAACTACTCATAGCTACACCGCAATGTAAACCAAATTGACAAATTGTCACGTTATTAAATAGGGCCTCACTGTTCCATCCATTTTGATATTTTCATCATTAATTTTTGCATGAAACAGCTGTTTTTTTTTCGCGATTTCAGAATTCCCATAGTAAAAGTTGTTCAGTTTGATGGGCCTTATCTACCATATTCGGCTTTAGAGGTTTTTTAGAACACGTTGTATATTAAAAAAGTGATATGAGACAATATGACGACCGGAGTGGTGCAGTGGTCTACCACGCAAGAGGTCCCGGGTTCGTCGCCGGGCAGAAATTGAAATGACGAATTTTAATTTCTGTGACGGGTCTGAGTGTCACTATGTATAATAAGTATAAATTAAAAAAAGTATACAACGTGTTACAAAAGTACCCCTAATGCCGAATATGGTGGATAGGGACCATCAAACTGAACAACTTTTACTATGGGACCAACTTTGAAATCGCGAAAAAAAACAGCTGTTTCAAACAAAAATTAATTACGAAAATATTTTTTTTTTCCGAATTCAAAAGTTGGCGTTTATATACCATATTCGGCATTAGGGGTACTTTTGTAACACGTTGTATAAGTAGTATATCAGTTGTCTAGCACCCATATTAGCTGTGCTTAGTTTGGGGCTAGATGGCGCTGTGTGAAATTGTCCAAGCATTTATTATTATTATTATATAACACTTAAATGCTTACACTTGATATAAGTTGAGAACTGTTAAATGATTTCCTTTTATTATTATAACTGTTTTCCGAGTCTTGAGATTCCTAAAACATACATTAATATTTATTAATTTAAATAAATAGGTATACAACATGTTACAAAATCGCGAAAAAAAAATCAGCTGTTTCATACATTTTGATATTATCGATTTTAATTTTTGTAAGAAACAGCTCATTTTTTTTCTTGATTTCAGAGTTGGTCCAATAGTAAAAGTTGTTCAGTATGATGGTCCCTATATACCATATTCGGCATTAGGGGTATTTTTGTAACATGTTGTATAGCTCCGTCTGAACATGAGGCGATCCATAATTTCTCGCTAATTTGTACGGACAATACAATGCGCATGCGCAACGCAACTTCAGAGAGAGCTATAACTTTGGCATGGTTATACTTAAGTTGTAAACCGGTTTCAAACCAGAATCAGGTTTAAAACCACAACCACGTGGACAGTAAATTTATGAAAAATTTAAGTTAGTAAATATTGTTACTTATTTCTGTTAAAACTGACAAGTTTCTTGCGCCTGTTCTTCTTGTCAGTTAAAAAGTCTGGAACGCGTGGTAGGAAAATATAGACGGTTCAAAAGTGTTTAATTATTAAGTTTATTTGAATAGAGAAACTTTGACCATTAACTATAAAAAATGCTTTAAAATTAAAGATAAACAGGTGAATTGAAATAAATTGACTTTTAAAAGTATTATTTCATTAATGTACTGATCACGTGATCATGGTTTTAAACCTGATTCTGGTTTAAAACCGGTTTATTTGTAACTATAGACACTATTATTATTTACAACTCTTACATTCAATACGAAGCAAGTGTAGTCTGAAAACAGCAGAAAAATGTAATATATACTAGAAAAAATACGACTCGCACCGAATCATATTCTCGGACGGAAATCGAATCGTGAAGTTGCCGCAGATCATTGTCTATTGTCAATCTAATCAAAATTCAAAACTCATTTATTCAGTCTAGGCTGTTACAAGCACTTGTGAATGTCAAAGAAGCTACGTCATCGGTTCGCGCGCCCTAAGCGGGAGACCTTGTAACGAGAAGAACCGGCAAGATCGAAGAATCGCATTGTAAGTGACGTAAGGTGTCGCTAACCATAGACAATTAGGGCGGGCTATTCAAATAATCGAATAACCGTTTGGCTAACAGCCCAATACTCAAAGACTTCTTAGCTAAAATCTTTAATTAAGGTCTCCTTAACTTTGAGGAAGCTGTCAGTTTCATAGTTTTTGTCAAATCTGACAACTTTTTTAATTTAAGGTGGCCTTAAGAGGGCGTAGTCTGCACACTAGCGCCGCCATTGAAAAAAAAATCATAGTGCTTAAATAAAGACGAAATTGTGAATTATCTCTCTGTAGTGCACTCCGAAGAAGCTTTCTGATACTTTTTATATCTTATTTCTAAATATATAAACAATATTTTCTATCTTATCGTTTAGTTTAATGGTTTTTTTTTTTGCGATAAGTGGCCACTCTTAACAATAAAACTCCATATAACTAAACGACAGGCTAGAAAATATTGTTTAAGCGATAAAAAGTACCACAAAGCTTCTTCGGAGTGCACTACAGAGAGATAATTCACAATTTCGTCTTTATTTAAGCACTATGTTTTTTTTTCAATGGCGGCGCTAGTGTGCAGACTATGCAGCCTTAACTTTAAGATTTGTTTGAGTGTTTGCCCGCAGTTCTTTTACCTGATCGGATAATTCTCTTTCTACTTCTTCGTAAAGTTTTTCCATAGTAATTTGCCTCTCCGATTCATACTTCAATTGGTGAATTGTTTCTAGTCGCTCTGAACGAGTCACTGAAAACAAAACAAATAGGCATTTTAGGGTTCCGTACCCAAAGGGTAAAACGGGACCCGGTTACTAAGACTCCGCTGTCCGTCTGTCCGTCTGTATCTCATGAAACCTGAAAGCAAAACAAATAGGCATTTCAGGGTTCCGTACCCAAAGGGTATTATTATTAGCCGTCCGGCTTCGCTGGCGTCCCACCTTCCAAATAATAATAATACCAAAGGGTAAAACAAGACCCTATTTCTGAGACTCCGCTGTCCGTCTGTCCGTCTGTATCTCATGAAACGTGATACTTAGACAGTTGTAAATTTCACAGATGATGTATTTCTGTTGCCGCTATAACAACAAATACCGAAAAACAGAATAAAATAAATATTTAAGGGGGCACCCATACAACAAGTGTTTTTTTTGCTTGTTTATGCTCGATATTAATAACGGCAACAGGTAGACGCTTGAAATATTCACAGAATATTAAGTAACATATTAACTTTAAAAATAAATAATCAAATTAAAATAAAACAAATATTTAAGATGGGCTCCCATTCAACAAACATGGTTTTTACGGAACCCTTAGTGCGCGAGTCCGACTCGCACTTGGCCGGTTTTTTTTTTATTTGACTTACAAAACTGGTTACAATAAAAAAGTATACCTATGACAACTGATTTTCTTTTATTTTAGTAGCTTTTGCTTGACGAACGAGTGTTGTCAATAAAAAAAGTCATGTTTTCCTTCTGGGTAATGATCATGATGACATTCTCACCGGGCGAACAAAAGTAGAGTGTGTTTATCTTTTACTTGTCCTATTTAGAAAACAATTTTTCACAGTTGTCATACATCTTTTAAACTTAAATCGCTGTTAAAAATATTTTGTCTTATTAAATCAAATTGTCATTACTAATTAACAATTTCCTTCGTATTTTATAAATGATTATTTCAATAAAGAGTTGGGTGAAGATTGTTTATCAAATAGGACAAGTAAGGATAAACAGACTGTACACAAAATGGCATTTTTATACTCAGTCAAGTACCTAAACAATGATTTCTCACCAGTGCTCCCGTCTTCGAACTTCTCCACAAACAACGCAGGGTACACCCTAGCGACGAACAACCGCAACTTGGACACTTTCCCGCCCTCCACTTTGACAGTTGACAGCGGCGTCAATATGGCCGCGTTGCCATGGTAACCGAGCCGGGCGTCCCAGCGCGCGCGGCGGGTCGAGTTGCCGAAGATTTTTAGGCGAACTGATGATATGTCCTATATAATTAGAGTTGAGTCGTTCGTGAATGAATCCTTCAATTGAACTAGTTCACTTATCAAGTAGATATACTTAATGAACGAGTGAAGGATTATCTCCTTCACTCGTTCATTCGGGTTCCAATTACTTTAGTACTTCATTTAGTTCACACTTCACTGAAGGAGAGTAAAGCGGACAGATAGATTACGAACACCGCGTGCGAAAGCGAGACAGTTCGGTTCGGCGGCCAGCGGTCGGTCGGAGTCGGGAGTTTGCCCGCACTCAATTTGACTTCAACCCCTATTGCGCATACATTAAGGCTTAGTTTTACATAACTACAAAGTAACTCAAATGGACTACCTGAACTACTGAGCCAAGAGAACTAGATGAACTAAATGAACTAAATGTGTGATATACTTCATCTAGTCCAATAATTGAACTTTATCATTTTTTTCACTTCAGTGAAGTATTTTGCGCATGTCTGAACTAAACTGAACAACTTTTACTATGGGACCAACTCTGAAATCGCGAAAAATAAATCGGCTGTTTCATACATTTTGATATTTTCGTAATTAGTTTTTGTATGAAACAGCTGTTTATTTTTTCGCGATTTCAAAGTTGGTCCCATAGAAAAAGTTGATCAGTTTGATGGTCCCTATCTACCATATTCGGCATTAGGGGTATTTTTGTAATACCTTGTATAATAACATGCAATATCATCAGAAAAAATAATAATTTTATGTATGGAGAATTGGAGGTTATTTGTAAAACACCAACAACCTCGCAGGACAAGATTTCTAACATTATGAGACACCAAGAACTCTGTAATAAAACCATGCAACCCCATCGAGTTTCGACTCGTTTGATTCGTCTTGACTAGTACTATGATCGGAGACGGTTTCCAGGGTCTGATGATGATGGATTTCGGGGTGATTCCCACAAGGGCCCCCCATAACCAGTCGGCGGCGAAAGGGCAAGTACCTGAATTTTTAGTGGATATTCCCCCCTCCCCAGATCCTGATCCTCCTAGAGACTCCCACATACGAACCTCCCGCTCACCTGCTTGGGGGGGATGCGTAAATGCATTGGTACACAAAAAAATTGTTTAGAATAAAAGATAACATACCTCCCAAGGAGCAACGCCTTGCTCACAATTCACCAGCTCAGCACCATTAGTGACGATCTTACAACCAACAGTAATCTTCTCATCATAGACAAGTTTAGTCAGCATTTTGTCTATGGTAGCTTTCACACAATACCAACCGTCCGTCAGCAAGAGTTCTACGTTAGATTTTGTGCTGGTTACACTAGAATAAACATAATTATAACCTCAAAACAATGTATTCAGTTTAAAATACTTACAGACAGCCTTAATAAAAGAAGAGTAAGTTTACACCTTATTTAATAAACGTGACAGTTTGTCATCTGTCATGACAATTTTAAGTCCATTGCGCCCCGGGGCATCGCGACGCACAGTTTGGGAACCAAGCAGTATTTGTCTGTTTTTAAAAGGTTTAAATTTCAGTCAATTTGCAGGGAGACACCGAGATGTTTAACTATACAATCTTTATTGGTAAGTCGTACGTAAAAAAGGATTTATACCTGCTAACGCTAATACCATCGACGTAAACAGCAGCGACACACAGCACTATAGTCTTCGATGCTACGTCATCTTTCTCCAAAATCTTCCTAAGAGCTGGTCTCTCAGCGTTATACAACTCTCTATCAAACCTATACTTTAACTGATCCAAAACATTTTGAACAGTACACACACCACACAAAGTATTAGGAAACTTCACTTCGTAAGACAACAATTTCCATATAATTAACTTTATGTGGTTATCTAGCCAACCATCTGGTATTAGTTTCTTATTAACTGCATTTTGAAATAAATATTTAACATCTTCAACAGACATATCAATGTCAGTTACGTCATTTCGTTTTCCATTGAACTTGAAATTGACTAAAGTGTCGAGATTAAAGTTTGATATGTCTGAATATATGTTTGGATTAGGTTTTTGACTATTCTTCTCAACGTTAGCTAGATCTTTAAGAGTATATCTTTTAGTTTTCTTATAATCTTCATTAAATAATACAGTTTCAGAAATATGTTCTATTTTAGATTCTGTATTAGGTATAATATTACGTTTAGGAATAATTTCAGTTCTGTATGGTGTTTCAAATTTCTTACGCCGTTTTGCTTTAGGACAAGATAAAATTGGGCTTCCAGATCTCTTTGATTGTCTTGGAGTAGTATCTGCACAAAAATCTTCAGTGTGTAATGTTTCTTCAAAGTTGTTAATGACTTGAGTATCGATTAGTTTTTCTAAACTATTTTCAGTTTTATTTGCAAGTTCACGCTTATCGTTTTTAAGGTCATTAGTAAATATTCTTCTTGATTTAATCAAAGCATCTTGTGATACTTCTATGCTATTGTTGTTAGCTGATTTAAAACTAAAAGGCGTTTTCTGCTTTAAGCTTCCTTTATTTTTATGTTCGGTATTTAGTGCCTCTCTTTTATCTATACTTTTTGAGCTCTTGTCATTTATATCTTTAAACAACAATTGACTGTGTTTTAAAGCATCATCTGATATCAAAACTTTTTTCTTATTAGCGGTTTGAAATCCACTAAAACCTATGTCTTTTCTCGCTTCTAGTACTTTCTTACTTTTTACAAGAGCTTCGTCACTTACTATTACAGCTTTACTATTGCCAGTTTGAAACCCTTGGAATTTGGGTGAAGCCTCCGCTGTTTGGGAGTTGTCTATATCTTTGAACAGCAACTTGCTTTTAGCTAGAGCCTCTGTTGATATTTGAACAGGTTTCCGGCTTGCTGTTTCGAATCCTCTGAAAATGGGTTCCTTATTAGGTGATTCATCTTGTTCTAATTTTGAATTGTCAACATTATCACAAACTATGTCATTAAGCAAAGCTTTGCTTTTAGCTAAAGAATCAGCTGATATCTTTACTGGTTTCCTGCTTGCTGTTTCAAATCTTATGAATGCTGGTTCTTTAATAGGAGGTCCATATTGTTCTTCCTGGCATAATTTTTGGTTAATTATATTGTGATCATCAATGTCTTTAAACAAAGCTCTGCTTTTAGCCAATGCTTCAGCTGATATCTTTACTGGTTTTCTACTTGTCGTTTCAAATCCTCCAAAAATTGACTCCTTATTAGTAGGTGATCCATCTTGTTCTTGTTGACACAATTTTTTGTTGATTATATTGTCATTATCTATGTCTTTAAGCAATGCTTTGCTTTTGGCTAGAGCTTCTTCGGAAATCTTAACTGGTTTTTTACTTGCTGTTTGAAAACCTTTGAATATTGGCATTTCGTAAGCAAGTTTCTTATTGCATGTTGTTTGGCAGTTTTTATTTTGTTTTATATTCAGAATACTAATATCATCATTATTGGTGTCTTTAAATAATGCTACGCTCTTAGCCATAGCTTCAACAGATACTTGGACAGGGTTTTCACTTGCTGTTTTGAACCCTTTCAACATTATTACTTTGTCCGGTGAATCTTTGGAATCTGTATTGTGAGGACTTTTATCATTACAATTTTCATTGTCTATGTCTTTTAAAATCGGTAGGCTTTTCGCCACAGCTTGGGCTGATATTTTAATAGGTTTTTTATTTGCTGTCTCAAAACCTTTAAATTGTATTTGATTGGTTTCAGTTTTAGCGTTCTTAGATGCACATTCAATGTCTTCAATATCTTTAAATAGTGCTTTACTTCTTTCTATAGCTTTATCTGATATGTGAATAGGTTTGTTACTGGCTGTTTGAAATGATTTAAACTTAGGTATGTCATTTTCTTGATTGTAATGACTTTTTTCTTTGTAGTTTCTTTGTACAATTTCCTCAGCCATAGTATTTTTTTCATTATCAGTCTCTAAATTAAAAACTTCTAAGTCACTAAAAAGTTGTTTACTTTTAGCTAATGCTTTTTCAGATATCTCAACTTTTTTATTACTCGCTGTTTTAAAACCAACAAAAGCTCTGTTGTTTCCATCAAACAATAATTGGTTTACTGTGTCTATATTAGTACACGTTTTACTTTTAGTTATAATAAAATCTTCTACACATTCTAAATTGTTTTCCAATTTCGCGTTGTGATTAAGTTTTGCACTGTTTTCTTTGCCAAAGCAGTTGAATTCACTGTCTAAATCTAAATCAGCAAAAAGCTTTTTACTTTCAATTATCGCTTTCTCTGAAACATTCACAGCTTTATCACTTGCTGTTTTGAAACCAAAGAGCTTTGGTTTAACTATATTTTGCGGAAAAGAAGAAACATCCTTAAATGCTTTACTAAAGTCGTCGTATATTTCGTGTTGAAGTTTATTCACTTCCTGTAATTCGTGTTCTAGTTGGAAATCTTTTATTACGCCAGTCACATCTTTTTTGCTTAGTTCCTCAACATTTTCAAATTCGTCTTCACAAATCACGATATTTTTGAACATATTCTTTGTTTTTGAATATGCTGCTTCAGATATTGTAATTTCTTTATTATTAGCAGTTCTAAAGCCTACATAATTATCTGATTTCGGCTGATATAGATCAAAGTTATTCAAATCTCTGTCATGTTCACTATTAAAGTCTAGATCATTTTCTATAAATCCTTTTAAAAGTGGTGTGCTTTTGGCCACAGCATCAGCCGATATTTTAATTTTTTTATTACTAGCTGTTTTGAACCCACAAACGTGTTGCTTACTTGTCGAAGGTTGGTCCCAATTCAAACATTTATGTTGTGATTCTACTTTATCATAATTTATTTTAATATCAATAATATCTTTGAGGATGTTTTTTGACTTTGCTAAGGCTTCTTGAGATATTTCAATGTCTTTATTGCTCGTTGTTTTAAACTCAACAAAGAGAGGAGGATGTGAGTCTTTATCGTGTTTGTTTAATCTTCCATCATTTTCATTTTCTGAAAGTTTGTTACTCGTATCTATTTTATTGAAGTCACCCAAGACTATATCATCAAATTTTGCTTTTGTTTTAGCTAAAGACATATGGGTATTTTTATTGCTAGCTGTTTTGAAGCCAATACACCCTGTAGTTTCTTCTTGTTTATTTTCAATTAGAGGCATGTCTTGATCAAACTCGTTGAGTATATCTTCATCGATGTGATGAGTATCTACAACACTTGTCACTTCATTTTCTGTGCTGACTGCGTCTTCATTCTCTTTTCTAAATTCTTTTTTTGAACCGATATTATCTTCTAAATCTATATCTTTGAACACTTCTTTGCTTTTCGCTATGGCTTGTTCTGACAGTTTAATTTTTTTACTACTAGCTGTTATAAAACCATCAAATGTTCTCTTAACAGGCGCTGTTATTAAATTAGATGACTGAGAATTTGTTATAATTTTGTTTGTTTCAACATTATTTGTGCAAATATTTTGAATATCAACACTTTCATTTCTATTAATTGTATCGGCTTTATCATCATTTGCATCATCACTGAAAATATCATCTTCACTTTTTATTGAAGTACTCATCATATTTATACTATTTCGAATTCCTTGACCGTCGTTGGTTTTAGTACTTTCACTTGTTTTCTTTGGAATATCACACATTTCTACAAGTTCAGTAAGAGTAACTTTATTTTCATCATCTTCTTTTACATCATCAAGGAAACTTTTAGCCATTGTGTATGACTCTGTGCATACTTTAATAGATCTATTACTAGCTGTTTGGAAGCACACATACATAGTCTTATCAAGAACCTGGGATTGATTATAAAAAGAAGTCTCTAAAGCACATGTAAGTGGAAGATCCTGTAATTGTTTATGAACATACTCGCTTTCCTCATCGCTGCTGAAGATTATGTCATCTTTAAGGAACAGACTATCTTGCATGAGATCTGTTACAGAAATATGATCCTTATTACTTATGGCATTATTACTGTTATCAGTGTTTGGAGTTTTAGTAACTTTTAATTTGTCTGCTGTTATTTGAAGAATGGGACTTAAAGGAGTGTCTCCAGTACAAAATTGTGGTACATCATCAGTTCGAATTAGCAATTCTCGTCCCACAATTTGTGAATTGATCATATGCTTAGCTGATTTTATATCTGGATGTTCTTCTATTATTGGAATTGCGATTCTTTCAAAATCTTCAAATGAATATAAGTCAAAGACTAATGGTGAAGGTGTGTTTGATTTCTTTATAGGTTCAAATACATAGCTACATGGTAAATCTTCATCTGCTGATTTATCAAGATCAATTTTAGTTTCTTTATCATTACAGATTTTAAGTTCAGAATAATTGTTATTAAATTGAATGTGGTATTGTGAATCATTTGTTTCATCTAATTTTGCTTCTTTTTGTACATCTTCTATTGTATTTTTTACTGCTACTTTATTATTATTACAATTACTTTCATCGTCTTTTGCATACGTATGCAATAGATTGGTATTGACAGTGTTATGATTTGTCTTTTTTTCTAAATCATTGACATAAAATGTACTTTCAAATTCTTGCACAATACCATTTTTTGTGTCAATCAACTCCTCAGCATTTTCCATGATATCCATGAGCTGGGTATCTAATTCAAATTGGGTTTCAAACTTATTTGCATTTGATGGTTGTGGAATCTGTAAAGAAGACATTTGATTGCACATAATATTTAAATGAAATGTTTTACTTTTTAAAGTTAAAAGGCAGTGAAATTTTATATACATCATAGACAACCGTGTTGTGTCGCACAACATTATGTAGTTCTTTAGTCATGTCAGTCGTGGTTTGGTTTGAGTTTCTATACAAGTAGGGTTAAATACTTAGGGAAAACACTCAGGAAATGTCTAGACATTTGGTCAAAACTTGTTTTTTTATTATTCAATTGCAAAATTAAACATGAACCTGATTTTGAGATATTTTTTTTTAATGAAAAAGGAAAGAAACCAATAAAGTCCGGGACTGCAAGATGTCAAGATTTTATTGGTTATAATCTTAGTTCTTAATAATAATAATAATTAGAGTCTTAATTATTATTATTATTTATTTATAGTGTATTTTTTGAATGATAGGTTAAGAAAGTACAAGAATTGTAAGAGACTGGCGCCTAAGCTATTGGTCCACCGTTCAACTGCTGCACAAAAATAAATTTGGCGCATTTGCCGTGAAATACCGCATGATTCTACGCGGAGCTTCTGTTCTGGTCCATTGGAGAATTACGCAAAAAACTCGTATGAACCTAGTATGCAAACTATACAAGGTGTTACAAAAATACCCCTAATGCTGATTATAGTATATAGGGACCATCAAACTGAACAACTTTTACTACGGGACCAACTCTGAAAACGCGAAAAAAAAATCAGCTGTTTCATAAAAAAATTAAAATCGAAGATATCAAAATGTATGAAACAGCTAATTTTTTTTCGCCATTTTAGAGTTGGTCTCATAGTAAAAGTTGTTCAATTTGATGGTCCCTATATACCATATTCGGCATTAGGGGTATTTTTGTAACACCTTGTATATTGCTAGAATGTGTATTAAATTACCTCTAAAACAGTGTATCATTTGAATGTAGTCTAAAAACAGCCACCGACATAAAATCTGAGAGAAAGTTGGAATCATAAGTGGAAGATAAACATTGTTATTACTACATAGTATAAAACAAATTTGCTTCCCGCTGTCTGCCTGTCCCTATGTATGCTTAGATCTTTAAAACTATGCAACGGATTCTGATGAGGTTTTTTTAATAGAAAGTGATTCAAGAGGAAGGTTTTTATATGTATAATACATGCATAGTATAGTTTAGAAACACTGATAATTTTAGAGGTTTCTAGTGTGATGTTGTAAATAAACAATTTTTTTTGTGCTTACATTGCAAACACTGGCTGAACTCTACGAGATAGATCAAAATTATGTACTACAGTATTGTACACCTCAAAAAGGTCTACAAAAAAGTCTGCAATGAAATATCTCTATCTCTTAGGGATAACCCAAAATAACTAATTTTTATCCTTTACTTTTTATGAGAAATAATGGCTTATTTACAAAGTGATTTTAAGCAATACAGCATACACACAATAATGCTGATATAAATCTGAAAACTGAGCCATTATGGCTCAGTTGTAATTGCCTCACTTTATTTACGAGAACTCAGCTTCTAGGTATTATCCTAAAATTTGGTCTTATCTAGGGACAGTGTTATTTAGTTTAATAAAAATTAGTGTAGTAATAGTTATATATCAACCATTCAAACTTTTACCACTAAAATAAATAAATTCTTTCTAAATGAGATCAGAGTAAGGTTTGGGAAATAAGTATTAAGGAAATGACAAATAAAATTATACATGTATAGTTTAATTTCACTGTAACTTACCGCATTATCCTTTTGTAACATATTTACTGGCAAAAAACTAGACGTTTTGTATTTATATAAACTATTTCTTACAATTTTGGTATGAACTGTGTCAGCTTTTTGAATAGCTTTTAATTGTAAAGATATATTTGAAATGATATCTTGAGGATTACGTAATTTACTTTTCAATGATTGCCTGTTTTTGTCTTCATTGTTATACAAAGGTAATGAAGTTTTCTGGGCATTTTTCTTAAATAATTCCTCAAAATTCTTGATCACTTCTGAAGAATCATCCATTTTTTTAAGACACTTGTTTCGGTTATTATAGTCAGCACATAATTAACATAAGTGTGATTTGAATTACTTATTTGTACAACGTTTCAAGCACTCTCATAACTTAAAGCTGCATGCAAATAAAAACACTAAACAAAACCGCGGCGGACTATTTTTTTGCATACAATACAATTTGTTTGACATTTTACTTTTGACATTGACATTAAGTTACGTCAGGCAGGTGGTCCATTTCGCAATAATGATGTTTACAATGTATTCATTTTATTCACTGAAATGAAAACTTAGCTGAAAACAGTGAAAATCACTTATCACAACAAATCACTGCTACAAAAATATTTTTTCAGTTTAGTGCCACAAATTATATACATAGATAGTTAATGTATTATCTTAGAGCATTTCTAACTATAACTTCGTGCTCTGTTAGCTAAATTTGTCATAACCAAAAATAAAATACCGTTCCAAGTTCTATTAATCCTGTACAAATCCTTGGTAGATCCTATAATTTCATATGGAATTTCAAGCTATCAACCTACTTAGAGAAAATTTATAATCTATAATTTATAATATAATATATATAAATATAAATTTATAATTTATAATCTACAATCGTTAGTAAGAAAGTAAATCATATCTATAAAGATAAGTATGACGAACTCTTTAGGTAATGCAAGGTTATGTCGGTTCGTGACAAAGTGAGTTACGCAATTCTAACTGAACAACTCGATAACGTTGCTTCTTTGCCGAGGATTAATCATAGAATACAAACAAGACAGATTACGCAGAAGAAACTTCTCAAGGGCCGCTCAAATAACTTTTACGGAAAGAGAAAATTTACTTGTCTTTTTCCTGTCATAATTAACAATCTACCTAAAGAATTATAGGTTATTCTGGATGACCTCAAACACAAAAGTGTGAAGCAAAAACTCAAAATTTATTTTTCTACCAAAAAATTGCCTTAGAATTTCTCGTATTTAAACAATAGTCAGCTTTTTCTTAACATCATCCTGTGCACACGCATTTACGATCAAATATTGTGTTTATTAAGTATTTTTTAAAACCTTAAAATAATATATATATATATGTATACAACGTGTTACAAAAGTACCTCTAATGCCGAATATGGTAGACAGGGACTATCAAACTGAAAAAAATTTACTATGTGACCAACTTTGAAATCGCGAAAAAAAAATCAGATCAAAATGTATGAAACAGCCGTTTTTTTTTTTGCGATTTGAGAGTTAATCCCATAGTAAAAGTTGTTCAGTTCGATGGTCCCTATATACCATATTCGGCATTAGGGGTATTTTGTAACATGGTGTATACATATTTTTTATTTATATTTTTTTTTATTCATAAGAATGAAGCAATTTGTTTTTTCTTTTCAATACTGCTTAGTTGTATACCGACTATCTATTTTGACGAATACGTAGTGACTGGACAAACCTAATCGGGTTTTACGTTTTAGTCGCTGGGTTTTTCTATAAATTGTATGTTTTACTTTGTTTAATAAATAAATAAAAAAAAATGTATGTTGAACATTTAATTATAAGCGCATTTAGTGATTGTTGGTGTATATCACAAAATCAAATGAAAACCATTTAACATAATCTTGTTCGTAATCAATCACTCGTCTTCCAATCATTCAATTTCATCGGTCTTTTGACGGCACATCACTAGCTGTTTGTTGTCAGTTTGGCGCTGCCGTAGCGTGATCTGTCAGAATTTGTACTGAGATTGTTAGTTCCAAATTTGACCACCCACAATTATAACTGTGTGGGATTTTGTTTTTGTGTGCATGTGTAACAACAAGACTTTTTTCTACAAGAGTGTGCGTGAATATGAAGTTGTGTGCTGTGCGTGTTTACCTCGTCCCCCTCCAAAATCGGTGAACAAAATCTAGTGTAGAAGAGTGCTGTTGGCATCTCCCGTTCTTAATGCTCTAAGTGTATTATCATTATTTTGGTGTTTGAATTTAGAACACAATGGACAACCTTTCAAAAATATAATATGTCGATTTTACTTTGTATAATGAAAGTAGATAAATATTAGGGAACACTTATTTTAAATATTGAATTTTAAACCTTTTTTCTATATTAAATCACTGTTTGAAATTCTTCAATCTAAAAGAGCGTAAGAACTAAAAACATTGTCAGGAAGTTTAATGTGTAGCGCTTTGCCAATTCTAGATTAAAAAAACTAAAACTGATTTCGATAGTGATGTGGCAGTGGGATTTCTGTAAGTAATCTCGATAATGGACAACATTCACATTTTGAGAAAGTACTAAAATTAAAAAATCATTTCGAGGTTTAAGGTTCAAATGTTTTGAGGTTAGAGCTATATTACACTATTGTACAAAAAGTAAATAATTTTAATGGGTATGTACTAATCACGTACTTTACCACTTTGCAGAAAAAGTGTGTGTATATAAAAATTTGTGTGAAAGCTATTTTAACCTTAGGAGTGGTAAAGCGGAAGTTTTGTCGATAGTACCTGTGCGGGCTTTGGTTCCTGCCCGCACTATACTTGTGTTCGTTGTTAAAAACTAGGTATGAAGGAAACGCTTCCAACGTGTGTTAATTATTTATTTACTCCACAAATGCTATGTACAGAGAATATATACATGGAAGAGTCACATTGAAATAGGAAGGAATACGGACGAGTAAGGAAGGGATAATATTAATTTACAATAGCAAGAAAGCAACAATAAAAATTCAGTGACAACAGTGTGTAAGACAGAAGTCAGAACTATCTTCTTTTCTGCTTAACCATAGAGGAGTGGTGACCTCTTTGCAGACGCCACATACCTATTTAATGTCATAATTAATGAAAATACAATTTTAATGTACCTACTTCAACATTATTTAGTGTTTGTCGAAATAAAACACCGATAAGCACGTCACTAGTGTTGGAAAAAACTAGTGACAACCTACATAAATTAGGACAAGACAAAACATTACACATCTCTGTCTAACGCATAGCATGTGTTGTAAGAAAATCAAGGATAAATATATTGTCTTCATTGCTATTTTAGCGCGGTTTCTTTATGCTTTAGTTATTCTTCTGAGGACCTTGCCTTGCTGTGCTGGCTGTATGCTGTGTGACTGTCGGTCTATCTGTATCTGTGCTTCTAAAAAAAAAGCCTAGAAAAAGTGAAAAAGCTTTCAATTTCATTCAATCAACACGAGCGGCAGAAAGATATTTGTCGAAAACAAGTCATTGCTCAGATTTAACTAAATCTGATAATTTGTTTCGGTTTCTTGTTGCTATAACCACATTAATTGATAATGGTAAGTACTTTATAATCATTCCCTAAACCTTTAATAATATCGAAAAGTATGGCGGTAAACTAAGGTTATAATATTGTTCTTTTTCAAAATCATTATTTATTTAAAATTTTCAGTCTCACACCATTTTGCTGGTTCAACCTGGCCCAAGGCCAGAAACAAGGACGTATTCGGACTATGAGAGCGTCAACGACTGCATGGAAGGTGTTTGTAAGATATACGAAGAGCATCTGAAAAGGCGGAATCCTAATACACCGACAATCACTTACGACATTTCACAACTGTTTGACTTCGTCGATCAAGTAAGCTTATGAACAGATTTTTTGAATCTTGTTATACTTACCTAAAACACAAATAAAAATAGAGTAACTTGTTTTTCATTCTGTTGTTGTAGGCTTAATAGTCTGCCGAAAATGAATAAAATACTATTTTACTTTATTGTTTGGTAACTTTTCTTTACAACAATCATTGTTTTTTAACCCTTCAACACCCCTAAAATGAAACAATAGATATTCCATTGTTATCCGGGTTATCCTTTGACAGAACGGAATATAGTGATTTTTATAGCTTTACGCAGGCATCCGGGCTGGTGTTGAAGAGTTGTGTTAAGAGCTTTCCCTATTGCAAAATGTCAGATTATATTTAGCTATTCTGAAGTATAAATAAAAAATATATTACTAGGCTTTTCTATACTTACCAATTTTCATATTTACACATTTTTCAGCTCTCCGATCTAAGCTGTCTAGTATACCAAAAGTCAACTAATACTTATGCTCCGTACAACAAGGACTGGATCAAAGAGAAAATCTACGTATTACTACGCCAGGCAGCGGGACAGAGTGATTAGAATAGAAGTATACATTTTAATTTCTTCTTAAGAACTGATTTTGGGAGATGACATAAATTTTACTCTAGACCTAACTTTACTTTGAAGTAAGAAAGAAAAATATATTTATTTGGAGCATACACATACACATTTATATAAAAGTATATTTCAAATATTATTGTTGTACTACCGAAAGGGTCCTCCACTCGGCAAAATGCCACAGCATGTTAATGCTTGTGTTTTTGGGAACCAGTTATGGAGTGGCGTATAAAACACAATATTCCAGCTCTTACAGTATTGCTGAATTGAGTATGATTCATTTTTTTTCATTTATTTTATTATTATTATAATATTAAGTTCATTTATTAATCCATTTAAAGTTGTATATTGTGTTCCCATTTTGTTTTGCTTCATTGTTTGCCAGCTAATTTTTTTTTTCTACTACCTCTATATCACACCATTGTACTTTCACAATACGCCTTAAAGAAGCAGTGTCTGTAGGTGCAAGTAACTGAGCAATACACTGGCCCAATCCACAACATAATCCATAAAACTGCAGTTTTTCAATAGTCTAAGTAGATATTTTACTAAATCAGCTAGAAAATTAACACATATATTTAGTAGTATATAGTTAGTTATTTAGTATTGACTCGTGTGAGTGTGTGCACAGTTATCATTAGAATGTAGAATGTAACTTTTCCAACTATGTATGTGCGTATGATGTGAGCACAGAGCAATTAAGAAGATTTCTAATAGGGCCTTGATTCTACCAATGTTAAAAAATGTCAAAAGCAATAAAAATCACCATTGAAACATAATTTGTTACGTTAACAATTAACATTGCATAGTCTATTTATCCTTACTTGTTTTATTTGGTAAACAATCTTCAAACTGTTTATTGAAAAAATCAATAAGACAACATATTTTTAGATAACAGTTTAAATTTAAAAGACATGACAACTGTCAAAAGCTGTTTACTAAAATGGGACAAGTTTGGCGGAATTGTGCATAAACCACAGAGCAAGCCACTCATTAAGAAGAAGAAGAAGGATAGACAGACTTTATTTATTTATTTATTAAGACACAATAACAGATATCAGACAGAAAACAAGTATACAATTGAAATTCTTATACAAGGTGTTACAAAAATCAACTTTTACTATGGAACCAACTCTGAAATCGCGAAAAAAAATCAGCTGTTTCATACAAAAATTAAAATCGAAAATATCAAAATGTTTCATACATTTTACAGCTGTTTTTTTTTCGCGATTTCAGAGTTGGCCCCATAATAAAAGTTATTCAGTTTGATGGTCCCTATATACCATATTCGGCATTAGGGGTATTTTTGTAACACCTTGTATATGAGGTGCATGTCTGTGCCCAATTACAATTGTGCACATTTTTTTTATACAAACAGGACATTACAGTTGTTAATTTAAACACATAAAAGAAAGATTATAAAATGAAGTTGAGAGAATAAAGTACTTATATATTTTATTAGGATTAATATCAAGGAATGAAACGATAATTATAAAAAACATGTGGGCCCTTTTTAAAGAATTACATTGACATGACATTGAGCAGGCTTAGGAAGGCCCTGCTCAAACAGTGTTAATTTTTTGCCATCTCCCGTAATCAATTAAAATCATCCTCACTTTTTAATTTGTATTATAAGTAGGTACACTCTTTTAATTTTTCTAAGATCTGTAGGTTTAAACTTGTGTTTACTAAGTTCAAAGTGACACACTTGAATTGTTAAACAATTATTGAAGTCGGTTAAAAAGTTAATTGGCCTTACCACACAAGATTTTGAAATACTGTTTAATTTAGATACAGCTTAAATGTGATGCTGTCTCTTTTAAACAATATTGTCAAAAACACGAAAATCTGTAGTATTTTTAATGTATGAAAATTTTAAATCTTTTCTTAATCTTTGGTCTATAGATTTATATGAATTAATTAGCTGCGTTCGGAATTCGGAATGATTCCGTTTCGGAATTCTAAATCAAAATTCCGTCTGTATGTGGCGGACCTTAAACATTATTTTGTGGTAAAAACATTGTTATATCTGGCAACATGTTAATCTCAGTTAATATTATTATATTTTTTTTCCAACACTGAAGGTTAGTAAAGAATGGGGAACGTCTAAAAAAAATTGCTGTTTTTTTTTTATATAGGTACTAGCGTCATGTGTCAATTTCCAACCTATCCCAGGTTGGATTATCTTAACTATTTTTGTTCCCAACTTCCAAACTGTCATTAATCTACTGTCAAAACTTATAGTCGACTAGCGACTACCCGCGACTTCGTCGTCTGCTTGGAAAGTTTTTTTGCTATCCCTCGGGAACAATTATTTTTTTCAGGATGAAAGGTACCCTATGTCCTTCTCTGTGCCCCTGACAACGTGTATGCTTGCAGGATGATCGGTTCAGTAGTTAAGTCGTGAAGGCGTAACAAACAAACAAACGGACTTTCGCATTTATAATATTATATTATATATTATAAGGATAAGCCTCCTAAATAATAGGAAAAAAGTTTCAGAATTTTTGGTTGTGTAAAAAAAATAATTAAAAGAAATTCGTCTTCACAAGATAACGGAAGTAGCAACAGAATGTTAGATTATACTTGCCTCAAACACAACATGTATTAAAAAATTGTTCGACACAATTCCATGTTGAATGAAGAAATGTCAAAATTGTATAAAACCTTTTTTAGAAACTACGTGATACTACTATTAATAAGTTTTAGTTGTGGCTAAGGAATAATCTCCATTCTGCTGTTGATCCCGTACTTTTGCGAAAACAAAGTTATTTTATTTTATTTTTCCCGCAACTAATAGTTCTGAAACATTTTCCTACTAATAAAGCTTATTTCTACCTATTAAAAAAATTCAGCTAATTTGATTTTTTTTTCAGACTTTCCCCATTGCTTAGGTGATGTGTTGAAATAGTCTCCCTCAATTTCGTATAATCTTGGCAAAATAATTCAGCCTACAAAATGATTTTCCTCACTAAGGAACCACCTTTTTGATTTTGTTAATTTCTAGTGACTTTGAGTTCAAAGTGTTTTTTTTTTTGTTGTAATTATAAGATATTGTAAGTAAGGAATATATTCTTTAAAAAAATATATCAGTTTTATTTCTGCTTTAATTAATTTCTTAGCGTGTACAGTCAGCCAAAATGATTTGAGCATTAAAATCTACCAAAATAGCTAATCATTTGACAAAATTCAACCTTATCTCAAGACATTTCGGTGCAATCTCATTTGCTGTCTGAGAACAAACGAAAGTGCACCTTAATCCCATACCCCCTTATTAATAAACGAAGAGCAAGTTTACACCTAGTTAACCAAAAAGTTTGCTCAGGAATATAATGCTTTGAGACGTCAAACATAAGGTCTAATATTGCTAAACAATATTTTCTGTTAAACCAGGTGTAAAGTACACCAGGTTATTTATAAGGCCGTTACAGTTTACAATGGCAAACCTTACCACCATTTTGTTTTTTATTAATATTTGACATCACATACATTGCTCCGGTTCCAAAGTAGCTAAAGCACTTGTGTTATGGAAATCAGAGACAACGGTGATCACTAACACCCAGACCTGAGACAATATAGAAAAGTTCGTTTTCTAAATTGACCCAACCGAGATCGAACCCGGGACCTCAGAGATGGCGACACCTTGAAAACTGGTGTACAAAGCCACTCGACCACGGAGGTCGTCGAGGTTAAACAGAAAGTTTTGTCAATTTTGGTAGACCAATTCTTGTACATCTGTAAACTTATACACTTCTAAGACTTTCGCGCGTGCAGTTCATTAGAAATAAAAACTTTTTACGGATTACAGCGCGTATATTATTAATTGTTTTAGAATTATTTAGTTTGTATTTATTGGTTTTTTGAATTCCCGACGTTTCGACACCTTTCCAGGGGCCGTGGTCACGGGAAGACTAAAGCAAAAAGGCTGCTCATATTTTTATGAAATTACCCGCTCGAAACTTTATAAAAATGTATTCAAGTTTATTAAATTGAATAAAGTTAATTAGAAAACAAGATCTAGCTACTGAATCTACTACCAGGCTTCCCAATTTGTGAAATGGTAGTAGATTCAGAATTAATAATATACGCGCTGTAATCCGTAAAAAGTGTTTTATGACTAATGAACTTTAATTTTACCTACCATATCACACATCTTGTGATCGTTAAAATACGCCTGAAGTTAGCCACTTCAGAGCGCTTCCGGTACAAAACGACGTATTTTAATCTGTAAAATCTACTCTTTGTATTGCGATTTATAAATTATATAGTAAGGTCTTAATAAAATAATCTAAAATGAAAACCAATAATAAATACTCAATTGTTTTATTAATTTTAATAATTACATAATTTTCTATTGAAAATAGGCTAAAGTGTTAAGAATAATAAAAGAATATAACAAAAACAGTGAACAATATCTGACACCAGTATTTAAGACTAATATACACTTAATTCTTTTTTAAAATTAAACTACGCAACGAAAGTCGTTCACTTTGTCATAGCAAACTTTTTTCACCGAAGATATCTTAGTTTAAAAAATTTAGCAAAACATACAATCGAATTGAGAACCTCCTCCTTTTTTGAAGTCGGTTAAAAAGTAACTTTTACAAAGTATTACACCCGTACCCGTACTCATTTGTTGATATCAGCGCCATCTAGTGAAACGCGGTGACGACTCGTTGTTATAACGTGTTTTGTGGTATGTGTGGAGTAGGTATAGATGCCGCCACACGGGCACTGTGAGACCTCATAGTAATGTTTGGCAATACGGGTGTAATTTCAGCAAATTTTGTTGCTGATAATCCCTGATCAATACTATAAACTACCTCGTCATGTTGCGAAGAATAATAAACAACATTCTAGCAAAAATTATAGAAAATAATAGGGAAGCCATTAGTGTTATTTTATGGCAACACTCCACTACTTTTTGTATGTAAAATCCCATGCGTTGCTAGTAATAATAATGTTAGTTCCGTCTCTATACTTTTTTCGCCAAGCTGTAATTTCTTCAACTGAAACTGACGTAAATCTGACATGAAAAATTAAAGAGCAAATGTGGCGCCCTAAGGCAGCGTTTTTTTCAGGGCAAGTTTTTAAAGTACAAGTACAACTCCGACCATAGTTTTATAGAGCAAATCCACTAAATATCTCATAAGCTTATACCAAACCCAATAAATTTTCATTCTACACAAAGACCAAAATAATTTTACAAATATACAAAATCACGTAAGTTTTTAAAACTAAATGTTACAAAAATACCCCTAATGCCGAATATGGTATATAGGGACCATCAAACTGAACAACTTTTACTATAGGACCAACTCCGAAATCGCGAAAAAAAAAATCAGCTGTTTCATACAAAAATTTAAATCAAAAAATATTTTTTCGCGATTTCAGAGTTGGTCCCATAGTAAAAGTTGTTCAGTTTGATGGTCCCTATATATATCATATTCGGCATTAGGGGTATTTGTGTAACATGTTGTATAATACAATATACTACATACAGCAACAAATCAAATGTAACAGATTTGCATTTGTTGCCAACCTTGAAAAAGTAGGAATAATCGATATTATTTTTTTTTCAACACCAGGCGCTGATTACGTAACTCTGTTGCTAACAATTTGCGATTGAAATCGACTGAAACCGCAATTACATTGCTGCTTTAAGTAAGATAGTTGTTACATCAGTTCTTACTAAAGCAGCAATGTAACTGCGATTTCTGTCAAACTAAGTTACATGATCAGGGGGCTGTTTAAGTAACTCTGTTGCTAACAATTCTCGATTGAAATAGACTGAAACCGCAGTTACATTGCTGCTTTAAGTAAGACAGTTGTTACATTGGTTCTTACTAAAACAGCAATGTAACTGCGATTTCTGTCAGAGTTGATTGCAACTAAGTTACATGATCAGGCCCCCAGTTCAACATTCCTCATTCGACGATAATTTTAATTGAGATTCGTTTTACCAGTGTGGTTTTGATGTTACATTTGATTTATTTGCCACTGTAAGTACTACAATCTTTAACATATTTTTAATTACAATGTAATTTATTTAAAAATAATTTACTTTTAGTTGCTTTATTATCTAAATAAACAATATTTTTCCATAAATATAGGGCCGATTTTTCAATCCTCATATAAACAGACAGGGTTTATTCCACAGCAAAACATCTATTGTTCAATCACCAAATAGGTTTTATTCGACGAATAACTCGCTTATCTGGGGAATAAACCTATCTGACCCTTTGAGGGCCTTATAACTTATTATTCCACAGATAAACAGTAAGTTTGAGTTTAGTTTTCGTGCTTTATTGTGTAAAATTGATATTTTCGAAACAATTCAGATTCAGATTTATTTATTCACACGAAAAATCATAAATAAAAAAACACCAAACCACAGCACAGAAAAACAATCTCGTGTTATTATTGTAATTTGTATTCTATATTTGTTTCACCTTCTTGAATTTAGTTTCCACAGATGAGATATCGGTCAGTTAATTATCAATAGAATAAATATTAATTGAAAAATTTACAATCAGTTAACAGACGAATAAATAACTTTATTCTTTAGTTAGCTATTGGTACTTTTATCCGAGAATTAAAAAATCGGCCCTTACTCAAGTAATTAAGAAATATTTTCGTGATTCATAAATCCACACGACAGCACGTCAGGTTATACAGTTAAATTGCGAAAACCGATTTTATTGCGTAGGGCATAAAGGCGGTCTCAAGGTCAACATGTATAGTCTGAGGTGGCGTCGTGTGTACATAAATTCACAGCATACCTACATATACCATCAATTTTCTTGCAAAACATTGAGACTCGAAAGTCTTATATGTAACAAAAATTAAAATCTACTTTTGTATATTATTTACATTAAAAATAGATTTTCTACAACGACTGTGCAACTTATCATAAGACTAAATATACAACATGTTAAAAAAATACCCCTAATGCCGAATATGGTATATAGGGACCATCAAACTGAACAACTTTTATTATGGGACCAACTCTGAAATCGCGAAAAAAAAAATCAGCTGTTTCGTACATTTTGATATTTTCGAATTTAATTTTTGTATGATTTTTTTTTCGCGATTTCAGAGTTGGTCTCACAGTAAAAGTTGTTCAGTTTGATGGTCCCTATATACCATATTCGGCATTAGGGGTATTTTTTTAACATGTTGTATTAAGTGATAATTTCTACGTTTTAATACGATTATTCTTTTTTTAATTATAATAACATCCAACAATACATCAAGAATGTTTTAATATTAGTTTTAAAGTACTACAGCTACCAAATTAGTTCAAATTGATTTTAAATTTTATTAGCTAAATAAAAGGTTTAAAATCAAATGAAGATATGTGTCAATTAGGTTAATCTGACAAAATCCCGCTGTGTGTACCAACAATGCATAAAGGATGAACTGATTTTGATGACACCGAGACAAAATTACTACCGTTAAAACAATGAAAATTTTAACAAATACATAAACAAGTACTGACAAATAAGTAAGTTAAGTTACATACATGTTTGTAGAAAATGTGTATAATGTTACTCTTGGCACGTCGTTTTATGTTGATTTAAGGGGCTGACATGAGCCAACTAGCGCCGCCAGTCGATTTTATTTTATTTACTCTAAATAAGCCCAATTTCTTAAAAAAGGAATCAGTCAATGTCTTGTGAATGACGTCTAATGTTTATTGAATAACGTTACAACATTACAAAATGCGTGCACTAGTTTAAAAACGGGTTTGAACCAACAGTGGCCACTTTTAACAAAATCGCTTTTTAAACTGTTTGAATGCCTTTTCAAACTGTGTAAAGTTATTCAATAAATACTAGATTTATTAACAAAACCTTGACCTTTCCTTTTTCAAGAAATTGGGCTTATTTAGAATAAATAAAATAAAATTGACTGGCGGCGCTAGTTGGCTCATATCAGCCCCTTAAGAGCGCGTAGTCTGCACACTAGCGCCGCCATTGGAAAAAAAACATAGTGCTTAAATAAAGACGAAATTGTGAATTATCTCTCTGTAGTGCACTCCGAAGAAGCTTTGTGGTACTTTTTATCGCTTGAACAATATTTTCTAGCCTGTCGTTGAGCTTAATGGAGTTTTTTGCTTCTCTAAGCTAGTAATTATGTTTGTCAAAGATATGAAGAACGGAGCACCCTAACACAAGTATTTCTTTACTTAAAAGGTTGCTCCAATAACTGATATTGTTCATGTACCCACCAGTTATCACAATATTTTTTTTATTATTATTTTTTTTTTGCGAAAAGTGGCCACTTTTAAAATAAAAACTCCATTAAACTAAATAGGCTGGAAAATATTGTTTAAGCGATAAAAAGTACCACAAAGCTTCATCGGAGTGCACTACAAAGAGATAATTCACAATTTCGTCTTTATTTAAGCACTATGCTTTATTTCCTATGATGGCGCTTGTGTGCAGACTACGCGCTCTTAAGTAATAAAAGTAAGCTACACAATTTGAACTTTTATATTTTTCATCAAATTAATCCGTTTTGGCTTGGTTTTTTATGATGGTTGGAAAATATTCGGTCATTCATAAACGCTTAACTTTTCAGCTTATTTGAATAAAGATATACAAGGTCTTACAAAAATACCCCTAATGCCGAATATGGTATATAGGGACCATCGAACTGATCAACTTTTACTATGGGGCCAACTCTGAAATTGCGAAAAAAATCAGCTGTTTTATACAAAATATAAAATCGAAAATATCAAAATGTATGAAACAGTTGATTTTTTTTTCGTGGTTTCAGAGTTGGTCCCATAGTAAAAGTTGTTCAGTTTGATGGTCCATATATTCCATATTCGGCATTAGGGGTATTTTTGTAACATCTTGTATACGGCCTTACCACTAAAGATTTTAAAACACTGTTTTATTTCGACACTGTTTAAATGTGATGCCGTCTCTTTCAAACGATACTGTCAAAATAGTGACAGCATCATATTTAAACAGTGTCTAAGTTAAACACTTGTTGAACTGTGTTTTTCTTTTGTGGTAAGGCCTTTACTTTTTTAAGTACTTTTTAAGTTAAATATGGGCGGTTTGTCTACAAACTTTCCGTAAGTTAACTAGAGTATATGAAAGTGACCCACCATTATAACCGACCCTTCATAACCGACTTTAAAAAAAGAGAGTTTTTTGTATAGCCTACTTTTATCACTCCTTACAGTAATTTTACAATAATTACATCGCACTACAGGAAAGTTTCGTGACATTCAAAAATGTATTCTACTGCATGGCATTAGAGTCTATTCACTTTCGCTCACTTTTCTCCTTTTTTTACCTTTTGGGTGTATTCTGTACATGTGCCTTTGTAGATCTTTGTGTCGTAAGTACCTGGACATAGAGACTTATGGTTAGTATTTAATTATCAGTATTTTGATTGGTCGTACAACCAGACCTCTGTTTACATATAATATAATATAATATTTGACAACATCACATACATTGCTCCGATTCCAAAGTAAGTAGCTAGAGCACTTGTGTTATGGAAATCAGAGGCAACGGTGGTATCACAAACACCCAGACCTAAGCCAATGTAGAAAAATTCGTTTTCTAAATTGACCCAACCGGGGATCGAACCCGGGACCTCAGAGATGGCGACACCTTGAAAACCGGTACAAAGCCACTCGACCACGGAGGTCGTCATACATAACTCTGTTGCTAACAAATATCGATTGAAATCGATTGTAATTGCTGCTTTAAGTAATACAACATGTTACTAAAATACCCCTAATGCCGAATATGGTAGATAGGGACCATCAAACTGAACAACTTTTACTATGGGAACAACTTGGAAATCTTTTTTCGCGATTTCAGAGTTGGCCCCATAGTAAAAGTTGTTCAGTTTGATGGTCCCTATCTACCATATTCGGCATTAGGGGTATTTTTGTAACACCTTGTATAGTTGTCACATCGGTTCCTACTAAAGCACCAATGTAACTGCGATTTCTGTCAGAGTTGATTGCAACAAAGTTACAAAATCAGGGGGCTGAGGACCTACCGGCTAACTTTACGAACTTCGACGGGTCTGAATAGCTTCAACTTAAAACAGATAAATCAAAGTAAGGAGTTTCGTATTGTGCTATTCGCCGAAGTTATTTAGAAGATATCGATGTTCGTGTGACATCATGAATTGGGGTTCGCCATTTTGGCCCGATTGGGGCTCGATTTATTTGTTTTAATTTGAAGCCCGGCAGACTTTCCGAAGTTTGATGCATTAACCGGTACTGCCCCTGGGGAGCTCACTCCGCGCTTAAACTATTATATTAGCACTGCTCGCTGCTCGCGGCTCACTCAGTCGAGCCAGCGCACGAGGAATGTCGTGTGTCAATTAGGCACAGTCTCGTGACACGGAAACACACGACTCTCGTCAGTCAGACACTAAAAAAACTGACATTCTGATCAAAAATGCCTTTCTGCGTCTATAAACGATGTGCAAATTATACAGCAACAGTCAGAGATCGGAAAAATGTTTCATTTCACACGTAAGTATTGTTTTTAACCGTAAAATATATTTTCGTATTTTGTATTACTCTAATCGGCCATGTTTTTACAAAGAGCGAGATGTACTCCGTTGTGTGTGAGAGTGAAGGAGAGCGCGTATCGCGCATGCGCAGACATGCTATGGGGACTGTCACTCCCATGATTGCGCCAATGAGCATGCAGCGTATCAGACGAAACTTATAATGTCTGTTTATCTTTTTCTAACGACAAGTATACCGTATGGTGGCGTTCATCTTTATCTTTTTCTTGATGTAATATGTCAATGTGTGAACAGGCCTATCTTTCCCACTGTGCACTCTGGGCACGTGCCCAGGGCCCCGCCAACAATAGGGGCCCCCTAGTTCCTGCCAGATCGCTAAACGATAACGGATGCTTATTACCAAAAAACATATAAAACATATTTAGGTATTTCGAAAACTTAAACAATAATTATTGACTGCAAATGTTACTCGCTTACTAGCTTTTACATGCGCATAGCTATCAGGTTTCTGATCTGATTTAGGCATGTTTAAATAAATTTAAGTCAATGTTATAGGGGCCCCCTGATCTTAATGTGCCCAGAGCCTTCAATGTCATAGGGCCCCCTTACCTTAATCTGCCCAGGGCCTTCAATGTCATAGGGGCCCCCTTACCTTAATGTGGCTAGGTCCTTCAATATCATAGAGGCCCCCTTACCTTAATGTGCCCAGGGCCTTCAATGTCATAGGGGCCCCCTTACCTTAATGTGCCCAGGGCCTCAAATAAGTTGAAGACGGCTTTGTGTGTGTACCTGCAGTACCTGTCGCCGTTTTGAATTGCGTGATTTCGGCGTATGACGCATCTGAATATTTTTTTATATCATTGACTAAATATTAGATAATTTGATGATCACAAACTCACCTGCTAGTGCAGTGAGTGCACGCATACTTCAGTTGTCCCGGGGTCCCGTGTTCGCGCGCCGCGTGCCTGTCTCGTATCAGCTCTGTGGCGAAGCAACGACGACAAGTATCACATTCGTAGGGCTTCGCTTGGGAATGGGACTGCAACGAGATGAGATTGCGATAAAAGATGTCCCAAAATTTATGACACGACGGCACCTCAGACTATACATGTTGACCTTGGGAACGCCTTTATGCCCTACGTAATAAAAGCTGTTTTCGCAGTTTAACTGTATAACCTGACGTGCTGTCGTGTGTACAGTCTTAGAATAATAACACCTAGAAGCCCAGTCCTTGTATGTAAAGTGAGGCAAAAAATACTGAGACAAAATGGCTCAGTTTTCAGATTTATATCCTTCATACGTTACCTAATCGTAACTTAAATCCAATAAAATAGTAACTAATCCCCTAAAGGTAGGGAAATTTAAACTATTTCGTTCTTAAAGGTACGATTAGGTCTCACTATTGACAGTGCGCTTTGTAGGGAACTATCGTTCTAGGTTGTTATTATTCTATACCAAAAAATAGGTAAAGACAACATAAACAGTTTCTTATTATCTTTAAGTGATTCTGTTAAATGAATATCAACTTGATAAATAAATAATAATAAATATTAGACAACATCACAAACATTGCTCTGATCTCAAAGTAGCTAAAGCACTTGCGTTATGGAAATCAGAGACAACTGTGGTAAACACACATCCAGACCTGAGCCAATATAGAAAATTAGTTTTCTAAATTGACCTAGCTGGGGATCGAACCCGGGACCGCAGATGGCGACGCCTTGAAAACCGGCGTAAAAACCGTGGACGAATGGGCTTTATTCTAAATTTTAAGTGAGAAAGAGATGACGAAAACGCATATAGACACTGCGAATTACTATAACAATAATTAAACATCTTTCACAGCGGCGCCTTAAATTATTATGACATTTATAAATACAGAAAAATGTCTTAAATAAAGTACAGTGTAAAATCCTATATAAAGTACATAATACAATATAAAGTCCTATACAAAGTACATAATATAATATAATGTCCTATACAAAGTACATAATATAATATAATGTCCTATACAAAGTGCATAATATAATATAATATAAAGTCCTATATAAAGTACATAATATAATATAGTCCCTTACAAAGTACATAATATAAGATAAAGTTCTATGCAAAGTACATGATATAATATAATGTCCTCACCACTTTGAGATGCCGCTTGAGGCTCGAGTTGGTCCCGTAGCTGGTCTCGCAAATGTCACACTTGAACGGTCGCTCGTTTCTATGCGTACGTTCGTGGTACTGAGGAGAAAAGTGTACATGTAAGTATGTATATCGGAGCGTTAGACAGGATATCCAAGGGTCGCGGGTTCGATTCCCGTCCAAGAACGTGATCTGGTGCGAGTCGTATTTTTTCTAGTGTATTGTTTGGTATTGTAACCATACATACTTTCGCATTTATAATACCACTAGTTAGGATAGCGAAATAATACATCTCTCAATCCTTTTCCTACAGGGGAGCTCGGTGGCGCAGTGGTGTAGCGCCTGGCCCAGCTATTGCGGGGGTTAAGCAACTTTCGCAAGGGTCGGTCATGAGATGGGTGACCAAAAATTTATCATCTAGAGCTCTTTTGTGCGTCGGATGGCACGCTAAGCCGTTGGTTCCGGCTGCATTTGCCGGCACCGGTAAGCACCCACCAGTCCGCATTGGGCCCGCGTAGTGGGTCATAGCCTATCCTCCTTGTCCACCCATAAGGAAGGCATGTGCCACAGCAGTGGGAAGATTAAAAATGGCTGATGGTCATATGTCGCAGCCAACTAGCTTAACCAGTCTTTCAACAGTCTCCTTTTTTATGCTATACGCGACATTCCTATACATTTCATACGCCGACGTCGTCAGCGTTTAGAAAAGACAGACAGTGTATGAAATTGACATTTCAAAACGTCGTGATTGTCTATGGTGAGCGACATCTTACGTCAGTTTCACACAAATTTATATAGAAATGTAACAGTGGCAACACTGACATTGTAAATTATTTGAACGCTTTACTATAACGAAGAAATGGGAATCTTGTCAGTATGTCCCTTTTCTATGTATTGCTCCGTCCCTCTCGGCCTCTCCGTGTGTTGTGGGCTTAACTCAAATCAATGTCACAATAATTATGAACATTATTATCACTATTGCTTGGCACTTTGTTTACCGCTCGCCCGATGGCTCGATGGCGCTTATGTCACTGTTTGTTGTTACATTGTTTTGTAACAGCCTTGCATTACATACGACATATTGTATTTATATTTTACAACATCACATACATTGCTTCGATTCCAAAGTAAGTAGCTAAAGCACTTGTGTTATGGAAATCAGAGACAACGGTGGTATCACAAACACCCAGACCTGAGACAATACAGAAAAGTTCGTATTCTAAATAGACCCAACCGGGGATCGAACCCGGGACCTCAGAGATGGCGACACCTTGAAAACCGGTGTACAAAGCCACTCGACCACGGAGGTAGTCAAATATTTGGTAATAATTAAAAAAACCTGTAATGTGTACGCCTCGTAGAAGCCCTTCCCGCAATAGGAACATCTGAACGTCCTCCCTCGCTGCGTGCGCTCGTGGCTCCTCATGTGGATCTTGAGGAGAGTCTGAGATCCAAACTTCTTCGGGCATTCAGCGCAAGCATGGGTTTTTTCCTGCGAACAATTTAAATTTTCTTGACTCTCGAGTATTTTAACGATAACTAAATATTTTACTGTAGATGTGATTAGTATGCCGGTTCTTCTCGTTACAAGGTCTCCCGCTTAGGGCGCGCGAACCGATGGCGTAGCTTCTTTGACATTCACAAGTGCTTGTAACAGCCTAGACTGAATAAATGAGTTTTGAATTTTGAATTATGGAAAGGTGTGGAGGCAGGTACAGATAGGAAGACCAAAGGGAAGATCTTCCTCCGGGCTGGGTGGTATTAGCTTGGGGACCGCGGTCCAACCGATGATGGTTGGAAGTTGTATACAACGTGTTACAAAAATACCCCTAATGCCGAATATGGTATATAGGGACCATCAAACTGAACAACGTTTACTATGGGACCAACTCTGAAATCACGAAAAAAAACAGCTGTTTCACACATTTTGATATTTTCGTAAAAAAAATTGTATCAAACAGCTGATTTTTTTCCCGATTTCAGGGTTGGTATCATAGTAAAAGTTGTTCAGTTTGATGGTCCCTATCTACCATATTCGGCATTAGGGGTATTTTTGCATCACATTGTATATGCTAAGTTGCTGAGTGAACTGCCGCAGTGAGTGCGAGTGCTTAAACCGCTTGTGGCAAACTTGGCACTCAAAGTCGCTCAACCCGTCGCTACCATGCGTCGCCATAACAGTAAATATTCGTCTCACGTTTTCAAATCCATTTGCATCGCGCCAATACTAGTATATTTCTAAGTTTTTGATTTGACATCATGTCTAATAACAATCCAAGACTATGACTTTGTTTATATTTTAACGATAACTCAATATTTTTGAGTTTTTGGCGCCATTTTGTCGAGTTCGGTTAGGTGTCTATTTTAATTATTTTCAAATTGATTCATAGTGAATACTGTGTCTTAAAATTGGTGCAGTTATATGGTACAAGTGTCTACGCAACTGAACAGTATGTGGGATAATTGAAATAGGCGCGATCTTGGTTGTGTGAAGCTGAGACTTTTATTGAAGTGGTGGCTTCCTCGGCAGAACTAACCGAGTAAACTGTCTTGATATAATTGGTGCCAAATGCTCCAAGCAGCATTGGAATGCGATGCACCCGCATTCTAATGAAAAATGAAACAATATCTACCTGACACTGGCAAAAATTACTTCCAAGAGGAAAGTAGATTGCCAAAACAAAAAAGAAGAAGAACTCAATAAAGATTCTGAAAATGGACTATCTAATAAATCACTTACCAAATGCGTGTCTCTGTGTTTGGCCAGTGAGTGCGAGTGCTTAAACCGCTTGTGGCAAACTTGGCACTCAAAGTCGGTCACCCCGTCGCTACCATGGGTCGCCATGTGTGTCTGTAGCCCGAACCAACCTAACACCTTCTTCTGACATACTTTGCATTCGTGCTCGCGACTTGGGTGGAATCTGGAATAAAGGCGATGTGAGACAAAAACAAGAGCAAGTCGGACTCGCGCACCGAGGGTTCCGTACCGTCATTCTGAAAAAGTTTACTATTTAGAGACATGGATTTATTTTTCCTGTAATCTTTACTTAAACTTCTATCACATATGGTAATTAACAGATTTTTCTCTATGCAAACTTCGGAGATAAGGGGGGAGACGGTATTTTTTTTTACATTTTTCATCAAAAGTGTCGAAAACTATACAGCCTAAAAAAATTGTTTAACATTATGCAAGCAGCGCTCTTTCATATGATACCCCATATGCCCTAGTAGCCTCACTTCGAATTTTTAAAGACCCCCTTTCAGTCCCTGTGGCAAAAAATATAGAAGTCTTTTTATTTCTCTCTTATTTGCAAAAATAGTTGGGCAAACGTCATCTAAAACTATTCCAAATTTCAAGTTGATAGCATTAGTAGTTCTCGAGATATCCAGCTGTGACAGACAGGCAGACTGAGTCGCACCATAAGGGTTCCTTTTTTCGATTTTGGTATGGAACCCTAATTATACGAAATGTAGCTTTGTGTTTTCGATCAAGAATACACTGGATGTCCGGCCAGTCTCAAAAACGGCACCTCGAAATAAGGCCACACCTTCAAACTGGTAGCATATATTGACACAAACAAAGCTGAGCTTTAGAGTTAGCAGATAAGGCATAAATTGGTTTCAACTTATAAATGCTGTAAGTTGTAAACTTATAAATGTACCCCCAGCAGTGGGGGTTGATGAAACCCAAAAAAGAAATTACACTAACTTGTGTCTATGGTTCCTGAGTTTACTTTTGGTATTGAACTTTTTGTCACAGTTCTTGCAGTCAAACATTTCTAGCGCCGCTTTCTCTTCGGCTTTGACCTTAGCCGCCTCTTTCTTCACCAAGTCTTTCATCTCTTTCTTCTGCTTACGACTGAAATGGCAGAATATTAGAATAAAAAATACTTCACACATCTTCATCTAAACTTACAACATAATTCAGGTGGATCTATGGTTAATTATAATAAAAATAAAATAAAATAAAAAACTTATTCCTCATTTAGTTGCATTTCACTTTACATTTCATTTGTGTTACTTTGATATAAAAGAAGACCATATAGTTTTAAAAAATCGAAGGTGTCACTTCCTATGCAAACATATAAAAATCACAAATAACTCGGCAACACTGACTATATTTTGTACTGAAAAAATTTAGTTTGATTTTATTTTATTTCTTCTCTTTCTGGCCAAGCTGTTTAACTTTTCTGGAATATTTATTTAGTTTTATTTTAACATTTCTTTTGTAGGAATTAGAAAAATACTCACCATGCCATTTTCTCTTTGGCATCTTCGGTCTTCTTCACCTTAACAAGTCCAAGGGAATGCCATTTTGTGTGTATGAGAAACCTTTTAGGATGGCTGAATATAAGACAGCAACTAGGGCATTCAAAACTCACATCCATAGTCATACCTGTAAAGTTGAACATTAGACTAGCAATAAATATTGGAGAACTTCACCTGAAACTAACTTCAGTGGTGTTTGGAGGTCGCTGGGAAAAAACCCAGGACGGTTTCTCTGTCCCGTATAAGATTATTAAATATTAAATCTTATACAGGACCTATAACCTATTTCCTTTTGAGCAGTATATTTGTTATTAATTCCATACTTTAATTATTTAATTAGTAATTCTAAGCCTCATACCATTTTTAACTATTTCCGTAGCTTCAGCAATGCTATTGTAACAATCCACTATGTTTGTAACACTACAATCTTCTCGCAAAACACCATTCATGTCTTTCAGAAAAGGTTGCATATGATCTGTATCAGTCCAACTCGACATCTGTTCAATTTTAACGACAACATTAGTTATAGGTACTTCATGGTCTAAAGGTTCTTGTTTTATGAAATGGACAAGATTCAACGGTTTCGTGTCATTTGAATCTGAATCATTATCGTCTTCTAAACTGTCATTTGTTCTAGGTACTACTTCTTTAAGAGTGTCTTCGTTTTCTGATGCATTTATACTCTCTTCATCGCTGTCTTCGTGTTCAGACAAGTATTCTGTGTGCTTGAGGTAGTTCAATTTATTATTTTGGTCATCTCCTTTGATGGAGTCATTGGAACTGTACTCACCATCTGAAGAATTATCTTCAGCATTAGATACTCGACTCTGAACATTATTGTATCTATTTTCATATGAGTCGTTAGTATCATTATTTTTCTCCGAAATAACTTCACTTTTACTGTAATTAGTGTGAAAATCTGTATACTTGTCTGTTGAATTTGAACTGGAGGCCAAAAAATTGGTCATTTCTACTATACTGAATGTTGGTTTGTGAGGTTTTTCTGGTACTAAACTATTAGTTATATTTGAAAAATCTACAGCTTTTTGACATTCTTCATTGTCAAAAACGTTTTCTAAGAGACTTCCATTGTGTCGCATATTGGAAAAATCTATGGCTTTTTGGCAATCTTCGTTGTTATAAACGTTTTCTAGGAGGCTTCCGTTGTGTTGTATCGGATTCGAGTACTGATTCGTACTATGTGAGGTAAAAGAATTCGACTCAATGTCAGTGTATCTGTTATTTGGAAACACACTCATTTGAGGGCTACTACTAATCGTTGTGCCGGCGTAACCCACATAGTTCTGTAGATTAAAGTGCTCTGAAGACGGATGAGATGTTTGTTGCGACATTTTCACGAAGTTATTGAAGTTTGGAGCAATATTCATCGGTGATGCAAGATTTGGTATCTTAGGCGCTCCCATGTTCACCGGAGTTTCGTTTGGCCCGTAAAGCCCTGTGTTGTGCAACATTTTTGAGGAAATCACACGCCACACACTGTTTTTATTGTAAGCCACATTTATTTAGCGAAAACCAATTTATAAACAAGTTTAAATAGGAACGAAGAAAGAAAGCCATCATAAGTATGACATTCAGGGTTGCCAGATTTCTAAATCGGTAAATCGCAGAAAATCGGCCCTCAAGTAGCCCAAAAGCCCGCAAATTCATTCCTCCATTTTTATCGAAATAGCCCAAAAAGTGACCAATCATGATCGAAATATCGATTTAAATCTCACTCATGCTGGCCTTACTAGGAATATTTTGAATTCCAACAAAATAAAACAAAAATATTTCAATGAGTATTTTTTTATTTGAAATATTAAGTTTTAATGCTCTAAGTTGTAATGTATACCATATTTAAACAAAAAATTGTATTAATGTGGCCTAACTCTTAGCTAACTAAAGTGAGGGAGGTTTAGTGGTTTTTGCATACGTGTTACCTTCATTATCTGTATTTCTATCTCTGCTCTGTCTGGTCTGGCAGGTTGACTTAGTATATTTCTCTCATCTGTGGCTTGTTTTCCGAATCGTAATTCTCTTCCTTCGCCTGTCCTGAAAAGGACGAATATAACTACTACTACTACTCGTAATTCTCTTTGCGAGCGAATCGTGTCCGAATCCGAACGACAGTTGGATTGGTTGCTAAATGTTTTTTTATTTATATATTCTTTCTGTCGGTCTCTTGAGGAAATAGGCGCGTGATAAGTCATGCGCAAGTTAATCATTTATTAAACAGAGCAAGCCACTCATTAAGAAGAAGAAGAAACTTGTGAGCTTTAAACGTTAAGGACTGTTATTTATGTGTTTACCTATAAGATAAACAATAATATTTGTGTTTTGATGATGGCGTTGAGCGCCGTTGCGGAAGAATATTTCCGGTCAATGAATCCATTGGCTTCTAAAATTCACGAAGATATTACAGAAGCAAAAAATGCATATGAAAATATATGGGAAACACTCACTGAGAAGGAAAAGGTAAGTAATTAAACTTTCCAATTCATGTGTTTATTTAACAAATATTGAAGCTATTTTAATTATTTAAATGCCCAAATCTTTCAATAAGTAAGAATTCAATTAAATTATTATTTGACTAAGTATATTATTAGTATAAATTTGGTTAATACTGGTATCAGTAGTATATATAGTTTTTGTGATAAAACACATAATCTATAGTTTAACCAGAATTGTGTAGTCTATTTATCATTACAATTCGATAATTTAATTAAGCATATCCAACAGATGTGACCAACTTAAGAGCGATTGTGGTACAATACAATGTATCTTTATCTGTGCGCAGCACACCATACAATACATTCTCGAATGAAGTTGCAGAGGACCACAGTCCATTGTCAAATTAATTGCATTGTACAACTCGCGCAGATAAAGAATGGGATTAGAAATGGCGTCGTTCATATTCACTTCTTGCTCGCACATTAAATGCCACACCTATTGCTCTCTCACCCACACTCGTTGTGGTATAAGAGTGGTGAGCCTGTATTTTCAATCCCAGTCTTTATCCTGTTTGTACATTTCTTTTTTATAAATGAATATTTTGATAAAGAGTTGGGTGAATATTGTTTACCAAATAGGACAAGTAAGAATAGATGGATATACATAGTTAGATCTAGTTTTTAAAATGTATCTTATTATTATTAATTTATTTCCAATTGAAAAACCATACGAATGTGTCAGTAAGATATTATAGTTAGTGTGTTAGTAAAATTTTTATAAATCATTAGACTGGATGTGCACGGACATCCAGTATTTAAGGAAGGACTATCCCTTTCCATTCCAAATTATATGGAACAAATAAAGCTCTAATAATAATAATCCCTTTCCATGATCATCCTCAGGAGAGGGTTGGTACTGCCCCGCACTCGCTTCCAAAGGGAAGCCACTAGTATATTCAAAGTAAATCTTGCAGGTGGAAATCATCGACGAGTCTATAATTAAACCGGAAATTGCTCTCAAGTACGCTCTGCTGGACACTCTAGACTTCGATTTGAACGACCCGCCGGTACGGAAAGATGATCTCATGGCGTTCTTCGGAAGAGAGCACGGACAGAAAATCATTCAAGATGAACATATGTCGTACAAGTAAGTAGTTAATCTAATAAGTGAATATAGACTAATATTTGTATTGTTATTAACTTATTATCCCTTGATAACTTGCTTATTTTCTGAAAAAAAAGCACTGTGATTGTATTCTAACATAATAATTTATGTTAAGAGTCTGCACACTAGCGCTGCCATTGAAAAAAAAATTGTTACGAAAAGTGGCCACTTTTAGCTAGTTTAGCGAAGCTTGTCTTTACTTTAGTCAATTTTGTTGGTCTGTCATTCTGTCTGTCTATACTAATATTGCTGAAAAGTATTGTCAGTAAACTACCTCTGTCTGGCTGTTTGTTTTCAAGTCTAAATCCCTTAACGAGTTTTGATGAAGATCATTTATTATTTTATTTCCGAAATTTTCACAGCCAAAAATGTCATACCAATGAAGCAATTCTAAGCTAGGTTAAAAGGAAACATGCAACAATGTAACTTTTTTTTCAGAGATGAACATTCAGCTCCGTTTCTGTACCAAACAAAAAGCCAGCTTAATCTCTGCATACTAAGCAAGCACCGCACACCCAAAGACCTAAAACCAACATCACCGTTACCAGTCATGTCCGAACTAGCAATATCTCACTCTAAAGTTGTCTCCGAGTTGAAGAACGCTTTGAAATCCCACGAAGCCCTTAAAAGCTATAAGGAGGACCAGGAAGTGACGTCACCGGGTTTCATAAGCAAGTTTATGAGTACTTTTAAAAATAATAAGGATGAGGAGAGAGAGTGTTTGGTCGGTGGGGTCCCTACGCAGATCGTGGCTTCATCGGATAACTTCTTTAAGACCAACTTTAAGAGTCCTCAGAATGAGAGATATGATAGAGAGTATAGGAGCAGTGTGGTGAAATCTAGTAGTGGTAAGTATTTTATTATTTTATTTTAATCAACTCAACTAGAAGCTAGTCTTTTCTTTTGGTTCGCAAACCTTAAGCAGGAGACCTTGTATTGTAAAGAGATGGACCGACAAGAAATTCGTCAAAAGAATTGCTACAGAAAGAGTGGTTCTCCTCTACAAAACATCGAAATTATTCGCAATAAAAAACATTCCAGCCATTTCGAAATATGATCAAAATTGTCATGAACGCGAGGACTAAGGCTCCCAGAGCCACTAGTTCTTATTGTATAAACCAGTGGCCCAACCGGTAGCTCGCGGGCACCTGGGGGGCGATCGCGCTAAATAATCTCAGCCAAACCGCAAACGAACCTGCCCGTGCCGTAGCCCGCGACCTGTTATCTAGGCGGCCGCGATCAAAATGGGTAAAATAAATCAAATAAACAATAACTAAATTATTTGTGTTTAGAATCTAAATATATCGTCGCGCGGCGCGTACACCATGCATGTAACCGTCTAAACACCGCACTCGTGATTTGCAACAACTTCACAGCGTCAAAACGAGTGAGAGGTCTTATCACTTATGTTTTTTTTTAATAACTCGGTGGTGCCCACGTGGCCTATCGGGATTTTCAAAATAGCCCTTGGAGCAATACCAGCGGCGGTATCAGCTAAAAACATTGAAGTTCATGTTAACTGTGTTTTGACAGATGTATGTGATACATTGCTACTTTGTTTTGGCACAAATAAAAACTTACCAAAGAAAAGTAGCAATGTATCATATACATCTGTCAAAACACAGTTAACATGAACTTCAATGTTTTTAGCCGATACCGCCGCAGTTGGGCACCACGGGTATAAACAATCAAGCATGACGCGACCACAGATTAGTCATATTAATAAACATGCTCTATCATTGTTAATTCCAAATTATTGTTTAAATTAGGTGTAGCCATAATCATTATCTATTGTGCATTGTGTCTATATATGCATGACTCAATTAATCGCATGTTTAACTAAGTATGGCCTCTTGATTAACAATTAAGGGTTTTTTTTAAACAGTTGGCCTGTAGAATTATAACATGCGGTGAAACTCTGTTATTGGCTAAGTGTAACTTCGAAATATATGTTTTAAGCATGGTTGTAGCAAAAAGGCTGTTCAGTTTCCTAATAAATAAATAAAAAACAACATTATTTTACTCTAAACAGAAAAGCTTTTTTTAAAAAAATATAGGAGACCAGCGGACAGTGAACTTCGGCTTCCCATACAAATGCAATACCAAAATGATTTGCAATTTGAGCATAATTAACTCTTCTTGTGATGTTATTCGGATTAAGATAGTATAAATTCAAAATAATAAACCAAATAAAAATTAATGCGATTTACAGTTTTGTTTAAAAAAATGTGATTGGTATACTAGACAAGGTTTTTAATTCCATTAATTAAATAAAGTAGTGCATCGTAAAAGAGATACGAGGAGCTCGGTGGCGTGGCGCAGTGGTTTAGCGCCTGGCCCTGCGATTGCGGAAGTTAAGCAACTTTCGTAAGGGTCATGGGATGGGTGACCAATAATTTACTATCTTGAATTCCTCCGTGCTTCAGAGCACGTTAAGCCGTTGGTCCCGGCTGCATTTGCAGTCGTTAAGACCCACCTATTTTATTGGATTCTAGAAGCGATTAGATAATTAGATTCTAGTTATGAGCAGGTAAATGATGAAGAATAAAAATATGAAAACTAGGATAAATAATATTAGAAAAAATACTAGAAAAAATCGACTCACCCGTAGCACTTCAGACGGGACTCGAACCCGCACCCTTGGGATTCCGGCCCAATGCACTGACCAATTATGATACCGAGTCGCTAGCTAGTCGAGCATAATTGGTCAGTGCATTGGGCCGGAATCCCAAGGGTGCGGGTTCGAGTCCCGTCTGAGGTGCTACGGGTGAGTCGATTTTTTCTAGTATTTTTTCTAATATTATTTATCTTAATATAAAAATAGCATTGTAAATGCGAAAAATCTAAATTTAATATGAAAACTAAGCCATTTTGGCTCAGTATTTTTTTACCTCACTTTTGACTGCGCTTTGTAGGTAACTATCGTTCTAAGTTGTTATTATTCTAAGGTTTATTTTCGCGTTTTTAAACATTAGTGATGTAATTGTATTAGAAGTTTGTTGTGCCTACAAAATAATGGCTTTCTTTATACATTTACCAATGACAGTTTATTCTTCGTAAAATAACGATCGCAAATATAAACTACCTATTATAACTGCAATCGCATGTTGACTTGATACGTGATTAAAATACTTCCTAGCAAGCATAGTTAAGTTAGGGTTGTCAAAAACATTACTCCGATTCCAAAGTTATTATCACTTTTGTTACGGAAATCAGAAACAACGACTGTACCACTAACACATAGACTTGAGACAATATTGAAAGGTCCGGTTTCTTAATGACCCACCCGGGGATCGAACCCGGGACCTTAGAAATGGCGACACCATGAAAATCGGTGTGCAACCAAGCCACTCAACCACGGAGGTTGTCGTCCGATTATTAGAATAGAACTAAACTAAAGGATTGTTTACCTGAAGTGTCAGTGCTCATTCACACAGCGATCCGTTTTACAGGTCTGATTAATCGGATGCGTTATTGTTCAGCGATGGCGTATGCAGTTGTACACACGACAGCACGTCAGGTTATACAGTTAAACTGCGAAAACAGCTTTTATTACGCAGGGCATAAAGGAGGTGTCAAGGTCAACATGTATAGTCTGAGGTGCCGTCGTGTGTACGAGCGTGTTCACAGACGACACAGTATAGGTATATCGGATCCAGTACACACACAATCTTAACTCTAACCATAACAATGGATCCGATAAAACGGTCTTGTAAATGCGGTGAGAACATCACACCCAGTAGCGACGGATCCGTTAAAAACGGTCTTGTATATGTGGCGTGAACATCACATCTAGTAGCGACGGATCCGTTAAAAATCGGTCTTGTAAATGCGGTGTGAACATCGCACCCAGTAGCGACAGATCCGCTAAAAATCGGTCTTGTAAATACGGCGTAAACGGAGAAACCTATACCCAGCAGTGGGTCTCGTGCGGCTGATAATGATGATATTTACCACTACTGATTTTTGGCAACCCTAACGGATTGTTTGTATTAATTATTGCCACGATAGGTACGTGTTTGGCGTGTCTAAGCACTGACATGAATATTTACGAATAGATCATATACTTAAAACCGGAAAAATTTTACATAAGTAGAAATGAGACCGAGGAATTTTTATTTAATAGAACCCTAGAGAAATACTGTCTTAATCCGAATAACATCACAAGAAGTGTTAATTATGCTCAAATTGCAAATCATGTTGGTATTACGTTTGTATAGGAAGTCGAATGTTCGCCGGCCTGTTAAGGGGCTGACATGAGCCAACTAGCGCCGCCAGTCGATTTTATTTTATTTATTCTAAATAAGCCCAATTTCTTAAAAAAGGAATCAGTCTAGGTTTTGTTAATAACACAACGTGAACGTAATAATAAGTTGAACTAAGTTTCATCGGATAAACTGGTCATTTTCGCCAACAAAAAAATGACTCACTTCCAAGGTATTTTTAAATGTTAGGAAAACAAAATAAGTAGACTAATGATGTTGATAGTTGACGGCTATGGTCATAATTTGATGTGATATCCACCAACTGATTAATGTTTTAAATCACAGAAGTTATGAGGTTCTCTGTGTGTGAGAAAGAAAAACATTAATTTCATAGGACCTAGAAAATATCGACTCGCACCAGATCATATTCTCGAATGGGGCTTTTGGAAGTCTACTATTTAAATATTCTAAGATTTTCTATATTCTAAAAATCTACCTAAAGTAGGTAGATATACAACCGGGTACCGCGAGGAGGCCTGGATAACCGAGCTGGCCGCCGCCGGGTCCAATGAGGTGAATACCACAAGGGTTCACGACCAACCGGCGGCGAGAGGGCAAGTGCCGGAGTTTTTAGTGGATATTCCCTCCTCCTGAGGTCCAACCGAGTCACTCGGCTGGGTGGGATCACGGGAGGCAGTCGTGGAGGGAGCCGCATCGTTGAATGTTGCGGTCCCCTCCTGGTGAGCCCCACATACCCTCTTGCTCACCTGCGGGAGGGGAAACGCGTACAAACGTTTTCTTCGGCATAAAAAAAAACAGACGAACATAGAACCTCCTCCTTTTTTTGAAGTCGGTTAATAAAATAGGTATACAATCGGGTGGATTGTATGTTTGTTTACTGACATACTCCAAAAGTATCTAGGTGCGAATTACTAAGAAAGATAATAATGAGTAACGACATTAAGACACTATTTAACGCTGTTGATAAGAATATCCATTAGTCATCTGGTATTTCCGATATTAAGGCAAAGGTTTGACTTAGGCGATAAACACACTGCCATGCATGATACTGCATGTTGCGTGAATGCGTGTTCTAACGTTGCTTGTAATATCTCCGTTTGTATAGAAAACACGCACAGTCCAACGCACTGAAAATGCATCCACGCGCGTTCATGCAGATCACGCGCCTACATGCGGAGAAACATGCGCACACGCGCGTGGGTGCGGGGCGAGACGCAAATAATATGAATATGGCACATCGAGTCCCGCAGACGCATGCGTGACAAGGGCTTGACGTGTTTAAAGATGGATCGCGATATTTGAATGAAATGAGTCAGAGCCGCCGTGAATCCACAAAATGTAAGTACGCGCGTGAGTGCGTAAAAACCGCACGATGATGCAGATTTGCACTCCCTCAAGTATATGCGTCGGTGCGTACACGCAACATGCAGCATCATGCGTGGCAGTGTGTGAATCGCCTTAGTTGATCTTAAGTGATCAAATTTTATAAAAGTTGTGGCCAATTCGATCAAAGTTCTGATTAAAGAAACTCGAGATGGTTCATAGCCACGTTTGATGGAAATCCATTTAGCCATTATGGAGATGGTCAACTGCCTGCCGAAACGGTAAAAGATCAGAGGTGGTGCTTTGACTAAAATAATGTACACCTTGGGCAAATTTAGGCGCAAGAAAAAAAACAAAATGGACGCCACAATTTTTTTTAATTTTTTTTTGGATATAAATTTTAGTTTAAAAGTTTGCTAATGACTTCGATTTTTGCTCTGTAATATGTTTTTTATTCCAGATCTGTCTGAAGAGAACCGTGGCCTCCTCTCTTCCAGCCAAGCATCCTCCGGCACTGACTTCCAATCAACGGAGACCCTCACCGAATCTGCCTTGCCAAAGACCGGTTTTGACTTCTTGGATAACTGGTAAATTAGATATACAAGGTGTTACAAAAGTACCCCTAATGCCGAATATGGTAGATAGGGTCCATCATACTAAACAACTTTTACTATGGGACCAACTCTGAAATCGCGAAAAAAAAAATCAGCTGTTTCATACATTTTGATATTTTCGATTTTAATTTTTGTATGAAACAGCTGATTTTTTTTTCGCGGTTTCAAAGTTGGTCCCATAGTAAAAGTTGTTCAGTTCAGTTGTTCAGTTTGATGGTCCCTATCTACCATATTCGGCATTAGGGGTACTTTTGTAACATGCTGTAAAAAACCCTAAAGCCGAATATGGTAGATAAGATAGGGACCATCTAACCCAGAGATGGGTAGACTACGGCCCGCGGGCCATCTCCGGCCCGCGAATGGTTGAAATCCGGCCCGCGGCCATAAAAATATCAACTGCATGCTTCGTTTATTATTAGAAATTTTTCGCATTAATACCTATCCTCACAAGCAAAGATTTAAATCGTTAGATGCGCCCTGTGCGTCTAAAAAGGGTCCACGTAGGTAATTCCTGTGGCTCGGCTACTCTCGGTTTGTTTACGTCTACATAAACTTGTACGGACAACAAGTTATTCAAGAGCTCAATCTTATCTAAGTATCAGCTCAATCTTATACAACATGTTACAAAAATACCCCTAATGCCGAATATGTTAGATAGGAACCATCAAACTGAACAACTTTTACTATGGGGCCAACTCTGAAATCGCGAAAAAAAAATCAGCTGTTTCATACATTTTGATATTTTCGATTTTAATTTTTGGCCCCATAGTAAAAGTTGTTCAGTTTGATGGTCCCTATATTTTTGTAACACCTTGTATAACCAATGCTATGACGACGAAAAACGAGAGACAGCGTCATCTCGCTCACACATAGTGCAAATCGTAACCATTCGCTCTCTGTCATACCAACACGTGACGGACACCATTTTGATTGGTTGATTTAATTAGAAAACAGTGAAAATAATTAATAATTCTGTACTCACGTACGAAATGTGATTCCCTTGGATTTGTTTGTGTTTCTTGAGTTATTAGAACCATCTAAGGCACAGGAAAGCATTTTTGTAGGTTAACGAACCTAATTAAAACGGGAAAAATATCAGCTGTTTCATACATTTAGATATTTTCGCTATTAATTTTTGTATGAAATAGCTGTTTTTTTCGCGATTTCAGAGTAGGTTCCATAGTAAAAGTTGTTCAGTTAGTTAGATAGTCCTTATCTTATCTAGCAACCACCACCAACCACCACTGAAATCGCGAAAAAAATCAGCTGACAAAAATTAAAAGCGGAAATAACAAAATGTTTGAAACAGCTGATTTTTTTCTCGATGTCAGAGTTGGCCCCATAGTATAAGTTGTTCATTTTGATGGTCCCTATCTGCCATATTCGGCTTTAGGGGCTTTTGTAACACGTTGTATAAGGTGTGACAAAATTATGTGTCTATACAGTGGTGGCCAGATAATTAAGGACACCAGTCGATTTTCGTACAAACGAGGTAACTTTGAAGCCTTGGTTCTCCGCCAAGGATAGACCTAGCTGTGATCTGATGACGGCCATCCAGGGAGTTAATGGAGGAGATTCAGATCGCTATACACACCCAACGGATCTGACCAGCATTCTAAGCGATATAAGGATCACAGTTTTCAGTTTCATGATTTCCATACATTTTTATGCTATTTCTTTAAACATATCCTTATATCTCTTAGGATGTTGATCAGATCAGTTGGGTGTGTATAACGATCTGAATCTCCTCCATTCGCTTCCCAGATTGCCATCATCAGATCACAGCTAGTTCAATCCTTGGGGGAGAACCAAGGCTTCAAAGTTACCTCGTTTGTATGAAAATCGACTGGTGTCCTTAATTATCTGGCCACCACTATACTAAAACGGGCGATAGTGTTGCTACGTGATGGCAAACGAATTTATTTTCACCTTCCAAGTTTTCCAACTTACCAATACATTTTGTATGAGAGTATGTGTTTTTTAGACATTGTTTTCTATGGAGAAAGTTGTTCAGTTTTAGCAACACTATCAAACTGCTACAGTATAGTCACATAATTTTATTAGGTCCTCGCCTAGAACATTGCCCAATTTTTTTCTCACATACGGAGAAATTTTATAAGGCATCAGAAGTACGAAATACTTAAAAAAAAACGCGAAATTCTTCATAGAAATCGGTAAATTTCATAGGTATAGTTAGGCGTCACGTAAAAAAGACCGCTGCATAAGTGCCTCAAAGATGGGCGAAAATGTATCTTATATGTCTTTGGAATAGAGTATAGATTCCTTCATAATTCGTTTGTTGTTCAGCGGTCTTTTTACGTGACACGATATACATTAGCATATTGTCTACTCTGAGGGCTTACTCAAATGGCCATTCTACTAAAATTAACGCTAGTAGAATAGAATGACAATGTATGGGATTGACGGGAGCTAAGCGATAGCTTATGTCAGAATGACAATGTATGGGATTGACAGGAGCTAAGCGTTGGCGTATGTCAGAAACACAATGTATGGGATTGACAGGAGCTAAGCGTTAGCTTATGTTAGAATGACAATGGGATTGACAGGAGCTAAGCGTTAGCTTATGTCAGAATGACAATGTATGGGATTGACAGGAGCTAAGCGTTAGCTTATGTCAGAATGACAATGGGATTGACAGGAGCTAAGCGTTAGCAAATGTCAGAATGACAATATATAGAATTGACAGTAGCTAAGCGTTGGCGTATGTCAGAATCACAATGCATGGGATTGACAGGAGCTAACCGTTAGCTTATGTCAGAATGACAATGTATGGGATTGACAGGAGCTAAGCGTTAGCTTATGTCAAAATGACAATGTATGGGATTGACAAGAGCTAAGCGTTAGCTTATGTCAGAATGACGATGTATGGGTTTGACAGGAGCTAAGCGTTAGCAAATGTCAGAAAGACAGAGTATAGAATTGACAGGAGCTAAGCGTTGGCGTATGTCAGAAACACAATGTATGGGATTGACAGGAGCTAAGCGTTAGCTTATGTCAGAATGACAATGTATGGGATTGACAGGAGCTAAGCGTTAGCTTATGTCAGAATGACAATTTATGGTGGGATTGACATGAGCTAAGCGTTGGCGTATGTCTTTCCCATACATGGTAATTCTATTCTACTAGCTTTAATTTTAGAAGAATGGCCATTTGAGTAGGGGGATGAGCAGTTCCAAATATATCCGATTGGGCAGCGCCACTGTCTGAAGACATCTCGAACAGTCAAACGCTTGTAACTTATTATGGATTTTTGTAAGTTGCATGTTTTTTTATTAAGTTCTTCCTGTATGTGTCGTGTGAATCTCATTATTTAAAGTGATTGTCTGCAATATAATAAGTGATATATTTTTATTTATATTTAATCGAATGTTATTTTTAAGTCACTTTAAACTCATGAAAATACTAATATTAAATTATGTGCTAACTCGAACTGTTTACCATAAACTTGAAATGCTGTGAAAATCTATTTTAGTAGGCTATGCAATTCAAATAAGTATGTGCACAATATATGACGCCATTCTATAAAAAACCGGACAAGTGCGAGACGGAGTCGCCCAATAAGGGTTCCGTACTTTGTAGGTACGCACAGCAGCATATCAAGGTATACACTATACATATCTATAACTACGACACGCTATACAGTGTTAGAAAGAAAGTCACCTTGTCATCATTGGTGGATTTGTTTAGTGTGTGCAAATTTGCCAATGACTGCTTAGCTGTCAAAATTAAGGGCCAATTACTGATCAGCTGTCAAAATATTGACGTTAGTGGGCAACGCCCCTGGCGCATACGTCACCACCCGCCCCGTCTCGCTGCTCGCGTGACGTCATCAGTCAGTCAGTTGACCCCAGTAGACAGTGCGCAGTTTTTAGTGTCGTGTTGCGGCTAGTGCAGTTTATTTTATAAAAAAAAGTTAAAAAGTTTACAACAAACTGGAGTATCGGTAAGTAACTTTTTATAGTATTTCTAAGTAAAAATTTATCAAAAGTGTTAGTCTTTTTAAACAAATCGAGTGAGCGTTGACGAAATACGGCATTTCATAACAACTTTTAAGTCCATATTTATAAACAAATAATGAATTTAATGAAACTTCATACACATAAGTAAAATATATTGGTCTCAAAAGTTAATAGAACTCATTTTTGATAAATAGTATAACATCTAGTTAGACAGATTTTAAATTTTCCATAGAAACAGAAATTTCCAATTATCTTTTTAAATTAAGACATTTCAAAAATGTTCCTTGCTAACTTTTTAAACCTACATGGATATGTAAGCAGGATTGCTTATGCATATGAAGTTTCATTAAAATCGGTTAATTCAATTCGAAAAATAAGGACTTGAAAATGACGTATTCGTCAATGCCCCTATCTCGAATTTATCGCGTTTCTTTTCAATGGTTTCATAATTATTATTATTATGATCGATAAGTGTAGTCTTAAATAGTTAATTCGCTTTTTAATAACTTGGCATGATAGATATTATGATTACGAGTAGCCATCGAGCTTCTCTTAGATCGATAGATTAAATTCTAGTTTTACTATTTTTTTCTTAATTTTGTTTTGGTTTTGTTATAACTTAATTATTATTAAATGTTATGTTTTTGCTGTAGAGACGAACCATCTGGCTGCGGCCGGCGGTGGGAAGAGGGTCCATCACGACAGCGCTACGAGAAGGCCATAGGTAGATAGTCTGACCCATATTTAAGCACAAGAACATAAGAACATCCTCTTCAAATTAATAATGTGAGTAATTATCTTAGTCTCTTACATCTGCCCCCCTAGTCAAAAGTAAAATTTTTGCAATCAAGGATTTGATGTTTTAAAATTCGATGGTAACGAAAACTTTTGTCAATCCAATGCATCTTTCGAAAGCAAAGCAATTACGAAGATTTTCAAATGTAGGTTTGTCAAGGCCTTCTTGTGTGTTTTAAAAAATGTTGCAGCAGTATATAAAATAATTTCATCAGGTTAGGCATAATTATTATTAACGTGACCATTCGTCCCGTTTCGAAAAAAACATCTTTCCAGATGTTTTGACAATCGATAAAGATGAAATAGCTAAGTATATAATTATTAAATTGAGATTTTGCGCATTCACAATGCTATTTTTATATTAAGATAAATAATTATATTAGAAAAATACTAGAAAATATAGAGCACCTCAGACGGGACTCGAAGCCGCGCTTATTATTCTCATTTTTCTTCTTTTAAAATATTATATCGTATCATATCGTATTTAAAATAAAAATAATTCATAACTAGTTTTTGTTCTCATGATTTGGTAATTTTCCAAATATAAACAGACACCTGTGATTTGATTCTTTGAACTTGCCGCCCATGAAAGAAACAAAAGGCGACGGATTCTTTTTTTTTGAGTGTGAGAGCATTCGAATAAGTAAACATTTATTTTTACTTATCGGTTTAAACTTAAACTAAAACAAAATATGCGAGTCATTGATAATCTAAACATTTTGAACCGTTTATGTTTTGATTCTTTGAAATAATTAATTGTTGATTATTTATGGTGTTGAGATTTTCTTTGTTGATTTTGTATGTTGATATGTAAACCCGGTAAAGTGAAACCTTACCTTAGAAATAAAACACAATTTTTACGGATTACAGCGCGTATATTGTTAATTCAGGTGTTATTTTAGAATTTTTTAGTTTGGATTTATTGGTTTTTTGGATTCCCGACGTTTACTTGCCTTACTTAACGTGGTTTTATTTGACTATTTAATACTTATAATGTTAACCCGCCTTTTAGCGGTGAAGCCTGCTCACTTGATTTAACACTGATTCACAATACGTAACTTCATTACTTTGAAAAAAAAATAGTTTTAAATAGTAGTGTGATTGGAAGTGTTTTTTGTTTTAGATTTCCGTGGACATTGTGCGGCGGAGATCAAAAGAAGCTAGAAAGAAGCGAAAAAAATGAAATAATGCCGCACCACACAGAGACAAGAAATGGTGGATGAGCTCTTTGGGTCATGAGCATCTTTGTTATTCTAACACGTTTTGATTTAGAGTTTATTTATTTACTAAATCCTGAACATGCACTAATTTTTATCGATGCCGATCTTATTACCTCTGAATGAAAATCGACATTGTGGTGTTAATAACTAACGTGGATTAACGTTTGCCTTATTAAAATTTATTTTAAAAATAATACTATTTCATGGTAAATTATAATACTTACTTACTCTTGGCCAACATTAATTCTTGCTTCTCGGCACGGGGCGCACCATTTCATTCTATTATTTTTTTTTTTACATGTTACTTTTAATTTTTTCTTAGATATATTTGCATAAATAATATCACGTTTTATTTATTCATATGTGTGTATTCTATGTTTAAATAAGATAGGAAAAATAAGTATTGTCAAAAGATTTAATCAGTTTTGGACTTAGCTTACGTCATCTTCGCTATCGGTATTGAAAAAACAAATCACAATCAAAAAGCGACTCATTAAATTAAATAATTACTTATTTTTTTATTTAAAACAACTTATTTATATGACTATGCTTACACATTACGTTTTTATATTATATTCCTGATTTCTGATGGTCTACAAATAAGTGCCCACAGGCACATATTTACTAGCGAGCATGACAAAAGTATCGTAAGTCCTTTGACTAGACCGACAATCTACCGCTGTTGTTCATTCAATTATGCTCTTTAAAGGTATGACGATAATGTTCACTTTACGTTTCCAAAATTGTTACAATAGAACAGAACAATGCAACCGTTTTTTTGTTGTTTGTGAATGTTTTGCGTTTAACAACCTACTTTTATTACTTTACTTACCTATTTGCAATATCTGTGTGAATATTTTTTATTAGTCCAGTCCAGCGAGTCATTTTTATTTCTATTATAATTATTAACACTATTTTTATTATTAAATTGTTACATGTTGTTACTTATACAATACTAAAAAAAATACGACTCGCTCCAGATCATATTTTCGGACGGAAATCGAAATCGAACCCGAGACCTTTGGATGTCGGTCTAATGCTCTGAACGCTGAGGTACCGAGTCACTATCTTATTAGATATTTTGACAATTGATTAAAATGAAACAGCTATATAATTTTTAAATTTGAGATTTTTCAAAAGATAAGATTAGAGATAAATTTTTTCGAAAGATATTTCTATTGAATGTTGAATTCAGTTGAATTCCTTGCATTGATGAATTAACGCTGGCTTGCAGCGTAAGAGTAGAATATACTAGAAGCAATTCGACGATGCCACTAGTGACGCGGAAGCTCAGCGATCAGGGCATTGGATCGGACATCCAAAGGTCGCGGGTTCGATTCCCGTCCGAGAATATGATCTGGTGTCAGTCGTATTTTTTCTAGTTTATTATTTGGTATTGTATAAAAATAGCATTGGGAATACTAAAATCACAAATTTAAAAATGTTGTTGCTTCCTCAAAAAGTTGATTTTATTTACCCAGATTTTTAAATCTTAGTCGATATACTACTTACCTACCAACTGTAGAATCAGAAACATTGATTAAACAAGAAAAAAGCAATAAGCTTTTATTATGCCGTTTTGTTAGTTCTTTCGTTATAATTGATATAATAGAAAAAGGTTTTATTGTGATAGTAATAATAAATTATTTAATTACCGTATAAACGTAAGTGTTTTATTTCCCATTTACTACCTACACGATATAGTGTATGATCAAGCAAGACATTCAAGAAAAATACCGAATTGTAAGCCTTATCTTGCATATTATCACTTGAAAGACGCGCAGCCTATTATTTCGATTTTATGCATTACCTATTGACAGTGAACAATTTTACGATGTGTATTGTCTTGCTTGACCTTGACCGACAGAGCTGCAAAAGGGTGAACGTCAGGATGGCTGGTTGTCTGCATCGGTTCGCGTCAAGCTGGTGACCAAAAATTGTTACCTATTGGTTACTATTTGCTACCTACAGTCAGTTAATTGCTACCTAACTATAAACCAAAATAAACGGATTGCAAAATGTCCAGCTTTTCTGATATCAGGATGGCTGGTCCACTCTCCGTTTGTGTAAAATATACAAATTCTTGTTATTATTTCTTTTTTACTTCAGTATTTGCTACCCTCACGTTTAACAATGTCTACCTTGTAGCTGTAACAAGTAAAAAGTTAAATCATTTGAAAATTTTACAGGGAATGGACTAAGGGTATTGAAATAAGCTAAAACGATTACAACAATGTTTTATTGAAATACATTTAATACATAATATCTATTTACTAAAGTCATCCTGATATCAGAATGGTTGGACATTTTACAATCCCTTTATTTTGGTTTATAATTAGGTAGCAATTAACTGACTGTAGGTATAAATTTTTGGTTACCAGCTTGACGCGAACCGATGCAGACAACCAGCCATCCAGCAAAAGGCTCGTAGAATTCGTTTCACTCGCATGCAAAACCAAATATTATCTTCACTTTGTTAGTTTTAACTTAGCCTAAACATAATATGTTTTTATTCATTTTAGTGGCACTACTTAGCTTAGTGTTCAATCAGTCCGTTACATAAAAGTTTTGTAACATTAGAGAGTTCGAGTTGTGAAATTAAGATTATGGAAAAAGCTCCTTTAAAATTCTTCACAAACAGTTAATTACAGATAAGATCACAGATAAGCAACATTTTCCTTAAAATAATGAAAGATATATTTTATATCTTATTTGCCTCTTATCAAAGTCAATAAGTCAAAAATTTTATTCAAATAAATTTAGAACTTAATGCTTTTGCATTGTCTATATTTTCCTACCATTCGTTAGTGACTTTTTTATCTTTTTTGTGTAAATCATAAATTAAACACTATTTTAAATACTAAGATAATTAACGTAAGTATTTCCTCATTTAAAAGCTCGTTTACCATTCCAGCATTAAGTAAATAATCATTATAAAATTAATAAAATAAGCAAACGTCACAGACAGTCATTTTTAGTTCCCGTCTCATTAAATACACAATTAGGTTAGTAAATCGGCGATGAGCATGTTTGAAATACAGTGTTCAATACAAATTTCTTTTGCACGGCAAACTCATTGAATCAGCAGCCGCGCCCGACGCACACTACTATAATCTATTTAAATAAACTAGAAGCGCATGACGCACACATGCACAGTCGGTCGAGCACCACGACTTAGTCGAGACGGAATTACGAAAACACTATTTGTCTCATGCGACCGATTCTCCCTGTTCATTCGCATTCGGGTTCAAGGTCAAAGTGTATACACTTGATGTGCTGCCCACTGTACTTAAATAAAGCCTGTATTTTTTATGATTCAACTTTTCCCTGTATTTGTAGTATAAGACTGTATTACTTGTCAAATTTTATAGTTCTAGGTGAACGGGAACTTAATAAATTTTGATTCCCTTGAGTGTCGAAATTTTTGCGGCATAAACAGCCGTATCTTTTTTTCACATTAACTTAGCAGTTTGATTTTTTCACAGCTTCAAGGGACTGTAAACCTGAGTATATGGTTTTAATTTCTACTCGATACTTCCACGCGTTCCCGAGATTAAGAATCTTGACAGACAGACGGACAGCAAAGTGATCATTTATAAAGATTCCGTTTTGAGATACGGAACCCTAAAAATCACTTTAGTCAGTATTATACCACAGAATAGATATTAGTACTAATTATACGTAATCTAGCTTCTTCACTTACTTATTGTATTAGAGTGAAGCTAGGATGAAAATTGTGCACATTTTTATTTTTAGAGCATAGTAAATCTAGGCTATTTTACCGCCATCTGTGTTTTAATTTAAGTATTAATACTCGCCAAATATACGTTTTTTGTAATCTCACAACGAAGACTGTTTATTTATTTATATTGTGTAATTTGGCAATAACACTGAAACATTGATTTACAATTAAATAAAGACTATAAATGAACTATAGATTAATAGTTAGAGAGTTCGCGACAAAATACTGCAAGAGGTATCTCAATTTTTAATTTTTGAGATTTTAGTTTTACAATGCTATTTTACGCTATTATGCTACCGAGTGACTGAGTGACTCGGTAGCTCAGCGGTCGGAGCATTGTACCGGATATCCAAAGGTAGCGGGTTCGATTCCCGTCCGAGAACATGATCTGGTGTGAGTCGTATTTTTTCTAGTATATTATTTAGTATTAGGTGTATCAATCTTAAGGGCTATAATGAGAACGATTTTTGTGGGGGCCCTTATGACGTCATCCGCGACATACGCAACCTTCGTACGTGATAAAGTAAAGCGTATATTGCATTGAGCTTGGCATTTCCTTGAAACCCTTATAACTCAACTATTTCTAAACGGGTTTCAAAAAATCTTTCACTAGGATTCATAACTATGAATATGTTTTCATATATCAATAAAACTAGGATTCAAACCTGTTACTGATCCTCATTCAATGATTTAGAATTTAGTGTTCAGGGTGTACATGAATCAGTCTCTGATTTCCATAACACAAGTGCTTTAGCTACTTCCTTTGAAATCAGAACAATTTTTGTGATGTTGTCTTACCTACTCGCAAGGCCAGGAAGCGGAACACCTGGCGGCGGCGCACAGTGGGGCAGAATCCCAAAAAGCTGGCCAAAAATCGAATTTTTGAGTTGTATATATTCGTCTATATACGTTCAGATCTTGTTTACTAGTAGTCCTAGGATGAAATTCCGGACCAGGCAGGTTTATACCTGCTCTAGGGTCGCCTCGACATCAGTCGACATTCAGCCGCCGTTCGGTACGCATTAAACAAGCGTACGCGTCGAAAAATTCTTGCCTGTTTCAAAGTGCTGTGAAACGGACGAAACTGTCTCAATTTTAATTCTGCAAAATTGAATAACTTTCTGAAGGTATGTAGAAAATATAATTATGCATAGTTATTGCTTATTTTATGTTTGAAATATCTAAATTTTGCAACAAGTAAACATAAAAAATTGTACATTTTTTTTCGAAAATCAATTTTCTAAAGTAGTTTTAAAAATGTCTTTGCGAGTCTCGACCTTGTTTCGACAAGAAACTGATAGTGTATAGTATTAAATATAATATACTAAAAAACTGGCTGCTCAGGAGTGCTCAACGAATAGTTAGACTAATTTTTAGGGAGAAATATGTGGCGCGACATTAACGGACGTGTGAATGTAATCCATTGATTATTACGTTACAGCGCGTTGGTATATTTTCTGTCTATTAACATAGATTAATATTTATTTATCAATTCCATTTGTAGTATGTTCATTTATTGATTAATATTCATAGATCATTTAAATTTTAATACAGTAATTTATTATTCTAAATGTACGCTTTACGAAAATCTCAAAATTGTATAAAATATTTCTGCAAGAATTCTCAGTAGCTAGAACTGTGTTTCCCCCATGTTTGTACGGCGTAACGGTTTTCGCCAGTAAAGGTGTATTAGTGTATACGTACGTAGTGTATACGTAGTGTAGACGGCGATTCGGCAAGGACTGACGAGGGGCTCCTAGAGCAGCCATGTATGAAAGAAAGGAGCCGCCTGCTGTTCAGGCTTTGTTATACCTATCTTTATTATACGGACACAGAGGTGATCCTCGTAAAGACAGATTTCATGTAATTTCGGTTTTTTTTTTTCGTGCAGAATGTATGTAAATATATTTGTTATGTGTATTTTTTTCTCCAAACAATGTATCTTTCGAAAATTAACCATATTTTTTCTGAACAGCAGGTTGCTATCCCATGTGCAGCATTTATATCATAAATATTCGTTTTCTTTATAAATATAAAATCATTTTTAGTAGTAATAAATTATTTTAGTACATTTCGAGTCAGAACACCGTATATAGTTTTGTTAAGTACAAAATGATTTCAAAATAATGTCATTCAATTTTGTACATGTTTTTATTGGTATTTTACAGAGTCTTCCAAATCTTCAAACATGGAATTGTCAAGAAAAGATGTGTTTTTCATGGTGAAAGACAGTTTAAAAAACGAACAGAAATTCGTTATTGGAGTTTTGAAAGATGCAATTTTCAAGAAAACCGAACATGTGATACAAGTAGACGAGGATGAAAAGTCATTAGGACTGTTATTTGCAAATTTTCGATCCAGATGGAAAGCAGCAAATAGAGGCAAAGAAAAGTTTCTAAAAAATAATAAAGAATGGTTGAATGGCACCGTATGTTTTTCAACATTATCCAATACTGAATGCACAACATCAACATCTGAGAAGATTGTGAAGAATGATGAAAAAGGAACATCTGGACGACCTTCGAAATCCTTTGCTTCATCCAGCGATAGATCTAAGAGGCGAAAGACTGAAGAAATACGTTCTACTTTATCTACAGAAGAATTGACGTATGCTGCTCAAATGAGTTTAAGGACTTCTGGTCAAGTACATGCTGCTCAAGTTCTTAAAGATGTCACATTAACCAGCCCAACAAGAGCCTCAAAATATATAGCTGCTGTTCGGTCAAAAAATGAGACACCTTTAACCCCAGACGAAGCACTTTCTTTGATGATCGAGAAAGGAGAATCAAAGCGCTCTTATCAGCTATCAAGAAATGCAGCTAGAGCACGTAAATGCAAATTATACCCATCATACCATGAAGTAGAAAAAGCAAGAAATCGTTGTTATCCGTCAGTTGTGTACATGAATATTAGTGAGTCGTGCGCACAAATTAAACTACAGGCTTTACTTGATCATACCACATACAGAATTATACAACTTCAGGCTGATGTCATCGATACTCTAAATTCCGAAATTTTGCAAAAATTAGTACTTCACTGTAAATGGGGATGTGATGGAAGCAGCGGCCAAAGTGTTTATAAGCAAAAATTTGATGAGGATGGAAAATCTGATGAAAGCATTTTTTATACTTCTCTGGTACCTTTGCAATTAATCCACAACAATCACGAGACGAATGAAGGAACTATTGTGTGGAAAAATCCTAGACCTTCATCTCCTCGATTCTGCAGACCAATACGATTGCAGTTTGTACATGAAGATGTACAATCAACATTGAAAGAAGTTACCGACATTGAACAGCAGATTGCGGGTCTTGCACCATACACTACTGAAGAAAATGAAAAATCAATTTCAGTAACCTATTGTATGTCTTTTACGATGATAGACGGCAAAGTCTGTAACGCTGTAACCGGTACCACTTCTGCACAACGCTGCTTCCTGTGCAAAGCCACCTCTAAAGATTTTAATAACATCGACAAAATTATAAAAATGGATATTACTACAGATAATTTAAGATTTGGCATGTCTACATTGCATGCGTGGATTCGTTTTTTCGAGTGCTGTTTGCATTTGTCGTATAAGCTCACAACTCAAAAGTGGCAAGCTCGTGAAGAGGAAGTGAAAAAGATTGTGAAAATACGCAAGGAAGACATACAGACTCAATTTAAGACAACACTGGGGCTTATCGTTGATCGACCAAAGCCAGGATATGGCAGCTCAAACGATGGAAATACCGCCCGCCGCTTTTTCGAAAATGCTAATATATCTGCTGAAATAACAGGAGTCGATGAAAATTTAATTCACCGATTTCATGTTATTTTGCAGGTAATTTCTAGCGGGTATGATATAGACGAAGAAAAATTCAAAGACTATTGTGTGAATACTGCCCGTTTATTCGTTGCTTTATATCCATGGTATTACATGCCAACATCTGTGCACAAAGTGTTGATGCACGGAGCAGAAATTGTAAAATATGCCCTTTTACCGATCGGACAACTTTCTGAAGAGGCCCAAGAGTCACGCAATAAGGACATTAAGAACTACAGATTACATCATTCAAGAAAATGCTCTAGAGAATCGAATATGAGAGACATTTTCAATAGGCTCTTAGTAACATCAGATCCATTTCTCTCAAGCATTAGGAAATTGCCCCAGAGACCGGCGAAATTTTTACATAAAGAAGCTATAGAATTGTTAAAACAACCTGAAGTCACCAGACAAGAGACAAGGAACGATTCCGATTTGGATACAAGTGTGTCAACATCAGAATCCGAATCGAATGATTCCAACATTGAAGATGACATACACGATTTTTGTTACTAGAAGTAAATAACAGATATTTGATTTATTGCAAATTTTGTACTCAAGAAATTGTTCATAAATAAAAACATGGCTCAAGAGATTTTCTACTCATTTAAGCCTAAAAATATTATAAAACATTTTCTATTAAAAAATATTAAAAAATTGAAAATTTTGGTGGAATCGTCCATATATCGCGTCTGCTTTTTTGAAAATTAACATTCCTATAACAAATTCGTAATCAGCGATCCCAAAAACCCTTAAGAAATATGATTGGGTATTTTTTACTGAATTATTTGACTAATTGGTTGAATTATGTCCGCCATTTTGGGTCCGCCATTTTGAAAATCGTAATTCTGATAACAGATTCGTATTCAGCGATCCCAAAAACCCTTAAGAAATATGATTGGGTATTTTTTACTGAATTATTTGACTAATTGGTTGAATTATGTCCGCCATTTTGGGTCCGCCATTTTGAAAATCGTAATTCTGATAACAGATTCGTATTCAGCGATCCCAAAAACCCTTAAGAAATATGATTGGGTATTTTTTACTGAATTATTTGACTAATTGGTTGAATTATGTCCGCCATTTTGGGTCCGCCATTTTGAAAATCGTAATTCTGATAACAGATTCGTATTCAGCGATCCCAAAAACCCTTAAGAAATATGATTGGGTATTTTTTACTGAATTATTTGACTAATTGGTTGAATTATGTCCGCCATTTTGGGTCCGCCATTTTGAAAATTGTAATTCTGATAACAGATTCGTATTCAGCGACCCCAAAAACCCCCGAGAAGAGAATTTGAGATCATTTTCGACACTTCCCGCATTTTGACCAGCTTTTTGGGATTCTGCCGCACTGTGCGGCGCACTTTAAAGTATGTAGAATATGCTCTATGTAAAAGTGTTTTCTCAAAGTTAAAAATTAGTTTATAGTACTGAGGAAGTGGTCAAATCGCATTGTTGTGGAACACGGCCAGTCAGACGCCACAAAAGTTGTCGCCATAAATATGGGCCCCGCGGTGTGAAATGTGATGACACTATTCTGATACTTTTATATGGAGCGTTTTCACAAGGCCGCCATGTTGTCAACATTCAAAGCTCTAATCTCAACAAATATTGATCGCAGAAAAAAATCACTGATATTTCTTTTACAATGCACTAATTTAATTAATGGGTTAAAAAAAACTGTCAAGTACCCAATTTTGTGCCTGATATACCTCTTGCAGTGTTTTGTCGCGACCTCTCTAACTACAAAGTCTAAGGGATTTTGATCTCTATAATGTTACACTTACGTTTGAAAATGAGTGAAGTATTTCTGGCTGATTGTTTTTGCTTCAGAAGTGTAATATATAGAAGTGAAACTTTACTCTCAAGATGGCATTTAAATTTTGTAAAACTTGTAATTAAGTGTATATTAATTTAATAATAAACTCTTGTGCTTATTTGACTCTTTTATTTCTCTCTTTCCTCATTCCTAAAACGAATATCTATATGTATAAACACTAACAACCTCGCAGAAGATTATTAACATCATAAACGTTTATTCTGGGACTTTCTGAAAAAGACAAAAAAACGACTTTTCATACTAAACTCGATCACCTATTGGCTATATTTGAGGCAATTATATTCGAAATTACTCTATTTTTTCTAACTAATGTTCTTTATTTTGAGCAGATAAAAATACAAGGTGTTACAAAAATACCCCTAATGCCGAATATGGTACATAGGGACCATCAAACTGATCAACTTTTACTATGGGACCAACTCTGAAATCGCGAAAAAAAATCAGCTGTTTCATACATTTTGATATTTTCGATTTTAGTTTTTGTATGGAACAGCTGATTTTTTTTCGCGATTTCAGAGTTGGTCCCATAGTAAAAGTTGTTCAGTTTGATGGTCCCTATTTACCATATTCGGCATTAGGGGTATTTTCGTAACACCTTGTATATGTTGTAGTTTCATAAACTATCTTGATTATTTTACGAGTAAAAACACGATATTCGTATCTTCACTCGACTACAAAAATATGCAAAGAAAGAAAATTTTCATATTTTTTATATTTTTTGGAAAATACTTAGAATTTATTCATCTCTAACTCACGAATAATATATAGAAAAATAGGTAATGACATATATTTAACAGTTACTTTTTCAAAAAGTGACTTTATGCTCAAAATAACAACAAAAACATTAAAAAAAATAAAAAAGTGAGGTTATTTTTATTACTCTTCACTCATATAGAAAAAGACAGAGACGGAGTTTTTCGAACATACTGGCCTTGAAGACCAACTTCAATATACAGTTAAGGACTTTTTCTGAAGCGCTCATGGTAGAGCTTGACAGACTGTTCGTAATCGATCACGTTTGCTAAGCAACGCTCGGTCCGGCCAGGTGTTGGATGGGTGACCGTTAAGTGGCATTACAACTGAGCGCTTCCGTGCTTCGGAGGGCACGTTGAACCGTCGGTCTCGGCTGTTGTCATCTGATGACAGTCGTTAAGCCAAGTTAGAGGCCTTACAGGCGGCTTTATAAACTCTAACACCAGAGGTGGCCACTAATCCTCATACGATAAGAAAGAAGGACTTTTTCTATGGAATGTGCCGGTTCTCCTTTGTGTCAGCAGTGTATATTTTTTATGAAGAAAATACATTGAAATTAAAACAAATTAATTCATCAATTATGCTTTATTTAATCAATAGTTCACAAAAAACACCCATGGTCGTTTACATTATATTCCTTAATGAAAATAATTTTACTTATGCTACGATTAATTTCCTGACCGACCCCAAATAAGGGGGATAAGGGTAGGGGATGGTGATGATGAATTTCCTTTTTCAAGGGTAAGAAATGTTTACTCCTTATCTAACGAATATCTTTATTAAATCAATAGTTAACAAAAAAAAAAACACTATTTGAAATTTTGAGATTTAAGCATTCACAATGCTATTTTTATAAAATACTAAATAATATACTAGAAAAAATAGGACTCGCACCAGATCATGTTCTCGGACGGGAATCGAACCCGCGACCTTTGGATAACCGGTCCAATGCTCTGACCGCTGAGCTACCGACCGCTGAGCTACCGACTCGGGTTCGATTCCCGTCCGAGAACATGATCTGGTGCGAGTCCTATTTTTTCTAGTATATTATTTAGTATTTTATAAAAAAAATCACCCATGGTCGTTTACATTACATTCCTTTTCCTTATGTTATGATTTTTTTCCTGACCGACCCCAAATAAATTGGGATAAGGGAGATGGTGATGATGATGAATTTCCTTTTTCAAGGGTAAGAAATGTTTACTCCTTATCTAACGAATATCTTTATTAAATCAATAGTTAACAAAAAAAAACACCCATGGTCGTTCACATTACATTCCTTTTCCTTATGTTATGACTAATTTCCTGACCGACCCCAAATAAATTGGGATAAGGGAGATGGTGATGATGATGAATTTCCTTTTCCAAGGGTAAGAAATGTTTACTCCTTATCTAACGAATATCTTTATTAAATCAATAGTTAACAAAAAAAACACCCATGGTCGTTCACATTACATTCCTTTTCCTTATGTTATGACTAATTTCCTGACCGACCCCAAATAAATTGGGATAAGGGTAGGGAGACGGTGATGATGATGAATTTCCTTAAGGGTAAGAAATGTTTACTCCTCATCTTACGAATATCTGTGATAGATATCAGTGGCGAGGGGTGAAATTATGGCGAAGGTAAGCCGTTCTACAAAAATGTTATGATCTGCATAGTGGGTCGGTGAGGGGGGATTTCTAAATGGTAAGCCGATGAGAATTGACTTGTATCGGACTCTTCACCACTGCTAGATATAGATATTAGATCTACAACATGTTACAAAAATACCCCTAATGCCGAATATGGTATATAGGGACCATCAAACTGAACAACTTTTACTATGGGGCCAACTCTGAAATCGCGAAAAAAAAAACAGCTGTTTCATACATTTTGATATTTTCGATTTTAATTTTTGTATGAAATAGCTGATTTTTTTATGCTACTTTGTTTTGGCTCAAATAAAAACTTACCAAAGAAAAATAGCAATGTATCATATACATCTGTCAAAACCCAGTTAACATGAACTTCACTGTTTTTAGCCGATACCGCCGCAGGTTAACTTAAGTTCAATTGGTTAGCTGGGTCAAGCAATGCCTTCATGCCTTAGACGGTTCATATTTTTATTTACATTGGTGGCAAAGAGTGTGGAGGAAACTGGGGCCGTACCGGCTAACGCATCGAACTTCGGAAAGTCTGCCGGGCTTCAAATTATAACAGACAGATCGAGCCGCAATCGGGCCAAAATGGCGAACCCCAATTCATGATGTCACACGAACATCGATATCTTCTAAATAACTTCGGCGAATAGTAAAATACGAAACTCCTTACTTCGATTTATCTGTTTTAAGTTGAAGCTCGGCAGACCCGCCGAAGTTCGAAAAGTTAGCCGGTAGGGCCCCCGATGATATTATTTTGTTCTTAGCTTAATCTATGCACTACAAAAAAAACCCTGACATTTGTCAAGAGAAAAAAAAATGTTGATAATCCCTGAAATGACATTTTTAAAGAGATTTTGTTTTAAAAATAATATAATTTAATATCCAGTGATGATCATCCCCTTTTCCACTTTAGCTGCCTCCACTTTGCCGGTTAAAAGTTCTATGAGAGTCAAACCGAACCAGTAAGCAGTCCCAGGGCCCTGAAGAAAATCATGTGTTCAGTTGGTAATTTTAGTATACAATAAATAAATAAATATTTGACAACATCACATACATTGCTCCGATTCCAAAGTAAGTAGCTAAAGCACTTGTGTTATGGAAATCAGAGACAACGGTGGTATCACAAACACCCAGACCTGAGCCAATATAGAAAAGTTCGTTTTCTAAATTGATCAAACCGGGGATCGAACCCGGGACCTCAGAGATGGCGACACCTTGAAAACCGGTGTACAAAGCCACTCGACCACGGAGATCGTCGTCAATAAAAAAATAGTTCTTCAACAAGTGAGCAAAGTGATTTTTTGCGGCGAGTGCCGACTTTAAATCAAGAACTAGCGAAAAGTCTAGTATTTAGACTACTAGATAAGATATTGCAATTACTCTTTGGTTGGTTATTTACGTAATGTACACACGACGGCACCTCAGACTATACATGTTGACCTTGAGACCGCCTTTATGCCCTACGTAATAAAAGCTGTTTTCGTAGTATAACTGTATAACCTGACGTGCTGTTGTGTGTACAATGTCCTAGTTGGTCATTTACGCAATGTACAGTCGACCAAATTGAATCATGACCCACCTTAAGGTTATTTTCTTACAGTCATTCAAATACAAGTAGGTTGAAATTCGCTTGAACATACATTACCTTGGTAACGAACCGGTTATTATTTTATTAGACACTGACAGTCACTGACTTGGCTATGGTAAATAGATCTGACAGACTCGACTATACTCGTTTGTGACAATATAGAAATGCTATTGTCTATGTCATTCATTATATTTTTTCTCATGTGTGTCAGATGTAAAAGTAGGAGTCAGTTATGACTCCTACTTGACATCTGACAGAGTTTTTGGCGCCATTTTGTCGAGTTCGGTTTGGTGTCTATTTTAATTATTTTCAAATTGATTCATAGTGGATATTGTGTCTTAAAATTGGTGCAGTTATATGGTACAAGTGTCCACGCAACTGAACAATATGTGGGATAATTGAAATAGGCGCGATCTTGGTTGTGTGAAGCTGAGACTTTTATTGAAGTGGTGGCTTCCTCGGCAGAACTAACCGAGTAAACTGTCTTGATATACTTGGTGCCAAATGCTCCAAGCAGCATTGGAATGCGATGCACCCGCATTCTAATGAAAAGTTAAACAATATCTACCACTGAACTATTTCACACTTGACACTGGCAAAAATTACTTCCAAGAGGAAAGTAGATTGCCATAACAAAAAAAGAAGAAGAAGAAGACATCTGACACACATGTTTTATAATGTCATTTTATTTTTAAAATTATAATACTTTTTCTGCAGATTATGAACCATATCTTATTCGAATTTAAAATCATGACTACTTTATTGAAAAACGAATCTCGTACAGTAATAATAAAGGTCAAAATTGCATAGATCGGACCCGTAATGATGAATTTTTATTCATATTTAAAACGTAGTAAGTGCAATATACACGATAGAGAAGAAAACCTAACTATTTTTATGGTTTCAAAGGAATTATCGGCAAAGTGGGTCATGATTCGGTTGGTTCGACTAGAATGTCATAGTTGTTTATGCACGAAATGTACAATGTCAAAATAGGTCAATGATTTTTGACGACCTCCGTGGTCGAGTGGCTTTGTACACCGGTTTTCAAGGTGTCGCCATCTCTGAGGTCCCGGGTTCGATCCCCGGTTGGGTCAATTAAGAAAACGAACTTTTCTATATTGGCTCAGGTCTGGGTGTTTGTGATACCACCGTTGTCTCTTATTTCCATAACACAAGTGCTTTAGCTACTTACTTTGGAATCAGAGCAATGTATGTGATGTTGTTAAATATTTATATTTATTTATGATATGTCATTGCTATAATTTTTTCTACTCACCCTGCTAGTAACGATATTTCCATCGACCACCACCCTCTCCCCTTCAACGTACGTATAATCGCCGGTGATCTTGTCTCTGGTCGTCGGGTATGACGTCACACGCTTGCCTTGAGCAACGCCGTGCGCTACGAACGCCGTTGGAGCTGAAATTAATAGGTATGATAAATAATATTTGAAAAAATACTAGAAAAAATCGACTCACCCGTAGCACCTCAGACGGGACTCGAACCCGCACCCTTGGGAATCCGGCCCAATACACTGACCAATTTCGCCGCTCCCACTAGCGACTCGGTAGCATAATTGGTCAGTGCATTGGGCCGGATTCCCAAGGGTGCGGGTTCGAGTCCCGTCTGAGGTGCTACGGGTGAGTCGATTTTTTCTAGTATTTTTTCAAATATTACTTATCTTGTAGCGGCACCTACCTTACCTACGCCGCACATACCACGACACACGGCATGACAACAAGATTCTTCACCGTGTTACTAGATGGCGCTAGTATCAAGAAACATGATAATTAAGTATGGAGTAACACCTCGTAGTATGGAAATCCTACATCTCGCTAACGAAGTTCATTCAGCGACTTAGCATATATACAATTTCCAATCTTCATCGGTTGGGCCGCGGTCCCCGGGCTAATACCACCCAGCCCGGAGGAAGATCTTCCCCTTTGGCCTTCCTATCAGTGGCTACCTACCTCCACATCCTTTCCATACCATCACTCCTACAATCTTAATATAAAAATAACATTGTGAATGCGAAAAAATCTAAATTTAGTAGGTATGATAAGTTACGGCCTTACAACGACAACGTCCTATTCGGCGAATACGAATACGAATAATTCAACAAGGTATTGAATAATACACTTCTATTTTTACTAGGATATTTAATAATTGAAATAAAAAGTGCGTAGTCTGCACACTAGCGCCGCCATTGAAAAAAGAAATAGTGCTTAAATGAAGACGAAATTGTGAATTATCTCTCTGTAGTGCACTCCGAAGAAGCTATCCTAGCTAATTAAATATCCTAGTAAAAGAAGAAGTGTATTATTCATTATCTTGTTGAATTATTCGTTTTCGCCGAATAGTAGGTTTGATATTCGTTAAAGTAGTATTCGTTGCATCACCAATAAAAACCATAAAAAATAAATAAAAAAAATAAAGTGAAATCATGCGCTGACTAGAAAACAAATATATTTACCAGCACAAATAGCCGCTACAATTTTGCCAGCTTTCTCGTGCCCCTTCAACAGAGAGCCCACTACGCTCGACTTGGAGAGGCGCTCGGAGCCTTCCAGGCCGCCTGGTAGGATTACCTACAGCAAACAAATGGGAGCTCTACACAGGGTGTCTCAGAAAATGTCTCGTGTTGTCTTTTATGCAAGTCATACCTTTGCATAGTATGAAAATGTTATGAAAAAAAAAAGTTTTATTTCAGACAGGTCAAATGGGAATGAATACTGAGTTCAGACAGGTCAAATGGGAATGGATACTGAGAAACTTATGGCGCCATGTGTACTTACATCTTCGGCCTTATCGTAAATTAACGTCAGGTGAGGTGAAGGCCACTGGCAGACTAAGACTTTTTGAGGCCCGGGGCGATCTTTAATTTTGGGCCCCTTGGCGTCTTCCAGATTTGAAATATTAACTGAATTAATCATCAACACAATGCAGATGCTAACTCAAATTTTAATGAACATTTTTACAACGTTAACAGCGTTACAACGAGTGCAAACAAATTATAATAATTTAAATAAACATAATTTAAAATAAACATAAGTCATCGAAATCCAAAACCGACACTGCTTTTCTATCGATGGACAAAATAATCTATTTTTTTCTATGCCAAACTGGGCCCCCCCATAGGTGTGGGGCTCGGGGCGGACCGCCCCCTCCGCACCACCCTTAGTCCGCCAGTGGTAAAGGCCAAGCACTATCGCGTTGTGGATAAAAAAACTTATAAGAACTACTTACAGCATCATACTGCGGAGATTCTGCCAACGCATCGGTTAGTGACTTGTCTGGCACCAGGGTGACTTGACGGGAGCACAGCACTGGGCCGTCGCCGTCTAAGCCCGCCAGGGTTACTTTAACCTGTGGACAATAAAATAACAAATGAGTTTATGACACTTTAACATAACATAATGATTGCTTACTACTGGGGTTAACTCGGTCGTTTGGCAGGACACTGATATGGGGTGCGGGGCAAAAAAAAACAAAAAAAGGGGCACATCCCAGACATTCCATACAACCGCTCTGTTATAACTAGCTATTACACAGACACTACACACTGTGTGTGTGTGTAGTACACAGATGACATTTTGTACGTACAGACGATCCTCATACCGCACCTCCCCCCCAAGATCGGTGGTTAGATCAGCGGTTCATTCCCCGGGGCCGTGTCGCGCGCGCGATTTGTTTGTACTAACATACGAGCGAGACAGATGTCAAGAGATAGCTAGAATGAACTACTCACTCCCCCCCTCCTTAGCATGTCCACTGTGATGACAGTCTCCATCTCCTCGGCACCCTGAGCCATGATCACCAGTGCTGTCTTGGACATGGCTGATGTTAATTGACGACTGAAACATAATAAATAGCGGATTTATTTAATTGTCATTAATTTAAATACCTGAGGAGCTCGGTGGCGTAGTGGTATAGCGCATGACCCTGCGATTGCGGAGGTTGATCAACTTTCGCAAGGGTCGGTCATGGGATGGATCTCGAGCTTATCCGTGCTTTGGAAGGCACGTTAAGCCGTTGGTTCCGGCTTCATTTGCGACACAGCATCACACACTCAAACTCATTTTGAGATTGGTCTGAGATTCTGGTTATTCGGTGTCTGACTATATATGTGTGCATTGCTCGAGATCACATAGTAGACACTAAGCTTGACTTCTGCCCTCTCACTATTGTGTGGTCTAATACAGCAGGGACAGGAGTATACACCCCACGCCAAGACAGGGTCCTTATTATTCTCTGTTTGTCAATTTTATTTTTTGTTTTCTTTATTTTTTACTTTAGGACCCATCGTGAGTCCTCTAGCACCCCCAATCAAGAAAAAATAATTACAACTTAATAACTTTGTTTAAAAAAATTAACTAAATAAAGAATAAAATAAATAAATAATTGTTATAAACTAATCGCCTCTGTGGTCTAGTGGTTCGCCCACCCATGTAAGATGCAGGGATCTCAGGTTTGATTCCCAGGAGGGGGGTATATTTGTACTTGGTTTGGTTGGTGGCAGGGTTTATTTCAACTCCGCTTAGCTACCACCATCTTACCCAAGTCTGGCTGCCACATTTAGAGGCGGCGGCGTCCTACCTGGTCGGTTAGTAGTCCCCATCCCATCTCCCACGATTCTACTCCCAAGACCCAAGCGACCGGAGTATCGTACGAGTATCCTGCTATTGCGAGTTATACGGAATCACGGTATACCTATGCGTACGATACTCATCTAATCGCTTAGGAGTAGCGTCGTGGGAGAAAGGCCGTAGTAGAGTAGGGGCATACAAGAGCCTGAGAAAGTAAGGACACCGGTATAGATAGGCTAATATCATAACCTAACTATTTTCATGATAAAGTTAAACAATACAATTAACGGCTAACCTACCTTCTTTGCACAAATAAATCTCTACAATATAGATGATTGTTGAACTTACACGTAGGCGATATTAATTTTGGGAAAATATTTTTCCAGTGTTGCCAGTGGCAGATAGTCAAATATAACATGAGATAGCTCAAAAAGTAACATTTTCACGAGAAAAGTAACATTACCTTCCTTTTTTTGTGGAAAACGACACAATACTATAATATGGCATTTTATTACACAAAAACTAAAATAAGTTTCCTGTCCCATTTTTTAAACATCGTAATAAACTGTTGATTGAAATCGACTGGCGATGCTAAAAAATGCCTGATGTGGGCTCCTATCCACTCGTAAAATAATTAGTATCAGTTTTAAAAAAACTTTTAGTTAGTTTTAAAGATTAAAATTCTACATAGGTGGGTTTGTGTTTGAAAAATGGCTATATTTTTATACCCATTCATGTAAAAGCCTAGTCGCGGCGTGCGTAGCGCGCCGCGCGCTCCGGGCCTTGCGGTGAGGACGGTTCGGTCAAAAAAAATCATTACAATCAACCTGTACCTAATGATTTTGTTTATGCATTTAAAATTTTAAAATCAATTGTACATAATCATTCGCTGCTAGTCACCACTCGACTCACTTGCGATGCTTAAGTAATCGGGGTGGAAAATTGAGAAATACAGGCGAGTGAGTGAATATGTCGCATTCAGTAGTTCACAAAATCAAGTGCGCCAAGATGACGAACAAAAACGATATTTTTTTGTTTGCTGGAAAATCTAAAAAGTAACACAAAGTAACATATTGAGTCGTGTAACATGGAGGTAACATGAGAGGTTCAAAAGTAACGTAAAATGTTACTTTTGTAACATTCTGGCAACGCTGTATTTTTCACAAACAAATTGTTTGACGTACGGAAAAAGGTCATAATAAAAATTCGGTTCGGAAACACCACGGAAAAACACACAGGGGCCCTACCGGCTAACTTTTCGAACTTCGGCGGGTCTGCCGAGCTTCAACTTCAAAACAGATAAATCAAAGTAAGGAGTTTCGTATTATACTATTCGCCAAAGTTATTTAAAGGATGATATAGATGTTCGTGTGACATCATGAATTGGGGTTCGCCATTTTGGCCCGATTGGGGCTTGATTTATCTGTTTTAATTTGAAGCTCGTCAGACTTTCCGAAGTTTGATGTGTTAGCCGGTACGGCCCCAGGTGGTTGAGTGAGCTTCACTACTAATTTTTCTAGTCAGTTCTGTTACAAAAAATATGTATAAAATATGTTTTTGTATACATACGTATTAATATAATTATGGAAATAGTTTTGTTCAAAAGATTATTATGTATACGTATGTATGTAGGTATGTGCACAATTAAAGTGTTTACAAATAATAATTTATTACATTACACGATAAATAAAAAACAAACGTTTTGTTTCTGAACGAAAAGAACAATGACAAAACCTTAGAGCATTAGACAAAACATTATCTCGTCACACTTTCTGATAGATTAAATAATATCACATGATCTATCTAATCTGTTGAGGCTGTTGAGTATTGTTTATGGCATTTTTGGTGATGGCACATCCAAATATAGTTTTGATTTTCGGGTACAGCACTTTACTAATTCTGTGCCACAACTCTAAATTCTGAAACATTTGCTATTATTATGGAAGCTTATTCATTCTTATAAAAAATAATCCAATTTGTTTTTTTTCAGATACTTCCATATCGATTGACACAAGTACCAAAATACAAATGATAATTGTAAAACGAAAGACAACCTAACTTATACTAAATAAAACTTACCAAGTAAATTTTAAATAATCCAAACATAATCTTTTTTATTTAAAAAGTGCAATTAATCTGACAATGTGGATGTTAGTTTCGTAAATACTGTGGTTAGTTTTTTTATTTTTAAATGGGTGTGGTAAATAATAATATATGCTGGTCATCCCCCCAGACAGATGTTCGTTGTACGCAAGTTTACCTTGTCTATTACATCAGCTTCCTTTCTTTCATTCATGAATGTCAAATGAATTAAAAAAACTAGACTGTAATTCAAATTCTTTTATCTCCGTCTAGTAAAATCAGTGGGTCTGAAATTATATTGTAGCTTATAGGTGTAATGATGTGATCGCCGTTTTTAAACAATTGTGTAAATAGTTGAGCTTTATATAAAGCTTTTTTTTAGGTTATGTCTCAAACGTTAATTGAAACTCGTATTTAAAACTCTTTCTTATTTAAAACTATAAAAAGTGAGTTACTTCGAAAAGTAAAGTAATCATGGAGTCGTCATTCGTCAAACGAGAAGACCAAAACATCATCGATGAAGAGAATTATAAAATATATATGGAAACAGTGAGTGTTTCTTTGTAATACTGAAAGCACTTCTTTTTGGATAGTGTGTGGTTAGTGTGTAGGTTCTCACATACCTATTGCCCGATCTTTTATTTAGTTAAAACCAAAATTAAGACCCTGTTTCGTGGGTTTATGTTAGTCTTATTTTCTAATTAAATTTAAAAATAGTTGATGAAAAATACCTTATTTCTTACGGTTTGCTTCTCTCCAATCCACAGTTGTAGGACATCCTCAAATTCTAAATCAAAGTAGTAATTTTCAAAATATTTGAGGAGAAACTTATCAAAAACCTTTTTGTAGTCCAAAAAAAACATGAATAGGTTCTCTTTAAAAACTCTGATTACTGATTTAGTCTGCGATGCTAAATCAGCATTTTGTAGTAACAAGATTATGTCCATTCAGTGTATTTGATTTATCAGTTAGTAAATTTATTTTGGAAATAATCTGTATTACCAGAAAGATAAGAACTCATTGATAAATTCTGGTTTATTTATAGATCGTTTCCATAAATAAAATCAGTTGATTTATTTTTTTGTACAGTGCAGTTGTGTGCAGTTAATAGCAAGCAAATTGAATTGAATAGGATATTATTTGTAAGTTAATGGACTGTGCTTTAATATTTGTAAAGTTGATGTTATGCTGTAAAGACATCTGTTTACTTATAGTCTGGTTATTCTTACTTGTCTTATTTCGTAAACAGTCTTCACCCAGCCTCTTTTGAAACATTCTTTTTAAAAATACAACAAATAGTTTTCCACACACTGATTACAAAGAAGTTGATAATTAATGACAATCTAATTTAATAGAACAGTATATTTTTTTAAATATATCATTATTTTGGGCAGAATGACATGCTAGTTCTTTGTAACTTTTTCATTTATTTATAAGTAGCTGGTTTATTAATTTGAGATTTTTCACGTTCACAACACTATTTTTGTATTAAGATAAATAATATATTAGAAAAAATCGACTCACCCGTAGAACCTCAGACGGAACTCAAACCCACACCTTTGGGATTCTGGCCCAATGCAGTTTGGTCAGTGCCGGAAACCCAAGGATGTGGGTTCAAGTCCTGTCTAAGGTGGTACGGGTGAGTCGATTTTTTCTAGTATTTTTTCTAATATATTATTTATCTTAGTAGCTGGTTTGTTGAAAACATATGTTTTTTTTTCTTTTTTCTCTTAAGTAATATTATATCATTGTATATTATGCCTTAAGTATTATCTAACATGTTAAAAAATCTAATCAGTCTAAACCACTATATTTTATACTTAATGTTTGTCTTCTAAAAATATTAAATAATAATATTCTTATTTGCAGTTGCAAAAATCGCATCAAATGGAAGTACAAGAGTACCAGCACACCCCTATTTCGATGGAACAGCTGCACCAAGCAATGCAATCGTCTTTGAACGGGACGATAATGCATAACTTCCAATTACCTCTATCACCTCGCCAAATGTCAACACTCATGTTGAAAACAAACCATCTGAGCCGAAACTTGAACTTCAACGAAATTCCGGCACACCTACAAAGGAATTTAGAGCTGGACCTAGTCCATAATTTAGCTGAATTACCCCAGAATTCGAGGCATGATGATTTCATAAGCAGAAACTTCGATTTGAACCTAGCACGGAGTTTGAATAATGATTTGGAGTTACAAAATAGTTTGACTCAAAGTTTGGTTCAGAATTTGAATGAGAATTTGATTTTACCTGAAGGATTATCACAGAATTTGAGGAATGAGATGCATGAGTTGAACCACGAGTTAGATCTGTCACATCATTTGACTAGGAGTATTGAGCAGCAAGATATTTTGAACCATGAAAGGCGAACACCAATACAGTGTGTTCCAGAGCATATAATGGAACAGAATTTGCCACCAACAAGTTTGCAACAGACTTTGGGACAAAGGTTGGAGCAAACATTGGTGCAAAGGTTGGACCAAACGTTGGTGCAAAAGTTGGACCAAACATTGGTGCAAAGGTTGGACCAGAGATTGGAACAAAGTTTGGGACAGCGATTAGAACAGAATTTAAGCCAAAGGTTGGTGACGCAGAATTTACATTTGCATCAGAACCAGCGATTGGAGAATGATCATCTGTTGCCAACAATGCCATTTCATATCAAATCAGAGCAAGAAGACGATGGATATTTTTATGATAATATGAACCAGCCACTTCAGAATGTGAACAGTATGAATGGTAAGTTTTTACTTTTCAAACTATACTTTTTTTTTATTTGAGATTTTAGCATTTGAATGCTATTTTTATACAAGGTTAGTATTGTGTGTGTTTTCACAGTGTTTTGTCCCATTCTTTATAATGTCATACTTAAATAGTTTGACAGAGAGTAACCATTGTGTAACTATACATCTGCTATACAATCTTTATTAGTAAAGGGGTTATAATATACTAGAAAAAACGAATATTTCAATTGGATGTCGAGTCCAGGTAAATCCTTACATTGATGAAATAACGCTGGCTTGTAGCAAAAGAGTGGGATATACTAGAAGCAATTTGATGATGCCACTAGTGACTTGGTAGCTCAGCGGTAAGAGCATTAGACCGCACTTCCAAAAGTCGCGGGTTCGATTTCCGTCCGAGAATATGATCTGGTGCGAGTTGTGTTTTTTCTAGTAGGTAGTATTTATGCTATTCATGTAATTTTTTTTTGGTAAATCATTAAACCCAACATATAAGATTTTTTTTTACCTAGATATATGTACTTATTTGGCTTCAGCTTGATTCTTTTATTTGACGACCTCCGTGGTCGAGTGGCTTTGTACGCAGTAGTAAGCAGCTAAAGCACTGTGTTATGGAAATCAAAGACAACGGTGGTATTACAAACACCCAGACCTGAGCCATTATAGAAAAGTTCGTTTTCTAAATTGACCCAACCGGGGATCGAACCCGGGACCTCTGAGATGGCGACACCTTGAAAACCGGCGTTACGCGACCGATAATACGCAGCGCATCTTCGGTCAGATATGAAACCGCCCAAGGCCGTCTTTGACCTATTTGAGGCCCTGGGCACATTAAGATAAGGGGCCCCTATGATCTTGACCTAAATTTATCTAAACATGCCGAAATCAGATCAGAAAGCCTGATATTCGGGCAAGAGTAGGATAGCTATGCGCATGCAAAAGCTAGTAAGCATGTAGTATTTTAAATCAGTAATTATTGTTTAAATTTTATATGTATTTTTTTGGTAATAAGCATCCGTTATCGTTTAGCGATCTGGCAGGAACTAGGGGACCCCTATCGATCGCGGGGCCCTGGGCACGTGCCCAGAGTGCCCAGTGGGAAAGATGGGCCTGTTTTACAGATTTATATCCTTCGTACGTAGGTTGCCAGATCCAAAAATCCAAAAAATAAAAAGCCGGACGCGGCGCTTGATTTGGCCGGACATTTTACCGTAAAAGCCGGATATACCTTTATTAATAGCTAATCATAGTTTTTTGTAGGCGGACATATTATGTTCTGAAAGCCGGACAATATTTATAACCCCTTTTGCGAACGGTCAGACGAACTTGGAGCGGGGCAGTCCTGTCATGGCATTAGCCGTCCGGCTAATTCAAATTTGGCCGGACAAGGGGTCAAAAAACCAAACATTACACAAGACACCTAGTACTAGTAACCCTATTCGTACGTTACCTAATCGTAACTAAAATCCATTAAAATAGTAACTAATCACCTAAAAGAACGGAAATTGAAACTATTTCGTTCTTATAGGTATGATTAGGTAACGTATGAAGTATAAAAATATGAAAACTATTACATTTTGGCTCAGTATCTTTTGCCTCACTTTTGACGGTGTGCTTAGGGAACTATCGTTCTAGGTTGTTATTATTTTAAGACCTTGTCCAGAAAGGGCGAATTCGCCGCGATTTGACACGTGATTTTGGTTACACTGCTGTTAATATTGCACACGTTGCTGACGTCGCTGGTCCCAAGCGAACATTGTATAGCGAAACGCGTCTAATACGCGCGTAGACAAGGTCTTAAGCCTGCAGGATGCGTAGTGCGAGTTTTTTACTTACTCGACCGCGTTAACGTAAACTTCATTTCGTATGTGATTGAAGGCTCTACATTTGACGACCTCCGTGGTCGAGTGGCTTTGTACACCGGTTACAAGGTGTCGCCATCTCTGAGGTCCCGGGTTCGATCCCCGGTTGGGTCAATTTAGAAGACGAACTTTTCTATATTGACTCGGGTCTGGGTGTTTGTGATACCACCGTTGTCTCTGATTTCTATAACACAAGTGCTTTAGCTACTTACTTAAGATTGGAGCAATGTATGTGATGTTGTCAAATATTAAAAAAATTAAAAAGAAAAACCTCCTTCAAAAAACCTTAAAAAAATTGCTGTAAAAAAACAGCTTCAAAAAACAGCAGCTCTAAAAAGCAAGAAATAATATTTAAATCTGCATAATTACTATTCAAGTACCTACGCATATCTGATATTAAAAAAACGTCTTTTGAAGTCGGGTGGGGCTAAAGATATTTTTCTTTTTAATCATTATCGTGGTTTCTCTTTCTCAATTTGATTTTTTAATTCTTAAAGCCCCACCCGACTTCATAAGACGTTTTTTTAATATCAGATATGCGTAGGTACTTGAATAGTAATTATGCAGATTTAAATATTATTTCTTGCTTTTTAGAGCTGCTGTTTTTTGAAGCTGTTTTTTTACAGCAATTTTTTTAAGGTTTTTTGAAGGAGGTTTTTCTTTTTAATTTTTAAAAGTTTTTTTATTTTTAACTTTTTTGTGGTAGGTATGTATAAGTAAATGTTAGCGATGATATAAATATATTTTATTCATATTTCACACATTTGAATGGTATAATACGCCTAGTAACTCAATATCCACTTTTCGCACTGTTAATAAGCAAGGGTCAGACATGGGGTAGGTGACCAAAGTGTATTATCTCGAGCTCCTCCGTGCTTCAGAAGACACGTTAAGCCGTTAGTTCCAGCTACATTTGCACATTAACACCCACCAATCCGCATTGGGCCCGCGCGGTGAGTTATGGTCCATACTATTCATCAGCCCATAAGTAAGGCTTGTATCCCAGCCCCAGTAGTGACAATAAAAATGGCTGATGCGAAACCTTCCAATACCGTAGAGTAATCACTAATACACTATCATATTTGATTTTGAAGAGTTCTCTTGTGTATCTTCGAAGTCCAAGGTCCAATGTGCAGGAAATTTTAATGAAAACGCCCTTAAAGTATCCCCTTTCTAACAAAACAAGAATTATCTCAATCGGTTTATAAACAAAGAAGTTATGTCTGAAGATCCGTTGAAACTCGTGCAAAAGCTACCTAAAAAATTACAGTATTTTCAGGATTACTCGAAAACCACTGAACCGATTTAAAATTTAAAAAAATGGGACCACCTGGGGAACAAACCTAATAAAGTGGCGTTTGAATCATGTCAATCGGTTCAGCCGTTCTCGAGTAATCGGTGGACATACATAAAAAAAAAAAAAAAAAAAAAAAAACAAATAAACAGACGAACATAGAACCTCCTCCTTTTTTTGAAGTCGGTTAAAAAAATATCAAAACATCTGGCGGAATACGCGATGAACTTCATCAACGCCATACAAAATTCTAACGCGCTCACGATCGAGCGTGAGATAAAAAACTTGCACTAAGCACTCTGTAGACTATAATTGATTGTCATGATAAAGATATATGACGAATATTATGAACATTATAAAACACGACGAGACGTGACCGGATATGACGTCAGTCTATATCGCCAACCGTTTTCACCATTGATAAGCGAAGCGATCATTTGCGATTGTCAATTTTTACGCTCATTGACGCGAAAATTGATCGTTTACATGTGCAATTGAAGCGATTGTCAATTGCTATAACATTGGCAATTGATATTAAAAATTGACAATCGCAATTGATCGTTACCGGGTGTCTAAGGCGATTCACACACTGCCACGCATGCTGCATCATGCGTGTCGACTAGGGCATCCAATCTCGCATGTTATTTGTGATCTCGGTATTTGCGGGATCGATGATTTACGATCCCGCGGGATCTCGGTATTTGCGGGATCCCGCAGGTGTAAGATGAGCTGCCTATTAAGTGTTGTGTAAAGAGGTATTTATATGTTAAAATAAAATTCTCAAGTATCCATTTATTGCTTTTAATTATTTTAACTATTAAAATGAAGTATTTTAAATTAACAAAAAGCATTTTGTTAAAAACTTAAGACTACCTAGTTAAGAATTTTGCTTCTGTTCTTCTTGCTGGAAATGTTTCCGAAGGAAACATAAAGCGGTCTAATGTCTCGTCTGCCAGACTGCTTCTAATGTGCGATGCTAGATAGCCTGCAGCAGAAAAAGCCCTTTCAGCTTCCAAACTAGTAGGTGGAATAGATTTAAGGGCTTCTTACTGTCAACAAAACCATCAAACAAAACAAACATGGCGATATCAACAGAGCGGCGCATGCGCGGGACAAGCGCCACGAGCCGCGCGCGGTCGCCAACGGCAGCCAGTCATTCAGTACACTCGCGCGCCAGCGCTTGCAAAATGACGTTTCTATGCTACTTTCCAGTCCCGCAAATCCCGCGGATCCCGCGCTGGTAATCTCGCTCCTTGCGGGACTGGAAAATGACGCGGGATCTCGGTATTTCGAGATCTCGGTATACCGAGATTGGATGCCCTAGTGTCGACGCACCTACGCACGTACTTGCGGGAATGCAGATCTGCATCATCGTGCGGGTTTTTTACGCACACACGCGCGTAGTTGCATTTTGTGGATTCACGGCGGCTCTGACTCATTTCATTCAAATATCGAGATCCATTTTCAAACACACGTCAAGCCCTTCCATTATCACGCATGCGTCTGCGGGACTCGGTGTGCCATACCTTGCGTCTCGCTCACCCACGCGCGTGTGCGCATCCTCCGCTTGTAAGCGCGTGATCTGCATGAACCCGCGTGGATGCATTTTCAGTGCAGTGCGTGTTTTCAATAGTCAATAGTCAATAGTCAAAATTTCTTTATTCAAATAAACTTAATAATTAAACACTTTTGAATCGTCTATATTTTCCTACCACCCGTTCCAGACTTTTTTAACTGACAAGAATAACAGGCGCAAGAAACTTATCAGCTTTAACAGAAATAAGTAACGATATTTACAAACTTAAATATATCGTTACCAAATACAGTACAACAGGATTATTAACAACAAAGTACTTATGTGTTACATGTTACATCATTTCCACGCATTTCGGTCTTTTAGATAATCGTCTACTTTATAATAACCTTTACCCGTAAGCGTCTTTTTAACATGGTTTTTAAATTCCTGCAAACTAAGATCAATTACTCGTTGTGGAACTTTATTAAAAAAGGCTATGCCTTTCCCCATAAATGAACCTCTAGTTTTTGCAAGCCTAAATCTTGGAACGGCAAGTTTTTCTTTATTTCTTGTATTAAACTGGTGATTATCGCTGTTCTTTGCAAATGAATCCAAGTGTTTACTTACGTATACTAAATTTTCATATATGTATTGGCCTGCCAAAGTTAATATATTTATTTCTTTAAACAATTCTCTCAAAGAATCTCTCCGTCGAAGATTGTATATGGCGCGAACAGCTCTTTTTTGGAGCACAAAAATATTTTCAATACTGGCAGCTGAGCCCCACAAGTTATACAAACATGCAAGCAACTCTAGAACAGGGGCTCTATCAGCTAAAAACATTGAAGTTCATGTTAACTGTGTTTTGACAGATGTATGTGATACATTGCTACTTCGTCTTGGCACAAATAACATCTTAACAAAGAAAAATAGCAATGTATCACATACATCTGTCAAAACACAGTTAACATGAACTTCAATGTTTTTAGCTGATACCGCCGCAGGTATTCACGCATGATGCAGCATGATGCGTGGCAATGTATGAATCGCCTAAGTGCATGCAAACATAGTGTAGGAACTAAGGGCAGAGACAATCTCTGCTCATTGAGTCTGTTACTCTGTGGCGATGTTTTTCTTGTTTTTAATTTACTCGTGCACTAAACAAGCACTCTTTTCTTCATTATTTTTTTTATTAGCTTTTGGTGTACATATAAATATTACATGTAAATATGTATGTTAATGGCAAAGAAAGGACCAATAGGAACACAGCATTCGTACCACTTGCTCTGATTGGCTCATTTTGTTTCGGTTAAAAAAACTTTTCGCATTTTTAAATGCTTCTAAAACAGCATAAAAGTCAAAAATAGTAAGTTATAGTGACAAAGAAGTTGCTTTTCGCAGTTTATTAAAGACTAGCGACCGCCCGCGACTTCGTCTGCGTGGAAAGTTTTTTTGCTATCCCTCGGGAACAATTATTTTTTTCGGGATGAAAGGTACCCTATGTCCTTCTCTGTACCCCTGACAACGTGTATGCAAAATTTCATGATTATCGAATCAGTAGTTCAGACGTGAAGGCTTAACAAACAAACGGACTTACTCATTTATAATATTAGTAAGGATTTATTTCAAAATATTTATTAAACTTGTGAAATATCGTTTTTTTATCGCTTATATTTTAATCTTGGTTATCTATCCCATTATCTGACCCAAAAAGCCATTGTTATTATGGTTTTTGAAATTATCTTCATACAACCTTGGTGTGTAGTTTTATACAAGGTGTTACAAAAATACCCCTAATGCCGAATATGGTATATAGGGACCATCAAACTGAACAACTTTTACTATGGGACCAACTCTGAGATCGCGCAAAAAAAATCAGCTGTTTCATACAAAAATTAAAATCGAAAATATCAAAATGTATGAAACAGCTGAGTTTTTTTCGTGATTTCAGAGTTGGTCGCATAGTAAAAGTTGTTCAGTTTGATGGTCCCTATATACCATATTCGGCATTAGGGGTATTTTTGTAACACGTTGTATAGGTATTATTTTTTTATTCCCGATTTGCTTTAACGCCTTTTAAGAGTCCGGCGAACAGTGAGCTTCCCATACAAACTTAATACCAAAATGATTTGCAATTTGAGCATAATTAACTCTTCTTGTGATGTTATTCGGATTAAGACAGTATTCGTCTAGGTTTCTATTAAATAAAAAATCCGGAATATTAAACCAAATAAAAATTAATGCGATTTACAGTTTTGTATGAAAAATAATAATTGGCATTTATTTTGATGTCCCGGGTTCGATCACTGGGTCAATTAAGAAAATAAACTTTTTATCCGCGACGGACAGAATGAAACGGAGGCGGTATTGTTTGTTTGTATGTATGTCTGTTACCATTTTCCACGGAAACTACTGGGCCTATTTCGATGCGGTTTTTTCCATTCAAAAGGTTTCATTTCAGGGCAGGTTCTTAGACATGTTTCATGGTGTTAGACCACCGGGGGCGCTGCGGCAAAAAGATAGTCGGCACTTAAAAAGTTCTCAAAAACTACTAAACCGATTTCGATGCGGCTTTTTGCATCAGGTATCATTTCAGACTAGGTTTTAAGAGGAGGTTTTGAGGGACAGCTGCAGATCACCTGGTGGCACTGCAGCAGCCAAGATGGTTGAGAGCTTCTCAGAAACTATTCAATCGATTCCGATGCGGTTTCCTGTAATGTGTTTGTAGGTTTGCTTTTCGATATATGTTATGGTGTTTAGCCGCTAGGGCGCGCTGCAGTAATCATTTTCCTATTTATCTCCAGAACGGTTTGACCGATTTAGATGCGGTTTTCTGTTATGGGTTTTCTTTCTAAAATGGCTTTTTGGGTACTGTGATGCTTGACTGCATCGCTTACAAACTTCTTGGCCATTTGGCAAGTAGTAAATTAAATAAAGAATGTTTTATTTATAATTATCTTTGAAAGCTCGCCCTGACAGTTAGAAGAGAAATATGTCTAGAGTTATTCAATTACGGGTTTATAATTAGCTGACTAAAATATAAAATAAAGTCGAAATAATATATTAAAGTCCTTTTAATCTGTAGCTACGCCCCTTAAACCTGATAGTACCGTACTGCTGTTATTTGTGATTGAATATCATAATCAAAAGCTATTTTGCATCCTCTTTAATATTGATGAAAACAAATAAGATGATTGTAATAAAATAGAATTAAAGTTGCTTCTTCAATGATGTTAATCCTTGCGCACTGAAAATTGTGTCGAAATTCTGGAGCTTCCATGCTAGCTGATCGCTATTATGGAATACTGAGAAGGAACAACTTTTTTAGTTCGGGCAACACTAATCTTAAAGCACAGATTACATTGTATAGTCCCAAACATAGCATAGCTTGTAAAGTCAGCATCAAAATGATCTGAGCATTCAAATCTACCAAAATAGCTAATCATTTAACAAAAATCAACCTTATCTCAAGACATGAAAGTGCATCTGCAAAGTCGATCGGGTTTAATCAGGCCAGGCGCACTCCGTGCTTTAGGTATGAATAGGCCATCACCTAAATTACGGAACCCGAATAAAAATTTCAAAAACCCCGGACATTTCAGTGAAATAAAGAATTTTACCCGGATGCACTTGAAAATATTTTTTTACATTAAAATCAAAACCTAACACAAATAGTATTGAAGAACCCCATCCGGGTGCTCCCCGGACGCCCTACAAACTAGGACAAATCTGGGGAAACCCGGACGGATGGCAGCTCTAGGTATGAAGCTACAAGTAGCCGGTGCTTCCGTCCGGACGGAACAGTTTCGTAGGGCCAAAGTCGTCAGAAAAGATAAGACGAGACAGAAAGAGAGGCAACTTCTAGGTAAATATAACTGTAGGGAAGGGAGCACTGTGCAACCTGAATTGCACTTTATTGTGTTTGAGCAAGAGTCACTATTTATTTAAATGATTTTGCGGAGTGCATATTCTGTACTTGTACTGGGAAATAGCATCCGCTAAAGAAATCTTTTTGAAAAATCCTACGGGACGAAGTTGTGGGCAGAATCTAGTAAAAAACACCCATGGCTTGGCATATTTATGCCAAGCCATGGGTGCCATTATAATTATAATACAGCCATTATAAGCATTTGCTTATACTCATCTCATCCTCATCACATATCACAACTATTTGGTATTTTTAGGGTTCCGTACCTCAAAAGGAAAAACGGAACGTTTATAGGATCACTTTGTTGTCCGTCTGTCTCTCTGTCTAGACCCTTTATCTCGGGAACACGTGGAAGTATCGAGCTGAAATTAAAACCATATAATCAGGTCTATAGTCCCTTGAAATTATAAAAAAATCAAATTTCTGAGTTAACGTAAAAAATAGATACGGCCGTTTATGCCGCAAAAAACGCATATTTTAACACTCAAGGGAATCAAAATTTAGATGGTAATTTCCGTTGACCTAGAACTATGACATTTGACAAATAGTATCGTCTTATACTACAAGTACAGGGAAAAGTCTGAAAACTAAACATTTGTAATTAAATCATAAAGAATATAATCTTTATTTAAGTACCTACATACGGAACCCTTGGTGGGCGAGTCCGACTCACACTTGTCCAGTTTTTTTATAATCAGCAGTGTGGTATTTAGTATAAAATATCCTGCCACATTTTTTTTATGCAAATTCCCAGACTGATATTTAGTTTTCAAATGGATCAAAACATTAAAAAAATGGCCGCGAGTCAAGGCCGTGTGGTCAAGATCATTCAGTTGACCTCAGACCGGCACACAAAGACATTTAATACAGGATATCTCAGGCCAGACCATTTTCAGTACTGTCTCTGTTATCAACGAATTCTCTATGGCGGTAGAGTTCGCATACAGCCAGATTAGACCCTTTTTAGGGTTCCGTACCTCAAAAGGAAAAAACGGAACCCTTATAGGATCACTTTGTTGTCCGTCTGTCTGTCTGTCAGTCTGTCTATCCGTCTGTCAAGACCATTTTTTCTAAACCAACCAGCTCCAGACGCTTGAGCCCTGGAGATCTAGCCAAAGTAACATTTGCAAATCTACCTTATCGCTTCGCTTTTGAAACATGTATGGGATTGACATAAGGTTTCGTTTAGAAATTTGAAATGTCAAATCCATACATTTTTCGAAGCGAAGCGATTACGAAAATTTGTAAATGTGACATTGACTCCCGTAAACGTCCCGGGTTCGATGTGGTGGTAGGACTTGTTTTAAATACCTTCTTTATCACCTTGAATATTCAATCATTTTTTTTCTAAGAAAGTCTATATCTAGTCTAAAAGTAGTCTCTTGACCTTTTAGTCAATAAATATTGATGAGAAAAGGTTAATTCTTAAGTACACAAAAAACAGTCGCGACTAAATATATGTGTTTTAAACCAGTTTATGACATAAGTTAGTGTAGGTAAATATTTGTTTAGGATTGGATTAAATAACACTAAAACAAAGACAGATGGATATTATGTATAGTTTATTATACAGGGTGTTTCATAATAACCAGTATTTCGTTTTATATTTGTATAGAAAACAGCAAAATGACAACCCTAGACGCAAATAGACTAATGTTGTCGATAATAAATCCAACTAATGGGCAAAAGCAAAACATAAGTTAGGTCTAGGGTTGCCACTATGCAGTTTATCTCTATCATCAAATTACAAGACCTGGGGCCCTACCGGCTAACTTTTCGAACTTCGGTGGGTCTGCCGAGCTTCAACTTAAAACGGATAAATCGAAGTAAGGAGTTTCGTATTGTACTATTCGCCGAAGTAATTTAGAAGATATTGATTCGTGTGACATCATGAATTGGGGTTTGCCATTTTGGCCCGATTGGGGCTCGATTTATCTGTTTTAATTTGAAGCCTGGCAGACTTTGCGAAGTTCGATGCGATAGCCGGTACGGCCCCTAAATCTGCTGAACCATTTTTTTGCAGTAGTATTCGACAAAGCATCTTCTTCATTAACATTATAAACCATTTTTTGAGCACAAGCAGCATTCATTATTTTCGTTAAGTGTCTGAACTAGGGTTGCCAGACGCCTGGAATTTCCGAGATTGTCCCGGAATTACGTGCCTTGTCCCGGTGTCCAGGAATTACACATTACCGTCCCGGATTTCAAATACCTATCACTTACTTTTTTATCCATTATGTTACGAGTAGGTTACGATGCGCTTCGTGCGTAGCGTGGAGTGCGTACCGTTTGCTGTCTTCGCTGCGCGTTGCGCGTTGTTGCTATGCGCCTATGCGCGGCCGGGCTATTATCGGGCATTTCATATATCATTCCATTTTATTTGTTAACTTTCCCATTTCCCCCTCCACTCCCCGCTTAGAAATATGAAAAAGCAAGACAATTATCATTTGTTTTAATTGTACCGCTATGACACGCGGCGGTATCGGCTATAAACATTGAAGTTCATGTTAACTGTGTTTTGACAGATGTATGTGATTCAATGCTATTTTTCTTTGGTAAGTTTTTATTTGTGCCAAAACGAAGAAGCAATGTATCACATACATCTGTCAAAACACAGTTAACATGAACTTTAATGTTTTTAGCCGATAGAGCCCCAGAAAGTCAGCTGTCAAACAGTATATTACATTCCCGCCTAAGTTTAGTATTGCCAGAAATATAACACGCTAAACTCATGCTTCAAAAATAAATAATAATAAATAAATAAATATTTGACAACATCACATACATTGCTCCGATTCCAAAGTAAGTAGCTAAAGCACTTGTGTTATGGAAATCGGAGACAACGGTGTTATCACAAACACCTAGACCTGAGCCAATATAGAAAAGTTCGTTTTCTAAATTGACCCAACCGGGGATCGAACCCGGGATCTCAGAGATGGCGACACTTCGAAAACCGGTGTACAAAGCCACTCGACCAAGATGGTCGCGAACTTTTCCGAATATTAAAAAGTCAATAGTTAGGAACGGAATGGATTAAAGTGATGAATGGAGTTTTTGTCGAATAGTCTGTATTATTTTATTGGCGTTGTAGACAAAACTTGTCGTAAAACGAAAACGATAGTAAAAAATTGTACTTTAATACTAGATTATTAAGATTAAAATATCGATCAATAATCGACGGATTATAAATAGTGCTTGTTCGATTGAAATATACTCTCGAGCACTTTAAGTGGTGCATAAAATAGTTTTTTGTTTAATAATAAATAAAAAACAGATAAAAAAATAAAAAACAAGAGGAGCTCGATGGCGCAGTGATTGCGGAGGTTAATCAACTTTCGCAATTGTCGGTCACGGTATGGGTGACCAAAAATTTATCATTTCGAGCTCCTCCGTGTTTCGGAAGACACGTTAAGCCGTTGGTCCCGTTTGCATTTGCAGTCGTTAATACCTACCAATCCGCATTGGGCCTGCGTGGTGGGTCATGGCCCATGCTCCTTATCCACCCATAAGGAAGACCTGTGCCCCAGCAGTGGGGACATTAAAAATGGCTAATGGGCGTGGTCAGATAAAAAATGTAATATATGGAAAAACTCTTATACAGGGTGGATTTTTGAAACGGGACGATAAGGACTGGTACCTTATCTGTTATAGTTACAGGAAAACGTTCTAAGGAGAATAAATAAAATTAAATCGACTGGCGGCGCTAGTTGGCTCATGTCAGCCCCTTAATGTCGTACCGATGCTGCGCCGACAAATTAGAAAAGTCTCTAAATTTAACACCACCGTGGTCCAAAACATTGATGACATACTGACATACATACATGACAGTTGCTTGTTTACATACAAACAATTCATAATTCTATAAAATTAAGTGATGCCGTTTTTTTGCACTCAAGTGTTATTTAACGGGACATTACAATGATAAAAAATATTACTTACCAAATTGTTACGTGCGTCAATGAAACCTGTTTTGCTTATCATACAAAAATAGATTTTATTATGATAAAGTAAAGAATTATTTTACATGATTATACTTAATCAATTGAAATCAGATTGAGTTAATTGTTGGATATCGTGTTTATCTTACTGTTAAAATCGTAAAGTGTGCTATTTAGAGTTTTAATCCTTGAATTATTTAATTAGGAGCTCGGTGGCGGTCGGCCCAGTAATTGCGGTGGGTGGTTAAACAACTTTCGCGAGGGTCGGTCCTGGGATGGGTGACCAAAAATTTATTATCTCGAGCTCCTCTGTGCTTCGGAAGGCACGTTAAGCCGTTGGTCCCGGCTACATTTGCAGTCGTTAGCACCCACCAATCCGCATTGTGCCCTCGTGGTGGGTCTTGGCCCATCCTCCTTGCCCCCCATAAGGAAGGCCTGTGCCCCAGCAGTGGGCACATTAAAAATGGCTGATGGTCATAAACTATTATTACTTTTACTAACAGTATTTGAATAATGTTGTACAGTTGTACACTTAAAAACACGTCGCTGACGGTTATCCAAAGGAGAATAGAGTAGAAAAAATTTTTACGATATCTCTTAAACCTGAGAAGTTATACGAGCTAGAACGCTGTTATTTTGGGGATCCTTATGACGTCATCCGCCACGTACGCGAACCTTACGTCGTACGTGATAAAGCACATATTGCATTGAGCTTGGCATTTCCTTTAAACCCTTATAACTGAACCGTTTTTAAACGGATTTCAAAAAATCTTTCACTAAGGTTCATAGCTATGAATATGTTTTTATATTATATCAATAAAACTTTAGGATTCAAACCTGTCGCTGATCCTCATTTAGTTTTAACATTACCATAGTGAAGTACAACGATTGTTCTGTGTTCATTGCGTCAGCTAATATGAAACTAAAATATAAACTACTCACAGACACCGCAATGTATCCGAATTACCGCAGTAAACTACAAATTGTAATTTTTTAAATGTTGAGATTTAAGCATTCACAATGCTATTTTTATATAATACTAAATAATATACTAGAAAAAATAAGACTCGCACCAGATCATGTTCTCGGATGGGAATCGAAACCGCGACCTTTGGATATCCGGTCCAATGCTCTACAATGAGCTACCGAGTCACCGATTCCCGTCCGAGAACACGATCTGGTGCGAGTCCTATTTTTTCTTGTATATTATTTAGTATTATACAAATTGTTATGTTTATGAAGTAGGCCCCAGATGTTTTTCATTCGTATAACTATTCTTTTTTATTATTTCAGGCCACATTCCACCAGACCACGTCCAAACTCAGGCAAGTTTGAGTCAAGACCAAATGTACGTATACACAAACCAAATTAATGTACCTGCTTTAAATCCACTAGAACAATACCCACGTCAAACGTACCCACAAAACTACGCCAGCGACAACCCACAAAATCTAGTAATCCATAGACAATACGAAAACTCAAGCCCTTACGATGAAACGAAGAAAGACCATAGACAAACTAAAGACTCCAAAAACGAAGAACCTAAAGAAAATTTAAAGCCGAACGACCAAAACAAAATGTACTATCAAGAATACCAAAATGACAAAAATGATGCACATAAAGAAGATGTATCGTTAGATATTAAAGGCGAATACAATTGCTATAAATGTAACTTAGTCTTTCCTTCAAAAAGATTGTTGAAACAACATTCCAAAACTTGCAAAGAATCTGAATTAGATAATAATGAAAAATTGGGCAAGTTTACTTGCAGTCAATGCTCATATAGATGCCAGGCACCGGCCACATTAAAAATACACGAACGCACACACACAGGTGAAAAACCGTTTTCTTGCACATTCTGTGATTACAAGTCTGGCCAGAAAAATAACGTAGCCAAACATATTTTAGTACACATGAAGGAGAAACCTTTCAGGTGTCAGTACTGTGACTATAGATGTGCACAGAAAAATAATTTAGTAGTTCATGAAAGGACTCATACTGGTTACAAACCTTTTGCATGTCCTTACTGTGATTATAGGACTGTACAGAAACCTAATTTAGTCAAACACATGTATTTACACACAGACCAAAAACCTTTTAGCTGTGATGTTTGCAACTATAGGTGCGTTCAAAAAACTAACCTAACAAAACACAAGCAGAGACATTTAAACGAAAAAGATGGTGACAAAGTTGACGTGAAAAACCAAATAAAACCGTACCGCCCAAGACAGAAATCTGTTAAATGCCCGCACTGCAGTTACAGATGTGTGCAGAAAGCTAGCTTAGAAAAACATTTAATTTTTAAGCATAACAATGAGTATAATGAAGGTTTGAATTTGATGAAAAGCAGTGAGGAAGATGTCCAAAATCTTAGCGTAAAAAGAGACGGACAGATTTTTGAGTGTTTACCTCAGGATGTTGTGAAAGAATCACTCCAAATGCAGTCATAGTGTTAAGTGATAGAGTTCGTTTGTTTCGACTTGCGTGATTTTTCTGTAAATAGTGTTTTTTCTTTTTTTTAGCTTCTTTTGTTCATGCAAATCAAAACTAAATGAAGGATTCGGTTAGGGGCCTTGTATTTTGCAACTTTTAAATACACTTGCTTGCATTTAATCTGATTTTTATAAAAACTCTTGTGATCAAAATAAAATATTTCAAATATTATATTAAAAAACCCATATAAATAAATATAAATATTTGACAACATCACATACATTATAAAGCACTTGTGTTATGGAAATCAGAGACAACGATGGTATCACAAACACCCAGACCTAAGCCAAATAGAAAAGTTCGTTTTCTAAATTGACCCAACCGGGGATCGAACCCGGGACCTCAGAGATGGCGACACCTTGAAAACCGGTGTACAAAGCCACTCGACTACGGAGGTCGTCGATATTAACTTGTTAAAGATGACACACCATTTTTAAATCGAACTCTAAATTAATATTATTTTTTTTTAAATAAAGGTTGATGAAATATTTCTAGTTTTATGGCAGGTCATGATTGTGTCGATTTGGATATAAAAAAAAAACTTTGCTTTCCAGACGAAGTAACATTATTAGTAAAAAAAAACAATGACTAAATAAATATGTATTAGGTTGACGTAAGTATTGCTTAAAATGTCAAATCTGTGCATCTTTCTTAGCGATAACTTCGAGGGTTTTTTTATTACATAATAACAAAAACAAAACCTCTTCAATATAATGTCATGTTAATGACATTCTAAATCGTTTAGTCAATTTTTAAATTGTCGTATTTCCCATTTTTTCATGTGAAATAAAAATCAAGGCTATATTTAGGTACCTATATCGAAAATAGTTAGTTCATTTAATTGCAAGCAAGTGTATTTCTGGCCATATTATAATTATATTGTGATATAAATATAAAAATAGCGATAAATATAAGCAATTTGTGCTCTCTTAAGTTCCTGTGGAATTTGTAGAAAATAAGATAAAATAAAGTGTTATGCTTAAATACTAGAAGCCGCCATTTTGATGAAAATAAGTTACAGTTGCCTGCGGAATTAATTATGAATTTTGTTTTTTTTTTAAATATACTGGCCATGTTTTGTTTTTTTTAATGGTGACATTAATTTAAAAGATATCTATTCATTCATATTGAAATCAATTATTCATTCATAAAATCTTGAACCAAGTCACTTGTTGGTAGAGCAATATATTGCTTTTGCCATCCGAAAAGAAGCTTAAAACTCCTCAAGATTAGATCTATAATGAAAAATCTCATACAACATGTTACAAAAACACCCCTAATGTCGAATATGGTATATAGAGACCATCAAACTGAACAACTTTTACTATGGGACCAACTCTCAAATCGCGAAAAAAAAATCAGCTGTTTGATACATTTGATATTTTCGATTTTAATTTTTGTATGAAACAGCTGTTTTTTTTCGCGATTTCAGAGTTGGTCCCATAGAAAATGGGACAAGTTCAGTTTGATGGTCCCTATATACCATATTCGGCATTAGAGGTATTTTTGTAACATGTTGTATAAGCATGTTTTAAATAAATTGAAAACTTGGAAATGGTGAAAAAGTTGTGAAAATAACTATTTTAGCGTTTTTTTCAGAAAGGATTTAAATAGGTAGTGAATAAGCTTATAAACACAACGAAATATGATTGTATTCCATTAAATGATAGATAATATGAAATGGTTCTATTTTCGATGCATAGATGGCGCTGTCAATATTTTTAGTGAACAAACATTTTCCAGTGTCAGTTTGTTTAAAAAAAATGATCTCCGATTTCATTTGTGTTTTTTAAATATTCTTTAAAATTTGGATTTTGTAAGATTATTTTTGAAATAATATTGTGATTTTATTTTTAGTGACTAGGTATCAACCTTATGTAATTGTGATAAGAGTTCAAATAATTCAATGTGAATATCTAGCTGGACTGGTGTTTTTTAATGCCATGTTATTGGCAGGTTTTGAAATTAAATACATTTTTACAATGAATAAGTTACCAAGAGATTTGTATGTACGTTAAATCAAGAGAACATCACTTTTTTATAATTTTACTGTGGTAATACGATTATTATTTTTAAGGCTTTTTGTATTGTTCTTTTTTGTAATTAAATGCCGCTTACCAAAGTGATAAATATCTGTTTTATTGTGTTCCTATAGTAGTGTTTAATTTACTCGAACAGCGACATCTATCCATTGCAACCACATCTGGTTGTAGCATGCTAATTGCATTTTAAATTGTGCTTTTTGAACGTCTACTCCTCAATAGATGGCGCTGTTATTATGTTTTCCATGTTATTCAATAGATAACGCTACTATGAAAGCCGCTGCTACGTACTAGAATGTAAAGTTGTTTAAAAAACACTAGGTAGCCAAATAATTAGTGTTTTTTTAACTTAGCTCTTAATGTATGCAGGTATAAAAAAAAGTTTTTTATACTACCTGCTCGTCAATGGCATATTATGTGTCATGCAAACCTTTCCTAAAGTAAGTCATTTTTCCCATGAAGAATAATGTGATTTGAATTTGGAATGCAACCCTTGTAGTCGTGCTTGATCGATGTTGGTTTCAAAAAAGTTTAGGTGCAATGAGATCTTATTCTGAGTTAGGCTGTATGTTATCATGAAAACTTTTTACGAAATTCATTTTCACCCGCGCACCAAGAAGGATTTATTTGAATGTCGAACAGAGTGCTTAGTGCGAGTTTCTTAAATTCTTGCGAATAACTTTACTATCGCGTTAATCGAGTAAACGTAAAACGCGGCGTAAATCGAAAACGAGCGAGTGCGAGATGTAGTTACATGTAACCGCTCGATCTGCGTTTACTCACCGTGAATAGAGTTTTTTATTTTCTTGTGTTGGTAGTAAGTTTACGTCGTGATATAATCCAACCGATTTTAAAGGGGATATCTTTCTATCTAGCTAAATGAAAAGTATTAAAACTGCTACTTTTGGATTTGGTAGGGTTATAGGAATGTGTTTACTTTTCAGTCGACAAACTTTTAAATGCTCTTTCTACACTTTTGTTATTAAAATAAAGCTTATCGCCCAAAAAGGTTGAGATGGGCGAAATAGGACTCTTGTAGAGTCAAACTAACTAATTAAGTCATTGATTTATGGTGTGGAAACGACGGTGGTTTGTTTTTGTATTGTACACTCTTTCACCAAAGAACGTAACTAAAAAGTTTTGTCAAAAAAAAGGTGTTTTGAAGTGTTTCAAGATTAAAGTGGTTCTGAATTATTGTGCGGACATGCTCATATTTACTGTTGATTTGGTTATTTCGTCATTTGTAAACGTACGAAACAACAAATGAGAACGAGCACGTCTCAATTCGAAATTATGGTTTCATTAATGGAGCAGTGAGTAACAAACATTATTTGAAAAATACTTTATAGTAGCTATACTTCTTTGCTTTATTATAATTTGTGTTATTTACGGTGTGAAATTGTTTTACAGACATGAAGATATCAGCAAACCCTCATCAAATGCAAGAAGCAGGGTTTTACATTTAAGGTTGTGGGAAGAACTTGCAGAACTATTAAATAGTGATGGAAGTGGTGATACCTACTAAAACTGCTGAGAAATGGAAAAAAGTAAGTAAACTACACATCTAATTAATTAGGTATAGGTTAGATTATTATAGTATTTAAGTATTTTGACACTGCAACCCATTATATGACTAAAAAAAAATAGTTCCTCTAAAAGTGCCTATGTAATGTGATGTGATTTAGGCACTATTACCACAATGAATTAAAGCTACCAATTACAACTCTGTCTCAACTTATTAACAATATTGAACTTTTTAGGTGTCAATGTTACTCATCCAACCCGGGCTGTTTCTCCACCTCAATCTCCAGTCCGGGTACAACCTCACCCTTCTTCCGTTGGCCACACTCCTACTCAACGTGGCAGATGGGCTAGGAGAAATATATGTTCACCTCGAAGACTGGTGAGGCCTACTCAAACTGAACAAACCAGTCAAATCTTTCTCCAGGCCGATGAGGAATGGAGGAGAATCTGACACAGGCAACACGAGGACTATATGGACCAGAGAAGAGAGAAAACTAGGATAAGAGAAATGGAACTGCAAATCCAAAGAGACTGGCAGCAATTAGGATTAAGAGTTTGGAATTAATGGAGAAATTATTTGATAAATATTGTAATAATTAAGAATTTATATACCTACCTAGGTACTTACATTTTAGTTTTAATATTTTATATACCTACTTTTATTGTTTCTCATTACAATTATGCCAAATATTACTACTATAATTAGCATAATCTAAGAAGGGGTTATTATAATTCAATATGCTTTGGTAATATTCAATTATTTTAAAAATTAAGTTTTATGCACTTAAAATTTACTGGCCTATTGCCAATAATTGGGATAGTACTTTCATTATTATTTTTGCATTAGGAACCTTATTTTCATAAGTACTTAGTTATCAAAAGTTTTCTTACATTAATTACTGTAAACAATAGTTTTTTTATTTCCAAATGTTGGCCCCATGCCAATAGTAAAAAATTCAATTACTATCACTTTATGAGTAACAATGGGTACTTTATTACTAACAATGGGTATAAGCATGCCAATAATTAGTTTTGGGTACCGAAGTATATTTTAAGTATGAATATTTTTTTACCCTGTTTAAAGGTTCCCTAAGAATTTTCTCGAATGTCCACACGGACGAAGTCGCAGGCGGTAACTAGTAACACAATAAAATTGAAGACTGATTATAGCATTCATCTAATTAATTTAAGGAGATTACAATGAGTTCGTGTTCGTTTGTATTTTTTTAACTTTATTAAAACTACTTAATTTCTTAAGCACTGGTTTTATTTTTCTAAAATTATGATCCCCAAACTACCTACATAGCTTAACGTTAGCAAAATCTTTCATTATACAATATGTAGGTTTTAAGGTGCGGTCACATTTGTCTGACGCTACAAATGTATGCATTAAAAACACGTCCCTATAAATACGGCGCGCGTGGCATCAGACAAATGTGACCGCACTTTTGAAAGCATCCACATCCTAAAAATAATTGGGGCAGTACATGCCAACAATAGGTCAAAGGGGGCCAATAAATGAACTTTGGGTTATTTTTGTTTCCAATAGAGATTACAAAATAAATAATTCTATTATAGATATAATAGACCTACTATAAAATGAAATTCAGTGAAATAAAACATTCAATGCAATTCAAAATAGTTTACTCATGTAATTACAAAAGCTTGTGAAAGTCAAAGATGGCCGCTGAGGATATCCAGTCTCCTACAACATTCATTTATACATATTTTATTTTTTATTCATTTATACACACTTCCAAATAAAATAAAGACATTTGACCACAATATTTTGTTCATATTTTTACCTAAAAGCCAAATTGATTCTCCATTACGGTGTAAGCCCTATATATAAGTATTCAGGTTGCTATTTTTCCAAATGAAGGAGTCATGATTGGCACCATCAAACTGCATTTACACTGAAGATGCGTTGCTCATCATCACATACCTGAAAATTGTTCTCTTCCTTAATACACTACATACCTTTTAAACATGTTAGTTTTGAAATATCAATTTGGTCTTAATTAACTACCTTCCTTACTTACTATTTGCATGTTTAGTGAATGATAGTGTTTCCTACTAAATTACAGATGTTCTTCTTCTTTAGATGGAACAACTATTTTAAAATGACTCCCATCAACACATCCAACCGTTCCTGGTATCCCATACTTTCTGTAAAATCTAAACAATGACAAAATTAAGTTACCTAGTTTACATCAATAATATTGACTTTTATAATAGGTACTAAAATAATTAAATTGCAACACTAACCTTTGACTTACAGCTTGTCTGGCAGCAAGAAAATTAATATATTTATTCATTATATTTCTATGTGTTAAGGCTTCACATACTTCCTCTATGTACACACTGCATTTTTTTGGGACACATGTTTAGCAACACCAATAGGCATGGTAAGAACCCGTCGCAAAGAATAGCAGAGCAGTACTTGAGCACCTAAAATGAAAAAGAAAGTTATTGAAGCCGAAGTGTATACAAATAATGTTAGGTTGCTATTTAGTTGGTACCATTATTTTATTGGTAATTCTGAGAAGGAAAACACCTTTATTTCCAAAGATACTCTCTGAGATGCCTTTAAATTGGTGTTCATCTTTAATTCATTGCAAAGAGTCCTAAACGACTTTTTGGTTAGCCGGTACCTGCGCTTAAATTCTTCATCACTTATGTTGTTGATATTAAATGAAGCTCGAGCTCTTGCTTGACTGACGGTGATAAAATTCCGATATTTTTTTGTCTCAGCCGCCGCCAGCATTCTCCAAGCAAAATAATACCGAGCTACCATGCTTTTACTCTTCAATATTTTCGGTAACTTCGGTTTTCAAATAATACCGAGCTACCATGCTTTTACTCTTCTTCAATATTTTCGGTAACTTCGGTTTTCAGTGTTTTCACTAAAGAAATCTAGGTGACAATGTCGCGTTAACTTTTCGATTGATTTCACGTTTTTTTCACCTAAGTTAACTATTCGAACTGTCAAAAATGCAGCTCGCACTCGCAAATTATAACAAACGACCAATCACAAGCAAGAACGTTCTCACGTGGTCACGTGGTGCTCTCACTTTTCGATTGTCGATGCTCGGTATCGACCGCGTAAAAAACTTACACTCACAATTTCTAGTACGGCCTTTCGTCACGAGATGGCGTTGTTCCGATTCCATACTAAATCGCGTTTACGTTAACGCGATCGAATAAGTAAGAAAACTCGCACTAAGCAGAGTGCTTAGTGCGAGTTTCTTAAATTCTTGCGAATAACTTTACCATCGCGTTAATCGAGTAAACGTAAAACGCGGCGTAAATCGAAAACGAGCGAGTGCGAGATGTAGTTACATGTAACTGCTCGATCTGCGTTTACTCACCGTGAATACAGTTTTTTATTTTCTTGTGTTGGTAGTAAGTTTACGTCGTGATATAATCCAACCGATTTTAAAGGGGATATCTTTCTATCTAGCTAAATGAAAAGTATTAAAACTGCTACTTTTGGATTTGGTAGGGTTATAGGAATGTGTTTACTTTTTCAGTCGACAAACTTTTAAATGCTCTTTCTACACTTTTGTTATTAAAATTAAGCTTATCGCCTAAAATGTTGAGATGGGCGAATTAGGACTCTTGTAGAGTCAAACTAACTAATTAAGTCATTGATTTATGGTGTGGAAACGACGGTGATTTGATTTTGTATTGTACACTTCACCAAAGAACGAACCTACCTAAAAAGTTTTGTCAAAAAAAAAGGTGTTTTGAAGTGTTTCAAGATTAAAGTGGTTCTGAATTATTGTGGGAACATGCTCATATTTACTGTTGATTTGGTCATTTCGTCATTTGTAAACGTACGAAACAACGCAAAATGAGAACGAGCACGTCTCAATTCGAAATTATGGTTTCATTTATGGAGCAGTAAGTAACAAACATTATTTGAAAAATACTTTATAGTAGCTGTACTTCTTTGCTTTAATATAATTTATGTTATTTACGGTGTCAAATTGTTTTACAGACATGGAGATATCAGCAAACCCTCATCAAATGCACGAGGCAGGGTTTTACATTTAAGGTTGTGGGAAGAACTCACAGAATTATTAAATAGTGATGGAAGTGGTGACACTAAAACTGCTGAGAAATGGAAAAAAGTAAGTAAACTACACATCTAATTAATTAGGTATAGGTAGTATTTAAGTATTTTGACACTGCAACCCACCTGACTCTCCGACCTTTAGTTCCTCTAAGAGTGCCTATTTAAAAGTTAAGTAAAAGTATTTTTGTTTTTTAAGGTGTGGAGTGATTTTAAAAACAATACCAAGAGAAAGTCTGCACGCCTACATAGGTCCATGACTGGTACTGGGGGTGGCCCTGCCATATTAGCCAAGCTCTCCGATATTGAGCAAAGGGTCTTGCAATTAGTTGGCATACAATGTGCTACAGGCTTGACAATTGAAGAAGCAGGGATTGCTGTAAGTTTTATTTTTTCTTACTTAAATAAATATATCTTTCTTATTTTACTAACAGTTATTATTATTAAGCGCAAATTCTATTCTACTATATAGGAGAACCCAGTGCAAGAGCAAATACGTTCACCACAACCATCTCAGGATGAAGCTGGGCCATCTAGTCGGAGTCACTTTGCTCCACCAAACCAATCCGAATCTCCAATACCTATTGTTATAGAACTAACAGAAGGTAATACATATTTTCTTCAAAAGAAATAAAAATTATGAAAATTAATAGTTAAAATTTAGCAAAAAAAATCAATACATAATATCTCTTTAAATAGGTATTTGTCATGTTACAGAATTAGATCCTCAAGTTGAATTGTCTCATGTGTGGCCTGTGCCTTCTCCAGTGTTAACAATTAGAGAAGAGGAAGTGGAAGGTAAGAATGTAAAAATAAAGTGATTTAGGCACTATATATTATCACAACGCATTAAAGCTACCAATAACAACTCTGTCTCAACTTATTAACAATATTTATATTTTTAGGTGTCAATGTAACTCCAACCCGGGCTGTTTCTCCACCTCGATCTCCAGTCCGGGTACAACCTCAGCCTTCTTCAGTTGGCCACACTCCTACTCAACGTGGCAGACGGGCTAGGAGAAATATACGTTCACCTCGAAGACTGGTGAGGCCTACTCAAACAGAACAAACCAGTCAAATATTTCTCCAGGCCGATGAGGAATGGAGGAGAATCAGGCACAGGCAACACGAGGACTATATGGACCAGAGAAGAGAAAAAAATAGAATAAGAGAATTGGAACTAAAAATCCAAAGAGATTGGCAGCAATTAGGGTTAAGAGGTTTAGAATTAATGGAGAAATTAGTTGATAAATATTGTAATAATTAAGAATTTATATCTAGGTACTAACATTTTAGTTTTAATATTTTACTTACCTAGGTACTTTAGGTGTAGGTAGAGTTGGTAGGTACACAATAATTTCATAAAATTCAATATACTATCTATTATTAATTATTCTGTGATACTATGTACTTATAAAGTTTTATTATCTAACACTACTTTACTATCTAATCTACTTGGGTACTTTTATTGTTTCTCATTACAATATTATTAGTTATTATGCCAAAGATTACTACTATAATTATAATCTAAGTAGGGGTTATTATAATTCAATATTTTTTGGTAATTTTTAATTATAATTGGTACCTATGCACTTAAAACTTAATTTTAATTTATTGACCTATTGCCAATAATTGGGATAGGTATTTTTATTATTATTTTTGCATTAGAAACCTTATTTTCATAAGAACTTAGTTATTAAAAGTTTTCTTACATTGATTTCTGTAAACAATAGCTTTTTAATTTCCAAATGTTGGCCCCATGCCAATAGTAAAAAAAACAATTATTATCACTTTATGAGTAATAAAAACAATGTTTTGGCTTTGGCTACTGAAGTATATTTTAAGTATGAATATTTTTTTACCCTGTTTAAAGGTTCCCTAAGAATTTTCTCGAATGTCCACACGGACGAAGTCGCGGGCGGTAACTAGTAACACAATAAAATTGAAGACTGATTATAGCATTTTTGCAATTAATTAAAGGAGATTACAATAAGATTCAGTTCGTTTTTTTAACTATATTAAAACTACTTAATTTCTTAAGCACTTGTTTTATTTTTCTAAAATTGTGATCTCTAAACTAACTACATAGCTTAACGTCAGCAAAATTTTTCACGATACAATATGTATATCTTAAGGTGCGGGCACATTTGTCTGACGCCACAAATGTATGCATTAAAAACACTTATAACACGTCCATATAAATACGGCGCGCGTGGCGTCAGACAAATGCGACCGCGCTTTTAAAAGCATCCACATCCTAGAAATAATTGGGGCAGTACATGCCAACAATAGGTCAAAGGGGGCCAATAAATCAACTTTGGGTTTTTTTGTTCCCAACAGAGATGATAAAATAAATAATTATTATAAATATTATAGACCTAATCTAGAATTGAATTAAGTGAAATAAAACAATCAATTCAATTCAAAATAGTTTATTCATGTAATTACAAATGCTTGTGAAAGTCAAAGAAGCTACGCCATCGGTTCGTAAGCCCTAAGCGGGAGACCTTGTAACGAGAAGAACCGGCAAGAAACTCGTCAAGGGCTGCTTTTTTCTCCCTATTTTATTTCATACAGAGATGTTAATTTGAATAACACCACATACAAACATTGTAATCAACACAAAACTTACTCCCTATATACTATCATATTACTATTTAAAAACATTAAATAATTGTAATTAACTCCCTGTCTTATTTCATGCAGAGTCATTAATTTGAAAAATTACCTTATGTACCCACATACGCCTGCGTCTCATGTCACAGATAATAATTTATACACTATGTCGATACTACATGCAAAACATTGAATTATTGTAATTAATACAAAACTAAAATTTAGTAATCACTTCTTAACTAACACAAAAACCTAACTAAAATGTTTCAATTATTTAATCTCCGCACTAGTTGACTCCTTATTAATCTACCTCTAATTAGGTCAGACATAGCTCCCACTCCTTCACTGTGGATGGGTGAACCAGGTGATCCTGGATCCGCAGCAACTGAGTCTATAACAAATACAAAACAATAGGATAATGAATGGAAAACATTATCATACAGAAAATAAAGTTTTTAAGGAGTGAAATAAAATTCAATAGGTAACATAATGTAAAATTACCATCATCTCTGCTCTCAATGCTACAATTTATACATAGGTTGTGTAGGACACTGCAAGCCAAAATTATTTTGGCACACTTTAATGGCTTGTAGTGCAATGTTCTATCCTTATGAAGGCATCTCCATCGGTTTTTTAATTTAGAAAACGTGTTTTCTATCAAAACCCTGGCCTTAGAATGGATATCATTATAATTGGCTTCTGGTGTGTCAGGAGCAGCATCCAATATAGGGGTCATCAGCCATGGCCGCTGAGGATATCCAGAGTCTCCTACAACATTCATTTATACATTTTTTAATTCCAAATAAAATTAAGACGTTTGACCACAATATTTTGATATTTATGATATATTGATATTTTTACCTAAAAGCCAAATTGATTCTCCATTACGGTGTAAGCCCTGTATATAAGTATTCAGGTTGCTATTTTCCCAAATGAAGGAGTCATGATTGGCACCACCAAACTTTGCATTTACACTGATGATACGTTGCTCATCATCACATACCTGAAAATTGTTCTCTTCCTTAATACACTACATACATTTTTCAACATGTTAGTTTTGAAATATCGATTTGGTCTTAATTAACTACCTTCCTTACTTACCATTTGCACGTTTAGTGAATGATAGTGTTTCCTACTAAAGTACAGGTGTTCTTCTTTAGATGGAACAACTATTTTAAAATGACTCCCATCAACGCATCCAACTGTTCCTGGTATCCCATACTTTCTGTAAAATCTAAACAATGACAATTAAGTTACCTACAAGTTAAACATCAATAATATACTTTTATAATAAGTACTAAAAAATTAAATTGTGACACTAACCTTTGACTTACAGCCTGTCTGGCAGCGAGAGTGGAAGGAAAATGAATATATTTATTTATTATATTTCTATGTGTTAATGCTTCACATACTTCCTCTATGTACACACTGCACATTTTTTGGGACACATGTTTTGCAACACCAATAGGCCTTTGGTAAGAACCCGTCGCAAAGAATAAAAGAGCGGTAAGCACCTAAAATGAAAAAGAAAGTTATTGAAGCCAAAGTGTATACAAATAATGTTAGGTTGCTATTGAGTTGGTACCATTATTTTATTGGTATTTCTGAGAAGGAACACATACCTTTATTTCCAAAGATACTCTCTGAGATGCTTTTAAATTGGTTTTCATCTTTAATTCATTGCAAAGAGTCCTAAACGATTTTTTGGTTAGCCGGTACCTGCGCCTAAATTCTTCATCACTAATGTTGTTGATATTAAATGAAGCTCGAGCTCTTGCTTGACTGACGGTGATAAAATTCCGGTAATCTCGTGTATCAGCCGCCGCCAGCATCCTCCAAGCAAAATAATACCGAGCTGCCATGTTTTTACTTTTCTTCAATATTTTCGGTTTTCACTAAAGAAATCTAGGTGACAATGTCGCGTTAACTTTTCGATCGATTTCACGTTTTTTTCACCGAAGTTAACTACACGAACTGTCAAAAATGCAGCTCGCACTCGCAAATTATAACAAACGACCAATCACAAGCAAGAACGTTCTCACGTGGTCACGTGGTGCTCTCACTTTTCGATTGTCGATGCTCGGTATCGACCGCGTAAAAAACTTACACTCACAATTTCTAGTACGGCCTTTCGTCACGAGATGGCGTTGTTCCGATTCCATACTAAATCGCGTTTACGTTAACGCGATCGAATAAGTAAGAAAACTCGCACTAAGCACTCAGACCACTACAGAATAGACGACAAAAACATAAACTCTAACCCAACTATAAATGTACTTAAGAATGTAACTTTGTCGTTGCACAATTGGTGTAATGTTTCTAACATAACTTTTAATATTCAATAAATATTCTTTATTTTTCATATTTTATTATTCTAACTTTAAATAATTACTTAAGTACTTTCTTTATAACAGTCATTGGTTTCAATTGCCTCGCAGAAAGTATAAAAAGTAGAGTATGCATCGCGGGCTTAAATGTGTATTTGTCATGGGCGATCTTGAACACCTCGTACTCAGGATTCTAGCCTTAACTCCCTCGCTCCGCTCGGGAGTTAACCATAGAATCCCTCGTACTCGGGGTTCAATAATAGCGCCCGGGACACAATACACTACTTTAAGCCCTTAATGCATAATCTACTATTTTTCAATAAGGTACCTACCTAAGTACAGAAGATTTATATATATTTATTATAGGTAGTTTCACACACACAATAAAATAAATCTTGAAAGTTACTATTCCCTTAGCTACCTACAAATTGCAGCGATTAATAAATGAGTGTTTATGCCAATCGGCGTTAGTAGTTCCCTGCTAGATACCAATTAAGCTGGCTGTGAGGAAGAGCGCACATAGAACTGGCTAAAATCCCAACAGTTTTTCATCAAAAGTTATAGATAGATAGATTACCGAGTAATTTTTTTTCTAGTATATTATTTCGATTATTACAAATAATATACTAGAAAAAAAACCTTATCTTCAATTTTATAACTTTCACTAGATCGTTTTTATTGTTAATAATCATGTGACCTCTTTTTAAATGAAAATGGTGCAAAACATCGTTAAAATAAAACACAAACAAAATAAGATCGCTACGTCGGGAACTACAGTTAGCACAAACAGCTATCGAAAAAAGGAACGCGCGTAAAAACATTTGATAGAGTAATTTTGTATGGGAAATTTGTACAGCGCCATTTACCGCCGAAAAGCGAAATGAAATTATACTTTTACGCACGTTTTTTTCTTTATAGATGTTCGTGCTAAGGGTAGGTACACTATCTAATAGAAATGACTATGAGGGGATGGAATAACACCTTCTAAAAATAACTTCTAGACAATGGGTCTTCAAAAATCCACGTAAAGTTTTATTCAAATTACTACGCGTTCACTTCATCATTGCCGCTACCTCCCGGCCCGCTTCGTCATACCGCACCCCCTGCGTCGCCTCTCTAGTACGGCTAGCAAAGCAAAGCTTAATTTTTGTTTCTGTGGATTTAATAATTACGTTCGTTATTTGTGTTATTATAATGATTAAAAGGGTAAAGTTCCTACATAATGGCGAACCTAACTTGTTATATAAATTAATGACACTCTTTGAACAAGAAAAAAATGAAAAACAGTTGAAAAACATGATTACTTTTTGTCTACAGTACCGTTAGCTGTGACGTAATAACGGTCGTCGACGGCAATTACGAAGTGAACGCGTAGTATGTATTAAACAATATTAAATAAAATTCACTACGACGGCGCCATATTTTCAGACTGGGTCCTGAATTCCTTTCAGTGTGCGTCGCAGGTGCATCAGCCTCGGGCCTCGTTCGTCGCTGCATCGGACACTCGACTCGGGGCGCAGTTTAATTGATGCAACTGCAGTTACTATCTATCCACGTTATACTTGGTTGGGTGGAACTTCTGTGTAATTACAAACAAGGTAGGTATACACGACGGCACCTCAGCCTATACATGTTGACCCTGAGACCGCCTTTATGCCCTACGTAATAAAAGCTGTTTTCGCAGTTAAACTGTATAACCTGACGTGCTGTCGTGTGTACATAATTTTTTTTTACCCTAGTTCATGAAATGTGAAAATCTTTAATGACTGCTACTGATTTTACAAATTACAGATTTTTTAATTTACCCAATTTATGAACAAGTCGCGAATACAACAGTAGGTACCTAGTACTTGTAGGTGTAATATCTACTTAAACTAATAATTGGGAATCTAAATTAGGTACTAACGAAACTACAAACAAACTGTTTGAATCAATTTAATCAGAAATCAATTTAATAATACCCCTCTTTTAATTCGATGCTTACTACTTTTCTAATCGTACCCTTTAAAAGGGTTAACATTTTACGATATTTTGATACGATCATCTGTGGGGTCGTAATTTAAAGCAGAATATGTTTCAGACAGACGGACAATGCTTGTTTTATATAAATATATCGGCAAATTTTACGCCTCATTTGGTTGGATTTGTGATTTATTTTACGATTTTATAATCTGTGATATTTTTTTTCCTTAATGGACGTGGGAAAAAATGAATTTCTCAGTGCCTCGAAAACAAAAGCCCTTGGTCATTTTTACCATTTTTTTTTTAATATTGTGAATTAAGTACGTACAAGGGCTGTAGAAAAAATTGTAATGTCATATTTTAAGAACGCGTAGTCTGCACACTAGCGCCGCCATTGGAAAAAAATCATAGTGCTTAAATAAAGACAAAATTGAGAATTATCTCACTGTATTGCACTCTGAAGAAGCTTTGTGGTTCTTTTTATCGCTGAGACCAGCGGTTCTCAAACTTTTTTAGTGACGGAACCCTTTTGGAAAATGAATCATTTGACGGAGCCCTTAAAAATTTTATAAAAGTTGATGGCTAAAATATCACGCACTCGCGCTCTCATATATATGGCTCTCATAATTTTATTACGTACTCGATAATACTCATTTAGATAGACCAGTATTTTCGCGGAGCCCCCACAGAGGCTCTGCGGAGCCCTAAGGATCCGCGGAGCACACTTTGAGAATGGCTGGCTTAGACAATATTTTCTACCCTGTCGTTTAGTTTAATGGAGTTTTATTGCTAAAGTGGCCACATTTCGGACTAAGTGTTCGTGTGTGTAAGTATTAATTCTGAGTGCGTCCATTTTTTCAAACAAAAACAATTCAACAAATATTTATTTAAATTTCCATCATAAAGGCATCATGATTTGAACAATCCCTTGGCTTCCAAAAATTTGAAAAATAGAAAGTTTGAAACGTCAGACCATAGAGTGGCAGCTGCCGGCAACAGAGGCGGCCGTGATTGGACCTGCGTTCAAATTTTGAATTTCGAACATCGTCCGTGACGGCCGGAGGGAAGTTGGCCAGAGGGATTTAAAAAAAGTTTCTAATTCGTTTTGTTTTTGTTTGCAAAGTTTTGAATGAAATGTTACTGTCCAAACAGAGTATGGGTAACTTTCATGGTAATTATTTTAGGTAAATCATGTATTTTGGTTTGTAACTTTCTTGCTACAAAAAGTTTTTCCTGAAATTTAATCATGAATATCCATTTGGGATTTAATTTACTTCACAGTTTTCGTAAAAAGTTTTACAGTGACTTGCCTATTGCAGAATTAATTAAGTACCTACTTATTTTATAGCTTAACATTTAGGTTTTTAAAATACAATGTTAAAATTATGATTACTTACACTTGGATTGTCGTGTCGTAATACATTATAAAACTAGTGGCTCCGTGAGCGGCAACCTCGCGTTAAAAAAAAGTAGCTCAAATTGTATGTTGTTTAAAAACAAATAAATAAATAATATACGCAGTCATAAATTCTGTCACAACCTTATAATTTTCAAACGAATTTTGGCCAGAAATGGTTTTGATTGATTTTGAACTACTTTTGAATTTTTTCAGGTCAGTGTTTTTGAGTCTTCTAAAAATAAAAAACAAAATTTGCTTTGCACCGCTAACAAAAAAGGTTTGTGTTATTTTTGAACATTTTTCAAAACGGCGATTTCTTATACATGACCCCTTGGGGTCGAAATTGATTTCCCAGGGGTCAAAATAAACGAATAACTATAATATTAATTATGAATTACACTTGATATTTAATAGGACTTTTAAAGTAATTTGGCTATGGGGGTCTGTGGTATCAGTTCATTTTGGAAAAGGGGTCTCTTGCCCAAAATAGTTTGGGTATCCCTGGTTTAATGTTTGGTTTTTAGAATACAATGTTAAAATTATAATTCCTTACACTTGGAAGCAAAAAAGCAACTTATGTCGCTGTAAATTAATAAATTATGCAAGAACTTGTGATGGAAAAGTGCGAAATTATCTTATAGAAATACTTAAGAACAATATTATCTCAAGCAATTTATGTACCGGAATAATTCAAAATTAACTCATCACAGAACTAGTTTGACAAAAGAAACAATTTGTAAACATTAGTTTTAAAATGAACTGTAGCGTGAAAACACTCTAAAGAAGCATTATTTATGGTCCACAAATACGTTACAATGAATTTATATAAAACATCATTAATAAAACGATGTTCTTTTATCAAAACATCGATAAATTATCTGACAATTGCATTCGCGCGTTTTTTAATGTTAAATTAGCCCGCCATTTTGTCGATTGTGATTCGAAGCTCTTTTGTTATTTTTTTCTTTTATCGGGTGTGATCACGCGTTTGGGTTTTTAAAGGGTAAGTACATGATTTGATTTTATACTTTTTTCAGTGAGTTTTATAACTGCGTGTGGCCTTGTTGTTGCTCTTTTAGGTTTAGTTTTTTTCTGTGCAAATCTTTGCAAGAATGTAATGGATCGGTGGATTAGACTTTTTTATTTTTTGCACTTGCGTGTGGTTGGCGTGGGAATAAAGTTTTTATTCCTTAATTCTAAATATTATTTCACCTTTGTTGCTAAAATGGCTTATTAAATTGAATGTTCAATTTCTGCCCGGTCGGGAATCGAACCCGGGGCCTCTTGCGTGGTAGTAAACTGGCATGTTGACCACTGCACCACTCAGTTGGGTTGGTTGGTCTAGCCAAAGTAACATTTGCAAATCTTCGTTATCGCTTCGCTTTTGAAACATGTATGGGATTGAGATAAGGTTTCGTTATCAATCGAAATCAAATCCATACATTTTTCGAAGCGAAGCGATAGCGTGACATTGGCGTCGAATAATCGAAAAAGAAAGAAAAGAACACAATCGTCCGATTGTATCATTCTAAAGATTTTTTCAATTATTTTATTCATTTTATGCTTACTAGGTAGAGACATAACGTAACGATTAGGTACTCATTTATTCAGTCTAGGCTGTTACAAGCACTTGTGAATAAGAAGCTACGCCTTCGGTTCGCAAACCCTAAGCGGGAGACCGTAACGAGAAGAGCCGGCAAGAAACTCGTCAAGGGCTGCTTTTTTCTCCCTGTATATTTCATACAGTCTTCAAAATTTTTATTTTTAAATTTGAGCATAACTTCTTCTTGTCATGTTATTCGGATTAAAAAATAAATAAAATAAAAATAAAAAAGTTTATTTGGCATTACGGAATACATTTTTATAAATAATAAGGACCGATGCCAACTTTTAAGCCTTATTTGGCCTGTATCAGGAGGCACCGCTCTTCCATGAAACAGGGTTATCATATAAACTTACAACTTAAAATCATAAAAACTTATTAAATATTAGGATTAAGACAGTATTTGTCTAGGGTTCTATTGAATAATAAATCCAAAATACGAAACCAAATAAAAATTAATGCGATTTACTGTTTTGTATGAATAAATGTAATTGGCATTTATTTTAACAAATTTTAATACTTTCTTAATCCGAATAACATCACATGATCTGGTGCGAGTCCTATTTTTTCTAGTATATTATTTAGTATTGTATAAAAATAGCATTGTGAATGCTTAAATCTCAAAATTTAAAAAGTTTTAAAGCTTTCTCATCTTAATCAACTGTTTAAAAATATCTGGAAAGATGTTCAGTTGAATGTCGAAGTTTTCTACATTGGTGAGATGGCGCTGGCTTGCAGCGTAAGAGCTGATATACTAGAAGAAATTCGACGTTCCCACTAGTGACTCGGTAGCTCAGCGGTCAGAGCATTGGACCGGATATCCAAAGGTCGCGGGTTCGATTCCCGTCCGAGAACATGATGTGGTGCGAGTCCTATTTTTTCTAGTATATTATTTAGTATTGTATCACAAGAAGAGTTAATTAAGCTCAAATTGCAAATTTTGGTATTACGTTTGTATGGGAAGCTCACTGTTACTGAGTGACAGTGAGCTGGACTCGTAATATGTCATTCCATTCAAATAATTAACCATTTCAATACATCCCCGATTCTCTTCCTAAATGTATTGATTGTTCGCGAATGAGTGTAGTGTAACTCTATATGCAGGATTCCGCGAATTTAATAGACGCAGGGGCGAACTTGGGAACCGATGTAAGTAATAAAATTAATATGCAACATGTTACATAAATACCCCTAATGCCGAATATGGTATAAAGGGGCCAACAAACTGAATAAATTTTACTATGGGACCAACTTTGAAATCGCAAAAAAAAGTCAGCTGTTTCATACATTTTGATATTTTTGATTTTAATTTTTGTATGAAACAGCTGATCGCGATTTCAGAGTTGGTCCCATAGTAAAAGTTGTTCAGTTTGATGGTCCTCCCTATCAATCACATTCGGCATTAGGGGTATTTTTGTAACACGTTGTATATATAAGTATTTCCCTTTTCTGGAAGTAAAGGAAATTTGTTTGAGGAATTTCGATTTTATAGTTCACGCTCGAATGAGGAAACAATTGTGAAAGTTAAACAATCTAAAATATTACAATACAATACAAAATAAAATATTTACATTCTTTTATTTTGTTGAGTTTTTACTCTATACTTTTTTCGTTAGCCTGGGCATCATCAATGTAACCGAAAAAAAAACACTTTTTTTTAAGTTTAGACATGGAAAAGATACTTACTTAGCTATTTTATGATGTTTTTTAATTTTGAAGAAAGAATACTCATACACATTTATATAAAAGTACATTTCAAATATTATTGTTGTGCTACCGAAAGGGCCTCCACTCGGCGAAATGCCACAGCATGTTAATGTAGGGCTGCCATCCGTCCGGGTTTCCCCGGATTTGTCCTAGTTTGTAGGGCATCTGGGGAGCGTCCGGACAAGGTTCTTAAATAGTGTCCGAGTAAAATCCGGACACTATTTGAGTTAGGAGAAAGAGTTAGGTTTTTATTTTATTGTAATTTTTTTCAGGTGCGTCCGGGTAAAATTCTTTATTTCACTCAAATGTCCGGGGTTTTTGAAATTTTTTGTCCGAGTTCCGTAATTTAGGCGATGGCAGGCCTATGTTAATGCCTTGACGCTGGTATTATGTGGAACCAGTTAGAGAGTGGTGTATATTTTGCATTCACAATGCTATTTTTACATGTCCCGATAGCTCAGCGGTCCAAACATTCGCCTAAATTGCGAACACTTCTTACCTATGTGATAGTAGAACTGAGTGCTTAGTGCGAGTTTTTTTACCTCACGCTCGATCGTGAGCGCGTTAGAATTTTGTATGGCGTTGATGAAGTTCATCGCGTATTCCGCTAGATGTCGGGCCACAAATCATATACAAACTGAAGTTTACGTTAACGCGGTCGAGTTAGTCAAAAACTCCTTGATGAGTTACAGTTTTTAACACAACATTATTTGTTATAATATGACGGGAAGCTTTGCTGTAGTAATTCATAAAAAGTTTGCACATGTCCACGTATTATGAGTTTGCACAGTTACCATTTTTAAGTAAAGCTAAGAAATTTTTTATATGCAATTTGGCACAGCGTTAAATTAAAAGTTATCATACAAATGTCAACTAAAGTCGCTATCGAGTATGTAAGCGTAAACAATACGCATACTGAGTGCTTATGGGTCAATTTCAACAAGTCGTGTTTTTTCTTTCATTTCGGTTGAATTTTTTATTATAAAGTTTTTTAAAATTGTAACTGTGGTTTATTGTATTTCTTTATACTCTTAATGCACATATTTAACACCATCAAAATATCTTTACAGACTTATGAGATATACGTGTTTATAAATGTGATGTCACCGAAATGAAACGGTCGTTAACCGAAATGAAATAACTAGTCACCGAAATGAAAGAACTTATACACCGAAATTAAAATCCACCGAAGCAGATATATACAGGTGTACTGCAATACTTATACAGGGTATTTGTTAATCCCCCTATAATCCCGAATATGATAGATAGCATTATCATGCATGCATACGACCTCATGGGTGAGTAAGACGTGAGTAAGGTAACCGGCCCGGTAACAACACCTTTATCTGACCCTACCCTACTGTCAACTTCATCTGCACGCACTGGTGGTTCGTACGAATAGCTTGCGGCAATAACCTTCCAGTCGTCGTCATGTTGCTGCTGAATAACAGACGAGGCTCTGACAACCGAGCAATGGCAGTACACCATAGCCATACACCCAGCCGTGAAACCAATTGGAAGAGGCTTCAGTGACCTTTAGAATCTAAATCACTCCTTAAATACTTACCTGGTGCAGAAGGCAAAAGAAAATCACTGCACTATTACTTATCCCAAGAAAATTATCATTAAATCACAATCAAAGATCTTAAGATGGCTATGCAAATCCGTTTAGCAACCGGCGCCGTACTGCGTCCGGGGCAACGGTGGAAAATAGGATACCGGCCATGACGTTGTGAGAGATCAGGTATCGCATGGAATAAAATACTACTTGTATCTTAATTAAGATGCGGCAAATTCAGAGGATAGCTACTTGAAATGTACTTGGCTCACTACAGCCCGGGACTAAAGATCTTGGAAAAATAAATAACCAGATGTGAGCTGAACATCTGCGGGCTTAGTAAAATTCATTGGAATGGAATGGTCATTTACCCACCGAGGCACACGCCATCAACTTTTCTGGCAATGACAACATGACCCGAAATGAAGTTGCCTTCCTTCTTCCAAAACTCATAAGAAACACACATAACCAATCAGTAATCGAGTACTGAGCATCAAGCTCAAAGCGGCGCCAGCACTGCAACGGGGACTGACCTGGAGTCTATGGCTGTCCATAGACTCCAACTCTGTATGCAGAAATGAATATGGAGAACACAGATCAACTTTGGGGCCAAGCCAAAATTATGGTAAGGAACAGTCAAAAAGTCTGAACCACTCGCGGATACCATCAAACGGCAACACTAGATGAGCGACACTACTTTAGCACTGATTGAGGATAGACAGATAATGAAGGGTTTGGGAGCCTTTTGAGAACTAAACTGTTTAGTCTATCGGTCTGTCGTGTCTAGTCTAGGCACATCCCAACTAGCATGCAGACAAGATCGTAATACACATCTTCAAACATTTGAAGAACGGTAAAGCCACAGCCACAGGTAGCAACGACACGACGTATCCCGGCGAGGCGGTGCATCTATCGAACGAGTCGCGGTGCAGGATTAGGTCAAGCCAAGTGGTAAATTGCCAATGAGGTGGACGGTCAGAGCTGCCGTGGATGACCGCTTGCACGTATGCATAAAGAAGGCAGCCACTAGCGAAGAATGCCGATGAATAGTAATGCAGGTCACTTCCACTTCCGCTGAAGGATTATGACGACCACGACCACTCTGCCAAGTTTACTGACTAAAAAGAGAAGATACGACCACGTAAAATTATTATAAAGTCTGAAAACCATCGTATATCTGAGAAATTTTGCGTTTTTATTTGTAGTTATGGAAAACGGCAATGCAACCCTAGACGCAGATGGACTATATTCCATAACTTAAATGGTCAAAACCACTACACTATGTCGGACTATGTAGGTCACTGGCCAGTTTTTCATAAAAAGAAACATATAATTCCCTTTCAATGAAGTAGTGGTTACAATAATAAAAGGTGGAAGTTAAACGCATGTACCTTAGAAACACATTAAAAAATACACTTAAAGATTTTGAAATATCACCTGCTGGCCTGGATTTTCACCGAAATGAAATAATAATAAGCCGAAATGATAAAACAATCCACTGACATGAAACAATTATGCACCGAAATTCTCACCACTCACCGAAATGATTTTTTTTATCATTTCGGTTAGTTTTTTATCATTTCTGTTGACAGTTTAGGCCACCGAATCAACCGAAATGAAGACACCGAAATTAAAAACAAGGACAAAAATTGGAATTAAAAGAAAACTATTTAATATAGATTGTTATGAATACTACTCAAATAAACGTAGTAGAAATAGCGTACTTACGAACAATCAATTAAATATACTAGCTCTTTGGAAGACGAGTCATACCCATAAACGGAAATGAAAACAAAGTTGTCCCATGACCACCGAACAGCAATACTTATTTTTTTGGCGGGAACCGCAGGCCAGCTGCGCACTTTCTTCCACAACAAGTACTTAGGCGGCACTAGTACGCAAGTTTTAAGCGTATGAGGGGGGAGCTAGAGTTGTTTTATGCAAAAATATGCCTTATAAACTTTAGGTCACCGAAATGAATAGACTTTCTGGGACACATGCGTTTACTCATACCAGTTATTAAACTGGGTAGATATAATTATAAAATTACTTTGTGATAATACCCTCACTATTCAAGATTAAAATAAAAGTAACCACACATCCAAATAATCAATAGTTTTTGTTGTACGAGGGAAATTACACTGAAAAAAAGTGTTCTGGACAGCTACCGAAATGATAAAATCGTGGCTTAACTATTATTTTTTCCTAACTAACTGCAATCCAAATTAAACAATATTTATTGCCTCTTATAGGCAACGACCTCTTCTACATAGAAAAAAATATTAGAACTGTAAAGCAACGTTTTACGCTACCGATTTCATCCGTGCCGCGTAAATTTTTCAAATGGGAAATCCACTCTTATAGAGCGAGTTTTTTTACGTCACGCTCGATTGTGAGCGCGTTACAATTTTGTATGGCGTTGATGAAGTTCATCGCGTTTTCCGCCAGATGTCGGGCCACCAATTCTATACAAAATGAAGTTTACGTTAACGCGTTCGAGTAAGTAAAGAACTCGCACTACGCACCCTGAGTGCGTGCCCTGCGTTGTCGAGTTCCGTGTTTACACGCCACTACACTACTCACGCGTGTACACGTATTCACCACTACGGATGGGGTGTTAGCACACGGTGGATGTGGCAACAGCTTAATTGATACTTATTTCTATTAACAAACGCTGTAATGCAGAAGGCTTCTTTGTTATACAACATGTTACAAAAATACCCCTAATGCCGAATATGGTAGATAGGGACCATCAAACTGAACAACTTTTACTATGGGACCAACTCTGAAATCGCGAAAAAAAATCAGCTGTTTCATATAAAAATTAAAATTGAAAATATCAAAATGTATGAAACAGCTGATTTTTTTCGCGATTTGAGAGCTGGCCCCGTAGTAAAAGTTGTTCAGTTTGATGGCCCCTGTATACCATATTCGGCATTAGGGATATTTTTAAAACATGTTGTATACTTGTATAAGTAAGAAGTAAAAGGTCAACATGCCGTTCTACCACGCAAGAGGTCCCGGGTTCGATTCCCGGCCGGGCAAAAATTGAAATGATAAATTTAAGTTTCTGTGACGAGTCTGGGTGTTACTATGTATGATCAGTATATATTTAAAAACTTTATAAGTAGTATATCAGTTGTCTAGCACCTAGCAAAGCATTGCTTAGTTTGGGGCTAGATGGCGCTGTGTCAAATGGTCCAAGCATTTATTTATTATTTTAGAAACTACTACCACTCTTCGGCATTCAAACATTCGCAATAGTAAAACAATATCAAATTCTAAAAACAACAAACATCGGACCCCTACACACGTCCACTGCAGATTGCAACACTAGTAGTTACTACAAATTAGAAACGCGATACACCGCAAAGTGCTTCGGCAAACAGAGGTCATCAGCGTTTGTTTTGGGGTAACGTGTTTAGACACTCTTATATCGAAGCACTTTTGGTAAGTTTTTATTGAGAAAAGAATTTGGTTTAATTGATTCTGTCTGGTGCACTCAGAATAAATAAATAGTAATAAATATTTGACAACATCACATACATTGCTCCGATTCCAAAGTAAGTAGCTAAAGCACTTGTGTTATGGAGATAAGAGACAACGGTGGTATCACAAACACCTAGACCTGAGCCAATATAGAAAAGTTCGTTTTCTAAATTGATCCAACCGGGGTTCGAACCCGGGACCTCAGAGATGGCGACACCTTGAAACCGGTGTACAAAGCCACTCGACCACGGAGGTCGTCAGAAGCTGAGTCCTTGTATGTAAAGTAAGGTAAAAAATACTGAGCCAAAATGGCTTAGTTTTCAGATTGATATCCTTCCTTCATACGTTAGCGAATCGTGACTAAAATCCAATAAAATAGTAACTTATCCCCTAAAGGAAGGGAAATTGAAACTATTTCGTTCTAATAGGTACGATTGGGTAACGTTTGAAAGATAAAAATCTGAAAACCAAGCCATTTTAACTCAGTATTTTTTGCCTCACTTTTGACAGTGCGCTTTGTTGGGAAATATCGTTCTAGGTTGTTATTATTCTAAGCCCAGCAGTGGGCGTGGCAATGATGATGGGAGCCAAAGTAAGCTAAGAAAGAATGCACTTTAGACGTGTGATCGAATATTTTTTTTCACAGCTGGGCGAATCTACGTTATTTCTTACTTCCTGCGTCATTGTCGTTACTCGAAAACCTTTAAAAATCCAATGAATCGCCATAAATAAGTTAAAAATATGCAAATGAATATAATTTGGTATCGTATTCTAACGTAAATGATGGCATATTTCCTTGTGATACATTGGATTTTTAATAATTTTCGAGTAACGCCAATGGCGCAGGAAGTAAGAAACATAAGAAATAACGTAGATTCACCCAGCTGGTCAGTGCTTGGCCTTCATATCACCTGATGCTAAGTGATGTAGGCCGAAGGTAGAAGGACTCGACTTCTAGCTGCTGGGTAAGGGCCTCTTCAGAGGATCTCCACGACGACTAAACCACACTTTGGTCCTGGGCTTTTTATTTCTCAGATTCTGTCCCTCTCACCCTATATCTTTCCTACTCCCACGCCATGTGACGCGCCACGCGCCGCACACGCGACTACTTGTGAAGATTTTCCATGCATTGCAGCTTTACTTTATTGGATCAAATCGTATTTGCTTTGGTGGAGATGTGGTGTATCAGGAATGATTGTTTTTTTATTGTTTTTACGGCCTGTTCAATATCGACATTCGGCAAAGATTAGGAACTCCATGGTCGAATGACTTAGGCTATTCGGATAGGCGCAGTGCAATTTTTTTATTTTAAACTCCTACCGTGCCTCGGAAGGCTCAATCCGTGATGCGCCAGCATGGGTTTCGTACAAAGATAATTTTTTGGTCATTCGTAACTGGTTACGAACAGACGGTTTCGTATGCGGCCAAAGGGGGTGGGTCCGTTAAAACACTGGCTAAACTCCTGTCGATCATAGATTTATTTTATTATTCATGCCTTACTAAATCTTAAATCCAACACAAATAAAAAAACAAAAGTCACCCTAGTTCCAATCGATGTCCAACAGATGTCGCTCACACGTGCGCGGCACGCTCCCGCCAAAAGTTACGTCAAACACACGCGGTCCAGCAACAGATTTGCGCCGTTTGATCTGTGGTACACGCACTTAACCATGGAAATAATGCTTGAGACATGGGTGAATATTGTTGAAAGATTTTGACAGTAAGTTGGAGAGGGTGCTTTACCACCAGAAAATGTGCTTGTGCACCTAGGAATGTGTAAGATAGATAAATAATATTAGAAAAAAAATACTAGATAAAATCGACTCACCCGTAGCACCTCAGACGGGACTCGAACCCGCACCCTTGGGATTCCGGCCCAATGCACTGACCAATTATGCTACCGAGTCGCTCGGTAGCATAATTGGTGGAAACCGGTTTCAACGAAGCTATGTTTTTTAATGGAAGTGTGTGTGCCAAGTATTGGAGCTACGCATGGGACCCGCTCAGTTTGCTGACCATCAGCCATTTTTAATGTCCCCTCTGCTGGGGCACAGGCCTTCCTTATGGGTGGATAAAGAGGATGGGCCATAACCCACCACGCGAGCCCAATGCGGATTGATTCACAACTGCAAGTGCACCCGGAACCAACGGCTTAATGTGCCTTCCGAAGCACGGAGGAGCTCGAGGTAATAAATTTTTGGTCACCCATCCCGTGACCGACCCTTGCGAACGTTGCTTAACCTCCGCAATCGCTGCGCCATTGAACTTCACTTAGAATTTGTGGAAAGGGTTACATAGTTCCGTAGCTTAACTTTGCCAAACTTTAATTCCTCGAGTAAAGAGTTACTTACTTACCCATCGATCATCAAACCCAAATAACGTCTTATTGATAGAGCGAGCGCAAAGCATCTCCGTTTCAGCTTCGGTAAAAATGCTTTCGTATGTCTGTCGAGGTTGCCGCTGTCCGTCTGTTCTCCTCTACAAGTCGCATCACTCCACCGATTCTCGTAAAATTTTGTGAGCAGGTTCGATAATTATATAGTTTTTTATAAAAAATTCCGTTTTTCGAATTAAAAAAAAAACTATTACGAAAAATGTTCAAAAATGTCACAAACGTGAGGTCTACAGCTTACAGAGCCACTAGTACATATTCTTAATAGCTTTATTCTTATTTTTTTGCAACTAATAAAATTGCACTCATGAGAGTAATGAATAACCGCGGAAAGCACAAGCAAATCGTTAATTTAAATAATCACATTAGTCCCAAAACAAAAGATTTCAACGCGTTCGAGAATTTGCAAAGAAAAACTTTTAAGTGGATGTACTATGTAAAATTTTAAAAAAGACAGGCGTATGAAATCATATTAATGATGAACATTAGAGTTAGCCAAACAAAAGTACTGGCTTTATTTATGTCAGGTGTTTGAGCGCGAACTGTGCACAATAAAATAAATATTTCTAACGGTCCAGCAAAACAAATTTACTCCCCCTGCAAAACAAACGAATGCGACCTCTTTTCTGTTGGTCGTTCGTCGAAGTAGATTGCATTTACACCTTGGCTGTATGAAAGCTGTACGTGACATGTTTCGCCCATCTGTATTGGCTGAGAACCTCCCACACACAGCGTTCTTTCATAAAAAAAATATCGTTTATTTTTTTATCTGCGAGTGCATTTTATCGTTTCGTTTCACGGAATGATTCTTTTTACAAACGATTTGTGAATCGAATTGGCTTTCTGTTTGTTGATTTTTATTGAATTGAATTGTTTCGGTATTTCACATAACAGTCTTTTTTACTAAAAATACTAACTGTACAGGGGCGTGTATGTCGATGCTTATTAAAATTAGTAAATAATTACTTGTCAAACTCCCTTTTTTAAGAGTAAAAAATTCTCTATTGTTTTAAACAGTTTTTACTTTTAAATTGTTTTGAACTACCAGTGGCGAGGGGTGAAATTATTGCGAAGGTAAGCCGTACTACAAAAATGTTATGATCTGCAAAGTGGGTCGTTGTTGGGAGAGGGGAGTAGGGGGGGATTAAAGGTGAGCTGATGGGAATCGGCTTGTCAGCCTTCGCCACTGGTACGAAGCTAATGCTTTACACGAAATCGTTGTTTCTTGAAGTTTTGGTGGAATTCATTTTATTTTTTCTTGTAAATGACTCAAAAAATAAAACATTTTTTTACATGTCTTTACGATTATTTATTTTCCACATAAATTTATTGATCATACATTATTTATTTACTTAATTCACATAGAATTATAAAGTCTTTATTATTACTTACATTAAAGGTTTCAGATGAATTATTTTAATATTTCGGACTTAATATTTACAATGGTTTTATCATCAAAAACAAAACAAGAATATGTCTTCTATGATGTTTTACCTAAGGTGTTTTTAGGGTTCCGTACCAAAATGGTAAAAAGGAACCCTTATGGTACGAGCGAGCTTCAGTTTTTCAGTCTGTCTTTCATAGCTGAATCTGAAGAACTACTAATGCCATCAATTTGAAATTTGGAATAGTTTTAGATGACATTTGTTCTGAAAAAAAAATATATTTTTTGTAACAGGGACTGAAAAGGGGTCTCAAAAATTCAAAGTGTGCTACTAGGGCATGTGGGGTATCCTATGAAATAGCGCTATACGCACACTCTCAATATTTTTTTCTTTTAGGCCACATAGTTTTCGACTTTTGATTCGAGAAAGATCTGAAATTATTCTATGTGATAGAAGTTAGTGTAAAATTACATTTCTTCTTGTAAATATTGTAAAGAAATTGAATTTTGAAGAAATGACATTTTCATAAGCGAAATAACTGTGAACGTCAAGCAAACAATGCGATGCCTAGTAAAAGGCATAGCATTGTCGGTAGATACAAAGTACTTTATTTTTGCATTCTGATTCTTATTTATATCATATAATAATTAGTACATACAAATACTTAACTTATGAATTAAAAATTACTTTACATAAATAACTAACTACTATTATTTTACACAATTTGGCCAAATTATTAGTAAAAAAATTGATCGATCGCCGTGGACACTGGAAGAAAGGCTTTTTTGACAGTTGTGAATGCAACTTGAAATGAGTTAAGGCCTGTTTTCACTTTGATTAATGCGAGTGCATGTGATTAGTAGGTGCGAGTGATTAGTGCAGGTGTGTAGTGCGACGCGCGACGCTAAACACTAACAACTGCTGTTTGTTAGTGGCAGGCACGCTGCGAGTGAGGGGGAAAGGACGCGCGCGGGACGAGGCTACTCGCAGTCCACTGCACAAACAACAGAACACGCTTCTAATCACTTTACTACGCAGGTTACTAATCACTCGAGATTCAAGTTTTAGAATCCTGAACGAAGCGAGTGATTCATGGCCCTCGATATAAATCCGTTTTATTTAAGAGTTGCATACTATATTTTATACCATAACTACGAGAAAAAGAAAGACTTCCACAAGGAGTTTGTACGATCGAGTAGGTACTCTTTGCACAAGGAGTTTGTATCGAGTATTTTTTGCACAAGGAGGTTGTATAGTATTGGAATGGAGGTCGAATTGTGTTCTAAATTTAAATACCAAAATAAAATAATGATTAAAAGTGCTTTTTATCTACTGTTTCCAGTGAATAATATAAGCTTTTTAGAGGGGGAATGGTATAAAGGTTATTTAGTTGTTTGCTTATATGAAATAGGCTTTGAGATGCTCAGCTGTTTATACAATAGGCCTTCTGTACCTAATGACTTACTACGAGTCCGTTCTGTCAAGCCTTAATTTAGCTGAATTCAATATAATATTACTAGTAAAAGATAGGGCCTACTCAGTTGCCTAGATATTTCTGTTACATGACTGGACTGGTAAAGATGCAGTTTGCCTAGTAACTGAACTAAACTCATTTTTTTACCTCCCGTCGCGTGTTGTACTCAAGAAATGTACAGAATCTATAATACATTAAACAAATTTAAATGTACACATTAAAAGCTAAAGACAAACACGTCATGTCACGTTGATTTCTTCATCAGACGCGCTCGCGTCGGTGTCGTAATCATCGCCATCTTCCATTGAAAATGGCGGTTCCCGCGCGAAAACTCCACCCGCCATTTTGTCCTCGTATCTGTAGCTGTCATTTTGACAGTTCGAAGTTGTAGCGAACATTTTGGGTTTTCCTTCTTCTTCGTCTGGTGTGGGGGATAATGGTGATAATTTAGGTTTGTCGGCTTCGGCATCTGATAAGTCTGGATGTGGATTGTTTTTATTGGGGAGGGTTTGCTCTCTGGAGCCTCCGGAAGCTAGTAGCTCCCTCTCTTTGGAGTTGCGCCACTTCATCCGGCGGTTTTGGAACCAGATTTTTACCTGTTGACAAGGAGAAGAATATTAGATAAAGGATTTATTATGAAACTTTTTGTATGGAGTTAGACAAGAGTTAGACCCTTTTGAACTTATGGCAAACATCGTTACATTGCGCTCGGTATTGCTTTCACTTTTATGTGACGCATGCCTCAAGGCATTCAATAGAGCATCTGACCGTGCGCTTGCGCATTCAACAGAGGCATGCCTGAGCGCATGCCCTATCTTCGAAAACAAACGTCAAAGTATGGCAGAAAGTTAAACCTGGGGCTCTATCGGCTAAAAACATTGAAGTTAATGTTGACTGTGTTTAAAGAGATGTATGTGATACATTGCTACTTCGTTTTGGCACAAATAAGAACTTACCAAAGAAAAGTAGCAATGTATCACATACATCTGTCGAAACACAGTTCTCGGAAGTCTTAGAAGTGTACAATGTAATTATTTAACAAGTTAGAAAACATAAGTAGAGCAGAAAAAAAAGTAATTTATACAATACTAAATAATATACTAGAAAAAATACGACTCGCACCAGATTATATTCTCGGATGGGAATCAAACCCGGTCCAATGCTCTTACCGCTGAGCTACCGAGTCACTAGTGGCATCGTCGAAATTTATGTCAAAAGTTTCTGTTTTTGAAACAGACATAATTACGACATCGTTGCATCATAATAACACATTACAAAAGGGGTATGAGGAGCTCGGTGGCGCAGTGGTATAGCGCCTGGCCCAGTGATTGCAGAGGAGCAACTTTTGTAAGGGTCGGTCATGGGATGGGTGACCAAAATTATTATCTCGAGCTCCTCTGTGCTTCGGAAGGCACGTTAAACCGTTGGTTCCGGCTGCATTTGCAGTCGTTAGCACCCACCAATCCGCTTCGGGCCCGCGTGGTGGGTCATGGACCATCCACCTTATCCACCCATAAGGAAGTTGCTGTGCTCCAGCAGTGAGAACAATAACAATGGCTGATGGTTACAAAAGGGGTAAAACATAATCCATATTATTTATCAACTAAAACATCCATTAATGTCTGTCGCAATAAAATAATATTGCTATTATTCTCACATTTCATCAAAATCTAACAAAAAACTATCATAATCGTAAAAACTAATCTGTTATGGTGCCACGCCGTGCATTAGTTGCTTTTTTCATAGAAAAATCTCGTTTTTTGCAAAAAAATAAAGATTTTTTTTGGCAATACGACGGCGTTCGCGCCATTGTGCAAATGTCAATTCATAATGGTGGGCGTGTTGGCGCGAAAAAAACTGTCAAGATGGAGTCGCGACCCTCCGTCGCGTCGTCGCTGAATTTGATATTCGTAAAATCGACGACCTCCGTGGTCGAGTGGCTTTGTACACCGGTTTTCAAGGTGTCGCCATCTCTGAGGTCCCGGGTTCGATCCCCGGTTGGTTCAATTTAGAAAATGAACTTTTCTATATTGGCTCAGGTCTGGGTGTTTGTTATACCACCGCTGTCTCTGATTTCCATAACACAAGTGCTTTAGCTACTTTGGAATCGGAGCAATGCAATGTAGTGATGTTGTCAAATATAAATAAAAAAAATACTTATTATTATCCTTCATTAATAGATAATCATGTTGACCATCAGCCATTTTTAATGTCCACACTGCTGGGGCACAGGCCTTCCTTATGGGTGGATAAGGAGGATGGGCCAAAACCCAACACGTGGGCCCAATTGGGTGTTAACGACTGCAAATGCAGCCGGGACCAACGGCTAAACGTGCCTTCCGAAGCACGGAGAAGCTCGAGATAATAAATTTTTGGTCACCCATCCCATGACCGACCCTTGCGAAAGTTGCTTAACCTCCGCAATCGCTGGGCCGGGCGCTATACCACTGCGCCATCGAACTCCTTAACATAATAATGGAAATATTACTGTTATTTAATATAATAATAATCATAACGTATTATATCAAAATAGCACAATGTATAATGACAGATCAAATCTATTGTAAATATTCGGTCAAGAGCGAGTCGGACTCGCGCACCGAGGGTTCCGTACTATAATTCTAAAAAAGTTTACTATTTAGAGACATCGTTTCGTTTTTCCTGTAATCTTTACATAAACTTCTATCATAAAAAATAATTTCAGATTTTTCTCTATGGAAACTTCGGGGATAAGGGAGGGGGGAACGGTATTATTTTTTAAATTTTTCATCAAAAGTCAAAAACTATGCGGCCTAAAAAAATGTTTGAGAATATGCAAGCAGCGCTCTTTCATATGATACCCCATATATATGCCCTGTAGCCTCACTTCGAATTTTTAAGACCCCCTTTCAGTCCCTGTTTAAAAAATATAATTATATTTATTTGTCTCTTATTTGCAAAATAGTTGGGCAAACTTCATCTAAAACTATTCCAAATTTCAAGTTGATAGCATTAGTAGTTCTCGAGATATCCAGCTGTGACAGACAGACTGAGTCGCACCATAAGGGTTCCTTTTTACCATTTCGGTACGGAACCCTAAAAACAACCTCGAACCCCAAACGCATATACCGCCTCCGTTCCGTTGCGTCCGTCGTGAGTAAAAACCATAATGAATTGAAGTTGGGTATTTATGACAAATCACCCGCAAACGCAATGTGTAGGCGTGTGTATAATGAATTAAGTATTATACTAAATAACTAGAAAAAATACGACTCGCACCAGATCATGTTCTCGGACGGGAATCAAACCCGCGACCTTTGGATATCCGGTCCAATGCTCTGACCGCTGCGCTACCGAGTCACAAGTTCCCACACGTCGAATTTAATTTATTTTGTAGTTTTATTGATCATCTTTGTGTAGGTATCGAGTCTAGGTCTTGAAATATAAATAAATTATTATAATAGAAAAAATAAATGCGTTTTTATATTCCACTTTCATGGTTTTACTTACAATGACGACGACGACGTATAACTTAAAAAATAGTTCCGTTGCGTCATTTTTAAAATTGGAATGACAAATCGGCGCCGCCGATTGGCGTGTCCAATCAGCCAGTGATCGATGTTCGCGTTCGGACGCGCGAATCATTTGTCAAACTTTTTAAATATCGAATGCTTTTTTAGGGAATATTCTTTTTTTCGCTTTTGCTAATTGTCATGTTACCTTTTTTCAGCCGGCTCTTTTGTACAGTTTAAATAATTGTTTGCAATTTTTACCGTGAAACGGAGCACCGTTATGGAAGATGACATTATGTCATTCGCAAACTTTCGATTATTAAGTCCCATTGAGCATTCGTGTAAAAGCTAACTACCTACGTGACATTGGCGGAATTGTGCATAGACCACAAAGCAAGCCACTCATTGAGAAGAAAAAGAAGAACAGGGACTCTTAAGGTCATAGCTCATTAGAGCCACCCGGCACCCGACCAGCTCCGCCTCGAGCGGTTAGTATTCTTTATATGGACTTCTATGGATATGCGCTCATTACATCAACTCCGTATCGTCACTGGATCACCTCGCAAGCTGTCCACGCGCGGACGTCGGGTGGACCACCGCAAGAGGTCCCGGGTTCGAATCCCGGCCGGGCAGAAATTGAAATGATGAATTTTAATTTCTTAGAGGGGTCTGGGTGTTACTATGTATAATAAGTATATATTTAATTGCTTAGTTTGGGGCTAGATAGCGCTGTGTGGAATTGTCCAGGCATTTATTTATTTATTATATTTTTTATTTATTTCAACATCACCCATTAAAAAAATTAACACGACTGCCCTGCCAAAAAAAATATCCAGTGTCACTCGGGATGATGTAAGGATTAAACGATACTCCATAAAATTCAAAAATTCAAAATTCAAAACTCATTTTTATCAGTCTAGGCTTTTACAAGCACTTGTAAATGTCAAAGAAGCTACGCCATCGGTTCGCGCGCCCTAAGCGGGAGACCTTGTAACGAGAAGAACCGGCAAGAAACTCAACAAGGGCTGCTTTTTCTCCCTGTATATATCATACAGAATCGTCAAAAATTTGAAAAATGAGGCTAGTATTTAATGTGACGTCATTTTTCATTACAAGCGGTTAAGGCATTTAGAAGTTATGGAATAAAGAACATACATCAACCCTGAACACATTACTCTCCGTTTTTTGGGCAGTCATGTAAAAAGCTTTTAAAGAAACCAATTAAAAACAATAAAGTCTTAATAAGAGCTTGGACTGTAAGTTTAACTGATATTAGAACTTTATAGAGTCGTTTTAACTTCTACGTCATTGTTATTCTCAACTTTAAAAATATGTCAGCTTTAGCAAACTTTTAAGGTCCTTATTTTTCGAAATTAATGAACCGATTTTAATGAAACTTCATACATGTAAGCAGAATACAATGATCTAAAAAGTAAATGAAACATTTTCGATAAATAGTGTTACAGCTAAAATGGACCGATTTTAGAATTTCCATAGAAACAGACCTTTCTGAAATTTTCTTAATTAACTTTTTAGACCTATGTATGTATCCTACTTATGCGTATGAAGTTTCATTAAAATCGGTTCATTCATTTCGAAAAATAAGGACTTGAAAGTTTGTATGACATGCCGCGAAGGTTTTTGCAGTTCTATGCATTTGCAGTAGGTTACAGAAATTAATTAAAATATTTAATATTCAAGAATCTAAATCATGTTAAACTAAAGAAATTGTTATTAAAATATTTTTTATTCAAAATATACTAAGTGGTTGTTTTAAAATGAGCCATCCTACACTAATTCAGGATAATACAGGTTTTTTTAAGAAAAAAATAACAGCATTAAAATTAGTAATTATATGCAGCCTCAATTAAAGCAATCGATATAAATAACATTTAATGCGCGCATCACTATTAGCATAATCAGTCACGGGCGACATCTTGACCGCTCCTAAGAGGGGCGCCGCGACAATATGCCGCGCGCAGCTGACGCGGGGCCCTATTCAACGGGGTAGTGATGGGAAATTAATACAACCAAATGTCGATAAGATAATAAAATTATTCAAGATTACAAGAACTGAAAAATGAATATAAAATAAAGTGTTTAGTCCATTGGAACCTTCTTATCGTTTGCCTAAACTTCAGTAGCATTTTTTTACGTGCAGATCTGCTCTTTAGTGAGCAGTAAAAATTTTAGTGTTCACCACAACACCAATAATAGGTGTTTTATATAAAATTCAGTAAATAAATCAGCACTAGTTAATTACCTATGTTATGAACTAGTGATGATTAATTATTTTGCTTAAACTCCTTTATAAACTAAACTTGTGCGATAGAAGAGTTTTACCGCTGCGCTGCTGCCAGAATTTGGGCCCGTTAACAGCATAATTATTATGGTCGTCGTTGTTGGCATCAACTAAAATCTGAATAATTATTATTAAGCCCATCAAACTTAAAGATTCTTGCTAGATTAGAGGTATGTGATTGGAGTATTTAAGTATGTAATCAATATTTTTGTATTCCCATACGAAGTAACGCTGTTCAAAGGGTTAAGTTAATCACAATAATTGTTTTTATTTTCCTAATAAATACTGTTTACGATAAAAATACCCTATCGAACAGTTTGCTCTGTAACAACTTGCATTTTATCGATATCGCTAATACTCATTACGTTTTCCCCTCCCTACGCCAAGACAGGGGTGTCCCAATGGCGGAATTAATTACTTTTTGACATATTCACTTTTATTACAATTTATACGGATAAAGAGACGTCTGATTGGGGCATTAAGAGGGGGAAATGGGGGGGAAGTCTTAGCTGTTTATATTGCTGAGCGGAGGCGTTGATATAATTATATAAAATACTAGGTTCTGCCCGCGACTTCGTTCGAGCGGTCTATAGAATAGAATCGACCTACGGAAACACACAACTGGGATAAAAACTATCCTAAAGTCAATCCAAGCCTGGAACTACTTGTGTCGTATGTACCAAGTTGCTTAATTCCAAAACCGTTGCCCGTACAATGTGATTAATTAACAATGTACAACAGACGTGACCAACTTCAGAGCGCTTGCGGTACAAAACGATGTATTTTAATCTGTTTTTACTCTTTGCCATACATTCTCGAGTGAAGTTGCCGCTTTTGTTGTCATACTTAGATTAATTGCATTGTCAGTATACCGTACTTTTTAATGCGACAAAACTTAAAACAATATACAAGGTGTTACAAAAGTACCCCTAATGCCGAATATGGTATATAGGGACCATCAAACTGAACAACTTTTACTATGGACCAACTATGAAATCGCGAAAAAAAAATCAGCTGTTTCATACATTTTGATATTTTCGATTTTAATTTTTGTATGAAACAGCTGATTTTTTTTTTCTGATTTTGCATGCTGAGAAAAACATAGAGCGTGCGTGTGGTGTGAAGGCCACTTCGTTAAAACTTAATAAAGGTATACCAATGACTTCAATTACATAGACGAGCTGTTCAAAATTAAAAATTGTGTCACAACCAACCTTCACAGCGCGGCGCATCAACTGTTCCTCTCGGTCGCTCGCAATAGACTAAAGGAGTTGCGGTGCATGCACCGTAACTTAATGAGCAATTTACGGTACTAACGAAGTAGGCATATTTCGAAAAACTGACTTGACAAAAAAATTCTATCGAACCTGCTCACAAAATTTTGCGAAAATCGGTTGAGAAATGCGGCCTGTAGAGGAGAACAGACGGACAGAAAATTGCTTTATTCAAATAAACTTAGTAATGAATCACTTTTGAATCGTCTATATTTTCCTACCACCCGTTCCAGACTTTTTTAACTGACAAGAAGAACAGGCGCAAGAAATTTATCAGCTTTAACAGAAATAAGTAACGAAATTAAGAAACTTAAATATATCGTAAAATGTATATTTGTTATCGTAGCTGAAGCAGAGACGCTTCGCTTTCGCTCCGTCAATAAAATAAAGTTTCGCAGGTTTGATTTCGTCTTCCATGAAGAAAGGACTGCTAATCTTTTGATAAAATATTTGCCAACGCTTAAAAAAAGTTTTTGATTTTTGACATGGGACAACATTTGATACTATTTAATTTAAATTATTGTTTACATACATATGGTTTACAAGTTCCTATTCTATCTGATTTCAATACCACACAGAAAAAAGGGTTGTTAAACAAACAAAACGTAACACAATATTTAAATCATGCCAACCATTTGAATTGAAAAAATAAAACGCTTTGACATTCCACAATGCAAATATGGCGGGCGCTGTCAAAAAGCGCGCCAAAAAAGTTCCGAATTCGGAATGAATGCAAATATTTGAATTTAAATGTAAACAGGGCGCCGTTTGAATATTCATTCGAAATATGAATATTTCAAATTCGGGAGCGTTCGGCGTCCGAATATCTGATTCATTGGTTGCAGATAGAGAGGTGGGTATTGTAATTATGAACTTTAAGCTATATTTATATGTGTTTGTTTTGTTATTTGTTTACACAGACCATTTAACAGAATACTATTTGTTTACAATTCGTATTTATAGGAAACTTTTTATGTTTCTGCTTTCTACTAGTCTAGGCATTACAGATTACAATAATCTAAGGGATAGACCTAAAGCGTAATATTGCCTACCTAATTTTAATGACTACAGCTGATCGAGTTTTGTGTGCTTTTTTTTGTCTTTTTATGAAAGTTGTAGAACAATATAATGTTTTAAATGACGTTATTGACGTTTTTAGAATAAACTATATCGGGATTTACACCATGTTCCTGTTTTCTTTTTCTCTCTCAAAAATAAACATGTAGGTACATGGTGTAAATCCCGATAAAGTTTAGTTGTATAACAAACGTTGTTTATGGTGTTCGTAATCCACTCCTGCGAGGTTATTGTTTTTACAAATAAACCTGTTTTCCTATAAAGTACTACTGTGGTAAGACCGAGTCGGTGTGAAATATTTTTTTTTAATTATTAATGTAACTATTAAAAGTGCCAAACTCTTTTAATAATTGGTAGTCGGAAAAGTTCGCGGCCTTTTTGAAGCATGAATTTTGCGTGTTATATTTCTGGCAATACTTAACTTAGGCGGGAATGTTGTATATTGTTTGACAGCTGACTTTCTGGTTATAGCGGTAAAATTGAAACAAATTGATAATTGTCGTGCTTTTTCATATTTTTAATATTTTTAATTAGATATGTTTTGCATTTTTTCAGCAGCTTCAGGTCTTGTAATATTAAATAAATATAAATAAATAAATATTTGAGAACATCACATACATAGCTCCAATTCCAAAGTAAGTAGCTAAAGCACTTGTGTTATGGAAATCAGAGACAACGGTGGTATCATAAACACCCAGACCTGGGCCAATATAGAAAAGTTCGTCTTCTAAATTGACCCAACCGGGGATCGAACCCGGTACCTCAGAGATGGCGACACCTTGAAAACCGGCAAAGCCACTCGACTACGGAGGTCGTATAAATATTGATGATAAAGTTCCTCGCTGTGGTAAATTTATTATTTTTAGTACAAAAAGGCCGCGATCTTTCCAACTACCTAATACTACTCATCTAAAAGTTAATAAAATAAATAAATTAATTCCATCGCTGAGAAACAAAACTACACGCTTGTACGTACATAAAAAATATACAACTTAGTGACTATTAAGGTATATTCGAAAAACTCTGTCTCTGTCTTTTTCTATATGGGTGAGGAGTAATAAAAATAACCTCACTTTTTCATTTACAATGTTTTTGTTGTTATTTTGAGCATAAAGTCACTTTTTGAAAACGTAACGTTTAAATATTCCTCTATATGTCATTACCTATTTTTCTATATATTATTCGTGAGTTAGAGATGAATAAACTCTAAGTATTATCCAAAAAAAAAAAAATAGTCGAGTGAAGTGTTTTTACCCGTAAAATAATCAAGATAGTTTATGAAACTACAACATATATTTTTATCTGCTCAAAATAAAGAACATTAAAAAAAAAAAAAAAATTCTATACTTTCGAATATACTGGCCTTAAAGGCTACCAACAAAATTAAGATAAGCATACAAAATTGGTCACCCATCTTTAACCTGCCATCGATTTCCACAATCAGCCGTCTCCCACAATTTAATTAAATCACTGATACCCCTCCTCCTTGAAGACAGCCAATGATCTGCAGTTATAATTCTATTATGGACCAATAAGTTAATCCGATGATATCTGCGTCTTCGCACACAGAGAAGAATGGAGTCGTCTTCAATTTTAAATATTTTTTTTTCTTGTTTTTTTATTGTAAAAAGAAAACATATGTTTTTTTTTTACAAGAAAAAAACAATATTCATGTCTAACCTAGTACTCATTTGAGTACCTATATATTTTAGTATATTGTTTTTTCTAGTTAAAAAGCTTCTAAAATAACATTGTAAAATGAAAAAAAAACTAATGTAAAAAGAAAACATTTATTTGAAATTGACAAACATTTCGTTGGAATGAAAGTTTTTAATATAAAAATTTAAATATTGAAGATAAAAAAGTTATGAATTTAATCTTTACAAAAAATTGAGTTTGACGACCTCCGTGGTCGAGTGGCTTTGTACACCGGTTTTGAAGGTGTCGCCATTTCTGAGGTCCCGGGTTCGATCCCCGGTTGGGTCAATTTAGAAAATGAACTTTTCCATATTGGCTCAGGTCTGGGTGTTTGTGATACCACTGTTGTCTCTGATTTCCATAACACAAGTGCTTTAGCTACTTACTTTGGAATCGGAGCAATGTTGTCAAATATTTATTTAATATTATTTAAATAAATAATACGTTCTGAAAAAAATACGCCTAAACACAATAAAAACTTAATTGTAAAGTCGCCACCACAACACTACACTTGGTGGTTAAATTGAAACATTAATCCGCGTTTCGATACTGCTAAATTTAAAAAATAAACAAACATAAAGGCGCCTTCTCACGCGACTCTCAGTCTTGGCGGCTGCATCTGACGTTAAATAATTGTTGGGCGCCGGCCGGAGAAGCTTTTGTACTAAAAACGTATAGAAGTGACGTGTTAAAAAGCTCATTAAAAGAAATACATGAGTTGGGTTTGCAGCTTTAGTGAATCTGAGTGAGAGAGTGTATTAAAATAATACTATTTGTGAATTGGACTTACTTAATGGAAATAATTTATTATTATCAGATCTTTTCATTAGGTAAAATCAATGATAAAAAACCAAAACATACTACAGACGTCAAAAGAACAACTACTTAACGATCTTTTTATCATTCTTTTTATTAAGAATATGGGTTATGGTAACACTTTATATTTGTGTATTTTGGTTTTCGAATACAAATTACCGCATTTATTATTTAATAATGGTAATAATTTTGAAACTCATAAATGTACGTAGCTATTGTTTATATTTATACCATTTCTAAATCATTATTTAAATACTTGGTGTGGTTTTGATTACAAACACAGAATCAAATCAAATAAAGTAGATATTATAAAACCTTCTTTCAAAATGGCGGAAATGTTCGCGGCAACGTTTCTACAATCTTGGCGCGCGCTGTGCTTGACGTTAAATAATTGTAGTGGCGCTGATTTTTGTACGGCGAAGTTGCGGCGTTTCGTTTTTGCTATATCGTTCATTTAATGTGTTGCGTTGAAGTTTGTTTCGAGTTTTTATTCGTTTTATTTAATGTTGGTGGTTATAAATCTTTATAATTATGTTCTACGTTGAAATCATTGCATCACAATGTCAGGGGAGGCGTTGAAATTGGTTTTGGTACAATGCAGCAAGCAAAGTAGCTATTTTGTATTTCTATGTTTAGAAAAGTATTTTCAAAAATATTATTAAACCGTAACACGTCGCCCGCGACTTCGTTCGAGTTGATAGTTATGTTTGTATCAAAATTTAAAATTCAAAATTCAAATCTCATTTATTCAGTCTAGGCAGTTGTGAATGTCAAAGAAGCTATGCCATCGGTTTATCCCCTGGGAACAGTGACCATCAGCCATTTTTAACGTCCCCACTGCTGAGGATGGGCCATGACCCACCACGCGGGCACAATGCGGATTCGAGGGTGCTAACGAGTGCAAATGCAGCCAAGACTAACGGCTTAATGGGCCTTCCGAAGCACGGAGGAGCTCGAGATAATAAATTTTTGGTCACCCATCCCATGACTGACCCCTGCGATAGTTGCTTAACTTCCGCAATCACTGGGCCAGTCGCTATACCACTGCGCCACTGAGCTCCAACTGGGAACAGTACCTACCTTTTTACTGGATGAAAGGTACCCTATGTCCTTTTCTTTGAGTAGGTAGTTAAGGGGCTGACATGAGCCAACTAGCGCCGCTAGTCAATTTTATTTTATTTATTCTAAATAAGCCCAAGATCTTAAAAAAGGAATTATTCAAGGTCTTGTGAATGGCGTCTAAAGTTTATTGAATAACGTTACATTACAAAATACGTGCAATAGTTTAATAACGGGTTTGAACCAACAGTGGCTCATGTCAGCCCCTTAAGATGTGAAAGTGTATCAAACAAACAAACACACTTTCGCATTTATATAAGTTAGGGTTAAGTAGGTAAAAAAACAAAAAAAAGTTTGTTTTTTACCTGACCACGGAATTACCACGGAGAACTTATTTTCACGCGAAAAAGTAATTATTAATTAATTCATTGTCACTTCTATGCGATAATAAGCTCTACTAGCAGGGAACGAATTTATTTAACGACGGGATCGGGAGTTGAGGAACAGATTGTGGGGATACGGGCGAGGGGTAATTGATAAGGGAACGCTTAAAGATAACTTGACAAGGCTTACTTCGATTACTGGGTGGTTTAAAAATATTTAAGTTTTAACTTAGGTCCCAAAGGCCTATACAAAAAAAAAACACGTTAGCCGGACGAGGTTCATTGATCGATTTACTTGATTCTGAACCTTATACTTCACCGGTTTTCAAGGTGTCGCCATCTCTGAGGTCCCGGGTTCGATCCCCGGTTGGGTCAATTTAGAAAACGAACTTTTCTACATTACTCAGGTCTGAGTGTTTGTGATACCACCGTAGTCTCTGATTTCCATAACACAAGTGCTTTAGCTACTTACTTTGGAATCGGAGCAATGTATGTGATGTTGTCAAATATTTATTTATTATACTTGAATTAATAATGTCACGAAGTGGGACATACATCGAAATGTAATAGGCCTTCTGATTCATTAGGCTTTACATAGGGCACAAAAATAATGCCAGTCTGCACTAAACTTAAAAATCGCCCAAGTCTTTTCCTAACTACAACTTGATCAAATTAAAACAGTGTCATTAACTTAGCTGTCATGCAGCTTTAATGCACCTATTTATCTTGGTCGAGTTGTAGGTAGGAAAAGATTTAGGCGATTCTTAAGGGGCTGACATGAGCCAACTAGCGCCGTCAGTCCATTTTTTTTTATTTATTCTAAATAAGCCCAATTTCCTAAAAAAAGAGATCAGTCAAGGTCTTGTGAATGACGTCTAATGTTTATTGAATAACGTTACAACATTACAAAATACGTGCAATAGTTTAAAAACGGGTTTGAACCAACAGTGGCCACTTTTAACAAAATCGCGCTTTAAACTGTTTGAATGCCTTTTCAAACGGTGTAAAGTTATTCAATAAATGTTAGACGTTATTAACAAAACCTTGACTGATTCCTTTTTTAAGAAATAAGGCTTATTTAGAATAAATAAAATAAAATCGACTGGCGGCGCTAGTTGGCTCATGTCAGCCCCTTAAGTTTAGTGCAAACGGGTGAAAGGCATCTTAGCTAAAATCTTTAATTTCTCCTTAAGATTAAGGAAGCTGTCAGTTTCATAGAGTTTAGTCTGTCAAATCTGTCATTTTTTTTTATTTAAGGGGGCCTTAACTTTAAGATTTGTATGAGTATTTGGCCGTTAGAATATTAACAACCTAGAACGATAGTTCCCTACAAAGCGCACCGTCAATAATGAGGCAGATAAAACTGAGTCAAAATGGTTTAGTTTTTAGATTTGTATCCTTCATACGTTACCTAATCGTACCTAAAACAACGAAATAGTATCGATTTCCCTATCTTTAAGGGATTAGTTACTATTTTATTGGTTTTTAGTTACGATTAATAATAAATAATAATAATAATAAATAAATATTTGACAACATCACATACATTGCTCCGATTCAAAAGTAAGTAGCGAAAGCACTTGTGTTATGGAAATCGGAGACAACGGTGGTCACAAACATCCAGACCTGAGCCAATATAGAAAAGTTCGTTTTTCTAAATTGACCCAACCGGGGATCGAACCCGGGACCTCAGAGATGGGGACACCTTGAAAACCGGCGTACAAAGCCACTCGACCACGGAGGTCGTCGATTAGGTAACGTATTTAGGATATGAATCTGAAAACTGAGCCACTTTGGCTCAGTTTTATTTGCCTCACTTTACATACAAGGATTCTGTTTCTAGGCGTTATTATTCTAAGTAAGAAACCTATTTAATAGGCGTTTTGAATGGAGAATTTTGAAGATTACGAAATTCGAAACTAATTTACATTTTCTTAATTTATTTAACAACCTTGAACGCTAATGTTTTAAAACTTTAATGCACTAATGTTTAACACTAAGATAACGTATGCCACTTAGTAAGCGAAGAAAAGTTTTGGCTAAGTTAAAACAAATAAAGTGGTCATTTCTGATAGATAATAAAAAGAGGAGTAATTAAGGTATTTTTTAAATGTTAAGAAAACTATAATAAGGACTATTATAGTTGTCTATGGTGGTCATTATTCGATGTCAATGACGATCAAGCAATTGATGAATATTTTAAATCATAGAGGTGAGGAGGTTCTCTAGTTGTGAGAAAAAAATCGCCAATTTCTTAGATAAAGACTCATTTGTATGTATACAAATGAGTCTAGTTGTTTTCTTTCTCACAACTAGAGAACCTAGAGTATATAGTGTATAATAGACAAGAGAGATCGCTTGCCTTTAAACCCTATCAAATATCTTAAAAAAACAAACCGTGTATCATCACCATAAAGCTAAAATATCGGAAAAGTCAAAACACAATCCCAACCGCCCAACTTCGTAATACCTTCATAAACATTTAATAAAAACCATCGACAGACTTCAAATTCGTCTTATAACTCGAAAACATTCGCAATAAACCGATATCTGCAGTACATTGCTCTATAAAAATAAAAATCTGGGCTCATAAAAAAGAATGCCTTTGCACGAAAAAAAAACTCGACCAATACAGCTGAAGCAACACTTTTATATCGATATAAACTGGCCAATAGACGGAGCTTTTGAGACGCGCCCTACACGTATATCCGTCTCTTTTCACCTCGAAGACAACGCGATTCGGAAATTTCCCGGAAAATTAGACTCTTTGTTTCAAGACTCTATATTAATATTTGTTTTTAACAACATTTAGGCGCTTATATTAAAATTTGTCTATGGCAGGCCATTGAACGATTTTTTTATTATAGGTATCTAAAATCATAATGACATTATTTATTTATATCTTTGATTTAAACGCATTATTTCCAAAACCACATTAAATAAAGCAGACCTTTTCCCATTACCAAACTAATCAAATAAAAATATCAGTTATTCAGTATTTGTCATTAATTCCCAACCATTATATTTTTTAATTGTTCTAATAACATTTTGTCAACGGGACGCCTCCCCCAATTCCTTATTAATAAGCGATCAAAGAAATCAAACAGCAATTTATAATGGCGCCGAAACGGAACGTAACGTCGAGGGTTCGCGCCAAATTCCATCACCAATTACTTAGTCAATTCAAGTACTTTTTAGAGGCCGAGATCAAGGAAGAAACGAATTAGTGAGATGATAATAGAGGTTAAAGTATGAAATTGACGATTTTTTCTCACACACAGAGACTCTCATATCTTTAAAGATGCTTTGGTTTATTTATTAATTTTATTTCGAATTATAATCATGGCCGCCTCTATCTGGGGGCAGATTCTCGTACACTGCGACATATCCCGAATTAGACACTAACTCTAATCACAATCTCTATTAAAATGTTACTAAAATCTCTATTATAGCCAAAAAACTTATTCACAACGATTTTCGACATCACAAGTCGAATGACTTTGCAATCTCTTCGATTTCTAGACTTTTTCGAGATATCTCGAATTTGACACTATGTCACGCGCCCGAGAAATATTTCCGATTTTCTTTCCTTAACTTTAAGTAAGTACCTTATTATTAGTAACTCCTTTTTCAGTTTGCAGAAATGACCTCTTATTTCGTTGTAACTTAGCCGATACTTATTTACCTAAGTGGCATACCTACGTTGTTTTGGTGTTAAATTAGTGCATACAAGTTTTAAAACATAAGCGTATTATAACAAAACTTTAATGTACAAATATTTGAACATTTAGCTAACCTAAGCAACACAACTTAAGCGAAAAAAAAAGTTTCGGCTAAGTTACAACGGATAAAGTGGTCATTTTCGCTTACAAAAAAGGAGTTTCAAGGTATTTTTTAATGCTGAAAATCAAAATAAATGGACTTTAATTATGCTACTAGTTGACGACAATGGTCATAATTTGATGTAATATCCAGCAACTGATAAATATTTTAAATCACTGGAGTTGTGAGGTTTTCTCTGTGTAAGAAAATAACCCAATATTATAAGTACACACGACAGCACCTCAGACTGACAAGATGATGACCTTGAGATCGCCGTTATGTCCTACGTAATAAAAGCCGTTTTCCAGTTTAGCTGTATAACCTGACGTGCCGTCGTGTGTACTTAATAAAAAAAATGTACTAAAGCATTTCTTATCTATAAATCTCTAAAGATCAAAGAATCAAAAGATTTACCCTTTTATACCAGCTACCACAATATCAATTTAAAAACAACAAGGGCCCGCAAAAAAACAGATTACTTCCGCATTGTGCCGGCAACCACCGGAAATTCTCCAGCATCCGGAAATTATTTATGATTTTACCGGAAGCAGCCATGAAGGAAGTTATTTTGAAACAAAATCGTAGTATTTTGTATGAAAATGCTAATTGATATGTATCCTATCTTGTTTTTACATCTATTTCGTATCATTAAGGATTATTAACTTAATTATTTCAATTAAATTGATTTCTTCCTTACAGCTTTTAACAAGAAATAAGTAAAGGCCCATTTATCACCTACCTGTTATTGCGTTTAAAGTTATGTCCTAATGTTACATCAGCAATGGAAATTAATATAAATTTATAAAAATATAAATAAAATATTCTACTTTTCTATAATCCAACAAATTCTCTCACAGCAAAATAACCAAAGCAAGCGTTCCAATCATAACGTAGTGTTGCCAACATTCAAACGCAAACTCCTGCGTAGGGGTGTACCAAGGGTGTTACAAAAAATTGTTACCCCTAAGGGCATAATAGAAGGGAGGGTCTGTCACAAACAGCAGTTAGGGGGGCCACGCCCCAAAAGGAGCTTTAAAACAATTACCGAGCGGTGAATTCGATATTCAAGTTTGAATTGAGAAGGATTATGGTGTACCGCGCCGATGCCTTTTTTAAGCGGGAAAATTGACATTTGAGGTCCGATTGCGACTTTCAATTGTCAAATTAAAAGTGAGTAAACTAACCTTTTTGGTGGACAAAATTAAAAAAGTACTTTACTTAATTTTGTTGTTTCATTAAAAGGCCGTATACGACATGCCGCTCTCTCGACGTTTCAGATATTTGAACTGTCAGAAACGACAACTTTTTGTACTTCAGCAACACGAAACAGAAATTTATGTTAGTATGTCCATAATCTTATATTTCAAAAAGTGGCTGAAATATTTTTTTTATTACGCACTCAGATTGATCAAAAGTCAAGGTGAAATTTAAACATAAAAATATCACAAAAATCATAAATGAAGATTACTCATGTTATAAATAAAACGTTACTTTCATGATAAAGCACCCGTAATCTTTATCCTAAAGTTTTGACTTTAAAAAGTCAAAAGTGATCACTTTGTTTTAATCCATCAACGCCCGAGCGGACGCATGCGGCCGGATAACAATGGAATAACTATTGTGTCTCAATATCCGGGCGTTGAACGGTTAAGAGTCCGGCGAATAGTGAGTTTCCCATACAAACGTAAGACCAAAATGATTTGCAATTTGAGCATAATTAACTCTTGCCCCGCCCCCTTAACTGATCACCAAAAAATTAAAATGTAATAGAACCTACTTGGCTATCCTTTAGACCCAGTTTTTCAGCCAGTTTCTTCCGGTCCGGCTTCGAAATATACTTCTGCACCTGGAACCTTTTCTCCAGCCCTTTCCTCTGCAGGTCTGAGAAGACAGCCCTCCGCATCATACCACGTCGAGGTTTACCTGGCCACCAAAAATTAAAATTATACTGATTGCATGAATTACGACTTGCAATATGAGTTTTTGGCGCCATTTTGTCGAGTTCAGTACCGTGGTTATTTTTATTTTTTGCGAATTGATTCATAGTGGTTATTGTGTCTTAAAATTGGTGTATATTTAACCGACTTCAAAAAAATGAAGAGGTTCGTCTGTTTATTTGTTTTTTTTTGTGTTACAAGTGAACAATATGTATGTATCATTGAAATATGTGCGATCTTTTAATAGTAGTGGTGACTACCGAGTAAACTGACTTGATATACTTGGTGCCAAATGCTCTAAAAAGTATTGCATTCTAATGCAAACCGAAACTCGACGACCTTCGTGGTCGAATAAAGTAAAGTAAAAAATTGCTTTATTCAAATAAACTTAGTAGTTAAGCACTTTTGAATCGTCTATATTTTCCTACCACCCGTTCCAGTGGCCACTTTTAGCACTTTTGCGAACTACTACTACAACGAACAAAATTTTACTGAGGTTATTGTTTGTAAATAAACTATTGAACCTTAGCTTCAATCTGTACATGTGAATTTTCGATACATTATGTACTTAGCGAGCAATAAATTTAATTAAAATGAGGGCGCCACTTGAGGTATGTAGGGGCCTTAAGCGGGCGTGAGGCGTGCACAACGCGTGTCCTATGCGTGACAGGCGCGTGTCATCTGAACACGGTCTAGAATTAAATGTTTAGTAAAATGAAGTGTTTTAAATAAAACTGATTTCACCTTACATGCTGAGGTCATTTTTCAATTTGAAGATTCTGTACTCAAATAAAAAGGATGAAAAAATCAACCCTTGACGAGTTTCTTGCCGGTTCTTCTCCTTACCCTAAGGTTTCCTGCTTAGGGCTTGCGAACCGATAGGACCAACGTACACACGACGGCACCTCAGACTATACATGTTGACTTTGAGACCGTCTTTATGCCCTACGTAATAAAAACTGTTTTCGCAGTTTAACTGTATAACCTGACGTGCTGTCGTATGTACATTTAGGACTAAGTACAGTTAAGACTTCAGACTGACCTCTGGAGCTGTGTGCCCAAGGGAAGCCTCCTGGGAGTGGGAACACTTGTGTGTGCGCCTGCGTCGGTCTGACTGTAACAAAATCACCAAGTTATTTATAAAACAGTATCATTTTTTTTTTATATTTTCAGGCGAGAAGTGGAAGACGACGATACTGGTATTATCTAAATCAGTGATTCGACTAACCTTTTCAATATTGTTAGTATATGACCTATCTTTTACTTTATCTACTACTTAGGGAGGGGCGCGTCTCACCCCAACGCCTGCATACACATCACACATCATCAATATGAATATACACGCAACGCGCTATACCCCCTTCCTAGAATAATACACGGACCTGAAAAAAGACGGACGTAATACCACACTAAAAAGACGGACGTAATACCACACTAAAAAGACGGACGTAATACCACACTAAAGACGGACGTAATACCACACTAAAAAGACGGACGTAATACCACACTAAAAAGACGGACGTAAACCACACTAAAAAGACGGACGTAATACCACACTAAAAAGACGGACGTAATACCACACTAAAAAGAAGTGAAGCATGCAAGGTCCTACAATTTCGTTTGTTGTACATGACCTACACTCACACAAATACAACTGGAAAGAAAATACCGGTGTATTTGTGCGAGTGTAGGTCATTGTGCAACATACGAAATTGTAGGACCTTGCATGCTTCACTTCTTTTCAGTGTGATATTACGTCCGTCTTTTTTTCAGGTCCGTGGAATAATAATAATATTTTTTTTATTCTCTATTCTATTCATTCGTTTCGTACTAAATACCAACTCTGTTACCTCCATAAAATAGCCGTTTTACCCTCGCGGGGGTAATTACCCCCAGGTTCGGAACTAATGATCTAAAATATCTAAATAAAATTTTTTTTAAACAGATCCAGTCAGTATGACATAATTATATGAGTAAAGAGTAAACCAATACACCTTAATGTCCTTACTGGATTTTAAAAACAAAAATAAGAAAACATCTAGAAAAAGATTTAAAAAAAATGGTAACAAAAAGTTTTTTTTATTTACAACGCTATTTTTATACGCTTTGACAATAATAAAAAAACTTGCTTTTGGATTTAAAGCAAAGTCTTGCCATGTTTCTAAACGTAACTTCTATTGCTATTTAGAACTTTAGTTTTATTCAAAGTTGTGGAACGCCCCCATTCTATAATTTATGATTACAACAAAACGTATTGCCAAGCTGTCAAAACAGTTAACAATATTAAAAAGTATTTATCACCCATAAAAAATAATAAAACAGATCCAGCCAGCGTCCGAAAAATAAGGTTTATTACCCTTAATATTTATCTTAGAGATTACTGCAATTGTTATTTTATGGCTAGTCAAATTGGGCGTAGCGTCCCTTTGTTATTATTTGTTATTTATTGTAACAAAAGATTTGCCTTTTTAACATTGCGGTTTGATGGGGGGTCTAAAAGTAACATGCATTAAAAAGGTTGGCTTAAGACTGCGAGCAAAAAGTGACGTGTGTGGTAAGCTTTACTCCATATTAAGGTTTGTTCGAAATTTAAATTCGCTTCGCTACTCGTGGTATGAATGTTGTTCAAATAAAACTTATTTTTTAAATTGGAATTTGGCAAAAGTAACCTCGATTTTTGAGATTGGTGTGGTCTCAGTTAAAAAAATCATTTTTATTCTAACACATTTTAAGCGTTATTTATTAATTATTATAAGCGACTCAAATCACACGACAAAAATAGTAGATTATGTAATAAGGGCTTAAAGTAGTGTATTATGTCCCGGGCGCTATATTGAACCCCGAGTACGAGTGACTCTATGGTTAAGGCTAGAATCCTGAGTACGAGGTGTTCAAGATCGCCCAAGACAAATACATATTTAAGCCCACGATGCATGCTCTACTTTTTATACTTTCTGCGAGGCAATTGAAACCAATTACTGCTATAAAGAAAGTAGTTAAGTATTTATTTAAAATATTTTTGTCGTCTATTCTGTAATGGTCAGTTCGACATTCGAATAAATCGTTCTTGATGCGCGGGTGAAAATGAATTTCGTAAAATGTTTTTCTTTTTTTTTATTTGTACATAACGTAACATGCAACACTCAGAATAAAATCTCATTGCACCTAAACATTTTTGAAAACGACCTCAATCAAACACGACTACATGCGTTGCACTCCAAATTCAAATCACATTATTTCCCATGGGAAAAATGACTTACTTTAGGAAAGGTTTGCATGACACATAATATGCCATTGACGAGCAGGTAGTATAAAAAAACAATAGGGCCCCTGAAGTCTAAAAACTACTTAGTCTTACTGCTAATGCTTCGTTAAAATTGGTGCTATCTCTTTCTTTTCCATAGTGATAGTATAAGACGACACGATACTTAATGAAGTAATAAACTTAATTGACGTCTCTGAGTACGGCAGTTAGTACGTACACACGACGGCACCTCAGACTATACATGTTGACCTTGAGACCACCTTTATGCCCTACGTAATAAAAGCAGTTTTCGCAGTTTAATTGTATAACCTGACGTGCTGTCGTCTGTACATTAACTTTATAATTTGTGCTAAAAACTAACTGAACACAAAAGTACTATGCCACGCCAATTATTGCAATTACACTAGAGTTGGAAATCACTGAATTAATGTTTTAGTTTGTGTGACAAGGTAGAAAATTCTTGGCTACTTTTTGGACAAAATCGAGTTTGTAATGCCAAATGGTGCTAAGTTCCAATAACAAAAGCTAAACCACAGATTATTCGGTAAATCTAAAAAACAGCAATATGGCATTTGTATTGATTGAACCCAGATGTAAAAAACGCTCAATACGACTAGAGCATTATAGATCCAATGAACTAATCCCAAAAATATAAAAACTTATTGAAAGACAGATTTTTTTTGCAACCAAAAGAGCAGTCACAGAATTTTGTGTTTTGGCCTGCGCAAAATGGTTCGTAGTTTTTGAGACAAATGCTCCTGAATTCTTTTATATTTGTTTTAATATTATATATTGTATTGTAATTAAATTTTAAGTAATTTCCTTGCAAAAAAACATAATATACGTAATTACTTAGCTATGAAGTTCATAGCTTCGTAGCATTTTTACAACGACGAGCAAAATAATTAGAAATGAATAAAACGAGAGTTACATATGTTTCTAAAAATACTTCTAGAATAAAAGTTGAAAAAATTATTAAAGATCAATTAAAATAAAAAAATAAAATGATAATAATGAGACCCTTTCTATTGTTTTAAAATCAAGCTACGGTGCTACGACGCTACGAAATCCGTAGTATTAATAAAATGTTACAACATATCAAAATGCGTGCAATAGTTTAAAAACGGGTTTGAACCAACAGTGGCCACTTTTAACAAAATCGCGTTTTAAACTGTTTGAATGCCTTTTCAAACTGTGTAAAGTTATTCAATATATATTAGACGTTATTAACAAAACCTTGACTGATTCCTTTTTTAAGAAATTGGGCTTATTAAATAAAATAAAATCGACTGGCGGCACTAGTTGGCTCATGTCAGCCCCTTAAGTACTAGGCTGTCATGAACTACTAGGAGGGTATCGATCATAATCCTCTTTACGAGATAATGAAAAATGTTCACTAGTCTCAGTATACCAGGCGATCATGAATTTCCAGGAGGTTTAATATCATACCTAGGTATGGGTGGTGACAATGCGCTAACAAGTGTTGTAAGTGCTGATGCTGTACTGGAATGGGCCGGCTCGCAATGGGCTTCGCTATAGGCCACGGCTGGCCCATTATGGGCTGTCTGTATTCTGGAACAAAAAGAAAAAAATGTGTGATTATTGAGTCCGGTGAACAGTGAGCTTCCCATACAAACGTAATACCAAAATGATTTGCAATTTGAGCGTAATTAACTCTTCTTGTGATGTTAATCGAATTAAGACAGTATTTGTCTAGGGTTCTATTAAAAAAAAAATCCAAAAAACTAACCTAATCCACAATAAATGCCAATTTAATTTTTATATGCAAAAATGAAAATCGCATTAATATTTATTTTGTTTGGTTTTTTACTTATTATTTAAAGAACCCTAGACAAATACTATCTTAATCCGAATAATATCACAAGAAGAGTTAATTATGCTCAAATTGCAAATCATTTTGGTATTACGTTTGTATGGGAAGCTCACTGTTCGCCGGACTCTTGAGTAATAAATATGAAACTTTTAAAATTAGTACTTGTTGGTAAAACCACAGATAATATAGATAACTTGTAAGTGTAAAACCAAAAGTGGTCACTTATTGTAACCCCTCCCTCACCCTTCTAGAACTAATAGAAAGAATAAAAAGCATTGAAATAGTTATTCAATAAATATTTCAGAAACATATTAATAAAACACGCTGCAGTAAAACTAGTCTGTTTTAAATTATACAGCCTGAAATTTTAATCATTTGGTTCCCGCAGTGAGGTGGTTCCACTCATAATTACAAGCAACTTTTACTATGGGGCCAACTCTGATACTGCTAAAAAAAATCAGCTGTTCCATACATTAAGGTCGAGTAGGTATAGCGCTTTTGTATGGAACAGCTGATTTTTTGACAAACCAAATGATTAAAATTTATTCAACCGAATAAATTATTGGTATATTTTTTATATTAAGGCTGCGTAGTCTGCACGCTAGCGCCGCCATTGGAAAAAAACATAGTGTTTAGATAAAGACGAAATTACGAATTATCTCTCTGTAGTGCACTCCGAGGAAGCTTTGAGGTACTTTTAATCACTTACACAATATTTTCTAGACTGTCGTGAAAAGTGACCACTTTTTGCAAAAAAACTCCATTAAACTAAACGACAGGCTAGAAAATAGTGTTGAAGCTATAAAAAGTACCAAAAAGCTTCTTCGGAGTGCACTACAGAGAGATAATTCACAATTTCGTCTTTATTTAAGCACTGTGATTTTTTTTTCATTGGTGGCGCTAGTGTGCAGACAACGCCCTCTTAATTACAAAAATCTCTTATCAAAGCCTCGCAATTATTCGTCAATAGCTTAAAATACGCTAACATGGTTGAAGCTAAGCGCGTAAACGAATCACACCATTCTAAATACAATGAGGGAATCCGCGTAACTGAGAACAGCGCAAGGTGTAAGGCGGAAGCGGTTACCGAAACCATGGTGGCACTTTTAGGTTAGTTTTTAGGGTTCTGTACCAAAATGGTAAAAAGGAACCCTTATGGTGCGACTCAGTCTGTCTGTCACAGCTGGATATCTCGAGAACTACTAATGCTATCAACTGGAATAGTTTTAGATGACGTTTGCCATTGCAAATAAGAGAGAAATAAAAATATTTACACTGACTCGGTAGCTCAGCGGTCAGAGCATTGGACCGGATATCCAAAGGTCGCGGGTTCGATTCCTGTCCGAGAACATGATCTGGTGCGAGTCGTATTTTTTCTAGTATATTATTTGGTATTATATAAAAATAGCATTGTGAATCTCAAAATTTATAAAAATATTTATATTTTTTTGCAGCAAGGACTGAAAGGAGGTCTTAAAAATTCGAAATGAGGCTACTAGGGCATATGGGATATCATATGAAAGAGCGCTGCTTGCACATTCTCAAACATTTACTTTTATTTTTTTAGGCTGCATAGTTTTCGACTTTTGATGAACACGAACATGAACCCGAATAAGCGTGTCTTTCCTCCCTCGCCTCCCGTGGCTCAGTGGATAGCACAAACTCTTAAAACAGTGCTAATTATTTCGACATTGTTTACATTTTCAAATTGTCGCATTAGTAGAAATGTACCTTAACACAACCGCTCGCCTCCCATAGCTTAGTAGATAGCAAAAATCTTAAAACAGTGCTAATTATTTTGTCATTGTTGACATTTTCAAATTGTCGCACTAGTGGAAATGTTTCTTAACACAACCACTCGCCTCCCATAGCTTGGTAGATAGCACAAACTCTTAAAACAGTGCTAATTATTTCGACATTGTTTACATTTTCAAATTGTCGCATTAGTGGAAATGTACCTTGACACAACCTCTCGCCACCATAGTTTAGTAGATAGCAAAAATCTTAAAACAGTGCTAATTATTTCGACATTGTTTACATTTTCAAATTGTCGCATTAGTGGAAATGTACCTTAACACAACCGCTCGCCTCCCATAGCTTGGTAATAGTAATAGCAAAAATCTTAAAAGAGTGCTAATTATTTCGACATTGTTTACATTTTCAAATTGTCGCATTAGTGGAAATGTACCTTAACACAACCGCTCGCCACCATAGCTTAGTAGATAGCAAAAATCTTAAAACAGTGCTAATTATTTCGACATTGTTTACATTTTTAAATTGTCGCATTAGTGGAAATGTACCTTAACACAATCGCTCGCTTTCCATAGCTCTGTAGATAGCAAAAATCTTAAAACAGTGCTAATTATTTCGACATTGTTTACATTTTCAAATTGTCGCATTAGTGGAAATGTACCTTAACACAACCGCTCGACTCCCGTGGATTGCACACGACCCCCCGCGTTTTCTTACCACCCTAACCTGTCAAAAGCACGCTTTCCCTAATAAATAGCATCCTTTGTACAACGATTAATCATATCCCTTAGGTCTTTGTTTTTGACTTCAATATTAATTTAAACTACCTATGAGGGTGATATCATTGGGTCGATTTTCATTTTGTATGTTTAAGAGCACATAGACTGTACACTAGCGCCGCCATCGCCACTAGAAAAAAAACATAGTCCACTAGAAAAAAAAAATCAGCTGTTTCATACAAAAATTAAAATCTAAATTATCAAAATTTATGAAACAGCTGATTTTTTTTTCGCGATTTCAGAGTTGGTCCCATAGTAAAAGTTGTACAGTTTGATGGTCCCTATATACCATATTCGGCATTAGGGGTATTATTGTAACACCTTGTATAAAGACGAAATTGTGAATTATCTCTCTGTAGTGCACTCCGAAGAAGCTCTTTGGTACTTTTTATAGCTTAAACAATATTTTCTATTAAATTTAGATTTTTCGCATTCACAATGCTATTTTCATATTAAGATAAATAATATTAGAAAAAATATTAGAAAAAATCGACTCACCCGTAGTCCCGTCTGAGGTGCTACGGGTGAGTCGATTTTTTCTAATATTATTTATCTCAATATTTTCTTGCCTGTTGTTTAGTTTAATGGATTTTTTTTGCGAAAAATGGCTACTTTTTGTAATAAAACTTCATTTAACTAATCTGCAGTCTAGAAAATATTGTGTAACTGATAAAAAGTACCACAAAGCTTCCTCGGAGTGCACTGCAGAGAGATAATTCGCAACTTCGTCTTTATTTAAGCACTATGGTTTTTTTTCCAGAGAGTGCAGTTAGTGTGCAGACTACGTGCTCTTAAATATTGTTTTGTTTATTGTTAAATAGTTACATTAACATAGTACGGGGGTACGAAACTACATTGCTTTTTTATATTGAATACAATTTGAAGCAATGCACCCTAAACCACCTACCTACCTTTTCGTGTTTATTTTTCAGCAAGTACCTTTTAACTTTTAAGGGCCTGTTTCACAATCTAAATGTAAGTTCTAAGTAGCTTACTTGATGGATGATTTGACATATTTTTCGTTTTACAAGTGTCAAATCACCTGTAAAGTAAGCTATTCAGAACTTGCTTTTTGATTTGACACACAGGCTAAATTTACATAATTACTTACATTAATGTTACGAAATGTTACGTTTTGGATAATATTCACGTTAATCGGTAAAACGTGAACATATAATTAATACCATTTGATTATTTGCGTGTCCCTTTTAATAGATTTATTCAAACAAGATAAATATAATCCAATCAAAAACGATCTTAGTGCCAAAATAAATATCTCCCTTCCATTAAATAAAAAAAAACAATTAGGTATGACCGAAATCTTCACCCGCCAAAATCTCCCCCAAAATAAACCTACAAATCCCTTAAGCAATCGGGATAAATTGAGAGTCCTTACGGGAATATTACGGGAAGGGAGGCGTCACAGTGGAACAGTACCTTAACGCGCCTAAATCTTCAAAAGTTTAATCTGTACTCAATCGCGGTGATAATTAAATCCTACCTTTAATATTATTAAATGTAAAATTTATATTTTTAGTAAGTCACGCAAAAAAACCTCCTTCAAAAACCATGAATAAAAACAGATAAAAAAACGAGAAATAATGTTTAAATCCATTAGTTAAATTGTAGTCCCCCTATTTAATTTTTTAAGTTGGTTAAATAAGGCTCAACGGTATTAAATGAAATTCGACATACAGATAGTTTATTAAGTACCTGGTTTAAACATAGAATAAGGAACTTTATTCCGGTCAAAGGTTCCTTAGGGATATATTTCGAATTTCCACGCAAAGTCATCGGCAGCCATTTTTAATGTCACGCAAAATGCGTAAAATAAAAAAAATAAGCAATTTACGGTTTTGTATGAAAAAAAAGTAGTGGCATTTATTTTGAATTGGGTTAGTATTTTGAATTTTTTATTTTTTTTATAGTTTAATTACTTTATAATAAAAAAAAAAAAAAAAAAGAAAGAAAAATCCGAATAAGATCACAAGAAGAGTTAATTATGCTCAAATTGCAAATCATTTTGGTATTACGTTTGTATGGGTAGCTCACTGTTCGCCCGGACTCTTAAGATGATGATATGATGGGATGTTTTGAATATGAAATTTCGGATTTGGATACGGTTACGGATATGAAATAATTTCGGATTATCCGTTGGTTTCGGATAAGTTCGGTTACGAATATTAGATTTTTAAGAAATTGTAAACGCGCGCGGCGAATGTGTCGGCTCAGAAAAACCTTTCATAATGAGTATTTAGTCTGTACCCCTATCCGAAATTATCCGAAACTTTTATAAGAATGAATAGAATGGAAATATCTTTATTGCTTTAAACTGTGTTACAAGATGTATTAGATCAGATTCGGTTGCGGTTATGGATAGATTTTTATTTCGGATACCTATCCGATAGTTTCGGTTACGGTTACTGTATGATTTTTTATTTGACAACATCACATATACAATGCTCCGATTCCAAAGTCCAAAGTAAGTAGCTAAAGCACTTGTGTTATGGAAATCAGAGACAACGGTGGAATCACAAACCCTCAGACCTGAGCCAGTAAAGAAAAGTTCGTTTTCTAAATTGACCCAACCGGGGATCGAACCCGGGACCACAGAGATGGCGACGCCTTGGAAACCGGTGTACAAAGCCACTCGGCCACGGAGGTCGTCGAATATTGATGTGTGAAATTGCAATGCAAAAAAAAATTAAAGCTAATAATATTCTTCAAAACCAATTGAACATCTAAACACGCAATTTTATGCTACAAACACTTGAGAAAACAAAACGCACAAAGGAATCTTCGCGATACTGCCCTCTATTATTTTTAACAATGGCGGCAAAAACGCAATAATACCAACATAACAAAAACCTAATCCAGCCGAAAATAAACAGCATTTATAAAGATAGTTTTTATATCCGATAACAAAGGAGATTTTATAGCGAATTAAATACTCTTTGTACCGTTTAAAAAAATGATTTCTCAAATGCTGGCAAGTTACGGTTCTGCAAAGAGTTTTATTAGATTTCTCACCTTAATTTGAATTGAGGGTGTTTATGGAAGAGCCAGTCATAGAAAATTCTAGTATACTCGGCAATTTTTTTTCAGGCATTTTTACACTGATGTGCCTATACACTGGTGGCCAGATAATTAAGGACACCAGTCGATTTTCATACAAACGAGGTAACTTTGAAGCCTTGTTTCGCTGCTAAGGATTGATCTAGCTGTGATCTGATGATGGCCATACAGGGAGTGAATGGAGGAGGATGTAATCTCATGGGCCGGAATCCCAAGGGTGCGGGTTCGAGTCTCGTCTGAGGTGCTACGGGTGAGTCGATTTTTTCTAATATTATTTATCTTAATGTAATCTCATTTTTAACCGACTTCAAAAAAAAGGAGGAGGTTCTTCGGTTGTTTTTTTTTTATGTGTTTAAGTAAACATTGTAAGTTCTTATGAGAATAAATTATACTTAGCTAAACCTAAATTGACGACTTCAGTGGTCCACGAAGGGTTCCGTACAATTATCCATAACGGAAAAAAAACCATGTCTGTTGAAAGAATGGGAGCCCCCTTAATTTTTTTTTTTTTTTAGTATTTGTAGTTATAGCGGCAACTCAAATACTTCATCTGTGAAAATTTCTACTGTCTAACTATCACGGTTCATGAGATACAGCCTGGTGACAGACGGACGGACGGACGGACAGCGGAGTCTCAGTAATAGGGTCCCGTTTTTACCCTTTGGGTACGGAACCCCAAAAATGAATTTAAGCCAACTATAAAATCGAAATATCTTATACATTCATCATGATTTAAATAACTCACGTAACAAAATATCATTACTGTGATTTAAACATATTCTTCGTTATAAAGCCACAAAAGTAAAAACGACGACCTCCGTGGTCGAGTGGCTTTGTACACCGGTTTTCAAGATGTCGCCATTTCTGAGGTCCCGGGTTCGATCCCCGGTTAGGTCAATTTAGAAAATGAACTTTTCTATATTGGCTCAGGTCTGGGTGTTTGTGATACCACTGTTGTTTCTGATTTCCATAACACAAGTGCTTTAGCTACTTTGGAATCGGAGCAATGTATGTGATGATGTCATATATTTATTTATTTATATTCATATATTATATTGTATTAAAAAAAAACGAAACTCGAAAAAATAATAAGATTTTCCTATAATCGAAAGGGTGTGCTCAATTTTCCGTTGCCGCAAATAACAGTTAACGACCGACGCTGTAACGTTATTTAATTAACTGCTATTGGTGGGACGATCGACTCGTTATTACTGTTGTGACAATACGTTTGTAATTTTCGGGACGTATTTTCGACACGTGGGTTTTGAAAGCATAAAAACAAATCAGCTAGGTATGTTTTTAACTAAAGCAAAAAATGAGAACAATTTTCTTGTACAAAAAAGTGCATTTGGCGATTTAAAAACCGAATGATTAATCCTATAAATCGCACGACAGCGAAAATTTGCATATGTGGCACTGGCTACAGGACCCAAATTCAATTGGCAGAGTTGATACCTAACTTAAAAAATAACGGTTAAGAGCGAGTCGGACTCGCTCACCGAGGGTTCCGTACCATCATTCTGAAAAAGTTTTCTATTTAGAAACATCGTTTTATTTTTTCTGTAATCTTACATAAACTTCTAACTCATAAAATAACTTCTTATTTTTCTCTATGCAAACTTCGGAGATAACAGTATTTTTTTGTTACATTTTTCATCAGAAGTCGAAAACTATGCGGCCTAAACAAAAAAAAAAAATGCTTGAGAATGTTCAAGCAGCGCTCTTTCATATGATTTTCCATATGCCCTAGTAGCCTTACTTCAAATTTTTCAGTCCCTGTTGCAAAAAACATAAATATTTTTATTTCTCTCTTATTTGCAAAATAGTTGGGCAAACGTCATCTAAAACTATTCCAAATGTCAAGTTAATAGCATTTAGTCGTTCTCGAGATATCAAGCTGTGACAGACAGACAGACAAACATACTGAGTCACACCGTAAGGGTTCCTTTTACCATTTTGGTACGGAACCCTAAAAAAGTCAAGTCAAGTCAAAAATATCTTTATTAAAATAAATTTAGTAATTAGCACTTTTGAACCGTCTATATTTTCCTACCACCCGTTCCAGACTTTTTAACTGATAAGAAGAACGGGCGCAAGAAACTTATCAGCTTTAACAGAAATAAGTAACGATATTTACAAACTTAAATATAACCAATACAAACCGCATTGTCGCCCCAAGCCGGTCCCCGCGCGGCGCGCGACGGGCGACACCCGCGGAGGTGTGAAAATAATTGATCCCCACGCCTCTATGCCGACGATTCTTTTTTAATTGTCTCCGTTTCGGAGAATAGCAATTTATGGTCACTACTTTTTTTACACCAAAAAACCGTTTTGTTTTCATTGTTTCTTTTAATAAAACTGAATAAAAAAGGATCAGTTTTAAAAATGCTTATAGTCATGTGTTTAAAATTATATTTTACTTTGGTATTTAAAAATATAAACACATCGTTAAAAAACTTCATAAAAATAATTTCGTGACGAAATACGAAAATTTTCGTAGGCATATTAAACAATACAAGCTTTGATTGTGAAAAATATAACATTCATTTATTTATCGTCAAACTAACACATCGGTACTTGTGGTACTTTTTATAGCTTAAACAATAATGAAGTTCTTTTGATAAAAGTGGCCACTTTTCGCAAAAAACCTCCTTTAAACTAAACGACAGGTTAGAAAATATTGTGTAAGCTATAAAAAGTACCACAAAGCTTCTTCGGAGTGCACTACAGAGAGATAATTTACAAACTCCGTGGTCGAGTGGCTTTGTACACCGGTTTTCAAGGTGTCGCCATCTCTGAGATCCCGGGTTCGATCCCCGGTTGGGTCAATTTAGAAAAACGAACTTTTCTATATTGGCTCAGGTCTGGGTGTTTGTGATACCACCGTTGTCTCTGATTTCCATAACACAAGTGCTTTAGCTACTTACTTTGGAATCGGAGCAATGTCTGTGATGTTGTCAAATATTTATTTATTTATTATTATTTAATTTCGTTTTGTACCTAATCATCAGCATAAACAGACGGATAGTTTTCCGACAATTAATATGCTTGTTACACAGTGGAACACGAGTAAATCACGCCATAAAATCAAGCTTAATAACTTTGCATAAATGTCATTGTCATGCGCCACCTCACCGCAACGCGTTATTGTGTGTGCGAATAATCGTTGTTTCAACGTGTTTTTATACATATTTACAGCTCGACCATAAAGAGTTGACAAAAAATGAGGGCGCCACTTTCTATGCAAACACGTCAAAAAATAACTTGGCAACACTGACTATATTTTGTACTGACAAATTTTAGTTCCATTTTATTTTATTTCTACTCTTTCTGAAGCTTCTGTATCTGTACTCTCAAGCTGTATCTGTGATTTCAGTACCCTTAGCACGAACAGCTATCGAAAAAAATAACGCGCGTAAAAACATTCGATAGAGTAATTTTGTATGGGAAAGTATAGCGCCATCTACCGCCGCAAAGCGAAATGACATTTTCCATAGATAATTACTTTTTTTCTCGATAGATGTTCGTGCTAAGGGAACAGATTATTTGCCGACTTAATATAGAAGTCAAGACAACAATGTAAAATGGTAAGCGCGCGTGTCTAAGTTTAAACGAAGGAGGTATCTTTGAAACAATTCAATAGATTTCAAAAATTCAAACTAACTTGACTTACGCTTAATTCCCAAGGCGTTTAAGTCTATTATTGATATTGTAATTACCTACTTGAAACTTTCTATGCAAAATGGAAAACAGAAAATGTTACAAATCAATTTATTAAAAACAATCACTTCAATTACATAGACGAGCTGTTCAAAACTAAAATTGTGTCACAACCAACCTTCGCGGCGCATCAACTGTTTTTCGCTCGCAATAGACTAAAGGAGTTGCGGTGCATGCACCGTAACTTGATAAGCAATTTTTCGGTACTGTACAGCCTGTCTAGTGTAGTTTATACATAGATGTCTTTGATTAAAAATAAAGAACCGAAAATGGAGGTAAAATCTAAACGCGCTATTATCCATAAATATAGTTTGTTAACACAACGGCAAACGTTAATCGTTAAACAACAGCCATATGTGTGAGGCGACAAAGACCATAGAGGCGAAGGGGCGCAACCCGAAAATTCGCGCGCAAGCTATTTGAATTTGGAACACGTCTGCGGTCGCGTTCCGCAGCCGCCGAGTGAACTGTTTTGAAATTAGAACGCTTTAGTTTAACAGGTGTATTTTGTTAGTGGATTAGTGTCGTTTTGTTGTACGGCTGGTTTATCACGATCGTGCCACAGATAATTAAATCTATTATAATACATAATATACATAATTTATTAAGGAAATTATAGTGTCTTATACAAAGTGTTATAAAAAAACCCTAAAGCCGTATATGGTAGGTAAGGATCCCCAAACTGAGCAACTTTCTCTGTGGGACCAACTCTGAAATCGCGAAAAAAATCAGGTGTCTCATACATTTTCATATTTTTGATATTTTCGTTTTTTTTGGTTTGCTGTTTTATGGTTCCTATATACCATATTCGGCTTTAAGGGTTTTTTCAATTACTTACAGAATTTTAATAAATAGACATATACCTACGAGTATGTCTAAATTATATAATTTTGATGACAAAAATCAGTCAAAAGATACATTACACTTAGAATAAAAAAGAAATAAAAAAACGTATGATACGCTAAGCTAACATCTCTTAGTTTGGCTGGAAGATACCTTTTTAGAGATAAGTGCACCTTTTCTCACTATTTTTATAATGTTACGGCTATATCCAAAAAATAGGATATCTTTTTGGCTTTATTACATACCAAAAATAACAAGTATCTGAAACGGGCCTAAAAGATCCACCACCAGAAAATCACAACAACTTCTCTGAAAACATCGTCCCCATAAAACCCTCAACAAACTATGAAACGGCGAAACAAGTGAAACATCACGACCTCCTCAGAACAACAGTAAAACGCACCTGCACTCGCAATCACCTCGCCCGACTCCATAACGCAACAATAATTCGATTTTATACCTTCCATTCGATAATCGAATCGAATCCAAAACGATTTATCGTCGCTTACATCCGCATGGACTTTATAGCTTTCGCGTAAAAAAGTTCCCGCCAAATTCGAGTAATATAAACTTTAGTGCTTTTCTCTTGGTTAAATAACACCGCATACTTTAGTGAGCCAGCAATAAGGTCGAGATTCCAATGTAAGATGGTGTTGGTAACTGCAAAGTTAAGTGTTGTTCGCGAATCGTATTCGAGCGGGAATGCCGTTCGGAATTCAAATATCATTGCAATATGGCGCCGATGACATGTTAATACGGCCCCTGGTACCAATATGCATAATTTTATAACGCTCGATGTCGGTTTTTGGAGTTCCAGTTGAGATTTCGGGTGTATGTTCTTGATATTAGAAATTTTCTTCGGCTGCGTACAAATCGGCGTAATAATCTTTTAAATTGTTTGAACAATATTTGATGCTTGGTATTTTTGGGCGATGTTTGTGTTTTTGTTCTAATAGAATCCAACAGCGTAAATCAAGATGTCCAGTTGCTATCAATGACTTCAATTACATAGACGAGCTGTTCAAAATTAAAATTGTGTAAAAATTAATTAAAAGCTGATCGACTTAATATGGAAAGGCGGAAAAAAAAATCGTTTTTCGACCTATGTTCCTTGGAGAAAGTTGTTCAGTTTAAGCAACACTATCACCTATTTCAATATTGTTACTTAATTTGGTTCCACCTTATATAGTTGTACATTTTTGTAACAAATACTTCATTGTAATGACAGTGACAGCCTTAAACTCGTTTAGTGACAAAGGCGCATTTAAAACCAACGGTGAAATTGGCTCAGTCGTGTACTTGGGTCAGTCAATTAATAAAGCTCTGGATTATCATTGTTCATCTATGTTCGAAGAAGAAGCTTGGAATTTGTTACCCAAAGTAGGTACATGAACCCTGAACACAATACACTCTTGTTTTGGGCAGTCGTGTAAAAAAAGAGTTTTGGGATTGTGAAGTAAGGTCGCTAATATTGGCTCTAGATTGTTTATAGCAACCAAAGACTTCTATGTGTATACTACACTAGACAGGCTGTACAGTACCGAAAAATTGCTCATTAAGTTACGGTGCATGCGCCGCAACTCGTTTAGTCTATTGCAAGCGACCGAGAGGAACAGTTGATGCGCCGCGAAGGTTGGTTGTGACACAATGTTAGTTTTGAACAGCTCGTCTATGTGATTGAAGTCATTGCCTTCAAAAAATAGTTAATTTTCAGATAGCAACAGCTTTACTGTAAGTAACATTTTTAATAGCAACCACATAGCTAGTGCTGCCAATAAAGAAAATTGCTAGCCTTAACGCGCTATTAATAACGTTATCGGTTATATACAACTCATAACGTTCTATCCAACGCTACATCTTAATTCACTAACAGAAAGTCACAATATGGCCGACGGAGTTTTTCAATAAAACTGGTAACATCTGGCGAGACACTTAAGCGCGGGGGCGCGAAAGAGATGGCGCTCCACGACATATAATGAGTGGGAGCGAGACAGCTTTACTGGGGTTGGACAGCGAAATTAATATGTCCTTTTTCTTAGCATTTTCGTCAGAACTCTCTTTATTGATGTTGCTGTTTCTCCATTAGTATATTTTTTTGTTGTCTGCCTATTAGAAGCTCTTAGTGAGCAATTAAGGGCGCCGAAATAAATAATACAGATAGTATTTGTTTCATTATTGTTCCTGTAACAGTTCGGTTTTTGCTCAAGATATTGCAATAAATTAGAGATGGTCTTCGTGTATTTGGGAAAAAAATATGGTGCAATTACTGTCTTATACGTGGGCTGTTCCAAAAGTAATTAGTGAATCGAAAAATAATAAGAATATATAAAGCATTATTTACAACTTTTTAGAGCATTATCCTCTTAACTCATGGAGTATATTATTATGCACTCGGGTTAACCAGCTTTCAGAATAAAAAAACGCATCTTACGGAAGGTTGAAAAATTGCCGTCTAAATTTTTCAATGGCCTCGTTGCGGTGTTTGGACATGGACCATTTTTCTATTTTTTTTTCCGCACGGAGCTAAACCGAGACTGTAGGCAGTACGGAACAGTAATTATACCCCCGAAGTGGTCAAAAAGTTGATATTTCAATCAGCTGTTATCCTGATGAAAAAGAATACCACGACCGCCAGTACTTGGGCGCTCCTTACGAGACCCTTCGAAAGCCTAAGTTAGAGAAAACTTCGCAATACACTAGTAACTATCTTTCGATCTTCCAGGAGTTTTTTTTTTTTATTTATTATTATTATCGTATGAGGATTAGTGGCTACCTCTGGTGTTAGAGTTTATCAAGCCGCCTGTAAGGGCTCCGACTTGGCTTAACGATTGTCATCAGATGACAACAGCCGGGACCGACGGTTTAACGTGCCCTCCGAAGTACGGCAGCGTTACATTAAAATTTAACTTTTTATATTTGAAAAATCAACTTACTTATTAACAAATTGTTGAACACTAATTGTTAGTCTTTATTAGTTAGTTCCTTAATATTTAGGAAATATAAGTTTATATGACAATTTTTCTTCTAAATTTTGAACAAAAAGTTTGTTTTTAAATTTGAGATTTTACCTCTCACAATGCTATTTTTATATACAATACTAAATAATATACTAGAAATTCGACTCGCACCAGATCATATTCTCGGACGGGAATCAAACCCGCGACAACAAAGTCTGTTGTGTTATGGTTGCACCCATTGTTGCACCAACTAGTGCTCTAGAACGCGTCATGACTGTTTTTCATTGCCATAACGCTTTAGGGTCGTTTGGTATGACAACCACGACGAGAATGTCGCTTTGTCGTCTTTCTAAATTACCACAACGCATCATGGACGTTTTTAAAAGAGCCGCAAAACGAACTTCGCGTTATGGATGTGGATTTATGGCAGTGACCACAACTCATTGTAAACGGTTTTTTCGCTCAATGAGCGATTTCGGTCTTTGAGCCTAACACACACAATAAATCTTAAAACCTTTGCCGACCTCAAAAATTAGGGGTATTATATCGGTCGGGTCGATTAGCAAGCGTGAACGAAAATATATCATACTAAATAGTTTATTAGAAAAATTCGAATTGCACCAGATCATTTCTCGGACGGGAATCCAACCCGCGACCTTTGAAAGTCGGGTCCAATCCGGTCCGCTCTTACCGTTGAGCTACCAAGTCAAAAAAACTCATTGTATTTCAGCTTCTTATAGAACTACATAAATTTAAAATAGTGCCTTTTAGTGACTAAGCAACGTTACATAGCGCTAAACGCAAAATTTGCCGGATGCAATAATAAAATAATTGAATCAACATCAGCTATTTTTAATATCCCCACTGCTGGGGCACAGGGCATCCTTATGGGTGGATAAGGACGATGGGTCATAACCCTCTACGCAGGCCCAATGCGGATTAGTACCTACTAATTCGCAATAACATCTGTTAAAGACTGCAAATCTAGGGACCAACATCTTAACGTGCCTTCCGAAGCAAAAGGAACTCGAGATAATACATTTTTGTCATCCATCCCATGACCGACCCTTGTGAAAGTTGGTTAACTTCCGCAATCGTAGGGCCAGGCACTAAACTACTGCGCCACCACCGAGCTGCTCAAATCATTGAATACTTTTGCTAAAATGCAATGATAAACTCTACATCAAGGCTGGCCGACCCGCGGCCCGCCGACTGTCAACTTGTAGCCCGCTTAACTGAGCCAATTTTTTTAAAGTTAAAAAATTTATCACTGTACCAAAATACATTATACTTTTCAAAAAAATGTTTGTCGAAAAAATACTAATTTCTTCTCTTTAACGTTCAAAATTTCTAGAAAACAAATTTTTTTTTGGGTTAGTTACATAAAATTTGGTAGTGTGGTGGCCCGGTGCGAAATACTGTTTCCGAATTTTGGCCCAGCTGCCGAAAAGGTTTGCCAGTTTGCCACCCCTGCTCTACATGGTTGTCAAGTTTTGCTTTATTCGTTTAACAATTTATACAAAGACTAACTTACCGTTTACATTACTAGTCTTCACCGTATCCTCTCGATCGCCCAAAATCGCACTGACACTGAATTTCAGAGTCGGCTTCTTAGGCTCACTGCTGAACTCTTCACAACTCCTCACCAGCTCATCTGTGTTATACCTCTCTCTTTCCCCCTCATCGCCCGAATTCTCCTGGTAATTTAAATTAAACCTCTTTTCTAACTCCTCCAGTCTTCTTATACCAGATTTTTTACAAGCAAATGGCGGACAGTCACCAGAACCGCAACTTTGACACCGACGACTCAAATTGGGAATGTTCAAAACCTCCTTGTCATTTCTTTCCTCATTTCTTTGATAAAAATCGTTGTAATAAGCCTGTTCGCTTTTAACGTTAAAATTCTCTTCCTCATCCCTACTTTTCGAATCTTCGTCTTCTATTTTTGAATCTTCGATCGATTCGTCGTTACGGATCTCGTCTTCCGCCTCCGCCATTTTATGATCGTCAACTTCCGGCGTGTTTTCTCTAGAACGCTCGTAATGCTGCCTTTGCAACATATAATTCTCAATCTGCTGATTCAAATACTGGTTGTGGAAATTCACGGTTTTCTGCTGATGCAGAATGTTATCGACTAAAAACGGTGACGTCATATTGAAAGGATTCGCGTTAGTCTTATTGTAACATAAGTTTTGTATCGTTTTCAACATAATGTTGTGGTCCAAAGTCTTTTGCGCAACGAAAGGATTCAATTTCAACGGCCCATGTTTATTATCCGTTGGGTACATCGTACGTTCATAATCATCTAAAAAAACGTTAACACAAAAAATAGCGTTTAAAAAAGTTTCACTTTTATTTGCACATCACTAAAAAAAGGTAAACACAATAGTCAAAAACATCTAAAGTTCCAAATTCAAACGTTTGAAATTCGGAAATCGGTGCAGTCCGAATTGCGCATGTTCAGCCGTTTAGCACATGTTTGCCGCGTTGTGGTGGAGTCGCGACTGAGTTAAAGGGAGTGGTTCTTTGCTAAGGGGCGGGTACTAGGGGAGGCTTTTTAGTTGAGCTTTTGTGTGGGCACGGCTTTAATACTGAGCCCTTCCATTCCTGTACAGATCACTCTTATTGATAAGAAAATAAAGCTCACATTCGCTACTGAGGGGGATCAATATCAATTTGACATTTCATTCACTTACAAACTTATTTTTGCAGTTGTTTTTTCTCATTTTGGCTGTAAAACGGAAGAAATAAGGTTGTTTATCACCTTTTTTGATTGTTAAAATGCTTCTAAATCGTTCATCGAGATAACAGGCCATCTATGTGTGTTATATTCAAAGGCACGGAGGAGTAAGGATGTATGTTTTATTTTTTCTTGTTTGTGAAAGATTTTCTTTTATTTATTGATTTTTAATATTTGCGGTTCATTTGGTCGCGGCCTTGTTTTTCTGAACTTGATTTCAATGACAATCTGACGAAACTTAGTGACGCTAATAAGGCTAGTGGACATGGTTGGTCATTTTCATACTTTTGCTCGTTTGGTTATTAAAATTAAACTGTTTCTCATACCCAAAAACAGACGAACACAGAACCTCCTCCGTTTTTGAAGTCGGTTAAAAAGCAATAAACACCCGCGTATTGTGTGGAATTAAGATTAAAAACAACTAACTTGATAGTGATTTGATACTTACTTATACCTTTATTTTAAGGTTTACTTTTATATAAATGTGATTACTTTGTGTAATGTAATAACTTGTAATTAAAGTACTTAAAAGTTTGCATGAAAAAATTTACAAATTTTTTTTAAGAAAAATGTTTTTTGTTGTATTGTATGGGTTCTTGTATGTTTGAAAAGAAGGTTTTCCTTATTTTTTGTCATTTACATACATTCTTTGAATAATCAAAGCATACATAGTAATATCGTCTATATTATTGGATGGAAATATTTTAAACAAAAAAGTAATACAACAAAAAAAAACAATAAATAAAATACACATTTCTGTGTACTGTGTATTTTATTAAACATAATTTCCTCCAAATTATTCTAACTTCAAACCGCTACACAGACAAACCGCAATCATTCGTACCAACTTTATTTATGTGTTACGGCAAGTTTTTGACATTCCAATCATTACGCGCCAAAAGTGAGCGACGATTCGGAACTCAGTTTGACAGCTCACTCTACACTCTATGGATTATTCAAAATGGGTGAACAAAAGAAAAGCAACGCGATGCGAAGAAAAAGGATTCCAATTTTGAAATTAGCCACACCCCCTTTTATGTTATTGGCTGTTGTGTCCAATACCGAAAGGCGTATGTGCCTCGATTCTATACACTACAATTTGTTTCTTAATACTTTACAAATAAAGTATAATTTACTTAGTTCTTTAGTAAGTTATGTTCATGTTTTAGAATGTAGTAAGTGTGAGTGCGCAATGAATACTGTTTTCAATATTTTGTTTATTAGGTCATGAAAGAAAAGAAAAGATTGACACTGGGGTCATGTTTTTTTATTTTATTCTAGGATCATAAATAAAAATAAGGTTATTTGATAAGAGTGTTCTAATAAAACGTGTCAACTATTAAAAAAATACTTCAAAAATATTCTTGAGATATATTATAATGAAAATTACAACATACATACAAAAAATATCTAATATAATTTGTTTTTATACGATTATTTATTAAAAATAAAAGAATAGCTCATGCTTTTACGACATTCTATTATTTATATAAGGTAAACTACTATCTCCAAGGAACATTGGTTGAAAAACATTTTTTTTAAGTCGATCAGCTGACCATACGTTTTGTATGGGAGGATGATTTTTTTTTTCGTATTTCGACCCATGTTCCTTGGAGAAAGTTGTTCAGTTTAAACAACAGTATCACCACCAATTATTGTTACACAATTTGGTACCACTAAATATACCTCGTTCACCTAATGAGCCGTAGCAATGGCGTAGCACTTCGTAGCGTAGCTGTGTAGCATTCGTAGCGTAGCTGTAGTCGTCGTAGACGTATGTTTGTTTCATTTTGGAAAGATTATTATTTTAAAAGTATTTTATAACTAAAGGTTGCATGGAAGAGATTGCTACTTAGCAATAAAGCCGCCTTTTGTGTGCTTCCTCTGTTTGTTGGTTTTTCTTTGTAATGTGTGCAGTCTTAAGTGTGCAATAAAGTGTTTTATTATTGTTATCATAATCATATTATGTGCTTAATGATTACACGCAAATTTTATTAATGCAGTAGTTTAACCACACAATTGTGTTAAAACACCTTAGTCAGGACTCTTATTTATTACTTATTACTACCAGGACTCTTATTGTCTCACGTCTCTTACGACACGTCTCTCACGACACGTCTCTTACGACACGTCTCTCACGACACGTCTCTCACGACACGTCTCTTACGACACGTCTCTCACGACACGTCTCTTACGACACGTCTCTCACGACACGTCTCTCACGACACGTCTCTTACGACACGTCTCTTACGACACGTCTCTCACGACACGTCTCTTACGACACGTCTCTCACGACACGTCTCTTACGACACGTCTCTCACGACACGTCTCTTACGCGTTTTAAATCGATAGGTATAAATATTTATTATTAGTTTTTTTACACTTATTTTTAATTCAAAAAATCAAAATCTTTTCAAAACGAATCTTTCTTAATTTTTTGAGATTTTAACATTTACAATGCTACTTCTATATGTACCAAGTAATATTCTAGAAAAATACGACTCGCACCAGATCATGTTCTCGGACGGGAATCGAACCCACGGTTTGGATATCAGCCCCCTGATTATGTAACTTTGTTGCAATCAACTCTGTCAGAAATCGCAGTTACATTGCTGCTTTAGTAAGAACCAATGTGACAACTATCTTACTTAAAGCAGCATTGTAACTGCATTTCAATCAGTTTCAATCGAGAATTGTTAGCAAGAGAGTTACGTAATCAGTCCCCGGTCCAATGCTCTGACCGCTGAGCTACCGAGTCACCAATCTTTTTTTATAACTGTTACCGACCAGCAACGACAGTCTTTTTAAGTTTCTCTCTGGTCTACCTTCCAAATTCAAAATTTCAGTGACATCTTTTTATAAACAATTGTAAATAGGCTAGTTAAATTTAAATAATATCTACCACTGAACTATTTAACACTTGACACTGGCAAAAATTGCTTCCAAGAGGAAAGCAGATTGCCATAACAAAAATAGAAGAAGAAGAAATATAAATAAATATAAATATTTGACAACATCACATACATTGCTCCGATTCCAAAGTAAGTAGCTAAAGCGCTTGTGTTATGGAAATCGGAGACAACGGTGGTATCACAAACACCCAGACCTGAGCCAATATAGAAAAGTTCGTTTTCTAAATTGACCCAACCGGGGATCGAACCCGGGATCTCAGAGGTGGCGACACGTTGGAAACCGGTGTACAAAGCCACTCGACCACGGAGTTAGTTGTCAATAAACTCCTAAACGGGAAAAACGTAGTTTAAGTGGTTCGTGCCCTATCCTCAACAATAAGTAATTAATTCAAATTAACTTTAGCCGGCAACGGCGGTGATGGCCAGCTTGCAATGTAGAAACATAGACGAACTCAATAGTAGCTAGTAGTTCAAAATTATTCACATTTATAAAAATATTTCAGCTAAGCTAAGTAAAGTAAAAAATTGCTTTATTCAAATAAACTTAGTAATTAAGCGCTTTTGAATCGTCCATATTTTCCTACCACCCGTTCCAAACTTTTTTATGACCAATCGTTTTCGAGAAAGATGATAACAGACAAACATACAAACAAACGCGAACCCCAAACGCATATACCACCTCCGTTCCGTTCGTTTCGTAAGTAAAAAATACAACTACCGAATTCCCTGATAATTTTATGCAAAAAGTCAAATTAAAGAACATAAATTGCCAAAATTACCCCAGCTTTTCCATAAGTTCGCTTTTAACCCTATTTAGAATCAAATTAGTGCGATCTCTATCAACAATAGCTGATTTGTCACACACAGTTTAAAAAGAAGGGGATGCACATCCCCACTAAAATATGCATACAATGAGAGTTCCATTAATAGCTGTTGTCATAACACAGTTTTTAGAGCGCAAGAAAGAAAATCACTTCTATATTAATTAATTATTTATTAACTATACAACATGTTACAAAAATACCCCTAATGCCGAATATGGTATATAGGGACCATTAGGGGCATTAGGGGTATTTTTGTAACATATTGTATACAACAGAAGCTTGCAGTACCAAACGATGTTTTTAACAAAATAACGCGCGTAAAACAATAGAGTAACTTGTACAGCGCCATCTACCGCTGAAAAGCAAAATTATTTTTTTTATAATAATTACCTCTATCGAGTACTTTTACGCGCGTTTTTTTCTCGATAGATGTTCGTGCTAGTAGGGTTACAGTACCCTTACCTTTTATACCTTATCCTTTATCGGCCTTACCACAAACGATTTTAAAACACTGTTCAACAAGTGTTTAACTTAGACACGTATTACGAGAGCGTGCAGACGCACACTACAACAATGTGCATGTGCACGCCGCCACACATTCATAGCAAAACGATCTTCGTGAGATAGAACAACTATATCAATAATTTATTAAAATGCTTAATTTTAATAAATCATTAGTATAGTTGTTCATTAAGGGGGCGTCCTAAGCTAAAAGAAATTTTTACAGTAAAAAATTATGGAAATTACTGAACTAATAAACTACTTATTTGGCTAACTGACAATCACAAAACTAAATAGCTAGCTAAGGTTTTCAAAGTGAAATAACGAAGGGAAATCACACAAATATTAGCTTTAACATCAGCCCGACATGGACGAAGAGGGCTCCAGTTTATTTGATTTAACAAGAAGGGCTATTATAAAAAATGTTGCAAAAAAAAGTAAAACATACTTGGCCTTATTGCTAACTAGCAATTTTTGTTAGGCTACCTTGAATGAGAGAAAACGAATGTATAGATATAGTCTAATTCCTATTGGATGGTTCTCCTCATTTATTGTAAATGATTTAAATACAAAATGCGTTTGACACAAATTACCAACCAAAAGACGCACGTGGCGCCATCTTTTGTTCAATTAGTAACGCTGACGATTCACAAATTAGTCACACAGATTTTGTTTTGTCATAATTATATTTATAGTTTTATTTATGACCGAATCTAACATTCGTAATGTGGCTGTTTCACGCTTCGGTTTAATTTTATTCAAATGTGTCACACACTGTAACCATTTGAAATGTTTTTAAAACCGGTTTTTACTTTTAAATGGTACTAAATTGGATTATCGAAATTTGTGGCATAAAAATGGCTTTCATTTTGTTATGAGATATTTAATTCTTGACAAACAATAAATTAGATTAAAAAAAGCACATTTTTTTATTAATTTTCGTGGGTGCGGTATTTTTACGGCATCTAGTGTCCATTAGCAAAAAAAGAAAAAGAAATTTAACGCCATCTATTGTAGAGTAGTCGAAATGAAATACCAGCTCAACGTGTCTTGTTATAGCTCTTCAAGAGATGGCGCTATATGCACATTTATTTCCAACTTGAAATGATCGCACACAATGAGAACGGCGATAATGAGCTAAGCAGATTATTTTGGGTTGATTAACAAAAAAACCATTTCGTTCCTGTGTATATTAAAATTACTTTACGATTAAGTATCACCATCGATTTATTTCGGGATGAAGTCGGTAATTCGTCAGTCGCCAAGTAACAGAATTTGTCGGACACTTGCGATTAGAGATACCTTACTAATATTATAAATGCGAAAGAAAGTTTGTTTGTTAGTTATGAAATTTTGCATACACGTTGTCAGGGGTAAAGAGAGATTACTGTTCACACAAGTTCACTTCAGACGGGGCGGTCACTAGTTTTATATAAAAGGTAAATAACAAAGGAGCAAATAAAATATTTCAATTAATCGAAACAAGCATTTATTTAATACAATATTCATTATAATAGCAAATATACAAACATCTTTTACACATCTAATTCAACCCGACTTTGGTCCAAGAAGACAGCCACGCGCCCCGTGACAAAACAAAACATGTCCATGTTAATAACACAATGTCATAACATTTATCACATGGCAGTGTTGTCGAAGGGTTAAGCTTTTGAATCAACTCATTTTAACATAGCTCCATCTCTTTTCCTCACACAGAAACATCGTCCGTTAGAGCGAGAATAACAACTAAGGGTTGTCCCATTTTTTCATGCTCTACCCTTTTCTGATACATGAACGTCATTTGCTAGAGCGAGAGAGACAGCGGGGGTACTATTGCAGTAGCATCAACGAAGCTATCTTTCTCTCTCTAGCAAATGAAGTTCTTGAGCGACAGAAAAGGAAAGACACTTATACAAGGTGTTACAAAAATACCCCTAATGCTGAATATGATAGATAGGGACCATCAAACTGAACAACTTTTACTATGGGACCAACTCTAAAATCGCAAAAAAAAACTCAGCTGTTTCATACAAAAAATAATTACGAAAATATCAAAATGTATGAAACAGCTGATTTTTTTTTCGCGATTTCAGAGTTGGTCCCATAGTAAAAGTTGTTCAGTTTGATGGTCCCTATATACCATATTCGGCATTAGGGGTATTTTTGAAACACCTTGTATACATCGATATCTAATAATTATAAAATGTACTATGGAAAGTAATAACGTTATTTGATCTTTAATTATGGCTCTATCTGTCTCTTTCTATATGGAATTTACTATAGAGCGTGTATGGTACTAATGTATTGTGACGTCACGCACGATACAGTGTTTCTCGCTCTAATTAATGATGTTCATGTGTGATGAAAAGATATTGACGACCTCCGTGGTCGAGTGGCTTTGTACACCGGTTTTCAAGGTGTCGCCATCTTTGAGGTCCCGGGTTCGATTCCCGGTTGGGTCAATTTAGAAAACGAACTTTTCTATACTGGCTCAGGTCTGGGTGTTTGTGATATCACCGTTGTCTCTGATTTCCATAACACAAGTGCTTTAGCTACTTACTTTGGAATCGGAGCAATGTATGTGATGTTGTCGAATATTTATTTATTTAGTAGAGCTATATACTAAAGCTTAACCCAATAACATGTACATGTTACCCACACGGTTCCAACGCTTCTTTTTAAACAAATCTATTTAATATTAGTGAATAAAATATAAAAAAAGTACTATGAGATCCGTAAACATATTTGAAAGGAAATACCTCCCGCTTTGTGGGAAGGCCGTTTTTTCATTTATTATTATAAATTAATAAAAACTATTTCCAAGTTATCGCTTATTACAATGTTTTTTTATTAACAAATCAATTATTTATAAAAAAAAACTGACTTATCAGTTTTTTTTATTTATAAACATCACATATTCGAACCTTCTAATGGTTCGAGTCTGCGACTGTAGTTATTAAGCCATAAAGGAATAACTGTTGATTAATTTATTGATAAATACTTCAGAAGTCATTTTCTTTAATTAAATTTAAACAGCAAAATTGTCTTATAATAATATTAAATATACAAGAAAAAACAGTGTTAAATATTGAATAGTAAAATTGTTGCAGCTATTTTTATTGAGAAATAACCAGAGTTCAAAATTATCAATTATATAATTAATTTCAAGAATAACAGATTAATCGTAAAAATGAATTGCTTTTTCAACTTAATTCATCAACGCCCGAGCGACCGAATGCGGCCAGACAACAATAGAATATCTATTGTGTCTCATTTTCCAGGTCTTGAAGGGATAAAACAAAAAATTACGATAGCGGAGAAAATGACTTCTAAATTAAAAAAAAAAAAACAGTTAATTTTGACAACAAAATTACATTAGTTTCAATTACAATATTTCTACATCAAATGATTTAATGTTAGTTTACACCGATCCCAGTAAAATTAATTTAATACATTAAATTATTTTATCCTTATTTACATACATTAATGTTTTCCAAAAGTCTGTTTTAGACAAATCCAAAAATAAGAAAAAAACAAATAGTTACAATACACTTCAAAAATATATCATTGACAATCAGCAATTTATAATATCCCCACTGCTGGGGCACTGGCCTTCCTTATGGGTGGATAAGGAGGATGGGCCATAACGCGGGCCCAATGCGGATTGGTGGGTATTAACGACTGCAAATGCAGCCGGGATCAACGGCTTAACGTGCCTTCCAAAGCACGGAGGTAATAAATTTTTGGTCACCCATCCCATGACCGAACCTTGCTAAAATTGCTTTACCTCTGCAATCGCCGGGCCAGGCGCCAAACCACTGCGCCACCGAGCTCCTCGTATATCATTAACTTAAGCATATTTCAGTGTTTTTGTGATAAAAATAAAACAATTATGCAAAACTGTATAACAAAAGTTTGAGACTCGATTGGTGTGTCAATGCCTAAAACAGACTTTTAAAAACACAAGTTAGTTAAAACAATAAGAAACAAAATGACTGTTTCGACAAAATCTCGATAGCCCATTTTTAAATCTACACTGATAAAGTTCAAATTTTTACATACTACTAATTCAATCACTTCTTTAATAATAATTAAAACCTTATTTTCAAAGGACATTTATTTTATAAACATTTATTTTAAAACGAATAATTTTCGTGATTTACATTATTTTTACACTTTCTATTTATTTATTTCAAAAAGTTTGAAGTCTAACCGGATTAATGGGGATAGTTACAAACTACGGAATTTCTTTGGCCCAAACTGTGAAACTCTTATCACATCGAGTTTATGATATCACAGCACACAGCAACGCGAGTAAACTTTCAATCATTAATTACTGATTTTAAATTTTTGAATTTGATATTTTAGCATACAAATAATATACTAGAAAAATTTGACTCGCATCAGATCATATTCTCAAGCGGGAATCGAACCCGCAACCTTTGGAAGAACGTTACAATGCTCTACCAACTGAACTGAGTATACTACTCGTTAGCTCAGTTGGAAGAGCATTATTGACAAATCTTATTAACTTTTACAAGTGTATTTCCTAAAATTTTAAAAATGTTTGCTTCTTGTTTATTCTTAAGAGTGTTTTCGCATATCTCAGACAGGCTGTCTCACTCACACTTTTTGACTTTTAAAGATTATTAATGGCTTGATTTATTTATGTTGAATATCGTCAATACAAAAGAAGAAAAAGACAGACAGCTGACTGACTAACACAATAACTGAAATTTTGACTTGTTCTATAAATTTTTTTTTTTATCAAACTGCATAATCGGTTTAGACATGGCAGGAAGTTCAGTTTCTTTCTATATTTGGGCCAAAGATATTCCCTAGGATAAAAGTCCCACCTTTAATGTAATTATTTTACAAAAACATCATGTATTATTGTATATCTTGACTTTTAAACAGCCTATGAACTTAAAATCTAATTATAATATGTTATTTATTTTACACCTATACAAGTATCTATCATATAAATATTACATAAATTTAATTGATTCTTTATAAGCATAACTTATTTATATTCGACAGCTTTTTATCAAAGAAAACAAACAACATATTTTTTACATGTTAATAATTCTACTCAAAAGCATTTTTTTGATATTTTTTATTATTTAAACTGTGCTGCCGTCTCACTATATTTACTATGATTAAAATGCTGCCTTATTTGTAAATACACTAAAGACATTTTTTCTGTAAAAAATAACTTTTGTTTAATCAACAAATATTGAGAAATGTGGTGATTTTATTCTGTTCGGTTACAAATTAAATCCTTAATTCATCAACGCCTGAGCGGACGCAGGCGGCCGAATAACAATGGAATATATATAGTCTCATTTTCCAGGCGTTGAATGGTTAAAGAGCCGATGGTGATGTAAGTATTGTATTTAATATAAAGTTATTTTTTACAAAAAATAGTGCAAACCTAATTCTAAAAATTAATAAAAAAAACTATCAAATTATCCCAAGCAAATATCACAAATAGAAATTATGGAAGAATTAAAGGACAGTAGTATTTATTAGTTTCATATTTAATTTTTATCACCTTTACATAAAATGTACAAATTATAAAAAAATACCAGGCAACATTATTAACCCCTCACAAAAAGAAACATCCTCAATTAATACAGAACTCTATAATTTTGATTATAAAGTTGAAAATTGAGGAAAGTTGACATTTTGGTGTGTTATATATGCACAGTTGTCTGTCAATCATTTTTATAAAGTACGTTACACAGGTTGATATTTAAATTAATCATTTATACAATTAAATTCGTTTTTAAAAGCACATACTAAAATCACATACACACGGTTACTTAAAAATAATATTAAAGGCACTTTTATTTCACTGATGTGTAGTCAATTATGCCGTTTTAGTTTTGAACTAAAAGTCACTTACAATGTTATAAATTGACGACTTGAAATTACAATCACAATTGAAAAATGTTAAATTTCGCGTATTTTTGTATGAAACTCCAATTTCTTTCTATTTTACCGAAATTATACAGTAAATTCGACATAAAAGTCCGCAGGTTGACTATTACAGCTTTCTAACAATATCAAATTGAAATATAATCAGATTGAAGTTATATTAAAACACTTTTCAGAAATTAATTCGATTGTATGTACACCATACAGTGGCCATATATTTTTTTCTTTTGAGTAGTATATTATTTTCATTAAAATTTTTTTACTCAGCAAAATTATAAAATGCAAGTATACCTTTTAATTTTCAAACCCGTAATGGCGAAAGTAATAATTAGGTTGTCTCATCAAAATCGGTTTAGTATTTTTGAATCCGAGTTTTTTTTAGTAAAAGCTTGTTTTTCCTTTTTTGTTTTTGATTTAACATTTATGTTTTTGATTTAACATAGATTTTTTGGCGTATTTATAAAGGTTGCGTCGAAATCGGTCAAATACTTTTATGTATGTGTTGCATACATAAAAAAAATTGCAAGTATTAGAATCAACCAGAACATTATGTGCAATATTATTTACAAAACAAAATGTGATAGATATTATCCCCCTTACTAATAAATATTGTATAGCAGATGAATAGTTAGTGTTTTGTCCCTTTCTTTATAATGTCAAACTTATATAGTTGGACAGAGAGTAACCATTGTGTAACTATACATCTGCTATACAATATTTATTAGTAAGGGGGAATAAATAAATAAATTATTGTAACAGTTGTGAAGTCGCAATTTCATTATTGTTAGAACCAATATATTATAGAAGATTTTACAAATTTTCATTTGAAAATTTATGAAAATAAACAATGTTATTAAAAATTAAATTGCTTGCAAGATACAACGTCCTGATTAACTGGTTAATTCTAACAAAAATTATCAACAGTAAAAGTTATTAATGAATGATAATTTTATATGACAATTTAAAAGTGTGTAATTGAACCATCAAAATGTTTACATTATCTTATTTACAATTATTGTATCGAATTTTTAACATAATTACTTAACCGTCAGAATTAACACTTTCCCCTGCCTTTTTACTAATAAATATTGTATAGCAGATGTATAGTTACACAATGGTTACTCTCTGTCAAACTATTTAAGTTTGACATTAAAGGAAAAGGGACAAAACACTGTGTAACTATGCATCTGCTATACAATCTTTGTGAGTAAGGGGGATAGAAAATAACTTTTGCTGTCGACTTTTAGTATTGAGGTCAACTTTTGCAGTTGCTAAAATATTTTTAGCAGTGATTGGTTTTTCAAATGGTCCTTAGTATTAATGTTTTGTTCTATAGGCGTTTTTAATAACATATTTCCAGTAAGAGATAAGTCTATTATGGATATAAGGGTACCTACATTTACTAGGAAACTTTGTAGGCAGAAAATCGTGGTATTCAACAGACATTACGAACATACAATCTCGGGCAAAACCGGACTATAGTCAGTACTGTAGCAGTTCCTAGTAACAGAACAGGTGACGGAAGTGTTAGACCAGAGCAGCATTTCTGTCTATACTCCAGTCAACTTACAGAAATAATGTTCGCAAACAAACCGCCCATACTGAACATCAAAAATACTTTTTATTGCATGTTTTATAAATATATGAATATCATTGATAGCTTACTTATGTTGTCCAAGTTGTATTTTTGGTGTTAATTCACTGAAACAACGAATTTGTGGAATAATAACAAAAAATGCGCTAAGTTTTGTTTACAAACATTCTTTCCTAAGATGGCTGGAGTATGGAACATACAAAACTTTGTATATTGTGAAAATATGAATGTATTTACCGTCATTTAATGCAAAAAAATTTTAGTAGACCTATCTCTTACTGAGGATAAATTATTAATATGAAGCATAGTTATTTGTAAAACACCAACAACCTCGCAGGAGATTGCTAACATCATAAATGTGTTTTACGAAAACGGACAAAAAATCGACTTTCCATACAAATGTCCGAACAGCTGATCCGAGTTTTTTTGTATGAATAGTCGACCTTTTTGTCTGTTATCGAAAAAGTCGTAGAACAAACGATGTTGTTTATGATGTTAGTAATCTACTCCTGCGAGGTTGCTGGTGTTTTACAAATAAACCTGTATATTAGGTACGAAAATGTCTATGTCTGTGTGTCTGTGTCTATTACGTAATTATTGTTATGTTACAAAAATACCTCTAATGCCGAATATGGTATATAGGGACCATCAAACTGATCAACTTTTACAATGAGACCAACTCTGAAATCCCGAAATAAATCAGCTGTTTCATACAAAAGTTAAAATCGAAAATATCAAAATGTATGAAACAGCTGATTTTTTTTTTCGCAATTTATAGTTGGTCCCACAGTAAAAGTTGTTCAGTTTGATGGTCCTTATATACCATATTCGGCATTAGGGGTATTTTTGTAACACGTTGTATAAACAAAGACGATGAATATTGTATTATTTATACTTAAAAAAATTTTGAAATATTTAAAGTTTCGAGAGACCATCTTTAATCCAAATTAAGGTTATTTATTTTATTAATTAGTTTAATATCGAAGACGCTATAAGGAATTTAGTTATTATTGTGTACTCCTTAAGAGTCATTAAGAGACACCTTTAATTTTGAAATCACTAAAACTAGGCAATACCTAGATTTTACATAGTGTTGATAATAGAAATAAACAACTGCAAAAACATGAAAACCAAAGTTAGATATTAATCACACACTGACACTGTTGACACTAAAATCTGAAATCTTCCGGATATATGTAAGACTTCCGGATACTTAGTAAATTCCGGGTTTATACTGACACGAAAAAAGATTCATAAGTCTCTCTGGGAACTTTTTTACGTTTGAAAAATCCAATTATTTTTAAAGATATTTCTTTAAAAAAAACTCACAATCTTTGTCTTTATCTTATCCGTTACACTTTCTTCCCTCTCCTATCCGCTCTCCCAGCTATCCGCATAGGAGAGACAGATTTTATAATCTCCACTATCTGCGAATCCACTCTCGGTTTCTGTAATCGTTTCGCCGATCGAGTGCGAAACTTAGCCGAATCTTGAGCGACGACCAAATTCGGTGTTAGTGATTTTATACATCTGAAAAAAGAATGAGAGAATTATGATATGCACTTACTATAAGTCTGTTTATCTTGTCCTTTCTACTAAACAGTATTTGACAGTTGTCATACGTCTTTTAAATTTAAAACGCTATTTAAGGGGCTGACATGAGCCAACTAGCGCCGCCAGTCGATTTTATTTTATTCATACTAAACAAGCCCAATTTCTTAAAATAATATGTGTGTGTGTCAGTGTATGAGAGAGAGAGAAAGAGAGAGAGAGCTAGAGAGTGAGAGAAAGATATATATATTTTTTAATTACTAGCTATCTTTTATTACCTGGCAGCTTCTTGCAGCTTCCTCGCTAATAATTCTTTATCTTAGCGGCCGCTCGCTGTCTATAGTTTAACTAGCAGCTGCGAGTGTGTGTGTGTGTGTGAGAGAGAGAGAGAGAGAGAGAGAGAGAGAGAGAGAGAGCGAGAGAGAGAGAGAGAGAATGGGAGACAGAGATAAAGAAATTAATTATTATGTAAAAAACTAACAAGAATTTCTTACCTGGCAGCTTCCTGCAGTTTCCTCGCTAACAATTCGTTCTTCATCTTAGCGGCCGCTAGTTCTCTTCTCAGCTGTGCTTTACTCTTGTTACAGGACGGATACAGGAGCGGGTGCTTGCGCAAGCGGGAAGCGGACGGGCGCACTGTAGGGTCGGGGTCTACCATTTTCTGTTACAAATAAATAATATATATGAGGTGGAGACGACAATACGACAATACATGAAAACATTTGTGATACTAGTTCATAGGAGTATTTTAAAACTATCAAATAAACCCTAGGAACGAAACTTTTTTTCAAACAAACTAAATAGCACGAAAATTATTGTACTGAAAATCGTAACTGAAAAATATTTCCTGTGACTAAACTATTGGATATTTTTAATTGTTTTTTTATGAGACTGCATGGGAGCGTTCTTAGCTATACGACATTTAATTTATTGTCGCATTGTCGTCTCCAGGTTGTATAAAAAATATAGAAATAAATTAGAGCCTGTTATTATATTGGATTAATCACATTGCTCCGATTCCTAAGTAACTAAAGTACTTGAACGGTGGTATCACAAACACCCAGACCTGCGCCCCTAGCATGACCATCGAAACGCGTTATGATATAGCGATTTATCACATTCAACTGTCAAAAGACAATGGATTTTGACAGTTGAGTGTAGATAAAACGCTAAGTGGTCATGTAGGGGGCCTGAGACAGTATGGAAAAATTGGTATTCTTAATAATTTTGATTAATTTAACAATGCACAGCTGAAGTTACTAACTTCAAAGCGCTTGTGGTACAAAACGACGTATTTTAATCTGTAAATTTTACTCTTTGCCATACATTCTCGAGTGAAGTTGCAGCTTCTGTTGTACAGTTAAATTAATCGCATTATACAAGGTGTTCAAAAATACCCCTAATGCTGAATATGGTATATAGGGACCATCAAACTGATCAACTTTTACTATGGGACCAACCCTGAAATCGCAAAAAAAAAAATCAGCTGTTTCATACAAAAAATAAACCGAAAATATCAAAATGTATGAAACAGCTGATTTTTTTAATGCGATTTCAGAGTTGGTCCCATAGTAAAAGTTGATCAGTTTGATGGTCCCTATATACCATATTCGGCATCAGGGGTATTTTTGTATCATGTTGTATAAACAACTTACCTTCAACAGCTGATTGAACTCCCTAGACAGGTTGGGCAACTCGGGCAACTTTCCGTCGCGGTAGTCGTGCCATTGTTGCCCGTTTTTGGGCAACGGGCCGCCACCGCCTGCTTCGAATAGTGTTAAGCCTGGAGACAAATATAAATCACTGTTATTCTTGACCGACTCACTAAATGATTTATCATCGCAAACATTCTTGAAACTTGACAATAGATATATTTAGCTTTAGAGAGGTATTATCGAAATTCTTCATAAAAAAATATTTTTAATTTTAAGATTTTAGCATTCACAATGCTATATTTTATTTAATACTAAATAATATACTAGAAAAATTCGACTAGTAACCAGTACCAACATCTATCGAGAAAAAAAGACGCGCGTAAAAGTACCCGATAGAGGATTTGTCAATAAAAAATTTCATTTCACTTTCCGGTGTTAGATGGCGCGGAGAAAAAAATCCCATACAAAATTTCTCTACAGAATGTTTATACGCGCGTTATTTTTTCAATAAATATTCGTGCTACGGGTACGAACCCGCGACCTTTAGAAGTCAGGTCCAATACTCTTCCAACTGAGCTACCGAGTCACGATTTTTGAAGTCGGTTAACAACCGAACTGAGAACCTCCTCCTTTTTTGAAGTCGGTCAAAAAGAGAGAAAACAAAAAATTGTGACAAATATTACAAAACACCTTAGAAATGAATGTTAATTTAAATTATTGACCTTTAGAATGAGATAACAATCAATATGAGCCCTTATCTCAAGGCGATAAGGTAGGAAGCCCAATGATATGTACTTCGTGGTAACAGCCTAAGCCTATCAATCGATTGAAGATAAAATGTCAGTTTCATTAGGGTTGTGTAGTAATATAATTAAATGAATATTGGGACACCATCACATACATTTTTTTTTTCTTATTCTTTCTCTATTTGCAATCAGCCTTTAGGCCATAATCAAATTGCTGCGATTCTAAGTAAGAAGCTAAAGCACTTGTGTTATGGAAATCAGTAGCTGGAAATCAGAGACGATAAAAAAGAAAAGATTTTTAGGGTTCCGTATCAAAATGGTAAAAAGAAAAAATAAAACGGTGTCTCTAAATAGTAAACTTTTCAGAATGATGGTACGGAACCCTCGGTGCGTGAGTCCGACTCGCTCTTGACCGTTTTTTCTAAATTGAGTTAGCTGGGGATCGAACTCGATACCATGGATATTACAAAACACCTTACATTACATTTTGATATTTTCGTAATTAATTTTTGTATGAAACAGCTGATTTTTTTTCGCGATTTCAGGGTTGGTCCCATAGTAAAAGTTGTTCAGTTTGATGGTCCCTATCTACCATATTCGGCATTAGGGGTATTTTTGTAACACGTTGTATAAGCTTTGTAAACTTATTGGAAATAAACAATTTATTTTCATTATTATTTAACAATCACATCATTTAGAATAGATAATCATAGCCTAGCATTACTGGACAATAATTTGTTGACGTAATCATGAATCATCAGTATTTTATTTAATTTATCATTACATTAAATATCACAGCCCTACTTTACTTATCACATTCATACGTAACCAGTATTCGATCCACCACTATGGTGAAAGCACGCAAATACGTTGTCAAAAAAACGTTCGTGGGTCTTCCCAAACGGGACGACTTCGAAATAGTTGAACAGGATCTACCCCCAGTGAAAAACGGCGAAATCCTCATCAAAATCGAATGGGTCAGTGTCGACCCTTACCTTCGAGCTTACAACAGTCGTTTCCCCGTGCCTTATGACCAATTCAGTTTCAACGTGGGCACAGTTCAAGATTCTAAAAACCCTAGATACCCTATCGGTACAAAAGTGGTAACCCACAAAGGTTGGTGTGATTACACCGTAACGAACTCTTCAAATAAACAAGAGAGGGTGTACAAATTACCGGATTTGAAAGGGTTAAGTGATTCTTTGGGGATAGGAGCTGTTGGTATGCCTGGAGCTACAGCGTATTTCGGGTTACTGAAGATTTGTGAGCCGAAAGAAGGTGAAACAGTGGTGGTAACAGGTGCGGCGGGAGCGGTTGGGTCTATAGTGGGGCAAATAGCCAAAATCAAAGGTTGTATAGTTATAGGCTTCGCTGGTTCTGATGAAAAATGCAAGTGGCTCGAAAGCTTGGGTTTCGACAAAGCTTTTAATTACAAAACAGTTGATGCTGGGAAAGTATTGAAAGAGGCGGCACCTAAAGGCGTCGATTGCTACTTTGACAATGTTGGCGGCGAATTGAGCAGTATTATTATAAGTCAAATGAATGTTTACGGAAGAGTTGCTGTGTGTGGAAGCATCAGCTCGTATAACGATATAAGCCTACCTAAAGCTACTATACTGCAGAATTATATAGTACCTAAACAGTTGAAAATTGAAGGATTTTTAGTTGATAGGTGGTTAGGACAGTGGGATATTGCCTTTACCGATATTGTTGCTTGGATCAAATCTGGTAAGCTGAAGACTCAAGAACATGTCACGGAAGGATTTGATAATATATATGATGCATTCGTTGGTATGTTGAACGGTGAAAATGTTGGTAAAGCTGTGGTTAAAATTTAAGTTCAATTTGGTGACATAAAAATACATTTTTCTGTTTGACAATGATTTATTAAATTATTCCAGTGTGTTTGCAAAGTGTAATGATTTTTAATTGTTTTTTTTATGATGAGAAATGTAACAAATGTCAAATTATTAAATAAGAAATCGACACTACATGGCCTTCATTTATTCCTATGAGTTAACAGAAAAATAAATTTTATCGTTAACAAGATATCTAAGCGATATAAAATTGTATTATCTCTGCTTGATATTTTAAGGCGAGGCCAGTGGGTGTAAAGATTGATTTTTGAGCTTCCAATGTGAAGAACTGATGTCGAATTCTACTTCACAAAAAATACTGTAGAATGAAAAAGAAACAAAGAAACACAATAACCGAACAGAAATTTGAAAAAGCTTGTAACTTTGTAAAAAAAAAATACTGAATAACACCATAAAAGCTTATAAAAATAAACTACCAATCGTTAGATTTCGTAATTTTCAACGACATTCATATGATTATTTATGCTTAAAAACAATTTATGATAAAAAAGGATAGCTTCTTTATTGATCTAACTCAATAACCGAGTACATTTTTAATAAATGATCAAGAAATCCATTAAAATGTACTAAATTTCGTCAAATTTCTGGCGAAGCGACAATTAAAGCTACGCAATAATCAACCATATTCTAAAGAGATAGGAAAGAGTAGATTTCATGAACTGCCTTGCCTTAAAGCAGCGATTCCCAAAGTGGTCGATATTGACCCCTTGGGATCGAAATCGATTTCCCAGGGGTCGACATAAACGAATAATTATAATAATAATAATAATAATGATTACACTTGACATTTGATAGGATTTGTAGGTATGATAAGTATGGAAATGATGGTGAGATAAAGTAGCCACTAATAGGGAGGCCAAAGGGAAAGATCTTCCTCCTGGCTGGGTGGTATTAGCCCGGGGACCGCGGTCCAACCGATGATGGTTGGATGTTGTATACAAGGTGTTACAAAAATACCCCTAATGCCGAATATGGTATATAGGGACCATCAAACTGAACAACTTTTACTATGGGACCAACTCTGAAATCGCGAAAAAAAAATCAGCTGTTCCATACAAAAATTAAAATCGAAAATATCAAAATGTATGAAACAGCTGTTTTTTTTCGCGATTTCAGAGTTGGCCCCATAGTAAAAGTTGTTCAGTTTGATGGTCCCTATATGCCATATTCGGCATTAGGGGTATTAATGTAACACCTAGTATATGCTAAGTCGCTGAGTGAATTTCGTTAGCGAGATGTAGGATTTCCATACTGCGAGGTGTTCCATACTTAATGATCATGTTTCTTGATACTGGCGCCATCTAGTAACACGGTGAGGAATCATGTCGTTGTGCCGTGTGTCGTGGTATGTGCGGCGTAGGTAAGGTAGGTGCCGCTACAGATTTTTAAAGTAATTTGGCTATGGGGGTCTGTGATATCAGCTCATTTTGGAAAAGGGGTCTCTTGCCTAAAATAGTTTGGGAATCCCTGCCTTAAAGTATTACCAAGGCTGATATGATAATAAATAGCTTCTAACATTTATCGTAAACACTCACGATTTTCGACTATCAATAATGAGATATAGTCAAATTCCACTTGTGTTAGGAAATGCTGAGTCATTGTTGTTTTCCGACACAGACACCCGTATTCACAAACATCACTATGAGGTCTCACAGAGCCCGCGGACGCACAGCGTCCCAACTACCAATCACACGTAACACGTAAAACAAACGAACCAATCAAAGAGCCTTATTTCAACGCAGTGCGTTCGCATAGGCAAGGGTCGTTTGAGTATTGTTTTTTAAATAGGTGTGAGCCAATCAGTAACTTCACTTCATACTTACTTAATTTAAATTAGACAATAAGATAGTTATGTATTAAATATTGTACTACCTGGTTTGTGACTGAAAATAAACGATATTATTATTATTATAATTATTATACTTTTTAACCTAACTATTGACATCCATCATGATTCGGTGAGTTCGATGCGAAAAAAATAGTCGGATCTCTCTTACTCATTCATACTCATAAGATTCAAACTTACCCATTCATTTTATTCCACTCACACTCGCGCGCACACATATACACAAACATTCCAACACACAAACTCACACACACACTTATACTACACACACTATTTACCTTAATTTAAATAGGCGCTAAGTACCTACTTAAACTATAACATAGAGCATGATGCGTTCACTTATAAGTAGTTGTACATTAAGTTTAGTTCTTGTTATAATATGTTTACAAAGTATAAATGTATCAACTGTTAGTGATCCAAATAAATAAAAAAATAAACTATTATTCTCGAAAATCCCGCATTAAACAAAATGCCACGCGAACGAATTGGCAAAAGCTAGTTTCTTACCAAAACTATTGCTTTCCTATTTTAGCCGACTTCATTAAATATAAATTGAATTAAATATAAATATTTGACAACATCACATACATTGCTCCGATTCCAAAGTAAGTAGCTAAAGCACTTGTGTTATGGAAATCAGAGACAACGATGGTGTCACAAACACCCAGACCTGAGCCAATATAGAAAAGTTAATATTCTAAATTGACCCAACCGGGGATCGAACCCGGGACCTCAAAGATGAAAACCTTGAAAACCGGTGTACAAAGCTACTCTACCACGGAGGTCGTCATTAACAATGTAAACATTGTAGAAGAGCCAAAAAAAAAAAATTACTAGGAAAACACCAAAACATCGTGTTGACAGGTCTCCATAGACACTAGCGCCGCTTGTGAGAGAAATGGCAAACTCACCAAACGCGAATATATCTGCTTTAGTAAGATGCGTAAAGTCCTCTTGCAATACTTCTTTCGGTAAATATCTGCAGTCTCCCTCTTCGACCGACGGCGCCGATACGCAGGTGACGTGGCCTAAATCACCTGTGGACAAGATCATAATAATACTAAATAATATACTAGAAAAAAATACGACTCGCACCAAATCATGTTCTCGGACGGGGAAAAAAAATTGTATAGCTTTCTCATCTTAATCAATTGTTTAAAATATCTGGAATGATATTTCAATTTGATTACAAGGTAATTCCTTGTACATTGGTGAGATGTCGCTGGCTTGCAGCGTAAAAGTTGATATACTAGAAGAAATTCGACGTTCCCACTAGTGACTCGGTAGCTCAGCGGTCAGAGCATAGGACCGGATATCCAAAGGTCGCGTGTTCGACTTCAAACTACGACTTAAAATCTCAAAATTTAAAGATTATAATAAATGCATCGTCAATTTCACGCAGCGCCATCTAGCCCCAAACTAAGCAAAACTTGTAATATGGGTGCTAGACAACTGATATACTACTTATGTACTTTTTAAATATATACTTATTATACATAGTAACACCTAGACCCCTCACAGAAATTAAAATTCATCATTTCAATTTCTGCCTGGCTGGAAATCGAACCCGTGACCACTGCACTACTCAGGTCATTGATTTACGAATTATTTAAGAATTATTTATTTCATATTCAGACAACTGAATATGAAATAAATGATTCTTTATTGCTGTAAATGTGGTCAGTACAAGATAATAACATTTATCGATTTCGTTTCTCACATTTAACCAAATAACATTGGTCTGCAAATTAGAGATGGGCCTTGATTAATAATAAATTAACAATGTCACAAAATAATCATAAATAAAATAAAAAACAATAATAATAATAATTAAAACATGTCCAAAAGTAATAAAATTGAATAAATATCTAAAACATAATATAAAAAAAAACTACTTATATACTTTTTAAACATACACCGTTAATTTTTAAGTATTCTAAAAATGAAATGGGGATTTCAGACCACGTGAATGAACAACTTTTACTATGGGGCCAACCACGGAATCGCGAAAAAAAATCAGCTGTTCCATAGAAAAGTACAACATCGACTCGACTCGATATACTTAATAATTAACGGTAAACATATATTTATTATACATAGTAACACTCATGAATTTTAAAAATTAAAATTCATCATTTCAATTTCTGCCCGGCCGGGAATCGAACCCGGGACTTCTTGCGTGGACCACTGCACCACTCAGGTCATAAAAAAAAAAGTTTATAACTTTATTTATATGGAAAACCTTCGCTAAAAATAACTCCATAGAATTATCATGCTTTATACAGATTTCAGTTGTATTATTAATATTATTGACCATAAGCCATATATTTGACTTACTGCTGGGGCACAGGTCTTCCTTATGGGTGGATAAGGAGGATGGGCCATTACCCACAACGCGGGCCCAATGCAGATTGGTAGGAGTTGAAGATTGCAAATGCAGCCGGGACGGAAGGCACGTTAAGCCGTTGGTCTCGGCTGCGTTTGCAGTCGTTAGCACCCACCAATCCGCATTGGGCCCGCGTGGTGTGTTATGGCCCATCCTCCTTATCCACCCTTAAGGAAGATCTGTACCCCATTACGTAATAATTTTTCATCATTCCCATCACTCACCGATCTTATACATATGGTCCGGTTCATCATCATCACCGTACCCATCATCGGAATCCCTTGATCTTGCCCCGTCGCCGGCGCATACGAATATGTTTCCTGGCTTTACATCCATATGGGCCAGGTGGAGGGAATGGATGTAACTGTATGGACAAAACATATCAATAATAATGAATAAATAAATATTTGACAACATCACATACATTGCTCCGATTCCAAAGTAAGTAGCTAAAGCACTTGTGTTATGGAAATAAGAGACAACGGTGGTATCACAAACACCCAGACCTGAGCCAATATAGAAAAGTTCGTTTTCTAAATTGACCCAACCGGGGATCGAACCCGGGACCTCAGAGATGGCGACACCTTGAAAACCGGTGTACAAAGCCACTCGACCACGGAGGGCGTCATTATATTTATTAAATAAGCGCTAGTTGTACAGGTCCCGTGTTCTAAGTAGTCATTAAAATATCCACTGTAGCTTGACATTTCGATAAATCGCTATATATACAAGGTGTTACAAAAAAACCCCTAATGCCGAATATGGTATATAGGGACCATCAAACTGAACAACTTTTATTATGGGACCAACTATAATCAAAAATTAAAATCGAAAATATCAAAATGTATGAAACAGCTGTTTTTTTCGCGATTTCAGAGTTGGTCCCATAGTAAAAGTTGTTCAGTTTGATGGTCCCTATATACCATATTCGGCATTAGCATCGCCGCGATAACATCGCCGTGTGGGGTCGTATTATAAATATTTGACAACATCACATACATTGCTCCGATTCCAAAGTAAGTAGCTAAAGCACTTGTGTTATGGAAATCAGAGACAACGGTGGTATCCGAGACCCATGTCAATATAGAAAAGTTCCTTTTCTAAATTTACCCAACCGGGGATCGAATCCGGGACCGCAGAGATGGCGACACCTTGAAAACCGGTGTACAAAGCCACTCGACCACGGAGGTCGTCAAACTGGCCACTAATCCTCATACGATAAGAAGAAGTACAGTATGTAGTACACTCACGATAGTCCATCAGCTATATGCGCCAACAGCAGCAGTAGTTCAGTCTCAGGCAACGGTCCGTTGTCCAGTTTATTTTGCAGCGAGCCTCCGTCGCAGTATTCGTTTTGTATTATCATGTGGTCGTCTTCCGCCCACGCCGAGTAGTATCTGTTCAAGTGAAAACGAAAACAAATTAAACTAGGGGCTCTATACAACGTGTTACAAAAGTACCCCTAATGCCGAATACGATATACAAGGTATTACAAAAATACTCCTAATGCCGAATATGGTATAATGGGACCATCAAACTGAACAACTTTTACTATGGGGCCAACTCTGAAATTGCGAAAAAAATATCAGCTGTTTCATACATTTTGATATTTTCGATTTTAATTTTTGTATGAAACAGCTGATTTTTTTTTCGCGATTTCAGAGTTGTTGATCAGTTTGATGATCCCTTTCTACCATATTCGGCATTAGGGGTATTTTTGTAACACCTTGTATAGGTTAAGATACTTAACTCAATCACTGGAATCTATCGGACCGAGCAAGTCACTAGCACCAGTACCTATATGAAACTTACCTGACTACTGATATTTATCAGTCTCTATCTATGAAAAGTCTGCTAACCAAGATCCGGCACGACCCAATCTAAGAAACCGGGGTCTGTCTGACCCAATGGGTCTAAAAGACCCCTAAGATACTAACCTGACGACATGCGGATGCTTCCCCAACGCCGCATGCGCATACACTTCGGTCAGCGCCGCTCTCTCCGCCGCAGAGCCCGCGACGGGTCTCAAAGACCGTTTGACCGCGTACACACATCCGTCCAGTTTGTTCACGCACTTTATGACTATTTGCTGTTACTCTTTCATGAATTACTGTTATTTATCAGTCTCTATTTGTGAAAAGTCTGCTAACCAAGATCCGGCACGACCCAATCTAAGAAACCGGGGTCTGTCTGACCCAATGGGTCTAAAAGACCCCTAAGATACTAACCTGACGACATGCGGATGCTTCCCCAACGCCGCATGCGCATACACTTCAGTTAGCGCCGCTCTCTCCGCCGCAGAGCCCGCGACGGGTCTCAAAGACCGTTTGACCGCATACACACATCCGTCCAGTTAGTTCACGCACTTTATGACTATTTACTGTTACTCTTTCATGAATTACTGTTATTTATCAGTCTCTATCTGTGAAAAGTCTGCTAACCAAGATTTGGCATGACCTAATCTAAGAAACCGGGGTCTGTCTGACCCAATGGGTCTATCAGACCCCTAAGATACTAACCTGACGACATGCGGATGCTTCCCCAACGCCGCATGCGCATACACTTCGGTCAGCGCCGCTCTCTCCGCCGCAGAGCCCGCGACGGGTCTCAAAGACCGTTTGACCGCGTACTCACATCCGTCCAGTTTGTTCACGCACTATATGACTATTTACTGTTACTCTTTCATGAATTACTGTTATTTATCAGTCTCTATCTGTGAAAAGTCTGCTAACCAAGATTTGGCATGACCTAATCTAAGAAACCGGGGTCTGTCTGACCCAATGGGTCTATCAGACCCCTAAGATACTAACCTGACGACATGCGGATGCTTCCCCAACGCCGCATGCGCATACACTTCGGTCAGCGCCGCTCTCTCCGCCGCAGAGCCCGCGACGGGTCTCAAAGACCGTTTGACCGCGTACACACATCCGTCCAGTTTGTTCACGCACTTTATGACTATTTGCTGTTACTCTTTCATGAATTACTGTTATTTATCAGTCTCTATTTGTGAAAAGTCTGCTAACCAAGATCCGGCACGACCCAATCTAAGAAACCGGGGTCTGTCTGACCCAATGGGTCTAAAAGACCCCTAAGATACTAACCTGACGACATGCGGATGCTTCCCCAACGCCGCATGCGCATACACTTCGGTCAGCGCCGCTCTCTCCGCCGCAGAGCCCGCGACGGGTCTCAAAGACCGTTTGACCGCGTACACACATCCGTCCAGTTTGTTCACGCACTTTATGACTATTTACTGTTACTCTTTCATGAATTACTGATATTTATCAGTCTCTATCTGTGAAAAGTTTGCTAACCAAGATCCGGCACGACCCAATTTAAGAAACCGGGGTCTGTCTGACCCAATGGGTCTAAAAGACCCAATGGGTCTAAAAGACCCCTAAGTTACTAACCTGACGACATGCGGATGCTTCCCCAACGCCGCATGCGCATACACTTCAGTTAGCGCCGCTCTCTCCGCCGCAGAGCCCGCGACGGGTCTCAAAGACCGTTTGACCGCGTACACACATCCGTCCAGTTTGTTCACGCACTTGGTAACGCGACCGAATTGACCGCGCCCTATAACGCCTAACTCGACGAATTCTATATTGTAGCGTGATATGTTGGATTCCTGTAGGAAGAAAATGGAGATAAATATAAATTAAAAATAAATATTTGACAACATCACATACATATACAACATGTTACAAAAATACCCCTAATGCCGAATATGGTATATAGAGACCATCAAACTGAACAACTTTTACTATGGGACCAACTCTCAAATCGCGAAAAAAAATCAGCTGTTTCATACATTTTGATGTTTTCGATTTTAATTTTTGTATTTCTTTTCGCGATTTCAGAGTTGGTCCCATAATAAAAGTTGATCAATTTGATGGTCCCTATATACCATATTCAGCGTTAGGGGTATATTTGTAACAAAAGAACTGTAGTATCATTATTACTAAATAATATACTAGAAAAAATACGACTCGCACCAGATCATGTTCTCGGACGGGAATGGACTCGGTAGCTCAGCGGTCAGAGCATTGGACCGGATATCGAAAGGTCGCGGGTTCGATTCCCGACCGAGAACATGATCTGGTACGAGTCGTATTTTTTCTAGTATATTATTTAATATAATATAAAAATAGCATTGTGAATGCGAAAATTTTAAAAATTTAAATATATTATTATGTAGTATGATTTATTTATTTATTTTGAAACATCGTCAGTTTACAATTTAATGGTTCAACTATGCGAATACAGCTCACCTAACGGCGAATACAAGGAGAGCTCCAGAGAGAGGGACAGAGCAATACAAAAAAAAGAGAATGTTGTTCATGTAAATTACTCTTCGATAGCTCCTTTTATAATAATTTTCAACATGCCATTTTCAAACAGTTTAAAAAAACTAAATTCTAAATCAAAGTTCTTAACAGTATGTCCCTTTTTTGTAAAGTACAAAGAAAAGGGACATACTGACTATTTGGCTATCAAAATAGCTTCGTTTATAATAATTTTCACCATGTCATTTTCAAACAATTTAAAAAATCTCTAAATCAAAGGAGTTCTTAACAGTCAGTATGTCCCTTTTCTTTGTACTGCTTCGTCCCTCTCGGCCTGTCCGGCCGTGTGTGTGTGTGTGTGTGTGTGTGTGTGTGTGTGTGTGTGTGTGTGTGTGTGTGTGTGTGTGTGTGTGCGTGCGTGCGTGCGTGCGTGCGTGCGTGCGTGCGTGCGTGCGTGCGTGCGTGAGTGAGTGCGTGCGTGCGTGCGTGCGTGCGTGCGTGCGTGCGTGCGTGCGTGCGTGCGTGCGTGCGTGCGTGCGTGCGTGCGTGCGTGCGTGCGTGCGTGCGTGCGTGCGTGCGTGCGTGCGTGTGTGTGTGTGTAGCGTGTATGAACTTGTAAAACTCACCCGTAGTCGCTTCGCCGGCTGTTCAGGAGTGGCGTCCCACGTCGGTGTTTTTGACAACGCTCGCTTCTTTTTGTTTAGTGCTTGACCTGCAAATAAAGTAACGATAAATATGATCTATATTTATCTATACCTTTGTTAACCACATAACAATATTTAATAGCTTTATGAAACCGTTATAATCATATTCATAAAAGCATAAGTTAAAAACAAGGTGAACAGTTAGACTGCGTGTATCTGACTGTAGTTTTTCGGGGTGGCGTTGAAAGACTACGTGTATTTGACTGTCGTTATTGGGGGTCTACCACACCCCTGGGGTCTACTACGCCCATGGGTTCTACCATATCCCTGGGGTCTACCACACCCATACCATATCCCTGGAGTCTACCATAACTGTGGGTTTATCATGCCCCAGGGGTCTACCACACCCCATACACTACTACTACTCACCGTCAGGTGTGAACGGGTTGATGTTCGCCATTGGTCTGAGTCTGGACTCGTCCATCTCGTCTGGTGGTAGACTGCCGAGGGCACTGTCCTCGTCTGACGGCGGGTGGAGGTGATTGCTGGAGCCTGAAGGCACGCCTGTAAAGAAGTGTTATGTAAAATATCTGCTGGGGCCGTACCTGCTAACGCATCGAACTTCGGAAAGTCTGCCGGGCTTCAAATCAAAACAGACAAATCTATCCCCAATCGGGCCAAAATGGCGAACTCCAATTCATGATGTCACACGAACATCGATATCTTAAATAACTTCGGCGAATAGTACAATACGAAACTCCTTACTTCGATTATCTGTTTTAAGTTGAGGCTCGGCGGACCCGCCGAAGTTCAAAATTTAGCCGGTAGGGCCCCTGGTTTACAGGGTTGATGAGCTCACCTGTAACCGCGTTCATCAATTTGGGTGGAAAGAGTCTTGACCGAGGCGGGTGGTGGGACGGTGTCGAACATTTCTCCAAGAGCGACTTGGGTGTGTGAGGGCTGTCGAAAAGTCTGGAACAAAAACATAATTAATAACTTCATCATACACAACTCTTTTTTAAAGCAGCATCAGTAATAAATGAGAGAAAAAAAAAATCATTATTAAATCCTAGACGATTAGCTATGTGGCGTCCGGCAGAGTAAAATAGCACCTCACACAGAGGTCGTAAAAGCCGACAGAGATGGTACTTGTAACATCTCCGTGAGTCAGAAAACGGGTTATTCCCAGTCGCCACCGGAGGGGGCAAACGTTAAAAGGGACCAGAATTTTAAAAGAAAACTAAAAATAAAAGGTGTATTGACTGTGTTGATTGAATTGACTAAAAAATTCTAGTGCATTCTCCTATATTCCCGCAAGTACTGTCGGAACATCTAGTGAACTCCAACCAAACTCCGAATAATTATAGAACATTCTCGGATATTCCCGCAAGTACTGTCGGAACATCCAGTGAACTCCAAACTCCGAATAATTCTAGAGCATTCTCGGAAATTCCCAAAGGTCCAACCCGAGATTTTCTGCGTAAACCCCGGAAGACGCCGGCCGTTTTCGGTTCAGTATGTTTTGAACAATATTTATTACGTAAAAAAATTCCATTCCAATTCACAACAATGCAGATTGACCCCACATATCCCAGAGTAAACTGTCGTTTCGAAACACGTGTCCATTAAGTAAGTCGCACTATTTTGCATCTTGTATTCTATAGAAATACAGATCCATTCTTTTGTCGCGCTCGCGCACCTGAGATTAGCACAAAAGACGATAAAATTATTATTACTTTAAAATGGTGAGGGGAAGTGTGCTATAATAATGATATGATTTTAAACTACGTATTTTATTTTATATTATGTCCAACTTGAGGAAGACGTGTGGCGTCCAACAGGGTACACACGACAGCACGTCAGGTTATACAGTTAAACTGCGAAAACAGCTTTTATTACGTAGGGCATAAAGGCGGTCTCAAGGTCAACATGTAAAGTCTGAGGTGCATGTTGACCGCGCACGAGGTGCGCGAGCGCGACAAAAGAATGGATCTGTATTTCTATAGAATACAAGATGCAAAATAGTGCGACTTACTTAATGGACACGTGTTTCGAAGCGACAGTTTACTCTGGGATATGTAAAGTAAAGGCGACTTTTGTCTTAGCTAATAAGCCTTAAGCCTTGGTCTCCTGTTTTAAGCTATACGCGACATCTGACGTCAGCGTAAACATTTCTATACACTTCATATGCCGACGTCAGCGTTTGAAAGAGACCACAACAGTACATTTCTTTAGTAAGCATGTGACATATGACGCTGACGCTGTATGCGGCTGACGGCACAATTAGGAGACCAATTGTGCCGTCGGTCCTCCGTGGTCGAGAGGCTTTGTACACCGGTTTTCAAGGTGTCGCCACCTCTGAGGTCCCGGGTTCGATTCCCGGTTGGGCCAATTAAGAAAACGAACTTTTCTATATTGGCTCAGGTCTGGGTGTTTGTGATACCACCGTTGTCTCTGATTTCCATAACACAAGTGCTTTAGCTACTTACTTTAGAATCGGAGCAATGTATGTGATGTTGCCAAATATTTTTGGTCACCCATCCCATAACTGACACTTACGAAAGTAGTTTACGCCATCGAGCTTCTCGCATAAAACATATGGAACTAGTAAAAAGCTCAGATATTTTTTAACTCTAATTTTATCAAACCTACAGTCACATGGGAATTAGATGCGCGCGGGTGCCGTGTATTTTTATACCTGCCTACCATGTAAGGCAAAATGCACCTCACATGATTGCGATACAGTCTAATTTGCTCCTAATATGTAAAGAGTCAGGTAAGAATATCGTCTTAAATGAATGACATAAGGTTGAATATTGTATGGCGTTTATTTTTTACAAGCAAGGTGATTCAGATTGTGGGTGTAGTGTTTTTTTTAACATTAAGCAGATGTCAGCTGTTTCGGAATCAGATGTTTCCACTATTGTAGTAATATAACTGTAGTTTAACTGATTTCAACCGAAATTTTCGGCGAGGGTTTTTATGAATAACTTGAATTACTATAATTCTACTAAGATTTATAATTAATTGCTTCTTATTAAAAAATAGGACGTGTTTTAATTTGCTTGAAGGCAGACAGAGACAGCATCAGTTTAAAACAGGGTTTAACTTTAATCCACACTATAGAATAATGTATTTCAAAACAAGTAGGTAACTCATGGTTATTATTATTGACTAAGTATGTAGATAAATGTTATTTTATCTAATTGAAGAATACTTCTACATACTATGCGTATGCCTATGCGTGACTTAACCACGGCATTATAATGTGGGGCAACAGCACCGATGTCCATAGCCTGTTTATACTGCAGAAAAAGTTAATCAGAATACTAGTAAATATAAAAAGTACACAGTCATGCAGACCATATTTTATAAAACACCAAATACTAACCCTGCCGTGTATTTACATACTCGAAATATGTAAATTTGTTAGAAAACATCCCGAAATATTCAAAAGGAGCATTGATAATAACCCCGACTACACCCACACACACTCAAGCTATGGCAGTTAAAATATATAATAAATTACCAAAACAACTAATAAGTATAAATAAAGACACAGATTTCAATACTAAACTTAAACACATTCTAATTAAGAAGGCATACTACACTGTGGGTGAATATTTGAGTGACAATCTTATTCTATAGTCTTTTAAAATATTAAGATACATGTTAGTAAGTACATAGGTAAATAAAATAAATAGATAGGTACAAATATATAAGTAATGTTACTGTGATACAAAAATAATATATTAAAGAAATTAATTTCGATGTCGATTTTAATAGTTTGCAATAATAATAACATTTGTAAAATAGTAATAAATATGTATAATTATGGTAATAAAACACTATCTCTCCATAAATTGTTATGCCCCACAGGGCCCATAAAGATCTGTATTATGGTATGTAACATCTTTCTTACTTTATGGAATGCAATAAACTGTTTGATTTGATTTGATTTGATACTTAGATGCAATAATAAAATATTAATAAAAGGAAGTCTAAAATTCAAATCAATGTGAAACTTGTTTTATCTACTTTCACCAGTTACAAGCAACATATAGTAAAATAAACCAGTTGTACAAGACATGAAAGATAACAATGTGATGGTGGATCTTTAAAAAAACTGGTTTCAGTGGAATGTGGTGATTCATAAGTTTTGGACAGGGATTGACTTGAAATTAGGACAAGTTGTGACTTGTTGAAAGCTTGGTCAATGATTGGTCAAAACATGTAATAACTAGCTTGGACATGAGGATGTTCATTGATGGAACATTGTAAAGCGGTCCGGTAACGATAATTTGCGATTGTCAATTTTGACGCTAATTGACGCGAAAATGGATCGTTTACATGTGCAATTGAAGTGATTGTCAATTGCTTTAACAATAACAATGGCATTGACGCAAAAATTTACAATCGCAATTGATTGTTACCGGGGGTCTTAAAACAGAAGGCATCTATTATTTTTGTCAAAATGAGTTTATGAACATAAAGTTATTTTGATAAAATATTGAAAGTTAAAATTTTTTACTTGATTGCAGTAACTTATCATTTTTATCTAACCAGCTAAATAATATACAACGTGTTACAAAAGTTACCCCTAATGCCGAATATGTAATTAATTTTTGTATGAAACAGCTGATTTTTTTTTCGCGATTTCAAAGTTGGTTCCCTAGTAAAAGTTGTTCAGTTTGATGGTCCCTATACACCATATTCGGCATTAGAGGTACTTTTTATATGCAAGTTAACATCTATGACAATATCTGTCAATTTGTGTATAACCATGGTTAGCTTATAATAAAGACCGTTGCCACAATGATTTGCATTGCTGTAGCAAAAATTTTAGAGTGTGTAACTAAATGGCTAAAACCAAACTGGCCAACATAAGCTGAAAAAGTATCATTGTCACAAAAGAAGGATCCTCTTTCTTTCAGATCAATATCGTCCTAACAAATTCCAGTTTGATTATTGCAGCTGTAGTGACTCTTAATATTTACATGGAAGGTCAAAAACAAACATTATCGACCTTACCACAAAAAAATTTAAAACACCGTTTAATTTAGACACTGTTTCAATGCAATTCCGTTCTCTTTCAAAAAATACTGTCAAAAAGTGACAGCATTACATTTAAACAGTGTCTAAGTTAAACACTTGTTGAACTGTGTTTTAAAATCTTTTGTGGTAAGGCCGTATCTGTCCAAATAATGATCAAGATACAAGTTGGACCAAAAGGCAAAAATTTTAAGAATAGCCATTAATACTGACAGCAATTTCGGAATAGTCTTTTTCATTTAGGTAGAACAAAAATAAAGTATGCAGCATAAGAAAAAGAGGACAAATTTATTTTATAAATACTTATTTATTCTTATAAAAATGATAATCGCAATCAGTAAAAAGCTAATAACAGTCAAGAGTTACGTAAATAGAGTATTTGAGCATACTCTGTTGCTGTTGCCAAAAGGCTGGAGGAGGGCAACGTGTGACAGAGAAGTGCGGAAATGCCTGGAGGAGACCTATGTCCAAGAGGACAACCTGACTGAGTACAGGACGGCGATGCCACAACTTGTAATTAAGAACAAAACAACAATACCTACTTGAGTTCGATATTCATTTATTTTATTGTAAAATTGTATGTAAGGTCAGAGAATAAAGGCTTTTATAATTATTATTATTACATATTGCTTTTATAGATTAAAGAGTACACCTATATAAAATAGAGCACATACTGTATTTTAGTACGGGTGGCAACCTCACAACTTGCCTAGACTTATTTTAGCACTATAAGCAGTTTTGAGAGGTAAGTAATTTAATATAATAAAAAAAAAACAATCACAACAAGCAGCATCTAAAAACCCAAATTAGCATGACAGGTAAGAATCGAGGGTGCGTTTCTGATATACACATCATTTGTTCATCATTCATGTACCTAATCAAAAGTTAGATTATATAAAAAGACTTATTTATTTTTAAGACACTGGTCTGTGTTGTCTAAAACCTAATAGCCAGAGTTTGGACAGGCAAAATTGACAAAAGGGATTTAGAAATTTTCATATTATACAAAATCCATTAAGGGAGTTAGTTGCTCGCAATGTTGAATGTTATAATGACTTAACATACATCGAGAAGGATAACAAACATTACCTATAAGAGAATTGCTACAGAAGATTCCAGAAAGAATAAGAGAAAACTTTGATACAAAACAACACATGACTCTTAACCATGACCTCTTAAATGGTTCTAGAACTTATTTATTAAAAAAAATATTTTATGGCAATTTAATCTAAGCAAGACATCGAAAGCTTTCTAGATAGATGAATATAATTAAGTCTTGAGTCCAATTATAGGTATGAAGAACATCTAACTCTTGTCATGGATTTGTGATTTGTGTCAAGATCCAGTACTAATGTATAAAACATTGGTGTTCACGCGCCATCTAGTGGACTAAGCGAGAAGCGCCGCACGCAGGTGGTTTTATACGACGATCATCGATCGGCTTATATGGATTACACAGTACCAGAGAAACAACACCAGAGGGCGCTAATTCCAGCTATATATTGGGCTGCGCATGAAGACGACGACCACTTCAAATAAATTCTCACTTCTCACCTTTTTTTTATATACCTTTAAAAACTTTGTAATATAAGTCAATATATATTCGAAACTGTATAACCGAAGAATTCGCCTTATTTTGAACCTGACCCTATTAGACGAAAGCAGATAAATTCGAACTTTATCATTGGACCTACGAGCCAGGATCATCGAGGGAACCACGAAGGGTCTGGCCAATTCGTTCCTTTATTTCCCTATACCGTCTTATCCCATTTCAATTTGTGCTAAAACTGTGCTTTTTACCATTAGATTCCGGTGTTCGCCTCATCAACAGGCAGAAATTTGGTGAGTACCCTACTTTTTATAATTCGTCAAAATGAGTGTTGAAAACGTAACTTTTCGCAGTAAATCTCCTATTCCTAGTGCTAGTTCTAATTTACGTGTAGAATCAGATGAAAGTGTGATTAAAGAATTGAATAAAAAACGCGGTTCAATCAAAGGTAGACTAACTTTATTCGTAAAATTTGTGAGCTCGTTCCGTAATATTGATTTAAACGATAAGCAAGTAACGGAATTAAAGTTACGTAGCGATGCATCTAAACCGTTAATCAGTGAATTTAACAATATTCAAAACTCAATTGAAATGTCAATGGCGTCCGAAGACGATATTGCAGTTCAGTTAGAAATTCGAGAATCGTTTGAAAATGTTTTTTACGATACCATGGCGGAAGTGGATACTTTGCTTAAACGTTTAAGTAGTTCTGATCAAGCTAGTTGTGAGTCTAAGTGTGGCGCAAAATCGTTAGTTAAGCTTCCTACGATCTCACTACCATCTTTTGACGGTTCGTACGATAATTGGTTGGAGTTTAGGGACACCTACTTTTCTATGATTCATAATTCTACTCAACTTGAACAAATTCAGAAATTTCATTATTTACGTTCCTCACTGTTAGGTAATGCTGCTCAAGTAATCAAGTCAATTGAATTTACGTCAGAAAACTACGTAATAGCTTGGGATTTGCTTTATGAGAGATATAATAACACTCAACTGTTAATACACAATCATGTAAAAGCAATATTTTCTATGCAAAGTTTGAATAAAGAGTCTTCTTTTCACATTAGAAAATTAATAGATATAATTTTAAAAAATTTACGCGCTTTAAAGACTCTTGGCGAACCCACTGAGTATTGGGACACACTCATTATTTTCATAATCACCTCAAAATTAGATTCTGTAATTGAGAAAGAATGGGAACAATATAAAAATAATTTAACTACCCATGTTAATAAAAGTTTCAAGCTAGACGATCTTATTTCGTTTTTGAGAAATAAAGCAGATACTTTAGAAATGATTAAAGCGCATAATTCTTCTTCATTTTCTAATAATAAAGTCATTCCAGAAACTATTAAACGACCTGTTCAACAAAGGGTACATAGTTTCACTTCAACAAAAAATAATTTAAAGAGTACTACCCGCACATGTCCATTATGCAGCGGAAATCACTCGCTTTATACGTGTACAAAATTCTTGGACTTTACAATCCAGAATAGATTAGAATTCGTTAATAATATGAAATTGTGTATTAATTGTTTACGTGCAGGACATTCTGCTTCAGATTGTTATTTTGGTGCGTGTAAACAGTGTAATAAAAAACACAACAGCTTATTACACCAAAATAATAACATCGATAGCGCATTATTGTCAGTCGTGGAAGGTCGATCGGAATCGAACCCCGAACCCCACGCGTCATCCGTTTTACATACGATCCAGCAACCACGCATTAATATTGGTTGTAAGGAAACCGCGAGTAATATCGTAAGCGCGTCGGAAACTGTTTTATTATCCACAGCATTAGTGGAAGTAGCAGGCAGCGACAATGTCTACGTTAAGGCCCGTGCCTTACTAGACAGCGGTAGTCAACATTGTTTAATTACAGATAATTTAAGCAAACAGTTAAACGTTAAATCGATACAGTCCGCTTTTCATATCACGGGTATAGGGCAGTCGCACACTTACTCAACGGAGTCGTGTGAAATTAAACTAAGATCGTTAGACGGTGAATTTAATACTCGCTTTAATTGCATAGTTTTGAATCATATTACTACTGCATTACCGTCAATCAGCTTAAATTATAATTCATTAGAAATTCCAAACAATATTCAACTCGCCGATTCTTCATTTTACAAATCGTCACAAATCGATATATTGATCGGTGCAGATGTGTTTTGGGGCTTATTGATAGACGGTAAAATACGCTTGAAAACAGGTCCATACCTACAGAATACTACGCTAGGTTGGATTATATCTGGTATTATTTATGATAGTCGCGTACATAATAATCGAGTACAATGTCATTATATGCAAACAGTTCAGTTAAATAAACAGTTAAGTAAATTTTGGGAATTAGAAGAAATTGTTTCTCCTAAACAATACCAGACAGACGAAGAACGCTACTGTGAACAATTATTTACCGAAACGACAAAGCGGGTAGACGGCGGTCGTTTTTCGGTTAGGGTTCCAGTGAGAGATTCACTTGATCAGTTAGGTGATAGTTACAAAATAGCTGAGAATAGATTTTTGTCATTGGAACGTAGATTAGAAAAATCACCAGAATATAAAAAAATGTATTGCGATTTCATGCAAGAATATTTAAGCTTAGGACACATGACGCGAATTGAGAATTATGCGTCGCCTCATTATTTTTTACCGCATCATGGTGTAATGAGGGAACAGAGCACTACTACAAAGTTACGAGTAGTTTTTAACGCAAGTCAAAAAACGACAACCGGTAAGTCATTAAATGACGTTCAGATGACAGGCCCGGCACTACAAAATGAATTATTTTCTATTATTTTACGTTTTCGTCAGTACAAGTTTGTAGCATGTGCTGATATAGAAAAAATGTTCAGACAAATATTAATTCACGAAGATCAAAGATATTTACATTTAATTTTATGGCGACAAAATTCGTCCGATCCCATTAGTGTGTACCGCCTTAATACGGTCACATACGGCACTGCGTCCGCGCCTTATCTTAGCAATCGATGCATTAAGCAATTAGGATTAGAATGCTCGGACGAAGACGTATCACGCACTATTTTAGAAAATATGTATATCGACGATGTATGTATAGGGGCGGACTCAGTACTTAAGTTATCGCAGATATGTAAGGGCGTATCGGATACTTGTTTATCGGGTTGTTTTTCATTAAGAAAATGGATTTTTAACACATCCGACATTACTTTTGATAACGATGTAGACAGTATTAACCAAACTAAAAGTTTATCATTCGATGAAAATTGTTTTAATAGGACCCTTGGTATGGGTTGGTATAATAAAAGTGATGAATTGCATTTTACAACAAAAATAAACATAGAAAATAACAATAAAATTACTAAACGTCAAATATTATCAATCGTTTCACAGGTATACGACCCACTCGGTTTATTAAGCCCGTTTATTATTATAGGAAAATCGTTGTTACAGAAGTTATGGTTATGTAAACTAGATTGGGATGAAATAGTTCCTAAGAAATTATCAATTATTTGGGAAAAGTTTATTAAATCGTTGGAATATTTACAAGTTATTCGTGTACCGCGTTATGTCATAGGACGCGATTATTCTAAAATAGAACTTCACGTATTTACGGATGCAAGCGAGACTGCGTACGGCGCGTGTGCTTACATACGGACATGCAGTAGCAATGGTGACGTCACAACGAGGTTGTTATGTTCGAAGAGCCGCGTCGCGCCAGTGAAACCGGTTAGCATTCCTCGGCTTGAATTATGCGGTGCATTGTTAGGCGCTAAATTAGGCGATAAAATATTAAAAACATTGCGTTTAACTTTTGATAAGATTTTATTTTGGACAGATTCAACTATTGTTCTCGGCTGGTTGCGAATGTCTCCACATAATTTAAAGACTTTCGTACAGAACCGTGTGGTTGAGATAAATGAGTTAACAAGCGACTCGACCTGGCTTCACGTTAGCTCATCACATAATCCAGCTGATCTAGTTTCGCGCGGTTTATTTCTACCCGAATTAAATTCATCTGAGTTATGGTGGAACGGACCAAAGTTTTTGCGTGAAGATGGGACAGCTTGGTCACAAAACCAGTTTGTTACTTTAGAAAATGACAATTTACCTGAATTGAAACAATATACTGTTAATATTTTGAGTAATAACAATTTTGAAAATACCGAGATTATTGATTTTAATAGATTTTCGAAATTTTCTAGATTACAGCGAACGTGTGCATATATGATACGCTTTATACGTAACACACGAGTGCAAAATAATGATCAAAGATTGCGGGGGCCGTTAAATGTAGACGAACTGGATAAGTCTTTAAATTTTATAATAAAGCAAGCTCAAATGCAATCATTTCCTTATGAATACAATGCACTAGTAAATAATCAAATTTTAAAATCTAATCGTAACATTTCTAGTTTAAATATATTTCTAGATAAAAATAAGATTATAAGAGTTGGAGGCAGACTAGTAAATTCAGATTTTGCATATGATAAAAAGCATCCCATTTTATTATGTAGTAAACATGTTTTTACTCATATTTTATTTCAAAGTGAACATTTAAATTTATTACATGCTGGTCCACAACTTCTTTTATCTCATATCAGAGATAAATGGTGGCCATTAGGTGGTAGAAATTTGGCAAGAAAAATTGTAAAACAATGCGTGATATGTAGTCGTATGAAAGGTAATATTTTAAAACCTATAATGGGTAACTTACCTATTGAACGCGTAACTGCAAGCTTTCCATTCATTACTTGTGGAGTAGATTACGCAGGGCCCCTATATATTTTAAATAGAAAGGGTAGGGGTTCCAAACTTGAAAAATGTTATATATGTCTATTTGTATGTTTTTCCACGCGTGCCATACACTTAGAACTTGTTACTAGTTTGTCATCAGAAGGTTATATTTCAGCTTTGAAAAGATTCATTTCTCGGAGAGGAAAACCCTCCCAAATATTTTCTGATCATGGTAGGAACTTTGTGGGGACAGCTCGTGAATTTTCAGATTTATTCAAAAAGAATTCAGAGTCTATCATTGATTATGCGTCAGATAATCACATTAAATTCACGTTCATACCTCCGTACGCACCTCATTTTGGCGGGTTATGGGAAGCTGGGGTCAAATCCTGCAAACACCATATTACTCGAGTAGTAGGAAATGCACATATGACTTATGAGGAGTTCAGCACAGTTTTAGTACAGATTGAAGCTGTCCTGAATTCCCGCCCTATGTATCCTTTATCTTCAGATCCTAGTGACTACACTCCTCTTACTCCTGCCCACTTCATGATTGGCCGGCCGCTGACAGCTCCAGCAGAGGAAGACGTGACCACTACGCCCACGCACTCATTATCCCGCTATCAACGAGTCGAACAACTACGACAAGCATTCTGGAAGCGATGGTCCACAGAGTACATTTCAGAACTACAAAGACGCACTAAATGGCAGACGAAGAATGACAACTTAGAAGCAGGAACTTTAGTTGTCATAAAGGAAGATAACCTCCCCCCGCTCAAATGGCGTTTGGGACGTATTTTATCTTTGATTCCAGGCAAGGACAGTGTACCCAGGGTTGCGATCATTCGTACAGCAACGGGCGTCATTCACCGGGCATTTTCCAAAATATGTCCACTGCCGGTCGTCGAGGAACCAGGTTCGATGTCCGACATGACACACTGTTGAGAGTGGATCTCTCAAGGTCCGCCGGGATGTTCACGCGCCATCTAGTGGACTAAGCGAGAAGCGCCGCACGCAGGTGGTTTTATACGACGATCATCGATCGGCTTATATGGATTACACAGTACCAGAGAAACAACACCAGAGGGCGCTAATTCCAGCTATATATTGGGCTGCGCATGAAGACGACGACCACTTCAAATAAATTCTCACTTCTCACCTTTTTTTTATATACCTTTAAAAACTTTGTAATATAAGTCAATATATATTCGAAACTGTATAACCGAAGAATTCGCCTTATTTTGAACCTGACCCTATTAGACGAAAGCAGATAAATTCGAACTTTATCAATTGGACATTCGAATGAATAACTTATAAATATGCAAGGAATGTAAAAACATGTTATTTTACAGTTTTATGCCAACAAGTGAAAGTGTACACTTACCGTAATGCCCTAACTCTCTTATATGGTGGACTAAACGATGCAGGAGCCGGAGAAGCATTCCTCATAGCATCTTCGTCATCCAAACTGGTAAAATCTAACTTCCTGGGCACTATAGCAGCCGGAATGGGACTCAAGTTATCCGAAAACATGTTGAAAGATTCTGACATTTCACTTGATGTTTCTGCAGAAAGTTCTGAAGAATTATGCCGACTGTTGAATCCGTTTTTCATCCTATACCATTCACTCATGTTTATACACTCATTTAATACACTAATAACAAATATAATTCACTGATTTTAAGTGGTTTATTTAAGCAAACAAAGCGTACTTTCTCTATTCGTTCGTAAAACAACGTTATGGCGGATGACGCATAGCACCTGTTCAAGTGTTTATCCAATCACAGCATGTTATTTGACCGGTGAGATGAATACTGAAACGCCATTGGCAGACATTTTTTTTTTAATTTGTGCTTCTGGGTTCTTGCGTGTGATTGGATCAGGTTAGAAATGCGTTCAATTTATTCAAACTTTTTTGCTTCGTTTCAGACTATGGAATTTTATAAATAAATAATAATTATTAAGTCAATTAAAATAATTGTAAATTATATTTATGAAAGAATCTGCTGTTTAGTAGGTAAGTGTTTTATAGTACACATTACAGCCGAGCGCGGGAAGTGAGCATTTACACTGTCGAAGCCACCTTTGACGATGTAAATGCTTAATCATTCAAACCATTTTGAAGCCCTTAGAGCATGAAGTTGAAGCCCAAGCCGTAGGCAAGGGCTTTAATTTCCCGCACATAGTACTTTTTTTCATGAAATGCGAGGAAATAACATTGAACGCAATATCGACTCTTTCGCCTTTTCGAAAATGGGAGAATTATTATAAAAAACAACAACTAGGGGAAAAATCTTATTTTCTTAAAACGTATCATTTCGGGGAACATAGAAATCATGTTTGAGAATTAAATATTCTCCTCTCTTCCATACATTTTTATACAAAAAAGTATCATTTTAGCTCTAGATAGGACAATTACACCAGTAACCAAGAACTCTTTTTTGGTAGCGTTTGATTTTGTTTTGACTTTGACTTTTTGTTTGATTGACTTGACATTTGTATATTGTTTGTTTGACATTTCGCTGCTTTTGTCGAAAAAGTTGTGTTTCGCAATGCAGAAAAACCAATAATAATAAAATTCTTATTGTTAATAAATAAATTAATGAGTGGCAATTCAAATTTAAGGCAGCACTTAGTGATACAAATGAATTGGCAATAAAACGTAATCAAGATGAATGTCGCTGTGATATTATTTTTAAGTGTTTTAATTCAACCCTCGGTTTTCGCGCAACAAAGCAGAGATGAAATCGTTTTCCATTACAATAATACGTGAGTTCGTTGATTGTTTTCGTTTATTTTGATTAATTATCTTCTATCTTATTATACTTTATCTATAGAAATCCTCATTATATGACTATAATCCAACATATTGAATGATATATGTAGGTACCTACTTGATTCAACTTTTGAATTTTTACCGAAGGTAGAATTACCCTAATAATATGGTCTAATTGTCGCTTTATCTACTACATATTCTTATGTGGGACAACAGTCCTTTTTACTTACTAATTAAATTGCATTGTACAGATATTTACATTCAGTCTTTCTGCTCTGTTTATTGTATAATATTTAAAAAAATACTGTTTAGCTACTTTCTAAGTTGCTTATATAATCTTAAACTGACTACTACCTACCACAGTAGCTTTGTGGTTATTTGAGTTACAAAAACCTGAAAGTTTTAATAATAACACATCACTCAATAAGTACGTAGGATGACATTGCGGGCCAACAACTCTGTCAAAATATTCAACAATTTTTAATTTATGGCTTCTTTAAAAACGGTATTTTTGTTACCTTTAAAATAATGGAAAAACAAACTGAATTTCGCATGTTAATCGATAGCTACAATGTCAAAATTAGAAGAAATGTACTTCGAATTACTTTGAAATTTGGCTCCGGTGAGGAGGTCATCGTTGAGACTGAAGCTTCATTTGAAAGGTTGGACAAGTGGTTTTACAAGAAAGGCATAGAAATGTTGGAATGCTTGTATTACCCTTAAAAGTGATTATTTTGACGAATAAAATTGTTCTTTTGTCAAAAAGTTGTTTTTTTATAAGTCATCCTACGAACTTATTTACATTTAGTGACAACCAATTTTCCATTAATGTAATCTTTTAAAAGTAGTTCAACCGAGTTAAAGAACAATCATTATTGTTATTTATTTTATGAGTTATGATACAAAAATAGTACAAGTAAACAACTGATAAAAATGTTTACAGATACAAGTACAATGTTCCATACAAAGTCATCGTCAATAGGAATACAGAATACATTATGGAGTTCGGAGGGGTGAGATTTTAAATTTTTGTATTTTTTTATATCGTACTACCTACTACTACTAAAAAGAATGTAAACTCTTTTAGAATTTTAGAATCGAGGAGCTCGGTGGCGCAGTGGTTTAGGGCCTGGCCCAGCGATTGCGGAGGTTAAGCAACTTTCGCAAGGGTCGGTCACAGGATGGGTGACCAAAAATTTACTATTTCGAGCTCCTCCGTGCTTCGGAAGGCACGTTAAGCCGTTGGTCCCGGCTGCATTTGCAGTCGTTAACAGTCACCAATCCGCAGTGCCCGCGTGGTGGGTTATGGCCCATCCTCCTTATCCACCCATAAGGAACGCCTGTGCCTCAGCAGTGGGGACATTAAAAATGGCTGACGGAAATTCTTTTAGGGCAAATTTTTCAACCCTCAGATAACAGATATCAGTCAGTTGTATTATTAAACAAATAAAATAAATAGCATTCAAAACATTTGACTGAAAAGCGAATGATAAACATTTTAAATTTGGTGGTTTAATTCATCAACGCCTGAGCGGTCGCATGCGGCCGGATAACAATGGAATATCTATTGTGTCTAATTTTCCGGGCGTTGAAGGGTTAATCGAATACATTTTATCTAGCCATTGAAAAATCAGCCCTTAGAAAAATAAAAGTCTTAATCTCATTTGTTTTTAGGATTTGGAGGCATACTACACCCCCGCTAGGGTGACGGTAGCCAGTGATTTTGCTAACCGTACTTACCCTCTTTTTATCACTGCACGACAGCAAAAAGGTACCTAGAAACTCTTTAAGTGTTTTGTACAGTAAATGGCATGCTGGGGTAATCAGTTTCAATCAATTTTAAACTTATGTGAGAAGATATTAAAAGGTTTTAAACGAAATTTAATATTATTGATAGTTTTATCTAACCTGACATGCTGCTGACTGTGCTTTTGTATGTATCTCTCTCTCACACACACACACACATACACAAATGGGTATATTATTATGAAAATGAAATTGTAAAGTTCTTAATTCAAATAAGCTCACATAATAAGCATTTTTAAATCGTCAATTCTTTTACCCTACCACCCATTATGACGTGTTTTAGCTGACAAGAAAAATGGGCGCAAAAATCTTATCAACTGTATCAGTTAGAACAATATTTACAAATATGTATATTGTTTCCAGACATTACATTCATATATGTTTCAAATAATATAGATTAATAAATAAATAACATTATTTAATTAGATCATTTTTTTATAAATAAATTTACAGGGCTCAAGCTAATTTTAGTCATTTATTCTCGGCTGTTACAAAAAATGCAATTCATACAATTGAATATGAGTTAGATAGATAATCAGAAGCTGACCCATTCCCACTGGCAGCACCCGTTCACGAGCATGACGCATGAACTAGTCATCGCTTCGCTCAACCATATTTGAGGGAACGTAACGACCCGCCTCACACGACACCACCGCAGAAATGATTAAAGAGAGAATCACATACTTAGCTACCCATGTTAAGGCATCGAATTATAATCTCATACCCAAAAGAAATAAAAAATAGTATTAGTTATATTTTATGTATTGAGTAAAAAATGCCATACCATGTAGATATTATTTAACAGATTTTTTTTATATACGACGCCTTTAACAGACAGAAGCAGACACGTTCCCACAGGCAGCACCCGTTCACGAGCATGACGCATGAACCAGCCATCGTTTCGCTCGACCATATTTGAGGGAATGTATGGTGGTGGTTTAGTTGATCTAACTAAAAGTCCAGATTTCGAATATTGTGTGAAGAGTTCTTTATTGAAGTTTCTATAAGATGTGAAATAAAATAAATGTAGTACTTAGCTCTCATCTATAGCTACACTGACCGCTACACACGCTTTTATATTTGCTTGTAAAGTGTCTCTTATTACACCAATTTCAATATCGTATTGTATCTCATTACGTACTTGTGCGTTATTGTAATGTAAAACGCACGGTTTATCAAGATGTTCCGTCTAAAACGAGTTTTAAAAAACCTTAACAACCGTGTGCCATACTACGTTTTTCAATATATTTGCGAGAAAACATTATAAGTCCTTCTGAAATAAAAATAAAACCGTTAACAAAAACGCACGGTGGTGGCGTGCGGTAAAATTAACTTTCCACACGCTGGCGCTGTACTAAACCGTAAACAAAAACGTACAGCGGGCGGTAAAATCAACTTACCGCACGCTGTACTGTCATCGAAAACTTTTTTGACAATATTGTTTGAAAGAGACAGTATCACATCTAAACAGTGTCTAAGATAAACAGGTGATTAAAAATCTTCTGTAATAACACCCTGTAGTGTCACTGTGATTTTCGTCGAAAACTTGTATTTTTATCGCTTATTTATGATTTTCTGGATTAATATGCATAATAAACCACGACTCTTACAATAAAATCATTAAATAAATAAAAATAACTTATAATTTTTAAGTTAAAACAAAACCGGTGTTTTACCGTAAAGGCCATCAAAAAGAACCTACATAACATTGTTCTTTTCATTCGTTCACGAAAATTGTCTATGGATGCGAACTTCGCGTGCGAGTCCGAAAATGATATAGAGTAGGGTCAGAAACGAAACTTCGTTTAAATTTCGTTCGATTACGAAGTTTCGTTTCGGAGAAAGAGAGTAGACCTCCTGTATTCTAGTGGTAGTTAGAAGTAATTGGTATTTTTTTCCAGTATTAAAAGTTCATGATGTTTGCAGGTGTATTCTCCTGGCAACTTCCGATGCTAGTACAGACCCCAGTCAGCCTGGAACAGTTCACCAACATATCGAGGACGCTCTGCCCGCACAACAACCTGTTTTCAGACGACACTGAAACGTGTGGTGAGTGACTTTCAGTTTAATTGATACACATATATAGCTACAACATCCTCATTATAGATGGCAAAACATGCAAGAAATCTATGCACTGTCCGCCAATAAATGCAGACACACCGACAGCAACACATCTCGCCCTTATACCAGGGTTCCCCCCCGGGCACTCCTTATAAACGTCTTGTTTATCTCCTACTTCTATAACATATAAACAGAATGACGTCTGTACACACTGCGTATGTGTGGGTGAAGTGTTCAGGGTTACCTACCTGTGATTGATTAGGCACTTACCTTTTTCAAACATTCACTTTCGCTGAAATGCTAATGGTTATGAAAACTGTTACGTAATTATCATACTGTCTGTATCAATTATCATATTACAAAATTACTCTTTGCAACTGTGGAACTGGGGCCCTAAATAAAATCATAAATATAAACTTAGGGGCATCAATAAAAACTTACCAAAAAAAGCAGTGTATTAGATCCATCTGTCAAATGAAAGCTATTACATGCTTACATGTAAGTTAGCCGGCAGGGCCCCTGAGCGACGACGGTCGACGGCCCTCAATAATGATACAGCTGACTAGGCAACCTAGTTCGGGGCGGGGGAGGTACCGCCGGCCGGTGGGAGGGTGGGAGTGACCATTCTGTACGTCAGTACTATTATTAATTCTGTGACCAGGGATAGGCAAACTTTCCTTCGCCTATACAGCCTGAAATTTTAATCATTTGGTTCCCGCAGTGAGGTGGTTCCAGTCATAATTACAAGCAACTTTTACTATGGGGCCAACTCTAATACTGCTAAAAAAAATCAGCTGTTCCATACATTAAGGTCATGAGTGGAACCTCAAAAAAAATAAAAGTAAAATTTCAGCGTGTATTTACTCACGAAATTGGCTTTATTTTTAAAGGTTACATCCATATTAACCATCCCTGCCTTATAACAAATAATCTACATGTGTTATCCCTTAAACAGAGTGTCATGTTGAGCTGAAGTCAAGCACTGATTGGTCATTTGAAATGTTGTCAATTTAATACCCTTACTCACAAACATTACAATGAGGTCTCACAGTGGTCGAGGACGCATAGCGTCTCAACTACCAATCATACTTAACACGTAAAACAAACGAAGTATTTTCGATATTTTATGATAACCTATATGAAACCGATATAGAGTTTTAATATCGGATATGATATCTGATATCACATATCGATGTACCTAGTTATACAACTAGGTATATCGACCATACGGTTTGCTGACTAAGAACGGATATACGGTTTACGGTTTATCGGTGTTATAAATAGTTTCGTCGATTCGAGTTTTGTGGTTTCGTTACAGTTTTTCGATATACAGTTTTGAGTTTTGGTCTTGATATTATAGTTTTTGAAATATCGGTTACGTAAAATCTTATATCGATATGATATGATATCTAACTGATAGCCGATATAAGATACGTTTTGATATATCGGTCTCATGTCTAAAACGAACCAATCACGGAGCTCTATTTCAACGCATTGTGTTCGCATAGGCAAGGGTCGCTGAGTATTGTTCTTGAATTCGTTTGAGTATTGTTCTGACCTAATAGTACTTTTGTAACTATTATTTCTTTTTCTGTTCACGCCTCTTAGTCGATGGAAGGAGGATTAAAGTCTACTGCGGGCCACTAATACGTAACTAACATGAATTATATATATAAATTTAAAAATGTTTGTTTTTACATCTGTCAGTGTTGTCTTGAGATCGGCGGCGATGGTAGTTCAAATGTAGATTGTACTTGGGAAATATATTATATTTTTAAATTTAAATAAGTATAATATTTATTAAAAAAAGTAGTATCTAATAGTTTGTTTAAAAAAATACTAATACTATTAATTACCTATCTAGTTATGGTTTCAAAATAATTTGGCAATGAGAGATAGACACTGGTTTTGGGATAGGATCTTTTAATTTAAATTAGGCTAAAAAATCAATTAAATCATTAACAACTGTTTTGTCTTACTAAGAATTCTCGACAAATAAACGCAGTCAAAGAATCCTTAAAAATTAACAATAATAGACTTAAAACCCTTCACACATCGCTCGGTCTCAAACCGCTGACAGATGTATAACCTACCTCTTCAACATACCAACCTTTTTTCCAGACATATCATCAGTGAACACGCCTATCGTCCATCTCACTTCCTCATCACCCGACGACATTCGAGTGACAATAGTAGTGGAGACTGTGCAAGATTTTTACATCAAATTGAACTCTATAACCAACCTGACCAGTACTCCGAGTCAACCGAAGTATTACTTTTATCCTTTCGACCAAGGACCTAATCAAATGATAGATTTGACTGCGCAAAGTGTTAAAAGGAAACATATGTGTAATGAAAAGCTGGAAGATTATGAAGAGATGAAATTGAGAAGTTTCTGGAAGAACAATCAGTATAGAGATGATAATTGGCTGTGGAAGCCGAAGAGTGTGATTGTGATGATCGAGTCTGATGATGACATTTGTGCTGTGGTGTCTATACAGAATTTCTCGGTGAGTTGATAAATTTTGACAACATCACATACATTGCTCCGATTCCAAAGTAAGTAGCTAAAGCACTTGTATTATGGAAATCAGAAACAACGGTGGTATCACAAACACCCAGGCCTGAGCCAATATAGAAAAGTTCGTATTCTAAATTGACCTAACCGGGGATCGAACCCGGGACCTCAGAGATGGCGACTCCTTGAAAACCGGCGTACAAAGCCACTCGACCGCGGCGGTCGTCAAAGATTTTATAGTAATTATTTAGTTTTAAGCATTATCTGAGGAGCACAGTGGTTTAGCAAAGGTCGGTCATGGGATGGGTGAACTCTGAACCTCCTCCATTCACTCCCTGGATGGCCATCATCAGATCACAGCTAAGTCAATCCTCGGTGGAGAACCAAGGCTTCAAATTCACCTCGTTTTTCCTTAATTATCTCCCGCGATATTATCGACTTGTTAATATAATGTTTTAAATTTCCATGGTTTTTGACGTTATTAGAATAAACTATATCGGGATTTACACCATGTACCTGTTTATTTTTGAGACTCCGATATTTCGGCGCAGTTGCATGCGCCATGGTCACGGAAGAACTGTCGATTGTTGCGTGCGGGTAGATGTTATTGGCAGACAAATCGGTCTACCCTCCGTCTAAGTCTTTTATTATTACGCTCGATACCGGTACCACTGTCTGCAAACTCACTACTCACTCGAATCTGTTCACGACACACGACACTCACTGTATCTGTACGCGAAACTGCGCCGAAATATCGGAGTCTCAAAAATAAACAGGTACATGGTGTAAATCCCGATATAGTTTATTCTAATTATCGACTTGTTACTCGTACATTGCTGCTCAATGAAAAATCAAAATCTCAACTATTGCGACAAGTGGTTCCATAGAGAAAGTTGCTTAACTCTAAGGGTAGAATCATCTTTTAAAGTTTTCTCTAGGGTGTTACTAACACCCTGTATAATAAGGCCTTTTTTCCAGTGTCCAGTGTTTGATAATGAGAGGGATATATTGTATGATGGTTACTACTTGACCATGACGCGACGAGGCGGCATCACACTGACAGTAAGTAGACACTCCATACTAATAAATAAATCCTATCCCCTTACTAATAAAGATTGTATAGCAGATGTATAGTTACACAATGGTTACTCTTCTTCTTCCTAATGAGTGGCTTGCTCTGTGGTCTATGCACAATTCCGCCAATGTCACGTAGTTAGCTTTTACACGAATGGGACTTTATGGGACTTTTTTTTTTAAATATATTTTTTTACCTAGAATAAAAACAGCACATCTCTGTTAAATTATTTAAGTTTGACATTAAGGGGCTGATATGAGCCAACTAGCGCCGCCAGTCGATTTTATTTTATTAATTCTAAATAAGCCCAATTTCTTAAAGAAGGAATCAGTCAAGGTTTTGTTAATAACGTCTAATATTTATTGAATAACTTTACACAGTTTGAAAAGGCATTCAAACAGTTTAAAACGCGATTTTGTTAAAAGTGGCCACTGTTGGTTCAAACCCGTTTTTAAACTATTGCACGCATTTTGTAATGTTGTAACGTTATTCAATAAACATTGGACGTCATTCACAAGACCTTGACTGATTCCTTTTTTAAGAAATTGGGCTTATTTAGAATTAATAAAATAAAATCGACTGGCGGCGCTAGTTGGCTCATGTCAGCCCCTTAATAAAATTATTACTTCTCCAACAGCAAGACACATTCCCTCTCGGTTTCTACATAGTGTTCATAGTGAAGACGTCAGATGACGACTGCAGCGATGTGGCACAGACTAACTCTACATTACCCAAAGTGGCCACTTACTTGGGGTGGGGAGAGGAGAAGGTTGTATCTGTGCCGACTAATGATGGGAGGGTTAAGCAGTTTAGGTAAGTTTATACTAGATGGCGCTGTACTAGAAAGAAGTTTTGTTGGTTATAATAAATACATATAATTATTTGACAACATTACATACATTTCTTTGATTCCAAAGTAAGTAGCTAAAGCACTTGTGTTATGGAAATCGGAGACAACGGTGGTATCACAAACACCCAGACCCGAGCCTATATAGAAAAGTTAGTTTCTTAAATTGACAAAACCGAGGATCGAACCCGGGACCTCAGTGATAGCGACACCTTGAAAACCGGTGTACAAAGCCACTCGACCACGGAGGTCGTCAGGTTATGTTCGTATTTTTGGCGTATTCCCTCACTTTTATTTGAATGGAAAAATGCAAAATGAGAACCCTAGACGCAAAAAGACTATTGTATTCGATAATCAATCCCATTTATGAGCAAAAGCAAAACACACTTTCGGTCTAGGGTTGCCACTACGCAGTTTATCATAAAAAGAAAAAAATGTGGATTTCAGGATGTGAATGTGGATTTGTATCAATAAATTCTTGATACAAAAGTTTTTTTTATTAACTGTCTCATTGCTTTTGGATTTACTCGATTCGAGATTATATAACGATAATAACACATGGCACTGGGTTAACATAAATATAATGAGTATAGTCCTCCCTCTTCAATTCGTTACTCGTTATCATCTAACATGCAGTGCTCTTACATTAGAAATTGACTTCCACAACTTGCTTCATATCAACTATATTTGACTGCTCTCTGAAACAAAATTGATTTATAAAATTAGATATTTCCTTTATATTTGTGAACATTATAAGGAGGACTACGATAGGTACTCGCGATTCCCTTAAATATCTTTAGTGGCAATAAATGTTAGCCCAAGTTGAAGGAGACCGCCGCCGCCACCGCCGACACGAAATGTAACATGCGGTGTACTGATTAAATACAAGATGTCTATTAATCACTTACCGGGGTTCCAATGCACGTAGTCTGGTGTCGCGGCGGCCTGGTACTCTTGAACGAGGTCGTCGACAGCGCTACGTGAATCGTCGAACTCTTCTAGTGACTCCTTGAACATGGGCTCTTTGCGGAAAACTTCCAAGAATGCCTCACGTTTCCGAAGTTTGTCGTACTGTTGTAAACATCTGTCGAAAAGCTGAAATACAATTTAGCATTTTCTAATCACTTTCTTTACTATTCTTTACTAAACAAGAAACTTTTTTATCACATGAATCACATTTGCTGTTTTAGGCACAGGTTCTCATATTGACTACATTTACTTACTTACTCTGGAATCGGAGCAATGTATGTGATGTTGTACTAAATAATATACAAGAAAAAATAGGACTCGCACCAGATCATGTTCTCGGACGGGAATCTGGTGCGAGTCCTATTTTTTCTAGTATATTATTTAGTATTATATAAAAATAGCATTGTGAATGCTTAAATCTCAAAATTTCAAATAGTATGTGATGTTGTTAAATATTTATTATTTATTTATTATTATAATTACATTCGCCATTTTGTCCACAGTTTCAAGATAATAGAGACTATCTCGTATCGCGAGTATGTGATCGCGGCGAGCGCGGCGCTCGGGTTCTTCTCTTCCTTCTACGTGGGATTTATCATAGTGCTGCTGTGTCAGAGGAGAAAGAGATGGAGTACTCTAGAAGAGAGCACTACGGAGGCTGAAGGTATAAGTAAGGGCTTCTTCAAGTTACCAAATTCACATTATAAGTATCGTTAAATAACGTTATTTCATTACGATACTTTAAATAACGGTAAATTTTATCGCCGCATTGTAACAGTATTTATAACGCTAATTTTTCAGGGTAAATACCGGTAAATATGTAATAGAACTTTACTTTAATGTTAACTTTAAACAAGTGGATTGTATTTTAACGTTATAAGTAACGGAATAAATAACGATAGTTCTATAGATAAATATTGCCGCTCCACGTGGGTATTTCGTTTCGTTGTTGTACTTGTGTTATGTAAATCAAAGACAACGGTGGTATCACAAAAACTAGACCTGAGCCAATATAGAAAAGTTCGTTTTCTAAATTGACCCAACCGGGGTTCGAACCCGGGACCTCAGAGATGGCGACACCTTGAAAACCGGCTTACAAAGCCCCGACCACGGAGGTCATCTAGCTTTTTTGACATTTGTTGAGGCAGGATCTCTTCGCCATATATTCAGCGAAAAGGGAAGTACTTCCGCCGAGCTCGGCGGAAGTACTTCACCTAAACCTAGCTAGGTGTCTGTGCTCGGGGACCGCGGTCCAACTGTTCTATGTTGAAATTTGTATTTATGCGAAGTGCTCAGTAAACTTTGATATCGTGAGTCAAGTCTCCATACATTTTTGCCTCGATGTTAGCTTGACGTAGTGCGACGTCACGTCTGCGTAATGTTTACATATTGTACTTTTCGCTGATCCTGCATTTCTTCGTCATTCGTCGATTGCTTATGTATCGGTATGATCGCGCCGCTACAACATTCGCAAGTGCTTGTGACAGCCTAGACTGAGTAAATGAGTTTTGATTTTTTGAGTTATACAACGTGTTACAAAAATACCCCTAATGCCGAATATGGTTTATAGGGACCATCAAACTGAACAACTTTTACTATGGGACCAACTCTGAAATCGCGAAAAAATCAGCTGTTTCATACAAAAATTAGAATCGAAAATATCCAAATGAAACAGCTGATGTTTTTTTGCGATTTCAGAGTTGGTCCCATAGTAAAAGTTGATCAGTTTGATGGTCCCTATATACCATATTCGGCATTAGGGGTATTTTTGTAACACGTTGTATAATGTGTCGTGTGTCTGTAGAAGGGCGCAGCTCCCCCGTGGGCATCAACTCGTCGCTGCGCCGGCGCCGCGTGGACGCCGCGCGCCCGCCCGCCGACGGGGACGTCCATATCTCTAACTCACAAACATACTTACAGTCTACTGGTAAATACATCACCATAGCATCCCATTATTAAAAAAAACCACAATTATTTGTGTCTAAAATTTTGACTTCAGCTTAGCAGTTTAATATTTTATTGATTTTCTTTTTTATTCCCATCTGACCCCTATTAATAGTACCCACTGCCCCTTATTAATATTTATTTAATTACTACTGTTCGGGACTCTTTAGGTTTTTAGTTATAAGTTATGGTTTGTTTTTAAGAAAAAAATATTTTTTACTTTGTTTTACCTTGTCATTGAATTTTGGGAGAAATTACATTTGATTTACGTTAAAAATTTCTATATTTTATTTCAATGTGAAAACTAGGGTTTTGCATCGCTTTGCCTAAAATGACGGTGTCCGTTTTTACCATAGACAACTACATTAGTCAAAGACTGTGTCGTAGTTACTATTAATATACTACTAGTTACGGGGGTATTTTAGGCTAAAATATTATATTTTAGGCTAAACATTACGATACTCTGTTGCTATCAATTCATTTAAAATTAATTACATTTGCTAGTAAAGTGCTCTCTGTTAGCAACTGAAACTGACAAATTCCGTTAATTTCAAATGGTTTCAAACGAGAATTGTTAAAGTGTTACGTAATCAACCCTCAGGGCCTTTGGAAAGGCGTCGAAACATAGGGATATTAAAAAAACAATAAAACATAACCAGATAATTCTAAAACGAGACCTGAATCAATAATACTAGTTGTAATCAGTAAAAGTTTCTTTTTCTAAAAATTAAAAAAGTAACACCCACCAATCCGCATTGGGCCCGCGTGGAGATACTCTTTATCCACCCATAGGAAGGCCTGTGCCAGCAGTGGGGACATTAAAAATGGCTAATGGTTTACTTTTTTATTTCTATAGCAGACTGCAGTTCTGCCTCGGAAACAGAATCAGAATTCTCTAATCTGGACGACATCAACACAGACAATGATCTGTACCGGCTCGGCGGGAAATTGTGCGTGGCGAACCTTGCCAGGTAAAAATAATCCTTACTAATATTATAAATGCGAAAGTCCGTTTGTTTGTTACGCCTTCACGTCTTAACTACTGAACCGATTATCATGAAATTTTGCATACACGTTGTCAGGGGTACAGAGAAGGAGATAGGGTACCTGTCATCCCGAAAAAAGTTTTTTTTTTCCAATGTAGCTAAAGCACTTGTGTTATGGAAATCAGAGACAACGATGGTATCACTAACACCCAGACCTGAGCCAATATAGAAAAGTTCGTATTCTAAATTGACCCAACTGGGGATCGAACCCGGGACCTCAGAGATGGCGACACCTTGATGGTCCCTATATACCATATTCGGCATTAGGGGTATTTTTGTAACATGTTGTATAATGTGTCGTGTGTCCGTAGAAGGGCGCAGCTCCCCCGCGGGCATCAACTTTTATTTATTTATTCCATAGCGGCGCTAGAGTGCAGACCACGCGCTCTTATAGTAATTATGCAATAAGGGCTTAAAGTAGTGTATTGTGTCCCGGGCGCTATTATTGAACCCCGAGTACGAGGGATTCTATGGTTAACTCCCGAGCGGAGCGAGGGAGTTAAGGCTAGAATCCTGAGTACGAGGTGTTCAAGATCGCCCATGACAAATACACATTTAAGCCCGCGATGCATACTCTACTTTTTATACTTTCTGCGAGGCAATTGAAACCAATGACTGTTATAAAGAAAGTACTTAAGTAATTATTTAAAGTTAGAATAATAAAATATGAAAAATTAAGAATATTTATTGAAAATTAAAAGTTATGTTAGAAACATTACACCAATTGTGCAACGACAAAGTTACATTCTTTGCTACATTTATAGTTGGGTTAGAGTTTATGTTTTTGTCGTCTATTCTGTAGTGGTCAGTTCGACATTCAAATAAATCCTTCTTGGTGCGCGGGTGAAAATGAATTTCGTAAAAAGTTTTCATGATAACATACAGCCTAACTGAGAATAAGATCTCATTGCACATAAACTTTTTTGAAACCAACATCGATCAAGCACGACTACAAGGGTTGCATTCCAAATTCAAATCACATTATTCCCCATGGGAAAAATGACTTACTTTAGGAAAGGTTTGCATGACACATAATATGCCATTGACGAGCAGGTAGTATAAAAAATAATTTTCTTTTGTAAACAGATGCCGACCACGGGTGCTATCGAATAGATCTAACATGTACTTATGGAATGTTCTTACGGTGATGGTGTTTTACACTCTGCCTGTTATACAACTAGTGATCACGTATCAAAGGGTAAGTTTACGTGTATTTTTTTATTTTTATTTTATTTATTGGGCTGTCAACAAAACATGTTCTAACTAATTGAAATTTTGAGATTTAAGCATTCACAATGCTATTTTTATATAATACTAAATAATATACTAGAAAAAATAGGACTCTCAATTCCTTCTACATTGGTGAGATGGCGCTGGCTTGCAGCGTAAGAGTTGATATACTAGAAGAAATTCGACGTTCCCACTAGTGACTCGGTAGCTCAGCGGTCAGAGCATTGGACCGGTTATCCAAAGGTCGCGGGTTCGATTCCCGTCCGAGAACATGATCTGGTGCGAGTCCTGTTTTTTCTAGTATATTATTTAGTATTATAGGTACTAACTAATACAATAAAAGGCTTAAAATATTAATCTTAAAGAGCATCATGTCCCTTTGGCATACCTACCTCCGCCATTTTGAAAAAAATCGGTTTAGGAGGCCTGTGATAAAAGTGGTGCCAATCGATAGAATAAGTAAAAAAATCTCGTAAGTGATATACTTACTGAGATGTTTGAATTTGAAAAACAAAATCTGTAATTTTCTGGATCGGTCGATAGAATAAGACATTACAAACAAAAAGTAATAAGTAAAAAAATCTCGTGAGATACTTACCGAGATATTTGAGTTTGAAGTTGAAAAACAATATCTGTCATTTTCTGAATCAATCGATAGAATAAGTCATTACAAACAAAAAGTTATAAGTAAAAAAATCTCGAAGTAATTTACTTACCGAGATATTTGAGTTTGAAGTTGAAAAACAGTTTAAGTACAGTTTTTAATTAAAGACAGCCACGGCATGCGATGTGGACAATCTAAAATTATAAAAAAATGTACAAAACTTAAGATAAGCGGAGGTTTACGTTGCTTTTTACTACCAATGAGTTTAACCATTGCTTTATCTTTTCTTTTTCTGGCACTATGGTGAAAAATGACCAAAATTATTGTGTATTTTTGGCTAAATACCGTATCAAAGCTTAAAAAAGTTACTATTGGTGTCGATTCGGTTGGCAACGACTTAACAAAATTGACAGGACTAAATTAAATTTAGTTTTCCGTCCTTTTCTTTCTGTATCTCAAAGACATACAAATAAAAAACTAAATTTATTATGACCCCACACACACCCACAACCTGTATAATAAATAATGAAACAATAGTCAGATACCCTATAACTGAAGTTATTCAATAGCAAAAAGATCACATTTCACACTTATGTTGACAAATAATTTAACATGCGTTCCCTTTCAGCTTCTAAACCAATCAGGCAACCAAGACCTCTGCTACTTTAACTTCCTCTGCGCTCACCCCCTGATGTTCCTCTCCGACTTCAACCATGTTTACTCCAACTTGGGATATGTGTTGTTGGGATTTTTGTTCCTAATGCAAGTGTGGAGGAGGCATAAGAGTCATACAGAGAAGACGCCTGCACAAGTAAGATATTTATTTAAAATTAAAAAAATAAATTTAAAAATTGAAAATCCCGCCTCCTTCAAAAGGCAAGTCAACTGAGAAGGAAACAAAATGAAATATTATAAAGGCAACATAATAACATGCAGTCGGAGGCATGTATAAAGTGACATTATGAATGATTTAACTTATCATTACATTCTATGCCTCCGACTGCATGTTATTATGTTGCCTGTAATATTTGATCTTGTTTCCATCTCTAAAGTTGACTTGTCTTTTGATGAAGGCGGGTTTTTTGATTTTTTTAATTTATTTATTTTATTCATGTCATTTTGGTTATTATATTATTACGGTTATGATATACCTTTTAAAAATCCTTATGAGAAGCCCTTTAATTTGATACCCATATGGCAGTATTCTAAAAAAAAATTTTTTTTTCGCTTCAAATAATACCACCGCACCGCCGCCATGTTGGTTTTTTTAACGTCCCTTACTTAAGAACACTTGGGCTGTCGAGACGCATCTAACGATATATTAATAATAGAAATCCGTGCAGTCGTTTGATAGATATTAGGTAATAAAGAATATTACATACAAGATACGCGCGAAAAACATAACACTTTCTTTGCAGTCGGGTAAAAAATATTATAAACTAATGTTTCTCTTAAACAGTCGTTTGATAGATATTAGGTAATAAAGAATATTACATACAAGATACGCGCGAAAAACATAACACTTTCTTTGCAATTGGGTAAAAAAATACTATAAACTAATGTTTCTCTCTGACTTCAATCATGTTTATCCCAACTTAGGGTTGTGAAGTTAAAAAACACGTGATTGCAGAAAGAGCTGGGCATCCCCCAGCACTTCGGGCTGCTGTACGCGATGGGCGTCGCCCTAGTGAGTGAAGGCATCCTCTCCGCCGCCTACCACGTCTGTCCCAACAGCATGAACTTCCAGTTCGGTCAGTATTATCATAGGTTTACCGTGCACATACACCTACAGGCAATCTCGAGCCAAATCAGCCCCACGTAGGCTTGCAACGATATATCGGAAGACCGGTAAATATCGATATATCGACGCTAAATATATCGATGTCGACGAAACGCAGATATCGATATATATCAATATCGAAAAACTCAATATATCTATTTGTAATTTTGAGATTTAAGTATTCAAAATGCTATTTTTATATAATACTAAATAATATACTAGAAAAAATAGGACTCGCACCAGATCATGACCAATCTCAAAATTTCAAATAGTTATAGAACGTGTTACAAAAGTACCCCTAATGCCGAATATGGTGTATAGGGACTGAACAACTTTTACTATGGGACCAACTTTGAAATCGCGAAAAAAAAACCGCTGTTTCATACAAAAATTAATTACGAAAATATCAAATTGTATGAAACAGCTGATTTTTTTTCGCGATTTCAGAGTTGGTCCCATAGTAAAAGTTGTTCAGTTTGATGGTCCCTATCCACCATATTCGGAATTAGGGGTACTTTTGTAACACGTTGTATAGCTTTCTCATCTTAATCAATTGTTTAAAAATATCTGGAAAGATGTTCAGTTCAATTTCGAGGTTAATTCCTTCTACATTGGCGAGATGGCGTTGGCTTGCAGCGTAAGAGTTGATATACTAGAAGAAATTCGACGTTCCCACTAGTGACTCGGTAGCTCAGCGGTCAGAGCATTGGACCGGATATCCAAAGGTCGCGGGTTCGATTCCCGTCCGAGAACATGACCTGGTGCAAGTCCTATTTTTTCTAGTATATTATTTAGTATTATATAACTCAATATATCGTAAGGAAATATCGAAAGAACAGCTTAAATTAAAATACCGGCGTAATGCTGCAACTGGCAACACTGTCTAAAAAATTGCTTCTATTCTACTGTAATCTGTGGTGAGTAAACTGTTATAATCTGTGGATGTGATCCCACGATCACGTAACTGTTGAAAGGAGAACCGGCACTCGCCATAGACAAAATACTTAACTTGTGTACGATTGAATTTGGTCTTAAATGTTTTGTCTTATTTTTAGCGTATGTAAAAAAAAGTTATTTCATTATGAATATTTTTTGATATGAAAACACTACAGAAGCAACGAGTCATTGAAAAACGTTCCGTTATCCAGATACAATTTTCAAAAGGCGGAAAAGTCACTATGAAATATAAAATCGTTGCAGCACAAACCATACATTTTTCCTTTTTCGAAATTAAGAACACGAAAGGTTTTTTTTTTGGCGCCATTTTGTCGAGTTCGGTTTGGTGTCTATTTTATTTATTTTCAAATTGATTCATAGTGGATATTGTGTCTTAAAATTGGTGCAGTTATATGGTACACGTGTCTACGCAACTGAACAATATGTGGGATAATTGAAATAGGCGCGATCTTGGTTGTGTGAAGCTGAGACTTTTATTGAAGTGGTGGCTTCCTCGGCAGAACTAACCGAGTAAACTGTCTTGATATACTTGGTGCCAAATGCTCCAAGCAGCATTGGAATGCGATGCACCCGCATTCTAATGAAAAATGAAACAGTATCTACCACTGAACTATTCAACACTTGACACTGGCAAAAATTACTTCCATTTTTTCCACTTCCACTTTTTACCATTTTGGTACGGAACCCTAAAAACGAGACAAAAATACTTTATGTTGTCACCATCTATAATATAAAAGCTAATTACATACATACTTTAAATTTAATGAAACAAAATCTTTGTGTTGTAGACACTTCGTTCATGTACGTGACGTCAGTATTGTGTATGGTGAAGATCTACCAATCACGTCACCCGGACATCAATGCGCGCGCGCACGCCACATTTGGGGTGTTGGCTCTTATCATATTTATAGGTAAGTTATTATTAGTAAATTTAGATTTTTTGCATTCACAATGCTATTTTTATATTAAGATAGGAAATATTAGAAAAAATACTAGAAAAAAACGACTCACCCGTAGCACCTCAGACGGGACTCGAACCCGCACCCGTGGAATTCCGGAATTCCTATTTTTTCTAGTATTTTTTACTAATATTTTTTCAAATATTATTTATCTTAAGTTATTATTAGGTCATTGAACCGTATTAATTCAATTAAGTTTATTTTAAAGCATTTACTTCAAATAATAGAAGCAAAGGGCAATCCTCCGACTGACGACCTCCTTGGTCGAGTGGCTTTGTACACCGGATTTCAAGGTGTCGCCATCTCCGAGGTCCCGGGTACGATCACCGGTTGGGTCAATTTAGAAAACGATCTTTTCTATATTGGCTCAGGTCTGGGTGTTTGTGATACCACCGTTGTCTCTGATTTCCATGACACAAGTGCTTAAGCTACTTACTTTGGAATCGGAGCAGTGTATGTGATGTTGTCAAATATTTATTATTTAAAGGGCAATGCTTTAGTTTTAAATAGTAGTTTTCAATGGAGTTGAGTCGTTCTTGAATGAATCCTTCAATTGAACTAGTTCACTTATCAAGTATATCTCCTTCACTCGTTCATTCGGGTCCCAATTACTTCAGTACTTCATTTAGTTCACACTTCACTGAAGGAGAGTAAAGCGGACAGATAGATTACGAACACCGCGTGCGGAAGCGAGACAGTTGCACGGCTCGGCGGCCAGCGGTCGGACGGAGTCGGAGTCCGCCCGCACTCAATTTGACTTCAACCCCTATTGCGCATACATTAAGGCTTAGTTTTACATAACGACAAAGTGACTCAAATGGACTACTGAAATACTGAGCCAAGTGAACTAGATGAACTAAATGTGTGATATACTTCATCTAGTCCAATTGAACTATATCATTCTCATATAGACCTCCGTGGTCGAGTGGCTTTGTACGCCGGTTTTCAAGGTGTCGCCTTCTCTGAGGTCCCGGGTTCGATCCCCGGTTGGGTCAATTTAGAAAACGAACTTTTCTATATTGGCTCAGGTCTGGGTGTTTGTGATACCACCGTTGTCTCTGATTTTCATAACACAAGTGCTTTAGCTACTTACTTTGGAGTCGGAACAATGTATGTGATGTTATCAAATATTTATTGATGTTTATGTTTATAGGTACCTACTTATTATAAAGTATGCAGTACAATTCGAATTGATCAAACATTTTCAAATCAAAATAAATCACTCAGAGAAAATTAAAGTTAATAAGGTTATCAAAAATTGACCTGGTTTCACCTGTAAATGTTGCCCTCCAGGTCTAGTGGGGGTACTGAACGCCAACTTTTACTTCTGGATCGCGTTCACGGCGCTGCACCTGGTCACCTGCCTCGTGATGACCTTCCAAATATACTACCTGGGCAGGTTCCGGCTCGGTGAGTCACTATACAGGGTGGAGATGACAACACGACAATAAATGAAACCATTTGTGACACTAGTTCATGGGAGTATTTTGAAACTACCAGATATTTCCTAGGAAAAAAAAATTTTTCAATCTAAATTAATTGTACACACGACGGTACCTCAGACTATACATGTTGACCTTGAGACCGCCTTTATGCCCTACGTAATAAAAGCTGTTTTCGTAGTGTAACTGTATAACCTGACGCGCTATCGTGTGTACTTAAAACAGTACCTAACATAAAATATTTCCTGTGACTAAACTTTTGGATATTTTTAATTGGTTTTTTTGTCAGACTGGCAGAGTTACTAGCTATGCGACATTTAATTTACTGTCGCATTGTCGCCTCCAGGTTGTATATTATGTTTATATGTTAAATATAGAAGATAGAAGACCGTAAATAGAGGTTCCTATACACAAGACCGCTTTTGTTTTCAAGTACAGTGTTCTTTCGGCACTTATTTACAAAAAGATCAACAATAAACTTGACATAATAGCAAAAACTACCGTGAATGTAAGAAGTTGTCACAGAAATGGCTAGATAATAAAAATTATGAGGAAATTGAAGCATTACTTGTAAAAATTAAATAGCTGGGAATGAATACGCTGAATAATAATAAAAACATAATAATAATAATAATAAAGAGAATATAATAATAATAATAATAATAACACCCATATCACACACACACACACACACACACTCACACACACACACATTATTTGGATTGTTTAATATATTTAAAAGTGTCACCTACTTACTTTTATTTAATGTATCTTAGTGTAAACTGTTTATGTTCAAGTTATTTAGTTATTTATGATTAATAAAGTTATTTCGTTATTTATTAAATTTGCTGTAGGAGTGATAGAATGGAAAGGATGTTGAAGGTAAGGTGCCACTGATAGGAAGGCCAAAGGGAAGATCTTCCTCCGGGCTGGGTGGTATTAGCCCGGGGACCGCGGTCCAACCGATGATGATTGGAAGTTGTATATATGCTAAGTCGCTGAGTGAACTTCGTTAGCGAGATGTAGGATTTCCATACTGCGAGGTGCTACTCCATACTTAATGTTCATGTTTCTTGATACTAGCGCCATCTAGTAACACGGTGAAGAATCTTGTTGTCGTGCCGTGTGTCGTGGTATGTGCGGCGTAGGTAAGGTAGGTGCCGCTACAATGCGTAGAGTCAGTTAGGGCTTACTAGTACTATTTGGTAAACAATCTTCACCCAACTCTTTATTGAAATATTCATTTATAAAATACAAAAATGATTTTCCACATATAGAATACGAAAGAAACTGTTGACTATTAATGACAACTTTAAACTCTGAAACTGAAAATTCATCTTCTAAATAACTTCGGCGAATAGTACAATACGAAACTCCATACTTCGATTTATCTGTTTTAAATTGAAGCTCGGCAGACCCGCCGGAGTTCGAAAAGTTAGCCGGTAGGGCCCCAGTTGGGTGTGTATAGCGATCTGAATCTCCTCCATTCACTCCCTGGATGGCCATCATCAGATCCTTGGTGCACGGTGCTCGACACCCCGGTTCCGTAAGCCTTGTGTGTTACAGCGGGGCATTAGGAGGTTTTTAACTGATATGCCATTGCGTGGCACTCCGACTCGAGCGACTGCTCGTCGGAGTGACACGCAATGGAGAGCTCAGAACTCGCCGGCCCCCTCCTGTCGGGTCGGAGAGTGACCTTGACGGAGTGGGTCGGAAGGCGATAAATCGCATTTCCCCCTAACAAAAAAAAAGGTAAATCTATAGTGGAGAACCAAGTCGATTCAAGTCAAAGTTACCTCGTTTGTATGAAAATTTACTGGTGTTTCTAATTATCCGGCCACCACTGTATATGCGATTTTTTTTGTTAAAATTAGGTTTTAATATAATTGCACGTTTATCACAGACGCTCGCGTAGTATCTCGCGCCGCTAGAGAGCTACTAGCGGCGCCGCTAGCGGCCGTCACGCCCACGCACTGCGGCCGCTGCGTGCTGCTGGCGCTGGCCAACCTGGCCAACTGGGCGCTGGCTGCTTACGGGTGGGTAATATGCATGCCTCTACTGCAGCCCAAATAATAATAATAATAATAATAATAAAAGTTTATTTAAATCATGACATGTATACAAAAACATATTAGCGTTAACAACCGTTGTAGTCATAAGACTGTGTTACAGTTATTAGCGCCCACCTCAAATTAGACAGGCATTACAGACATGATTTGAAACTGAGGCTAAAATAACAATATGAAACAGAAAAAGCAGAAATTATAAAATATATATGTGTGTATGTGTATGTGTGTATGTGTGTGTGTGTGTGTGTGTGTGTGTGTGTGTGTGTGTGTGTGTGTGTGTGTGTGTGTGTGTGTGTGTGTGTGTGAGACTATGTGTGCAGGAGTTTGCAAAATATTTATTTAACTAAGGACTCAGCTGTATCATAGATGTGAAACTATGTGAAACTATAACTATAAGTTCCTATTATGACATCAGAAATATGTACCATATTTGTCGCAAATAAATATTATGATTATGATTAAAGTACTGCCACTTTTTAATCATCGTAACTTAAGACGCCGGCGAACAGTGAGGCCATACGAACGTAATACCAAAAAAATTGAAAGTATAACCGATCGAACAAAAAACAATTAAGATAAATAATATTAGAAAAAATACTAGAAAACTTCGACTCACCCGTAGCACCTCAGACGGGACTCGAACCCGCACCCTTGGGAATCCGGCTAGTACCGACCGATTATGCTACCGAGTCGCTAGTGGGAGCGGCGAAATTTTCTAGTACTTTTTACTTCTTCGCTGCAAGCCAGCGCAATTTCATCAATGTGAGGAAATACCCCCACATTCGAAAGAAACATCTTTCCAGATGTTTTGACAATCGATAAAGATGAAACAGCTATACAAGGTGTTACAAAAATACCCCTAATGCCGAATATGGTATATAAGGACCATCAAACTGAACAACTTTTACTATGGGACCAACTCTGAAATGGCAAAAAAAAAATTAGCTGTTTCATACAAAAATTTAAATCGAAAATATCAAAACGTATGAAACAGCTGATTTTTTTTTCGCGATTCCAGAGTTGGTCCCATAGTAAAAGTTGTTCAGTTTGATGGTCCCTATATACCATATTCGGCATTAGGGGTATTTTTGTAACACCTTGTATAATTATTAAATTTAGATTTTTCGCATTCACAATGCTATTTTTATATTAAGATAAGTAATATTAGAAAAAATACTAGAAAAAATCGACTCACCCGTAGCACCTCAGACGAGACTCGAACCCGCACCCTTAGGATTCCGGCCCAATGCACTGACCAATTATGCTACCGAGTCGCTAGTGAGAGCGGCTAGATTAATTTGTTGTAATTTTGTTGTAGTTTGTCCGAGCACAGCCGTGACTTCGCCTCCCATCTCCTACTGGTACTAATGAGCAACTTGTTCCTATACACATTGTTCTACATCGTCATGAAGCTATTACACCGGGAGTCCATACGGTGGTACAGGTGAGCAACTATCTAACTGGTGAGCAACCATCTAACTAATGAGCAACTTATACCTATACACATTGTTCTACATCGCCATGAAACTATTACACCGGGAGTCCATACGGTGGTACAGGTGAGCAACTATCTAACTGGTGAGCAATCATCTAACTAAAGAGCAACTTGTACCTATACACATTGTTTTACATCGTCATGAAACTATTACACCGGGAGTCCATACGGTGGTACAGGTGAGCAACTATCTAACTGGTGAGCAACCATCTAACTAATGAGCAACTTATACCTATACACATTGTTCTACATCGTCATGAAACTATTACATCGGGAGTCCATACGGTGGTACAGGTGAGCAACTATCTAACTGGTGAGCAACCATCTAACTAATGAGCAACTTGTTCCTATACACATTGTTCTTCATCGCCATGAAGCTATTACATCGGGAGTCCAAACGGTGGTACAGGTGAGCAACTATCTAACTGGTGAGCAATCATCTAACTAATGAGCAACTTGTACCTATATACATTGTTCTACATCGCCATGAAGCTATTACACCGGGAGTCCATACGGTGGTACAGGTGAGCAACTATCTAACTGGTGAACAACCATCTAACTAATGAGCAACTTGTTCCTATACACATTGTTCTTCATCGCCATGAAGCTATTACATCGGGAGTCCATACGGTGGTACAGGTGAGCAACTATCTAACTGGTGAGCAACCATCTAACTAATGAGCAACTTATACCTATACATATTGTTCTACATCGTCATGAAACTATTACATCGGGAGTCAATACGGTGGTACAGGTGAACAACTATCTAACTGGTGAGCAACCATCTAACTAATGAGCAACTTGTTCCTATACACATTGTTCTTCATCGCCATAATATCTGCTGCACCGAGTCCATACGGTGGTACAGGTGAGCAACTATGTACACACGACATCGCATCAAGTTGAACACTTGAACTGCGATAACCACTGTTATTGCGTATGGCATAGAAACGGTCTCAAGGTCAACATGTTAAGTCTGATGTGTGGTCGCCTGTACATATATTTATAAATCAAACTTTTTTACAATATTGTTACATAACTTTTTGTGTTATTTCCACGATATTTATGGTTATTAGTCTGCAAATCAATATATATTGTTTGCAGCTGGGTGTTTATAGCTCTGACGTACTCCACGTGGTTTGGTTCGAGTTACTTTTACCTGGATCGAAGCACAAACTGGGCGGTGAGTTATTTTATTCTTAATAAGTTTGCTCTGTGGTACAGTGGTATAGCGATTGCTGAGGTTAAGCAACTTTCGCAAGGGTCAGTCATAGGATGGGTGACCAAAAAATTATTGTCTCGATGCGAATTTTAATCTCATCAGTAACACTTGTTAGTAAATGGTTCATATTTATATAATCTACAACGTGTAAGCCGAATGTGGTAGATAGAGACCATCAAACTGAACAACTTTTATTATGGTACCAACTCTGAAACAGCGAAAAAAAAAATCAGCTGTTTCATACAAAAATTAATAACGAAAATATCAAAATGTATGAACCAGATGATTTTTTCGCGATTTTAGAGTTCGCCCTATCTACCACATTCGGCTCACACGTTGTAGATTATATAAATATAAACCATTTACTAATAAGTGTTACTGATGAGATTAAAAGTCGCATCGAGACAATAATTTTATATTACACATTTACACATTTTACATATTCGGCTTTAGGTGATTTTTGTAATCTTTAAGATCGGTGTACCTAATGCGTAGACGGACTAAGTCGCGTTTTGCCTAAATATCATATTTATTAGCTTTATGCCTACGACGGTGTCAGTCTATTTAGTAGATTGCCTAAATATTCGTCAGCCTAAGTCGCGTTTTGCCTAAATGTCATATTTATTAGCTTTATGCCTAGAATGGTGTTAGTCTATTTAGTAGATTGCCTAAATATTCGTCAGCCTAAGGCGCGTTTTGCCTAAATGTCATATTTATTAGCTTTATGCCTAGAATGGTGTTAGTCTATTTAGTTGATTGCCTAAATATTCGTCAGTCTAAGTCGCGTTTTGCCTAAATGTCATATTTATTAGCTTTATGCCTAGAATGGTGTCAGTCTATTTAGTAGATTGCCTAAATATTCGTCAGCCTAAGTCGCGTTTTGCTTAAATGTCATATTTATTAGCTTTATGCCTAGGACGGTGTCAGTCTATTTAGTAGATTGCCTAAATATTCGTCAGCCTAAGTCGCGTTTTGCCTAAATGTCATATTTATTAGCTTTATGCCTAGAATGGTGTTAGTCTATTTAGTATTTTGCCTAAATATTCGTCAGCCTAAGTCGCGTTTTGCCTAAATGTCATATTTATTAGCTTTATGCCTAGGACGGTGTCAGTCTTAATTAGTAGATTGCCTAAATATGTCAGCCTAAGTCGCGTTTTGCCTAAATGTCATCTTTGAAAGGATCTTCAAATTGCAAACTTTAGTTTAATTTCACAACCTATGTATAGTAGGTGAAATAGGCTTTTGTTAACACGTTGTATTTTGCAGATTTTCATTTCGTAACATAAATATTTTTTTCATGTCTTTGCACAGTTATCGCCGGCCCAATCCCGTCGCAGCAACCGCGAATGTTCCCTCCTCCGGCTGTACGACATGCACGACGCGTGGCACTTCCTGTCGGCCGCCGCCATGTTTGTATCGTTCAACATGTACCTAACTGTGGACGACAACTTATCGGGGGTCCCTAGGGATCAGATTATGGTGTTTTGAACACTTAACTAGTAAGTAAGTGACTTTATTAACATTGTAATAAGAGTGAAATCTGTGTGGCACATCCTGTCAGCCGCCATGTTTGTGTCATTCAATATGTACACACGACTGCACTTCAAACTATACATGTTGGTATTGAGACCGCCTTTATGCCCTATGTAAGAAAAGCTGTTTTCGCAGTTTAACTGTATAACCTGACGTGCTGTCGTGTGTACAACTCGATTAATTTAACTTGTACAACAGAAATGACTAACTTCGGAGCGCTTCGGTAAAAAACGATGTATTTTAATCTGTCAAATTTACGCTTTGCCATACACACACATTGCTGTGAGATCTCACAGTTACCGCGGATGCGCGGTTACACGTAATACGTAAAACAATCGAACTAATGACAGAGCTTACTTTCAACGCACTGCGTTCGCGTTGTCAAGGGTCGCTTGAGTGTTGTTTGTGGATACAAGTGTAAAAATCTTCATACAAACAAATCGTCAATTTCTTAAGTAATCACATAATTTATGCATTCTCAATAACTTTCTCAATATTTTTTTTCAGATTGAAACTGCACTCTCCGATGGTACACACACGAATTAAATAGTTGTAATTAATTTGTCACAAAGAAGCTAAGTATGCTGTACAGTCAGCGCAAAAATGCTCTGAGCATTTACAACTACCAAAATAGTATTTGTATTTTTTTGTCTTAGAACAAACGAAAGTGAACCTTAATGTCTTGAGATATAGTTGACTTTTGACAAATGAGTAGCTTGTATTTATTGGTTTTTTAGAATTCCCGACGTTTCGACACCTTTCCAGGGGCCGTGGTCACGGGAGGACTAAAGCAAAAAGGCTGCTCATATTTTTATGAAATTACCCGCTTGAAATTTTATAAAAATGTATTCAAGTTTATTAAATTATTTTATAGCTGCGTTCTGATTTTAATAATTATTACCGAATTCTAAAAAACCAATAAATACAAACTAAATAATTCCAAAACAACACCTGAATTAATAATATACGCGCTGTAATCCGTAAAAAGTGTTTTATTTCTAATGAACTGTACGCGCGAAAATCTTAGAAGTGTATAAATGAGTAGCTGTTTGGATAGGTTTGAATGCTTAGATCATTTTGGCGCTGACCTAACGACATACCTAATTGAATGTACTCAAAGATTGGCTTTATTAGTAGTAAAAGTTGTCATGTAGTCTTTGGTAAAATCTGTATATTGCAAATTTTCTATTTACGAATTTATTAATAGTAAAACTTTGCTATTTTAATTAAATAATGGTCATTTTTAACCTCCTATACGCAAAAGAGGATGTTATACTTGTGTGTTTGTCTGAGGCAACGTAGCTCCCAAACGAATGGACCGATTTTGATGCGGTTTTTTTACAAAACAAAGTCTTGGCAAAAAGATTGACGAACTCTAAATTCCAAGTTGTAATCCATTTATAATCGTTTTTTTCTTCTCTTATTAGATCCGATAAAAAATACCTGGTTTCAGATTAAACAGTTAAAAAATATTAATTTTAATAGTAATAAAAATATTTCCTTAGATCTCATGTTTTAAGAGCGCGTAGTCTGCACACTAGCGCCGCCATTGGAAAAAAAATCATAGTGCTTAAATAAACATGAAATAGTGAATTATCTCTCTGTAGTGCACTCCGAAGCTTTGTGGTACTTTTTATCGCTTAAACAATAATTATTCCTAGCCTGTCGTTTAGTTTAGTGGAGTTTTTTTGCGAAAAGTGGCTACTTTTAGCAATAAAACTCTGAATTAGCAATAAAATAAAAAATAAAATATTGTGTAAACGATAAAAAGTACCACAAAACTTCTTCGGAGTGCACTACAGAGAGATAATTCACAATTTCGTCTTTACTTAAGCACTATGTTTTTTTTTCCAATGGCGGCGCTAGTGTGCAGACTACGGCCTCTTAAGATGTTTTATACAATATTTTTTTAATTAGTTTAAAGAAATTGTAAAATGTGTTTGTTATGCCGAGGCCACATTATCGCTTTATCACGAAGCTTTTCGATGTCGTGTTTTACGATTAGAAACTCTGGAGTCAAGGAATTAAAGTTAATTTTTATTAAATCCCTTTTAATCTCTAATCCTTTTGACTTAAAGTTTCTAATCGTACAACAGGACAACGAAAAGCTTCAGCGCGATAATGTGGCCCCAGCAATATAGGAAAAGTATGTTTGTATTTAAATAAAAGTGCCTGTATATCTTGATTGTGAAACACATTTGAATATTGTTATACAACATGTTACAAAAACACTCCTAATGCCGAATATGGTATATAGAGACCATCAAAGTGAACAACTTTTACTATGGGACCAACTCTGAAATCGCGCAAAAAAACAGCTGTTTCATACAAAAATGAAAATCGCAAATATCAAAATGTATGAATCAGCTGTTTTTTTCGCGATTTCGGAATTGGTCCATAGTAAAAGTTGATCAGTTTGATGGTCCCTATCTACCATATTCGTTATTAGGGGTATTTTTGTAACATGTTGTATAGTTACTGATTATTATCTTGAGACTTTAGTTTGGTTAAAATTAATTATATCTGAGGTATTAAATAGTCTTGGTATAAACCATTTAGAGTTATTTGAAGTACGCATAATAATCATAAACCTTTCGCGAAATAAATTATTCATAATTTACAATTTATATTGAACTTAGAATAATAACACCTAAAAGCACAGTCCTTGTATGTAAAGTGAGGCAATAAATACTGAGCCAAAATGGCTTAGTTTTCAGATTTATATCCTTCGTATGTATACTTATTACTACGAAGAAAACGCTTTTTGGCGTCTTTTTCTAAATGGTGCCGTACAAATTTTCCATAGTACGCGTTCACTTCGTGATTGCCGTCGACGACCGTTATGACGTCACAGCTAACGGTACTGCAGACAAAAAGTAATCATGTATTTCAACTGTTTTTCATGTTTTTTTCATTCAAAGAGTGTAATAAATTTATATAACATGTTAGGTTCGCCATAATGTAGGAACTTTACTCTTTTAATCATTATAACAACACAAATAACGAACGTAATGATTAAATCAACAGAAATAAAAATTAAGCTTTGCGTTGCTAGCCGTACTAGAGGCGACGCAGGGGGTGCGGTATGACGAGGCGGGCCGGGGGTAGCGGCAATGATGAAGTGAACGCGTAGTACAAAATTACTTTATCGAATTTTTTTACGTGCGTTTTTTCTCGATAATTGTTCGTGGTGATGTGGTGATTGGTGTGGAAAATGCGACAATTGTAGGACTGTGTAGCACTTGATACACTTGCTATATAAATTTTCAGAAATGACAACTTAAACAATCTGAATAATATTATTAAATTTAGATTTTTCGCATTCACAATGCTATTTTTATATTCAGATAAATAATGTCCCATCTGAGGTGCTACGGGTGAGTCGATTTTTGCTCAATAATATTTAATATTGTTTATCTAAATAATATTACTAAAAAAATACGCACCGGATCATATTCTTGGACGGGAATCGAACCTGTGACCTTTGGAAGTCCGGTCCAATGCTCTTACCGCTGAGCTACCGAGTCACTAGTGGCACCGTCGAATTTGTTCTAGTATATCCTCACTCTCACACTGAACTAGCGTGACTTCATCCATGTAAAGAATTACCTCAACATTAAATTGAAATATCTTTTCAGATATTTTTACAATTAATTAAGATGAAACAGCTATAAAATTTTTAAATTTGAAATTTTAGCATTGTTGCGAGTCGTATTTTTTCTAGTATATAATTTAGTATTGCATTAAAATTTGCATTGTGGATGATAAAATCTCAAATTAAAAAATCGACAACTTCATTGGTTATAAATTAATAAATTATTATGTCTACGTACTTAGATAAGATAATAGAATAAATACAGATAACTTGTATAATTGTGTAAATAGGTAATCAATAATTACATATGTTATGCCTACTCCACAAAATTAGAAAAACCCTACTAGCTAAATTAATTCAATTAATGTAAAAAACATTAACTTAAGATCTTAAGAGTCCGGCGAACAGTGAGATTCCCATACAATCGTAATACCAAAATGATTTGCAATTTGAACATAATTAACTCTTCTTGTGATGTTATTCGGATTAAGACAGTATTTGTCTAGGTTTCTATTAAAAAAAATTCAAAATACAAACTCAATTCAAAATAAATGTCAATTACATTTTTTCTTACAAAACTGTAAATCGAATTAATTTTTATTTGGTTTAGTATTTTGGATTTTTTTATTAAATAGAAACCTAGACAAATACTGTCTTAATTCGAATAACATCACAAGAGTTAATTATGTTTAAATTGCAAATCATTTTGGTATTACGTTTGTATGGGAAGCTCACTGTTCGCCGGCGTCTTAATACCAAAAATGTATTTAATAATAATATGTAATATAATTAGGGTAAATTTTGGTGCTAAAGATTAGCTGCTTAGAGTTCACGTAGAACTTAAACAATATAGAAAAATACTCATCTTTAAATCATAACAATGTGTCTATAATTTACTTCATTTTTAAGATCACGATCCAATCACGATTTTTCACATTTTGTCTCGAATCAGATTAAATAGTAATTTTACATCGCACTATCTCTTTTTGCTGCACAAAAGCGACGTGAGTTAGAGCGAAATAGATGCGAAGCGCACTTACGTACACCAATCTTGATTGGTTTTTAAACTGTTTGGTTGCTTTTTAAATGTTTTTAAACTTGTTTTTACCGATATACACCCTAGATAAAGTTCCTTAAAGGAGACCTGTCATTTTATGCTCAATTTGTATTCCTTTTTAATTTTTTAATCTGCGATTCTTGTATCTGTCAACCAAATGTCAGGCATATGCCAAATCGAATTAAAATTGACATTTAGTTTTCCTAATTCCGAAAAAACCAAAGGAATTGTAGTTTATGCAGCTTTTTTTTCGTATTTCATAGTGACATTACTGCTTTTGAAGATTTTGATATCAAAACATATTCATCATTGAATAACTGCCGTACACAGTAACATCAATTAAGTTTATTGCTCCATTAAGTATCGTGTCGTCTTATACTATCACAATGGACAAGAAAGAGATAGCACCAACTTTAATGAAGCTTTAAACTTAACTGACATCTGAGTACGGCAGTAACTCTTTTTCTACATGCGCTAACAATCAGACAGAATTTGATTTATGTAGCAAATATAACTGGCTATATTTTACCCCCTAATAAATATTGTATAGCAGATGAATAGTTACACAGTGTTTTGTCCCTTTCTTTTTAATATCAAACTTAAATAGTTTGACAAAGAAGAGTAACCATTGTGTTATGCAACATATTATTATGCTATAATCTTTATTAGTAAGGGGGTAAGACCAATTCAATCATACAAGTTAAGCAATCTTTTCTATGTTATTTGCCGGGTCTCCTTTTCAAATTATGTTAAGCTCTAGAAATAAGTGAATAAGATCATTATACAGAATTCCCAAGAATTACTTTTTAAGTTTTATTCCGCTCTTTAAAGACAAGTTTATTATTTCTCTAACAATGTATATTGCACTTAGTAGCCGTAACTGTGGTATTCTTTGTATATTCACTTACAATGCGATTAAATTGACAATAGACAGTGATCCGCTGCAACTTCACTCGAGAATGTATGGAAAAGATAATTTTTTTTAGATTAAAATTCGTCGTTCTGTACCGCAAGCACATTGGAGTTAGGAACTTCAGTTGTACATTGTCAATTTAATCGCATTGTATACAAGGTGTTACAAAAATACCCCTAATGCCGAATATGGTATATAGGGACCATCAAACTGAACAACTTTTGCTATGGGACTAACTCTGAAATCGCGAAAAGAAAATCAGCTGTTTCATACATAATACTAAATAATATACTAGAAAAAATAGGACTCGCACCAGATCATGTTCTCGGACGGGAATCGAACCCGCGACCTTTGGATAACCGGTCCAATGCTCTGACCGCTGAGCTACCGAGTCACTAGTGGGAACGTCGAATTTCTTCTAGTATATCAACTCTTACGCTGCAAGCCAGCGCCTTCTCACCAATGTAGAAGGAATTAACTTCAACATTCAACTGAACATCTTTTCAGATATTTTTAAACAGTTGATTAAGATGAGAAAGCTTTTTAACTATTTGAAATTTTGAGATTTAAGCATTCACAATGCTATTTTTATATAATACTAAATAATATACTAGAAAAAATAGGACTCGCACCAGATCATGTTCTCGGACGGGAATCGAACCCGCGACCTTTGGATAACCGGTCCAATGCTCTGACCGCTGAGCTACCGAGTCACTAGTGGGAACGTCGAATTTTTCATACATTTTGATATTATCGGTTTTAATTTTTGTATAAAACAGCAGATTTTTTTTCGCGATTTCAGTGTTGTTCCCATAGTAAAAGTTGTTCAGTTTGATGGTCCCTATCTACCATATTCGGCATTAGGGGTATTTTTGTAACACGTTGTATATTTAACGTTGTTACTATAACACTTATTAGTTACAGAATAGAGTTTAAAATTGCACACGGCTTGCATTTCTCAATGATAAATTGAAAGTGAATGTTGAATATTGTTAATGTTGCGATGCGACTGTTTGACGAAGTGAAGTCTCAATTATGTAAATAAATAAATTTGCTTTTTATAAATGAATTGTTTCATTTATGTCTTGAAATAACATCGATAGTTATAGTTCCAAAATGAGTTGACATTTACAATGCGATTAAATTGACAATAGACTGTGATAAGCTGCAACTTCATTCGAGAATGAATGGCAAAGAGTAAATTTTACAGGTTAAAATACATAGCTTTGTACCGCAACCTCTTCTGTTGTACTTTGTTTAATCGCATTGTATATAGAGGTGAAAACTCTAAGGAAGTTTTCCTGAAAACTTCCAAAACTTCCGGATTTTTAGAAGTTTAAAAAAAAAATTGTTTACTTTAATTAGGTACAATAATTTCGTTACATCGACTAAATGTTAACTTAATTATATGATATATCGGTAGGCATACATAATCCGTCGATTTATTTGAAGATAAGTACATACATTTCGTTGGTGAAGCGGCTTTTGTTTGACGGCTTTATATCAAAGGATTGACGCCGCCGCTCGCGCGGCTGACTGGCGCTACCCCCGCCCCGCCCCGCACCTACACCGCGCTTGTGTAACCGATTTTATGGTAGTGGACCGATTTCCAAAATTCTTTCACCATTGGGTAGCTACACTATCCCCAAGTGTCATAGGCTATGTATGTACCGCGGGCGAAGCCGGGGCGGACTGCTAGTTACTTATAATAGGGTTTAGCCATCAAACACTGTTTATTTGTGATGTTCAGTATGTAATAATACTTAATAGTAACACAGTAAGTAAGGTTCAAAGTATCCCCAGTTTTTCTTATAAATTAATGTATTATGAAAACTTCCAAAGTTGCCGGAAGTTTTGGAAGTTTTCAGCAAAACTTCCGGAAGTATTCTTGAAAATTTCCAAAATTTCGGAAAGATTCCGAAGTTTTCACCTCTAATTGTATAGTTTATTATAAGATTTATAAGCGTTTACTGATCGGCCGCAAGTTTTTTTACATACCGGGCGAGACAAAATATTGTTACTTATTTATTCTATGTTAGTATGAAATAAAACGACTAAGTAGTTTGTTCATAAGATTTATTATGTAATCACCGTAGCTACACTAAGCAGAGGTCCCGCAAAACACAATAGCATGGTCACCCTATAACACCCACAACTGTCGTTATGCGAACTGCGGCAGTATCGGCTAAAAACATTGAAGTTCATATTAACTGTGTTTTGACAGATGTATGTGATACATTGCTATTTTTCTTTGGTAAGTTTTTATTTGTGCCAAAACGAAGTAGCAATGTATCACATACATCTGTCAAAACACAGTTAACATGAACTTCAATGTTTTTAGCCGATAGAGCCCCTGTACCCTTAGCACTAAAAACGATCGAGTTAAAAACGAGCGTAAAAAACTCGAAATGAGTAATTTCGTATGAAAGTTTGCACAGCGCCATCTACTATTGTAATGCAAATTAATATTTCCATTTTGACAGTTGTGCTAGATAAACGAATTCGATTGTCACTCGACAGTTATTAGTGCTACGGGCACCGAACAATAGATGTTTCACGATACTGAGTTGGATATGTTGAGTAGTTGAAATATTAACATTTGTAGCGACCATTTTGTTGAAATCCCTCCGCCATTTTGTAATTCTCAATTTTAACAGAAATGTTTATTTAGGCAGATAATGTGGAATTGTTTTGTTTACACGGATAATATGGAAGGTAAGTAAACCACAAAATGTTCCTCAATCAATTTTAGACTTAAAAACAACACATCAAAGCTTAAAATCGTTTGGAGAAAATTTATGGATTGAATCACCAATTCAGCACCACGCTTTCTTTGTTAAATTATTAACCTTTTCAACAACTGAGATGGGAATAGTCATCTGACGAGGAAATAAGACTAGGTAGCGTAATAATTGGCCTACGAGAAATCTCATTTCACTTTTCAGCGGTAGATGGCGCTAAACAAATTCCCCATACAAAATTACTCTTAATCAAGTTTTTTTCAACGCTTTTTTTGATCGATGTTCTTGCTTAGGGTACTGACAAGCCATCACCTGTACAAATAAATATAGCACCTTATTCAGTAACCATTAAGAGCTATATTCCATTACAAAACATTTCCAATTCGTTGCCGTGGTACTTCTAGTCCAGCCCTTTTCGCCTTTAACAGAATTCGTTCAAAACTAATCCTTATCATAGAACAATAGAGTACAAAATTGAAAGCATTTGGCATTTGCAGTCTGTTTGGGAATGGTAGTATGTAAACTATTTTTTACACACGACAACACGCCAGGTTATACAGTTAAACTGCGAAAACAGCTTTTATTACGTAGGGCATAAAGGCGTTCTCAAGGTCAACATGTATAGTCTGAGGTGCCGTTGTGTGTAGATTTAGTTGACAAATGTCTAATTAGGTCGTGACCACCGGATCTAGAAGGGCTAGGTATTAACTCGCCCAATCCATCCAAGCATAATTGTAAATATTTTGATTTCTGATAAAGCTGATAAGTTTCTTGTGCCTTCTCTTGTCAGCTAAGTCTTAAATGTGGATCGGTCTAGAACACAATTTGACTATATTTGATATTTGCCTAGAGCTTAATGTGACTACTACATAATGGGTCGAACACTCAAATCTACTAAACACAAATTGACTAGTGCAAATTTTGCCCACGTGTGATAGGAAAATATCGGCTTTTCAAAAGCGCTAATTTTTAAGTTTATTTGAATAAAGATTTTTTGCTTTCGCTGTTCAGTTTTTAACTTGAACAATTCCGTTTATTTACGAATTTTGTGCCTAATAGTATTATGATTAAAAATAAATTGATAACTTAAGAATCTGTGGCAAGAAAAACAAAATGAAAATCGCGTACGAGTTAGGATTTAGCGAGTTAATACAGAACTTGTTTAAAGTCAAATTCAAGTAAAACCGTCTTTTTTTCGCCTTAATATTTTTTCTGCTAAGATTGGGGCGGTTAAAGTCACTTGTAACAAATATTCACTTTTAGGCTGAAGTTCACCAACACATAAACAGCTGATTAAGTTTTATAATGACAAAAACAGATGTTTAAATATTAATCGGCTGGTTAAGTTGTTGGTGAACTGTCTTAATGTAAGAAACTAGAAGACTTTGGACATAGGTATGTAGGTAAATTCTTAGTAGATCTATTCATAAAAAATTTTAGAGGAAGCTAGTGTAATCATAGGAATAATTTTATCGGTAAGCGATGGAAAATCTGTTGTAGTTTATCGAATCAGTATTCAAGTTTCCAATTAGCCGAAACATACTGGGATTATTACAATGATCCTAAAAATTTCTGGGACGATTGCAAAAATCCATCTTAGATTCCTATTATCCGGTCCTTTATAATCGGATTTTCGCAAAAATCTTTGGTCAATCGACCAGGGGGCTGATTACGTAACTCTGTTGCTATTCACGATTGAAATCGATTGAAACCGCAGTCACATTGCTGCTGTAAGTAAGATAGTTGTCACATTGGTTCTTACTACAACTGCGATTTCTGTCAGAGTTGATTGCAACAATTACATAATCAGGAAGCAGTATTTTTGCACAGATCCGATTTATTCGATTATCTTACGACATAATAGAAAATAACTAGCTTGTAGTCATCATGTTACAACATTTGTTGAAATAATCCTCTAGCTCAGGGTTTCTCAACCTTTTTGAATATTTCTTTAGCTGTTTAGACGGTTCCATCACATTCCGCTATTATTATTTTTTACGAAGAGATTTTTAAAAATATTTATTGTCGGCAAAAATTAAATTGTTATTAATGTTATAAATATTTTTAATAGAGACGTATTTTACAAAAGGTGCTTGTTTTAATTAAGGATTATTGTTATTTACATTATTATAAGATGTTCCATGTTTGTGTCAGTGATACTATTATAGAGAAATTATGTCACGTTTGACTGCCTCTGTGGTCTAGTGGTTCAATTACAATTTTCGATACATTTCTAACAATGTTAGGCGACTTGTTACTATTCATGTAATACGCTCAAACATAAACAGCAACGTACGTCGAATTGTAGTTGTAAATTACAATTGTAAGTTTTATTGAATAGTGCCCAAAACAAAAAAAATTGGCTTAGCAATATTACTCCTTACGTTTGACGTCACAAAGTGCATATTTCCCAGCAAACTTTTTTATTAAACTAGATGTAAAGGTAATCTTCGCTTATTAACCCTTCAACGCCCGGAAAATGAGACACAATAAATATTCCATTGTTACCGGCCGCATGCGGCCGCTCGGGCGTTGACGAATTAATGGTGTCAACTACCCAATTTTTGGGAACTGCATCGATAAGTAAAGAATATTAAACTAGTCATCATCATCCCCCTACCCTTATCCCAATTTATTTGGGGTCGGTGCAGTGTGTCCTTCTCTTCCATTCCTTCCTGTCACTCGTCATCTCCTCATCCACTCCCTTTACATTCATATCATTCCTCACACAATCCATCCATCTTTTTTGCGGTCTTCCTCTTACTTTCCAACCCTCAACATCCATATTCATTACTTTTCTAGTAACATGCCTTTCATCCCTTCTCATAACATACCCATACCAAAGAATATTAAACTAGTATAATATATAATTTCACCTAAAATAGTATCACTGACATCACCATATAATATAGTACCTAAGTCTAGTTCGCTAACACTTGAATACTGCTTACAAAAATATATTATTAATAAATGCATAATTTTTCTTTATCTCCCTACAGCATGGCAACACAATACATGAACAGAGACGATCGAGTCAAAGCATTTGAAACCTAATTCCTTCCGTAATAAAATAGAAAATGATGAGATTTAAATCATAAAATGTTTAAAACATACTTTTCAATTGAACTCTAACACCCGTTTGCACTAAACTTAAAAATCGCCAAGTCTTTTGCTAACTTTGACTCGTCAAAATTAAAACGGTGTAATGAACTTAGCTGTCATGCGCGTAATTATCTTGGTCGAGTTGTAGTCAGGAAAAGACTAAGGCTCGGTTGCATCATCTTAATTTAACTATAACTTTAACAAACACAAAATTATCTGACTCGTCTATGGCGTAACCTAGGTAACAATATGTAATAACACTTAATTTCAGTCTTGGCCACCGGCTCAGATAAGTTTGTACCATGTACAGTTAAAGTTAAATTAAGATGATGCAACCGAGCCTTAGTATTGTTAAGATTAATGCAAATGGTGTCAGACAGTTGATACTATGAGTCCGGCGAACAGTGAGCTTCCCATCAAACCGTAATACTAAAATGATTTGCAATTGGAGCATGTTGTGATACTGGTTACTTATAAACTTTAATCTAAATTGTAATGTCATCTTAGACAGTTGTTTCATACTTGTTTAATTGGTTACCAAATTCCTTCTACATTATACATATATTTCACCTGCTCAAATCTTTTATTCTACAACAGAGAATAATTAACTCTTCTTGTGATCTTATTCGGATTAAGACAGTAGCAATTAAAAATCCAAAATACTAACACAATTCAATTAAATCGCATACATTTTTATTTGGTTTGGTTTTTTTATTAAATAGAACCCTAGACAAATACTGTCTTATCCGAATAACATCACAAGAAGAGTTAATTATGCTCAAATTGCAAATCATTTTGGTATTACGATTGTATGGGAAACTCACTGTTCGCAGTAAAATTAGATGACGTAAGCAAGTGTAAGCAAGTCTCATCCCGGAATGCTATGCCAGATCTCTTTTCTTGGGTCATGGAACTTGAGTGTATGTATTTTGCAGTTGGGTTCTAAACGCATGCGCGGTGCTATTATACCAATATAATACTAGTTCACACCAGTTAGCATAGCTCAAAACTTTTTTTAGTTTGGGCTAAAGTTATCCCCTAGCTAGGCTAACATAGACCCGTCCTGTCGAACCCCACATACCCCGCGTAAATGCGTTTTATTCGGCATACAAAAAAAAGGCTTACATAGACCCTGGATCTAAATTAGGCATTTTACCTGGTACTTAGTAGCTTTAAGTATAAATAAACTTTGCATGGCAGAAAATAAAGATCATTTCTCGATATCTTTGTTAACCGTTGAAATGTTGTACAGACAAAATTATAAGTTTATTTTCTTCTTTCTATGATTAACGAGGTAATGAAAATAAAATTATATTTAATACTGTTCTATGTGATTGAAAATCACTTTAGAAGGTGCGAAGCATTAGGATAAGTATAAATCGCAAATAACCAAAAGATACTCACAGGGTTTAAAAAATTACAATCACCCTTGCTATTTGACTGTACAACAAAGGAGTTAACTTCAATTGCTTAATGAACAAAGTGATAAAATAATGATAAATCAACAAAAAAACTTAAGTGCGCGTCTGTACAAAACTTAAAGCTAAAATTAAATAGAAAAATAATACTAAAGTTTGTTTGTGATGGTTATTATTAAAAATAGCAATAATTAATAATAGTCATAATAATGAGTAATTGAAAAATAATAAATAAGTAAACATAACAAGTCACTTACGATACACAATGTACACTCATATACACAAGTGTTAGAAAAAAATGTTATGAGATTCCACTTTTGCATACTGTACAGTTACATTCACACCCGTTAACTAAACTACTTAATATAATAATAACAATTTTACATGAGACGCCGCGCGAAGACAGGTTAAATAACACGTATATTTTATTACCTTTCATAAATTACTTTTTATATGAAAAAGATTACACATTTTTAACAAAGAATTTGCACCAAAAAGCACTTAATTTTACAAATTTCATAATAACTTTACAGTATAAATTCACTCGTTAACCTTATACAGTTTTTACGACAACGCAAATAAACTGAAATTATTAATAGTATGAAAAATTATTTCAGCATTGTCATAAAAACAGTACAAATGGTAAACAGACGTATAGTCATCTTCATCAATAATGTTGCCACTTCATATTTTATTTTTCTTTGATTACCAGCACAGTAAATACACACTTTTTTAATCTGTATCTATTAAATTAACGTAATTCATTCAAAAAGATTGTCAATTATATTAGTTTATGTAAAATGTAAAAAAAATAACATTTTGAACACAATTTAAACTCATGGAAAATGCCCGACTCGTTTCAACTTAAAATTAATAACCATATTAAATAAAATTATTGTTTAATACTTGTTTTCTATGTCAATACATAACTCTTTACTAAATATACACTTCTAAGACTTTCGCGCGTACAGTTCATTAGAAATAAAAAACTTTTTACGGATTACAGCGCGTATATTATTAATTCAGGTGTTGTTTTAGAATTATTTAGTTTGTATTTATTGTTTTTTTAGAATTCCCGACGTTTCGACACCTTTCCAGGGGCCGTGGTCACGGGAGGACTAAAGCAAAAAGGCTGCTCATATTTTTATGAAATTACTAAATAAACGAAAATAACAGTAAATATATCATATTGTAACTACCTATACAGGTTGTTTGTAAAACACCAACAACCTTGCAGGAGTGAATTACTAACATCGTAACGCTGGCCCCAGACCTACCGGTTTAATTTCTTTGCTTTGCTGTTCTAGTAGAACAGGGGGCCGTACCGGCTAACTCATTGAACTTCGGAAAGTCTGCCGGGCTTCAACTTAAAATAGATAAATCGAAGTAAGAAGTTTCGTATTGCAGTTATTTAGAAGACATCGATGTTCGTGTGACATCATTGATTAGGTTTCGCCATTTTAGCCCGATTGGGGCTCGATTTGTCTGTTTTAATTTGAAGCCCGGCAGACTTTCCAAAGTTCGATGAGTTAGCAGGCAGTTAGCTAGTTAGTTAGCCCTGTTCAACTAAAACAGCAAAGCAAAGAAATGAAACCGGTAGGTCTGTGGCCAGCCTAAACAGAACGAAACACAAATTCGATATTTCGAAACACATAAAAAAAATCGACTTCCATCAAACGCCCGAACAGCTGATCGAGTTTTGTGTGAAAAGAAGATATTTCTTTCGTCTTTTTTGGAAAGTCGTAGAACAAATGTTGTTAATGATGTTAGTAACCTACTTCTACGAGGTTGTTGGTGTTTTAAAACTGTATATTAATGACGATGACTGTACGCAGCACCAGGCGTGTTTGTCCAATGCAATTTCACTCTTATTTCTTTTACCAAAAAGTCGTCTTTGATTATTTTTCCCTACGACTTTAAAACATGGACAAATTAAGAATAGTAATTAAGAGTATTCTCCCCTAAAATAGGTTTCAAATTGGTGTTTGAATGATAGAATCTAAACGCTGATTTAATATTTTAAACTTATACTTGCACACTGGGTAATTAATTACTCACTCTCCAAATAAAGATCTATTCAGTCCATGAAACTGAACAGGGGGCAGATTACGTAACTCTGTTGCTAACAATTCTCGATTGAAATCGATTGAAACATTACATTGCTGCTTTAAGTAAGATAGTTGTCACATTAGTTCTTACAAAAGCAGCAATGTAACTGCGATTTCTGTCAGAGTTGATTGCAACAAAGTTACATAATAAGGGGGCAGCTTTCTTTAAAACATAGAGCCAAATATGTAAAGAATTGACTATCAAATCATGTGACCAGTTTAGTAAGGGTGTCCAAAATTTGTTTAGTTTCATGGACTGAACATATTATCCTTAAGTTTGGAGAGTGACTTAAAATTGGCCCTGTATTTTGTGACAGTTTGCATTGAAAAATACTGGCCAACATAATATATCTTTTGTTGTGAGAAAACAAGCATTACCTACTGTTTTTTTACAATAATTGAATCCATAGTAAATAAAATTTGACTTTCATAACATTCAAAACAGAACTTACTACAAATAGAAAAAACCATTTTCAAATAACAAAAAAACTACCATTTCGGTAGAAAAAACTGGCAACCCAGTAATTGGTAGTTTATTGATCCTTCGCACTGCGACTCAACACGCCTGTTGCTTACAAATTGTGAACATTTCCTACGAACCTAGTTGTATCGCGCGGCGCCGCGGGCGCTTCGTCAACCGTTGGTTTGGGACTTTTGTTCGAACAGCGCCGCCATATCTTTGATATGGTATGAGGGCGACATTTTCTCTTTTCTGCTGTAAAAAAAAAACAAATAGAGTAACACTTAATAATATATTAGAAAAAATACGACTCGCACCAGATCATGTTCTCGGACGGGAATCGGACCCGCGACCTTTGGATAACCGGTCCAATGCTCTGACTGCTGAGCTACCGAGTCACTAGTGGGAACGTCGAATTTCTTCTAGTATATCAACTCTTACGCTGCAAGCCAGCGCCATCTCAACAATGTACAAGGAATTACCTCGACACCCTGAAAGTTGTGCATATTTTGGTAATTGGACTCAATTTCCGTGCTCCCAACCTCATTGCTGACAACACCCGTATCAATAGACTTTACTATGAGGTCTCACATCGGCCGTGGACGCCACTACCAATCACACGTAATATGTAAAACAAACGAACCAATCACAGAGCTCAATTTAGGCAAGGGGTCCTTTGAGTTCTTCTTTAAAAACGGGTGTAATTCTGTTGTAATTTTAGTGAATTTAAAAGGGTGACACTGTAATTAATAAACTCTAATTAAATAGATTGTGTTAAAAGACATCTATTACATTAGGTTGCAACCCGCAATGGTTGATAACGTAAATGTAAGTGGTATTAAAAACTTTTCAGTTTAGTTCTTAGCATCTCATATAAAAAATCCTTATACAGTATCCCCCTTACTAATAAAGATTGTATAGCAGATGTATAGTTACAGTGTTTTGTAGCTTTCATTTTAATGTCAAACTTAAATAGTTTGACAGAGAGTAACCATTGTGTAACTATACATCTGCTATACAATCTTTATTAGTAGGGGAGTAAGTAAATTAATTAAAGGCAATCATTTTAACCAAGCTGTGTAAATTCTAAACAAATCGTTTAGTTTTAAACAAACATGTACCGTTGGCTTCTTCTCAACCTACACAAACAGACTTGGCCTTGGTCTGCCGAGCTTCAACTTAAAACAGATAAATCGAAGTAAGGAGTTACGTATTGTACTATTCGCCGAAGTTATTTAGAAGATATCGATGTTCGTGTGACATCATAAATTGTGGTTCGCCATTTTGGGCCGATTGGGGCTCGATTTATCTGTTTTAATTTGAAACCACGAATATCGATATCTTCTAAATAACTTCGGCGAATAGTACAATACAAAACTCCTTAAATCGATTTATCTGTTTAAAGTTGAAGCTCGGCAGACCTGCCGAAGTTCGAAAAGTTAGCCGGCAGAGCCCCAGGTCAAAAGGATTGCCTTTAATTAAGTTACTTACTATAAATGATACCAAATCTTCTATTTACTAAAAAAATATTCAATTTTTTTCAATGTTATTTTCGTTAAATCACGCAAAATGTTAAAAACTATTTCAACACATACAAAAAAACGAAATGAGAGGAAATGATAACGTTATCTACAGTACAATGAATGGTAACTACTGGTATAAGCTTGAATAATGTTTTGTCCTTGTCTTTTAGACGTGTTTGAAATTCGAAGGAAAGAGACAAACGCCATAACATAAGTTCTTAAATGTAGTAGCAAATACTACTTCCTATGTTGATTTTTAGCGATATAAAAAAAAATCTTGATAGCAGGCTGAGCTTAAATAAAAACGTATTGGTTCATTATAAAATCTAGAAAATTATGTTTTTACTATACATTTCAAACTTAAGGTATGTTCTGTCAAACTTTAAAGTCAATTATCATTTATTTGCTTGTAGATTTCGGCTTTATTAACAGCTTTCATTAACTATCAATTCTATAAATAAATACACGTTTGGTTATTCCATATTCTCAAAGACAAACGGATGCCTTTGCCTATACTTAAAAATAAATAATGTTGCCATAATCATGCTTAATAACCTTCTAACTAGAAATACAAACTGAATAAAACTTACCTATCAAATTCTTTGCGACCAGCGCCGTTACTACATTCCCCGTCTCTCTCTATCTTCTCGGGACTAGAAGGGGATGGAATAGTGTCCAAATTGTTGACACTCTTCGCTAACGAGAACCTCATTCTCTGGCCTAAATCTACTGTGTTCCGCCTCTCAAATTTGGGCAATTCTTCTTTTAACCTTTCACATGATTCTATCTTATCTTGGTCTTTTTTAATCTTAATCCTAGTTAACTGTTCAGGATTACTCCTAAACGATTGCGAACTATATTTCTCTCTTAAGAAATTTCTCCTCTCCTCTTTATACTTCTCTATCCTTTCCCTACTCAATTTCTTCTCCGTATCAAAGTTTAGTATCGCTTTCAAATCAGTCGGTCGCTTTTCAAATCTCTGAACCAACGATATCTTATTTTCCGTCGTCGGAGTTATACTACCCGTTTTTGTCTCTTCGATATTCAAATTAAGATCTGGCAACACCTTGTTCTTGCCTTTGACTTCCAAACTTTTTCTTCGGTCAACGTAAGTTTTTTCGTTGCCGAACTCTTTGGTGAATGCGTTTTCGTCTAACGAGCGCGCGTTACATGAATTTTTAGAGAGCTTATACGTTTTGGGGGAAACCGGAGGTGGGAGTTTTATTGTTAAATCTTTTTTTCTGGGTTCGTTATTAATGTTTTTATCCTCTTCTTTTCTTTCAAGACTCGGGTATTTAATTTCAGCCTTAAATTTCTCGAAAGTGAAAGGGCCTTTTTGCTCCGTAGGACTTTCGAACCTATTAGCCAACTCCCTCACGTTCAAATTAGAAACTTTGATAATATTACCATTTTCCTTCTCTAGATTAGGTTCTTTATTATCAATATCAAGAGACAAGTCTTTATCACAGATTTTTAGTGTTTCCACGTTAATGTTTTCATACTCTTTTGTATGTTCAAAACCGACGTTTTCATAGTGCGTTTCCTTTACCGGCGTTTCTAGAATCATCATAGCGTTCACTTCTTCAATGCTTTTTTTGAAGAACTTTACTTGACTGTACACATCAATCCCTTCGTCAGGGGTTTCTAAAATAATAAGATCTTTGAAATCATCCGGTTGGCAAGCCTGCTGCGTCGGCAGAGAAGCATCTGTTTCTGGTACACTCGCCTCTTCGACTATTGACAAGTTTTTCTCCAAATCAATATCTTCGTACACGGAATCTCTTTCATTGGTGGGTGTGTCTATATTGTCTATTGGTTCATAATCGGGCGTTTGAGTCTTAGTAGGCGATCGGAATGTAATACTTATGGTTGATTTCAATGGGCTTTTTAACGGACTACCGGGCGAGCTTTTGGATGTAGATGAAGATTGTAGATTTATATAATTCGGGCGATTAAAGTTAAATGTTTCGTAATCATCACTTTGTTTAGTAAGACTAGCGTTAGAATAGCTCGAAGAGCTTTCATGGGATGAAGTCATAACTTTCATAACGTCAGAGTTCTCAAGTTTCTTTTTATCAGATTCCGAATTCGAAGATGTTGAGACTGCCGAAAGTCGGTTAAGATTTTGGTAACTAACATCTGCAGAATGTATTGGACTTGGATCTAAGCTATCTTTCGGGTCCATTGTTACTTCGTTATCTGCTGCTTTCAGTTCACATTTTAAACATTTCTCTTCATCACAATTAGAGCAGTTGTTAACTTTTATCGTACGTTTATTTGCTTCGCTGACTTCAGAATCGCTGTCCAAGATATCGTAAACTGGTGTTATAGGCGTCAAAGGACTGGAATTTAACGTGCTAGTGGTGAGATTGCTAACTGAAGAGTTTTCTATAGGCCAGTCTATTTTAATTAAGGTTGAATGACCGTCTTTGCCGTGCCAAGATAATCGAGCTTGGTTTTTTTCTTCAAGATTTAGAGGGTGATGTAAACCGCTGTATCGAGCAGAGGCTTTAGTTTTTCTCGGTGAATTTCGTTCCCTGAAAATGTTTGTTTGTTATTGGAGTGTCGATTTTTGTATCATAGTTTTGTTTTGGTATTGAAGTTATAATTTTCAATAATTATAGTTTTCATGTGGTAAAAAGTATAGCTTCTTTCCTTAGTTTTTGTCGACATTTTTCTTTTAAATGTATTTTTTAATTACAATCTTAAAAAGATATAAAACTGCTTCATTTCTGATTTGAGTCTTCATTTAAGACGTATAATTTTTTGGCGTTATGTTATGTTGACTAACGTCTACTTACTAATGCCCATTATTAAACACTAGTAACAAAATAGAAGAAAAAGGTAATGTCGAGTATATGACTAGATTAGTAAATGATTCTAGTTACCAACATTCGACTATTATACAAAAATCTACACTCATTATAAAAATGTTAAAGCGTGATGCGCTAGTGAGTAAGTAGTAGATGCACATCAGTAAATACAATATTGTTATAACAATTACTATAAAACAGCAAAAACTTATCAAACAATATTGAACTATACGTGTTGGAGTTAAAGTTCAAAATAGGTTTAGTTAAGTGTAACTATATCCTTACTAAGCGTAAGTCTAACCACACTAGTAAAGCACTATTATCTAACGTTTAACGAATTTTAACTTTATAACGTAGACATAAGTGCTATAATACTTATTCATGAAATAAACCATTTTTACTAATGGATGACAGCCTGTATGGATAATTTTGCTGATTCAAAATTCGCCCACCAGTCAACAGCACTACCGCCAACTTGGCGCTAGTGTATATGTAGACTTGTCATTTTGTTGTTTACTATCAATTTTTGGACGTTGGAAGCGAATTTGCGTAAATGACATTTTTTCCAACACATTTTGGTATTCTTTTTTTTTTTCAATTCAAATTAGTTTACTGACCAACTTCCATAATAATAGTTATTATTGTCAACCATTTTTAGACATAATTGAAAAATAGCCGGGAAAATAACCCATATGCAGGTACATCAGGTGTCCATCATCAGCAGCGCCACCAAGCGGGATAAATTTTCTGACATCCCGCAATTAGGAGCGAATACCGCCATGTATTGTGATGTGTTGTAAATCAATGACCTGAGTGGTGCAGTAGTCAACATGCCGGTCTACCACGCACGGTCCCGGGTTCGATTCCCGGCCGGGCAGAAATAGAAATGATGAATTTCAATTTCTGTGACGGCTCTGGGTGTTACTACGTATAATAAGTATATATTTAAAAAGTATATAAGGAGTGTATCAGTTGTCTAGCACCCATATTACAAGCTTTGCTTAGTTTGGGGCTAATGGCGCTGTGTGAAATTGTCCAAGCATTTATTACTAATATAACTTTCCATTTTAAAGCCAGTAAGCGTATTGAGTTTATGCTTACTATTATTTAGTGACTAGTTAACATTTCTATGAAAACTATTAGTTTAGTTTAGTTACCACCAGAGGCGCTGTGCCAAATTGCATACAAATTTGTATGTGCAAACTCATAATACAGGCACAGTAGTAGACAAATCTAATTTATTCAGTCTAGGCTGTTACAAACACTTGTAAATGTCAAAGAAGCTATGCCATCGGTTCGCGCGCCCTAAGCGAGAGACCTTGTAACGAGAAGAACCGGCAAGAAACTCGTCAAGGGCTGCTTTTTCTCCCTGTATATTTCATACAGAGTCGTCAAAAATTTTAAAATAAGTTATACAATAGTATAGTCATAAGAAGCAGATAAAAAAATCGACAACACTTCAACCAATTTTGAACCTTAACTTAAACACGAGATCAATAAAATTCTAAAATTTAATATTGCAATAAATGATAAGCTACTTGTCTGTAAACAACATAATATTTTAGGCCACATTTTTTTATAACTATAGTTACATATTATATTTGCAAAGTTAGCGGTAATAATACTATGTGGATTAAAATATTATGGTAATCAAATGATGATTGTTAATCTTTACTTTAATTATTTAGCGGCTGAAGATATACAACATGTTACAAAAATACCCCTAATGCCGAATATGGTATATAGGGACCATCAAACTGATCAACTTTTCCTATGGGACCAACTCTGAAATCGCGAAAAAAACAGCTGTTTCATACAAAAATTAAAATCGAAAATATCAAAATGTATGAAACAGCCGATTTTTTTTTCGCGATTTCAGAGTTGGTCCCATAGTAAAAGTTGATCAGTTTGATGATCCCTATCTACCATATTCGGCATTAGGGGTGTTTTTGTAACATGTTGTATACATAGAACATTTGATTTTTTGTTCTCACCTCAGTTTTACTGAAGTAAGAGGCGTCGGCATGTCGGGCAGAGATGTGTTAGGGCTCTCTCGGTCTTTACATATTCTGTAACAATGTTTATAATTAACAATGACGACCTCCGTGGTCGAGTGGCTTTGTACACCGGTTTTCAAGTGTCGCCTTCTCTGAGGTCCCGGGTTCGATCCCCGGTTGGGTCAATTTAGAAAACGAACTTTTCTATATTGGCTCAGGTCTGGGTGTTAGTGATACCACCGTTGTCTCTGATTTCCATAACACAAGTAATAATAGTCTCCACAGACAGCTGACACTTAACATTTTTTTTTAATATTTTTTATTATCCATTACGGGTTACTGCTTGGCTTTCATCTCACCTGATGTTAAGTGACGATAAGGCCGAAAGTGGAAGCGCACTACACCCGGAATCCTCACCACTGAGGAACTGGCTATTTTACCTCTAACTGCCGGACAACAACATTTTTTAAACTGCTGTTATGGCGTCAGACTTAGGTAAGATGGTGGTAGCTAGCCAGGCGGACTTGAAGTAAGCAAACCAAGTAAAATGTACCCCCCTACTGGGAATCGAACCCGGGACCCTTGCGTCTTACACGGGTGAACGAACCACTAGACCACAGGCGGTAAAAAAATACCTACAGATTTAAGGCAGAATATTTTTGAAACTTTGGATTAGAAACATTGTCATCCATCTCAATGTAATGTACTGTAAGGATAGTTAATTTGTAGGCTGTGATTTGCTGATAATAAATATTTACTCTGTAATTAGGTAAGCCTTTTTAGAATAGTTATGATTATTTGAAAAGTAAATTAAGAAAGAAGGCTTGCGATGTAGTTTTTGACAGAGTCAATTGGGACCGGCATCGAGCCAGGTCATGCGAGATCAATAGGGAATATTTAAAAAGATAAAGTGAAATACAATAATTAAATTTAGATTTTTCGCATTCACAATGCCATTTTTATATTAAGATAAATAATAAGATAAATAATATTAGAAAAAATACTAGAAAAAATCGACTCACCCGTAGCACCTCAGACGGGACTCGAACCCGCACCCTTGGGATTCCGGCCCAATGCACTGACCAATTATGCTACCGAGTCGCTAGTGGGAGCGGCGAAATTTTCTAGTACTTTTTACTTCTTCGCTGCAAGCCAGCGCAATTTCATCAATGTGAGGAAATACCCCCACATTCGAAAGAAACATCTTTCCAGATGTTTTGACAATCGATAAAGATGAAACAGCTATATAACTTTTTTTTAATTTAGATTTTGATTGATGAAATTGCGCTGGCTTGCAGCGAAGAAGTTAAAAACTACTAGAAAATTTCGCCGCTCCCACTAGCGACTCGGTAGCATAATTGGTCAGTGCATTGGGCCGGAATCCCAAGGGTTCGAGTCCCGTCTGAGGTGCTACGGGTGAGTCGATTTTTTCTAGTATTTTTCTAATATTATTTATCTTGAAATACAATAACTTCGGTTTCATCATATCTTCTGTTTATTTTAATAGGGAGACGTAACATAGGTCTCCACAGTAAACAAATAAATATTGTTATTTGTGAAACACCTAATATAAGGGAATTCATACATGACTGGTACTTTTTAAATTTTGAGATTTAAGCATTGACAATGCTATTTTTATATAATAGTAAATAATATACTAGAAAAAATAGGACTCGCACCAGATCATGTTCTCGGACGGGAATCGAACCCGCGACCTTTGGATATCCGGTCCAATGCTCTGACCGCTGAGCTACCGAGTCACTAGTGGGAACGTCGAATTTCTTCTAGTATATCAACTCTTACGCTGCAAGCCAGCGCCATCTCACCAATGTAGAAGGAATTAACCTCGACATTCAACTGAACATCTTTCCAGATATTTTTAAACAGTTGATTAAGATGAGAAAGCTATATAACTTTTTAAATTTTGCTTGCAGCGTAAGAGTTGATATACTGGAAGAAATTCAACGTTCCCACTAGTGACTCGGTAGCTCAGCGGTCAGAGCATTGGACCGGATATCCAAAGGTCGCGGGTTCGACTTCCGTCCGAGAACATGATCTGGTACAGTAGTGACCGTTTGGCGGCGTCGGCGGGGGCGGGCGGCGGGGGCGCGGGCGGGCGCTTCTCCGCCGCAGCGCGGGGGGACTCCCCGTCGATGTACCCCATGCGAGACAACTCTTCTACCCACCGTTGTCTGTTGTACAAAATAAACAAAAAAAACATCACTAAAGAATGTCCATTTCTGACATCAAAATGTTCGTGTATAAAGTAATGTAGCTCATAAAATTGCATTTTTATTGCTTTTTATAAAAATAATAAAGAAAAGAATAAAATAATAAAGATAAACAATTATTACCAATTATAATTCAATAAATACTGTGTTCTACCACGTTCTACGGTGATTAAAAGCTCGTCACATTAGTTCGTCATTTACGCGATTCGTCACCAGCCTTTGATTTACTAAATCCGTCAGATTCGCGTAAGGACATATACGCGGTTCGTCATGATAGCATTTCGTCTTATACGCGTTTTGTCATCATTTTGGTATGTACAATGACGAATAAAATTAATCAAAGTTCTTTGTATAATATTCATGTTTAATTATAAGTATAACCAAATATCATAATAGCATGTATATATGTACAATGACGAATAAAATTAATCAAAGTTCTTTGTATAATATTCATGTTTAATTATAAGTATAACCAAATATCATAATAGCATGTATATATGTACAATGACGAATAAAATTAATCAAAGTTCTTTGTATAATATTCATGTTTAATTATAAGTATAACCAAATATCATAATAGCATGTATAAACATATAGTTAGGTAATTAATGTTTTTTCCTCTAGTTAATATAATATTTAGTTTTTAATATGTACCTTTAATATCTCAATACCTTGAAAAGGTGAATTTATAATAACACAAATAACTTTAACCACTACCATTGACTGACACTACTATTATAAATTTGTGGAGATTAAATGAATATGAATATAAATATGAACATGTTAATAACTGCGTTTGTGACGAACCGCGTCTGTGGCGAACTGCGTAAATGCCCAATCGCGTATTATGACTTACTGCGAAAGTGTCGAACAGTGTATGTGACAAGCGGCGCGTAATCCTTCTACGGTCATAGCAACTATTCAAATATAATTTCATCGTCATTATACATCAACTTTGAAAAAAAAACTGTATAAACTAGTGACAATCACAATATTCTCACCTGTCAGCTTGTTGATCAATATCAACGTCGACTTTCACTCGCCGCGGGCTGTTGTCCGCGCTGGATATCGAACCGGCGACAGTCGATGACGAGCCGTTCTGTATTGACAACAAAATATATTATATTAATTATAAATGAAGGCTAGTATTTAATTCATCAACGCCCGAGCGGCCGAATGCGGCCGAACAACAATATAATATCTGTTGGGTCTCATTTTCCGGGCCTTGATGGGTTAATCGAGCGATAATAAATTCAAATTCAGGATATCAAAAACACTGAATATTATTATAGCGTACTGAAATACTAAGTGGGCGACAGATTGAGGGCGACCACAAATGATGAAAATGGGCGACTTTAAACAAAAATCTGAGTTACTAGTTATTCAGAACAATCAGTTCAATAATTTTTCTATAGCTATTTGGAGGTTTTTTAACACAGGTACTATAGTAATATCCTACCTGTGCAATATGGCGTTCGCCTCTTCACTAAACATGTGTGGATCCCACTTCTGATGCGATAAACGCAGTCGCATATCAGCTAATTCTATAGCTATTTAGAGTTCTTTTTTAACATAAGTACTATAATAAAATTACACAATATAGTTATATATCCTACCTGTGCAAGATGGCGGTCGTCCTCTTCGCTAAACATGTGTAGATCCCTCTCCTGAGGTGATAATCGTAATCTCATATCAGCTAATTCTGCCTGCCATGGCTCGAAGTATGAGTCGCACGATGAAGACCTACGGCGAGGGATTTGTATTTAAAATGTATAGAAAACATTTGGCAATATCATAATTTAGGGTTAATAATAATTTTATAAAGTGGAGTTAACAAAGTACAAGTATAATATAAGCTCCCTAGCATGACCACCGAAACGCGATATGATAGAGCGATTTATCACGTTTAATTGTCAAAAGACAATGGATTTTAAATTAAATAAATGTTAAACAACATCACAAAATTGCTCCGATTCCAAAGTAAGTAGCTAAAGCACTTGTGTTATGGAAATCAGAGACAACGGTGGAACTACAAACACCCAGACCTGAGTCAATATAGAAAAGTTAATTTTCTAAATTGACCCAGCCGGGGATCGAACCCGTTTCCTCAGAGATGGCGGCACCTTGAAAACAGGCGTACAAACCACTCTACCACAGATGTCGTTAACGGAGTTTCCAAGTCAACTCAATGAAAATGGTGCAGGGTTCAACCTTTTTTTAGCATTTCATATTATTTTAATAGTTTCTGATCTCAATATTATTCGCATTCCTCAAAAACAGTCTAGAAAAGTCTAAGTATTGTGCACTACGTAGTTTTTATCTGTGGAAGCTTGTAATTAGCTTTAAGTATTTTTTAAAGTAACTTGTAAATGATGTTGTAAGGGTAGCTTACTTACTTAAAGAAAATAAAATAAAACCAGAACTGAAATGAAGTATTTTTAGTTGTACACACGACAGCAAGTCAGGTAATACAATCAAACTGCGAAAATAGCTTTTACTACGTAGGGCATAAATAAGGTCTCAAGGTCAACATGTATAGTCTGAGGTGCCGTCGTGTGTTCCTGAAATTTTATCTACCCTATACAACTTTTTAAGTAGGGTACACAAGAACCCAATTAACTTACCTAGTGTGGTGTTTGTGTAGTACAGTCGGCCGCACATCCAAAGGAGCTAGTGTGTCCGTGTCGGAGGTCAGTGATTCGCACGACTTGACCGGCCGAAGTGGCCCGATGATGGCCGACGAGGCACACGGCTCTTGCGATTGCTGTTTGAAGTGAAATACACACGTCAGCCACTTTTAATGCACAGGTTTGCCTTTTGGATATGTAGTACAAGAATAATAGGGTGTTTAGGAGGCAAAATTTGTATATCAAATAATTATCCCTCTGATGGGCGAATACTCAAACGTCACTCAACTTTGAGAGGCTCTCAAACATCGTCCTGTCGCGTTAAATGTCAAAGATACGACAAAGATAGCATGATGTTTGAGCGCCCCTCAAAGTTGTATCGTTTGAGTATTCGGCCATGAGCCCTCTGAGGGCCTACTAAAATAGCCATTCTACTAAAATTAACGCTAGTAGAATTGAATGACAATGTATGGGATTGACAGGAGCTAAGCGTTAGCTTATGTCAGAATGACAATGTATGGGATTGACAGGAGCTAAGCGTTAGCTTATGTCAGAATGACAATGTATGGGATTGACAGGAGCTAAGCGTTAGCTTATGTCAGAATGACAATGTATGGGATTGACAAGAGCTAAGCGTTAGCTTATGTCAGAATGACAATGTATGGGATTGAGAGGAGCTAAGCGATAGCTTATGCCAGAATGACAATGTATGGGACTGACAGGAGCTAAGCGTTAGCTCATGTCAGAATGACAATGTATGGGATTGACAGGATCTAAGCGTTAGCTTATGCAAGAATGACAATGTATGGGATTGACAGGAGCTAAGCGTTAGCTCATGTCAGAATGACAATGTATAGGATTGATAGGAGCTAAGCGTTAGCTGATGCCAGAATGACAATGTATGGGATTGACAGGAGCTAAGCGTTAGCCGATTTTTATTCGCGATTTTAAAGATGGTCCCATTGTAAAAGTTGTTAGATGGTCCCTATACAAGGTGTTACAAAAGTACCCCTAATGCCGAATATGGTAGATAGGGACCATCAAACTGAACAACTTTTACTATGGGGCCAACTCTGAAATCGCGAAAAAAAAAACAGCTGTTTCATACATTTTGATATTTTCGATTTCAATTTTTGTATGAAACAGCTGATTTTTTTTTCTCGATTTCAGAGTTGGTCCCATAGTAAAAGTTGATCAGTTTGATGGTCCCTATATACCATATTCGGCATTAGAGGTACTTTTGTAAGACGTGGTATAATTGTTATCGTATAATGTGAACACGGGCGATGTGACCGCGCACGGACAGTACCGCGTGGTTACCATGTTTATGAGCAAATAAAATATTTCTATTTCTATGGTATGGTATGTATGGAGTCTCAAAAATAAACAGGTACATGGTGTGAATCTCGATATAGTTTATTCTAATAATTTCTATTAGTATTAGTACCTGGGGCGGCGGCGGCGGCGAGGCGGCGCGGTGCTTGGTGCGCGAGAACAGCCCGCGCCAGCCCGACGGGGAACGCTTCACGCCGCGTTTGCCTATATCATCAAATTATATAAAAATAGCATTGTGAATGCTTAAATCTCAAAATTTCAAATAGTTATATAGCTTTCTCATCTTAATCAACTGTTTAAAAATATCTGGAAAGCTGTTCAGTTGAATGTCGAGGTTAATTCCTTCTACATTGGTGAGATGGCGCTGGCTTGCAGCGTAAGAGTTGATATACTAGAAGAAATTCGACGTTCCCACTAGTGACTCGGTAGCTCAGCGGTCAGAGCATTGGACCGAATATCCAAAGGTCGCGGGTTCGATTCCCGTCCGAGAACATGATCTGGTGCGAGTCCTATTTTTTCTAGTATATTATTTAGTATTAAATTATTGAGAATTATGAATAATTTGTTGTATCATATCAGCCGCACGACACCCACTGCTGGGCGTGGGCCTCACGAAAATAAATACTTCTTTCGACTTAATTAAGGACGTATACATTTATTGATTCCTCATTGCATTCGTTAATATATATTATTATTGTAATAATATTATAATTTATTTATAAATTAATTTTTAATGTTAAATTTAATTTAATTGTTATGTAATGTTTTGTAAAACTATGGGTTTAATAGCCTGAAGTAATTCATTGCATTCTGTTTAATTTTTAATTTATTTTATTAAAATTATAAACTTACCAGGTGCAGGTAAATCGAGGACTGTGTGGTATTGAGGTAGATTGTTCGGTCCCGATCCCACCTGAGGGAGAAAACAAGCATATTAAAAAAACTTATTAAGACCAGTGGCTCTGTAGAGCTGTAGACCTCGTATTTGTGTCATTTCTTAGAAATGGCTGAAATATGATTTTCCCCATATCTCAGCCATTTTGAAAATGTTCGATAAACTGAATCGACAAAAAAAATATAAAGTTTATAGAACCTGCTCACAAAATTTCACGAGAATCAGTTATGATATGCGACCGGTAGGGGAGGATAAACGGACAGCCGGACGGACTGACATTCAAAAGTATTTTGGCCCAAGCTGAAATGGAGACGCTTCGATTGCGTTTCGCGCTCGCTCGGTTAATTATAATAGTGAGGAATCGTCGAAGCGGATCAGAACCGGACCAGGGGCCCTACCGGCTAACTTTTCGAACTTCGGCGGGTCTGGCGAGCTTCAACTTAAAACAGATAAATCAAAGTAAAGAGTTTCGTATTGTACTATTCGCCGAAGTTATTTAGAAGATATCGATGTTCGTGTGACATCATGAATTGGGGTCGCTATTTTGGCCTGATTGGGGCTGGATTTATCTGTTTTAATTTGAAGCTCGGCAGACTTTCTGAAGTTCGATGCGTTAGCCGGTACGGCCCCAGTGTCGTGCCGGTCATAGTCATAATATTTATTGCAACATTCCGGTACTTGACCGGAACACGTCTCACCTTAAGCTGGATCCACACTTGTATCATTTTGGCGTGTCAGATCACCGTATCTTTATCATACATCGCCAGTTTGGTTGGGCGTGCGATGGAGTAAGACTGTATCAAAGAGTCGACGTATGATAAAGATACGGTGATCTGACACGCCAAAATGATACATGTCTGGACAGAGCTTTAGTTGTTTCTGTATTAGCGCGATCTCCGGCCAAGTTTTGATGCCATCTACACGAAGCTTTGGGTTTCTAATTGGTCGGTCACTGATACATTGTCGGTGGATAAAGATGACGTCACTATTTTTTTAACAATGAACGGGGCAATGTACCCATGCAGCCCAAGTATTATTTTATGTACTGGGCTAGCATAAGCCGCGGGCGGTCACCTCTATATACTTGGGGCGCAGGTAGCTGGAGGAGCGAAGCTGCTGACTATCTTTATTATATTATAAGTATCACAAACACCCAGATCGAATAGTTCTATTTGAGCAAATATGGCACATACAAATATGAATAAAGTGTATACAAATCATTGAAGAAATTCAGTAATGTAAGTTTATTTTTCAAGTACCAGGCTATCAGCAACAGTGAGCAGTAACCTCTATATACTTAGGGCGCAGGTGGGCGGAGGAGCGAAGATGCTGACTATCTTTATTATATTTATCACAAACACCCAGATCGGACAGTTCTATTTGGGCAAATATGGCACATACAAATATGAATAAAGTGTAATACTAATCATTGAAGAAATTCAGTTATATTGCGAATAAAGTAGCAGGCTATCATAAACAGTGAGTAGTGACCTCAATGCATTTGGGGCGCAGGTAGCTGGAGGGACGAAGCCGCTGACTACTATTTGGGCAAATATGGCACATACAAATATGAATAAAGTGTAATACTAATCGTTGTAGAAATTCAGTTATATTGCGAATAAAGTAGCAGGCTATCATAAACAGTGAGTAGTGACCTCAATGTACTCGGGGCGCAGATAGCTGGAGGGACGAAGCCGCCGACTACTATTTGGGCAAATATGGCACATACAAATATGAATAAAGTGCATACAATACTAATCATTGAAGAAATTCAGTAATGTAAGCTAGTTATATTGCGCATAAAGTACTAGGCTATCAGCAACAGTGAATAGTCACCTCTATATACTTGGGGCGCAAGTGGGCGGAGGGGCGCAGCTGCGTGGTGGCGGCGAGCGCGATGGCGCCGGACGCCGGCGGCAGCTGCGGGCTGCAGCCGCCGGACGCGCGCGCCGGCCCCCGGCCCCGGCGCCGGGCCTCCTCCAAACTGCACCCACAGGCCACACACAATACAGCACGATCACACATCCGGCGAACACTCAGCTTCCCATACAAACCTAATACCGAAATGATTTGCAATTTGGGCTGATTAACTCTTCTTGTGATGTTATTCGTATATACAGTATTTTTGTCTAGGTCTCTTTCAATAATAATTCCAAAATTCAAAATGAATGCCAATTATTTTTTTTATACAAAACTGTAAATCGCATTAATTTTTATTTGGTTTAGTATTTTGGATTTTTTGTTGAATAGAACCCTAGACAAATACTGTCTTAATTTGAATAACATCACAAGACGAGTGAATTATTCTCAAATTGCAAATAATTTTAGTATCACGTTGGCATAGGAAGCTCACTGTTCGCAGACTCTTATAAAAAATATTATTATACTTCAATGAATTATATGTCAAAGCTAACTTTGTTATCATTTTTCTATATTACCTGAGTAGCTTAGTGGGCGGTCCTAGAGGCAGACTTTTAGGTCGACGGCTGCAGTCTGGGTCGGACCGCGGCGACCGTCTCTCCTACATACGACCAAATAGCATTATAGTCATCAAAATATGGATGTTGAAAAATATTTAAAAAATAAAGCTAGTATGAATTATATTAAATAGTTAACTTCTTGAAAATTCTCCATACAAATCGTCAATTTCGTAGGTAAATAGAAGTGTTATATATTTATTTATTTATTTACAAATCTCACCAGTTCGATAGAGTCCGGCCCCGAGCTGTCCCCTGACCCTGAGTCCGCGCCCTGTTCTTGCGCGAACAACTCTTCAGCGTAGCATATCAGGAATTCTGTTACCACCGCCTGGAGAAAATGTGACCGATTTTATTCAACGTGAATGAACCCAAAATGGAAAACCGATTCTTGGTACCATCAAACTGAACAACTTTAATAAACTTTTATATATCATACATTTTGATATATTCGTTATTGTTTTTTGTACGAAACAGCTAGTTTTTTTCGCGATTTCCGAGTTGGTCCCATAGTAAAAGTTATTCAGTTTGATGGTCCGAAAAAACGAATTTCCCATTCTGGGTTCATTCATTAAGCAACGCATAGCAACTCTCTTCTTCTTCTTCTTAATGAACGGCTTGCTCTGTGGTGTATGCACAATTCGCAAATGTCACGTTATAGCGGGTTCCCACGAGGCTATTTTAGTTGCTCAACTGCTAAACCGCGTACAATTTTTGTTGACCGATAATAATTGATCAACTAAAAACGCCTCGTGTGAACCCGGTATTAGAAACTCTCACTGACGCGGCATAACCGGAATCTCAGAAGAATTTCTAACGAGTTCTAGTGCGTGACGCAGTGTCGTCGGTCGGTGAGAGCTATCCTTAGCACGAACATCTATCGAAAAAAACGCGAGTAAAATTACTAGATACAATAATTATCTATGGATAATTCATTTCGCTTTTCAGCGGTAGATGGCGTTGTACAAGTTTTCTGTACAAAATTACTCTATCGAATGTTTTTCGCGCGTTATTTTTTTCGATAGCTGTTCGTGCTAAGGGTACTGTATAATATGTGTGTGTGCATTGCTCGAGGGAGTTCGGCGCCGATCGCCAGCCGGTTTAATGTTTCATATTTCCTAATCCGTTTGCATCGCGCCATTGATAGTATATTTCATATCATATATTTCATAGCTGCTGGCTTGCAGCGTAAGAGTTGATATACTAGAAGAAATTCGACGTTCCCACTAGTGACTCGGTAGCTCAGCGGTCAGAGCATTGGACCGGATATCCAAAGGTCGCGGGTTCGATTCCCGTCCGAGAACATGATCTGGTTCGAGTCCTATTTTTTCTAGTATATTATTTAGTATTATATTTCATAGTTTTTGTTTTGAAATAACATTGAGGCAATGTTCAAGAACACAACTATAGTTATATTTCACATTTCCTAATCCGTTTGCATCGCGCTATTGGTAATATATTTCTGAGTGTTTGTTTTAAAATAACACCAAGTGTGCGTTCCGTCGTTTTGGGTGTAGTTGTTTGGTTAAAGTTTCACTCGTTTGAGTTGCAACCAAGCCACGGAACGATCGAGTTGTTTTTATAACCTAAAAGAACTTTAGATGTCATTAAGTACAAAGTTTTCGTTTTCTATTTTGGAATACGGATAATTATACATTCCTATAAACAAAATCAAATAAAATCTGCAGAGCAACCATGCACTTTTAGACACATAAACATCAAAATACAAAATAATGTCAAATGACATTGACATTATGAGAAAAGATAAACGTCAGAGCGTTTTTCAACGACCGGATTTAGGTGGTTGTTTGGTTGCTGCACTCTGAGCCACGGAACGGGTGAAAATACGCTCTGACAGCGCTCAGAGTAAAATTTCACCAAGCCACTAAACGGTCAGAGTACGCACTACGCACCCGATCGCGCTCGAGTGCACTCGAGCGAAGCGACGACGAAACGCACCTCCGAGCATAGTTCAAGATTACGACAATGCTTATATTTCAACCAAATATATTTTTCCAAGATGGATTATTGTTACTCTTTGAACAGCGACGCCATGTAGCGCGTGGTGATGATGCGGGCTGCGTAGTAAGTTGGGCGCCAACACGAACGCCATGTTGCGAGTTGCGAGTAGACATGCCGGATTTTTATTTTACATTTTCTAATCTGTTTGCATCGCGCTATTGGTACTATATTTCCGAGTTTTTGTTCCAAAATCACATTGAAACATAGTTCAAGATTACGAAAATGCTTATATTTCAACCAAATATAATTTTCCAAAATGGATTATTGTTAATTTTACCTGGTCAGCGACGCCATGTAGCGCGTGGTGATGATGCGGGCTGCGTAGTAAGTTGGGCGCCAACACGAACGCCATGTTGCGAGTTGCGAGTAGACATGCCGGATTTTTATTTTACATTTTCTAATCTGTTTGCATCGCGCTATTGGTACTATATTTCCGAGTTTTTGTTCCAAAATCACATTGAAACATAGTTCAAGATTACGAAAATGCTTATATTTCAACCAAATATAATTTTCCAAAATGGATTATTGTTAATTTTACCTGGTCAGCGACGCCATGTAGCGCGTGGTGATGATGCGGGCTGCGTAGTAAGTTGGGCGCCAACACGATCGCCATGTTGCGAGTTGCGAGTAGACATGCCGGATTTTTATTTTACATTTTCTAATCTGTTTGCATCGCGCTATTGGTACTATATTTCCGAGTTTTTGTTTCGAAATCACATTGAAACATAGTTCAAGATTACGACAATGCTTATATTTCAACCAAATATTATTTTCCAAGATGGATTATTGTTATTTTACCTGAACAGCGACGCCATGTAGCGCGTGGTGATGATGCGGGCTGCGTAGTAAGTTGGGCGCCCACACGATGGCCATGTTGCGGGCCGTCATGCCGGTTTTAGGGCCCAGCAGTGAAACGCGGCGTAAATGTCGCATCAGATAGGATAGCGTTCTAAAACAACAAGAAAGAAAAGAAAATGTCAAATGACAAATATATCGTCAACTAAAGTTTTCGTAAAGGTATGACTAGGATTATGGTGACCGTGACAGACAAGTACAATGCAATCAAATTGATAATAGACAGTGATCCGCTGCAACTTCACTCCTCGAGAATGTATGACAATGAGAAAATTGTACAGATTAAAATACGTCTTTTTGTACCACAAGCGGTTTGAAGTTGCCACAGATCACTGTGTATTGTCAATTTAATCGCATAGCGCCGGCATTGAAAAAAAAAATTATAGTGCCTTATAAAGACGAAATTGTGAATTATCTCTCTGTAGTGCACTCCGGAAGAAAATTTGTGGTACTTTTTATTGCTTAAGGCCCCTATATACCTCAAGTGGCGCCCTCATTTTAATTAAATTTATTGCTCACCAAGTACATAATGTATCGAAAATTCATATGTACAGATTGAAGCTAAGGTTCTATAGTTTATTTACAAACAATAACTTCATTAAAATTTTGTTCGTTGTAGTAGTAGTTCGCAAAAGTGCTAAATGTGGCCACTTTTAGCACTTTTGCGAACTACTTGAGGTAGATAGGGGCCTTAAACAATATTTTCTAGCCTGTCGTTTAGTTTGATGGAGTTTTATTGTGAAAAGTGGCGATTTTTTGCAAAGGGGTAAAACTTTTATTTTTTCAAATCATTTTTTTATTCTTAATGGCTTCAGATTTTTTTGCTATCATTTTCGATTTACTTTGACAAGGTCCCATCCCATTCTAATCGCGCGCGGACTATATTCTAGTTCAGTGTGATGGTTCCCACCTGTAATGCGGCGGCGGGAGTTTGACGACAGTATCTCTGACGGCCTTCAGCCTGTTCGCTTCGTCTTGCTGCACCGCTTGCACGAAGCTCTCGTACAGTTGATAAGTGCACAGAGGGTTGGGCAGTTCTCTGTTGGTACAAAATACACAGTCATTTATGGCCTATTCGACGACCTCCGTGGTCGAGTGGCTTTGTACACCGGTTTTCTACGTGTCGTCGTCTCTGAGGTCCCGGGTTCGATCCCCGGTTGGGTCAATTTAGAAAACGAACTTTTCTATATTGGCTCAGGTCTGGTTGTTTGTGAAACCACCGTTGTCTCTGATTTCCGTTGCACAAGTGCTTTAGCTACTTACTTTGGAATCGGAACAATGTATGTGATGTTGTCAAATATTTATTTATATTAATATTTAATTAATATTGATACTGGATGTTTGTAGCACCCTAGCGAAATTTCAAGACATAGTCGACTCATGATTGTGAGTCTATAAGAAGTGAATTTTTTCGTTGAAAAATTCATGAAAAGTTGAGTGTTTTTTTTTTTCTATCACTCGGTCTGTCTTAGTTGCATGTAACCTAATGCTAAAGAATATTATGCTAAATCATGATTTTGTTTAAAGAAGAAATACTATAAAAAAATATGTTGAAGCTGTTATGACTAAGTAATATTATGCGATAACATCATGCCATGTCTACTTAAGTATTTTCTTTTAAGTAGAGTATTTCTTAAATGTGAGAACCTGTTTATTCGTAAAATAAACGAAATATTTTTTATGTTGTTTAATTATAGTCTAGGTGCGTTAATTTATCGATAAAGAAAAATAATTACCAAAAACAATTTACCTCATCTCTAAGAACGTCTTCTCCTAAAATGTACCTATGTACCTTCGATAACGGCCTCTAACTATGACATATTATGCCTTAAAATTGTATGCAAATATATAGGGAACCGAGTGTGTGTAATTATGTACTGTGTACCGAGTGTGTGTAACTGTGTACTGTGTACCAGGTGTGTGAAACTGTGTACCGAGTGTGTGTGTAATTGTGAACTGTGTACCGAGAGTGTGTAACTGTGTACTGTGTACCGAGAGTGTGTAACTGTGTACTGTGTACCGAGTGTGTGTAATTGTGTACGGAGTGTGTGTAACTGTGTAGTGTGTACCTCGTGTGTGTGTGTGTGTGTGTGTGTGTATGTGTTATGTCGGTTACCTGAAATACATCTTCAACAAGGAGGGCACGGCGTGTGGGTCCCTGGCCACCGGGGGCGCGGCGAGGTCGGGCGCGGCGGCGGCGTCGAAGGCGGCGCGCAGGCGCTGCGTGAGGCCGGAGCCCCCGGACAGCCGGTACACGCCGTCCACGGCGCCGCGCGCCTCGATCGCCGCGGCGCACGACACCAGCACCTGGGGCACTGCACCAGAACGTACTGATTTCGTTCCGAGGGAGTTTCGAAATGAACGGAACCGTGGTAGGAATTCAGCGAAATTTCGTTTTTCATTGAATTAGAGTAGATCTCCTGGTTTTTAGGGGTCCGTTCCGAGGTCAAAATTCAAAACTCATTTATTCAGTGTAGGCCGTTACGAGCGCTCGTGAATGTCGAAGAAGCTACGCCGTCGGTTCGCAAACCCTAAGCGGGAGACCTTGTGACGAGAAGAACCGGCGAGAAACTGGTCGAGGGCTGCTTTTTTCTCCCTGTATATTTCATACGGAGTCGTCAAAATTTGCAAAATGCGGTCGGCATTTAAAGTGACGTCACTTTCCATTACGATAATTAACAGAGTTTACATTCGATGGGTAGGTAAAATAAATTTCAACTAGTTGAGAAATCGCCGTCTACTACTCGATAACACATGGCTAAGAAAATCACTGTACGATATGAAGAATTGGTCGTCTTTCGACCCATATCTCTTTATAATGACGACCTCCGTGGGCGAATGGCTTTGTACACCGGTTTTCGAGGTGTCACCATCTCTGAGGTCCCGAGTTCGATGCCCAGTTGGGTCAATTCAGAAAACGAACTTTTCTATATTGACTCGGGTCTGAGTGTTTGTGATACTACCATTATCTCTAATTTCCATAACACGATCGCTTTAGCTACTAGAAGAAGAAAAAGAGTGGAATATACTAAAAAAAAATCGACGATGCCACTAATAACTATGTAGCACAGCGGTCAGAGCATTGGACCGGACTTCCAAAGGTCACAGGTTCGATTTCCGTCCCGTCCGAAAATATGATCTGGTGCGAATCGTATTTTTTCTAGTATATTATTTAAAACCTTTACTGCTTTTCATAAAGAGATATGAGTCGATGGACGATCTAAAAAAACTTCAGATGCTATAATTAGAAATTATTGTTGTCGCTTATTTCTCTTATGTCTATTTATGTAAAAGTTCAGTTTCGATAATAAAACATAGCCTAAAAAGTATGAAAATAAAGATTTTTTTTATTACTAACACTACAAGGTGTTACAAAAGTACCCCTAATGCCGAATATGGTACATAGGGACCATCAAACTGAACAACTTTTACTATGGAACCAACTCTGGAATCGTGAAAAAAAAATCAGCTGTTTCATACAGAAAATAAAATCGAAAATATCAAAATGTATGAAACAGCTGACTTTTTTTTCGCGTTTTCTTGTCGTCTTGAGTTGGTCTCATAGTAAAAGTTGTTCAGTTTGATGGTCCCTATATACCATATTCGGCATTAGGGGTACTTTTGTAACATGTTGTATAGTCTAGGTGTCACCGAATTGAAAATATTAAGAAAACGCCTCGGAAAGCGACTTTCGCTTAATTACCGCAATCTCAAGTTTAGTGGTACGAGTACAGTTGTTATCAAGCGCGGGGCAGCTGGCTATATGGAAATAATTAGCGGGCCACAATTTTTATTGAGTTTAGACACCCTGATTGTTTGAGAAAAAGAGATGGGAGAGAGAGAGAGAGAGAGAGAGAAATAAAGAAAGGACAGAGAAAATTAAATCTTACCTTCATGCCCACAGTTAAGCAGATGTTCAGCCAGGTCGCACCCAAACACCCTCTCCCGCAATATGCCCTGTTGCTTGAGGCTTCTCCGTGAGGGTCGAGATAGTATGAAGCTACGAAATAAACTGATCAGCTTGCCGTGCTTGCGGAGTACTGGTTTGATTGGGGCTACTGCCACTGACCTGAAAAAAAAAGCATTAAATGAACCGTAAATTTTTGTGTTTCATTTGTATAGTAAACAACAAAGTGACAACCCTAGACGCAAATAGCCGATTATATTCGATAATCAATCCCATTAATGGGCAAAAGCAAAATACAATTTAGGTATAGGGTTGCCACTATGCAGTTTATCATGAAAATTCACGCCACATTTTTGGAATAAAAAACTTATTTTTTTGGATCGGCATCCAATGTGGAAGCCAACATTTAATATTTATTATATCATTTGAAAACTATTCAATGAAATATCCTGAGTTGGAGCAGAGATTATAAAACTCGCGTTCGTAGCTTCGACTGTTACCATATTAACTGTGAAACTTAAAGTGGTAGTCAGGTGACGTGTTTGAAACACAATAAAAATAAAAAAATTACAGAAATATATTTTTATCGCCGTCGATTCTTCCATTATTTAACCTAAACAACCACAAAATAATAATAAATACAACAGTTAAAGAATAACTATGGTATTATCTTGTTTTACTAACGTATCATTACACATTGATTTTATATGTACAAAATTAAGAATACTCTTAGGTCAATTCTACCACCTCTCTTTTAAAATACCCAAAAGCACTCTAAAATGTCTGTACATATCATTAGTGGAATCAATTGTAAGTTATGCTCTTGATTGTTATGGATTGACATTTAAAACAAAGAAAAAATTGAAAAGTTACAAATTAGCTTTCTTAAGTTAGTTGACAACAAAACCAAAAGCAAATGTAAAGACAATTATACGAAATTATTTAAAGTATGTAAAATTCTACCAGCCAGTCTAAACCACAAATACTTATATTTAACAAACTTACATGGCAATCAAGAGCACAGCCCATCAGTGGTTCAGCATACCCATAATACGAGGTCAGTATCCGCTGGCAGATTTGAAGTACCTAGGGTTAGCAATTACTATGGAGACAGAACAATAAAAAAACGCCTACCCTATATACTGAATGGCCTGCCAGCGAATATTAGACAAGAACCAGACAAAAATAAATTTAAGCGTTTACTAAAAAACTTCTATTTTAATTGTATTTAATTATTAGTAAACATATTTTTAATTTCGAATAAGTAATATTATTTGTTTTATAGAAACTCATTGATCCCGCAGTCAAACCGACCAGTTGGTTTTGTGGGACAAATGTTAAACAAAATTGTTAACCCTTATTTAATAAATAAATAAATAAATAATAATCCATGAATGCACGCGGTCATTAACCCAAACAGCTGATGATAAACGCACACGTATCGTACCGTACGAAAGGGAATACCATACTTGTTCAATTATTGTTGTATTTATTATTATTTTGTGTTTGTGTAGGTTAAATAACAGAAGAATCGACGAGGATAATAATTATATAATAAAAAAATAAGAAAACTTAAATAATTTTCAGATTTTTCATTATTATTTTTAATGTGTTCTAATCACATCACCTGACTACTCCTTTAAGTTTTCACAGTTAATACGGTACCACCTTATACAACGTGTTACAAAAATACCCCTAATGCCGAATATGGTATATAGGGACCATCAAACTGAATAACTGTTACTATGGGACCAACTCTGAAAACGCGAAAAAAAAAATCCTGCTGTTTCATACATTTTGATATTTTCGTAATTAATTTTTGTATGAAACGGGTGATTTTTTTTCCGCGATTTCAGAGTTAGTCCCATAGTAAAAGTTGATCAGTTTGATGGTCCCTATCTACCATATTCGGCATTAGGGGTACTTTTGTAACACCTAGTATAGCTTTCTCATCTTAATCAACTGTTTAAAAATATCTGGAAAGTCTAAAAAGAATGTCGAGGTTAATTCCTTCTACATTGGTGAGATAAATACCCCCATTTTTGTAACAGGTTGTATAAATAATCAAAGTTGTAAGGCTAAAATGATGATAATAACACTCACCCGACTATAGGCGGCGGTTGAGTCATATGCCTGGGCACTTTATCCCCTATAACGGCCACGCAGTGGTGGGGGAAGAAACCAACGCGAAAACCACGTTTGCCACGCCACCATAGCGACTCGTTGGGACCTGAACATAATGCTCATATCAAATAAGGAGCTCGGTGGCGCAGTTCAGCTCGCAGACCCTGCGATTGCGTAGGTTAACCAACTTTCACAAGGATCGGTCTACCACTACGCCGCACATACCACGACACACGGCACAAACAACAAGATTCTTCATCGTGTTAATAGATGGCGCTAGTATCAAGAAACATGATCATTAAGTATGGAATAGCACCTCGCAGAATGTAAATCCTACATCTCGCTAACGAAGTTCACTCAGCGACTTAGCATATACAAGGTGTTACAAAAGTACCCCTAATGCCGAATATGGTAGATAGGGACCATCAAACTGAACAACTTTTAATATGGGACCAACTCTGAAATCGCGAAAAAAAATCAGCTGTTTCATACATTTTGATATTTTCGATTTTAATGTTTGTATGAAACAGCTGATTTTTTTTTCGCGATTTTAGAGTTGGTCCCATATTAAAAGTTGTTCAGTTTGATGGTCCCTATCTACCATATTCGGCATTAGGGGTACTTTTGTAACACCTTGTATACAACTTCCAACCATCATCGGTTGGACCGCGGTCCCCGGGCTAATACCACCCAGCCCGGAGGAAAATCTTCCCCTTTGGCCTTCCTATCAGTGGCTACCTTTCCTCACCATCATTTCCATACTTATCACTCCTACAATGGGATGGGTGACCAAAAATTTATTATCTCGAGCTTCGGAAGGCGAGTTAAGCCGTTGGTCCGGACTGCGTTTGCAGTCGTTAACACCCACCAATCCGCATCGGGCCCGCGTGATGGGTTATGGCCCATCCTTCTTATCCACCCATAAGGAAAGTCTGTGCCCTAGCAGTGGGGACAATAAAAATAACTGATGGTCAAAATAAGGGTTGTAATATAACAGCGACTAGCTTCGGTCCACGACATTGTTCGCATAAAATCTTACTTCCCGTGGGAATTTAAGAGATAAAAAAAGCATATACAGTAGCGGTCACATAATTAAAGACACCAGTCGATTTTCATACAAACGAGATAACTTTGAAGCCTTGGTTCTCCGCCAAGGATTGACCTAACTGTGATCTGATGATGGCCATCCAGGGAGTGAATGGAGGATATTCAAATCGCTATACACACCCAACTGATCTCATCAGTATTCTAAGAGTTAAAAGGTTATGTTTAAAAAACCCTCGAAAATAGCATAAAAATGTATGGAAGTCCTGAAACTAAAAAAACTCTGATTCTTAGATCTCTTAGAATGCTGATCAGATCAGTTTGGGTCTGTATAGCGATCTGAATCTCCTCCATTCACTCCTTGGATGGCCATCATCAGGTCACAGCTAGGTCAAACCTTGGCGGAGAACCAAGGCTTCAAAGTTACCTCGTTTGTATGAAATCGAATGGTGTCTTTAATTATGTAACCGCTACTGTATATGCTCCTTTTATCCCTTAAATTCCCACGGGAAAATGACTATTAATTTCTTTAATTTCCCATACAAAATTGTTAATCCCTCACAAAATTTTGATGAATTTTGTTTTTAAGATAGATTGTACATTGATTAGAGAAGAACGTCGACTACTTTTATTCCCAAACTAAACAAAATCTAAAAGTGAAAAGTCGCAGGCGAAAGCTAGTCTTAAATAAAGGATCGCACTTCAAACAAGTTATCACAAGATCATCTCATCACAACACTCACCCGGCATATCTATAATGGAGATCATATCGCCCACTTCGAAACTGATTTCATCTCGAGCCTGCCAAATTAAAGATAACATTATTTAGTATTGTATAAAAACCGGCTAAGTGCGAGTCGGACTCGCGCACAAAGGGTTCCGTAAAAATCACGTTTGTTGTATGAGAGCCCCCTTAAATATTTATTAATAAAAATAAAAATTAATGCGATTTACAGTTTTCTATGAAAAAATGTAACTGTCATTTATTTTAAATGGGGTTAGTATTTTCGACTTTTTATTTAATAGAACACTAGGCAGATACTGTCTTAATCCGAATAACATCACAAGAAGAGTTAATTATGTGCAAATCGCAAATCATTTTGGTATTACGTTTGTATGGGAAGCTCACTGTTCGCCGGCGTCTTAAACCCATTAACGCCCGGGAAATGAGACAAATAGATATTCCATTGTTATCAGGCCGCATGCAGCCGCTTGGGCGTTGATGAATTAAAGAGTGTTTTATTTTAGTTAGTAAGCTTCGATCAAGAATACCCTAGATGTCCGGTCAGAGACTCAAAAACGGCATCTCGAAATAACGCCACACTTTCAAACTGGGAGCTTTAATGTCCAAAGTATTATCTTCTTTGATACTTACTATTTAAAGTTGAATTTGGAAAGATAATAATTTGTACCCAAGTTAAAAAATACTCATGTGGGAATTCGAATTCCAAAATTTTGAATAGCTGTTTGTTTTGTTAGTCGGTGCCATATTTGCGTGCTGTTATAGAGCCAGTTCGTATATTCAAGAACGATTCGATTTGCTTACGGATGGTAGTATTTTGACATTAATTCTATAGTAAATGTGTCACAATTCTACCACCCGTAAGCAAAATGTATCGTTTCTCGAATATAGAAATGAGGGGTTAGTTCGTGAAGGATATTCTTCCTATCTAGGATATTCTTAGAAAATACTAAATAATGTACTAGAAAAAATACGACTCGCACCAGATCATGTTCTCGGACGGGAATCGAACCCGCGACCTTTGGATATCCGGTCCAATGCTCTGATCCCTGAGCTACCGAGTCACTAGTGGAAACGTCGAATTTCTCCTAGTATATGAACTCTTACGCTGCAAGCCAGCGCCATCTCACCAATATTCGATTCCTGTGACATGATCAGGGGCCCTACCGGTTAACTTTTCGAACTTCGGCGGGTCTGCCGAGCTTCAACTTAAAACAGATAAATCGAAGTAAGGATTGTCGTATTGTACTATTCGCCGAAGTTATCTAGAAGATATCGATGTTCTGTGACATCATAAATTGGGGTTCGCCATTTTGGCCTGATTGGGGCTGGATTTATCTATTTTAATTTGAAGCCCAGCAGACTTTCTGAAGTTTGATGCGTTAGCCGGTACGTCCCCTGGTGGAAGTCGTTATTTTCTAGTATATTATTTAATATTATTTAAAAATAGCATTGAATGATAAAATCTCAAAATTAAAAATAGGATATTCATGATAGAAGACAGTTAGAAAGTTATTAAGTGTTTTTTGTCGTTTCAAAGTTAGTAACAAACCTGTGAGACGTATTTCCTGACGGAGTAGGCGGCCGCGACGGCGGGCGTGTTGATAGAGCTCGAGTCTTCATTCGCCACCAGTAACTTGTGTCCTGCCATACGGATATAATAATAATAATCTTTATTTGTGCTATAAATGTTTACAGTACATAATTAACGTTAATAAATGCATTAGTCTAGGACTGTGTCGCACCTTGAACTTATCTATCAGGTTAAAGATATACAACTTGTTACAAAAGTACCCCTAATGCCGAATATGGTGTATAGGGACCATCAAACTGAACAACTTTTACTATGGGACCAACTTTGAAATCGCGAAAAAAAAAACAGCTGTTTCATACAAAAAGTAATTACGAAAATATCAAATTGTATGAAACAGCTGATTTATTTTTCGCGATTTCAGAGTTCGTCCCATAGTAAAAGTTGTTCAGTTTGATGGTCCCTATCCACCATATTCGGCATTAGGGGTACTTTTGTAACACGTTGTATGCAGGGTCATTTTTAATTCATTTAAAACCTCTCGTGGGGTTGATCAGACCATCAAACTGAACAACTTTCATTATGGGACCAACCTTGAAATCGCAAAAAAAAACAGCTGTATCATACATTTCCATGGAGTAGGCATAGTACTTTTGTATGAAACAGCTGTTTTTTTTCGCGATTTTAAGGTTGGTCCCATAATGAAAGTTGTTCAGTTTTATGGTCTGATCAACCCCACGAGAGGTTTTAAATGAATTAAAAATGACCCTGCATACTGCATTACAGTCCCAAGTGATTTTATTTCAACACGTGTTTATTATGTTGCTTTCTTGATTGGTTTAGTCGATAAATACTAGGTTTTAGTAGTTATACAGAAAAACCTACGTCTCCAAACTACCAGGATCACATAGTCTATACTATGCATAATAGCTATTTGCAGTTTCATACACTACTTTATTTTTACTTATACAGTTGAAATAAAACAAAAGTGTATTTATTCCAACTCACAGCCACGGAAAAAATATGTGGTATGGCGGGTTTAGATTCTCATTATCCATAGACAATGGGTGCATTCTAACAGACTAATCGCTGAGTCATCGATCGCCATACAGTACATTTCAACCATGGAAAGTCGGATACATTGCTCCGACTTCAAAGTAAGTAAAGCATTTGTGTTATGGAAATCAGAGACAACGGTGGTATCACAAACACCCAGACCCGAGCTAATAATGAAAATTTAGTTTTCTTAATTGACTCAACCGGGGATCGAACCCGGGACCTCAAAGATGGCGACACCTTGAAAACTGTAAGTAGCTCAAGCACTCGTGTTATAGAAATCGGAGACAACGGTAGTATCACTTACATCCAGACCCGAGCCAATAATGAAAATTTAGTTTTCTTAATTTACCCAACCGAGGATCGAACCGGGGACCTCAGAGACGGGTACACTTCGAGAGGCAGTCGAGCTCGGAGGTGGTATTCCGGGGGCTAATCGTCTAATTTAAAAATCTATCGCAATCGCTTTCATTCGACAGACGGACGTGACACATCGCTGCATTTCTTTGGTATTTTTTTATTTATGCCAAAAAGAATCATCAACGTGTCACATCTTGAAAGCGATCGCGATAGATTTTGGAATTAGACAATAGAAGGGCTGACCCTTGTTGTCCATCTGCAGCCAGTTGAGCACGGGCCCGCACGTGAGCGCGTCGTCGGCGATCATGGACAGGTGGTGCACGTAGTCCGCCACCAGGCGGCGCCACAACTCAGCTTCAGCAGGGGACTGCTTCAGCTCCGGGAGACCAGACACTTTGCGCTCGTATATACATCTGGGGGAATATTACACATTAAAATAAATAATATTAGAAAAATACTAGAAAAAAATCTATATATTTCTAATATTATTTATCTTAATATAAAAATAGCATTGTGAATGCGAAAAAATCTAAATTTAATGAATATTATACATGTTACAAAAATACCCCTAACGCCGAATATGATATATAGGGACCATCAAAATAAACAACTTTGACTATGGGACCGACTCTGAAATCGCGAAAAAAAAATCAGCTGTTTCATACATTTTGATATTTTCGTAATTAATTTTTGTATGAAACAGCTGATTTTTTTTCGCTATTTCAGAGTTGGTCCCGTAGTAAAAGTTGTTCAGTTTGATGGTCCCTATATACCATATTCGGCATTAGGGGTATTTTTGTAACACCTTGTATACAATAATAAATAATATACAAAAAAAAAATCGACTCGTCACTTGAATTGTCTAAGGCGAAAATCGAACCCGCGACCTTTGGAAGTCCGGTCTGATGCTGTGACCACTGAACTACCGAGTCACTAGTGGCATTGTCGAAACTTTCCTAGTATATCCCACTCTAACGCTGGAAACGCTGGACGCGCACCTTATCGTGGAAACACCACGTTGACGCAGTGGTGGGCAAACTGAGTAGTTTTGCGTACGCTTTACGTGAGTTGCGTAAATGCACAAACGTACAGTGTGCACTAACAGCGTACCACGCGCATGCCGCGGCATGGATAACGTATAGGATTGTGTTTTGGGGTAACTCAACCGATGTGCAAGCAGCATTTACTATGCAAAAGCGCTGCATTCAAATTATTGCGAATCTGACACCTAAAGAAACGTGTAGACCTTGGTTTATTAAATTGAAGGTATTAACAGTCAGCTGTGTGTACATTTATGAGCTTTGTCGACTTGAGCGAACGAACCCACAATATTTCAAACGATTAGGAGCCGTGCCTAGACGTTTTGCCTCACGCCGCGACAACGATCTGTGCCAACTGACACCTCATCTCGAGCTGTTTAAAAAAGGATCGTTCTATATGGCTGTCCAACTATATAACCACTTGCCAAATAATGTAAAAGCCCTCCAAGGTGGTAAATTTGATAAAGCAGTCAAAAATATTCTTCTGGAAAAGGCATATTATAATATTAAGGAATTTGAAGATGATAGACTAATTTAGGTACTTACTATTGTTTAATTGTTTAATCCGCCCAGTATTAATGATATATCTAAAATTGTTTTTTTATAATACTAAATAATATACTAGAAAAAATAGGACTCGCACCAGATCATGTTCTCGGACGGGAATCGAACCCGCGACCTTTGGATATCCGGTCCAATGCTCTGACCGCTGAGCTACCGAGTCACTGGTGAGAACGTCGAATTTCTTCTAGTATATCAACTCTTACGCTGCAAGCCAGCGCCATCTCACCAATGTAGAAGGAATTAACTTCAACATTCAACTGAACATCTTTCCAGATTGTTTTTTAGTTTGTAAGTAATTTGCAGTACCCCTATGGGGTTCTTGTTTGGAACTTTATATTGTAAACACCATGTATACAACAAGAACGCAAATAAAGAATATGAATATGAATGTGAGGAATTACTTCGACATGAATTAAAATATCTTTATAAATAATTATGTTGACGAGTCCAATTTTTTCTAGCATATTATTTAGTATTATATAAAAATTACATTCTGAATGCAAAAATCTTTAAGTTTTATGTCTTATATGTTATTATAACTCAGATTATTATTGCCTAAATAATTTGACATTTATCACAGAAAATCGAATTAGGTATATAATTTCGAGGGAAAATCAGTTTGCACACTTAAGAGCGCGTAGTCTGCACACTAGCGCTGCCATTGAAAAAAATATAAATGCTTTTAAATAAAGACGAAATTGTGAATTATCTGTCTGTAGTGCACTCCAAAGAAGATTTGTGATACTAATATTTTCTAGCCTGTCGTTTAGTTTAATGGAGTTTTTTGCGAAAAGTAGCCACTTTTATCTTTAGAAAATATTGTTTAACTGATAAAAAGTACCATAACGCTTCTTCGTAAATATTGCTTGCTCCTATACAAGGTCCACTCTCGTACGTCGCTCGCTTCAGTCCAACTGCCGCTTAAGAGTATTTATTTCTATGCTGTCTTTACAAGTATAAACACTCTCAATTTCTCTCCTAACAGTATAAACTCTCTCACTTTCTCTCCTAGAAGTATAAACGCTTTCACTTTCTCTCTATCTCTCTCTTACCTGTGCAACATATCATCTAGTTGCAGTAAATGTTGCTTGCTCCTGTACAAGGTCCACTCTCGTACGTCGCTCGCTTCAGTCCAACTGCCGCTCAGAGTCTTCACCTCTATGCTGTCGTCGCACGAGGAATTTACGTGCGAGCGGACTTTCAAGCAAATCCAACCTGGAACAACAGGAATATTATACAATTAAAAGACGACTGCTCCACGGAACACCTGAACTGTGCCCCTGGTGGGAAAACGTGTAAATTTTGCATGATCCGTAGTACTGTAGTGGTTAGGTGGTGCATACATTCTAAAATCATATTAATGGTTCCATTTTACCACCTTAGCAGTGGTTCATTTTATTTTCTAGTGCCAAATTAAGTTTAAATTTTTATTTTTGAGATTTTAGCATATATAATGCTATTTTTATATAATACCAAATAATATACTAGAAAAAATATGACTCGTACCAGATCATGTTCTCGGACGGGAATCGAACCCGCGACCTTTGGATATCCGGTCCAATGCTCTGACCGCTGAGCTACCGAGTGACTCGGTTTAAGTTTTAACTCGAAGAGAAAAGGTTTAAATGAAATTAAAGAGAAAAAATATACCTTCCTAAGCTACCTGTATTATAAATAGTGTCTAAGTAGCATCGAATAAGGTATAAAATTATTGTATTGCTACATATTTTGTTGGTTAGCTAAGTAAAATGACCCCTAGGGTGGTGAACCACCAACTTCCCCAATTCTACCCACCTTCGCACTTTTCTTCACAAAGCAGTGCTTTAATACTGAGTCCACTTAACGAAACACGTTCATAGTGAAAATTATACACACCTAGATCAGGATTCGCACAGTATCGAGAAACATAGCATATTGACAAAGTAAAATGACCCTTATAAGTGGTCAACCATCAACTTCCTCAATTCTACCCACCTTCGTCTGGGTCTGCGCACTTTTCTTCACAAGGCAAAGCTTCAATACTGAGTCCACCCAATGACACGCGTTCATAGTGAAAATGAGCGCACTCTTCTAGCTTTGGGAAACGGCAAGTTGGCACTGAGGGGTCCGGCTGGAACAAATTGTAAATCATTACATGTCCGAAGGTCATAGCTCATTAAACACCTAGCACCCGACCAGCACCGCCTCGTCGTTCGGCGTCTACTCGTTGTCGACAGGTGGTCCACGGGTGGACGACGCGTTGTTACTTGTGAACGTCATGATCAACCAGTGAACCACGCGTGGCCAACGAGTGAACGTCGCGTGGTCAACGAGTGAACGTCGCGTGGCCAACGAGTGAACGTCGCGTGGTCAACGAGTGAACGTCGCGTGGCCAACGAGTGAACGTCGCGTGGTCAACGAGTGAACGTCGCGTGGCCAACGAGTGAACGTCGCGTGGTCAACGAGTGAACGTCGCATGGTCAACGAGTGAACGTCGCGTGGCCAACTAGTGAACGTCGCGTGGCCAACGAGTGAACGTCGCGTGGGCAACGAGTGAACGTCGCGTGGCCAACGAGTGAACGTCGCGTGGTCAACGAGTGAACGTCGCGTGGCCAACGAGTGAACGTCGCGTGGTCAACGAGTGAACGTCGCGTGGTCAACGAGTGAACGTCGCGTGGTCAACGAGTGAACGTCGCGTGGTCAACGAGTGAACGTCGCGTGGCCAACGAGTGAACGTCGCGTGGTCAACGAGTGAACGTCGCGTGGCCAACGAGTGAACGTCGCGTGGTCAACGAGTAAACGCCGTGTAGGTCAACGAGTGAACGTCGCGTGGCCAACGAGTGAAAGTCGCGTGGTCAACGAGTGGACATCGCTTGGTCCAAGAATTTTCGAGTACTTCGTAATGTCACGTCTATTGCTCATATTTAAGCGTAGCGTCCAAACGTATAGAATGTTGGCCATTTGAGTATTGGAGCTGGTTTTTTAAACAAAACGCAACTTATTTCTCTCGTCTCATCTTACCCCTTTTCTTCTTCCAAATTTATCTATATTCCTCCCCTCTCTTTTCTCCCGCTGTCTCTCAACTTTCACTCCATTCCACATTCTTTATTGTCCCACTTCCTCTCCCAATCTTTCCAAACGAAACGACACACATCCTTCTGGGGCCCGCTCGCGGTAATTTTGAACGATAAATCCGAAACAGCTACATTGTCATTTAGGTTACATTTACCTGAAAATCTTTGTTTTAGCTATACCCCCTAACTAATAAAGATTGTGTAGCAGATGTATAGTTACACAATGGTTACTCTGTCAAACTACTTAAGTTTGACATTAAAAAGAAAGGGACAAAACACTATGTAACTATGCATCTGCTGTACATTGGCATCCTAGGTAGAGCATTGGTTTCAACAATTTCAACAAACCTTACGCGAATATTTCTCTGTAAACGAAACTGAAAAGGTAACGATTTACTTTTGGTTTTATCGTTGAAAATTAGCGCATGTAAGCCACTGCTCTTCTTCAACTTCCATTGTTCTCTATCTCAATCTCTCTCTCTTTCTTTATCTCTATCTTAACATCTCTCTCTCTCTTTCTTAACATCTCTCTCTCTCTCTTTCGTAACATCTCTCTCTCTCGTTCTTAACATCTCTCTCTCTTTCCCTCTACTCACCGTATTCCCCAGCTCGAATGTATTGGCGGCGGTCGGCGCGGACTGGCTCATGGCCGACGACTGTGACGTCACCGGGGTCATGGTCAGCGCCGTCAGGGATATGGAGCCTGCAACAATACATAACAGCACTAATAATGTAGCAGTACCCAATTTGGAAAACTAAATCTTAAGGCCCCTATACACCTCAAGAGGCGCCCTCATTTTAATTAAATTTATTGCTCGCTAAATACATACTGTATCGTAAATTCACATGTACAGATCGAAGCTAAGGTTCTATAGTTTATTTACAAACAATAACCTCAGTAAAATTTTGTTCGTCGTAGTAGTAGTTCGCAAAAGTGCCACTTTTGTACACTTGTAAATAAACTATAAAACCTTAGCTTCAATCTGTACATTATGTACTTAGCGAGCAATAAATTTAATTAAAATGAGGGCGCCACTTGAGGTATATAGGGGCCTTAATGGATATTACCGTTACGGTTCTGAAAACTAATGTTTTGGGAAATTGACAAATCCTAGTCGACATTTTGAGAAACTAAATCTTAGAGAAACTGATATTACACATAACACAAAAAATGACGATTTGGGAAATTGACAAATCCAAGTGTAATATTATAAATGTGAGAGTTTGGATGTTTGCACTTGAATTGAGGCACACAGATAGTTTATGATCTGCCCCCTGATAATGTAACTTTGTTGCAATCAACTCTGACAGAAATCGCAGTTACATTGCTGCTTTAGTTAGGACCAATGTAACAACTATCTTACTTAAAACAGCAATGTAACTGCGGTTTCAATCGATTTCAATCGAGAATTGTTAGCAACAGAGTTACGTAATCAGCCCCCTGGACTAAAACACAGACTATTTATTATCCTTGTTAAGGGTTCCTTAGGGATTTATCAAATTATCAAACGCAGACAAAGTCGCGGGCGGAAACTAGTACGGGATATAAGGGCTGATGACACTTTTGTGAAGTTTGTAGCACTCACCCGGCGTTTCCCGCTTGCATTCTTGATCGGTAGACGGTCTGGTTGAGCTCCTCGACTCTGAACTGAAGCGGACTGACCTGAAAGCATCAGAATATTATTTAAATAACCGTCAGTAATGTAACAATACAGGAACAGATGGATCCAGGGGCTAAAGGACACAAGCCCCCATCACAGTCATTTATGTAGTCGGTCCATGAAAATGTTACTTACTTTGAACCTTGTCATATTGAAACTTCTGTTATACTAACATGTCAATGTCACTCTTTGCCTTTGTTATTTAATTTGACACAGCACTAACGTGCTCAATATTTTCATGGGCCGACTGTACAATTACATTTATTGCTGCGGCACTTTTATAAGCCAGAAATGTAGATCTTATTGGACGGAATCCATATCATATCCATATGTCCTTACTTATAGAAGTGTCTGTCATGGCCTGACCCCTGCCGCTGGATGCAGGCAGCGCAGGACAGATTGTGGAGATCCTTGGAGGAGACCTACATCCAGCAGTGGCTGCGGCTGATATGATCATGACAATGATTACGGTCCTAACCTATGGAAGCCAGAGCAGTGTGTCATGGCGTCCTTGTCTGGCTCGGCGAACGCTCGCTGCCAACGACTAGCAAGACAACGTCGACCATCTTAAATGTTATATTAATTAATAGAGGAATCATATTTAAGTCCTGCTAAGAGCAATGCTTGGTGTTCCACGACGCGGCTCTGTGGATAGGCCCCCGACAAGATGGACCGACGATCTGGCCCATTTCACAGACGCGACAACTGTAAATTACAATGACAAGATGTACATTGCTTTGTCTGCGAGTAGTTTGATCAGTATTTTTTCTAGATTCAATAGACACCAAATTGTCATTGTCATTTACAATTGTAACGTCTGTGGAATAGGGGCTTGGTGAAGGTCGCAGGAAGCCGCTGGATGCGAGCTAAGCAGAACCGATTGATGTGGAGATTCTTAGGAGGGGCCTATATTATACACAGCAGTGGGTGACGTGCGGCTGATATGATGATAATGGTAGGTCCTTACCTATGGAAGCCAGAGCAGTGTGTCCTGGCTCGGCGAACGCTCGCTGCCATCGACTAGCAAGACAACGCCGACCATCTTAAATGTTATACTAATTTATCATATTTCGGTCCCTCTAAGAGCAATGCTTGGTGTTCCACGACGCGGCTCCGACAAGGTGACCGACGATCTGGTGAAGGCCGCTGGAAGCCGCTGGACGCGGGCAGCGCAGGACCGATCGATGTCCTTGGAGGAGGTCTATATCCAGCAGTGGGTGTCCTGCGGTTGATATGATGATAATGGTAGGTGTAGCGGCGCGATCATACCGCTACATAAGCAAATCGACGAATGACGAAGAAATGCATGATTAGCGAAAAGTACAATAATATGTAAACATTACGCAGACGTGACGTCGCACTACGTCAAGCTAACATCAAGGCAAAAATGTATGAAGACCTGATTCACGATATCGAAGTTTTCTAAGCACTTCGCATAAATACAAATTCCAACATCGAACAGTTGGACCGCGGTCCCCGAGCACAGACACCTAGCTCGGCGGAAGTACTTCCCTTTTCGCTGAACATATGGCGAAGAGATCCTGCCTCAACAGTAGGTCCTTACCTATGGAAGCCAGAGCAGTGTGTCATGGCGTCCTTGTCCGGCTCGGCGAACGCGCGCGCCGCGAGCGACTGGCAAGACATCACCGATCCGTGGGGGGAACCCTGAAAAATAAATAAATTTTCTTTTATGATTTTTTTACATCAACTGACATATTTACTGGAAAATGGTTAAGAAGAGTTTGTGGAGGTTACCATTTCGAAATTAGAACTCCGCACAAAAAGAGGACATTAAAATATGAAGTATTATTTTGTCACATTCATTTTAGAAAAAAGCTTTTTTTATTGATCTACTGACTAAAAATGGGTCAGGAAAATTTTAAATCGAGGGCCTCGGAACATGAGGTATAGACAATAATATTTCAAGGCATAAGTACCAAATCAAAACTCTGTTAACATTTTTATGGCATTATTTATGTAGGTACCTATTAGAAAAGAGTTCTCTACTTTGATTGCGAGCTTCTTGAGTAAATTCTACTATTCTTATCCTTAACCTGTTACTTGTAAGCAAGGCCTAAACAGTAAGAGTCGACGTAACGGCAGACCTCTTCAAATCAGACATTCATTACTCACAAACACATTATAATAACAATTTACACAAATCTCGAGTGGGACGACATTTTAGCTTCGGCGAAGATGATCTAATCACCTGCGTTATCTCGAGAGGCACTCGAAAAAACACGAAATAACAACAATTTGCAGTCATATTTATGTCAACAACGAAATTGATGAGTAGTTGTAATTTAAACAGTAATTTACATGAATTTGGGCCTGTTTCACAATGTAAAAAGTAAGTTCTGAGTAGCTTACTTGACAAATTATTTGACAGTTGTGATATGAAAAATATGTCAAATCTTCTGTGGAGTAAACTACTCGGAACTTTACTTCACAGATGATTTGACATATTTTTCATATCACAACTGTCAAATAATTTGTAATAACTGATTCCTTTTTTAAGAAATTGGGCTTATTTAGAATAAGTGAAATAAAATCGACTGGCGACGCTAGTTGGCTCATGTCCAGCCCCTTAAAATAATATAAAGCAAGATACGTATATTTTTTTTTATATTTTACAAAAGAAAAGAAAAACACCTCGTTTTCAACTACACACTCAAGGCGTCAATACTGGATTTCGCAATTTTACTATACGTTAACTTCTGTTGTTTGTTATAATGTAAAAAGTTAAATATGTACACACGACAGCACGTCAGGGTATACAGTTAAACTGCGAAAACAGTTTTTATTACGTAGGGCATAAAGGCGGTCTCAAGGTTAACATGTATAGTCTGAGGTGCCGTCGTGTGTACATCTACCACGAAGAATTCGAAACAAAGCATTCGCCGACAGATTTACGTTTAAAACATTATTTCAAGACAATTTATCGACATCGAAATTTAACCGAGAAATTCCCAACTCCTACGCACTTAACATGACGCGAAGTAATAAAATATGTGGCATCGAGAAGTTACACAAACTAATATCTTAAACACGAAAATGTATCTGCTCGTTATATTGCACAAAGATGTAAAAATAAAACTTCATGTTCAAATATTTATTTCGAAGCTATACGCTGTTTCCAGAAAGTTTCGGCAGGAGACATTGCTAAACCCTTTAGACACGCGTTAGGTCCTATTACCGGAATGTCCATTCGGTTCATTAAGGCAATAAATTTAATTAAAATAAGGGCGCCACTTGAGGTATATAGGAGCCTTAAGTCTATTTCACAGGACGTCCTTCCCCGAACATCTTTTTCCCTAACCGTCCACTTCCCTGGACGTGCACTTCTCTGAAGGTCCACTAAGGTGTATGTTAGAACCTTCTTTAAAAAATGTGATGGGACCACTTGCTCCAACTAAACTGAATATGTTTGTAGCGAAAAACGCTTCTCTACCATTCGGGGAACCCATATCATGACGACAAGGACATATAATGTTTTAAATTTCCATGGTTTTTGACGTTATTAGAATAAACTATATCGGGTCGGGTCTAACTAGTCGGGGTAACTAGTCTCAAAAATAAACAGGTACATGGTGTAAATCCCGATATAGTTTATTCTGACAAGGACATAGCCTGGGGCCGTACCGGCTAACGCATCGAACTTCGGAAAGTCGGCCGAGCTTCAAATTAAAACAGATAAATCGAGCCCCAATCGGGCCAAAATGGCGAGCCCTAATTCATGATGTCACACGAACATCGATATCTTCTAAATAACTTCAGCGAATAATACAATACGAAACCTCTTACTTCGATTTATCTGTTTTAAGTTGAAGCTCGGCAGACCCGCCGAAGTTCGAAAAGTTAGCCGGTAGGGCCCCTGGTCGTCATACGTAATACGTCACCAAAGTACCAGGCTTACATATATAGTAGGGCATGCAAACCGGTTAACCGGATAACCGAAAAAACCGATTAACCGACAGAATTTTGAACCCGGTTTTTTCTAGTCATTGGGTTTTTTTTGGGTCAGCGCTGACTTGTCTCGATTTCGGAGTCAGTTGCTTACCTCGTATAAACCAGCCTTCACTTTCTGGCAAGTGCCAAGTCACAGTAAACGCAAAGAAACTTTCACGATACAGGTAAGCTCTTCAACTTTTGTTTTTTGAATAATTGTGAAAGGAAATATGAGCAAGGACGTAATTGTTTTTTAAATTACAACTTCAGCCAACTCACGGCTGAAGTTGTAGTTTAAAAAACAACAACAACAAAAAAACTCAGAGAATTTTAAAAACAAACCACCGATACCTAACCTTAAAAGCACTTTTTATTCAGGGTTTGTTAATCTTACCTGCTTGTTAAATAAAGATTTGTGATATCAGAGTTCTATAATTGTTATTGAATAATTTAACATTAACCCATATAGCATTTAAGCATGCTTTGCATTAACCTGATTGCATTACATTACATTTCATCAATATGAAATGCATATAAGTATGTTTAAAAAAAAGATATTTTATCTCAATCTCTCTCTTATGTTTAATTTTGACTTTGTTATTAACCTCAAAGGTTCTAAAGACGTGTTTTTTATTTTACGATTTGTTGATTTTATTGAATTTATGTTAGAATTTTATTAAGGTTAATAAGTGCATAGTGGCATAGGTACATAATTTAGTTACGTGATTGATCTCAAATGTGTTCAGAAACTAATGTTAATTCGAAAACGAAAGAAAATAAACAGTTTTTATTATTTTACCCTTTTTATTGAATTTTATTTAAAAAAAACCGAAATACCCGAAAAAACCGGGTTACCCGGATTTTTTTTGTGAATACCGAAATATTCGGTTTTCTAAAACTACCCGGTTTTTGCATGCCCTAATATATAGGGAGAAGGCAAACTTATTTTACGTATCATTATAATGGTCAAGATTTTTGAATGCGGGTGGGGTGGGAATGACACAGACAAGATAATGTTAAAGTTGCTAAAGTTACCCCCTAGCTATACTATACTATATTTATTCCATTTTATGTGATTAAAGCATTGATTGATATGATCTTAACAGGTCATCAAGGTGCAGTAACACAAAAAATTTGCATTTTGAAATACGACAGAGAATTTCATTTTAAACCTGCACCTCAAACAATACAAGGTGTTACAAAAATACCCCTAATGCCAAATATGGTATATAGGGACCATCAAACTGAACAACTTTTACTATGGGACCAAATCTGAAATCGCGAAAAAAAAATCAGCTGTTTCATACATTTTGATATTTCCGATTTTAATTTTTGTATGAAACAGCTGATTTTTTTTATATGTATTTTTGTAACACCTTGTATAATGCTCAAACATCAGAGTAAGATAGTCTTCAAACAAGCGCTGTCAAAAGCGAAGCACTAAACCGATTCACACTTTCGTGACGATTACTTGCTTGCACTCGGCGACACGCACACGTACACTTGTAACTCCGCAGTGTACGTTGAAAACTGCGGCGTTTGGAGCCATATCTTTCTCCAAAAAGGTGCTTCAAAATGGGCGCGCGGACTTACTTTCTTTCTATACGTAATTATTCTAAGGCTCAAACATGTCCTAAAGGATACAGACCCTTATAAATATAGAAATAAATATCAAAATGCTATTCCAAGCGACCTGTAAACGGTATCTCCATTTCAGCCCACGTCTACATTGTTTGACCGTGACCTCTCATTTGCCTGCCGCTGCTAATATAGTAGAGGTCAAAATGTACCTGCGAAGATTTAAGGTGTTTTCCATGTTTTGCCGAGTTTGGTAAGTGAATGTTTTCATTTGTTTCTGAATTTAGCAAAAAGTATTTTTATAAATATTAGGGTGGGTACCCTCTTAGGTTCACGAACCTCCGCGTTCCGCGAACATGTACCAAAAAATTGTTTTTACACTACCTGCTCGTCAATGGCACATTATGTGTCATGCAAACCTTTCCTAAAGTAAGTCATTACAGCCCCACAGTCTAGCCGGGTCATAATAAATACTCAAGTAAGTACTTTCTTTATAAGAGTCATTGGTTTCAATTGTCTCGCAGAAAGTATAAAAAGTAGAGTATGCATCGCGGGCTTAAATGTGTATTTGTCTTGGGCGATCTTAATATAGCGCCCGGGACATAATACACTACTTTAAGCCCTTGTTGCATAATCTACTATTTATCCTGTGTGCAAAAGTGCGCCATAGTGTACGTGTGCGAAAACGTATGCTAACGGTTCACAAAGATACACATTATGGCCAAAGTGGAAAAAAATATTTGCTATGGTGCACTGTTCCAGGTTCGCGGAGCGCGAAGGTTCGCGAACCTATGTTGCAGGTTCGCGGAGCTCAATGTGGACGCTATTGCGAACTTCTACTTGCTCCCCCTTTGTATTTGTTCGCATCGGATCGCAGAATCCGGAGACCTAGTTTTTAGATCACATTATGTAACTAACCATTAACCCAAAAAAAAAAGGAATTAGAAAGTGGCCCCGTTGCCATAGTAATAAATAAATGAATATTAGACAACATCACAAACATTAATACACACAAACATACATAAACACATGCGATAAAGGTGAACCGTGCTAATATTAAACCAAAGGGTTAAGAAAAAATTTTAGGTAGTTGGTTCTGGTCAAGATTCTGTTGATCTCCAGAAAAAATATTTTATTTTACAGTACCCACGACAGCACGTCAGGTTATACAGTTAAAACTGCGAAAGCTTTTATTACATACATAAAGACATAAGGCATTTACAAACATAAAGGTGGTTTCAAGGTCAACATGTATAGTCTGAGGTGTCGTCGTGTGTACATTCATTTTGTTTTAGACACCTATTCTGCACAGCGGGGCATCTTAAGAGTCCGGCGAACAGTGAGCTTCCCATACAAACGTGGAACGGCGAACAGTGGTTCGCCGGACTCTTAAACTATGAGCACATTTTTATGGCCCATAAAATTATTTCATGACTGATGTTAACCTACTTCTTGGGATATTGCGCTTCAAAAATTCATATGATCTGGAACAATGAATGTCCGTAACAGGAGGACTATTACGGACATTCATTGTTCCAGATCATATTGTTCTCTTTGAATCAGCTGTTTTACTGTTTAATATGTAGATATAAGTCAAGATTTAGTCAAACTGTTTATAAGAAATGACAAAACTCTTAGGCTCGTATTTATAAACCACTCTTAACGCTGAGAGCTATCTTGATATCATACCTGAGAAGCTGTTTCTATAAGAAGAGCATCTCAATTATGCTCTCAATGTTGAGAGCGGTTTTTAAATACGGGCTTTAGTCTTGTTTTACATGTTCCAGATAGCATCTATAATCTCAGCACCTAATGGGCACTGAAAAACTCTATATTTGCAATTTATTCGACATTAAACTGTAACAATGGACAACGTATTTTGACAGATTGTTGACGATAAATCAATATATCATATCGTATTTCGGTATTAGTGCTACAGGGGCTGGTTAATTTAAAAAAAAAACAGATTGAGTTAATTGGGACTTATCAGAGACTTTTGAATCTAACCCTAAGTTTAGTGGTACTGTCAGGTTCGATTATTGGTACATATAGTAATCGCTAGCTATTATGGAACAACTTTTTCTAAGCTGTCATCTATCTGGCTAGCTGTGGTAAAATTTTTAAAAATAAATTATGAGAGCCTTAAAACATATTTTTGAAAACATACAAAATGTGGTGAAATCGAGATGCATGTTTCAACAAACACATGTTGATGGATGTTAATATTGTCAATAGATAGTGGTTTTGATAAGTAATTACCTACTGAAAGTACTTCACACACGCATACACTTGCAATTGTCTAGTTAAGTATCACTGATCCATGATTGTGAAAAAGTCTATTGGTTGATCAGTCAATCAGCTCAATATTCAGGTTTTTATTATTAATAAGCCAAACTTGATAACAGTAAATCAATTTGTAAGTAATTTTCATCTTCATCATTTTATGTCCAATTTCTGAGGTATTTTTTCGGAGTTAAAAGATAAAGTTAATTTTATTACTTTAAACCAGATATTGTGGACCACTTATCAAACGAGATAAACCTCCAACAAGTAGGTACATCAGAAACCGGGCATTGATCAGTTTTTCAATTGTTTTTAAACTTTGAGCAAGTTAATATATCTCAAGTAGGTAGTTATTTAGTTAATTACTATTTTAAAAACATTTGACCTATATTCTGAAATCAAAAAAGTAAATAATCAAACTAAAATTGCATTAATAACCTTTTTCAAGTGAGAAACTTCATGATTCATGCAAAAAGTTTCAAACTAAATGGGATTATAATAGTTTGTGAAATAAAAAAAAACCAATGACATACAGACAAGATCTAGTTCCAGCTACCGCTCACATTGTGACCGCAGAGCATCCAGCCATCGGTGCACACCCCAAAGACTCTCCTCATACTTTTGACACACTAAATTCCAGCAATTTTACAACAAAAACTGCCATTTAGATGGTCCCTGGTCTTTAAAAACTGTTTACACTGCACTAACACTGCTTGTGTTCCGAATTCAAGCGTTGTATACAGCTTTTTTTTCGTTTTTAGTTTGATTTTTCCTTGTCGTGGGTGGAATGTATGTTTATCTATTGATTCCGTTTGGCACTACGTTTGCGGTAAGTAAGTATAAATATCGCAATATCGAAAGAGAATTTCAGCAACCAAAATGCAATTTCTTCACGGTCTATTGGCTGCCGTTAGGAAGGAGACTGAAAAGTAAGAAACAGAACCGTATTGCGACAGCAATCACAATATTTACATTAAAACTAGGCTACAAAACAAAAATAGAACTGAAGTCCACTATATTCATGCCACTCACTAAAATGCACTGTGTTATACCGCCGAGATCGATAATATCGTGTTCTGTCGACGTTTAAACGTTAACAAAATATAAAGAAATACACCAAATCAATTCAGTAAAAGCTTTTTCGGGTGAAATTATTGCGAATCGTAACTCAAAATGTTAATTCGATTTGACAGCAGACGCCCGCGCCCCGCGACCCCCGAAGCGGTCGATCGCGGTGTTGCAACTGTGGGAGTTTTTCCCTGAATAGGGAAATAATTAATTGTGACGAACTTTACGTATATTATTTATTTAATATTTTTGTTTTAAATAGATAGCATAGGTGGTAGATGCAACTCGAAAACCTATTATTTTAATAAAGCTAAGTTTTTAATAAAACTGTAATAATTAAAACATTGCATTGCGTTTAAAAGCTTTCTGCCTAAAGAATATCTTTGCACCAAATTATTGGATTTTGATTTACGACTCTACGGTTAAGTTTACTCTACTTCAACCATCACATGTATTAAACGGTGTTCGTCACAAAAACTGTCATTGTTAACGGCAGTGACAGATAATCGTTCACAATTACCTCAATTGTGTTTACAAACAGCTAAGCATTGGCGCGACAAAAAACAAACACGGTGACATAATTCGATGCCAGTAATGTGTGGAGTAGAGATGCGGCGTGGGCGTGTTGAGTTTTATAGTATTTCAATAGCTGGTACCAGATAGGCATACATTCAATTTTATGGTATAAGTTGTGCCAGCCAGTTTCTTTACAGATTAATCTATTTTACCAAATTAAGCTATTTTACCAAACTACGTTTAAACAAAACTCGACGACAATGGATTTTCAAAGGAAATTACTGGTGGCTAAAACTCGACAATAATGAAATTCCATACAACTTTGCTGCGCCACTATTCGAGTAGCGCGAAAAGGTTGAATTTGCTCAAAGGTTATCAAAATAATGAAAAGATATATTACAAGCATTTTTGAGTAAACTAATAATCTAACTACGATAATTAATAACTTTAGGGCAAACATATTTTGAATCGAAGTGATCACAATTAAAGGCGAAGTAATAGAAAATAAATGTTGTCGTAAAGCAAATATGGCACGTTTGAATTTATGGAATCCAGACGAATCTCCAAAAGCATCGGAAACTGTTGCTAGCTAGGTACGTACATGTTTATATTTTATAAATAGTTTAGGATTGTAAACAAACGTTTTAAGCCGTTCGATATTTGTTACACAATATGTAAAATTTTGGAGTTACAAAAGCTTTAATAAATTATATAAACTCGTTGTTATTCTGAAGAGTTATTTAATAAGCTAAGTTTGTAACAATGTGACGTTTTCACAACCCATATGATTGTTCTACAGCTTTAGTAAGAGTTAAAAGTAATAACCATTGTAAACGCTATATAATGTAGAAAAACATAGGCTGCATAGTCACTGAGCCATGAAAGGCTCTTGGTAGGTAGGTACTAATGTAAAATCACGCTAAAAATAAAAGTTGCTTCAAAATCTAACAAAACATTGAGATGCATAAAAACATCAAAATAAAAACTATTCAACAAAATAATTAAACTTAGTGCGCCTTATTAGCTTACAATAATAATTATAATCACTCAATTTTCTGACTAATAACACATAATATACATTTTTATCTGTACCCTTAGCACGAACAGCTATCAAGAAAAAAACGCGCGTAAAAGTACTCGATAGAGTAATTCTCTATGGAAAATCTCATTTTGTTTTCGCCGGTAGATGACGCTGTAAAAATTTCTCATACAAAATTACACTATCGAATGTTTTTACGCGCGTTATTTTTTTCGATAGCTGTTCGTGTTAGCAGTTGTCTTGTCTAATAAACACGCAGACAGTTTGATCATGCTTTTATTATTTAATAGTGCAACCGACGGCTCACTTTTTCACGTTCCTAAAAAGTGCAGAAGCCTTCTAATAATAATTTTCACGGTCCAGGAGCTCAAGAAGTTTAAAAAAACCACCACATCTGGTAAGCATAAGGCTGCGTGACGTCATTGTCACATGGAGCCTACATGAGCCACGCAAGACGACATTTATGATAATGCTAATTTATGTTTCTTTGTACGTACTTACGATTCTATTGTACACAAAACTTATCAAATACTATTTGTAACTGCAAGAATTGAAAATTATTACACTATATTACTCGCGTGTGTGGTGTGGTCTTCCCATGGGTTCCTATCCACTGGCTTAGATTGGTAGAACATATCGATACAAAAATGTTAATCAATGAAATATCAATAGAAATATAGATAAAACAAAGGTTTTTTAAGTATTAAGTAGAGTAAGACCACTTCAAGTTTTATCAAATTCGAAGCCGAAAGGTAAATTTTTTTGGGGTTTAAAATAATACATTACAGCAAAAATTATCTAATGATCTGGACTAAAAGCCAATTTTATTGCAAATTGATTATTCAATAAACTCTCACAAAAACTTCGAAATCACCGAAAAGAAAACAAACTTCGCACAAATAGAAACTAATAACGCAAGCGTCAGACATCCAAAGCAAATAATGATGCCATTCCCAATCACAACAGCTACTGGTGTAACTTCTTACATAAAAACTAGCATTGTACACTCGTATTAATTACTACCATTCATTATTACACAACCCGATGAATCATAACTGATTCTATGACCAACATGAGTATATTTATATACACCTAATTTGATTGCATTACCCCATTAGCACACGTATATATGGTGACAAACAAGGAAATCTAAGTGGCTAAATTGATATATCAATTAAAATGCCGGTTGCGTCGCGTGAAACGCATATTTGTATTAACAGAGCGATGGCGATGCATGTATGGAACACTTGATTGATTACTTGAATCATTGAATGTATGTGTGTATTAAAATATATTATCATCTCAAACAGAACATAGCGATGTACTAAACAAACGCTAATTATGTTATGATATAAGAAAAATAAACACATACCAGTATTTGGAATAATCAGAGTTCGCTGCTGATGCACATAAAATAGTATAGTTTAGTACAAATAATACTGATTAACCTATTAATAATATTGTAATTAATTAGAAGCCACAGAATACTTACGTACTATCATATCCAAGCTTCCAAGATTTAGAGCTTCAAATGTTTCACATAACATTCTTTACTTTCCACACATTACTATGAGTGGATGAGCCACCTATTTGAAGCCCTAGGAGTGAACCGTTAAAGCCGCTTCCCTACATTACCCTACACACCATACAATACAATTGCTGCCATTGTTGTGTCTGCAAGACTATCGTTACATCACTATTGTCTAACGCATAAAATGGTCAATGAGTCAGACGCTCTGGTTGATATTTTTTATATTTATCAACGCAGATTTACTGGCCTTTAAAAACAGATAATTTCTAAGCACACATAATGAGCTTGACAGCATTATGCACGAAACAAGGTGTTTAAGTTAAATTACTTTATTTGATACATGAGCACTATACCAACTGATTATAACATAACAGATTCAAATCCTTCCTTTTATTATGTTAATAATGTTTAAGTGCCTAGCACTACTCGTACAGATAGTTCAAAAATAAGGAAATAATAATATTCAATTATTTAGAAAAATAAGTCATTAAAAAACATAATTCTTAAACTACATATTTTCCCGAAACAATAATAGAAATGATAATTAGAAATTTTGAAACTGACTATAATGTGATTGTGTATAGATTTACTGTACTGTTAAACGGAAACATGAGGAGAAGCGTTTTGCATATTATTGTAATAATCTAACCCAAACAACTTTTCAAATCTTTCGCGAAAATGTGCGATAAATATCAGATTTCAAGATACATTCGTCACTAGATAAATCGATTCGATTTACCCAGATAAAATACACATTACACAATATCATGTCAAGTACTATATCCGGTTAGATAAAAGTTGACAAAGACATTTTGTAAAACTGTTTTGTAATGGCGAATGTTATCTTACGTCAAAATCTGAAGCTGGGTCGAGATAATGACACTTAAATAACTTGACAGATTATATTTACTAATGTTTAGAATTTAGAAAGTGACACTAAACAGCATAGCTCAACAGAAATGAAATGTCAGTGCATCGAAGAAAATCAAATAATACATACATCGTTGAAAATTGATAATACAACACAAAAGACCTGCTACGTCGACTTAGAAGATACGTATTATTCTCAGCATTGAAGTATAATATTATATCAGACAATCAATACACAATACATAAAATGGATACAGGTCTAGCAGAATAGACTGAGAAGAGACTTGTATTGTAGGAAGAGAATACATCATCTTAAATCAGATAATATGAGTACCCCAAACTTGTCATTTCTACAAAATAACAACGTAAAGCACTACGCAGTCATGGGAAAAGAGCTAGAAAATATATTAATTAGTGTCATACTTAAAACAAAGCAAACAATACTGGCATTAGTGAGGTTGTCTCCTCACCAGGCAATTGCAACAATGAACAAGGTCATCATCATCAGTATAACAATACCAGATTTTGGGAAACATATTGCGACCCAGTTATGAGTTAACACAAGTTTGTACTCTCACGACATTTCATCATGATGATGTGTAGTAATTAATTATACAGCGGTTATCCAGTAGCTGCGATTGTAAGAACTTCTTCATAGTATCATACGTTACCTAATCGTACCTATAATAACAAAAAGTTTCAATTTCCATACATTTAGAGGATTAGTTACTATTTTATTGGATTTCAGTTACGATTAGGTAACGTATGATGGATATAAATTTGAAAACTGAGCCATTTTGGCTCAATTTTTTTTGTCTCACATTTTTTTTATTCACATCGGGTTAGCGCTTGGCCTTCACCTCACCTGATGTTAAGTGAGGATAAGGCCGAAGGTGGAAGCGCACTACACCCTCAATGCTCACCACTGAGAAACTGGCTATCATACCTCTGTCGGAATACAACAATTTTTAAGTTGTTGTTTTGCCGTCAGACTTAGGTAAGATGGTGGTAGCTAGCCAGGCGGACTTGAAATAAGCCCTACCACCAACCAAAACCTCACTTTACATCCAACTTGAGCTCGGCTTCTAGGTGGTATTATTCTAATATTGTAACCTAAAAAAAATGAGCATTGACTCGCGACGATACTAGCCCACATAGTAGAAATTAGGGAACAGTAGGAGATTTTTTTTTTTAATACTTCTTGTGACTACGATTCCTAAATAAGAATCGACAGCAACCTAAATAAAGTCTATATTGATAACCGTACATTAAGCAAATGTGATAAATTATATGGCAATACTAACTTAATCTCCCGATTAAAGCTGTAACTGTTAGATTTCATTTGGTCCATGGCATTCCTTGCTTAATAAAGCTTTATTTTCTACACTGTTCACTCTGTGTGCATACAGACAAATACAAAACTATAGATACCCAAAACAAGGCGGAAACGAGCAGACGAGTCACCTACGGTAGTAAAATGATTACGATGTGATCATCGTAATATTTGCAACTCCGGAACAACTTGGGAAAAAAAGCTTCCGTATTAAAAAAAACATATTTATTGTTTTCTCACACAGAGTAAATTTATAAATAAATAAATATAAATAAATAAATATTATTATTAAACAAGATATTATTCGTATGTCCTTCCGATATCCGGACGTTCATTTGTTCTCCTTTACAGGTCGCATTTCTCAACTGATTCTCGTGAATCTTTGTGAGCAGGTTCGATAATTGTAAATATTTTTTGGTCGATTCAGTTTCGATTTTTTCAAAATGGCGGAGATATGTTAAAAATACATATTTCGGCCGTTTTGAAAAATTATCAAAAATAACACAAACCTTTTTGTTAGCGCGGAGCAAAGCAAATTTTGTTTTTTATTATTAGAAGACTCAAAACTTCATACTTCCATCTCAATCAAAACATTTCTGGCCAATATTCGAAATTTGAAAATAATAATGTTGTGATAGAACTTATGACTGCGTTCTTCTTCTTCTTTTTTTGTTATGGCAATCTACTTTCCTCTTGGAAGTAATTTTTGCCAGTGTCAAGTGTTAAATAGTTCAGTGGTAGATATTGTTTAATTTTTCAAATTAAAATGCTGCTTGGAGCATTTGGCACCAAGTATATCGAGACAGTTAACTCGGTTAGTTCTGCCGAGGAAGCCACCACTTCAATAAAAGTCTCAGCTTCACACAACCAAGATCGCGCCTATTTCAATTATCCCACATATTGTTCAGTTGCGTAGACACTTGTACCATATAACTGCACCAATTTTAAGACACAATATCCACTATGAATCAATTTGAAAATAATTAAAATAGACACCAAACCGAACTCGACAAAATGGCGCCAAAAACTCACATGACTGCGTTTATTATGTATTTCTTATTTATTTTTAAACAACATACAATTTGAGCTACTTTTTGACGCGAGGTCTACAGCTCACGGAGCCACCAGTAATATAATACACTGCTCCAGCCGTCAACTGTAAGTAAAACCGATGCATCATAGTAGGCCAGCAAAAACCGGACGCACACGGTCCATCTGCGAGATTAATAAATAATACATGCACGCTCGTTACAACGCCAGTTGTATAACGAACCGGTGCTGAACACTCATCGAATCCATAATTGATTGATGGAAATAACGAATTAAATTTTTAAGTACCTACTAATCTAATTATTATTCATCTTCTTGGGAAACTTGGGACTAAAACATTTGGGTATATTATTATTATCTTTGTTAGCGACAAAAAAGTATGGTGTTCAGGGCCGCTGAATTTTAGTTTTTATAGGTGTCAGTTCTGGGGCTCTATCAGCTAAAAACATTGAAGTTCATGTTAACTGTGTTTTGACAGATGTATGTGATACATTGCTACTTCGTCTTGGCACAAATAACAACTTAACAAAGAAAAATAGCAATGTATCACATACATCTGTCAAAACACAGTTAACATGAACTTCAATGTTTTTAGCTGATACCGCCGCTGTAGACAACAGTGTGGAGAGCACACTGTTTTTGTTGTTTTTTTTTGCTGTCACAATATTGTTTATTTTTACTCCGTCGTCTTCAATCTTCTTTTACTACATTTTTTATTTTACTCTTACCTCCTTACTAATAAAGATTGTATAGCAGATGTATAATTTACACAGTGGTGACTCTCTGTCAAATTATTTAAGTTTGACATTAAAAAGAAAGGGACATAACACTGTGTAACTTATACATCTGCTATACAATCTTTATTAGTAAGGGGGTGACCAACCCTTCACATCTATAAGGCAACCAATGACTTGAAAGACAACATCTAAAACCTTTTCGTAGACTAAATAATGGGCTGGGCAGTAGTGTTTTCCGATAAAAACGATCGAACACAATACTGTGATCAACAATCAGCCTGTCAAGAATCACAAAGAGGATATTATGGCAACATCGTACCATAAGAGAGGGGTACCGATATCTGCACCTCTAAATAGGCTTATTCTTCTTCTTTTTTTTTGTTATGGCAATCTACTTTCCTCTTGGAAGTAATTTTTGCCAGTGTCAAGTGTTAAATAGTTCAGTGGTAGATATTGTTCGTTTAGGAAAAGCTGGCTGAAAATAAAACTTGCATGGTAATAATGTATTTACAAGTGACGGTTATATGCGTAAATCCAATTTCTGCCCACTCATCGGCAAATGACGAGCAGTAAATATACAGAACATCTATCTCAAGATGAATGGGTGTTCTACTTTCCCAAGGATTTCTATGCTAACATAGTTTTATGGTTTTCATTAGAACGAAATGTCCTGTTTAGTCTTAGAAACACAACTCACAAATTACTGATTTGACTACTCAATAAATTAAATATTTATATCACTGGGCCATTTTAGTTTCCGGATAAGTTCCAAATACTTAACCAATAGTTTCATGGAAATTCTGTTCAATTCTTAAATGAAACCAGAAAATAGTGCTAACTGGAACCTGTGAAACTGGTCCTGAATAAAGACTTTATAGTTTAGATTCTCATTCAAAACTTGATGTGTTAAGTTTGAAAAAAAAAAACATCGTCCGAGATTGGAAGCAGGCCATAAACACTATTCACTATAATCGGCTTTTGAAGCACTATACAATTATTGACGGTCACCCATCCCCGGCATTTGCGAAAATTGCTTAACTTTCACGGGCTTCGAATTTCTATAGTTACAATATAATAATACAGTCGGACATCTCGTAATGTTTGAACGCTCTACTTTCCAATTACTTGCATTGTAACAAAACGTTTGATGTAACATTTTGTAACAAAGATTGGTAACTATATGTTAATTACAAATACTTTTTTCCGGTCTAGTTATTTCCAAGTCAAATAAAAAAGAGAGGGAAGAAAATATAAATGCAGATACTATGCATGCACTATCCTTTGGTATAAAAGTAACCTGGGTCCTATTTAATAAAAGTGACAATTATTATGACAATTTTATATTCCATTTCGTCAACCAATTTGAAAATAGAACAAACTACTCATACTTTTAACTCGGACATTGGCAGAATCGTCACGTAAAACGAGACGCAGCCATTCATCACCATAAAAGTTGAAGTTGAAACTACTCATAGCTACACCACAATGTAAACCAAATTGTCATAATTGACAAATTGTCACGTTATTGAATTGGGCCTTGGTAGGTATTTCGCGGTTAATAACATTATTATTCCTGTATATTAACCATTTAATTACCTACATATTTTCATGTATTATCTTCCTAAGTTCTTCTTTAAAAAACAACATCGTATAAGGTTCTGTAAGCGCATGGGAAACACGCTAACTAAACGCAAACGGACGGTTCTGCGTTGTGGTTTGTAGTAACAAAAACGATGCATTAAATGCGAGGGGAACAATAAAAAGATTTACCGGTTATCTAATTAGTTACGTATTAAAAATCATATAAATCGCTAGTCTCTATCCAAGCATACCATCTAGGTTAGGACTATCTAAGTCAAAATCTTATTTTCCTCAAGAACCACGACTTACAACCGTCAAAATTAGCAAGCGCATTAGTTTCACATTTTTAAAACACTTCAAAGTTCCCCGAGTCAACGACTCTTAACCAAGAATCACATGTTAGTCGCAAGCTCAAAATTATGCCTGTTTGTATTGAATTTTGATATTCATCGCTGTGAAAAGTACGTGTCACTTAGAGGCATTAAAAAGCAAAACGGCGTACACTCACTCACATCTCGCAGCACCGTCAATAAAAGTTAACAGGACAATGACAAAGATAATAATAAACTAACAAAAGCTATAATAAACTCTCTTTCATCGACTTAGCACACAATGTGAAGTGCCGTCGATAAAATGGTAAAGTGACGTGCAACAAAAACAAGAATAACTTTGCGGTCGATTTAACAAAAAACACGCAAGAAACAACCTTGTTACATACACGTAAAGTTATGGCTAGATTTTTTGATATGGTTAGGGCTATCCACGGTAGCCGTATATTTCTCTTGGATCTCATGGCACAATGCGCGGAAGTTGTGAGCACGCACTAAAGGGTGATGTTTACAAACGCAAATAGTCTTTATTTTGCTATTAATATACATTTTAGGGTTCCCTGTTTCTAAATAAAGGAAAAAACATAGAGAAAGTAACCACGAATATCGTTTAATTGTAGTAGATCGCAGTAGGCCAAACTTTTTTATTCGTTGTAAAAAGTTCAGTTAAAAAGGGGTAAAGCAAAATTTACTTTGGGGAAAATGTTTTAGTGATGGTAACACTTATGAATTTAAAAAAAAACCAAATTATCAGCAAAGGTATAAACTTTTAATCTTCCATTAACAAACTATTTAACTAATTGTAAATTCTATGCAAACGTATTCTGCATCGCTTTAGAAGACTAGTCAGCTAGCGAGTATTTCCAAAAAGAAAAGCCTTTACTTGCAAGAATACTCAGTTTAAGTGAAATTGTCGCTTTTGTGAGGAATTTCTCCGTTGGTTGTGTTTATTTCAATATACAACGCTATAAAACTATCCTAAGTGATATTTTTAGTTTAAGAGTCATGCTTAACTGTTTATTAAGTTAACATCGCAATATCAGAGGAAAATACTAATACTTACATTGGGCTCCGCGAACCTGCACTATAGGTTCGCGGAGCACGTGGTGGTAAGTGGGTGGGTACACCCTTATAGACTTACCCTCTTACTAATAAAGATTGTATAGCAGATGTATAAGTTACACAGTGTTTTGTCCACTGTGTAACTTATACATCTGCTATACAATCTATATTAGTAAGGTGGTTAAGATATATAAAACACAAACCAACAACTGTCACTTAGTCTGTACTGATATCTATGGTCAAGTAGTTTTTAAATAAAAATGTAAATATCATTATGAAAAAGGGTATTGCAGTACTATCATAGGCATCATCTTAATAATATGCTTGTGTTACATACAAAGGCATCGAGTGTATTCAAGTTTCCATAACTATATCCTATCTAAGATAAATCAGAGTCAAAATACTCAAATAAACTTCAAAATGAAATACTTTGGAATCGTCCATATTTTTTTATGTCCACGACTTTTTTAGCTGTCAAGAAGATTGGTACACAAGAAACTTATTAGATTTGCCACAAAACAGGAATAAGATTGTTGGATTTGCTTAGTTGTCTCTTGAGCCTAAAATTCTGTAAATTGATTATCAATAAATTCGCTCCCACAAAATAGCGGTCCCTCCGTCTCCAATGCGTCGGTCTTGCGAAACCAGTCTTCTGCTTTCTAACCAATATCACACCGACTGATCGGGTTTGGTGGGGTAACTAATAAGTGGAGCTGATTATAAGGGACATTTGTTATTTATGATGGCAACAAACATTTCTTTTTCTTCTATGGATTTTTTATTTAGAACACACTATGGAAATATTTATTTTTGTCTTTTTGAGGTTATTTATCTTATGATGATGATTAATTTTGCCGGTAATTTGATAGGAAATGCAATGTAAGGAATGCTGTTTACAAATATACATGAATAAAATGGCTAGTTAAGCCTGTAATAATTGAGATACTATTGTATTAATTTTGATTTTGGCAGTACTTATTGTAGTTATAATTATATATTTATAATGTAGGTATTGAAATGAAATAAATGCAAAGTATCTTCGTTTTAGATTATACAAGGCATTGGACAATGGGCAATAGTACGATGATTATAAGTGCGTTATTCCTTCCTCCATCCTTCAGAACAGTCAACTTGGACACCCTAATCGTACGTAGGTTTAGTTTTAGTGTCAGGTCTAAGAACAAGTTTTCTAACATGTTCGGGTCAGGTCATGATTTGACACTGATTCGTGATTTGTGGTTAACGAAATGCGTTGAGATTGATTTTTTTACAACTACAATAATTATAATATAAAACGTTTTTATTTTTATAGTGTATCACCTGTTGGGTAGAAAAGAAGCGGATTTAATTCTGTTTTTTTTTTTACCTCTAACTCTCGAGGCCTATCTGTAATAGCTTTTGGCCCGGCTTCATAATTTTTATGTCATTGTGGCAGACTAAGAAATATATTAGTGACCACATTCTTTTAAATTAAGTATGCTTGAGACACTATTTTCACATATGGCAGCACCGATGAAATAAGGTTGTAGTAAGTGAGTACATACCTACAATATTTTTACAACGTTTAATAGCCTGACTAAACGTTTGTTCTTTTGTTTTATTACTTAACATAAGCAGTATTTTCTCACATAAAAACTTAACCGTTGCGTTTAACAAATATAATTCTCGCTCTGTCAATCTAAAGGTATTTTTAACATTGTACTATAAACAAAATCCAAGCGTCTAACTAAAATATGCGAACGACAAAACTTCATTTCAAAACAGGTTTTATGCAAGTCGTAAGTAAGTTCAATTTTATTCAACAATTGCTGAATTAAAATACTTGTCATTTCTGCCAGGTCAATCTTTGACCTATAGCGGTAAGGTGAACTTCAAAATGTGTTGCATTCGAAAGAGAACCTAACGTTGTAAAGAAATAAGATCTTTAATTCAGTGTTAGCTTTAAATAGCAGCGCCATTTCTGGCTTGTCACCCTCCTTTTCTCCTTTAATAATTTGAAAATGTTAATAGTGTCATTCAAAATTTATTATGAAGCAAAAAAAGTATGAAAAGTAGCATTTAAGTAGTATTTAATCTACTTGAAGCCAAATTAAACGTTTAAAATAGATAATATTAGATGTCAGTTTACCAAGTGGCACTAGAAAATATGTCAATTATGTATTTGATTCAATACATAATGCACAAAATGAGACTTGAAATATTTTTACATGATTAACTAAAAATAGAAGCATTTTTACTGGCACGATAGTCCTCCCACACAAAACTGACTATAAACTATTATTTATTCTGAGCAAGAAAATACGAAATAAACCGTAATCTAATTTAATTTTTTTTGGCCTATACATAAATAGAAACTGGTCTAACCAGACCGGTATTCGTGTCATATTTTAAACAGCCTATACTATAAGAACAAATTAACTTACAATTCAGTACAAAATGATTCTTATGTAAAAGTGAAAATAGTTTTATTAACCGACTTGAAAAAAAGGAGGAGGTTCTATGTTCGTCTGTTTATTTGTCTTTTTATTATTATTACGATGGTGACAAGGGTTGCCCACCTACTATAAATACAAGTCCGAATAAAAAACTAAAAACATGTAAAACAAATTACTAAGTCGTTTAGAATAAGTAAGTAAAAAATGGAAATCAACATTTATAAATGTAGGCCAAAAAAAATTAGATTTTAATCGATCAAAAATTACCACTACACTATTTATGATTAAAATTGGCAACCCTCTTAGTTAGTCATTATGTAAATGATATGATAAAATTATGTATGACGGTTAGTGGTACAAGTGGAACAGACAGACAGAAGTTACTACAATCTGTATAAATAAACGTTTTTTTTGTCTAGTGTAACTAACATTAACTAACAGTGTAATTATTACGGTGTAACATCAATTAACAAGGCAAAAAAATACGGCTAAAATTCACAACGAAAATAATAACATCAATTCAAAATTTATTTTATCAAATATCCTAATTAAGTACCTATATTGCAGAATTTCTGCTCATCCATAAAAAAAAGGATAAGATAAAACACAAAAAACTAGCATACTTAACAGAACGGTTTTTTTATTTAAATTAAAACATAATATTTTTTTTTGTAAATACCTAAAATATTTTTATGTTAAATGAATTACGCCATAAATCATATTCCACAATAAGTGCTTCAGTTCCATTCTGAGTCCCATCCCGTGCAAATTAATAAGTAAGTACGTCATTGTATGAGTACTTACATAAAAACCACAGAATAAAATATTGTCAATACACTTGTTCTTTTAATAATCCATCATCAATACTCAACACTCTCGGCTGTGACATCGATAATTGACAGCTAACGGAAGCGACAATGAACTTGGCGGGAAGCGCACGTTCTTAATTTAAATTTTTAAACGTTTCGCTCGAGATGGCCGGTGACAAGGCGGAGATAAAAAAGTTTTTATCGTAACATAAATACTTACTGGCGAAAATGCTGTTTTCAAACAAGTTTCGACACAAAGAAAATTTCGGGGAAAATTGCTTCGTTGTATGGCAACATTTTTTTTACACATTGGCATTCCAAAATTCCAATCATGATAAAACATTTTTAATTTTTACTAAGGTTCAAGAATATTTCGGTTAACGGCAAATCAATAATATAATATTTGTAGTACCTACCAACCTATAGTTGACATCGTTTTTTATTCACACTGCTGTCAATTTTTTTTTACCAAAACTTTGTCCTCAATACCTGCAACAAAAAAACTTAATGAAATACTTTTTTAATAAAAATAGGAATGCGCCCAACGTGGGGCTCGAACCCACGACCCTGAGATTAAGAGTCTCATGCTCTACCGACTGAGCTAGCCGGGCTGTGGTCACTGTGACAAAATTAGGATAGTTTTTCAGCGTTCATTGCCAAGGTGAATTTCGTTACATTGCAAAATTTTCTCTGTACCCGTAGTATGTACGAACAGCTATCAAAAAAAATAACGCGCATAAAAACGATTCGATAGAGTAATTTTATATTGGTAATTTGTACTACATAATATTTTACTCGATTAGCTCAGTCGGGCCTGGCCCAGCGATTGCGGAGGTTAAGCAACTTTCACAAGGGTCGGTCATGGGATGGGTGACCAAAAATTTATCATCTCGTGCTTCGGAAGGCACGTTAAGCCGTTGGTCACGGCATTTGCTGTCGTTAGCACCCACCAATCCGCATTGGGCCCGCGTGGTGGGTCATGGCCCATCCTCCTTATCCACCCATAAGGAAGGCCTGTGCCCCAGCAGTGGCGACATTAAAAATGGCTGATGGTCAATATTGCTGCGTCACAATCACACCACGTCACATCACACCAAAATAACGCGTGTCGAGTGATTTGCAAACTTGTACAGAGGTACCATTCTGTGCCTGTATACAATATTAAATATATTTCATATAAAAACAATAATTGGTACGACATACTAAACTGTACTGATCACTGGCAACCTGTTCCATTACCACCTTACCACCACAACTAGGGTTGCCAGGTGTCTAGATTTAGCCGGACATGTTCGGCTTTTTGACCTCTTTTCCGGCCAAATTTGACTGCGTCCGGCCTGGGGCCGTACCGGCTAACGCACCAAACTTCGGAAAGTCTGCCGGGCTTCAAATTAAAACAGATAAATCGAGCCCCAATCGAGCCAAAATGGCGAACCCCAATTCTTGATGTCACACATCGATACCTTCTAAATAACTTCGGCGAATTGTACAATACGAAACTCTTTACTTCGATTTATCTGTTTTAAGTTGAAGCTCGGTAGAGTTCATATTAACAATAAGCAGTTATAATAACGGTAACACTAGCAGAATGATACGGTTCTAAGTTCTAGTTGACAGATAGGTAGTCATCATAGAATTTCCATTATTATTGAGGCACTTACATCTCAAGTACCTAGCTACGTTGATTGAATGGTTCGAAAACTTTTAAAGTTTGGGAAACATTCCGATGTTTTTCCATCTCTAGTCTCACCAGACAGACAGTCGCCGTTTGACGCTTTGACGCCCTCCGTGGTCGAGTGGCTTTGTACACCGGTTTTCAAGGTGTCGCCATCTCTGAGGTCCCGAGTTCGACCCCGGTGTGGTAAATTTAGAAAACGAACTTTTCTATATATTTGCTCAGGTCTGAGTGTTTGTGATACCACCGTTGTGCAAGTGCTTTAGCTACTTATTTTGGAATCGGAGCAATATATGTGATGTTGTCAAATATTTATAAATATTTTAAAACAAAGGCATAAGAGCCGCCAAAGTCAAATTTTGTACCAAAGTATTTTTTAACTTCCCATTGACCTATGTATGGAACTTGGATGAATGTTTATTATTACGTATATTTTACCAACACATACCAATATATTTATAAATCTGAATTTTTCTTTTAAATTCCCTCATTTTCCTATTACAAACCAACTTAATTTTGCTGTCAAACTCGTAGCACAGACAAGCGCCGCCCCTTAGCCCTATTTAGTACGGAACCCTAAATGTGCGAAGTTCGACACGCACTTGGCCGGTTATTTCCTAAGGCCACCGATTTTCATAAGACACCATTGTCTCCTACATGAATCACATCTCTCCCCTAGTCATCCCGTGACTAAGATACATCCCGTGACGTCACCAGTCTAGCCGACGCGACACCACGTCGCCCCTTAACCAATGGGGACGTTAAACATCCCCCATAATTACGGGATTCGCAGAATTTTGTATTTACGTTACCAACTCACTGATTCTGTTAACTTGTGATTCACATAAAAGGTTCTGTGATGTAGACACGACAGCACGTCAGGTTATACAGTTAAACTGCGAAAACAGCTTTTATTACGTAGGGCTTAAAGGCGGTCTCAAGGTCAACATTGTATAGTCTGAGGTTCCGTCGTGTGTACTATCGGCAACATTTCCGCTTTACCACTTTTAAGGTTAAAATCGCTTGCACGCCGCGCCGTCACTAACATACGTTTAGTTCGTGCAGGGGCGATACGCGCGCACACGAATTTTTGTAAAAAACGTGAGATGCCGATCGTACAGCCAGCAACAAAAGTAGCTTTATTTAGTTTTTTTTTGGAAGCAACTTTTTTGACAGATCTCAAAAATGTACATACGACAAAGAAGGTACTAGGTAGTACTAGTAGTGCGAGTCCGACTCGCACTTGGCCTGTTTTTTCTAGACATTATTTAGTATAAAGAATTCAAAATACTGTAATCAGCGTCACTTCAACTCACTCTCTCTCACTCAATTGAGTTTCAAACGCTTTTTCTTATAACAGTACTAGAATTCAATTTAAACAATGGATCTTTTAAGCATACCGATGATGGGCGCAGTTGACGGAATAAAAATATTAAAATAATTCGATCTGGCGACTGCCCCGTCGATCCAGTAAAAAGTGGGCGCAGTCGCCGGAAAACTCGTTTATTAATATTTTTTAAATTTAGATTTTTCGCATTCACAATGCTATTTTTATATTAAGATAAATAATACGGGACCCGGTCCCGTCTGAGGTGCTAAGGGTGAGTCGATTTTTTCTAGTATTTTTTCTAATATTATTTATCGTTTATTAATATTAATAATAAATATTTGACAACATCACATACATTGCTCCGATTCCAAAGTAAGTAGCTAAAGCACTTGTGTTATGGAAATCAGAGGCAACGGTGGTATCACAAACACCCAGACCTGAGCCAATATAGAAAAGTTCGTTTTCAAAATTGACCCAACCGGGGATCGAACCCGGGACCTCAGAGATGGCGATACCTTGAAAACCGGTGTACAAAACTACTCGACTACGGAGGTCGTCAAAAAAGTTCTTGTAAAAAAAGTTGGCAACCCTAGTCGCTAGTTACTTAGTGACTAAATGATATCATACATAATAAGCCATCCCTAATTTGTCATTTTCCTACACCCCTTTGAGACTAAAATGTATTACGGACAATGATATTATATAACGGATTCCGGACATTGAAACCTTGGCCTATTTAAGAGGAAACAGGACAGATACCGCAATGCGCTATTGACACCAACAGCGCAGAATTCTGTTACAGCAGTGTATGTTTCTTAAACTTTTTGCAGTCACAAGCAATTTCAGAATTTAAAAAAAATCTATAAATATATTTAGGGAAAAAACAAGCCTTATGTTTTATTTAAAATTACACTTTTTTGGTACTTTTATTGAGAGAAGGGTTAATTGCGGACCCCTGATAAACATGCTACGGACCCCCAACTAATCACCATGAAAATTTGCATTCACATTGTTAGGGGTACGGAAAAGAACAACTAAGGCATGGACCAATTGGTCCATGCCTTAGGAGTGGTAAAGCGGAAGTGTTGTCGATAGTACACTCGACAGCACGTCAGGTTATACAGTTAAACTGCGAAAACAGCTTTTATTACATAGGGCATAAAGGCGGTCTCAAGGTCAACATGTTTAGTCTGAGGTGCCGTCGTGTGTACATCACTTCATAAAATCACTTAATTTAAATTATGCCAATCCTGTACCGAGGAATAGAAAATGAATTGCTCTCGCAGACGAAGTCGCGTCGCGGGCTATAATAAATAATAAGTTAAGCCAGTAATAATACTTAAGGCTGCGTAGTCTGCACACTAGCGCCGCCATTGGGAAAAAAATCACAGTGCTTAAATAAAAACAAAATTATGAATTATCTTTAAATTTTGAGATTTTAGCATTCACAATGCTATTTTTATATAATACCAAATAATATACTAGAAAAAAAAAACATGATCTGGTGCGAGTCGTATTTTTTCTAGTATATTATTTGGTATTATGAATTATCTCTCTGTAAAGCACTCCGTAGAAGCTTTGTGGTACTTTTTATCGCTTAAACAATATTTTCTAGCCTGTTGTTTAATTAAATGGAGTTTCATTGTTACGAAGTGCGCTACGGAGAGATAATTCACAATTTTGCCTTTATTTAACTACTATGATTTTTTTTCCGATGGCGGCGCTAGTGTGCAGACTACGCCCTCTTCTTCTTCTTCTTTTTTTGTTATGGCAATCTACTTTCCTTTTGGTAGTAATTTTTACCAGTGTCAAGTGTTAAATAGTTCAGTGGTAGATATTGTTTAATTTTTCATTAGAATGCGGGTGCATCGCATTCCAATGCTGCTTGGAGCATTTGGCACCAAGTATATCAAGACAGTTTACTCGGTTAGTTCTGCCGAGGAAGCCACCACTTCAATAAAAGTCTCAGCTTCACACAATCAAGATCGCGCCTATTTCAATTATCCCACATATTGTTCAGTTGCGTAGACACTTGTACCATATAACTGCACCAATTTTAAGACACAATATCCACTATGAATCAATTTGAAAATAATTAAAATAGACACCAAACCGAACTCGACAAAATGGCGCCAAAAACTCCTACGCCCTTTTAACCCTTCCCAGCCCCGACGCGCAGGGGAGCGAATGGAGCGATCCATGGGCCTGGCGAAGGTCAGCGCGGCATCATTACGTCATGGTGGTATGGTGACGTCACTGCTTTCACCATGCGCTAATTGACCAACTCTTTGAATATCAACCGAGTGAATTTTTTCTTTCAAAGAAAAGATGTACCTAAATTATTATAAATTAAAAACATTTCTTACTAGTGACCGCCGCGATTTAGTCTTTTTTATGGTAGACTAGCGACCGCCCACGGCTTCGTCTGCGTGGAAAGTTTTTTTGCTATCCCTCGGAAACAATTTTTTTTTTCGGGTAGACAGGTATGTCCTTCTCTGTACCCCTGACAACGTGTATGCAAAATTTCATGATGATCGGTTTAGTAGTTAAAACGTGAAGGGGTAACAAACAAACAAACGGACTTTCGAATTTATAATATTAGTAAGGATAGGCCAGCGCTTTCCCGCTATCACGCCTGGGGCCGTACCTGGTAACGCATCGAATTTCGGAAAGTCTGCCGGGCTTCAAATTAGAACAGATAAATCGAGCCCCAATCGGGCCAAAATGGCGAACCCCAATTCATGATGTCGCACGACATCGATATCTTCTAAGTAACTTCATCGAATAGAACAATACGAAACTCCTTACTTTGATTTATCTGTTTTAAGTTGAAGCTCGGCAGACCCGCCGAAGTTCGAAAAGTTAGCCGGTAGGGCCCCTGATGGTAAGCTATGATGCGATCTACGATGAATCGCGTTTGCCTACACTACAAGATACAGGCTATTACCCGACTTGAAAGCCCTCAGATTGTACCTTTTTTTTTTGATTAGAGTGAGGGCAAATACAATCTTTAGGTATACCAAACGGCATGTTGGACTCGGTCAGCGCGCAGGAAGCCACTCCTGGGCTGTCTCTCGCCGCCCCCGGCGCCCCCGTCGAGCCTAAATAGTAGGCTCGGCGGGGGAGCCGGGGGGTTCTTACCTCTCCCCAGAGGAGGGAGAGGGAGAGAGCCTTCTCCCGAACTCCCCATAAGGTTACCTACTCAGGTAGGCTGACCAGATGGGGTGTTCGAGAGGAGGCACCACTACCAACTAAACCCCTCACTACTTGCTCTCTCTCCGTCGATCAGTCATAGGGGGTGCGGTGGCACCTCAGATTGTACCTATCGGGAAACACAGTCTCAGGCAAGGAGTCCCACTCTCTAGCGGTACGGATCATAAATTTTGAAGCAGTCTGCGTGGACAGTTGTTTTTCCATCCCACCCACGGGAACAGCATTTTTCGGGAATGTACCCTATATCCTTTTTTGCACACAGACAACGTGTGTGCAAAATTTTATGATGATGAAAATGACTGTCGAGTGGTTAAGACGTGTAAGCGTAACAACACAGTCTCGCGTTTACAATATTAGTTAGGATTTCATTTTTGACACCTCCGTGGTCGAGTGGTTTGTACGCCAGTTTTCAAGGTTTCGCCATCTCTGAGGTTCTGGGTTCGATCCCCGGCTGGGTCAATTGAGAAAACGAACTTCTCTATATTGTGTCAGGTCTGGGTGTTTGTACACTTAGTACCACCGTTGTCTCTGATTTCCATAACACAAGTGCTTTAGTTACTTACTTTGGAATCAAAGCAGTGTTTGTGATGATGTCTAATATTTATTTATTTATTTAAGATTATCTCAATTCATTATTTTTACCCTAATGTTAGTTCCATGGAACCAACAGTGAGACAAAATGTTTTCATATTTTATCCTTAGCACGAACATCTATCAAGAAAAAAACTCGCGTAAAAGTACTTAGAGTAATAAAAAAATTATTTCGCTCTTCGGCGGTAGATGGCGCTGGACAAATTACCCATACAAAAATACTCTATCGAATGTTTTACGCGCGCTATTTTTTTTCGATAGCTGTTCGTGCTACGGGTATGTACACTTAGCACGCACATCTATCGAAAAAAAAACGGCGCGAAAAAGTACTCGATATAATAATTATCTATGGAAAATTTCATTTCGTTTTTCGGCGGTAGATGGCGCTATACAAATTTTCGGTACAAAATTACGCTATCGAATGTTTTTACGCGCGCTGTTTTTTTCGATAGCTGTTCGTGCTAAGGGTACAGATTACTTCCAAGATTCTAATAATAAACACGGCCATCTTAAAGCGAACGTTTACGAACATTGCTTAAATTTCGCAACACTCATTACTGAGACAGCTACAAGGCGATTATACAGCTAGTCTTAACCACAGAACGCGGTTATAATATCAGTTACTTTGAGAATACTATAAAATTACTTCGCCATCTTAGAATTAACTGGAAGCTGTTGATATCTATCTAGGTAGGTTGTATCTATAGCTAGAACTCGTATATATTATATATTGAGAAATAAATCGATATACAACGTGTTACAAAAATACCCCTAATGCCGAATATGGTATATAAGGATCATCAAACTGATCAACTTTTACTATGGGACCAACTCTCAAAACGCGAAAAAAAGAATCAGCTGTTTCATACAAAAATAATTATACGGAAATATCAAAATTAAGAAACAGCTGATTTTTTTTCGCGTTTTGAGAGTGGTTTTAAACTTATATTCCCATCTGCCCCCTTCGAGCTCTTTGATTGGATAGGTGAAATTTAACATTACGCACATTTATTCACACGATATCTTCTAAATAACTATGGCGAATAGTACACACGACGGCACCTCAGACTATACATGTTGACCTTGAGACCGCCTTTATGCCCTACGTAATAAAAGCTGTTTTCGCAGTTTAACTGTATAACCTGACGTGCTGTCGTGCGTACAATACGAAACTCCTTAGTTGGATTTATTTGTTTTAAGTTGAAGCTCGGCAGACCCGCCGAAGTTCGAAAAGTTCGAACGCTTCGACCTTTGGAAAGTCTGCCGGGTTTTAAATTAAATCTCTAATCTCGATAGATGTTTGTCTCGATTTATGTCTGTGATGTTTGTACTAGGGGTACCGATCTTTTAAAATTAACTCAGACGGGGATCGATCTCCGAGGAGGGTCCTCAGAGATAGCGACATCACGAAACCGGTGTATTAAGCCACTCGACCACTGTGGACGTAATTTTTTTTATTACAACTTTTTGAGGCAATGAACAAATTATTTAATCAGTAGTGAGTGGTCTAAAGCTAGAGTTTCCCTATGGTTTAATGATTGCAATCACGACGAGAATTTGATGACCTCCGTGGTCGAGTGGCTTTGTACACCGGTTTCCTAAGTGTCGCCATCTCTGAGGTCCCGGGTTCGATCCTCGGTTGGGTCAATTTAGAAAACGAACTTTTCTATATTGGCTCAAGTCTGGGTGTTTGTGATACCACCGTTGTCTCATATTTCTATAACACAAGTGCTTTAGCTACTTACTTTGGAATTGAAGCAATTATGTGATATAATGTTTTAAATTTCCATGGTTATTGACGTTATTAGAATAAACTATATCGGGATTTACACCATGTACCTGTTTATTTTTTCGCATGCAACTGCGCCGAAATATCGGAGTCTCAAAAATAAACAGGTACATGGTGTAAATCCCGATATAGTTTTTCCAATTATGTGATGTTGCAAATAAATGAAAAAATAAAAAAAAAAAACAAATTATTTAATCAGTAGGTAGTCAGTGGTCTAAAGCTAGAGTTTCCCTATGGTTTAATGATTGCAATCACGTGCGCTAGTGTCTGTAGCTGTTGAAAGTAGCGCGTGAACTGGCATCATAAGTAACTTGAAGAAAGTTGTGTGTTTACGTTAAAGTTAAGATCATAATAGTAGCTCGCTGAGGAGCTCGGTGGCGCAGTGGTTTAGCGCCTGGCCCAGCGATTGCGGAGGTTAAGCAACTTTCGCAAGGGTCCGTCATGTGATGGGTGACCAAAAATTTATTATCTCGAGCTCCTCCGTGCTTCGGAGGCACGTTAAGCCGTTGGTCCCGGCTGATTTTGCAGTCGTTAGCACCCACCAATCCGCATTGGGCCCGCGTGGAGGGTCAATGGCCGATTCTCCTTATCCACCCACAAGGAAGGCCTGTGTCCCAGCAGTGGGGACATTAAAAATGGTCTAATATCATCGTTTCTTACAATTGTTTCTTAAACTAAAATGAAATCTTTGACGAACTTTAAATACACAAAAATCTAATGAACTCTTCACAATCCATTAAAGCCCAAAGACTAAGATTAAAGTAACCACGAACTAACCAGCCTTCGCTTCGCTTTCAGCAGATTAGATAGACAAAAGAAACTTTAGTTAGATCGAGCGAGCTGGAAGCGTCTCCGTTTCAGCTTGGGCAAAAATTCTTTCTTATGACCGTCTTTTCCTACAGGGGCCCTACCGGCTAACTTTTCGAACTTCGGCGGGTCTGCCGAGCTTCAACATAAAACAGATAAATCGAAGTAAGGAGATTCTTATTGTACTATTCGCTGAAGTTATTTAGAAGATATCGATGTTCGTGTGACATCATGAATTGGGGTTCGCCATTTTGGCCCGATTTGGGCTCTTTATCTGTTTTAATTTAAAGCCCGGCAGACTTTCCGAAGTTCGATGCGTAAGCCGGTAAAGCCCCAGGTCGCATTTCTCATCCGATTCTCGTGAAATTATGTGAGCAGTTTCGATAATTGTATTGTTTTTTGTGACGATTCAGTATTTCGAATTTTCGGAAAAAAAATATTTTCTTAATGTTTCAAAATGTCACAAACGCGAGGTCTACAGCACACAGAGCTACTGGTTTATCTTTAGCACAGATCATACACCTTTAGTTATAAATAATTTCACAGTCTTGTTTAACTACGTAATCTAGTCTGATTTTATTTTAGTGTCATAAAACCCTCAAAATAAAAACAAGACGTCCCGACCCGAATAGGTATATCGCAATTTCGTTACCACTCCCACAGCCCGGCTAGCTCAGTCGGTAGAGCATGAGACTCTTAATCTCAGGGTCGTGGGTTCGAGCCCCACGTTGGGCGCAACTTTTTATTATGAAAAATACTTGCTTATGTAATGCAAAAGAAATGTAATACTAAATAAATAATAAAGAAATGTGTCCGAGCTATATTCGGTATAAAACAAATTGATTCGTGTCGTCCATATTTCAGACATTACAGATTACTTACATCACCTTGTTTGTATATTTTTGATATTTGTTTATTTGTATATCAAAATAAATACTTATTTGAAGAACGTAGTCAAGTATCTAGCCGAAACCTTCGCTCAATGTATAAAAATAAACTATACAATCCTGCAGCAAAACTAACACTTGTATCTAATAATTCATTTATGATGTGTATTAAAGTTTACAACAAATTACCAGAAGAGTTTAAGAATTTGAAATATTGCAATTTTAAATCCTCAGTTAGAAAATGGCTTGCGAACAAATGTTTTTATAGTGTTCAGGAATTTTTAAATTATAAGTAGCTGTAAGTTAATAATAATAATGTCATTGTAAATTGAGTTTTGTGACAAAAAACTTTGTATTTTTGTGTATATGTTTGAAAAAGCAGGATTAAGTGAAACTTTATTATAGACATTTATATCTGTTTATGTGACCTTCAATCCATACTCAATAAAGATCTATTCTATCTATTCTATTTGTCTAGAATCAAATCAACATAGGTTGTATACCAGCAAGGTATGCAACCACCGCGAAAACAACTTTTAATATTCTAATAATTGCGATCGTCTTTTGTTAAGTGACGCTCTTTGCACACCGATTTAGACACTAGAATGTAATACATGTTTATAAGTTTTTAATTACCAATATATTATTTTTATCGCTATTCTATGTTATAAATGCCAAAGTGAGTTCGTTTGTCCCTTTCACACCATAACTACTCAACCGATCATCATTAAATTTTGCATACATGTTGTCAGAGGGCACAGAAAAAGACATAGGGTAGGGTTTTAACCGCCTCTGTGGTCTAGTGGTTCGCCCACCCGTGTAAGACGCAAGGGTCCCGGGTTCGATCCCTAGGAGGGGGGTACATTGTTCTCGGTTTGGTTGGTGGTAGGGCTTATTTCAAGTCCGCCTGGCTAGCTACCACTATCTATATCTTACCTAAGTCTGACGCCATAACAACAATTTAAAAATTGTTGTGTTCAGGCAGTTAGAAGTAAGATAGCCAGTTCCCCAGTGGTGAGGATTCCGGGTGTAGTGCGCTTCCACCTTCGGCCTTATCCTCACTTAACATCAGGTGAGGTGAAGGCCAAGCGCTAACCCGTTGTGAATAAAAAACAACCTTATTTAGAAAAAGTACACTTCCCAAGAGACAGAAACAGAACTAACTATCGACGCAGATAGATTTGCAGACGGCAGGACGTGAAAAATCCTTGCGAAAGCACTAGGTACCTAGCAAAGAGTTAATAATAGTACTGGCGTGCCTAGGTAGGTAGGTACCTGTAGTAATGGGTAATATCGGGCTTTTCGCGTACCGAACCGAACCGTTGGTTGGCATGGCGTATTTAGGAATTTTTATCCAAGAAATAGGTCTCAGTCGTTTCCTAATCATAGCCAAAGAAAATATACACTCCGCCATAGCTCCTATACAACATGTTACAAAAGTACCCCTAATGCCGAATATGGTATATAGGGACCATCAAACTGAACAACTTTTACTATGGGACCAACTCTGAAATCGCGAAAAAAAACAGCGTTTCAAACAAAAATTAATCGAAACAGCTGATTTTTTTTCGCGATTTCAAAGTTGGTCCCATAGTAAAAGTTGTTCAGTTTGATGGTCCCTATCTACCATATTCGGCATTAGGGGTATTTTTGTAACACCTTGTAATACACGCCCTAAAGTATGTAGTTGACTAAAGGGCTTATGTCCAGCATAATCAATTGAGGACAATTAGTGTGCACTCGGATAGATTAAGGAGAGCATTTTAAACTGTTCGCGTCATCGCTTAACTAGAAAAACAATATGAGTAAGTAATTAACATTTTTTACTACGCTCACCATTAACTACCGGGTTAGTTTATAGTCTGTGGAACTGCGTAAGGTTTTAATCTGGGATTGTAACCGACCAGCAACGTTACAACCTTTTTGGGTTTCTCTTTGGTCTACCTTCCAAATTCTAAATCTCAGTGACATCTTTTTATAAACAATTGTAATAAAGTATTCAATAACTTCATTGTTTTCTGTTTTTTTTTAATTATGTTAAATGGCTCCGATTCCAAAGTAAGTAGCTAAAGCACTTGTGTTATGGAAATCAGAGGCAACGGTAGTATCACAAACACCCAGACCTGAGCCAATATAGAAAAGTTCGTTTTCTAAATTGACCCAACCGTGGATCGAACCCGGGACCTCAGAAATGGCGACACCTTGAAAACCGGTGTACAAAGCCACTCGACCACGGAGGTCGTCGAAAATAGGCTAGTTAGTTGTCAATAAACTCCTAAACGGGAAAAACGTGGTTTAAGCGGTTCGTGCCCTATCCTTAACAGGGATGAAACACTTAATCGCTTCCGAGACAGCTATATTAAGCTTTCCACCTGCAAGAATACTTCTGCAAGGAATGTCAGTGTCCACGATTACCTACATCACTATGGTCGGTTTACACCATGTTAGTTGTTACTACTCGTTCACTTCATCATTGCCGCTACCTCCCGGCCCGCTTCGTCATACCGCACCCCCTGCGTCGCCTTTCTAGTACGGCTATCAACGCAAAGCTTAATTTTTATTTCTGTTGATTTAATCATTACGTTCGTTATTTGTGTTGTTATAATGATTAAAAGAGTAAAGTTCCTACATAATGGCGAACCTAATTTGTTATATAAATTAATGACACTCTTTGAATAAGAAAAAAATTAAAAACAGATGAAAAATATGATTACTTTTTTGTCTACAGTACCGTTAGCTGTGACGTCATAACGGTCGTCGACGGCAATCACGAAGTGAACGCGTATTAGTAGAGTGCTTTAGGAGAGTATTTTAGTAGAAACGTGGAAACTGTCATATTAGTGATTAAAGTGAATTTTGTCTAGTTGTTCTAGTTGCCTTTCAAGTTGAATCAAAATTATTTTTGTTTGGGTTGGTTTACAATTACATTATCTTAGCTGTTAGTAGAGAGTAGAAGTTCATTGCCTAGCATGTTCGTTGATTTTAAAAGAACGTCAAACACTACAGGCAATGTACATCTACTCTCTACTAACAGCTAAGAGATAATATAAACCAGCCTTTACATCACGTATATTGGTGTAGTAAGGAAGAAAAAAAAAATCTACACACCGAAGACGGACGGGTGCGATGCGTGCAGTGTGGCGCGGTTACATGGTCTTTCTCGCTCTAGCAAATGACGGTCCTCAGTGATTGAAGAGGATAAAACATGAAAAAATGATATTCCGCGCTGACAAGTGGCGTCGCGTTAGAATCTTCTTTAGACCTCTTGACCATGAAGGTCAATAGACAAATTAATTAAATAAAATAATATCTATAAAGTATTATTTTCAAGGTGAAATTGTATTGTATCATAAAAGAAAACTTTGTAATCAAACCACACTAAACCTCTAGACAATCAGCCATTTTTAATGTCCCCACTTTTGGGGCACAGGCCATCCTTAAACCTTATATAAGGAGGATGGGCCATAACCCACCACGCGAGCCCAATGCGGATTGGTGGGTGTTAACGACTGCAAATGCAGTCGGGACCAACGGCTTAACATGGCTTCCGAAGAACGGAGGATAATAAATTTTTGGTCACCCATCCCATGACCGACCCTTGCGAAAGTTGCTTAACCTCCGCAATCGCTGGGCCAGGCGCTACACCACTGCGCCACCGAGCTCCTCTACTAAACCTCTACAAGAGTTAATTAACAAAACCAGTATTTAGCACCATTACACCGCAAAATCTAGACTTTCAAATGTTCTCATGTGCTCAATCAATCGTGAAATTAACACGGCTTCACTTCGAAAATTTCACCAATTATAAACTTTAACATGTGTACGGTATGATATGTATGATATGGGTAAATTTTATTGCTGATATCAATTACTTGTATACAGAATGAGTAATTTGTTTCACTAAATGTGATCAACTACAACACTAAAGTGGCCATATGATGAAGGGAAGGGACAAATGGAGTAAAATTTTACATGGTGGTACCCCAGAGAGGGTCATACAAGAGAGGTCGACCACAAAAGAGGTGGGACGACGACATAAGAAAAGTAGCAGGAGTTACTTGGAACAGAGTGGCGGAGAACTGGTGGGAATGGAAAAGGTTGGAGGAGGCCTTTGTTGACTGGCAATCAGACCTACAAAAAATAAACAAAGCCCAAATACTTATCTAACAAATAATGTCTGATGCAAAAGGCTATTATTATTATTAATAACAAGTTAACAGTGAAATGCCTTTAATTAAATGTCACCTAATAAAAAGCATTGGAAAAGGCCAATTTCACTTGTTCTTAAGAGGTTGATTAAATAATTATTTCAGACATTTTAACTTATTATCAATATTGAAACATAAATAATTTCTTTAATTTCAAATGTTAATCTGTTGATAAGCCATTTTTGGTCAGGTTCATTTTTAAACTGACTTAACTACTATTTTTTATTGTTATCTGATAATTGAGTGATTCACATTAAGTAGTAATTTTTTATCATAATTAATTGATAAGTTAACAAGTCGTAAGTTGAAACAAATCAGCATATTTTCTTGTCTTTCTGTATTATATAAAAGTATAAAAAGAAATAAATTTCTAAAATATTAAAACACGTCTGCAATGCCAAAACTAAAAAAAAAAGGAAATAACAAGTTTGTGGACGAAGTCGCGACGGAAGCTAGTTGCTGATAGTTACTAAAAGCAAATAAATTAGTACTTACTTACAACTTTGAATGTGATCAATCAATTACTTATTGGGGTTTTTTTGAGCATGTCTTTTGAGTTTTGATCATGATCAAGATAGTTCAATCAACAAAAAAGAAAGAAAGAAATTGCACAGCAGACACTTCAATAGAAACAGTACTTTTTGTAAGTATGTCTAAGGTTTTAAGTGATTTAATTGAATAATAAGTAATGTTTTAAGACAAACTCAACAACTTCTACAAAAGATCCATATAATAAGTTTTGTTTACTTTCAGGAATAGATTTTTATTTCCATACATACCTTCTCAGCAGGGGGTAGATTTGACGAATCACAGAAGATGGAAATCCATTGTTGGCCATAAAAACATTTTCAAAACAACACCAATCACAGTTAGTACATAAAAGAACATAAAATTACAGCCTGTATTTAACACGAAAGAAAATTGGTTGGATTACACACTATTCCGTTTTAATTGATTGAAAAACACTCATAAACAGGATGTGAAGACTAAAAACAAATGTATTCATGTCTTTTCCTTTGAAATTACAAGACACAACTAAAACACGAATATAGTAAGAATAATCGCACTTTTTGTCACAAACTACAACGAGATCGTCTTAAAAGGGATATAGTCACGATTAAAATTATCTTATAATTTATTTTGATAAATAATTCTATCGACGAACGAACGAAAGCAAAGCAACACTGACCGACTCCCAAAAAAGTCAACAACCGTTTGACAGTTTCACAGACCTTAGTGATTTAGTGAAGAACAACACAAGTTGACAGTTTTGTAATCTAACCAGTTTTTCACAGTGTTGCCAGATCTAATTTTTAAAAATCCGTAGGGTAAATCTGTAAAAGTCCGTAGATCTACAGATATTTTTAAAGCTAAATTTGACTATTTAGAGATGGAGAAACCACATTACTTACCGTAAAAAAAATCTGCTGGAATATCTACAAGACAAAATATTACAAGACCTGAATCTGCTGAACCATTTTTTTGCAGTACCTAGTATTCGACAAAGCATCTTATCCATTAACAACTAATCTTTCTTTGAGCACTAGCAGTGCACTAAGGGTCTGAACAAAACGTATCTAATAAAAAATACTAAAAATATTAAAAAGCAAGACAATCAATTTGTTTTAATTTTAGCGCTATTACTAGAAAGTCAGCTGCCCATCAGTATATTACATTCCCATCTAAGTTAAGCATTGCAAGAAATATAATACGCAAAATTCATGCTTCAGAAAGAACTTTACCGACTGCCTATTATATTATCTTATACTCTAATAGCGGCACCTACACGTAATGGCATATCGGCTGGTATATCTGACAGCGTTATTGTTCGGGAGAACTGACAGGTTTATCACAACCAGGCTAATATAGTGCCAGGAACAGGAATCTTTACCGATAAACCTATCATGTATACCCTTATGCCGTATGACCACAATAAGATATCTTTTTTATACTTTTACTTGTGTGCAGAATTGCAGATAATGAAAACGTTACTTGAAAATTAACGTTATTTGACAGTAATTCACGTTATTGTCAATAAATAGCGTTATGTTACCGTAAAATATCATTAAATCTGGCAAAATACCGTTAAAATGACTGTTTGACATGATTGTTTTTTTCCTTGCTTGAGTAGACGGAATGAAACAAAAGTTTATAGATTTTCTACTTAAGTCCGTATGTCCGTCGACAAGACCTAAAATCTGTAGATCTACGGACAAATCCGTAGGTCTGGCAACGCTTCCTTCTGACTACGCAAGTCCTAACCAAAGAGTACTTTTGTAATCTATGAAAGTGTAAGCGCGCAACGTAACGCAACAAGCAAGGGAGGGATTTTATCAAGTTGCCAATTTGAAACAGTTATCACCCTAATATAGTTTGACAATAAAGTAGGAATCAAATTAATTACTGAAATTAAATTATATGTGTATTTTATTAGTTGTTAATCTTTTTCAATCTGTCACAGATAACATTGATATAACTAGTTATAACCTTAGCTCTGCTTTAAAACAGAGATGTCGCTACTAACCACTCCGATCCGAATTAGCCTTTGCTACCAGACACTAGATGGCAGCTAAAAGCAGAATAAAAAGAAAAATAATAAAGACACTTTTGGTTAAGATTATACTTTACTGAATTATACATAAATACAGGAAACTGAATTTATCTCAATCATCTAAAAGTAAATAATTTGCCGAATTAATTCTTGGGTTTCACGAGATTTCACGGTTTTACATAGAGATGTAACTATTCTTAGCGCTAATGACGCTACCAGACACTAGAGGGCAATATCAAGCACAAAATAACGTGGAAATCTTGTAACTTATTTGAATTCTAAACTATACCTACATCAAAAGAGAATCTTTGAGAAGTGAAAATAAAATCTATGTAGGTACTTGTAGTTACAGTATTTCGTAAAAATTAAATTAAATCTGTTTTTATCCTTCATAGTTTTCTATTTATTTTCGTAGGTAGGTAAATATTTAGAAGGCGTCCCTACCTACATTTAATTTTGATTAAGTACGTACCTACTTATATTAGACAGATACCAGTAATAAATACCAATATACAATCCATTTTATGTTAGTTAAATAAAATAAATAATCATTTTAATGAAATTATTAAGAATAACAATACATTTTATAACATAACATAGGAGTAACATTGTATTACATACATAGTAGTAGCCTTTGAGACTAAAATATTCAAACAGTTTATCACAATACATGTGGCAGTAAAATATTTTTTTTTAATTAATAAATGAGGTAACAAGCAGAAAAAACGTGGGGATCTTATTTGAAATAGATTGCGTAATAACTTTTTTTATGTTGTTACCCATATCTGCCACTGAATAGTACCAACAGAAATGACGAACATCTGTAGAATATGATTATAAAGTTCTCGGTAGTACCCCTAGCACGAACATCTATCGAGAAAAAAACGCGCGTAAAACTACTCGTTAGAGTAATTATTTATGGAAAATTTAATTTCGCTTTTCGGCGATAGATGGCGCTGTACAAATTTCCCATACAAAATTAATCTGGCGAATGCTTTTAAGCGCGTTATTTTTTTCGATGTTCGTGCTATATGGGTACAGCCAAAATCTTTAAATTCATATTCTATTTAAAATTCTTGGGTACAGCGCTTGCGGTCGTACAAAACGATGTAGGTATTTTAATCTGTAAAACTTACTATTTGCCATATATTCTCGAGTGAAGATGCCGCGGATCACTGTCTATTGTCAATTTAAACTCATTGTACATAACGTTAATTTACTACTTATTTGCCATATATTCTCGAGTGAAGATGCCGCGGATCACTGTCTATTGTCAATTTAAACTCATTGTACATAACGTTAATTTACTACATAATCAAAGTATATTTTTTTGTTTTTTAATTATTTGGTATAGGCATTCCCATAAGCTTAGAAGACATCGTGTTTCCCTCAATACCCGGGAAGACGAAACCTCTTTTGGCCAGTTCTTCATACGTAACTTCATGAAGATCTTCAAATCCGGCCTTCTTAGCAATTGCTTGTGAAGCTGCAGCCGTGAAGACGGTCGCTGTAGCCTTGATGCCCAAGGCTTTGCAGAGAGGAATCCTGAAATATTACGAACTTAAATGAACTAAATATTGTGCAAAATTTCAATGTAAGTTAGTAGTAGGAAGCGCTCATGGCGGAGCGAGACAGACTGATCGTACTCGATCACGTTTGTTAAGCAACGCTCGGTCCGGCCAGGTGTCGGATGGGTGACCGTTAAGTGGCATTACAACTGAGCGCTTCCGTGCTTCGGAGGGCACGTTGAACCGTCGGTCCCGGCTGTTGTCATCTGATAACAGTCGTTAAGCTAAGTCTGGTGTTAAACGACTCGTTAAACTCTAACACCAGTACTTTAGCACGATCATCTATGGAGAAAAAAAATCAGCTGTTTCATACAAAAATTAAAATCGAATACATCAAAATGTATGAAACAGATGTTTTTTTTTTTCGCGATTTGAGAATTGGTTCCATAGTAAAAGTTGTTCAGTTTGATAGTCCCTATCTACCATATTCGGCATTAGGGGTGTTTTTGTAACATGTTGTATATTGAACATTACCCCCAGACCTGAGACATAATAAATCTTCAAGTGACAATCGCAATCGTCACAAATATTGCTGTTCAAAACATAATATTGTAGTACGGAACGTAAAGTAAGTAAAATACAATGCGATTAATTTAACAATGTACACACGACAGCACGTCTGGTTATACAGTTAAACTGCGAAAACACCTTCTATTACGTAGGACAAAGGCGGTCTCAAAATCAACATGTATAGTCTGAGGTGCCGTCGTGTGTACAATAAAGTTACTAACTTCAGAGTGGCTTAACTTCTGCTTAAAAAGGACGTAAGTATTTTAATCTGTAAAATTGACTCTTTATCGAGTGAAGTTGCAGCGGCTCACTGTCTATTGTCAATTTAATCGCATACATAGAGGAACACGGGCATTCCGTCCCGGAACGTAAGGCCCGCGTTGCTCTAAGCATTGTACACGAAAATAATAGGAAAATAAATACCTGATGCATTATGAGTTATGACTGAGATGTAACCAAAAGGACAGCACTGAAAAAAACAAATTAATATCAAGAGATTTTGATAAAAAATATACAAGTAGGTGTTGAGAATAAGAAATGAGAAAAATGAGATTGAGGAAGATTAAAAGAATTAACACGTTTTAGAAATTAACAGTATAATATCTAACAAAATATTTAAATATAACAATAAGACAAAAATAAAATAACAAAGATAAAGCTCTAAAATAAGTCTCTGTTCGTTTTATCCAACTTATGCCTTTGCTTGCAGTCCATCTTCACTTTCTTTTTTTCTGTCATTACGTTCCGTTTTATGTGATAGATTGGTTGAGCATAACCATAATCCAATTCACAGTAATAAAGATGTTTATTTCTATCAGCAGGATTAGGATAGTAAGCAGCATATAAAATTTCATCAACTTCATATATTTTGACGTCAATTGTATGTTGAAACAGTGTGCCACTTTCCAACATTCGTTGTATGACACCACAAGGTACATGCCCTAATTCATTGCCCCATATGTTCAAGAACCGAAGAAAATACGGCTTTTTAATTGTATTTAGGATATCTAACACGCCTCTATCTGTTAATTTATTGTTTGATATATCAAAAGCTCGTAACTTTGAGAAAGGCATTCCGAAGCTGATTGCTCTGGCTCCAGTATTTTTGATTTCATTGCCTGCTAAGTTTAAAAAAATTAGTTGTGGTCCTTCAGCTAAATATTTTGCTAGCAGTTCCGCGCCATAATCTCCTATTCTATTGTACCCTAAATCTAAATACAATATTGTTTTATTCCTCCTCAAGCCCCGCGCGAAATATTCCATATCATGACTAATAAAGTCATTTTTCTGTAAATGCAATTCGATTATTGTGTCGTTTCTTTCCAATAAGTATTCAATGTGATACGCCAGCCATTTTGTTTCGTAATTGTAGCGGTTAAAAAGAGGATCTATTCTGCTGAAATCGAACACTTTCACAGTTTTATTAGCACCGTGATCGAACCTCAATGCAGTTATTATATGAGAGACACTCGTGAGCGTCTGCCCAGTTTGACCGATATCACAATATTCCACAGTATTATTATCCTTGAGGAATTTAGCGAAATGTACACCTCCTTGAGTTCCAAAATCATTCCCATTTAGCCTGAAGTATTTTAGTCTCATGAACTTTGCGTATTTGGCTAAAGTGAACGCTGATTTCTCTGTCAAATTGTTATTCATTACATTCAAATTTATTACACCCGATCGGCCTTTGATCAATAGTTTTTTAACCAACTTAAAGAAACCAATATCAGTAATTTCGTTGTAGCACAAATCTAATACTGTAATCCTTCTTGGCAATTCTCTAACGTACAGACATATTGATCTGATATCAGTATCTTTTATCCTCTGTTTATAACGGTCGTATAAATCTTTCCCGCGTAAAACTAATTTTCCTGATCCGTCAGAATTTCTTTCAGTGAACAGGCCGAGTCTTATATGATTGACTTCTGTAGTTTTGAGATTAGCCGGTGCACCTGTAATTTGGTGTAGCAAATTGACTGTGTTGCAAATGCATTTCCTTTTCTTCTTTTCAGGCGTACTGACCATTTTATTTTACCTAATAAATCTAGCAAAATAAACTTGCTTTCTTAAAAAATCTTTGTTGTAAAAAACAAACTTCAAAAATATGTTGATTGCAAAGTATTTTTTTTTACTATCCTCTATGGCAAAGAGTCAATTTTATATTGACTGTTGACATAAAGCAGAGAGAGAGTAAATATTTTTTTAAAAGCCCATGGCACAAGCAAAAACATTTAATTTCTTTACCCTGTGGCACAAGCCGCACAAGTGAAAGTGAAAATCTCAGAATCAACAAAACGTCAGAAAATACCGCCAAAACTTTTTTAGATCGCAAAAGACTGTTGATGACTATAGACTTATTTATACTCTGGGAGGTTTATGATACAGACAAGTTGTATTTTAAACAACAGATCATGACAAGATCTTATCTAAAATCTTGGATCTTATGTTTTCATATGGCGATAATTTTCCTTATGCCATATGGCGTTTGCCGTTAGTGTGGCCCGTAAATTCCTAACAAGGTATAGCATTTTATCATCAACCAAACTTTTTAATCTTGTCGAGGGAATCCTCATTTAATCGTCCCAACGTAGTTATCTACGAATCGTCTGAAATGGGATAAGAATTCCATTGTAGAATGTCTTATAGAATGTAGACTGGCATTTTGCGGCAATCTTGGAGATTAAAGTATTTCAATCAATAGGGCGATAGAATGGAGGTCATACATCCAAAGTGTATGCCGACAAACTGCTGTACACCCACAACATTATACAATAATTTTAGTTCATATTAGAATTATGCCTATGTAATTTTCTTCAATTATGGGTAGGTTAGGTATAGGTATAGAGGGAGGAGTCCCCAAAATGCCACGAGTGCGACGCTGTGATGTGATAGACACTGCGCAACACACGCTAGAGGTGTGTCCTGCGTGGTCGGAGCAGCGTCGGGAACTCGTAGGGGTGATAGGAGAAGATCTCTCGCTGCCCAGCGTCGTCGATGCGATGTTGAGCAGTGGCAGATCGTGGCAAGCGGTTGTCTCCTTCTGTGAGGAAGTCGTCCTCCAGAAGGAGATAGCGGAGAGAGTCCGCGAAGAGGACGCTCAGGCGGCTCTTCTTCGCCGCAGACGGACGGGGGTAAGGAGGCGTCGCTACGCGAACCTCATTCCCCCCTAAACGGGGCCAAGCGGGCGGTGGGGGGTGACCCATCGCCTGCCTTGCACGGTCTTAACCGTCTGAGGAGATGGCTAAACTTGCTCGGCCATCTCCTAACCGCGAGAAGGCCCGAATATACGGGCCAGCCGCCGGGTCCAACGAGGTAGAATCCCACAAGGGTCCCTCAGGGCCAACCGGCGGCGAGAGGGCAAGTGCCGGAGTTTTTAGTAGGTATTCCCTCCTCCCGAGGTCCAACCGAGCCACCCGGCTGGGTGGTATCACGGGAGGCAGTCGTGGAGGGAGTCGCAACGTTGAATGTTGCGGTCCCCTCCTGCCGAGTCCCACATACGAACCCCTCGCTCACCTGCGAGGGGGGGATGCATAAATGCATTTTCTCCGGCATAAAAAAAAAAAAAAAAGGTTAGGTATAGGTATATGTCGCAGCCAACTGGTTTAATATTGTCAGCTCTGCTTACAGCGCTCCGCGACAGAAAACGGAAATTTGTTTTAATGTCTTGGCTAGGCAAGATATTAAACGTCATTGAACCAAGTCATTTGCCTATCCATCTAATTAGATTTCATTTAGGCCGCCGATTGAACGGCGCCGTTAATGATAAGGCTAGACTGTTAATTGAACGACTTGGCTGCGACACATACACTACTTATTGACAGAAATTCTAATTACTAAATAATAAATAAATAAATGCTTGGACAATTTCACACAGCGCCTTCTAGCCCCAAACTAAGCAAAGCCTGTAATATGGATGCTAGACAACTGATATACTACTTATATACCTACCTACTTTTTAAATATATACTTATTATGCATAGTAACACCCAGACCCGTCACAAAAATTAAAATTCATCATTTCAATTTCTGCCTGGCCAGAAATCGAATCCGGGACATCTGGCGTGGTAGACCGGCATATGATGACTACTGCACCACTCTGGTCATTAAAATACGAAGGATCTAAAAATATTACAGGTACCTTGCTCTCAAAATCTCGACCCCGACTTTCAAACCCCTCCACCGTCTGTCCACCACCAGCCCATACGCGTTGAGGTATCTGTCTACCCCGTAGTGGGAGTATACGTCCTCACTGTTGGCGACAACCTCTACTGCTCCGAACAGCTGAGCCCAGATGGGATCCTCCGTCTACATAGAACATAATACGTTCAGTACCCTTAGCACGAACATCTATCGAGAAAAAAAACGCGCGTAAAAGTTCTCGATAGAGTAATTATCTATGGAAAATTTCATTTCGCTTTTCGGCGTTAGATGGCGATGTACACATTTCCCATACAAAATTACTCTATCGAATGTTTTTACGCGCGTTTTCTCGATAGATGTTCGTGCTAAGGGTACCGATTCCATGACCATCGAATTTACGCCTCCAAAGAGCGCTCGAGCACATTTTCTGATGTTTGAGCTAATGAACTAAATCATTAAGTCATACAAATCTATAGTCTATGCATATTTACATCAGTGGTCTATAAATACATAAAAAATATTCTACTTACATGAAAGGGCTCCTCCTTATCACCCTTACACACCACAGCGAGCACATTAACGCCCACCATGTGAGGGTTTTCCTTGTCTTCGACACAAACTATGGACACGCGGTCTTTGATGGCAGTACGCCACAGCTTCTCCAACTCCGCTACGGCTGAAGGGTGTTTGTTGATTTCTGACATTAAAAATGAATAATTTTTTTACAAATCTCTATCATGTAATTTTAAATGGTAAGCAACGTTTTGCAGAATTTGCTCATGACATCATAACCGCCGGGTTCGGTTTCGGGTTCAGGTTCGGGCTCGAGTTTGAGTTCGTGTTCGCGTTTGGGTCGGGCCAGTTTTGTGTTAAGATTTGGTTCGGTTCCGGGTTCGGGTTCGGGTTCGGTGATCCAAACCCAGTCAGGGTATTGAATCGATAAAATGAAAGAGACGTGAAAGCTTAGCTTATCTAACGCAGTGCCCAGCAGTGGGATAAAGAGTAACCTATGTTTCCCAAGGTTCCATCTATATCCGTACCGTCAACATCGGTCCAGCGGTCTAGCCGTGAAAACGTAACAGACAGACAGACAGAGTTACTTTCGCATTACAATATTATAGCACAGCTTAAAAGAGGTTATATAGACTGTGATTATAGTATAGTATGGATTCAGGCTTTTTATTGAGTAAAAAAATAGAAATTAAATTCTTATCGTTACAAGGTTTTTCTGTTAAGGCTTGCTGCTACCCGATGGAGAGATGAGTGCCGTAGCTTGGCTGTCAGTCTCTACTGATTATAATTTTAACAAATCTATACATATAGTCCTCGTAGTTTGCTTACAACCCTCACCAATATACTTGCAAGGCGGTTCATCCCTGGTGAAGTTCTCCCTCAGCATCTCTACAGCTGGTTCCACCAAGTCATCAGTCAGGTCTTGGACGCGGAGGGGGATAGTCTCGCCTCCTTTCTGGACTGTGAACTTGAGCCAGACTTGTGGGATCGGCAGGTGGGGAGGTCGGGTGAACACCATAGCCTATTTGGAGGCAGGCTCATCAGTACCCTTAGCACGAACAGCTATCGAAAAAAATTACGCGCGTAAAAACATTCGATAGAGTAATTTTGTATGGGAAATTTGTACAGCGCCATCTACCGTCGAAAAGCGAAATTAACTTTTCCATAGAGAATTCTCTATCGAGTACTTTTACGCGCGCTTTTTTTCTCGAAAGATGTTCGTGCTAAGGGACAGAATCATCATCGTCGTCCTAGTTTAGTGGAATGCCCCACGGCTCGTCTCACGTCTAATGTTTTAGCTAATTAACGTAGATATAATGTTTAACATCTTACTTAGAAATCAATCAAATTGAGAAAAATGAAACGACCGACTGCTTTATGTTGAGTTTGTGGGAAAACAGCTCCAAAATAAAATACTAAAATAATAGCGTTCTTCCACATAGTGCACTATAGAAAGGGGGTTTCACAGGGTTGTTTAATAGTAATTGTTGTCCTATACTTTTCAAAGATTATATAAAATCGCTGTCTAATATTATTTTCACAACTGCAACTTACATTTTAATCAAATCAAATCATTAAGATATCATCATATTATCAAAATCATCAAATCAAATCAAGTATGTTGGACGACCTCCGTGGTCGAGTGGCTTTGTACACCGGTATTCATGGTGTCGTCATCTCTGAGGTCCCGGGTTTGATCCCCGGTTGCGTCAATTTAGATAACGAACTTTTCTGTATTGGCTCAGGTCTGGGTGTTTGTGGTACCACCGTTGTCTCTGATTTCCATAACACAAGTGCTTTAGCTACTTACTTTGGAATCGGAGCAATGTTATGTGATGTTGTCAAATATTTATTTATTTATTAAATTAAGCTTTAAAATAAAATTAATACTTGTACCTACTGAAGAATTAAAACAAGTTTGTACGATGTTTTTTTTTTTCAAAAACAACTCTTCTATCGTGCAATATTTTATTTTTTAGTACAAACCATCCTAGTAAGGAAATCTAAATACCTACCTGAATTGGAATCAACTTAAGCTTCAAGGAACACTAATATTTTTTTATTTCTGCAGATTCTATCCATGTAACAACTATAATAACTTACTTTAATAAATATTTTTAACTACGGTGATTATCAACTTACTGTTAAGTAAGAGGCTGTTAGTGATGAGATCCCACCGGGGCCTGGAGGCGACTGGCTGAAGACGACTTAGGACCGAGCCACACCGGGAGCGAAGACACGCTAGCTTACTACGCATGCTCATCGTTTCTCGCGATGTGATAAAGATGGAAGTGCGAGTCACAATGGAAGTAAAAGTAGAAACTCTGTAAAATCTTAAGATTAAATATACATTACTAAATAATGTACTAGAAAAAATACGACTCGTACCAGATCATACACTCGGACGGGAATCGAACCCGTGACCTTTGGATGTCCGGTCCAATGCTCTGACCGCTGAGCTACCGAGTCACTAGTAGCATGTTCGATTCACGTCCGAGATTATGATCTGGTGACGAGTCGTATTTTTTCTAGTATATTATTTAGTATTGTATAAAAATAGCATTGTGAATGCTAAAATTAAATTATACATTATATTATGTACCTACATTTGCAGCCACATAATACTAAATAGTACATGTAGCGTTTGTTAGATGAACATCAAGTCAAGTACGATAATTTATGTATTATCATCCCTGTGAGAAACCAACTCGATATCGACGTAGAGACTACTAATCTGTCGATTGATAATTAATAATAAAACACTTGCCTAAGAATTTTAAAATCGATTCCAGGTAAAGAGCGTTTTTTATTGGGCCTATTATCGCTTAACAGTCAATTTCTCAAAGTCACAGGGATGAAACTCATACCCGGTTGCAAAAAAGCATTTTGCTACTCAAAAACTTCGAAAAGAAAAATGAAAGAGGTCTCGGTGTACCCCAGCCTACTGCGTGCCCGCACGGCCTAATCTCTCCGTTTATTCCAGGAACGACAGCTATTTAATATTGCTAAGGAATGCCGCGTCAACCCGCCGTGATGACCCAGTTATTCTCATAGGTTATCCTGCAGAAAAAGTAGGTATTGGATTGGAGTTCGATGTTAACGGCCTTACCACAAAAGATTTTATAACACTGTTTAATTTAGACACTCTTTAAATGTGATACGTACCGTCTCTTTCAAATCATATTGTCAAAAAAGTGACAGCATCATATTTAAACAGTGTCTAAGTTAAACATTTGTTGAACAGTGTATTAAAATTTTTTGTGGTAAGGTCGTAGTGTTCTATGAATTTATATTTGACAATCGGTATTAACTTCACTATCTCAGAGGTCCCGGGGTTCGATCCCCGACTGGACTAATTTAGATAACGAACTTCTTTCGATGAAAAAAAATGCGCTATTGTCTATGAAAAATTTCATTTTGCTTTTCGGCGGTAGATGGCACTGAGTAATATTCCATACAACATTACTGAATCGAATGTTTTTACGCGCGTTTCTTTCTCAATAGAATGTCCGTGCTACGAGATGCTACGACAAGAACTTTATAATCATATTCTTTGTGCTACGGGTACGGTGTCTGTGATACCTACCTACTTTATTGTCTCTGATTTTCATTACACAAGTGCTTTAAATATTTAATAAAATAAAAAGTAAATTAACTTGACCAGCGACAATGAAAATCGATTTTTAAAAAAAATATTGTATTGTCGCAGTAAAGAATAATAAAGATACGATTTCCGGAACATTCGACCTCAAATAATGAGGTCGTTGTACAGAAATCTTTGTGCTTCAATTAAGGTATAATACGATCACAGGATGTTGAACGACGCGTGTGCTGTTAAGTGCTAGCGTAGGGTAAAGGCGGTTGTTACTGCTCGTGCTCGTACTGTACCCTTAGCACGAACATCTTTCGAGAAAAAAGGCGCGTAAAAGAGTACTCGATAGAGTAATTCTCTATGGAAAATTTCGTTTCGCTTTTCGACGGCAGATGGCGCTGTACAAATTTCCCATACAAAATTTGTAATGGCTGCCATACACCATCACCAGCACCTGAAACAAAAAGAAAAGTTTGGTTTTGGCAGAGTAGGTTTATAAAATCTACTACGTATAGGTAGGTAGGTCTATGTTGGTAGGTAGGTGGTAGGTCTCTCACCAGATTGTTGTGTAATGTAATAAAACAATGCCATTGTTTAAACACAATAAAACAATCACTTGTCAATTTCAATTTTAAAGATTAACAGTATGTTGACAATGTTGTTGGTCCGTTCGCCCTACGGCGCATGCTCTGAACTCCGTACTTGGCAAATCGCCATGTTGGCCTGCATCCAGAGTTTTGCTTACCCCGAAGTGTTCGGAGTGTTCCCCCAAAACAGTTCACACTTTACTAGAAAACTGAACGGACGTTAGTTTTTTGGTTGCGAACAAAGTAATTTCATTAACTAACTAATTATTTATCGAAAAGTTTTTATGCAATATTTGAAAAGTTTGTTTAAAAGTTAGAAAAGCGCGGCAATATACGCCATTTTGCTGCGACTCTTTTTAAAGTTTTCGCGCGTAGACAAAGGCATTGTGTTTGTACATTACATTGTGTTTCTTTATACGATTTTAAAGGACTACTGTTTGGACTTTCTACTAGCAAAAAGGTTGGTTTATAATACTTGTTTATAACTTTTACTTTTCATATCAAAGGTACTATAGTCATATACTTACTTGTAAACTTTGTAATAAACAATACAGTGTGAATGAACAGTGTCACAACAATTAAGTAAGTATTTATTTGGTCTCTAATTTTGAAACTTTGAATAGCAAATCTTTTTACTTCAGTCATGTAGGTTGATGCCTTAGACTCTAAGGCTTAGAGCAACGAGCCTTTTGAAAGGCCCGCGTTGCTCTAAGGCTGTTGCGTAGCAGTGATGATCGATCTAGCGCCTAGAAGGTGTTGACGCTAAGCTTTGACGATTGGGAACGTTAAAACGCATTTTATTATTAAGTATACATTTGATTAAGAATATCCGTTGTTTTTGATACGACTAGATGATCGCGTAATGTGCCTATAATTATGATGAGTTGATCAGTGGTTGGTAAGTGACTTCAAGTTTGAAATTAGAATCCTAGCCCCAATATTTTGATGAGTATACGCATTTTCACGTGAGTTGTAGCTTTATACTTTTTAGGTAAGGTAATAAGTATAAAAAATAACCTACTTTTTTATTACTTACTTTAAATAACCAACTTTTTTATTAAAAATAACCTACTTTTTTATTACATAGGTACTTATTATAAAAACTGCAAAATTTTAAAATTTTCAAAATGGCGTATCAAATATTGACAGCTTTATGCAAACAACGAACTTGAATACGCAGCTCGATAAAAATAGAACAAAATCAAAGTGTGTTTTCGGAATAAAATGTTTATTTTCATCTTAACCGCCAGACGCCAACATGGCGGCTTAAAAACAAAATGGACGAAAATAGATCAAGATCTTTCACCTCGCCCTTGATTTTGTGTTGTTTATAATCTGGAAGTTGAATTTCGATATTACAATAAGGAAACGGTAATTCAACAAACTGGGAGAGTTAAAATTATTCTGAACAAAACTAAGAACATAAAACTGTAAACATGTGTTAGATAATATTCTCAATCACATCACTTCCTCATATACAAAAATAATTCATCTTAATTATTCATTACCATTCTCGCACTCGCACATCTATCGTCAAGTGTCAAAAAAAATATAGTTTAAAGCCAAGACCGTCGATGCAAGGCCATATCGTTGGGTGTAATGTCTAATTCCAAACCATTGCCATGGCAACAGCATTGCTATTAGCTTATACAAGGTGTTACAAAAATACCCCTAATGCCGAATATGGTATATAGGGACCATCAAACTGAACAACTTTTACTATGGGACCAACTATGAAATCGCGAAAAAAAATCAGCTGTTTCATACAAAAATTAATTGAGAAAATATTAAAATGTATGAAACAGCTGATTTTTTTTTCGCGATTTCTGAGTTGGTCTCATAGTAAAAGTTGTTCAGTTTGATGGTCCCTATCTACCATATGCGGCATTAGGGGTACTTTTGTAACACCTTGTATAGGCAATATTTAGCTTTTTCAACTGCGTGATCAGGAAAAAAATAAACTGTAAAGTGAATTTTAAAATATTCATGATAATTTTCCTAAGACGATAAAGAAAATTGCGATCGATAGATAGCGAGTGTTACGAGGTTGTATAAAAATTGATATCTTGGCTTCAGATTCAGTTTTTCAATCCAATTGTGTACCGGATGAGGTGACTAAGTGTTTCAGATTCTTAAAAGTGTTTAGGCTCATTTATATTTGTTTGGGTAGATGTTGTATTGCTCTCAAGTTATTTGATAAATTCGTGTTTAGATCACGTCACGTGCAGCCATTCATATTTTATTGATTTGTGCTAGTAGCTACGAGAAATTTGTACCCGTAGCACGAACAGCTATCGAGAAAAAAGACGCGCGTAAAAGTATTCGATAGTGTAATTTTGTATAGAAAGTTTGTACAGCGCCATCTATCGCCGAAAAGCGAAATTAAATTTCTCATAGACAATTAGTCTATCGATTACTTTTACGCGCGTTTTTTTTGATTTTGTTAAAAGTGGCCACTGTTGGTTCAAACCCGTTTTTAAACTAATGCACGCATTTTGTAATGCTGTAACATTATTCAATAATCATTAGACGTCATTCACAAGACCCTACCCTGACTGATTCCTTTTTTATGAAATTGGGCTTATTTAGAATAAATAAAATAAAATCGACTGGCCAGTTGGCTCATGTCAGCCCCTTAAGGAAATGTGGGTATCCCTGCCGGGCCACACACTAAGGGCGTTTGTCCATTTATAAGTAGTCGGTCGGTATTCATATTTTTTAATTTACATTTAAGTTTGCGAGTGGTCGTCGACCAATCACAACTAATAAATATAACATAAAAAACGAATACGAACTGAATATGTAAAAGTGGACAAACGCCGCCGCCGTTATCACAAGTGGTTGATTTTTTTTTCATTGTCGTCTTCTATTAAATTAACTTCTTTAGTGTTAAAGTAAAATCTGTACTAGCACGAACAGCTATCGAGCAAAATAACGCGCGTAAAAACATTCGATAGAGTAATTTTGTATGGGAAATTTGTACAGCGCCATCTATCGCCGAAAAGTGAAATGATATTTCCCATAGAGAATTACTCTACCGAGTATTTTTACGCGAGTTTTATTCTCGATAGCTATTCGTGCTAAGGGTACTGTTTTTGTAGTTAGTTGACTATTAAAAATATTTGCTGTGCTGTGGGCCCCTATGTTTGACGACCGCTGTCTTAAATCTTTATCCGCACGCAAATTATAATCGTTGCCTGATAGACTGCACTTTTGCCCAAAGGTACTTTTCCTACGATAAAATTATGCACTCTAAAGAGAAGCGGATGTAAATTAGTCTACGGATACAATGTTTAGTTACGCTTCCAATTTCAAAATAGTACACTTAGCACGAACAGTTAAGTAGCGAAAAAATAACGCGCGTGAAACATTCGATAGAGTAATTTGTATTGGAAATTTGTACAGCGCCATCTACCGCTGAAAAGCGAAATGAAAATTTCCATAGAGAATTACTCTGTCGAGTACTTTTACGCGCGTTTTTTTCTCGGTAGATGTTCGTGCTAAGGGTATGAAACCGCTGACGTAAAGTCTGAAGGGATATTGGCACCTTAGAATCGATCACGAATAGATGGAGAGGGCCTTTGTTTCTCAGGTTCTGTATAAAACCTATATCTTTTGTTTTTTTTTATAACTAAACTTATATGAAATTATCGGTCGCAATAATTTATATCTGAAATATATCATAAACGTGTGTGTAGTGTAACTGGTTACTGCACAAAGTACGATCGGCAACTCACGTGCTTTACCACTTTGCAGAAAAATTCGAGTGCGCGCGTATTGCTCCTGAACGAACTAAACGTATGTAATTGGTGATGGGCACTTTTCTCCGCATTTAGACCAATTTGGTCCGTTATGCGTGATAACGTATGTAAACGTATGTAAGTGACGGCGCGGCGTGCAAGCGATTTTAACCTTACGAGTGGTAAAGCGGAAGTGCTGCCTATATTTTGTGCTGCAGGCCTATTACATAAAAATATACCTTTTGAATGCCGCACCGAAATCAGTTTAGTAGTTTTTGAGAACATTTTTGGCGGTGTACTACCATGAAACAAGTCCAAGAACCTACTCTGAAATGAAACCTTTTGAATGCAAAATACCGCATCGAAGCCCAGTCGTTTCCGAAAAAAATGGTAACAGACGTACATACAGTAATACACCAATGCCTGTATCGGTACCTGCGAGGCATTAAGCCTTGGTATTGGTAGCCTCGCAGGTTGTCTGGTACCGTTTTTATCAAGCCACGCAGCATCGGTCAACGCACTCCAAGGCGATAAAAATTAGTCGTGCCAACCAGACCTGATGCCAACTGCCTTAGCAGACGTGTCCACATCCAAATAAGGCGATTTACCTTGAGCCACCAGCTGGCAGAACCGTTCAGGTCTTGACCTGGTTATTTGAAGTTATAGTTTAGTACATATAACTTTTAAATTTTGAGATTTTAGTATTCACAATGCTATTTTTATATAATACCAAATAATATACTAGAAAAAATACGACTCGCACCAGATCATGTTCTCGGACGGGAATCAAACCCGCGACTTTTGGATATCCGGTCCAATGCTCTGACCGCTGAGCTACCGCGTCACCGTATTTTTTCTAGTATATTATTTGGTATTACATATACTTTGCCGGACATCATTCTGTAATATATAATTGACGTAGGTACTTATCTACCTACGAATGAATAATTTTATTAAGATGCTTGATAAAAATTATTTTTTTCTTCGGTATAACTTAAAGCATTCTTACTAACTTTACCCTTAGCACGAACAGAAATCGTAAAAAATAACGCGCGTAAAAATATTCGATAGAGTTATTTTGTATAGGAAATTTGTAAAGAGCCATCTACCGCCGAAAAGCAAAATGAAATGTTTCATAGATAATTACTCTATCGAGTACTTTTTCGCGGTTTTTTTTTCTCGGCAGATGTTCGTGCTAAGGGTACTAAATAGAAAATTATCTATGGAAAATTTTATTTCGCTTTTCGGCGCTAGATGGCGCTGTACTTTCTCATACAAAATTACTCTATCGAATGTTTTTACGCGCGTTATTTTTTTCGAAAGCTGTTCGTGGTACGGGCACGAATGCTCTAAGGCAGCGGTATAATGACAAAATGTTCTTTTGTTTCCATTTAAGTTCCATATTAAAATTAGGTAAAATGTTTTTGATAATTTTACTCATGATAATTAAACGGCCTAGTTTTGGCATAATAAACTGCATTTTACTTTATGAAAGCATTTTAATATTGGATCATAGGAAAATGTAAACACAAATGTTTTTAGTATAAGTAATAGGTAATTATTACCAAAAATGCAAACAGCTGCTGTGGTTTTCATAAGCATACCTAGGTAGGTAAGTAATACATCGCAATATTCGCAATAAAACGACAAAGAAAAAGTGGTTTTTTTTCACAATAAGCTAGTTACAAATAACAACAAACCTAGGTAGATATGTACCTACTTACACCAGAAATGTTTTATGTATCGCAACGATACATGTGTTTGGAATAATACCTACCTACGACGAATATTATAATGCGCATTTCGAATAGAAAAAACAAAACCAAAATTTATCGACTCACACTAAAATAGAACAAACCTCCATTGGAATTAGAAATACGCAATTTTTTCACAACGTGGCAGTGTTTATAAACAAAATAAGCGCCATCTCTCTTTGGCTTCCGCAAACATCGATATTGTTGACCCATATACGAACCATTTTAAAAAGACCTGTCAAAACTTAAATTAAACAAAGGAACAGAGTTCAATATCACTTTGTTTATGTTTATAGTAGTTTGGACTTTATCCAATAGTGAATTTCGGGAAAGTAAAGTGAATGAAACAATAAAATTAATTTGGCTGGCTATGTATGTCAAGGCTAGAATGAACCCAATTCACTACATAAGTAATAAACATAATATTCTTAATTTATTTGGGTTTTATGTATATTTGATAAGCTTTTAATCCAATATTCAACGAATTTAATAGAAATAGGACGAAGTGGATTTCCTGAACGCAAACTAATTCTCGTTCTCAGTCGGGAATTTCGGTGGTCCAGTAACTGGACAAATGAATCAAAGATTTTTTTTATTTCGTTATACAGTTGACCAACTGGACAATCCCAACTGTACTACGGGCACGGAGGGAAATTTTGGTGTTGTTTTCTTATAGAGTCCTACTAGAACTGTCCTAGGTACAGTCACGTCTAAAAATATGTACCTATACAGTTTAGAACTTTGTGACTTTGTTGTAGTTGTCTTTTGTCATTGGTTTATTGATCAAAAAAGTAATAGCTTTCAGAGTGACATAGTTCTGAACTGTAGACATATTTAAAGACGTGACTGTGCTTCCCAATTCAAGACATAGACTTTATTCTGTGCTTCAAGCATGTATGTGTCCTCAAAGAAAACAGACAGCTCAGACGGAAACACAACCAACTTTTTGTGGCTGTTCTGTTCAATACAAGTCAAATTATACCTAGGTACTCGCTATGACATAATTATTAACTGCATTATTTGGGATTTAGTCAAGGAGGCAAAAAAGCAAGACAAAAACGTCGATGATGATATACCTTTTAGATGCTATGATGACCTTGTACCTAGCTCGAAGAAGAGTGAAGCTTTCGGTTTAGGTACAAGTCAGTTTTTTCTTGACCTAATGTTGTTGGTTGTTGGCATGAAGACGATGTTATTGTCTATACATTTTGTTTTGTTGCGTAAAATGACGACATAATAATTCGTGTTTAGCTGAATCTGACAAAACAAATCGGACAAAACAGAAGTTGTTTATAAAGTGGCTTGTTGAAATGAATTATTTGTTTTGAGTGAGATAATCTACGTAAATAAGTTCGTCTGAGTATGTACACACGACGGCACTTCAGACTATACATGTTGACCTTGAGACCGTCTTTATGCCCTACGTAATAAAAGCTGTTTTCGCAGTTTAACTGTATAACTTTACGTGCTGTCGTGCGTACCTATTGTTGGCACTGGATTGCGGTTTGCGTAAACGGAATCAGCTGTTCTGTTCATCTGGTTATTGACCTCTTTATCCAAATTGGAAAGATGTCAATCTCAGCTCATCAACCTAGAAAAGAAATCCTAATTGCCGAGGTTGAACTCGAGACCGCCTCCGATCTTGTTCTTTACATGACCAAAAATGTTTACCGACTTAGGCTAAGAACTCACGACGCAATTTTCGCCCTCGTTTGCCGGCGGTTGCGGGCTCGCAGTTTTATTTCCAAACTCACGAGACCGCAGACCGCAGTTCTGTGCGGTAACGCAGCCGCCGCGGTTGCGATTATCGCCCGCAAACTTTTTTAACCGACTTCAAAAAAAGGAGGAGGTTATCAAGTCGCCTGTATTTTTTTTAATGTATGTTTTAACGTAACTTCACCAGTTGTTAACCGATTTCAATTATTCTTTTTTTATTTGAAAGAACATAGTTCGTGTGTGGTCCCATAAAAAAAATACAGAGATCTGGTTAGTAGTTTTTTCATAATCTTGAAAAATGACAATTATTTAGCTTACCATAGCACGAGTTTTTACGGATTTTCAGGTATAACTTCTTTGTTTTTTATCTTATGACGGCAGCGCTGCCGACCGGATTCCGCGGGCGTGAGTGACCCACGCGATTCTACAAGTGCCCGCCGGTGCAGCGGAAACCGCAAACAATCGCAAACGCCGGCCGCGGGCGGAAGACGCGTCGTGAAATGTGCTTTAATTTTTTTACATATATCTACATATCTATAGAGGCTGCGGGCCCGCAACCGCAGTGGGCATGGGCAAAAACCGTGTCGTGAGTTCTTAGCCTTATACGTTAAACAACCTATGAAAAAAAAACAACTTTACTTAATCGAAAGCCTCAGACTAGATCTTCAGATCTACTCTTATGCTTTTCATGTACATATTCCATATTTAGGCCTCAATATTATGTATTCTGTGCTTTAGGGCAGGGCTTCCCAAACTGTTTTTCACTGTGGCACCCTTGCTATGCTAAAAAATATCGCGGCACACCTACTCTTAAAGTGGTTTGACTACTTAAAAACAAGAAAACACTTTACTTTTAATGCGAAGAATGAATCTGTTTTAATGATTTTTTCATTTTATAGGAAGTTTTGTCAATTTTGCCCATATCACTTGACGCTGAAAGTTCGCTCCTGTATCTGTTTAATTAAGGTATATGTGTCGACATCGCTGGCATACGCTGGCGGCACCTACTTTAGGAACCCCTTCTTGGGTTTTATTACCAGTCAGTAGACTAGTGTTCTCACTCCACCGTAGTGGTCTTGGAAGCCACCTTCTTGTAAAAGACGTGACTTCATACATTCTCACAGATAGAACCTTGGCATAGACATTGTGACGCACGAATAAACGTAACCATCACGTTTATTTACGACACCAACGGACGAGTGGTGACAAGCCAAAGTCATTGATAAATCGTATAGTACGCCTCCTGTCAATCTCTGTATCACATGATAACGCATTTAATTAATAAAACGTAAATTAAAGTTCCATGTGTGACACTGATCCATTGCGCAATGCATGCGTTTTACAAAATGGCGACTGTCCAACGCGTGTACATAGCGCACTTTTGGCGGGAGACATGTGCGTCAGTGTTTTTCTAAGAATTTTCACAGACAAAAGGATTTGGTCTTTCACTGGCAACGGTAAAGTCTTTTTGAGCCGTTATCTCATGAAATGATGACAGAATTTACAGATGGCTCACTTTTTAGAGAGTTTTTTAATTATTATTTGGCAACGATATTCTAGTTTGGTCGGTTGCCATCTGTTACGGTCATTAATTATGGAAAACGTTTTTATGATGTTACCTTTAAAGAGGAAGGGACGTCACTGGCTTTTATAAATGACAGGAACTACTTACGTCTATTTCATCATCATCATCACTGCCAACGCACGAGACGAGACGCCCAGTGTGAGCATAGGTCTCCACCTAGGGCCTAAGATCTCCTAGGTCTAAGATCTCCTAGGTCCTAGAGGATCCAGCGACTTCCAGCGGCCTTCGCTGGATCGTCGGTCCATCTTGTAGGGATGTACCTTACCCACAGAACATCCGTCGGTCATTCTTGAATAGCCTTAACGGTTATATTTTGTTCTTTATGCTGACACCACTGCCCACTACAACTTCAGCAGATATCTCTCACCATTTAAACTAAAAAAATCATTACACTAGTATTGACGCTGGGCTTAGAGCATCTAAGACGCTGGGCAACAATATAATTTTCATGTACCTAATCTTATGAAAACACAATTCTTCGCACAATTATTATACCATAATTTATGCTATCCTCCTCGGTGTAAAAATGAATAAAATATATTAATTTAGGAAAGTAAAACTTTATGCCATTACGAGTAGTGTATCTCTGATGATAAATAAAATTGTTTTGTTAGCAGATACTTGAAGATGCCGTCTGAAGTGATATCGCAATCTGAAAAGTCCCTGCAGAGGGAACTGGCGGACTCCATAATCCGCATGGTCCCGCTGGATGAGATAAGGATCCTGTTGGCGTGTGGTGCTAAGGTAAACACTTAATTATAAAATTAGAATATATAATCATCCTATCCTTATGCTGGGGACACACTGTGGTTTATTTGCTCATGAATACTAATAATTATTTTCCCGCTGACTGGACTTTAAATACATGTTTAATGCGAGGATCATCAAAAATTATTAACCCTTAGCCAATGTGCGGCTCCCTCATTACAGGCCGCCTTCTGGCTAAAAAAATTACAGAGAAAACAGGATTTAAACCATTAGTACATAATATTCTGTGCCATCACGCTTCTTATATCACGTGAGTCCAATTATGATTGTTGATTGTTGATGACTGCTGTAGCCAGGCTGTAGCAGACGGGGCTAACTGCTTAACTTGCCTTGCGAAGAACTGAGAAGCGTCCTCATCCAGTAGGAAGTCTTCACCAATGCGTTGATGATAATACAACACCTCACTAATACTTACCATATAAACATATTTTTACCAGGTAAACGAGCCAGTCACGCAAGGTCTCCGCCCCCTTCACTACGCCATCTGGCAACGACATTTGGAAGCTACCCGGCTTCTCCTGGTGAGGGGATGTGATGTGAACGCTAGAGATGACTGCGGGTACAGCGCACTGCATTTGTCGGCTGAGCATGGGTAAAAAACACCTTCTCAAGAGTTATGGACTCTTGGTATTTATTAAGACTTGACTGTGGAACTTGTAAGCCCTGCAGACGAAATGCCACGCTAGAAGAATTCCTTTACATTCCTTTTTCTATAATAAACTTCTATTATCATGATCCTTGCAGCTGTCAACGAGTGGGCAAATGGGGTTTCTGCCGCTTGTGCAAATGTTTATAGCTTACGGTGACCTCTAATTACGTTAGCCATCTAGCAACTTTAATGTTTGAAAGAAGTTGACAAATTAGAGGAGAAATTATTTCCCCCTTTTTATATGTATGTTATGTATTTTGACATGATTTTAATATCTTTATTTTAATACATTGTTCAATTATTTCTCCAATTCTACTATGCGCCTTTTCTTATCATTTTTATTCAATGTTTTGATAAGTTGCTTTAATAAAATGTTAAAATCTTTCTTCTTCTTTTTTAAGTGTGCCCTATCTTCCACAGATACACAGAGCTGGTGAAACTCCTCCTAGAGAGTGGGGCAGCGGTAGACTACCGTCCAGACACCGGGGAGGAGTTCCCCAGGACCACCCTTTGTGACGAACCATTGAGGCTGGCTATCAGAAACAAGCATTATGTAAGAAGAATAAGATTGTACCTTTCTTATAATAAACATTCGACAATTATTCGATTCGATCCCAATTTGTGGCTAACGCACTTGTGTTTTGTTAAGAAAACCACTGACAGCAACGACGACGATGCCTGTTTGTCTATTAACTCAGCCTGGGTTTCTATTGACTGATCAATCTCGAGACCTGGGGTTCTATTTTTGAAATCATTCGGACGCTCTTCACTACTCATTTTCATTCGACAGCATGGCTGTCCATTGAATGATTTCAAAAATAGGGCCACTGTTCGATGGGGATGCTATCAAAATCGAAGTGAAAGCCACTCGAGATGTTATGATACTCATTAATATTACTCATTGTCACTTCCAGGAGGTAGCTCGGCTCCTTCTAGAGCATGGAGCGGACCCCAACAAGCGCTACTTCTTCGGCTCCGAGATTAACCTGGTCTCCGACCCTGAATACTTGGAGCTGCTGCTGACCTTCGGCGCTAACCCTGACTCCAGGGATAGAGCGGGTCTTACCCCGCTGATGAAAGCGGCTAGACAGAGAAAGGTATGACCGTACCTATATCAACTTTTATAATTGAAGAAGTCTCATATTGTCTATAATATTAATCTTCAATCTTCGGAACGAAGCTGATGGTTCAAAGATACAGAGATCAAACTGGTTGCTATCTGACCCTGAGAAAAGAAATGGCTCTCTTTTTTAGACCGCTAACTGTACTAAAGATTTTGATGTAAGTAGGTAATAACCTCGTACCTATCCGTTCTCAGGGTATGGATGCAGTTCTGCTGCTGATCAGCTTTGGAGCTGATGTGAACGCAATTGCAGATGCGAGGAACGACTACCGAACTGTTATGCATTACGCTGTACTAAGCGGTAAGAAAACTTAGCATAGAATTTATTAGCTGTTGAAGAAAGATTAAGTTGGTATACACTATACACCCGGAATCCTCAGCACTGAGGAACTGGCTTATTTTACTTCAAATTGCCGGAACACAACATTTTTTTAAATTGTTGTTATGGCGTCAGACTTAGGTAAGATGGTAGCTAACCCAGCGGACTTGAAATAAGCCTTACCACCAACTAAACCGAGTAAAAACATGCCTCCTGGGAATCGAACCCAGGACCTCTGCGTCTTACACGCGTGAGCGAACCAACTAGATCACAGAATAGGAAGTAGGAAAGAAACCAGAATAACGAAGATAGAATAACAATTTTCCTCGTTCACAGGTAATCCTGAGGTGGTGACGCTTCTCATCAAGCAAGGAGCTCGCGTCAACTACCAGTGCCCTGAAGTCAGCAAGCCCAGCCCACTAGACCTTGCCATACTCAAGGGAGACGTGGCGATGGTGCAGTTACTGTTGGATGCAGGTACACATGACGGCACCTCAGACCTTGAGACCGCCTTTATGCCCTACGTAATAAAAGCTGTTTTCGCAGTTTAACTGTATCACCTGACGTGCTGTCGTATGCGTAACATAATACTTACTGTGATAAAAACTAGTAGCCTCCCTTCCAATTTTTAAGACCCCCTTTCAGTCCCTGTTGCAAAAAAATTTAAATATTTTTATTTCTTTCTTATTTCAAAAATAGTTGAACAAACGTCATCTAAAACTATTCCCAATTTCAAGTTGATAGCATTAGTAGTTCTCGAGATATCCAGCTGTGACAGACAGACAGACTGAGTCGCACCATAAGGGTTCCTTTTTACCATTTTAGTACGGAACCCTACAAACCATTAAAGGGGAAAAAAGACCAAATTCAATCGTATACAAGTAAACTTTTTAACCGACTTCAAAAAAAGGAGGAGGTTCTATGTTCGTCTGTTTATTTGTTTTTTTTTTTGTTTTTTTAGTACCTAAGTATTAAAAAAGTTAAATGGCATTGTTGTCGTTATAAGCACCATGTTACAAAAATACCCCTAATGCCGAATATGTGGTATATAGGGACCATCAAACTGAACAACTTTTACTATGGGACCAACTCTGAAATCACGAAAGAAAATCAGCTGTTTCATACAAAAATTAAAATCGAAAATATCAAAATGTATGTAACAGCTGTTTTTTTTTCGCGATTTCAGAGTTGGTCCCATAGTAAAAGTTGTTCAGTTACCATATTCGGCATTAGGAGTATTATTGTAACATGTTGTATAAATGACATTCACAACCTTTGACAAAAAATAACCATGGTCCTTCGAGCAGGATACAGAGGGCTTAAGTGATACGTTAAAACAGGTTTTCGAGCAAGATACGGTGGTGTTAGTCAATGCGATTCAATATTCATAGTCGTGGCCATACTGTTACTGACTGATTCATTTGTTTCAGGTGCTGAGGTGAACGCCTCAAGTTCAGTCATAGGGTCACCATTACACGTGGCGTGCTCCGATAATATCACGAACAGGAAGGAAATCGTTAAAGTGAGTTATTTTAATTTTTTTCTTATTATTATCCACACTATTAGGCTCGGTTGCATCATCTTAATTTAACTATAACAGTACATGACACAAACTTATCTGGAAACTTAAAACTGGAACTAACTGTTATTTCATATTGTTACCTAGGTTATGCCATAGACGACAGCGACGCTGTCACTGAGCCAGATAAGTTTGTGTCTGTTAAAGTTAAGGTTAAATCAAGATGATGCAACTCAGCCTTAAAATTGTGTAGTATTCTACCACAGCCTTCACCCCATCCTTTCGGACCTTACCCACTCGGGCTAAGATTTATGAATATACTTCTACTTGCCAATAGATGGCGTAACTTGCGATAATCATTGCTGCATATAATAGTGTAGTGATCTGTGGATAAATCTTTGTTCTTAGAAAATAGTGACTTCCGCGGCGGTATCAGCTAAAAACATTGAAGTTCATGTTAACTGTGTTTTGACAGATGTATGTGATACATTGCTATTTTTCTTTGTTAAGTAGTTATTTGTGCCAAGACGAAGTAGCAATGTATCACATACATCTGTCAAAACACAGTTAACATGAACTTCAATGTTTTTAGCTGATAGAGCCCCCGGTTGTCGTAAGGTAAAGGCTTGTTAGGCTTGCAAAGGGTAATATCAGACTGCAGCCAAGCATTACTATATAGCGTCTCAGCAATTTTGTAATACCTAAATAAATACGTTTCGAGGCTGCCCGTGATCACAAAAAGACTAACGTTACCTAGTCTATTGAATAACCGTAGGTAATTCTAATTAATTTAATAACTATAGTCTGTTTATCCTTACTTGTCAATCTTGTCATAGTTAGTAAACAATCTTCACCCAACTCTTTAATTGAATAATGATTTAAATTTAAAAGACGTATGACAACTGTCAAGAACTGGACAAATAAGGATAAATATAGACCATACCCCCAATGATATTATAGGTTATTAGGTATTTGGTTTCGATTCTATTCACGCATTCAAAATTTCCCACGTTTCTGGGAGATTTGGGTACTAAAGGTCCGTCAAAAGGTGTAATTTCAATTACGACAGAATTTTCATTATTAGCCCCTTTCGGATCTGACAGGGTTTTTGTTACATATGTATAATATCATTGCTCATACCCCATATTCTGTCCAGATCCTACTGCGCGGCGGAGCGGACCCCAACCTGAAGGTGTTCAACGATGACGACGGCGCGCAGCTGCGGCCGCCGCTGGCCGAGTACCTCGCCAGCAACACCGAGCCCAATGTTGACATTGTGCACCTCCTGCTCAAGCATGGAGCCCGGGTATGTATGATTTACTACACGTTCATTTCGTAATTCCGTTTCGTATGACGTCACAGCTAACGGTACAAAAAACACAATAGACAAAAAAGTAATCATGTTTTTTATCACTGTTTTTAGATTTTTTCTTGTTCTAAGAGTATCATTATAACGTTCGGACCTTTCCTCTTTTACTTATTAGCAACACAAATATGTAACGAACGAACGTATATTATTATAATAAATCAACAGAAACAAAAGCATTGCTACCCGTACTAAAAGGGGGACGCAGGGGGTGCGGTATGACGAAGCGGGCCGGGAGGTACCTATAGCGTCAATCATGAACTGAACGCGTAGTATAACTACCGTTTGGCACTGCGCTGTGGCAGCGAGCCCACAGAACTAAAAACAAATTGATCTCTTTTAAATCACCTAGGACCTATTGTCAACTTGATTTATAATACGAAAAAATAAGACGGTTTTTGCATTAATTGCAGGTAATTATGAAGACCCAGTTCCGTGACCCAGATGGCATTTTGAATCACCTGCAGAACGTAACGACTGAAGAGTACGAACACATCTTCTACCTCCTTCTAGAAGCTTGCGAAGCTTTCGACCTTTGCATGATAAAGAGAAATAGTACCCTTACAGCCGCTCAAAAAGAGATTTTGATCAATAGAGCTAAGACACCTATTTCTTTACTCGCTCAGGCCAGAATATATTTAAGAAAATACTTCCGGACCTCGTTAAAAGATGTCATTAGTAACTTTGAAATTCCTAAAATCCTTCACCGTTATTTGGCTTTTGAATGCAAATGAAATTGACAGGTGCTAATTTTGGAATTTTAATTGGCAAAGGAAACAAGCTTCATGGAGGCTTATAATTTTTAAACATATTTTAACTCTTTTGAAGTCTGATGATGTAGTTATTTGATAAGGAGATTCGGAATTAATATCTATATTCCTTTTTCGTTCTCATTGTTTTAGGAGATATAATTATAGATAAGTATTCCTTGTATTAACTTTGATTATTCTTTATGTAAAAAAATTCATTATCATTTGTATTGATCATGAATTTGAACGATAAGTTTAATACATTTTAAGCAAGCTTATTTTGAACGCTATTATAAAATATTTCTAACTATGATATAGGTTACTTAGTTTTTGACGAGATAATAAATGGTAAATAATTAATATTTCTTAAAAAGGACCGAAGTTCGATATAAGTAATAGGAAGTCGAAAGATTTCAATTTATTTTGACGTTAATAATAAACAAAGAATATTTATTTTAAGTACATATTTTGCTTGAAATTACATTTGTTTTCTTGAATAATTTGTAACTACATACCTACATAATGTATAACATAGGTAAGATAGGTAGGTATGTATGTATCTGCATTGCAGTAATTATAATTATATAAAAAGCATACTTATGTTATTTCTACACAAAAATATATTTCAAATTGTTTTTATATTTATATAAGTAATAATCTATGCATGCATACAACTGTGGAAATTTTGAAATTATTCATAAGTATTTTTCGAAATCAACTTAAGTATATTCAATTGGATTTTCGATGTTGTCAATGAATGTTTACTACAATAAAATCATAAATGTCTCATTTCACGATCTATGTACGGTACTTTCTATAATGAAACTGTATAGGTACCTTTAAAATAGTCGATTACGTGATAAAATTGTGATATTATTGTAATTTTTAAGTCATATAATGTTCACACTGCGTGAACAATACATGTGTATTTTATACGATTAAATAAATGTGTGATTTAAAATGAATAAGTCTCTTTTTTTCCAAAACTAAAAAACTTTAAAACAGTTTGAATTTTCTCAGGCTGAGTTTTGAGTTTGCTTTGGTTTATTATAAAAATATAGTAGAAATTGAAGCAAGCACTTAATAACTTTGCTATAATATTCTGAATTTGAAGGGAAACTTTATTACCTCTAGAAAATGCGTTACTGCGTATGCATAACCTGCCGTGGAGGTAGAGGTTCTCCTCATAAAAAGAAGGAAAGAAGAAAAGAAGCTTGTGGTTGCAGGCTCGTAGCCAGGATTCGTATCTGGAAGAGGGGGGAATTGAAACATTTAGAAGTGTTTGTGATAGATTTTGGGAGGGGGGATAGGACACTCATATCCCCTCCCCCTTGTACGGGCCTGTGTGGTTGTGGGACATCCCCTCCGATCCTTAACTCAACCCAAAAGGGGGTTCGATTAGGAAAAGGGCGGCAAGCAACGAACTAATATTTAAACCTATTGCTACTAACCGCTAGATGGTGTTGATTATTTAAAGTTTCTGTTCGGTGTTAGATGGCGCTGTACTAAAGCACTGTGTTGTCATCAGTAATGACAGTTTTCTCTGATTCTGTGCTTCATTTACTAATCTGAGGATTGTGTTTTTAGGGGAATTCAGAAAAAATAGAGGGTAAATTTAGGTTAAGGTTGGTAACACTGCTTGTCAAGTCATACAAAAAAAAGAGGACAGACTAACCAACCAACCAACCAAAGAGTAAAATAATATACATAGGACAGCACTCAGCAGACAGACAGTTCTTGCAGTCAAAGAGTGATTCAGCTAAAAATTAGCGATTTTCGTAAAATAAAATCTTTGTAATATTTTTATTTACAATCCAGAATGTCAGACAAACAGAAAGTCGATCTAGGTTTACTCGAAGAAGACGACGAATTCGAAGAATTCCCCGCCGAAAGTATGAAATGAACTCCAGCATTTCTTATTGTTTGGCACTTGATTTCTTTAATATTTTCTAATAATATTTTAATGGTTGCAACTTCAGACTGGGGCACGGAGGATGCTGATGATGAAGACGTCTCCGTATGGGAGGACAATTGGGAAGACGATATCGTTCAAGACGATTTCAACCAGCAATTGAGGTTAGTTATTGACATGTTCTTGAATCTTTATGAGGCTCACAGAAAACTGGTAACTATGTCATGATTATGAGAGTTGTATCATGAAGAACTCGCCTTGGTCCAGGGGTTCCCAATTAGTTTTTTCCTGCTTACCACTCCAAGAAAGACCCCAAACTTGTGTACCCTTTATCGCACGATGATGCATTTACAGTTGACTTATTTACTGATCGTATCTTAGTTAAGATATTTCTGCGCGTACCCCTTGATACAACCTTGCATACCCCTACTTATTGGGAAACACTGCCTTGGTCTAATAATACTTATTTGTCTGTGTTATACTTATACAAGTTTCAATTTAACACTAGCTTTCAGTGCCGAGGGGTGAAATTATGGCAAAGGTATGCTGTTCTACAAAAATGTCATGATTTACAGTACGAGGCATGTATCTTGAAATTTTTTCGTTGGAGTGGAGGAAAGTTCGCGCATGAGTCAACTGATTGACCAATAGCGCAAGACCAACTCCCATCGCCCGCGTACGTAATTGCTATGCATGCCCAAATTAAGTGTTCTGCGCGATCCCCACCCGGTTTCAAGATATTTGCCTCGTACTGTACATAGTGTGCATTCCTAGGAGGTAAACCGATGGAAATCGGCTTATATGGACCCTTCACTAATGCCTTTCTGATTTTACAAACCATGTTGGTAGTGAACTCTTTACCCTATAAGCTAATAATTAAGCATCTTTAATTGTTCTACAATTATATTGTTTCAGACAACAACTGGAAAAGCTTAAGGAGATGCCGAAACAATAGATTTATAGCATTATGTTAGGTTTAAGATACGTTTAACTAAATATCTGAACATACAAACTTTCTTTATTGAATACTCTGCCACCCGCCAGTAACATTTGTAAATCTATGTTATCGCTTCTCTTTCGAAACATGTACTTGACGTTCCCATAATCTTTTCAAAAGAATAGCAATAACAAAGATTTGCAAATGTTACTTCGGCTAAGCCCTCTGGGGCGCTACCAGCTAACTTACATGACTATGGTAATCGCTTTCATTTGACATATGGATGTGATACTTTGCTACTTTTCTACGGAAGTTTTTATTTATGCCAAAAAGAAGTAGCAATGTGTTATATCCATCTGTCAAATGACAGTGATTAAAATAACCATTTAACTTAGCGGGTAAGGGCCCTGATACCTTTAACAGTACACCAAACTGATTCAGTGTTATCAAATTTGGATATATAAATGTAAAACATCCATTTTCTTATTTTGTTTCAGTAAACTTTTGTACAAAAGCTTATTTCTTGTTTTACTCTAGTTTTCGTTTAATAAGGTTTTTCAGTTTTAATTTGGATTAGTTATTAAGAGCAAGGCTCTCCAACAAAAGTACTCCATTACTTTATGAGGCTTTCTCACCTCAAACAATTTATGTAAATTGGGAAATAAAAAAATATTTTATTTTAGTAAATCCTGGCTTCTAGTTTCCGTCAATGACATGGTAGAAAAACTAATAAACTTTGTTCCGCAGAAAATACTATCGCTGTTCTGTTTTGTCTTATTTATTTATTTATTGTCTTAGGCATCAAAGTAAAAGATGTTATGTAAAAAAGCAAAATTTCCTTTATTTAATACTCTTAACAGCTATATTATCACAAAATCAGTCAGTACATGGCGATCAACGCCATAACTTTATTAGAGTTTTAGTTGAGCCACAGTTGATAATATAATACGTTGAGCTTTTTTAATTGTTTAATGATTGAAAAAGACTAACAAATATCGATCACGGAAATATGAATTAATGTAAGGGACAAAGGTCTACTTTTCAGGAGGAGCAAAAAACAAATTTTATTTATAATAATTGCTTGTATTTTTTTCACTTTTTATTCTACTTACTTGATGCCTATGGCAAAGTTGCTTAGGTTTGAGAGCTCTATAAAGCTATGCAAGCAAAATTACAATTATCTTTATGGATTCCGAAATAGCATGTCTCTTACATTAAAAATAAATGTAAATACGTTCTTTACCTTAATTGCATTTAACACAAAAATACTCCGCATTAATGTATCAGTCATATTGACAAAATAATATTAGTATTTTTTGAAGTAAGGTACCCTTTTGGGTTTAGTTATTGCTGTATCGTAACTAAATACTATAATAAAATTTTACTTTCAAAAGCAAATTGGTTAACTTGATTTAATTTAGATCAAAAAAATATGGTATTATTGTGAATACATAAAATAAAACAAAAATTAATCATTAAAAGTATTTATTTTTATTCAGCGTTACACATAATCAGTCTCAATGTTAACAATGATAGCAGATTATAGGAAAAATCATTTTTGAATGATAATCAACTGTTTATATAACTAAAAAAAATTTCCAAAATTTCAACTTCAATAGATTTTTTCAAGTAATTATGTTTCTTAAATTATAATTAAAAAATCAATTCAATTTGAAATTTTAGTAATACAGCAATTTACTATAAAGAACTTAAGTAAGATAATAACAATGTTCACACTACTAATTTATACTTAACCATATTAATTAAGGGCCGATTGTTCCAAAGTCAGGTAAAATTTAATCGTAGAGTAAAATTTATAATGTAATACGAACGATTTTTAAATGTCACGTCAAATATCAAGGTATTAAACGATGGTTAAAGCTTACTCAACGACTAAATTTTATCTGACTTAGGAAAAATTTGCCTGAAGCGAAAATACTACAACCTAATTGTTAACTGCAGCAGTTTGCATTATCAACAATCCAACGAAACATTATAAACAACATAAAAACGTTATCTACAATCCAAAAAAAGAGGAGGAAGAAAAACAGGTCGCGATGCGATTAAAAATAAGAATGAAATCATAAAAATTTAATAAGTGGGAACTTATTCCCTACTAGAGCAAACTATTTAGTAATCTGTGACTAGAGTCTTCGTCATCAAGTTTAATGATTTTTAATAACATTTTGTGAAAAAGGTATTATACCTAAAACATGTCACAAGGATTACTTAAGTATTCCTTATGAAACTAAATTAAAGACACTTTAAAATATAAGACTAAGACGAAGAGTCTAGTAGGGAATAATTTCCTCCACTTAACCTGTTTGAGCTTTTTGTGGATAGTTGAGAACGTTATTATGTTGTTTATAATGTTTCGTTGGATTGTTGAAAATGCAAACTGCTGCAGTTAACAATTAGGTTGTAGAATTTTCGCTTTAGGCAAATTTTACCTAAGTCAGATAAAATTTAGTCGTTGAGTAAGCTCTAACCATCGTTAAATGCCTTGATATTTGACGTGACATATTTAACAATCGTTCGTATTACATTATAAAGTTTACTCTACGATTAAATTTTACCTGACTTTGCAACAATCGGCCCTTAATTAATACGATTAAGTATAAATTAGTAGTGTGAACATCGTTATTATATTACTTAAGTTCTTTATACTAAATTGCTGTAATACTAAAATTTCATATTGAATTGTTTTTTTTTTTAATTATAATTTAAAAACCATCATTATTTAAAAAAATCTATTGAACTTGAAATTTTGGAATATATTTTTTTGGTTATATAAACAGTTGATTATCATTCAAAAATGATTTTTCCTATAATGTGCCATCATTGTTAACATTGAGACTAATTATGTTAAACGCAGAATAAAAATAAATACTTTTAATGATTATTTTTTGTTTAATTTTTTGTATTCACAATAATGTAAGGGACATTATTGCCAAATACATAAATCATAAAGTAACGTAAGGCTGGTTAGTTTTAGAAAAAACGAAAACGTGGTTAGGGTAAAGGCCATGTATAACTTTTTATGAGACATACCTTAAAACTAAAATGACATTTTGTACAAGTGCATGATACGTCAAAATTTGTGGTAAAGATTTGTTTAGGACCTTCTAAAATGTGTAATGTAAGGGACAAAAAAATGATTTTTTTTCAAGATATCAACATTTCAAGTATACCATTCGATGGCGCGTAAAATTCCGAATCCAACGGTGTATATAACTCATTTTCGGAATATTGTCCCTTACATTAATTCATATTTCCGTGATCGATATAATGGTTTTATCAAAAATAGTTATTTTCTTTTTACATCTAACGGGTACTTATTATCTAATTTTAAAATCTATCGTAATCGCTTTTATTTGACAGATGGATGGACACGTTGCTACATTTCTTTGGTAAGTTTTTATTTTTACCAAAAAGAAGTGTCAGTGTGTTACATCCATCTGTCAAATGAAAGCGATTGCGATAGATTTTGAAATTAGACAACAATGACATAAGTACCGGCACAGATAAGCTACAAAAGAATCAAAACAAACATATTATCAAATGATTCTTTTGAACTTTTTTTCTAAAATATAGGAATAAATATTAGAAATTAATGTTCTGGTTTTGCTGATTAGTGCCAAACTGATATGCCTCTTCGGTCGTTTCTGGTTGAGCATTCTGGTCTTCAGTCTCAGCAAAGTATGTGTCTAAGATGTTTAACACTTTCTTGTATACCTAAAACAAAAATACAGGGTGTTTGGAAATAGCCTGTACATCAAACTGAACAACTTTAACTAACGGACCGACTTTGAAATCACGAAAAAAATCAGCTGTTTCATACAAAAAGTAATAACGACAAAATGACTTTAAAAACTGAAAAGTAAGACTCAATCACTATACATATCCTGTTTGACTATGAGGAGTTCCCTTGGGTTACCTCGAAGTCCAAAGCCCAATGTCAATATTTATCCCTTTTCGAAAAAAATACAATCTATATCGGTTCACAAACAAACAAGTTATACGACCATATCATGAAGGTAGTTCACCAAAATCATAGGTATTTTCAGGATTACATGAAATACAGAACCGATTTAAAAAAAACCGCCCAAGTGCATGTCGGGCCTCGCGCTTCGTTATACAAGGTGTTACAAAAATACCCCTAATGCCGAATATGGTATATAGGGACCATCAAACTGATCAACTTTTACTATGGGACCAACTCTGAAATCGCGAAAAAAAAATCAGCTGTTTCATACATTTTGATATTTTAGATTTTAATTTTTGTATGAAACAGCTGTTTTTTTTTCGCGATTTCAGAGTTGATCTCATAGTAAAAGTTGTTCAGTTTGATGGTCCCTATATACCATATTCGGCATTAGGGGTACTTTTGTAACACCTTGTATACACAACTACCGTGAATTGCTTCACGTATCCAAAAACAACCATTAGGCTAGCAGCCGCCCCCCCCCAATGCCAGCAGACATTTGACTCGTAACAAAATTTTGCACTTTAAATCCATGAGGCATCCGTTTGTGAATTATTAAGTAATACACAAACGGATGCCTCAATCAAAGAACTTAAAAACTTAGAATGCTGATCAGATCAGTTGGGTGTTAAGCGATCTGAATCTCCTTCATTCACTCCCTGGATGGCCATCATCAGATCACAGCTAGGTCAATCCTTGGCGGACAACCAAGGCTTCAAAGTTACCTCGTTTGTATGAAAATAATGTGGTGGCCCGGTTTGTTTGCTGCCCAGTTTATGTAGCCTTCGACAGGATGTTTAGAAATAGCCTTATACAACGTGTTACAAAATAACCCCTAATGCCGAATATGGTAGATAGGGACCCATCAAACTGAATAAATTTTATTATGGGACCAACTCTGAAATCAAAAAATAATTACGAAAATAACAAAATTTATGAAACAGCTGATTTATTTTTGCGATATCAAAGTTGGTCCCATAGTAAAAGTTGTTCAGTTTGATGGTTCCTATATACCATATTAGGCATTAGGGGTATTTTTGTAACGCCTTGTATTGAAGACAATACTGACATCAACATTCTCATGCTGTTGCAGCAACTCAATTTGGTCCAACGCGCCGATTTCTTCCAGCTTGATGCAGAGCGGCTCCACTTGACCGTACTTGGCGGCAGCCTGGACAAAATACATAATAATTAAGATAAATAATATATTAGAAAAAATCGACTCACCCGTAGCACCTCAGACGGGAGATTTTTTCTCTTAAAATAAAAATAGCATTGTGAATGCCAAAAATCTCAATTTTATAATTACATAATAATTATTCATACAGTAATGAATGACAACCTGATTGTGCAGTGGTCAAAATGCCGATAAAATATGAAAATTTGTATGAAAGTAAATAAAAATGATCGAGAGATGGTAAAACTATAAACATAATAGGAATCTCCGTGAATTGGTGATTAATTTGCTACCAGGTGAGCACTTATATTCAAAGAATTTAAACTAATTAAAACTAGTTAAAAACTAAGAATTCAGGAGCGATAGGCAACAGCTACATTCCGGTCTGCAAGAGGTCCTGGGTTCGATTCCCGGCCGGGCAGAAATTCAAATAAGGAATTTTAATTTCTGTGTCTAGGTGGTTACTATGTATAAACCCCCTTACTAATAAAAATTGTATAGCAGACTCTGTCAAACTAAGGATTGACTAAAGAGAAAAGGACTGTAACACGCAGGTTTATATCGGCTGCAGTACCAGGCAATCATGACGCTATAGGAAGTTACCTGTAGCAGGTTAGTGAGTCCGTCCAGCACTACGGTGACAGCCCTATGGTCGGGCGCGGCCAGTAACGCGCAGTAGGGCTGACGCTATAGGAAGTTACCTGTAGCAGGTTAGTGAGTCCGTCCAGCACTACGGTGACAGCCCTATGGTCGGGCGCGGCCAGTAACGCGCAGTAGGGCTGACGCTATAGGAAGTTACCTGTAGCAGGTTAGTGAGTCCGTCCAGCACTACGGTGACAGCCCTATGGTCGGGCGCGGCCAGTAACGCGCAGTAGGGCTGCAGGAACCCTGCTGAGAGCAACGCGTCCAGCTGTGGCCCAGTCCCGCCCAGGCAGAGGTTTGTTATAGCCCAGGCTGCTTCTTTTTGGCACCTGATGACATTCATAGGCATTTATTGCATTCTTATGGACACACGACAACACGTCAGGTTATACAGGTAAACTGCGAAAACAGCTCTTATTACGAAGGGCATAAAGGCGGTCTCTTGACACGAATTTCCATGAATGTTTTTAATTTCGGGATGGATGTTACATTGACTGAGAATCCGACACTTCCTAAAAATTAGTAAACTATAAATGCTATAGCGTTGAAGTAAAAAGATCTTAGTAGAACAACCTTTATTAGTCACTTTTCATATGCAACGTGTTACAAAAATACCCCTAATGCCGAATATGGTAGATAGGGACCATCAAACTGAACAACTTTTACTATGGGACCAACTTTGAACAGGTTAACAGGTTATACAGTTAAACTGCGAAAACAACTCTTATTACGTAGGGCATAAAAGCGGTCTCAAGGTCAACATGTATAGTCTAAGGCACCGTCGTGTGTACTTATGTCGCAGCCAACTGGTTTAATCAGTCTCTCAATTAAAAGCCTAGTCATATAATTGAACAGCGCCGTTTAACCACCGGCCTAAATGACATTTACTCAATGCGTCTAATACGACATTTAATTAACGGGCTGGCAAATGCTTAGGCCGTAAAAACACAAATCAAATATCACACTTCCATGTATATTCTCGTTAAAACGTATTTTAATCTCGTTTAATCGTGAGAAACACCAATATCACAGCTGGTCGACGCCATATTGGCAGCTCTGCTTACAGCGCTCTTGGCGACAGAAAACGGAACTATATTTCAATGTCTTGACTAGGCAAGTTATTAAACGCAAGTGAATTAAGTAATTTGCCTAGCCATCTAATTAGATAGCTAGATATCATTTAGGCCGCTGATTGAACGGCGCCATTAAATAAAAAGGCTAGGCCGTTAATAGAACGACTGATTAAGCTAATAGGCTGCGACACATGCATTAGTGTTACATATTAGAAAAGATCTTTCGAGAACTCCTTATGGGAACTGCAAATGGGTGAATCAACTTTTCGTTGTAACAAATGACTAAATTTTTTGAAGAAAAAAAAGTCATTTTTTCTACATTTCTTTAGATTAACCGTAAACTAGAACTAATAAAGTTTAAAATTTTAAGTATGTCCGCGAACCTAAATATATTTTACAGCAGTTTAAGAACAAAATACTGAACATTGGTCCTATAAGGCGTCCCCTGGACGACTGATATTTATTTAATAAAACAACGACTAATTAGTAATCAAATCACTGTAATATCAAGAAAAGTACAGCAACGTTATTTCAATAATTTTAAATCAATGAAATGCCAAGTATTTTTGAGTCACCAATGGAAAAAAAACAAATGGAATTCGTTGTAATTGTTGTCCAAGTAATTAAATAAACAAAAAAAACATTGGGCTAGTTCTCCCAATCATTTAAAAGCAATCGTATAAAACAAAATGATAATAACACCGAAGTTTTTTTACATAATAGCACTAACAATCATATAACTTTTGGGGACAACTTGGTTTGTCAAGAGACAAATTTGATGACTCAAAGGACACGAACTTATGTTAATCAACTTAACAAGCGTAAACAAATCTCAACTTTGTGGTAAAAACCTTCTAAATTTTATTTTTAATCAGTACAATCATATTATAACCAAGAATTAGGTAGCCAGTAACAATTAATAAGCAAACATATATTAAAAACTTAACAAATGTGAACAAATATCAACTATATCTGGTAAAAAAACCTTCTAAATTTTCTTTTAATTAGTACAATTATAAAACCAAGAATTAGGTAGTAAGTAACAATTAATAATGTCTTAAAATTACAAATAGGAATAGGAAACTACTTAGAAAAAGCGTACTTATTTAAAATCACAAAGAAATGAATGATTTTTATTTCTGGATGTTTGTAACGAATATCTGTCAAAATTGGATTAAGATGCGCCCATATGGCTGCAGGTTGATGAATTGTCGAGGCTGATATGTCCACAATTAGATTATTTATCAGGGATGTAGGCTACCACCGTATGCAGAGAAACTTGTTTCCTGGATCCGCCGAAATGATGCGCTTGGATTTCTTCGTAAAGCTTGCAATTATAGTTTTCACTAAAATCGGCTACAACTAAAACCTCGTTTTCTTGGATATCATTCACGGCTAGTCTGAAGTTTTCAAACTGTGTTATCATATTGTAGATGTGTTTTTTTAATATTTTTAGTTCTTTGTTAAAATTTACCATCAAGTCTTCAGTCCGCCCTTCTTTAACATCTTTGACATTTTTACAGCTTTCGTTCTTTTGCCGTATTTTTCATATATCTCTTCTCGCCTGCCCCACTCACACCACTTTATAGTTTCATTATCCTTTGATGTATCATGCCGTACTTCATTTCTCCCACATTTCTGGCAATTTCCATACATACATGCTTGATTTTTAGTATCACAAACTGTAGAAGAAATGAGGACGTTTAAATCTTCAGTGTTTATTACACGCTTTCTTTTAAGCACCTGTGCTTTGTAAACAGGATTAACGTGCAACTTGCATAAACACATTTCGCGGCCATCTATTGAAGGCTTAACAACGAAGAAAGGTTTGTTTTGAGTAAAATAATAATATGAACATCTTGTGTCAGGTTTCTCTTGTTTGAATATTTTGTACAAATTCTTCATACTATCTAACAGAAACCTTTTCTGACTTTTAATTTTACCCTTAGTTAGTTTCTTTCTTGCCTGATGTGGCTCTTGATATGTCATCTCTAACGAAAAAATCATGAAGGGTTTTCTTTAATTCTGTTACACTTTTTCTATTTTTCGCTATTGTCCTTAACTGTCCTTGTATTCCTAAAGATTCAGTTATCATTTCTTCGTAATGTGCTGGTATCGTTCTTTTATAGCATTAGTTAATTTTTTGTATTTAATTTTTTCATCTGGTTTTGGTTCTTTCTTTGGTTTATAAAGTTTTTCCATTCTTTGATAACGTTTCTTGTATTTGTCACATTTCTTTCTAAGCTTTTCAATTTCCTCATTTATTTTTAAATTCCTTTGGAACACTTTCGATCGGTTAAGATTTGCTTTTTTCCTTCCCCTTTTCTTCTTCGTTGGGATCGGTGAATCACGTGGAGTATTATTTAGCAATGGTGGATCTTGTAAATCCTGTTCTTGTATTAAGGACGGAGAACAGGGAGGTGTATTATTCAGAAGCTGGTTCAAATATTTCTTTTTTTGTCTTAATTCTCTCTTTCTCAGTTTCCAAATAACTCTGGCATTAGTTTTTTCTTTAGGAGTTAAGTCTTTCACTAACCTTTTCTTTGCATGATAATTTTCCCTTTTTTTTCTTTTGTATTCTTCGTATTTCTCAGGGTCTTGTTTTAAGTTTTCTTTATAGCATCTTTGCTTTTCAGCAGCTGTTAGTGGTGGCATTTTAGCTAAAACAAATGGAAAATGATCTTTTTAGACAAGCAAATAAGAAAATATGAAAAAAAACAAGTATCCGAGCAGTAAATTGTCTAAAAGTGTTAGCGCTGATATTAACTCTATCCTCAACTTCAAAAGTAACACCGACACAGCTGCAGAGTCCGATCGCCTACCACGTTAAAACTTAAAAATATTAAGCATATAACAAAATAGTGTACCTGAATATAACAATAAAAACCTATCCGAAATGATCCGAATCTCCTGGGTCACCGCAAATGTCTCATGGGTCACCACGTAAGTGACCCAGCGGACTAGTGACTCAGTAGACATTTAATGGTAAAAATATTTTTTATATCTAATTATTGCAAAAATCTTTAAAATAAATACTGTTAAAAGCATATTAGACTGTATTGCACTAATACTATGCTCGTAAATGCATTAAAAGTTCAAAATACTTACGACTTTTCGTAGTTACCCAGCAGACCAGCAATAAACACAACTTGCCTCACTTCGAGCCGCGGACGAAATGGCCGATCGAATGTGCGCGTCACTGGTTTGGCGGAGTGGATCACGTGATCACAGATCGTTTTCTTATTGGTTAGTTAGGGTTAGTGCTATCTTGCTTTAACTTTGCTGTACATTTTGTATGGTGAGTCAGTAGACTTTAATATAATTGTTCTATCAGGGACACGGAATTAGAAGACAATTGTGAAAATTACAATTAAGTTAAAAATATTTTACATCAAAATTTGAATATAATACACATTAATCTTACTACAGACGGCATAAAATCTAACATGGTCATATCAATATTTTGAATTGAACCGCGATATTAGAAAACGTTTGCTCGGGGGACAGTTAATATTTGTATGGGTGCTCAAAATTGTCCCGTGGGTCACCAATAAAAAATTGGTTAATTAGTAAATTTATATCTAGGTGAATATTTTAGTTTAATGCCTTGTGGTCTAATTTATTGTTAAGGTCATTATAATTATATGATTTTCCTAATTTAAATGTAAAAAGATATTGAATCACATGGGGACATGAAAAAACAACAAAAAGTTGATTCACCCAAATACTTAGATAAATTCGCGTTTACGGTTGTTTGTTTTGCTTAGAGAATGTTACAAAACTTTTATGTACAAATGTTAGAACACTTAACTTATTCCATTATAACAAAATGAAGTGGTCATTTTTAAATAATGAAAAAAATAACAAAAAAAAACGGGTCGAATTGAGTACTTCCCTGTTTTTGAAGTCGGTAAAAAGGAGTTACTTTCAAGATTTTTTGACATGAATTTTCATGAATGTCTTTAATTTCGGGTTGGATGTTACATTGACTGAGAATCCGACACTTCCTAAAAATTAGTAAACTATAAATGCTATAGCGTTGAAGTGAAAATATCTTAGTAGAACAGCCTTTATTAGTCACTTCTCATATGCAACATGTTACAAAAATACCCCTAATGCCTAATATGGTATATAGGGACCATCAACCCGATCAACTTTTACTATAGGACCAACTCTGAAATCGCGAAAAAAAATCAGCTGTTTCATACAAAAATTAAAATCGAAAATATCAAAATGTATGAAACAGATGGTCCCTATCTAGCAAATTCGGCATTAGGGGTATTTTTGTAACATGTTGTATAGCGTATATTAGTCAACTCACTTGATATCCTCATTGGCCAGCACGTGCAGTAGATTCGGCAGTATCTGCTTGTCTATCGCCCGCTGTATCTGCTCGTTGGTCCCCGCTAGTATATTAGATGCTGCCCACGCGGCCTCCTTCATAAGGGAAGGTTTTCCGCAGCGCAGTAACGTTATAATGTGATCTAAACACCCAGCGTCTAAGCAACGATCCGTCTGTGGAAAGATATAAGTCTTAAAGACTTTTTTATGGCATTTTCCCATTGTCTCCACTACTGGGGATTATCGGGAAAAAAATCGTACCTGTAAGGTTACGAAAAGCATCAAATCTGCTATTCCTCCTACACATCAGCAAGACTGTTTCACATTGTTTTATACTAGATTCTAATATGTTGCTTCTAAGGGATTTAATTGATGCACATGTTGACACAATAAACGGTACCAAATAATATACTAGAAAAAATACGACTCGCACCAGATCATGTTCTCGGACGGGAATCGAACCCGCGACCTTTGGAAATCCGGTCCAATGCTCTGACCGCTGAGCTACCGAGTCACTAGTGGGAACGTCGAATTTCTCCTAGTATATCAACTCTTACGCTGCAAGCCAGCGCCTTCTCACCATTGTACAAGAAATTACCTCGACATCAACTGAATACCTTTCCAGATATTTTTTAAACAATTGATTAAGATGAGAAAGCTATATAACTTTTAATTGTCGAGGTAATTCCTTGTACATTGGTGAGATGGCGCTGGCTTGCAGCGTAAGAGTTGATATACTAGGAGAAATTCGACGTTCCCACTAGTGACTCGGTAGCTCAGCGGTCAGAGCATTGGACCGGATTTCCAAAGGTCGCGGGTTCGATTCCCTTCCGAGAACATGATCTGGTGCGAGTCGTATTTTTTGTAGTATATTATTTGGTATTATATAAAATAGCATTGTAAATGCTAAAATCTCAAAATTTTAAAAAAACAATAAGCGGTGTTTATTGAGTGCCATAATATAATTTTAATATTTTACTTGGTAACGCCAATGAAATACCTTATTACTAGTGTCAGCAAAACGTGACTTAGGTAAAGCATGTGAACGTACGAGAAATATTCAAATTACATGTACTTCAGTATAAAGTAAAAGGCGAACATGGAGTTACAGGAAGCCGGATAGTATTCATACATAGTATTAATAAAAGAGATATTTATTTCGGGAACAATGTATTTGTATTGACGACCTCCGTGGTCGAGTGGCTTTGTACACCGGTTTTTAAGGTGTCGCCATCTCTGAGGTCCCGGGTTTGATCCTCGGTTGGGTCAATTTAGAAAACGAACTTTTCTATATTGGCTCCAGGTCTGAGTGTTTGTGATACCACCGTTGTCTCTGATTTCCATAACACAAGTGCTTTAGCTACTTGGGAATCGGAGCAATGTATGTGATGTTGTCATATATTTATATTTATTTATTTATAAACGTTTCTTTCTTTCAATCAGTCTGTTGATTGAGAAGTACCAGGCTGGCATGAATGTAAAGGAAGTTTTATCAAACCTGTTCATCAGATCCGGTCAGCATGTTCCCCACAGCTCTTAATGCAGGAGTCCGAACTGCTGGAGACTTGTGGTCCAATAAAGTTATAAGTCTTGGTAGTAAGTCGTCTGTTTTTTGGACAGCTTCTATGCGGTCGTTGGGCCCGTCTGTGAGGTAGGAAAGGGCCCAGCAAGCGTCCGCTGTGAAAACAAGTAATTATTCAGTACCCCTGGCACGATCTAACAAGAAAAATAAATAATTATATTTTTGTAATTATTTATTTTTCTTGTTTTATATACAACGTGTTACAAAAGTACCCCTAATGCCGAATATGGCAGATAGGGACCATCAAACTGAACAACTTTTACTATGGGACCAACTTTGAAATCGGGGAAAAAAAAATCAGATTTGACGATTAACATCACATACATTTCTTCGATTCCAAAGTAAGTAGCTAAAGCACTTGTGGTATGGAAATCAGAGACAATGGTGGTATCACAAACACCCAGACCTGAGCCAATATGGAAAAGTTCATTTTCTAAATTGACCCAACCGGGGATCGAATCCGGGACCTCAGAGGTGGCGACACCTTGAAAACCGGTGTATAAAGCCACTCGACCTCGGAGGTCGTCAAACTTGTTATTTCACTTTTTAGTTCGTTTTTGCTAGGCAGTTGTGTTTTTAATAAAAAAAATATTATTTATTTTTGTTCCATACATTTCATTTTAGTGACAAATTATATAGTTTTAGAATGTGCTCATCAAGGCCTTTCATTTGATTTTATTGACGAATTATTTTTCACATTACAAAATGGCGTTTTGCAGCCGACATATTGACTTTTTTTTTCAAAAAATATATAGCCAGTGTCACTCGGGGTGATGTAAGCATTCTAACGATACCTAATACATCCAAATCTGTTCAGGCATTTGGAAGTTTAGATAAAAACATACATGAACCCTAAGCACATTACACTCTGCTTTTATGGGCAGTCGTGTAAAAAGCGCGAGTAAAGGACTCTATAGAATTTTATTGTTAATGGGAAATTTCATTTCGCTTTTCAGCAGTAGATGGCGCTAGCGGGATTTCCCATACAAACTTACATTTTTGTATCTGACGTCTCGGGTTCGATTTCCGGATGGGTCAATTTAGAAAATGAACTTTCCAACACCAACTATCACACTTGTTCTACCGGGAAATCCTACCGTAGAGCTAATGAGACTTTTTCTCATTTGTCCTACCACATAGTATAAATAAGTCTCATTATTTTTACAGTAGAACTGCCTAGTAGGACAAATGAACAAATGGAAATGAAAAATTATTTAATTGAATAAGTTTAGAAATAAAGTGATTTTGAATTGTCTATATTTGACGACCTCCGTGGTCGAGTGGCTTTGTACACCGGTTTTCAAGGTGTCGCCATCTCTGAGGTCCCGGGTTCGATCCCGGTTGGGTCAGGCTCTACATTGGCTCAGCTCTGGGTGTTTGTGATACCACCGTTGTCTCTGATTTCCATAACACAAGTGCTTTAGCTACTTACTTTGGAATCGGAGCAATGTATGTAATGTTGTCAAATAAAAAAAACATATTTTCTTTTTTTTTCATGTAGGAATAAAACAAAAAATAAAGATTTCTACAAATTGTTAACTTACCAAGTACATCCTGGTCTTTGATTTCTAGCAACTCCGAGATGTATGTCAACGCCGGTGACACGTACTCGAATTTCACCATTGGACTCTTGTTTCTGTAACCAAAGCGTGAAACGAGTGTTTAGCATTGAAAAAGTGTAGATTTTTTAAACACTGATTTAGACTGAATTGGATGGCAAAACTGTGTAAATCAACTTTTTGTTTTTATTTGATACTAAGCAAATTGTACACACGACGGCAACTCAGACTATACATGTTGACCTTGTGACCGCCTTTATGCCTTACGTAATAAAAGTTGTTTTCGCAGTTTAACTGTATAACCTGACGTGCTGTCGTGTGTACTCTAGTAGTTAACATAAGATTCTAGTAAAAATCCTAATAGTATAGGTATATATTTTTGTTTTGCTACGATTTTAGCATTTATTATCATCACTTTTGGACACTACGACGTATATTAAAATAATCACTAGTATGTAGGTCGCAGCCAACTAGCTTAATCAGTCGTTCAATAAACGGCCTAGCCATTTCATTTAACGGTGCCGTTCAATTAACGGTCTAACTAAATGATATCTAGCCATCTAATTAGATGGCTAGGCAAATGACTTGGTTAAATGACGTTTAATAACTTGCCTAGCCAAGACATTGAAATATAGTTCCATTTTTTGTCACCTGGAACGCTGTAAGCAGAGCTGCCAATATAGCGTCGACCAGCTGTGATAATTTTTGGTGTTTCTCACGATTTAATGGGATTAAAATACGTTTGTTAGGTGATTTGTGAGTATACAATGACTGTCACAAGTTTAAATATGGATTTTATTTGTGTTTTTACGGTCCAAGCATCTGCCAGCCCGTTAATTAAATGTCGTATTAGACGCATTAGCATTAAGGCCGGTGATTACACGGCGCTGTTCAATTAAATGACTAGGCCGTTAATTGAGTAGCTGATTAAATCAGTTGGCTTTAACGACATGTATCGCACTATTAAAATTCTCGGACAAAACAGAGAATCCTAAAAAATCACAATTAAAAATTATCAAGCATACCTTCACAAAGGTTTGGAATGAGATGGGTGACCGACCTGCAGAAGTTGCTGTACGCCCACACCGCGGTCCTGAGCTGCGCGGACGGCGTATGCGGTGTCAGTAGCGGCAGTAACGCCGCGAGCGCTCCGTGACGTAACACGGCGTCGCGGGGCGAAGCCCCATCGCCTGCTATGTTGCCGAGGGCCCAGGCACTTTGTTCTCCGACTGTACCACCTCGAGTGAGGAGGTTAACCAACTTTGGAACTGCCCCACCCTATTTAGTGAAAAAAAACAACAAATGGCCTAAAAACTACACTGCTAACTGAGGTCGCTCTATCTTTGTCTGTTTTTTACTATCCTTCCCGTCAATGCACACACGACAGCACCACAGACTATACATGTTGACCTAGAGACCGACTTTACGCCCTACGTAATAAAAGCTGTTTTCGCAGTTTAACTGTATAACCTGCCGTCCTGTCGTGTGTACATAGTTAATGTTTACCAAAAAGACTTTCTTCATTCCAAATGGAGAAGGAATTCTCCATTTGGACTGGAGAACATTCGGACATTTGGACTTAAAAATCACTTGAAACTTTATTTTCATATACTTAGCTAATTGTCTAGCAATACAACAAAGTTCAAAAGGAAACGGTTCCCTACTGAGGAACTGTACCAAATCAGCAACCTACTTTCAATTAGAAAACTGTATATGATTAACTTAATACTAAACATTCATAAAACACTAACATATGACCCCAATTTAGAAAAAAAGAGAATAAATTATAATGTCGTAGAAGTTCCTACTACAAAAACTGTTTTTGGACGCATACAATACAAAAAACAGTCAGCTTATATTTACAACAAGGTAAACAAAGAAATACAAATTTATTATAAAACATACCATGAATGTAAAAAGGAAATAAATAAATGGATAAAAACTTTGAATTTTGAAGAAATTGAAATATTTTTAGTACCACACCGATGAACTTTCTATTTACATCAGTGACATACATACACTACATATTTATAAACAATTTACATACACTTTACATACATATTCTAAAATTATGAGAAAATGTAAGTATGAACACAAAAGTAAACATTACAAAGAACTACTTAGATAAAAAAAAATGTATTAAATATAATTAATTTAATAACTGTGCTCCTGATTTTAGATTTAGATTCTAGATTTTATATTTTAATTTTTATTAAACATTGTTTTTACAAATCTTTTATGTTATGGAAGAGCGGTGGCCTCTAATACAGACATTTTTATGTTTAAATGGGGACACCAGCTACTTATTGTTATGTTAATGCTTGGATCGTAAATAAAGATTTTGTAATTTTTTTTTGTATTGTACAACTGTTTTAGTTTCATTTAAATCAAGCGACTAGTTTTCATGTTTAAGGGTTTGAAGGAAATGCCAAGCGCACTGAAATAATTGCATTATTACATACGACGATTCACCACCCACGTTATAGCGTCATAACGTGAGTCAAAATAACAGTTTTTTAGAATCTATCACATATAACTTTTGTGATGAACACAATAGTGGTACCAATAAGCTATTGGACAAGTCACTAAACAAAAATCGATGGCCAATCTCATTCCTATTATATTGTTGTGATCATCCTTTTTTGCAAACTTCTATGTGTTCTGACATCACACATTTTACCGTATTCGCTATTTTTATACTATTTTACAAACATCAATAGTCTAACCTAATTTTAAAAAAGTACTTACGTCTATAACAGCCGTGGTGTGCTCATGTGTCCCGGATGCGATGTTAGTGATCGCCCAAGCAGCTTCGAATTGAAGGTCGGTACTGAAGCAATACAATGTTTCAATTTATTCATCTATCTTACCATACTTGACGTCTTAGAGATGTTTTTTTTTTAATCCACATCGGGATTGTGCTTGGCCAGCACCTCACTATCAGTTAAGTGACAATAAGACCGAAAGTGTTAGCGCCTGATGACCCCAGCGTCCACCATCACGGATATAGTCGGGTTCTGTTCAAGTTACATCATCTCGCGACACTTTATTTAGTTCACTCACCAATCATCACGATCCAGTTCATCCACCAGCGGCCTGATGACCCCAGCGTCCACCATCACGGATATAGGCGGGTTCTGTTCAAGTTACATCATCTCGCGACACTTTATTTTCATGACTCACCAATCATCACGATCCAGTTCATCCACCAGCGGCCTGATGACCCCAGCGTCCACCATCACGGATATAGGCGGGTTCTGTTCAAGTTACATCATCTCGCGACACTTTATTTAGTTGACTCACCAATCATCAAGATCCAGTGCATCCACCAGCGGCCTGATGACCCCAGCGTCCACCATCACGGATATAGGCGGGTTCTGTTCAAGTTACATCATCTCGCGACACTTTATTTAGTTGACTCACCAATCATCAAGATCCAGTTCATCCACCAGCGGCCTGATGACCCCAGCGTCCACCATCACGGATATAGTCGGGTTCTGTTCAAGTTACATCATCTCGCGACACTTTATTTAGCTGACTCACCAATCATCACGATCCAGTGCATCCACCAGCGGCCTGATGACCCCAGCGTCCACCATCACGGATATAGTCGGGTTCTGTTCAAGTTACATCATCTCGCGACACTTTATTTAGCTGACTCACCAATCATCACGATCCAGTTCATCCACCAGCGGCCTGATGACCCCAGCGTCCACCATCACGGATAGAGACGGGTTCTATTCAAGTTACATCATCTCGCGACACTTTATTTAGTTGACTCACCAATCATCACTGTCTCTTCTTTGGACATAAATGAAAATTCATAAATTGTGGAAATATAGGTACTGGTTTTATTGAGATTTAAGAAAAACAAAATAAAAATTTGGAGCGAAACAATTGTGTGTACGTGAAAAAATTGAGAGGGAAAAAAAATGACAGATTTAATGTTGCCAGCATATAAAAGTGTTGCACTCCTGCCGACGTTGCTGGCTTGGAGACGCACAGGCGCAAACATCCTCCCGCCCGTGGAAAGCTCAGCTTTCAACCTTGCATGTCTTCTAGTGATGACAATGGACAGAGGCGAACTAAAGGTCTTCTTGTGATTCCCCTCTGAGTATTTACGTCAGCAACTCGTGATATATTATCAGGGCCAGGAAACAATTTATGGATACGTCCAAGTCTCCAACAAAGCGGAGGCAAGTTGTCTTCTTTCAGTAGTACCAGGTCTCCCACCTTGGCAGACCTTTTGTCAGTTATTCATTTACTTCGCTGCTGTAGCTCTGCGAGGTATTCTTACTGCCACCGTCTCCAGAAATGTTGATTGATTTGTTGAAGACGAGCATAACGTTGCAAGCTATTGGCGTTGTAGTCTTCTAATACTGGTGATGGAAGGGCGGTGAGAGCCCGACCAATGAGAAAGTGACCGGGGGTTAGGCAGGAAAAATCGTCAGGAGAAGAGGAAAGTGGACATATTGGGCGACTATTCAAAACTGATTCTACCTGGGCGAATAGGGTGGACAACTCCTCAAATGTCAAGTGGGAGTTACCCATAACTCGTTTGAGATGATGCTTAGCTGATTTCACACCGGCTTCCCAAATCCCTCCAAAGTGAGGGGCATACGATGGCGAAAATATAAATTTGATGTTTTCTTCAGTTGCAAAGTCAGATAAAGAAGATGCATTAGATTTTAAAAACTGACTTAATTCCTTTGCTGCAGATACAAAATTGCGCCCGTTATCGGAGAAAACCTCAACTGGCTTTCCTCGTCGCGAAACAAATCTCCTGAAAGTTAGTATAAAAGCGTCCATTGTAAGATCGCTTACGGCTTCAAGATGTAAGCATTTGTATCTGAGACACACAAAAAGGCATAAATAGCTCTTGACTAGTTTTGCACCTCTACCTTTCCTATTTAGAGTGAGGAATGGTCCAGCAAAGTCGATTCCCACAGACCGGAATGGAAAATCTGGCGTGACCCGTTGTGATGGCAAATTGCCCATCATGGGTTGCAGAGTTTGTTTGCACAACCGTCTACATTTTACACAGCTGTGAACTGTTCTTCTAGCAAGGTGCCTACCATTGATTGGCCAAACGTATTCGCGTACAACACATAACAAAAGTTGAGGACCAGCATGTAAATTCCGTTGATGTTCGTAATCAAAAATTAACTTCGTAAAATTATGGGAGGCATGTAGCAGAATTGGGTGTTTTTTGTCATACCCTGCATCTGAGGCTTGAATTCTGCCACCAACGCGGATTAAAGTGTCGTCACTTATAAAGGGGGAGAGGCACAATATCTTGGACTTAGAATTTAAACATTGTTTTCTTGATAGTAGGTCATACTCTTGTGGGAAAGATTGCTGTTGTGCTATTCGGCATAAATAGGTAAAAGATTTATGCAATTCATCGACGGTAAGTGAGCCTGAATGGCGACTATTTGGATTTCTAACATTGTGTATAAACCTTAAAATATAAGCAAAGCATCGTTTTAACTTATTAAAGCTTGAAAAGTTTTCGAAATGTAAAATTGGATCCTTAAGCAAGGACACATTGACAGAAATAGATGTTACCTTGAGCTCAGGTAAGTCTTTAATGTTCAGATCTGTGTTTAAATTAGGCCATGTATCTGGAGACTGTTTTAAAAATTGTGGACCTGACCACCAAAGTGCGTTTTCCTTAATTTGAACGGGACTAAGACCCCTAGAAATAAAATCGGCTGGATTAAGGGATGTTGGCACATGACGCCATGAGTGCTGGTTAGTCAAATCACATATCTCTGATATTCTATTAGCCACAAAACATTTTAAGTTGCTAGTGCTACTTTGGAGCCAACTTAATACTACGCTAGAATCGCTCCAATGGACCTCGCTCGTAACTTCATATCGTAAAGATTGTCTGACAGATTGGCATAATCGAGCTGCTAAGACCGCAGCGCAGAGCTCTAGACGAGGTATGGTCGTAGGCTTTATGGGAGCAACCTTTGATTTCGAGCATAGTAGATGAACGGTAACATCGTTGGCTGAATTCACAGATCTCAAATAGACACATGCTCCAAATGCACTTTGGGACGCATCACAAAATGAATGAAGTTGTATTGAAATGGGTTTGTCACATAAAACTTGTCTCGGAACTGTAATGGATAATAAAATAGGTAAGTTGTTGTTAAAATTATTCCAATCTTTCGCAATATTTTTAGAGACTGGTTCGTCCCAAGTTAATTTCTGAACCCAAAGTTTTTGAAGTAATATTTTAGTTGAAACTACACATGGGCTCAGCAACCCCAATGGGTCGAAAATTTTAAACAAGTTTGATAGTATAGAACGTTTAGTGGGCTCATTTGATTGGTTAAATTCTTGAAGTTGGATGGGGAAATGTAATGTATCGGTACCTGGTACCCATCCTAAACCTAGTGTACTTGAGGATTCGCTTAGGGTTAACTCGGAGTCTAAATCGATGTTGGATGAACTAAAAATTGAAGGTAAGTTAGTTTTAAGTTTTCTTAGATTAAAGCAACCTTGTTTGAGAGTGTTAGATACTCCATGAAGTATGTGACTCAAGAGTGTCTCTTCATCACACCCAGTGATGAGATCATCTACGTAAAAATCATTTTGTATTATAGTTTTTATGGTTGGATCTGAACACTCTTCCCCCAGTTGCCAAAGACAACGTGTGCTTAAGTAGCTGGAACTTGCCATGCCGTAGGTTACAGTGTTCAGTGTGCACGTCTTGATAGGTAGAGACTCATCTTCCCTCCATAAAATGAGTTGGACATTTCGATCTTGTCCGTTGACTTGAATCTGGCGATACATTTTCTCCAAGTCACCAGTTAGAAGAAACTTGTACTGTCGAGCTCTAACTAAAATAGAGAAAAGAGAATTTTGCTTGTTTGGGCCTATCATAAGAAGGTCATTAATGGACAAACCGGAGGTAGTAGGGGCTGAGCCGTCAAAAACGACCCTTAATTTGGTAGATTCGCTGTTGGCCTTCAAAACAGCATGATGGCTTAAGAAGTAAGATGTATGTGGTTTTGGATCAGGAGAAATGGAAAGATGACCTAAGTCAGAATATTCTTTCATAAATTGAATATATTGTTGCTTGATGTTTGGATGCTTACGAAATCGACGTTCTAAATTTAGAAAACGCTTCTTGGCTACGGAATAGGAATCGCCAAGACAATCTGGTGAGTCTTTCAGTGGCAAACTAACTGAAAATCTACCAGAAGCTAAACGAACTGTATTGGATAGAAAATGCTTCTCGCACGCCTTTTCTTCTTCACTCATAGGACATTTCAGCGGAACTTCCTCGAGTTCCCAAAACTTTGTTAATTGTAGATGAATCTCGTCTTGAAGTAGAGCATGATTACATTGAACATTTATGGATTTATCTGGAGAGGTGTTTATAGCACCAGAAATAAGCCAACCTAATTGAGAGCTACGCAACACAGGCTTATCTGGACCCAATGACCGTTGCTCACAACCTAGTATATCCCAAAACAAGTCTGCACCGATGAGAACCTCAATAGCGGCGGATTGATGAAACTTGGGGTCAGCTAGTTGTATATTGTCTGGTATTTGAAGTTGTCTGATGTCGACATTAAATTTTGGCAAATTACCTGTCAATTCTGGAAGAACTAGAAAACTTGTTGTAATTGAGAATGAATTATTTGATGATTTTAGTTGTGCAACACAAACATCTGAAACCTTATTTGTAACGTTGTTGCCAATACCAATGATGTTTATGATATTACTTGAATGACTGGAAAGAGAAAGTTTGTCTTTAAGAGACTGGTTAATAAAAGAAGACTGGCTACCACAGTCCAATAGTGCTCGAACTGTCATTCCGCATCCGGTAGCTGGATTAATAACTTGGATGAGCGCTGTAGATAATAATACTGTTCTAGAATAGTTTTGTGAAAAATTGACAATCTGATCACTAGCTTGGGGAGAATTCGCGTCAGATGATTGGGGCTTCTCTGGTATGTGCAAAAGAGTGTTGTGTCTCCTCTTGCACTCACGACAAGATCCAAGACGACAATCACGAACTGAGTGACCAGATCTTAGACAGTTTAAACAAAGTTTGAGTTTATTTGCATTTAAAATTCTCTCGTGGACGCTCTTGGCCTTGAATGTAGGGCAGTCGTATATCCTATGGTCCCCTTGGCAAACCACACACATTGGAGAAACCGAAGCTTGATTGCATACAAACGATTTTGTTTGGGGATGTTCGAATTTTGTATTGAAACTCTTTGAGGGGGTCATTGAACCTTTAGCAAAATTATTTGAAGGACAACGAATAAGAGATCCAAGAACATCTGCACGATCGATAAGAAACTTATTAAATTGTTGTAAATTGGGTGTGTCATCCAATGTGCCACGCCATTCCTCCCACTTTGTAAGTGTCCGACTATCCAATTTTGAACACATAATATGAATGATTAACACATCCCACCCGTCAGTAGGAAGGCCTAAGCTGGACAAAGCTCGTAGGTTTTTGGTGATATGATCTACTAAAAAACGAAGTGATCTGTCAGATTCACGTGTAATTTGTTGTATATTTAATAATGAATTTAAATGATGGCTAATTAGTTGCCTCTTGTTATCGTACCGTTCACATAATAAGTTCCAGGCAGTGGAATAGTTGACAGTGGATACTTCCAAGTTGGAAATAATTCGGGAAGCATCACCCTCTAAATAGGAAATAAGGTAATGAAACTTGTGTATGGGTGCAATGCGCTCATTGTTATGTATAATTGACAAAAACGAATCTCGAAATTCGAGCCAGCGAAAGTATGCGCCGTCAAACTTAGCAATTTGTATCTGTGGCAATTTAAAGGAAATGTCATCATGATCAGGATTCTGTCGAACAGTTGATTTCATGCTAGAATTAAGATTGTCATGAATTAAATTATTCTCACCCTTTGACTGGTGACATTGAATAATACTTTGTGCTAAGGCAATGGTACTTGTAAACACCTGTTCGATATCATCCCTTTCATCGATTTCTGTAGATAGTGAACTAGCATTTAAAATTTCTATTTGACTTTGCAAATCATCAAATGTATTGTAAAGTGTTTCAAATCTGCTAAGTCTAAGTTGTAACTCAGATAACTCCAAAGAAGTTAATTCATCCTTTGATCCAATATTTGACAAAAAGTTTTTAAATTTTGTAATACGACCTTTAATGGAACTACGCTTAGTAAGAAGATCGTGTAATTCTTGACCCTTCTTTGCACTGCCTTCACTAGTGTCTTTACTCATTTTAGTGTTAGAGTATATATATATATAGCTACAATCAAATATTATTTTAATAAGGTAGGAAAGACTGTGAAAACAATGCAAGTAATTAATAATTGAAAATAGCTCACGTTCCTTCTTAAAGCCGGTATGAAATCGCTTCCTTATCACCTTGTTTTTGATGACTTTGCTGGTATTGAGAAGTTGTCCAATATCCACTGAAGATGGAAGTTATTTTAATCCCTGAAATAATCAGCAAGTCTGTTGAGTAAATTGTGTAAAAAAATTTGAAAATAACTAGGTAATTACTAATGCAAAGTTGATGAGATTTGCAAACAATTGAGAGATAAACTATTGTGAAAACTTTGCACTTTACATTTATCTTGTATAGGTAGGAATCTCAACTAATATGCTACTTTTCTTAGGTAAAACATGAAAATGGAAACTTAAATTGAAGCTACTAATGCTATTAAGTGGGTAGTAAAGAGAATGAGTTGCATATTTTGCAAGGAAAAATTAGTGTCTGAATAGTATATCACCCAGAATGATTTGATTATCTTTTGTTTAAATAGATTATTTTGTCCACTATGTGATGGAGTTTGAAAGGAAATATGTTTTGGGAATTTTGGAAAATGGATTTTAGTAACAATAGGGAAGGTCACTTAGCTGCATTGGCCTGGCTGCGATGTGAAGAATACAAATTGATATTCAATATAGCTTGTACACCGGCGTGGCTGCAATGGCTTATTATTATCCTTCAATGTGTAGTTTGCTTTCCCGAAATCTTGATATAAGTTCTTGAAAATTGAACTGGAACTATAGCCTAGTGTCGTAGCGTCGGTTGGACACTATCGGGCTTGTAAATTCCTTGTAATTTGTCCTGTCACGGTCGCCAAATTTTATGTCTCTTCTTTGGACATAAATGAAAATTCATAAATTGTGGAAATATAGGTACTGGTTTTATTGAGATTTAAGAAAAACAAAATAAAAATTTGGAGCGAAACAATTGTGTGTACGTGAAAAAATTGAGAGGGAAAAAAAATGACAGATTTAATGTTGCCAGCATATAAAAGTGTTGCACTCCTGCCGACGTTGCTGGCTTGGAGACGCACAGGCGCAAACAATCACGATCCAGTGCATCCACCAGCGGCCTGATGACCCCAGCGTCCACCATCACGGATATAGTCGGGTTCTGTTCAAGTTACATCATCTCGCGACACTTTATTCAGTTGACTCACCAATCATCACGATCCAGTGCATCCACCAGCGGCCTGATGACCCCAGCGTCCACCATCACGGATATAGGCGGGTTCTGTTCAAGTTACATCATCTCGCGACACTTTATTCAGTTGACTCACCAATCATCACGATCCAGTGCATCCACCAGCGGCCTGATGACCCCAGCGTCCACCATCACGGATATAGGCGGGTTCTGTTCAAGTTACATCATCTCGCGACACTTTATTCAGTTGACTCACCAATCATCACGATCCAGTGCATCCACCAGCGGCCTGATGACCCCAGCGTCCACCATCACGGATATAGGCGGGTTCTGTTCAAGTTACATCATCTCGCGACACTTTATTCAGTTGACTCACCAATCATCACGATCCAGTGCATCCACCAGCGGCCTGATGACCCCAGCGTCCACCATCACGGATATAGGCGGGTTCTGTTCAAGTTACATCATCTCGCGACACTTTATTTAGTTGACTCACCAATCATCACGATCCAGTTCATCCACCAGCGGCCTGATGACCCCAGCGTCCACCATCACGGATATAGTCGGGTTCTGTTCAAGTTACATCATCTCGCGACACTTTATTTAGCTGACTCACCAATCATCTCGATCCAGTGCATCCACCAGCGGCCTGATGACCCCAGCGTCCACCATCACGGATATAGGCGGGTTCTGTTCAAGTTACATCATCTCGCGACACTTTATTTAGTTGACTCACCAATCATCACGATCCAGTGCATCCACCAGCGGCCTGATGACCCCAGCGTCCACCATCACGGATATAGGCGGGTTCTGTTCCCGGGACAGCATCTTGCGAGCGCCTCTTGCTGCTGCTGTTTGGACTGCTAGGTCAGGGGACTTAAGACCTGGTAAAAATAAATCTTTTTAGTACTGATAAAAGTGTATTATTGTGAAGGAAATCTAGCTAGAAGTTTGATTGTAATAGATGTAAGTAACTTTAGGTGTATCGGACCACGTGGCCAGAGGGCGCTGTGTGATATAATTAGATATAATCTTAACTCAAAAGACCATATAACTTTTGTATGTATTTAAAGTGTAAACAGTTGTTTGAAACATTTTGTAGATTCTATCTACTTTTAAACTTTAAGGCAATGTTTTTTATAAAATAAAATTACTAGAAAATTTCGCCAATCCTACTAGCGACTCGGTAGCATAATTGATCAGTGCATTGGACCGGAATCCCAAGGGTGCGGGTTCGAGTTCCGTCTGAGGTGCTACGGGTCAGTCGATTTTTTCTAATATATTATTATTTATCATAATATTAAAATAGCATTGTGAATGCAAAAAATCTAAATTTAACAACTAGCATTAATTTTACTGATTTGGCTGGAAGGCCAAAGGCGCCTCTACGTTCGATCCTGCAGGCCATTAATCACCTAATACAATCTCCTGCGGTGTCATAAGCTTCTCCTCCGCATGGACCTCGTCTCCGGCCTCCGGTGACATGGCCCTGCGCTTGAGAAGCTGTTCATCTCTAGCTTGCTTGCGGAGAGCCACGCTGAGCTCTGCACGCTTACGGCGAAGCTCCTGGAATAAATAAGCCCTTTCATTTGATACCAAACACGGCATCGTTAGGAAAGATATTTTTTGTAGTTCACGACTAAGTCCTCTAGAGGGCGCCATATTCAATTTAATGTGACGTCACATAGCCTAAAACCAGCGGACTATTAAAGCATTGTCCGGGGCCGTACCGGCTAACGCATCGAACTTCGGAAAGTTTGCCGGGCCTCAAATTTAAACAGATAAATCGAGCCCCAATCGGTCCAAAATGGGGAACCCCAATTCATGATGTCACACGAACATCGATATCTTCTAAATAACTTCGGCGAATAGTACAATACGAAACTCTTTACATAGAATTAGCTGTTTTAAGTTGAAGCTCGGCACACCCGCCGAAGTTCGAAAAGTTAGCCGGTAGGGCCCCAGACTTGAATAATTTTAGTGTATCAGATCTTCGTCGCGTAGCACCGATGTGTATAATTTGGCTAGTTTGGACGCAAAATGATACGCCATCATGCCACGCACCGTATCTGATAAACCTCGATTCGTATGTAACCGCGTATCTGAACAAGTCTATAAGGCTTGTTATAGTTTCAATAGAGAATGGGGGGGGGCCCTATGGGGTCCCAAGCTGGTGGTACTCTCCAACCATCTTCATTCATTCATTTGACGACCTCCATGGTCGAGTGGCTTTGTACACCGGGTTTCAAGGTGTCGCCATCTCTGAGGTCCCGGGTTCGATCCCCGGTTGGGTCAATTTAGAAAACGAACTTTTCTATATTGGCTCAGATCTGGGTGTTTGTGATACCACCGTTGTCTCTGATTTCCATAACACAAGTGTTTTAGCTACTTACTTTGGAATCGGAGCAATGTGTATCACAATAATATTTATTTATTTATTTATTCATCAACTAAGATCCCGTCCCAAATCACACACTGCAGCATCTAAAGATACAGTTAGTTTGTTTTGTAGATAGGGACCAAAAGGGTCGACACAACCTCTTTGAGTTTTCTTCCGCCAGTTCTTTCTCTGAGAGGCCTCCCAATTTGTAAACTGGTGGTAGATTCAGTAGCTAGATCTTGTTTTCTAATTAACTTTAATAAATTGAGTTCAGTAAGAATAATTAAAATCAGAACGCAGCTATAAAATAATTTAATAAACTTGAATGCATTTTTATAAAGTTCCGAGCGGGTAATTTCATAAAAATATGAGCAGCTTTTTTGCTTAAGTCCTCCCGTGACCACGGCCCCTGGAAAGGTGTCGAAACGTCGGGAATTAAAAAACCAATAAACGAATAAATTCTAAAATAACACTAATATGCACACTGTAATGTAATCCATGAAAAGTGTTTTATTTCTCTTTTCTTAATTGAATATTTTGTTAAATATTGTAATGGAAAATGGCATCAATTTAAATGCCGACCTCATTTTTCAAATTTTGACGACTCTGTATGAAATATACAGGGAGAAAAAAGCAGCCCTTGACGAGTTTCTTGCCGGTTCTTCTCGTTACAAGGTCTCCCGCTTAGGGTTTGCGAACCGATTACGTAGCTTCTTTGACATTCACAAGTGCTTGTAACAGCCTAGACTGAATAAATAAGTTTTGAATTTTGAATGAACTGAGCGTGCGGTAGTCTTAGAAGTGTACAGTTGTATTGTATAAATGATTATTTCAATAAAGAGTTGGGTGAAGTTTGTTTACCAAATAAGACAAGTAAGGATAAACAGTCGAAAATTCGAAAGTTCGAAAATTGACAAAATGGAGATGAGTGATTCACATCTTTAACCACGTAAAAAATATTATTTCAGTTATTCTGAAAAATGCCTCAAAATTTTTTTGTTACCTTATTAAGACAGATAAACTTCAAGGAGTGAATGTGTGGAAAATAATGAATGAAAAAACGCCAGTCACGACATCAAATCATAAGTGAATTTAATTTCAGCTTTTTGTTTGAAATTGCTTAATGAACATTTATTTTTAAACTATGCATAGACAGAACCACGATCACAAGGTCTACAGCTCAGAGCCACTAGTGATATTATAGTTTGACGACCTGAGTGGCGCAGTGGTTAACATCAAGAGGTCCCGGGTTTGATTCCCGGCCGGGCAAGAATGAAATGATGAATTTTTATGTTACTATGTATAATAAGAAAATATTTAAAAAGTATGAACTATAGCTGTTGTCTGGCACCCATATTACAAGCTTTGCTAAGTTTGGGGCTAGATTACGCTGTGTGAAATCCAAGCATTAATTTATTTATAGCTAAGATTAGGATTAGGAGAGCTAAACTGAACGCTCTACGTCTGAAGTGGAACTGGGCAGGTCACATCTCCAGATACAAAGATAAGAGATGGATACTGGAGGTAACAAAAAGGTTGGGGCCCGAAGGAAAAAGAAACAGAGGCAGACCATATAATCGGTGGGCTGATGACATCATAGAAACCGCTGGGCCAAACTGGAGGAAGGTTGCCCAGGACAGGGAAAATTGGCTAGGGATGGAGGAGGCTTTCACCCAGAAGGGTTCCATATAATTATTAGATTACATGAATAATAAATAATACTAACAAATTAAAATATTAAGTTTATTTAAGTACACACAACGGCACCTCAGACTATACATGTTGACCCTGAGACCTCCTTTATTCCCTACGTAATAAAAGCTGTTTTCGTAGTTTAACTGTATATTGCTGCTGCTGCCGTCCGCACTAACACTTGTCATCATGTAAATTATAAGGAACAAATAAAGCTCTAATAATAATAGTTAACAAAATGTAAATCCATTATTGTCATTAAGCTAAAAGATAATAATTATTGTCAATATTTATGTGCTGTGGATTTGTGATAAATAAAAAACCCACAGAAAAGTTTGAGTATGCTTTTATCATCACCTCCTTAGATATTGTCTTTCCATTTAAAATTTCAAATAACCTTGTATTTCCTTTATAAATCATATGTGACTTCCCTTGCGCTCCTCATGTATCGTATCACTTTTTTACTGCCTAGACTGTATATGCGTAAGCAGTACACTAGGAACAGTTGTATTTTTCGATCCACCAACATGTACAATAAACAATTTGGGAATCTTGATTTATTTCATGTATCTCTTAACACTTGAAACGAAAGTTAGCATAAATGAAATAATGTTCTTAATTATTTTCTACTTGATTACTTACATGAATTCCAACATGAATATTTTTTATTTGGGTACAAATTACTATTCTTTCCAAATTAAACTTTAATTAGTAATAATCAAAGAAGAGAATACTTTGGACAAAATCATCTTCCAGTTTGAAAGTGAATTATTTCGAAGTACCGTTATCGAGACTCTGACCTGACATTTAAGGTATTTGGTTTGATGCCATAATAAATTAAAAAAAAAAATATTATCATCTATCTCTTATCTAAAATCACTTTGAAATTGTACAAGAAAAATATAAAATTTGAAATGAGGGTAGTCAAAGCTACGATTTGCTTATTTCATAACTTTTAAGAAATATTGTTTTTAACTAAATTATTGCTTCACATTACTAAATTAGTGTGATAAAATTAAATAAATATGGTAATTTCTATAATAATTCTTTATGCAGAGAAACACTACAAAAAAAGAAATGTAACTATGAAATGATGATAACTATGCAATTAATTTAACAATATACAACAGAAGTGGCTAACTTCAGAGCACTTGCAGGTACAAAACGTCGAATTTAAATCAGTAAAATTTACTCTTTGCCATCTATTTTCGTGTGAAATTACAGTGGATCACTGTCTATTATCAATTTAATCACATTGAACATTATTTTTTATTACAACACCTAATTAGGTACTTTTTATAATAGCGTAACTCTAAAACTGAATCTAAATAAAGATCTAAAAAAGTACCTATCATTATTCAAATAAGAAAATCTACATGAAGGGTAGATACATAAATAACTTTCAAAACTTGCATTTTGCCAAATAAAAAGTATAATTATTTCGATAAAGATGCTATAAAACAAAACATTGGTACTAATTTAACGCCATTCAACAAAAAAATTAGAAGTTATGAAAGAAAACAGGAAAAAAGGGCTTTGAATTGAAGACCCTCGTGTTAAAAGGACAAAGAAAACTTGAATTTACTCACGTTAGTTCCTTGACCAGCATTCTTGTAGGAAGATATTCTTGACGTGTGTGTCTTTTCAGCCATTATAATAGATTATTAGTTTAATTGCTTGAAATAGCTAAAAACGCTTAAATAAACAAAAACAAAATCAATTTCACACTGTACTATTTCTCAATTTTCAAATGAACGAAACGCCAACGGGCAACGGACGGACGGACAGACGTCACGGCGGGCGGCGGCTGCTGACAGCTGACATTTGGCTGACAGTGACAGTCAGACAAATGATTATAGGGATGGACGATGTTCATCGATTTTGCATTAACATCGGTGTTAATGGGTAGAACATCGATGATTCAACGACAAAAACGTCGACGTAACATCGTGCGTGACATCGATGTCTTCATGACATGACGACGCGACGTTGAGTGTGATACTTTAGATCAGACTATCAAGTACTGGCTGATTGACTAACACTGATTGTTCATTCATTCATTCCCAGCTCAAAAGGACAATGTACTGGTTACATTGTCCTTTTGAGCCGGGAATGCCGTAAAAAACACGTTAAAAATATTCATTTTTTTTATTCTGCCTGTCAGTGTCACAGTGTGACCAGATTCAGTATATTAATACTTCGGTATATCGACTTTTCCGAGCATCAGTATTTTTGTAAGTATATTGGCGGAAGTAAGTATTTTTAGGTACATACATACATTTACGTTTTTATTAGGTTGATTTCTTCTTTGTATGTTTATTTGTGGGTTTGTCAATATACCACATACAAATTACCATGTGGGTTTAATAAACATAAGAACATAATATACTCTATTGTTTTATTGATAAAAAGCATCGATCGATGTTAGCCAATATCGATGTTTAAAGATCGATTTTATCTGACATCGATAATACGCGTCCGATATCAACATCGATGCTAATATCGATGTTTTCTCATCAGCGACCATCCCTAGATGATTAGTTAGTGTTTGGCGTTTCAAAAATGTATTGCCAACTGCGAAAATAATTCTTCCGTTTAATCGTAAGTATCGATATAACAGTTTCTTTATAGATTGAAATTGATTAGTTTTTAATACTATGTTGGTATATTTGTCTTGTCAAAGAAAATAAAATAATATTGTGCTGCATTCTTACTACGAATGAAATGGAATTGTAAGAGGGGACTATACTTATTCGGATTCTATCACTATTGGAATAAGGCTTATATTCTAATAACATAGACCTTATCAGCGCCCTGAGTTTAGTTGTCTTTCAACCCTCATTTTTTTGCTATCCTTACTAATGTTTTAGAAAATGTGAAAATCAGTTTTTTTGTTTGTTTGTTACGCCTTCACGTCTTATCTACTCAATCGAAAATCATGAAATTTTGTACATAATTTGTCAGGGCTACAAAAAAAGACATCCCGAAAAAATACAGCTTTTCTCAAAGGATAGAAAAAATCTGTCCACGCAGACTAAGTCACGGGCGGTAGCTAGTCCCTCATAGAATGCTCTGAAATTTACTTTTAGATGATGGGACAAATTAAATAAATAAATGCTTGAATTAAAAATAAATAACAAGTGTTATTTATTTCATCATTATTAAGTTAAATTTCTTGAAACATCTCATAAAATATTGCACCATAATATTAAAGAAGTAAAATGATGAACAGTACAAGTCATATTCTTTTCTACATAATATAAAATTTTTCAAGTTCAATCAGTCATGGATGGTAATATTTGCAATATTGGATTTGAATCATAGTATTGAGAATAAAACTAGAAGGCAACATAGGTATGTACTTAATTCATTCTTTTCATTAATGTCAATCCTCTAATTTGCAGTCACTTGTAACATAAGAGCTGGAGTTAACTTCATTATTAAATAAACTGCATTGCGACTCCGACTCGCATTAATGCAGCCAAGATGTACGTCTGAAAAAAGACAGAACTGAATAAAATAAAAAGAAGTAGGAGGCGCTCTTACGACAGATATTGAGTGGTGGGACGGGCCTAACATGCGCAAAGAACTATTACACAGACATATTGTAAAGTTACACTATAATTAACCTATGCCATGACCGACACTTTCGTATGTCGACCTCGCATACGAAACGATCGTAAATTAACGTTATTAAAACAAGTTTACAGGCGATCTCGGACGTGTAATTACGCAAAACGTTACGCCGCTGGGCGTGACATCACAAATCAGTTCGGTCGGCTTGAAGACAGCACGCTGGTTCACTATCCTTGTCCTTCTTACTTGGTTAGAGCGAGAGATGTATACAGTCAGGCTGGCGTTGATCGTATTCTGTCGAGGGTGTCGCCATTTTCGTTTTGACGAATATTGACAGCACGGCAGACAGACAGCGGCGCGGCGGTCGACAGAGCGTCTGCCAGACTATTTTTATTTTGATTGTGAATCATTTTACGAGCACACATCACTCGTTCAGTGCGTCGGTTGATCATCAAATACGTATTTACTAAACATTTACAAGTGACGTATGATAGATAAGTGTTCGAGAAAACCCGAATTTTGGTGCTAACCTCTTCCTTTTTTTATTAGTGTTTTTGAGAGACTGCAAGACTGTGATCGATATGTGCAAGATGTATTACAGATGACTCCGCGTTAGCGTTTGCCTTCTTGGTTCTTCATTCTGGTAAGTGGATTCATTATCATTTTTATAGGTGTTGGAGTGTAAATAGCTATAATAATCATATTGAAATCACGACATAGATATTTTTAGCATTGCAAACTGTCAGGGGTGAGTCTATTTAAGCTAAGGAGCTTTTTCTTCTTGAAAAATGACAGTCACCCTTTGTTGCGGTAGCTCCAGTTTGTTTACGAACTGTCACGGACAGTACACGGCCTAAGATATATTGCCTGGGTTGGCGACTATGCGTGGGTAGAATGTGCAAACGATACTAGACCTTACAGATATGAAAATATGGCTCAATGTCGTTGAGCTGAGTTACGATAACGGCCCGTAGAATTAATTTATCACACGCCGGGCTTGACAAGTTGAAAACATAAATTCGACCTTGCCGCTCCACGTGGTTTTAAGTCATTGCGTTTTCCTCTTTCTCTAGTTTTGGTGACCACAAAAATCGATACTTTTTGAAATCGATTATTTTTTGTTTTTATTGGCTTGGCACTTCCGACTTCCGACTGTCAAAATAATTAGTATTCTGTATTTCCTTCCGGAAGTATAGTATTTTTACAGTTCATTTTTTTATTTCTTTCTTTCTCCTGCGTTTTTTGTTGATTTTGTCAAATGTGTGTATTTTTTCAATGGCAGGTAAGTGATTACTTTTATTATTTACTTACCTACTTACAAAATTATACTTTTAGCAGTTTATTCCATTACATTCTCTTTGGTTTATTCTTCTTTGAAGTGATTACATTCGCTTTGTTCACCACATCTTCACGAATAAACCTCTGTTTTTTGTCTTTTCAAATTGATTTCAATTGGTAGGTACCCTAATAATTGTGTTGATTGATTATGAATCAAGTAGGTAAATTAGGTTAAATAAAAAATCTATCAAACTTGTAAGGGTTGTCAGCAATTTAGTATTAGATTGTTGAGGTTGTTAGAGGTTGTCAGCAATTAAGTATTAGATTGTTAGGGTTGTCAGAGGTTGTCAGCAATTCAGTACCTATTAGATTGTTGTCTTGTTTTTCTTTTCCATTGTTTCTGTCTTGTCAGTTCAGTTTCTTGGCTTCAGAATCTAGTTCTAGAGTACCAACCAACCTACTCTCTATTAAGACAAATGTTTTGAGCTCATAGGTGCTGTATTTTTTCTGTCTGTCTCTTTTTTTGGTATTTTTATGTTTGATTAAGTACTTAAACTTTCTGAAATAAAAATATTCCTATTGAAAATAGCGGGTATCCTACAAACCAATTAATATTACTCTTACACTTTAAAAGTTATATTTCTCAATCCCACTTACATGTACCTACACACATACATTAGTTAAACCTGACACTGGTGTTCAGTGTATGTAATAGTTAGCTACGTTTGTATATGTAGTAAGTAACTTACCCACCAGTGGTGAGGGGTGAAATTATGGCATAGGGAAGCCGTTCTACAAAAATGTAATGATCAGCATACCTAGTGGATTGGTGGGGTGGGAGTTCTAAAAGGTAAGCCGATGGGAATAGACATGAATGGACCCTTCACCACTGGTAGCTATGTGTCTTCCAAGCCAAATTAATATCTGCTTTCTCCGTCTGTTCTGATGTTGAACTAATGATATTTTTCTACTAGGTTCAATTAAGTCTATGTTTTTATAAGATTAGACTATTGACAAAATAAGCGTAACCGGCAAAGCCTATTAATAATACTTAAGTACCTACTTAATATGTTTTATTTATTTATTCGGTTTTGGTACACTTTATTTATTTCATTTTTTTGTTTTTTCTTGTTTTCTGGTTCCTTGACATGCAAGCTCTTATTTTCAGAAGCTCTTTTCAATACTAAAACCAATTTTATTAAATTGTTTAATAATAAGACGTACTTAAAAAGCTCAATGTTTTGTTGGATAAAACAAAAAACACCAACCTGCTAATACCTCAGCAAAATCCACCAAAAAATACTGAAAGCATGATGCTGCTGATAGACATTCTTGTCCACCAAAAGGGGTAATTGCGTCATAGCAAGTTATAGATACTTGTATATTATTTTATGAACGCATATTGTGTGTTAGTCTGAATGGTACTCTAAGTCTGCGTAATAAAGTTGAAATTCGCAGATGTAAGCATTTTTTTTCAACTATGCACTTCTCTCATTTAAGAATCAGGATTATACAACTAATTTTATAGAAGTACGAGTTATAATGCATCAAATCAATAGGTACAAAGTTTAGTATTTTTTCATTAAAATCTTTGAATTTATTTTTTACAAAGTAAATGGGGAAAGTGCGTCATAATAATATGCCGCACTTTGCCACTTGTATATGACGCACTTACATACATTAGTGAAGTTATATTTAAAAGTTAAATTTTTTTTCTAACTTGTTTATCAGAACAAATAAACGATCCCACAGCTTTAGGGGCTCCAAATGATTAGTTCTAGCAATATCTATCATTACTTCATGTTTTCCAGCACTTTCAGAATTCAATAAAATTATTATTGTATGAAAATGGCGAATCTTCGAACTTGGATCTTGGCTCAGAGCAGTCCTACAACTTTTGTGCCATATAAACTATTGCTCCAAATGGCTAGTTCTAACTGTACGTACCTTTTTTTTCTTTGGCCGGCACTTTCAGCATAGGAAGGCCCAAGAAGCCAAGAATGTCATGATCTCCTTTTAAAAATAAATAATGTTTAGTTATGTTATTCACATACAACGCCAATTGGATTTGAAGTTTCTAACTGTTAAATTCCAAGTCGTTTTCCACAGCCATAGATTCCATAGCCTACCATAAGTGGTACCTACCCTCACCCAGAGCACCCCCTGCTTTTTATTTTACCGTTTCAAATCAATGTAAGTCATGCGATAGATTTTGCCATTACGAAAACCATTTATTTTACTAATTATGCCGTATAGACGCACTTTCTATACACACTCAGTTCCCTGGACTCACCCAATCAATTTAATCGCAAAAGTTGGAAGTAAAACCATTACAGCATGTTACAAAAATACTCCTAATGCCGAATATGGTATATAGGGACCATCACACTGAACAACTTTTACTATGGGGCCAACTCTGAAATCGCGAAAAAAAATCAGCTGTTTCATACATTTTGATATTTTTAATTTTAATTTTTGTATGAAACAGCTGATTTTTTCGCGATTTTATAGTTGGTCCCATAGTAATAGTTGTTCAGTTTGATAGTCTCTATCTACCATATTCGGCATTAGGGGTATTTTTGTAACACGTTGTATACCATATTCGGCATTAGGGTTATTTTTGTAACATGTGTAAAATTATTCTAACCAATTATCATAACATAATAGTACTTAACAAGTGGTATCATCAATTTCATGCAATTCAATGTATTTGCCATTTGAGTAGATGTACCCTTATTATCCACTTTATAAAGTCCCATCGTGATATTTTTTAATTTTAACGTTATTTTACGGTAAAATAACGTTATTTACCGTGGTAAAGGTAAATATAGCCAAATTAACGATATTTTTAAGTAAAGTTTTCAATCCCTGATTGTAAGGGACCGGACCGTAGGAAATTTATCGATTTGATACCTTTGCAAGTTCCTGAAAAAAGGGATCGGACTGACTAAGAGACAGATAGGCGGACAGTTCCTTTGGCACAAACAGCTATCGAAAAAAAACGCGCGTAAAAGTACTCGATAGAATTCTCTATGGGAAATGTCATTTCGCGTTTCGGCGGCAAATAGCGCTGTTCAAATTCCTCATACGAAATTACTCTATCGAATGTTTTTACGCGCGTTATATTTTTAGATAGCTGTTCGTGCTAATAGGCACAGAACGGAACCTATACATCAAATTTTTTACCGTCATCTAAAAATAAACGAATATTGTGTTATATTGCAAGTGTTTGTTTCAATAATTCAGCGATTAATCTCGTTCATAAATTGATTTACCGATAATTCTGATTGTTTGCACTTTTGAGAAATTGTTACCTAAATCATATCTTTGAATGATAAGATTATTGTTTATATAAGATCTTTCTATCTTTGCTATTATGTGACGTTGAGCTGTAAGTCTATAACTGTCACTAACGTATACAAGGTGTTACAAGTGAAAAGTACCCCTAACGCCGAGTATGGTAGATAGGGACCATCAAACTGAACAACTTTTACTATGGGACCAACTATGAAATCGCGAAACAAAATCACATTTTGATATTTTCGTAATTAATTTTTGTATGAAACAGCTGATTGTTTTTTCGCGATTTCAGAGTTGGTCCCTAAGTAAAAGTTGTTCAGTTTGATGGTCCCTATCTACCATATTCGGCATTAGGGGTACTTTTGTAACACCTTGTATAACTCCTATGGCCGAAAACTCAAACGATTCTCAACTTTGAGGGGCGCTCAAACATCATGCTGTCTTTGTCGGATCTTTGGCATTTAATGCGACAGGACGATGTTCGAGAGCCTCTCAAAGTTGAGTGACGTTTGAGTATTCGACCACTACTTACTTGAGACATTTGAGACACATATTTTTCTTTATTTTAATGAGCCAGACAGTATTTTACCGCCGTCGTACTTGATATAAAGCTGACAACCTTAATTAACAGTAGATGCAATGGATCAAGCAACCTAGGTACATTCTTTATTTAGTAATACAGATAGATAGATCAAAATCGAAAGAGTTATTGTAACTGTTACAGTCCAAACTCATAACCGGTCAAAAGCACTTTTGACTGCAAAAATCAGACAAGTGGTTTTTATACAATACTAAATTATATACTAGAAACAATTTCGAGTACTAAATAATACACTAGAAAAAATATCCTCCGCTACGGAAAAAGTATTAAAGAGTTCATTAGTTTAGGTTAGGTTAGAACTGCGACCAAAAACGCGCGAGCCGAGCAAGCGGAGCTAGCGTACCGCCGCAGCGACCAGCCGAAGCGCCAGAAACGTCATTTTTGTAAAATTTACTATCAATAGTGGTCTTCTGATGATTTAATACCGCACCGCTTAATATAAATAAAATGTATTCGTCGGGGCGCACCGATAAATAGACACTTCCTTTCTATAACTACAGTAAAATCAAAATAAAATGAATATGAAACTTCCATTCTCTCGTCTTTTACACACATTGATGGCTGCGCATTCGGTATTGTATACAATACCTAAGTAAAGTATACAATAAATATAATTTCATACATTAATGTCAGACAATCTGAACTTGAAATTAGGTAAAACTATTTTTGACTAAGAACGTCGTCCAAAACCATTTTTACCTGATTTTTACAGTCAAAAGTGGTTTTGGCCGGTTATGAGTGTTGACTGTAACTAAGCGTATAAGGTTCTCCCTATGCAGGTACAGTGAACGGCACGCTCGGCTTTCACTACAGGGTAAATGGTGATTTTAAGTTTCAAATTAAATATTTTTAACATTTTTGTATAACCTGACGTGCTTCTTACTGTACATACTACATACCTAGGTCCTACAAATCCATAGTCTGCTCTCAATTTTCAGCAAGTTCTTCTTGAGAAAGAAAAGCAATTTCAAAGAATATTTTATGTTATTCCATTGTTGCTTTAAGCAAAAATAGCTCTGCGCCCGCTAATAAAAAAACTAATTGAGTCCTTTTACGTTTAAATAGTTTTTTAATTAAAAAGGAACTAGACCTTTCCGCTCTGAATTTCTTTGCTTTGTATACGGAAAAAGTTATCACCCGTAGTCTATGAGAAAAAAAAACATTCGCAAACAAAGCGAAAGCGCGCTCTGTCAGCATCCCTTTCGATCCAATTTCAAATTTGAATTCGAAGTGGCCCGTTTCCAGTTTCCGGCAGGGCTACCACTACTCTCAACCATTTGAATATAGAATGAAGAACGGAGGTGCGATGATGTAATTTGTAACTCAATGAGATGTTTTGTACTAAAAGCGGGTAGCTGCCTAGTATTTAGATAACTTTAATTTTATGTATTTAGTTATAGTTACTAGCATAGAGTTTTTATAAGTAACTGTCGTTTTCGACCCATGTTTCTTTCTCTGAGAAAAATCTTCCAGTAAGAAATAGTCTTTGAATGGAAAGATTAGCTATTATCCTTTTGCTTGATCCTGGGCATCTTATATTGTTAGAGACAACAGCAAAGTACATTGTTTGTGATTATTGATCTGAGAGAAATATGTCAGTCGAACGATTCTTTCGTTATATAATCGCTTCTTCAACCGAACTATTAGCAAGTTGCCAATTTTTTGTAGAAATTACATTAAAAATAACAGGTATATGTTCGAAGATAAATTTATATTGACGGCACTTACCTTCGTTAAAAGTTAATAGACTATATTAAAAAAAAAAAAAAAAAAATTTTGAGATTTTAGCATTCACAATGCTATTTTATATAATACCAAATAATATACTAGAAAAAATACGACTCGCACCAGATCATGTTCTCGGACGGGAATCGAACCCGCGACCTTTGGATATCCGGTCCAATGCTCTGACCGGTGAGCTACCGAGTTTTTACCAGAGTGTTTACCGAGTACACCATTATTTTGAAGTATAATAATAGCAACTTTTTTTACTTACTTAGTATTTGTTCGCATTTGGAACATTTTCTCTGCAATTTAATATTATTGGTGGTGGCAATCTTTTTCACTGAACTATTGGCAACTTAAAGCTGTATCTCTACCTACCCAATGCGCCATCAATTTTGTCTATAAGAATTGGTTTAGATGAACTATATGTTCCAAAAAAGAAGACAAAAAATTTCGGGCAATAGTTTGTTGGAAAAGCGCTGAAATTATTCGCATGAAAGCCAGGCTTTATTAAAATCTGTCCATAACTCTCAGCTGGCAATTATATCGGCGGCCGAGGCGTCACTTGTCCGTAATGGCGACCGTTCCCGCCTTTTTCGCTGTCAAAGCGGTTTTTTCGCGCGCGAACCGAGCGAAATTCCCAGCAGAGCGTTCCGTTTCTGCGGTCATGACAAAATCTTCGGGGAATATACAATTTTTCAAGTCTACATTTTTAAGTTATGACAGAGCCCTGAAAATGGAAATTCGAGCCAATCTCTGTGAGATTAGAATTTTGTAAAAGACAAGATAGAATTTAAATCATGTTCAGTGACTGTATTTTTAGAATTTACTAGCTTTTCTCATACGGATGGCTCTCCAAAACTTTTGAGGAAAAACAGTTCCAATTCCAAGAGGAAGGATTCTAGTTTCACCAAAATTATTGGCGCAGTAGGAAGGTTGCCATCGGTTGCTGCATCAAAGACCTGTCGTGGTTGTCCATATTAGTTAGCGTGTGTGTTATCCTTTGCCGGCTTCAGTTAAAACCATTAGTATAAATAAGTCTATGATTAAAACACGTCTCAGTGCTCCATTGAAGTAGAGGTAGTCGTCTAAAAAACAAGGAAAGCTCGCGATTTTTGAAGGGCTAATTTTGAAAATTTCTAAAACTTTGCCATATGAAAAGACTCCGTTTTAATATAAATGATTGTCTATTTTCACAGTAGAAATTTTAAAAAAGGTTGAATAAGCGTTAAACTAAAACGAACAATAAATAGTAACTAGAAGCTCTAGCAAGCTTGGGTATAATACCTACCTACCATCATAATAGTCGTAGACAGGAAAATATGCGTATAATTTTTCACACATCCCATCTTAAGCCCGCCACATACAGACCGAATTTTGATTTTGATTCCTAATTCCGAAACGGAATCATTCCGAAGTTTCCGGACGCAGCAAACCAATATAAATGTATGGACCTACCATATACATGCGGTAGTCTTGCATTAGACTCATTCTTCTGTATGTTGCGGACCTTAATAGGCGAAGTCGGAAACGGTTACTATTCTTGATCAACGTGTAGGTAGACAGAATGGTGCTGATGGCTGTTAAATTTCCCCTGGGCCCCACAATACAGTTGACTGCGTTACGATTCCTTAATTCCTCTGATTAACTCTTCAACCTGCCGTGCCTGTTATTGAATATTATAACGTGATAAAAGTTAAAAAGTTTTGAAACCTTTTTTTATCCACTAATTTTTTATTGGTTTTGGAATCTTTTTTCTCTTATCCATCTACTGAGGCTGATTCTACTAATTTTAATGTTCATATTATCTTTTGATTCCAATCTGGTAGCAATCACGTTCAATCGTGAAATATTCATCTAATCTTTTTTTAGCCTCAAGTCACCCACTGCTGCTGTAGGAATCCTCATTTTCTTATGCTTTTGAGAGAAACATAGAGACAGAGAAAGAGATTCAGATGAAATAATTAAGAATTAAGCTACCCTTATCCATAGTTCTTCCATCTCACCGTTTCGCTATGATTGTGTTAGGAGTGCACATTGTTTTAGTGAGCCTCTGCACACTCTCATTTACGTACGCACATTAAAATAATGTGCACGTGCACGCCTAACAACATTCATAGCAAAGCGGTATTTGTTAGATAAAACAACCTATGATAAAATACGTTGTTTGTTTCTTGTTGGCATTCTTGGCGGCAAAAAAGCCATTTTTCGATTTATGGCAAACAAAACACGTTCAACAGCCTAAAATTCTTTATACACAGTACACATGGTACAATTTTATAAATATGACAAGAAGCAATCTTGGCAGTTCGATACGTTTTCCGAGGCGCGTGCTGGGAACTCAATATTTGAGCAGATGTGTTGCGGCCCGCGCGTGAATGTTATTTTTATGCGACCTACATGGTAATGCCACCACCCTTAGTGATGTTACTGGTCGTTTTATCGATACTTTTTAGCATGTATAAACCAAATATGTATACTTACAGGGTTATTGTAAAACATCAACAACTTTGCAGGAGTAGATTACTAACATCATAAATAAAAACATTTGTCTTACGACTTTTTCGAAAACAGGAAAAAAATCGACTTTTTATACTCAATCAGCTGTACGGACATTTCTATTGAAAAATTATTTATTCAAATAAGCTAACATAATAAGGATTTTTATGGAAAGTACAATTTCTTTGTCTGTTTTCGGAGAAGTCGTAGAACAAATGTTGTTGTTTATGATGTTAGTAATCTACTCCTACGAGGCTTTTGATGTTTTACAAATAACCCTGTATAAAACAAAGTTAGGTTATTTACACCATTTATAACTCAAGAACAGCTGGACCTATTTGGATTAAATTTTGCTGGTAGACAGACTAGAACCTGGATTAACACATAGGCTACTTTTCACCAGTGGCCACCCGCAACTTCGTCCGCCGCGTGAACCCTAAGGAACCTTTGACCAGAAAAAAGTAGCCTATAATATGTTAATCCAGGTCTAATGTTAATCTGCCTGTCAACCAAAATTCATCCAAATCTATCCAGCCGTTTAGGTATGAAGAGGTAACAAACACACAAATTTTCGCATTTATAATATTGGTAGGTAGGATAGTAGAATTAGCACTAAATGTGTCGCGGAAATAAAACGGTTCATTTAATGTCGCAATGCAATTTCATACACACACAACAATATAATTTCAACAACAGTCGGGAACAAACAACCGTTGCTTAGAAACTTACAGAATACAGTCAATGGTTACACACAGCCCAAATAACCCATCACAAAAGGTAAAATTCTAGAATATTATCGAAAAGATTATATCGATAAACGCACATCCCTCGACCAAGTGTTACCCTTTCCTGTTTCCCTCTGCAAAACAAATTTGTATCTTAATACCATCCTTCTCTATTATTTAGTGAATATTTATCATATGCTCCCAGTCCGATCGCGTGTGTTGAAAGCTGTAGGGATTTAAAAAAAATCGGCCAAGTGCGTGTTGGACTTCCTTCCCACATTTAGGGTTCCGTAAAGCCGTCTGAGCAACTTTGAATATCATTGGAGCAAATCGAAATCTCGCTTGACCGATAGAAACAAAATATTTTTTTTCGCTCTCAACCAGAAGGGCTCGAAGCGCCCTCCTCAGCAGGAAAAGGAGGCGGAAATCATCTTTGGATACCACATAGCCGGCTATGACGGTTAAATCGCCGGCTATGATGGTTATATCAGACTCGTACTGACTAAAACCGTCTTGGAAACTGGTTACGTGCCCGGACAGGCAACCTTCGACCGATCAAAGCGACCGCCTCCCTTAGGGGAGAGAACGGCGCAGACATCACATTTCATCAAGGTCTAGGTGATGGTGCGTCGAGAAAACGACCGACTACCCAAAGGGGGCATCGACCATGATGTTATCAAATGAACTGACTCCCTGAGGGGGATCGATCAGCCAAAGCGGGCGGGGGATGACCTGAAGGGTAGGCGTTGGTGTTGGCGGAATAGTCCTCCGTCGTCTCCAGGAGGAAGTTCAGGTCAGACGAAAGTTTGTCTAAATTCGACTCTTTACCAGAATTGTCTCGGTCGGGATTCGAACCCGCGACATTAGGAAGTCTGGTCCAGAGCTCTGACGGCTGAGCTACCTAGTCACTAACAAAATAAACTTTTTTTTTTTTTTAAATCATATAGTCTTTGTCCATAAAACGAACTCTAAACAAATATATTTTTTCACGCCCCCCTTCACTTGTATGGGTGCCCCCTTCTGAAATATTTTAAAATAGGTTTTATATTGTACCTGGCTTTTGTGTAATTTTACTCTCTTTGCGAAATTCATAGAACAAAAGTGACGTTAGATCCAAAAATTTTCCACCCTTTGCTAGTCTACTAATTAAAAAATAAAGTTTTCTATTCTAATCTGTGCCGTGCCATTAAAAAGGCGGTAATGTCTATGGTATGGTTAACGTTCAGTAAACATTGTTTACTTCAATTAACACGTTTTTAACGTATTTTCAAGTTTCCATGAGTGTTGAATGCGCTAAGTGGTCGTAGCGGCGTGTGGTCGAAATATTCGGGTTTAGTCTAAGTCACAAAACGTAGGCCTAATATAACGTGTTACAAAATAACCCCTAATGCCGAATAGATAGGGACCATCAAACTGAACAACTTTTACTATGGGACCAACTCTGAAATCGCGAATAAAAAATCACCTGTTTAAAAAATCACCATTTTGATATTTTCGTAATTAATTTTTGTATTAAACAGCTGATTTTTTTTTATTTGCAATTTGAGCATAATTAACTCTTCTTGTGATGTTATTCGGATTAAGACAGTATTTGTCTAGGTTTCTATTAAATAAAAAATCCAAAATACTAACGCACTTATGAATTTTTCATCCAAAACTCTAAATCGCATTAATTTTTATTTCGTTAAGTATTTTGGATTTTTTATTTAATAGAACCCTAGACAAATCTAGCTAGCCAAGCAATAGCATGCGCGATCATAACTAACTTCCAATCGACCTATGTAATTGTTTGGTGATAATGTTTATTATAACGTATATTTTACCAACAAATACCAATATATTGATAATTCTTGGTTTTATTCTTTTAAATTCCCTCATTTTCCTATTACAAACCAATTTAATTGAGCGGTCAAACATGTAGCACATATAAGCCCCGCTCCTTAGCCCTATTTGGTACGGAACCTTAAGCGTGCGAAGTCCGACACGCACTTGTCCTGTTTTTTTAAATATTCTGTTACTTTAGCTCTAGAACTGCCTTAAAATCCTTACTAATATTACAAATGCGAAAGTCCGTTTGTTTGTTACGCCTTCACGTCTTAACTACTGAACCGATCATCATGAAATGTTGCATACACGTTGTACAGAAGGACATAGGGTAGTACCTTTTATCCCGAAAAAATAATTGCTCCTGAGGGATAGCAAAAAAAAACTTTCCACGCCGACGAAGTCGCGGGCGGTCGCTAGTAAATGCATAAATAAACTTTAAACCAGAAGCTTTTTACATGCGCCATACCTAGTGGGGTATTCCTTAATAATTAACATTTCCTGGTGTTGCCTACATATTTGATTGCTCAGTACTCTGTGAACAAACAAACCAGACCATCGAATACCACATTCGTCTATACTACGCGTTCACTTCGTGATTGCCGTCGACGACCGTTATGACGTCACAGCTAACGGTACTGTAGACAAAAAAGTAATCATGTATTTCAACTGTTTTTCATTTTTTTTGTTCAAAGAGTGACATTATTTTAAAAAACAAGTTAGGTTCGCCATTATGTAGAAACTTTACTCTTTTAATTATAACAATACAAATAACGAACGTAATGATTAAACCGACTGATACAAAAATTAAGCTTTGCGTTGCTAGCCGTACTAGAAAGGCGACGCAGGGGGTGCGGTATGACGAAGCGGGCCGGAGGGTAGCGGCAATCATGAAGTGAACGCGTAGTACGTATACTAGCGGATCCGACAGACGTCCTGTCTTAACTATAAATATTGACTAATTTATTAATAATATGAATGTCAATAATAAAACACTTTTTACGGATTACAGCGCGTATATTATTAATTTAGGTGTTGTTTTGGAATTATTTAGTTTGTATTTATTGGTTTTTTAGAATTCCCGACGTTTCGACACCTTTCCAGGGGCCGTGGTCACGGGAGGACTAAAGCAAAAAGGCTGCTCATATTTTTATGAAATTACCCGCTCGATATTTTATAAAAATGTATTCAAGTTTATTAAATTATTTTATAGCTGCGTTCTGATTTTAATAATTAAAATCAGAACGCAGCTATAAAATAATTTAATCCGTAAAAAGTGTTTTATTTCTAATGAACTGTACGCGCGAAAGTCTTAGAAGTGTATATGTCAATAATAATAATATCTTTGACGATAAATTATTTATTTTACGACCGAAGCATCTGTTTTAAACGATATTCATTTTAATTACTTCCTCAATCTTTCAAAGTTTGCTACAAAATAAGCCTACTTAGAATAATAACATCTAGATGCCGAGTCCTTGTATGTATAGTGAAGCAAAAAAACTGAGCCAACTGATTATTACAGGTAGGTATGATTGTAACGTATGAAGGATATAAATATGAAAACTGAGCCAGTTTATTGCCTCACTTTTGACAATGCACTTTGTAGGGAACTATCGTTCTAGGTTGTTTTTTTTTGTATGACGAAGAAAATGTATTTACGCATCCCCCTCCTGCTGAGTAGGGGTAATGCGTTATGCTATTCTAAGGTAGCATAATATGTCCTTCCTGTCTAATCGTTCTCTATACTGAAATTATTAAAATTGGTTCAGTAGTTCAAGCGTGAAAAGGTAAAGACAGACATAGTTAAGATAAAACTTATTCTAACTGCCATACTCGGAAACGTCAATTAAGTTGAATGCTTCGTTAAGTATCGTGTCGTCTTATACTATCACTATGGAAATTAAAAAGATAGCACCAATTTTAATGAATCATTAAACCTAATTGACGTCTTTGACTGCCGTACTCATAAACGTCAATTGAGTTTAATGCTTCATTCAGTATCGTGTCGTCTTACACTATCACTAAGGAAAAGAAAGAGCTAGCACGAATTTTAATGAAGCATTAAACTTAATTGACGTCTTTGACTGCCGAACTCATAAACGTCAATTGAGTTTAATACTTCATTCAGTATCGTGTCGTCTTACACTATCACTATGGAAAAGAAAGAGCTAGCACCAATTTTAATGAAGCATTAAACTTAATCGACGTCTTTGACTGCCGTACTCATAAACGTCAATTGAGTTTAATGCTTCATTCAGTATCGTGTCGTCTTACACTATCACTATGGAAATGAAAAAGATAGCACCAATTTTAATGAAACATTAACTGAGTACGGCAGTAAAAATAGTTATTATCCCAAATCGAACATGTAATATTATCAGCCGATGGCGCTATAAAGACATTACGTTACGTACATACCCGCTTACAAATCAAATGCTTAGCATAAATAAGCAATAACTAGTAACATCCAGTGTTGCGTGTTTCAAATACTACACATGACACATCTGTTCATGTTTGGAATCGTCGTATATCTAATTATATTCATTTTTAGGTTATAGCTATCGCAAGGCTTTGATGGCGTTTTTAACTTGTTGGGGCTTAAGCACACCCCGGTCACTTCATATAAACGTCTCGTGTATATCTCCTACTTCTATTACATAAACAAACGTAAACACACTGGGTACGTTTGGGTGAAGTGTTCAGGGCTGCTTACCTTTTTAAACATTCGCTGAAAAGCTCATTGTTATGAAAACTTTTACGTAATTTATTTTTGTCTGTATCAACTGTCATATTACAAAAGAAATATTTGCAACTGTCGAACCGATCGACGGTTCGACAAATCGCGTTTAAGACGAATTGCGATTAAGACAAAAGCCGTATAAGACGTACTGCGTTGATGACAAAACGCGTTCATGACAAATCACGTATGTGACAAACTGAGTAAATCAGAACGTGGGTTTTGAACTGCGTATACGACGAATCGCGTTTGTGTCATGCAGCGTGAAATTCCTCAATAATGATACAGCTGACTCGGTAACCTAGTGCGGGGCGGGGTGCGGTGGGAGGGAGGGAGTGGCCATTCTGTACGTCGGTACTATTATTAATTCTGTGGCCTTAAGTATACAACTTAATGTCATCACCAATCTATGTATATTGGGCCCGCATGGTGGGTAATGATGGCCCATTCTCCTTATCCATCTTTAAGGAAGTCCTGTGCCCCGTTGGGGATAATAAGATGACTGGTGTTAATGAATGTCCTCACGTCAAATATTAAAGTTATGGCATCTCGCCCAAATGAAACTCGTTCGCTATTTCTTTTTGTTGGTCAATAGAGGGTCCAACCTAACCTAACTTAACCTAACCAACGTTTAGTCACACCACCTATTGTTTGTCAACATTATCACAGGTGAGATATTATTATATGATTTAACTATGTAAAAAATCGTGTGCTCGCGTATCGCCCCTGCACGGACTAAACGTATGTTAGTGACGGCGCGGCGTGCAAGCGATTTTAACCTTAGGAGTGGTGAAGCGGACGTAAGGCGGTGTTGTCGATAGTACTTAATCTCCTTTTATTAAACTTTACATAACTCTACTGATAAATAAACGCAAGCAAGATGGCGCTACAACATGGCGAATCAGCCATTTTAAATCTAAAAATCATAGGCATCCAATTTATACAGCCTTCTCAGCAGAGCTTAATCACCACTCAAAAAAATTGTCAAAAACGTGATCTTGTTGGCTGTGGAATTGGACTAATTGCGACTCCACTCGAGTGGTGGGACGTGCCCAGAAAAAGAACAGTGACTTTTCGCTTTAATTATCGAATGACGAAGGGTGGCTGGAGTGCCAGGCGATTGGATCACTGGAATGGCGCATGATAATAGGATCAAAGTCCACACCACAGACTTAAGGGTTTGAACTCTTTAAATACTACCTAGATACTAAGTATTATAACTTTTTTAAAATGAGAATCTCGATGACGCAGAAGCTTGGTGGCCTGCGTTTGCGGTGGTTAAGCAACTATCGCTAGGGTCGCACATCGGATAGGTGACCAAAAGTGAATTACCTCGAGCTCCTACGCATGCTAAAAGGCACGTCAAGACGATGATCCCGTCTGCATCGGTGGGTTAATATACCCGGGCCAAGTGGGTGGCCCGGGTATATTACCATCGCCTGCTTAGCACGCCCCTGACAGTGTGGGGAGATGGACAAACTTGCGCGGCCATCTCCCAAGAGTGAGGAAGCTTGTGTTGCCGAGCGGCCGGGTCACATTGAGTTAACCAGTCTGCGGTGAGAGGGCCAATACCGGAGTTTTTAGTGGGTATTCCCCAATCCGGGGTCCCATCGGGAGAAGGTCGATGATGACGCTCATGGTCAAAGAAGGATTTCTATAAACTATCGCGATAAGCGGACGATGTTCGTCCTACGCCGTGACACCTATTAGCTCACGAATAAGGTTCAATATCAAGTAAATTGAACGACGAATCGCGTCTGATTATCGCGATTCCTTTTAAGTAATAGGCCTGCAGTTCTTATAATATTAAGATTATAACACATTACTGCACAAAAACAAAAACATTTTGGCAGGTAATATAGGGTTAATCAATTTTTCTGTCTGTGGGTTTTTTCTGCGCCTCGAGCAGAAAAGGCAAAGGCTCATTTGCGCCATACAGCCATGACTTCAGAGTTTATTTTCAAAATATTGTACAGCTTATGTTTTCATGTTATCGTTCTCCTCATTAGAGGCTGTGTTGTAGCTTGTCATAATACTGATTTTCAGCTAGATTCATATACAACGTGTTACAAAAGTACCCTTAATGCCGAATATGGTAGATAGGGACCATCAAACTGAACAACTTTTACTATTGGACCAACTTTAAAATCGCGAAAAAAAAATCAGCTGTTTCATACAAAAATTAATTACGAAAATATCAAAATATAAGAAACAGCTAATTTTTTCGCGATTTCAGAGTTGGTCTCATAATAGAAGTTGTTCAGTTTGATGGTCCCTATCTACCATATTCGGCATTAGGGGTACTTTTGTAACACCTTGTATAATAATCCGTAAAAAAGGAGTAAGTAATTGTTTACGACAATTTTTCGACAATTCTTTGTCATTTTGACAAGGCGTATATTTTTTCAGAGTCAAAGGCATCAGACAGATCTCTAAATAATTCACGCTGCACTCGAACAGCATCTTGAAATGTCTATTTTTCCCAGACGACGTGTCGTTAGACGATGCCAGCTTGTGCTGCGCTTTTATTTTATCGATGTCGATAAATAAAAAAGATTAATCATTCTGGAGCAACCACACCAATAATTTAGACTCAAATTAAATAAAGCTTTTACTATGGTGACTAAATAGTAGTAGTTAAACATAAATAAGACTAATTTTCATCCATGCCTTAAGTACAATTGTTATAAAAAAACGGTCAAGAGCGGGTCGGACTCGCACACCGAGGGTTCCGTACCATCATTCTGAAAAAGTTTATTAGTTGGAGACATCGTTTTAATCTTTACATAAACTTCTATCATATATCATAAAATAATTATAGATTTTTCTCTATGCAAATTTCTGAAATAACGGGGGGAGGGAAACGGTTTCTTTTTTTACATTTTTCATCAAAAGTCGAAAACTACGGCCTAAAAAAATGTTTGAGAATGTGCAAGCAGCGTTCTTTATCATACCCCATATGCCCTAGTAGCCTCATTTCGAATTTCGCACCGTAAGGGTTCCTTTTTACCATTTTGGTAGAGAACCCTAAAAATATACGGCTACCCACAACAATAAAATGAAGACAACCGGAGAAAAGGACTAAAGTGTACCTTGCAGTTAAGACCTACTGCCCTCATGGGAATGACCACAGATGCAGTCATTAGCAGGTTAATTTATTGTTAGGAATCTATCGACATATAAAATTATCCCACCATTGTTTTCCCGCGCATCGAACGCAGATAAGTCGGCCATTTCAATGCAGCCCGCGTCCGCGCACAGCCGTTCGAATTTCGAATATTTACAACAATACACACGTACCATAGACAAGCGCAAAGTTGTCGATTTATTGGCGCGAGCTTTTGTTTTGCTAAGTTGGCAACAAAATGTCAGATTGCGGATTTTCTAACGTAATTTGATTTGTTTTGTAGATAATATCAGCTATCAGCTACAAAAGTCTGGAACGGTGGTAGGAAAAAATAGACGATTCAAAGGCTGGCTTGGTCACCCATCCCATGACCGAACCTTGCCTAAGTTTCAGGGCAAACAAGTATACTTAATATTAAGTCTAACAGTATTTTCAAAAGCAATAAAGTATTTTTAGATTTTTTGACATTATGTCTTGTAAAAAATAATACTCATTTATTAGAAATAAAACATTAATACTCATTTATTAGAAATTATTTACGGATTACAGCGCGTATATTATTAATTCAGGTGTTGTTTTAGAATTATTTAGTTTGTATTTATTGGTTTTTAGAAATCCCGACGTTTCGACACCTTTCCAGGGGCCGTGGTCACGGGAGGACTAAAGCAAAAAGGCTGCTCATATTTTTATGAAATTCATTTATTGTTAAAAAGTTAATGGATCAAATATAATAAGCCGAAAATGTCTTGTAAAACACGTACAGTTGACATTGTAATTAAGTTAAGCAATACATAGATATTGTAATCCCTCCAACCCTCTTTAAAAGCCAATCCCGCGAAATTAATTCTGTATACACCCCAAAAAAGCATAAGGCCAAGAAACGGGGGTATTTTATATCAATCTACTGGCAACACTTGTGATGAATGCGATCTCGAGACGCGTTGTGCTTTTAATATCTGTTTTTATTGCCCGCGAGTCCGTGAGCGGAGTTATGGCTGTGTTGCCAACTTATATTTACCATTGTGGCTGGTAGTTTTTCATTGTTTTCGTTTACGGTTATATTACATGTTGTTTATCACTTTCCTTTAATTTTCTTTTGTTCGTTCGTCTTTTTGTTTTGTCCATTGTTGTTCTTTGAGACTTTCTAATTGTCATGAAATTACTAAGTTGACAACTTACATTGTTTCAAGCACTTGAATTCAGATACTTAGTTCGCAAACATTGATGTTTATTGAATTATCGCACCTGCTTAGCTCTTTACAAGAACTACCATGTTAATACAGGAAACTTAGTCGAAAGTTTTTAACTGCCAGTCTATGGTCCGAGCGAAACAAAAAAGTTTATGGTCAGGTTATTAAATACCCTTGCTCAAAACATGGTGAGAGATTCTCAGAAATCCGAAAATAACATCAAAGATTGACATAGAGTCTATTCACAGTTAACACGTATGTACCACGGCGACATTACCATATCGCATCGCAGCGAGAAAAAGTGGGTGAGCTGCTACGATTAATTTTCATTCCCAATAACCAGTTCATCACCGTTGTGGTGTAGTTCTTTTAGCGCGCAGCACCGATGGTCTTTGTCCTAAGCGTCTAATATGACTACTTAAGATGGATCTTCTCCCTTTGATTTATTACAAAACCTCTAATCGATATCTTTATTATTCAATGCACTATAATGGTAATGATATTATCAACAGATGCGGCGGAAGTGGTGATAGTCGGAATGCAGGGCGGCGGCGCGCCCGCAGCCGACGCCGACCAGGCGCAGTTCGAAGCCGACAAGCGAGCTGTATACAAGTGAGTGCAAGTTTTGAGGCGAGACGAGACAAGGCGAGGCGAGGCGAGGTTAGACGAGGCAAGGCGAGGTTATGTGCTAAGATAAAGTGAGGCATGGTTACCTAGATAAGTCGAGGGAATATTGTTGATTGTAGTGATAATTGGAAATAGTCTGAATGCGGCGCGCCCGCACGCAGCCGACGCCGACCAGGCGCAGTTCGAAGCCGACAATTGAACTTTAGGTATACAAGTTAGTACAACAGTTTTGATTTAGAGGCGAGGCAAAGTTAGACGAGGCAATGAGATCAGATAAAGTGAGGCACGGTTACCTAGATGAGTCGAGGCAGTTGATTGTAGTGATAATCAGAAATAGTTGGCATGTGGCGCATCCGCAGAAAAAGTTGACCAGGCGTAGTTTGAAGCTGACAAGCGAGCTGTATACAAGTGAGTGCAAGTTTTGAGGCGAGACGAGACAAGGCGAGGTTAGACGAGGCAAGGCGAGGTTATGTGCTAAGATAAAGTAAGGCATGGTTACCTAGATAAGTCGAGGGAATATTGTTGATTGTAGTGATAATTAGAAATAGTCTGAATGCGGCGCGCCCGCACGCAGCCGACGCCGACCAGGCGCAGTTCGAAGCCGACAATTGAACTTTAGGTATACAAGTTAGTACAACAGTTTTTATTTAGAGGCGAGGCAAAGTTAGACGAGGCAATGAGATCAGATAAAGTGAGGCACGGTTACCTAGATGAGTCGAGGCAGTATTGTTGATTGTAGTGATAATCAGAAATAGTTGGCATGTGGCGCACCCGCAGAAAAAGTTGACCAGGCGTAGTTTGAAGCTGACAAGCGAGCTGTATACAAGTTAGTATACCCTCAGAAGAATTACTGTATACCTACCCTTATGATGACATTAGAGGAGAGCCGAGGCAAGGCGAGGTGAGGCGAGGCGATGTGATAGATGAAGTGAGGCGAGGTTAGATAAGGCGTGATGGGACGAGACGAAATGAAGTGGTGATAGTCGGTGGGTGCATTTTGAAGCCTACAAACGAGCCGTGTGTAACAGTTCATAACTGCGTAACCTCTATGATGCGTGTTATTTTAATTCTCATCATCTTCTATCTTTCTGTGTAGTGTAGGTAAAGGAAACGCTTTGAAGAGAATACCCAATTCATCTATCCAACATCATTAATTTTTTGATAAGACCAAAAAAAGGAATAAACTTAGATTAGATAATCATAAAAGAGATTATTAAGTGTTGAGGCAGGATCTCTTCGCCATATGTTCAGCGAAAAGGGAAGTACTTCCGCCGAGCTAGGTGTCTGTGCTCGGGGACCGCGGTCCAACTGTACGATGTTGGAATTTGTATTTATGCGAAGTGCTTAGAAAACTTCGATATCGGGAGTCAGATCTTCATACATTTTTGCCTTGATGTTAGCTTGACGTAGTGCGACGTCACGTCTGCGTAATGTTTATCCTGCATTTCTCTCGTCATTCGTCGATTTGCTTATGTATCTTCGTCATTCGTCGATTTGCTTATGTATCTTCGTCATTCGTCGATTTGCTTATGTATCTTCGTCATTCGTCGATTTGCTTATGTATCTTCGTCATTCGTCGATTTGCTTATGTATCTTCGTCATTCGTCGATTTGCTTATGTATCTTCGTCATTCGTCGATTTGCTTATGTATCTTCGTCATTCGTCGATTTGCTTATGTATCTTCGTCATTCGTCGATTTGCTTATGTAGCGGTAAGATCGCGACGCTACATTAGAAGTAATAATAATAATAATAATAATAATAATAATAATAATAATATTTATTTATTTTCAAAAATGCAGTTTAGTATAATCATTTACAAAGTTAACTTAAGTAAAATAATAATAACAATAGCCCGAACTAGGAAAAACCTGTGTTTCAGGCGAGTATAGCCAACAATAATAATTTTGAATCAATTAATCACTAACTAACTTATAGATATATTAATTTTTTATTTTAGCAATAATTAACACATTACAAATTACGATTACAAAACAACACTTAAATAAAATACAATATTATTTAATTACTACCAATAGCCTCTCTGTATCGTCATACGTCATGTTTTGCAGTGTATTTTTTAGTGTTATTTTACAATTTCTATAATTAAGTGGATAGATGTTAGCTATCCGATTTATTCTATTGTAGAGAAATGGGCCCAGGAACAGATAAAACTTTGCTGTAAAGGCAAATTGTTTAGAAACTGTTTGAGTGCAGACTATATCTTTCCGTCTTTTGTTTATTATTTCAGTGTTAAAGGTGAGTGCTGAGTGCTGTTTTAATACTATGTTCATAATGAATAATTGTCTAACTGATAATACATCACAGGACTTATACAGAAGGTTAGTAGGAAAGAGAAAAGGGCGGGAAGTTGACACCTTGAGAATTGCTCTCTGTGCTCTATCTGTGGTTAGTAACAGTGTTTTACATGCACCTCCCCATGTCGTAATACAGTAAGTTAATATTGATTCACATAGTGCGAAATAGACCTGTCTTATTATTGCTTAATCCGCAATGTGTCGTAACTTTTTGAATACAAATATTAACTTACGTAATCTGTTATTTAAAGACATAATATGTGGCCTGAAAGAAAGAGTTTCGTCTAATATAATACCTAAGTATTTAATTGTATCTGTTTGTTTAATTTCAGGACACATACATTGATTTTCCGATTGGGCTGTGCAATTATGAGCACGAAGTGTAGGGTTAACGTTAGGAAAGCATTGTTTACGCAAGGAGAACTTTATATAGTTAGTTTTTTGTGCATTTAATGTCAAAATATTATTTTGAAGCCAGTTATTTACAACATTGAAACCTCGTTGCGCATGCTTGTAAACTTGTTCTTCCGAGTCAGCCGTAAAAAGAAGTGCAGTATCATCAGCGTAAGCTATGATCATTCCATGATCTAGCTTCATATTACAAAGATCATTAATGTAAATCAAAAACAGGGTGGGTCCTAAAATACTTCCTTGGGAAACCCCAAAAGGTGTATTTTCCTGTTCATCACTGAGGACATTGCCCATTCTTACACATTGAGTACGTTCTTCTAGATAGCTCGTGAATAGTTTCAGTTGTGTGCCTCGAATGCCTAAGTTCTCAAGCTTGCGCAAAAGGATAGGTATGGACACCGTATCAAAAGCTTTCGCTAGATCCAGGAAGATTCCAACTGTGTGATTTCCTTTATTAAGATTATTTACAATATAATCTGTCAAGTGATGTACAGCATCAGCAGTAGATATTTTAGGTCGAAAACCAAATTGAAACTTAGACAGAATCGCTTTATCCTCCAAATATCTAACTAATCTAATATTTATAATTTTTTCTAATATTTTTGAAAGAGATGGCAATAGTGATATAGGCCTGTAGTTCGTAACTTGGCTTTTATTGCCAGATTTATAAACAGGAACAACAACTGCCTTTTTTAAACACTTGGGAAAAATACCTGTAGTTAAACATTTTTGAAAAATATAAGTTAGTGGAGGTATCAAGACTTGTCTAAACTGCTTAATTATTTTATTAGATATATTGTCCCACCCAACCGCACAGTCATCTTTCAAGGACATAATTATTTTTTCAACCTCGATTTCATCAGTGTCAAGTAATGCAAAGGACTTCAAGGAAGTGTCACAGGCAGGAGAGGGGTGCACAGTAGAATGTAAATGAGATTGGATTTTTTCTGACAGACATTTACCAATATTAACAAAATAATTATTGGCGTTGTTAGCGCAATTTAACAGTGACGAGTGCGCTTGTTGTAAAAATACTGATGAGTCATGTTGTTTCGAAGTGTAAGTAATATTTTTAATAAGATTCCATAACTTCTTATTATTTTTTCCAGCTGATTCTAATGAAGTTTTTTCGTAATCGATTTTAACTTTTTTTAAGATATTATTACAAAAGTTCCTGTATCTTTTATAAGACAATTGTAATATTGGATTTTCAGGATTTCGTTTCGCTTTCATATGTAATTTGTCCCTATGTTTCATACATCGAATCAGACCTGGAGTGATCCAAGGTTTAATGTTAAAATTTCTGTTCTTTAATGTAACATTCGATGTATTATTGCGAACCGCTTGTTGGACATTATCGACTAAATACGACATGCAAAAATGCGGATCAGCTGAATTATAAACTGGGTCAAAATCGATGTTACGGAAGTCTATTGCAAGTTTGTTTACATTTAGTTTAAGAATTGTGCGAGAGTTGTTTAACTTAGGTAATGTGCAATTAAGGGTTAGTAGGGCAGCACTATGATCGGTTATTGACGAGTTGGTAACAAGTGCAAGCGAAGAAAACTTTGATTTCAGCATGATATGGTCCAAACAAGAACCACTTTGATGAGTAGGCAACGTGTGTGCGGGGAGCAAGCCATGAAAGGAGCATACATTTAGGTAGTCTTGAGCTGCTGAGTCAATGTTTTCAGGATGAATATTAATATTTATGTCTCCAATTAAGATAACATTTTTAAAAGATGCTAGGTTTTGCAGAGTGTTGTTTAGAGAATCAACAAAGTTATTTGTATTCCTAAATGCGGATGGTCTATACAAAGCTAATATTGCATATTCAGTTCCGATTTTTATAAGCAAGTTACTGCAGTCAGTCATATTTAATTCTTCTGTAGACACATTTAGTTGACTTTTGGTGTAGATTACTACTCCATCGTTTTGGTTGTGAGTAATATTACTTTTATACATGTTGTACCCTGGCATTAAAGGGATGTTATATTGTTTTTCTAGCCAACACTCTGTAAGCACTATGACATCTGAATGAATATTTAATCTTTGTTGAAAAATGCTAAAGTTATCAAAATTTTTATAGATACTGCGAATATTTTGAGTTAGTATGGTTATAGGATTGCAGAAGGCGGAAAGATATTGTTTGCAATTTTCTACATCACATAATTTGGATTCAGATACAGAGAGGTTGTCCAAATCATCTATTAAATTGTTAATCATACAAGAAATGTAAAATATACCTTTTTTCGGCCAATAATTTTGCCGGACAGTCGGCGGAACCTGTATAATGGCCATTTGGTTTTTTGTAACGTGAGCACGTAGCACATTTAGGTTCTTCGGCCTTCTTTGTGCACTCTTTTATTGAGTGTCCTTGATCGCCGCAATGACCACAGGTGTAAATTTGCTCCCGACACGACTTGGCCGCATGACCATACTGTTGGCACTTGTAACACCGAGTAACCAATGTAAAGTCTCTAACAGGGCAAGAAGACCAGTTCACAAAAACCCTTTCTCTCGATATTAGGGCTTTTCGTATCTCTGCAGATACTTCAATCACGTAATTACAAGTCTCCGCATCCTTTTTTCCCGACTTGTGACTAAGTTTAATTGAGGACAGGAACGTCTCCAGGTTGGAGTTCGGAAGATGATCGGCTACATTTTGCTGATAAAGACAGGTAAAAACTTCTTTTTCCTGCATATTTACGGGCACACCAATAACTACAATTCTGGGCTTACGTTTATGAGGTTCGTCAATTAAGAGGCCCGACTTAGTCAACTGCGCCGATTTTTTTAGTTTTTCGATGTCGTCCTTCGTTTCTGTGCTGATAATAACCCCACCATTTTTCGTTTTGCGCAAACCTCTAACGTGCAGTTTCATCTCTTCTGGGCAGATAATTTTTTGGACCAGAGATTTTGTCTCCTCGCTCGATCGCTTATCATTTGGGTAAATGGCAATTGAGCTAACATTAATCGGCTTAATAAAGTTGTTTGATCCCTTTTTTACTACATCAGAAAAGGATGCTCCCGAAACCGTTTTGGATGTTTCCTTAATGCTAAGTTTTAGGTCTTCCAATTGCTGCGATAGATCGAGTTGGTCTTGTAGGGTTTGTATCGTGGAATGGTTTTGGACAGATTTTAATTTGAGGGACTGGTACTGGACTGCCATCTGCGATGTTCCGTGTCTTATTTTACGGCACAAGTTGTTAATTAGTAGTTTTTGCTCAGTGTTTAATTTTCCCTCTGAAGCAGTACGACAGACCTCATTTAGGCATTGCTCAATCGTCGTCATCCAGTTTTGGATTTCTGGGGTTGAAACAATTTCCAGGACACTTCCTTCTCCTTGGTTCCGCGATCTTGGATGAGATGAGCCGGCGGGCGAGTGCACTGAAGGCAGGGTGCGTTCCATTTTTTATTAAAGTTTATTATCCTAATATATCACTAAACATTTTCACTTATTCACTATTATACCTAACATTAAGTCACTGTTTACTTTCTGCTACCGATCGATGATCGTGATCGTAAAACTAGGTCACGAGTGTGCAAAATGATTAATTAATTTTAATAAAATTATTTTCCGACACGTCTGTTTACAACGATGACTGAGACATAGAATAAATAATATACTTGTGTTCTTTCCAGACACCCATTATTTCCCCTCCTCGCGCTCCTCCTCGAGCGATGCGAGCAAGCCACCGCGGGGGCAGAGCCGCCCGCTGCGGACGCCTTCGGAGCGGACCTGCAGGCGTTCGTCCAGCACCAGCGGAGGGATAGACGCCCGTTCCTAGTCGACGACCCGGAGATTGACGGCCTTATGATTAAGAGCATACAGGTACACATGACGGCACCTCAGACTATACATGTTGACCTTGAGACCGCCTTCATGCCCTACGTAATAAAAGCTGTTTTCGCAGTTTAACTTTATAACCTGACGTGTGTGTACTAACGGGAGTTTATAGTGTTTGTATACTTCGACTTCTAATATTTCGAAATTTTTATCCTTTGATTATTTATGATCAAAGTTTCTAACGTGGTAATTTTAGATTAAAATCTTATTCGTAACCAGTAAAAATATGCTGTCATTTTATTTATTTATCTTGTATAATGTATTCATCATCATTATAAACTAATTTCTAAAGTGCGGTTAATTATTACTGCAAATATCCAGCCAAAAAAGTAATATACCGTTTTTAACCGACTTAATTTTGTTTTCAATTCCGTTGTAAGTATTTGCGTTACGTTAATGCTAAGCATCCCGACCACGAACAATTTGTCATTTGTCGTGGGAGTGCGACTGATTATTGGAAAGCACACAAAAATTCAGTTCTACAAATGCATGAAAAAAAGTTATCGATGCGATAATCAAACCTACAGAAAGCCGGTCGAGGTTACGTTAAGTGATAACAATGACTCATCTTCTTAATTATCTTCCAGGTGCTGAGGATCCACCTGCTGGAACTGGAGAAGGTCCAGGAGTTGTGCCGCGACTTCTGCGGCCGGTACATCGCCTGCCTCAAGACTAAGATGCAGAGCGAGAACTTACTAAGGACTGATTACACCAGCGGTAAGAATTTGTTAAGTTATGAAGTATTTACACACATCAACAAGGAAATTAAGGATTAACCGTACAAAATACACACTCACATACACATTTACACGTAAAGACATAAATCAGGGGCCCTACCGGCTAACTTTTCGAACTTGGGAAAGTCTGCCGGGCTTTAAATTAAAATAGATAAATCGAGCCCCAGTCGGGCCAAAATGTCGAACCCCAATTCATGATGTCACACGAACATAGACATCTTCTAAATAACTTCAGCGAATAGTACAATACAAAACTCCTTACTTCGATTTATCTGTTTTAAGTTGAAGTTTGGCAGATCCGCCGAAGTTCGAAAAGTTAGCCGGTAGGACCCCAGGTCCCGTGGAGGTGTAGATAGATATTAATTTAAAAGGAAGTTTTAGATCGATATTAAAGTTTTATTTAAAGTATTTTACACTTTTTCCATTTTAAAAATCAAGACAGGTGACACGGCGTGCTTAAAACGGAGTGGTTACATTCACTGTGGGCGTGATCTCCTTTCAAATCGAATCATCACTTTTTAAAATAAATAATACAAATTTACTCCAACCAGCAACGGCGGTGATAGCCAGCTATACAACGTAATACCCCTAATACCGAATATGGTAGATAGGGACCATCAAACTGAATAACTTTTACTATGGGACCAACTCTGAAATCGCGAAAAAAAATCAGCTGTTTCATACATTTTGATATTTTCGTAATTAATTTTTGTATGAAACAGCTGATTTTTTTTCGCAATTTAAAAGTTGGTCCCATAGTAAAAGTTGTTCAGTTTGATGGTCCCTATCTACCACATTCGGCATTAGGGGTATTTTTGTAACACGTTGTATACTAAGAGCTGGCTTCGGAAATAGGTATGCAATTTACAGAGCGACGAAATCTATATAGTTGGTGTGCCATACTATCATCATTAATAGATCCAGGCGCCTGGCATCTTTTCAGTGGTGAGGGTGGGAGTGGTTGGGTAACAAAGAGGTTGTAAAACCGATTGAAGGTAGGTATACAATTTACACAGCTCTGGATTTGGTGTGGTATTATAGCCAATCATGTATCTAATTCGAATATAATATTGCCAGGTGTTTTGGTTTGTGTAATAGTAGTGCCAGGCGGCATCCAAGGTGCGCTAAAAAGTGGTAAAGTCATCTCATTTACAGAGCTCTGGATTTGGTGTGGAATTATAGCCAATAATGTATCTAATTCGAATATAATATTGCCAGGTGTTTTGGTTTGTGTAATAGCAGTGCCAGGCGGCATCCAAGGTGCGCTAAAAAGTGGTAAAGTCATCTCATTTACAGAGCTCTGGATTTGGTGTGGAATTATAGCCAATAATGTATCTAATTCGAATATAATATTGCCAGGTGTTTTGGTTTGTGTAATAGCAGTGCCAGGCGGCATCCAAGATGCGTTAAAAAGTGGTAAAGTCATCTCATTTACAGAGCTCTGGATTTGGTGTGGAATTATAGCCAATAATGTATCTAATTCGAATATAATATTGCCAGGTGTTTTGGTTTGTGTAATAGCAGTGCCAGGCGGCATCCAAGATGCGCTAAAAAGTGGTAAAATCATCTCATTTACAGAGCTCTGGATTTGGTGTGGAATTATAGCCAATAATGTATCTAATTCGAATATAATATTGCCAGGTGTTTTGGTTTGTGTAATAGTAGTGCCAGGCGGCATCCAAGGTGCGCTAAAAAGTGGTAAAGTCATCTCATTTACAGAGCTCTGGATTTGGTGTGGAATTATAGCCAATCATGTATCTAATTCGAATATAACATTGCCAATTGCCAGCCAGGGCCGTACCGGCTAACGCATCGAACTTCAGAAAGTCTGCCGGGCTTCAAATTAAAATAGATAAATCGAGCCCCAATCGGGCTAAAATGGCGAACTCCAATTTATGATATCACACGAGCATCGATATCTTCTTAATAACTTCGGCGAATAGTACAATACGAAACTCCTTACTTCGATTTATCTGTTTTGAAGTTGAAGCTCGGCAGACCCGCCGAAGTTCGAAAAGTCAGCCGGTAGGGCCCCTGGTGGCATCCAAGATGCGCTAAAGAGTGAAACTACCGAGTCAAATTGTTTCATGTTTCGTTACCCAAACGGTTTTTTAGTGCTATAGTGTCAGCAATATCAACGTATGAATAATTTGTATTCGTAGGCGGTGTGGAGAGCAACAACAACCTGTCTGGTTCGCTGGACGACCACTCCAGCACCTCCAACTCGCCACAGTACCAGGTATGAAATGTACGTCAGTTTACTATTGTATTCACACCATTTGAACGACAAATGTCCAAGTTTATTCGAAATTTGGAAGTTTTAATCAACCTTGAACATTTTTATTTGGGTACATATTACTGTTCTTTCCAATTTCAACTTTGACGACCGTGGTCGATTGGTTTGTACGCCGGTTTTCAAGGTGTCGCCATCTCTGTGGTCCCGGGTTCGATCCCCGGCTGGGTAAACTTAGGAAACTAACTTTTTTATATTGGCTCAAGTCTGGGTGTTTGTAGTTTACCACCGTTGATGATGATGAGGAGCTGAGGATGATGAGCTGATAAGTTTCTTGCGTCCATTCTTCTTGTCAGCTAAAAAAGTCTCGAATGGGTGGTAGGAAAATATAGACGATTCAAAAGCACTTAATATCTTAAGTTTATTTGAATAAAGAATTTTTCATTTTCATTTTCTTTTTCGTTGTCTCTGATTTCCATAACACAAGTGCTTTAGCTACTTTGGGATCAGAGCAATATTTGTGATGTTGTCTAATATTTATTTATAAAAAAATCTTTAAATAGAAAGAAACAAAGAGAACACTTAGTACAAAATAAGCTCCCAGTTTAAAAGTAGGGCGTTATTTCGAGGTGCCGTTTTTCAAACTGATCGGACATCTAAGTTAGTCTTGATAGAAGAATAATAACAAAAATGATATCGTGTCGTAGTCGCCCGCGGCGCCGCCGGCGTACCCCGCGGCGTTCCCGGCGCAGCCCGAGCTGCCGTTCCCCGCGCACGCGCACGCGCACGCACGGGACACACGTGAGTAACACACACCCATGCAGCCATTACACGTTCAAATATCTATACAACGTGTTACAAAAATACCCCTAATGCTGAATATGGTAGATAGGGACTTTTGACATCAAACTGATCAACTTTTACTATGGGACCAACTTTGAAATCGTGAAAAAAAAATCAGCGGTTTCATACAAAAAATTATTACGAAAATATCAAAATGTATGAAACAGCTGATTGTTTTTTCGAGAAATTCAAAGTTGGTCTCACAGTAAAAGTTGTTCAGTTTGATGGTCCCTATCTACCATATTCGGCATCAGGGGTACTTTGTAACACGTTGTATAATTGTCAAGCGGCACAAAGCTTTTGACACTTTTTAAACAGTCTTGTAAGCGGCGGGCTTCATTATTTACATTTTCACACCTTAATTCATCACTAGCACTATTGTAAGTAGTAGCACTAGCACTCGTATCACTGGTATCACTTTCTTCTGTCAGTTCGCACGCCAACAATAGACGCTGAATGTTGAACTGATGGCAATTGAATAACAAATGTTTAATGTCACCATCTTGATCACTATTGTAGTAAGGGCATAAATTAGATGGTATTATCTTGAGTCGTTACAAATGTGCATCACATTCACCAGCCCCCGATTACATAACTCTGTTGCTAACATTTCTCGTTTGAAACCGATTGAAATCATTTGAAATTAATGAAGTTTGACAGTTTAATTTATTAGCAAAATTTTAAAGCACTCTTTTATCAACTGAAACTGTTAAATTTCAAACGATTTCAATCAATTTCAAACGAAAATTGTTAGCAACGAAGTTAGTGATCAGGGGGCAGGAGCTGGCATGCAAAATATAATAGTGGAAAGTATAGTATGTCAACTTTAAAATCACTCAAAATTACAAGCCAAATTCTTGTAATACAATTTCAGACAAAGTATAAAAACAGTTTTTCACTAGCCATGTTTTTAATTTAATTTTAGATTGATTAAAAGGCAGATATTCAATCACCAGATCACGATTCAATGATTGTGCGTGATCAATGATTTTGATTCAGATTGACTTTGTAACGTATGAGATTGACAGATTGCGGCTTTGGGGTTTTTTTGTAACACGTTGTATAATTTTTGCTAGGCCTTATAATAATTCCACAAAAGTTACATTATTCGTTGAATGTTGCAGCGTCCCTGGTGGTCCAAGGTTCGACTCCGATTAGTCAGATCGGCGCCGGGCTACTACCAACGGATTCGTTTACGGGTAAGTGTTGAATTTTAAACGTTATGGACAGGTGAATTCGAGATTAGACGAGATGAGGCGAGGCAAGACGAGGTGAGACGAGATGAGGCGAGGCAAGATGAGGTTAGACGAGATGAGGCGAGGCAAGACGAGGTCAAACGAGATGAGGCGAGGCAAGTCGAGGTTAGACGAGATGAGACGAGGTTAGACAAATCGAGGCAAGGCGACGCGAAGCTAGCCGATAAACCACTTTAATCTTAGACATTTTTTGACCATGTTTCCGTTGAAGCAATTAAGTTTAAGTCTTTTTCGCCTTATCGATAGAAAACAATATGGTCGTCCTGTGACTACAAAAGAAAAACAATTTATAATCTGCGGGGCAAAAGTCGAAAGCAAATATTGTTTTTAATTTCACGTGTTATCTATATTTTTTTTTGCTATTTTAAAACTTTATTTTTTAATTTTCTGACTATCTTACTATAATATTTTGCAGATAACTAAACAGCATCTCTATTTCCAGGCACGAACTCCAACAACTCATGTTCGTCCATTTCCGGTTCCCCCCCTCCCGAGGACGAGTGCGAGGACGCGGCCGGCAAGCGCGGCGTCCTGCCCCGGCACGCCACGCAAGCCATGCGGGCCTGGTTGTTTCAGCATTTAGTGGTAAGTATTTATAACAAAAAAATAGGAGTGTAGGTACTACACTCTAATCCGGGGTCACACCCCGGAATTGTCAAAAAGGTGACAATTGTCAAAAAAGTGATAGCATCACATTTAAACAGTGTCTAAGTTAAACACTTGTTGGACAGTGTTTTAAAATCTTTTATGGTAAAGCCGCTCATTGATATAAAACTTTTACTTGATTATCATATTGTCATGATGTCAACGTCAATGGTACAGTACCCTTAGCACGAACATCTATCGAGAAAAAACGGGCGTAAAAATACTCGGTAGAATAACTATTTATGGAAAATTTCATTCCGCTTTTCGCCGGTAGATGGCGCTGTATAAATTTCCTCTATCGAATGTTTTTTCTATAGCTGTTCGTGCTGAGCTGTACGTAACTACTATATTTGGATGATAAAGGCTGGCGCCCAGTGCCGGCATGGCACGACAGGTTGTACTGCGGCATCCCGCGGCATGCCGTAGCATCCCGTGGCATCCTGTAGCATTCCGTGGCATGGCTCAGTCAGTGTGAGAGAAAAAAAAACACGCGCGCGCCGATGACCGCTGCACATGTTCAACCTTATTTCAACTGGCTAGCAACAACCCATACGTCTCGCGGGATGCGATGGCGTGCCGCGGCAACCCGTGGAATGAAACAGCATCCCGTGGCATGCCGCAGCATCCCGCGGCACGTCGCGGCATCGTAGTATCGAAATAAAGTAACATGAATTCTAAACGCATTTAAATAAGATTCTAAATAACTTGAATAGTAATAAAATCCTTTGCCGTGCCAACAAAAGCACATTCACGTGATTGAAATACAACTTCTCTGTGAGTTTCTTTATTCCACCATAACTTTTAAATGCCTGAGCAGATTTAGATTCTTACATCATCCCGAGAGACACTGGCTATAGATTTTTGTCAAAAAAGTCAATATGTTTGCGGCATGACGCCACGTTACAGTGTAAATTTTATTTTTTAATTTCTTTTTATAAACAATTTGCTGTAAATATGTTTTCTTACAGCAAACTGTTTATAAAAATAATTGTGTATGTGATGTCGTTTCGTCGTCAGCACCCGTACCCTACGGAGGAAGAGAAGCGCACACTAGCGGCGCAGACGCGCCTGACGCTGCTGCAGGTCAACAACTGGTTCATCAACGCGCGCCGCCGCATCCTGCAGCCCATGCTCGACTGCTCCGACAAGACAGGTCACTGTCACCACACGCCACACCACACCACATCACACGCCACGCCACACACTACACTATATCATCAACAACTGGTTCATCAACGCGCGCCGCCGCATCCTGCAGCCCATGCTCGACTGCTCCGACAAGACAGGTCACTGTCACCACACGCCACACCACACCACATCACACGCCACGCCACACACTACACTATATCATCAACAACTGGTTCATCAACGCGCGCCGCCGCATCCTGCAGCCCATGCTCGACTGCTCCGACAAGACAGGTCACTGTCACCACACGCCACACCACACCACATCACACGCCACGCCACACACTACACTATATCATCAACAACTGGTTCATCAACGCGCGCCGCCGCATCCTGCAGCCCATGCTCGACTGCTCCGACAAGACAGGTCACTGTCACCACACGCCACACCACACCACATCACACGCCACGCCACACACTACACTATATCATCAACAACTGGTTCATCAACGCGCGCCGCCGCATCCTGCAGCCCATGCTCGACTGCTCCGACAAGACAGGTCACTGTCACCACACGCCACACCACACCACATCACACACTACACTATAGCTGCTCATTGTCACTCTTTCACGCTCTGTCATTCACTATCGTTCACTGTCATTTTGTCATCCACTGTCCGTCACTCTCTTTCATTCACTATCAATCTGTCATTCATTGACACTCTGTCATTCATTGACACTGTCATTCATTGTCACACTCTGTCATTCGATATCAATCTGTCATTCACTGACACTAGGTCATTCACTGTCACTCTCTGTCATTCATTGTCACACTCTGTCATACATTGTCACACTCTGTCATACATTGTCACACTCTGTCATTCACTGTCACTCTCTGTCATTCATTGTCACACTCTGTCATACATTGTCACACTCTGTCATACATTGTCACACTCTGTCATTCACTGTCACTCTTTGTCATTTACAATCACTCTCTGTCATTCGCAACCACTTTCTCATTCACCGTCACTCTCTAACACTCTATCAACCAAATTGCCCAAGCATTTATTTATTTATTATTATTATTATTATTTATCTTTAGTAGTAGTCAGTGCTTTATTTATTTATTCATCCATCCATTTATTTATGTGATAGAAGTTTGCGGAAAACCCTCGGTGTGCGAGTCAGACTCGCTCTTGACCGTTTTATTATTATTTTTGACGACTATGAAATATACAGGGAGTCAAAGCAGCCCTTGACGAGTTTCTTGCCGGTTCTTCTCGTTACAAGGTCTCCCGCATAGGGCGCGCGAACCGATGGCGTAGCTTCTTTGACATTCACAAGTACTTGTAACAGCCTTAAATGAGATTTGAATTGTCACTCTGTAACTCACAGTCACTCTCCGTCACTCGCCCACTCACCGTCACTCTCTGTCACTGTAAATTCATTATTTTTATATTTTTTCTTTACAGGTGGAAAGAAAAGTAAAAACGGATCCTCAATCAACAAGCGATACTGGCCTGATGCGCTCTCTAACCCACAGTTTACAGCAGGTAATTACAACATTAGAAAACTATTTGTCTGTAATCTTAGAATAATAACACCTAAAAGCCCAGTCCTTGTATGTAAAGTGAGGCAATAAATACTGAGCCAAAATGAATTAGTTTTCAGATTTATATCCTTCGTACGTAACCTAATCGTAACTAAAATCCAATAAAATAGTAACTAATACCCTAAAGGTAGGGAAATTGAAACTATTTCGTTCTTATAGGTACGATTAGGTGACGTATGAAGGATAAAAATCTGAAAACTAAGCCATTTTGGCTCAGTATTTTTGCCTCACTTTTGACAGTGCGCTTTGTAGGGAACTATCGTTCTAGGTTGTTATTATTCTAAGTCTGTAATGTTATCGGCTTTTGTCATTTATAGAAAAACATGACTTTTTGACTCTTTGATATACCTAGTTATTGCTGATGGTTTTGAGAATTTGTAATTGTCAGTGCATGATGCGAATTGAGGAGCTCGGTGGCGCAGTGGTTTAGAGCCTGGCCCAGCGATTGCGGAGGTTAAGCAATTCGCAAGGGTCGGTCATGGGATGGGTGACCAAAAATTATCTCGAGTTCCTCCGTGCTTGGGAAGACACGTTAAACCGTTGGTCCCGTATTTGCAGTCGTTAACACCCACCAATCCGCATTGGGCCTGCGTGGTGAGTTATGTATGGCCCATCCTCCTTATCCACCCACAAGGAAGGCCTTTATCCCAGCAGTGGGGACAATAAAAATGGCTGATATCGATGCAAATATAGATGATGACATCAGTGACGAACAATGGTAATTGTTTTAAGGTTCACGTATCAAAAATCAGGGACCATATCGCATCTCAATCTATCACGAATAAACCGATAAACCGATTTTTAAACCAGAATATGGTTTAAGAGCGCATAGTGTGCACACTAGCGCCGCCATCGGAAAAAAATCATAGTACTTAAATAAAGACGAAATTGTGAATTATCTCTCAGTAGTGCACTCCGAAGAAGCTTTTTGGTACTTTTTACAGCTTAAACAATATTATCTAGCAATATTATCGTTTAGTTTAATGGAGTTTTATTTGTGAAAGTGGCCACTTTAAAAAAAACCTTAACAATAAGTTGTATTTTTTTGCGGAGTGGCGCTAGTGTTGCATATAATGTCGCCTTAATAAGCGTATGACGTCACACAGGTCTGCTATCGTCATCAGAAGACGAAGACCAGGAAGGCGACCAGTCGGACCACGAGCCCGAGACCAGGTCGGACGAGAGCCGAGAACCGACCCACTTCCCCCCCTTGCACCAACCTATGCATTAGACGGTGAGTTTAGCACATGACAGTACAACAGGTTAAATCATGTACACACGACGGCACCTCAGACTATACATGTTGACCTTGAGACCGCCTCTATGCCCTACGTAATAAAAGCTGTTTTCGCAGTTTAACTGTATAACCTGACGAGCTGTCGTGTGTACCATCACCTATCACATTGACGTTTTGTATGGAGATTTTTTAACCATTTTCCATACTAGCATTTTTATAATTTATTTAACAACCGTGAACGCTATTGTAACAAAACTATTATGTTCGAATGTTTGAACAGTAAGCTAATTCAGGCAACATAACTTAAGCGAAAAAAATAAGTTTCGGCTAAGTTACAACGGATAAAGTGGTTATTTTCTCTAACAAAAAAAGGAGTCACTTCAAGGTATTCTTTTAATGCTAAGAAAACAAACTAAATAGACTTTAATAATGCTGATAGTTGACGGCTATGGTCATAATTTGATGTAATATCCAGCGACTGATAAATATTTTAAATCACAGAAGTTATGAGGTTCTCTGTGTTTGAGAAAAAAACACCAATTTCATAGGTAAGTACCTAATATTTTGGTGATTTAATTGTTCTATAACAGAGAAAAACATATGTTTAACAGCCGTTAGCTTTTTTAACTATGCAAAGTATTTTTTGACTTGAAATCTTTGAAATGCTCAATAAAATATAAGTTTTTAAAATTAACCCTCAAATATGCAACCTATAAACCGTAATTAAATTGAAAAACCGATTAATTCAATTATGTTTTTTTTGTACAAAAAATATGCTTATCCAAATTTCGATCTGGTTTTCGGTTTAATACTGTCTATGTGCTAAAGTTAAACAAAAGTGATAAAAAATGCGAGAAATCCATGTGTAAAAGACAACATTTCAAGCATAACTCTTATATCAATGCAATAACAACCATTATCCTTTAAAGCTGTTATGCTTGATGTGTTGTATACTGTACCCAGTTTTGGGATTCGCATGATTGTTATATAAATATAATTGTAAATGCGTATTTAGATAATATTATGGTCTTTAAAAGTAAGTTTTAATTATGAAAAATATTCTTACATCGCTATTGAAAAAATAATCGTAAAATTCATAAAAATAGGCTTTTTTTTAATTAACCGACTATGGCGAAGCAAAACGGAGGGTTATGTTTTTGATATTCATCATTCATTTGTTCCCTAATAACTTCTAAACTACTTAAGTGGTGCAGTGGTCAACCAGTCTACCACGCAAGAGGTCCCGGGTTCGATTCCCGGCCGAGCTGAAATTGATATGATGAATTTTAATTTCTGTGACGGGTCTGGGTATAATAAGTATATAAGTAGTATATCAGTTGTCTAGCACCCATATTACAAGCTTTGCTTAGTTTGGGGCTAGATGGCGCTGTGTGAAATATTGTCCAAGAATTTTATTTATAAATAATCGAAGATTTTATTGTTATTACTTTTAATAATTTGACAAATGAGGTATCGTTAAAAGCGTCTCGATCATCCGCTGGTTATAGACTATGTGTCGTCACATTAAATTGAATATGGCGCCCTCTAGAAGTCGTGAACTAAAAAAATATTTCCTAATGATGCCGTGTTTAGTATCAAATGAAAGGGCAAATTATCACTTTTCAAAAATGTAAGCTTTTACTCGCGACTTTGCTTGCATTCACCCTATTTACCACCTCAAATATTTAAAAAAAATAGTTTAATAAAAACAATTTTTTTGGGACAGATGTTTATTTATTTTGCTAAATACCTAATCACTTTTTAATAAAAAAATAAAGGTCACACAACTATTATAAAAGTTATTTTTCTTCATCAAAAAATAATTGTATTTTTCTAGTGATGTAAGCATATTTTTCAAGTACCTTGGCAAAATAATGTCATTACTAACATTTTATCACAAAAGACATACCTACTACCTATACGAACAGTATACCATAAGTGTAAGAAAATCTTTATATTTAGTATAGTATTGAACGAGCAATAACCATAATGATATTTTAAAAGTTTTTTTTAGTAGAAATAAAACACTTTTTACGGACTACAGCGCGTATATTATTCTTCTTCTTTTTTTGTTATGGCAATCTATTTTCCTCTTGGAAGTAATTTTTGCCAGTGTCAAGTGTTAAATAGTTCAGTGGTAGATATTGTTTAATTAATTCAGGTGTTATTTTAGAATTATTTAGATTGGATTTATTGGTTTTTTGAGTGTTTTTTTTTTTTTTTTGCGCGATTTTGTTTAGTTCAGTTCGGTGGCTATTTTTGTTTGCAAATTCATTAATAGTTGATATTCTGACTTAAAATTGGGTTCCTAAAATTGTTATTTTGCTGTTCATAAAACTATGCTTAAACAGAATTTTTATTAGACGAATATCGATGATTTTCTGTCTGGAAAAAAATGACTGGATTACACGAGGCTAGTTTTTGAAGCCAGGATAGCAGGGCAGTGTTAGCTAGCAAGCTAGTAACTCTGAGTTAGTGTAGACAGAATTAATGCTAGTTCTGTTTACATGAGGCTAGTTTATTTTAAGGTCTTCGCACATTATTACAACTCCACGCCAACGCGGCAGCAACTCTACTCACACTCTCGATGAGTAGTCAACTAGTTGATCCACCCAATGGTCACTAGTGGACAACACGGTGTCAAGGAGTGGCCAACGCGGTGCCAACGAGTGGGTAATGCGTATTCAACAGATAACTCGTCTAACCTCAGTTTTCGGTTAAATTTTGTCCAAAGAAGTAGTGTTGCTTATGAAATGTCGAACTTTACATTCAGTGAACTGGCGATTATAGCTATTATACTTGATAATGAAAATGAACGAAACAGCAGGAAAAGAAGATATTGGGTACATGATATGTTGCGACAAAGGAAATCAGAAGGGGAATATTGGAATATCCGGAAACGTCTGCTAGATGACGAAGAAAAATTCTATATCTATTTCCGTATGCCGAGATACTTGTTTTATTATATACTTAATATTATTGAGGACGACATCTACAAAAGAAACACACGATTTAGAGAAGCTGTATCACCGGAAGAAAAGCTGGCAGTGACATTAAGGTAAGCAATAAGAAACTTTTTTATAATTTATATGTATTTATTTATATATCAAGTTAAAGGATAAATCAAAGCAAAGCAGTTTTACTTTAATTGTGTTAAGAAGAACCATCAACCCTCGATTCTTCCATAGGCGTTGTATTTTGCTGTTGGGTGCTAGCGGTGCTACTACCGGTAGTACCTGCATTTAGGTTTTGAGTTGTGTAGCTACTACCGGTAGTACCTGCATTTAGGTTTTGAGTTGTGTAGCTACTACCGGTAGTACCTGCATTTAGGTTTTGAGTTGTGTAGCCAGAAGTTCCTGGTGCAAAAAAATCATCATAGTAACAGTTTCGATTATTTTGCAGTTCTTGTATTTCAGCTTCCGAAACTAAACTAAAAATTCTTGACTTTAAAAGTGCTTGATTATAGGTAGATAATTTTTTTACTGTGCTAGAAATACTTAAAAAAAATTTATCCATTTCGTCATTCTGCTTTCCATCTTCATGGTGTTTGTTTTTTAATAAATATTCCATTAAAACCGCCGATGCACTTGTTTCTTGCAATTTCTTTCGTTTTGTCGTTTTTGGAATGTCAGGAAACACTGATCTAGATGAATCGTACATAGACACCGAAGATTCAGGACGCTCCGAGATAATTGACGAGTCTTGAGATTCTTCATTATTAGTCACATTGGCAAGAATTTCCGCAGCAGATAAGCTATTTTCATCATCACCATCATCTGTGTTGTCCACTGACGTCACTGTAGACCGTTCTTTATAATGTGGTAATAAAAAAGACATTTCAGTTTCATATTGCCATTTTTTATTAGTATTAGCACTCTGACCACTTTTAGTTGCTTTCTTTTTAATGGCTCTTCTATGATATTCCCTTAAGTTTTGCCATATCTTCTTACATTCTGACGCTGTAACAAAATAATATAAATATAAAGAAAAATTGGTTGTTTCAGGTACTTGATTAGTGGCTGTTCATTTAGGACTATGAGTTCAAGCTTTCGGTTAGGCGAAAGTACCATCCGGTCGATATTAAAAGATGTGTGCAATGCGATTATAAATACAATGAAGGGGAAGTTCATGCCCACACCTACTACCGAAGACTGGAAAAGAATCGCAGATGGTTTCAATAAAAAATGGAATTTTCCAAACTGTATAGGTGCCATCGACGGCAAACATGTAAACATAATTGCCCCTCCTAGCAGCGGCTCGCTATTTTTTAATTATAAAAAACACTTCTCTATCGTCCTCATGGCTATCGTCGATGATAAATACAGATTTATAGCTGTCGATATAGGGGCCTATGGCAAGAATAGTGATGGCGGAATTTTGGCATCGTCAAGATTAGGAAGAGCGATTGAAATGAATACATTTAATATTCCAACTGACACACCATTACCTGGTACTGAAATAATAATGCCACATGTTTTTGTAGCCGACGAAGCGTTTCCTTTAAAAAGGAATTTATTGCGACCATATCCACGTTCAAGTGGCATTTCAGAAAAGGAAAGAATATACAATAATCGCTTATCGCGAGCTCGCAGAGTAGTTGAAAACGCGTTCGGCATCTTATATCAAAAATTTGGAATTTATAATAAGAATTTGCATTTACACCCAAAATATGTTGATATTGTGGTCTTTGCGACGTGTATTTTACACAATGTCATGCGGTGTTATAATATAACATCCGATGATGAAGTCAACACAAGGCAGAGTTCGGCCAATAATGATGATGAACAGAGATTACTAAGTAATCTAAGTACAATTCCAGAAGATATAAGTGAATCTTCGGCATCTGCTTTTGAAACTCGTGATATGTTTGCAACTTATTTTCAATCTCCCGAAGGACGAGTTCCGTGGCAGCATTTAATATAGATCATGGATAATTAATATGCAATAATCGTAAGAAGTTGGTTATAATATTATTGGCTTATTAAGAATATTAAACTAGTTTCTATACTAAGGTGGGATTTTATTACTGATTACCTATATTAAATAAACGTAAGGCACTTTATTATAACATACAGAAACCCAAACTAAAAATAAAATATATATGACGTAGATTTAATATTTTATATCAGTAAATTCTGGGATTTTATATTACTGTATGTGAAAAAACTAATTTTTACGATAAACCAAAATTTTTCGAGTGTCCAAGTAGAAAATCCTAGGTACTGTTAACTGTACAATAACATACCTACTTTTTGGATGTAACAGGTTGAATTAAATTTTCTCAACAATGTACTTTAATGAAATGACTTATAAGTTTTAACATTATTTTTAATATCTATTAGAATCACACATATTTATTTGTTCGATAGCTGAATTTCTGTAGATTATGGCAAAATCAATAACTCAATACCAACACTGAAAACGTCACAAATAGAAATTAATTATGTTAATAGTATTTTATGCAATAGTTGTATAAGAGGGTTCAAAAATGGTGAGTGGCGTGGTGAGTGTTAATGCAACGTCGCATACAAAACTTTTTCTACGACTAGGGATTAAATATAACAAACACAGCAATACCGCATAATTAAGAGCGGGAAGTTGTATAGTCACATATGACAGTTAGTTTTTGCAAAATTCAATTGCAAAAAAGACTAGATAGACTTTTTTGCAATTGAATAAGACTAGCTTTTATATAGGTGTTCGGGATTATATAATTAACAGATAAATGTACCGGAGTAGAAAAAAATTCTTACCTGGTTGCGACAATACAATAGCGATTTCATTCCATGCCTTTTCCTTCTTATGTACGTCACTATATTTCGGATCACTAAGGTCGTATAGTAGCGGATATTTTCGCACTTCTTCTATCAACTTTTCTTTCTGCATGATTTTCGAAAAATATCACCGTGTACCGCCAACGTGCACTCCGTCCTTCGATTCTATAGTGAATGATGGCGGGCGGGGGGAAGGCACGGGGCGGACGGGTGGGCTGGCAAATGGTTGCCCGTCACGCGTCAGTCGCAAACGCATAGTCGTTACGTGGACAACGTGTGGTCGTTGCGTGGACGACGTATGGTCATTGCGTGACAAACGTGTCGGGGTTGACCTCTAGTGTACGATGCGTAGGCCACTCGTTGTACACTACTTTATAATCATTTTTTGAAATTGAACCTTGAACATATGATACAGGGCTTAAATTTCAATGTCTAGCATAGAGTCGAGTCGCCGGTGAGTTGTTATAATGTGCGAAGACCTTAAAGCTTGTACTAATGCATTGACCCTGACCCAGTCACCTCAGACTACACGTCCAAAATGATTTTCGTCCTAGCTTCGTCGGCCACTTGAGGATAGTACACAAGCCAGTATAGTTAAAACATTGGTGGGGGGCGCTACTAACCTAAAAATAGAACTCCATCCTATTAAAACTGTCCTGGCTTGTAAACTAGCTTACTAGCTCAGAAATGAGGCTTTTTTTGTCTACACGAAGGCAGAATTACTAGCTTGCTAGCTTACTGACACTAGCTTGCTATCCTAGATTGAAAAACTAGCCTCGTGTAACCCGGGCATTAGTAAGCCTGTGAGCAAGCTAGTAAGCCAGTACAGCGTCACTGGCTTGCTATTCTGGCTTCATAAACTAGCCTCGTGTAACCCGGGCATTAGTAAGCCTGTGAGCAAGCTAGTAAGCCAGTACAGCGTCACTGGCTTGCTATTCTGACTTCAAAAACTAGCCTCGTGTAACCCGGGCATTAGTAAGCCTGTGAGCAAGCTAGTAAGCCAGTACAGCGTCACTGGCTTGCTATTCTGGCTTCAAAAACTAGCCTCGTGTAACCCGGGCATTAGTAAGCCTGTGAGCAAGCTAGTAAGCCAGTACAGCGTCACTGGCTTGCTATTCTGGCTTCAAAAACTAGCCTCGTGTAACCCGGGCATTAGTAAGCCTGTGAGCAAGCTAGTAAGCCAGTACAGCGTCACTGGCTTGCTATTCTGACTTCAAAAACTAGCCTCGTGTAACCCGGGCATTAGTAAGCCTGTGAGCAAGCTAGTAAGCCAGTACAGCGTCACTGGCTTGCTATTCTGGCTTCAAAAACTAGCCTCGTGTAACCCGGGCATTAGTAAGCCTGTGAGCAAGCTAGTAAGCCAGTACAGCGTCACTGGCTTGCTATTCTGGCTTCAAAAACTAGCCTCGTGTAACCCGGGCATTAGTAAGCCTGTGAGCAAGCTAGTAAGCCAGTACAGCGTCACTGGCTTGCTATTCTGGCTTCAAAAACTAGCCTCGTGTAACCCGGGCATTAGTAAGCCTGTGAGCAAGCTAGTAAGCCAGTACAGCGTCACTGGCTTGCTATTCTGACTTCAAAAACTAGCCTCGTGTAACCCGGGCATTAGTAAGCCTGTGAGCAAGCTAGTAAGCCAGTACAGCGTCACTGGCTTGCTATTCTGGCTTCAAAAACTAGCCTCGTGTAACCCGGGCATTAGTAAGCCTGTGAGCAAGCTAGTAAGCCAGTACAGCGTCACTGGCTTGCTATTCTGGCTTCAAAAACTAGCCTCGTGTAACCCGGGCATTAGTAAGCCTGTGAGCAAGCTAGTAAGCCAGTACAGCGTCACTGGCTTGCTATTCTGGCTTCAAAAACTAGCCTCGTGTAACCCGGGCATTAGTAAGCCTGTGAGCAAGCTAGTAAGCCAGTACAGCGTCACTGGCTTGCTATTCTGGCTTCAAAAACTAGCCTCGTGTAATCCGGACATTAGTGATAATTTCCTATAAAATAACATTTTACTATGTGTTATGTTTATTGCTCGTAAACCGCGTATACGTAATTCATACCTCAAATATTTTAAATTTTTGATATTTATAATTGTATCGAAAAAATGTGTATAAAGATTTGTTTAAAAAGGCTGATTCTGTAAATAATTAAACGATTTATTTTACTAAAAGTGTTTTTTAGCGCAATAAATTATATTTGATATTGATGTAAAAAAACAATTTATTGTTTAGTGTATTTATATGATTTTGTTCTATTATTCGTCATCTACTCTTTGATCACTTTTGAATAAGAATCAGCCTAGTTTTTTTTTGTTTTCTTTATAATTCAAAAATATTCTTGAATTCCTTGAGATATTTTAAATCATGTCTTAATTATTTTTATTATTTCACGCAAAAGCCTAACTTATGCTGTATATTTTTTAAGTTGGTTTAATCCAAGGGCTGTCTGAAAACTCAAGGATAAAGATCCAGTTTTTTTTAATAAAAAAAAAATATTAATTTTTCTTTATGAAGAGGTGGTCAATTTTTTGAACCGGTTGTGAAAAATAATGGTAGCTTTTCTTTTTTTTTAATTCCCACAGATTCCGACTGACCATAATGAAATAAAATAAGAATATTTTTACCACGAAAAAAATAACTTTAATACCGTCCATAGAACAAGATTGTATTTATTTAAATTGTAAAAAAGTAATAAGTTTTAAATGATATCGTACATACTCATTGTAATTAATTAATTTTTCGTTTTACAACAAGCCATATTAGATTTTAGATATCTTAGTGTATTTAACATCGAAAAGGAAGAGGTAGGTACTATAAATAAAAAAAAAAACATCAAATAGCTAATTTTTACACCGCCGTTTTGAATTAAGATTAAAAAAAGCATGTTTATTATATTTATTTATTATAAAATACTTATCTTCATAAATTTTCTTTAAGCATGGTATTATACAACGTGTTACAAAAATAACCCTAATGCCGAATATTGTAGATAGGGACCATCAAACTGAACAACTTTACTATGGGACCAACTTTGAAATCGTGAAAAAAAATCCGCTGTTTCATACAAAAATTAAAAACGAAAATATCAAAATGTATGGAACAGCTGATTTTTTCTTTTCGAGATTTGAGAGTTGGTCCCATAGTAAAAGTTGTTCAGTTTGATGGTCCCTATATACCATATTCGGCATTAGGGGTAATTTTGTTTCAAGTGAAAACCTCTTCCTTTTCTTTTTTTTTAAAACGATTATACGAAGTTATTATACGACTCAACTTAAAGTATACTCAATGAAAAATCTGTTCGATTCAAAATTGTATACGCATTTCTATGAAATAATCGGAAAAAATAAAGTTAGGTGTACATTTTTCATTCGTAAAAATTTTTGAGGATGTTATGATAATGACTTTTAAATAATAAAAATGCTACGAGTAACGTAGCAACGAAGTGAAAAAGAGTTAAAACATCCTTTAAATTTTTTATTTTATTTTATATTAATGAGAATTTTTAAATCTATTGTCATTCTCAGCTTTGAATTAAATCAAAGACAATTTGACAACATTAAATTTTTTTTTTATTTGGTCATAATATTTATTTTAAATGATGTCAATTTGTAGTTGATTTATTTAAAGTTGATGGATTTTTCAGAATGACTTGTTCGTCAACTGGCGAGTGTGAAACTCGCGAGTGCGCGCGAGTTTTTTTTTTTGTGAACTCGCGCGCCCCTCATTAAATACAGTTACATGAAAACGGATTGAAACCAAAAGCTTTAAATAACTAGCTATTGTCTGCGGCTTTGTCCGCGTTGGCTGAGCCTTATACATTTAAAGTAGGTACCTATATTTAATTTATTAAAACGTTTTGTAGCTGACTGTACATAAATACGTCAGTTTTACACGATCGAGCGAGTAAACCACAAACAATAAGGTGAAATCGGAAGGTGCCAAACTCGCGTGCACTCGCGAGTTTGACACTCGCTAGTTGACAAACAACTCTTCATAATAAGTGGTCCTAGTTGTGGTACTCTGTAGTTTTTTTCCATGTATCAATGCTAAATGTCTTCCATTCAAATATTATTTTTAATTGTGATTGGTATGGTCTATATTATAATTTTAAGTCTTCGCCAAAAGTTTATATTAGGTGGTAAGTTTTTTTTTATCAAACAGCAATTATGGGTTTGCCTTTTTTGATCATAATTAGGACCATAGACAGGGTTATTTGTAACACCAACAACGTCGCAGGAGTGGATTAGTAACATCATAACAACGTTTGTTCTACGACAAAAAGAAGAAAAAAAAACACTTTCTATACAAATGTGCGGACAGCCGATCGAGGTTTGTATGAAAGTCGATTATTTTTTGTTTTTTTGTCTTCAGAAAAATTAGTTTTTTTTTTCAAAAAAATTTTTTTTTTTTAAATATTTTTTGTCTTTTTTTTGGAAAAATTATATTATAATTTTTTTAGGAAAAAGAAACAAAAATATTCGTCTACAAACCTCGATCAGCTGTTCGACTTTTGTATATGAAGTCGTTTTTATTGTCTTGTTCGTCGTATATGATGTTAGCATCTACTCCTGCGAGATTGTTGGTGTTCTACAAATAACCCTGTATTTATGTATATATAAATATTGATAAATCTATCTGTTATACGATGCAACGGATATACGTAATTCGAGTGGTGAAAAAAAAAAGATTTTTTATAATTAATAGTATTGTGTAAGTATACTGTAGCAGTTAAATACTATGTTTTAAAAATTGTAACTTGGAATAACAAAACGCTTTAGCTTTTTTTTTTAAATATTCCAAGATACATAGATATAGTGAAAAACTTGTCCACATATAGTATACAATAGTATTAAAATCAACGCTTCATAGTGATAAGTACGTTGAGTATACTAAATTATAATTATGGCATAATATTTTGCTAGTCAATAAAATACATTCTAGGCTCATTTATTTGTTTTATTACTGGATCCCCGATTATTCAAAGATTTTTAACTCGCATAAACTATAAAAAAAAATGACCAGCCATACAAGAAACGGTAAGCAAGAAGTCAAAAAATAACAGCGCCAAAGATAACGTGATGTTTCAGTATGAGGACTTTTTTTTAGTATTTCGACTCGTTTCCTTGAGAAAAAAACAACTGACAAAAATGTGAACAATTAAAAAGTAAAAGTGGCGCCCCCAGAGCAAGTTATTTATTAGTCAAGCTTTTCATAGAAATCAAATGGGTAGGCAGAAATTATAGAAAAACAAAGATCACTTCTATATCAGTGTTATAAATTGAAATAAAACTTGCAGTCTCCAATAAATCATATTTTTTAATTAAAAACAATAATTTTGATACAAAAATACGTACTTAAAATTAGTATTTACATTTTTTTAACTACAGTCGCATATAAAATAGTCCTTGTAACCCTATACGTAGAATACATAGTGGAATAATATTCGAAACCAAATTAAAAAAAGAAATAAATCTATTTTGTTCCTAAAAGTCTCGAAATATTAAAGCTTGAAGTGAGCTGATTATATTCTACGTCAATATTTAAGTTTTTTTCTTTGAGTTAGGTTAGGTTAGGTTAGACAACCAAAAAACATCACTGACGTTGATTTTCATTGTGTAAACTATTTTTTCGTGTTTTTGAATAACCTACATACAGTCGGCATCAAAAGATCTAAGATTTCAAACCTATCAAAATAATCTGAACATTTGACAAAATCAACCTTATCTCAAAACGTGAAGGTTAACTTTAATTTGTTTTCTGAGAAAAATTAAAATGCACCTCGAGTTGTTTCTTGTCAAATGTTCAGATATTTTTGATATGATCTTTTGACGCTGACTGGATAATTAAAATTATTTGCGGAAGTCAATTTCTATTTTTTTTTTCTTGTCAAATTCCCGCTTCTGATGGTGTAAATTCTAAGATTGCATTTTTATTTAGAAGACAACCCATATAAGAGCAAATGTCACACCAAAAAAGATACCGAGTCAAGGTTTGCTTTTTAATTCATAGTCTTTATAATAAAAAAAATATTTGAGACCAAGTCTAACGAGCTAACACAACATAACAACGAACAGATCAAAATATTCTATGTGGAATGTATAAAATAGAATAAAATAATAATAAAAGTAAATAAATAATTAAAAAAACAAGTGACAAAAGACCAAAACCCTAGGATAACTCCTTCCCAGTTTGACCCATCTCTATATAGTATTAATTTCCAATGTTTAGCTAAAATAACTTTTGCTAAAGCAAAATGGTTCTCCCTCTCTTTTACATGAAATAAAAATTGTATACCTTTTCTAGTTCACAAAATTGTATTTTTACATTATGCAATCAGTCGTCTAAGTTTAAAGTTAGTTGAAAAATACATTGAGCAAGTTTACATAGTTATGCTACCACAGACCCATCGAAGGCACTACTTATCTATTATATCACATAATTATTCAAAAACTTAAATAAATTATGGTCTCTGTTTACTAAAACACTAAGAAAATAATTAGATTTTTGACGAAAGACGAAAATAGCCAATCTGTACCCGCTGCACGAACACTATTTATAAAGAAAACGCGCGTAAAACAAATCGGTAGTGTAACTGTAAGGGAAATGTGTACAACGCCATCTACCGCCGAATAGCGAAATTAAATTTTTACGCGGGTTTTTTTTTCGATAGATGTTCTTGCTAGGGGTACAGATATTTATACTTTTAAATAATATCTATAAAAAGGTTTTAAATCTATTAATAAAGACTATTAGGTTATACGAGTCTTTATCTAAATTAAAACTTAAGTCTTTTAACAGAAACGAAGACTTCAAAGTCTTATAATAGACAAAGGTATTGAGTGCTAGCATTGAGCCGGATTATCAAACTATTCTCATATTGAATAATACAGAAAATAATCAGTACAATTAGCACGAACATCTATCAAGAAAAAAAATGCGCGGAAAAGTACTCCATACTAATTTCTGTATGGAGTACTTTTCCGCGCATTTTTTTGGAACAACAACATGGAAAATTTAATTTTGCTATTCGGCGGGAGATGGCGCTGTGCAAATTTCCCATACAAAATTACTCGCTAGAATTTGTTTACTTGTTGTTTTTCTCGATAGATATTCGTGCTACGGGTACAGTTTTTATACCTGTATTGGTTACCAGCACAGACTACCTGTGTATCCATATAAGCACCCACACTGGACCTTCACCAAATAATATAGCTGTTCGCGCTAAGGGTACAGTACCCCTAGCACGAACATCTATCGAGAAAAAAAAACGCGCGTAAAACTACTCGACAGAGTAATTATCTATGAGAAATTTCAAATCACTTTACGGCGATAGATGGCGCTGTACAAATTTCCCATACAAAATTACTCTATCGAATGTTTTTACGCGCGTTATTTTTGTCGATAGCTGTTCGTGCTACGGGTACAGAATCAAGAAAGTTGATGTAATTTTTTTTGGCACTGGAGCAATTAAATAATTTGAGTTTACAGTATGTTTATAATATGTTATTGACGCTTATAAAAAGATTGCTAGTGACTGCTCCTAATGCACAATGATTAAATTATCCTAAAAATTAAGAAACTATAAATTTTATTTTAATAGGCGTTTGGAAATAGCCTTATGAAGCCGAATATGGTAGATAGAGTACTTTATAAATAGCCCACGTAAATTATTATAAACTCTGAAAACCACCACATGGCTAAAAAAATTTGTTTTTTTATTTGTATGGAAAATTACTTAGTGACAAGCCTGGACGCAAATAGACTATTGTATTCGATAATCGATCCTATTACTAGACAAAAGCCAAACACAATATCGGTCTAGGGTTGCCACAATGCAGTTTATCTAAAAAAAGTTTTATTATGTTTTCCATCTATCATATACTGTTTTATAAGGTTATTTCCAACAACCCTAAATAAATATATAAACAAACAAATTTAAGTGAAAATTCCAATTCCAAATACACACGCCAATTATTTTGGTAACAGCTATAGTTAAAAACAATAGCGTCTCTAGGAAAACAACCAAAACACTTCTAATATAAATCGACTAGCATTTCCGTCCAGATTTATTTTTCATTATTAAAAATATAAAAAAACGCTATCGAGTTTCATTTAAAATAACCATAATTCTAATTACTTAATTGTTAGTTCGATGTAATGAAAAACAATAAAAATATGAACATACCTAGTTTCTACTGGTCAGATTTCCTAACAGTCTTATTATAATTAACAATTATTATTTTAATTCCCAAAAAAGATTTTAAACCAGTACAGGTTATATTCTAATCATGAGCAATTCGTTCTTTATATCTAAAGAGATTCAAAATACATTATCAATCATACAATATTCATACAACGTATTTAATTAATTCTTAATATAACACTTCAAGTTCGACAAAGTTAAAAAGTAACCGATTTAAAAATAAATTATTTACTTTTGCAAACCGGCTAAAAGTCAATTTGAAATCAAGAGTAAACAACATTATCATAAACTATTTACGTGTCAGATTTGAAACACACTTAAATATAGACTTACATCATGGCTATCATCAAATACCATTCTTCAGTTTGAACTCACATAAGTACTCAATGTTTCGAGAGTTATTCTCTTCTCATAGCAAGAACATCTATCGAGAAAGCGCCATGTACCGCCGAAAAGTAAAAAATAAAATTTCCCATAGAGACTCTTTGGAGTACTTTTACGCGCGTTTGTGTTAGATAGATGTTCGTGCTAGGGGTACAGTAGGTAACCCTAGCGCGAACATCTATCGAGAAAACGCGCGAAAAGGTCGAGTACCTTTCAATTACAGTAATCCTCTTTACACTGTTTCGAATCTTTTACTTGGTTAAGATGAATCTTGTAAATTTTCAATGTTTGTGAATGCTTCTTTGTTTTCCAATTCAAAAATAAATAAATAACTATCTATGGAAAATTACCGCCACCTACCACCGAATAGTTTCACTTTTCGGCGGTAGATAGCGCTGTACAAATTTCCCATACTAAATTACCCTATCGATTTTTTACGCGCGTTTTTTCTCGATAGATGTTCGTGCTACAGGTACAGATAATGCTGAATGGCACCAAAAGCACCCCGTAGTCATACAAATCCATACAAACACACAGTAAAAGTTAACATACCGTTTCTGGTAACTTGAAGAAATTGCACAACGCGTGTTCTGACAATATGAACGAATTATCTGAACTAATAAGTGATTCTCTTTCAATCTCACTGAAATTACTTTTCACGAATTCTGGTCTAAATTTGGACTTTAATTCGTCAAGACTTTGGCTAAGATCCGCTCTCACATGTTTCAGTTCGTGTAGCTTACTATCTATCAAACCGTCATGATGTGGGTTTAGAGGTCTATACGCTTCTTTTCCTGTCAAAATTCGATGCGATTCGTGTAATATAAGCGTTGATCTACGTCGTAACGTCTCTTTTCCTATTTCGACGATTTCCATAGAATTTTGTCCTAGGACGAAGCTTTTGTATGCTCTTACGAAGATAATAATTAGGACTAAAAGGCCCAGGAATATCATTGAGTAGGATAGAAGAGGTGCGGCGATTGGCCCGACGGTCGTCGCGAGGTATATCCATCTCCATATTGGTGTTGTCACTTCATGGATGCCCTGAAAATAAAAAAAGTAAGAAAATTGTCAGAGGAAATACTATTTCAGTTGTTCTATTTATGTAATGCTTGAATTTTCTTATGATGACTCTACTCTTCAAAGGTGCTTGTAACAACGTAGAATCAATAAAAAATGATGAATAATTGAAGTTTAATATCCCTGAAGATAGGAAGGTCTGTACAGGCTGATGATAATAAATTTATTTATAAGGACCGCCAACAAAACATACACTATGATTATTTTAAAAGTACAAGTAAATCTTAAAGTTAAGTGCTGTCTTAATTAAAGGCAGTCACGACATGTGCTATCAATAACATTTTAAAAATCTTTAGAAAGAAATCTTAGAAAAGTTGTAATCACTACTTAAAAAGAAAAATAGACAATTAATTTTAAATTATGAATAATAATGTCATCAAAAGTTACCTCTTCAATCCACATAACCGGGAATATGATGTCGGGGAACATGTTGATGTTGTTGACGTGGATGTCGGGCGCGCGGTCCACCTTCAGGTTCAGCTGGACTCGGACGAAGCCTTCAATTGGGACGCCGAGTTTCTGGAAAATTTACAAATTATAAACAAATATGGCGTCATGAGAATCATAGACAATAAATAATACAACTTGTGATATTTTTACGCCAATATAATAGGTATATATATATATTTTTACCATTTTAGGCGAACGTTAGAGGGGGCGACTGGAAATAACTTAATCCAAACGCATGCACCAAGTTATAAGAGTTTAATGTGAACTTATTAATCGGACTGATCACCATATCATCGATGTCAATCATCAATCATCATCAATTATGAGTGATATATCGACAAAACGTTTCTTTTAGAAGCTAAATTCATTTGACAATTTCTCTTGACCGAGATTTTCAATTTTTTAAGATTTTCTCTAAAGTGCAACTCACCGGCTGAATCATAAAATAAGTCTCATGTTTCTTCTTATCCGGTTTCAAGCCTTCGAAGTTATTCAGCAACGACGGTTCAGCACTGTAGAAGTGAGGGTATGAAAGGTACACCGGAGCATCTGAAAAATATGAAAAATGTTATGCTAAAGTACAGATAATTTAATAAGTGATAGTACAAGATAACACGTGAATACCAAACTTGAACAGGCCTTCAACAGAACTTCACCTTAACTTCAACGATATTTGAATATTGGGCAGGATAATTTGGCTGATTCACAAATGGTCCACCAGTGCTATAAATTTTTGGACGGTGGAAGCGTATATTCGTAAATATAAATTTTTCTTCGAACACATTTTGGTTTTCTTTTTTCAATTCGGTCTTTAATGTTTACTGTGAAAATAACCCATAAACAACCGTGAAAATAACCCATATGGATACGTACAAAAGGTCTCAGTATCCATCTACAGCAGCGCCACCAAGTGGGATACATTTTCTGTCATCCGGCCATCGAAGCTAGATGCAATGACTCGATCGGATCGAAAGTTGGCATAAACATAGTTATTGTGATATTATTAGGCATACGCTAAGAAACGAGTTTTTAAAATCCCCATCGGAAAGGGTAACTCCACGCAGACGAAGTCGCGGACAAAAGCTAGTTTGAGCATAATCTACCTACCTACACCTACTTATTATGTTTCAAATTTACTAACATAGTTTTTAAGACTCATTGATACTAACCTAACACTTTATTTGACAACCTTTTGTCTGAAATAAAAGTAAAAATAACTCACTGTATTGACACGGGCTGATATTCTGCAGTCCCCTGGGAGGACACTTCTCTCCGTCGCAGTAACATTTGTTGTCCGGGTTCAAATCTGCGTTCTCCAGAGTTGAGCTAGGGGGAGTATACATCCCAGTTTGAATACCTGGAAAGAAAAAAATATTTGTACCCTTAGCACGAACATCCATCGAAAAAAATAACGCTCGTAAAAACATTCGATAGAGTAATTTGTATGGGAAATTTGTACAGCGCCATCTACCGTCGAAAAGCGAAATGAAAATTCTCATAGACAATTACTCTATCGAGTAGTTTTTTTTCACGATATATGTTCGTTGCTAAGGGTACTGTACTAATTTCATCATAAAAAGTTGAGAGGAGGACGTAGGCGGATGTTGCCATAATCTCCACACTTAGAAGGGTTGGAGATGGAAATGTTGGACTGCTTTAATTGGAAAACGATGCTGTCTATTTTCTGGTTCACAGAGGTGTTAGAATCTAACAGCACAATTGTACAATCGATAACTGTTCGTTATAAGGGTACTGTCTAGAAGTAACATTTTTTCTATCCAACATAGAAAATGTACCTAAATGTAGAAAGTGTTAATTAGATATTATCTTTGCTTGTTAACTCACCATCTTTGTAAACGTCCCCTCTGTATTGCAGTGGCAAGATTCTGCACAAGTCCTTATCGTATACATGCACCAGGTCCGACTTGGTGACTGCTCGAGGAGGGAAAAACGACCCTTCAGATGCCCTGTAAAGTTAAAAGTAGCTAAGTATAATTAATTTAAGTGATTCAGTCAAAATATAAAACCAGTGTATCACTAATATTTTTCTAGTGAGCAAACTCCTTTCTCTCTGCGGCTTTGAATTCAGTACCTCTAGCACGAATAGCTATCGAGAAAAAAACGCGCGTAAAAGTACTCGATAGAGTAATTATCTATGAAAAAATCTTATTTCGCTTTTCGGCGGTAGATGGCGCTGTACAAATTTCCCATACAAAACTACTCTATCGAATGTTTTCGATAGATGTTCGTGCTACGGGTACAGACAGACAAATGTACTTACGACAGAAAAGATAATTTGTGTTACTGAGTACTACCATAACGTCATTATTATTGATAAATTTACTATTAGAGTTAACTCGGAAAGATTATGATAATGATAGTTCGAACCACGGGGAAGATGATATGTTTTCGAATAAAGTAATTTCCCGTGTAGGTAGGTACTTATACAATGACTAATTTTTCCCACTTAGTATATGTCAATACATACAGTAAGACAATATTTGTTTTTCAAAGGAAAACCATTGCATTTGCTTACTGTTATATTTGCACAGGTAATATTGTCGTCAACGGTATTTAAAAAGAGCATTTAAAAAAACCCTGCAATCTTATGCAATCCTGGTACTTTATTTACGTATTAGTTATTCTTAGGAGTTAGTTTTGAACTGAATCCTAATATACTAGAAAAATGCGACTTGCGAGATCATATTCTTGGACGGGAATCGATCCCGAGACCTGTGGAAGTCCGGTCCAATGCTCTTACCACTGAGCTACCGAGTCACTAGTGGCATCGTCGAATATGTTTAATTATCTACATAGTATATCCCACTCTTACGTTGAAAGCCAGCGTTATTTCATCAATGTGAGGAGTTACCTCGACATCCAATTGAAATATCTTTCCAGATATTATTACAATTGACAGTATATTATTTAGTATTGTATAAAAATAGCATTGTGAATGCTAAAATCTCAAATAAGTTTAATAAGACTTGTTTCAAACTTTTCGAAGAAACCGCTTTTTGAGACATAGACATCCTTAATATTATAAATGCGAAAGTCCGTTTGTTTGTTTTTACGCCTTCACGTCTTAACTACTGAACCGATCATCATGAAATTTTGCATACACGTTATCAGGGGTACAGAGAAGGACATAGGGTACCTTTCATCCCGACAAAAATAATTGTTCCCGAGGGATAGCAAAATACTTTCCACGCAGACGAAGTCGCAGGCGGTCGCTACTATACTAGTCGCTATATTATTAAGAAACGATTACCTGATGTCATTGCAGGGTCGATCTCTCCAATGTGGCAGGTGATCCAATCCATTTATTTTGTCTATGTACCCAAATCTGTCCATTGATTTTTGGCCCGTGTATATTGTGGACACTTCTTCTAAAGTACCATTTCTCTGGGAAAAATAAAATGTTTAAGTAATCATAGTTAAAAATTGGAAATAACGTGACCTTAGTTGGCCTTTGAAAAGCTAATAAATCAAACAATAAGTACTTAAGGCGAGGCCAGTTCACGAGATCTACTCTTTCACTATCTCTTTGGAATATGGTTGATAATTGCATAGCTTTAACTGTCGCTTCGCCAGAAATTTGAATAAATTTAGTACATTTTTATTGATTTCTGGAATACTGGATCATTTATTTAAAAATCTACTCGTTTTAAGTGTTAGATCAATAAAAAAGCTTCCCTTTTTGCATAAAAAACACAACACTGTCGTTGAAAATTACGAGAACTCACGATTGGAAGTTTATTTTTCTAAGCTTGATGTAGCTTGTTATTCAGGTTTTTTTATAGAGTTACCAAGCAATTTTTCAATATTCTGTTCGGTTAACTTGTTTCTTTGTTTCTTTTTCAGTCTACAGTAATTTTAATAAAGTAGAATTCTACATCAGTTCTTCACATTGGAAGCTTAAAAATCAATCTTTTCATCAGATCGTGAACTGGCCTCGCCTTAAGTAATAATGTAAAAAACAGAGTTAAAATATCATACTTCCTAATCCTACCGTATCACTTTTTATCAAGGTTCCCTAGGGATTTTTCGAATGTCTACGAGGACGAAATCGCGGGAAGAAGTTAAAAAAATAAAATTAAAATAAAATGGTACTTACTGCTAATAATAGTCCCATCTGACTGTTAGGCCTCTTCCCCTTGGGATAAAAGTAGTGTGCGAGTGTCACCAACGGGTCGTCGTATCTGTGAAAGAAATTGAAATCAAACCGAAAGTAGACTATAAAATAAACCAACCTAGTTTTTTAGATAAAATAGTAAATATTTTTTTAAATTTTACCTGCTTAAGAATCTATACAAGGTGTTGCAAAAGTATCCCTAATGCCGAATATGGTAGATAGGGGCCATCAAACTGAACAACTTTTACTATGGGACCAACTCTGAAATCGCGAAAAATAAATCAGCTGTTTCATACATTTTGATATTTTCGTAATTAAATTTTGTATGAAACAGCTGATTTTTTTTTCGCGTTTTCAAAGTTGGTCTCATAGTAAAAGTTGTTCAGTTTGATGGTGATTAGGGGTACTTTTGTAACACCTTGTATAAATGATATCACAGTCATTTTTAAAGCTAATATGAACAATATGTTTTCCTACTGAAAAATGTAAGAAAATCTTTATGTAGTTTTATTTTTTCGAGACTAAATTTTCAGGTGTAATTTTTTTTCTGTCGCCTTAGCACGAACAGCTATCGAAAAAATAACGCGCGTAAAAACATTCGATAGAATAACTTTGTATGGCTTTGTAGAGCGCCATCTACCGCCGAAAAGCGAAATAAAATTACTCATAGACAATTATTCTAACGAGTACTTTTACACGCGTTCTTTTTCTCGATAGATGTTCGTGCTAGGGGTACTGTACCCTTAGCACGAACAGCTATTGAAAAAAATAACGTGCGTAAAAACTTTCGATAGAGTAATTTTGTATGGGAAATTTGTACAGCGCCATCTAACGTCGAAAAGCGAAATTATATTTTCCATAGAGAATTCTCTATCGATAGATGTTCGTGCTAGGCACTGGTCCTACGTACCCAAACACCAATTCTTCGGCAGTGACATGTACAAACGGTTTGGCTCGGTCCTTGTACGTGATCGCAAGTCCAGAAACAAGAAGGTTGAAGAGAAAGCCAGCCAGATTGGGAGAGAAGGAAGTGACAGTCTGGAAAGAGAGAGAAAATTAGGAAAATATAGCTGTTTCTGTTGCCCGGAGTAAATACTCCTTTTACTCACCTAAAACGTAAAAGGTTTTATTAATTTTCTTAAAAAAGGGAAAATAATTTAGTTAATGCTTTTTTATAAACATGTCATCATAGCATTGGGCATTATTGTGCAGCTTAACAAAAGTTTTACCTTCTTATCGCGTCTGTGCACCTAGTACTTTAGATTTGGTAACGTTCATTTCTTAGCACACTAGCGCTGCCATCGGATTTTTTTTTAATAGTTTATTCATTACTTGGATACAGAGTCCTTCAGTCGAATACATTTGAGAATAATGGAAAAAAAATAAAGTTGCTAAAAGTGACCACTTTTCGCAAAAAAACTCCATTAAACTAAATGACAGGCTAGAAAATATGTCTAAGCGATAAAAAGTACCACAACACTACTTCGGCGTGCCATACAGAGAGATGATTCACAATTTCGTCTTTATTTAAGCACTATGATTGTTTGCCAATGGCGGCGCTAGTGTGTAGACTAAGCGCCCTTAACTAAGAATACTTCCATGATTAATCACTAGAGAGATTCACTTTAATACAATTGTATTACAATACATTAATGAATGAAAGAAGGAAACATCGAAATGTTCACAAATATTCGAGCTTAATCTCTGTCGGTTATTACTTTCCAAAGCAAAGTAAACAAAAGACAATTTACCGAAGATTTGATAGAGTAATGTCAATAATATTACGGAGAACGAACAACAGTATATGCAAACATTTTTTATTTTATTTTAGTCTGTCCGTAAATGAACATCGAGTGTAGGAAACGCCCAAAACAAAAAAAATCGCAGGACCTTCAAGTGGTCAACTTTCTATTCATTCGCTTACTTAAAAATTAAAAAAAGCTATAAACTATAAAGTTCAGTGTCGTTAGCTTGTTAATACCTACCATGGTTGTTTAGTGTAGTGTATGTAATGTGTAGTGATTTACATAATTAAGTCTCCTATATACCTCAAGTGGCGTCCTCATTTTAATTAAATTTATTGCTCGCTAAGTACATAATGTATCGAAAATTCACATGTACAGATTGAAGCTGAGGTTCTATAGTTTATTTACAAACAATAACCTCAGTAATTTTGTTCGTTGTAGTAGTAGTTCGCAAAAGTGCGAGCAATAAATTTTATTAAAATGAGGGCGCCACTTGAGGTTATAGGAGCCTTAAGCTTGTGACATGCAACCGAAAGTGGCGCCGCGCTCGGTGAAATAATAATGGTTAACATTGTAATTATAATGCACAATTTTGAATAAAACTTACGTGGAATTTTTAAGACCACAGTCTAATATTTTTCTAATATATTTACATTCCCTCGTAGTCATTTCTAGAAGAAGTTAGCAAAACTGCTCAAAGTGGCTGTTTTTGTCACATTGGCTATTGGATTATACGAATGACTACGAATCATTACATCCCCTAATGATTCCTTCTAATAAAATTACTAGACTATGGTATGCTATGGGTACTAAAAATTCTACGTAAAGCTTGATAAAACCTTTTCTGTAAACAACCTTTTCATAAAAACCTCTGATGGCGCCACTTCGATATGGGATGCACCTGACGAACGAATGAATTGTTAAACGGTTGAACAAAGGGCGTTCTTCTCCAAAAAGAAAAAATACCTACTTACCAAAAGAGGTATGTTGGGTACAACTAATTTCTGGTTCTTGTCCACAGACATGTCTGGGACAAACCTCAGTATTTTGTTGTGCTGAAACGTCACCGTGTCGTTGTCGTGAAACTTTATGTTCACTTTGTCCATGTCTTCCCTGAAACAAACAAATAAATATGTTAAAAATCTCTTTCTTGGTTAAAAGTAATTTTATTTGGGCCTAAAAATATAATTTTGTTTTGAACTCGCTAAGCCGTACACATCACAAACTTCTGTCGAGTAAAAATGCGCGTAAAATAATCGATAGAGCAGTTTGTATGGCAAAATGGTAAAATTTGTACAGCGCCATCTACCGACGAAAAGCGAAATCTAATTTCCCATAGGTTTTACTCTATCTAAAAGTTTTTTTTACGCGCGTTTTTTCTCTCGATAGATGATCGTCGATTGATTCTTCTCATTACATTCAATTTCGAAATCAAAGCTTAAAAAGTTAGAGTAGAGATTGTATCATTTAAAGGTTCTGTCTGTGTGTAGAAGATAAATGTCTGAGAAGTTAGTTAATCACAGATTTTCCACTAGAGATTGAGATTTTTTAATAATAAAAACTATAATGATCAATATGAAGCAATTAAATTCTATTACTTTAAGTTTATGTTTAACACATACAAATTGTATGATTCATTGTCATTAAAACCCGTTATATTTGCCTTCTTCATACGGCTGTAACAAAACCGATTACCAAACAAATATCACGCGATACGTGAAATTACACAAAACATTCGCAATGCGGACTTGGCATTGAAATTGCTTAATACTAAGTTACATGCAAAGTACATAAGTAGCTTATTATTTCGCCAGCAAAATTAAGTTAGAAATTGACACCATTTTTTCTGTGTTTTATTTTATGAAGGGCCACAGCCATGGAGTTATTGCTGTTATAAAAGTGACGAAAATGGAGTAATATAATATGAACTGTTGCGTATGTCTTATTTAACTAAACGCAATATGACTTCAGTAATTTTTAATGTCCCCACTGCTGGGTATGGGTAGATGGTAAGGAGGATGGGCCAAAGCTCACCACGCGGACCCAATGCGGATTGGTGGGTGTTAACGACTGCTAATGCAGCCGGGTCCAATGGCTTAACGTGCCTCCCGCAGCACAGAGGAACTCAAGATCAACATGAACATGAACTCCAGTATTTAAGTCTGGGCAGCCGCGTTTGATGAAAATGGCAACACTGCGACCTCCAACCCTCCGCCAAGCGTATGGCAACATCCTCCCACGAGAGAGACCTGCGGCGGTATCAGCTAAAAACATTGAAGTTCATGTTAACTGTGTTTTGACAGATGTATGTGATACATTGCTATTTTTCTTTGTTAAGTTGTTATTTTGTGCCAAGACGAAGTAGCAATGTATCACATACATCTGTCAAAACACAGTTAACATGAACTTCAATGTTTTTAGCTTATAGAGCCCCAGGGGGTCTAGCCAAAGTAACATTTACTTTTCGCAATCGCTTCGCTTCGAAAAAGTATGGATTTGACGTTTTAAATTTCGATTGATAACGAAACCTTATGTCAATCCCATACATGTTTCAAAAGCGAAGCGATAACGAAGATTTGCAAATGTTACTTTGGCTAGACCCCCTTATCCTGCAGTAGATTATTTAGCCTTAGGGTATTAATGATGATGCTGATGAGTATAAATGGGAATTCTGAGAGCCACTTTCGTCACCGAACATATATACTTAAATTGTACACAAAACAAGTAGCTACCAACAAATTATAAACAAATAAATAAATGTTAGACAACATCACAAACATTGCTGTGATTCCAAAGTAAGTAGCTAAAGCACTTGTGTTATGGAAATCAGAGACAAAGGTAGAACTACAAACACCCAGACCTGAGTCAATATAGAAAAGTTAGTTTTCTAAATTGACCCAGCCGGGGATCGAACCTCTAAGATTGAAAACCGGTGTAAAACCCACTTGACCACGGAGGTCGTTTCCTTTCCCAGTGCAAAATAATAATAATAATAATTACTATCCCAGTGCAAAATATACCATTAAATTTGACACTGTATAGACCCCCATCACAGTCTCAGTGTTACGACAGATTTCTCATAATTGGACGAACGTGTTTCGCAATTTTCGCCGCAATTTCTGTAGTGATACGTGCCAAGATGGAATGTCTGTTTTTACTCATGGCCAGTCGCAGAGCTATGACTAGGTAACATTGAAGTGTGGGTTTTTCTAGAGAATTAAGGTTACATTTTACTTCAAATTTAGTTCTCCCTGGACGTTGATGGAAAAACAATGGAAATGATTGGTAACCCTTAGCAAAGAAAATAACACGCGTAAAAATTTATTCGATAGAGTAATTTTGTATTGGAAATTTGTACAGCACCATCTACCGCCGAAAGAACACAAATTCGTAAAGCATTTTCATAATGAAAATGAGAAACTAAACGCGATATTAATGTTTGAACATTTCGAAACTTACACTCAGCCTCTTAGCATGGACGAAACGCGATATAAAAAAATATAGCGTTTTATCGATACTCAACCAATCCATTGTCTTTTGACTATTAAAAAAAGTGATAAATTCAGTGGTCATTAGTATCTTAGGTCCCCCCTAGAGGGGGGTAGACCTCTATAGTTAGTTAGGTAATATTATGTAAGTAATTAATAATCACTGAAGCTAACTATAATTTACAAACTAAACGAATGTCACCCTATCATTAAATTTGACACTGTAGGCCTATGAAAAGCTTTTGGATCTCTGTAAGGCATATGAGAAGTTTTTGAATATTAGTTTTCAATTCGATGCCTTAACATGGGTAGCCTAAGTATGTAATGCTCTCTTTAATCATATCTGCGGTGATGTCGTGTGAGGCGGGTCGTTACGTTCCCTCAAATATGGTTGAGCGAAGCGATGGCTGGTTCATGAGTCATGCTCGTGAACGGGTGCTGTCAGTGGGAATGTGTCTGCTTCTGCTTTACGTTTATTGAATTGTATGAATTGATTTTTTTTGTAACAGCCTAGAGAATAATGACCTTAATAGAAATGAGCTAATTACATAATGTTATTTATTTATGAATCTATGTTAATTGTAACATGTATGAATGTAATGTCTGGAAACGATATACATATTTGTAAATATCGTTCCTTTTGATAAAGCTGATAAGTTTTTTGCGCCCATTTTTCTCGTCAGCTAAAAGACGTCATAATGGGTGTTAGGATAAAAGAATTGAAGATTTAAAAATGCTTGTTATGTGAGCTTATTTGAATAAAGAATTTTTCAATTTCAATTTCCATTCACATTTTTCTACTGATAAACGGAAGGTCGAACTTCCACCAGCTTCGATTTCTTCCCATGCTCGAGTTACCCCCGCGGGTTGGTCACCTTGAAGATTAGTTACTACTTACACTACACAGTGCCATTTTGTGAAAAGCTAGGCTATTAATTTCAAATTAGTGGCGTATAGAAGTGCAGTTGCGGCGCTTCTGGATTTTAATGGCTTAAATCTGGTTTAATGGCTAATTAAGCTAGTTGACTGCCGTGTCAATATAAACATTTGATGTAATAAACACCATTATGACTATAACTATAAGGATCAGCACACACTTACAGAGGTGCGGCTCGGTATGCGCTACCCTAAAGTAGAGTTGAGTCGTTCGTGAATGAATCCTTCAATTGAACTAGTTCACTTATCAAGTATATCTCCTTCACTCGTTCATTCGGGTCTCAATTACGTACTTCATTTAGTTCACACTTCACTGAAGGAGGGTAAAGCGGACAGATAGATTACGAACACCGCGTGCGGAAGCGAGACAGTTGCACGGCTCGGCGGCCAGCGGTCGGTCGGAGTCGGAGTCCGCCCGCACTCAATTTGACTTCAACAACCCCTATTGCGCAAACATTAGTTTTACATAACGACAAAGTGTCTCAAATGGACTACTGAAGTACTGAGCCGAGTGAACTAGATGAACCAAATGAACTAAATGTGTGATATACTTCATCTAGTCCAATTGAACGATATCACTCTTTACACTTCAGTGAAGTATTTTGCGCATGTCTACCCTAAAGACGCTTTCTACTGACCTATAAACGAAAGGTCCGACTTCCACCAGCTTCGGTTTCTCCCCGTGCTCGAGGAACCCCTGCGGGTTGGTCACGTTGAAGATGTACACCTTCGTGAGCCGCACCACGCCGGGCCGCTGCCAGTAGCTGTAGCTTAGAGAGCCGTTCCATAATTTTAATTCCTAAAACAAAAAACATGTTCAAATGGACGTAGTCTGCACACTAGCGCTGCCATTGGAAAAAAATCATAGTGCTTGAATAAAGACAAAATTGTGAATTATCTCTCTGTAGTGCACTCCGTAAAAGCTTTTTGGTACTTTTTATTGCTTAAACAATATTTTCTAGCCTGTCGTTTAGTTTAATGGAGATTAATGTTAAAAGTGGCCACTTTTCGCAAAAAACTCAATTAAACTAAACGACAGGCTAGAAAATATTGTTTAAGCTATATTAAGTACACAACAAAAAGCTTCTTTAGAGTGCACTACAGAGAGATAATTCACAATTTTGTCTTTATTTAAGCACCATGATTTTTTTTCCAATGGCGGCGCTAGTGTGCAGTCTATGCAGCCTTAAAAAGAAGATTAAACATGGAAGGTCAATCAGCTTCTGCTATAGTGAAGTAAGTAGCTCCTATACATGCAGGAATGAATGAAATTCCTGCGTGAGGAATAAATGATGAATGCAGTACCCTTAGTAAGAACAGGCTATCGAAAAATATAACGCGCGTAAAAACATTCGATAGCGTAATTTTTGTATGGAAAATTTGTACAGCGCCATCTTCCGCCGAAAAGCGAAATTAAATTTTCCATATATAATTACTCTATCGAATACTTATACGCGCGTCTTTTTCTCGATAGAGGTTCGTGCTAAGGGTACGGACATTTATGCTTATTTCTAAATTAGAACTATTTACCTTCAAACAGAAAAATGTTATTGTGCTCTTTAAAATATTCTGTAATTTAGATGTAGGTATGTTGCTTTAAGCGTTAGTATAAATGGACCTTAGTTAAGTTTCATTGATTTTTTTTTAAATTTAAGTATTTAGGAATATATAAAAGCTCCAAGTAAATTAGGTTAATTATATTTTTTTACTCACCCTAAATATAATATAATCCAACCATGGCACGAATGATAGTATGATTCCTAGCGCGACCGTGAATATGCTGAATGTTATCACTGCAAGGCGTCCTAGAACAAAAACATAAGAAAATATTAGTAATTGTCTGAACATTTGAGCCTTACTTGTATAAAACGTAGCTGAAAAAAATATTAGTGCCAATGGTTCTGCTACTCGATACTAGATGGCGTTAAGTTACATAACTTATTTAAAGTTTACTCTAAAAATTAATTTTATGTTTGAATTTCACCAATAATTTACTCAAATGTATCAAAAACTTCGTGTTCTTATAGATTTCATAAATTAATAATTTAAATAAAATGTTTATTTCTTTTTTAATAGCTGAAAAGGCCACATGCGTTTTAATTTCAAAATGTATTTTATTTTATTTCTATTTAAGTCAAAGACGGAAATTTGCAATCATTGTATTTCCTCTTAGGACATCTTGGATTAAATAGGGTAGTCATAATTAATAACAGACACGCTAGCCTACTAATCAATACCTACCTAACTCATTACTAAATTGATAATAGGACTATTAAATAGTTATTTCTTTTTCTTTTATTTTTTCTATAGATATGGATGTAATGATGACTAATGATAATAAAATGAATAGGTAGTTAGATCTTACATACATTATGTTTGTCTGTTTCCTTACTTTTCGTCACTATAGAGATTACTAATTAGATAAAAACCCTAGTTCTTAGAATAATAACATCTAGAACGATAGTTCCCTACAAAGCGCACTGTCAAAAGTAAGGTAATTTTAAAAGAGCCATAATGGATGAAAACTGAGTTTCAACCCTTAGCACGAACAGTTATCGAAAAAAATAACGCTCGTACAACATTCGATAGAGTAATTTTGTATGGGAAATTTGTACAGCGCCATCTACCGCCGAAGAGCGAAATGAAATTTTCTATTGGTTCTATCGATGTTTTTACTCGCGTTATTTTTTTCGATAGTTCGTGCTACGGATACGAATACATAAAAATATTCGATAGAGTAATTTTGTGTGGGAAATTTTTACAGCGCCTTCTACCGCCGAAAAGCGAAATGAAATTTCTCACAAAAAATAACTCTATCGAGTACTTCTACGTGCTTCTTTTTCCTCGACAGCTGTTCTTGCTAAAGGTAGAACTGCCATCCTTAACTTCAACTTCACTTTGGAGAGGCGAGAAGAAGACGATTAGGTTATACGGTAAAGAAAGAGTGCCTTTATTATATTTTAAGTGCTAAAGGTACTTTGACGACATTTTCGACAACAACGTCATTACTCTGTGATCCAAGTTAATGATTATGTATAAAACTATGATTTTCCTGTTATTTATTTCATGAAAACTGTTTTTGATGAGATGATTTGTGACAATCGTGACTCAAATGATAATATTATGTTTTAGTTTGAGGTTTAAGTTTAAATAAAGTACGCACAATCTCAAGTAGTACCTACTTAGTGGAAAACTAAATTGGTGACTTAAAAACCTGTCCTTCTATCATGCTATTCACGCTATAAACTAAATAGAAGATACAAAAAATATTCTCAGAAACATAGCTTCATTCTGTGAAAACCTTGGAAAACGGCGACATTATAGTACATGAATCACCTGCAATTGATTCACATTGGAATCATATTTGAGATAATATTGTGTTGTTTATTTTGAGATTTGAAAAATGAAAATTTTATGACCAATTGATATAGATTACAAACAAGTGTTTTTAGACCACTAGTCGAATCCAACGCTGAAATGTCTCTGAATAACGTGAACCACACTGGAATAACTGGATGCAGTGATTCCAGTGTGGTACAGGGGCCGTACCGGCTAACGCATCAAACTTCGGAAAGTCTGCCGAGCTTCAAATTAAAACAGAGAAATCGTGCCCCAATCGGGCCAAAATGGCGAATCTTAATTGATGATGCCACATATCGATATTTTCTAAATAACTTCGGCGAATAGAACAATTCGAAACTCCTTACTTCGATTTATATGTTTTAAGTTGAAGCTCGGCAGATCCGCCGAAGTTCGAAAATTTAGCCGGTAGGGCCCCTGGAATGTGCATTTCGGTGTCGGGTAACATTATTACAGTGATCACCAACGCTGGATTCGATCACGGATTGCTTAATGGAATAATGAACCGGACATTCATAGCGTGAGTAACACTATAACTATACTAAACGGACCTAAAGCAAAACAATAATAAGCACGTTACTTCAAGAATAGTTATTATTCGAATAACCACGTAATGTAGTTTGAAATTAGATGCAATCTTCTGTGTGGTATTTCCCCAGACAGTAGTAAGTTTATAACAATTACTTAAGTAATCGTGAAGTTATTTATGTCTTTTATATTTAATGTCAGCAATTAAACAGTATCAGTGTGTTAATGAATGAATAAAAATGGGAAATCCGTTGCTTCGGACCATCAAACTGAACAGCTTTTACTATGGAATCAACTCTGAGTAGTAGTTCGCAAAAGTGTCAAAAGTGGCCACTTTTAGCACTTTTGCGAACTACTACTACAACGAACAAAATTTTAATGAAGTTATTGTTTGTAAATAAACTATAGAACCTTAGCTTCAATCTGTACATGTGAATTTTCGATACATTATGTACTTAGCGAGCAATATATTTAATTAAAATGAGGGCGCCACTTGATGTATAAAGGAGCCTTAAGCAGTCGCAGTCCATTACAAAAGTAATTACAGAAGAAAATAGCACTCAAGCCACCAAATCAAAAAAAAAAATTGACAGTCATTCTGTCTAATCTAACGGTGCAATGGCCCTGACTATGAAAGCCACGGTCGTGGATTCCAATCTTGTTGAGGGCAAATGATATTTTTAGAAGAGCAAAATCATTTATGACTGAATCAAGGTCATTTGAATACTCATTCAATGAGAAGTTCAATGGCGCAGTGGTTTAGTGCCTGACCCTGCGATAGCGGAGGTTCGAATTTTTATAAGTTTAGTTTTATACTTCCAGCAACTATTCCTACCATAATCATCAGTTGCTTTATCTGTCGTGCCTGTACCCTAAGCACAAACAGCTATCGAGGAAAAAACGCGCGTAAAAATACTCGACAGAGTATTCTCTATGGGAATCTCATTTTGCTTTTCGACGGTAGATGGCGCTATACAAATTTGCCATACAAAATTACTCTTATCAATTGTTTTTACGCGGGTTTTTTTTTATAGCTGTTCGTGCTACGGGTACTGCACGTGCCCCAGATATGTAACTTACGGGTTACAACGAGTATAGTACCCCAAACACGAACAGCAATCGAAAAAATAACGCGCGTAAAACATTCGATACAGTAATTTGTATGGGAAATTCGTACAGCGCCATCTACCGCCGCAAAGCGAAATAAGATTTGACATAGAGAATTATAACTCTATCGAGTACTTTTTTTTCGATAGCTGTTCGTGCTAAGGGTACTTCGTGCTACAGATATGGAACGCGAAAAATTGTAAGGTTACTTTTTATGATATTGCTGAATTTTGACAACTATCCTTCGTTAGGAGGTTATTATAAGGTTATACAGTTAAATAACATTACACGTGTTTCGCTCTATCAAACACGTTGCGTTCAATGTTAAATGCGATAATATTCATCAAAATTTAAAATGACCAATGACCTAGGAATCAAAACCGGAAGCAAATGTCAAACTAGCATTTTGATCATTTTTTTCCCGCCACCTTTTAAGTGAGTATTCTGCCAATGAAAAAAAAACACTTTTGTCAAAAAGACAAGGTTCGAAAAATGACAATAAAAGGTCCTCCCATGATAATTAGACAGTGTAAGTATGTCCATCAGTCATTTTTAATGTCCCTGCTGCTGGGGAACAGGCCTTCTTTATGGGTGGATAAGGAGTATGGGCCATGACCCACCACGCGGGCCCAATGCGGATTAGTGGGTGTTAACGACTGCAAATGCAGCCGGGACCAACGGCTTAACGTCCCTCCCGAAGCACGGAGGAGAGAGAGAGAATAAATGTTTTGGTCACCCATATCCAAACAATGTAATTATGGGAAAGTATATTATTTGTCGTTTTTTGAATCGTCTCTCTCTTTGGCAAAATTGTTAAGTTTCATTGGTAGAACACTCACTTAAAAAGGGATTTAAACGACTTGATAATATAAAGTACTATGTTGATGCCAAAAGACTGAATAACAAAATCACGAATATTAATAACCGTGGCTTTAATAATACGTACAATTAAAATATCGATTATTAGTTCAAAACAAAAGCAAGCAAGAATCGAATAGCACAAGGACGAGAAAAAATAAAATCTACAAAAAATTTGCTCCAACTTTGCAACAATCAGAATAAAAGAGTACTTTTTGTCATTATTGTAATTTTTGTTATTTATTATTTCAAGATTTTGATCCATCGACATTTTAAACGTCAGTATAATAAAGCGTCGGTTAACGAGCACGAACATCTATCGAGAAAAAAACGCGCGTAAAAGTACTCGATAGAGTAATAATTATCTATGGAAAATTTCATTTAGCTTTTCGGCGGTAGATGGCGCTGTACAAATTTCCCATACAAAATGACTCTATCGAATGTTTTTACACGTGTTATTTTTATCAATAGCTGTTCATGCTACGGGTACAGTATTCGGTCTTTAGGCATTCGACATTACATAGAAAACCCTTAATCTAACCCTGGCACGTCGTCGATCATGCATTAATTTGCATTATGGAAAAATACATAATTAATATTTTAAACCATTCAAATAGACTTATTTTAAATGCCGGCACCTTGGTAAAACATGTTTGCAACCAAATAACAGGCAGTTAACCTTAGTATTTTAACTTATTTTTTTATTTTAAAACTACGTTCGTATTATTTAGTGATTTTATGTTTCTGTACCCTTAACACGAACAGCTATCGAAAAAATTTACATGCGTAAAATATTATATGGAGTAATTTTGTATGGGGAAATTTGTACAGCGCCTCTACCGCCGAAAAGTGAAAAAAAATTTCATAGATAATTATTAAAGTAAAGTAAGTAGATAATTAAAGTACTCTTTTTTCTCGATAGATGTTTGTTTTTGTTTTGGACTTTGACTAAGACTTTTGTCAAACCTGAGGTTTGACTACGTAAACTTAAGAGCGCCGGAGCTTCGGGGTTTACCCATGACGCATCCATAATGGGGTCTACACATGCACTGGCCCGGCCTGCAGGATCGGACGAAGAGGCGCCGCCTTCCGGCCAAACCTCACAATTGTAGCATGAGGCGTGGCGTGGACTGTTGAAGATTTGGAAGATTAGGCCGAAAGGCCATGCCTTTCCGTCGGATCCTGCAGGCCGGGCCTGTCCTGGGGCCCACATAAGGAAGGCCTGTGCTCCTGTGATAACGGTGATAGATTATTTTTTGGGTGTAGAGTTACCAAATCAGATAAATATGGAAAAAACTGTCAATCGGAAGAAACACGTGATCCTCATATATCGTGACTAAGAAGTGCGGCGTCTCGCTATAATTAATTCAATCATAAGATTTATAGACCTTGCTGCATTTGTGGCTTGAGATAAAGGAGGTAGAGACTTAATCTATAGAGTACTTTTGGGTTGTTCCGTATTCATCCCAATTCTTCACTCATCCCAAATTGGTATTCCTTACTCAACCCATTACATTATTTTTATATATTTTCTTAATTCAACCTAATTGCATTCCTTACTCATCCCAAATTAATTTATCACTAAAAAGTATGGATAGCAGTACAATGATTAATATTTTATCAGAAATTATATAGGAATACAATAAATTGAACTAATTAATACTAAGTACTTATGTACTCATTAGAAATTAAATATGCATGTTTTGTAAATAAAAGTATACCTCAGATAGGCCGATTTATTCACCACTGTCCCCGAGGCAGTTTAATACTTTATTTTATTATTTTTTACTCTCTACTGACCCTCATATATTATAGTCCTCACTGCCCCCGAATTAGAATAAAATTTATTTTTAAGTTAAAATTATTTAAATAAATTTCCAGATTTAGCCCGATTTGTTATGACCCCTATCATTGTACCATCTTTTAGATATATTTTTATAAGTGTTAATTTACTTAAGTTCTAATGTCTATAACATCTATTTTTTTTGGATTATCAAATGGATAAGTAAAAATTGTTGGTGAGTACAAAATAATACATTAAATTTAGATTTTTCGCATTCACAATGCTATTTTTATATTAAGATAAATAATATTAGAAAAAATACTAGAAAAAATCGACTCACCCGTAGCACCTCAGACGGGAATTTTTCTAATATTATTTATCTTAAAATAATACATTTTTGACGACCGATTTGGCGCAGGGGAAGGATACCTTCTGCGCCAGATGTTTCGGATTCGATTCCCGAACAAGACAAATATTTGTGTGCATGATCATGTCTATTTGTCTTGGCCTGGGTGTTATCTACGTATCTATATATTAAGTATTTATTTACTATAAAGTAAGTATATAAGAATATATTTATCCACTATCTAAATTACATAACACAGTTTTTTAATGAAAACCACTTATCAGCTAGATAATTGATGTGATTGTAAAAAAAATGTTATTATTAATAATATTATTTGTGTTCTTTTTTTTTTTTGAAATATGTGTTTTTTTAATATAACAACAATAAAGCACAAATGAACTGAGTTTAAAATATTTCTAATAAGTGATAATATTTTTATTCAGACCGTACACATAAATCTTAAATTTTTGGGTGGCTTTACGTAATGGGTTGAGTTAGGAATACTTTTGGGATGAATGAGGAATTTAAAATGATATTATTGTTGTGGGTTGAGTAAGGAACAAAACTGGGTTGAGTAAGGAAAAATAATAAGTGGGATGTGACGTCATGGGAAGAAAACGGAACAACTCGTACTTTTACGTGCGTTATTTTTCTCGATAGCTGTTCATGCATTGGGTACAGTTAGTCAGTTGGTTAGCATTGGCCCGGACTTTCGGGAGTAGCAGGTTTGGTTCCCGCCTGGGATATGAGTCGATTTTTTCGAGTATATTGTTTGTTATGGCTATATTCAAATTTAACATCATTATTTTAGTAATATGTACTCTCAACTTGTTGATGTACTGGTAATCTGGGGTGATTAGCAATTTGCATGGTGAATTACAACAGCGACATTTTTGATAGAAAAAAAAACAAAATGACCTTATTAGTTTTATAGAAAAATGTTCTATGAACAGGCTCAATCGGTTCATTTTGAATGATTTATGTTTATTTTTTCCATCGAAAATGTCGCTGTTGTTATTCACCAACAACAACAAACAAACTGTTTCACAATGGTTTTACACATTGTGAAACAGTTTGTTCGACCCCAATAAATTAAAAAAAAGTGAAAAGGGTTTCATTAAAAAATGCCACAGTAAAAAAGATAAATCTTTACAGCATAATCGAGTTCAATAGAGAATAAACACTTTGTATCAAAAATTTACAAACGCTATCATTTCTAACTTAGACCAAACACTCAATAATAGTCAGTAATCTGTCCTTTCCTACGAATTGAAACGACACATCCGTTTAGAGTACGGAGTAGATGTGCAATCATGACATATACATGCTAGTAAGATATATAAAATAGTTTTCATCTGAGGGCCCTCAAGTCGCAAGTGGTTTTTAAGTTTTTGCTTAGAACAGTGGTCGGTAAAGTCATTACGACTAAGATTTCTTTTGAGAGCCAAGCTTTATTTTAACTCTTTCTCGCTTAGTTTTTGTGAAATTCTACACAAAAGGGTGTGGATTCTGAAAGATGCCAATATCTTTGTACACATATGTATAGAGAAGCCTAGTGTAGCGCTTCGGGCCGATTTTAACAAAGCGCGATGTAAAATCAGTACGAACAGCACCCTTAGCACGAACAGCTATCGAGAAAAATAACGCGCGTAAAAACATGCGAAAGAGCAATAATTTTGTATGGGAAAGTACAGCGCCATCTATCGGCGAAAAGCGAAATGAAATTATTCATAGATAATTATTCTATCGAGTACTTTTACGCGCGTTTTTTTCTCGATAGATGTTCGTGATAAGGGTACAGCTATCGAAAAAAAAAACGCGCGTAAAAATATTCGATAGAGTAATTTCGTATGGGAAAGTACAGCGCCATCTACCGCCGAAAAGCGAAATGAAGTTTCCCATAGAGAAAGTTATTTTTCATACTTGTGTGCACAGGTATTCTGCAGTCTACACTTACTAACTTAGCTTAGCTTAGCATTAGGGAAACGGGAGAAACCACACAGACGAAGTTGCGGCTGGAACCTAGTTTTATTTACAAACAAGTACTAAGAAACTACCTGACTAGTGTAATTCCCTTGCGGCTTAAATACTTAGATAAACCGCAAGCTACAATTATAGTTCAACATTGACCCGGCAACCTGCTATATTATGTGCATAAATAAAAAATGTTTCCTGCTAATCTGTTCACGTCAACCACGCCTAATTATTCCATTTAACCACATAAACTGCTGAGCTAGAATTCATAGAACTTTAACTTACCCCGTCACGTACACGGATAGGTACTTCTTAGTAGTTCATAACACCCTGGTATATGAGACTCATCGCACAGTCGATTTATTTAATTATGAAACTGCTTAAAACCCTTTGAAAATTAAAAAAGCTGTATTTAAATAAACTTAGGCGAACAGTGAGTTTCCCATACAAACGTAATACCAAAATGATTTGCAATTTGAGCATAATTAACTCTTCTTGTGATTAAGATAATTAATATTTGAAAAAAATATTAGAAAAAATTGGCTCACCCGTAGCACCACAGACGGGACTCGAACCCGCACCCTTTTAGGATCCCGGCCCAATGCACTGACCAATTATGCTACCGAGTCGCTAGTGGGAGCGGCGAAATTTTCTAGTACTTTTTACTTCTTCGCTGCAAGCCAGCGCAATTTCATCAATGTGAGGAAATACCCCCACATTCGAAAGAAACATCTTTCCAGATGTTTTGACAATCGATAAAGATGAAACGGCCGTATAATTATTAAATTTAGATTTTTCGCATTCACAATGCTATTTTTATATTAAGATAAATAATATTAGAAAAAATCGACTCACCCGTAGCACCTCAGACGGGACTCGAACCCGCACCCTTGGGATTCCGGCCCAATGCACTGACCAATTATGCTACCGAGTCGCTAGTGGGAGAGGCGAAACTTTCTAGTACTTTTTACTTCTTCGCTGCAAGCCAGCGCAATTTCATCAATCAACCATCAAATTGTTTAACTTTTACTATGGGACCAACTCTGAAATCGCGAAAAAAAATCTGCTGTTTCATACATTTTGATATTTACGATTTTCATTTTTGTATGAAACAGCTGATTTTTTTTTGCGATTTCAGGGTTGGTCCCATAGTAAAAGTTGTTCAGTTTGATGGTCCCTATATACCATATTCGGCATTAGGGGTATTTTTGTAACATGTTGTATAACATTTACTCGCACTCAATCTAGGATTTAGGATCAAAGATTATTGTTTGATTGATGTTGATATTTGTTTGTTATATAACATTTATTCGCACTCAATCTTTCATTTCATACAGTCCATTCAAATAACTTGGTGATCCGTTTTCTTTGCGGTCCAGTGTAGTATCTTATGAAGGCAAGTACTTAAACATAATTCTTCTCACGTGACCATAAAGTTATTTCCAAGTGTTTTCTTATTCCCAGTAGTATGACAACTATTATTTTTATTACTAAATATATGGTACACAGACCAATAATAGGTAATTCACCATCATTTCACATAATAACCAGCAATTTTGTTGTTATATAACATTTTATATAAGTCAGTGTTGTTCTTGTTTATCATAATAATTTAGACAACAATGTAGTTAAGTGATGGTTATGACCTGTTTTTTTAAACTACAAAAAGTTAAGTAAATTGTTATCTTGAGTCATTATGTTATTTAAACTTTTTTGTAAATTAGGAAATAAAAAATTGCACTTTTTATTCTTTTCTTTGTATTAATAAATGCACTTAGTGGTTATGTTTAATTTTCAAGGGAGAAATATTAGTCATTACGATTTAGTACTATTAGTAATTTTGTGGACTTTTGAGTGAAAACGAGACCCCTAGAGATGAAATTTGCGGGAAACCAAAAAACATGTTTTTTCAAAAAACGACGAGACTTATTTGACTGTACCCTTAGCACGAACAGCTATCGAGAAAACTAACGCGAGTAAAAGTACTCGATAGAGTAACGCTCTATGGGAAATATGATTTCGCTTTTAGGCGATAGATGGCGCTGTACAAATTTTCCATACAAAATTACTCCATCGAATGTTTTAAGGCGTGTTATTTTTTTTTATAGCTGTTCGTGCTAAGGGTACTTAGGTAATTTAACAAAAACATTTTATATTAAGGCCCCTATATACCTCAAGTGGCGCCCTCATTTTAATTAAATTTATTGCTCGCTAAGTACATACTGTATCGAAAATTCACATGTACAGATTGAAGCTAAGGTTCTATAGTTTATTTACAAACAATAACCTCTGTAAAATTTTGTTCGTTGTAGTAGTGTAGTAGAGTGGCCACTTTTAGCACTTTTGCGAACTACTACTACAACAAACAAAATTTTACTGAGGTTATTGTTTGTAAATAAACTATAGAACATTAGCTTCAATCTGTTTAATTCAGTAGTGATTGTATCAAACTACCTAAATCTGACAATATCGTGCAGTTATCTTCCAATGTGAATACGCCCTATTTGAGTATTCGTATTCGTTTCTAAGGCATGCAATCTCGAATCGAGATAACAGTTTAGAGATTGAATTCCCTACTTTCGATACACAGACCATACTACATTTCGATACTTATTAACTTTAGATCTAGCGATATCGAATTCTCTTGTTTCGATAAAATCATGAAGACGTTGTCGTTGTGTAGTATCCAGTGTCACGATTTTGTAATTTATCTCTATTAGTTAAGTATCCATAGTTTGTCAACTAATCAAATAAATTATACAACATGTTACAAAAATACCCCTAATGCCGAATATGGTATATAGGAACCATCAAACCGAATAACTTTTACTATGGGACCAACTAATCGCGAAAAAAAATCAGCTGTTTCATACAATTTGATATTTTCGTAATTAATTTTTGTATGAAACAGCTGATTTTATTTTCGCGATTTCAAAGTTGGTCCCATAGTAACAGTTGTTTAGTTTGATGGTCCCTATCTACCATATTCGGCATTAGGGGTATTTTTGTAACACGTTGTATAATTTAGAGTAAAAAATAGGTCCTTGAATAAAAAAATGGTCAAGGGCGAGTCGGACTCGCGCATCTAGGTTCAGTACCATCATTCTAAAAAAAATTACTATTTAGAGACATCGTTTTATGTTTCCAGTAATCTTTAAATAAACTTCTATCACGCAAAAATAATTCGAAAACAAAGCGGCTTAAAAATTTTTTTGAGAATGTGCAAGCAGCGCTCTTTCATATGATACCCCATATGCCCTAGTAGCTTCACTTCGAATTTTTAAGACTTCCGTTAAATATTCTTATTTGCAAAATAGTTGGGCAAACGTCATCTAAAACTATTCCAAATTTCAAGTTGATAGCATTAGTAGTTCTCGAGATATCCAGCTGTGACAGACAGACAGACAAACTGCACCATAAGGGTTCCTTTTAACCATTTTGGTACGGAACCCTAAAAAGTGGTGGTGTTCCTAGTGACGTCATAAGAAATTATGTATTAGCTTTACAGTAAACAAAAATACAACTTGTGTTGTGTAAATATTAAAAGTAAATAGATTTACTTACTTAAGTAATCATAAATTTTCGTTCGTAATCGTTTTCAAAATGTATTTTGGCTAGAAAGAATCAATACTTGCCTATGTAAAGTACCAGGATATCATAGCGTGACAAGAGTACAGGCATTCAAGGCCGTCTTTAACCTATTTAAGGCCCTGGGCACATTTGGGGGCCCTTATGATCTTGACTTAAATTTATCTAAACATGCCGAAATCAGATCAGAATGCCTGATATTCGGGCAAGAGTAGGATAGCTATGCGCATGCAAAAGCTAGTAAGAAAGTAGTATTTGTAATCAGTACCTAATTATTGTTTAAGTTTTCGAAATACCTAAATATGTTTTATATGTTTTTTGGTAATAAGCATCCGTTATCGTTTAGCGATCTGGCAGGAACTTGGGGGCGTATCGATCGCGGGGCCCTGGGCACGTGCCCAGAGTGCCCAGTGGGAAAGATGGGCCTGCAGGCATTACGGGTCATCGGTCATTGACCTGCATATTTTCCCATACCACACCGCATGCGAGATGACGTGTAACTGAGATTATGATATGATGGCACACATTAATTATACTTTCACTGTAACGTAGGGTTGTCAATTCTTCATACTTATAATAATTAAAAAGTCTGTGGACCGGCAATGAGAAATGAAAATGGCTGAGGATTATGTATGTAATTTATGTCAATTTAAGCTGGAGAAAGGGATTTGGGTTATCAAACCACAATCGCACTAAGACTAAAAACTTCATTTGTCGTCTTAGTGAAATAATACTTTAGTGAATTAATTGTAATTATTGTTAAAAATGAAATAACACTTTATTATTAGACGTGAAATCTTCATTACGGTAACCATTTCTACATCACAAAACATGTAAAATAAAATTTTAATCCAAAAATATTTTAAAATATTCGAACATTAAAGGAATAAACTTACTTAATTTATAAAATAAACCTTTTGAAATTCAGTTAAATTAAGACGATCCAGGGTCCTATTTAATAATGTGACAATTTGTCAATGGTCATGACAATTTGGTTTACATTGCGGTGTAGCTATGAGTAGGTAGCTTGTTCTATTTTCAAATTGGTTGACGCAATGGATATAAAATTGTCGTGACAGATTACAAATTGTCACGTTTATTAAATGGGGCTCTGGTAGTTAATTAACAAAGCATGCGTGCACAGCCCTGTGCGCAATATAAACTTTCATTGGCTTTCGTTTTCAAAAGCTAATAGAGTTAGTTGACATATTCAATGAAACACGAACATTCTACGTGTCTATGCCTAGCTTACTATGCTTTAAGAAGAATAATAAGTTAAGAATAATAAAAAAAAAATATTTTGACAACATCACATACGTTGCTCAGATTCCAAAGTAAGAAGCTAAAGCACTTGTGTTATGGAAATCGGAGATAACGGTGATATCACAAACACCCAGACCTGAGCCAATATAGAAAAGTTCGTTTTCTAAATTGACCCAGCTGGGGATCAAACCCGGGACCTCTGAGATGGCGACACCTTGAAAACCGGCGTAAAAACCACTCGACCATGGAGGTCGTCATAAATAATTTTACAATAATGTTTCCGTAACAATTTTTTTTTGTAATTACGTTAACAAAAACGTCAAAAAAACGAGCGTATAAGTCGTACTCGATAGAGTTCTCTATGGAATATCTCATTTCGCTTTTCGGCGGTAGATGGCGCTGTACAAAGTTTCCATACAAAATTACTCCATAGAATTTTTTTACGTGCGCTATTTTTTCGATAGCTGTTCGTGCTAAGGGTACTGGATTGCACTAAACTTAAGAATCGCCTATGTTATTTCCTAACTATAACTCGACCAAGATGGCGTATGACAGCTAAGTTTATGATACCGTGGTAATAATACCTACCTAATTTGGTCGAGCTAGAAAAACACATCGTTGAAATCGCCCATAATGATAATCTGGTTACGTGTTAGACGCTGGACCACAACCGCAAGATTTTCGAGGAAAGGTTCAAATTCCGCCAAACTTCGATTTGGGGAGAAATATATCCCAAACAGTATGATGTCATCTCAGGTGGCAGCAACATATCCAGGACCCTTCTCCCTGCCAGAGATGAGTGGGGTATGGGAAGCTGCACCAGACACTATGGCTGCAGTGCCATTGGTGTCCTCGACCCAGTAAGGACGTAGGGGCGATTCACATCAAGTTAAGTGCAACGGGTGTTAATTTGCTAAATTTACCCAGCCGGAGATTGAACCTGGGCCTTTATAAATGGTGGTATACAAGCCACTCGTGCACAAAGGTCGTCTACCTATTTGATATAGCCATGTTTTTGGTTTTGTATTATTGTTCTACAATTAAACACATTATGAATAATTAAGTCTTAATAATTCACGTAAGCTAAAAAATCAACTACAATTTATAAGTTCATTAATTACTCTTCATTTAAAGAGAAATGATTACTTACTTCGTCATAGTAAAATTATTTCCTTTGTCAAGTTATCAGGAAGAAAACCAAAGACAAAGTCGTTATGGCTGGATAGCCGCCAAATCATTTGAATAGACAATTATTCGCTGCTTAAACAGCACGCGGAAAAAATATGTAAGGATCGAGTCTGACGCGGCGAAGCGACTAAGTTTTTTATTATTTAATATATTTTTATCTAGAAAATTATTGGTAGTTATTGTTTCTAAGTAAATGTGAGTTAGGTACCGGTAAACTGAGGAGCTCGATGGCGCAATGGTTTAGCGCCTGGCTCAGCGATTGCGGAGGTCAAGCACTTACGTAAGGGTCGGTCATGGGATTGGTGACCAAAAATGTATTATATCGAGCTCCTCCACGCTTCGGAAGGCACGTGAAGCCGTTGGTACCGGCTGCATTTGTTAACACCCACCAATCGGTATTGGGCCCGCGTGGTGGGTTGTGGGCCTCCTCCTTATCCAACCATAAGAAAGGCCTGTGCCCCAGCAGTGGGGACATTAAAAATGGCTGATGGTCAAACTGCGTTGATTAGCAATAATTCAGGTGGATTGCAACATTTGGCAACAGCAACATTTTCGATAGAAAAAATAACAATCAATCAAAATAAAACGATTGGGCGTTAATTTTACTATAACAATAAAAAGGTAATTAATTTTGAATTTATGTTATTTTCCTATTGAAAATGTCGCTGTTGTTATTCTACCCGCAGTTGCTAATCACCCTAGTGTATGCCTATTCAACGTTATTTTTTATGTAGAGTTTTCATAATCATTGGCAACCTTTTTAGTGAAAGTAGTCCTGTACCCGTAGCACGAACAGCTATCGAAAAAAAGATCGCGCGTAAAACATTCGATAGAGTAATTTTGTACAGCGCCATCTGTCGCTGAAAAGCGAAATGAAGTTTTCCATAGATAATTATCTTGCACGCGTTTCTCGCTAGATGTTCGTGCTAGGGGTAAGTACTGCATGTTTTGCTCGTTCGCTCACTGTGAACATTTCCTTACCACTTACGTATAAAAGTAAACTTCCTTTCTGCTCAATACAGGTATAATGGGTCGTCCTTGAGCAACGACTGACTGAGCCAATATTGATGGAACACACAATATGCCTGAGTCAATATTTTACTTTATATAAATACATCAATCGGTATTTACATACGTAAACATACGGTTTTATCCAAAGGGATTGTATTATTCTATAACATAGTTACATAGATAATATACAACATGTTACAAAAATACCCCTAATGCCGAATATGGTATATAAGGACCATCAAACTGAACAACTTTTACTACGGGACCAACTTTGAAATCACGAAAAAAAATCAGCTGTTTATAAAAAATACAAAAAATAATTACGAAAACGTCAAAATGTATGAAACAGCTGATTTTTTTTCGCGATTTCAGAGTTGGTCTCATAGTAAAAGTTGTTCAGTTTGATGGTCCCTATCTACCATATTTGGCATTAGGGGTACTTTTGTAACACGTTGTATACCATATTCGGCAATAGGGGTATTTTTGTAACATGTTTCTAAATATTGTTACTATGGCATAGCTGGCATACTACAAAATGGTTTGAATCCAACCCAACCAAACCCCATGTCCAAACTAGTTGGAAATAAATAAGATTTTTTTATAATCGTTGCTGACGCCAATCAGTAACAAAACAAAACTAGAAGTTTACAGATCATTGCATGTACGTACGTTTCCATTGCTAAAAATAGTTTATTATAAAATAGTACATAATCCATTTTGACATTATAATTATACGTCAAGATGTCAAAACAGTTAATAAAAAATTTGGTTCTTTGAAATATTAAATTGTTGATTAAAAATTGTAATGGTTATGATGCATGAACACTGAAAATTCAACTTTCTATTGCTCCCGAGGAAGCGCGAAAAATCAACCGAACTACGGCTGAATTTTAAATTTTTACCGAATGTTCGGCCGAACTTTGTATACTCAGTATAAACAACATTCGGCCCATCACTACGGTTGATATTTTCATTGGTAACATTTTGCAGTATGTACATATACCCTCGTATATGTAGACGAACACCTAAGTAATGACTTGAATAAAAGTAGACTTCAATAAGTTGAATTAAGTAAAACTAGCAATTTTCAAATGCTTCTAATATTGTATTATGGGTAAGATAACTAAATACTGTTTGTCTCTTTCGTTTCCATAATAATAGAAAATACGACATAGGTACATTTATTTTATTAATTAAATTTCAAATACAATTTTCAACTTCATTTCTTTTTTCAATAAATCAATACGCTTAGTAAGATCATCTAAGGAGAAAAAAAACGCGCGTAGAACTACTCGATAGAGTAATTATCTATGGAAAATTACATTTCGCTTTTCGGCGGTAGATGGCGCTGTACAAATTTCCCAATCAAAATTACTCTTTAAAAAATCGAATGTTTCCGCGCGTTATTTTTTTCGATAGCTGTTCGCTAAGGGTAGCATTAATTTTTTCCTAACATTTTTGAAGCTAGTACCAGGCTTCCATGAACTATAAGGAAGTATCTGTTTTGTAACACCGCTAAATACAAATCACTTTCGAATTGAACTTGACCAATATTAAAGAAAGGCTGAGACAGAACGAGGCAAAGAAATTCTCTTAAACATGTCTGTCATCTTTTTTAAACCGGTGATATAATATGTCTTACGGCTGTTAACATAAAGTTTGAATTGAGCAGTCTTAGTTCATTACAGAACAGGTTTCTTCGAATGTAGGTTACTGTACAATCATGTTGCTTCATCAAATGGTAGGTATGTATTGTATATGTTTTTTGGTTATAAATATAAAACATCAAAGTTAAACAAAATTCTGATATGCATGCTTTTAGAATGTCGTAAACATCTATTTATTGACAATAGACAGTCATCCGCGGCAACTTCACTCGAGATTGTAACTCGAGAATGTGTGGTGTAATGTTAAGCATCATTAATGACGACCTCCTTGGTCGAGTGGCTTTGTACACCGGTTTTCAAGGTGTCGCCATCTCTGAGGTCCCGGGTTCGATCCCCGGTTGGGTCAATTTAGAAAACAAACTTTTCTGGTGTTTGCGATTCCACCGTTGTCTCCGATTTCCATAACACAAGTGCTTTAGCTACTTACTTTGGGATCGGAGCAATGTATGTGATGTAGTCAAAATATTTTAATATATATATATATATATATATATATATATTTAATATATATTAAGCGACCCGGGCCAGGGATGCCAGGTCAAAAAACACAAAAGTCGGACTCGGCGCTTAATTTGGCCGGACATTTTACCCCTAAAGCCGGACATATGTTTCAGAAGCCGGACAAATATTTATTACCGCCTTGCAAACAGCGGTCAGTCAGCGGGGTAGTCGTGTCGTGGCGTTACTTGCGACTCGCGCGGAAGCCACACAAAAAGCCGGACAGGCCAGACGCAGTCAAATTTGGCCGGACAAGAGGTCAAAAAGCCAAACATGTCCGCCTAAATGCGGACACCTGGCAACCCTAATCCCAGCTGCCTTTGCAGTAGCAAAAATAGAGAGAGGACAGAAGTCAAGCTTAGTACGACGAGCGCTCGAGCAACGCACACATAAACACCCTCTCATCGACGACACGGAATGACCGGAATCTCAGTACCCTTAGCACGAACAGCTATCGAAAAAAATAACGCGCGTAAAAACATTAGATAGAGTAATTTTGTATGGGAAATTGGAACAGCGCCATCTATTGCCGAAAAGCGAAATAAAAATTTTCATTGAGAATTACTCTATCGAGTACTTTTACGCGCCTTTTTTTTTCTCAATAGCTGTGCGTGCTAAGGGTACAGACCAATCTTAAAACGACCTCGAGTACGTGATTCGTGATGCAGTGTCCTCAGCAGCTACGTAGTACGTACTAAGCTTGACTTCTGTACCCCTAGCACGAATATCTGTGGAGATAAACGCGCGTAAAAGTACTCGATAGAGTATTATCTATGGAAAAATTCATTTCGCTTTTCGGCAGTAGATGGCGCTGTACAAATTTCACAGACGTAATTACTCTTTCGAATGTTTTTCCGCGCGTTATTTTTTCTATAGCTGTTCGTGCTAAGGGTACTGACTATTCTATCTCTCTCTGTATTTTGTGGCAGTAGTTAACTTCCGCCAATCCGCATTGGGCCCGCGTGATGCTTATGATCAATTTTCCTAATCCATCCTCTTCCTTATCATTTCGCTTTTCGGCTGTAGATGGTGCTGTACCAATTTCCCAATACCAAAAAACTATCGACTTTTTTTACGTAAATTTTTTTCTCCATAGATGTTCTTCTTCTTCTTTATTTATTATGGCAATCTACTTTCCTCTTGGAAGTAATTTTTGCCAGTGTCAAGTGTTAAATATTTAGAGCATTAAGGTTAAATAGTTCAGTGGTAGATATTGTTTAATTTTTCATTAGAATGCGGGTGCATCGCATTCCAATGCTGTTTGGAGCATTTGGCACCAAGTATATCAAGACAGTTTACTTAGTTAGTTCTGCCGAGGAAGCCACCACTTCAATAAAAGTCTCAGCTTCACACAACCAAGATCGCGCCTATTTCAATTATCCCACATATTGTTCAGTTGCGTAGACACTTGTATCATATAACTGCACCAATTTTAAGGCACAATATCCACTATGAATCAATTTGAAAATAATTAAAATAGACACCAAACCGAACTCGACAAAATGGCGCCAAAAAACTCCCTCCATAGATGTTTGCGCCACGGGCACTGAAATTAAGAAAAAACGAGCGACGACAAAACAAATGAATAAGACTATAGCCTCTTTTTACAGACTGGTTGCGCAAAAAAATGCAGTTCATCTTTGGTAGGTAATGGTTAGATTTTTCGAGTTTCCTTATTTCAGGTTTTTGGCTGTCATTATGTCACATTTTTTATTAAAGTTTTTCTTCTATTCTGTAACATAATTATAATATCTTGTATTCGAAAATTCAATAATGATTGTATATAATGGACTTTTATAAAAAACCTTTAGTGGTTTTTTAACATGACATTGAAAACCATGAAAAATTAAGATAAGTACTTGCCTAATGGATCCTCCACACGCACCGGCCCGGCCTGCAGGATCGTATCGCCTCTCCGTACGATCCATAATGGGGATTTCCACGCAAAGCTTAAGATGGCGCTAGCGGCGAACCGACCGCTATCAATGGTTTTGATTTGTTAAGGCCCCTATATACCTCAAGTGGGGCCATCATTTTAATTAAATTTATTGCTCGAAGTGGCCAGCTAAAAGTGGCCACTTTTGACACTTTTGCGAACTACTACTACAACGAACAAAATTTTACTGAGATTATTGTTTGTAAATAAACTATAGAACCTTAGCTTCAATCTGTACATGTGAATTTTCGATACATTATGTACTTAGCGAGCAATAAAATTAATTAAAATAAGGGCGCCACTTGAGGTATAGGAGCCTTAAAATACGTGTGCCCTAAGCACGAACATCTATCGAGAGAAAAAACACTCGTAAAACTACTCGATAGAGTAATTATCTTTGGAAAATTTCATTTTGCTTTTCGGCGTTAGATGGCGCTGTACAAATTTCGCATTCAAAATTACTCTATCGAATATTTTTACGCGCGTTATTTTTTTCGATAGATATGTTCGTGCTATAGGTACAGACCGTGGTACAGCAGCGCTTGCGATGAAATTAAAAAAAAACCTGTTGCGATAAATTTTAATAGCGTAAAGGGGGTTATAGGGCTGAGAATAGGAGATTGGTAAAAATGATGTCGTCAATAAAAATTGAAACACGTAGCGCATTTTCGGCCCAAGGTCACGAGCTGGGTGACCAAAAATATATTATCCCCTCTAGCTTTTCCGCTGCAACCTACTATAGTTTTCAAACACGAATCCGCATTGGGCCCGCGTGATGGTATAGTCAATTTTCCTTGTCCAAGTAAGGATGTTTAATCATGATAATAATTTATATTGATGATAATTTATGAAATTCTTAAACACAATGCTGTCACATCTTTTAGTTAGGTATTAAAATGGAGAATAATAAGGCAATAAATATTGTATGGAATAACATGCTTCATATTATGTGGCAAATAGTAAATAAAAGACGAAGTTATTGCTTGTAATAAGGTAGTTGTTAATACCTAATTAATTATTATTATTTTAGTTGAGATTTGACGACCTCCGTGGTCGAGTGGCTTTGTACACCGGTTTTCAAGGTGACGCCATATCTGAGGTCCCGGGTTCGATCCCCGGTTGGCTCAATTCAGAAAACGAACTTTTCTATATTGGCTCAGGTCTGGGTGTTTGTGATACCACCGTTGTCTTTGATTTCCATAACACAAGTGCTTTAGCTACTTACTTTGGAATCGGAGCAATGTATGTGATGTTGTCAAATATTTATTTATTACTAGTGGACCCGACAGACTTCGTCCTGTCAAAAAGATTTGTAATGTGACCGTTTTTCGTCCCTACATATTTTATAGTCGGGGCAAAAAATTCTCCTGAACAGAACCGTCACCCTTATTCGAATTTTTCTCGCCGTAAAAACCATCCTTGAACTTCAACGAACATTTAAAAAAAAAATTGGCCAAATTGGTCCAGGCGTTGTTGAGTTATGCGCTTAGCAACACATTTTGCGATTCATTTTTATATTATAGATTTTAATGGAAGCGTCACAGATTAATTAACGACCGTATACTTGATTATAAATTGACAAAGTGAACGGAAGGATGCATAAGTATACTGTGGCGAAATTGTTACTTAATAATTATCTATTGTTAAAGATTATATTATATACCATTTGGCCTCGAATCTTGAGCAATTTAACAGATTTTAATGATTACTGTCCTTTCTTTTGCGAATATAATTGGCGAGTGTCTGGCGTATCTCTTTGTAAGTTATGTTGTCCTGGTAGTTTATGTAGTATAGATATTACGTTGTCTGTACCACGAACAGCTATCGAGAAAAAAAAACGCGCGTAAAAGTATTCGATAGTGTAATTTTGTATGGAAAGTTTGTACAGCGCCATCTATCGCCGAAAAGCGAAATTTAATTTTCATAGACAATTAGTCTATCGAGTACTTTAAAGCGCGTTTTTTTCTCGATAGATGTTCGAGCCAGGTGTACTGGTCACTCATCTCGTTTATGTCTTTTCTCAAAAGTTAACTTAGTTGTATGTGAGTACCGAGTACCTAATCTGTGGTTCTTTGAATTTGATTTTTGTTTTGTTCTTTGAATTTTCATTGAATTTCATTGAAGATCACCTAATTATATATACATACATTGAGCCCGCGTGATGGGTTATTATGGCACAAGCTTGCTGTGCCCCAACAGTGGTAAAATAAAAAAAAACGCCTAATGATGGTATAGGTCTCACGTGTTCGTAACAACACAACACAACACAATATTTTAATTAACAAAGATAGAGGAGCTGTCTCGAGACTTATGTATTTATGGTCTGAAATGTTTGATTACAAATCCCTTTTTATCATGTTACTCTTTTTTCCTTAAATAAGCCTATTAGTTTACGTAAAAGACATCAAATTCATTATTTTAATAAAATAGTAATTTAAGGGGCTGACATGAGCCAACTAGCGCCGCCAGTCGATTTTATTTTATTTATTTTAAATAAGCCCAATTTCTTAAAAAAGGAATCAGTCAAGGTATTGTGAATGACGCCTAATATTTATTGAATAACGTTACAACATTACAAAATGTGTGCAATAGTTTAAAAACGGCGTTTTAAACTGTTTGAATGCCTTTTCAAATTGTGTAAAGTTATTCAATAAATATAAGACTAGGTAATATTAGTAGACGTTATTAACATGACCTTGACTGATTCCTTTTTTAAGAAATTGGGCTTATTCAGAATAAATAAAATAAAATCGACTGGCGGCGCTAGTCGGCTCATGTCAGCCCCTTAATATTTTCAGAAGTTACGTATAGGTAATCTAAAATAAAATGGTCGCTATGGTAACTGTAATAAAAACTTCTTACAAAAAATACTGTAGATACAAGGTTGCACTCCGCAAATTGCTGATGCGCCTGGCAGCCATTTTTTTAACCTCGAAAAGGAAAAATATGTATTTTTATATATACCTAGATCCTGTGTTATTGAAAATAATAATTAATATATTAAATTACCTATTAGAATTTTCTTGTTACATGTCGTTTTTATTTGCGGATGACGTCAACGTGAGTGTTGATGTGACAAGGTTCCAGCGCATTGGCAATTTGCGGGGATCAAGTTTACCTCAATTTTATTTAACGCTTATTACCCTAGATCAATGACGATGTGTAATCATAATTACTATATAACATAAGTAAATGAAAACACTGATGTCACTACTCTTTATGTTACGGAGAAGTACCAGGGTACTATAAATTAAATGGAACTAACCGTACTGTAATTGCATGTCAGATTATCGAATACAATGTATTTATATTTAGAACAGTGTTTTGCGGTAAAACCACGTAAACTGTCAAAACACTGTTCTTTTGCCCTTTTTATTCAAATTCATTACGAAAGGAGTATGAGTAATTTTGTATGAAAGGTGGGTCTTATATCCATATCATTTTTTGAGCGTTATCGCCAAAATATGTTGTTATCTGATAAGAGCGCAGCTCTGTTTATCGCGGTTAGTTTACGATGGGTTAAAGAGCTTTGTTAAAATTTTTTTAAAGTACGGAACCGAGAGAGATCATTCCTTACCCAAATGTTTACCTTATAAAAACTGGTTTCTTGTTTGTTTTTGTGAATAAAAATATTTTCGTTTCGTTAACAACAATAATAACTACAAACAGCATTGACACTTAACTATTTTGGCAATGCTTTTAGGCAAAAAGTTTACACAATAAATGTATTGATTTTTCGGTTCTATTTATATTCATAAGTTAAAAAAACGTTCAATAGGTAAAAAAGGTACGTATTGAATAAACTTTTCCATTGATAATAAATGATTTGAGGTAAATAGATAATCCGGTATTAAAACCGGATGACACGTATGTGGAAGAACGCATCGCAAGTTAATTGTCTTTTAGTAATCGCAACATCATAGCCTTCCCTATTCTTGACACAATGACATAGATACATTCATCACAAAAAACTGTAAAGTCTATTTCGATTAAACCCCCTTTACACTATGCAATTTATTGCATGCAATCTGAAAAAAATTCACGTACCGCTCCGCACCGTTTATTACTCAGTGCCCTTAGCACGAACATCTACCGAGAAAAAAAACGCGTGTAAAACTATTCTATAGAGTAATTATTTATGGAAAATTTCATTTCGCTCTTCGGCGGTAGATGGCGCTGTACTTTCCCATACAAAATTACTGTTTCGAATGTTTTTACGCGCGTTATTTTTTTCGATAGCTGTTCGTGCGCGGTATAGCCTGCAGCGCTTGCGATCAAATTAAAAAAAATGCATGTTGCAATATATTTTAATAGCGCAAAGGGGATTATAGTGCTGAGAATAGGAAATTTTAAAAACGAGGTAGGTATCAAAATGAAATATAAAATTCGAGGAGTTATTCCCATTTGATCCCCTGCAACCGATCCCCTGGTGGATCGGTTTTATTTTAAATTATTTTTTATTTCTATCGGATCCCCTGTATAGGGGATCAAGAATAAATATTAATATTTTATTCCCATCTGATACCCTATGGCACTTAGCTTATTTTTTGTAGGTACAGTGAGTGGTACAGTCAACAAGTCACATGCTCCATAGCCCGGGGGCAGTTTAATATTTTATTAATTTTCTTTTTTATTGCCTTCTGACCCCTATAAATAGTACCCATTGCCCCTAACTCGTATGTTCAACTGCACCCATATATTTTTTGCATTTTATTATTGTACAGTCATGTTGAAAATGTCTTTGAAGTTTTATCTTCATAGTACGGTTTCTTACAGAATTACTTAACATACTACGTTAACAATTTGATATTTGTTGTCAAAATAAAATTCATATGATAATTAAGCAAAAGTGATGGATTCAGTAAAAAGTATGACCTTGAATTGACGATATTATCGGTAACAAAAGCCGACATTTTGAAGCCAAGCCTTAGAAATTCTTTAGATTATATTGTTTGAAAGTAATTATGTATGTTAAGCTAAGTAAAATTAAGAATAATGAAATTCCAGATTAAGCCCGATTTTTATGACCCTTAAAATTGCTATATTTTGTTTCAAGGTTTTACCGCGTCGGCGGCACTGATTATAGACTCACAGGATAGATAAAACACAACAATAGACTTAATCTCAATTGTCCCCAAGTTAGAAACTATCTTTTGTGTACCGCACCAGGTGCATCTTGCATTTTCTGACTTATAGAGATCTTATTATTTTTTTATCTTAGGGCGTAAAAAATGCATGTTAAAATTATAGGTTAAAAATAAAAATAAAAATATAATTATAAGTTTACGAGTGTTTTGAGTCTACCCAAAATGAATGATAGATAAATATTTTCTCTTAACTCAGTCTGTTTTTTTTAATTAATCACCTTAGTAAACCTGTAACTGAGACTGTACTTTTAATTTTGCAGCAATGGAGCATTCTTTCAATATTTGGGGGCAGTAGGGAATTTCTTTAAAATATTAAACTGACCCCGGGGACTATGGAGCATAAGTCAACAGTACAACAGGAACTGAAAATTAAAAAAAACCGAACTCTGATATTTATTCCCCATTCGGATTCGTGGAGCGTTCGAATTATAGTAGGTACAGATAATTAATAGGATATTTTTATGAAATAAAACTAATAGAATGGTGAAATTTTAAATGTATATTTATCCATAAACGTTGATTTTAATACTTCTTTTTCTTCTGACTGTACTCACCTACCTTTTCTTGCTTAGAAATACAATGAGGGGATCCGTTAGGAATTGAAAACTATAAGGGGATCGGTTGGGATTTTTAATTCTTAGTGGATCAGTTACAGTGGATCGGATGGGAATAACTCAATTCGAGACTAGGTACATTTCGAAAAATGAGAATTGAGCCCCAGGTTCGATGCTAGTAAAAAATATCCTCGAGAAAGACATGTTGACAAAATGTGTTAGTTTCGCATTCATAATTTGCTTCTAGAAAAAAGTAAATTGTTTGACTTGTTTCAATGGAAAAGTCTGCTGTGTAGTTAAAATCGTACATTTAAATGTAAAGAAACATAGATCACACTAAAATCTACTGAGCCCTTTACCGTGGGGATTACTTCATAATTAATTATCAACCATTAAAATCTAAACACCATTATAATCAACAATTTAATTTTTCAAAGAACCAAAACAACGGTTCGAAATGTCATATATGACTTTAATCATATAATTGCAGATTACAGCGCGTATATTATTAATTCAGGTGTTGTTTTAGAATTATTTAGTTTGTATTTATTGGTTTTTAGAATTCCCGACGTTTCGACACCTTTCCAGGGGCCGTGGTCACGGGAGGACTAAAGCAAAAAGGCTGCTCATATTTTTATGAAATTACCCGCTCGCAACTTTATGAAAATGTATTCAAGTTTATTAAATGATTTTATAGCTGCGTTCTGATTTTAATAATTTTTACTGAGTTTAAAGTAAAATAAAATAAATGAAAATGGATATTTTGGAAAAAATAGTTACAAAAAAAAACATTCCGACGAACTGAGAACCCCCTCCTTTTTTGAAGTCGGTTAACAATGAGAGTATCAAAATTGGAAGCACATTAAAATAAAATTGCAATTATGACATTTTTAAAATACATTTTGCATTAATTAGTGTATACAGTCTAGTAATTTTAGAACGCTAAAAATTATATAATATACTGTCTGCACATTCTCGTGAATTACATTTTCAACTGTTCAAATAATTATTAGATTAGAAATATCTAGTAATTACTAAGAAGTTATTTAACGGATATGAATAAGAAAATATAGTTATGAATACAGTTCTACCAAATTAATCCAAACTAAATAATTCTAAAATAACACCTGAATTAAAAATATACGCGCTGTAATCAGTAAAAAAGTGTTTTATTTATTAAAAAATATGCATTGAAGAGGAAACAAAATTACTATAAGTCTTTACAATACTAAATACCTCGACGACCTCCGTGGTCGAGTGGCTTTGCACACCGGTTTTCAAGGTGTCGCCATCTCTGAGGTCCTGGGTTGGATCCCCGGTTGGGTCAATTTAGAAAATGAACTTTTCTATATTGGCTCAGGTCTGGGTGTTTGTGATACCACCGTTGTCTCTGATTTCCATAACACAAGTGCTTTAGCTACTTACTTTGGAATCGGAGCAATGTATGTGATGTTGTCAAATATTTATAAAAAAAAAATATACTATAAAAAATACGACACGCACCAGATCATTTTTTCTAGTAAATTATTTAGTATTGTATTAACAGAGAATACTAAAATCTCAAATTTAAATATACTATAAGTCTGTTTATTCTTACTCTTACTATTTGGTAAATAATCTTCATCCTACTCTTTATTGAAATAATCATTTATAAAATACGACAAATGGTTTTTCAAACATAGATTACGAAATAAATTGTTATTATTAATAACAAATTCATAAAGTTACTAACTTCTTTTTAAGTAACGATGTAAGTATTAAAGACGTATGACAACTGTCAAAACGTGTTTACTAAATAAGACAAACAAGGATAAACAGACTAAAGGATGACTCACGCTAGACCGGGTTGTGCCGTGTCCAGGGCCTAAACTACGTTAGTCGAGGTAATTCCTTGTACATTGGTGAGATGGCGCTGGCTTGCAGCGTAGGAGTTGATATACTAGAAGAAATTCGACGTTCCCACTAGAGACTCGGTAGCTCAGCGGTCAGAGCATTGGACCGGATATCCAAAGGGGTCGCGGGGTCGCGGGTTCGATTCCCGTCCGAGAACATGATCTGGTGCGAGTCCTATTTTTTCTAGTATATTGTTTAGTATTACGTTAGTCGTGCTAATATTCTTTATAAAGACCAATGCATTTTGAGCCCCGTGGCTTCAGAAGCCGAGCGGCAACCGGCGCTCAACGAACATTGGTGTCTTATACAGAACGATGCACGACCAACATAGATTGGGCCCCGGACACGGGACGGCCCGGTCTAGCATGAATAATCCTTTACACCCGTATTCACAAACATTACTATGAGGTCTCACAACGCCCGCGGACGCACAGCGTCTTAACTACCAATCACAGGTTATACGTAAAAGAAAGAACCAATCACAGAGCTCTATTTTGTTCCCATAGGCAAGGGTCTTTTGAGTATTGTTTTTTAATACGGGTGTTATACACCTACATCAGGGATTCCCAAAGTGGTTGATATCGACCCCTTGGGGTCGAAATCGAGTTTCCAGGGGTCGACATAAATGAATCATTATTAATTATCATTATTAATTACACTTGATACTTGATAGGATTTTTAAAGTAATTTGGCTATGGGGGTCTGAGGTATCAGTTCATTTTGGAAAAGGGGTCTCTTGCCGAAAACAGTTTGGGCATCCCTGACCTACATTATCTAAATCAATACTTATTTAAGTAACTGTCCGTTAACTGTACCCTTAGCACGAACAGTAGGTACCCCTAGCATGAACAGCTATTGGCAAAAATAACGCACGTAAAAGTACTCATAGCGTAATTATCTATGAAAAAATTAATTTCGCTTTTCGGCGTTAGATGGCGCTGTAAACCTTTCCCATACAAAATTACCATATCGAATGTTTATACGCGTGTTTTTTATTTTTTTCGAAAGCTGTTCGTAAGGGTACAGCTATCGAAAAAAATGCCGCGCGTAACAACATTCGATAGCTTAATTTTGTATGATAAATTTGTTCAGCGCCATCTACCGCCGAAAAGCAATTTTTTTTATTCTTACATAATTCATCTAACGAGTACTTTTACGCGTTTTTTTTCTCGATAGATATTCGTGCTAAGGATACTACTGTTTCGTACAAAATTATCAAGTTGAGAAACTGACTTTAACTTGAAAGGAACTAAAGAGCATCATGTGCTTTTGGCATACCTACCTGTCCGCCATTTTGAAAAAAGTCGGTTTTGGAGGCCTGTGATAAAAATTCAAACTCGAATATCTCAGTAAGTATATCACTTGCGAGATTTTTTTCTTATTACTTTTTGTTTGTAATGACTTATTCTATAGATTAATCCAGAAAATGACAGATTTTGTTTTTCAACTTTAAACTCAAATATCTCAGTAAGTATATCATTTACGAGATTTTTTTACTTATTACTTTTTGTTTGTAATTACTTATTCTATCGATTGACACTTTTAGCACAGGCCTCCAAAACCGACTTTTTTCAAAATGGCGGACAGGTAGGTATGCCAGTCTTCATATATTATAAACGATATGTTATTATCTAATATAATAACAAGAAGGTTAAATTTGGAAGATTAGACAAGGCAAACATGTCTAGAAATCTAGGGCAGCCTACTATTATGATTATGGTAAAGATATAATTTAATGCGTGCGTGTGGTGCGAGGGCCACTTCGTTGAAAATCATTAATAATAAATCATAATAAACAAATGCTTGGACAATTTCACACAGCGCCATCTAGCCCCAAACTAAGCAAAGCTTGTAACATGAGTGCTAGACAACTGATATACTACTTATATACTTTTTAATTATACATATATTTATTATACCTACATAGTAACACCCAGACACGTCACAGAAATTAAAATTCGTCATTTAAATTTCTGCCCGGACGGGAATCGAACCTGGGACCTTTGCGCGGTAGACCGGCATGACCACTGTCGTCGAAAGTAACTGATGATTTAGTGTGCATTATAAGAGAAATGTGAAACTTAACTTTTTGTAAAAGTCATCTTTATTAGTCAATGACTTTTACAAAATCGATTGTAAGATTGTAATAAATTAATTAACATTGAAAAAGTCTCAACGTTAAAATCTATAGTAAACGTAACTATGCAAACTCATGATACAGACTAACGAGATATAAAAAACCGGACAAGTGCGAGTTTGTAGATGCTTAAATAAAGACTGTAGTGTTTTGGGACGGGAATCAATAAATAAGTAAAAGGCGTATTTCTAGTTTCTGCAAAACGTGGTTTAATCCAATTCTCCATTACAAATCAAGATGGCTGCCTTCCAGCCAGTGTTGCCTGCCTTGCGCAGCTAGTGCCTACATTACTAAGACTATATTAGAAATAAAACACTTTTTACGGATTTACAGCGCGTATATTATTAATTCAGGTGTTGTTTTAGAATGTGTTAGCTGTAATGTGAATTGTTTTAGCTGTAATTCGTAAAAAGTGTTTTATTTCTAATGAACTGTTCGCGCGAAAGTCTTATGACGAGTTGCATCATCTTAATTTAACCTTAACTTTAACAGACACCAACTTATCTGACTCGCTGACAGCGTCGTTGTTGTCTATAGCGTAACCTAGGTAACAATATGTAATAACACTTGGTTCCAGTTTTGGCCACCGGCTCAGATAAGTTTGTGTTATGTACTGTTAAAGTTAAATTAAGATGATGCAACCGAGCCTTAGAAGTGTAAATACTATATTATTTATGATTTAATAACAAATGTATAGTTTTCAGACATTTACCTGTACTTGTAGTATGCCACATAATTAAAGAAACCAGTAATTTTTCTTTCAGTAAAAGCTGTGTGTGTATAGCGATCTGAATCTCCTCCACTCACTCCCTGGATGGCCATCATCAGCCCCCTGATTTTGTAACTTTGTTGCAATCAACTCTGACAGAAATCGCAGTTACATCGCTGTTTTAATAAGAACCAATGTGACAACTATCTTACTTAGAGCAACAATGTAACTGCGGTTTCAATCGATTTCGATCAAGAATTGTTAGCAAAAGAGTTACATAATCAGGCAGCAGATTACGGCTAGGTCAATCCTTGACGGAGAACCGAGGCTTCAAAGTTACTTCGTTTGTTTGAAAATCGACTGGTGTCTTTAATTATATGACCACTCTGTATGTAAATAGATTATGAATAGTTTCCCCTTTTTAACTGACTTCAAAAAAAGGAGGAGGTTCTATGTTCGTCTGTTTATTTGTTTTTTTTTTCTTGTATGTCCACCGATTACTCTAAAACGGCTGAACCGATTGACATGATTCAAACGCCACTTTATCAGGTTTGCTCCCAAGTTGGTCCCATTTTACATGAAAACTATCAAAACCAATAGGCTATTTTAGCTTGAAAAGCTTTAATGTTACCAAACTCTTACGGCCCACATGTGAAAGGTTAAAACTTTCACAATAAATATTTGTTATTTTCGATGTCTAACTCGTCCTAATTTAATATCTAATTTTGATTTCCAATTAAAACACCTTCAGACAGTATTAACTTCGCGAATACTAATTATCGGCCTTAGCTGTGTCACTACGCGAATGTTTTATTTTTTACAACCTTGCCATTGGTAATGTTTCATTGCTAGATGAGGGTAATACTAAAATACCCATTCTCCTTAAAAATATCAAGGTATGTACCTGCTCTTAACCTTGTCGCAACTAACTACCTCGTAAACTGTGCGTTCTAGACAGAAAATCTGCTCTATAGGGCCCAGTTTTTGAATCCAGTTTTTTAATTAAAAAAAAAAACATTTGCGTAGTGCGACAGCTAAGGCCGATAATTAGTTATTACTGTCTAAAGGTATTTTAATTGGAAATCAAAGAACAATGGGAAAGATAAATAATATTAGAAAAAATACTAGAAAAAATCGACTCACCCGTAGCACCTCAGACGGGACTCGAACCCGCACCCTTGGGATTCCGGCCCAATGCACTGACCAATTATGCTACCGAGTCATTGGTCAGTGCATTGGGCCGGAATCCCAAGGGTGCGTGTTCGAGTCCCGTCTGAGGTGCTACGGGTGAGTCGATTTTTTCTAGTATTTTTTCTAATATTATTTATCTTAATATAAAAATAGCATTGTGAATGCGAAAAATTAAAAAAATTAATAACAATGGGAAAATTTTGTATGGACCCCGTCCCCAGCAGTATACCACTATGGGTCACTGTAAAAAAATAGATCTTATTCTGAATAACAAATTACTGAACGAAAATATGAAAAAATGAATGTATGAATGTGGCTATTTTATGTTTATTATCAGGGCCGAATTTAGAGGTGTGGAGGCCCCGGGACAATAAGGGGGTGGAGGCCCCTAATTATTTTTCAAATAGGTTATATAATATTTTTCTTGCAAAGTGTTTCAATCGTTTATTTATTTAGTCGTATGACACTAAATAATATTAAAATCAAAATTACTAGGTATGTTTTCAAATCGTAAAATTAGATAGGTACTCTTTCGTTGTGTAAGATTATTTTTTTAATAAATACAATTTATGTGGAGACAGACCTCTTTCTTGTGGCGGCCCCTTTCTTGTGGAGGCCCCGGGCAGTTGCCCCGGTTGCCCTCCCTTAAATCCGGCCCTGTTTATTATCATGTTCTTAGATTTTAGAAACAACAAAGTAATAAGATAGAAAGAATAAGATGTTACAAATGGATCCGTGTACGTATGGTTCAGTATAGTAAAGTCAGTAGGAATGGTTGAAGAAATGATTGCTTCAAAAACAAAAAAAAATATTTATATTAATTAATACCTACTATTTTAAATACATAGATATTATGAACAAACAAATGTCAACATGAAGGTTTAAGATTTTTATTTCTTTGTCTTTAAGGGTGATTATTTTTTTGCCCTTATTATTTTACATATTTACTGCTATACAATAAAATGATGTATTTTTTACGCTCTTTCATATGATATATGATAAAAAGTGCTACAAGGGTGGGGATGCTTTTTCCCATTGTTTAGATATTAAATTGGGACGAGTTAGACATAGAAAATAACACGTATTTATTGTGAAAGTTTTAACCTTTTACACATGGGCCGTAAGAAATTGGTTACATTAAAGCTTTTCAAGCTAAAATAACCTATTGGTTTTGATAGTTTTCATGTATAAGGGGAAATTATTCCTAATCTCTTTACATACATAGCGGTAATATAATTAAAGACACCAGTCGATTTTCATACAAACAAGGTAACTTTGAAGCCTTGGTTCTCCGCCAAGGATTGACCTAGCTGTGACCTGATGATGGCCATCCAGGGAGTGAATGGAGGAGATTCAGATCGCTATACAAATAGATACACACCCAACTGATCTGATCAGCATTCTAAGAGATATAAGGATCAGAGCTTTTATGCCAATTTCGCCTTATATCTGGTATTATTTTCCTTTGTATAAAAGAGTAGGTAAAAGCGAGTCGTCTCCAACACAAGTATTTTATTACTTTCTGGGGATGCCTCACAAACAACATTGTAAACTGAATTTTTGGAAAATAAAAACTTTATTATCATTATTATTATTATCATTATCTCTTAGAATGCTGATCAGATCAGTTGGGTGTGTATGGCGATTCGAACCTCCTCCATTCACTCCCTGGATGGCCATCATCAGATCACAGCTAGGTCAATCCTTGGCGAAGAACCAAGGCTTCAAAGTCACGTCGTTTGTATGAAAATTTACTTGTGTCTTTAATTATGTGGCCGCCGCTATACAAAGTGTTACAAAAATACCCCTAATGCCGAATATGGTAAATAGGGACCGTCAAACTGATCAACTTTTACTATGAGACCAACTCTGAAATCGCGAAAAAAAAATCTGCTGTTTCATAAAAAAATTAAAATCGAAAATATCAAAATGTATGTAACAGCTAATTTTTTTTTCGTATTTCAGAGTTGGCCCCATAGTAAAAGTTGTTCAGTTTGATGGTTCCTATATACCATATTCGGCATTAGGGGTATTTTTGAAACACCTTGTGTATTTGTTTATGTGTGTACATTTAGCTCCGATTTTGACAGCTATTTAATTGAAAGCGGTCGAAAAGTTTTCAAAAATAAAACTGTGTCAGCTTTTTGAGCGAAAAATGGGCGGGAGATTCTCATTTGTTTTCCAAAAGGGGAAAATATCCTAATCTCTTTACATTTATTTGTCTATGAGTGTGTACATTTAGCCGAGATGACACAAGATGCTGCGACTTGTTGCCACATCGTCGCGGTTACGTTACGCAACCGCCACGTAACACCACTGACCGAGTGTCTTACTGGCGAACTGGTTGTTGGGTACACTCCGGTATAACTGTTTGAACTTGACCAATTGGTCAATTGGTCAATGTGTTAGGGGCTTTATAGTCTAAACTTTTGTGTTATTCCTAAAAACAATAGTTTATTAGTTGTAACGGAACGTCAGTTTCTACTTGTCTCTGGCGAACTGTACGAATAGTAGAGTGGTAGCTGAAGACGTGTGATTAGGTCCCTCTTATTATAATTTCATTGTAATATAGCATTGATTCCCGCTCAATCTTTCATTCCATACAGTCCATCCGGCTCGAAGGACCATAAAGGGAATGCAGCTACCACTCTACTCTTCGTACACCTCACCAGAGACAAGTAGAAACTGACGTTCCGTTACATTAGTTAAGGAGGTTTTCAAAACAAGTTGTCGTATTATGACGCTTAAAATCGTCAAGAGTTTAAAAAAATCTAAACAACCGTGTACCATACGAAGTTTTTCAATACATTTGCGAGAAATCATTATATTTGTACGCATGCAAAAAGTTTGTTTTCAGCGTGAAGAAAGGCGAAGACTTTCAAACCATTTAGCCTTATACAACTTACATTGAAAAAACTAAATGATCAAGAATATTTCAAATCTTTTGTAATTTATTACATTATCAACATATTTTATTGTCAATGCAAACAATTCATTGCTTCATTTTATTTATTCCCCTAATTTTGTACGTATAAACTCGTGTGTGGTTGTGATTGTGGAGGTTAAATAATTAACGCAACGGTCGGTCATGGGATGAGTAAGCAAAAAAATTATTATCTCGAGCTCCTCCGTGCTTCGGAAGACACGTTCAAAATTAATATGAGATTTTTTTTATAAGAAATTTGTTCAGCGCAGTTTAGCGCCGAAAAGTGAAATGAAACCCATAGACAATTACTCTATCGAGTACTTTTACGCGCGTGTATAAAAGCTGTGCGTGTCAGTAGTGTGCCTGTGCTTTTCGTTTGTTCTACGCTCTAATAGATCTGTGACAGATATTTATTATTCCTGTAAAGTAAAGCAAAGTACAAGTAAAAAATTGCTTTGTTCAAATAAACTTAGTAATTAAGCGCTTTTGAATCGTCTATATATTTTTCTACCACCCGTTCCAGACTTTTTTGTGATTTGGGTCTGTACCCGTAGCACGAACAGCTATCAAGAAAATTAATGCGCGTAAAAACATTCGATAGAGTAATTATGTATGGGAAATGCGTACAGCGCCATCTATCGCCGAAAAGCGAAATTAAATTTTCCATAGATAATTACTATGGAGTAGTTATGCGCGCTTTTTCTTTTTTCGATAAATGTTCGTTTTAGAGGACATGGTACTTTTAGTTATTCTGTGCTAGGGGTGCTGATTAAAGGTAACAGACAGACAGAGTTAATTTATTTTATAATAATACAAAGTGTTACAAAAATACCCCTAATGCCGAATATGGTATACAAGGTGTTACAGAAATACCCCTAATGCCGAATAAGGTATATAGGGACCATCAAACTGAACAACTTTTACTATGGGACCAACTCTGAAATCGCGAAAAAAAAATCAGCTGTTTCATACAAAAATTAAAATAGAAAATATCAAAATGTATGAAACAGCTGATTTTTTTTTCGCGATTTCAGAGTTGGTCCCATAGTAAAAGTTGATCAGTTTGATGGTCCCTATTTACCATATTCGGCATTAGGGGTACTTTTGTAACACCTTGTCTAATAATAATAATTTTATTTCTTCAAAAAAGGTAATTTACAGTACTCCCAAATTAATAATGCACATGCAGATCTTCGCTTATTGTCGTATTCCCGGAAACATCCGAATTATTATACATAATTCTACTAAATTATGCATGAAGAAAATGCACTTAACCACTCTATATACATGTCGTCTTCCGACGCTCGGGGAATACGACTGTTGCCGAACAGTGACGAAGATTTCTATGCGCATTATCACTTTGGGAGCGCTCTACAGTTTTATTGACTTAATTAAACTAGTTCATATTTATAATAATGGATATTATCCTATAACTGGGAAAGCAAATCAATTTTAGCCTATAGGAAGCAGTACTATATTCTGTGCTATAGGTAGTGTCTTTTGTTTTTACCGACTTCAAAAGGAGGGAGGTACTCAATTAGACCCGTATTTTTTCGTGTTTTTTTTGGTTTGCATCAGAATAAACCCGACTACTTAATTAATTAAGGTGCTAATCGCCCTAAGTGTATTTCACATACCATTGGGGAAGTGACGACCAATGTGTCGACCTTATTAATAATGAACGTGTCCAGCTTAAAATCAAAAAAATAATTGGGACAGCATACGTACTTTCAAGTTTCAAGTACACACGACGGCACCTCAGACTATACAACGTGTTACAAAAGTACCCCTAATGCCGAATATGGTGGATAGGGACCATCAAACTGAACAACTTTTACTATGGGACCAACTCTGAAATCGCGAAAAAAAACAACTGTTTCATACAATTTGATATTTTCGTAATTAATTTTTGTATGAGGCAGCTGTTTTTTTTTCGCGATTTCAGAGTTGGTCCCATAGTAAAAGTTGTTCAGTTTGATGGTCCCTATACACCATATTCGGCATTAGGGGTACTTCTGTAACACGTTGTATACATGTTGACCTTGAGACCGCCTTTATGCCCTACGTAATAAAAGCTGTTTTCGCAGTTTAAGACGATTAGTGCCCTCACAGTGGCGCCCTCATTATATTAAATTTATTGCTCGCTAAGTACAGAATGTATCGACCCCTCAGTAAAATATAGCTTGTTGTAGAAGTAGTAGGCAAAAGAGCAATAAGTGGCCACTTTTGGCACTACAACTACAACGAACTACATTTTACTGAGGTTATTATTTGTAAATAAACTATAGAACCTTAGCTTTAATCTGTACGTTTGAATTTTCGATACATTATGTACTTAGCGAGCAATAAATTTAATATGATAAGGGCGCCACTGTGAGGGCACTAATCGCCTTAATCGTATAACCTGACTTGCCGTCGTGTGTACAAAAATCGAAGTTAATTTAATAAAAGTGTAGGTACAAGCATTCGCAATTCCAATCTCGTTCTTAAACTCAATTGTAAATATCTTTCCAAGTTGGCATTGCACCAATTATTTTATTAAATCTGTGTGAGACATGAGTTGATTAGATCATTCCTAAAAAAAAACGTTTTGACATCCGGCGTGTGATTAAAAAATTAAATAAAATAAACTTTTTGGTACTGCCGCGCCCCCTGGTGGTCTACCGCCATAAAATATGCTCTGTACCCCTAGCACGAACATCTATCGAGAAAAAAGGGCGTAAGGCTACATACAGACGGAATCTGATTCGGAATTCCGAAACGGAATATTGATAATGTATGAAAATTTCAATCGCTAAATTACCGCATGTACACACGACGGCACCTCAGACTATACATGTTGACCTTGAGATCGCCTTTATGCCCTACGTAATAAAAGCTGTTTTCGTAGTTTAACTGTATAACCTGACATGCTGCTGTCCGTACCATAGATTTTTATGGATTTGCTGCATTCGGAATTCCGAACCCAAATTCTGTCTGAATTTGGCGGACTTAAAAAACTCGATAGAGTAATTGTCTATGTACCATTAAATTTCGATTTTCAGCGGTAGATGGCGCTGTCCAAATTTCCCATACAAAATTACTCTATCGATTTTTGACGCTTGTTTTTTCTCGTTAGATGTTCGTGATACGGGTACTGAAATGATACCTTTAGACTTAAAAAACCGCAACGAAATCGATCCAGTAGCTTTTCCAAGAAAAGGATAACAGACAAACAAACAATAATCTCAAATCTCAACCCCAAACGCAATATATCGCCTCCCTCCGTTCCGTTCCGCCCGTCGGTCGTGCGTGGGCAAAACGGGTTCGAGTTCGGGTTCGGGTTCGGGAAGATTATAACCAGCCAATTTTTATAAATTCAAGTTGTTCCACGGTGATCAAAATCGGTTGCTAAAATAATACGATAGTCACCAAAATCTTAAAAAAAGTTTTATCCTCCGCCGATGGCTTCCTTTTCCATCCTCATACTTTGATTTTCCTCAACTTATCACAATACTTAACTGTAACCTGATTTATGATAATACACATAAAGATATAAGATTACAGCTGTATGCTCAGATTGATTTATTACAAAACAATACAAAACGTGCCTTTTAAATACATACGTATATCAGTAACCTTAGGCACGAACAGCTGTCGAAAAACTTCCGCGCGTAAAAACATTCGATAGAGTAATTTTGTATGGGAAATAGAACAGCGCCATCTAGCGCCGAAAAGCGAAATGAAATTTTCCATAGAGAATTAATCTAACGAGTACTTTTACGTGTGCTATTTTCCCCGATAGCTGAGTGCTTAGTGCGAGTTTTTTTACCTCACGCTCGATCGTGAGCGGGTTAAAATTTTGTATGGCGTTGATGAAGTTCATCGCGACGACCTCCGTGGTCGAGTGGCTTTGTACACCGGTTTTCAAGGTGTCGCCATCTCTGAGGTCTCGGGTTCGATCCCCGGTTGGGTCAATTTAGAAAACGAACTTTTCTATATTGTCTCAGGTCTGGGTGTTTGTGATACCACCGTTGTCTCTGATTTCCATAACACAAGTGCTTTATAGCTACTTACTTTGGAATCGGAGCAATGTATGTGATGTTGTCAAATATTTATTTATTTATTATTATTCCGCCAGATGTCGGGCCACCAATCCTATACAAAATGAAGTTTACGTTAACGCGGTCGACTAGATAAAAAACTCGCACTACGCACCCAGTTCGTACTAAGGGTACTGATATATTAAAAGGCACGTTTTGTATTGTTTTGTAATAAAATAAATCAATCTGATCATACAGATGTAATCTTATATCTTTATGTGTAGGTATCATCATAAATCACGTTCACATAAATGCTAATGTAATTATTAATGATAGTACTATAATCTTGGTCTAAAAGCAATAAATGTCAATAGTGATTGAGGAAGAACTTAAACGTAACTTAATCATAATTGTATTGTCGTAAAGTGATTTACATAGGAATGGTATTGATGTCCATTATATGTTCTATTAGATGCTAAGTTTAAAATCTATAAAGACCTCCGTGGTAAAATGGGTAGCAGTGTTTTCCCTTAAATACGGCAACATCCTCTAGTGTGATAATTTGCAGAGTAATTATCTATGGAAAATTTAATTTCGCTTTTCGGCGGTAGATGGCGCTGTACAAATTTCCCATACAAAATTGTTCTATCGAATTTTTTTACGCGCGTTTTTTATTCGATAGTTGTTCGTGCTATGGGTATAAATAAAGTCAATAAAAAGACATATTTAAAGACTCTCAGTAACCATATTTATGCAATTCAGTAAGTTTATCAATAATAAATATGTGACCTCACTTACATTGCTTCGATTCCAAAGTAAGTAGCTAAAGCACTTGTGTTATGGAAATCAGAGACAACGGTGGTATCACAAACACCCAGACCTGAGCCAATATAGAAAAGTTCGTTTTCTAAATTGACCCAACCGGGGATCGAACCCGGGACCTCAGAGATGGCGACACCTTGAAAACCGGTGTACAAAGCCACTCGACCACGGAGGTCGTCGTCAATCATAGAACATAGACTAACCTCCGTGTTTTCCGAAATGAAGTCATACTTTAAATCCATGCCGACTATAGATTCAATTTAATAACTAACAAATAAGTTTACTAGTTTTTCTTCATAAAAAGTCTAGATTTTTTTCTCATTAACTATTAAAATCCAATTTACGTGTGCAAAATGAAACAAAAAGTACCTGCATTAATATAAAATTTAGAAAAAAAATCAAAATAGTAAGTCTTCGATGAAATAACACGTGGTTTTTATAGTATTTTTTTGTTTGTACCACATTATTAATTTTCAGTACAACAAATGAATGCTTGTACCTATTTATATTTAAACTTTGTTTTATAATTAGAAATGTAAAGTTAAAAAACATAATAAACAAGTATCTTGATTTTGTTTTCCTAATTTATTATTTCGATAAGTATTTTTATTTTTATAATTAATTTTAAGATAGTGTTTTTTCAATATCCTAACTTTAACATTCAATTAAAAAAAAAGGATGGTTTTGTTCAATTAAAAAAAAAAACAAAAAAATATTCACGCCAGATGTCGGGCCACCAGTCCTATACAAAATGAAGTTTTCCTTAACGCGGTCGAGTGAGTAAAAAACTAGCACTTCGCACCCTGTTCATGCTAGGGGTACTTTACCCTTAGCACGAACAGCTATCGAAAAAAAATAACGCGCGTAAAAATATTCGATACATAAATTTTGTATGGGTAATTTGTACAGCGCCATCTACCGCCGAAAAGCAAAATAAAATTTTCCATAGGTAATTACTCTATCGAGTACTTTTCTTTCTCGATAGATGTTCCTGCTAGGGGGTTACGACTTCTTTCGTGACGAATAGGAGTCGAGTCGGTTTTACTACTAAGACCCGAGTTCACCACCTAACCAGCCGATTAATTTTTAACCATCCCTTTTGACATTTTTTGCATACATAAAAACGTCAAAAACAGACGGCTAAAACATAATCAGCTGTCGCCCCTACCAAGAGTTGATGCAAAATATTTACGCTACCGTAAACTATCGGATACACTGCTCCCAGTCAATGCGAGTGAAAGAGAGAAAACGATAGTTTACGGTAGCGTAAACAGTTTGCATCAACTCATGCTATGTATTGGTGAACTTCAGCCAATAGATGTTTAAGGCCCCTATATACCTAGCAAGCTAGTTGTGGAAACTGTTTTGGCAAATGTATGATTAAATTGTGGTACCCACATTTATTGTAAAATTGCTGTTTGTTTCCCTAATAAACTGAAATAAAAATAAAAATAAAAAAATACCTCAAATTGGCCACTTTTAGCACTTTTGCCAACTACTACTTCAACGAACAAAATTTTACTGAGGTTATTGTTTGTAAATAAACTATAGAACCTTAGCTTCAAACTGTACATGTGAATTTACGATACATTATGTACTTAGCAAGCAATAAATTTAATTAAAATGAGGGCGCCACTTGAGGAATAGAGGAGCCTTTATATAAAAAAAACTCACCTCTGTTTATTTTGCCCTGTTGCGATATGAGCATGTTCAGCGGCACGGTCTTGTCGCCGGGCAGACCGAACAGTCTGCTGCGCGCAGTCTGGCTCACGGCCAGATACTGCTTGTGTCCCATATTCGAGCTTTGTATTCTACATTCGGCGGTGGTCTGTGGACAAAAACAAAAAAATATGCTTAAATAATTATTAACTGCCATAAATGCTGAGATGCCGACTGGCGACGGTATCGGCAAAACAATGAAGGTAATTTAACTGTGTTTTGACAGATGTAAGTATGTGATACATTGCTATTTTTCTTTGGTAAGTTTTTATTTGTGCCAATATGAAGTAGCAATGTATCATATATATTTGTCAAAACACAGCTCGGACGGGAATCGAACCCGCGACCTTTAGATATCCGGTCCAATGCTCTGACCGCTGAGCTACCGAGTCTCTCGTATTTTTCTAGTATATTATTTATTATTATATAAAAATAGCATTGTGAATGCTAGAATCTCCAAATTTAGAAAATTAACTTTGAAAATGTTTTTAGCCGATAGAGCCCCGGGACATTTCGAACAGAAATAGGGTAAACCATGGATTTTTCAAGAACTCGGGTATATTTAAGTGCTACTTGCTGACCGGGGCACCGGGACACAGTGCTATTTGCTGACCGGGATAACCAGACACAACGCTTCAAAACGGGACATGTCCCGGTGTACCGGGACGTACCGTATAGCAGCCTAGCTTACGGCCGAATACTCAAAGGCTTCTTAGCTGAAATCTTTGGTTAAGGACTCCTTAACTTAAAGGAAGCTTTAAGTTTCATAAAGTTTCTGTGAAATCTGACACCTTATTTGAATTTAAGATGACTGTTGCATTTTCCATATTCACATTTTCTTAATTCATTTAACAACTTAATCCATTTAGCTCTCTCTAGTTTTGTAATTGAATGTTTTGCAAAATGAGAAATATTATTTTGAAAATTTTAACTATGAACATTTCTTTCAGGTATTCGCCCTCTTAACTATCGCAATCGCAGACTATTTAGAGGGAAAAGGTTCAAATGAATTACCTATTAAAAAATACTCAAGTTAAGATATAAAAAAAAATTGACCCACAAATTTTGTTTTAAATACTCGTCGTTAGATATAAATTTCAATGTCAACAAATATGTTGTTGATAAGAAGTTGACAAAGTTAATTTTTTAACCTTTTTACGTCATAAATATGTAGATTGGTGATATAGGTGACGACCTCCGTGGTCGAGTGGCTTTGTACACCGGTTTTCAAGGTGTCGCCATCTCTGAGGTCCCGGGTTCGATCCCCGGTTGGGTCAATTTAGAAAACGAGCTTTTCTATATTGGCTCAGGTCTGGGTGTTTGTGATACCACCGTTGTCTTTGATTTCCATAACACAAGTGCTTTAGCTACTTACTTTGGAATCAGAGCAATGTATGTGATGTTGTCAAATATTTATTTATAATATATTTATTTATATTTATTGGTACTTACTGATTATCATACAAAAAACCTAATTCCGAGTTAATTATGTCAAAATTCTGTATTACGTATATAAAAAGTGTGTCAAGTTCACTATTGTAACCGTCGACAAAACGTTGCCTTCATTTGTGCATAATGCATAATTTACTACACAGTTTGGCATGTTCACAAAAATTATCTTAGATTTTTTAAGTGCAGGGTGCGTAGTGCGAGTTTTTTACTTACTCGACCTTTTGTATAGGATTGGTGGACCGACATCTGGCGGAATACGCGATGAACTTCATCAACGCCATACAATATTTTAACGCACTCCAATCGAGCGTGAGGTATAAAAACTCGCTAAGCACTCAGTACCCGTAACCGTAGCACGAACAGCCATCGAGAAAAAAAAAACCCGCGAAAAAAAATTCGATGCTGTAATTTTGTATGGGAAATTTGTACAGCGCCATCTACCGCTGAAAAGCGCAATTAAATTCTCATAGACAACTACTATATCGAGTAATTTAACGCGCGTTACTTTTCTCGATAGATGTTTGTGCTAGGGAAAACCTATCGAGAAATGTTTGTCTTATAATTGTAGTTTGTTACACAAGAGAGGTAAGCGATCTATTACAGAACAAGAGCCAATTTGGCGCCCAGGTAAGCATTCTACTTTACATCATTCATGCGAGGTTAATAAAACATTTATATTGGTATGACAAAATTAATTTTTTATTAGAAAGAGTTGGAGAAAAAAAAACATTTTAATTGTTTTCTTTTTCAGTAAAAAGTTTCGTCATTTTATAAGAAAAGAGATTGGTTCACCAAGGAGTTTTTCATAGCTTGAATGGTAAAGTGTACTTTGCAATTAAAGCACCCTATGCTTGAATTGTAAAGTGATTTGAAAATGGAACGTTCTATCTAAACAATGCACTGTGTTGCATATGCCAACTTACACAGACTTACCATACTAGTAAATCCTAGATACCGAGCAGTATGATGTAAAAAATATAATCGACGCATTTTATTTTATGTAATAGCTAAGAACTCCATTAATCGACAATAATATACGCAATTCTTTATCAATCTTTTAACGGTCAAGGCAATTCGAAGGCAAGGTTATCACTTAAATTAGGTATTGACAAAATATTATCTAAACTAGGAAGCTAAAATAAGTACCTATGGATTCTTACATAATAAGGAGTTTGGTTTACGTAAACGTGACTTAGAATACCAATTTTTTTATCGTATTTGTTGTTTTTTAAATTTGAGATTTTTGCATTTACAATGCTATTTTTATACAATACTAAACAATACAACGTGCTACAGAAAATCAGCTGTTTCACACAAAAATTTAAATCGAAATATCAAAATGTATGAAACAGCTGAATTTTTTTCGCGATTTCAGAGTTGGTCCCATAGTAATAGTTGTTCAGTTTTATGGTCCTTATATACCGTATTCGGCATTAGGGGTATTTTTGTAACATGTTGTATACTAGAAAAAAAATCGAGGTAAGTAAATTAAGTAAGAAATTCATCACATTCATGAAGTAACACTGGCTTGCAGCGTAAGAGTGGGATATACTAGAAGAAATTCGATGTTGCTACTGGTGACTCGGTAGCTCAGCGGTAAGAGCATTGGACCGGACTTCCAAAGGTCGCGGGTTCGATTCCCGTCTGAGAATATGAATATTTATACAAGGTGTTACAAAAGTACCCCTAATGCCGAATATGGTAGATAGGGACCATCAAACTGAACAACTTTTACTATGGGGCCAACTCTGAAATCGCAAAAAAAAAATCAGCTGTTTCATACAAAAATTAAAATCGAAAATATCAAAATGTATGAAACAGCTGATTTTTTTTTCGCGATTTCAGAGTTGGCCCCATAGTAAAAGTTGTTCAGTTTGATGGTCCCTATCTACCATATTCGGCATTAGGGGTACTTTTGTAACACCTAGTATATGTTACTTTTTCGATCCAGCATCTACAGCACGAACAGATATCGAAAAAAATAACGCGCGTAAAAACATTCGATAGAGTAATTTTGTATAGGAAATTTGTACAGCGCCATCTACCGTCCAAAAAAATGAGACCATCAATATCGCACTCGCCGATTCACTCGTAAACTCGAGGGTTAGTAAATTGTATTGTAATGTATTCTACGCTGTAAACTATACTTTGCATAATTATTATGCCAAAATTTTTTCAGACCCGTCATCGCTTCTGTTTTCTAACTCAAGCTACCTTTCATAAGATTATCCAACTCTGAAGAACGATCATGTAATTTCAGTGCTGATGTAAACTGTTAATTTTGTTGTGTAAGCACAGTTTAACTAGCTTTTTATGCAGTTTTCTAAAACAATGTTTAAGGAGAGAGCTACTTAAATAATTGTCTATTATTTCTTTAGAATCTAAAAATTTGGTCAATTCTCTCTAATCTAAAAATCTTATCATATTTTTAATATAAAATGCATGGAATCAATAAAAAAAATATTATTCATAAATAAATATGATGACGATGCATTTTATAAAGAAAAAATGACTACATAGGTATTTAAGTTCAACAAAATCTGCGAATATAGATTTGAGATACTAGTCTGTCATAAACAGAAAGGAGGTTAAATATACAATGTTACTCAATTTTATTCGTTCGATAGCTACTCTTCAGGGTAGTAGACACACCTCTTTAACCAGACAATATTTGCCTCAACCTGTATTCGAATCCGTGACCCACTTACGGTACCTATAGTAAACAACCAGTCAACCGTAAAGCCGCCGAGCTGAAATGTTGTTTATTGGTAATTGTTTAAAGTCGACATTGTTTTGCCAATAAATCGTAGTATTACGTCTTAGTACGATAATAAATTGACGAATTTTTATGAAGTTCATGGAATTACTGATGGCCTTGTGATTCACCATTCAAGTCTGCAAACTATTTATTATAAAAAATGTCTGTGTGTTTCATTCCTTTCAATTATTAAATTGTAAAATTCAATTGCAATTTATTGTCACGTAGCGCCAGGCAGACTTTCCGAAGTTCGATGCGTATTAGCCGGTTCAACTAAAACAGCAAAGCAAAGAAATGGAACTGGTAGGTCTGGGGCCAGCCTTAGCATGCACAGTGCCCGTAACACGAACAACTATCGTGAAAAAAAACGCGCGTAAAAGAATTTGATAGTGTAATTTTGTAAAGGAAATTTGTATAGCGCCATCTACCGCCGAAAAGTGAAATTAAATTTCTTATACAAATACTCGATCGAGTAATTTTACGTGCGTTACTTTTCTCGATAGATGTTCGTGCTAGGGGTACAGCTATCAAAAAAAATAACGCGAGTAAAAACATTCGATAGTCTAATTTTGTATAAGAAATTTATACAGTGCCATTTACCGCCGAAAAGTGAAATTCAATTTCTCATTGACAAATACTGTTTTTCTCGATAGATGTTCGTGCTAAGGGTACAGAATAGCACCAACCCTTCACACTTAGACCCCAAAACGACAAAAATTTTGGCATAAATGTTTAGTTTCATTGGTAGAACACTCACCATAAGGGATTAAAACGACTACAAAATTGTAACAAATGACGAGAAAAACAATGAACATTTTAGGATGAATAACAATGAGGAATAGTTTGTATTTAAATGCCTGTTTCATATACTTATAAATTATCAAACTTATCCGGGACCTGTGAAACTAAAACCTAACCTAAATGGAGTACCAGGCGCCCATAAACATGCAGCAGGTACAGTATATCTTTGAGGTATGGCTAAACTTGCTCGGTCATCTCCCAACCGCGAGGAGGCCCGGATAGCCGGGCCGGCCGTCCAGTGAGGTAGAATCCTACAAGGGTCCCTAATTGCCAACCGGTGGCGAGAGGGCGAGTGCCGGGGTTTTTAGTGGGTATTCCGTCCTCCCGAGATCTTACCGAGCCGGCTGGGTGGGATTACGGAGGGAGCTGTAACGTTGAATGTTGCGGTCCCCTCCTGCCTGGCTAGGTCCTAGTTTGTAGGGCGTCCGGGGAGCGTCCGTGCGGGGTTCTTAAATAGTGTCCAGGTAAAACCCGGACACTATTTGTGTTAGGGGGTGTCAGGTTTATATTTTAATGAGAATTAAAAAAAAAATCGATTGCGGAGGTTAAGCAACTTTCGAAAGGGTCGGTCATGGGATGGGTGACCAAAAATTTATTATCTAGAGCTCTTCCGTTCTTCGGAAAAAATATCAGCTGTTTCATACATTTCGATATGTTCGATTTTAATTTTTGACAACAGTTGATTTTTTGTCGCGATTTCAGAGTTGGTCCCATTGTAAAAGTTGATCAGTTTTGATGGTCCCTATATACCATATTCGGCATTAAGGGTATTTTTGTAACATGTATAAAAACAAAGAGACTTCGCAAACAATATTTTGTACACTGCAAGTTTTAGTGCATTCGTCAAATATCTTCACCACAACCAATATCAAAATACCGTTAAAATATTTCGCCTGAACTCAATATTAACCATTCAAATTAACAAAGCAATCACAAAAATCGCGAATTCCATTACATAACGCTAAGTTAGCATCGGAACATATTTTTGCGATCGAAGCTAATGGTGCATTAAGTAAAAACACAGAAAAATCAACTTTATCCCACACAATTTAAAACTTCCGCTGGCATCTTTTACATGTCGCTCTCAGTACAGACAGCGGAGCGTAACTGTTTCAACCTAAAATGTACTCTAACTCAATAGATTTAAAAGTTTCCGTTGTCTTAAAAGATGTGTTTGGATCAGTACAGCGTGTATCATGTATGCCTTGACCGAATTCACTTCGTTTTTCATACTACTTTATACCTACTTGTTAACGATCAGTTTTACAATGAATCAATCATAATTTTAACATTTTTAAGGCATAAGGAATTATTACTTGAAGTAAAACAGGATAATCTTACGTACAATAAGGAAAATATTACAGGCAAAGTGAAAGAGCATCTTGTAAAAGTCGCTAGGCAGTAGAAATATGATTACTTATTATCGAATTCTACTATCCTTCTAAGGTATTTAGTACCCTAGCTCAAGCATCTATCGAGAAAAAAAACGCACGTTAAAGTACTCGATAGAGTAATGTTGCATGTAAAATTTGTACAACGCCATCTACCGCCGAAAAGCGAAATTCGATTTTTCATAGATAATTACTCTATCGAGTACATTTACGAGTGGTATCTTTCTCTTTTTTTTTCTTTTTGTGTTTAAATAGGAGACCAAGGCCTCAGGCTCATTGTGGATAGATTAAAATTTTATTGGAATGAATACCTAGTCATAAGTGAAAGAGTTGTGCTGTTGATTAATATTTGCAGCTTGCAAGTACCTTGAAATGCAAGGGCTATGATGAAACTTCCTTATTTAACTTGTAATTATAGAGTTAATACAATGAGGTAATTGCTCGCTAATAAGGCAAAATAGAGTTCCGTACCTAAAAAGAAGCAGTACAATCCAGATTATTTAAGAGTCCGGGAATCAGTGAGCTCTACATACAAACGTAATACCAAAATGATTCACAATTTGAGCATAATTATTACTTTTTGTGGTGTTATTCGGATTAAGACAGTGACACTGATTGACACTGATTTTTTTTCGCGATTTCAGAGTTGGTCCCACAGCAAAAGGTATACAGTACCCTTATCGCGAACAGCTATCGAAAAAAATAACGTGCGTAAAAAAAAACGATTAATTTTGTATGGGAAATTTGTACAGTGCCATCTATCGCCAAAAACCAAAATTATATTTCCCATAGAGAATTACTCTATCGAGTACTTTTACGGGCGTCATTTTTTTACAGTTTGATGGTCCCTATCTACCATATTCGGCTGGGCAGTAGTCGACTAACCTTTCTATTGTATTGCGCCCGGATGGAGGGCCACAATAAGTTATTAAACCTACCTTTTGTCTGTCTGTATGCCCTCGAATCACGCAAATCGTTGCGTTAACACAAGACAACGTAATTTACATTGTAAGTATATAAAAATTGCTACAAAACAATCAACTTTGAATAAGTACACACGACAGCAGCTCAGTACCCTTAGCACGAACAGCTATCGAGAAAAATAACGCGCGTAAAACATTCGATAGAGTAATTTTGTATGGTAAAATTTGTACAGCGCCATCTACCGCCGAAAAGCGAAATGAGATTTTCCATAGAGAATTAATTACTCTATCGAGTACTTTTTTACGCGCGTTTTTTTCTTGATAGCTATGTTCGTGCTAAATTTTGCGAAAATTTAAGCCGCAGGTATGTACCACGAGAATAATAATAATTATCAACCAGATAAGACATGAAAACGTAACAAAAAACACACTTTCACATTTATAATATTAGTAAGGACAATACTAGCACGTACTAGGTTATCATGAGTATCGAAGAATTTCACAAGTCCTAAAAACTTTCAGTCACATAGTCTTAGCATGTTATCATATTTTTGCTCACAAAAATAGTAAGCCCCATGCTCCGATTTTGTTAAGAAAAATAGTGTAAGCTGTACATATTACATTTTATAAAGCACAGATAACATAATCCCTCTAAGCTATGTATAAAATTAATTAAGTATTTCTATGAATTAATTAATACTGGTCTAAACAGGTTTCTCAATAATTTTTACTTGCAGAAGGATCCGATTAACGTCATAATCTTAAAAATTCGTTTTCTGCTTAGGTATCACTTTCATTTTTGTTTGGCGAAAGTGTTTTTGTCATTCATCTCGAGTCTTAAAGGTCATGAGTATCGCTTACTTAAGTTGTAAGCTGGATCGTACTTAAGCTATGATAAATTAGGTCAATGACATTGGTTATATCCAGGACGTAATAAAACTTTTTTTTTATCCACGGGTTAGTGCTTGGCCTAAGACCCCACACACTTTCGGCCTTGGATAAGGCCGAAAGTGTAAGCGCACTACACCCGGAATCCTCACCACTGAGGAATTATCTTATCTTATCTTTAACTGCGAGACATAACAATTTTTAAATTGATGTTATGGCGTCAGACTTAGGTAAGATGGTGTTGCAGCCAGGTGGACTTGAAAGACCACATAGGTGGTTGGTAGTTTATGTATGATTTGAATCATCAGTATCATCATGCTATTTTGAGAATATCAGAACCTTTTTTTTTATATGCCGTAGAAAAACGCATTTACGCGCAGGCGCGGATCCACCGTTGTGGGCACTATGGGCATGCCCACAAGCCTAATTTAGTCTCGCCTGGTGCATCTCACTTGCTGGTCATTTCTATACTTAGAGACAGTTTACTTTTACCTAGTCTAGTCAGTGTCCCTATATTGGCTTGGAAATTGGTTTGGTATTTAATCGAAACTGTTCTATTTAATTGGACGAAATCGGGTCCGACTTCCTCCAACGATGATTTCCATTCCTAAGGCCAAAGTCCTGATGTGCGGAAAAAAGGAAATAATCACATTCAAAAGTCATTCATGAGCGAGTTCGTACGCCAACTCGCACTTGGCCGATTTTCGGGTGTCTTGACCACAACCCTTTTTGAAGGCTGGATCCGCGCCTGTTTACGCGCTTCCCCTCCCACAGGTGAGCGAGAGGGGGGTATGTGGGGCTCGCCAGGAGAATATCAGAACCTGAATTGTCAAGGTTTTCATTTAGTTCTCATTAATGAATTTTCATTAGAAGCGATATGTGAATTTGTTTTATATGTAGGTATACAAAGTTACATTTATACCTTCTTATAAACACTATACTAAATTGCAAAGTAACATGTTAGGATGGAGAATAAAGGAAAATAAAATAGGCTAAGTACTAGGTACTATTGTTCTTATGGGCTAATTCCACGCAGACGAAGTCGCGGACAAAAGCTAAATTAACTGTTTATATATTTTTTTCTAACATAACCTACTCCTTTTTTGAAGTCGGTTAAAAAGATAATCTGTCGTCATCTGGTACTAGGGTAACTAGGTTGTGCTACGAAGGAGGTTCCTTTAAACCAGTGCAGTGGAACTGAGCTACCAGGCTGTCATAAAGTATTGAGAGTTGTCTGAGAATTATTCACCATTTCACTCTAGTCTAGAGACGAGCAAGAGCCATCGTTCATTTTTTTTTTCTTTTTTTCAGATTTTGTGACGTAGATCTAGTACAACGTTTGAGCTGAAAGTACTAGGTTGCCATGAACTACGAGGAGATTTTCTAAGTGAGATAAGGCAATCGAACCAGTTGACATATGTACTAAGAACATAAATTCTCTTGAATACTCTGGAACCCGCCGCCCGGTTTCAAAGAAGGATCAAAATCAATGTTGATTTTATTAATTATCGACGCCCGAGCGGTTGCATGCGGCCAGATAACAATGGATTGCTTACTAATATAAAAATCATAAACTTATTATACTATGTTAGTATAAATAAGTCTATGGTAAACAGTATACTAGTGGCTCTGTGAGCTTTAGACCATTTTTTTTTATCGCAATAGTGACGTTTTTCGAAATGGCTGAAATAAGTTTTTTTTTTATTTCGAAAAACTGAATCGACAAAACAATCACAAAAATTCACGAGAATCAGTTGAGAAATGCGACCCTGGGGCCGTACCGGCTAACGCATCGAACTTCAGAAAGTCTGCCGGGCTTCAAATTAAAACAGATAAATCGAGCCCTAATCGGGCTAAAATGGCGAATCCCAATTCATGATATCACACGAACATCGATATCTTCTGAATAACTTTGGCGAATAGTATGTACATACAAAACGAAACTCCTTACTTCGATTTATCTGTTTTAAGTTGAAGCTCGGCAGACCCGCCCAAGTTCGAAAAGTTAGCCGATAGGGCCCCTGTATAGGAGAACAGACGGACAGTCGGACAGCGGGACATACGAGCATTATTTGGCCAAGCTGAAACGGAGAAGCTTCACACTCGTTCGGTCACTTATATTTCTCTGTTTCTCTGTCACTGGGGTTTTAAAAGTAAAATGAGTTTTTCGAACTCATTGGTAACCCATCCGAAGAGTTTTTGGCGCCATTTTGTCGAGTTCGGTTTGGTGTCTATTTTAATTATTTTAAAATTGATTCATTGTGGATATTGTGTCTTAAAATTGGTGCAGTTATATGGTACAAGTGTCTACGCAACTGAACAATATGTGGGATAATTGAAATAGGCGCGATCTTGGTTGTGTGAAGCTAAGACTTTTATTGAAGTGGTGGCTTCCTCGGCAGAACTAACCGAGTAAACTGTCTTGATATACTTGGTGCCAAATGCTCCAAGCAGGGCCGAATTTAGAGGTGTGGAGGCCCCGGGACAATAAGGGAGTGGAGGCCCCTAATTATTTTTCAAATAGGTTATATAATATTTTTCTTGCAAAGTATTTCAATCGTTTATTTATTTAGTCGTATGGCACTAAATAATATTAAAATCAAAATTACTTGGTATGTTTTCAAATCTTAAAATTAGAAAGGTACTCTTTCGTTGTGTAAGATTCTTTTTTTAATAAATACAATTCATGTGAAGACCCCTTTCTTGTGGCGGCCCCTTTCTTGTGGAGGCCCCGGGCAGTTGCCCCGGTTGCCCTCCCTTAAATCCGGCCCTGGCTCCAAGAAGCATTGGAATGCGATGCACCCGCATTCTAATGAAAAATTAAACAATATCTACCACTGAACTATTTAACACTAGACACTGGCAAAATCTAGCTCAGGTATGTGTTCGTAATGCATTGCTTGCATAACGTGGCTAAGTCCGAGGAGTTGAGCAATTTATGATTCGCTTAACAGCAAATAATTATAATAATGGGACTTTGGACTGCGTACTTGTAAACTAATTACTATTTATAATAACTGCTATAAAAACCTTTTGAATGCTAAGTAGTTTTGAGAACGTTCCAAGTTCCAACTTATCTGGTTGCTGCTGCGCCCCCTGGCGGTCTTTTATTTATTTATTTATTTTTTTATACCGAAGAAAAACGCCTTTACGCGCTTCCCCTCTCGCAGGTGAGCGAGAAGGGGGTATGTGGGGCTCGCCAGGAGGGGACCGCAACTTTCAACGTTGCGGCTCCCTCCACGACTGCCTCCCGTGATCCCACCCAACCGAGTGGTTCGGTGGGATCTCGGGAGGAGGGAATACCCACTAAAAAACTCCGGCACTTGCCCACTCGGTCATTTGGGGGGCCATGGGTGGTAATCACCCCACTGACCTGGTGGCACGCCCGGCTCCGGGCCACCTCGCGGTTGGGAGATGGCCGGGCAAGTTTGGCCATCTCCCCAGTCGGTCGGGGACCGTGCAATGCAGGCGATAGGTCACCCCCCATCACCCGCGTGGTCCCCGTGCCCCCTGGCGGTCTACCACCATGAAACATGTCTAAGAACCTCCTCTGAAATGAAATCTTTTGAATGCAAAAACCCGCATCGAAATCGGCCGAGTTGTTTTCGAGAAAAATGGTAACAGATATACATACAAATAACATCTAACCCTAAACGCAATATACCCCCTCCGTTCTGTTCCGTCCGTCGTGGTTGTACCTTAACTGAAATAATAGTTTACTAATAATGAATTTGGTCTTAATAACATTAATCCTTCACACTGGGTGTCTAAAAAGTGACGTTTGGGGTAGAGTTTGTGTGTGTGTGTTTGTGTTTGTATAATGATTGTCTGTAACCATTTTTCTCGAAAACTACTGGGCCGATTTAGATGCAGTTTTTTGCATTCAAAAGGTTTCATTTCAGAGCAGGTTCTTAGACATGCTTCATGGTGGTAGACTACCATGGGGCGCTGCAGCAACCAGATATGGTCGCACTTGAAAAGTAACACAAACAAACTCAGGCAAGGAGTTCCACTCTCTAGCGGTACGCATGACAAAATTTGAAGCGAAACGCTTAGTCTTAGTGTTTGGAATGTCCACCAAAACGGTGGCGCTGATTCGTACGTCTGGTTGTCCGATGGAAGAAGGGAGATTGGGGAATCAGCCTTTCTATTGTCTAATTTCAAAATCTATCGCAATCGCTTTCAGGATGAAACACATTGATGCTTCTTTTTGGCACAAATAAAAACTTACCAAAGAAATACAGCAATGTGTCGGATCCAACTGTCAAATGAAAGCGATTGCGATAGATTTTTAAATTGGACAATTATCCCCCTGGTTGTACAGTCCCACTGCACACTCGCCGAAATGTATCCGATAAAAAACCGATAAGCTGCAACCACAACTAATGACTTACTTAGATTGGAGGTAGTATATCTATAACTATCTATCTATCTATTTTGGAATATTCTGTAAGCCTGTAAGTACTTTCAATAAATAAATAACTTTATTTAGAATACGTCTATAAATATACAAGGTGTTACAAAAATACCCCTAATGCCGCCATATATAGGGACCATCAAACTGAACAACTTTTACTATAGGACCAACTCTGAAATCGCGAAAAAAAATCAGCTGTTTCATACATTTTGATATTTTCGTAATTAATTTTTGTATGAAACAGCTGTTTTTTTTTTTCGCGATTTCAGAGTTGGTTCCATAATAAAAGTTGTTCAGTTTGATGGTCCCTATCTACCGTATTCGGCATTAGGGGTACTTTTGTAACACCTTGTATATCATCAATATTACTATCATCTGCGTCTGAACTAGGTTGAAATACCTGTATCTCAGACGACAGCGCTCATCCCTAGGATTCAATCTAAACATTATACATGTAAAAATGCTTGTGCTCGCATTTAAAGGTACAATATTCAAAATAAAGAAAAGTAAAAGAACAAAAGAGATTATACTAAATTTGTGTGAGTAGTGAGAGTGAGTATGAAATCTAACACTTCTCTTGGCCATTATACAGCAGTGAAAGTGGTCAACACAGCCATCTCCCAACGTAGAGACTATGGCAACAGCCTTCCACGAGTGAGGCCTGCGTCTAGCAGTCGACGTTACATTAAAGAGAAAGAGAGAGAGAAAAAACGAGAGAAAGAGAGAGAGAAAGAGAAATAGGGAGAGAGAGAGAGAGAAAACGAGAGAGAGAAAGAGAAAGAGAGAGAGAATCAGTTTATTGACCTAATTACATAATTAAACAATAGAGAAAAAAAACTTAGATCTAAAACACATTATGACACAAACGTAAAGTAAAGATACAATACTTACAAAGTGAAAACGAAAAAGCACTCTAAAATGATAAATAGATTAATGATGATAATTTGTAACTTTGATACAAAATGTGGTATCAAATCAAATCAATAGGTATTTCTTTTTCGAGAAACAAAGACTCATAATGGTTAGTAACAATTGAATTTAAAAACTAGATTAGTACATGATATTAAATTTATTAAATTCATTATTATACATTATTATTACATGTTACTGTAATTATTACATGTGACGACCTCCGTGGTCGAGTGGCTTTGTACACCGGTTTTCAAGGTGTTGCCATTTCTGAGGTCCCGGGTTCGATCCCCGGATGGGTCAATTTAGATAACGAACTTTTCTATATTGGCTCAGGTCTGGGTGTTTGTGATTCCACCGTTGTCTCTGATTTCCATAACACAACTTCCATAGCTTTAGCTACTTACTTTGGAATCGGAGCAATGTATGTGATGTTGTCAAAATATTTATTTATTATATTTATTTACTTTGCATCGGGTACAAAATAGTCCCACCTGGCGAGTGACGTGTGACAACCTTAGGGTTATTAAGGCCCTGTTTTCAAAGTAAACGGAATATGCGTCATACACGTGCTTAATGAATTCGGATCTTGGTCTAAAAATATAATATTATAAATAGAGGTGTGTATACTAATATTGACAAATGTGAATTAACACATGTTTCTTAATAGATTTCAATGTCATATGTGTAACGGTATCTTGTGACAGCGAGATAATTTTCAACGAAAAGGAAACTTTTCAACTTCGATCGTATAATATGATCGAAGCTTTACAACGATAACGATAATGAGACTTATGAAACCAAAATATTGTTGTCACTTGTCCCGTGGGACTACTGGGATGAAATAGTAGGGTAATGCCAATTGTCCCATCATGAAACAAATCAATGAGACTAGTGAGACAGACGGGTTATTTGAGTGTAGTATTTTTTATTATTTCTCAATTATATTAATAGTGATGTGTTTATGGAAAATTTAGATTAGGACGTTGTTAAGTACATACTTTTTCTTTTCTTTTATAACTAGTTAAAACAAATTATTATTAGAATCGTTTTTCACTAATAACCATATTTTGTCATTGGCCTAGTTAAAAAAAATGGTTAAAAATATTAATATGTATTCGTACTAGCACCGTTTCTATATAACAACAGTAAATGTCATAATACCATATATAATTAAAACTCAGATTAGATCGCCATAATCAGACCATGTCGTGGCAAAGTAACATAAGTCTTATTTTCAAATAAACAAGTATCAAAAAATTTAATTCGATTGTAGCCACTTGTGGCCATTACGGAGCACGGAATCTTCACGCTATGTGATTTTTTGTTATTATTATATGTAATAAAGCCCCTTACTGACATACTTTAATGTTTAACTAACCGTGGTTGTACTGTCTAAAGAACTAACTTTTATTTTAGATGTCTTAGTTTGTGTGTTGCCAGCACAGTGAGCGAAGACTTATAGATGTGAAACGTCATTAACATTTACTATGGGCCTCATATGAAGGTTCAAGGTCAGACAGCGAGCGACGGAGAGAACCATGCTTGATATTTTCTTGAATGGTAGGACTAAAGTAACTTTGTTCGAAAGATTGCTCAGCTGAAGTGGCAGTGGGCGGACACATCTAGGCCCCGACAAGATGTACCGATGTAATGATGAAAGTTGCGGGAAGCCACTGGATGCGGATAGCGCAGCGCGCAAGACCAATCACTGTGGAGATCCTCTGGGAAGGCCATACCCAACAGTGGACGTCATGTCGTGATATGGCATACAGATGATTTAAGATGCTATATGAACTAGAGAGACTTTTTTGTATTCAGTGTTGTACGTTTAAAAAGAGGTAAAAGAGCTAATGTAAGTAACTCCTGAACTATTGGGAACTGTTAGGTCAAAAAGGCAGATTAGCACAAAGGTTTAAAACAATCGAATATACACTTCTAAGACTTTCGCGCGTACAGTTAATTAGAAAAACATACTTTTACATATTATTAATTCAGGTGTTGTTTTAGAACTATTTAGTTTGTATTTATTGGTTTTTTGAATTCCCGACGTTTCGACACCTTTCCAGAGGCCGTGGTCACGGGAGGACTAAGCAAAAAGGCTTCTCATATTTTTATGAAATTACCCGCTTGAAACTTAATACACCTGAATTAATAGTATACGCGCTGTAATCCGTAAAAAGTGTTTTATTTCTAATAATCGTATATCCTAGTGGATATTAAAAAAACTCACAACCGTAGTAATAGTATGATACGTTTTTATAAAAGATATATATATTTTGTACTATTGAATAGTATTCTTTATCTATCCATCGATTTGTACAATTCTAATATCATTTTGTAGACAGCTGGGGCTAACCCATTGAAGTTCATGTTAACTAAGTTTTGACATCTGTCATACATCTGTATGTGATACATTGCTACTTTGTTTTGGCACAAATAAAAACATACCAAAGAAAAGTAGCAATGTGTATACATCTGTCAAAACACAGTTAACATGAACTTCAATGTTTTTAGCCGATACCGCCGCTGGGCAAGGTGACAAATGTGTCGTGTCATTTGAACTTTGACTCATTGTTTAAAAAAAAGCACAAGTCATAATGACGCAAACATTAACTTTTTTTCAGTTATTACAGTAATTGTTCAGAGTAACTGCCTAATGCTGTACTCGGTGATACTTGAATAAAACGAAAACTTGCGCATAAATATATATAATAATTCGAAAAACAATTAAGGAAACATTTTAACATTAGTGCCGTAAAATCTATATAATTTTTCTATAAATTATAATTATAAACGTTATATAAAAAAAAAATGTCATTTCTAAAGAGGTTTCATACATTTCTCGTATACAAACTGTTTGGTTTGGACTCAAAGTCTAATAGACAAGTCTTAACGGTATTTTTGTCAGAATCTTGTGTTACAAAGTGCATAATGTTGTCAACTGACACAAATGTATATAACATTAATAGATTTGACTGTACATAGTATTATAATATTATCTGTGACTGTACCTAGTAATATTTTAGGTCATATCACTGTAGTTCGAAGGGTAGTAGACTGTTTGAAAAGATATTTGATGCAGTTTTGTGTAAAAAATACATTCTTACTCAAAGACAGACACGTCTAGACGAAAGACACGTCTAAACGAGTTAAATTCATATTAATTTTAAGAAAGGCTAGAGTTCACAAAGCCTGTAATCTATCAAGTTAGAGTTACTAATTTAAAAATAAAAAGTTTTCCATATTGTCTTTGGTCTAGATGGGTGTGGTACCGTCGCCGTTGTCACATGCGGACAGCGAGATGAGGAGAAAGGTGAAAGTCATAATAAATATGTGTGATATTTCTTTAGTTTACAGCAAAGTGGGCATAAACCTCCTGTATGGTTTTGTTCTCCTGGTACTTTCGTCAGAGAAACTCGAAGCTTGAATGCCGGTCTGTGATTTCAGTGATATTTTTAGCCGACTTCAAAAATAGGAGGAGGTTCTATTTTCGTCTTTAATTATTAGTTTTATATTATAACAGCTAGCAACCGCCCGCGACTTCGTCTTACGTGGAATTTTTTTTGCTATCGCTCGGGAACAATTATTTCGGGATGAAAGGTACCCTATGTCCTTCTCTGTACCCCTGACAACGTGTAGCAAAATTTCATGATGATCGGTTCAGTAGTTAAGACGTGAAGGCGTAACAAACCAAACAAACGGACTTTCGCATTTATAATATTATCAAGGACTAGCGACCGCCCGCGACTTCATCTGATTGGAAAGATTCTTTGCTTTCCTTCGGGAATAATATTTTTTTCGGGATGAAAGGTACCCTATGTCCTTCTCTGTACCCCTGACAACGTGTATGCAATTTCCTGATGATCGGTTCAGTAGTTAAGACGTGAAGGCGTAACAAACAAACGGACTTTCGCATTTATAATATTAGTGAGGATGGCTATGGGATGCTAATTGACTTTTTATCGGATGGGTGACCACATTATTTTGCTATCCTCTCCAGTACCCGTAGCACGAACAGCTATCGAAGAAAATAACGCGCGTGAAAACATTCGATAGAGTTATAAAATTTTGTATTGGAAATTTGTACAGCGCCATCTACCGCCGAAAACCGAAATGACATTTCTCATAGACAATTTTACTCTATTGGACAAATTAAAAAGGGCCTGTTTAAAACTTCCGGTTAACTTACGTGTTTAAATATAACGTGCGTAGATGTTTTGAGTATAAATTTTCCTAGGGGTTTTAATAGCAAAATAATATATTTTTGTTGACAAAAATACGATGAGTTAACTACATTTTATAGTTTATTGTTTGTTTTTAGTTAGCTTAAAACTATTAAAGTTATTTCTTGAGGGCCCGAGAGTCCAGTCAATCAATAAAGAAGACGATGCACCATAAAAAAAAATATGAATATTCTTCATTACAAAGGAAAAAGCCGACAGACAGTAAACAAGAGTTATTACCATGGTTACAGAAAAGTTCCAAATCCAAAAACAATAAAGACAAACCGAATGTATGTACAGTGCTCCCAAAGTGATAATGCGCACAGAAATCTTCGTCACTGTTCGGCAACAGTCGTATTCCCCGAGCGTCGGAAGACGATATGTATATAGAGTGGTTAAGTGCATTTTCTTCATGCATAATTTAGTAGAATTATGTATAATAATTCGGATGTTTCCGGGAATACGACAATAAGCGAAGATCTGCATGTGCATTATTAATTATGGAGTACTGTATTTGAATAGTGACCAGAAAAATGATAAAGATACTGGAATATTTTGCACCCTTACTAAAAAAGCTAAAAGCTGGCGTTGAGGAGGCGCAGTAGTTTAGCACCTGGCCCTAGCAACCTTAAGCAACTTTCGCAAGGTCGGTCATAGGATGGGTGACCAAAAATTTGTTATCTCGACTTCCACCGTGCTTCAGAAGGCACGTTAAGCCGTTGATCCCGTCTGCATTTGCAGTCGTTAGCACCTACCAATCCGCATTGGGCCTGCATGGTTTGTTATGGCCTATCCTCCTTATCCACCCATAAGGCCGGTGCCCCAGTGAGGCCATTAAAAATGGCTGGTGTCAACTAAAAAAGCTATGGAAACGTAAAACTACGATCTCCGTGGTCGACTGGCTTTGTTTGGTTTTCAAGGTGTCGCCTTCTCTGAGGTCCCGGGTTCGATCCCCGGTTGAGTCAATTTAGAAAATGAACTTTTCTATATTGGCTTAGGTCTGGGTGTGTGTGATACCACCGTTGTCTCTGATTTCCATAACACAAGTACTTTAGCTACTCACTTTGGTATCGGAGCAATGTATGTGATGTTGTCAAATACAACGTGTTACAAAAGTACCCCTAATGCCGAATATGGTAGATAGGGACCATCAAACTGAACAACTTTTACTATAGGACCAACTCTGAAATCAGCTGTTTCATACAAAAATTAAAATCGAAAATATCGAAATGTATGAAACAGCTGATTTCTTTATCGCGATTTCAAAGTTGGTACCATAGTAAAAGTTGTTCAGTTTGATGGTCCCTATATACCATATTCGGCATTAGGGGTATTTTTGTGACACCTTGTAAAAAAAAAACGCCTGATTTCTTTTCACACCCAAATTGCGAATGCTTTACAAAATACGCTAACCCAGTCCACAAACAAGTTTCTTAAGAAACCTCCATTGTCATGTACTAATAAACACGTAATCCAACACGTATTCATGAAGACATCGCCCAGATACTGAGTTTAAACATATCCGCTTTTGCATCTTTGCTATTAGAAATACCTACTGTCTATTCGACCGAGCTAGCGCAAAGCAAAAGCAGGCCCATCTTTCCCACTGGGCACTCTGGGCACGTGCCCAGGGCCCCGCGATCGATAGGGCCCCCTAGTTCCTGCCAGATCGCTAAACGATAACGGATGCTTATTACCATAAACAACATATTAAACATATTTAGGTATTTCGAAAACTTATACAATAATTACTGACAACAAATACTACTTGCTCACTAGCTTAAGTCTAGATCATAGGGGCCCCCTTATCTTAATGTGGCCAGGGCCTCAAATAGGTTAAAGACAGCCTTAGCAAATGTGCTATCGTATGTCCAGCTGTACGGCTGTCCGTTTGTTCTCCTCTACAATACCCTTAGCACGAACAGCTATCGAAAAAAATAACGCGCGTAAAAACATTCGATAGAGTAATTTTGTATGGGAATTTTGTACAGCGCCATCTACCGTAGAAAAGCGAAATGATATTATTCACTGAGCATTCTCTATCGAGTACTTTTACGCGCGTTATTTTTTTCGATAGCTGCTCGTGCTATGGGTACTGTACCTCACCCACCCACCCACCACCACCACCACCCACATTCGATAGAATTATTTTGTACGGTAAAGTACAGCGCCATCTATCGAAGATAAATTATATTTCCCATAGAGAATTACTCTATCGAGTACTTTTAAGCGCGTTTTTCTTTCTCGATAGCTGTTCGTGTTAAGGGTATTGTAGAGGAGAACAAACGGACAGCCGTACAGCTGGACATACGATAGCACTTTTGCTAAGGCCGTCTTTAACCTATTTGAGGCCCTGGTCACATTAAGATAAGGGGGCCCCTATGATCTAGACTTAAGCTAGTGAGCAAGTAGTATTTGTAGTCAGTAATTATTAGTCATATCTAATTTTGAGATGGCATAACTTTTAGTGAACTTTTGTTAGGAAATTAACCAATCATAATTTACATAAAAAGAGTCAACATATTTTTTTCCATGGTTTTTCCTTATTCCCATTGATATTAATTTGATAGCAAAGATGCAAAAGCGGATTTGTAGAAACAAACACCATATATTATAGAAGACATAAATCTTAGTTGTGCATCTATTTTTCGTAAAGAGAATCTAGCGCGAAAAAAATATAGAAACAAAATATAAATATTGAGCTCTGTTACACGTAGATTACAATATGTTTTGTGATAAAAAATTGTAACATAATATTTTAAAACACACTAGTACCCTTAGCACGAACAGCTATCGAGAATAAAAACACTCGTGAAAGTACTCGATAGATAATTCTTTATAGGAAATTTCATTTCGCTTTTCGGCGATAGATGGCGCTGTAAAAAAAATTCATATAAAATTACTTTATATAATTTTTTCGCGCGTTTTTTCTCTCCATATATTCGTGCTTCGGGTACCGGATCGATAAAGTGAATGTAGCCCAGTACAGTATGATAAATCATACGATCAATAACGACCTTCCGCACCAAAATGATGTAAGTCAATAATTTTAAAAAAATGATCAGCGAGAGTTGATCTTGAAAGCGGATGACATTGTACCCATAAAAGAAATGTAGGGCTTGTCGGAATAATTTAATCTTAATTTCTCCATATTTACATTAATTTGATTATTGCCAAAGTATGTTTCATATTTACATAATGTTCATTTTTGTTAATTAGTAAGTGTTACTAACGGTGTAGCAAAGTTACTGTAATATAAAATTAAAAACACCGATTTTATTTAAGTATATTTAATATTATTTAATAATCATAAGTATTAAAAGTTTTAAAGAAAACTAGTGTGAGTTGGACTCGTGCACGAAGGGTTCCGTACCATTATCTATAAAAACCGTAAAAAAATCATGTCTGTTGAATAGGAGCCCCCCTTAAATATTTGTTATATTTTGATTTAATTATTAAAGTGAATATATAACTAAATATTCCGTGAATATTTCAAGCGTCTACCTGTTGCCGTTAACAATATCGAGTGAAAACGAGCAAAAAAAGTCACGTTTCTTTTATAGGAGCCCCCTTAAACATTTATTTTATTCTGTTTTTTAGTATTAGTTGTTATAGCCCCGTGGTCCCTGGACTAACTGCATTGCACAACTAGCGGCAACAGAAATGCCTACCTGTGAAATTTTCTGACTAACTATCACGATTCACGAGATACAGCCTGGTGACAGACGGATAGACAGACAGACGGACGGACAGCGGAGTCTTAGTAATAAGGTCCCCGTTTTACCCTTTGGGTACGGAACCCTTAAAAGAAGAAGAAATAAATAAAAAACTGTTTAGGAACCACTTAGATTTAATTATCTATTGCTATATGTAACTATTGCTTAATAGTAGCAATAGCGATCCAGCCTACCTACCTAGCAGTGATAGTTTTCCTTTTGAATTCATATGTACTTGTCCAGATACTTTTCACATATCCAAAAACAAACAAAACAAGATATGAGCGAAAAACATAACCCTTTCCTTGCAGTCGGGTAAAAAGAGGACACTTGACTGTTACAAGACTTTGCAATTCAAAGCTTGATTATATAATCGACATCAGCCATTTTTAATGTTCCCACTGCTCGGCCACAGGCCCTCCTTAGGGGTGGGTAAGGAGGATGGGCCTTAACCCACCTCGTGGGTTCTATGCGGATTGGTGGGTGTTAACGACTGTAAATGCAGCCGGGACCAACGGCTTAACGTGCCTTCCGAAGCACGGAGGAGCTTGAGATAATAAATTTTTGGTCACCCATCCCATGAACGACCCTTGCGAAAGTTGCTTAACCTGCGCAATCGATTATCGTGGGTGTTCACGACTGTAAATGCAGCCGGGACCAACGGCTTAACATGCCTCCCGAAGCACGGAGGAGCTAGAAATAATAAATTTTTGGTCACCCATCCCATGACCTTGCGAAAGTTGCTTAACCTGCGCAATCAATTATCGTTTTTAAACATTCTCAGTAAAGACCAAAATTTACTATAAAACTATCATTTCGGTAGTAAACATGAAATTTCATGGCCGCTGGCCTTACAAAGCTCTTTACAGTAAATAAGGTTGTGTCGTGCATAAATTAAGGTTTTTTGTCTTACGACCTTGGCGACCTTGGATTATCGTCAAGACTGTGTCGTATGAAGGGTTTATCAGCGGTTTCATATATCATGATATTTTCGTTACCTATTAATTTTTGTATGCAACAGCTGATATTTTTCGTGATTTCAGTGAAATTTTCCTTTTCGGCGGTAGATGGCGCTGTATGAATTTTCCATACAAAATTACGCTATCGAATGTTTTTACGCGCGTTATTTTTTAACACATTATTTCATTAACACCCTGTATACCTAGAGGCCGGGCCAGTGTTTTTCTGCTTTCACCTCTAATTGATACTCGCTCGCGTTCCTACTTTTCATTCAAATATACAACGTGTTGCAAAAGTACCCCTAATGCCGAATATGGTGGATAGGGACCATCAAACTGAACAACTTTTACTATGGGACCAACTCTGAAATCGCGAAAAAAAAATCAGCTGTTTCATACAATTCGATATTTTCGTTATTAATTTTTGTATGAAACAGCTGTTTTTTTTTCGCGATTTCAAAGTTGGTCCCATAGTAAAAGTTGTTCAGTTTGATGGTCCCTACACACCATATTCGGCATTAGGGGTACTTTTGTAACACGTTGTATATTTTTAAACCTTTACATTTTGCTTTTAATCCCATAATGGCGGAAGAACAATATAATATAGTCTACTAGTACCTACTTCTTGTGTTTTTATTTTGTACCCCTAGCACGAACATCTATCGAGAAAAAAACGCGCGTAAAAGTACTCGATAGAGAATTCTCTATGGAAAATATCATTTCGCTTTTCGACGGTAGATGGCGCTGTACAAATTTCCCATACAAAATTACTCTATAGAATATTTTTACGCGCGTTATTTTGTTCGTGCAACGGGTACAGATTAGTTCTTTTTTCTAAGAAAGTGTTAAAATAAATATATTAGACGATCTCCTTGGTCTTTGTACACCGGTTTTCAAGGTGTTGCCATCTCTGAGGTCCCGGGATCGATCCCCAGTTGGGTCAATATAGAAAACGAACTTTTCTATATTGGCTCAGGTCTGGGTGTTTGTGATAGTAAAAGTAAAGTAAAAGTAAAAAAGTAAAAAATTGCTTTATTCAAATAAACTTAGTAATTAAGCGCTTTTGATTCGTCTATATTTTTCTACCACCCGTTCCAGACTTTTTTAACTGACAAGAAGAACAGGCGCAAGATAATTATCAGCTTTTAGTAATGATACCATCGTTGTCTCCGATTTCCATAACACAAGTGCTTTAGCTACTTACTTTGGAATCGGAGCAAAGTATGTGATGTTGTCAAATATTTATTTATTATTTATTTATACATAAGTATCAATAAATAGCGGAAGGTTTAAAATTACTTTCCTCATTTAATTTCTTTGTGAGTTTTTTACTTCAATACGGATCTCCAATGATTATTATTAAATATGAACAATAAAATAATATTATTATGACTCAATACTGGTTCTCATTCAACGAAATTACCTTTCATGTATAAGTTAAAGTTATACACATTTGTATGTAAAATAATACATTGCAACTTATTCGTATAGCTTCATAAGTTTAAACTGCTTACAATAAATGATCACAAGAATATAGTTATTTATTAAAATGGTAGTTTTGCGACTCTCGAGTAGTATTTGGAAAACCGATGGATATATTATATGCACAAATGTGTAAAATACTTGTTTTACAAAATCAGATAAAGTTCAAAATAATATGGGTAGGTACTTTGAAAATTGAAATTGAAAAATAATTTATTTCCACCAAAGTTACGTTCATCTAGGTATTACAAAAATACCCCTAATGCCGAATATGGTATATAGGGACCATCAAACTGATTAACTTTTACTATGGGACCAACGCTGAAATCGAGAAAAAATATCAGCTGTTTCATACAAAAATTAAAACCGAAAATATCAAAATGTATGTATGGAACAGCTGATTTTTTTTCGCGATTTCAAAGTAGGCCCCGTAGTAAAAGTTGTTCAGTTTGATGGTCCCTATATACTATATTCGGCATTAGGGTATTTTTGTAACATGTTGTATATTATTCGAATTCTAAGTAGCAATAAATATTTGATAGACTGGAGCCTAAACTAGGACAGTCCTGTATTTCAGGATTCCAGTACTCTTAACACGAACATTTATCAAGAAAAAATAACGCGCGTAAAAGTACTCGACAGAGTAATTGTCTATGGGAAATTTCATTTCACTTTTCGGCGGTAGATGGCGCTGTACAAATTTCCCATACAAAATTACTCTATCGAATGTTTTTACGCGCGTTATTTTTCTCGATAGCTGTTCGTGCTGAGGGTACAATTCAAAATTCAAAACTCATTTATTCAGTCTAGGCTGTTACAAGCACTTGTGAATGTCAAAGAAGCTACGCCATCGGTTCGCGCGCCCTAAGCGGGAGACCTTGTAACGAGAAGAACCGGCAAGAAACTCGTCAAGGGCTGCTTTTTTCTCCCTGTATATTTCATACAGAGTCGTCAAAATTCGAAAAATAAGGTCAGCATTTAACGTAACTTCATTTTCAATTACAAATAAGTACTGATGTACTTACACTACAGTTTTATACCTAAATGTCACACTTTTCTGAAAAGTCTAAATTGACCCACTGAACTGCTTACTCGGCAGTGAACACAATTAAAAAGTATTTGCACTGTAAATCCGACACTATCACAATCAAATATAGTTCATTTCGAAGTGGCAGGTGTTTTTACTGACATTCGTATAACTGTACTTTAAGGTACCTTCATGGGAATCTTCGACAATAGAACTATTGAGTTGGTCTTTTTTCTTAAAAAGTATGTATCCCTAGGCTTTAAAAAAAAATTGATTGAGATTGAGATATTTGCAGTTATTTGATTAATGCTCGGTTCCTGAGGCACTTATCGGTGGTTTATCGGAGGTTCTACTTTATCAGAGGGGTCCACTTTATCTGTACCCGTAGTTAGCACAACTACCGAGAAAAAAACGCGCGTTAACCCTTCAACGCCAGGAAAATGAGACACAATAGATACTCCATTGTTTTCCGGCCGCATGCGTCCGCTCGGGCGTTGATGAGTTAAAGTACTCGACAGTCTATGAAAAATTTCATTTCGCTTTTGGGTGGTATGGAGGTGGTATTTCATAGTAGTTTTTGTTATTATTATTTATCACCACTTATTTCTCTTCTGACAATGTTTTCTTAAAATATTCGTCGGCACATGAGTTCGTGGCAGAACATAATTTGTTTCTTGATAGATTCTCTAACGACCTTCCTATAAAAAAACTTCGTAAACCAAAACTTTGATATTAATTAATTGACTGAAGTAAGTAGACGGTTTTCAATTTATAAAAAAAAAATTGTAGAGCTTTTCTAAAAAAACTTCTAAAAATTAAAAAGAAAAACCTCCTTCAAAAAACCTAATCAAAATTGCTATAAAACAGCTTCAAACGTAACAGCTCTAAAAAGCAAGAAATAATATTCAAATCTGCATAATTACTAATTTAAGTACGCATAGATATTAAATAAACGTCTTTTGCAGTCGGATCTATAGAAAGCTACCTAATTTGTTTTAGATTTTGAGATTTTAGCATTCACAATGCTATTTTATATAACGGACGGGAATCGATTCCCGTCCGAGAGCGTGATCTGGTGCGAGTCGTGTTTTTTCTAGTATATTATTTGGTATTGTTTTAGATTGTCATAATCCTACTAATATTTCAATCACTGACTACACAGTTCCTATTTTATTTTGAGGAGTTCCCTTATGTATCTTGGAAACCCAAGGACCAATGTCAATGAAATTAAAATGGTCTTATCTCTTAGGTAACCTCTTTAAAAACAAAAAAGAATCATCTACATCGATTCGTAAACAAAATAGAAGTTATGATGGTCGATCATCCATTTAAGTTCAAATAATGGCATGACCGATTTCAAATATCGTTTGAATCGTTTCAATCGGTTCAGCCAACCAACTCTGATATCGCGAAAAAAATCAGCTGTTTCATACAAAAATTAAAATCGAAAATATCAAAATGTACGTAATGTAATGAACAGCTGATTTTTTTTCGCGATTCTAGAGTTGGCCCCATAGTAAAAGTTGTTCAGTTTGATGGTCCCTATATACCATATTCGGCATTAGGGGTATTTTTGTAACACCTTGTATAAAAAACCTTATTTTTTAATGTCAGTTAAAAACTAAAACTAAGTAAGTAAGTATCTTACTTAGAGCAACGCGGAACGGAAGGCCCGCGTTGCTCTAAAGTATCTTGTAACAAATTTTCGCATGATTTTTTAATTAAGTAATTGAAGAAAATGTACAAAAGCTGTCAATCAATTTTACAAATTTTCTCATTCTTATATTACTTAAGTAAATTAATTTTTCTCACTACATTGAAACAGAAAACTAAAAAAGCTTTTGTAATTACCTACTGACCCCAAGTTTTTAAGGTACAATATCGGAGGTTTAACTTTATCGGAGGTCAACATCTGGTTTAAAGTTAATTTTATTACTGTTTGAAGTAACAAAATTAACTTTAAACTATAAAATTAACTTTAACCTTAGCACGAACAGTTATCAAAAAAAAAATACGCGTGTATAAACATTCGATAGATTAATTTTGTATGGAAAAGTACAGCGCCATCTATCGCCGAAAAGCGAAATGAAATTTCCCATAGATTAATTACTCTATCGAGTACTTTTACGCGCGTTTTTTTCTCGATGGCTGTTCGTGCTAAGGGTACTGAGCTTCGGAGAAATCATATGACTAAGAATTCAGGTCAAGTGCAAGAGCGAAGAATTGACACTTTCATTTTACTATTGACCAATGTGGACCTATTAGCTCGAAAGATGCGTTCTCTGCTCAGTTATATGACTTTAAAACTTAAACATTTATGATAGTTTTTCTTTTTCAAGTTGGTTGCTTAGGACTTCCTGCGACCTTCTTTTCTTAAGGTACTTTCGATGTTAGGAGATACTACTTTAAACTTAGGTGCAGTTTAAATAAACCGATAACAACTGATGATAACTGGGACATCCCAGTTATGATACCTGACATATAAAATTAAACCAGAATATATTGATTAAAGTAAACCAGAATATATTAGGCGCTATCCGTTTACTGTGAAACCAAGCCTTTAATTATTTCAGTAGGTACCTACCCTTAGCACGAACATGCTCGATAGAGTAATTATCTATGAAAAAAATACTTTTTGCTTTTCGGTGGTAGTATTGGCGCTGTACAAATTTCCCTAACAAATTTACTCTATCGAATTTTTTTACTCGCGTTTTCAGTACCCGTAGCACGAACAGCTATCGAAAAAAAAACGCGCGTAAAAACATTCGATATAGTAAATTTGTATGAGAAAGGGGTATGAGTAATTTTATAAGAAGAGGTGGGTCAATTTTTTTTTCGATATCGCTTTCAAAAAACCGTTTCATCGCAAAGATCTTATCCCAATAAGCAAAAAATTATTGAACAGCATTAGTCTAGCATGGGCAGTTTATGAGATATTTAAGTTTAAAAAAAATATTTGGTTAATTTTTTTATGCGATGTCGCTACCAAAAAACCATTTCATCGCATAGATCTCATCCAAATAAGCAAAAAACTATTCAGCAGCGTAAGTCTAACATCGGCAGTTTTTGAGATATTTAAGTTTAAAAATTAATATGTGTGTTATTTTCTTTTATTGGCGTTGTCGCTTCCAAAAACCTATTTAGTCGCAAAGATCTCATCTAAATAAGCAAAAAACTATTTGGCAGCGTAAGTTTATCATGGGCAGTTTTTGAGATATTTAAGTAAAAAAAATTATATGTGAGTTATTTTCTTTTTTTGGCGTTGTCGCTTCCAAAAAACTATTTCATCGCAAAGATCTCATCCAAATAAGCAAAAAAATATTCGGCGGCGTAAATCTAGCGTGGGCAGTTTTTGAGATATTTAAGTTTAAAAAATAATATATGGGTTATTTTCTTTTTTTGGCGTTGTCGCTTCCAAAAAACTATTTAATCGCAAAGATCTCATCCAAATAAGCAAAAAAATATTCGGCGGCGTAAATCTATCATGGGCAGTTTTTGAGATATTTAAGTTTAAAAAATAATATGTGGGTTATTTTCTTTTTTTGGCTTTGTCGCTTCCAAAAAACTATTTCATCGCAAAGATCTCATCCAAATTAGTAAAAACTATTTGGCAGCGTACCTAAGTCTGTCATGGGCAGTTTTTGAGATATTTAAGTAAAAAAATAAAATGTGGGTTATTTTCTTTTCTTGGTGTTGTCGCTTGCAAAAAACTATTTCATCGCAAGTATGTCATCCAAACAAGCAAAAAATTATTCTGCAGCGTAAGTTTATCATGGGCAGTTTTTGAGATATTTGAGTTTAAAAAATAATATGTGTGTCATTTTCATTTTTTGGCGTTGTCGCTTACAAAAAACTGTTTCATCGCAAAGATCTCATCCAAATGAGCAAAAAAATAATTAATTAAATATGACTCTTGATATGTTCTACTTTCCAATATTGGGCAGTTTTTGAGATCAATGATAAAATACCTACATATTATTTTTTTAACTTAAATATCTCAAAAACTGCCCATGATAGACTTACGCTGCCAAATATTTTTTGGCTTATTTGGATGAGAACTTTGCGATAAAATAGTTTTTTGGAAGCGACATTGCCAAAAAAAGAAAAACTCCCACATATTATTTTTTAAACTTAAATATCTCAAAAACTGCCCATGATAGACTTACACTGCCTATAGTTTTTTACTTATTTGGATAAGATCTTTGCGATGAAATAGTTTTTTGGAAGCGACAACGCCAAAAAAATGAAAATGACCCACATATTATTTTTTAAACTTAAATATCTCAAAAACTGCCCATGATAGACTTACGCTGCGGAATAATTTTTTGCTTATTTGGATGAGATACTTGCGATGAAATGGTTTTTTGGAAGCGACAACACCAAAAAAAGAAAATAACCAACATTTTATTTTTTTAACTCAAATATTTAAAAAACTGGCCATGATAGGCTTACGCTGTCTAATAGTTTTTTACTTATTTAGATGAGATCTCTGCGATGAAATAGTTTTTTGGAAGCGACAACGCCAAAAAAATAAAATAACCCACATATTAATTTTTAAACTTAAATATCTCAAAAACTGCCCATGATAGACTTGCGCTGCTAAACAATTTTTTGCCCCTTTGGATGAGATCTTTGCGATGAAATAGTTTTTTGGAAGCGACAACGGCAAAAAAATAAAATAACCCATATATTATTTTTTAAACTTAAATATCTCAAAAACTGCCCACGCTAGATTTACGCTGCCTAATAGTTTTTTACTTATTTGGATGAGATCTTTGCGATGAAATAGTTTTTTGGAAGCGACAACACCAAAAAAAGAAAATAACCAACATTTTATTTTTTTAACTCAAATATTTAAAAAACTGCCCATGATAGACTTACGCTGTCTAATAGTTTTTTACTTATTTAGATGAGATCTTTGCGATGAAATAGTTTTTTGGAAGCGACAACGCCAAAAAAAGAAAATAACCCACATATTAATTATTAAACTTAAATATCTCAAAAACTGCCCATGATAGACTTACGCTGCAGAATAATTTTTTGCTTATTTGGATGAGATACTTGCGATGAAATAGTTTTTTGGAAGCGACAACACCAAAGAAAGAAAATAACCAACATTTTATTTTTTTAACTCAAATATTTAAAAAACTGCCCATGATAGACTTACGCTGTCTAATAGTTTTTTACTTATTTAGATGAGATCTCTGCGATGAAATAGTTTTTTGGAAGCGACAACGCCAAAAAAAGAAAATGACCTACATATTATTTTTTAAACTTAAATATCTCAAAAACTGCCCATGCTAGAGTTACGCTGTTGTTGTAGTTTTTGGCTTATCTGGATGTGATCTTTGCGATGAAATGGTTTTTTGGAAGCGACAGCGCAAAAAAAAAATGACCCAAATTTAATTTTTTAAACTAAAATATTTATAAAACTGCCCATGATAGACTTACGCTGTAGAATAATTTTTTGGTTATTTTGATAAGGTCTTTGAGATGAAAGAGCTTTTTGGAAGCGACATCGCAAAAAAAAAATGACCCACTTTTTACTCATACCCCTTTGTACAGCACCATCTACCGCCGAAAAGCACAATTAAGTTTTTCATAAACAATTATTTAATGTATCGAATACTTTTACGCGCGTTTTTTTTCTTGATAACTGTTCCTTCTAAGGGCAGAAACCATTAAAAAACCTAGAGGAAAACTTAAGTGATGTAACTTGACCCAGTTTTTGAATAGATCAATTAAATACAAGGATCAGAAAAATAACCCTTACTCACTTGCAAATAAGTTTCAAATTAAATGTACATTATTTAAAAGTACTAGGCTGTTATAAGGCAACAGGAGGTTTTCCTAACAATCTGAATCTAGGCTTATTCTTGAAAGACGTAGTTCTACCAATACGGTATTCAAAGACTTAACATTATCTACGAATGTTGAAAATTTTCTTGAACGAAAGTGACGACGATTATAACTTCTAAGGTCATTGATCGATAGCCTTAGGTAACGCCCCTGAGAAATGACCTTGGCGTTTGTTAATATTGTAAAAGGTTTGACGACGTAGTGAAAAGCCTCTTTTCAGTTATGTAAGCCTGGTACTTTTAGTTGAAACTGTTCCAGTATAAATCAAGATAGTTAGTTCTTTTTGCCTATGGGATATTTCCTAATCTAAAGTTTTATTATTCGAAGGTTTAACCAGTAATTTACTCGTTGAAATAACTGCATTCTCTTCTGATTACCAAGAACATTTTTTAAACAGCTGTCTAATGTTAGAGGTCAATGGCCGTTAGATCCCGTTATTGGTGCCACCTTTTTATAAACTGACTAGAGCTTTTGAAAAATCTTTTGTGAATTTTTTTATCTGCATTGGTTATCTCCACTAGATAGTTTAATAACAATAGACAATATAATGAAATTCGTATGAAGTAAGAAAACAAAAGTATCTACCAAGGATTCATAAAATTAAACAGATAAAATACACAGTCATATAAAGAGAAAACTTAAAAAACGAAAGCTGCTAAGACCACACGTGATACAAGACACACTCGAACAGACCTTGGTGTATCGAATGTTTGGAAACGACTTACGCAAAATCTGTATTTGCTTAAAAATTATTTGGACACCATCTTGAAAAACCCAAATGTCAATGAGAAATTATCGGTTTTACTACGAAAGATATTATTAGACTATTATGTGCTAGATTGTAGAACGAATTAAGCATAGTGGTTTACACTTTTCTACTAACACAAACTTACCTACATCTTCGAGTGGTATTATTGATCAAAGAATTAGTGAGAGGCTAGACAAGTGGCAATCGCTTGGCTTTTCGATAATTCGAATAGAACAGTACTCTTATCACGAAGAGCTATCGAGAAAAAAACGCGCGTAAAAGTACACACGACGGCACGTCAGGTTATACAGTTGAACTGCGAAAACAGCTTTTATTACGTAGGGCATAAAGGTGGTCTCAAGGACAACATGTATAGTCTGAGGTACCGTCGTGTGTACTTTCTTTGCTTTTCGACGGTAGATGGCGCTGTACAAATTTTTCATACAAATTTACTCTATCGAATGTTTTTACACGAACAGCGCGTAAAAACATTCCAAAGAGTAATTTTATATGGGAAATTTGTACAGCGCCATCTACCGCCGAAAAGCGAAATAATATTTCCCATAGAAAATTTACTCTATCGAGTACTTTTATGCGCGTTTTTTTTTTTCTTGATAGATGTTCGTGCTACAGGTAGAGACCCAATTTTACTAACATGTTTCAGATATTACCGTAAATTGCAGTCGAAGTTGAACTAACTGCCATACTCAGAAACGTCAATGAAGTTTAATAATTCATTAAAATTGATGCTATCTCTTTCTTTTCCATAGTGATAGTATAAGACGACACGATACTTAATGAAGCATTAAACTTAATTTACGTCTCTGAGTACGGCAGTAATGTCACATTTCGCATTTTAATTTTTTATAAGCGTCAGTATTCAGCAATTTCTTTGGATATTTTAATATTTTTTTAATTGGGGCAATTTACGGGATTTCCGACGAATGAGTGCAAGTACCAGGCGATCATAAAAATGATAGTAGGTGATTGTGTAAACTCGCGTGCGTTAACGAGTATTTTGCAAGCCGAAAGCAATCACAGTATACTTACAAGGTAATTTCGATTATAATCTAATTAGAGACTGCAATCCCGCAAAATTGAAGATATTTCGGGCATTCTAAGGCTGAAGTTCACCAATATTTAAACCGAGTATTTTTGACGTTCTTATGTATGGAGGAAAAGTCAAAAACAGATGATTAAAAACTAATCTGCTGTTTAAGTAGTCGGTGAAATATGAGTTAGTTATAAACAAAAATCTCAGAAAAACCTTAAAAGCATGCATGAAAATAAAAAAAACTGATTTTTTTACATAATTCCTAGTTAAATAATATTAGAAAAAATACTAGAAACAATCGACTCACCCGTAGTTTTTCTAATATTATTTATCTTAATATAAAAATAGCATTGTGAATCTCAATCTAAATTTAATAATAACTGAGTAGTTGACGAATTTTCCATACATTACTACCTGAAAACGTATGTTCTTTTTGTTTATGTAGTCTTATTCATTTTGGGCTAATTACAAACGATTTGAGCAAATAATAACTATAGGCACAATTAATTTTATGCCTATTTAAAAAATAATTAGGTATCGTCCCGCACTTGTTATAAAAGTAGGTATATTATGCTCTACAAAAAAATATTTGTACCAGTAGCGGTACCTAGCCCGAAGTAATTAAGTCATTAAAGAAAACTGTCTATTTTTAAATTTTGAGATTTAAGCATTCACAATGTTATTTTTATATAATACTAAATAATATACTAGAAAAAATAGGACTCGCACCAGATCATGTTCTCGGACGGGAATCGAACCCGCGACCTTTGGATATCCGGTCCATTTTTTCACAATTTCGCGTTTACTATGCGCGATTCAAATCCCACCATAATTTTAATGTTAAAAACATCACAATTACCTTAAAATACCGCAATACGCATGCATTTTAACCAAAATGTTTCGCATTCACATTTTAAACTCGCATCAAAGTTAACTGTTTATTTCTATCTCGCTCACTTATACAGTTATTTTCCACTCGCAATTTTGAAAGCATCAACTTGACCCTAATTAGGCTATGAAGGGTTTAAAAAGTAGTTCACATTGTATGTATTACACTTTTTGTATGACCAACGAAACCGATACAAGTATACATCGAAACGTCATTTTTTTTAGAAATAAAAAGGTTTGTCTCATAGAAATAGAATGAGACGAAATTTTTTCTTAGTCTATGGTTTGTCTACACGGGGATGTAATTTTTGACATTTCGATATAGGACAGTAAGGAAAATAGTGTGCCCGGCATACGATCGAAGTGACGGCGTTGGTTGGTCCAAATGAAAGTTTTTGGCGGTTGATGGCACTGTACAAATTTCCCATACAAAATACTCTATGGAAATTTTTTAAGCGCGTATTGTTTTTCGAAAGCTCCGTACCCGTAGCACGATCGGCTGTCAAAAAAAATTACGTGCGTAAAAACATTCGACAGTCATTTTGTATGGGAAATTTGTGTAGCGCCATCTAGCGCCGAAAAGCGAAATGATATTTCCCATAGAGAATACACTATCGAGTACTTTTACGCACGTTATTTTTTTCGATGGCTGTTACGGGTACACTGACAACTTATTTGACAGTATGATTACCAGTATTTAAAAGATATTCGAGTATTTGGCTGATAGTAATTTTATTATAGTCCGCCATTGATGAACAAAGTTGTGTCATCTTGACTCACCAATCATCATAATTATGTTTTCTTAGAAACAATCATTAATTATAGCGGAGACAATAGAAAAATCACCTTGTTTCTGTTTTTCCATCCATTGACGCTTTTGTTATAGCAAAAACCCACTTAAGACTAAATAAGTTTTTCATTAAGTAGGTACTTCATTCATGACACTTGGTACATCCGTATTAATTAATATGAAACATTGTTATATCCCATGAAAAAACCGAAATTATCTGAAAAACATAATAAAAATTGTCTTGTTTTATACAACGTGTTACAAAAATACCCCTAATGCCGAATATGGTGGATAGGGACCATCAAAGTGATCAACTTTTACTATGGGAGCAACTTTGAAATCGCGAAAAAAACATCAGCTGTTTCATACAAAAATTAATTACGAAAATATCAAAATGTATGAAACAGCTGATTTTTTTTCCCTCGATTTCAGAGTTGGTCCCATAGTAAAAGTTATTCAGCTGGATGGTCCCTATCTACCATATTCGGCATTAGGGGTACTTTTGTAACACCTTGTATACGAGTTACTTGTTCTTCGACTTTTCCGAAAAAAACAAAAAAACGACTTTCCATACAAATGTCGGAACAGCTGATTGAGTTTTGTATGAAAAGTCGTAGAACAAACGTTGTTTATGATGTAAGTAATCCACTCCTGCGAGTTTGTTGGATTTTTTATAAAAGACCCTGTAGTGGGTCTTTTATATGTATATCTCACACCCGTATTCACAAACAACTAAAGAAATATTAAAATATTAAGCAAACAAAAATATTCGATACAGTAATTTTGTAAGGGAAATCTGTACAGCGCCATCTACCGCCGAAAAGCGAAATGAGATTTTCCATAGAGAATTACTCTATCGAGTACTTTTACGCGCGTTTTTTTTTCGATGGCTGTTCGTGCTAAGGGTACAGAAGAGTAGATCCAAAATATATTCATGGATTTGCTGTGATTTCAAAGTATTTTAATTGTACTAAATTCAATGAAATTAATGACGACCTCCGTGGTCGAGTGGCTTTGTACATCAGTTTTCAGGGTGTCGCCATATCTGAGGTCCCTGGTTCGATCCCCGGTTTCAATTTAGAAAACGAACTTTTCTATATTGGCTCAGGTCTGGGAGTATGTGATACCACCGTTGTCTCAGATTTCCATAACACAAGTGCTTTAGCTACTTACTTTGCACTGAGAAAAATAATGGCTAACAAAGTCACAATAAAAGCTTTGCTAAAATTTTCTTGTTGTAGAAACTAAAACCTCTGTTACCACATCCAGGCTCGTTTAGTTTCCATATCAACTTTTTTATTGTTCTGGGTTTGTTGTGATAAGAACAACGCGCAACTTGTTATCATAAAAAAGTTCTTATAGTTAACAATAGTACGTTGTTTTTTTAAGGAAGTATATTTTGATGTAGTACTCAAGTCCAATCTAACAAAATAAATACTGTTATAATAATAACATGTGCATTGTTATTTTAACCATATTAACTAACTTGGTTGAGACGACAATTTGCTTGAAGTGTGCGACAAAGTTAATATGTTAAGTTTTTATTGTAACACGAACAATAAATAATTTGTCTCTGCCAAAAAATTCAAGTAATTTTGTTGTGATGACAGGATTTTATTGTGAAGTTAAATAAATATGAAGTTAATACAATAGCAAAGTGAATCCATCAAAAGCGTTTGTTATGGAGTTCAAACGTAAGCTGTCAATCTAACAACGTACAATGTAAACTTTGTTGTGATAAAAATATTTGAGGGTATGCGGGGAGTAGCGGGGAACGAAGAACTTTGTTATAATATCTATTTGGCATTCATTTCTTTTACGGGTGTTCGTGGATACGCACGGAAAAATGAGTGTAGACTGTGTATATAAAGAATTAAGTGACTTTAGTGAAAGTTGGTGTAACTGAAAAGTTGGTAGGATTGTCATTTTGTCGTGAAAGTATCGGGAGCACCATCACTTAATGAAAATAACATTTTGTAGCTCCAAACTATAATACGTCAAAATTTTAACTCCAATTACTTAGCTTACCTAAACTCTCAAATCGAAAAAATCTATTCCGATAGTATTTAATACTTATATATAAAATGAGAGCATTTGTGTGTTAAGGTTGACACCACAATATGTAATTATATTATGGTGATCCCACCACTTTCATGAAAAATTACAACCTTTTTTGTTGAATATCTTTTTCTTAAATAAATGTTTGTATATTTCACAAGAAATTTAAAAAAGCATGGGTCCCGCCATTATGGTCGTGATCCTATGTCAAATGTTTTCTGCACTGATTGTGACTATGTTGAATAAATATTTCAATTTGTCTATTTAAACTTTCTTTTACTAAAAACCTTTATAATATTATTTCCCACAGATAATGGACCGCAGACGGCTACTACCGACAGTGGCGTCACTCCCTAAAATTATTAACTACTTTCTGAGAATTAATTAAAACCAAGTTCTATCTAGAAAAGCACTTAAGAATATTTAGAACCAATAGAATTATTGAAACAAGACATTTTCCAGATCTAGTGCCAAATCACACGAGACAGTGCATTACTAGAGAATTTGGTTTCAATATATTTTCAGGCAGTAGTTAATAATTTTACGGAGTGGCGCTACCGTCGCGGGAGTAGCCGTCTTAAAACTGTCACAGTAACAATTTTCCTTTGCTAGAGTAGCAAAAACAAGTTGATAAGAATACAAGGTTATTTTGTTACTGTAATGACATTAACTTAGTACTACAGCAAAGATGAAGTTACTATCAACCTTACCTAACAAATTAAGTTTGCCGTAGCAAATATTGGCATTTGCTGTAGTTATTAGTTAATGTCATTACAGTAACAAAATAACTTTGTATTTTTATCAACTTTTTATGTGACGGTAGGTGCAATAACAAAGGAAAATTGTTAATCTATCAAAGTCTATCAAAGCTCAGTTGTTATAGGAACATAGTTAAATTAACGCCAAAACATTTTCATATTGTTACAAGAACAGTTTATTGATTGTTGCAATAACAATATAATAATTTTGTTGGTCTAACAATCCCTACGCAGAACGTTAACGTTGTTAGTGTAACAAAAACCAGATAGCAATAAAAACGTTGTAGTGGTAACTATCCACCTTAAACGGCTCTCCCCTGTTAAAGTTTTATTGTTACACCCAACAATATTTTTCTCTCAGTGTGGAATCGGAGCAATGTATGTGATGTTGTTAAATATTTATTTATTTTATATTAAAGTTTATAACAAAGTATTTTTGTAACAAAATTCATTTTCAATGTACCTGAAGGTCGTGGAAGGCACGAGATCTGTGAACTCTTTGTTTAGTTTGGTTCACAAAATAAAATACTTTTCTTTCTTTCCTTATAAGTGAACGCACTGCGTTAAAAATACCGTATTATCCATAAAAAATACATTGATAATCTTTTTAAATTTTGAGATTTTAGCATTCACAATGCTATTTTTATATAATACTAAATAATATACTAGAAAAAATAGGACTCGCACCAGATTCCGAGTCCGAGTGACTCGGTTGCTCAGCGGTCAGAGCATTGGACCGGATATCCAAAGGTCGCGGGTTCGATTCCCGTCCGAGAACATGATCTGGTGCGAGTCCTATTTTTTCTAGTATTTATTTAGTATTGATAATCTTAGTAAATTAGTTGAAAAGTTATTTTTTTTTCGTATTATGGATTGAGTTTGAACGAAGAAAGCAAACACTTTAAACTGAAATAGGTTTATAAAGTATTTTAGTTGTTCTATGGTTAATGTGGTTATGATAATGTTCTCAATATATCGTCGTGTCGATAACTAAAAATGGCAGTAGGTAAATTGATGTAATTCTAGATTCTAGACCAAACGGCAGATAACCTAAGATCTCGATCCTAAGGGCCAAGTCAAGTTTACAATGGACGTACTTGACCCAGTTTGCTTGTTTATAACTTAGTTGCTTTCGAGATGTGTTCAAATAGGTATTTACTGACGGACTGAATAATTTAATATTTATATGTTGGGGGCCAATTTAATGTGTGCTTCTGTGATGAAACCGGGGCTTAAATGGTATTCATTTTTTTGGGGAAATATTTAACCGTATAAAGCCGAATATTGTAGATAGGGTACCATGCATACAGCACCGGAAAATGATTTGTTTTTTTATTTATTTATATGGAAAACTGTAAAGTGACAACCCTAGATGCAAATAGATTATTGTTTTCGATAATTAATCCCTTTAATGCGTGGGCAAAATCAAAACAGTTTCGTGCAAGGGTTGCCTCAGTGCAGTTTCATAAAAAGAAAAACCTTTTTTTTTAGTTGTGGTTTTCAGTGTCGGGGTTGTATGCATGGTACCCATCTACAATAATCGGCTTTATACGGTTACTTTTAATATAGATTACTGAACATAATGCAGATCTCACGCAAAACAATATTTCGTCAAAAACGTAATGAACTCGAAATGAGACCGAAAATGTTTCGGTCTTATTAAAAAAACTAAATCGGCTTTTCCATACTAAATTATCATTTATTTGGACCATTGTACGGAGATGTCGATTTTATTTCATTTTTGGGAAATATTTTTTTTGAAAGTTGTCACTTTCGTTGACTGGTCATTTCCTTTGAGTTATGCCAACCTGTCCCTTAAACCATAGTAACCCGTTAAATTTTGTTTTTATTTATTTGGAAAAACTGTAAAGTGACAACCCTAGAAGCAAATAGACTATTATTATCGAATACCAATCCTATTAATGAGCAAAACCAATACACAATTTAGGTCTAGGGTTTCGACTTTTAGATTATCATGAAAAAGGAAGTGTTTCAAAAACGTGACGGTTTTCAGGGTTTATAACAATTTGTGCATTGCACCCTATCTACCATTTTCCGATTTAGGGTTTTTAACACGTTGTATAGCTCGATTGCCCAGGAGCTAGCCATGAGCTATAAAGTAAATCAGAGTGGGATGGTGATAAATGCTTTGTATACAGCTTGTTTCTCGTTTTTACAAGCAATTAACTAGTTTAAATGCTGACACTAAATCCAGTTTCAATTAGATAGAATTACAATGTTATATACCTAGATTGGTATAATAAATTCATTTCAGAATCGTAGCACGAACAGCTATCGAAAAAATAACGCGCGTAAAACATTCGATAGAGCAATTTTGTATGGGAAATTTGTACAGCGCCATCTACCGCCGAAAAGCAAAAAGAAATTTTCCATAGATATATATTACTCTATCGAATACTTTTTTTACGCGCGTTATTTTTTTCGATAGCTGTTTGTGCTTAGGGTACAGAATAATTTTACTGCTATTAGCAGTAAGGAAGTACCAGGTTAACATAACTGCTGAAGAGTTATACCATACGAGGATGACCTAGAGCATACATTCATATAAGTGCCATAACATGTCAATCATACTTCCTAGAAAATGCATAGTAATGCATGCGTAAACAAATTAATTTTATTGTCTACCTAGATAAAGGTATTGTTAAGTTTTTCCTGCACGATTGGTAATAGTTTGTTTGTATATTTTTAGTCAGTTACTCACTCTACACTCACAAATCGCAGGTTACGTTTATAATCTTAGATCCTATGCATTACGTGGTAGCTAGAACTAAACGCATACCTTAGAAGTAATACCTGGAGAAAACGATTTTCACGAATTAAAAAAAGAAAAACCTCCTTCAAAAGACCTGAAAATAGAAACAAAAACAGAATCGAAATTATATGCCCCTGAAAAGCAAGAAATAATATTCAAATCATTAGATACGCTTATCAATTTTACTAAAACAAGTCTATTCAAGATAGATTTTAAAAATGCTTTTCAATTTTTTTTTCGTGGTATATAAGGGTACTGTACCCTTAGCACGAACGTCTATTGAGAAAAAAACGCACGTAAAAGTACTCGATAGAGTAATTATCTTTGGAATATTTCATTACGCTTTTCGGCGGTAGATGGCGCTGTACAAACTTCCCATACAAAATTACTCTATCGACAGTTTTAACGCGCGTTATTTTTTCGATAGCTGTTCGTGCTAAGGGTACAGAAAGCTCCGTCTATAAGACCAAAGATTTAGTATATCTTTTTATCTTATTTAAAAGCTTACGGTCCGTGTACACTGTGTCCTTCTGAGTGCTTAGTGCGAGTTTTTTTACCTCACGCTCGATCGTGAGCGCGTTAGAATTTTGTATGGCGTTGATGAAGTTCATTGCGTATTCCGCCAGATGTCGGGCCACAAATTCTATGCAAAATTAAGTTTACGTTAACGCGGTAGAGTAAGTAAAAAACTCGCACTACGCACCCTGAAGTGCGAATAGAATTCATATCAAAGTCACAGTCAAATACACAAATGGCAGCCTACTTACGTCACTTTAAATGCCGACCTCATTTTTCAAATTTTGACGACTCTGTATGAAATATACAGGGAGAAAAAAGCAGCCCTTGACTAGTTTCTTGCCGGTTCTTCTCGTTACAAGGTCTCCCGCTTAGGGTTTGCGAACCGATGGCGTAGCTTCTTTGACATTCACAAGTGCTTGTAACAGCCTAGACTGAATAAATGAGCTTTGAATTTTGATTTTTTTTTAATTTTGAATTTTAATAATGTCGAAAAACCCATAGTTTATGAATTACATTGCAATAACTAAAGAAAGTTCTATAATTTTGCAGTTTTCCTCGAATTACGCAAGAAGCACTACTTTTTTGCTTGCAAAACTTATCTTGATCCTTTCCTAAAGGGTTCAAATAACATACCTCTTCTACTTTTATGTACCTACTTTGACATCTTTATTTTATATTTTAATAATATTATTTTCTGAACTTGTTCTCTCCTACGCGTCAAATTGTCAATCCAAAATGGTTGCCATTTTGAACTTGTCAATCTTGGATAGAAATCGCGTAATTTCGGTTTCGAAAAAGTTCTTTGTCAATTTATTATTATTATTTCATTTATTTCAGACAGTTCATGTTTGTTTTTTGTCCTTTCTTTGTTCCATACATTAATCTTAAGTCAATTTTTTAATTTCGATTTCGAAAACACATTCAAAATGGCGGTGGTTTAGCCAGAAGCCTTGGATTGGAAATGAAGTACCAGGCTAGCATGAACTTACTTATCTCAAGCCTCGATTACATTAGCCATCTAGTGTCCAATTCAGGAACCAATTTAGGGCTGCCACTACTAAGTTGTACTAAGTTGACAGTAAAATATTGCATAAATGTTGAATTTTAACAGTGAATTTACATTAATAACGAAAAGGTAAACATTAGAAATGAGAATCTTTAATAAAAAAATAGTTATTAGTGTGAATTCACTGTTGAAAATTTAACTTATTATACAAAATTTTATTGTCAAGTACGGGTGGCAGCCCTAAATTGGTTCCTGAATTGGATGCTAGATTTGGCTAATGTAATCTAGGCTTTATAGCCCTTATTCACAAACATCCGAAAGTTTCCGTATCCGATGGAAATTTGTACAGCGCCATCTACATCAAACTCTGTTGTAAAAATCAAATTATTCTTTACAACAGATTCGCATTGTACAAGCGTTTAATTTAATAATGTACAACAGAGAAGTGACCAACTTCAGAGCGCTTGTGACACAAAACGACGAGGTATTTTAATCTGTAAAATTTACACTTTGCTAGATAAATTTTCAAATGTCTATACAAGGTGTTACAAAAGTACCCCTAATGACGAATATGGTAGATAGGGACCATCAAACTGAACAACTTTTACTATGGGACCAACTCTGAAATCACGAAAAAAAAATCAACTGTTTCATACAAAAATTAAAATCGAAAATATCAAAATGTATGAAACAGCTGATTTTTTTTTCGATTTGATGGTCCCTATCTACCATATTCGGCATTAGGGGTACTTTTGTAACACCTTGTATAATCGCATTGTTACAGTCAGTTTTTTTAAATGAAATGTTTGATGAAATTATCATTTTTGACAGATAACCAAAAGGTTTCGTTTGTCTACGTCGGGACTTTATCCTACAGGCAGGTACCTAAATATTTCACTTTTTTTATTCTATTTTTGATTTTATCCCTATTGGCATTAAATATCCTAATTCTCCAATAATTTTGTTAAATCATTGGCGAATAATGTTAGCGAAAGATATACGGTGCGATGACGCAAAATTTGCGCATGCGCGCTAGCCGCAACAGGAAACAAGTTCTTGCGCAGCTCTGACCCACTCTATATCGACTAACAAATTAACCGACTGCTAAACCGATATAAATGCATTAAAATATTGTAGAGAACCTTGTTGTGGAAAAGAGAAAAGAGAAAAAAAAAAGTATACTCATTTAAATTTTATGCTGAGTACTTTGTGAAGTTTTGTCACTTATGTCACTATAATTTGTTTTAGTTTTGTGGCACCACACATAATTAACCTACGACATGTATTTTGACAGGTAGTAGCAGTAGGTACCCTTAGCACGAACAGCTATCGAGAAAAATAACGCGCGTAAAAATATTCGATAGTAGTGTAATTTTGTATAGGAAATTTGTACAGCGCCATCTACCGCCGAAAAGCTTAATGAAATTTTCCAGACAATTACTCTATCGACTACCTACTTTTACGCACGTTTTCGGTTTGTTAGTACTCGGTTACTATTTCAGGGGCCTTATTTTGGAAGGGGGCGAGCGCTCTTGTCGTTGTCAGTGACACAAACTTATCTAACCCGATGGCCAAAACTGGACCTAAGGCCGCCTACGCACTGACTGAAGCCTCAGATCAGCGTCTACATCCTAGATATGTATTGAAGTTACGAACGTTCACGAATGTTCGCATCCGGCCTCACTGCGCGCTAGGCGCCTCGATATATGCAGGTGACTGCCTAGCATGTATCGTTTAGATAGATTTTATTTCATTTCATGTAGATTTCATTCAATTCATTCGATTTTCATATAGATTTTAACACACTGTTTAAATGTGATGCTGTCTCTTTCAAACTATATTGTCAAAAAAGTGACAGCATCATATTTAAACAGTGTCTTAGTTAAACACTTGTTAAACAGTGTTTTGTGGTAAGGCCGTATGAGACCAAGGCTCCTATCCTAGGGACCCTCCTTCCAGTGCGGTCATCGTGTACCTTAGTAAGGTGTATCTAGACGCCTGTCGGTGAGTAGGCGGCCTAAATACCTAATCTGTAACTACTACATAATTTGTTACCTAGGTTACGCCGTCGAGTACATAGACTACAGTGACGCCGTCACAGGGTCAGTACCCTTAGCACGAACATCTATCGAGAAAAAAATACGCGTAAAGGTACTCGATAGACTAATTGTCTATGAGAAAATTAATTTCGCTTTTCGGCGATAGATGGCGCTGTACAAATTTTTCATACAAAATTACACTATCGAATACTTTTACGCGCGTTTTTCTCGAGCTGCTCGTGGTAAGGGTATTGTTGTACAAAGTTAAATTATTGGCATTGTACATATCTTTTTTTTAAACTATTAAAAGAACGTCCTTTCTACATCCAGCCTTTCAAATACTCAACCTACGTAAATAGAGTAGATACTTATTTCCAATGCTAGAGCTAAAAAAAACATAAAGCCAAAAAAATCTTTTATATTTTTTTCAACACCAATTGCAAGCAAGTGCATACATACAATACAGCCAACGTTTCGTTGTTTTGCAATATTTAACATTAAATAGCTTTTATTATTAAACTTGAATATGACTTGTGGTCATTTTTACACAAATTACTAGTTGATCTATAAAAATATCTAGGTCGAGGTACGTTTTAAGGGAGACACTCGTGCTAATAAATCCGAGTGCTTAGTGCGAGTTTTTTTACTTCAAGCTCGATCGTGAGCGCGTTAGAATTTTGTATGGCGTTGATGAAGTCCATCGCGTATTCCGCCAGATGTCGGGCCACCAATCCTATACAAAACGAAGTTTACGTTACGTCGAGTAAGTAAAAAACTCATCACCCTGTTTTATTGCCATATTAAGATAATGTTAAAATTAAACACAAATTATTCTTTTTCTCATTACGTAGGTATATGCCCTTCAACTATTTGTGATAACGGCACAGTAACTTATTTTAGTAGTTTGATAATAGAATTAATAGCTATTATTGTAATAATATGTTTTTTAATTGTACTAGAGTTAATATGTTTTGAGGAGCTCGATGGCGCAGTTGTTTAGCCCATGGCCCAGCGATTGTGGAGGTTAAGCAACTTTCGCAAGGGTCGGTCATGGGATGGGTGACCAAAAATTTATTGGTCGTTTTTCGCATTTGCAGTCGTTAACAACACATTGGGCCCGCGTGGTGGGTCATGGCCCATCCTCCTTATCCACCCATAAGGAAGGCATGTGCCCCAGCAGTGGGGACATTAAAAATTACTGATGTCGATGTTTTCACAGGCCGCTATTAAGCCAATCTACCCTTAGCAATAGTACAAGTCCGTAGCACGAACAGCTATAATATTTATCATAAAAAAAGTTTATAAAGTTCATCAACGCCCGAACGGACGCACGCGACCGGGGCTCTGATTATGTAACTCTGTTGCTAACAATTCTGTTTCTGCAGTTACATTGCTGCTTTAAGTGAGATAGTTGTCACATTGGTTCTTACTAAAGCAGCAATGTAACTGCGATTTCTGTCAGAGTTGATTGCAACAAAGTTACATAATCAGCCCTCGGATAACAATGAAATATCTATTGTGTTTCATTTTCCGGGCGTTGAAGGGTTAAAAAGTGGTGGTTTTCAAAGTTTACAATAATTTTACAAGGTAGTTAGAAGAGTAAAGTAAAGTACCTAAAGTAAAAAATTGCTTTATTCAAATAAACTTAGTAATTAAGCGCTTTTGAATCGTCTATATTTTTCTACCACCCGTTCCAGACTTGGTACCCTAGTAGTATGCATGGTACCCTATATCTACCATATTCAGCTTTATAGGGTGACTTCCAAACACCCTGTCATAGTTATAGAATAAAGACGTTGTACTTTGGACTTGAATAATATATTATTTTTACTCTTTTGTAGTTTAAAATAAAATTTAAATTGCTCAAAGAAAATAAAACAGCAACAAAGTAGGCATAATACAAAACTAGGGCAGATCAAATAATATGGCTATTCAATTTAACTTAAATCACATTAATTTATATCGACTAACATTGTAATGACTTTTAACCAAACCACTACTTTTGCATTGCCTTAAAAATGCAGTCTCGCAGAATGCAATGCATTCCAAAAACGCGGTCAAATTATACGCAGTTTTAAACTTTTACTCATAAGAATACAGTTTTAATTTGATTTTGTTAAGTGCAAGGTTCATAAAATATTTATTGAAAGTTTGAGAAAACAAAATTGGGTCGAATTGCAACAACAAAGTAAGCGATATTTTGTTACACGAGGCAACACGGACATCTATAGAAAAAAAAACGCGCGTAAAAGTACTCGATAGATGAATTATCTATGGAATTTTGCTTTTCGCTTTTCGGCGGTAGATGGCGCTGTACAAATTTCCCATAGAAAATTACTCTCTCGAATGTTTTTACGCGCTTTAATTTTTTCGATAGCTGTTCGTGCGAAGGGTACTGTTCTGAAAAAATTAATACAGCCGTGTTTTGTCATTTATTTTGTAATTTATAATTAAGTTATGTAAACTTGTAATTTGATTTTTTTTCAATCGAACAATGGTCATCCTGTAATGATGCCATAATTAATTAGTATTTATTTAGTATACTAACATTAAATTTTTTGCTTTTATTTATTGAATTTTTTTTCATATTAAATTTTATAACCAGTTAATTTTATATTTTCAAACATAAGACAAACTTAAGTACCTGTCAAGAGCGAGTCGGACTCGCGCACCAAAGGTTCCGTCCTTTCCATCATCATTTTGAAAAACTTTACTATTTAGTGACATCGTTTTATCTTTCCTGTAATCTTTACATTTTTCATCAAAAGCCGAAAACTATGCGGCCTAGAATAATAATAAAAAAATAATAAAACTGTTTTATACAATACTAAATAATATACTAGAAAAAATAGGACTCGCACCAGATCATGTTCTCGGACGGGAATCGAACCCGCGACCTTTGGATATCCGGTCCAATGCTCTGACCGCTGAGCTACCGAGTCACTAGTTTGTTATACCCCATATGCGCCCTATGCAAATCAAATATTAATATTTTTATTTCTTTCTTATTTGCAAAATAGTTTTGGGCAAACGACATCTAAAACTTCAAAATTTCAAGTTGATAGCATTAGTAGTTCTTGGGATGTCTAGCTGTGACAGACAGACAGACTGACTGACTGAGTCGCACCATAAGGGTTCCTTTTTACCATTTCGGTACGAAACCCTAAAAATTAAAAAAAGTTTTTATGCTGCAAAAATTTCCGTAACTTTGTTCAAAATTTTCTCTAAGCTTTGTACGCGATGTAAAAAAGCTTAAAAAGTCTTAAACCGTTGCATTCCAATGTCTGCAATTGTCGGCAAAAGAAAAAGTATGCTCCATATTTTTTTTTATTGAGACACTGACTGGTCGACAAAAGGCATCGATACGAGAAGTCCACAGCCTCCGCATCTGTGATCACTTTCGGTGTTCTACTGCCCTCATTCCCCCACTTGTCGCAGTGAAAGCAAATTAGCAAAAACCAATAAATGAATGACATAACAACTGCAATAAATCAACATACCTTTGAAATATCCAAACGGTTAAATTTGTCAGAGAAAAAAAACAAAACACAGTCACAGCACCATAGCACTATTTTTCTTTTTTTTTTAATGTACACTTGCAACTGTCAAAAAGCGCGCGCGGCGAACTTTTTTTTTCGCGGTACGGCAAAGGCGTTGCTTCGCTTCGGGCCGTGATGCCCGACTGCAATTCTTGCAGTAAGCGTTGCCATTCACTGTGAAGCAGTGAACACGATACAATTAATCATAGTAGAGGAATAAATAATAATCATATTTTCATTTTGTTTATACACCATCATAGACAATTAACCATTGTTGGAAAACTTTGAATTACTTTGTAGCCCCCGACCTCTATAAGAAAATATGACGCAAATTATTGTGACATGTTTACCAGAAACATAATTACGCGGTGATTAATTATTGTTGGCCCCTTTTAGACATATTTCTAGCGAGTTTACGTAAGTCAATAAGTTACCTACTTTGCCTGGGTGTTAAGTCGTGAAATCCGGGGCAGAAATTGACCAGAGACGCGAATGATTTGCAATGTCAATGGTGGAAAAAAAAAGCTATAAGCTAAGCTTTGGGAATAAAAGTATGAAATGCTTTTGTTATAACTTTATGTACCAGGTTATCATGAGCTTATAGGAAGTATCAGGCAGCAGTCAGGGACTTGAATTTGAAGAGAGAGCTTTCGACCACTAAATAAGTTTGTGTGTTGAAGACAGACCGTTCGACAGTATTCGAAAACACTTCATTTTGTTTTGGATGCTGCTGTTAGGACGCTGCTACCGTATTGACTGCAGCCCAAAATACCATCGCAAGTAGTGATGCTTGCTTGGATTATAATGCTGCTTGAATGAAATACAAGAAGTTTTCTTGTATTTTACATTAAGAATGACAGGCAAGCAATTATATTGAGAGCACTGGCTTAGTACCACAAGTACGAACTACCTATCGAGAAAAAAAACGCGCATAAATGTACAAACTTGCCTATAAGAAATATAATTTCGCTTTTCGGCGGTAGATGGCGCTGTACAAATTTCTCATACAAAATTACTCTATCGAAAGTTTTTACGCGCGTTATGTTTTTAAAAAACGAGATTGAATCCTCCACGCACTCATATGGGAATACCAATTACATACAGGCAATATTTTTTTTAGATTTCGAATCGATTCAGTCCCGGAATTCGAATGATCCCGGGATTTTCAGGATTGATATTATTTTCTATGTTACAAAATGATACCCGCTCAGTACCCGTAGCACAAACAGCTATCGAAAAAAATAACGTGCGTAAAAACATTCGATAGAGAAATTTTGTATGAGAAATTTGTACAGCGCCATCTAGCGCCGAAAAGCGAAATGAGATTTTCCCTAGAGAATTAATCTATTGAGTACTTAATTATGTGCGTTATTTTTATCGAAAAAATAACGCGCATTAACATGCGGGTACAATTTGTACTTGGTTTGGTTAGTGGTTGGGCTTATTTCAAGTCCGCCTGGCTAGCTGCCACCATCATACCTAAGTCTGAATTAGAGGTAAGTTCCTCAATGGTGAGGATTCCGGGTATAGTGCGCTTACGCCTTCGGCCTTATCGTCACAACATCGTGGATAAAAATAATGTTATCGTACATTGATCTTACAAGATCTGCAATTAAGTGCAACGTTTTAGCACACGTGCACACACTGCATCCACGTGCGTTATAATGGCGTCAATTAATGTTGTGATGTGATTAGTGAGGATAATTTTTATTAATGATAGTACTACGCTGATGGACGAAAGCTAATTATGGAAATATACTTTGTCTCTGTGACCTTATGGCCTACACAAGGGTTTAATTTCCATATTATATCTCGCATGTTGTAATGCGTCATATTAACAACCTATAATAAAAAAAAAAAAAAAACAAGTATACAGACAGACGAACATAGAACCTCCTAGAAAGTAAAATTTATCGTACTAAATAATATATTAGAATATAATATGACTCGCACCAGATCATGTTCTCGGATGGGAATCGAACCCGCGACCTTTGGATAGCCTGTCCAATGCTCTGACCGCTGAGCTACCGAGTCACTAGTGGGAACGTTGAATTTCTCCTAGTAAATCAACTCTTACGCTGCAAGCCAGCGCCATCTCACCAATGTATAAGGAATTACCTCGACATTCAACTGAACATCTTTCCAGATATTTTTAAACAATTGATTAAGATGAGAAAGCTATTTAATTTTTTAAATTTTGAGATTAGCATTCACAGTGCTATTTTTATATATATACTAAATAATATACTAGAAAAAATACGACTCGCACCAGATCATGTTCTCGGACGGGAATCGAACCCGCGACCTTTGGATATCCGGTTCAAATGTACGAGTCGTATTTTTTCTAGTATATTATTTAGTATTATATAAAAATAGCATTGTGAATGCTTATCTCAAAATTTTAAAATTATCGTTTCAAAACTCACTTCTTCACGTCCTGTGCTTGGCAACTTTATTAGGCTGCCCCAGAACTACCGGTTTCATTTCTTCGCTTTGCTGTTTTAGTTGAACAGGGGCCCTTCTGGATAACTTTTCGAACTTCGGCGGGTCTGCCGAGCTTCTACTTAAAACAGATAAATTGAAGTAAGGAGTTTCGGATTGTACTATTCGCCGAAGTTATTTAGAAGATATCAATGTTCGTGTGACATCATGAATTGAGGTTCGCCATTTACCCCGATTGGGGCTCGATTTATCTGTTTTAATGTGAAGCTCGGCAGTCTTTCCGAAGTTCGATGCATTAGCCGGTAGCCCCTGAGGCCGTATCGGCGAATAGTACAATACGAAACTCCTTTCTTAGATTTATCTGTTTTAAGTTGAAGCTCGGCAGACCCGCCGAAGTTCGAAAAGTTAGCCGGTACGGCCCCTGATTGATGGTCAGACTGCTTGCGTCACTCTCACAAAGCAAAGCAAAGAAATGCAACCGGTAGGTCTAGGGCCAGGCTTAATGATTGGCACAGCAAAGAAACACTACAAAATAGGAGGACGATTTCTTTTATCGTAACTACAAAAGTCACTTTACGATTTCCTTTTATCGAAACTACAAAATTTGTAAGCCGCTTTACGATTTTCTTCTATCGAGAGAATCTACAAAATTGTAGGTCACTTTATGATTTTCTTCTATAAAGAAAAGTTTTAGCTATCATGTTTCAGTCAATCAGATGACATAACTAAGTAACTATCTACATATTTTTTTTGGGACCGATAAAATATCAAGTAAGTAAGTAAGTGCAATCGTCGCTACAATATTATGTTTACTTGACGTTGTACGGCCTCATAAAGTTACATACTTTCTTATAATAACAAAATACTAAATTTTATTAATGTTACAAAAACACGTTTTCTTGACAAAGCATTTTCTTTGCAAGTAATTAGGTTAATATTATTAACGCGACCATGTTTTAGTTTACATTACATTTATTAACTACTTACACAGTTTCTCGAACATATATCGAGAAAAAAAACGCGCATGAAAGTACTCGATAAGGCCCCTATACAAGGTAGGTAGGCCCTATAAAATCGAAAATATCAAAATGTATGAAACAGCTGATTTTTTTTTCGCGATTTCAGAGTTGGCCTCATAGTAAAAGTTGTTCAGTTTGATGGTCCCTATATACCATATTCGGCATTAGGGGTATTTTTGTAACACCTTGTATACCTCAAGTGGCGCCCTCATTTTAATTAAATTTATTGCTCGTTAAGTACCTACATAATGTATCGAAAATTCACATGTGCAGATTGAAGCTAAGTTCTATAGTTTATTTACAAACAATAATAACCTCAGTAAAATGTTGTTTGTTGTAGTAGTTCACAAAAGTGCTAACTTTATCTATGAAAAATTTCATTTCGCTTTTTAGCGATAGATGGCGCTGTACAAATTTCCCATACAATCGAATATTTTACGCGCATTATTTTTTCGTGCTGTTCGTGCTAAGGGGACTGAATGTAAAAATAAATAGCTAAATATTATTATTGTTTAGATCAATGACCATCTAGACTCTAGCCACTAGACGGAGCGAGACATTCGCTAGACTCTAGCAACAACCCGCGTTTATCACCACACCAACCTCCGTCCGTAGCACCACGTAGCACCACAAAATAAGTAATAGTAGCATCTCGTAGCATGACCATTTCAACAGGATAATAATTACACTATCTACCTAGCATTATTATCAATATTATAAATCGCTATATTATCGTTATTATTTCAGTGGCCATGATACGTATGACCATTGAAATAGGATAGATATAGGTAATATGGCAATTTCTCAAGTTTAGCTGTCAAAAGACTGGATGGATTTTGACAGTTGCGTGTCGATAAAACGCTATAAATCACATTTAAATAAAAAAAAAATGTTTTGTAATAATTGTTTGCTAACTAGGTAACTATAACTAATAAAGCAACATTACGTTATTATTATGACTATGACTATGACTATGACTACGTTAGAGCGACTTTTAACGACATCTTGTTTCGAAATTAGTAATATGTGGTAATATCTTTGCTACTCGGCACTAGATGGCAGTATTTTATGCTTCTTTTGCGAAACATATCGAAATAAGTAACTCATAGATGGCGCTGCTCTTCTATTAATAATTAAAATAATGTATGAATCTAAAAGAAGTTACGTGCTTTAGGTTTTAAGCAAGAATTTAAATTCGACAAATAATATTATTTTACGGTTCTACCGTACATTCCTTTTTTTTCAAAATGTATCTCACGGAATTTGAAACAAGTCAGTCAGCTGCATTAATAACCAGTGTAAATAATTACCCATTCTTTGGGGAAATCTTCCACGCTTATTTGCCTGTTTTAATTGTGAAAATATTACGTTAAGGTCATTGATGTTACTATAGAGTTGCATAATAATAGGTACGGTATGCTTTTTTATTAATAAAAAACTTTGTAATTTATAGCAATTTTTATTTTAGAATAATTCCAAGATTAATTTATTATCAATACCTACAAATAATGTATTTTTAAGCAAGTAAAATACTACAAGCACGTGGTTCATTGAAGACTGATTTTTAGTATACCTAACCTACTGACAACATCTGCTCTTTTTGACATTACTGCATAGCCATTTCATTGTATGTCAACGTCTTAGAGCATTAAGAACGGGAGATGGCAAATACACGCTCCCCTTTCACCAAAGTACATGACCAATTTGATCGTGACAGTTTATAAAAACTAGTTGGTCTCGAACACCCGTCATTTTGTAAGAACACATGTCGCCGATCGCAGCTCCGCAAAAATGGTGAATTGTGCAGTATTTTCGTGCAAAAGACGATCTGAGAATTCAAATTTTACTAAGAACGGGATTTTCTATCACACGTAAGTATAATTTTATTACCAAACTATAATATAATTACGAAGAAAACGCACTTTGATTGTGTAAGAAAATGATGACATTGCGATAGCAAAACGATATCAAACACATGTCGAATACCATAATAAAAGTCGTAGTGCTGCGACAAAGAGAACAAATGCTTATGCTCTAAGAACGAATGAATGATCAAGTGAATGAGTTTTAACTATTATTTTGATGTGATCAGACCAGCACATAAATTACAAATATTATTTTTTATAATTAATATGTAATAGGTAGGTAGGTATTGACTTTTTTGCAAAATCTATACATAGTATTAATTGGAGACACTGTTTTACGGGTGTGAAGTTCTCCTTTTTTAATCTTCTCTTTCTTTTAGGTCATCCCGGGATAGTTACTAGTCCTCGGCTGTCTGTCGGTTATGAAGAAGTGGAGAGAATCTTATGAATCAGTCCTGTCAAAGCCCGAGCATAGGACACAAAAATCATTAACCAAAATAAAAGAAACTGATGCCGAGATCCTCAAGTCAAATTGTTCCGATTGTGCAGCTTCTGCAGGTAAGAAATTTCAAAACTTTGGTTTACTTAAACTTTCCTTGCAAAAAAATTACTAACTACCAAAAAGGAGGTTTTCAATTCAACCTATACATTTTTGTAGATAGGTATTAACATATTATCATACCAACTTTTTCATTTTAAGGTAGGCTGCAAGCATTCACTACTGCTTATATTTTGGCTTGAAAAGCGGAGCTGTGAGCCTCCAGAACATCTACACAAGGCTTCTGGATAAAGCCTACCTTGGCATCGGAACGAACTAATCATGTTTTGGCAGAACATGTGTACAAAAATTTAATAATAATAAAAATGAAACACAAATCGCTTGTTTTCCAAGCATTTATTATTTTATTTCACTTTTTTTTACTATTATGTTTTATTAACAACTTATATTGTAGAGACCACGACGTTTCAATAGTAATACACAATCACGATTGTATGCATAATAAAGTATCATCTTGCCAATGCAAACCAATAGAAACGGCGCAATAGCAAAAATATTTAGGCCTATCAATTGACAACCGCCACAAATGGGGTCCTCATATCGAAACTGTGTGCCAAAAACTTCGTGCTCTGTTAGCTAAATTTGTCATAATCAAAAATAAAATACCGTTCCAAGTTCTATTAATCCTGTACAAATCCTTGGTAGATCCTATAATTTCATATGGAATTTCAAGCTATGGACGCACATTTCAACCTACTTAGAGAAAATTTATAATCTACAATTACGAATATTAAAGCTTATCGTTAGTAAGAAAGTAAATCATATCTATAAAGATAAGTATGACGAACTCTTTAGGTAATGCAAGGTTATGTCGGTTCGTGACAAAGTGAGTTACGCAATTCTAACTGAACAACTCGATAACGTTGCTTCTTTGCCGAGGATTAATCATAGAATACAAACAAGACAGATTACGCAGAAGAAACTTCTCAAGGGCCGCTCAAATAACTTTTACGGAAAGAGAAAATTTACTTGTCTTCTTCCTGTCATAATTAACAATCTACCTAAAGAATTATAGGTTATTCTGGATGACCTCAAACACAAAAGTGTGAAGCAAAAACTCAAAATTTATTTTTCTACCAAAAATTTGCCTTAGAATTTCTCGTATTTAAACAATAGTCAGCTTTTTCTTAACATCATCTTAACATCATCCTGTGCACACGCATTTACGATCAAATATTGTGTTTATTAAGTATTTTTTAAGACCTTAAAATAATATATATATATATGTATACAACGTGTTACAAAAGTACCTCTAATGCCGAATATGGTAGATAGGGACTATCAAACTGAAAAAAAATTACTATGGAACCAACTTTGAAATCGCGAAAAAAAAATCAGATCAAAATGTATGAAACAGCTGTTTTTTTTTTTCGCGATTTGAGAGTTAATCCCATAGTAAAAGTTGTTCAGTTTGATAGTCCCTATATACCAAATTCGGCATTAGGGGTATTTTGTAACATGGTGTATACATATTATTATTATTTTTTTTTAATTCATAAGAATGCAGCAATTTGTTTTTTTCTTTTCAATACTGCTTAGTTGTATACCGACTATCTATTTTGACGAATACGTAGTGACTGGACAAACCTAATCGGGTTTTACGTTTTAGTCGCTGGGTTTTTCTATAAATTGTATGTTTTACTTTGTTTAATAAATAAATAAAAAAAATGTATGTTGAACATTTAATTATAAGCGCATTTAGTGATTGTTGGTGTATATCACAAAATCAAATGAAAACCATTTAACATAATCTTGTTCGTAATCAATCACTCATCTTCCAATCATTCAATTCATCGGTCTTTTGACGGCACATCACTAGCTGTTTGTTGTCAGTTTGGCGCTGCCGTAGCGTGATCTGTCAGAATTTGTACTGAGATTGTTAGTTCCAAATTTGACCACCCACAATTATAACTGTGTGGGATTTTGTTTTTGTGTGCGTGTGTAACAACAAGACTTTTTTCTACAAGAGTGTGCGTGAAAATGAAGTTGTGTGCTGTGCGTGTTTACCTCGTCCCCCTCCAAAATCGGTGAACAAAATCTAGTGTAGAAGAGTGCTGTTGGCATCTCCCGTTCTTAATGCTCTAAGGTCAACGTCAACTGACAACTGCTTGTCAGTGTTAACTTTTTTTAAATATGTGGTTATTAAGGAATATTCTCCATTCTTTCTGCTGTTCCTTCCGTACATTTGCGAATGCGAAGTGATATTTTTTTTTAATTTTCAAGCAACCAAATTTTCTGAAACTTTTTTATATTAATAAGAGAGCTTATTCCTACGTAGAATAAAATATGCATGCAATTTAATTCATATTCAGACATTCCCCATTTGGATTTTACATTCAAGGAAACGCCATTAGAAAGGGTGACCTTTTGATCTGCTTTTTTTATTCCTTGCCACAGTCGCCATCACCCGTTAGGCATCATCACAGTCTGAAATACTGTGGCATCGTCACAGTCTGAAATACTGTGGCATCGTCTTCGCCGTAGACCGCCCCATCATAACAAAATAGGTACCGCTACGCTACCCACCTGTCATTGTCACCGCAGTCTACCTCCATCTTCCATTTTATAGTTATTTATTGGGGTAATTTTGCACGCAAAGCTGGCAACATAGTTAGTGCCATGCCCTCCGACTGAAACGACACGAAGCTGTTTTGTAAACTTTGTGAATATAGTTTTATAATTGTTAACTTTGCGTAAAACTAATAATACACTCCCTCACTTCCGTGTTCAATCGCTTAAATAGTTTAATATACTGTGTTCTAAAGAAAAAGGTGTTAGTTCGTTCATTGAATTTAAAAAACAACAGAAACAGCCGTTTCCTGTGTCAGTCTCGCGAATAAAAAAACTAGTGCAACAGGTTACTAAAAATTGTTTTTATATTAAAAGACTGCTTATTCTTATTAATCTGTGATATTTTGTGCTAAAAGTGGAAGAAAAACGCAGGTGAATTGTGTAATATTATCAATTTCTTGTGCGACAAGTTTAAGTGACAACAGTACTGTTATGTTGTTGTTTACGATAAAAATGTGTGTTCCAAAATAATGATATCGCAAACAAAAAATAGAGTGCAAGCGATTAAAAGTAAATTCGAGAATCTAAGCGCTGAAACCGAGAGTTTGGTCGTGCCTAAAAACATAAAACAATTGTGTAAACAAAGGAACGATGCTTGTGCTGAAAACAATGTTTGCAACCAGAAAATCGGTATTATCGAACAGGAGGATGACAAAATCGTTTCGGATTGTCGCGAAATCTCGCCAAAACCAAACAGCAGTTATTTGTATAGCAAGTCTGATGCCAAACGGACTTTGAGCAGTGCTAAGAAATCTTTAACCAGACAGTGCAGTGACCCAGGGAAAAAATTGCATAGGAGCCATGCATTTCGCTGTGACAAGAGTCAAAAGATAGGGCAGAGCCCTAAAAGACACGGCAGTTGTAATGGCAGGTCTGAAACCAGTGAGTTTGCTATAAAAATGGGTGAACGTAAACTCAGTCGTGACCGTTTGAAACGTTTAAACAATTTTCTTGAAGACCATATGAGGAAAGAAAACTTTGTCACACCCAGTGACTTGGTTGTAAGTCAGGTTTTAGACCCTCTGGTTGACTCGATACCAGTGAAACTAAGTCAAGTTATGAATTCTCCGGTTGACTCAATACCTGATAAAGATGTTCCAAAACATATCTTAGATCAGTATGCTAAGGTTGTTAAAACGAGAAAGAATGAGGAAAAGCAAGACGCAATGACTGATAGTGGTGTAAGTTCAGAAACTGAGAATTTAGACGATGATAAAGCTAGCAAAGTTAAAAAACTCATGTCCCAGTTCGAGAAAACAGAACCAGAAACTGACACTAATTTGGAAGTGATGAATGATTTATGTGCATCCAGTGAAACTATGCGTTTGGAACGTAAAAACCCTCATTTAATTTTAACGGACACTTTGAAGAAAGCCTTAAAACAGCCTTTGCCTGCTGGCCCACCTCCTAAAAAACCTCCTCGTATATTTAACTCTCCGATACCAGAAAAACCTGAAGTACAAAAGAAAGATACAAAAAAGATGTTGGCAAAGTTGGAACAAGTACTTCATAAGAGAGAAGCACAAAATCAGAATAAAAACATTTACGATATCGCTGAAGCTAATGAAAGTAATTTGAGTGTTAAACCGAAAGAGATTCACTACCTCTGCACGGAGATATTAGATATAACTCAAAGGACTTTACTTCCTAACCAAAACATGTCTCATTCCTTAAACAACTGCTTTAATTCGTTAAACTGTTCAGTCTTAACGAACTCAACAGCAAGCCTGCCTTACACAAGGCTCAGTTCTCGACCGAACTCTAACTTCGAACCAGTAAAAGATTGTCCTTGTAATACCGATGAAAACAAAAGATTCAGCACATTCTTCGCTGACAACAGCCAAGATAAATGTGTAAAATGTAAATTAAATGATGATAAGCATGACCGTTTCAAATGCCACTTGCATTGTAAGTGTAAAATGGAGAAGTCCGAGTTTTTTGTTGACAAAGAACATATTTACGATTTGCCTTTTAATGAAGATGCGAAGAAAAACCAATATGGGACTTTAAACAGTTTAAAAGTGAACGGCCATAGCAAAAGTTTGGAAGACCTGCGGTTACAAGATGTAAGTATTATCTCTCATTACTTAAAAAATAATTAACATAACTAACACACAGAGAGATGCTATCTGAGTCATGAATTTCTTTACTTGACTATAACGCCTGTTTTGCCTTCTCTTGCCTTTGGAAATACCTCAGATCGAATATTTTTAATTTTTGCATCCAATTACTGAATACTGTAATTTATAGGCTTTTTTATTATTAATAAGTACCTATATTCAAATATTCAAACAAAACACAGCATTTACTCACCGATAATCTATTTATTTATTTAAGATATTTGGGTTGACAAAAGCTTAAAACTACTTAAATTACTACATGAAATTTACTAAGAGTAAAGCAAAAAAACGACATTCTCGAATTACATCTATTCAAAGGTTCAAAGTAGGTAAGTAAATAAGTACCTATCAAATTAATTTATCTTTTTTACTAAAGCGAGAACAGCAACTGAATCATTTCATGATTCATATCGAGTGTATCAAACTCCTTCAATATCAACTATATAGGTACTTACTTAAACTAAAACAATTATCGTTTTCAATCAAAACTAACTTTTATTAACTACACAATAAGGTGCAAAATAGATAAACCGTATCTTGCTATATAAAATGAGTGGTGCATTATACGGCTTAATTTAGAACAATGAACTAAAATTACTCTCATTTCGAGTCCATTTGTTATTAAGTAAGAACAATTGTTATGTTAATCATAATTACTGGGGTTGGGTGTTTAGAAAATGTTCATCTGGTTTGAACTTTATACCTTTTTACTGTTATGCCCGTTTGCACTAAACTTAAGAATCGCCTTAGTCTTTTCCTAACTACAACTTGACCAAATTAAAACGGTGTCATTAAGTTAGCTGTCATGCAGCTTTCATGCGCTTATTTATCTTGGTCGAATTCTAGTTAGGGAAAGACTTAGGTGATTCTTAAGTTTAGTGCAAACGGGTGTTAGAGTCTCTTAGGCATTATGTAGATGGCACCGGAGCCACAGAATACATTGCGAAAGTTCGGTTGGAGATCCACCGAAACACGACCGAAGCCGAGCCGGACCGGAGTTCAACCGAAGCTAGACCGAAACGAGACACCGCTCTAATACAGAATGGCTCTGTTGCCATAGTAACAACAACTCTGTTGTCCCGTTTCCATAGTAACAAATACGAAGGAATAAAGTGGCGTCTTTCGTTTACACTCCGGCCTGTCTTCGGTCGAACTCCGGTCTGATTTCGTTCCGGCTCTTGTCCAGTTTCAGACGATCTCCAGTCGAACTCCGGTGTCATGTTGCTAAATAATGATTTGATCTTCTCTCTTATCTACAAAGATTTATGATCTTACAACGACAGAAATTTGTATTGAAAAAAACTCCCACATAGGTAAGCTACATAAGTAATATCTAAAAAGTATAATTTTTAACTTAGTTATTTAACCCGTTTCGTACAAGTTGTTCCGTTAACTTGCCTTTGTTAACTATGAGAATGTTTTAATTGACATTCGTGTAAGTGAAAAACCGATCGATTGTTTTGGATTTCACTATTTAACTACCTAGGTACTTATTTAAAACTGGCTTTTCTTTTAATTGAAGTACAATTAGTTATTGTACTGTGGAGACCTTAATTAGGTCTCCCTATTAAATTAAACAGAAGATAGGATAAAACCGAATTTATTGTATTTCACTTTATCTTTTTAATATTCCCCATTGATCTCGCATGACCTGGCTCGATGCCGGTCCAAATTAGACTCTGTCTAAAACATCGCAAGCCTTCTTTCTTAATTTACTTTTCAAATAATCATATCTATTCTAAAAAGGCTTACCTACTTACAGAGTAAACATTTATTATCAGCTAATCACAGCCTACAAATTAACTATCCTTACAGTACCTAGTTAAATACACACTTGGGTTAAAATTTGAGAAAATGGTTCTTTTGATCAAACTAAACTAACTTAACTAACTAACTTTCCGTGACGTTCGCGGTAACAATGTGAACCATTGATCGCGGCGCTTTGTAACAAACCAATTAATACCTATACGCATTTATGCTATACTAGTACAAAAAATACTTTCCTTTCCACAAAGGTATCGAAATCTTACAGAAATTGGAATACCAACCGCTAGATAAGATAAACCAACTACCTAAATACCTATTCGCATCTATGCTATCCTAGTACAAAAATACTTTCCCCTCCCAGTACCGTTTGAAAATCAGGTGTCACAAAGCAGGAGAAAGTGACACAGAACTACAAATGGCAGAATAATGGCAGCTACACCAAATAAGTGGTGAATTACTGAAATGATACAGCAATTTTTACTATTCGCGAGGTCAGTAGAAAATGCCATGGGATTGATGAGATACCAATTAGACTCCAATTTCATTCATCTTAAATTATTTAAGTGATTGCAGAAAAATCTTGTTTTAGGTCTGCCAGCATGACCACCGAAACAGGATATATATCGTTTTACCCACACTGAACTGTCTAAATCCATTGTCTTTTGACAGTTAAACGTGATAAATCGCTATATCATATCGCGTGTCTGTGGTTATGCTAGGGGAGCTGAGGTGGTTCCATTTCTATGATAGTCTGGAAAATACAATCATCTAGCAGTCCATTATAGTCCACATCAGGGGCCTGGCTATCTTTTCGAACTTCGGTGGGTCTGCCGAGCTTCAACTTAAAACAGATAAATCGAAGTAAGGAGTTTCGTATTGTACTATTCGCCGAAGTTATTTAGATAATATCGATGTTCGTGTGACATCATGAATTGGGGTTCGCCATTTTGGCCCGATTGGGACTCGATTTATCTGTTTTAATTTGAAGCCCGGCAAACTTTCTGTGGTTTGATGCGTTAGCCAGCACGGCCTCAGGACTTGGCCTCTCTCGTGGGAGGATGTTGGCATAATCTCCACACTTGGCAGGCGGGTTGGGATTGGAAATTGCAGTGTTAAAACGTTGATCTGAAAACGTTGATCTGCTGCCCATTTCTGGTACTTCTGTGGACCAGACTGATACACGGAAGTGTAGATGGAATGCAAATACCTCACCTCAGTCGTAAGTCACCTTTTACGACACCACTAAATGTTATTGTACATTGTAGTGAAAAAATGTGTAGCACCATTTGACGATAACCACAATGACGTAAAAATTTGACGCTAGCTTTGTCCGCCCAAAGCTAGGCTAAGGACGATCTTCAAAGCTAACAGAATATATAATGTGCTTAATTAAACAGATGTGGACCAACTTCAGAACGCTTGTGGTACAAAACGAAGTATTTTAATCTGTAAAATTTTCTCTTTGCCATACATTCTCGAGTAAAGTTGCACAGTGATCCGCTGCAACTTCACTCGATTCACTATTGTCAATTTAATTACATTGTACATTAGTAGGTACTAAATGCCAGGCATATTCTTTTGTTACCTACTCAAATCAAAGCTCTGCTAAAATCCTGTAACATAAGACCGTGATCATTTTATATTTTGGACCCAACTCCATGTCTTCATTTTTTCTCACCGGAAAATGACCCCACTTCGACTCAAGTTACCAGTTTTGTGTAGCAAAGCGTGACGCTAACGTCCTTCGGCTACGCATCACGGACCAGACACGTTTCTGAGACAAAGAGGCCATACCATAACATTGCCGTGGAGTGGGCACCTCGTGATTGTGTTGTTGGCTTGACACCATCTTCCAAAATAACTAGTTTGTGCCCACGACTTCATCCGAGTAGACCATTTAATCCCTGTACATTAACCGGGATATACAGGATCTTTTGTTTAAATCCAGGTTATAAACCATCCAAATCCGTTCAGCCGTTTTTGCGTAAACCGTGATTCAAACTTTCCATTTATAATATGAGTAGGATAAATATACGATATGATGCTTGTTCATTGTCAGTATTGCCCTTTAAAAGAATTTAAATCCATGAGTAGGGTCCTAATCTAATAAGATTAAAGAGTTTACTTACGTAAGTACTTAATCTAATTTACTGTGTAACCATAAGTTTTATGGGATTACTGGTCTTTGATAGGATTAGGTGATTTTTTGTAAACTAACGTTGTATTTTCTATCTTACTTAAACAAAATCAACATCGCTCAGTTTAGATTATATTACCAGCACTAACTTGAACATAAAACGTTACGTTATCGGCTCGTAAACCTTGTGTTTCATCATCATAATGTCGGCCGAACTCACTGCTAGGTAAAGACCTCCGCCAAGGATCTTCATGACGGACGATCGGTCCTGCACTGACCGTATGCAGCGACTTCTTGGGCCCTTCACCAGATCGTCGGTCCACCTTACAGGGGCCTGCCTACCTTGTATATTAGCTGATATTAACCCTTCAACGCCCGGAAAATGAGACACAATAGATATTCCATTGTTATCCAGCCGCCTGCGTCCGATTGGGCGTTGATGAATTAAGCTGAAGGTGGAAGTCCCTTCAGCCGGAAATTCTCTGAGAAACTGGCTATCTGTCTTACCTGTTACCTCTAAATACGGGAAACAATACTTACACATGATGGTAAAATTGTTCTTTATGGCGTCAGACTTAGGTAAGATCAGTACTTATATCTATTCCGTAGTAAAATGGTGGTGTGAGAGTGACGCAAGCAGTCTGACCATCAATCAGGGGCCGTACCGGCTAACTTTTCGAACTTCGGTGGCTCTGCCGAGCTTCAACTTAAAACAGATAAATCCAAGTAAGGAGTTTCGTATTGTACTATTCGCCGAAGTTATTTAGAAGATATCGATTTTCGTGTGACATCATGCTTGAATATGGGTTCGCCATTTTGGCCCGATTGGGGCTCGATTTATCTGTTTTAATTTGAAGCCCGGCAGACTTTCCAAAGTTTGATGCGTTAGCCGGTACAGCCCCTGACCACCGGGCAAAACTGGCGTGGATGTGTGCGATGCTGTGTGCTGAAGACTGAAAATTCGGCTAAGACGGTGTTAGTTAGTCCGCTACGTTTCCTTGTACTGCTCGCCAGTGGCGAGGGGTAAAACTATGGCGAAGGTAAACCGTTCTGCAAAAATATTATGATCTACTAGTGGATCGGTGGTGTGGGATTTCTAAAAGGTAAGCCGATCGGCTTATGTGAACCCTTCGCCACTGCTGCTCGCTCAGTTGCCTCCCAGTCGCACATGTCTAGTGGTGGTCTAGTGGAAGCCACCCTTTCATAGACATAGCTTTAGAAATAAAACACTTTTTACGGATTACAGCGCGTAAATTATTAATTCAGGTGTTGTTTTGGAATTATTTAGTTTGTATATATTGTTTTTTTAGAATTCCCGACGTTTCGACACCTTTCCAGGGGCCGTGGTCACGGGAAGACTGTGTTTTATTTCTAATGAACTGTACGCGCGAAAGTCTTAGAAGACATAGCTTTGCTACGCATCTTCGTACCGTTCAGCTTCCTCGCACCTCTTTGGTGGAATGTGGTGGAAGAAGCACAGCCTTAGGCAAGGCAAGACATTAGTAGCTAGCCTAAAGTTTGAACTTGATCGATCTAAGCCATGATCTCTGCCACAGAATAAATAATCACATGTGACTTTCACAGCTGAATTATAAATAAATAAATATTTGACAACATCACATACATTGCTCCGATTCCAAAGTAAGTAGCTAAAGCACTTGTGTTATGGAAATCAGAGACAACGGTGGTATCACAAACACCCAGACCTGAGCCAATATAGAAAAGTTCGTTTTCTAAATTGACCCAACCGGGGATCGAACCCGGGACCTCAGAGATGGCGCCACCTTGAAAACCGGTGTACAAAGCCACTCGACCACGGAGGTCGTCAAAACGACGACCACGGAGGTGAATATATGACAAGTGTGAGTTCATATTATGACAAATGACTTATGTAACACAGTCACCCATTAACAAAATCCGTTAAATATACACAATGCCAACTCATTCTGATTACAATAAACAATCTTATCACCATAGGAGTAAAGTCTACATTCCTCTTCACACATCACTGGATTTAAAACAGTACTTTCAGCTTGCATTGAATTATCAACCTTAAAACACTTGTGTAAAACACGCTTTTCGCGTTGATACTTTTGACGATACCGTTACGCGATAATGGATTTTAAGTGTAGGTGTTAGTGTGCTTTTTTGGAAGATTCAATACTCAATGTTGACAAATTGTGAACTGGGACAAAAAGTGTTCCGAATTTGTGTAATGTTGTGAGTAATCATATTTAAGTGAGATAAGGTTTTTGAACTTCCAACTGATTTATTTGAGGAAGTTGGTTAGGTACACACGACAGCACGTCAGGTTATACAGTTAAACTGCGAAAACAGCTTTTATTACGTAGGGCATAAAGGCGGTCTCAAGGTCAACATGTATAGTCTGAGGTGCTGTCGTGTGTACTTATGTACATTTATTTATCATCTGCTTTTCAATCAAGTATGATGAAATAATATTTATACCTATAGACAAAATGAGTAAGAATACTGTTACCCGAATTTACAACACGAAATCAGTGTCATTCGTAATGAAACTAATTTCATGAAACTCGATACAGTACATGTGTCACTAGTTTCGTTAAAATAACAGAATAGTGACGTCACATTTCACAACGCGCGGCCGATGTGCATGGCGCTCAAAAGAGTGTTTTTTTAATGTAGCGTGAGCAGCGTGCTAAATCGGACTCTGAATATCGGATCCTTAATCCAGAAGGTCTAATAACCTCTTTACAGCTATAATGTTTTAAATTTCCATGGTCTTTGACTTTATTAGAATAAACTAATAAAATAGACTAAAAAAATAGACGAATAAAATAGTTCTTCCGTGACCATGGCGCATGCAACTGCGCCGAAATATCGGAGCCTCAAAAATAAACAGGTACAGTCAACGGCACGTCAGACTATACATGTTGACCTTGAGACCGCCTTTATGCCCTACGTAATAAAAGCCGTTTTCGTAGTTCAACTGTTTAACTTACCGTGCTGTCGTGCGTACATGGTGTAAATCCCGATATAGTTTACTCTTTACAGCTTCCCAATAATTCCCATGCATAGCTATAGCATGCAACAAACTGCCATTGTGAAAGTAGCTTAACATTCGCAATAATATAGATTTAGTTACTACTGTATCTACTATTATGGCGATAGAAAATTATGAACCATTTATGAAACGCAGCGGGCTCAATAGATTACCTTGAGGGAGCCGGTTTTGTATCCTGTTTGTATCTATAGTCTGTCTATCCAACAGGTGCCGCCACACTGCTGTTTAAAAATGTTTACAAACGTTAGTAAACATTTGTTAAGAAACATACTAGAGGAAATTCGACGACACAGGATGTAATAGAGGAAATTCGACGTTCCCAATAGTGACTCGGTAGCTCAGCGGTCAGAGCATTGGACCGGATATCCAAAGGTCGCGGGTTCGATTCCCGTCCGAGAACATGATCTGGTGCGAGTCGTATTTTTCTAGTATATTATTTAGTATTATATAAAAATAACATTGTGAATGCTAATATCTCAAAATTTAAAAATTATATAGCTTTCTCATCTTAATCAGTTGTTTAAAAATATCTGGAAAGATATTCAATTGAATGTCGAGGTAATTCCTTGTACATTGGTGAGATGGCGCTGGCTTGCAGCGTAAGAGTTGATATACTAGAGGAAATTCGACGTTCCCACCAGTGACTCGGTAGCTCAGCGGTCAGAGCATTAGACCGGATATCCAAAGGTCGTGGGTTCGATTCTCGTCCGAGAACATGATTTGGTGCGAGTCGTATTTTTTATAGTATATTATTTAGTATTATATGTTTTCTTATTGAATCAAATTGTCACTAATAATTATTAATTTCTTTTGTAATCTATGTGTGGAAACCATTTGTTATATTTTATAATTGTTTTTTTCAATAAAGAGTTAGGTGAAGATTGTTTATCTAATAAGACAAGTAAGGATAAACAGACTATAGCGTTGTAAAGACAGACACGGAAAGAGTTATTTTTTCCCCTTTCGTTTTCCTATGAAGGGGTAGACTGGGTCAATAGCAAACCCATTAATGATGAAAAAAATGAAGATAGTAGGTAGTTGAAACTGGTTTTAATGAAATCAATATTATTGTTATTTGCTAATGCTCCGTTTGACACCGGTTTTGGTGTCTGCATATCTGGAGTCCCGGGTTTGATCTACGGTTCAGTCAATATAGAAACACGAACTTTTCTAATTGTCTCAGGTCTGTTGTTGGTGATACCACGGTTGTTTCTCTCCATAACACAAATGCTTTAACTTTGGAATTTAAGCAATGTATGTGATCGATCGATCGATGTTTTTTTATTATTTATTACCACGTTATATAGCTGTTTCATCTTTATCGATTGTCAAAAACATCTGGATAGATGTTTCTTTCGAATGTGGGGGTATTTCCTCACATTGATGAAATTGCGCTGGCTTGCAGCGAAGAAGTTAAAAGTACTAGAAAATTTCGCCGCTCCCACTAGCGACTCGGTAGCATAATTGGTCAGTGCATTGGGCCGGAATCCCAAGGGTGCAGGTTCGAGTCCCGTCTGAGGTGCTACGGGTGAGTCGATTTTATCTAGTATTTTTTCTAATATTATTTATCTGAATATAAAAATAGCATTGTGAATGCGAAAAATCTAAATTTATTTATTACCACGTATTACAGTGCTATCATGAGGTGTTGCAACGGTTCTTCTAGCGTTCTCTAAGCCGCCCACTTTCGCTGCCCACGGTACGTTATCGTGAGGCATAACTTTCGCTATTAACGTGATCTGAGTATAGAAACTACATTGATCACTTACGATCGCGATTATTATAAAGCATTTATCATTATCATCTATTCATTATAGGCGACTAAAGGACGAAGGTCTCCCGTGGGAGATGTTGTCATAGTCTCTAACGCATGCAGGCGGGTTGAAAATTGCAATGTTAGACCGTTTTTGTCGATAAATGCTGCTGCACATTTTCTGGTCCACGGAGGTATACCTCAGTCATGACATGACTCGCCTTTTAAAATACCTCTGAAGCGTGAAGGGTTGGTACTTTTCTACTCTGTCGGACAATACTTGGCTACATTACTCGACGACGAACTCCGTGGTCGAATGGTTTGTACGCCGGTTTTCAAGGTGTCGCCATCTTTGAGGTCTCGGGTTCGATCCCCGGCTGGGTCAATTTAGAAAAACTAACTTTTCTATATTGGCTCCGGTCTGGGTGTTTGTGATACCACCGTTGTCTCTATTTTCCATAACACTTTAGCTACTTACTTTGGGATCAGAGCAATGTTTGTGATCTACAATGCTATTTTGCGGGCGGGCGGGCATCCTGCATATATTTTTTGCGGGAATAAGCTACATATATTTCTCTTTTCACAAAACCAAGGCTTCAAAGTTGTCAAAAGAAAATCTGGCCTCCTATACGGTGGAGGTATGTAATAAATAAATAAATAAATATTTGACAACATCACATACATTGCTCCGATTCCAAAGTAAGTAGCTATAGCACTTGTGTTATGGAAATCAGAGACAACGGTGGTATCACAAACACCCAGACCTGAGCCAACGGGACCTCAGAAATGGTGACACCTTGAAAACCAGAGTACAAAGTCGACCACGGAGGTCGTCGAAAACAGATGGAACGATATTTACAAATATGTAGGTAAGTATATCGTTTACAGACATTACATTACTATATTAATTAGTAAGGATAAACTGACTATACTTGAGTATAGATAGTGTAATATAAATAAATAAAGTTATACTTTTTTATAAAATAGACTTCGGATATCGTCACACACACTTCCAAAACATCTGTTAGTTATTTTTAACTGTAAGTTTAACTGCTATTAATAAACACCATTCCCATACTATTTCTGAGTCATATGGCTAAAGATAAGATTTCTAATTATTCCTTTGACTACAAAAACCGTTTAATTAAGGCAACCGTTCTGTTCAAAATCTGATGAAAATATTGATTTTTGAGCTTCCAATGTGAAGAACTGATGTAGAATTCTACTTCACAAAAATTACTGTAGGCTGAAAAAGAAACAGAGAAATATTATAACCGAAAAGAATATTGAAAAATGGCTTGGTAACTCTGTAAAAAAAAACATAAACACTTATAAAAATAATCTTTCAATCGTCGGATTTCGTAATTTTTAACGGCAGTGTTATGATTTTTTATGCAAATATGATTTAATTTTTATTGATCTAACACAATAACCGAGTACATTTCAGAAATCAATAAAAAAAATACTGAATTTCGTTAATTATGCTCTAAAAAGAGATACTGAAAGAGTAGATTTCGAGAACTGCCTTGCCTTAAAGAAATAAACCTAGATACTATTTAACCCAGTCACTGCACTGAAATTGATTCATAGGAATGGCATACAATGAATGCTATATAAGCGATACTTATACAAATAAACAATTAACCTTGTTTATGTGTGTGTAACCTTGTTTATGTGTTCTTCGCATGAAGCTGTGCATATACAGTTTTGGGTCTCAATCTCAATTCTACAATGACTGTACTATTTTATTTATGCGTACTAGCTGACCCGACAGACGTTGTCCTGTCACATAGAAAAGTTGACAATAACAAACAACAAAAAAATAATTAGCGAAATCTGTCCAGCGGTCACGCGTGAATCGCGTCACGTGTGATGCCGCGACCAAGGGAAATAGGGATTCATTTTTATATCATCGTGAAATTTTGCAATACACGTTGTCAGGGGGTACAGAAAAGGACTTAAATATTTCACAACATCACATACATTGCTCCGATTCCAAAGTAAGTAGCTAAAGCACTTGTTTTATGGTAATCAGAGAACGGTGGTATCACAAACACCCAGACCTGAGTCAATATGGAAAAGTTTATTTTCTAAATTGACCCAACCGGGGATCGAACCCGGGACCTCAGAGATGGCGACACCTTGAAAACCGGTGTACATAGCCACTCGACCACGAAGGTCGTCAAACACGACTCACACATATAAGTCACTTAAGAGTACTCTTATCCAGATAAAAGTACTGTTACCGAGGAATCGAAAGAAAAATAACTGTTCCCGCAGACGAAGTCGCGGGCGGTCGCTAAGACCCTGTTTCACAATCAAAAAGTAGTTTCCGAGTGACTTGACAGATGATTTGACATATTTTTTATATATCACAACTGTCAAATCATCTCTCAAGTAAGCTAATCAGAACTTATTTTTACATTGTGAAACAGGCCCTAAAACATCGCCGATTATTTGGATAGTTCTTATAGTTCTTGTAACCTTTATGATGAAAATTCATTAAAAATATAAAATAAAATACTAATTGACTATTGATCAGAGGGCTAGTGAACTTATACTCTTCTTAAGGACGAACAAGTTGATGCACAAAGAGCTAACTTCTGTGTATTTTATCTCTGGACGATATTCCCTTATCATAAATGTGGCGGCATTTACCTACGCCGCACATACCAAAACACACGGTGCCAACAAGATGGCGTTAGTGTCTAAGAAACATGACAATTAGTTTGGAATAGCACCTCGTAGTATGGAAAACCTTCAGGTTTCTTAGTACCATTGGCAACTTCAGGGTTTACTTTTTTTCAAGCTTAAATCAAACCCTAGTACATCAGTTTGTGGCCGCCATATCATACCCAAAATGCGTTGTACAGTACTATCGTTTTGAAGCAGATTTACTGTTTCATTTTGCGACTCATCAGGTAGACAACTAGGCTTGTTCGACACAAATCCTCGAATCTCGAACCCTCGCTAGCGGAGTTCTCTCAGCGACTCGGCATATATACAACTACCAACCATAAACGGTTGAACTGCGGTCCCCGGACCAGTGCCATATACCACCCAGCCCTGAGGAAGATCTTCCATTAGACCTCCCTATCAGTGGCTACCTACTTCAATACCATTCCTCTCAACTATTCCTACAGAAACAATAGATAATTGATTCATGTTTTATATCCCACGGATATTCACATTACTTGATACAAGTATAAACTTTGCAAAGTTTAGATTATATGATAAAGTTATGTCATCAATATTGAATAATTTATTATGGTTTAAATAACCTTGCCTACATAACTAAGCAGGCCCCTAACTTTCCATATAAACTAAAAATCATCATCATAACAGCTAATATAGTCCACTGCAGGTAGGGTTGCCACTTGCCAGATGGTATATCTAAAAATTCCAATGACTTCAATTACATAGACGAGCTGTTCAAAACTAAAATAGTGTCACAACCAACCTTCGCGGCGCATCAACTGTTTCTCTAGGTCGCTCGCAATAGACTAAAGGAGTTGCGGTGCATGCACCGTGACTGAATGAGCAATTTTTCGGTACTGTACAGCCTGTCTAGTGTAGTATATACATTGAAGTCTTTAAAAAATCCTGACGGAAAGCCTGATTTCTACTAAAAAGTCCTGATATTTTAATAAAGGCTTACGATAACACAATAAATGTTCTTCTAATAAATAAATTATTATTGTTTCTTGTAACAATGACGTGTAAAATTAATATTTCAAATACTTAGAAAAAAAAGGAGACAGCATCACATTTAAACAGGTGTCTAACTAAAGCGTTCCAGTAACGATCATTTCTGATTGTCAATTTTAAACCTCCAACGCAAAAAGAGGGGTGTTATAAGTTTAACGTGTCTGTAGTATCGTAGCTCCCAAACGGATGAACCAATTTTGGTTTAGTTCTTTTTTGTAAAATATTTTTTTTTACGTAATTGACGCTCATTGACGCAAAAATAGATCGTTTACATGTGCAATTGAAGCGATTGTCAATTGCTCTAACAATGGCAGCTGGCATTGACGGAAAAATTGACAATCGCAATTGATCGTTATCGGCGGCCTTAAGTTAAACAGTGTTTAGAAAACTTTTGTAATAACACAGATTGGTTTTAACGACGTTACAGTTTACTAGCATGACCACCGAAACACAATAACATATGGCGTGATATTGCGTTTTATTTTATATTGTTAAAATACATGGTCTTTTGACAGTTAAACGTGATCATATAAATCGCTATATCATATCGCGTTTCGGTGGTCATGCAAGGGGGGCAGATAATTAGCTAGCACAGCAGGGGCCGTACCGGCTGACGCATCGAACTTCAGATAGTCTGCCGGGCTTCAAATTAAAACAGATAAATCGAGCCCCAATCGGGCCAAAATGGCAAACCCCAATTCATGATGCCACACGAACATCGATAGGTATAATAAATCGATCGATCATCGATCTTCTAAATAACTTCGGCGAATAGTACAATACGAAACTCCTTACTTCGATTTATCTGTTTTAAGAAACTCGGCAGACCCGCTGATATTCGAAAAGTTAGCCGGTAGGGCCCCAGATAACATATCGACACATTAAAATAAAATTATGTTGTAATTTTGTCTAATCTTGTATTGCAGCAGGTGTAATTTCTTTTGATTGAGTAATGATTTATCGGACTTGATAAGTTTTGCCTGAACATGGAAAAATCACATTTATTTATAACCCCTCCGTGGACCAGAAACAGGGTCCAATATCGCGATCTCCAACCCGCCGCCAAGCGTGGAGATCATGGCGACTTCCCACGGGAGTAGAGTTGCCAGGACCAAAAACACAAAGGCCGGACTCAGCGCTTAATTTGGCCGGACATTTTACCGTAAAAGCTGTTTTTATAACTAATCATAGCTTTTTTAAAACCGGCCATTTGTTCTAAAAGCCGGACAATATTTATTAACGCCTGACGAACAGTAGTCGGACGGACTCGTAGAGAGGCAGTCGTGGCATTTCTTGCGCACTAATTACGACTCGCGCGGCAGCCACACGAAAAGCCGGACAAGCCGGACGCAGTCAAATTTGGCCGGACAAGAGGTTAAATAGCCAAACATGACACCTGGCAACACTACACGGGAGGACGGGGAGGCCTACCTACATCCTGCAGTGGACATAATAGGCTGTTATGATGATGAGCTCGATGGCGCAGTGGTTTTAAGCCTGGCATTGTGGAGGTTAAGCAACTTTCGCAAGGATCGGTCATGGGATGGGTGACCAAAAATGTATTATCTTGAGCTCCTCCGTGCTTCGGAAGGCACGTTGAGCAGTTGGTTCTGTCTGAATTTGCAGTCGTTAACACCCACCAATCCACATTAGGCCCGCGTGGGTGGGCCCATCCTCCTTATCCACCCATAAATAAGGCCTGTGGCCCAGCAGTGGGGACATTAAAAATGGCTGTTGTAGATCGTTCACAAAAATACCAAAATACAATCCATAAGAAAATATTTGCGCCTTGCGATTTAGTATCGAGTAGCTTATTATAATACTATGCAATGTTGTGACCAGACTTGGCATAAATTCGTATTTCTCGTTGCGGTTAGCACAGTAAGCCAAACCTAACTATACCAAGCTATCATTTTACAACTGGAAGTCAAACAGATATGAATATGAAATGAAGCGATAACAAGCGCAATATTCATTGAAATAAAATAGGTACTTTCACATCATTACAATCATTACTAGCTACCGCCCGCAGCTTCGCTCGCGTGGACTACAGTGGCCTATTTAATTAAATTTTGACGACCTCCGTGGTCGAGTGGCCTTGTACACCGGTTTTCAAGGTGTCGCCATCTCTGAGGTCCCGGGTTCGATCCTCGGTTGGGTCAATTTAGAAAACGAACTTTTCTATATTAGCTCAGGTCTGGGTGTTTGTGATACCACCGTTGTCTTCGATTTCCATAACACAAGTGCTTTAGCTACTTACTTTGGAATCGGAGCAATATACATATGTGATGCTGTCAAATATTTATTATTATTTAATAACGTGACATTTTGCAGGCTTACATTGCTGTGTAGCTATGAGTAGTTTGTTCTATTTTCAAATTGGTTGATGCAATTGATATAAAATTGTCATTACAGGTGACGAATTGTCACTTTATTAAATAAGGCCAAGCCCCTAGCACGACCACCGAAACACGATATGTATCGCGGGATATAGCGTTTTATTGACACTCAACTGTCAAAATCTATTGTCTTAAACGTGATAAATTGCTCTATCGGATTTTGGTGGTCATGCTAGGGGGGCAGGTTATATCGTGCTAGCAGAGACCCGTGCCCAGCAGTGGGACCAGTGGGATAAAATCCCATCCCATCCCGTCCCATCTTAATCCATGCCAAAATCGGTCCACCGTTCTCGGCGTGAAAACGTAACAGACGGACAGAGTTACTTTAGCATTTATAATATTAGTATGGATTATTAGTAAAGCGTCATAGGATCTTGATTCAAGTGCCTGATAAACTGTGTCAATGACTCGTACTATAAAAACCAGCCATCTAATCTGTAATTTTACTAATTGTGATTTATAAAATGTAAATGAAAAAATCAAGATGGCGGAATTTTGTGGATTTTTATGAAAGATAGAGCAGTCTTTAATTCTATACGAGATTTTCGATTCATCAATTCCGAAGCATTTTTTTGTGTATGCCGATGGAAAACGCATTTACACTTAAACGATGGAAAACGCATTTACAATTTAAACGCGCTCCCCCCCGCACGTGATCAGAGGTTGCGGCTCCCTCCACGACTGCTGCCCGTGATCCCACTCAGCCAATGGCTCGATGGGATCTCGGGAGGAGGGAATACCCACTAAAAACCACCGGCACTTACCCTTTCGCCGCCAAATGTCGCTGTCTGCCAAGGCCGTGCAATGCAGGCATTGGTTGACCACCCACCGCCCGCTGGCCCTCACTGGGGTAACAGTAAGACTGCCCTCCCTCCAGCGACTCCCAATAGGTACAGCCTGCAATGTTGTCTTCTTCTTCTTATCGTATGAGGATTAGTGGCCACCTCTGGTGTAAGAGTTTATCAAGCCGCCTGTACGGCCTCTAACTTGGCTTGACGACTGTTTTAACGGTCACCCATCCAACACCTGGCCAGACCGAGCGTTGCATAGCAAACGTGATCGAGTACGAACAGTCTGTCAAGCTCCGCCATGAGCGGTGTTGTCGTAATCGCTTTCATTTGACAGATGGATGTGTGTTAGCAATTTGTCACATCCATCTGTCAAACGGAGGTAACCTAACTTCATTGTTTTTATCCGATAGATGATCTATCGTATAAAAATAGACCCGTTGGGCTACTAAGTTACTGGTAGTATTAAAATTCTTCAAATTCCTCAAAAAATAACTTAGTTATAAGTAAATAAAGGGAATTTTGAATTTTTGCTTTACGTAGACAAACTTTGAGATCAATCTTATAATGCTAATATCGTAAATATTGCGTATTTATAGTTGACACCAGCTATCTAGCATTGAACTTAAAATATCTGTGACATTGGTAATTCAATAAAGTTAGAGATAAAGTGATAATTTAATTAACTGTGCTGATAATTAGTATGATTCTGGAGTTAACTATATCCGATATTTTGCTAAATCCCGAAAGCTTTGATGCTTCAATAATGCAGTTTTTAAGTCTGTCGCCATAATCAATTTGTATCAGAACAGAGATCCAGAACATCATAAAGAGAATTGTGAAGAAAAAGGTCTTCATACAAAAGTCAATAGGTGATAAAATAATTAACTATCTACATATCACATATATTAAGTCAATAACTTTCAACTAGTTAAGAAATCACTGTCTATTACTTGAAAATGCAGCCTTACACAGTCACTTCAGACTGTCAATCTGATCAAGATCAGGATCGCAGCAGATTGATGGAATTAGATTTGGTTGGTTGCGACGTTAGACGGTCAATCTAGCGTGATATACCTAATAATCGGATCGCAGCAGATGTTGGTTGGTAGATTGTCAATCTACCACACTAGATTGTGGTAGATTGATGAATGTTGATAGGGTTGCCAACTTTTTTGCATCTTATCTCTCTCAATTTTTGTTTCTATGTAGTATGTTCACTGATTACTCGAAGACGACTAGACCGATTGAATTTTATACGTCAGGTTTGTTCCCTTTTTCAACAAAAGATATAACGTGATAATTTTTCTACTCAATGATGAGTGGAAACAATTTGCTGTGACCTATGTTTTTTGTTTTAATTATTACTTTTATTCGGTAATATATTCTGATAAGGTTAACAGCCAGTGTTATCTTAGCTCCCACCGGTCTTAAGTGTGTAGTCTGCTCTGTGCTATTCTTGACGTGTCACGCTAGGGTTGTCAACTGGTAATATTTATTATAAATATGATATTTACTATCATTGAAACTTGTACTACTTCACGGTCGGCAGAATCATGAATAATGGGCATAACTGTACTTAATAAATTATAATTACTTTATTTGTGACACTGAATTATCCGTATGGGGCGCCCGGCACACACAGTAGAAGCAACAATGATTTACACGTATCGTATGGTATACCAACGATTTTCACGTATTCTATCTACTAGCTTATAATCCTTACTAATATTATAAATGCGAAAGTCCGTTTGTTTGTTTGTTACGCCTTCACGTCTAAACTACTGAACCGATCATCATGAAATTTTGCATACACGTTGTCAGGGGTACGGAGGACATAGGGAGAAACCTTTCATCCCGAAAAAAATAATTGTAGCAAAAAAACTTTCCACGCAGATGAAGTCGCGGGCGGCTGCTAGTAATAATAATAATTCTGTTTTCTACCCAAATTCTAAATCAATTCCGTTTTAAACCCACAAAACTATTCAGAAATTATAATATTTTGTTGTATCGAAGGAAGAAAACGGAACAGATTATAGGTAGTAAGCAAAATTCGTGGGTGAAAATTCTACCCACTTTTTGAATCAATGATATTAAAAAGCACTCCACAATGGCAAGACGAATGCAAGGCATTCAATTAGTCAGGCACAGTCTTGTGACAATTGTGACATTCTGTTAAATATACCTTCTTGCATCTTTGGACGATGTACAAATTATACAGAGATCGAAAAAATGTTTAATATCACGAGCAAGTACGACGACGACGTAAGTGCCTAGTAGGTGTAAGTAAATCTCAAGTGTCAACCCTTTTATTTGTATAGTAGGGAGAATGCATTAACGCATGCCCCGTGCCTGGTTAGCAAGTGGGTTATGTGGGACTCGCCTTGTTAAGGCCATACCCAACTCCCTACATTCTGCTCTCAGAGGCTACCCTGAACATGCGGGATCCGGAACAGACGCACTCGCTCTCAAGTGTCAACCCTAGCATACCCCACATAGATACGGATCTCACGTTCAAACAACAATGCCGCTTCCATTCTGCTTCACAATAGTTCAGATACCTCGGTCGGTGCAGTTAGTTAGTACGATGTACTAACAACGACATAACAAACGACAATATAAAGTATCATTCACACAGCTCAGTCACGCCAAAACGTTCAGTCAAGTCAAAACTTGTATTGAAACCGTTACGTAACGGGCGTAACGCAATTTAATTAAAAGTTTTATCTAAGAAAAGTAAATCATAAATATAAGTCAATCAAAAAAAGTTAAAAAATAGCAACAACTAAATCTTTTGTTCGTCATAAGCGGTCTAAAAAAATATATTTTTTTGCTACGAAATGTTACTAAAACCGAGTTTACTAACATTATTCCTTTAAAAAAGACCCAATTCGCTCTAAAATCACTCGTAAAGCCTCACCAAAACAGTGTTACACCCGTTACGTAACAGCTAAGACCCAAACGGACATGGCGAAACTATAAAAAAGAGTACCTACTAATTTAAAAAAAATGGAGTGGTAGACATGGAATGACCCATTTCATTTAAATTATTTTAGTGAAAATAATAATTTGCTTAAAAGAGTTATCGTTGAAAGGTGTTATTGGCAAGTAGGATTCAACATTTACAACGATATTTCCAGAGCAAAAACTTACTTTTTCTGTACATTATGAAGTAAAAGAATACACGAACTCTATTCACAAAATGCGATTCAAAGGAAGTAACCGCGCGATCTACTTCACCGTGTTTTGTAATCAATTTAATCACATTGATACAGGAAAAGTGTGTTGCGTGCGCTGCGGCCGTAGCCGGTTTTTTGTGACGTGAATTGTCGTAATTTTTACATCTTTGTTACGTACAGACTAAAATCGAAGCGGTGAAAGATGGCTTTGTTTTTGGTTCGTTTGTAAATTGATTTTTTATTATGTTTAAACTGAAACATGGAAAATATAAATATTGTCATAAAGCATATTGTTGGTATTTGTTTCTCAATGTCCTTTCGTGTGATTTTACGATAGATTTATTTATGGAACAGTATCAAGTTATCTGTCAAGTTATTCAATACTGGAAGTTATTCCACAGAATAGATTAAAAGTCAGTAAACCTGTGAAACGTCATTATTGGTTTTTTCGCATTCATAATGCTATTTTTATATCACCGCACCCTTCGGTTTGAGTTCCGTCTGAGGTGCACCTGGGTGAGTCGATTTTTTCTAATATTATTTAACTGTGAAACTTCTCTAAATATGTGCAAATATTTATGGTCCTTATAGTTCTGCAGTACCAGGCAAACCAGAAGTAAATTGCTATTTTGGTACCAGGAAAACATGAAATGGTAAGAAGTGTCCCTATCACAACACCTGTTGCCTTACCATGAGTTGGATGCAGACTGTTTTCGTTATCGTAAACTATCCTTTATCTCTTTCACTCGCACTAACTGTGAGCAGAATATCCGATAGTTTACGGTAGCGAAAACAGTTTGCATCAACTCAAGGTAGACCTACAGGTATTGTGTCTACTAGCTACTATAATTAAACGCATTATTTTATAAGAACCAAACTGAAAAACAATTTATCAAAAATAAAATTTTAAATAACTAAATTAAAATTAAAATTTAGTTAGAGTGACATTAGACAACATGCTTGCGTTTCATTTTGGTACCAGGAAAACATGAAATGATAAGGAGTATCCCTATCAAATTCCACTAAAGCACACAACCTATATTCACTACTTACCATAATTAAACGCATTATTTTTAACCGACATCAAAAAAGGAGGAAGTTCTCAGTTCGTCGAAATCTTTTTTTTATGTATGCTAACCAAACTGAAAAACAATTTATCGAAATATATCTCTAAATAAGGTTAGAGTGACATTTTCCATAACATGTCTTTAATTGGATACGTATACAACGCGCTGGAGTTTCAATAACACACTGGTTGAACACGTTTCAGTTCACTTTCTATGCCAATTATGGTTGTTACCGAAGGATGTGTCACGGATATTATTCGGATAATATACGAACTAGGTTTATTGCTCTATTTGTTACAAAATATTTTTTTCTCTCATACGATAGTATTGCCCACCTATTGTTTTATAAAGATGATATGAAAAAATGTTTTAGAAATAAGAAAGAGTCAGCAATCAAAAAACGAGTCACTTTATTGTAGTGTTTTCGAATTATTAGAATAAACTAAATCGGGATTTACACCATGTACCTGTTTATTTTTGAGACTCCGATATTTCGGCGCAGTTGCATGCGCCATGGTCACGGAAGAACTGTCGATTGTTGCGCAACAAGTACAAGTAGTCTCAAAAATAAACAGGTACATGGTGTAAATCCCGATATAGTTTATTCTAATAACGTCAAAAACCATGGAAATAAACATTATATTGTTTTCGAATTATTTGAATGAAAATAGTTTTTTTTTCTTTATTGATAGAGATTCGTTCGTATTTTATTGTTATTTTATTCAATCAATATCAGAAAAATCAGAAACCTAAATCGCGACTTTTTACTAATTAAAAACTAAACTTAGAAGAAATTAAGAAGAAAAAAAAACGAGATTGCTGCACTATGAAGAATAGAGATTATTTGCAAGCTAGTAAATTATATAATTCATCCTGTCCCTCACTATGTCTATTGAATTGCTGTTTTAAAATTAATGATTCGAAGCCGGGACATTAGAGATGGTTTTACCAGGCATTGTGTAAGTCACTCGACCATGGAGGTTCACAAATATTATACGATAATCATCTTATCATTCTTGACTACTCAAAAACAGCGTATTCTCGTTATCCCCCACTTTTGCCCACTGGGGGATATCGGGTAAAAAAACATATTTTTTACATTCTTTTTCTAATTTTTCGCGATAGCCCCCAGTGACCCACTGGGGGCACAATGGGCATAGGCCCTCAAAAACTGAGACAGTAAAAAGTGTTGCTTAATCACGATGTAGGTACAGGAAAAAAAATAACAGCATAAAACTTATGCTCTGCAGGTGTTACATTACATTCGATATGTTGTTAATATTACAATAATGTTCGCATCGCCGTTTGTCTTTTGACGTCACCACGCTAATCAATTGACGGTTGACCCCAATGAAAATCAACGTCAAGGATTTCTAACAAAACGAAATGCTTCGAAAACAAACTAAAAACGAATTTAAACTAGGTGTAAGCTTGACAATTTTTTTTAACATTGACGACCTTACCACCAATTTTTGTAAAACACTGTTTAATTTAGACACTCTTGTCAAAAAAGTCTCGTCTTTTTCAAACAATTTTGTCAAAAAAGTGACAGCATCAAATTTAAACAGTGTTTAAGGGCCACTTTTACGAAACACTAAACATGTTTAGGAATTATGTTTAAGCTATGTTAAATATATTTAAGGAATCAGAGTCTTTCACCACATACTAAACGTGTTTACCGAACTGTCAAAGTTAAATGCCCAATTTTGGTTGTTTAATCTGCTAAATACATTTAAGAGCTTGTCATGAGAAATAGAGGTTATGTGATTTCTTAGTTTATTTTAACTTGATTTGTGAGACTTTTTGTGGGATGATGATGATGAAGAGATAATAGACTATTTAAATAGGCCGAGAGCATTGCGATATGTCGGAGACAGAACAAATTTTATTGAAACTATGTCAGACAAAAATATGTCGCATCCCTAAACGTATTTAGCTAAACAATGGTATTTCAGATGTGGTGAAAGACATACTTAAATATGATTAAGTTAATTTTGTTTAACGAGTTAAACAAAATTAGTTAAGCGTGTTTAGGAGATATTTAAATAAAATTTGGTAAAAGTCGCCCTAAGTTAAACAGGTGTTTCAAAATCTTTTGTAACACCGTGATTGTCCAATCATATGATCAGCAGAAGCAAGCATTTGAACTGTCCTTCAATTTTGTAGCATAGTTGTACTAGGCTATTATAAGGCAAGAAGAGGTTTTTACTTCGTATGACTGTAGTGTTTGAGGATAGACAATTTTATTAAACATGACTGTATGACTCTGCTTACCTTCAATTTTGTAGCATAAGTACTAGGTTATTATGAACCAATAAGAGTTTTCTACTATGTTCGACTGTAGGGTTTGAGGATGATGTACCTGACAATTTTTTTGAACATCTGTGGCTTAATTTTGTAGCATAATTGTACTAGGCTATTATGAACCAATAAGAGGTTTCTACTACGCTAGCCTGTAGGATTTGAGGATAATGTAAAATTGCAGAGTCGAATAGTTGCTTATTCCCAAAAAAGCACGTGTAAGTCTTTGTGCCATACTGAAGCTTTTCACCTACTTTTCAACAAGTTATTTAAACAACCATAGAACAACAAAAGATAGTTATGGAGATCCGTAGGGGAGGCCTATACCCAGCAGTGGGTGTCGTGCGGCTGATATGGTTATGATCAATAGTCAATATTTCTTTATTCAAATAAACTTAATAATTAAACACTTTTGAATCGTCTATATTTTCCTACCACCTGTTCCGGACTTTTTTAACTGATAAGAAGAACAGGCGCAAGAAACTTATCAGCTTTAACAGAAATAAGTAACGATATTTACAAACTTAAATATTATCAAAACAGCGTTCCTATGAGTATTTCTACTGTTATTATTTTGGTCCTTCGAATTTAAAGTTCATATTACTTTGAATACCTAATTTGACGGATTATAGATTGTACGGTATAAGCTTGTGGATTAAATAAAGAGTTTAATTGTTATCAACGATTTGATGTCTATTTTACCAGCAGCAAATCCGTTTCGCGGTACAACAGTAATCTATTGAAGTTTTGTAATCGAATCTTTCAGCCATGGCTACTTTTCCGTCGATTATTCGTTTTGTTTGTTTATCGATTGCTACATCGGGAAATCGATTTTAATTCACTTTTGGAGTTGTGTAATCTTTTTGATTTTGTTTCTTAATTAGGTTTGCGAAGTGGTTGCTTAATCTTATTAAATGTTTTGAGGCTTTAATTAAAATCTTTTTAGTTTTTTAAAAGAAGACAGTTAATTTATGTTTAATGTCCAACGAGTTCTTTTACGACCAAATACTCAAAGGCTTCTTAGCTAAAATCTTTGGTTGATGTCTCCTTAACTTTGAGGGAGCTGTCCTTTTCATAAAGTTTCTGTCAAATCTGACAACTTTAAAAGAGTCGTTTTAGTGTTTGGCTTTTACACATCCTAAACATATTCTCCCTTCCCTTTCATTTTTCACCCTTCTCCCTCCAACCCCTATTTTTTAATATGGCAGATCGTTGGCCGAGTTTTTTTTTATTCACAACGGGTTAGCGCTTGGCCTTCACCTCACCTGATGTTAAGTGACGATAAGGCCGAAGGTGGAAGCGCACTACACCCGGAATCCTGATCACTGAGGACTGTATATCTTACCTCTAACTGCCGTAACACAACAATTTTTAAATTGTTGTTATGGCGTCAGACTTAGGCAGGGTGGGGTAGCTAGCCAGACGGACTTGAAATAAGCCCTACCACCAACCAAACCGAGTACAAATGTACCCCCCTCCTGGGAATCGAACCCGGGACCCCTGCGTCTTACACGGGTGGGCGAACCACTAGACCACAGAGGCGATCAGCCAGCTTATTTATATAATGCACAAAGAGATGTCAGACTAATACTAGATGAAAATTGTACGTAATAGCTTGATTACAAAGTTCATAACTATTTAACCTAGAACACGTGTTAGTTCTCTCTCATGCATTGCATTTTCGCCGATCATAATAATATGCATATGGGCTAAACTGGGTTAGAAGCACAGATTATATAACTACGTTACGGATAAATTCCATATGGTGATTAGATTAGCCGTGTCATGGAGGCAACTCCTTCCGGTCCAGCTAAATATCACGTGTATATAGGGCTGCTATATCCGGGTTTCCCCGGATTTGTCCTAGTGTGCACAACGGTTTAGCGGTTTGTAGGGCGTCCGGTTACCGTCCGGGTGGGGTTCATAAATAGAGTCCGGGTTTTACACGTTTATTTGTGGAAAGGTTTTTATTTTATTGTAAAAAATTTCTTTCTTCAAGTGCGTCCGGGTATTTCACTGAAATGTCCGGAGTATTTTTTTTATTTTTATCCGGGTTCCGTAATTAAAGTAATGGCAGGCCCGGTGTAAAGCATAAATTCCGGACTGAAGGCGCAACTGGAGGCGTTCTGGCCTTCAGTCCAAGCCAGCAGGCCGGCAGTGCGTGTGTAGCCAGCCTCCATCTATCAGCGGTGTGGCCTCCGGCAGAATAGAATAACACCAACCCTTCACACACAGGTGTCGCAAAAGGTGCACGAATTTACGTATATTTTCGTATATTTCTCCTCCCTACGATACCCATTGGTGCGGATATTAGCAAACCCGTCAAGCAGGTGCCTTTAATTGCCAACTATAACATTGAATGTAGTCTTTTAGCTCTGATAATAAGGTTTAAAATTGAACGTATCATTGTTCTCAGATTGTGTCTAGATGTTAATAGAAAGATGAATAGACTGATTAATGCAAATTATAGATGTGACAAATAGTTCGAGAATCAGCGCAGTAGATTAACCTTTTTAGATCAATAATTATTATAATATCACATACCTTCACACATAAGAGTCTCGTTGTAAAAGGCGTCTAACTGAGGTAGTAGGGGTACCTTTTTTAATAGTAGGGGAATTCATTTGCGCATCCTGGAGGTATGTGGGACTCGCCGGGGGCACTACCCACTAAACCCCCTACTATATCCCGCACAACATACAGGACCTACGGGACCATGGTGTCACCATGTGTTTCTGGTGTTGGCAGAACCTAGATTTCCGTCTCCTGGACCAGAAAATGGGCAGAAGCGTTTCTCCTTTATTCGCAACGAGTCACACTGAATCGAGTCACACTGTGACTGGTTAAGAAAAAGTCGCAACGAGTAACATGTAGGTAACATACGATTTATTTTCAGAACGTGTCACACTATACACGAACCAGTTCACACTATACACGAACCAGTGTTACTAGATTAGAATAAAAATTCCCATTGAGTCACACTGTTACTCGTTGCTATTTTTTTCTCAACCAGTCACAGTCCTTTATTCGCAATAAGTCACACTGTGACTGGTTGAGAAAAAAAACGCAACTCAATCGCATTCGATGCGAATCTTCATTCTCATCTAGTAACACTGGTTCGTGTATAGTGTGACACGTTTGGAAAAAAAATCGCATCGAGTCACACTGCAACTCGTTGCGAATTTTTCCTCAACCAGTGGCGATTCAGTGTGACTCGTTGCGAATAAAGGAGCGTTTCCCAAAGAAAACGGTCCAACAAAGCGATATCCATCCAGCCCGCCTGCCATACGGAAGAGAGCAATGTCCTGCAGTGGACTATCATAGGTTTTTATGATGTAAATGTTATTTTGTTACTTGTAACAACTATTTTTGCAAGTGTTATGGCAGTTAAAAATGATTTAAAAAGTAAACCGATGCGTCTTGCAACATAACTAAAGGTTAATCTCTAAATAACAACAAGTCATCTATTTTAACAAATGGCGCGCTATTTTTACTTTCTACTATCATTTGTCTAGCTATTTTTGTCAGGTCATTAGTGGTGTTAACATTTGAACAGTATAGTATAGTATAGTCACTTACTTAGTAACTTTATTAGTGATGATGTTTTAGTTTCCATAAAAAAAAACTTTATCAAGTTTTTCAGAAAATAAGATGAATTAAAAAACATTACCCTTTTCTTGCAGTCGAGTAAAAATAGCCCTCAACTAGCACATACCCCAAATGAATACATATGACAATACAATTAGTTTATATATACACTTCTAAGACTTTCGCGCGTACAGTTCATTAGAAATAAAACACTTTTTACAGATTACAGCGCGTATGTTATTAATTCAGGTGTTGTTTTAGAATTATTTAGTTAAAAGTTTAATTATTTCATAAAAATATGAGCAGCCTTTTTGCTTTAGTCCTCCCGTGACCACGGCCCCTGGAAAGGTGTCGAAACGTCGGGAATTCTAAAAAAACAACAATTATTTTAATTACTCTTAAACCAGCGCAAAATTCAATACTTATTTATTGAAAAACTCGACATTTAATTTTTTATTCTTTAATAGTTTTAAATGGTATCGAAAGGAAAGTGGCAACTTTGTATAAAACCATTTTGAAACTGTCCATCCGACCAACGTATAGCATTTATTAAATAATAAATAAATGTTTGGACAATTTCACACAGCGCCATCTAGCCCCAAACTTAACAAAACTTGTAATATGGGTGATAAACAACTGATATACTACTTATATACTTTTTAAATATATACTTATTATACATAGTAATACCCAGACTCGTCACAGAAATTAAAATTCATCATTTCAATTTCTGCCCGGCCGGTATTAATTGAAACATGTTTTATTGTTCCAGGAACAGAAAATCTATGACATTCCATGTGAAATATCTAGAGCAGAAACACCTGATTTCACCACATCTAGTCCGAAAACGGAGTTCCAGAAACTGCGAGAAAATTTCGAGAACGGTTTTGACGAAAAACGGAACTCTACTAAAAAAGAAAATGGCGTAATTGACACAGAAAATGGCGAAGAAAAGAAATTGAGTGTGGATTTGACAGAAATAAGAAAATCACTTGTTGATACTTTTAAAGGTTCAGAGAAACCGCCATTGGCCTCTAAGCCTAATATTTATGTGAAGAAAATTTCCAAGTCTACTGAGAATATTGCTGATGATTTTAAATCTGCGAAGAAAATGGTGGAAAAGAAATTCGTAACGGAAACGAAAAGATATAGAAGTAAGACTGAAAATGGAAGCACAATAAATGTGCCCAAGAAAAACACTCAATTGGATATGGATAGAGAGAATGTGAGTATTTCTTTGTTTAATTTAGTTTTGTTCCCACTTGTTCTACTGGGCAGTTCTACCGTAGAACTAATGACACTTATTTTTTCTCATTAAAGCTACGATTCAGTACTTTTTGGTAGGACTAATGAGAAAAAAGTCTCATTAGTTCTACGGTAGAACTGACAGTAGGACAAGTGGGAACAAACCCTTATTTCTCATAGACAATCACTCTTATTGAGTTTTATAACGCGCGTTTTTTCCTCGATAGCTGTTCGTGCTAAGGGTACATACATACTTACATGATTACATTCTCTTATTTTTGGGCGATATACGGAATCCTAAACCAAAATAGTGAAAGGAGAACCAGCATTATCCATAGAAAAAATGATTAACCAGTATACGATTGAATTTGGTCTTAAAATAAAGCCAATAATATTTGCTGCATTGATCAAGTTCTGTCTTATTTTTAGAGCATGTAGGAAAAAGTTTTTTTATTTATGAATATTTTTTGATATTTAAACACTACGGAAACAACGAGTCATTGAAAAATGTTCCGTTATCCTTAATTAATTTTCAATAGACAGAAAAGTCATTATGAAATGGAAAAACGTGGCTGCATAAACCATCATTATTTTCCTTTTTTCGAAATTAAGAAAACGAAATGTATATTTGACTTCCGATTTGGCATTTATTTGACACCACAGACTAATAAGTGAAAAAGTAGCAGAAGATTATAAATCACAGATTAAAAAAATAAAATTGTATACAACTTTTGCATAAAAGGCCGGGTCTCCTTTCCTTTTCTTCCATTTTCATAACCCAGCTTACACAGGGATAATAAAATGCCTGTCTTTAGTAAACATGGCCGCGCAGCGCGATTTTTAGTCAGTTTCACCCATTTAACTTAACAGCTAGGTAAAAAAATATAGATGTAGGAAAAATATTATTTCTCTAAATTCTAGATTTGACCGGAAAAATTGCATCCGGTCGGAAGTTACCTGACCCCAACAATCAAACAGTCCGGTCGTAAACCGAAAGGTTGGCAACCCTGATTTATAGGCTGTTCTTGCCCCTAGGCAGTTAATTGTATCCCTGGCACTACTGAATATTTTTGTCAATAAAAGAACACCAAGTAGACAGCTCACTGTCTCACATCCTTATTTTTAATTGTAGTTTATTAAGCAGCTGATTTCGTAGGACAAATTACTGTAAGTAATCAAACGAAATTAGACAAATTAAGACAATATCATGAGTAATGAGTTTTACGACTCAACTCAAGGTGTGATAATAATATGCTCGTGAATATTTACCTGTATGTAGTTTTGAAAAACATCCGCTAGGGGCGCTCTTTCTACTTATTTGAAACAGAATAGCTAGCATCTAGTTCGTGACAATCCAGGTGCTTTATAGCACAGCATGCATCACGCAGCGCCATAGTTGTAGGTAGTCTTTCTACTCCCTAATAGATGGCGCTGATAAATTTTTAATACATGCATATTTTTTTTTCATTGAGCCTGTTTTGTGGCATAATGCATGCGCATTGCCAATACCACTCAGGGTTAAGATATAACGTATAATCGAGTTTATTTAGACTTAGACCACCTTACTAATAAAAAATCAGCTGTTTCATACAAATATTTATTACGAAAATATCAAAATGTATGAAACAGCTGATTTTTTTTTCGCGATTTCAGAGTTGGTCCCATAGTAAAAGTTGTTCAGTTTGATGGTCCTTATCTACCATATTCGGCATTAGGGGTACTTTTGTAACACTTGTATAGTAGATGTATACACAGTGTTTTTTAGGTTCAAAGAATTTATTTCTCATAAAAGCCCTTATTCAAAAATAAACACCAAAGTTAAAACCATTTTATTGTGGTTTATACAGGGTGATAGTAGCACCCTAGTGAAAACTTTCAGGGCATAGTCGACACCTGATTCCGAGTCTACCTGAAGTGGAATTTTCCGTCCCAAAATTCATGAAAATTTGAATGTTATTTATTTATTTTTTCTACTGAAATAACACATAATATTCATTCTTCAAAAAGGCCGCGATCTTTTCCGACTACCTATTATTACAAGTCTAGTACTATTATTAATTGTGTTTAGTATGCAATTTACGTAGATAATTTTTCCTACAGCCTTCACCGATAATGCAATTGTAATTGTAAAATGAAGGTCACTAACTCGCTACAATTAGGTATGTAGGTAAAAATATGTAATAGGGGCTACACATGCACAGTCCCGGACTGTCGTCCAAATCCTTCCGGCTGGGTCTCACTCACTCACTATGCAGATAGCATGCATGAGGCGTGGAAGGGAGTAGTATTTTTTTAATCCACAACGGGATAGTGCTTGGCCTTCACCTCACCTGATGTTAGTGACGATAAGGCCGAAGGTGTGAGCGCACTACACCCGGAATCTTCACCACTGAGGAACTGGCTATCTTACCTCTAACTGCCGGAACACAACAATTTTTAAATTGTTGTTAGACGACCTCCTTGGTCGAGTGTACACCGGTTTTCAAGGTGTCGCCATCTCTGAGGTCCCGGGTTCGAACCCCGGTTGGGTCAATTTAGAAAACGAACTTTTCTATTATTGGCTCAGGTCTGGGTGTTTGTGATACCACCGTTGTCTCCGATTTCCATAACACAAGTGCTTTAGCTATTTACTTTGGAATCGGAGCAATGTATGTGATGTGGTCAAATATTTTATTTAATATTTGTTATGGCGTCAGACTTAGGTAAGATGGTGGTAGTTAGCCAGGCAGCCTTGAAATAAGCCCTACCATAACCAACCACCAATTTGGAAGCGAATGGCGCTGAAGCAAAGCACGTTTTAGCGAAAAAAATATTTGCATGGTACGCTGTAGCGAAAAGCTATTGAAGCGAAATGCATGGAGTCGAATGACACTGTAGCGGGCCACGAACGTTCTAGCGAAAATCGTTTGCTAGTAATGAAACTCAACGGGAAGTTAAAAATAGAATAAAACTAAAATACAGTAAGTAATACTAAACACCCTTGAGGCTGGCCCCAAACCTACCGGTTTCATTTCTTTGCTTTTCTGTTCTAGTAGAACAGAGGGCCGTACCTGCTAACGCATCGAACTTAGAAAAGTCTGCCGGTCTTTAACTTAACACAGATAAATCGAAGTCAGAAGTTTCGTATTGTACTTTTCGCCGAAGTTATTTAGAAGATATTGATGTTTGTTTGATATCATAAATTAGGGTTCGCCATTTTGGCCCGATTGGGGCTCGATTTAACTGTTTTAATTTGAAGCTCGGCAGACTTTCCGAAGTTAGATGCGTTAGCCGGTAGCATCTGTTCAACTAGAACAGCAAAGCAAAGAAATGAAACCGGTAGGTCTGGGGCCAGCCTTAATAAACAATATTTAGTTTTACCATTTTCAACTTGCTTGCCTTTTCAACTTTAGTTTTAAATTATATTTTCGCCAAAACGTTTTTCTGTACAGTGCCACTCGACTTTATGATTCGCTACAAAAGGTTTTCGCTACAGCGTAACACGCTAATAATTTTCGCTAGAACGTGCTTCACTAGCGTCATTCGATCCTGACTGAAGAGGCCGGCCATGCCTCACAACGCTATGGCCCCTCCACACACCGGCCCAGCCTGCAGGATCGCGAGTGGCGCGGTCCCCCGCGGCCTTTCGACCAAATGTCAACGTGTTTATTGAGGTGCACTCTCCTTAAGACTGAAAAGGCCGCGCCTCCCCCTGCACACGTTGAGATTTGGCCGGATAGCCGCGGGAGGTCGCGCTTACGTACAATCCTGCAGGCCGGGCCTGTGCATGTGGAGATGCCATTACACAGAGATGGGTGCTAGCTACCACAGAATACATAATAGTAATAGTGCTACACAGAGTGGATTAGAGAGGTGGGTTTATGGGCATGGCCCATCATCGTTTAATCCATAAGAAAGGCCTATGCGCCAGCAGTAGAGACATAACAACAACTAAAATGGATACACCATAGGCTGATAAAGTTAGAACACCCACAGATCCGTATTAGGCCCACGAGATGGATTCAAGCGCATCTCCATATCAAAGAAGGCCTGTGCCTGGTGGAGGCTGTACTGGAGGCATAAGAAATAAAAAAATACAACGAAACGTAACCATCGACTCGGACTTGACGGTTTTGTTAAACTAACTGTAACCACAATCAAATATGTCGAAAAAACTGAACAAAATAGACCCTCGTTTGACTAATGAATGACACACCATTGTTCGAAGTGTAATACTTGATGTGTTGCCTTATGTACTGGCATTATCTCTGTTGACTCATGTTCAGCGGAAAGAAATCACGGAATAATGGTGGGCTTACATGACGACGCAGGTTTTCCTGCTATAGACTGTCATGAAATAAACCTATATCACACTTAAATCTTATGATAAGATAACATTTTTTTTCATACAAAAAGATGTAATTCACAAGATTTATATTATGATGAATTATATATGACAACTATAGTGTTGCAGTGGTCAACATGCCGGTCTACCACGCAAGAGGTCCGATTCCCGGCCGGACAGAAATTTAAATGATGAATTTTAATTTCTGTGACGGGTCTGTGTATTACTATGTATGATAAGTATATATTTAAAAAGTATATAAGTAGTATATCAGTTGTCTAGCACCCATTTTACAAGCTTAGCTTAGTTTGGGGCTAGATGGCGCTGTGTGGAATTGTCCAAGCAATTATTATTATAAATATTGTATAAGACTTTTCAAACGACTACACAGCATTATACAAGGTATTACAAAAGTACCCCTAATGCCGAATATGGTAGATAGGGACCATCAAACTGAACAACTTTTACTATGGAACCAACTCTCAAAAAAAAATCAGTTGTTTCATACATTTTGATATTTTCGATTTTAATTTTTGTATGAAACAGCTGATTTTTTTTTCGCGATATCAAAGTTGGTCCCATAGTAAAAGTTGTTCAGTTTGATGGTCGCTATATACCATATTCGGCATTAGTGGTATTTTTGTAACACCTTGTATATTATTATACTTAATTAATAGCTATTATATACAAGGTGTTACAAAAGTACCCCTAATGCCGAATATGGTAGATAGGGACCATCAAACTGAACAAATTGATTTCAGAGAGAACTGAGAACTGATTTCAGAGTTGGTCCCATAGTAAAAGTTGTTCAGTTTGATGGTCCCTACATACATACCATATTCGGGATTAGGGGTACTTTTGTAACACCTTGTATAGTGTATTTACTATTCCAACTTAACAGATATTAAACAGAGTCTTTGTATTAAAGTGAGATTTTTTATAAAAATACTAGAAAAATAAACTCACCCGAACCTCAGAATCTCTGTATCTAAGATAAGTACCCCTAGCACGGAACAGCTATCTAGAAAAATAACGCGCGTAAAAGTACTCGATAGAGTATTCTCTATGGGAAATAACATTTCGATTTTCGGCGATAGATGGCGCTGTACAAATTTCCCATACCAAATAACTCTATCGAATGTTTTTACGCGCGTTATTTTTTCGATAGCTGTTCGTGCTAAGGTTGCAGAGTCTCTGTATTTAATATCTGTTAAGTTTGGTAAGTAAATACACACACACACCCTTTCACTAACTAAAGTACTTACATAGTTAATTTACTGAATCAAACTCATAAAGTGAACTATATTTAATACATTGCTATGCGTTTGACTCATCCACTGATAGCCATCACGGAACGTAGATAGCGTCGGCTTACATGACGCTGTTACGGAGTAAATTAGCACAGCACAGATATATTAGCACAGATAATAATCACACCAATCATTAAGTCCCAAACTATACATACTATCCAGCCAAATTACGAAAAGAATATTTGTAAACAATTGTAATTTGTTCTGTAATTTGTTCGTCAGACATTCAACTTAACTCAATGACATTCATATTTATAAAAGAATAGTATATTTAGCGGTGGTCTGGGCAGTGTCTAAAATAAAGTTATTCCTGCGGTCTTGGTATGCTGAAATTAAACCTTTATTGACATTTTCCCTAACAATAATGAAAATTTTCATTCTCATTAATAAAGTGTCAACTGTATTCAATTCAATAACGTTCGTAGTGATCCGTTATGTTACTTTTAGTAAAAAAAATATTAAATATTTACTTCACTTATTAATTTTAAACAATTAAATTAACAGAAGCTGTACTTATTTTTACTCCCGAGGTAATAAATAAGTATATTTTTTGTCCTTTTTTCATATGCCAAAACTCACCAAACCGCCACAACACTTTTGCCTGTGTTGCCTTGTTGTAGCGGCATGTAAACCGACTCCATTCTATGCCAAGGTCCAACTACGTTGATGTTTAGTACCGCATCGGCAACCAAAGCGCTCTGTGCTTTTGCACAGAAAATTTGATTTTAGTGCAAATTTTCATGTGCTTAACTGTAGTTGTCATTTTCAAAATGGAACATGTTTGGACTGTGATTTTCGAATTGAAAAATTTAAATCCTTTTTCATCGTTAACAACTGTGTAGTTTGTTGATGTGTTTTGATTGTGTTGTGTACTGTGTTGTGTTGGTTGTTGGTTAGTGTGTTTATTTTTGGGATGCGGTTTGTTAAAGGATGATGAATGGAGTCACTTGATAGAGGTAGTTATCAGTTTTAATTATGGCATTTCAGTACCTAACTGACGTTTTCGATTCTCTTCTCTTTGCGCAAATGCTATCCTTATCTTCTTTGTTTTATGATCCCCTGGTAGCAGCAGATACAGTAAGTTTCACATTACATAGTGTTAAAATTATCTTCGGTTATACTTACTAGCAACATTTTTATTTAAATGAATAATTTATGCTACTTTCACTATTCTCAGTTAGTCTAAAACTAGCCATCTGTCAAATTAAACTGTAGAAAGTTGTAGTTAACTAAACAAAGGTTCCATTTATCCTGCACACTGTATCAGTGTTTAGGAAATGGCGTAGTCGAAAAATATAAGGGGCAACGAACTACTAGGTTCAAGGATAACCTATTGTTACTTTATGCTTTCCTGGTATTCAGGCAGGCTATCCAATTGTCCTTTGAACCTAGACTGAGCCAAAGAAAATTAGGTCAATTTCATTTAAAGTCTGTTTATGACACTCGACGACCTCCGTGGTCGAGTGGCTTTGTACACCGGTTTTCATGGTGTCACCATCTCTAAGGTCCCGGGTTCGATCCCCGGTTGGGTCAATTTAGAAAACTAACTTTTCTATACTGGCTCTGGTCTGGGTGTTTGCGATACCACCGTTGTCTCTGATTTCCATAACACAAGTGTTCTAGCTACTTACTTTGGAATCGGACCAATGTATGTGATGTTGTCAAATATTTATTTATGTTTTAATGCATAGTTTTTGCACTATAATAACCGGAAATCTGTACTTTAAAATAAATATGTGTCCATTAAAATACATTCATTGATTTTTCGAAACTTATCTAGCCACAGAAACAAAACTAATTCAATTACTTAACTCAGTGAAGATTGCTACATATTGTAATCAGAGCATTGAATTTGTTTCATTGTTGCAAAAAAATAAAGTTTAGTATAAAATAGAAAGTACCACACAGATTTGTTAAAAAAATATTTTAATTAATTACGTAATAACTTCTCTTTAAGATAATAATATACTCATTAAGTAATTAGATTACTCCTAATAATTAGGTAATTAGTAAATGATAAAATACTAATTTACTGATTGATTTTGATTCCATTTAAATAATGTATAAAAAACATGGACATACAGGGTCATTTGTTAAACACCAACAACCACCTAGAAATCCCGACTTTCCATACAAATGTCCGAACAGCTGATCGAATTTTGTATGAAAAATAGTTTTTTTGTCTTTTTCGGAAAGTCGTAGAATTGTTTATGATGTTAGTAATCAACTCCTGCGAGGTTATTGGCGTCTCAGAAGAATTTATTCTTTAGAATTAATTCTTCGTTGGCGTTGTAACCCTGTAAATTATAACCCTGTCTGTTTGTTACATTGATAAAAAAAACAAATGACTATCGTGTCTTTGGGAAGATGAAAATTTAATCTATGAATAAAACAGCTTACCGCGCCAACAAAGTACTAGGATCACATAAGGTTACAATAGGTCTTGCTTTTGAAATTGATCGTCCAAAAAAAGATGATTGTATGCAGGATGTAGTCAGTATTTTTCCGTACAACTTTCTTTTGACCTAACCCACTTTAGTTTAAATAGCTATACATACATCATAAGAAGTGTTATTCATGCCATTCTTACGAGTACGCAGTAAACAAAGCATGCTTTGCATATTTCGTATCGTGCAATAAACAAGCAATAGAATGTAGACTCTATTGCTATTGTTTTAAGCTTGTGTTAAATAATCGATAATTGATGCTAAGCGATGATTTATGTATGATATCACACTACGAGATATGTATCAATGATACATACTATGTTTGTTTTACTAATTAAAAAGTATTAACTTTAATGTTCCAAGGCGCTTTTAAGACAAAAAATATATTTGTTTGTATTCGTAGTTCAGTTACCAGCCATTTATTCTTTTGTTATTCGACAAAAGAGATAAAAACTACTGAACCGAATTCTAAATTTCAAAAAATTAGTTGAAAACACATTTGATTCATAACCTCCTCCTTTTTTTAAATCGATTTAAATAAAAAGTTGCTTTCTGATTAGCACTACGAACACTCCTTTTCTTTGAGCATACTATAAAAATAGAATATGAACTAAACATTTCACTACTTACATAGTTTGAATAATGTACTATGAGTAATTAGGTATGTTTTTCGGTGTGTTACCACAGAATACATACCTAATAGTACATACTAACGTATTACTTGCATAAACTGTCGTCCTCTGTGGTCAAATAAATAGGAATATTCCTTTCTTATCATAAACAATAAATTACTTAATTGTTTAATGAACATAGAGCTGTATTAAATATTAATGAATTGCACCCAATTAATGTCTTGCGATAAGTGACTGCCATTTATTGTCAGGAGCTAAAGACAATGTGGTTCCAAAAAATTTTGTTTATTTTATTTCACTGTTAACAGATAGGCAAAGCGGATTTTCCCGCTCTATTTCAACTTCCGTCTAACAGAACTTCTAGGCGACAGTTGTATTAACAAAAAACTTTTCAATTCAATCGTAAAGCATCAGAAACGCTTCGGTAAAAAAAGTTAATTGTCCTAATTAGTGGATTTGGCCTTTGAACTTACAACCTCAATAAGTTCTACTCGATTCGTTTTTGCAGTTAGCTTTTGTACTTGTGATTTAATTACTTGGTTAAAATAACAGGAATTAAACGCGTACATACTAATGATAGGTATTTTCATACCTATACCTATTTTCCTGACGTTTCGACCGAGTTGCATCAATACTGCCTATAAAATTAGTTCAGTGAATACAGGGATGCTCTTGTATAGTCTGTTTATCCTTACTCATCCTATTTGGTAAACAATCAATTATAAAATACAACAAATGATTTTCAACACATAAATTACGAAAGAAATTACTAATTATTAGTGACAATTTGATTTAATTACACAACATATTTTTATATAACAATTAAACCCTTCAAGGCCCGGAAAATGAGACACAATAGGTATTCCATTGTTGTCTGACCGCATTCGGCCGCTTGGACGTTGATGAATTAAAACTTATGATAACTATCAAAAGCTGTTTACTGAATAGGACAAGTAAGGATAAACAGACTATAGCTCAGAAATTCCTTCTAAAAGACAAAACTATACTGTCAACTCAACTCGTCTATTCAATAGGTGCTATAACATTGCTGATATAATTTCTATTCGAAGAATTGGAAAAATACTACAAAATCAATTATCTCACTTTTCGTAAGCTTCATTAGTACCAAAGCTCATAAATAACTGCGCCTTCAGTCATCGAACAAAGAGCTTTCCTAACGTCATTCCCTCAAAATAGAAACCACTGTTACTGGCAGCTCGCCCCGATGACGTCATAAAAGTAGCCCTAGAATGACGTAATAGTTAAATGTTAACACCTAAATGTGATGATGATTCAGGAGCGGAAGGAAGTTGGTATCGTTTGATAAGTTCAGTTTGATTGACATTCTGCTGTTTGTGTAATTTTATTTTTATGCCTAATCTATTTTAAAGAATTCCAAATGCTATTAGTGGGATGGGATAGTACAGGGTTTTTTAACGTTTACCTTCTTCAATAAAATAATAAATAAAATAGCATCTTAGTCAACAAAAAATCTGTTTTTTAATAAATAGGTATGAAAAATTTCATCTATGCAAGATTTTTCGACACCGGACACAACAATGGTTGTGTTTACTTGGTAACCGTTATCTATTATTGATTAAATAATATATTTTCTCTTAGTAATATCACAGAATAAATAATAGTAAATAATTTTAATCACATTTCCTCTGCTCTACAAATAAATGAAAGCATATGACGTAATATTTTAAAACAACAACCGACATTTAGATAAGAATTCCTTGCTCCAAAAGTTATCAACATTCTAGATAACTAAGTTTATTCTTTTCTTCTACTTTCCTACCGATAGAACCAAAATGTACCTATGCAATTTCAACTTAGACCTCATATGAATATGACTTCTATCGTCGCCAAGAAATCCTTTTATTATAATATTAATACAGTATTATGGTGATTAATACTGATGATGGTTACTAAATATAAGATAGTTTGTTGTTGACATCCAAAACTTATTTATCAGAGAAATGCCAGCCCCGAATTCTATTTAAACTGACAGGCGTCGGCCCGTCTGTAATGGCGGTGTCTTTGTGATACAAATTATAATTTGTTTAATTGCTGTTACTTTAATTAAGGGATGGGCCTAGACGAATCATGTCGATGTTGTTAATATCGATAGTGTTTTTATACTGCAAACTCTTCTTGAGAAGTTGCATGCTTTTGATATACACACTTAATCTATAAGTATATCTGAAAATGAAATAGGAATATTAGACCACGTTAATGAATTTGTATACATGTGCAGTCAAAAATTAAAAATGAATAGTTTGAAGAAATCTTGACTATTCGGAGAAACTCACAAAGACAGCAAAACGCGTGCATAGACGATTTTTTTTTCATTATTTACGTAAACAAAGATTTCATTATGCGCGTGTAAAGACGCGTAATCAAATCTTATATGAATGATCTCTTAATCCAGAAATCAGTAAAATTTTAGGACACAAGCAGATCACAATATTTTGACTAATTATTAAATATTGAAACTTTTGATTGCACATACTTGATTAGAAAAGGGAAGAGATATGCCTGTTACTTCTTTAGATACATATAAAAATTAACCTTGTATAAAAAGTAAGTCAAGTAAGTATAAAAAATTGGTTATTTATTGTGCTTTATAACTTTAAGATTAATCGTGCAAATTCTGCTTAATACACATGAAGTCGAAATGCTCCTGCCCAACCACTGACGTAAAGTTTGAATCAGCCAAACTAAAAAAACAAAAAAAATACGGGTCGAATTGAGTACTAGTACTCGAATTAAACTATGAATCACAGAGAACAACCAAATAAACGCAACTGTTGGTTATGTACGAATAAGTTTGACGAATATTTTTTTTACCGTAAATAAGATATGGTTCGCAAGAAAGTATAGAAAATAATAGCGGCGCTTTTCTATGGCATTAGTGTTACTGTATGGCCGCTCTCGACTCGGACTACTTTTGTCTCCAAAAACCACGTGTTGCTGTTAAAAACAATGTAAGTTCCGTTTCTAAAATTTCTTGCCAAGTCCTAAGTTCATTTATGTCACAAGCACTGGAAAAAAACTACGAATATTGTCGATTACAACATCGACATAGTGACCGACAACACTAATAATGTACACAGAGTGTTATCTCCTTTCGTTCTTGTATTCAGTAATGACCTAAACCGATGTGTTTATATTGTTTGGACGGCTTTATAGCATAAATAGTAATCATGGTCTTATATCACTGCGATTAAGCAGAGCTTTAAGTTACTAACGCGTCCAATAAATTCTTGAGCAACTTAAGAAAACTAAGCACCGACTTAGATTGAAAATAGTTGTTATTTTTGCAGACCATCAATAGACTTACCGTGTTTATCATAAAAAAAATAATCACTTAAAAACCTATTTTAGTTGAAATGTGTTTTGTCTTCTTCGTTCAAATTCAATTCTAAGATGAAAGCAAAGACAAAATACTTTTTATTCAAATAGGTTTATTTATTAAGCGTTTGATTTTTTTATAAATAACGCGGTTATTTTATTACTGTCTCTTGACAGAGACAATACATCACTTTTTAAATGTCTTATCATATATTTTTAAACTGCCATGTCTAGCAATAAATCTTTTTGCTTTTCCTTTAGAAGTAGGTTACACTCGCGGGGTACGTTTGAGGTGAACTAATTAAAAATGACTATTGTTCTTATAAACAGATTAACTTAAAAAACTTATCTCATGTCAAGCACGTTTTTTTTGCTATTTTTATTTATTTATTTTCAGAAAATTGTACATTTCGACATAAACACATTCAATCGGCCATCGGTTGCTCGTAAAATCATATCTGCAAGTAACTACACAAAATGATTAAATGAATTAGATCACTCCTTTACATAGGTCGTGCGCGTTGGAAACTTCCTTAAATTTTTTACTTAAAGTTTTCACTGGTGTAAAAACTCCTTCGAATAAAAAAAATCTTTTTCCTTCTTCTTGAGTGCCAAACCTAATTTTTTTTTTCGTTAAAAAAAACTGTGACAATAGGTGAATTGTGCAGTGGTGTATTAAATCATCCGATATGGAGAGCAAAGGTGACTTTTTTTGTTAACTGTTTATATGATTTCACGTGTTTTTTGTTAAAACAAAACGTGATGCTTTACCACGTTTTTATTAAATTGTGAACGGGACAGTAGATACTGTATAATAGTATGTATAATAATTAAAAACGCGTTGTTTATTCTTGAAAAATATAAACTGTAGAAATGTCATTGCACTGGCGGTAGCAGCAGATGTTTATAGCTGATTAGATTTACGGTGAAGTATTTCCTGAAAAAAAAGCAAAAAAAAATTAGGCAATTAAAATTTTATACATTTTAAAGAAGAAGAAGCAATTTATATAAAAGCTAACTTTTTCATTTTAGGCATTTTATAATCCAAAATGACTTAAAAAAGTACTAGGAGGTTATAAATAAGTAGGAGCACATATTAAATGTAGGAAAAAGAGTGCCCAAAAAGGTTTTCAAGTATGTTTGTATATGGGTATGTGAATTTTTTTATTCCATCATAACTTCTAAATGCTTTAACGGATTTATTGGGTATCGTTAGAATCTTACATCATCCCGAGTTGCACTGGCTATATTATTTTTGAAAAAAATCAATATGGCGAGTGTACGACGCGACGCCACAGTAAATTTTGTTTTCTACAATTATTACAATATGGGCATCAAATGAAAGGCCTTAATGAGCACGTTCCAAAACTATATAACGTGTTACAAAAATACCCCTAATGCCGAATATGGTACATAGGGACATTTTAATACATTTTGATATTTTCGATTTTAATTTTTGTATGAAACAGCTGATTTTTTTTTCACGATTTCAGAGTTGGTCCCATAGTAAAAGTTGTTCAGTTTGATGGTCCCTATATACCATATTCGGCATTAGGGGTATTTTTATAACATGTTGTATAATTTGTCACTAAAATGGGTGAAATATTTTTTTTTGACAATGGAAAGAAATCTCATAAAAGTACTAGGAGATCTAAGTAGGAGGGTGCATCTCGTTACTGCATGGGAAAATCAACTCTATTTCGGACTAAACAAGGTTTTAACTAACAATAGCTAACATTACAATGAACGTATAGGTGAAAGGGTTATCAAATTAATACGCAATAATTACATATTGTTATCTTTTTAAATCCAGTTGGGATATTTCATATCGCATTGTTTGGGAATAACGATGTGAGTGTTGATATAATGAAGATTGTATGAGGTCATTTTCGATTATAATACCTAGTCCTAGACCTACTAGTCTCTGCCCGCAACTTCGTCCGCGTGGAACGTATAGAAAAATATGGCGATCATTAAGAGGACGTATCGGACATTTTGGTGGCAGAGATCTCGATTTTTCTCATCAATTACAAAACATATAAAAGTGATATTTAATTACCTGATTATTTATTTCAATGACTTCATTTTGTCAGTTGCAGAAACACGATTCGTTAACTTTTATAACAGAGAAAAAAATATCAAAGAAACCTCTTTTTAAACAGAGATTTGCATTTTACAGACAAACCTGACCGATTTAAGCCTTTAAATTTTCTAATTAGATTAGTCTAAACACACACTTTAAAATGCCAGTTGGATTTTTAAAATATATTATAGATTTTTATTTAAACGAAAAAAACCGGTTTGGCGTCGCAAAACTGCTTGCCATGAGTGAGATAATTAAGTGTAATTTACGAGAGTTTGAGCGAGACAGTCGATACGAAAATATTTGGCAATGCGTCGCCTTAAATTACCTCCTTGTATGAAAGCTAGTACAGCGGAGATTTCAAGCTGTTACCTTAGTTCCACCCACCTGAATTAGATGAAACATGGTTAAGATTTTCAGTTTGACCCTAAGCTACTAAACTGTGAAAGCATATCAAAATCTGTTCAGCGGTTTTGCGTGATGCGCGCACAAACATTTAGAATTTATTATTATAATTATTATTGCGTAAATATAAATTCTTATTTTTATTATGGTGGTGTATGTGACATAGTATATTTGAAAGATATATTTAGTTCTTTTTTTTGTGCCAATTAACGAGAAAGGCAAATCATAATTATTATTAATTTGTGATGGTTGGACATTAAACTTAGATGAAAAAGGTGTATATTATTAAATTGAGATTTTTGCATTTGCAATGCTGTTTTTGATATACAACGTGTTACAAAAGTACCCCTAATGCCGAATGTGGTGGATAGGGACCACCAAACTGAACAACTTTTACTATGGGACCAACTCTGAAATCGCGAAAAAAAAATCAGCTGTTTCATACAATTTGATATTTTCGTAATTATATTTTCAATTTACAATTTCAAAGTTGGCCCCATAGTAAAAGTTGTTCAGTTTGATGGTCCCTATATACCATATTCGGCATTAGGGGTATTTTTGTAACACCTTGTATATAAGAGATTTTGATATATATTTATAAGATAAATAATATATAAGAGAAATACTATTTCGATTATTTCTCTTATATAATTCGAACCCGCACCCTTGGGATTCCGGCCCAATGCACTAACCAAATGCTACCGAGTTGCCAGAAAGCGGCAATATTTTCGGGGCTTGAATAAAATTGTTTTTTTCGTACCTCTTTTTATGTAAATATAAAGAGATCTATAGATCCTCTTTTGCTTTTTAATATATTTCTCAACATCTGCAATTTTTGACAAATCTTCTTCTTCTTATCGTATGAGGATTAGTGGCCGGTGTTAAGAGTTTATCAAGCCACCTGTAAGGCCTCTGACTTGGCTTATCGACTGTTATCAGATGACAACAGCCGGGACCGACGGTTTAACGTGCCCTCCGAAGCACGGAAGCGCTCAGTTGTAATACCACTTAACGGTCACCCATCCGACACCTGGCCGGACCGAGCGTTGCTCAACAAACGTGACAAAAAATAAAACACTTTTAACGGATACTAGCGCGGTGAAAGTACTTCGGTAATTAGTTGGTATTTGTTTTGATTTTTCAATTTCCCGACGTTTCGGCACCTTTGCAGCTGCCGTGCCGGGGGATTGAAGCTGCCATGCCGGGGGATTTAATTGCCGTGCCGGGGGATTGAAGCTGCCGTGCCGGGGGATTGAATTGCCGTGCCGGGGGATTGAAGCTGCCGTGCTGGGGGATTGAATTGCCGTGACGGGGGATTGAAGCTGCCGTGCAGGGGGATTGAATTGCCGTGCCGGGGGATTGAAGCTGCCGTGCCGGGGGATTAAAGCTGCTCGTGAACCATTCAAGCGATGAATTCAAACGTCGGGAAAATAAAAAGATCTAACTAAATACCAACTAATAACCAAAGTACTTGCAATTAAACCGCGCTAGTATCCGATAAAAGTGTTTCGTTTCATGTGTAGTGAGCGCGTAAGCTTGAGTGGTGATTTTAAGACAATTTTTGCAGATTTCGTTACACCTTGTATTTTAATAAAACATGAATGTCCCGACCATAATACCTAATAAATACTGAGTATTTACATAATTGATTCTTTTTATCTCGGTCATATAACAAAACAATCTTTACTGCTGGGGTCAAAATGATAAAGATTTTATTCATTAAAATATAAATGACCACTCGGGGTGAGGGGTGAGGGGTCTTACTTTCGACTTGTGGATTTTTTATTCATCTTACTATACACCGTTAATTTTTAAGTATATCTAAAAATCAAAAATGGGTTGTTCCGTATTCATCCCATGACGATTCATCCCAATTCTTCACTCATCCCAAATTGGTATTCCTTACTCAACCCATTACATTATTTTAATATATTTTATTAATTCAACCCAATTGCATTCCTTACTCATCCTAAATCAATATATCACTAAAAAGTATGGATAGCAATACAATGATTAATATTTTATCAGAAAATTATATAGGAATACAATAAATTGAACTAAGTAATACTAAGTACTTATGTACTCATTAGAAATTAAATATGCATGTTTTGTAAATAAAAGTATACATCAGATAGGCAGATTTATTCTCCACTGTCCCCGGGGCAGTTTAATATTATTTATCATAGACCTCACTGCCCCCGAATTATAATAAAATCTATTTTTAAGTTCAAATTATTTGAATAATTTTTCAGATTTAGCCCGATTTGTTATGACCCTTATCATTGTACCATCTTTTAGATATATCTTAAGTTAATTATCTTTAAATGATAATTAACTTAAGTTTTAATGTCTATAACATCCATTTTTTTTGGGCTAGTTGATATTTAAAAATTGTTTGTGAGAACAAAATAATACATTTTTGACGACCTATTTGGCGCAGGGGAAGGATACCTGCCTTCTGCGCCAGAGGTTTCGGATTCGATTCCCGAACAAGACAAATATTTGTGTGCATGATCATGTTTATTTGTCTTGATCTGGGTGTCATACAAGGTGTTACAAAAATACTATAGATAATTCATGTGATTGTCAGAAATTTGTTTTTATTATTCATATTATTTGTGTTTCTTTTACCTTTTATATTTTTTAAATAAATGATTTTATCAGATTTTATTTCATATATCAACAATAAAGCAAAAATTTATTTTTATTCAGACCGTACACATAAATAATTTTTGGTGGCTTTACGTAATGGGTTGAGTTAGGAATACTTTTGTGATGCATAAGGAATTTAAAATTATGTTATTGTTGTGGGTTGAGTAAAGAACAAAACTGGGTTGAGTGAGGAAAAAATAATAAGTGGGATGTGACGTCATGGGATAAATACGGAACAACTCCTCTAAAAATGAAATGGGGATTTCAGACCACGTGATTGAACAACTTTTACTATGGGACCAACCACGGAATCGCGAAAATAAACCAGCTGTCCATACATTATAGTCGAATCGATGTTGTACTTTTCTATGGAACAGCTGATTTATTTTCGCGATTCCGTGGTTACTTAAAAATTAACGGTGTATTGAGGGAAATGAATGAGATATACAGACAGGTTACAACCTAGATTACTGAATTAAAACATAATAATAATAGTACATACATAGGATACTTTTCATCATGGGGGGTTACTCCCATCCCAACGCGATCGAAAATATCGAGATCGCGTTGGAATCGAATAAACGTCAAAACAGTACTATGGAAACCATGGAAACCAAATCAATCAATCAATCAATTTTCAATGTACCAAAGGAAGATATTTTTGACGTTTATTCGATCCTTAGCACGAACAGCTATCGAGAAAAATAACGCGAGAAAAACATTCGATAGAGTAATTTTGTATGGGAAAATTGTACAGCGCCATCTATCGCTGAAAAGCGAAATGGAATTTTTCATAGATAATTATTCTATCGATTACTTTTACGCGCGTTTTTTTCGCGATAGATGTTCGTGCTAAGGGTACTGATGTGAACTCGATCTCGTCAATTCCCGGCGAGAGTTGGGGGATGATCAGGTTCTTTACTACACGTTCACTTCATCATTGCTACCTCCCGGCCCGCCTCGTCATACTGCACCCCCTGCGTCGCCTTTCTAGTACGGCAATGCAAAGCTTAATTTTTGTTTCTGTTGATTTAATCATTACGTTCGTTATTTGTGTTGTTATAATGATTAAAAGAGTACAGTTTCTTTCGACATTTCGTCGACGGCAATCACGAAGTGAACGCGTAGTAGTTATTTACACGCAATACATACTCACATTCTTAGGTAAACGAAACTTTGTAGATGGTAGCGGTTGAGTTACCACTGACAAGGTTGCATGTGATTGTGAATATACCTTTTTACATCAGTTCCTTGTGTGGATAATTATGTGTGAGTTATTCCATTAAAACCACCTAGTGGTTTATTGCAACCTGGTACTTTTTAGGTGCCGAACTTCGGAAAATGCAAAAATCCAATCAAACTTAATAAAAAGAACTTAACAAATAAAAACACATTGTTCAATTATTTCCGTAAATAGTTAAAATCAATTCACGAAGACTTCGATCAAGAATCCTAAATAAAATAACGGTTCACGAACAGCAGCACGCAAATGTGGCACCAACTGACAAAATAAAAGGCGATTTGAAATTTTCAAATTCGAATTCCCGCATATTACAAATTCTTTCCAAATGCTTTGTAAAAAATAAGCGCTCAGTTTGAAAGTGGGGCGTTATTTCGAGATGCCGTTTTTGAGACTCTGACCGGACATCTAATAAACTATATTTTCTTTTCTTTTCAGTTAAACCGGTTGATGAACGAGATCTACGAGACGGTGACGGTTGCGTGCAGCATGGAGGATCGGAAACCGGGATGCTTCCCCACTGACCAGTCTGACGGGGGCACTAGTGAAGGTAGGATTGGATTAAAAAGGAAAGGAATAGATCGAAAGTAAAAGGGAAGGATTGAAAGTAAAAGGGCTGGTTTGAAAGTAAATAGGATTGGTTGAAATAAAATAAAACCGAGGAAAGGGATAGACGGTGACGTTCGCGTGCAGCATGGAGGACCGGAAACCGGGATGCTTCCCCACTGACCAGTCTGATGGGAGCACTAGTGAAGGTAGGAATTGAAATGAAAGTAAATGGGTTTGATTGAAAGTAAAAGGGTTGGATTGAAAGTAAAAGGGTTGGATTGAAAGTAAAAAGGTTAGATTGAAAGTAAAAGGGTTGGATTAAAAATTAAATTCGTTGGATTACAAACAAAAGGGATGGATTGAAATGAAGTGTGATCAATTGAAATTGACCATCAGCCATTTTTTATAGTCCCCACTGCTGGGGCACAGTCCCTCCTTATAGGTCGATAAGAAGGATGGGCCATAACCCACCATGCTATGGTTAACGACTGCAATGCAGCCGGGACCAACGGCTTAGCGTGCCATCCGAAGCACAGAGGAGCTCGAGATAATAAATTTTTGGGCACCCATCCCTTGACCGACCATTGCGAAAGTTGCTTAATCTCCGCAATCGCAGGGCCAGGCGCTAAACCACTGTGCCACCAAGCTCCTCGATTGAAATTAGACGAGATGAAATGAAATCGACATAATTTTGATATTGTTAGCTTGATACTATTAACATATGTTCTTGTTGTGTAGGGATTCTCTTTCAAGTATTTGCCCCTAAACTATTTTTATTACTACTAATATTAGGTATGTCTGATTTGCAAGAATATTTCTATCAAATTATAGTATACTTTTGTTTTTGACGACCTCCGGTGGTCGAGTGGCTTTGTACACTGGTTTCCAAGGTGTCGCCATCTCTGAGATCCCGGGCTCGATCCCTGGTTGGGTCAATTTAGAAAATGAACTTTTCTATATTGGCTCAGGTCTGGGTGTTTGTGATACCACCGTTGTCTCTGATTATCATAACACAAGTGCTTTAACTACTTATTTTGGAATCGGAGCAATGTATGTGATGATTAAAAAAAATGAATTTATTTTTCTGATTTATAGTCGGTCATTCAAATGGATTATTGTATTGCATTAGTCTCGTTTATAATAACTCATCTACAATCCATTTCCTTGTTTATATGCAAAACATGTATTATTTGCGATAAGAAATAACTAACTACTAAGACGATAAATTCTCGGTGGAATTATAAAAAATGCAGAAGGAATAGGTTCCTTAGTTTGCTGTAGACGTATTTGCTGTCCTTGAGTCTTGTCCTTGCCTTCGAACCTTCTTGTAAGTCATGGGAGCCTGGTACACCTGAGGAAAAAAGAGATGAGTTAATTTATACTTATTGAGATATTAATAAATAAATATATATATTTGACAACACCACATACATTGCTCCAATTCCAAAGTAAGTAGCTAAAGCACTTGTGTTATGGAAATCAGAGACAACGGTGGTATCACAAACACTAAGACCTGAGCCAATATGGAAAAGTTCGTTTTCTAAACTGATTCAACCGGGGATCGAACCCGGGACCTCAGAGATGTTTACACCTTGAAATCCGGTGTACAAACCCAATACCACGGAGGTCGTCAAATAAATTTGAGATTTTAGCATTCACAATGCTATTTTTATACAATACTAAATAATATACTAGAAAAAATTCGACTCGTCACCAGGATTGTCTCAGGCGGGAAAAAAATATTTACGTGTCAAAAGTAGGTTCCATCAAAAATAACTTTTTTTGATCCAATGCAAACGAACACTAAGGGTGAGCAAGTAGAAGTTCGCAATAGCGTCCACATTGAGCTCCGCGAACCTGCAACATAGGTTCGTTTAGCACGAGGTTCGCGAAACTAAGTTTGTACCTACCCTAAGATTATTTAAAGTGCTAAAAACTTACTTTATATTTCAGATTCGGTGAAACTCACCCGCAGTTTGACCGAGAAGAGAAAGAATTACGTTAGAAGGGTGTCCTCTAAGGTGGCTTACTTGGACCAGGCGAATGTTAGAAAAGCTACAAGGTAATTTATAACGTATTTACATTGGCGGTCACATAAATAAAGACACCAGTCGATTTTCATACAAACGAGGTAACTTTGAAGCCTTGGTTCTCCGCCAAGGGTTGCTGCGACCTGATGATGGCCATCCAGGGAGTGAATGGAGGAGATTCAAATCGCTAAACACACCCATCTGATGTGATCAGCATTCTAAGAGATATAAGGATCAGAGTTTTTATGCTAATTTCGCCTTATATCCCTTATATCTCTTAGAATGATGATCAAATCAGTTGGGTGTGTATAGCGATCTGAATCTCCTCCATTCACTCCCTGGATGGCCATCATCAGATCACAGCTAGGTCAATCCTTGGCGGAGAACCAAGGCTTCAAAGTTACCTCGTTTGTATGAAAATCGACTGGTGTCTTTAATTATGTGACCGCCACTGTATATGATTTCTAAAGAGGCTTTTATAAACGATCTGCAAGTATTGTAAAAATTGTTGACAGTTTATAAGTTATCGGGCTACTTAGAATGGCAAGATGACAGAAAAATTATCCCGCTTGGTGGCGCTGTTATAGATGGACACCTAGTACGTGTGCATATGAGTTATTTTCCCGGTTATTTTCAATGATGTCTAAAAAATGATAATATGCATACATCTCTATACCACTTTTAAACACTTGAAAATATAATTATTTTAGTTTATTAATTTTACAGGGCCCGCCATCAAACATCAGTGTGTTCTTACAAATCTGAGATCATAGACAATCCATACAGCACATTCCGATCTTGGAAGAGTTTCCGCACCTCAAGAACGAACTTAACCAAAGACAGCAAAATGGCCGACAGCACCGACTCCAAATTCAACTTAACGGATTCCTCCGGCAATATTTTGTCTATGAAAGACGAGTTTGATAATGAGAGCATGGACAAACTGAGTATAGATGAGAAGACTGGTTGTGTGGATATAGATCTTCCTTTTGAGCCTAGGGAGCAGGGGTTGTTCAACATTTGTCTATTGGTCGGCTTGAATTATATGACTGGACAAGCTTACGTTAAAAGCGTGTTTCCAAGTCAGGTATGTTATCTTATGTATTATAGTCTTCAATATAAATATGTATATATGTTGTCATACCACACTCCCTGCGTCGCCTCTAGTACGGCTAGCAACGCAAAGCTTAATTTTTTGTTTCTGTTGATTTAATCATTACGTTCGTTATTTGTGTTGTTATAATGAGTAAAAGAGTAAAGTTTCTAAATAATGGCGAACCCAACTTGTTAGATAAATTGATTACACTCTTTGAACGAGATAAAAATGAAAAACAGTTGAAAAACATGATTACTTTTTTGTCTACAGTACCGTTAGCTGTTACGTCATAACGGTCGTCGACGGCAATCACAAAGTGAACGCGTAGTACCTACATGTCTATTTAAATGTGCCGTTTTTCTAGGTTCAAGTCCCACCGCATATAGAAAACTTGATATTCCCGGAGACCCTGAGCGCCGCGTCTCAAGGCGAGTGGGCGGCGGACGCGGCGGGCGCGCAGTGCTACTCGCTCGTGCTCACCGACGAGCGCGGCGAGCGGGCCTACGGGTGAGCTCTTAGCTAGTTATGGTACCCTGGTACTTACTGCGTCTTAACGGCAAAGCAATCTCTAATATATATTAATAATAATAATATTTCCGATTCTAAAGTAAGTAGCTTAAGCACTTGAGTTATGGAAATCGGAGACAACGGTGGTATCACAAACACCCAGACCTGAGCCAATATAGAAAAGTTCGTTTTCTAAATTGACCCAATCGGGGATCGAACCCGGGACCCTCAGAGATGGCGACACGTTGAAAAACCGGTGTACAAAGCCACTCGACCAAGGAGGTCGTCTCTCTCTGTGCTCTCTCTCTCTCTCTGTACTCTTTCTTTTACTCTCTGTGCTCTCTCTTTTTGAATTCATGATAACCCGGTTTCCCAAATCCAACGTTAGTAATGATTTTACCAGGGTACACAATTAAAAAAAATTTCGTGCTTTTTTCCAGATACTGTAGACGGGTGCTACCCGAGGGTGCCTCTGTCTGTCTCCCTCTTTGTTACTGCCTCATAGGCAGGTATCGGGCGCCCGGGTTTTACTACAAGGTAACTTATACACAGCTGTTTTAACTTTTTATACCGAATTATTAAAATAGATAACGTAGTTTTGTCCTAAAGATCTTCAAAACAACACAGAATTTTTAAATTTTGATATTTTAGCATTCCCAATGCTATTTTTATACAAAACTAAATAATATACTAGAAAATATACGGCTCGCTCCAGATCAAATTCTTGAACGGGAATCGAACCCGCGACCTGAAAGTCCGGTCCAATGCTCTTACCGCTGAGCTACCAAGTCACTAGTGGCATCGTCGAATTAATCTTGTTTTTATAAATAACATTCTAACGCTATTCTAATGCAATAAAGGTATAAATTTTAGACCGAAAATTAACATTTAAATTCTAAAGACAATTTACTGAAAAAAAAAAATCTGTGTTTTAATTATTATCTTACGACATATTCATTCGTGTTTCAAGGTATTACAAGAAATCGAGTCACACCACGGCAGTTCGGAAGTTGAAATCCACTCGATATTACAACAACTATTTGAAACTGACTTTCCCAACCCCGGCGAAGAAATATCAATATCATACAAAAACAACCTGATAACTGACAGAAGCGTAAAACACATAGACCTGATGAAGTGTAAAACCATGCCTGATATGAGGAGAAGTTTAGAAAACCAACCATCTGACGCAAACCAACTTAGCAATGGTTCAAACCAACTTTCTGAAGGTTTAAACCAACTCGCAGATGGATTGGATCGACTTAAAGATGGCTGTGAAGTTAATAGTGGTTATAAGTTGGATTACGCTGATATTCCGAAGTTTTTGGATTTGGAAAATAATAATGGACCGAAGACAGTTATGTTAAACTTGGAGTGTCAGAAGTAAGTTTATGTTTTGTTTACTTTAACTCAATTTTTAACACTTACTTCTTTTTAGAACCTGTGTCTTAATGGATTTAGTTCTAAAGCTTTTAAAGAACCCTTGCTTTCTTACTTAAATCCTTACTAATATTATAAATGCGAAAGTCCGTTTGTTTGTTAAGCCTTCACGATCATCATGAAATTTTGTATACACGTTGTCAGCAGTACAGACACGGACATAGAGTGCCTTTCATCCCGAAAAAATAATTGTTCCTGAGGGATAAAAAAATAATAAATACCAACGGGAGTGAAGTCGCGGGCGGCTGCATAAAAAACTGCTTGTTAGAAAGAACAATATGTATTATTTTCAATTAAGTAGATTTTTATGTGATTTTTCAATTATTTCAAAAAGTAACATTTTTAGTGAGCATTATACCAAGACAACATAAGTCAAATAGAAGTTAAGAGCGCGTAGTCTGCACACTAACGCTGCCTTTGGAAAAAATCAGTGCTTAAATAATGACGAAATTGTGAATTATTTCTCTGTAGTGCACTCCGATGAAGCTTTGTAGTAGTTTTTATCGCATAAACAATATTTTATAGCCTGTCGTCTAGTTTAATTTAGAAAGATAATTCACAATTTCGTCTGTATTTAAGCACTGTCGGCCTTACCACAAAAAAATTTAAAATACTGTTTAATTTAGACACTGTTTAAATATGATGCCGTCTCTTTAAAAAATATTGTCAAAAAAGTGACAGCATCACATTTAAACAGTCTCTAAGCTAAACACATATTGAGCAGTGTTTTAAAATCTTTTGTGGTTGTAAGGGATGTAGTATAAATCTATACTATTAATATAGCCAGTCTTTGTACCGATCTCGTAGTTTCATTAGATCTACATGGTAAGGCCGTATGATTTTTTTTTCCAATGGCGGCGCTAGTGTGCAGACTACGCGCTCTTAAGAAGTCGTTACTTTACAGAACGAAAACAATCAAGCGACCGATAGAACCGAGGGTAGATGAAGATAATTTATCAACTCTATTGGATTCCTTCGGGGCTGGACTGGTCATCAAGGTGTTCAGCTCGCTGCTCCTCGAGAGGAAAGTCGTCATAATCAGTGATAAACTCAGGTGAGTCTTATTGTGTAGGTGATAATGTTCAAATTCCAAATGGCCTTACCACAAAAGATTTAAAAACACTGTTCAATTTAGACACTGTTGAAATGTGATGTCGTCTCTTTCAAACAATATTGTCAAAAAAGTGTCAGTATCACATTTAAACAGTGTCTAAGTTAAGCACTTGTTGAACTGTGTTTTAAAATCTTTTGTGGGCCGAAAATGTTTAGATGATGCCAGTGTGATTACAGAAACGTCTTTATAGTTCACGTGACAATTTGTCACCTGTCATGACAATTTTATATCCATTGCAGCAAGTGTCAACCAATTTTAAAATAAAACAAACTACTCATAGCTATGAGTTTGAATTTGTCATGACAATTGACAAATTGACACGTTATTAAATAGGAACTAAAAAGTCCCATAAAGTCCCATTCGTGTAAAAGCTAACTACGTGACATTGGCGGAATTGTGCATAGACCACAGAGCAAGCCACTCATTAAGAAGAAGAAGAAGAAGGGTACTTTTGACCTGCTGCACTCCTTTAAAAAATGTTTATTTACCTGTTGAGCCTATTTGTCTGTTGAAACTTTTTTCGTATCGACTGTCTCGCTCAAACTCGTAAATTACACTTAACTATCTTACTCATGGCAATCAGTTTTGCGACGCCAAACCGGTTTTTTTCGTTTAAATAAAATTCTATAATATATTTTAAATATTCCAACTAGCATTTTAATCTACTAGAAAATTTAAAGGCTTAAATTGGTCAGTTTTGTCTGTAAAATGCAAATCTCTGTTTTAAAAGAGGTTTCTTTGATATTTTTTCTCTGTTAAAAAGTTAACGAATCGTGTTTCTGCAACTGGCAAAATGAAGTCATTGAAATACACTGGGCCGCAAAGAAACCGGGCCAGCACATTATTTTCATACAAACAAGGTAACTTTAAAGCCTTGGTTCTCCGCCAGGGATTGACCTAGCTGTGATCTGATGATGGCTAACCAGGAAGTGAATGGAGGAGATCCAGATCGCTATACACACCCAACTGATCTGATCAGCATTCTAAGAGAAATAAGGTTCAGAGTTCTCAGTTTCAGGATTACCATACATTTTAATGCAATTTTCGCGGTTTTATAAAACATATCCTTACATTTCTTAGAATTTTGATCAGATCAGTTGGGTGTGTATAGCGATCTGAATCTCCTCCATTTACTGCCTAGATAACTATCATCAGATCACAACTGCCCCTCTATACAAAAAGTAGACCAAATTAAATACTTAGGAATTATAGTGGATCAGAGGTTTTCGTGGCATTCACACTTGGAATTGGTTGCAAGCAGAGTGAGAAAGCTCATTTATATATTCAAGACCTTACGACATGTTATGACTAAGGAGCTACTCAACAAAATCTATATAGCCCTGGCGCAGTCTGTTCTAACTTACTGTATTTCCGTATGGGGTGGTGCAACTAAAATGAAATTTTTAAACCTTGAGAGAGCCCAAAGAGCTCTCTTAAAAGTAATGTATTTTAAACCTCGTAGGTACGCAACAGTTGATCTTTATAAATCAAGTAATCTTTTGACAGTCAGGCAATTATATATCCTTAATATCATACTAAGTTTTCACCGGATATTGCCCTTCAACCCTACTCAGTCATGTAGGAGACGTAAGGGTAAGGTTGCTCCGGTACACTTGGTGCGTACAGACTTTGCAAGGCGGCAATATGCAACACAATCTGCTCGTATCTATAATAAATTAAATGTAAAATTAGAGATACATCTCATGCAGAAGAACAAATGTAAGAAGAATGTCACAGAATGGCTAAAACTGTTAACCTACGAGGAAACTGAAAACATACTGACACGACCTACATGATAAATAACACAATACGCTCGCGCAGATAATCACAAATTAAACACACACACACACACCACAAACACACATACACACACACACACCACAAACACACACATACACAAATTGGTGCTTACTTGCTTATATGAAGATGTATTATTATTTTTGGTCTTAAGAGTTTTGTTTAAACTACCTTTTTATTTATTTTTCAAGATTGTAAGCTAAGGTTGAGAGCGAATCATCTCCAACACAAGTATAAATATTACTTTCTGGAGATGTTTCAGTTATAAAATTTGTAATGATAGTTTTTGGAAAATAAATTATTTTTATTTTTTATTTATTTTTTTAACTAGGTCAATCCTTGGCCGAGAACCAAGGCTTCAAAGTTACCTTGTTTGTATGAAAATAACGTGGAGGCCCGGTTTCTTTGCGGCCCAGTGTAAATAATCAGGTTACTAAATATCACTTTTATATGTTTTGTAATTGATGAGGAAAATCGAGATCCCTGCCACCAAAATGCGTCCTCTCCGATGCGTCCTCTTAAGGCCCCTATATACATCAAGTGGCGCTCTCATTTTAATTAAATTTATTGCTTGCTAAGTACATAATGTATCGAAAATTCACATGTACAGATTGAAGCTAAGGTTCTATAGTTTATTTACAAACAATAACCTCTGTAAAATTTTGTTCGTCGTTGGCAAAAGTGCTAAAAGTGGCCACATTTTTATTTAAATTTTATTTTTAAACAAATTTAATTAAAATGAGGGCGCCACTTGAGGTAAACAACGTGTTACAAAAATACCCCTAATGCCGAATATGGTATATAGGGACCATCAAACTGAACAACTTTTACTATGGGACCAACTCTGAAATCGCGAAAAGAAAAATCAGCCGTTTCATACATATTTTCGTAATTAATTTTTGTATGAAACAGCTGATTTTTTTATCGCGATTTTTTTTTGTTTTCGTTATCGTTATCTTTTCAAAGTTGGTCCCATAGTAAAAGTTGTTCAGTTCGATGGTCCCTATCTACCATATTCAGCATTAGGGGTACTTTTGTAACACGTTGTATAGGTTTTTAAATTTTGAGATTTAAGCATTCACAATGCTATTTTTATACAATACTAAATAATATACTAGAAAAAATAGGACTCGCACCAGATCATGTTCTCGGACGGGAATCGAACCCGCGACCTTTGGATATCCGGTCCAATGCTCTGACCGCTGAGCTACCGAGTCACTAGTGGGAACGTCGAATTTCTCCTAGTATATCAACTCTTACGCTGCAAGCCAGCGCCATCTCACCAATGTAGAAGGAATTAACTTCGACATTCAACTGAACATCTTTCCAGATATTTTTAAACAGTTGATTAAGATGAGAAAGCTATATAACTTTTTAAATTTTGAGATTTAAGCATTCACAATGCTATTTTTATACAATACTAAATAATATACTAGAAAAAATAGGACTCGCACCAGATCATACGTTGTATAGGGGCCTTAACAAGATGTTATTCCCCAGCGTGGTGTCCAGTTGTATGGAGGCCCTGCAAAGCGCCCTCTACCCGTTCGTGTGGCAACAGCCGCTGATCTCCGCCATCCCCGCCGAGATACAGAGGGATGTGCTAGAAGCGCCGTTGCCTATACTCGCAGGCCTACTTAAAACTACCAACTTGGACTATATGAGCGGAATCACTTTTGAAGAGGTAAGTTTCTTTATAAACTCTTCACAGTTTATGGGATCCTGGTACTTTTGATCTCACTACCTCTTATAAGATTGGTTCGTTTGCCCAACTGAACCGATCTTTGGACCACGCACTCATAGGGAGTTTCTATATGTCGCCATCTCCGATGTCCCAGGTTCGACCCCGGTTGAGTCAATTTAGAAAACGAACTTTTTCCGTTATATGTTGTCTCTGGTTTCGAATATTGTTGTGATTTCCATTACAAAAAGTGCTTTAGATACTCATTTACCTAACGACCTGAGTGGTACAGTAGTCAACATGCCGGCTACCACGCAAGAGGTCCCGGGTTCGATCCCCGGCCGGGCAAAAATTGAAATGATGAATTTTAACTTCTGTGACGTGTCTGGGGGTTACTGCGTATAATAAAGTATTATTAGTATATCAGTTGTCTAGCACCCATATTACAAGCTTTGCTTAGTTTGGGGCTAGATGGCGATGTGTGGAATTGTCCAAACATTTATTTATTATTACAATTTATTGGAATTAGAGAATGTACAATGCGATCAATTTAACTTTGTACAACAGACCAACTTCAGTGCGCTTGTTGTACAAAACGATGTATTTTAATCTGTTTCTACTCTATTCCATGCATTGACGAGTAAAGTCGCCGCGGATCATTGCCTATTGTCAATTTAATCACATTGTATGTGACGTTCTCCAATATTTTGTGGATTAATGTTAGTAATACTAAATAATATATACTAGAAAAAATAGAACTCGCACCAGATCATGTTCTCGGACGGGAATCGAACCCGCGACCTTTAGATATACTAGAAGAGTTGATATGCTAGAAGAAATTCGACGTTCCCACTAGTGACTAGGAAGCTCAGCGGTCAGAGCATTGGACCGGATATCCAAAGGTCGCGGGTTCGATTCCCGTCCGAGAACATGATCTGGTGCGAGTCCTATTTTTTCTAGTATATTATTTAGTATTATACAAAAATAGCATTGTGAATGCTAAAATCTTAAAAAATTAAAAATAATGTTAGTAATCTTTTTTTTCAGGGTATGTTAATAGACCTTACAAATCCCTCAAAGGTACTATTCTACCAAGGCGACGAGTCCACGATACTCCCAACACCCAGCTACAAATCTTTAAAAACCTCCCTCCAAATGGAATCGAACAAACATAAAGACAGATCTGACGACATAAAGACGAGGAACGTAATGATATCGGAGGCGTTTTTGAGGTTTTTCGTCGATATATTGGGCGATTTTTGGAAGTATTTCTCGGTGGGGGAATTGAAGGATGGCGATTTGGGAAGGGGGAATGTTTTGTTTGATGTGAGTATGAGAATTATTAACAGACGCCTCTTACTAGTGTATGACAGCCTGGTACTTTTTCTATTCTCTCTTTTTTTCTATGGGGGCTTATTTTTTGGTTTCGTGTTTTTTTTATTGCACGTACAATTTAAAAAAAGCGGCGCGGGTTCGATTCCCGCCTGAGTTAGAGTTGTTTTTTGCTAGTAATTACAAAAAATATAGTACTTGAACATATTGTCTCATACAGATTTGGAAAGGAAATTTAAATAATAAATAAAATAAATATTTGACAACATCACATACATTGCTCCGATTCCAAAGTAAGTAGCTAAAGCACTTGTGTTATGGAAATCGGAGACAACGGTGGTATCACAACAACCCAGACCTGATACTTACTTAAATTTAATGATGTTTTTAAATTTTGAGATTTTAGCATTCACAATGCTATTTTTATATAATACCAAATAACACCAGATCATGTTCTCGGACGGGAATCGATTCCCGTCCGAGAACATGATCTGGTGCGAGTCGTATTTTTTCTAGTATATTATTTGGCATTAATGATGTTTGATAATGGGATGTAATATTTTAAATTTCCGTTTTTCTTAATCTTTCTTACAGAAAGAAGCATACATCAAAAACGTGCCTTCCAAACAAAACCAGTACTTCCTAGAATGGTTTATTGAAACGGCAATGTTCAACCACTTCATACAAAACATGTGTCAGAGGCATTCGTTACAAACAGACATTTCGCAAAATATCCTCGTTGATACCCCACTGCCTAACTTCTACCAACTTTTGGATGAACGGTTGAAAAGCAGGAGTAATGTTAAAAATATGGACAAAACTAATTATAAAAGTGCTGTGAACAAGAAAGTTAAGTTGTTGAAGACTAAGTTGAGGGATTTGATTACTTAAGTGAATTTAAAATGATTTTAAGTGTCTTTTAATTTTATAATCGTGCAATTTGATTATTGATGTGTCAGATATTTATTGGTAAATCTGTCAGAACGAGAGTAATATTTTTACGTTTATACTTCAAAAATAACATCCTTTTTTTACCTGTCAAAAATGACATTTAGACTTATAATTTTTTATGTCGGGTACGCCATGCAATGCCTGCAGAATTGATGTCCAGTAATGAGATTTGAAATGCATTAAAATTACATAAAACTGTCAAAAACTATTTCTGATTGTTTAAAGCACCAGTGCCCCATTTAATAACTTGACAATTTGTCAATTGTCATGACAATTTGGTTAACATTGCAGTGTAGCTATGAGTAGTGTGTTCTATTTTCTAATTAGTTGAATCAGTGGATATGAAATTGTCACAACAGGTGACAAATTGTCACGCTTATATTGGGACCCCACTTATGAAATTGGCGTTTTTTTTTTCACAAATAGAGAACCTCGTCACTTCTATGAATTAAAATTTTCATCAATTGCTTGATATTATAGCGAATAATGACCATCATAGGCAACTATCAATAGGAAAAAAGTATTTATTATAGTTTTCTAAGCATAAATAAAAATACCTTGAAAATTACTCCTCTTCATGTTAGCAGAAATGACCACTTTGTTTGTTTTAACTTAGCCAAAACTTGTTTTTTTCGTTTAACCTGTGTTGTGTAAGTGGCATACGTTATCTTAGTGTTTAAACATTAGTGCATAAAAGTTTCAAAACAGCGTTCATAGTTGTTAAATAAATTAAGAAAATGTTAGTATGGGAAATGTAACTTCTTTTAATTTCTCCATACAAAACGCCGATTTCATAGTTGGGACCTTAATACATTAGGGTCCTGCCCCCCTAGCATAACCCTAGCGATTTATCACGTTTAACTGTCAAAAGACAAAGGATTTTGTCAGTTGAGTGTCGATAAAACGCAATATATATCGCGTGTTTCGGTGGTTATGCTAGGGTTGGTTCATCGAAATATTTTATAAAGAGATTGTTAAGCATCTATGTAAAAATATTCAACTGTATATATTTGTATGTTATGCCTTACTAGTGTTTGTCAAATAGTATTTTTATTTAAGTTAAAAGATCTGATTAGTACTAGAATATACTTCTTTTTCTTAATTCATGTTGAACTTGTTTTAATAAACAGAAACCATATTACTTTTGATTATGTCAAGAGATTGATTATAAAGAAATGTCAACTTGATATTAATATACCACCTTTTTAATAAAATATAAAACGCGGGCTAGGTAAACCCTGGTTTCAAACTATGTAAGTGCCTCAGTGGAAAAAGACAGAGACAAAATCAGTTTTAAACCAGGCTTAACTTAAGAGCGCATAGTCTGCACACTAGCGCCGCCATTGAAAAAATCATTGTGCTTAAATAAGGACGAAATTGTGAAAAGTGGAGTTTTATTGCTAAAAGTGTCCACTTTTCGTAAAAAAAACTAAGCGACAGGCTAGAAAACATTGTTAATACGATGAAAAGTACCACATAGCTTCTTCGGAGTGTATTACAGAGAGATAATTCACAATTTCGTCTTTATTTAAGCACTATGATTTTTTTCCATTGGCGGCGCTAGTGTGCAGACTAGCGCTCTTAAGTCTACGTTTTAGAAAAAAGTATTTATCTTGTATAAAAAAATATACTTCCGACAAAGAACTTTTTATCTTAAGGCTCCTATATACCTCTATAGAACATTAGCTTCAATCTGTACATGTGAATTTTCGAAACATTATGTACTTAGCAAGCAATAAATTTAATTAACATGAGGGCGCCACTTGAGGTATATAGGGGCCTTAATCTGATACTGTTTTATTTAATACGGTCTTTCATCAACAACACCACTCGATGACGCCTTACGAACTAAAACAAAACGCAAATTATGACATAGACAACTAAACGATAAAAACGACCTAAAGTTTTTATAACTTCAATCTAATTTATGCCTTATCTGCTAACTTTAGAGCGCAGTTTTGTTTGTGTTTAATAAGGCCCCAGTTTGAAGTGAGCTTATTTTCTAAGTGTATTTATCAAAGAATACGGTACTATGTTAGTATTTTATGATAATTAAGAAAGAAAGTTAGTATCCAGTGATCTTAATGGAACGAAAATGTGCCTTATTGTTAGAGTACTACAGTGTAAGTTTGTCTGTCATCGAAAGTTGAAATTTATTGACACAACTTAATAAAATTCTTCTAAAAACATCACAATTACATACTCCATTATACAGGGTGTTAGTAGCGATGTTATCGAGTTTTACGCGTACATTGCTGCTCATCAAAATCTCAACTATGCATTTGCGACAAGTGGTTCCATAGAGAAAGTTGCTTAACTCTAAGGGTATAATCATACTTTAAAGTTTTCGCTAGAGTGCTACTAACACCCTGTATGATGTACTCTTATTTATAAACAATATAATAAGCATTGCTTAGTTAAAAAGAGCTTTATGTTGTTTTATTAAAAACAGCAAAAAAATGTTATAAAAAACATTGTTTAACTATATCATGCTTAAAAACTGTTTATGAATAAAAGAGATAAACTTTAAAATAAAACCGTTTTGTCAACACTATTTAAAAAATATATCTTGTAATATTTAGCCATAAATAGTGTAAGAAAAAATATTGATTTATGCGGATTCCATAAGAATAATGTAGGGCCAATTCAATAGATCACTTTTGAAGCTTGAACTGAAAATTGAACAAAAATGATCTGGTGCGAGTCGTATTTTTTCTAGTATATTATTTAGTATTATAGTATAAAACCTTGTAACGGCGGGCACACAATATTTATGTTTCACTTCACATGCAATCCAGATTCGTAAAAGCCATCGGTCATTTATGTATGAAGACTGGCATACCTACCTGTCCGCCATTTTGAAAAAAGTCGGTTTTGGAGGCCTGTGTTAAAAGTAGTGTCAATCGATAGTATAAGTCATTACAAACAAAAAGTAATAAGAAAAAAATCTCGCTAGTGATATACTTACTGAGATATTCGAGTTTGAATTTGATAAACAAAATCATAATTATGGATTTAGTGGTTATGTCTATGCAGATTGTTGTTAAGCTATTTATGTATGTAGGAAGCGTCCATGGCTCAGCTGACGAAGTGTGCTCAAGTTATTCTATCGATTGATCTAAAAAAATATTGATTTTGTTTTTCAACTTCAAACTCAAATATCTCAGTAAGTATATCACTTACGAGATTTTTTTACTTATTACTTTTTGTTTGTAATGACTTATTCTATCGATTGGCAACACTTTTATCACAGGCCTCCAAAACCACCTTTTTTCAAAATGGCGGACAGGTAGGTATGCCAAAAGCACATGATGCTCTTTGTAAGTGCCAACATTTTTACGGCGTATTACACAGCATTTGGTTATTTTAAAGCTCTAAAACGATTTTAAAGTAAAAGTGCTTTGTTGTACTTAAGTACAATAACTATATAATTTGTGCTTTGTTGTGACAGTTCTCATGGAACAAACGTACGTAGCGCCATTTTGACAGTCGCCCTCCCCATTAGAACGAGACTGACAGATGTCAAATGTGACAGTCGCCCTCCCCATTAGAACAAGACTGACAGATGTCAAAAGTGATGTATTAAATTGGCCCTACTTGCAAACGCATGTATTACGAAACTCCTTGCATATTATGAGTTTAACTTTTTTAGAGGCTGTATAAAGACTGTTTTCACTTGTTACGAAGTATACAGGAATGTTTATTGCTAGCGAGACGAAAATCTATTACAGCACCGACGACGTCAACTTAATCTAATAATCATTTTTGCTATAAACACGACAGTACGCCAGGTTAAACTGCGAAAACGGCTTTTATTACTTAGGGTATAAAGGCGGTCTCAAGGTCAACTTGTATACAGGCCCATCTTTCCCACTGGGCCCTGGGTACGTGCCCAGGGCCCCGCGATCGATAGGGCCCCCTAGTTCCTGCCAGATCGCTAAACGATAACGGATGCTTATTACCAAAAACATATTTAGGAATTTCGAAAACTTAAACAACAATTACTGACTACAAATACTACTACTTACTAGCTTTTGGCATGTTTAGATAAATTTAAGTCAAGATCATAGGGGCCCCCAAATGTGCCTGAGGTGCCGTCGTGTGTACAATACGAGTACTTCAATAAAGCTAGTCACTGACTAGACGTCCAAATGGAATAATTCAAAATGAAAGTTCAGATTTAAGGTGTGGAAGTGACGAAGTTTGTGCGTCCAAAAAACTTCGCACAAACTTCGTCACTTCTACAGCGTAGAGTCATTGATGTCCCAAATGCGGACGTAAAGTCATTGATGTCCCAAAGCTTATGGACGTACTTGCATTTTGAAGTATTCCATTTTGACATTGCCAAATTGACGTCTTGTCAGTGGCTAGCTCTACCCTGAAACGCATCTGAAAGTAACATCGCGCTGCATAATGAGAGACAGATTTTTTTGAGTAAGCTGCCAAGTTTTTATAGAAATCACGCATAATGTGTCATACCAAAAACGCATCAACGCGCGGGATTTTTAAATTAAAATCTGCATGACAGATCCGTTTATAAGAGTGCATGTTACTGGCTTTATTCGGAATATAATATTTTTTGTTATTATTTGATTGAATCAGGCATTACTTGGCGGAAGTCCCAAACCATTGTGAAAAGAGAAATATATGTAGCTTAAAAAAACCTTTTTTTTGCGGGAGTAAGCTACATATATTTCTCTTTTCACAATTTTTTGTTATTGTAAACTTGCCTTTATATATTATTATATCTAAATTCCTGTATACTTTTCAACTAAAATCTATACCTAACTATGTATATCCACCTTAAAACATTCCCTTTAAATTATACAATTTTTTTAAAATATATTTAACAATTTACATCACAATACAGTTCAAAATAATAGTTATGTGATTGTAACATTAAAAATTTGTTGTAAATATGTTTTGTATTATTAGTTTTCTTAAGTAATTTTAAATAGGTTTTGGGCGAAAATTTTTTAAATTAAATATTTTATCGCACATATTGTAAGCAAACGATCAAAATTAGGAGTAACGAAAACCATTTTTTTGACCGACTTCAAAAAAGGAGGAGGTCATAAAGGTCAAGTCGACTGTATATTTATTTTACTCTCTGAAATGTCTGTCTTCTTCAAATATAAGACATTTCTACAACCAATTTTCAACCTTCATATGTGATAACTAGAGTGCAATATCGGTCGACTCAAAGAATTAAGAAAGAAAGAAGAAAGAAAATAATTTTATTTAGCACACAATAAAATTAACATGTTTTTTAAAACTAACTTAATATAGGTACATGTGCTAAAAAGGCTCCCACTCAGCATTATGCCACGGCACCCTAGAGGAGCACCATGACGCTGATTTTCAGTGGTCACCAATTCCGAAGAAAGGCGGCATAAATATGAAATTAAAAATTTAAAACCGATTTCCCTTGAATTATATAAAAAGAGATAATACTTTTATTTAATACTTTAAATACTTTTATCCATACTAAAAACAAAAGGGGTACCCATTCATATTTAAAACCATTGAGTTGTAAAATAATAATGTATAACATGTGAAATAAAAAAAAATAAATAATAAAAAATCAATTTATAACATGAAAAAATAGGTAGTTATAGTTCCTTTGTGGCAATGGTACTGGCAATTCTAAGTATTCATTTTTTGTTACAGTAGCAGATGTTGCTTTAGTTTATGCTTAAAAGAATATTTTGATTTAAGCTGCCTGATGGGTGGCGAGAGATTATTCCAACATTTCGTTGCCAAATGCCTAAAGCTGCCCCGAAAGGCTGCAGTTTTATGCCGGAGGGTAAGCAGTTTCCATGACGCACCACGTGTGTTGTACACAGATTTTGAAGAAGCCCATTCCAGTTTCGCATACAAATATTTGGGTACCTCAGTTTTAATGACATCAAAGAGTAAAGAAGCAAACTGCAAATCATATCGAGCATTCATGTTGAGCATATTCGCTGCGTTTATGTAAGGAGTGACATGTGTTCTAGGGGGTACCCCAAAACAAAATCTAACACATGCATTTTGCAATTACATTTTAAACTGTTTTGATAAAATATTTTGTTAGTGGGATATTTTTAACGCATTCCTTTTTTAACATCGAATTAAACATCGATTTTGTTATGCCCAAAACCTCTAAGTGCCTTTATTTGTAAATAAGTTTCATATTAAACTATGCCTTATTTCATGTTAGCTAAAGTTTAATTAATTTTATAAAAAATGGCAAACTCCAATAAATGTGTATACTGAAAAGTGATTTCTGCATTTTCATTTCTTGTGTATTCTTCACATAGAAGTCCGTTTATCTTGACCTATTTGGTTTTTTTTGAAGGTTTTTCTTTTGTTTTTAAGCTTTTCTTTGAAATCTGTATAAATGTGGCTTTCTAATTTGAAGGATTATTTTTTTATCTTTACTAGTTTTCCGCCCGCAGCTATCTGTACTTTAGCACGAACATCCATCGAGAATAAATTTATCTATGAAAAATTACATTTCGCTTTTTGGTGGTAAATGCCGTTGTACAAATTTCTTATTCAAAAAAATTACTCTATCGAATGTTTTTACGCGCGTTATTTTTTCCATAGCTGTAGGTTCCCTTAGCACGAACATCTATCGAGAATAAAAACGCGCGTAAAAGTACTCGATAGAGTAATTTATCTATGAAAAATTTCATTTCGCTTTTAGGCGGTAGATGGCGTTGTACAAATTTCCCATACAAAACTTCCCTGTTCGTGCTCAGGGTACAGTACATTAATCCAGTGCATGTTTTCCTATAACAAGGAAGTTACATTAACTTGAAACTCACTAATGGACGCCGTCACAATATTAACAATACTTCTTTCATAATAATCAGTACCTCTATCACGAACAGCTATCGAAAAAAATAACTTGCTTAAAAATACTCGACAGAGTTATTTTGTACGGGAAATTTGTACAGCGCCATCTAACGCCGAAAAGAAAAATGATATTTTCCATAGATAATCACTCTATCGAGTAGTTTTACGCGCGTTTTTTAACCCTCGATGCAAAAAGAGGTGCTATTTATCGGTAGATGTTCGTGCTAATGCTAAAACGGTACATACAGTTTGTTCCACTACACTGAGGGCAAAGATTGACAGCTGCATTACAAAAAGTATAGCAAAGGACAGGACTGACATTAACTAATAACGACACAGAAGTACCTGTACACAGTAGGATTAGAATTATGTAAATAAGCCGTTATTAAATTATCAGAAGGAGGCTGTAAAAAATGACAGTTTAGTGATGGGAAACATGTGAATCAGTCGGTCAAAATATGAAGATGCGTTCTTTGTCATCATCGTCAGCCATTTTTATGACACCACTGTTGGGGTAGACCTATTTTTTCGGCTTAAGGCTCCTATATACCTCAAGTGGGGGCCTCATTTTAATTAGTAGTACTACTACAACGAACAACATTTTACAGAGGTTATTGTTTGTAAATAAACTGTAGAACCTTAGCTTCAATCTGTACATGTGAATTTTCGACACATTATGTACTTAGCAAGCAATAAATCTAAATAAAATGAGGGCGCCACTTGAGGTATATAGGGGCCTTAATACTAGAAGCCTCGCGCTCCTAAATACTCCTAGAAAGCTCGCGCGGGGGATATGTGTACATTATGATACAGCTTTTTTCTTTCTACTCTTATCTGATACATCAAAAAAGTTATTATATTAAAAACAACTTTATTTCTTAATAAATAAAATACTTTGACAATAGTTGGCAATTGTTTTTTCTCGATGGCGTCGGGAGTCGGGAGTAACCCCCCTGTTTAGTTTGTATCAATCGATCATTGATTTAAACTTTAAACATGTTAAATCACTAACATTATCCCATCCCTACTTCTTAATACAAACGTAAGCCAGTAATTTACTTAATTAAACTATAATTATAAGTAGCATTGTCTGTGCTGGGAGCAATCAATTCTTATCAGATTTTTTTTATCAGTTGATATTTTTCTTGTCTATTGACTAAACAAGTGACGGGGTAAAGAATCACAGATGGTTAAACAGGAACGTTGAATTTCAGTACCCTTAGCACGAACATCTATCGAGAAATAAACGCGCGAAAAAGTAGTCGATAGAGTAAATTATCTATGAAAAATTTCATTTCGCTTTTCGGCGGTAGATGGCACTGTACAAATTTCCCATACATAATTACTCTATCGAATGTTTTTACGCGCGTAATTTTTTTCGATTACTGTTCATGCTAAGGGTACCTACTGTTCATGCTAAGGATTCAGTGTAACAGTCGCTTCTCAGAAATAATTTGCTTTTCTCAGAAAAGTTTAACTCGCTGTTCGCCGGCCTCTTCTTTGCCAACCTTGTTTCATAAACTACAATTGTCGCAACGTAACACGGTGTACATATACCTACCATCGTAGGAAACATGTGAATCAGTACCTACCTACTAATAACTACCATCGTAGGTTTATTTATACATACATATCATACTCAGGCACTTAAAACATATTTAATTACATATAGTATTCTTCGCCAGTAGTTAAACAGAAGTCGGTTTTGAAGAATTAAGAAGATTAAAAAAAACGTTTTGTTAAAAACCACAATCAAACTGTCAACATAATCCGAATTTTTGTATAATATATTTATGCGGAATTTCGCAACATACCGCTAATTCGATTGTCGAATCATAATGAATCGGTGTGATCATCCAATGACAAGTTGCGAAAGTGTGTGGAATGCGAAATTTCGTTCGTATCCAAGCGAATCTTATCATAGTAAGGTCAGCAAGGAAAGTCGCTGAAAAATTTTGTATACAAGGTGTTACAAAAATACCCCTAATGCCGAATATGGTATATAGGGACCATCAAACTGAACAACTTTTACTATGGGACCAACTCTGAAATCGCGAAAAAAAAATCAGCTGTTTCATACAAAAAATAATTACGAAAATATCAAAATGTATGAAACAGCTGATTTTTTTTCCCGATTTCATAGTTGGTCCGATAGTAAAAGTTGTTCATTTTGATGGTCCCTGTCTACCATATTCGGCATTAGGGGTACTTTTGTAACACCTTGTATACTTTGGTCGTTTTAACTTTTCTGGCCATTTAACTGGATAAGTTGTTATGATGGAGTAGAATTTCAATTCAAGGTTAGAAGATAATCAAAGCATAGCAAGTCCATAGTAAGAAAAACACAAGTTTTCATATAATACCAAATAATATACTAGAAAAAATAGGACTTGCACCAGATCATGTTCTCGGACGGGAATCGAACCCACGACCTTTGGATATCCGGTCCAATGCTCTGACCGCTGAGCTACCGAGTCACTAGTGAGAACGTCGAATTTCTTCTAGTATATTAACTCTTACGCTGCAAGCCAGCGCCATCTCACCAATGTAGAAGGAATTAACCTCGAAATTCAACTGAACATCTTTCCAGATATTTTTAAACAGTTGATTAGGATGAGAAATCTATATACTTTTTAAGATTTAAGCATTCACAATGCTATTTTGCTTGCAGCGTAAGAGTTGATATACTAGAAGAAATTCGACGTTCTCACTAGTGACTCGGTAGCTCAGCGGTCAGAGCATTGGACCGGATATACAAAGGTCGCGGGTTCGATTCCCGTCCGAGAACATGATCTGGTGCGAGTCCTATTTTTTCTAGTATATTATTTAGTATTATATAAAAATAGCATTGTGAATGCTTAAATCTCAAAATTTCAAATAACACAAGTTTTCATCCAAAATACCGTTAGGTCCTGAGGGCCTAGTGCGAGTTGATGTATTCACTTGTCGCCACCGAAAACTATAGTTTTATCTCTTTCACTCGCATTGACTTTGAGCAGTGTATTCGATGGTTTTCTATAGTAAAAAAACATAACATCAACTCGCACCAAGCGCGAACCCATAGCACGAACATTTATCGAAAAAATAATTCGATAGAGTTTTACCTCACGCTCGATCGTGAGCGCGTTAGAATTTTGTATGGTGTTAATGAGTTCATCGCGTATTCCGCTAGATGTCGGGCCACGAATCCTATACAAAATGAAGTTTACGTTAACGTGGTCGAGTAAGTAAAAACACGCACTACGCACCCTGCTTTCGAAAGAAAAACGCGTAAAATTACTCGATAGAGTAGTTATCCATGGAAAATTGGTACACCGCCACCTACCGCCGAAAAGCGAAATGAAATTTTCCATAGATAAATACTCTATCGTTGTCAAATGTTTATATGCACGTTATTTTTTTCGATAGCTGTTCCTGCTAAGGGTACTGTATGGGAAATTTGTATAGTGCCATCTATCGCCGAAAAGCGTAATGATATTTCCCACAGGCAATTACTCTAACGAGTACTTTTACGCGCATTTTGTTTTCGATAGCTGTTCGTGCTACGGGTATAGGCAACACCACCAAAGACCAGAAAATGGGTAGAGGGTTTTCCGATGAAGGCCCAATTCTGTGCGATCTCCAACCCGCCGCCAAGCGTGGAGATTATAGCAACTTCCTCCCATGGGGAGGAAAAACTTACCAAAGAAAAAGAGCAATGTATCACATATATCTGTCAAAACACAGTTAACATGAACTTCAATGTTTTTAGCCGGTACCGCCGCTGGCAGTGGGCAGGCAGCCAGCTAAAATCTATGGAACAAGCATTATCCGCTCAAAAAATGGCACCACACAAAAATTACATACAATTAAGTGGGCGAAGCTAAAAATGCTGCCATTTTGTTATATGTATACCACAAAGCGACTGAATGCTGTTAGCATAATAGCGTAGCGACCTTAAGAGTCCGGCGAACAGTGAGCTTCCCATACAAACGTAATACCAAAATGATTTGCAATTTGAGCATAATTAACTCTTCTTGTTCTTGTTGTGATGTTATTCGGATTAGGACAGTATTTGTCTAGGTTAGTAAATAAAAAATCCAAAATACTCAACCAAATACAAATTAATGCGATTTAGCAGTTTTGTATGAAAAAAAAATAATTGGCATTTATTTGAATGGGGTTAGCATTTTGGAATTTTTATTTAATAGGAACCTAGACAAATGCTGTCTTAATCCGAATACATCACAATAAGAGTTAATTATGCTCAAATTGCAAATCATTTTGGTTTTACGTTTGTATGGGAAGCTCACCGATCGCCGGCGTCTTAATCTGTCCCCTTAGCACGAAAATCTATCGAGAAAAAACGCGAGTAAAAGTACTCGATAGAGTAATAATTTATCTATTGAAAATTTCTTCTTCTTCTTAATTAATGGCTTGCTCTGTGATTTATGCACAATTTCGCCAATGTCCTCTCTTTTTAACCGACTTCAAAAAAAGGAGGAGGTTATCAAGTCGACGGTTTTTTTTTAGATTTTTTTATTTGTTTATGTACGTTTTAACATAACTTCACCAGTTGTTAACTGATTTCAATTACCCTTTTTTTTAAAAAAGAAAATAGTTCGTGTGTGGACCCATAAAAAAATGTCATCTGGCTAGTAGTTTCTTAATAATCCTGAAAAATATAAATTATTTCGCTTACCATCGCACGAGTATTTACGGATTTTCAGGTATAATTATTTTCATATACAAACTGCAACCAAGAACTTTGTAATCATAATTAAATAACGCTATAACGTTTGTCATCTCTGACAGATTAGCGTTCAAATCCTGTGCGAGTTGTAATTTTTTAACCCCGTGGTGCCAATTTTTTAGCAATCCATAGATATTAGTTCGCTGTGGACTATAGTGGCCAGTACCATTAGAACGAACATCTATCGAGAAAAAACGCGCTTAAAAGTACTCGATAGAGTAAATTATCTATGAAAAATTTCATTTCACTTTTCGGCGGTAGATGGCGCTGTACAAATATTTCATACAAAATTACTCTATGGAAAGTTTTTACGCGCGTTATTTTTATCGATAGCTGTTCGTGCTAAGGGCACAGATGTAATGTCATGATAATGTATGCCATCTTCAAACTAATATACTTAGATTGGCCATATCAGAATTTTCCATAAATTATTGATCTTAAATACATAATCTATTAATCACGTTAACAACATAACCTTCCAAGTTTTGAAGCCATAAAGCGCGTCTGGGTGTTTATGGCACCCAATTTCTACACAATGGCTTAACCTTCATTTAGATTATATTTATTTGTTTATTGCTCTCAGGAGTGCTAAGTTTGCACATATTTCCATAGACAAAGTTGTCTTATGAAAAATCAAGTTAATAAATTATTCAATAGCTAACATTATAACATTTAAAATTAATTCGAACAGTTGAACAATATTAACACCTGTGGATTATGTAAAGTAACTTGCACTTTAGTATATATTATATAAAAATAACATATATTTTTTTAATAATAGGGGAAATGAATAAGTTCTTTTTTGCGTAAACTTATTCGTACACTTAGCACGAACAGCTATCGAAAAAAATAACGCGCGTAAAAACATTCGATACAGTAAATTTTGTATGGGAAATTTGTACAGCGCCATCTACCGTCGAAAAGCGATCTATCTAGATTAATCTAGCATTTTTAAAGTCAAAATTGTTAATCTTTGCGAAGTTCACAATTCCGCTTGTACTTAACTAATACGTAAAATAATATAAATACGAGTATTTTTCGAGTAGTTATACCTTTTTGGCAACACAGGAAAATTACAAGTTTAAAAAACGTGAATAACAAAAATAAGATTTGATTAAAAAACCCATTCTAATAGGATCAACAGTAACATGCATTTATTTCACGGCATGTTAACTTCATTCAGTGTTTTCCCAAAGTACCTAATTAAAACAAAAGCTTTTAATTTAAAGATTACATTGCAAATAGAATAGTTAAAATTATAGTTTGTTGACCTGTGATTTTTGAGATGTTTTTCGCACAGGGAAAGTCGACCTAAGTATATCAAAAGACGTTATTATTTTTAGGTCAAAAAGTTAACCATTTTCGAGATATTTAACTATCTAATATTTAAAAAACATTATATTTTGCTCAAAATCATATTTTTTACACACTCTAGGGTCCGAAATTATACTGTTTTTTAAATAGAGCAAAAAATATTTAGGTACATAATGTTTTTTATACTAAAAGTTATATATCTCGAAAACGGTTACCTTTTGGATTGTAAGTAATAAATAAATAAGTAATAATGACCTAAGTAATAACATTCTTTAATAATTATACAACATGTTACAAAAGTACCTACCCCTAAAGCCGAATATGGTATATAGGGAGCATCAAATTGAACAACTTTTACTATGGGACCAACTCTGAAATCGCGAAAAAAAGATCAGCTGTTTCATACAAAAATTAAAATAGAAAATATCAAAATGTATGAAACAGCTGATTTTTTTTCGCGATTTCAGAGTTAATCCCGTAGTAAAAGTTGTTCAGTTTGAATGTCCCTATATACCATATTCGGCATTAGGGGTATTTTTGTACCACCTTGTATGGGTATAGTCAACTTTCCCTATAACCCTGTATACTTAGTTTCAAAGCCCTATGAGAAAAATAACGGTAATTAGTTAACGATTTTTATAGAAATCTGTACCCTTAGCATTAGCACGAACATCTATTGAGAAAAAAAACGCGCGTAAAAGTACTCGATAGAGTAATTCTCTATGGAAAATTTCATTTCGCTTTTCGGCGGTAGATGGCGCTGTACAAATTTCCCATACAAAATTACTCTATCGAATGTTTTTACGCGCGTTATTTTTTCGATAGCTGTTTGTGCTCAGTGTACAGTAGTTGTAGTTTTTTTTAAAACTCAATACAACATTGGTAACTAGTCTTCCTATCCAACAAGTTTATTTCAACTATCATATTACCTAGAGTGCCTGTAAGGACCCTTACACATTGCGACTTTTTGAGCGATACGATTTGAGCGTGATGCAGCTTCGATAGTATCGATACGGTCGCAAATCGTCTACCTTTACACTATTTCTCGATACTAATCGAGATAACTGGTGTCGTGATGCAGTCGCGCGGCTGACCCGTCGAACGCGCGTTTGTATTCCTGCAAAAAGTCGTAATGTGTAAGGGCCCTAACCCTCAAAAAAAAATTCGATATTATTAACTTGAAATTTTTATAACTGCTTAAACTAGATTTGAACTACCTACTAAATTAATACATGTACGTAACGAAATTAACCTTCCTTGCTTTGTATTCTAATATTCGAACAATAACAGTTGGGTAAATAATAATAAAGTTTGCGGAAACTTTATTAACGGCTTGTATAAGGACAAAAACATATTGTTTAACCCATTTTTAATCATAAATAAATAATTCCAGACTCGTACCAATAACATGAGTACACACAAGCACCACAGACTATACATGTTGACCTTGAGACCGCCTTTATGCCCTTCGTAATAAAAGCTGTTTTCACAGTTTAACTGTATAACCTGACGTGCTGTCGTGTGTCCCGAACTCAACACGTTGAATAACAAAATTGATCTCAAGGCCAAAGTTGGTTGCCACCACACACTTGTCATAGTTATTGTCTCACGAAGTCCATTTTGCTATGAATGTGTTAGGCGTGCGCATGCACATTGTATTAGTGTGCGACTGCACGCTCTTGTATTGCGCACACTAAAGTAATGTGCATGTGCCTAACAACATTCATAGCAAAAGGGACTTCGTGAGAAAAAATAACTATACCACACATTTTGTAAAAAAATCCAAGGGCTTTTAATCCCGCCTTCGGTTACTTCTTTAATTCGGGATTTTATGCTACACACGCAATGTACGCTTAGCACGAACAGCTATCGAGAAAAATAACGCGCATAAAAACATTCGATACAGTAATTTTGTATGGGAAATTTGTAAAGCGCTATCTACCGCCGAAAACGGAAATGAAATTTTCCATAGAGAATTACTCTATCGAGTACTTTTACGTGCGTTTTTTTCTCGATAGATATTCGTGCTAGGGTTCAGACTGATACAGGGCTGCCAATTGTACAATTTGGGTATTCTTAAAATTTCTTAGAAAATATGTACAAAATTAAATGTTGTCCATCTGTCTGTCTTTTAAGACCATTTATCTCAGGAACGCGTGGATGTATCGTGTTGAAATTAAAACTATATAATCAGGTCTACAATCCCTTGAAACTGTAAAAAAATCAAACTTCTAAGTTAACATGGAAAAAAGATATGCCGCAAAAACGCATACTACGACACTAATGACAGATAAAAACATTTAACTACTTATAAGTACCTATATCTTTTACAAATAAGTATTTTCTTTGCCAATATGTAAAGTCCGCAAACAATGACATAATATGGATCATAAAAGGCGTAACTGTCTCCAGGTTAACCTCCAGTTAAAGCGATCAGTAACAAGATTATACCGAAACTAATCGGTTGGCTGCGCTTGGGCCATATCGGCCAGTTTGCTTTTTAATTTTAGGGTTCACTTGTCATAGTCATAGTCATATTGTTTATTGCAACATGTTGGTTAAAGTCCGTTCGCTTAGATAGTGTCGCTCTTTTATCGCGCCGCCTTTGCACCCGCCGCTTCTTGTCAAAGGATGCCGCCGCATAAACAAAGGATACAAGTAAATTTGGATTTTGACAGTTTACATCGAAGCGCCGTAGTGAAAGGTTGTGTTTGTTGACTCTGCTACGTATATTGAAAACTTAAATTATTATCGATACCGATAACGATATATTTTACCGTTATCAGTAACGTTATTTGTATAACGTTACCAAAAACTTCCGGTATTTCTGTCTCTGGACACAAGTGCTTGCGTTGCGACTCTGGGTGTACCGACACTATCTAAGCGAACGGACTTTACAAAGATCTTACAAAGTAAATGGTACCATAAACATGACCCTGTAAGGGAATTGCAACTTGTGGGTGAACCCTAAAATTAAAAAGCGAAAGTGGGTTGGTTATGCGTCATTTGTTTTAAAATTTTAAATATTTGATGATGTCATTTGTATGAAATAATTATTACTTTCAATTTGTCCTACATATGATACTATACTTAGAGCGTTTGAAAAAATATTTTTTTCAGAATCTTAGAAATTAACAAAATAAAGTAAACAGCTGTTATCCAAACTTTTTAGATAAATTTTCGGGAAATCTTAAAATTATTTTGATTATTTTTCGGCTTAATTCCGAAAACTTACGTATTAGAAAAAATACTAGAAAAAATCGACTCACCCGTAGCACCTCAGACGGGACTCGAACCCGCACCCTTGGGATTCCGGCCCAATGCACTGACCAATTATGCTACCGAGTCGCTAGTGGGAGCAGCGACATTTTCTCGTTCTTTTTACTTGTTCGCTGCAAGATTTTTCTAATATTATTTATCTTAATATGAAAATAGCATAATTTGACGACATGAGTGGTGCAGTGGTCAACATGCCGGTCTACCACGCAAGAGATCCCGGGTTCGATTCCCGGCCGGGCAGAAATTGAAATGATGAATTTTAATTTCTGTGACGGGTCTGGGTGTCACTATGTATGATAAGTATATATTTAAAATGTATATAAGTAGTATATCAGTTGTCTAGCACTCATATTACATGCTTTACTTAGTTTGGGGCTAGATGGCGCTGTGTGAAATTGTCTCAAGCATAAAAAAATAAAAATAAAAAATAGCATTGTGAATGCAAAAAATCTAAATTTAATAACTTACGTGTATTAAGATAAATAATATTAGAAAAAATACTAGAAAAAATCGACTCACCCGTAGCACCTCAGACGGGACTCGAACCCGCACCCTTGGGATTCCGGCCCAATGCACTGACCAATTATGCTACCGAGTCGCTAGTGGGAGCGGCGTGCGCTAGTGCATTGGGCCGGAATCCCAAGGGTGCGGGTTCGAGTCCCGTCTGAGGTGCTACGGGTGAGTCGATTTTTTCTAGTATTTTTTCTAAGATTAATTATCTTAATATAAAAATAGCATTGTGAATGCGAAAAGTCTAAATTTAATAACTTATGTGTAGTATAATTCAGTTTAGTCAGTCCGCTCAGTATTGTTTTTAGGCCCAGCCATGTATATTTTTATGTACGGAACCTCCAATCCTTTCCTCGCCTCGCTTCACCGCGCGATCGCTAAATCCGGATTGTCATAAGCTTTTACATTTTGGGAGATCGTGATCCCACACAACAACCGAAATAGATCCCACACGAAAACTGTGGACTTTATTCAATACTTAGACTACTATTTTGTTTTTTTGGGTGATTTATAGAGGCTTATAAATAAATAAATAAATATTTGACAACATCACATACATTGCTTCGATTCCAAAGTAAGTAGCTAAAGCACTTGTGTTATGGAAATCAGAGACAACGGTGGTATCACAAACACCCAGACCTGAGCCAATATAGAAAAGTTCGTTTTCTAAATTGACCCAACCGGGGATCGAACCCGGGACCTCAGAGATGGCGACACCTTGAAAACCGGTGTACAAAGCCACTCGACCACGAAGGTTGTGATTCTATAGTTTTCGAAAATCTAAAATATATCGGCCTTCTCCAGAATACCTTTAAAATATTATTATTTAACAGCACAATTTGGCACAAAAATGATTAATAAACGTTTTTGAAAGACCCGTCTTTTATTTTTATTAATGAATAGTGGACTCTGTGAACTTCGTATCACATATTAACAATATATTTTCAAAATAACCCTTTATATTGATTATCAATTTTACCATGATAATATTTTAAAATATTAAAAACCAGCGCCATCTATTAATAAGTAGATTAGTTAGTAATAATAACAAATCTGCTGAATACTAAAAAGTGGCCACTTTTAACAATAAAACTCCATTAAACTAAACGATAGGCTAGAAGATAATTTTTTAAGCGATAAAAAATACCACAAAGCTTCCTCAGAGTGCACTACAGAGAGATAATTCACAATTTCGTCTTTATTTAAGCACTATGATTTGTCCCATGGCCAGCATGGGACAAATCTAGCTAGACTAGGGCTAGTGTGCAGACTACGCACTCTTGACATTTAAAAAATAACTAGCGACTGCCCGCGACTTCGTCTGCGTGGAATTTTTTTTTGCTATCCCTCAGTAACAATTATTTTTTCGAGATGAAAGGTACCCTATGTCTTCTCTGTACCCCTGACAACGTGTATGCAAAATATCATGATGATCGATTCAGTAGTTTAGACGTAAAGGCGTAACAAACGGACTTTCGCATTTATAATATTATTAAGGATTGTTATTGAAGTGCATATGATCTCTTTTTTTGTAATATTACTGAAGTTCATGTCAGTAGTGTATTTATTTAACACGTGGGTGGGACTTTCCCTTTTTTTTAAATGGCGCGTTTTTGTTTTGCCTTTTTTGTTATTGTCCAGCAGCCTTTTGAAGTATATTATAGTTCCATAGACATGTATAGTTATAGCCTTGGTTAAAGTCAGTACCCCTAGCACGGACATCTATCAAAAACAATTACGCGCGTAAAAACATTCGACAGAGCAATTTTGTATGGGAAATTTGTACAGCGCCATCTACCGCCGAAAAGCGAAATGAAATTTTCTATAGATTATATTGTATTATATATTACCTATTATTTTATTACTCTATCGAGTACTTTTATGCGCGTTTTTTTTTCTCGATATCTTTTCGTGCTATGGGAACAGTACTATTATTAATTCGTAGTTATAGTTATAGCACAGAATTAATATAAATAGTTACTACGTTCAGTAACCGCTCCGATTCCAAAGTAAGTAGCTAAAGCACTTGTGTTATGGAAATCAGCACCTGAACCAATATGGAAAAGTAATTTTTTTAAATTGACCTAACCGGGGATCGAACCCGGGACCTTAGAGATGACGACACCTTGAAAACCGGTGTAAAAAGCCACTTGACCAAGGAGGTCGTCAAAACTTACGTTACGGCAGTGAAACGTGGTCGCTAACTATTAGGGTTAGTTAGAGAGTATATTCTGTGCTATGGGTCTTTTAAGGAGGCTCAAGGTCACCCAACGGGCATGGAGAGAGCCATGCTCGGCGTATCCTTGAGTGATCGACTCAGAAATGAGGAGATCCGTAGGAGAACTAAGCTGACATCGCTCGAAGGATTGCTCAGCTGAAGTGAGTGCGGGACACATAGCGAGAGGAACCGAAGGCTGTTGGGGGGGAATGGTTCTGGAACGACCGCGCACCAGACGACGCTCCGTGGGTAGGCCCCCGACAAGGTGCACCGAGGATCTGCGGCGGTATCAGCTAAAAACATTGAAGTTCATGTTAACTGTGTTTTGACAGATGTATGTGATACATTGCTATTTTTCTTTGTTAAGTTGTTATTTGTGCCAAGACGAAGTAGCAATGTATCACATACATCTGTCAAAACACAGTTAACATGAACTTCAATGTTTTTAGCTGATAGAGCCCCTGGTGAAAGTTGCGGGACGTCGCTGGATGCGGGCAGCGCAGGACCGTTCGTTGTGGAGATCCATGGGAGAGGCCTATACCCAGCAGTTGGTGTCGTGCGGCTGACATATATGATGGTGATGATGAATACAGTACTATCGTTGGCTTTCGACCATTCGCTTGTTCTAACAAAAAAGCCATTTGATATCTCCTAAAAATATTTTTATGACAGCCAACATCTTGGACAGTGCTTTGATCTCCAGTTTAAACTTAGGTTGGTGTTAAACGGGCGGTTAGACCGCCGCCGTAGGATATCACTCGTTAAAGCTATCGTTGATCATGAACATTTATCATTTTACTTCTTTATTACTTGTTTCCGACTGTGACTTCGTCCATGCGGATATTCGGAAACAGAAAACTAGCTATAAACTAACTTCCGCCCGCGACTTCTTCGCGAGGCAACGCACTTGGTGCGGAACCGCCTGATCCGGCTGAAAACCGCCAATCGGATCTTGATAAAATTAAAACAGAATACTTTCTATTCTGGTTAAAGTTTAATTATTGATTTTCTCTCAGACGAAGTCGCAGGCAGAAGCTAGTTTACCATATTCGGCTTTAAGGGCTTTTTATAACAAGTTGTATAAACCAAATTTTTTTCGTTGAAAATAGATAAAAATATGGTAACTGAAATAAAAAATCGGTTATGTTTAGGCGCGTTTTCCGGCGGCGAAACAACCGCCCCTATATCATCACCCTTAAATCTATTGCCATCTATTTTATAAACATAAAATAATTTATTCACGTCTATTGAGTAGAGACAGTAAAATATAACGTCTTTTGTCAAAAGTATTGTAACTTGAAACTTGAGGATTTCCAGTAGACACAATAATAATGTAAATTGTATGGGATGAGTCATATTTTGGTTTATCCCAAAACTTTGCTATTAATGTAGTCAGATACTGGTTTTTTCTGAATCTTAAATCCCTTGTCTGCAAAATATGCTTATTTGTCACAGTCTAATAAATATGCAGTAGGACAATAAGGAATACTTACCTACTTTTTAAACAGCAGTTGTTAATTCGAATATTTTGTTAAAGCTCTTCGGAAATGGAACAAAATTTGGATTATTTTAATATTTTTTAAAAAGTAATTTATTTTGTATTTACTATTTGATAATCGAAGACATACGTAAATGTAATTCGTATTATTGAAACAGAATTCCAATAATTTCAATTATAAGAGGAACATTATCATTTTTAGTCTTTCTTAATACTTACAATAAACTGACTCTCATTTTTAATTTTATAATTTTACAATGATAAATATTATTCAGTAAAAGTATAAAAAATAAAAACTCCTTTCGCCCATGACCACCAGCCATTTTAATGTCCCTGCTGGCGCTCAGGGGGATGGGCCATAACCCACCGCGCTAGCCCAATGCGGATTGGTGGGTGTTAACGACTGAAAATGCAGCCGGGACCAACGGCTTAGCGTGCCTTCGGAAGCACGGAGGAGCTCGAGGTAATAAATGTTTGGTCACCCATCCCATGACCGACCCTTGCGAAAGTTGCTTAACATCCGCAATCGCTGGGCGAGGCGCTAAACCACTGCGCCATCGAGCTCCTCGCCTTTCGTCCATATACCTAATATGATAAATAAACTTTTTTGAAAATACTTTATTTTTATTCACTTCTTAGTTTGAAATTACTGTTATTTAACTACACTGCGGCCAATTTAACTACAATCCACTAAAATCGGATTACCCACGTCGCGAGAAGGCCTGCGCCGGCGCCGGTGATTTTAACCGGATCCTTTTACGGTAACTGCCTATGACTAACTAGATATTGTGGTTAATAAACAAACCAGCTATGACGCCAGGAGTATTTTGAATTTTTTATTAACGATAGTAAAAAAAGATTTTTTACTTTTGGCGACCTCGTTGGTCGAGTGGCTTTGTACACCGGTTTTCAAGGTGTCGTCATCTCTGAGGTCCCGGGTTCGATCCCCGGTTGGGTCAATTTTTCTATATTGGAAAACGAACTTTTCTATATTGGCTCAGGTCTGGGTGTTTGTGATACCACCGTTGTCTCCGATTTCCATAACACACGCTTTAGCAACTTACTTTGTAATCGGAGCAATGTATGTGATGTTGTCATATATTATTTTATTTATTAAAGGGCATCTTTAGTAGTAGCTTAGTAATAGTAGTAGTTATAATCCGCGCGCGATGAAGAATGGGATGGAACCTTGTCAAAGTAAAGCGAAACTTTACTAATTTTTTGTTAATTGATTTAATTAATCAACTAATTGTTTACTTGTTATCTTACTTAAAGTTGCTGCAGCAAAAGTTCCCTCGCCTCGGATACGTGGCACCGTGTTTTTGGATATCCCTGTGGCCGGCGAACAAACGTGTCTCAGTTTGACAAGGTTCCATCCCATTCTCATCGCGCGCGGATTATATTAAAAAGAACGTTATCACTTTTGGTTTAAACCCCTTTTCAAACTAATACGTGCTAATACAAAGAATGAAACTTATTGAAGAGATGCTCAGATAATTCAAGCAATTAAAAAGTTTTTTTTTCAAAGAACAAAAACTTTCATACATAAACTTCCCCCTCGCCTTTCTAGACTTAATAAATGGTGTTTTTTTTAGAGGTATAGAACTTTAAGTTGGCATTACTTTTCAAGATGGCGACCTAATTGACAGCTGTCAAGTGATTTATTCTCAGTTTGGTTTGGCAATTCATCATGAATAGACTCACGCCTGAACAACGCCTGCAAATTGTGCAGTTTTATTTCGATTTATTGAAAGACACGTTTGGTGACTGCCTAATTTCACGTTATGGACCTGTGAATTGGCCTCCAAGATCTTGTGATTTGACACCGCTAGACTATTTTCTGTGGGGCTATGTAAAGTCATTGGTCTATGCAGATAAGCCACAAACGCTTGACCATTTGGAAGACAACATTCGCCGTGTTATTGCCGATATACGGCCACAAATGTTGGAAAAAGTCATCGAAAATTGGACTACATCCGAGCCAGCCGTGGCAGTCATATGCCAGAAATCATATTTAAAATGTAATGCCACAAGATTATCATTCGAATAAAAAAAAACATGTCAATCGAATAATCCATCGTTGTTTTATTGCAATTTAGAGTTCTATACTTCTAAAAAAACACCCTTTAGTTTTGGCTGTGTGTGTGTGTATGTGTATTGATAGCACAAATGATTTCGTAAGTAAGTATTTCTCATTTTTAAGCACTTTTTTTTGCTCATCAATTATGTAGTGTAGCGAAACGTCGAATATTTTTATCTTTATTTTATTGGCTTCTGTTTGAATATTAAGAATTATTACCTTCCATAATATGATTTATATGATTGACACAATAAGACATAAAAAAAAGTCAAAAGACTTAATGAAAAACAACATAATTTGACTGCTACAGGATTCACTTAAGGAACTCCAATTTAAAAAAATAAACAATATTGTTTATGATGTATCGCTCTTTGTTCTTAAAAGTCAAGGTCATTTTAATGAATTTAGTTCCTTCAATGTATGACATGTCAAAGGCAAATCGCTGGCATTTGCTGGTGAAATACATGCCATAATTAAAGTTAAAGCGAAGGTACTAAGTATGTAAATTCCATCCAACAAATACAAAAAAAAGTTTAAATTCACTATGCTTAGTACCCGAAGCATAGAGAAAAAAACGCGTCAAAAAAATTCAACAGAGTAATTTTGTGTAAGAAATTTGTGCAGCGCCATCTACCGCCGAAAAGTGAAATAAGATTTTTCATAGAGAATTACTCCATGGAGTACTTTCACACGCGTTTTTTTATCAATAGATGTTCGTGCTAGGAGTACAATACCTATCACGAACATCTATTGAAAACAATAACACACTTAAAACATTCGATAGAGTAATTTTGTATGGGAGATTTATACAGCGCCATCTAACGCCAAAAAGCGAAATGAAATTTTCCATAGATAATTACTCCATCGAGTACTTTTACGAGGGTTTTTTTTCTCGATAGATGTTCGTGCAGGTTACTAGAGAACCCTTAGATTATTATGACGCGAGTCAAATTAATTTGCACCTGTCTATTTAAAAAAAAACTATGTTGGACATAAAATATACCGTGGCTTTTTGTTTTGTTATGTATTTTCCTCAAAAAGAAAATTTGAAATAAAACATAAGTAGGTACTTACATTAAAAACATACGTGACAAATTATATAAGAACCTTGTTTTTAAGTCGATTGAAAATATAAGACAATTACACATTTATGTTGATTTGTACCCTTAGCACGAACGACTATCGAGAAAAACAACGCGCATATTATAAGAAACTATGGATTTTTTTTTACTACGCCACCTACAGCCATTAAGCGAACTTAGATTTACCCCTACAAAATAACTCTATCCAATTTTTTACTCGCGTTGTTTTTCTCGATAGAACAATTTTGTATGGGAAATTCGTACAGCGCCATCTACCGCCGAAAAGCAAAATGTTATTTTTCATAGACTTTTACGCGCGTACTTTTTTCTTTCAATAAATGTTCGCTGGACACCACACGCCAAATAAATCGGCCAATTTCGATGTTTTATATTTTTACTACTTCATAATGCTTACTGTATAAATTATTCGCTCGTGTTCATATTTTCATAAATACCAAATGTTATGCTTATTCTAAAAGCTATTATTAATGCATCTCATAAAAGATTCTTCGCCACTATTATCCTTTAAAATAATGCCAATTTAGCGCCATCTAGATCAGGGTCGATATTTTGTATGAATATTGCGTCATTTGATTTCAATGGCATGGCGATTGCCTTTCGAACTATGAACATCTAAAGTGTTTCTGTGAAGATGAATAATAAAAAAAGATAATTTTCGTCTTAAAAATAGTGATAAGAATCGATGGGCTGGGGTGGAAAGGTTCTGGGAATGGCAACGATGCTCCATGGCCCACAAGCTGGACCGACGTGAGGGTGAAGGTCGCGGGAAGCTGCTGGTTGCAGGCCAAGCAGTACCGATAGAGTAGAGATCGTTTACGGAGCCTTAGCTCAGGGTGCTTAGTGCGAGTTTTTTTACCTCACGCTCGATCGTGAGGACGTAAGAATTTTGTATGGCGTTGATGAAGTTGAACTGAACTCGCATGAAGTGAACTCGCACTACGCACCCAGGGTGCGCAGTGCGAGTTCTTTACTTACTCGACCGCGTTAACGTAAACTTAATTTTATATGGGATTGGTGGCCCGCCATCTGGCGGAATACGCGATGAACTTTATCAACGCTATACAAAATTAACCCTTAACACGAACAGCTATCGAAAAAAATTACGCGCGTAAAAAAATTGTATAGATTATTTTTGTATGGGAAAATTGAACAGCGCCATCTACCGTCGAAAAGCAAAATGAAATTTTCTATAGATTATAACTCTATCTAGTTTTGTTTTCAATAGATGTTGGTGCTAACTCTAAGGGTACATCGCCAGCAAGACAGGTCAGTCACCTTGACTATCCTTAACCAAAAAAAAAACCAAACGTTTTTTAAATATTATTGTAACTTAATATTTATTAAGTTACCGCAGCTTATTTATGAGTTATCGTAGAATGTAAACTTCATATTTGAACTAAACAAATGGCGGAATGATGATATTTCTCGTTACAACCGTGAATAATTTCAAATGCTGCCAAAGAATAAGTAGCTATTGTTAGTGGACATATCTTTGAATGACCATATTTTTACCTTTAATATATTTAGGTATTTCATTTTGTTAAAAACATCTCAACTCGTTCGTAATATTATGAAGTTACGGACTATTTAATTGATATATTTCATTTTATGAATTCTCAGCTTATCTCTCTCTTCATTTTCAGCCATCGAAAAAAATAACGCGCGTATATTGTGTATGGGAAAATTGTACAGCGCCATCTACCGCCGAAAAGCGAAAAACGCTGAATGAAATTTCCCACAGGCTATTTCTCTATCGAGTACTTTTACATGCATTTTTTTCTCGATAACCGTGCAAAAGGTAAATAAATTATTCTTCTACGTGTAAGTCAAGTGTTATATGTTGAAACTTTATAAAAAATTATACATTTCAGGTAACTGCATCGACACGGCAATCACTCATGAAAGACCAAAGTTGAACTTCCTTTTTTATGTGCAAATGATCTTTCCACACTAAAAAACTACTCTTTGATCTTATTATATAACATACCATAGAGCAATGATTGATAATGGCCATCTGGCCTTGACTCGGCAGTTATTTGAAATGTCAAATATAAAACCTCATTACACTCTTCAAAATATTATGTTAATAAAGATTTTGAGAAGGCCTAGCCAGTTTAAAGACTAGCCTTTGGTGTGTATAAAAGAAACACAAACAGAGAACATAATAATAACTTATATGGTTTGAAAGATTTATCAGTTGACCATGACCATCAGGCATTTTTTATGTCCCCACTGCTGGGACACAGGCCTTCTTTATGGAGGAGGATGGGCCATAACCCGCCACGCGGGGCCAATGCGAATTGGTGGGTGTTAACGACTGCAAATGCAGCCGGGACCAACGGTTTAACGTGCCTTTCGAAGCACGGAGGAGTTCGAGATAATAAATTTTTGGTCACCCATCCCATGACCACTGCACCACCGAGCTCCTCAGTTATTATCAGTATCTATCAGCTATTTGATATTAATTACCTATATTGAATTATGAACATGGCTAACTACCTATCAGTAAAAATAAAATCCAAATTTTTGTTCCCTTAATATTGAAAGATCTGTACCCCTAGCACGAACATCTATCGAGAAAAAAAACGGACGTAAAAGTACTCGATAGAGTAATTAATTTCATTTCGCTTTTCGGCGCTAGATGGTGCTGTACAAATTTCCCATACAAAAATACTCTATCGAAAGCGAACAGAACGAACAGCTATCGAAAAAAATAACGCGCGTAAAAATATTCGACAGAGTAATTTTGTATGGGAAATTTGTACAGCGCCATCTAGCGCCGAAAAGTGAAATAAAATTTTCCATAGATAATTATTTATTACTCTATCGAGTACTTTTACGTGCGTTTTTTACTTGTTCGATGTTCGTGCTAAGGGTACTGAAGTCAGGGTCACCATCGCTGCCACGATTCTTGTTATTCACTTTTTCTAATGTAGGTAATTAATAATTCGTTTATCCATTACATAATAGTAAATGTGCTTTTAATAATGTTTACCGGATGTTAGCAACAAGTGAGTAATTTATAATTAATACTAACTGTTGCTGATTTGCCGACTTCCTTTTGGTGTCAATTAGCTAAATGTTATCTACCTGTTTAGGGTTCCTTAAACATTATGTGACATGAGCCATTTTTAATGTTCCCACTGCTGGGGCATATGCCTTCCTTGTGGGTGGTTAAGAAGGATGGGCCGTAACCCACCACGTGGGCCCAATGCGGATTGGTGGATGTTAACGACTTCAAATGCAGCCAGGAGCAACGGCTTAACATGCCTTCCGAAGCCCGGAGGAGCTTGAGACGGTTTTAGTCAATGACTACAATAACAGACGCTGTTCAAAACTAATATTGTGTCACAACCAACCTTCGCGGCGCATCAACTGTTTCTCTCGGTCGCTCGCAATAAACTAAAGGAGTTACGGTGCATGCACCGTAACTTAATGGGCAATTTTTCGGTACTGTACAGCCTGTCTAGTGTAGTATACACATAGAAGTCTTTGGTTTTGGTAGATGTTGCATGCGGGCATCATACGGGATGTATACAAGCAAAGAACGCCGTCGATCCGTTTCAGTGGGCATAGTAGAGCGTACCGTGTTGCTTTTCATGCCTGATACGTTCCTAGCACGGTCATGGTATGGTACGGTGTAGTAAGCAGAGACCTTTATCCTACAGTTTACTGCACCTTATATATACGGAACCTTCATACTAAAACCGAATCGCTAATACTTTGAGACAGTCCAGTCGCTATGCAAAAAATACTAGTTCTTTAGTATCGGACGATATAAATACTTAAATATATTGACAAAACAATAAATAACAAAAACTCGATTTAGACGGAACTTGGGTTTTGGAATCAGATATCATACAGTTATGTGCTAGATAAATTAATAGCGGTGCTGCGGGTGATTCGTTTTTTCTAGTATTTTTCTAATATATTATCTTAATTAAAAAATAGCATTGTTAATGCGAATAATCTCAATTTAATAACTATTGGTGTTTTATTTAAGTATGTCAACTATGAATAAGTGACCAATAAATGCAGTCCTTAATAAAATTGAAATGTTATCGATGGCACTTTAAACTAAGTAAAAATATTCGATAAAGTAATTTTGTATGGAAAATATGCACAGCGCTATCTAGCGGCGAAAAGCGAAACGAAATTTTCTTAAGATAAAGTCTCTATCGAGTACTTTTACGCGCGTTTTTTCTCTCGCTAAATGTTCATGCTAAGGGTACAGAGTGCTTAGTGCGAGTTTCTTTACCTCACGCTCGATCGTGAGCGCGTTAGAATTTTGTATGGCGTTGATGAAGTTCATCGCGTGTTCCGCTAGATGTCGGGCCACAAATCCTATAAAAAACAAAGTTTACGTTAACGCGGTCGAGTAAGTAAAAATCTCGCTCTACGCACCCTGATAAGATCGTTTTAAAAACGGATTTGTCGTGTTTTCAGAGTTGGTCCCATAGTAAAAGTGGTTCAGTTTAGTGGTCCCTATCTACCATATTCGGCATTAGGGATTATTTTGTAACACGTTGTATGACATGCCGGTCAACCACTCAACAGATTAATTTTAATTTCAGTGACGTGGCTGGGTGTTACTATCTATAATAAGTATATATTTGAAAAAGTATATAAGTAGTAATATCAGTTGTCTAGCACCCATATTACAAGCTTTGCTTTGTTTGGGGCTAGATGGCTATGGAATCGTCCTATCATTTATTATTATTATTAACTTTGTCACTTTGTAGTGTCACATTTATTGGTTTTTTAGAATTCCCGACGTTTCGACACCTTTCCAGGGGCCGTGGTCACGGGAGGACTAAAAAACCAATAAATACAAACTAAATAATTCCAAAACAACACCTGAATTAATAATATACGCGCTGTAATCCGTAAAAAGTGTTTTATTTCTAATGAACTGTACGGATTTGTCGTCTTTATGATATTACCTGTGCATAATAAATGTAAACTTGTAGTGACATTTGGAACTTTTGTATTAGTCATATTTTTAAACTGGTTCCAGAGCTTAGCTACAAAATAGTACAACTTATAAAATTAGGCGTGGAATTCGGCAGTATTTTATAAAATATATTTGGCCGTATTTGACCACAATTATTGTCTCAGATTAAAAAGAATGAGTCATCATAACGGCCCGTTATAGTCCACTGCAGGACATAGGCCTCTCCTGTAGGAGGATGTTGCTGTAATCTCCACGCACTCTTTCACTGTTCATTTTCAGTTTTTCATTGTTTATTCATAAAATAAATAAGTTACTTGGGTTTTCGCAAAATGGGATACTTTTTAAACATGGTCGGCCTTACCACAAAAGATCTTAAAACACTGTTTAAATGTGATGCTGTCACTTTTTTGACAAGAGACTGTCTTTCAAAAAATATTATTAAAAAGTGACAGCATCACATTTAAATATGTCTAAGTTAAACACTTGTTGAACAGTGTTTTAAAATCTTTTGTGGTAAGCGCGGGTATTTTCTAATTTTATAGCATTTTCAGTCTATATTTCCATCTAGAAATTAGTTAAAAAAGTGGAACTTTTGAAGTTTCATGTTTTTACATCATTTGTATTTCGATATATTTTTCATTAATTTTGTTATTATACCTACATAAGTATAAGTGTTAAAAATTTCATTATTTTAAGAATCCTAATATTAACCTTTATTTCAAAAGCTTATATCTAATAAGAATACATTATAAACAGTTACAAGATTTTTTTAACTGTGACTGTAATTTCGATAAATCACTATCCTGGTCACGGGACTATCATCACAGAATAGATACTTAGTCGATTAAAATCGATTTTCTAAGCCTGAAAGATCGATTTCAAATCGCACGCCATCCCTAGCTAAGCCTTCCATTCTTGAGCAGTGATGTGTCTCATGTTCAAACAATGCATTTGGGTTGTAATTATTTATGAACAATTCTGAGTCATACGACCTTTCTCGAATCATTTAAAATGGAAATCTGTCATAGTCGCTTAATGGTTGCCTATTGGTGATTATAGATATCGTGGCTCTAATTTATGTTGATGGTTGAATGTAAATTTAAGTTTTAAGAAGGCTCTAAAGGGGTGTAGGATGATGTAATTGTCATATTGAATCACTTTTGTCTTAAGACGGAACAGTTGTTTTTCTAGACACTATAAAGTGACAAAGTTAATAATAAATAAATGATAGGACGATTCCATAGCCATCTAGCCCCAAACTAAGCAAAGCTTGTAATATGGGTGCTAGACAACTGATATTACTACTTATATACTTTTTCAAATATATAGTAACACCCAGCCACGTCACTGAAATTCAAATTAATCTGTTGAGTGGTAGACCGGCATGTCATACAACGTGTTACAAAATAACCCCTAATGCCGAATATGGTAGATAGGGTAAATATGGATGATAAAAAAAATCAGCCGTTTCATACAAAAATTAATTACGAAAATATCAAAATGTATGAAATAGCTGATTTGTTTTTCGCGATTTCAGAGTTGGTCCCGTAGTAAAAGTTGTTCAGTTTGATGGTCCCTATATACCATATTCGGCATTAGGGGTTATTTTGTAACACGTTGTACGTTGTTGGACTCTCTTTCATAATAAAGAGAGAATAAAAAAATAGTAATTAACATTTCCTATGGAAAAAATATACCTTGATCTGGACATTTTAATCATTTTTCATTTTCCGTATAATTACTTACGTGCATTTCAATTGATTGGTTTAATACAGATTGCCTATTGTCTGTGTAGTATAATTATCTGAATTGAACGACAATTATGATTATTGTAACAAAGAAATATAGCTTAGCTTACTGACATATGCAGTGAATTCACAAAGGTTGTGATGGGATGGGTGTACAACACTTATCAACGTGAATAACCTCTTTCATTGTTATGTTTTCCTGGTACTTTTCAGTATAAGGAGCAGCATGTTAGAAACCAACATACTTTTTTCTTTTACTTGTTAATGTTTATTTTTAAATTATTTATGGTTTTGTTATGTTAAATTGTCTTATTTCATCTTTCTTTTCCACAAGTTCAATACATATAAGCTTTAAAAGTCTTCTTATTCACGCAACCAATACAAAAATACAGTCCACGCTCTAACATTATACTAATCATTTTTCATTTGAAAATACACAAAATGAAATGAAATGTTTATCGTTTGTTTTCTTATTCATCCATTTATATTGAAAATTTTAATATCAACAGGTTCATACGCTTCTTTAATAACGAAACGAAAACCGTGCTTTCAATGAATAGCTACAAGTTTATTAGTTCCTGAAAGTATTCAACTATTCTATTAATTTCTGAATCACAAATTCAAGGCAATTAGGTACGATTCTTCGATTTTTAGTTACCAAATATAATATGACGCACATTGATTATTGCAATTAAATAACTATTGAATTACCCATGGCACGAACATCTGAGGAGAAAAAAAACACGCGTAAAAAAAATTGTATAGATTAATTTTGTATGGGAAATTAACACTGCGCCATCTACCGTCGAAAAGCGAAATGAATGTTTAATTACTCTATCGAATGTTTACGCGTTTTTTTCGATAGTTGTTCGTGCTACGGGTACTAAATACTAGGTTATCATAAATTGTCAGGAACTGAGTGATAGATGGAATAAGCTTTGGTGACCCAGCTTAACGTATGATATCAATACCGGATTTCGAGCCAACCTCAACATATTGCAAACAGTGATTACGTAAATGTGATTCAAGTTGACAATGGTTTATTTAGGGACTGAAAGTGTATTGCGAAAGATAATACATTCCGAAATGATGACTTAAGTTGTTTGTCCAATGTTTATTAATATGGAGCGAATATTAAGATCGTGTATTGCGCAAAACTATTAATAATAATTATCGAATTAGCATCTTTCTATTGTATAATCGGATTATTGCAATTAATTTAGATGATTGATGATTCAAATAGTTTTATTTTATTTTGTATAAATCCTATCTTAAAGTACTAGGGAACTATGCACTAACAAGAAGTCTTTTCGGATCCTCGGCCCCTGAAAAGCACCGGAAATAATTATGTAGAACACGAAAAACTAAAATCAAAAATTACATTATTCGCGTAACAAGTACCTAAGTCTGTAAGTCCTGGCCAAAGTAACAAATATTAAATCTTATAAACCCTTCAGAAATGCTAAGTAATTATTAATATTTATCATTTATTTATAATTTATTCTTTGAATTTTTTGGAGTTGGTAAACAGATTGGGTTGAATTAGTAATTATTATTATGGCTAATTGGGGCCGCGGATATTCGTAAAAATTTTTGTTCACTCTGTGGTCCTGTAATTATAATATGCCAATAGAAAGACAGACTGAAAAAATACCAATAAGAGAATATAATAGCAAGTACCAGGATATAGGAGGTCTATGGCGCAGTGGTTTAGCGCCTGGAGTCGCAAAGGTTGGTCATGGGATGGGTGACCAAAACCGATCGTCTCAAGCTCCTCCGTGCTTCATAAGGCACGTTAAGCCGTTGGTCCTGGCTGTGTTTGCAGTCGTTAAAACTCACCAATCCGCATTGGGCCCGCGTGGTGGGTTATGGCCCATCCTCCTTTATGGGTATAAGGAAGGCCTGTGCCCCAGTAGTGGGGACAGTAAAAATGCCTTATAATCACCAGGCTATTATAGATTACTAGGAAATTTTCGTAACTGCAGCTGTGTGGGGTGGTGGAAGGCGTGAGGAGTGTGTGACGTGGCAGAGGTTGTGGCCTCAGAAGAAGCGAATAGCGACACCACACAATGTTTCAAACGGCCATGAGCCACGGTCGCCTTTCGTAGAGCCACAGTCATCTCATTTAAGGCGGAAATTTTACATTTTGCCCCTAACTATTAAGCTCAGTGCGTCACAAGACACCTTGGCCGCATTGTGAGTCATGAATGATTTTAGGAAACTCCAATAATTCGATTGCCTTACTTTTCCAAATATTTTGCAAAACAAAACAACAGATATATAATTTAAATTATTGACATTTTTTTACCGACTTCAAAAGGAGGGAGGTACACTATTCGACCAGTTTTTTTGTTTTTTGTGTGTATGTACACCGATTACTCTGGCGTTGGTGTGCCGATTTATAAACCCTTAAAAATGCTAAGTAAGTATCTCGTTACTAGGTCTCCCGCTAAGGGGCGCGAACCGATGGCGTAGCTTCTTTGTCATTCACAAGTGCTTGTAACAGCCTAGACTGAATAAATAAGTTTTGAATTTTTGAATTTTGATTTTGATAATTGTTTTTTGTTCGATTGGGTATTTTTTTTATTTTCCAACTAGTATTTTACAGTTTATATCGATATCGATAGGATATCATTTACGCATGTGCAAGGCTTTCATGAAGTATTAGGATGTATCTATAACCTATTTTCTTTACCATAGCAAAACTACGATCACTAAATATTATTAGGCCAGTACCCTTAGCACAAACGGCTACCGAAAAAAATAACGCGCGTAAAAACATCCGATAGAGTAATTTTGTATGGGAAATTTGTACAGCGCCATCTACCGCCGAAAAGCGAAATGAAATTTTTCATAGATAATTACTGTATCGTGTACTTTTACGCGCGTTTTTTTCTAAATAGATGTTTTTGCTAAGGTACTGAATTATTGTGAAAAGAGAAATATATAATAGTAAATAAATAAATGCTTGGACAATTTCAAACAGCGCCATCTAGCCCCAAACTAAGCAAAGCTTGTAATATGGGTGCTAGACAACTGATATACTACTTATATTCTTTTTAAATATATACTTATTATACATAGTAACATCCAGACACGTCACAGAAATTAAGATTCATCATTTCAATTTTCTGCCCGGCCGGGAATCGAACCCGAGACCTCTTGCGTGTAAGACCGGCATGTTGACCACTGCACCATTAAGGTCGTTGCAGGAGTATGTAGCTTACTCCCGCAAAAAATATATGCAGGATGCACCGCCCGCCCACCTGCTAAAAATTGCACATGCACACCACAAAAATATCAGAATATCAGTACTGAAATAAACTAGGTATAAACACCAATATCCATTAAACTCTTATAAAATCGCTTTTTACCAAAGTTGCGTTTTAAACAAAACGGTATGACCTAACGACCTCCTGACAGTTTCTGTTGCCATAAACCGAAATATGACATAATAGTCAACTAGAATGCTACCTGATTTTGCACACGATCGAGTCGCCTACACGCATACCGGCCGAGTGACGGCGTATATTAGTCAAATCTTCAAGGCTTTAGAAATTACTCCTTTTATAAACATGTTATGATGTATAAATTATTTAAGTGCTATTTTCCTACTTAGCTTTGAGATAAGTGTTTTTAAAAACAGTCTACTGTATACCTAGCACGAACATCTATCGAGAGAAAAAAACGCGCGTAAAATTACTCGATAGAGTAATTATCTATGGGAAATTTAATTTCGCTTTTCAGCGGTAGATGGCGCTGTACAACTTTCCCATACAATATTTTCGATAACTGTTCGTGCCACGGGTACCATTAGCACGAACAGCTATCAAGAGAAAAAAACGCGTGTAAATTTACTCGATAGAGTAATTATCTGTGGGAAATTATATCGCTTTTCGGCGGTAGATGGCGCTGTACAACTTTCCCAAACAAAATTGAAATATGACATAATAGTCAACTAGAATGCTACCTGATTTTGCACACGATCGAGTCGCCTACACGCATACCGGCCGAGTGACGGCGTATATTAGTCAAATCTTCAAGGCTTTAGAAATTACTCCTTTTATAAACATGTTATGATGTATAAATTATTTAAGTGCTATTTTCCTACTTAGCTTTGAGATAAGTGTTTTTAAAAACAGTCTACTGTATACCTAGCACGAACATCTATCGAGAGAAAAAAACGCGCGTAAAATTACTCGATAGAGTAATTATCTATGGGAAATTTAATTTCGCTTTTCAGCGGTAGATGGCGCTGTACAACTTTCCCATACAATATTTTCGATAACTGTTCGTGCCACGGGTACCATTAGCACGAACAGCTATCAAGAGAAAAAAACGCGTGTAAATTTACTCGATAGAGTAATTATCTGTGGGAAATTATATCGCTTTTCGGCGGTAGATGGCGCTGTACAACTTTCCCATACAATATTTTCGATAACTGTTCGTGCCACGGGTACCATTAGCACGAACAGCTATCAAGAGAAAAAAACGCGTGTAAATTTACTCGATAGAGTAATTATCTGTGGGAAATTATATCGCTTTTCGGCGGTAGATGGCGCTGTACAACTTTCCCAAACAAAATTGCTCTATCGAGCTTTGTTCCCGCGTATTTTTTCTCGATAGCCATAGATAGCCAACCCGCCGTCAAGCAGGAGATTATGGCAACAGCCTCCCATGGGAGAGGCCTATGTCCTGCAGTGGACTATAGTGGACTGCTATGATAGCATATATGTTCCACTAAGAAAGTAATAATTAATTGAAATGAATATGGATATTAAACAATAATAATGATGATGAACCGAAATTCAAATACCCTAAAGTAGCTTTTAATAATTATTAGTTGTAAATTGCGCAAATTAATGTCTTAATTAATTGCTTTCCATTACATTTATTCATGAGTTTTATTGGTATCATAAAGCATCGCGCATAATTTTGCATCCTAGCCTTGTGAATCAGTGGTGCAACTTTACTGGTTTTCAATTTTATCAAAATATCCTAGTCACTTAGTGGAATTCACGAAAAAACTGTTAAATACAAGTCTGGCTCTATTTATTATGATAAGACAGGATTTATGACGATTGAAAAGATTTCAAATGTATGAAACAAACACATTTTCAAATTAGTAATATTAGTGCTAAAGCACAACGCCATACGAGTGTAGGGCTGAAGAAGCCTCTCTGAGTTTTCTTCCGCCAGTTCTTTCTCTCAGAGGCCTCCCAATTTGTGAACTGGTATTAGATTCAGTAGCTAGATCTTGTTTTTCTAATTAATTTTATTCAATTTAACTAAGTAATAATGATTAAAATCAGAACGCAGCTATAAAATAATTTAAAAAACTTGAATACATTTTTATAAAATTTTCGAGCGGGTAATTTCATAAAAATATGAGCAGCCTTTTTGTTTTAGTCCTCCCGTGACCACGGCCCCTGGAAAAGTGTCGAAACGTCGGGAATTCTAAAAACCAATAAATACAAACTAAATAATTCTAAAACAACACCTGAATTAATAATATACGCGCTGTAATCCGTAAAAAGTGTTTTATGTCTAATGGGCTGAAGAAGCATTAGGAAGACGCGTTTACGATTCCTCTGTCCAAAAGCTCCTTTAGCGCAACTCCATATGAGTGTTGGGCTCACAGTTAAAAAAACTCTGTTCTGTGATTAGGCTGAAGGAGCATATAGGAGAGATTTTTTTTTTATTTATCCCTAGCACGAACATGTAACGAGAAAAAAAAGGCGTGCAAAAGTACTTGATATAGCAATTTGTGTATGGGAATTTCATTGCGCTTTTCAGCTGTAGATGGCGCTGTACAAATTTCCCATACAAAATTACTCTATTGAATGTTTACTGTAACCCTTAGCTATGTTCGTGCTACGGGTACAGCTATAAAAAAAAAATAACGCGCGTAAAAACATTCGATAGAGTATTTTGCATCTACCGCCGAAAAGCGAATTGAGATATTCCATAGAGAATTACTCTATCGAGTACTTTTACGCGCGTTTTTTTCTCGACAGCTGTTCGTGCTAGGGGTACTGAGCTTTTCTCAGGATAAATGAGGTTTGATACCTTCTTGTTCCTGAGAAAAACGGTCCTGATTCTCAGACGAGCAATGAAGCTGACAGTGACTTAATTACCGTTATTTTGCTCTAAGAAATCAACACGGATTCAAATTGTTTGCATTGTTCTCATGTGATTGACCATCAGACATTTTCAATGTCCCCACTGCTGGGGCACAGGCCTTCCATATGGATGGATAAGGAGGATGGGCCATGACCCACCACGCGGGCCCAATGCGGATTGGTGGGTGCTAATGACTGTAAATGCAGCCGGAACCAACGACTTAACGTGCCTTCTGAAGCAAAGAGGAGCTCGAGATAATAAATTGGTCACCCATCCCATGAGCAACCCTTGCGAAAGTTGCTTAACCTCCGCAGTCGCTGGGCCAGGCGATATACCACTACGCCACCGAGCTCCTCATGTTCCTCCTCATCATCATGTGATTATTACAAAACAAAAAAGTCACTATTTCTTGGCTTTTGACTTAAGTAACTTCATTATAATGAAAAGTGCCTTTTAAAATTTCCTGTATTATTATCATAATAGGATCTGTCGATCTTTTTATGATATCATTTTATGATCAACATACACATCGCATCCGCGAAATCACGGATTCTTTTAAGGATTCATCGGTTTTTCTACATTTATTGTTAAGGAAAACCATATACGGATGGAATGATTATAAAAGTGATGCATTTTAGCGAAGGTCGAGTTTTATGATGGGTGATCAATGTAATCATTTTCTTCTTTGAAAACGTGAAGTCGAGAATCACTAGCGCAACAAACAGTTTTATTGTTCCGATATCTAAAGCACTTGTGTTACATAAATAACCCTTAACAAGAACAGCTATCGAAAAAAGTAACGCACGTAAAAACATTCGATAGAGTAATTTTGTATGGGAATTTTATACAGCGCCATCTATCGCCAAAAAGCGAAATGAAATTTTTCATAGATAATTACTCTATCGAGTACTTTACGCGCGTTTTGTTCTCGATAGATGTTCGTGCTAATCGAACACGAGACTACAAATCAAAGATATAAGTACCAGGTCATCATGAAGTAAAAAGAAGTGTCTGTAATGATGAACAGCTTGGTTGGTATATGAGGTCTGCACCAAGAATAGATATACCTAGGTACAAGATTTTTTACTTTTTCTGAAATAACTTATACTGTGATGACCCTTGGCACGAACAGCTATCGAAAAAAATACCGCACGTATAAACATTCGATAGAGTAATTTTGTATGGGAAATTTGTACAGCACCATCTACCGTCGAAAAGCGAAATGAGATTTCCCGTAGATATTACTTTCTCGATGACTTTTACGAGCGTTTTTTTTCTCGATAGCTGTTCGTGCTAAGGGTACTGATGATAGCTCGTAAACGGTGTTCGAATACTTTTAATTTTGCATACCAAAGGATTGGCTTCTTTTTCAGAAACAATGAAAACTCTTGAACAAACATTTTCTACGTCCTACACGTAGAAATAAATTATATATATTTTTTGCTGGTTCAATTTGTTTTCAACTTCAACTTTATGGTGATGAATGGCTGCGTCTCGTTTTACGTGACGATTCTGCCAATGTCCGAGTTAAAAGACACAGTGGATTACGATACGATACTGTTCGGTTTTTAGTCAAACTGTACGGTTTTTGAACGATATTCTGAGAACTCTGCGGACAAATACAACACCAACATAACAAGACAAGAGGGAGTTTTATCAAAGTTTTACAGTTTTATATTTTTTCACACTGACAATCTACAATGACAGCGAGCATTTTACATTATCTCTTTTTTTTTTGCTAGAATTTTTAATTATAAAACTTAAAGGAGGTTTTAGTTCAAGTTTCAATACTTCACGCACGGCGTATACAAACTTTGTTGTTCAAATCTTGTCTAGTCCATATTTCAATAGTACAGTAGAAAGGTGACACAGACAGATAGAATGGCATATACTAAGTGCTTAAGGATATTTTTAGCATTACCTGTAAGTACGTACATATACAATAAGGTCACAACGACCGGATGCTCTCAACCTTGACCATCGAAGACAGGCGCTGTCAATTATAAGTCCACCCACTTGCTCTGAGTAAGTTCACCTTAGTCACGGAGAGTTGGAAAACTATCGATCTATGGAACACAAACAAACCTCCTAAAAAATTATGATGCCTTAGTACTCCGACTGAAAAATATTAGAGACAGCTAGCCAAAAAAACGGTCAAGAGCGAGTCGGACACGCGCACCAACGGTCCTTACCATCATTCTGAAAAAGTTTACTATTTAGAGATATCGTTTTATTTTACCTGTAATTACTTAATTAAAGGAAAATTTGACATAATATTATGTAATGAAGTTCAAACAAATAGTTAAATAGCAATATCTTTGTACTTCTTCACTAGTTATGTGACCTTTATCTCCTTTCGCAGATATAGTTATTTAATTACCGAGAAATATTACAAACAAACAATAATTTATGAATCACAACTATTTGTTTTCTGTGTCATCTCGTGTCATAGAACGCGAATGCTGTCATAGTAAAGTATTGTATTGTGTATGTTATTGTGAATTACTCGTAGCGTAAAATCCTGTATGTATTATGTTTTATTGACATTCTAGAAAATGCAGTACAAAATTATGACTTTTTCTGTAGCACGAACACTGTAAGGGTTCCTTTTTAACTTGACTACGGAACCCTAAAACACTCGCGTGAAAATTCGGTAGTGTAAGTGTGGGAAATTTGTACAGCGCCATCTAATGCTGAAAAGCAAAATGAAATTTCTCATAGACAACTACTCTATCGAGTACTTTACGTGCGTTTTTTAGCATAGCCAAACAGTTTTTATTTACCTATTTAGGTACGTGGTTAAATATCAGATTATTCTTTTTAGCTTTTTGATTTTACTGTTTTGATTTTGATTGTTATTTTCAAAAAAATCTTATTTGTTCCTTAACCGAGTGAATGTTAAAATAGTGCATTAATCGTTAATTATGCCTTAGTTTAATTTTTGGATAAATATTAGGCAGTCGGAAAAGTTCGCGGCCTTTTTGTACTAAAAATAATAAAGATACCACAGTGAGGAACATCTTCATCATCAAAATTATACAATCAACAAAATTATAAAAATTAAATAATCCTTCACACTACAAGCGACGCGTCTCTGGAACGGTCTCCCTGATTCTATCAGAAGGGCTCCCAGTAAGTTTTCTTTTAAGAAACAAGCTCATGCACATTTATTGGAGGGCTTATGCCCGTGATGTCAGAAGGTCAACGTCAACACTTTTCTAAATTCGGTATTTGGTGTGTATGTATATATATATGTATGTATATAATTTCTATATATTATATTAATATTATATAAAATTATGTAGACATGTATTTAATGGTGTGTATTTATGTAATATTTATATTGTATGCATGTAAATATTAGTTTTCTTTGTTTGTGCCGCATTCGTGTCTATCTGTTTACTGTTGGTTGACTGGTAGAGAATGCTTTTAGCATTAAGTCCGCCATTTGTACCTTACTTTGTGTATATGTACAATAAAGATTTATAAATAAATAAATAAATTACAAGACCTGAAGCTGATGAACCATTTTTTGCAATAGTATTCGACAAAGCATCTTCTCCATAAACATTACAAATCTTTCTTTGAGCACTAGCTGCAAATATCTTCTTTAAGGGTCTGAACCCTTATAAAAAAATGCAAAATGTATCTAATAAAATTATTAAAAATTTAAAAAAGAAAGACAATTTACAATTTGTTTTAATTTTACAGCTATGACCAGAAAGTCAGCTGTCCAACAGTATACTACATTCCCGCCTAAGTTAAGTATTGCCAGTATATGCCAGAAATATACATAGGTAGGTACCTAACACGCAAAATTCATGCTTCATAAAGGCCGCGAACTTTTTCGACTACCTATTAGATATATTCTTATGTTTCGGTATGGGAAGCAGAAAATATTTCATAATTTAGGAATCTTGTGTTCAATATGAAAATATAATAAACTAATTTTGTTATTTTTCAAATATAAGATTACATTAATTACGTTTCTTGATAATTATCAATAGTTTTGTAACGCATTGAAACGGTTAGATTTGTAAATTGCCACTTTTCTTCCCGATTATTTCCCAATAGTTTTCCAATGCAACCAGAGGGTTAACATTCGTTTCTACTTTCGCATGCAAGGCAAAGGAATTTTTCAAAATACAGCCAACAGGGTTCTGCGAGGTCAGCCGTCGTTTCACAAACTCATACTATAAAAGCCATACTCATCTCGTTTGCGAGTTTGTTCAGCGAAGTGACGCGACGCGCGAGACGTGTGTAAAACATATCGAAAGCGAAAAAAAAAACTGTAAAGTGACGTCAAAATAGTTTTAAATAAAAGACTTGGTTCACCTCCTGTTCAGTGTGTGCTTTTTATCTGTGGAGTGAAGTTGCGTGTTGAGAATGTGAGTTCCTTTTTTTTTACTTTGATTTTCTTTTTTTTTTTAGTTTAGGTTGTAGGCTGAACGGTGTGTCAATTGTTTTTTTTTCTTTTAATTAGGAAGCGGTGTTTTTGTGTCAATTTGTGGATTATTTGATTTGAAATAGTGTTTTTTTTTGTTTTCATACAATATTAGGGTGAATTCTGTAGTGTGTTTTATATGCATGTTTTCGTGCGTTTGTTTTCGTCATATCAGCTCCCGTTGAACTCTTTTATATGGACGCTTAAATATTGAAATGCTTATTAAACTTAAATGATGTAATTTAGTATATAAATTGAGCTTTCAGTGATAAAAAGTTTGTTTTCTCAAAAAAATAATTTTTTTTTGCTTTGAAGAAGATAATAAAAATCTTTAATTTTGAATGTTAAGAAGAGTATAGTTACTTTTATAAGAGTTGTTTTACTTATTTAGTGAAAAAAATGAAAGTTAAGTTAATTTAGTATTTTTTTTTCTGTATCAAAGATAACATAAATGAGTTACGTACTTTATACTGGCCTTCAAAACTTTTAATTACCACAGTTGCAATTTCTCTTAAACAATAGTAGTTAAGAGTTTTGACATAAAAAAATATATCGATTGTTAAGTTATTATTCAAAAAAAATTTTTAGTCCTTTTTATTTCGAAAATATACAACGTGTTACAAAAATACCACTAATACCGAATATGGTAGTTAGGGATCATCAAACTGAACAACTTTTACTAAGGAACCAGCTTTAAAATCGCGAAAAAAAATCAGCTGTTTCATACATTTTGATATTTTCGATTTAAATTTTTGTATGAAACAGCTAAATTTTTTTCGCGATTTCAGACTAGGCCCCATAGTAAAAGTTGTTCAGTTTGATGGTCCCTATATACCATATTCGGCATTAGGGGTATTTTTGTAACACCTTGTATAATGAACTATGAAAAATAATGAAAAAAAAATGCTGAAATTTTTACGTATAGTAGGGTATTCACATTGATAATATTAGTTCTCCGTGCTTCGGAAGGTACGTTAAGCTGTTGGTCCCGGCTGCATTTGCAGTCATTAACACCCACCAATCCGCATTGGGCCCGCGTGGTGGGTTATGGCCCATCCTTCTTATCCACTCATAAGGAAGGCCTGTGCCCCAGGAATGGGGACATTAAAAATGGCTGATGGTCATACAATTAAAGTACTTTTTAGCGCAAAATGATTCGAAGTCATTGCTTTAATAGCTATTACATTATCTAGAGCTTAAATAGTATTGGTATAAAATCTATATAAATAAATAAATGCTTGGACAATTTCACACAGCGCCATCTAGCCCCGAACTAAGCAAAGCCTGTAATATGGTTGCTAGACAACTGATATACTACTTATATACTTTTTAAATATATACTTATTATACATAGTAACACCCAGACCCGTCACAGAAATGAAAATTTATCATTTCAATTTCGGCCCGGCCGGGAATCGCACCTGGCACCTCTTGCGTGATAGACGATAGAAGATGTTGACCACTGGACCACAGAGGTCGTCAAAATAGTATAAATAAAAATGAATCGGAAAAATGTATGCAATCTTATAACTTCAAAACGACTGTACCAAATAACATTTTTTTTGTTGTGTTTGTTACTATCAGGACAAGGACAAAGAAAATTAAAAAAAAAATTCTCTTTTCCGACATTTTAAATCGCAATATGACTAATAGATGGCGCCACTCGTACGAAGCCAGGAAGGGCAGTTAGTAAAAAAATAAAAGACAAATGCGTGTCTGACCCTCTGTGCACAAGGTTTTGTACAAACATTTTCTTACAAGACTTTTGCTCCGTGCCAAATGATACTATGTTTCTAGGTCAACGGGAACTACCCCATAGATTTATGGTTTAATACCCCATAAAGGTACGTACATGACGGTGGTCTCTGGCAACTTCACTCGAAAATGTATGGCGTGTGCAGATCAGAACACACCGTATTGTGTCACCACAAGCACTCTATACCCTTATCACGAACAGCTATCGAGAAAAAGCTACGCGTGAAAAAGTACTCGATAGAGTAATTTTGTATGGGAAATTTGTACAGCGCCATCTACCGCCGAAAAGCGGAATAAATTTTTCATAGATATTATTGTATCGAGCAATTTTACGCGCGTTTTTTTTTCGATATACCTAGGTATGTTCGTGCAAAGTTTTTTTTTCGTGCTAAGGGTACTGAAGTTAATTATCGTGCACATTGATCATTGTCAGATTGATCGCATTGTAGTTTGTTACCTTTTAAAACACCCCTAAATCTTTCTCTGCTGGACGGACATGGCTCAAAAATACGATACTTAGTACTAAATCCATACTTAGCACTCCCTTAGCAAAATCCTTTAGCACGAACAGCTACCAAAAAAAAAACGCGCGTAAAAACATTCGATAGAGTCATTATATATGGGAAATTTGTACAGCGCCATCTATCGGCGAAAAGCGAAATGATATTTCCCATAGAGAAAACTCTATTGAGTACTTTTACGAGCGTTATTTTTCTCGATAAATTTTTGTGGAAGGGGTACAGGTCTACAAGGCGACTTTTCTTTGTCTATGGACTTCGAAACAGGTCTCTCCCGTGTCTTTGATTATTTAATCAAAGTCCCATGTTTTTGAAGAAAAATTGTTTTCCAATACATTATTGTAATTTATTTAAACTTAATATCCAACACTTTAGAGCAAGGATTCCCAAACTATTTCGGGCAAGAGACCCCTTTTCCAAAATGGACTGATACTCAGACCCCATACCCAAATTACTTTAAAAATTCTATCAAATATCAAGTGTAATTATAATTGTTATTATATGTCGACCCCTGGGAAATCGATTTCGACCCCAAGGGGTCAATATCGACCACTTTGGGAATCGCTGCTTTAGAGCTTAAAATCAGTTGAATTAATTTGACCGGCCGTGACACTGTGATAATCTAGTCTAAAACTAAGATTCTCATGGGCTTAACCAAAACAATGACTTGGCTTACCTTATCTAACCATCACACTTTTTTTTAATCTCAACGCTATACGAATTCATCTTTATTTCCAAACATGTTTTTTTTCTTAAAATTACTATTGTCAACATACTAGTAGCTGTTGTAAAATAAGTCTTATTGTGTAGAGTTTAAAGTTTGAATTGGCACTGTTTAAATGTGACGTCATCCCGGATTTAAAGATTATGTAAATGCGAATAACCTTAAGCATTGTGAATAAATTTCGATTTATTTGGATTCACTCTGATCAAGTCTGCGGCAAAATTAGATTTATAAAGATTTCAACAATTTTTCATTCAGCTGAAAATGCCGCATACATGTTTGTATGACGTGCATTTCCACTGCATTGACATGTTAAACTAACGTTGTCAATTATAAACATTTTGACAGAGTTTTTTTGGCGCCATTTTGTCGAGTTCGGTTTGGTGTCTATTTTAATAATTTTCAAATTGATTCATAGTGGATATTGTGTCTTAAAATTGGTGCTGTTATATGGTACAAGTGTCTACGCAACTGAACAATATGTGGGATAATTGAAATAGGCGCGATCTTGGTTGTGTGAAGCTGAGACTTTTATTGAAGTGGTGGCTTCCCGGCAGAACTAACCGAGTAAACTGTCTTGATATACTTGGTGCCAAATGCTCCAAGCATTGGAATGCGATGCACCCGCATTCTAATGAAAAATTAAACAATATCTACCACTGAACTATTTAACACTTGACACTGGCAAAAATTACTTCCAAGAGGAAAGTAGATTGCCATAACAAAAAAGAAGAAGAACATTTTGACAGATTTGTGTTCTCACTATCTGTCAGACTCTGATTCGAGACAATGTTTACAACCATGATATAATCCGCGCGCGATGAGAATAAATAAATAAATATTTGACAACATCACATACATTGCTCCGATCCCAAAGTAAGTAGCTAAAGCACTTGTGTTATGGAAATCAGAGACAACGGTGGTATCACAAACACCCAGACCTGAGCCAATATAGAAAAGTTCGTTTTCTAAATTGACCCAACCGGGAATCGAACCCGGGCCCTCAGACATGGCGACACCTTGAAAACCGGTGTACAAAGCCACTCGACCACGGAGGTCGTCTAAGTATGGGATGCTACCTTTTGGAACTGAGACGCGCACGGTCCGTGTCGGCCAGCCGCAGCGTCGGCAAACTCGCGTAGATGCTCGCATAATGCTAGTTGTGTACAACTGGGCGCGTGGATTTCTGCTCGAGTTTTATTTTATATGCGAGATTTATATATTATAGTGTGATTATTTTAGTGATTAATTAATAATCAGTGGAAAAAGAAGTAATACTTTTTGCTCTTTTTAATTCATTTTTATTTAAATAGATTCTTCCTTGTTTATTTGGATTGGACCATGTTTACAACATTGTTAATGGACTAGTGGAAACGCACGATTACGTATCTATAGACTCTTTGCGGTGCCATAGAGTATTAAAATATATTTTTTTTAACCCCCGACGCAGCGCAAAGAGTTTATTGTAGGCATAGCTTGCCAGTATTGCTTTGCTAAAATACAAATTTGTCAATCTTCGATTCAACGAGTTTCTGCCAGATGTATGTTAGTTCAAAAAATATAACCAGTAACTGGTATAACGTAGGTTACGATCTGCCAGACAACGCTGTTGCAGCGACGAATTTGACGATGCTAACTAGAATATCATCACAGATGACCTCTTAAATACCTAACTAGCTCTACGCGTATATCAACACTCAATTAATCAATCAGTGAATAATAGTAGATTGTTACACAAGGGTCAAAAGCAAGCAATTCCCATACGGCTATAGTTCGAGTATGAAAGATGACGTTTACCCGTGTTAAAAACTCTACTATTATTCACTGATTGATTGATTGAGTATACGCGTAAAGCTAGTTAGGTATTTTAAGGTTAAGCCTTAAAAATAAATCAACCATGTTTAATAAAACATAAGATTAATAATTGAAGGAAATTAAATAAATAACTTAAGACCATATATCATTGCAAGTTAATTGAGAACATAGAAAGTTGAAACTTTAAATCTTTTTACAACTGTTTAAACAATTTTTTTATTATATTTCAGATCTAATCTATACAATATTTATAAGTTTATAAGCTGATCGCTGCCAACGCTGCCAAGTGCCCCCTAAACAATAGAATTTTCATTCCTCATATTCGGAAAGTGATGAATATTTAAACTGAGCAGCGGGTTAAAAACTCTACGTTTCACCCTTGGGTGTAAAAGTGTTTTAAAAATAGAACTGAATTTGGTTGCATAGTCGACCATAGAGTTGGTATAACAGCCAGTGCAAAATTAAAAACATTGGGCGGAGCGGCGACGCGGGCTGTTCCAAATTTGAAATTAGAAATAAATAAATATGGTCTACCCATGTAGATACCTACATGTTTTTATTAACAAATATTATGTAAAAACTACGATTTTTTTAACTTTCCTTATATTCGAAATGAAAAAAGTGTTTAACACGGGTAAAAGTCATCAATTCCATACTCGCTCGTATGGAAATTGCTTTATTTTGACCCTTGTCTAACAATATACTATACTATTGTGTTTGGTGTCTGCGGCTGTTATCACTGCATCATAATTGCTTACGTGGCCTGCTGCCATTTACAACATAATTGGCAGCAGGCAGGATTTTGGTTTAGAACCGAATCTGTGTTCAGGAGCCCTTAAAGTATGGAAAATCCTACACAGCTGTTACCAAACCAATCGAAGTAAGATTCTTAGAAGTTAGCGTCATAACTTCGACTATAAAACTGAACATGCCAAGAACGAATTAGTCATACTGCATTCATTTTAGTAAACAGTTAACAAACTTACGTAATCATGTAAATTAGGTAAAATATAATAGTGAAGTGTTACTACTTAGTAAAAAAAATTGTGATCAATGTGAAAGATTTTTTTTTTTAATTTTTGACAGTATCACATACATTGCTCCGATTCCAAAGTTAAAGCACTTGTGTTATAGAAATCAGAGACAACGGTGGTATCACAAACACCCAGACCCGAGCCAACATAGAAAAGTTCGTTTTCTAAATTTGACCCAACCGGGGATCGAACCCGGGACCTCAGAGATGGTGACACCTTGAAAACCGGTGTACAAAGCCACTCGACCACGGAGGTCGTCATATTTAATCTAAGTTTGGCTATGTTAACTGTTACTATGCCAAGACGTCCAGCAAATATTTGGCATCGCAAAAATGGTAACCGATTCATGAGTACCTGGTAGCAAATATTCAATAACTATTATTTGATCAATCTTTTCAAGGTTAGGGGTTCGGTTCTCAGTTTGTTCAAGTTAGTCAGTCAAAAATAACCTCTTAAGTATTCATTCTTGGTAATGATTTTGAATACATTCCAGTAATTTTATTCGTAATGAATCTGGGTGTTAATGAATTCTTTTGGTCGTATTTTCCTTAATAAATCATGATTTCGGACTTAAAAGTGTACAATTTAATTGCGATACTACTGAATATAACAAGACTGCATTGACACTGAATTTAAGTTTAAAGTACCTATTTATGTTTTTTTTATTTCATTAGTAGAAATGTTTTATTGAATTTCACATACAATATTTAACTCCTTGCAATATATTGACAAATTACGAAAACCAATGCGGTCATAATGAATACCGTGTAGAATAGTAGCTAGGTATTTAGTAAAAATACATTGGCAACCACACTTAAACCCGGAAGGTAGGTTGTATTAACTTGAAGCATATATGAGTTTGCGAAAGCTTTCAAAATTTGCATTCGACTGGATTGCGAAAGGACTCAAACCGGACTTAAGACAAGATCACTCGAAGACGCAAAGATTGAGGATAGCTTAACATGTTACATTACCTCTTTTGATTTTATCCACTCCTAATACTCGATCGAACCAAAACCAAATATCTTTCATCATTTGGATTGGAAGAAACGTAAATCGCATGTACTATTTTTTATGCATGGATGGTCTGTTTCACAATCAAAAAATAAGTTCTGAGTAGCTTACATGACAGATATATTATGTCAAATCATCTGTCAAGTAAGCTGCTCAGAACTTACTTTTTAATTGTGAAAAGTCTTATTATTTATAATATTTTAATTATTATATAAATGAGCAAGTATCTCTGTCTCTGTCCGTTATGTTTTCACGGCTAGACCGCTGGACCGATTTTAACCAAATTTGGTACGGATGTAGATGGAAAATTGGGAAAGGACATAGGCTACTTTTTATCCCGCTGCTGGGCACGGGTCTCTGTCCGCACGATATAACCTGTAGTCCACGCGGGCGAAGCTGTGGGCGGAAAACTAGTGTTCTTTAAGGCTATGTTCTCCTGGTACAATTTAAATTATGGACTAAGAGGTGGCCCCGGAATAGGCCACCGCCAGGCTCCACCGGTGGATCGAAGGATACAAATGTTTCCTCTTTGATCCAAAGGTGATCCAATTTGTATTCCTCGTCAATCCACCGATAGATCCATGGAAAATTTCAAATCCTCATTAATTTACAGGCCTGCCATACTATAATTATGTAGATCCAGGCGCCTGGCAGCTTTTTAGTGGGAGTGATTGAGCAACAAAGGCTGTAAAACCGATTGAAGGTATACAATTTACAGAGCTCTGGATTTGGTGAGGTATTATAGCCAATCATGTATCTAATTGGAATAAAACATTGCCAGACATTTGGTGGAAAAGTAGTGCCAGGTGGCATCAAAGGTGCGCGAAAAAGGGATAAAGTCATCTCATTTACAGAGCTCTAGGTTTGGTGTGGTATTATAGCCAATTAAACGCCATATAACTTTTATTATTCATAAAAGTATTTTATGAAAATGCTACTTTAGCATTATTATGTTGTCGTTCTGTCGAATCCATTGACAAAATATGCAAATCCACTGGCTGATAGAATCTTTAGAATTTATCCATCTTTAGAAAAAAGAAAATAATTAATTATCTGTCATTTAAATGTGTTGTAAAATAACGTGAGAGCTGTCACTACACTCAGCTGTTATGTAGTCGGCCATGTTATTCTAGGCAGCACTCTTCTATAACTCTATGTTTATAGAGCGTTTGTCGCTATGGAGCTATTATTAATAATGATTTTCAAGAAATTCCTTACAACAAGCTTATAAGTTTTCCATAACTTTTCATGAATAAAACGGTTCCTTTATTAGCTTCATTAATTAAACTCATTGTTACTATTGTTAGGTATATAAAAGGAGAAATTGATTGCCTGACTGACATAACATTATAACAGCGCACAGACAAAACTACTGGGACGAGTATACAAGGTGTTACAAAAAAAAAAAAACAAATAAACAGACGAACATAGAACCTCCTCCTTTTTTTGAAGTCGGTTAAAAATACCCCTAATGCTGAATATATATAGGGACCATCAAACTGATCAACTTTTAATATGGGACCAACTCTGAAATCGCGAAAAAAAAAAAACAGCTGTTTCATACAAAAATTAAAATCGAAAATATCAAAATGAGTTGGCGCCATAGTAAAAGTTGTTCAGTTTGATGGTCCCTATATACCATATTCGGCATTAGGGGTACTTTTGTAACATGTTGTATATAAAGGGTTTGAAATTCAACCCTTAGAAAACGGGGTTAGGGAAATCCGTCCAATGCAGACGAAGTTGCAGACAACAGCTAGTCCAAAATAATAGGGGTCAAAGTATAAAATTCACGATTTTTTTCTCACACACAGAAGTTTCTGTCACGCTTTGTGATGTTAAAGATGCTTCGGTTGTTTATTTCGAATTATGATCATGACAGCCAACTACCTGTCAGCAATAAAAATATTTCTGATTTTGTTTCCTTAACTTTAAAAAAAGTACCTTATTATTTGTAACTCCTTTTTCAGTTAGCAGAAATGACCTCTTATTTCGTTGTAACTTAGCCGATACTTAATTCCTTCGCGTAACCTAAGTGGCATACGTTATCTTAGTGTGTAAACATTAGTGCATAAAAGTTTCAAAACATTATCGTCCATGGTTGTTAAATAAATTAATAAAATGTTAGTATGGAAAATTCAAATTCTTTAAAATTCTCCATACAAAACGGCAATTTCATACTTCTTTCTATATTCGAAAAACTCTGTCTCTGTCTTTTTCTTTTTCATTTTTTTCAATTTTTGTTGTTATTTTGAGCATAAAGTACTTTTCGAAAAAGTAACCGTTGAATATTCTTCTTTAAGTCATTACCTATTTTTCTAGATATTATTCGTGAGTTAGAGGTTAATAAACTTTAAGTATTATCAAAAAAAAAAAAAAATCTTTGTCTTTGCCTATTTTTATAGTCGAGTGAAGATACGAATATCGTGTTTTTAACCATAAAATAATCAAGATCGTTTATGAAACTACAACAATATATTTTTATCTGCTCAAAATAAAAACTATTAAATTGTTTACCATTGAATCAAAAATAGGTTAATTTCGAATATACTGGCCTTAAACCCCTAATATCGCACATAACAATGTTGATATTTAAACAAAAATGCTAAGAACTAACATTTGACCAAAATGTCTGACCATAAAATAAAAATTGGATCGATTCGGTTGTTACGAAATATTAATATAATGATGTCGTAAAAATAAATGGTTTTCGTTCTTAATTCTTCGCCTTCAAGGTCCAAATTAGCATAAAATCATAATAAAGTTCAACCGGATTTTGGTACATCTATACAGAATGCTATTCAGGTCAAAAGATGAACGCGTAAAATATTTCACTGCCTATTATTTTAATAAAAATTATAGCTAGTATTGTCACTATTCGGTTTTCGCGTTTTTATTCGGCTTTATTTGCTAATATTCACGTAGAATTTTGGAAAAACAAGAACACATCGGTCCACAGAATATATTGCGATCAATGTGTGTTATCGGAGCTATGTATGTGATGTTGTCAAATATTTATTTATTCATTTTATATCAAATGGGAAATCAAAAAGTATTTTTGACGACCTCCGTGGTCGAGTGGCTTTGTACATCGGTTTTCGAGATGTCACCATCTCTGAGGTCCCGGGTTCGATCCCCGGTTGGTTCAATTTAGAAAACGCACTTTTCTAAATTGGCTCAGGTCTGGGTGTATGTGATGCCACCGTTGTCTCTGATTTCCATAACACAAGTGCTTTAGCTACTTACTTTGGAATCGGAGCAATGTATGTGATGTTGTCAAACATTTGTATTAGGTATTTCCCTTCAGTATCCGTGGTCAGATAGCTTGGTTAGATTAATCTGACCATGGACACTTTTAGTGTCTACGGTTAGCTTTTGTTAAAATCAGTGCCTGTGGTCAGATTAAACATAAATTAATATATCCGTGGTCAGATGGGTGGTTAGATCAATTTGAACAGGACACTGAGCTCCTCCGTGTTTTGGAAGGCACATTAAGAGCGCGTAGTCTGCACACTAGCGCCGCCATTGGAAAAAAATCATAGTTCTTAAATAAAGACGAAATTGTGAATTATCTCTCTGTAGTGCACTCTGAAGAAGCTTTGTGCAGACTACGCGCTCTTAAGCAGTTGGTTCCGGCTGCATTTGCAGTCGTTAATAATAACATCCACCAATCCGATTCGTTCTTAAGAAATTTCTCTCTATCTAAACATAATTCTATGCATCAGTAACATAAAAAAAGCTTAAAAGGCGTATTAACTCAAATATTGCACCAATTTCAGCTGAAAAAGAAAAAAGGTTTAAGTTATTCAAAATTGCCAAACATTTAATAAAAGTGAAAACCATACAGCTCCATTAGGTCTCTTGTATAACATAAGTGCCAAATTCTTCAGCAAATGAAACATTTGGTAAGCAAATATAGCTTCTATGGCGATGCAATAAGAACAATAAACAGTTGTAATTTTGACGCAAGATTCTAACATACATTTCGTAAGGCAATTTAACTTTTTACAGTCAAATGAGCCTACTGCTCTCTTCACTCCTATCACACCACACCTATATGTCCTATTAGACACTTCCCACTAGCTCATGGTAACCTGGTTGATAAGTTCACCGCTCCATTGATTTTAGTTCCAGTGAGTTTGTGGAAACTTTTTAGTAGCTTATGATCGCCTGGTACCTTGTACCTAGGTCTAGGCTTCGTGGGCTAAAAACGTCATTTGAGGATTGAGATTACAGCTCTAACTATATGTTTGCCTGGTACTTTAAATCCATTTTTAAAACTGTAGTGGCTTTTTGAATCAAAATCAAAAAATTGAGAGAAATTGAGATTTCATTTTAATTGACGATTTATTTGACTGCTACTTCAAACAAGTACCTAAAATCCTAAATTGTTGTTTGAACAGTTCATTAATAAAGAAAAGCCGCCTTGTTTGGTATAAAATGATTATAACATTATTTTAAACTTATCATTTTTGTAACCAGAATTAATATTGAGTTTTTATTTAAACATTTATGACATGCCATTGTTTTTTAAACGAATCCTTTTTGTTTTCCAGAATTAACCCTGCATTGAATTTTTAAAACAGTTTTTACTCGAATGATACTCGCATTACATACAAAAACCTGGTAAAAACCAGCACAGATTAAAAGTATCGTAACAGTGACCCCAATACGTAATACTAGTGACGATGACGTTGCAATCATAATAAATACGCTATCGGTCACAGGTTAGGGGTTAAACTATATCCCAAATACATGTGCTTGAGTCAATTATTATATATTGATCGTCATTAGATATTAGATAACTACTTAATCCTCTGTTCCACGCGAGGAAAAATCACTGTGAAAATATTGACAACATTCTACTAAAAGTTTCGAAGAATTTAAATCTTGAGATTTTGAGATTTAAGCATTCACAATGCTATTTTTATATAATACTAAATAATATACTAGAAATAATAGGACTCGCACCAGATCATGTTCTCTGACGGGAATCGAACCCGCGACCTTTGGATATCCGGTCCAATGCTCTGACCGCTGAGCTACCGCTGATATACTAGAAGAAATTCGACGTTCTCACTAGTGACTCGGTAGCTCAGCGGTCAGAGCATTGGACCGGATATCCAAAGGCCGCGGTTCCCGGTTGGGTCAATTTAGAAAACGAACTCTTCTATATTAGTTCAGGTCTGGGTGTTTGTGATACCACCGTTGTCTCTGATTTCCATAACACAAGTGCTTTTTTTTTAATTGGGTTAGTATTTCGGATTTTTTATTTCATAGAACCCTAGACAAATACTGTCTTAATAACATCATAATCAGAGTTAATTATGCTCAAATTGCAAATCATTTTGGTATTACGTTTGTATGGGAAGCTCACTGTTCGCCGGACTCTTTAACTGATAGTATTATGTCATTACTAAATCCCGTATAAGTGATTAATTAGTATTTAATCAAAAACACACTCTTTATTCAGCTACTCACTTCCTGTTTCCTATTGAATTACTAATATAATGTGTGATGCATACATTTTTTTATTAGACATATTTAAAAATAACACAGTTTTTGTGTTAAGTTTGTGCTATTGAAGATAATCTTAAAGATTTTCATGTTTGTAACGTAACATGTATTTATTTTATGCCAAGTGATGTAATAAATTAGTGTATAATTTGAAATTTATTGTTAACAAAGCACTGCCTCTTTTTACCGACTTCAAAAGGAGGGACTCAATTCAACCCGTATTTTTTTTGTATGAAAATGTCAGATTGTATATTTTCTTTTACTAGTTTATGATAGCCTGGTACCTGAGATCAAATAAACTAAGGGTGGTTTCACAAGTTCCAGATACTTCTATCAATTTTATTTACCTGTCAAATAAATTAATTGAGACTTATCCGTAACGCATAAGCTTACAAAGACTATGCGACTTACGATATTTTGACTGTTTTATTTATTCAGATTGCAAAGCACTGCCTCTTTTTGTATGAAAATGTCAGATGGTATGTTTTCTTTTACTAATTTATGATAGCCTGGTACCTGAGATCCAATAAACTAAGGGTGATTTCACAAGTTCCAGATAGTTCTATCAATTTATATGTTAAATAAATTAATTGAGACTTATCCGTAACGCATAAGCTTACAATTACTATGCTACCTACTTACGATAAATTGTACTTTTACTTTTTAATCTATTCAGATTAATTCAGGTCAAACGTAATCTATAAAAATATTTATATTCGTTAAAAACAATAAATTGCAGGGCAAGGAAAAAGGAAAACAAAGCAACCTTATTACAACTTATTCAAGTTGCTAAATTAACAAAAATGATTGTGAAGACCTTTCGCCAATTGAGTCTAGACTAGTTTATTTGTAAATAATTCAGTCTAGGCCATTCATAATTATGAATGTCTAAAAGTTAGGCCACTAGCTGAAAATCTTGAACCGAAAAGTGGTTTTATTTCTTCTCCACAAGAAATAAACTTAATACCGCAACTTATTTCCAATTAACACCAGTTTTATTCCGGTTAAAACTAATTAATCATGAACATTATTTCACAAACATTGCAATGAACGCACGTATCTAGTGAATTTCGAAAAAACTACCTTTCTCGGCGGGAGCAAACCGGATCTTTGAACAATAGTCGATAAAAACCTAATAGAGGCTCGATAAGTATCGATAACACGCGATGAACGTCACTAGTTTGCGTAAGATAGCGTCGCGGGCGAATAAAGGTTTAATCTCGAATTTAGGATTTACTTAATTTTTATACGATCTTTAATAAAAAGCCGAGACATTGGACAAGACAAAATACATTAAATGAATATGAAAAGCTTTTCCTGAGCTACAATTTTTAAACAATTTATAATATTATAAAGACTGTGAAAGAGCTGAATAATAAAAAACTAAATGAAATCTTATCTAAATCTTGTTGTTTCCGATATTCCCATTCAGGCGCAATTCCGTGTCTCACCATTTTTCTTAAGTTTGGCGCCATAAGTATTTTTTTAAACCCACGACCTTCCGATCAAAAGCAGGTCATCTTAGTATCCTACGTAGGCTCAATGTCGTTGAAAGCGTAGGTATCACTGCCTAAAACGAGCTAGCGTTGTTTGCAAAAGTACTTTGCGACTTACTCAATAAATAAATGTCATACATTACCAACCACGAATTCTACTTACTTTGAGATAAAAACGAAGTTTTAATGCTTTATTTATAGCAATAGTTTAGCCCAAGAAAGTAGGTAAATGGCAAATAACAACTAACAATTACGTAGTGTAAGTCAGTAGTGACTGATCCTGATACTGAAAATGGGAATAGTCGTAGGCTGCAATGCAAAAGACCTTCTGCATACGTCTGTGCGCCTAGTACTAAACCAGTGGTTTTTAATCTTTTCAATATAAATCATCTATGTAGGGGAACAGATTTCACCCCCAACTTTGGGGACGGGGCTTACCCCACCGCCTGCATTCACATTACGCTGCATTTTGTGAATACACGCAACGCGAAAGGGCGCTATACCACGTACTTAGTGTCATTTTATTTAACGCCCCTATATACCTCAAGTGGCGCCCTCATTTTAATTAAATTTATTGCTCGCTAAGTACATATCGTAAATTCACATGTACAGATTGAAGCTAAGGTTCTATAGTTTATTTACAAACAATAACCTCAGTAAAATTTTGTTCGTTGTAGTAGTAGTTCGCAAAAGTGCTAAAAGTGCCACTTTTACTTAATTATACTTGAGGTATATAGGAGCCTTAAATACGAAAATAATAATAATCTACATTTTTTACTCTATTTTATTCATTCGTACCACTCTGTGACCCCCGTAAAATAGCCGTTTTACCCTTGCGGGGGTAATTACCCCCAGGTTTGGAACCAACTAAACTAACTACCTAGGGGTTCGTGTGACACCATTTTATTAACCGACTTCAAAAAAGGAGGAGGTTCTATGTTCGTCTGTTTTTATTTATTTAATTTCGTTTCTTTTGAAATCATTATACTAAAAGGGGCACTTGTCCATTTTTTTCTTTAGCTTTTTCGTGTTGGCACGAATTAGGGCGACACGAAAAAGCTAAAGAAAAAAATAAAACAAAAAAACGTAAAAATGGACAAGTTGTGCCTTTTAGTCAATTAATTTAAAAATTGCACAAAATATTTGCAAAATAATTAACTTATGTAGGTAATTTAAAAGATAAATTGATAATCAAAGTAATTTATATTAATATTTTTAAGGTGAGCAAAAATATACTTACTGAAGATGTATTTATCATCCAACCAACACTTATTTTCAATACGGAAGTAATAAAAAACACTTTTAAAATATCGTTTTAAAAATAACTTGTTCGGTGTGTGTAACTTTCACTGAACGCACGCATGCGTTTATAAGATACGATATTGCAACTTCGCTAAGTTCCATATTCAAGTTACGTGAAAGCTCGAGATTTTTTAGAAAAACAACGATTTTTATACCTTTGTGTGATTGACTGATGTAAAATATTGGTATTCTATTTCTACTGTAACGAAGCTCAGCAAAATTCGTACATGAAATTATTTATTACCTACCATGTAAAGATTTTGCGAAATCATTAGTTTTTCACAAGTTTCGCGGTAGGTATGCTCCGTTAAGTAACAAGATAAGACTTGTATTGTAGGATACATAGGTGGAGAAATGTTTTTCTTCGAATTTTAATAAACCGAGTTAATAAAATACAATGAGTTTATTGCTCTACAATATACTTTTGTAATAATAATTTTATCATCCTGCTATTTTTTTACTAAAAAATCTATCTTCTGAGGAAAATATCATATCGACATGTAAAATACCGATGTGTGCATATTACATATTACACAGCAAAATAAACATATCTTGCAAACATAGGTGACCTTTGATAAAGTACACAGTGGGTAGGAAAATAAGTTTTGACACTTCTTCATTCTTCAACTAACTTGTATTGTTAGAAGAAGCTGGTGCCCTTGAAAACTAGTTTTTCTGGATTAAGGAAGTTAACAATTTGAGTTAAAATCTAAAATTTCAGTAACTTTTCATTAAACACGAAAATTTAAGCGTCAGTCGAGATTTATAGTTACTAGGATCACAACAACTATTGGAAGTTTAATTACAAGATAATTCCCGACTAAAATAAGGAATGTTAATCATATTCAGACTTCCTCAGGTTTATGCTATCCTATTGCAAATTTAAATGAACAGGAATACCTAATAAAGGCCTCTAACACCCAGACTAACATGAGGGCCGTAACAGCCCACACTGTCTTGATGGGTTTTTTATTAAGTCGAATTAATAAATCATGAAAACCAATAGAACCATAGACAGAAAAATTTTGATAGAACAATGTCTTGAAACAAGTCTACGATAAATTATACATTAAAATGAAGTTAATAATTTGAGATATTCAGCCCACGAGATGACCTCAAATGTTCAGTGAATCATATGCCCTCGTGCAGGTCTTTGTAAATTGACGAATACACTGAATGCAATTAATTTTTTACTTACAATTTCGAAGTTATTGACGTATAATTCCTATTCATCAATACAATAAGTAAGAAGAGAAAAATCAAATAGTACCGTAAATACAAACGCGACCTTTAAAAAAATGTTATGTTATTAAGGACATTTTTAAGGGTCATATTTCCTTTTATTTGTTATAAAACAAGCAGCGTTGATTGGAGGGCGTGGTCATAGTGCAATAGAGTGATTATAGTAGATTATGCAATAAGGGCTTAAAGTAGTGTATTGTGTTCCGGGCGCTATTATTGAACCCCGAGTACGAGGGATTCTATGGTTAACTCCCGAGCGGAGCGAGGGAGTTAAGGCTAGAATCCTGAGTACGAGGTGTTCAAGATCGCCCATGACAAATACACATTTAAGCCCGCGATGCATACTCTACTTTTTATACTTTCTGCGAGGCAATTGAAACCAATGACTGTTATAAAGAAAGTACTTAAGTAATTATTTAAAGTTAGAATAATAAAATATGAAAAATTAAGAATATTTATTGAAAATTAAAAGTTATGTTAGAAACATTACACCAATTGTGCAACGACAAAGTTACATTCTTTGGTACATTTATAGTTGGGTTAGAGTTTATGTTTTTGTCGTCTATTCTGTAGTGGTCAGTTCGACATTCAAATAAATCCTTCTTGGTGCGCGGGTGAAAATGAATTTCGTAAAAAGTTTTCATGATAACATACAGCCTAACTCAGAATAAGATCTCATTGCTAAGAGTCGATCAAGCACGACTACAAGGGTTGCATTCCAAATTCAAATCACTTTATTCCCCATGGGAAAAATGACTTACTTTAGGAAAGGTTTGCATGACACATAATATGCCATTGACGAGCAGGTAGTATAAAAAAATAATAATAAACTATTGATTCGCCTTACCTTTAAGAACCCAGCGTTGAAACTTCCTCATTACTGGAGGTCATAGCAGCCATGTCTGGAGACTCTTTTTGAAAGACGCCAAAGACAATAAATAATGAAACTTCATAACTTATACAACGTGTAACAGAATTATTTAGCTAATCCAGAATAATGGTAGGGGACCATCAAACTGAACAACTTTTACTATGGAACCAACTCTGAAATAGCGAAAAAAAATCAGCTGTTTCATACATTTTCATATTTTCTTAATTATTTTATTATTCATAAGAAAACATTAAAAATGAGTTATATATACTAAATTTTAGTTAAATTGCATTAGATGGCTCTGTATAAACCCATACAAAATTACTCTATCGAATGTCTTTACGCGCGTTATTTTTTTTGATAGCTGTTGGTCATTATAATATGTCAATATGCTTGTAAAATTAACGTGAAAGCTGTCACATCAATCAGCTGTTATGTAGTCGGCCATGTTATTCACTAAAAAAATAGGCTGCATCCATCTAACTTTATCAATGGTCATAGAGCGTTTGTCGACCATATATATAACAAAGACTACTGTACTGTGAGGAGCTCGGTGGCCCAGCAATTGCGGAGGTTAAGCAACTTTCGCAAGGGTCGGTCATGGGATGGGTGACCAAAAATTTATTATCTCGGGTTCCTCCGTGCTTCGGAAGGCATGTTAAGCCGTTGGTCCCGGCTGCATTTGCAGTCGTTTACACCCACCAACCCGCATTGGGCCCGCGTTGTGGGTTATGGCCTATCCTCCTTATCCAGATCCACCCATAAGGAAGGCCTGTGCCACAGCAGTGGGAACGCTTCTTAAGAATAATGATTTTTAAGAAATTTCTTTCTCGTATCATTTTTCTTTTGTCGAAACGACCGCTCAAGAGTCAAGACCGAAATACTAGGCTACCATAAGCTAATAGGAACTAGTGTAATTACGTATGTGCATTGCTGCAGCTATTTTCTTACGATCGGAAGAATGTATAACTGTCTAATTTTAATGAACTCTCTAAAGAAAGAAAAGGATGTTTAATAATAATAATAATAATAATAATAAATAAATATTTGACAACATCACATACATTGCTCCGATTCCAAAGTAAGTAGCTGAAGCACTTGTGCTATGGAAATCGGAGACAACGGTGGTATCACAAACACCCAGACCTGAGCCAATATAGAAAAGTTCGTTTTCTAAATTGACCCATCCGGGGATCGAACCCGGGACCTCAGAGATGGCGACACCTTGAAAACCGGTGTACAAAGCCACTCGACCACGGAGGTCGTAATTATATAACACTTCAGTATTTAATAATAATCACATGCAGAGTTCAAAATAATGTTATTTGCATTAATTCCTCAGTTGAATGGACATTAATATAGTTCAGCATTACCCTAGTTTAGCAATAGGCTCAAGATGCCCAAATATGGTCTGTTATAACAGCCTTCACATTTGTGAATCACTGTTTAAAATCAATAAGGCTGAGGAAGATTGAAATGATGATAAAAACTAAAGGTACTTCGTTTATATGAAGTCAGATTAAAATGAAAGACGGGGAGATTGTACTGGATAATATTGACAGGCTAAAAATGGTCTGCACTTTTTGATGAGTGGATTTGGATCTTTTAAATTCTTATTTAAGGCTCCGGCGAACGGTGAGCTAAATTGAGCTTCTCATACAAACGTAATACCAAAATGATTTGCAATTTGAGCATAATTAACTCATCTTGTGATGTTATTCGGATTAAGACAGTATTTATCTAGGTTTCTATTAAATAAAAAATCCAAAATACTAAACCAAATAAAAATTAATGCTATTTACAGTTTTGTATTTAAAAAAAAATAGCATTTATTTTGAATTCGGTCAGTATTTTGCAATTTTTATTTAATAGAAACCTAGAAAAATACTATCTTCATCCGAATAACATCAAAAGAACAGTTAATTATGCTTAAATTGCAAATCATTTTGGTATTACGTTTGTATGGGGAGCTCACCGTTCGCCAGACTCTTAAGTATTGTGTGGGCTGTGTACCCTTAGCACGAACAGCTAACGAGAAAAACAACGCGCCTAAAAGTACTTGATAGAGTAATTCTCCATGGAAAATCGCATTTCACTTTTCGGCGGTAAATGGCGCTGCCTACCCTTAGCACGAACAGCTATCGGAAAAAATAACGCGCGTAAAAACAGTCCTAGAGTAATTTTGTATGGGAAATTTGTACAGCGCCATCTACCGCTGAAAAGTTAAATGAGATTTTTCATAGAGAATTACTCTATCGAGTACTTTTACGCGCGTTTTTTTTTCGATAACTGTTCGTGCTAAAGGTACTAATACTCGTACCTCGTTCATCATAATGGCGGGATGTCAGAAAATGTATGTAATTTAATGTAAATGTATGGTAGTTAAGTATTTTTAAACTTTCCGCGCATTTGTTTATTTTTTTTCTTTCATAAGAACCTTCTCCTGACAATAACAAACACAACAAAAAATTAGCGAAATAGGTCCAGCCGTTCACGCGTGATGATGTTGTGACCAAGGGAAATAGGGATTCATTTTATATACAAGGTGTTACAAAAGTACCCCTAATGCCGAATATGGTATATAGGGACCATCAAACTGATCAACTTTTGCTATGGCACCAACTCTGAAATCGCGAAAAAAAATCAGCTGTTTCATACATTTTAATATTTTGTATTTTAATTTTTGTATGAAACAGCTGTTTTTTTTTCGCGATTTCAGAGTTGGTCTCATAGTAAAAGTTATTCAGTTTGATGGTCCCTATCTACCATATTCGGCATTAGGGGTATTTTTGTAACATGTTGTATACAAGGTGTTACAAAAATACCCCTAATGCCGAATATGGTATATAGAGACCATCAAACTGATCAACTTTTACTATGGGACCAACTCTGAAATCGCGAAAAAAAAAAACAGCTGTTTCATACAAAAATTAAAATACAAAATTATTTAGATATTTTCGTAATTAATTTTTGGTTGTTCTGTTTGATGGATATCTAGGTACCATATTTGGCATTAGGTGTATTTTTGAAACACGTTGTATAGAAGACAAAGTGTTAAGTTAGAAAAAGCCAAATTTTAACTCACTAAAGTTTTTTGCAGGCAATACGGATGTAGGTATGTTCTAATATTTCCGTGTGTCAATAAAATAAGAGCATATATGATATCTAGTATTGATCTGACTCTAAACTAATAAATTATAACCATAATATAATAAGGAAGAACATCTAACATTAAATGGTGGCTCGATAAATCTCCACTAGTCATTTAAAAAGACAGAAACCGCGGCAAAGACAAAAAGCAACCGGAAAACCTGTCAACAAACATACAGCTGTATTACATAAGTGATTAAACATAATTTTGAATAACAACAGCTAATTATAATATTTGATTAACATGACGCGGCTAATTTGGACATCAACACAAAGAGCGAGTTCTTTAAAATATATTGGCGATTTTCATTTGTTTTATTGAATTGTAGTTACCCCCTTACTAATAAAGATTGTATAGCAGATGTGTAGTTACACAGTGTTTTGTTCCTTTCTTTTTAATGTCAAACTTAAATAGTTTGACAGAGAGCAACCATTGTGTAACCATCTACTATAAATAAATAAATAAATATTTGACAACATCACATACATTGCTCTGATTCCAAAGTAAGTAGCTAAAGCACTTGTGTTATGGAAATCAGAGACAACGGTGGTATCACAAACACCCAGACCTGAGCCAATATAGAAAAGTTCGTTTTCTAAATTGACCCAACCGGGAATCAAACCCGGGACCTCAGAGATGGCGACACCTTGAAAACCGGTGTACAAAGCCACTTGACCACGGAGGTCGTCAATCTTTATTAGTAAGGAGCTAAGAGTATTAGATACCTACTCGTATAATGTTATTAGTAGATTATGTTAGTGATTTTTGCTAAAACGATTTATCTTCCACAATCGAAAGTAAATAGTTTTATCGTTTTACTAGTTCTGCAAGTATATTATGACCTACAGTAGGACCAAGTATGAATAAAAGAATGACCCACAGCGGGCGTCCAACTTGAACTATAACATTTCAAATAAAATGTATTGACACTTCTTGATATCGTGATGGTGTTCGATGCTAATATGACTAAGGTCATAAGGTCAATGAAACAAAATCAACAGGCCCATAAGTAAACCCGAAAACAGTATTCCTAGCACGAAAATCTATCGAGAAAAAAAACTCGACAAAGTAATAATTCTCTATGGGATATTTTATTTCACTTTTCGGCGGTAGATGGCGCTGTACAAATTTCCCATACAAAATAACCGTATCGAATTTTTTACGCGCGTTTTTTTCTAGATTGATGTTCGTGCTTCTGGTACAGAAGCTTATAAATCATTTTCCTAGCGGATGCTGTTTTTTACCTGAATGTAATAAAAAATAACTGTAAACGATAGAATCTCGCCATTTGGCTTATTTTTAAAGTACACAAAAGAGTTTTTTAATATATTTCGCTCATGACGCTGTGGGTAAAAACGTTATAAAATTAAATATTTTTCTCGTCTCAACACACCTTAGACGACTCTAAGAACCACCGAAAGGTCAAGGATGTACATTTTAAATATTAATGAGCTGCCTATTACTATTTCGGTGTTAATAGAGAATAGTAAGACAACTATATATAAAAATAATAATTTTACTAGATGTGAAAATTTAGACACAAAAGCTCTAGCTGGGTAAACCAAGATTGGTTTCTCTAGAACTTCTGTGATTTCCGATATTTGTTAAATCAAAAACGTAGGATTTGTATTTAGCAAATATCGGGATAGGTAAATGATCTTATGTCATAGGCCTTAAGTCTAGTAAATCCTTAAAAGCTAGTAAATATTTTCATTAGACCAAATGTTATTGTACAAAGTACCAATTGGCACACCACTTGTTAGTAGAACATCAGTATTTCAGCAACAGGAATTTAATTATCTTTTGATTCTAATTCTCTTTTTCCTTGTTCCAGAATTATGAAGCCACTACTTCCAGCAGTGGTGGCAATATGCCTTGTCATCTCCAGCTACGCACACCCTGAAAACATCGAACAAGTCAAAGAACTGCCTCAAAGTCCAGAATTAAAACTAGAGGCTGAAGAAAGTGAGCCACAAGCGCGAAAAGAGCGCTGCACAACTTGCACAACAGGAAACCTTAAGCTCAACCTTAAATCACATAACGATGTTTTAGCAGCGATTCAAGCGCTGCCTGGAGCTGAAGTACACACGCAACAATCTTACGAGAGCTGCTCGAGCGACAAAGGTTGCGCCGGTCTCAAAATCAAAGATGGCTCTGTTGTCGAAAGGTTCGGCAATGTAGACTCCTTCAAAGCCGCTGTAGCGGCCGATGGAGGTAACGAGTTCCAATTTCACCCAGGTGGCGCGTTGGGAGAAGGATTCTTCAATAATCCTCCATTTTGGTGGATGAACCAGAATTCACCGTTCAAAACCGGCGCCAGCGGTGGTAGCTTTGAAAAGTTCAGCAAATCTAGTTCAAGCTTTTCTAGCAATGGTGGAGCAGGCGCTGCAGGTGGTGCCCCCTTCATCGCAGGAAACCTAGACATATCTGGCAACCCATTCTTAAACGGTGAATTCTCTAAAGTTGCCGGTGGATTCGCTAGCGGTGCCGGTGCGGAAGCTATCAACAAACCATCAGGGTTCCAATCATCTTCATTCGAAAGTTCATCCTTCAGCAGTTCAAGCAAAGGAGGAGACTTAGACCTCTCTAAAAACCCGTTCTTGAACGGTGGCGTCAAATTCGGCCAAGGAGGTTTCGCCGCGCAAGGAGGTTTCGGTTCTAGTCAATTTGGTGCTGGCGCCACCGGCAGTGGTGCTTCTACCGGCCAAGGAAACTTCGGCGCAAGCCAAGGCCAGAGCGGTTTCGCTCAAAATAGTTTCAACGCACAAGGAGCTAGTGGTTCCGGCTTAAGCTCCGGCAACGCCCAATTTGGAGGCCAGCAATTCGGCCAGTCATCTTCCAGCAGCAGCAAATTCGGAGCTGCTGGCTACACCGGATCATCACCAAGCCCCTTCACAGCTTCAACTGGTGGTTCCAACGTGAACTTGATTCAGAACACTCAAAAGGCTACTGAGTTCGATTACGAGCAACAACAGAACCAAAACATTGATGAGGCTTTCCAGTCTACTGGCAATGTCAATGTCCATGCTCATGAGCACAGTGGTGGAGAGCTGCAGCAGACCTGCGCGGGACAGGGCTACGTGTGTGTGCATAAGGCACAGTGCAACAATGGCGTTGTGAACACGAATGGAGCTGGAGTATTGCAAGCTAAGACTCAGGTGAGTTTTTAAATATTATATTACAAATGCACTATTTCCATGCAAAAGCTTTCAAATAAGTGCTGAAGCATCAAAAAATACATACCTTTATTTACATAAAATCTACGTACAGTTAACGGCACGTCAGTCTATACCATATTATGTTGACCTCGAGACGGTCTTTGTGCCGTAAGGCTGTAAATAAAAGCTGTTTTCGTAGTTCAACTGTTTAACTTACCGTGCTGTCAAGCAAACCTAAAATAGTTTCTTTTTTATTAAAATTACCAGCCCCCTAGCATGACCACCGAAACACGATTTATATCGCGTGATATAGCGTTTTATCGACACTCAACAGTCGAAAACCATTGTCTTTTGACAGTTAAACATAATAAATCACTATACCATATCGCGTTTCAGTGGTCATGCTAGCGGACCGGGGTGCTGAATTTGTAGTAAACGCTAATTAAGCGACAATCAGTCTTATAGCCCTAATAGCAAAAGGAAAATCGCATAAACATCGTTCAAAATATACAAGGTGTTACAAAAGTACTCCTAATGCCGAATATGGTGGATAGGGACCATCAAACTGAACAACTTTTACTATGGGACCAACTCTGAAATCGCGAAAAAATATCAGCTGTTTCATACAATTTGATATTTTCGTAATTAATTTTTGTATGAAACAGCTGATTTTTTTTTCGCGATTTCAAAGTTGGTAATATAAAAATATCCGCCTCTTTCTTCATTACTATTTTAACAAGTTTAACCACAGTGTAGCTAAAAATAAAACTTATTTAAAATTCACATACTTTGTGGTGCCAACGTTTCTCAATTGAAGCCGTAAGTTTCTCAACCTTATCAAAGAGATTATTTCGAGATATCATCAGCAAAGAGACACGTCAAATCTCATTGTGAACTGACCTTTAGGAATAATGCAACCTTTTACTATGATTATGGGGTGCAATACAAATGTCACGTAAAATTTTATTCAATAAATTAGAGGCCGCCCGCGGAGATAATTTTGATGTTACATGGGAAAACTGCTTATCGTCCATTAATAGACAATCACAGCAACATAGATAGCAATATAAGTAACATAGTTTTGATAATATCATAAACAAAACAATCAAGACAAGAGACAATGTAAAAGAGTTTTTCTCAAAAAACCGGTAGATGAACCCGGATTCTCATGACGACGACGTGAGTCGAAATTTGATATACCAGGAATGCATACCTTAAGCACAAGGAAATGCAGTTCACTATTATCATATATTATTGTACCATGAATCAGACATTTACATTCGAAATTCAACAGAAAAAAGAATATTATAATTGAGATTATAGCATTCACAATGATATTTTTTATAATACTAAATAATATATACCTTACTTACTATACTCGCCCTCAGCGCGTAAAAACATTCGATAGAGTAATTTTGTATGGGAAATTTTTACAGCGCCATCTAGCGCCGAAAAGCGAAATAATTGCTCTATCGAATACTTTTATTACTGGTGGCGAGTCCAATTTTGTCTAGTAGGTTCATTATTAACAACGATAGGCATGCATTATTTTAACGATATCACTTTTTAGGCTTAGTGACAACAAAACAACAAACAAATATGTAGTGTAGATACACCCACCGAAAGAAAACCATTAAACTCAACAGGAAGTCATAAAATTAAATATCAACTTACATGACTGACAACAAGAAACAACTTTAATTAACATTTTACGACGAAGATGCGTCAAGCGAAGGATGACATTGAAATACTTTAGACAGGGATCGAACCTGGTTAATAAGTAAAGAAACAACCATGAACCACAATGGTGTGTGACATTAAAAAAAAACTGGTTTTTAAAATAGTAATTTTGTAACAATAGTATCTGTACCCGTAGCACGAACAGCTATCGAAAAACGCGTAAAAACATACGATAGAGTAATATTGTATGGGAAATTTATACAGCGCCATCTACCGGCGAAAAGCACTTTTACGCGCGTTTTTTATCTCTATAGCTGTTCGTGCTAAGGATACTGTTTATTTTTTAACAATAATTACAAACGTATCACGTTATGTATTGCATATTGTCATTGACGTGGTACGTAGTCTTTTAAATCACTAACATTTTGTTTGTTTATGGTCCTAGAGGGACGCTTGATTTTTTAACTCGTAAAGGGGCAGCGTATTCGGAAAGGTTGAAAGACACTGGTCTACTACATAAAAAATATTTCCATAATTATGTCCTTAAGGTTTTTGAATTATTATTTTACGCGTCCAAATTTTTAATTACGTTTTTTTTTCATTATTTTGCAATTTCAATTACTTAAAGAATAATGTATCTATCTATCTACATTACCTAAAAGCTTTGTTCATAACTGCAAAATTTGTACCTAAGAAAATTATTTTTTAAAACATAGGTAAAATTTAGTCGCTATTAATAATTCTAGTATTTATAATGTGACTAACGCCTAAGGGTATTGTTGGTCAAGGCATTCTAGATTCCATTACACACTAACAAAGGTTATTTTCATTATTACCACAAAGTGGATATTTACATAATATCACTATTAAGAGTAAATGCAAGTCGCATCGCTTTATTTTTAAATGCTCTTGGCATTGGTCCTCAATGTTGAAAGCTTCTACCGGTTTATGCTTGCCTGGTAACTGATGTTCTAAGTTCTATTTACTAGCCCAAATATGATAAAGTTCTTGTGCTAGCCTGGTACCTAGAGACCTATACAGGCCCTAGCATGATTACGCAATAATGATCTAGCAATTGATAAAATTTAACTGTCAAAAGACAATGGATTTTGACAGTTGAGTGTCGATAAAATGCTATAACACGCGTTATTATATCGTGTTTCGATGGTCATGCATTTAATAATAACCCGTAAAATTTTGTTTTGATATGTATGGAAAACTGCAACCCAAGATGCAAATAGACTATTGTGAAAATCAATCCCCAAAAGCAAAACACAATTTATGTCTAGGGCTACCACTATAATTATGCAGTATAAATTTTTTTTTTAAAGTGTCTGTTTTCATGTTTTATAATAATTTACCGGTGTTGAACGGTATTAATTTTTAATCTTTGAAATTAAAATTATGACTTAGATTCCATAGACACAAAATCCTCTAACAAGATATAAAATCATAGCTACCTACCCTTCATACTGAATAATAACTATCGTCTGATAATCATCAACACATTGCTCATATCAATTTAATTAGAAGTTGCTGTATGGCTACCGTTGTACAATAATTAAAATTTAGTATTGGCGTCGGTACTATTATTAATTCTGTGCTGTTGGTACATTTTCGTAAACATTACATTCGTGATAAACAAAAGTTGTTATTATGTTTTACAATAATTTAAATAATTACAACCCTTTGAGTAAATTTTATTTAAAAGCTCTATTTTATCGAGAAAAAAAAAAACACGCGTAAAAGTACTCGATAGAGTCTATTCTATGGTAGATCTATGGAAAATTTCATTTTGATTTTGGGCGGTAGATGGTGCTGTACAAATTTCCCATACAAAATTACTCAATCGAATATTTTTACACGCGTTAATTTTTTCAATAGCTGTTCGTGCTAAGGGTACAGAACCTCAACAGGTTTTTCTAATTAATGATGTTTTATTTTTTATCAAAACATTTTATGTGGCAAAAGAAAGGAAGTAGCAATAAAAACATATGAGACTAGCGGACCCGACAGACATCGTCCTGTCAAAAAGATTTGTAATGTGACAGTTTTTTGTTCCTACATATTTTATAGTCGGGGCAAAAAATTCTCCCATCACCCTTATTCCAATTTTTCTCGCCGTAAAAACCATCCTTGAACTTCAACGAACATTTAAAAAAAAGAATTGGCCAAATTGGTCCAGGCGTTGTTGAGTTATGCGCTTAGCAACACATTTTGCGATTCATTTTTATATTATAGATAACAAAATTAAAAGAGTCTATACTTATGAGTAATATAGTTCAATGTAAGATAAAGATGAAATAAAACATAATACCTACCTATTTCTCAAAATATGGCATATATTTTGGCATTATTGCAAATAAAAGATTTTCTGATATTACAAGTATTTGGCCTTAATTTATGTAGTGAGATTATATCATGACTTTAGTGGCCCTACCATAAGTTTTACCGTAAACTATCGGATGTACTGCCCACAGACAATCCGAGTGAAAGAGAGAAAACTGTAGTTTACGGTAGCGAAATCAGTAGGTACCCTTAGCACGAACAGCTGTCCAAAAAAATAACACGCGTAAAAATATTTGATAGAATAATTCTGTGTGGGAAATTTGTACAGCGCCATCTAACGCAGAGCATAATTAAATTTTCCATAGATAATGACTCTATCGAGTAGTTTTACGTGCGTTTTTTTCTCATGGTCGTGCCATAGGTCAAGGGAAGTGTTTGGTTTAACTATGTAGGAACAAGACGATGTCAAAAAATGTGACATTAATTAACTGTTTTTTGGAGGCGTTGAACTTCGATAAGGCGTTGAAGCTAGATTTTTTTCGTAGTCATACATACCTTAGAAAATATTTATATAATATACATTTCAACTTGATACCTCTAGAGATGTTGATAGTGATGCCTTTTCGAAAGTAAAAACTTAGCATCAGTACCCCTAGCACGAACATCAACCGAGAAAAACAACGCGCGTAAAAGTACTCGATAAAGCAATTGTCTATGGAAAATTTCATTTCACTTTTCGGCAGTAGATGGCGCTGTACAAATTTCCAATACTAAATTACTTTATCGAATGTTTTTACGCGCGTATTTTTCTCGATAGATGTTAGAGCTAAGGGTACTAATAAAATTATCAATGTGCCTCTTAAAATCTTTTTTATAGGAAAATAAAAAGAAAATTGAGACCTACAATAAAATACGTAGAATGTTATTTCAGAGGTTCTATTAACATCAAATATAAATTGAGTAGCAACCGATATTAAACATCAAAGCTAGTAGCATTTCGACATACCAATTATCTGTCTTAATTAATGTTGATGTGGCATCTAAATATCTAGATAGAAATAAAATTATGTATTGGTTAAATATCACGATAGTTTATTTGTTAATTTATTACTCGTGAGCTGAATTTACTCTTTTAGTTGATAGTTTTATTCATTATAGGTTGCAATTGGTCTTTGATTAGTATGATTAATATGAATAAATTACATTGATTTGTTACTGACCGAAAAATAATTATATTACGCGTTAAATTAAAACTAACTGGTAGTTGACCGAGCGAGCGCGAAGCGTGAACGAAGCGTCTCTGTTTCAGCTTCAGCTTTGGCAAAAAAGCTCTCGTATGTACAGTCACGTCTAAAAATATGTATACAGTATAGAACTTTGTCACTTTATTGTAGTTGTCATTTGTCATTGATTCCTGTTCAAAAAAAGAATAGCTTTGAGGGTGACAAAATTGTAAACTGTATACATATTTATAGATGTGACTGTACGTCCGGCTGTCCGCCTCCTACAGGTCGCATATCTCAACCATAGATTTAGAATTTATGGTCTCAACCGATTCTTGTGTTTTGTGAGCAGTTTCGATAATTAAATAGAATTGTTTTGTCTATTCAGTTTTTCAATATTTTTCAAAATGGCGTAGATATTAAAGTAAGATCTACAGCACACAGAGCCACTTGTTGATAATTTTGTAAATGCTTTTTGTTGATTGATTTCAGAAGTAGCTTGAAAATTAATCAGGCACATAAAACAATAGTTTGATAAATAAAATTCAACACATATACCAAGGAAACATAAATATGAGGCAGCTTCCTTAATGTACAATGCGATTAATAAAATTGACAATAAATAGACTGTACCCTTAGCACGTACATCTATCGAGAAAAAAAACGCGAGCAAAAGTACTCGATAGAGTAATTATCTATGGAAATTTTCATTTTGCTTTTCGACGGTTGATGTCGCTTTACAAATTTCCTATACAATATGTACCTAATAGTACCCCAAACGCTCTGAAATTAGCCACTTCAGTTGTAAATTGTTAAATTAATCGCATTGTATCTAGAGTTCAAGACTGATGTACTCAACATGTTCTTTCAACAGCCGCATTCCAAAATAAATAAAAAAAATTACACTCAATTTTACCTACAGTATTACCAGTTCATAGTTTAAGGTTATATACTGACAACCGGAGCTGATAAAACTCTTTGGTTTTTTTATAAAATAGCTAGCCTAAGTTGTGTTCCAAGAAATTCGGCATACACATGCGAAGTTTCATGCAAATGTATACAGTAATTTAGACGTTATGAAATGACAGACATACACAAATTTCCGCGCCATATCTCGAGATTCGCTTAATTTCTCGGGTCGAGTTGTGTCGTCAGTGGCGTAACTATTGCAATGTAAATACGTTAAAGGACATCGAGATGGCAAGTAGCGTCGGCAAACAAATGCGTGTCTATAAGCGATGCGATAATATCGTTGAATCCTCTCTAAGTATATATGTAATGTGTGCTTGCCTTTAAGAATTACAATGGATAAGATGGATTTCAAAACGATTTAGATCGACATAAATACATTGGTAATTTATCAAACTTGCTATCGATTTATGTTAGCCAGCAATCGAAAAAAATAACGCGCGTAAAAACATACGATAGAATAATTTTGTATGGGAAATTTGTACAGCGCCATCTATCACCGAAAAGCGAAATGAGATTTTTCATAGAGAATTACTCTGTCGAGTACTTTTACGCGTTTCTTTATTTTCGATAGATGTTCGTGTTAAGGGTACTGGTATCTACACAGTTACGAGTACTTTTTTTTTATTTTAACTCAGATTTTAACGAAATAAGTTAATTTCAAGTATCATTTAAATGCCTTAAAAGGATAGATTGAAAAATTCAATCAATAAAAAATAAAATGAAATACCTAGCAGTGCTAGTTTTTTATTATCTTGTTTAAGGAAGTAGGAAGATTTTGAATTCAAAGTCTGAAAACCAGGGATATTATGAATATGAAATTTCGGATCTGGATACGGATATAGAAATAATATTATGACGGTTACGGATATTAAGTTATTTCGGATTATCCATTAGTTTTGGATAGTTTCGGTTACGGATATCAGATTTTTAAGAAATTGATAAAGTAAAACACAATAGAAAAATGCAAGTGATGCGCGCGGTTAGTGCCTCCGCTGGGCCGGGCAGAAAAAACTGTCATAACGTGACTTCTATAGACTTCTAATATTGCAATTATTCGCAACTTTTACATCGGATCCGGTTACGGATAGATTTTTATTTCGTATATCCGATAGTTTTGGTTACGGAGCTCCTTAATATCCCTGCTGAAAACTTTATTATGTCGTCAACATTCGTTCAACTATCTAAGTAAATAGGTAGGTATAACCTTTCTGTACACACGACGGCACCTCAGACTATACATGTTGACCTTGAGACCGCCTTTATACCCTACGTAATAAAAGCTGTTTTCGCAGGTTACTTGTTTAACCTGACGTGTGTACGATCTTGATTAGATGGGCACTAAAATTGTAAACATATTATCTCAACTATAAATCTAATTTATTAGTTACACTTTGATGAATCAAAACCCTACTTGATTGACCTTCACATTCAACTTAACTTCAAGAACCTACATTTGACTTTAATGTTTGTTTCTTTACATAATATGTGACATAACTCAAAACTCAGCAACCTTAGCACGAACAACTATTGAGAAAAAAACGCGCGTAAAAGTACTCGATCTATGGAAAATTTCATTTTGCTTTTCGGCGGTAGATGGCGCTGTACAAATTTTCCATACAAAATTACTCAATCGAATATTTATAAGCGCGTTATTTTTGTCTATAGCTGTTCGTGCTACGGGTACAGATTATTAATACTCAGGAATAATTTTTAAAAGTTAATCAAATGTAAACATATTTTAGAACAGTTCTTTTAATCTTGATCTTTTTATTAAAAAGGGTGTTTTGTCTTATTCTTTCGTCTTTAAATGAGTTTTAATCAAGAAGACGTAATACTTTACAACTGTTAGATGAAGAAAATCGATCTTCGTGAGACAACACTAGTTGTCGGGCGCGAGTGGAACGTCAGGTCAACTGCGTCTGTCAGGGCGCGCAGCTCTCGTGCTTCCAATAATAATGTTGTTCCCGTAAAAAGTTGTGTCTTCTTAAGGCCCCTATATACCTCAAGTGGCACCCTCATTTTAATTAAATTTATTGCTCGCTAAGTAGTACATAATGTATCGAAAATTCACATGTACAGATTGAAGTGGCCACTTTTAGCACTTTTGCGAACTACTACTTCAACGAACAAAATTTTACTGAGGTTATTGTTTGTAAATAAACTATAAAACTTTAGCTTCAATCTGTACATGTGTATTTTCGATACATTATGTACTTAGCAAGGTGATATTTAAGTTTAATACAACTTAAATAGGTTTAATTTATAAAGCATTGGTTTATGGATAATACAAACTTTTTGTTTTATCCCTCCAGTGAATCATAGACAGCATATACACAAACAAATTGCATAAATGCAGAATTTGCCAAGAGCCCTATCAACTTATCTCGCATAGCTGACAAACTTGACATGGCGCTTATTAAATGCATAAATACGAATTCTAAATGCAAGCTTAGACATAATTTAGGATTTAAATTGTTTGAAGAGCGTCTGTTAATTAGTGTTTGCATACTGTGCTGAGTAATTCACTTCAGAGATTATAATAACACACACAACTTTAAGACACTAATTTTGTTTAATTTACTGAACTGGTTTTCAGATTATTTTACATGAGAAAAAAGAACGTGATCAAGCAACAAGAACAATAGAGATTTTTACCGCTAATTTTGACAGTGTCAGTGTGACGTTGACAGTTTACTTTTTTAATTTGGTTAAGAGCACAAGTATTAAGATGTTACTTCCCTCATTTAACAATATTATAGTTTTGCATTTAGTATACGAATTAGTTTAGACAGTGGCAAAGTATTTAAAGCTTTGCTCATATTTTTGGCATTTTCCGACGTCGTTAAGTTTTTTAAATTATAAATATCATTTTCGGTATAAATAAATAATATTTTAACAATATTTTTATTTACTAATGTTATTAGTGGAAATTATTAGATTTACTTACACATCAAGTAGGTACCGTAGCACGAACAGCTATCGATAAAAAACGCGCGTATAAAAATTCAATACCTACAATGCGATTAATTTAATTCATCAATGCCCGAGCGGCCGAATACGGCCGGATAACAATGGAATATCTATTAGTGCTTGCGGTACAAAAGACATATTTTAATCTGTTAAATTTTCTCTTTGGCATACATTCTCGAGTGAAGCAACAGCGGATCACTGTATATTGTCAATTCAATCGCATAATGTAAGTGTAATTTTGCATGGTAAATTCGGACACCGCCATCTACCGCCGAAAAGCGAAATAAAATTTCTCATAGACAAAGTTTACTTTTACGCGCGTTTTTTTTCTCGATAGATGTTCTTGTTAGGGATTCAAAGAAAATTCGTTCAAGATTCAGCTTACTATTTTCCCACGCTCTTGACACGATGTTTTATTTCTTTCTTATGATTCACGTGTAAAGTCACGTGTGTTTACACTGTAATAATCACTTACTGATTTCCCTGAATAGAAGCATTGAAAAACAAAATAAACACAAAAATCAATTATACAACGTGTTACAAAAGTACCCTTAATGCCGAATATGGTAGATAGGGACCATCAAACTGAACAACTTTTACTATGGGACCAACTCTGAAATCGCGAAAAAAAAATCAGCTGTTTCATACATTTTGATATTTTCGTAATTAATTTTTGTATGAAACAGCTGATATTATTTTCGCGATTTCAGAGTTGGTCCCATAGTAAAAGTTGATCAGTTTGATGGTCCCTATATACCATATTCGGCATTAGGGGTATTTTTGTAACATGTTGTATAAGAAGTTTTTAAATATTGTCATAGTAACATTTTCTGTACCCTTAGCACGAACAACTATCAAAAAAAAAACGCGTAAGAGTACTTGATAGAGTAATTATCTATGGAAAATTTCATTTCGCTTTTCGGCGGTAGATGGCCCTGTTCAAATTTCCCATACAAAATTATTGTATCGAATGTTTTGACGCGCGTAATATTTTCGATAGATGTTCGTAGTAAAGGTATTGAATTTATTTCAACCGCGAACTCAAACTCGGGATATTTTTCGGGTGATATTAAATATACCGATATATCGATAGACAATTAATCAGTATCGAAAACGTATCAAAACCTTTTTTTTAAACCATTAATTTTTGAATAATAGTATTATGATATTTTTAATATTTGAATAACATTATCAGTAAATATCGATGTTGTAAAAATACTAGAAATTTAAAAGGTCAATTTATTCTCATAAATATTACCGATAGATATATCGATATTTTTGTTCCCGATATATCGAAATGGGTATCGATATTTTTGAAAATATCGATGTATCAAAATTTTTTTGTCACTTTCGACTTCGTTATAATTATGATTTTACATAAAGAATCATGCTTGTCGACGTTAAAACACAAAACGGAAGCGACATGATTAATTCCTAGCAATAGCAAACGTAAATAATGAGGATTTGATTAAAAACGGCGGACTTTGAGAAAAAAACACAATAAAACAATGGGGCATCTTCTCACGATAGAAAAAAATAATTGGTACACACAAATAATTACTTACGGATTCTAAGCAATGTATATAAGTGGTTGCGCGTACAAATCTAGATTTCCTTTCGATCTTGAATTTCTTAGATCATTTGTATAATCTACAATCATTTAGTCGTAGAATTAAAAAAATCTAACTAAACAAGTGAATAACAAAAACTACACTTGCTGCTCTTTGAATAAAAAGGTACCTTACTCAAACGAATGTTTAAGTTAAGGCCACCTTAAATTAAAAAAATGTGGTCAGATTTGACAAAACTCTATAAAAGTACCCTTATTTGATAAAATTTTGATTTGAATATTAGACGCGGAGGACCTCCTAACATTTCATGCCATCCTAGTATTTCTGTATTGGAATTTATTGGTTTTGTTGCGCATTTATCATTATGTATGAAATTAACAACTTTACGGCCGAATACTCAAGGAAGCTGTCTGTACCCTTAGCACGAACATCTATCGAGAAAAAAAACGCGCGTAAAAGTACTCGATAGAGTAAATTATCTATGGAAAATTACATTTCTCTTTTCGGCGGTAGATGGCACTGTACAAAATTCCCATACAAAATTACTCTATCGAATGTTTTTACGCGCGTTATTTTTTTCGATAGCTGTTCGTGCTTAAGGGTACAGACAGCATTCAGCCGTTTAGCTGTTAATTTCATACATTTTCCATGTAACACCATGATAAATGCGCAACAAAACCAATAAATTCCAATACAGAAATACCAGGATGGCATGAAATGTTAGGAGGTCCTCCGCGTCTAATATTCAAATCAAAATATTAACAGACCTAAAGTTGTTTAAACTAAACATACTTATTTATTCTGTCACTCGTCAAAATACCGACGGTCTGACTCATAATATTAAAATAATTATGGACGTGTGTACGAAACGAGAAAATTTAACATATAAATGTCCACTTACATTCGTCGAAGCGCTTAGCAACGGGATTCTAGAATATAATGGAAATCAAATTGTTTTATTTCAAAGTTCTTTTTTTTATACCAAATTAATAAGAAATGGCATCAGCACAAAATAAGTTTGTCGTAAGGTGTCGAAACGTCGGAAATTCAAAAAAACAATAATAACAAACTGAATAATTCTAAAACAACACATGAATTAATAATTTATACGCGCTGTAATCCGTAAATAGTTTTTTATTTCTAACAAAATAAGTTTTTACTCGACATGTTTCTTAGAATTTGTTAATGTTATTTACTACTAATACTATGAACTTGAAAATTGGAATAGTTTTAGATGACGTTAGCCCAACTATTTTACAATTAAGAGAAAAAAATATTTGTATTTTTTTGTAACGGGGACTGAAAGGGGGGGTCTTAAAATTCGAAGTGAGGCTACTAGGGCATATAGGGTATCATATTATGAAAGAGCGCTGCTTGAACATTCTCAAAAAGAATTTTTTAGGCCGCATAGTTTTTAACTTTTGATGAATAATGTAAATAAAAACCGTTCCCTTCTTATCTCCGAAGTTTGCATAAAGAAAAATCTGAAATTATTTTATGTGATAGAAATTTATGTGAAGATTACAGGAAAAATTAAACGATGTCTCTAAATAGTAAACTTTTTCAGAATGATGGTACGAAATCATCTTGACTGTTTTTTATTTATTTAATGTCATGTGACTATGTGTTTTTCGTGCTCTGCATGACACATTTATGAACAGTTCTAATAAAAAATCGAAAGATTTCCATAAAATATACGCCTCGTAAACTTTTTTTCTTCTCAACAGCATTCATAATATTATGTCAAATTTTCCTTAATTTTGTATCTAAAAACTTCCATTGTTTCAAAGAATCATAAACATGGGTATTTTTTTTTTATTTATTATAATACACTTTGACGTATGTGTTTTTAACACTATCATTTACATTTTAACTAGTTATATTCCACTTTTACAAGAAAAGTCAATCTTTTTGCAGCAATGAATCTTTTATATGAGATGTGGAAACTCCTTTTAATATACCACAATCATAATTATGATGACATTGCTTCTTAAAAATCTGTAGAAAATTGTATATAAAAAAAGTATAAAATTATAGGTTTCTTTTTTACTTTTTCTTTTCTTGCGTAAATAATAAATAAATAAGTAAATATTTGACAACATCACATACATTGTTCCGATTCCAAAGTAAATAGCTAAAGCACTTGTGTTATGGAAATCGGAGACAACGGTGGTATCACAAACACCCAGACCCTGAGCCAATATAGAAAAGTTCGTTTTCTAAATTAACCCAACCGGAGATCGTACCCGGGACCTTAGAGATGGCAACATCTTGAAAACCGGTGTACAAAGCCACTCGACCAAGGAGGTCGTCAAAGAATGTTTATAATTAAGAACCTGCCCACAAAATTTCATGAGAATCGGTTGAGAAAAGTGACATGTAGAGAAGAACAAACGGACAGCTGGACAGCGGGACAGCATACGAAGGCATTTTTGCCCAAGTTGAAACGAAGACGCTTCGCGTTCGCTCGGTCAATTTATTAATTTTAACTCCACTCGTTGTCAAAACTCTTTTTATAAACCGACGGACATCCAACGGTCCTTTATTCTTTTAAGCATACGAAACCCCAAAAATTATGCCCATATTGATGTAATTATTTGTAAATGTTTGTTCACACTTAAACTTATGCAAGTTCAGCTTAGTCTAAATCTTTCAATAAGTCGACTAGATTACAAAGCGATATTTCGAAAATGTCTTAAATAAATATTTAGAAGAATCGTTGTTTAATTGGTTTGTCATATTAAGGTCATATTATTCATATTTGTTTTACTAAAAACATAGATCCCTCTTTTTTTTTTCTTTATCAGTCAGATTAGTGTCAATGTTTTTATTCCCAACTTGAAAAAGGAGCTTACCCGGCATCTTTTGGAATTCTACTTACTTTTTCTGTTTTTAATAAATTTGAAGTCTTTTTTTTTGTAACCTTTGTGGAAATCTTATAGCGCCTGGCCCATCGATTGCGGAGGTTAAGCAACTTTCGCAAGGGTCGGTCATGGGATGGGTGACCAAAAATTTACTGTCTTGAGCTCCTCCGCGCTTCGGAAAGCACGTTAAGCCGTTGATCCCGGCTGTATTTGCAGTCGTTAGCACCCACCAATCCGCATTGGGCTCGCGTGGCGGGTCATGGCCCAATCTCCTTATCCAAGTCGACCTTTGTAGAGCTCGATGCCGCATTCGACTTACGATTGCGGCTGTTCAGCAACTTTCACTAGTGTCGGTCATGGGATGGGTGACCAAAAGTGTATTATCTCGAGCTCCTCCGTACTTAGGAAGGCACGTTAAGCTGTAGGCACTAGCTGCATTTGCAGTCATTAACACAAACCAATCCCGGTTGGGCCAGGGTGGTGGGTTATGGCCCATTGCAGTGAGGACTTTAAAAAAATATAAAACATAGTAGGCGTTGCATTTCAAGCTTCAAATTTTACAAGACAAAAAAACAATCATAAATAAGTACCTACTCGAAATTCGATTACATAACTGTTAACTTTTAACAACAAGCTTTTAAAAGTTACAAGCATTTTCAAGATAAAGCTTATCGTATCGTTGTCATTAATCAAACCAAATAACTGTTTGATGATGATTAAATAATTATCTTTTCTTTTTCGTTATAGCGGTTTTGTTGTTAAAACCTGACCGAGGGTTTTTTACAAGTTTAACTGTTTATTTATTAGCATCTGTTTTAGGGTTCTTTAGGTATTATGGAAAACCCTAGTGACTTTAGGCAACGATTTTAATCATTAACTATATATTGCATACAGACTATTTGAAAGCTACATAAGTTCAAAGTTCGCGTGAAGCTTTTGACACTTTTGATTAAATGTATCTCTTGATGAATTATGATGTCCTGGTACCTACTTTAGACGATCGGTGTTCCTTAGATGTTCTTGACTGAACGAGCGCTAAGCGCTAGCGAAGCATCTCCGTTTCAACTTGTGCAAAAATGCTTTCGTATGTCTGTCCGGCTGTCCGTCTGTTCTCCTCTACGGGTCGCATTTTTCAACCGATTCTCGTGAAATTTTGTAAGCAGGTTCTATGATAGTATAGAATTTTTAGTCGATTCAGTTTTTTGTAATTTTTCAAAATGGCGGAGATATGGGGAAATTCAAATTTCAGCTATTTAGAAAAATGTGTAATATTTAATATTTTAATTAGTTCTTTACGACCGACAGTGTGTCTTAATACTAACACATAAGACTTACTTTAAAGTTGCAAAAAAATTTGCTATGCCTTATAATAGGTATTAGTACTGATTGTATCCATAGAGAACATCAAATCGCTTCACATCGATCACTTTCAAAGAAAACAAGTGGATTACCACAACTATGTTGACGTTGAATAATGATCCTTATTCGTTTGTACACAAAGATTATTTTCTTGCGCCTTCAAAACATCTGATGACACACATTCGGTTGCTTTGTAACTTGTTGACATTCGGTAACGTCGATGAAAAAAGTGTTAAGTGAATTGGAATTTTTATGATTTTTATAGTACTTATTTAAGTTTTGGTACCTTATTTATAGTAAGTAACTAAGTACCAGCTATTATAGTAAGTAGCAGAGGAGCTCGGTGGCGCAGTGGTATAGCGTCTGACCCAGCAAATGCGGAGGATAAGAAACTTTCGTAAGAGTCGGTCATGGGTGGCCAAAAATTTATTATCTCAAGCTCCTCCGCGCTTCGGAAGGCACGTTGAGCCGTTGATCCCGGCCGCATTTGCAGTTATTAGCACCCACCAATCCGCATTGGGCCCGCGTGGTGGGTCATGGCCCATCCTCCTTATCCACCCCTAAGGAAAGCCTGTGCCCCAGCAGTGGGGACATTAAAAATGGCTGATGGTCACCAGCTATTAATATAAAATATTATTTACTTTATACGCTTGCATTAAATCTTATCCCGTTTGGTTAATTACCTAAGTACTACCTACTAAGTGCTTCCGTCCGGCGCCTGCCCAATCATACCTACACTACACCCTTTCACATTTTATAATATTAGTAGGACTAACTTTTTACTAGATGATTTAAATTAAACATGAAACCTGATTTTAAAACTGCCATCTTAAAAACCAGTAAAAAGCAAAATATAGAAAAGCTCTTCAGTATCGTTTTGTATTTTTCATAAATAAGTATTTTGTAATCAAAAAAAAAAATTTTTTAATTGCATCACAAAATCTTAATTTTATTATTTTTTGTTTTGGAAACTTCAAACACTTGTCCACCCGGATGTACTTACTTCGCAACACAGTTGCACCACAGTCTTTGATGTATGAAGGGTCGCGGGTTCGACTCCGCCGGATGGGATAGCACGCGATATGACGATGACAGAAATAACAGCTGTTATTTTAAACTAACTACTCGCAGCTTATGCCCTCCTAGTAGATTTATATCGGTAAATTAAAAAAAAAATGCGTTTTTAGGGTTCCATGCACATTGTTTTAGTCTGTCTTTAACCCTCACAAGAGTTTACACCTACTTTACCAAAGCTGAGACGTCAAATGTCACGAATTAGATAATACACAGGGTGTCCCAAAATACTGAAAGAAGACTTCATTTTGTTTTGAAAAATGATGGGAAAACATCGCATACGTTACGTTCGATACAAATATTGACACAATTATGTAATATATTAAATGTAAATGTTAAATTACATGGTCTACCTTTTATTTAAGATGCTATGTTACTTAAGAATAAATTATCCTAATAAGCAACCCTTACGATCGGTATCGTAAAAATAAAAGTATTTTTTTTCATATTTGGTAGGTTTGATTCTTGTTTTTCGTTCGCAGGCGTTTTTTCAAAAGTCTTTTTTAGTAAAACCTATATTCAATATTTATGGTACTTTCCCGCCGTGAGGTAAAGTTTTGGGACACCCTGTATAGTGTAAGGTTTGTTATTAGAGACTTAAAATAGCGAAGCTTTTATGTTAAAACAATCAAAATATTACGGCGTTTTTCATAACTTCCTTCGGTTTTGAAAAATGGCCTGATATTTTGCACGAAACATCTTCAGTCACACATCCGAAGACTGCTATGCATAAAACTACGCCATCGAGCTCCTCAACTGCTGTTTATTCAACTGAATAATGTAAACAACATTATTCGTACATAAAATAAATCCCCCAACACAAGAGTCAAGATATGACCCTTACACACAGCGGCTATCGTGACTAGTGCTATCATACAAATGTGCAATTTGAACATTACCAACGGGTGACATTTCGTTTATTTCGTAATTAAATAAATATTTATTTGTAAACAAGTCCTCGGGACAACGTACCTTAATTCAAATATGTAAGTGTGAATAAAATTCAACCTCCTCTGATTTATGTTAACCTAATCCTCACGATAAGCTAAGATTTAATAAAATGTATGCTAAAATTTAATAAAATGTAAATTCAAATACTAATTAAGTAGTAGAAAGAGGAGCTCGATGGCGCAGTGGTTGCGCCTGGCCCAGCGATTGCAGAGATAAAGCAAGGGTCGATCACGGGATGGGTGACCAAAAATGTATTATCTCGAGCTCCTCCGTATTTCGGAAGGCACTTGAAGCCGTTGGTCCCGGGTGCATTTGCAGTTGTTAACATCCACCAATCCGCATTGGGCTGGTGGTGGGTCATGGCCTATCCTCCTTACCCACCCATAAGGAAGGCCTGTGCCCCAGCAGTAGGGACATTAAAAATGGCTGATGTCATTAAACTGTCCGTCCAAAGAATATTGGCCGTCGAACCCTTACAAATTATTAGCAAGAATGTATGAATAAATTCAGGTTAATTATACCCTCAACTTATGTTTGTTAACAATCTTTAGTTTTGTTTTATTTGACCGAGATGTCGCTGGTAGCGGGATAACTCGCGGTATGGTTTTTCTTACAAATATCATAAGTATCTGGAACATGATTAGAGCAATAGTCTACTCAAACTCAAATAACATTTCTGGGATAACAAAATTAATATAAACTATTGGTACACACAATAAGAACTAAAAATCGTTGCATCAATTAACGACTAACAATCATAATTTATGATTTCTAAATGATTTATTAATTGAATCGCATTGAGTTTGTGTACTTAATTAATTAAATTAGACGCGCTACTTAAATACAATGGATTCGTTACGTGACTCATCAATTTTTAATAATTATTGCATAATTTTGTTAAGGCGATTAGGCGCCCTCATCATAATTAAATTTATTACTCGCTAAGTAATAATGTATCGAAAATTCACATGTACTGTATGTACCCTTAGCACGAATAGCTATCGAAAAAAAATAACGCGCGTAAAAAACATTCGTTAGAGTGACTTTGTATGGGAAATTTGTACAGCGCCATCTATCGCCAAAAAGCGAAATTATATTTTCCATAGAGAATTACTCTATCGAGTACTTTTACGCGCGTTTTTTTCTCGATAGATGTTCATGCTAAGCTCAAACATCATAAGTAAAAGTAAAACTTTTTTATTTATTTAAAAGACATATAGTTTGACATTTCAGCACCCGTCGACTTTTGCAAATTCAAAAGTTTTGTTTTACGCATAATAATTATGTTCACGCTATCACCCAAAAATAACTTGTTAGGCATATTTTTAAACTGTGCCTCCCTTGTTACAGAAGCAATACTGCAATATCAAGACTGAAATATGCTGCCGAATGGAAATCACATCCCTATCAGGCGCTGGAGGCGCTGCTCAGGGTTCCTTGGGTATTGGCTCAGCCACCTACTCAGGCTCTGGCTCTGGAGCCCAAGGCTCTGGGCTCTTCGTCGCAGGTCAAGCCGGTAGAGGCAGCTTCGCTTCTGGAAGCAATAGCTTCGGCTCCTCACAAAGCGGGAGTGCTTTTGGTCAATCAGGACAGGCTGGGCTTGGTGGGCAGTCAGGACAGGCTGGGCTAGCTGGGCAAACAGGACAGGTTGGGCTAGCTGGGCAATCAGGACAGACTAGCCAATCAGGACAAGCTAGTTTTGGCGCTTCATTCGGAAGTAGAGGAACCTTTGGACAAGGATCCACTAGCCAATCAGCTTTCGGACAAGGTGGTCAAGCATCATTCGGGCAAGGGACCCAAGGAAACCAAGGACAGGGTGCCTTTGAAAGCTCCTCAAGCAACGGATTCTCAGCGACCGGTACCTTTGGATCTGGCAACTCAGTCAACAGAGGAGCATCAGGATCTAATGGTTTTGAATCTGGTTTTAACACCAACAAATTTGCAGCTAGCGCTGGTTCAAGCAGCTTTGGTGCCGGTGGTGGTTTCTCTACCCCTGCACCAACCAACCGTTTTGGCTCCAACAATTTCAACAACGAAGTATACAAGTCTACCAGTCAATCGAACTTCATTGAAACCGACTCTTTCTCAGCTGGGAGCGAAGTCGCTGGCAGCTTCAGGCCCGGCGCGACTGGTTCAGGGTTGAAACCTGGCATCCCTTACCTGCCTCCCGTAGACAATGTGAACCAACCTACCATCATCAGTTCTACTGCCATCCCTGTCTACACCCCTCGCCCTACCACCCCAAGACCGATCACTCCTAAACCCACTTTCCGACCAGTAACTTCGACCGCTGCGCCTGGTTATCTACCTCCAGAGCAAAGTGACTCCAGCAACCAAAAAGAAACCAGGATCCCTGGGCCTCCTTACTACCCTGAAGGCAGTCTTATCTTGGATGAGACTAGGCCAGGACCGAGACAACCCATTCCTGCACCAAGTGAGTTAAATTTTTATAATACAGTCAAATTCTATTCTACTCTTAATCTTACTTTTCATAATATGTTTGGGGAGTTTGAGCCTGCTTACATCCCAGACAGCCTATTTGCTAGTTTAATTAAAAAATGGACAAGAATTTCTATGAAATTTTCTCTCAAGTTAGATAATTGGAAGTTGACTGAAACCTATATGAAACTACGCTGGCTGTATAAGAAAACATTATTGTTCTCCGTTTATTATTTCAATTTGATATTCCTAGAAGTAGCAGGAAATCATAACTCTTAGGAGGTTAACAACTTCTTTCTCCACCAGATGAGATTCCCGCCGGCTGTGCTGCCGCTCTGAAGTGTACACCCATCGAGTACTGTACCGCAGAAGGTGTCATCTCCAACACAACTGTCGTTTTGAACAGAGACCAAGAGGCTTACAGAGTACCCCTTACTGTAAGTATAGACAAAAGAACTTTAACTACCTGTATTAGACTATCATTTTTATCTCTGAAAAGGTTAAAACAAAAGTATGATAGAGAAGGCATTGCTCTATAGTTCACTTCAACACCTTTTTTTCATTATTAGCAAAGACTTGGAAAATCGTCGTATCGGCAATTTAATCGAAGGTATTCGTATTTTTCCATAGCTTTTTCTATTTTCATCACACAAAAACATTATTTACATTAACGAGAAAACCACTCGGCTGGTTCCGCATTCTTCAGCAGTGAACCTGTAATCACCGATTGGTATTCTCGATTTCACGAACAGTGTTTCGGAGAGGCGGAAAGAGATAGGAGCTATGGAAATGTTGAACTGGAGGGTCATTGGTTGTTTACCTTATAAAAAGTATCATTTTCTTCTACCAGGACTGCAAAGACTTAGAGAGTGGTCGCATCGGTAAATGCTGCAGAGATCCTCTGTACACCGACCCGTGGCCAACCAACCAGCTCGGCAAATGGGTACCCGGTGTATTCGGTGGTAACGACGGAAAATACGTGCCAGACAGCAGGGGATCTGGCAACAACCCTCGTCCTCAAGTCACTGCAAGACCCCCAGGCATCGGCAGCGGAAATATCATTCTTTCAGGTGTTAGGTAAGAAAAAAATAAAAATCAGGCTAAGTATGTTGAAACGCTGGTGAGGCAGAAAGCGCAGTACTTTGCAGTTGAGACAAACATAGACCACGAACGTACGCCTGAGCAGGACAGACATGTCTGCACGTACCTGCGCCACATTATTATAAATATAAATAATAAATAAATATTTGACAACATCACATACATTGCTCCAATTCCAAAGTAAGTAGCTAATGCACTTGTGTTATGGAAATCAGAGACAACGGTGGTATCACAAACACCCAGACCTGAGCCAATACAGAAAAGTTCGTTTTCTAAATTGACCCAACTGGGGATCGAACCCGGGACCTCAGAGATGTTTACACCTTGAAAACCGGAGTACAAAGCCACTCGACCACGGAGGTCGTCAAACTATAAACCAACTATGCGTGCGTCGTCTCGGCATACACTCACTCACTCACTCTTGATTAAACCATGACAATGCGGCTTGCTGGCTAGCGAGCCATAACACCATAACTATTAAAATTAAAACGTGTTACCAATTATAAATGTATATTTTAGAATTAAATTGTTTTCTTTTCCTTCTATCAGTGCTAGAGTTATGTAGTTAAAAAGTTTGTTTACATACAAGGTATCACTTTTTTCTAATTAGGTACTAATTTTTAGAACAGAACAAAATGTCTCTGAAATAATCTGTCAAGTAATTTATCTGAAACGTATCCGGAACCATTGAAGCTAGCCCTAAAATTAAATCAATAGTTCATTTGCAATAAAACATCATAACTCTATTAATATAAAATATAAATATAATTTGGTCAATGCTAAGATCACTAAGTCAACATATTTTTAGATTTAGTAACTACCTATATGTAGATATAGGTAGTTACTCTCAGTCTCACTCAACTCGAGCACTAATTAATCAACATAAAATATTACTTAACCTGAATTATTTGTAAATTAATTCACATATTTTCTTATGAATTTATTAGTATTTGTTATATGGTCTGTGATTTATTAGTATGTACCTAATCATATTTCAATCACCAAGTGAGTACTAATTCATGTATTAATTTTCCCTTTTTGCCCTTTCTTTCATCAGAAAACCAACCCCAACACCTTTCGGCCCCAACCAAGTGACTCCCGGATATGGTAGCAACACTGTCTCCTCATTCGGCCAAAAAGGCCAATTTGAGATCAGAGGCCAAGGCCAATACGGTCAGGGAGGCCAAGGGCAATACGAGCAGGGAGGCCAATTCGGTGTTGCTAGTCAAGGAGGTAAAATGATACTTTGTTAATTATTTTTTATTGTTTATTAGATTGATTACGTCATGCGATCGTTAAAATGTTATTTTATAGCTAATAAAATATTTCTATCATTTATTCATGAGCTATTAGTATTGGCAGACAGTTTGATAGTTTCGCAGTTTCGTATTCGTATTTCGTTTCGTATATGTAATAATTTCGCTAGACATCAATGTAAGTTACTTACTTACGAAATAGGTTTAATAGCTCAAAGTTTATTGCCGATAATTTGACTCAGCTTAAACTTTATTGCAAACAAAAGACAGTTAAAGTATAATCTAATCTTTTAATTAACTTCAATTTATACATTTCATTCTATATTCTCCCACGAAAACACAAGTTTGATGTGTGTATCTGTGCTGTAATTCCCAAAGATGATGAACTGATTTTAAATGTTTCCACAAATTAGTACTTAGCTTTTTGAAATTTAAAAATAATATCATTTCCATACAGGTTCCCAACTTGCAAGTGGCTCCCAGTTCACATCAAACACTCAAGCCTTCAAAGGCCAAGGACAAATAACCACCCAGGGACAAGGCCAACAAGTTTCTCAAGGACAGGGCCAACTCGTGTCTCAAGGACAGGGCCAACTTGTAACCCAAGGACAAGGCCAACTTGTATCTCAAGGCCAGGGACAAATTGTGACGCAAGGCCAGGGACAATACGTTGAGAGGGGACAGGGATCGTACTCTACTGGAGGAGGAAGGGGACAATATGCTGTAGGTGGACAAGGACAACTTGGGATTCAAGGAGGCGTAAGTAGATTTACGCATTTGTTTTATATACAGTTTTCTTATGCTTCATGTCAATAATCTATTTATCAGTAAGAGATAGGCTTAATAATGATTGGTTTGTAAGATATTTATGTTCAATAACAACAGTTGCTTAGTTTTTGTTATCTATAGTAAAAAAAAAGGTAGTCCTAACTATACTGATGATAGGTAATTAAGAATATCAGCCCCTAACATGACCACTGAAACGCAATTTAATATAGCGATTTATCACGTTTACTTGTCAAAAGACAATGGAAACTATATCACGCGATATATATCATGTTTCGGTGGTCATGCTGTAGCTATACTTTGATATATTGTACTTTATTTACTTTCTGCTTTAAACAGTCAGAGATAAATTTGAAATCATAATTTTAAATGATCTTAAGAAAGTGTGAGATTAATCATTTAAGTTTTCACATATCCGTCAAACATTATTAAAAAAATATATGAAAAAAAATACAATATGTTTCCATATAATTATCAATCATTTTTACACCAAAACATCCGGACACAACAATCATCGAATAGCTTAGTCAAAAATAACCGTAAAATCAATTAATTATACTTTAACTGGCGTGAAAATTGAATTTATTACCAGTAGGCGCCACGGTTCATCAAACATTACTGGTTCCGGGTTTAAATTACATTGTTATTAAGTTAGCTTAAAATTATAACATAGTGAGTAATTATGTAAGATATTGGATTTTTTTGGGTTTTATAACAATTTATTCAGAAAACTATTTAATTGCACTAACACTTTATTATATACTTTCTTATAATTAATAATGAAACTTAATGATAAAGATAAAATATTAAAACAAACTGAATTTGTAAGTTTAATGAAAGTGGATATACATAAACTACAAAAAATATTTCCTATTTGCATTGCATTACATGTGTATCGCATTTTATATGCAATTTACTTAGTTCAATCTTGTAAAAATAAGTACATAGTGTGTATTCATATACATAAAAGCCTACAAACCCCTTTTGCTAAAAAAACACTTCCTCCCCCAGGGTGCCCAAGGAGAATACTCCCAATTCTCCAGCCAAAGCCAGAAGACATTCGGCCAAGGCCAAGGCCAACTTGTGAACCAAGGCCAAGGCCAACTTGTGACCCAAGGCCAAGGCTTGGGAGTTATTACCGGCCAAGGCCAATCTGTGAGCCAAGGGCAGGGAATCGGCGTTGTGAGAGGCCAAGGATCAACTGTGAGCCAAGGGCAGGGTGCTTTTGGAGTTGGAGGCCAAGGGTCAGCTGTTAGTCAAGGACAGGGTGCCTTCGGAGTTTCTGGACAAGGTTTCGGTGTTAGCGGTGGATTCGGTACTGGTTACCGTCAAGGATTTGGACAAGGTATGTCCTATTTTATATTTTTTAATTTAAAACTGTTTGAATCAATTCTACAAAATTTATATGCAATAAAAAAGTAAAAAAAAAAAATTATGGCGGTTATTTTGTTTTTTTTTTTTTTGCTTGCACCTAAATTTGCCCAAGGTGTACATTACCGTTTCGGCAGGCAGTTGACCATCTCCACAATGGCTAAATGGATTTCCACCAAACGTAGCTAAGAACCATATCGATTAGATTAGCCTTCAATAAAAAAAAATGCATTGACATCGCTTGATCCGATTACACTACGAATATACGTACAGACACACAAACATAGGCTTCAAACTTATAACACCTCTTTTTGCGCTGAAAAGGAAAAAAATGCTAGAAAGGTCTCTATGACTGGATTTTTTTTTTAAATAACGAAATTGATGCCAAAGCTTCTTTTAATTTAAAACGACCGTGTGCCTGATTCTGAACTGTTAACACAATATTGATTAAAGTACCTATGTTGTAAGCCAAAGGAAGTTTAACGCAATCTCACTTATGATGAGGCCTCACTTATGTTCGGACTTAAACATAAGTGTATAAGGTCCATCATTCATACAAAATTAGTAGCGTTTTCTCTTCTAACAGCTCTTAGTAACATTATTTTAATTTTAAGAGATAAATTACCATATTCCATTGTGAATATGTAATAAGTAGATGATGATGAGAGATGAGCTCGGTGGCGCAGTGGTATAGCGCCTGGCCCATCGATTGCGGAGGTTTAGCAACTTTCGCAAGGGTCGGTCACGGGATGGGTGACCAAAAATTTTTTATCTCGAGCTCCTCGGTGTTTCGGAAGGCATGCAAAACCGTTGGTCCCGGCTGCATTTGCAGTCGTTAGCACCCACCAATCCGCATTGGGCTCGCGTGGTGGGTCATGGCCCATCCTCCTTATCCACCCATAAGGAAGGCCTGTGCCCCAGCAGTGGGGACAATAAAATGGCTGATGGTCAAGTAATAGATTAGTGAGATCCCAGAGCAATTATCTACAAGATATTTACAGCTATTTTTATTGTTCCTGTAGGTGTAATTACCGGCCAAGGCCAAACTGTAAGCCAGGGCTTCGGGTCTGGCATCCGGCAAGGCTTCGGCCAGGCCATCGTGCAGGGTGAAGGCCAGACCAGCGCTTCTGAACAAGTGTACAGAGTCTTTTTGGGACAATATAACGGAGGTGGCGGCCAGTGCGGGATTCTGAACGTAAGTACTATCGCCTATTCGTGCTTTACCCTTTGCAGAAATTTTGGTGTGCGCGCGCATTGCCCTGGCGTGAAATCCTATCTTAAACGGCGCGGCGTACAAGCAATTTTAACCTTAGAGCCTTAAAGAGCCAGTGTTGTCGAATGTATAATGGACCAACCTGTTTCAAGTAATTCGCTTTACAATTTGACGACTCTCTACGAAATAGAACAGTCGTGCTACGGGTACTACCCTTAGCTCGAACATCTACTGAGAAAAAAACATGCGTAAAAGTACTCGATAGAGTAATTTTGTATGGGATATTTGTACAGCGCCATCTACCGCCGAAAAGCGAAACGCAATTTCCCATACAGAATTACTCTATCGAGTACTTTTACGCGCATTTTTTTCTAGATGGATGTTCGTGCTAAGAATACAGTAACCTTAGCACGAACAGCTATCGAAAAAAATAACGCGCGTAAAACATTCGATAGAGTAATTTTGTATGGGAAATTTGTACAGCGCCATCTACCGCTGAGAAGCGAATTTCAATTTCGAAAAGGTAAGCCGATGGGAATCGGCTTGCATGGACCTTCCCCAATGTCCAATCTATCTCTATAACGAAATTCATCAAAATTAGTTTAATAACAAACATGCAGTTTTCTCATTTCGAAAGTAACTATCTTAATAATAACAGTAGATCCATTGCGTGATTCAAACAATACATCTTTTATAGTTTTCTATTTGAATACCCAGTGACTAATTTTTTACGTTCCATTACGCGCTATGTCGTAACTTAAATCATTAATGAAGATGACATTCAAAACATGTTGTTGTTTTGCAATCTATGAATTTTATGGCTGTATGATCAGTCTGATATATTTTTTAAAGTTGCTAAAACTATCCACTTTTCTAATAGAAAAAATATTGACATAAGTATCATTTTTGAACAAAAGTACTGACTTAATTAATTACTCTATTTTTATTGTGAAATTATATTAAATAATTCCTAATTTAAATCTTTTTTATTATTTTAATAAACTGTTAAATTAAACGCTTAAATAATGAGTAAATTAATCCTGGAAAAGAAACTAACATTAATATCGAAATCGTTACCAAAATCGCGTGTCTACTCGCACGTAAAGTCGTGTCCACGGAAAACTGCGATTATATTTTGGCTGCTTCATATTTTGTTGTAATATTTTACATTAGCCAACTAGATATTGCAAAATACAGAAAATGCCACACATTTTACACAAAACTGGAATCAAATAAACTTAATTCAATATTCTGCTTGTTTTAAAAGTTAATGAATTCATATGAAGGGCCCAAATGCAGATGAACTTAGTTACGTAAGCAAAGATGTTTAAACTTTGTTTAAAGGTAGCATAAATATAGTGATCAGATACGTGAGACAACAAGAGCTTCCTCATAACTTATGGTAGCCTGGTACTTGATATTATTAAATCAGCTAGTTATATTATTTTAGAAATAGAAAAATATAAACTATGTATTTATTTGCCACAAAATTTAATGCCTAGATAAAGCTCCGTTTGATAGCGTTTGAAAATGTTTGTCATATTCATTTGTCTGCCACATTTTTTGAATGACTTTTTTTGGTTAATATTTAAACTAACTGAGGATTGAAAAATAAGGCCTGAGTTACGAACTTACAAGGCGTTTGTTGGCAGCTTTTGGTGCTATATTTTACGTTTCCATAATAATAGCACATAAAATTTTGATAAAGACGACATGACACGACTCTTATTAATTGATGTTTCATTCAAAGACCGAAATCGCTCATTGAGCGAAAAAACCACTCACAACGCGTTGTGGTCACTGCCAGAAGTCCATAACATTCCCGAAATTCATCTTATGGCTGTTATAAAAACACGTGACGCGACGCAAACCCATGACGCGTTGTGGAAATTACAAAAAGAAAACAAAGCGAAATTCATCATAATTCCAAATGACTACAACACAACGCGTTGTGGATATGTAAAAAAGCTATAACGCATTGTGAACACTAGTTAGTGCAACCACAACACGGCAGACGGGTGATTGGAGTTTAAAATGACTAATATTTTGTGTACAACAATCCAGAGCCCTATTAATTTGAAAAAAATACATAAAAAACTTAAATGTCCTAATTATTTGAAGTAAATTATGTCATTTAAGTTTTTAATGCAAATTGTTTTTTTTAATCTACCTAATGAAGACACTATTTTTTTATTATAAACTATTAGTCATTGGAAACTACAATCACCTGTAGGTCGTGTTATGGTTGCACAAATAGTGCTGAAAACTAGTCAGAACGCGTCATGGCTCTTTTTTATTGCCACAACGCGTTGTGGTTGTCTGGTATGATGGACTGGTGGTCTTTCTGTGATTACCACAACTCGTCATGGAGGTTTTTATAAGAGCCACAACACGAATTTCACGTTTTTGATTTTTGGCAGTGACCACAACGCGTTGAATGAGCGATTTCGGTCTTAGAGCCTAACATTTTTTTTATATTTATGTCTCAGTACAAGACATAATTAATTACTTAGATTACTATCTATCTTACTCAGTGAATCATATAATCAAAAGCTAGTTAAAAAGTGTGTCATACTGCAAGGTCTATCTTCAATTTAAACTCAGACGATTAATTTATTATTTATCAATAAAACATTATTTATCATTTTGCTGATGAACCTCTAATTATCGAAATTTGCTACAACATAATAAACATAAAAAATATCGATAAGATTGCGACAACCGATAACTAATTTGCGAATCGATTTATCATTTGAACCTTGGTCCATCACCAGTTACAATTTATGTTAATAAAAACTTCATGTTCAAAATCATTGTGCTATATTTGACATTTGACATTAAGAAAAGTTATGGCTAGTTAGAATAGTAGTACCTGCAAAACATAATGGTTTATGCTTTTTAATGATTAACACCTCGTTATAGATAAAAAGACAATTTATGTCCTCATATTGTTAAGATATTAATGGATACTGTACTTATTGGTATAAATAAACTTGAAATTGAATAATGTTGAAATAAACCTTTTTTTTATATTCAAAAAGTTTGTCGTAAACCAAACTTTATGCTACCTATTTTTTTTTTCACTTGTTAACCAATCTCCTTTGTCTTCTAGGGTCAAAAACCTTATGGCAACCGTAACGACTTGGAGGTCGACTTCGCCGAGATCCCATGGCAAGCAATGGTGCTTTTGCAGACCAACAGGAGCTTGCTGTGCGGTGGTGTGATCACCAGGCCCGACGTCGTTCTCACTTCTGCTTCATGCGTCGAAGGGTAAGTTTTAACCTCCTTTGAAGCTCTGATTGCCTGGTACTCATTTAACTTTACCGGAACTTACCTCACGCTTTATAAAAAGAATGCGGGGCGTTCCATATTTACGTGGTGGCTTGGCTGGTTTATGATGTTTAAAAAAAAAAATCAGTGTGGAGAATGATTTTAAATTACTTACTTCCCGAGTTACTCCAAATTCAATTTATGGCTGCATGGTCACAAGAACCTTTAAAAATATTTTTAGTGAGAAAAAAATATTGAGAAAAGCACTTTTTAAACTTTCGCGTTTCATTTTTTATTGGTTTCGTTTTCTTTATTGCTGTGGCAGTCATGGTTACCGATTTTTTATTGACTACGTTAGAACTTTTGCCTGCACACGTACCAGGCACCCATAAAACGCTAGAAGGTATCTCTATTGCCAAATACTAAAATCATCCTTCAATTCCAGACTGGAAGCGAAGAACGTGCTGATCAAGGGCGGGGAATGGAAACTGGGAATTGACGACGAGCCACTTCCGTTCCAAATCGTTCAAGTCAAGACAATCCTGAGACATCCCTTCTACAAAACCGGCAGTTTGAAATACGACGCCGCCATCTTGGTTTTGTCTGAAAACTTAAGATTGGCTAAGAACATCTGGCCGATTTGCCTTCCTGGATCCTCTGATACTTTGGACGCGTTTTATAATGGAGCTGGGGAGTGCATCGTCACTGGATGGGGCAAGCAAGTCTTGCAAGGTGAGTTTTTTTTATGTTTTTGTTTTTCAAAATAAGAAAAAATGTCGCATGATAAGCATATTTTAATCAAAGGTTAATTAATAGATGGGGGACCAAAACTTTTTATTTTAATAAATTGTTCCGTAAATAAAACCACATAATTTTTCAGGTACGTAAATGTAACAAAAAACAATAAAATCCACAGTTTTAACTATTCTGCATTGCAAACGTTCTACAAAATATTGAACAATGTTACCAGGTAAAAAAACACTTGTAACAAATGTATTAACGCAGAAACAGGACGAAATAGCGCCAAAAACTCTTTTAAAACATTTGTTCGACGACCGCGATCTTTGTAAGCATAAAGTTGAATATTTCCGCTATGATAAAGAAGGTAATAAGCTGTTATTCACGCATTCCATCGACAATATTAAAAACTTTTTTGCTCAGTGGAGTTTTTTTATCGGCAGTGTTTAAAAAAATAGCACTTTCTTAACTCGTAAACAAGTACCTACCGGTTGTTACGCAACAGCATCCCTAGAGTTCATCGTAATTCGACTTAACTTGCGATGATATAACTACATGAAATGCTAACTTTTTGGGTGTTTCCTTGCAAACTTTTTATCCTGTCTTGTCACACAATTGATCTTTCAAAAATAACATAATAATGAAAGTACCTTTTTAATTCTTGTCGCAGATCAGTCGAGCTACTTTTGTTGACAGGAAAATTCGATGACAAATCAAACTCAATTATTCAAAAGCGAGTCAAATTATCAAACCGAAATTCAACTTTTCCTGAAAATAAAAAAAACCCGATTGAAATAATATAAAAAATACTTGCAAATAGGGCCTGCGTCATAGAGTAAAGATTAGTGCTATGATCGAATGTATGAAATTATTCTGCCAAGTTTAGTCTGTGATTTTATTCTTTAGAAAGACGATCTAAGTACTAAGACATCATAAGCTTAAAGGAGGTTACTATCAAGAAGCCATTAGGGTGGAATCCTTTGATGGCCGTCGGCTTCTATCCTAATTAATTAATTATCATTAACGCATTAATGTGTACCTTATTTCTTTAGTAATACCGCCTATTAACCTTTAGCCATAAGGAATGCTCGTTTGATAGCGAATAGTTAATGTAACATTAAATCGAAAACAGTTAAAGTCGCCATTTAGGTGAAAACCGAGAGTGCCAAGTGCCAATACTTGGGAGTGCGTTGTGGGTCATTGTCGATAAGTAGCGTCAGCAGAGAAATCGCAAAATATTTAAAAAAATATTAATTACAACCGCGAAAAAAATATCAAACATTAAAAGTAAGACACGTAGAGTAATATTTTTAATTAATACTTTTTTTATTTTTTATTTTGAAGTAGTTATTTGAATTCCCGCCATTGAATAGGTACTCAAAAAATTGCAGTGCACTGTAAACGTTACAACACTACAATAAATAGTAATAAAATACAGTTAAAAAGTGCTTTTAAACTAAATAGGTATGTATATTTATCGGGCGAAGACAAAAATTAGAGTTTCTTATGTAACTAAAAATTACGAAAAACTAATTAAACTTTGCAACCATTGAAAAGCTATTCGATACACTAAAAATACTTACAAGATATATTGTTAAATTATTTTTTTTGTGATAAATTAATTTACTTTTCTAATACCTACGTAAAAACCAAATCCTATAATTAAACATCCGGGTACAAAATATTACTGTCAAATAAACAAAAGCTCGGAATTTACAAAGTAATAACTTACAATGGAGTTATTAAGTTGATGTTACCTTGAACTTCGCTAACATTTAGAAAACGGACTAAAGATGTCTCACTTTTGGCAAGTTTTATGAATCGAGAAATAGTGATATATTATTATATTTCTTCGAAACTAATTATCTCCTGGAATTTTCTTTGAAAAATAACATCAAAAAAGCAAATGATACTTAAGTAAATATTTAAGTTTGTAAATATCGTTACTTATTTCTGTCAAAGCTGATAAGTTTCTTGCGCCTGTTCTTCTTGTCAGTTAAAAAAGTCTGGAACAGGTGGTAGAAAAATATAGACGATTCAAAAGCGCTTAATTACTAAGTTTATTTGAATAAAGCAATTTTTTACTTTTACTTTTACTTTTATTAAATCTGCTCACAAAGAGAAATTGAAAAGTACAAATCCACGAAACTACCAAAAAAAATAACGCGCGCAAAAACATTCGATAGAGTAATTTTGTATGGGAAATTTTGTACAGCGCCATCTACCGCCGAAAAGCGAAATGAAATTTTTCCATACATTTTTTTCTCTATTGATTTTCGTACTAGAGTTACTGAAAACTGTTCAGCGGTTTATGTCTTTCTAATATATATTTTTTAAATAAAGTAATAGAAACAGCGAGTTTTCTTAAGCTGCAAGTATCTCTTACACAAAACCTTAATTAAAAACTAACAAACGTGTAAGAAAATAACATCTAGCGAAGAAAACCAGTGTTATGAAAAGACGCTGTTATCTATAACATAAAAAATCGGACAAGTGCGAGTCAGACTCGTCCACCGAGGGTTCCGTACGAATTAGTAGGTGCTTAAATAAAGACTATATTTTTTGTGATTTCATTACAAATGTATAGTTTTCAGACTTTTCCCTGTAGGTACTTGTATTATAAGATGTCATTAATTGCCAAAATTGGTCAACAGGAAATAAATGGATTCCCTTAAGAGTGTCGAAATATGCATATTTTGCGACATAAACGGCTGTATGGTTTTTTTTTTCGATAACTTAGAAGTTTGTTATTTTCAGTTTCAAGGAACTGTAGACCTGAGTACATGATTTTAATTTCAATTCGATACCTTCACGCGTTCCCGAGATAAAGGGTCTTGACAAACAGACGGACAACAAAGTGATCCTTTAAAGGTTCCGTTTTTCTTTTTGAGTTACGGAACCCTAAAAACGACCATGCTCAAGGCGATATGCAAAGCTTGACATTGTTACTGCCCAAGGTTCGCCTTCCAGCCAATAAGTGAATTTACATACAAACGTACATGAATAAATTTACTCCAATGATGATGATATTAAAAAAATATCAAGTCTGTCTAACACGTCGCCACGAATTTATTTTTTTAATCATTTAGTTGTCGACTAAAGCTGGCTATTGGTGTTTTAGTGGCTTAAAATAATGTACAAGCTATAATTTTTAATAGTTCCAAAAGAAGAGTTGGATATTTACAGTCACTAAAAAAACTGATTTTATTGTCTGCTGGTTTTTTTAATTAGTTGAAAAAAGAGTTTGTTGTTGCAATGTTGACACAGGCAATGTATAGTGCTAATTTTCACATTAATGTTTAGCATTTAGATAAAAAATTATTAAGAATTTGTTAATTAATCGTTTTGGATGAAGATAAGTTCTTTTTTTTATCGTCTTGAATTTGTAGTTTTCGTGAGTGCTAATTTTAGAAAAACATTGTTCTTTTTCAATATTTAAATGAACTTTGCATAAACCTTCACTTTTAACAAAACAACAGCAACTTTGAAAATTATTTGCTGTTTACAATGATAAACGCGGTAGCTTAATGTTTATTCTTATGTTTCTCTAGGATTCGATTCCCTGTCTGGTTAAATACGGTGGTTAATGTATTAAAAAAGCTTATCATTATAATAATATTGAAATTCATGATTTTGGTAGGTGAATTAAAAAATAGTAACAATTATAATATATATTATATTTAGATTTTTAATCATAAATTAATATAATATAAAGTGACCTGTTCTGCCGACAATACCGGTCCCGACCGGTTTGTCATCAGCCGATGTCCAATAAACGAACACAAATATTGTGTGCGTGTGTACGTCATACAGTTGTGTAATGCCTTGATAAAATTCATGCTATGCAATGTAAGGACAATATTTAAATCAAAATTTCAAAAAAAAAACGGAAGATTTAATAAAAATGAATTTTCATGACGGTCGCTTCCCGCAACCTTCACCAAGTCGGTCCACTTTTAAAAATCCGTTTTAATATTATCTCGGAATGAATTTGGACCTCCGGACACCCCCACCCCACGTAGTGTAACATATAAAAAATTTTGGTAATACAAAAAATCATCTTTGTGTGTGCAGGTGACTTTTTATAATCAATTCCTGAAAAGCCATAAATTATTATCAATTTTTTTATTTTCGTTCTATAAAAAACATTTGCAGTCGCATTATTAAAAGTAAACGACGGATGTACTCTATTTCTAGAATGTACCAGGAGATAAGAAATTCAAAGAAGTGTTCTGTTCCGCTGGATGCTACACGGTTCAGTTAATACATAATATAACCCAAGAAAGCATCCATTGTAAATAGGAAGAAATAAGTTTAAAAAATTTCGGCGCCTGTCTGAAGGCCTTACCGATGGTCACATTCCACGCATGCGCAGTCATATTGACAGTTTTATTTAACAGTATACATAAAAGTTAAGGCCAATATGCTGCTCAGAGAAAACATAATAATATGACACTGTTGACTGGCTGCAATGTGTGTATAAACTTACACAATGGAAAAGCAAGCGGTGTCTATGTTGTTATGTTAGCCTGGTACAAGCAATTTAAAAAATTATGTATTTTTACTTATTTCACAACAAAGCAAAGCCAAAAAATCAATAAAATCATAAATAACAGATCTTTTTAATTAGTTATTAAAAAATTCTAATTAAAAAAAAACTTTTCATTAACATAACGAATATGTTCTTCATGGGCAGTTTCATGGTAGCTTTTTAAATAATTTAAAATAAATATCAGTTATTTTCTGCGTAATTATGTTACGACAGGTATGCTTTATTGAGACAAAACAAGAACCTTTAACAAAAAAAAAACACATCTTTATGTAGGTACATAATATACAATCCGATTAAATTGACAACAGACAGTGATCCGTGCAACTTCACTCGATAATTTAAATACTTACGTCGTTTTGTACCGCAAGCGCCATTAATTAGCACGAACTATCGAAAAAATAACGCGCGTAAAAACATTCGAAAGCGTAATTATGTATGGAAAATTTGTACAGCGCCATCTACCGCCGAAAAGCGAAATGAAATTTTCCATAGATAATTTACTCTATCGAGTACTTTTACGCGCGTTCTTCTTCTTGATAGATGTTCGTGCTAAGGGTAGTGAAGTTAGTCACTTTTGTACATTTTAAATTAATTAATCGTACTCATAACGACAAAATATGTCACCATTATGCCAATAATAACGCCATTTTGCAATGGAGACGTCCTTTTTACATTTTAAATATATTTATAACAAAATTTCCATGTCCTATTTTAGCTAAATCGTCAATGAATAAAACTTTAATTTTATTCACACGATTCTCGCATACGTATGCGATACTTACCTACTTACCTACGTAGGTAAGTATCTATTTTATATGCAAACTTAAATACGTTAAACCTCTCATTTTATTAAGTTTAGTTTAACTAGGTTTTACTTTTAAGGCTTGGTGCTAAATTATTTGGAATCGAAATATCAAACTGAATCAAAGATTGCTTGCTCACATTTGAAGATTTCATGAGGCTATACATACATTCAATAAGTTAGACAGAAATCTAGTCTAAATTTTGTAAGAACAACTTAAAACTCTTGTTCCATTTAAAGCTCTATAAATATCTTCATAAAGAACAATTGATTTTAATTTTCCTGTAGTAAACAAACTTTCTTATTTAATGATTTAATTGAAAAATAGTAAAATATTTAAAAAATATTATTTTTTATAGGTAGGTATAGTAAGAAAATATCTTTGTTTCTAATTTTTCTGTAACCTTAGAACGAACATCTATCGAGAAAAAAAAACGCAGGTAAAAGTAAAATATCTATGGAAAATTTCAATTATCTTTTCAGCGCTAGATGGCGCTATACTTTTCCATACAAAATTACTCCATCGAATGTTTTACGCGCGTGATTTTTTTCGATGACTGTTCGTGCTAAGGGTACACAGCTATGGACCATTCAATATTTTTCCCTATCACTTTTTGCGTGAAATTTATAACACAATAAGACGATTATTCAAATACATGGTATTAATGACTTTACATCTATTTTTGCACCTGGTTAACAAACATCTTTAATGATTACATCAAATGAAAAGGTTTTTGTTAATACTATGACTTAATTTATTTTAAATCCATAAAATATGATGTCATTATTTCGCTTAATTGAATCACAAGTACCCGTAGCACGAACATCTATCGAAAAAATAACACGCATAAAAACATTTGATAGAGTAATTTTGTATGGTATATTTGTACAGCGCCATCTACCGCTGAAAATCGAAATGAGATTTCTCATAGACAATCCTCTATCGAGTACTTTTACGCGCGTTTTTTTTTCTCGATAGCTGATCGTGCTAGGTGTACTGTTGAGATTTTTGAATAGCTACACGTATGTGTTGTATGATAACATGTGAAAACATGCAGCTTAATCCTACCTACCAATTAAAAAAATATTTTAATGTTTCGCTATTAGGTATGTTCTAATTATTTTAATAATAAAAACTCTGTTCTATTCTATTCTACTCACTGTTATATTATCATGACCGTGAACTTTACGTCAGTACAAAATATTCACAAAAAAATAAAAATATAAAATAGAATCATTATGGAATACCTATATCTTCTACAAACGTAATAAATTGTCTATATTCTATATAGCTTTAGGCTATTCTTAATCACAGACATAACATTTCTATAATAACATTTGGAATAATATCTCAATTTATGCAAAATTAAATTGACTTACAATTTATGCGTTTCGACCTTTTCGGTGTTGCCAATAACGGCCAATAAATTATATATTGACCATTAGCCATTTTTTAATGTCCCCACTTTTGGGGCACTGGCCCTCTTTATGGGTGGATGAGGCGGATGGTAACCACCACGCGCGGGTCCAATGCGGATTGGTGGGTGTTAACGACTGCAAATGCAACCGGGACCAACGGCTTAACATGCCTTCCAAAGCACGGAGCTCAAGATAATACGTTTTGGTCACCCATCCCATGACCGACTCTTGCAAAAGTTGCTTAACCTCCGCAATCGCAGGGTCAGGCGCTAAGCTACTACGCTCTCTATCTAGAATACACAGTATTATATCTCTTAAATCTTTTTATCTCCTTTCAGCTCACTTAATCTTTTTATCTCCTTTCAGCTCACTTGGCTGGCAGTATCATGCACAGCCTTAACGTCTCTCTGATCAACCCTGGTGAATGCCAGGCGAAGCTCAACTCTGACTACCCACACCTACTGGAACAATACGACCAAGAAAGCTGTGCGTGTGGGCAGCCTCTCAACCCTGTCAACAATATTTGCAAGGTGAGTTACGAATTATGTAGAAAATTATCACAAGTCACGAGTAATTTTGTATGGGAAATTTGTGCAGCGTCATCTACCGCCGAGAAGCGGCATTAAGTTTCTCATAGACAAGTACGCTCTCGAAGACTTTTACACGCGTTCTTTTTCTCAATAGATGTTTGTGGTAGAGTTGCCGTTTCGAAACAGTAAAGTGCAAATGGTTTGGCGTAAAAGCGATGGGGATACCTACCCCCGACGACGACCTCCTTGGTCGAGTGCCTTTGTACACCGGTTTTCAAGGTGTCGCCATCTCTGAGGTCCCGGGTTCAATCCCCGGTTGGGTCAATTTAGAAAACAAACTTTTCTATATTGGCTCAGGTCTGGGTGGTTGTGATACCACCGTTGTCTCAGATTTCCATAACACAAGTGCTTTAGCTACTTACTTTGGAATCGGAGCAATATGTATGTGATGTTGTCAAATAATTATTTATAATTAAAGTAAAAGTTGATAAAATAATAAATTACTATTTGTTAATAACTATTTTTCCAGGTTGACATCGGAAGCGCCCTCGCCTGCACCACAGACAACGAGCACTACGTACTAAGAGGCATCTACTCATGGGACTCTGGTTAGTAATAACATCAATGAACTTATGCTATTGTTAGTAATCAATCACTGAATCACATCATATGAACTTCTGAAACTTTATGCTAGCCTGGTACTTAAAACTCTATATTGAAGACATTCGAGTCCTTTTATCGTATGTACCAGCACAAACGTTTTTTTCCTCGATAGATGTTCGAACGAACTTTTGACGACATTCGCCATACGTGTCACGAGTTCGATTCTCGGAAAGCATTTCTGCCCAAGCTGATGCAGAGACGCTTCGCTCGCTCTCGCTCGGTCAATGAACTTCTGAAACTTTATGCTAGCCTGGTAGCTAGGAACTAGAAGAAAACTTGACGAAATTCGCGGTGCTTTTATTATCCATGTCCCGGGTTTGATTCCCGGATTTAAATAATCTATTTTCTGTCAGGTATAGTTTCATAGATTTTTCAAGATTTTCATTCAAAATATTCTCGATGTTTATTTTTTAAAATATCAAAGTATTCCTAAAATAGGTACTTTTTTAATTCTATTTAATACTATTCTTTTTAAAAAAGCCAAGCGACTTCAAAAATATTTTTATGATGATGGACCATAGACAGTACATTCTAATTTTAGCTTAATAGGTCAAAAGATTAGTGTAAAAGTAGTTTGAGGTAATTCTTATTTTTCATTATTCCAGGCTGCCAGTCAGGCAACCAACTCGCCGCATTCTACAAGTTCGACCTCGAATGGTACGAATGGGCGATTGGTCTCATCGAAAGCGTCCGATTCGCGAAATACACCGTCGGAACAAAAGTCACTAGCAACCGCTTTTCCAGCCAACTGAACAGCGCTGTGAAAGGACAATACACTGGAGCTGTTAAAGGCAGCGGAGTTTCCGGAAGCAATGGAGCGGTTGCTGGCAACGGAGCGGTTTCAAGCGAAGCTATCGCTGGCTCTGGACAATTCGGATTCAGCCAATTCGGATCGAAATTCTCAGAAGCTCAGTCCAGTGGATTTAACTCAGCGCCCATAACCAACAGTTTCAGCGCATCTTATTCGGAAAAGAAAGTTTTCCAATCCGAACCCAAAATCATTACTTACACCACCAAACCGGAAATAGTCACTTTCACAACGAAACCTGAATATTTCACTTACACGACAAAACCCAAATTAGTCACTTACACAACTAAGCCCCAAATAGTTACTTACACGACTAAGCCGAAAATAGTGACTTACACGACTAAGCCACAGATAATCACTTACGAAACATCTGGAAGTGGCACAAATCCTCAATACATTGCACCTGGCGTCACATTCAATCCTGGTTTCTCTGAAATCGCTGGCGCACACAAACACAACGCACAATGCAAATGTCTTGAAAAAAATAAAAAGTGAAAGAGTTTAAATTACAAAGTTTGTTAATTAAATAATTGGTAACAAAAAAGAGGTGCCATAAAAAAGTTTTTAATCTGTCCGTAAGTTCCGTTTGTTTAAAAAAAGTCTAAAAACGAGTTCCTAGGCAGTTACCACAGCACTTGTTTAGTGTTTTACGAAGCAAAAAAAACCGAATTCGAGTCGAAATTAATTCTTTTTTTATTAGTATGTTCTTTATTTATAATTATATTTTAACAATATGACATTCTGTAAATAGATAGGATATTTTTAAACGATTCTAGTTCTAGAAAAAGTGTATTCTATTTTATTATTATAAAAAGAAAAATTACTTAATATGTATAATTTTCAAAACTGCCAGTTTTGTTTTATATTACGGTTATTTACGACTTTTGCTTTTTTAATAAATAAAGATATTAAAATATAATATGTACCTAGGTAACAATATTCTTTATTAAGATAGCAAAATATATTTTTAAGTAAAATTTCACAACAGTCACATTAGAAATTTGACCATATCGGTTATTTTTTTAAACCGAAATGGTCGACCATCTAATATAATCGGTTTTAGTCGTTAAGTTCTATTTTTATAAATAAAAATTGCAACAGAAATAATACACAATATGTAATTGTTACAATTAGTATTAAATATATAAAATAAAATTGAGGTATTTTACAGAAACGCATGTTCTTTTTTATTTTGTCCAAATATTTAATATATCATAATATCTGGGTCCTCTTTTTTCAAACTAAGTTACCTACTTACTTAATAAATCAATTCCTCCTAGCACGAACATCTATCGAGAAAAAAACGCACGTAAAAGTACTCGATAGAGTAATTTCTATTAAAAAAAAAATGTTTGCTTTTCAGCGATAGATGGCACTATACTAAATTCCCATACAAAATTACTCTATCGAATCATCTGAAAAACACAAAATCAATTTGATCTACGCAGTTCTAATCATCATTTGTTGTAAGCACGCAAGGTGTTCAAAATATCTAAGCACTCGTTGTTTCATTTATATGAACAGTCAGAGTGTTCAAAATTATCTAAGCAAACAAAGCTCTCAAAAGTTGTAGGTAGGCAAATTCTTTAAAGTGAATACTTGAATGTAACGATCACGCTCGTAATTTTATGAAATGAATGTAATAATTTTAGGTTTATAATAATAACCAACAATTAATATTTACTAACACAAAAAAAACAATTTAATTTTATCTTATGAACAGCGCCCCTGGCGGGCAGTAGCAGAACTTTAAGTTGATTTAAAACAGTTTAAATTAAAAGGCTCTGTTATTGATAAAAGTATTTAAACGAATTAAAATACCTAGTTACTTTAATTATTTTTATGTTGCAAAGAACATCTTTGTGTTCTTATATATTAATAAATTTAAAGACACATCTCAAAACAGCGCCATCAAGCGTGGAAATGATGAGGTACATCATTGTGTGCTTTTTCTGCTACCTCTCACTTTACCAAGTAACAACTAAAGATGGCGCTATTAATGCAGTTAGAGAGCTCCAAGATGCTTACAGAGAACTTTAAAAGTTTTTTATGTACATTTCATAGTTTTGAAATAAAAATGTGTATTATCATTTTAGAAAACCGTGTAGGTACCAAACTAAATTTAATTATCAACTAAGTACCTACATGGTTTTTTGTTCTGTGGCTGTTATATTCTTCTACCATAAAGAATTAAGACCAAATTAAGACTTCAATTCTGTGACAACAAGGCCCCCATAAGTCAAAATTCCTGTCAAACCTTTTCGTACCCAAAATTATTTAAAATAAATCCATAACCATGAAACAATCAATAATACACAAACACCGGCCCAAAATTCACATTTCCACTCCATCTTCTAGTAGTGAAGAGCAGTTCTCACAGACTCAAGAACATGGGAGAGTGAGACAGAATGACATGTCGCCAATTAACTCTGAGTCTACTTCAACTGTAACAAGCAATGTCTCTCTTTCTTCGTCTATCACAAGGTACATTTCTTTTTCAAGGTTTCTAACAGGCACGAATCTACGCTACGATCTAACTGGAAAGTACACACGACAGCACGTCAGGTTATACAGTTAAACTGTGAAAACAGCTTTTATTACATAGGGCATATATTAAGGTCAACATGTATAGTCTGAGGTGCTGTCGTGTGTACAATCACAGCTATAGTATGTCTTATTACGGACTGCTGAATTAAGATAATCCCCCGGTCAAAAACTACCTAAAACGACGTTAAATAAAGTGTTTGTAAGTAAAAGTGTTGCCAACGTACTTTGTGATAGTCTTCTTCTTCTTTTTTGATTTTCGGCAATCTACTTCTTGGAAGTAATTTTTGCCAGTGTCAAGTGTTAAATAGTTCAGTGGTAGATATTGTTTAATTTTTCATTAGAATGCGGGTGCATCGCATTCCAATGCTGCTTGGAGCATTTGGCACCAAGTATATCAAGACAGTTTACTCGGTTAGTTCTGCCGAGGAAGCCACCACTTCAATAAAAGTCTCAGCTTCACACAACCAAGATGCGCCTATTTCAATTATCCCACATATTGTTCAGTTGCGTAAACACAATATCCACTATGAATCAATTTGAAAATAATTAAAATAGACACCAAACCGAACTCGACAAAATGGCGCCAAAAACTCCCTTTGTGATAGTAATTGTAAACCTCAGCACGAATATCTATCGAGAGAAAAAAAACTGCGACGCATCCTACTCTGACATAACGCCACTACGACAACTCGTGAACACAGCTCTACTCTGCGACAAGTATTTATGCTGTGGTTCAGCACGCGGAATTTGGAACTTAAAATTAATTTCTAAAGAACCACAAATCGACAATACTTACTCCGCGATACGAATATCTTTACCGTGAATAGGGTATGTATCGCTTGCATCTTGCAACCCTATTGTCACTCTGCCATGCCCTAACCATTTTCTTTTCCACTATGGGTATTCCTTTTCTTATAACTATTCATTCCACATTCAAGGTTTCGCACAGACTTCAATGACATAAAATGTAAAATGAGAATATTCGGGGAGTCACTAAACTTGTGTCAGTGTATCGCCAGTGACTTTAAAGCAAAACTGGCGTCCATGGAGAAAAGACTTCAAGAGCTGGAGAAGAGAGAAAGAATGTCAAGAGTAAGTATTACGTAAAACAACACTATGTAGGTAATAATCTGTACCTTCCGTGAAAAGAGGTATAACTCTAAAAACATGATTTTCGGGAAATTGACTTTAAAGTTAAAAAAAATCTCACTCTTCAACTGAGAATGATAAAATAAAATAAGTGCTTGTAGACTGTAGATGGTTAAGCTAACTTTGTTTTCTTGTATTATTTAAAGAGAAATATCTTACAGATTTTTCAGTATTCATGAAATTGTTTAGTTACATCACTAATCACATTTATTTGTTTTGTGTATATTGATTTATTAAGACTTATATCATTTTTCACCATGAAAATCTGCTTTCGTGTAAAATGTTAACTGACTTTATTTTTTTGTGTCTGCCTTTTCAATTGTATGTTTTTTTTAAAGTTGTAGAACAAACATTGTTGAGCACACTCTAAATGTTAGTGATTAGAGTTTAGTTTTGTAGAATCGTTTAAAAAAATCGAATTATATCAATTTACACAACTTTTTTGAAAAAAATCGATGTGGATATTGTTATAACTTTTATCACAAACGATATAACTAGTACGTATACTATGTGAATAGTGATATAACTTATGATAAAATACTAAATAATATCATGAGGTAATGTTTGCTGTTATTAAAACCCAAAAATATTTCGGTAATCTATTAGTAACACTTTGGTAATCATATAAAATACTAAATCTTGCTTCATTAGCGCTTAAATCAACTTGAATAAGAAGAACAATGTGTTTTAAATTTAGAAAAATTAACATAACAATATTAAACTTAAAGGTTTACTTAAACAAAACATAACAGATCTTTGGACTTGCTAAAACTGTTGTTGTATCGAGATTCAACATAACATAATATAGAAAACAGGCTGGTATTTAAACACCTACTCAGAGAAAAGAAAATGAATATAAAAGTTTATTCCATTGAGCTGATCGGGAATTGATCCCATTGGCTTAATATTGACTTGACTACGGAGTGCTTCATGTAAAGACAACACAATCATTACTACAGTCATTCAGACTCAAACTTAGCCAACTTGTAAATGATAACTAGCAATAAACCGATCTTAAAAAAACCATTCATAAGTCCCATTTCCATTCAGTAGCAAATTAAAATAAATTAATTTACTCCCAAAATAGTACTGATAATTAATTAATGATAGTAAATTAATTATTCTTAAAAACTCCCGACACAGAAAAGCTAACCTCTTAAAAAGTTAAATATAATATCATCATTATTATCAAGTTATAAATCTATGGAAAAATCGTAGACGTCGGTGGACCGCGAAGTTAATGTGACGAGCTTACATATAAATCCATTAACTTAGCGGTCCCCCGACGTCTACGATTTTTTCATAGATTTATTTAAGACTTGATGATATGATGACATTATTTTCAACTTTTTAAGAGTTAGCTTTTTTGTATGGGGGTATTTTATTAAGAGTTAGCTTTTTTGTATCGGGGGTTTATTAATTTTTTAATTTCAGTTTTATTTGAAACTTTTTAAACTAAATTTTTGGCGGCCATTGTCATTGAAGTAACACGGTACCAAATTTTGAATTCAATTTCAAAAAGCTGATGAGTTGATTACCAATCTAAGAGTATAACCTAATCATCGAGGCCATTCCAATGAGCCCAAACACGATACCTCTGCTGTATGTTGTTGAAGAGTTGGGTATCCTTCAGATTCTAGATGATGCCTCATCATCACCACCTATTATACTTTATTCGCAATCTACTCATTAAAGACCATTCTAGTGATCCCAAACACTATACCTCTGCTGTATGTTGGTGAGGAGTTCAGTATTCTGCAGATTCCAGTTGATGCTTAAGCTTCAGGTAATGGTTCCCTTACCATGTTCTTTTAATATCATTGCAGTAACACGGTACCAAATTTCAAATTGACTGGACATATGGAACTTAGCTAGATCCCCTCATCAACTAGGAAAGAGCTGATGATCTTCTAACGGCTGATCAGGTCATGGTTGCCTTACCATGTTCTTTCAATGTGATTGAAGTAATACTGTACCAAATTCCGAATCGATCGGACATAAAGAAGTTAGTCAGATCCCGTCATCAACTAGAAAAGAGCTGATGATCTTCAAGCAGCTGAACAAATTTTCATGAAACATGACTAAGAACAATCAGGATAAAATTATCTTCAAACAAAAAACTAAACCAAAATCAGTTCATCCGTTTGTGAGCTACGATACCACAGACAGAGACACAGACACGGTAAACTTATAACACCTCTTTTTTTGCGTCGGAGGTCAAAAAGCAGTTGAAAACACAACTCTTTTTCCACGTGTTAGTAAGACAGGCAATAATTAATAAAAATAAACAAAAAATACGCCCGAATCATAAAATACTATGAAATTAATTTTTTGTAAAAAAATAACGTGCAATGGTGTAAAAAGTTAGTGTATATTGGGCAGTTTTATCATTTTACACAATAAGTAATCAAACGTTTTACTTTGTTTATTCATAATATTTTTTGATATAAGTCAATTATATCATTTTATACCTATCCCAAACCTATATGTGATTATTGATTCAACTTGAATTATATCGATAAACACAAAATAAAACTTGATTATTACTTCATTTTTAATGCTATAAGTCGAGTTAAATCAATATTCACAAACTAGCATACTGTGAAATTATATGTGTGTATTGATATAATTCTAGATAAATCACTACGCACAATTTAAGTCAGTTGTTATTGAATTGTGTGTAAAGTTTTAAAACGTGTTATATTTCTAGACACTAATTTAAAGAGAAATCAGTTTCGGTACACATTGTTTTAACTAGAGATATATTAATATACACATTTTATTTCAAAAAAATCATAGAAAAGCAAGCACTTATATTACTATGCACAAAATTTATCTCTGTTGATATAAGTCGTAAAAATACACCGATTAGACACAAAAAAAGCTAATTTTTCGATGACTTGAATAGTGAAATAAATTCAAAATCGATATAACTCGAGTTAGATCAGTTTTCACTGAAGGTACAGTTAAGCTCTCAAGTCTAACGGGGGCGGTAGGAAAATATAGACAATGCAAAAGCATAATTATTAAATTTAGATTTTTCGCATTCACAATGCTATTTTTATATTAAGATAAATAATATTAGAAAAAATACTAGAAAAAATCGACTCACCCGTAGCACCTCAGACGGGACTCGAACCCGCACCCTTGGGATTCCGGCCCAATGCACTGACCAATTATGCTACCGAGTCGCTAGTGGGAGCGGCGAAATTTTCTAGTAGTTTTAACTTCTTCGCTGCAAGCCAGCGCAATTTCATCAATGTGAGGAAATACCCCCACATTCGAAAGAAACATCTTTCCAGATGTTTTGACAATCGATAAAGATGAAACAGCTATAGTATAATTATTAAATTTAGATTTTTCGCATTCACAATGCTATTTTTATATTTCGAATGTGGGGGTATTTCCTCACATTGATGAAATTGCGCTGGCTTGCAGCGAAGAAGTTAAAAGTACTAGAAAATTTCGCCGCTCCCACTAGCGACTCGGTAGCATAATTGGTCAGTGCATTGGGCCGGAATCCCAAGGGTGCGGGTTCGAGTCCCGTCTGAGGTGCTACGGGTGAGTCGATTTTTTCTAGTATTTTTTTTTTCTAATATTATTTATCTTAATATAAAAATAGCATTGTGAATGCGAAAAATCTAAATTTAATAATTATACTATAGCTGTTTCATCTTTATCGATTGTCAAAACATCTGGAAAGATGTTTCTTTCGAATGTGGGGGTATTTCCTCACATTGATGAAATTGCGCTGGCTTGCAGCGAAGAAGTTAAAAGTACTAGAAAATTTCGCCGCTCCCACTAGCGACTCGGTAGCATAATTGGTCAGTGCATTGGGCCGGAATCCCAAGGGTGCGGGTTCGAGTCCCGTCTGAGGTGCTACGGGTGAGTCGATTTTTTCTAGTATTTTTTTTTTCTAATATTATTTATCTTAATATAAAAATAGCATTGTGAATGCGAAAAATCTAAATTTAATAATTATACTATAGCTGTTTCATCTTTATCGATAGTCAAAACATCTGGAAAGATGTTTCTTTCGAATGTGGGGGTATTTCCTCACATTGATGAAATTGCGCTGGCTTGCAGCGAAGAAGTTAAAAGTACTAGAAAATTTCGCCGCTCCCACTAGCGACTCGGTAGCATAATTGGTCAGTGCATTGGGCCGGAATCCCAAGGGTGCGGGTTCGAGTCCCGTCTGAGGTGCTACGGGTGAGTCGATTTTTTCTAGTATTTTTTCTAATATTATTTATCTTAATGCAAAAGCACTTAATTTCTAAAGCCGGATTTATAAAAGCACTTAATTTCTACAGCCGGATTTATAAAAGCACTTTATTTCTAAAGCCGGATTTATATTTGTCTTACGTGTCGTGTTGTGATCAGTGATGCAAACTGTTTACCATGAGTTGATGCAAACTGTTTACGCTACCGTAAACTATCGTTTTCTCTCTTTCACTCGCATTGACTATAAGCAGTATATCCGATAGTTTATGGTAGCGAAAACAGTTTGCATCAACTCATGGTAGAGCTACGTGCTCTGTCGAGATGGGAAGCGTTCACATCTAAATGATGCCTTCTGTACGATACTTTTGTAGCTCTCGGCGAGTTCACACGTTCGCAATGTTTTTCCATGAATCATCAGATTTTGATTCTGATTTTGAAGAAGATTTTGATAAATATTTAGAAAAAATACAGGCACCTCTGACGCGACACAACACAACACAGTTACGTGTATACTTCTCGGACGCGGCCGCTTCTTCGCCTCCCTTGCCTTCCCACCCACGCGGCACTCTGACGCGATCGGAATCGCTTGATGTGACACAACATCAAGCGCTAATATAAATCTCACCATAATAAATTTATGAAACCAACCCATACCGTTCTGACACATCACAACTTCACAACATTACATGTCAGACAAATATAAATCCGGCTTAAGTTTATTTCAATAAATAATTGCTGGTTTTGATTATGATTTTACTCATAATATCACCCTAATTTTGAACGATTGGTAATACCAGTAGTATTCTTAGCACGAAAAGCTATCGAAAACATAACGCGCCTAAAAACAATAGATAGAGTAATTTTGTATGTTGTACAGCGCAATCTAACGCCGAAAAGCAAAATGAAAATTTTCATTGATAATTACAGGGTCATTTTTAATTCATTTAAAACCTCTCGTGGGGTTGATCAGACCATCAAACTGAACAACTTTCATTATGGGACCAACCTTGAAATCGCGAAAAAAAAAAACAGCTGTTTCATACATTTCGATGGAGTAGGCATTGTACTTTTGTATGAAACAGCTGTTTTTTTTTTCGCGATTTCAAGGTTGGTCCCATAATGAAAGTTGTTCAGTTTGATGGTCTGATCAACCCCACGAGAGGTTTTAAATGAATTAAAAATGACCCTAGGGACCATCAAACTGAACAACTTTTACTATGGGACCAACTCTGAAATCGCGAAAAAAAATCAGCTGTTTCATACATTTTGATATTTTAGATTTTTATTTTTGTATGAAACAGAGTTGGTCCCATAGTAAAAGTTGATCAGTTTGATAGTCCCTATATATATACCATATTCGGCATTAGGGGTATTTTTGTAACACCTTGTATAGCCAAACGTAAATATTTCTCTACTTATCCCATTATGACGTGCCTACGCCTAGGACATGATAGGTACCTATGTTACTCTTTCTTTACATAAGTATTAGATTAAGTATCTATCTGCCCCCTGATTATGTAACTTTGTTGCAATCAACTCTGACAGAAATCGCAGTTACATTGCTGCTTTAGTAAGAACCAATGTGACAACTATCTTACTAAAGCGACAATGTAACTGCACTTTCAATCGATTTCTATCGAGAATTGTTAGCAACAGAGTTATGTAGTCAGCCCCCTGGTAAATATTGATCACTTGTATTGCCCCTTTATAGATAACTTAACAGATTAACTTTTATAACGTAGAATTTGAATGTATGTACTTATCTAATGATTATTTTGCATTTATTACGAAGAGCGTATGGCAATAGAGGTACACACCTACAATAATTATTTTATTCGTAGAGCAACGACCCTGCAATTGATAAAATAATGCTATTACTTATCAGCTTAGCAATTTTTTATCTGCCAGATCAATAACATTTTTTTACCTTTATTATAAGCAATTTTAATTGTAATAATATACAATAAGACTTGTATATTTGACGACCTCCATACTCGAGTGGCTTTGTACACCGGTTTTCAAGGTGTCGCCTCTCTGAGGTCCCGCGTTCGATCCCCGGTTGGGTCGTCAGTTTAGAAAACGAACTTTTCTATATTGGCTCCAGGTCTGGGTGTTTGTGATATCACCGTTGTCTCTGATTTCCATAACACAAGTGCTTTAGCTACTAGTTAAGAATCGGAGCAATGTATGTGATGTTGTCAAATATTTATATGTCAAATATTTGTCAAAAATATGTATACTATCTATTTATCTAAATAAAGCATAACCTTTTTGTAAAATTACTGAACGGCCAACCACAAAGTATTGCAGCGATTTTGTGGTCATACGGACTATACGAGACCGCTCTAGGTACACGAACATCTATCGAGAAAAAAAACCGCGCGTAAAAGTACTGGATAGAGTAATTATCTATGGAAAATTTCATTTTACTTTTCGGCGGAAGGTGGCGCTGTACAAATTTCCCATACAAAATCACTCTATCAAATGTTTTTACCCGCGTTAAGTAACTATTTTAGTAATTTGTGGCTAAGTCTATTGACAAACATAAAACTGCTTTACATTAAATAAATTATCTAAAATCTTGACACGTGGGAAAAACAATGTAGGCATTTGATTGTTGTTGTATGCGGAGAAAATTATCAGAATTATCGTAAATACATGGAATTAAGACATCGTAAACGTGTGCATGATAACATAGGCTCAACTTTTATTTGTGACACATAAAGATATTTTTTATCAGTTGTACATGCGTAAAGGCCTTGGTAACTGAGATGCCGTATTAAATGACTTTCAGTTATTTTTAATGGGCACAGGCCTTCTTTATGGGTGATAAAGACGATAGGCCATAACCTACCAAGCGGGCCAAATGCGGATTGGTAGGTGTTAACGACTGCAAATGCACACGAGACCAACGGAAGGAACGTTAGTTCTAAAGCGCCAGTACTTTTAAAATTGGCGCCCCCTTTTTTTGTCAACTCATTATGGTCAAGCTGTAGTTACGATTATTTTTAAATTAATTTTAACTGCTTTTTTTCAGGGCGAGCGAAACTACTCTATGATTATTCAGAAAAACAAAGCACTCTCAAGTAAGACGCAACAATATGCAAAGGTAAGTTACATTACGACAATATATGAATGGAACTAAAAAATATTTGATGCGTGTTGTGTGAAAATCATTTATACCTACACTTTTTGTACGAATGGTATACTCTGGTACACTTGATAAATAAATTTTTCGCGCGAATTTCATGCTTTCAAGGTACAAAGGTACGTACGTACAAAGGTAGTACTGTAGTACCTACTTTTATATATTCTGTGGTTCAAGTTCATTTTCTTCAATGAAAATTAACAATCGCTACTACGAAATGCATTGTTGTAAAAAGGGGAACAAATGTTTTCCATAGTGGAAAACTGACTCCAATATTATGATTGGTCCATGCTCCAGTCCAACGAAATCCTTCATCTTGTTTATCAAAGTAAAATACTTATTATAGTAATTGAAATTACCTACAATGTTACTACACAACACAAGTGAGCTGTCATGGACCTCGTTCAAATTATACAACGTGTTACAAAAGTACCCCTAATGCCGAATATGGTAGATAGGGACCATCAAACTGAACAACTTTTACAATGGGACAAACACTAAAATCGCTATCTACCATATTCGGCATTAGGGGTACTTTTGTAACACCTTGTATATTGTTTAAAAATTAATGTAATGGATGTCGCCATGAAGTTTTCAAAGCAGTACTATGTGCTGTAGTTTGGTAGGTATACTTTTGATTTATCTATTCAAAGCTAGAAGCTCCGATCGATAGAATGGGAAATTTGTACAGTGCCATAGATGGCGCCATAGACCGCCGAAGAGCGAAATAAAATTTTCCATAGATAAAATTACTCTATCGAATGTTTTACGCATAGAATTAGTACGTTTTACGTGCGTTATTTACATTTTCATAAAACTATTTACTGATGTTCCTACATCGTTACATAAGCTAAAAGGTATGTCTCTTTTTAATCGCATTTTTTAATAATACGTCTGTCAGTAACATTGATAGTACTCGATCGTATTTTATAATATCACTATTTAACTATTTTGTTTAATAATACAAAGTTTTTATATTGATTAATAAACAAATATTAGATTATTCTATCACAATTTACAAGACAAATTAAAAATCAAAACAAGAATCCCAAAAAAATTACCAAATGGCACACATTTGGTAATTTATTTGGAAAAGTGGCAACAATTACATACAAGAATTTTGGCGGTAGTTTTTTTTTTTGTAAGCTTACTTAGTTGCTAGATCAAAACTAAAAGATAAACAGCTATTATTTTAATATTATAAGCAGAGAAAAAAAATTGAACTGTCATTGCTGTTAACTGATAAAAGCACCATTGTGTTATTTTATTATTTTTATTTTCCTTCCTTTTGCGTAGTAGACTAATGAACCATTAAGAGATATTGAAAGGCTGAAAAGAACACAATGTCATAGCACTGTATAATAAAACATTTAAGTCGTATTTAAACGCCAAGTAATATTACATACCTACTTACAATGTATTTAAAATAATTTTTGTGTTGCGTGCTTAGTAAAGATAGAAGACGATAATTAGCACTAACAGGTAGAAGACGAAATAAAGAATGTTTACTTATCTGCAAATATGAATAATCTTTCTTATTATTTGCTTTTCTATTGAAAAGTTTTAATTTAATTTGAGAAATTTTGATAAAGCTTTTATCGTAAATCTTGGATATTTACTCCTAACAATAGCCAGAAATTACAGATTCTCACCTATGGAAGAGGAAGATACTTAGGTACTCATGTGAGGAAAAATTAAAAAAGCGTTGCCATCTCCAAAAATAAAAAATCCGGTGTCGCCCATTAAAAAAGCCATTAAAAGCCCTATTAAAATTGGGACTATTGGGTCCCAAGGCCGGACGCTAAGAAAAATATTTTTTGACAAAAATATCGAATAAAACATTTTCAAAAGCCGGACGGGCGGACGCAATTAAATTTGGCCGGACAAGAGATCAAAAAGCCTAACACTGTCCGGCGGAGGGATGGCAACGTTGTACTATTTGGTGATTATGTCAATGTACTACAGTACCATCTGTAAAACATTAATGTATCTTTGCAACATAAGTTGCGTTATTTGCTTCAAGCAATCACAGGCAGTACTTTAAAAGCAGATGCGAGTATATGACAGACAAAGCTAACTATTATTCCCACTGTCTGTGATTATCATTATCCATTCTCGGTTTACAACTTTGTTGCATGTTTGACACAAAATCAATACAGTGTACAATATTTCTCAAATGAAAGAAGAACTTAGTAGCAGTAAATGTTATAACCTTGACGTTACAACCGATGCTAATTTTACAACGCTTATACCTCGAATGGTTTCAATGATAGCAAATCTTGCTTCGTACTCCTTTTAGCTTATTTTTTACCTACCTTTTGCATTTCATAATTATTATTTTCTATCTATCTAGGTACAATAGCGAAGGTTCCATACAAGCCGTTTACCATCGGCTTGCTTTTTAGAAATCCCACCCCACCGATCCACTAGGTACAGGGCCCTATTCAATAAAACTTACAATTGTAATTTACAACTACAATTCGACGTACGTTGCTGTTTATGTTTGAGCTTATTACATGAATAGTAACAAGTCGCCTAACATTATTAGTAATGTATCGAAAATTGTAATTGTAAATTACATTTGTAACTTTTATGGGCCCAGATCATAACATTTTTGTAGAGCGGCTTACCTTCGCCATAATTTCCACCCCTCGCCACTGGTAGGACTTAGTTATTCTGTGCTTATGTATGTATGACTATAATAGTACCTTTAGTAAGTTTATTGATCTAGTTTCAGATTACCTTAACAGGCGTGTTTTCTTGGGTCAATCATCAACATTAGTATAGTAATTTACAACGATCGTTTGCTATTCATTGCGTCGACAATTTGAAACTAGAAAATAAACTGCTTACAGACACCGCAATGTATGCTAATCATCGTAGTAAATTACAAATTGTAATGTTTATTAAATAGGCCCCAGCTCATCGACTGATTATCATAGTCTAAGAAACGGTATTTTCCTTAGCAGAAATAACAACCAACGCGTAATTCAAAGATAAACATTGATGTCCTCTTACTACCTTACCTTACTGGGTAGGAAAAACGTTTTAGTGGAAGAAAACTTTTTTAATACCAATATTTATTTCCAGCAGCTTCCACATAAAGTTCTATAAGTAATTCCTAACCCTCCAACTGGAGAAAAAAAATGCAAAACTTAGCTTTTGACACAGAATTAGTAATAGTATGCTTTTGGGGAAATATTCTGATGTCAGCGTCCATTTTTAGCAACGATCATCCCAAAAAGAACAAAACTGTAAGCCAATGAACTGTAAAATGTGTACCTACATCGCACGCAAGCAACAAGCAAGTCCGTATACAGGGCCGTTTTTAACGGATTTGTCTCGCTGTTCATATGTGATTTTCACCCGCATTTACAGGTCCATTTTATCGTATCCGTTGCTAAGGAAAGTACACATACGGATCCGATATAGGTATGTGAACAGGCTCATACAACTACATTCGCCATAGCCGAATAAAAAACGGGCACTATACCAAAACACCGAAATGAAACAAAAGCATTACACTGGCAACTGATAATTGGCTATTATCACAAGGATTTGCCTTAGTTCTTTTATTTTATTTTGACTGTAACGAAGGTTACTTCAGTAAACATTATGTATAAATAAACAATCAGAGATAAAGACATCATTATGAGGTAATTATTAATTAGGAACCCATACAAAATCAAATATCTTATTAGGATAGTTACTCGTGATTATATTGGGTCCTTACCTATGAAATTGGTGTTTTTTTCACACACATTGAATCTCCTAACTTTGGTGATTTAAAATATTTATCAGTTGCAGGATAGTACATCAAATTATGACCATTTCATAAGAAGTTTTCTTAACATTAAAAAAATATTTTGAAAGTGACTCCTTTTTTTGTTAGCGAAAATGACCACTTTATCCGTTGTAACACTTGGAACTTAGCCTCAACTTATTTTTTTCGCTTAAGTTAGCTTAATGTTCAAATGATTATACATAAAAGTTTTGTTATAATAGCGTTCACGGTTGATAATAAATAATGAAAATACTAATATGGAAAATGCAATTCGTTAAAAATTCTCCATACAAAACGTCAATTTCATAGGCATGGATCTAATAGTACAGTTATTGTGTTTACAGCTGATAATGATTTTACTAAAGAAACACGTTTAATTATTTATCTACATTAAATAATTACGACACTTGTAGTGTAACCTTCGCATTTACCTGTATGTATGATTAATGTAGGCAAGGTGTAATACGCATTTAGCCTTTTCGTAGCCAGTTTTAAGAGTGAATTCTTCGCTATGAAGTATTATTTTTGTTTAAGTTGGGTGATAAAACAATGTTCCCTTTGTCGGTTCATTCATTCACAGTTATCTTTGGCGGATGTCAAGTTGAAAATATTGAACCAGTCATTAAGTTTGGTATTATTCCATCAACTTCCTATCTTTAGTAGGTACTTATTATCAAACATAATTTAGTTTTGTGCATCCCGTATCCTATGCCACTTAGGTATGTCATTTATTAATGATAAATTCTAACCAAAGCTTAAAAGGACAATAATAATTGTACGTCCTACGACCTTTTTAGATAAAAATGCAGAAGACAGTCTGCTTCCGTGTATAATAATGTATCTGTTTAAAATGTAACTAAATAAAATACTTACCTATGGATATTTATTTTATAGAGCTTGCGCTCATTGGTTTTTATTATATTTCTAACAATTAAATTTATAAGTGATAGGTCATTATAACCGGATTTTTATCCACGGTTTATGCGACTAATGGAAATTTTCTGCTCTATAGTTTACGGCGCAAATCACACAACGTCACAAATTTAAAATATAGGAATTTAGGTGATTATACAACGTGTTACAAAAGTACCCCTAATGCCGAATATGGTGGATAGGGACCATCGAACTGAACAACTTTTACTAAGGGACCAACTCTGAAATCGCGAAAAATAAATTACAATTCGATATTTTCGTAATTAATTTTTGTATGAAACAGCTGTTTCTTTTTCGCGATTTCAAAGTTGGTCCTATAGTAAAAGTTGTTCAGTTTGATGGTCCCTATACACCATATTCGGCATTAGGGGTACTTTTGTAACACGTTGTATATTTAGATAATTTAGGTCACTGTTGTGGTCTTAGAATAATAACACAAATAATAACAGTGTTATTATTCTAAGGTTGTGGTTTCATTTCAAACATTTCTCAGAATGAATAAAAAAAAGTATCCCGTCCAAAAAATTCAATACAAAAATATCTTAGCTAATACGTAATTAGAAATAATATAGATTCAAGGAATTCTTTTTACTTTCTAGAAAATACATTATTAATTATCATCATAATTACCTAGTTAATAAATATGTATTTTCAATAAAAATTGCAATAAAACAATAGGTATATTTATAAATAGAAAACAGTTCATAATAACAACATGTTTGTGAAAGCTACGAGTTCTTTCCATAAGTCGACATCATGTAAGTATTAAACACAAACAGTTATTTGACATAACTTTCGATTAATGTTTTGATTACATCTATCAAGCTTATTAACTTAATAATACGATTGCTTAAAACTTGGATTACTTACACGTCACACTTCAGATATAGTCCACTTTAGTGACGTTTCAGGCGGCAAGGCTGCATTCGTCTAAACTCCGCCATCGATCGTGCAATTTCGGTTTCGCCATCTCTTTCCAACTCATGCCAGACGATAACATACGACCCTATCGAATTTCTGTACATCTCAGTCATTTTGTGATCATGCCAGTACATATTTTTAACCCGTGGAGTGTACACGTATTACGTTACAAAAAACATCGCTGTTTTATAACTAAATTTTAAAAGAAAAAACATTTTTGTTGAGTTAAACCAAAGTGACAACTGCTATAATGGCCAAGGTAAATGAATTCTTTGTCGTGATGCGGACGGTATGCGTTTTGTGCTAAAATAATGCTATTTTCTTTTCGCTTTGCAAATCGTACCACCCGGTGACGTACGAAGATAACTTTATAAGAAATACATATTCTAACTAAATGATTAAAGCGGGCAGTTACATTCATAATGTAGGTAGTTTTGTTGTGATAGACTATTTGTATTTGTATACAACTATACATACACACATCCTATTTCTAAATAAAACATAATAATATTCTCAGTAAACTATTATTCACTATGCTTTCTTCTCATTCAATTGCATGAATGAAAATAAACAATGAATTAAATTGTCCTTTTATGATTCATACAATACCTGCTATTGCAATAAAAAATAATGTTTATTTCATCAAGATAAAAATACTTAAACATCGGATGACCTTATGTGTTTAATTTCCGGTAAAGTAAGATAACGTAAGTACGGCATCCATACAACGTCTTTATGAGTAATAAATGTACTTTTTAGTAAAATAAAAAACGCATGTGTAATTTTCATAATTCACATATGGGCAACATTTTTGGCGTCAAAAATCAATAATCGCTGAAAAAACAAACTGTCACTTCAGTTTTATGACTTTTATGTCAAAAAGTGTACCTACCGTAAAGTCCGTGAAAATTGGTGATTCTAATTGATTGAGATTTTCCTGTATTAATGTCTTATTTCATTAAAAAAGTATTCACACAAGCAAAGAATAGCTACAAGAGATTAGTAGAAATGAATAGGAACAGTTACTGGGTATGTTTCCATTGAGTAATTAGTGAATTTATTATGACCACTAATTTGGTTAACAGTTTTCGTGATTAACATTTACTAGATTATACAAAATCTAGTAAAAGTTGTAAGTAGTACAAACGGTAAGTTACAAATTGTATGAAGACCAATAATTTCTTTCTAAATTTAACAGTCGTTTAATAAATTTTGCTAATTTATGAGCATATATTCAACTTATTGCTGGTTGGTAAAATTTTAAGTGCATTACTTCATTGTTTTCATGGCAATGACCATGAAAATGATGCACAATGAGTAACGTCAATTGATTTTGGTGAGCACGAAGTTTTCTTCAGTCTTTCCAGTATTTACTGAGTTTTGTAGCTATAAAACAAGTAGATTATAAACTCGATTGTTATGTATTTTGAGATGTTGTTGTTTTATTCAAAATGAGTTTGTGGTAGGGCTTTTTTTAAGTCCGCCTGGCTAGCTACCACTATCTTACCTAACAAGTCTGAAGCCATAACAACAATTTAAAAAAAAAATGATTCCGCCAGTTAGGGTAAGATAGCCAGTTCCTCAGTGCGCTTACACTTTCGGTTATATTGTCACTTAACATCAGGTGAGGTGAAGGCCAAGCACAATCCCATTGTGGAAAAGAAATGGGTGATCAATTACAAATAAGTATTACGGTTAAAGTGTTCATGAAACTCAGTATATTTTATAGTTAATAAGTTTTTTTTAACCACTGTTATACTTCAGAAAATAACATCATTTATTTAATCAGTATGATGACTTGTTATTTTTCTAGAGTAATACCAGGACATCATAAAATGCAAAGAGTTTTTCATAGTATTTAAAAAAACAAAATAATTAAAAAACCTTTTTACGTAATGATGCTGTATTTAAACAGGAAAGACAGCATGTTTTTACACAGTTCAAGATTTCCTGTTATAATTTTCCTGTGTATGGTATGAAGATGATGTTCTTGAGGTAGATATTACAATTATCAAGGTATTAGTAACATCAAGATAAATCATTTGTAGACTATGATATCAGTATTAGTTGGATTATCAGCATTGTTTATCGTTGTAGAATAATAAAGATATTGATCAGTCTCTAGGCATATGGGTAAACACATAATGACTGATTGTTAAGTACACTCCAGTCTGATGGTCTGTTGTCTATTTATGGGATGGGCTATAAAGTATAGTTATATACACACACATTCATTTAATTAGAGGTATGCATTTTATAGTACTCACAAGAGTTACCTTAGCAGTGACTAGCTGAATTAAACTTTATTTACATTTATATAAACAAATATAATAGGGATAAAGATCAGATGATGAATATTAATGGCAGAATAAAACATAGGTGATAAACACCTACCTTTAAACATGTTATTACCTGTGATTTTAATCTAATAAAGGCAGAATATATAGCAAAACTTTCTTTTTTTTATCCACAATGGAATAGTGCTTGGCTTTTACCTCACCTGATGTCAAGTGACGATTAGGCCAAAAGTGTAAGTGCACTACACTCGTAATCCTTACCAGTGCGGAACTAGCTATCTTACCTCTAACTGCCGGAACACAAAAAAAATGGTTGTTATGGCGTCAGACTTAGGTAAAATGGTGGAAGCTAGCCAGGCGCACTTGAAATAAGCCCTACCACCAACCAAACCGAGTACAAATGTACCTCTCCTGTGAATCGAACCCTGCACCCCTGCGTCATACACTTGTGGGTGAACCACTAGACCATAGAGATGGTTACAACTTATAACAACTTGACACAACTATTAAATTAAAAATGGTAAAGTTTAAAAAAAACTGACAAGAGTTTTAAGGTTAAAAAAATAAGTAAAAGTAGTTTGACAATTCCTTGTTTAGTATATATTGACATTACAATATTATAAAACATTACCGGTATATTATAAAAGGTTATCGTGGGAGCCACCTCATTGCCGATTAGAAACAAGGCCGATGACAGCTTGACATAAACACATACAAACAATCCATACTATTGTTATCTTTGCACTAAATGTTCCTATGAGACAGTTAAAAAGAGATTTCTGTCTGTATATCTATATATATAGTATGTTGTTGATTGAAGCCATGTATGTAGTAGTGTAGTGTTTCCCAATTAGTGGTACGGGTACCCCCAGGGATATGCGAGGTTGCTTTAACGCGCAACAATGTCTTTACTAAGATATCATACATCAAATTGAAGTTTTTATTTATTACTCCTGCAATAAGAAGTACGACAGCTTGTACCCCTTGTACATAGAAAAAACTAATTGGGAATCACTGATGTAGTGTATGGCTTTTCCTAATGGACAGATAACAAGTACGATTGTTGCCATTCAAAATTGACCTTTATTGCTACTAATTAATAAGTTCACTCTCGTTAATTAGTGTAGCTAAACACCTTTTATTACTCTGATTGCATCCATTGAGGCAATTGATAAATTGTCTTGAAATATTTTTTAAATTGGCAGTTGTCAAATGGTTAATTATTTGTGCATTCGAGCTGCAGAATCTAGCAAATATATATGTTTAAAAACCGCAAAATTAGCATAAAAATGTATAGAAATCCTGAAACTGTAAACTCTGATCCTTATATCTCTTAGAATGCTGATCAGATCAGTTGGGTGTGTACAGCGATCTGAATCTCCTCCATTCACTCCCTAGATAGCCATCATTAGATCACAGCTAGGTCAATCCTTAGCGGAGAACCAAGGCTTCAAAGTTTTCTCGTTTGTATGAAAATCGACTGGTGTCTTTAATTTTGTGACCGCCACTGTACATGTTACCCTACCTACCTAGCTTTGATTTTTGGTTGTATGCTTTTGGTACTTGGTTGGTGCTTTGGTGCAAACTAACAATATCTATGGTAAATAAAACCTCTTTCTGTCAAATTCCAGTAAAAAATATTTAATATTAACATAAATGGTCCTTCGAGCCGTATGCAAGATTGGCCTTTTAATAAAATATATTGGTCACATAATAATAAATTCCATATAAATATAAAAACTAAAGAATTGTGCTATGGAAATCAGAAAATTTTCGAAAAAGTTCGTTTTCTAAATTTACTTAACTGGGGATCGAACCCAAGACCTCAGAGATGGGGACCCAATAAAAACTCGACCAACATAACAATTTAAAGCATTTGCAATCTGAAACAAAATTTAATCACTACCTAGAATAAACAAAAATATACAATTCGATTAAATTGAAAATAGACAGTAATTCGCTGCAACTTCACTCAAGAAAGTATGGCAAAGAGGAAATTTTACAGATTAAAATACATCGTTTTGTACCACAAGCGCTCTGAAGTTAGTCACTTCAGTTGTACATTGTTAAATTAATCGCATTGTAAAACGGTGACGCACGGATATTGTCGATTTCCATGCTTTAAGAGGTAATTAAAAAAAAGTGTTTAAACGTTGGAGATAATGCAAACATTGTCTTCGTGTCCTTCCTTGAATAATTATTCATGTTTTCGCTGAGTAATTTAAAAATGGTTACTTTTAATGAGCCATAAAAGAGACAATGTTGGTTCTGTCACCTCCATAAAAAGGCAAAAAAATGTATAAATGTCCGTATTTTACTATTTATGTATAAAATAGCACTTTTAAAAAGATGGTATGCCAAGTCTATACCTTCTTGGTGACGATATTCTAAGTTTAGCCTAGGCTAGGACAACCTAGATTGTCCCAAATTAGTTTTTCGAGTTATGTGCTAGGTTATTCAGACAAATATGATTTACTTTCACGCCTTCTCACCTTGAATTAAAGTAGAAAGGTATGTCGTGATAAGATTTTGATAGTAATGTTTTCGCAATATGACGTTTTTTTATCAACAAAATTATGTGTGTATGAATTATAGGTACTTGACTCTGATAAGTTATATATGCTTAGGTTCTTCGCGTAGTTGTTACTGAGAGCGAGTATTTTTTTTAACTCGGTTGATTTTTTTTTAAATAAACTTGTATATGAGATGATGGACTACAATATGACATTTACGTTAAAACGCCATCGAATAAGTTGAACTCGCACTCGGTGCACATTAAATCTCGTGCGAGTTCTAAACTATTCTTGATATATCTATTGGATTATTATATACTGCTTATAGACAATGCGAGTAAGAAAGAACGGTAGTTTTCGATGATCAAATTAGTTTTCATAAACTGGAACTAACTTCATTGATAATGAACTGAATTATAACTACAATACCGTAGGAAATGGAGAGAGAGAAGGATAGACATACTGCGCTGGCCCCAAATGAACTAGATGCTAGCTAGTTTACTAGATATTACTAGGTCAGGGAGATGACTAGATGTTTGCAACTCCCATATGAAATGCTATACTTATTCCTTTCAGAAACTTCAAATGTGCGGTACTGAAGATGAAATGAGAGAGGTAGCTGCTAGAATCTGTAGAAACTACCTTCATGGTGCGTGGAAGAGCGTAGACCCATCACAGCTGGAGTTCAAGCGTATCAGGTATGTGGCTTTATCTACTTTAACGTCGTGATGAGTACTTGTAACCTCTTTATAATTCATGGCAGCCTGGTACCGTCTTCGAGTGTCAGGTCTGTTGTTCTGCTCTGAACCTCATTAGACCTCTTTTTAGATCATAGTAGCCTGGTACTTATGTGTTTCAAAAGACATCGTTGTAGTCGTCCAAAAACTAACTAGAAGAAAAATACTAGGGGGAAGGTCACTGATCTAAACTCGCTAAAGATTATATTTACTTCATAACATGATTTCGTCACATTTTTCCAAACCGTGTAATTTTCTTAGCATCCTGATACTTGGAGTTCATAATAATGCAATAACTACTTACATTTCCACTAATTTATCTGTTTTATTCTATTTTTGAACAGGGATTTCTTTTTGGTCTAATAATTCCGCGTTTTCTGTTCATCATTATTAATTACTTACACGAAGAGATTTATAAAAAACACATCCTTTATAAACTTTACGAAAATGTCACAATAATAACGACATCTGGAATGGACCGGTGTAGTTTTCGAGAAATACCTAGCATTTGATCTGACACTGCCTTTAGCAAAACAATCGGTTTCGGAGATCTACTATTTGATCATGGCGCCCTAGTACTTCAAGGCCGTAACGTAGGAGCTATTTCCCTAGTTTGTCCTTGAGATCAACCACGTCTTACCTAGAACACGATCATTCTGGAAACTTCCGAGCTCGAAATCGATTGATCTAATTTCGGAGTGATAAATTAGAAATTTCCAAAGCGTGAGCTACCTAGCTACCTACGCCTTTTACCTGTAGCGAATCTCATGCAGGGGTTGCCAAGGTTACAGGAGAGTTTTTTTGGCGCCATTTTGTCGAGTTCGGTTTGGTGTCTATTTTAATTATTTTCAAATTGATTCATAGTGGATATTGTGTCTTAAAATTGGTGCAGTTATATGGTACAAGTGTCTACGCAACTGAACAATATGTGGGATAATTGAAATAGGCGCGATCTTGGTTGTGTGAAGCTGAGACTTTTATTGAAGTGGTGGCTTCCTCGGCAGAACTAACCGAGTAAACTGTCTTGATATACTTGGTGCCAAATGCTCCAAGCAGCATTGGAATGCGATGCACCCGCATTCTAATGAAAAATTAAACAATATCTACCACTGAACTATTTAACACTTGACACTGGCAAAAATTACTTCCAAGAGGAAAGTAGATTGCCATAACAAAAAAAGAAGAAGAAGAAGGTTACAGGATGCGAGCTGCCAACTTGACAGTAGACAGCTACTGCTACCGTTTACTCGCATGAAAGTAGCTCTACTCGCTTTGTCCAGTCACACAATTATCACAACATAATGCGAGTTGCCGTACAGTACTTGTAAGTGGCGTGCGAGTTACATTTATTATGCCGAGGTTACGGTGCGATGCAAGCTGCTGAATTCACAGTAGGCAGCTACTGCATTTTTTTATTTTACTCGCTGGAAAATATAGTGGGACAGTTTCAAGATCAAAAGTCAAGATATAAACTATTATAATTAATTTTATTCAGTAACGCAATGCACTTTACGCAGTGACATGGAGCGAGAGAGATATCGGTAAACTGTAAACGTCTATTCCGATGCTACTGTAGCGCCATCTAGTTATTATTGGGTTACATGCAATGCAGAAAAAGGAGTTTAACCAACTTCAATAAAGTAGTTTAAATAATATGTTTCTTATTTCCTTCCAAACCACGTGTAGTAGCTCGCACGCAACTTACAAGTACCTATTTTGCTGTACAAACGGCGGCACATCGGACTTTACATGTTGACCTCAGACTGCCTTTATGCTCTACGTAATAAAAGCTGTTTTCGTACTTCAACTGTTTAACTCGATGTGATGTCGTGTGTACGTAAAGTCAACTCACACTATCCGGGCAAAACGAGTCGAGCTACTGTCATGCGAGTAAATGGTAGCAGTAGCTGTCTACTGTCAAGTCATATTGCATAGTGTAACTTCGGCATCTTTCATCGGTTTGTTTTCAAAACTACCTACAGTATTATTATAATCACAGGCTATTTTAATAGGTAAACCATCTTAGATTGATTAATAAGAATATTAATTATTTATTACATACAACTTTGTCTACTCCTTCCAATCGCGTCATCGTTAGCATGTAAATAAGATTACGTTTTGAATGACAAGTTAATTCTAAGAATGTTTTGTTATGGATTTGTTTAGCAATTTATAAATGTGTAGAAATTATTAGAAATTGTTATTATCTTTGTTTTATCTTCGTTTTTATCTTCGTTCAATGTTGAAATGCTTAGAATTTATGTTTTGATTGTTGCATTAAAGTTTTAACAGTAGAAAAATGTTGAGGAACGACTACTATGATCAATGTATGCTTCATACTAAATTCCGCCCGCGACTTCGTCCGCGTAATCATTCGGAAAATCCCTAGGAAACCTTTGACCAGGGGCCGTACTGACTAACGCATCGAACTTCAGAAAGTCTGCCGGGCTTGAAATTAAAACAGATAAATCGATCCCTCAATCGGGCCAAAATGACGAACCCCAATTCATGATGTCACACGAACATCGATATCTTCTAAATAACTTCGGCGAATAGTACATACAATAGACACGCCGAAGTTCGAAAAGTTAGCCGGTAGGGCCCCAGGATAAAAAAATCTCCTATGTACGCCAAACATACATAATTATCACATCTCTTCTGTTCTGTGCCATTTCATAATCATTATGCTCGAAGGACCATTAAGTATAGTATTTTATCTGCTCTCATATCGTAAACTTCTAATTATAAACCTCAAAACGAGTTTATATTGACATACTTTATACACGCAATAATCCTGAGCGAAACGAGGGGTACAAAGGCACCAAAGGCTCATACAGTGGCGGTCACATAATTAAGGACACCAGTCGATTTTCATACAAACGAGGTTTTGAAGCCTTTGTTCTCCGCCAAGTATTGACCTAGCTGTGATCTGATGATGGCCATCCAGGGAGTGAAAGGAGGAGATTCAGATCGCTATAAACACCCAACTGATCTGATCAGCATTCTAAGAGATATAAGGTTATGTTTAAAAAACGGCAAAATTAACATAAAAATGTATGGAAATCCTGAAACTCTGATCCTTATATCTTTTAGAATGCTGATCAGATCAGTTGGGTGTGTACAGCGATCTGAATCTCCTCCATTCACTCCCTGGATGGCCATCATCAGATCACAGCTAGATCAATTCTTGGCGAAGAAGCAAGGCTTCAAAGTTCATTCATTCATTCATATACAAGGTGTTACAAAAATACCCCTAATGCCGAATATGGTATATAGGGACCATCAAACTGAACAACTTTTACTATGGGACCAACTCTGAAATCGCGAAAAAAAAATCAGCTGTTTCATACATTTTGATATTTTCGATTTTAATTTTCGTATGAAACAGCTGATTTTTTTTTCGCGATTTCAGAGTTGGTCCCATAGTAAAAGTTGTTCAGTTTGATGGTCCCTATATACCATATTCGGCATTAGGGGTATTTTTGTAACACCTTGTATATTTATTGCAAGTCACTCACATGCTTAATAATATGACCTCGTTACCTCGTTTGTATAAAAATCGAATGGTGTCTTTAACTATGTGACCGCCACTATACATCTTAAATTAGTAGTAGTCAGTAGTAATAGTTAGGAGTAGTCTATGTGATTTGTAGGAAAAATCTTGAGAATACTCTTTGTATTTTCAAAATGAGTGTGTAAAAGTAACACATTTTATTTACTGAGAAAAACAAAAACTTGTTTGTTACTTTGTGTTATTGTGAATAATAACATGTGCACGAAACGTGTGTGTCTGTTGAACCATACAAATCGCCAACACAACAGAACTGTTTAAATGAGTAATGCGCAAAAAATGTAAATAAACAACGCTTGGCCTTGACTGGCGTTGGCACAAGCCATAGGATGTAGCGGGAGCGACAGCGGGGGAGATTAAAACCACTAAAATTATTTATTTATTTTATTTTAGAAAAATAGCAAATGTGGTTGGAATTTGTAGTTTAAAAACTTTACATTGTTTTATTACAGAAAGAACAATATGAATGCCTTTTCACTTATATATGCACACATAATTACCTACACACATTTGAGTGTATATGATTGGAAAAATATAATGCTATTAATAATGATTTATGTATGTTGGCGAGGCCTCATGTGAGTGTCGCCTGCGCGTGCAAGGTGGGGGAGGGCGAGGGTCACGCCATGGCCACAGGGTAAAAAAATCTTGTCCAGGGCTCAAGCCGGTTGTCATTTTTACACTATCAGTGTGCGTGCACTCACACAAATGCAAAGCTGAGCTTACGCCCCGCGCACTGTAACTTCTTATTTAAGCAATACACGTCTCATAGATATTTTTTTCAAGATACTGAGTTCAATAACTTTCTAATGCCTAAAATCCATATCCTTGTTGTTATATCAGCATGAATTTGTTTATAAACATTGCATATGAAGGGCAACGATACTGCCGGCAATCTTGTTTTTTACTACTGTGTATTTTTGTGTTATTTCCTTGTTACTATTATTGTTTCTGTTTTGTCTGTACTGTTTGACTGAAAAATAATATAAGCACTGTACATTCGTTCCAATATATTATTATGGAGTAGCAACCAGGATATAAAGTTATCTTGAGAAAAAATATGAAAACATATAACTATATAAATCTGCTTCATTTGTAATTTGTAAAAACAAATGCTTTTGAATACCTAGTTTTTAGTTAACTATGGTTAACTTAACTATGCTTGTAAAAGCACTTTTAAAAAACAGATATTAGATATCATTAACTTAAATACTACTTAAAATGTTTTTCTGTTTTCTTTGTTTTGAAATATAAATAGATGCGTTTATTTTGGTATGAAAACTAAATGTCTACAAAATTGTAAACACATTTACCGTAGTACAAAACCGGTACCACGTACAAAGAATCAATGAAAATTGCATTTTTTTTGTCTATCAATAGCATTTTTTTGTTCAGCTAGTGAAGGTATATGAAAACTTACGTTTACTTCACGATTGTAGCAAATCAAATTCACACAAAAACTACTTGAAAATGAAGTTTCTAGATTGCGTGTAAAAAGTGTAAATAACGAATCCTGAACAAAGGTTTTGTAGCAGACAGCCTGTGACTTGTACCACGTTTGCAACAATAAAAAAGGTTTTATAGCATAAAAACGTTTTCCATTATTCTCCTCTTTTATGGATTTTGTTATCTGTGTAAGTGAGCAAAAAAGTTTAATTTAACGTTCGAAAATTAACTTTTTTACTAAATTCTTGGAAAAAGTTCGCTAAGAAATAGTAAATCTAATTTTTTTTTGAGATTTTGCGGATTTTTTTTTATCCATTGACATACCTACACATTATACACAATTGCTAATGTTATATTTTAGTCCAATTTTTGGTTATTCTTGTAGACATTACTAACAAGGTACCAGTTTACTAAATTATGTTTTTTTGAACCTTAAATTGTCAGTGCTTGGTCTCCACCTCGTCTGATGTTAAGTGACGATAAGGCCGAAGGTCTGAGAGCACTACACCCGGAATCCTCACCACTGAGGAACTGGCTATCTCACCTCTAACTACTGGAACACAACATCAGTGACACTTTCCTATTAAGCTCCAAATGAGCATTTGTGATATAAAATTTGGCTTAATATAAATTTAAGACTTTTTGCGACTTACTTTTGATTCTGTCTAATAATATTTAGGTATAATTAAAAATCTACAAAGTAGGATACGAACTATTTGTATGTACATCTTTTATTTAAAAAAAATACATTTTTAATCTGTGCTATTGCTAAAAAACCCGCAACTTTATCTAATAATTCCAGCAATTGAAATTTTTATATCTTTTTAAAGATGATTTTACTACGTGTCAGTATTATCACAACCGTATTTTTAGATAACAGTTCATTGCTATCTGGTAGTATTTTTCCTTTAACCCAATTTAAATAATGTAATAAATAAGTATGTGTATTTAGTTGTTATTGTCTTATTAAGAGGCCAGCGATCAGTGAGCTTGCCACACAAACGTAATACCAAAATGATTTGCAATTTGAACATAATTAAGGCCGTGTTCAGATGACACGCGCCGATTACGCACTGGACCCGTACCAGCGTTGTGCTCGCCTTAGGCCGTATACAGAAAGAAAGCTGGAAACTTATAAGCGCTTACCGGCGCTTGACAGCGCTGGTCCGTTCTACACAAAGGAAGCAGGTCGAAGCAGCGGTATTGCCATACACACATGCATGAGGGTGACGGACGACGAGGGTAAGAAATTAGTGAGCGGACAAATCATAGTATTTAAGTGTACTATCCTATATGAACGATAGTATATAGTACTCAATATGAAATTATAGTATGAATACTATAATTATAGTACATAATGCAACACTGGCGCCCAGCGCTGACCAGCGCGTGTTGAAGCTTGTCGGAACTTGTCGGCACCGTTCAGTGCTTATCGGCGCGCGTTCATATATTTTCCTGCGCGGGTTATAAGTTTCCAGCTTTCTTTCTGTATACGGCCTTACACCCGCGCTCGCCACGCGCAAAATCAGCGCACGCCTCGCACCCGCTCATACTACTAACGACTTGACTGGTCTTGACTACATCGTCAGTAGACACTAGCCATAGCGCGGCAGGGATGTTAGACGGCCACTCAGAAATCCTTGTGCCGAGCTGGCTGAAAGCTGGTATTGAGAACGAAAAACTGGTACGCCTGTGCTCCGCTGCGGCGCTGCCAACACTGGTATATAAACTATGTCGGATATCGCATCCTAGTGAAAAAAAATTATATTTCAATTTCAGTACGATGCGAAGATGGCGCAGTAATCGACTAGCCATAGCCAAGCCAAGCAGTTTCACCAACTGTACAGTGACAAAAAACTGACAGCTGACTGCGATTTTCTGTCCGTGTTATATTTAATTTCGTGTTCAAAAAGAAAAGTTGACAATACATCATTTTTAGTTAATTATCGCCATTGTCGGTGTATGTTTGTCGGTTAACGGCCAATCTTGGTATTTTTGCGTACAAGGACCGAGTAGTCTTGGTACATGGTACGTGACGCTAAAAACTAGTATGTTTACCAAGAAGTTGGTACGTCTGACATCCCTGTAGCGCGGGCGCAAGGCGTATGCGGGGTGGGTGCAGCGAGTGTGCGGGGTGTGCGCGGGGTTGGCGCGAAGCGGCATAGCGTATGCGGGTGGACTTCGATAAATGCAATTTGAGATCGATTGATGTGTGAGACTCAAATTATATACAATGAATTTCAAAGCGAGTCAGACGCGGGTGCTGACGCGCGTAGTGTGCGCTTTGCGGGCGCGTGTCGTCTGAACGCGGCCTAACTCTTCTTTTGATGTTATTCAGATTAAGACAGTATTTGTTTTGTTTAAGGTTCTATTAAATAAAAAATCCAAAATACCAAACCAAATGAAAATTAAAGCGATTAACATTTTTGTATGAAAAAATGTAATTGGCATTTTTAAAAGAACCCTAGACAAATACTGTCTTAATCCGAATAACATCACAAGAAGAGTTAATTATGCTCCAATTGCAAATCATTTTGGTATTACGTTTGTATGGGAAGCTCACTGGTCAACATTGAATTTTATCCATACATTTTTAGATTAAAAGTGCGATGAAATTATGTGATAATTATTATCTATACTTAACAAAATAATCCGTCAATGAAGGCAGTAGCCTTAAAAACAAATAGTATTCTGTAAAAAACAAATAGTAATTTGTTTTTTTTCTTTTAGTTCTTTGTATTTAATGCTTAAAAATTAATACCGATTAAAAATAGGTTAATTCGTTGTAAGAAAGGTTGCCAAGTTTCGAAAAATAGCGTATTTGCTTTTCATTGACCAGGCTTTTTTGCATACTTTTTTATTAAAAACCTCATTCAAGAATGAAGAATAGGGCATAAGTCGTTCGAATGTCAACATGTTACGTTTGATGTGCCGCTGTACAACACACAGTCTGAAGGCTGTTCTGTCTGAGAGACAAAAAAATAAATTTATCTGTCGAATTTAAAATTGTTTGTTTTTATGATTCTGGTTCAGATGAAATCTATTTAAAGCATGACCATCAGCCATTTTTAATGTCCCCACTGCTGGGGTGCAGGCCTTCCTGAAGGGTGGATAAGGTGGATGGGCCATAATGCTGATTGGTGGGTGTTAACGACTGCAAATGCAGCTGGGACCAACGGCTTAACGAAGCACGGAGAAGCTCAAGATAATAAATTTTTGGTCACCCATCCCATGACCGACCCTTGCGAAAGTTGCTTAACCTCCGCAATCGCTGGGCCAGGCGCTAAACCACTGCGCCACCGAACTCCTCAAACCTAAAGCATAATGTACACAATTACATAAAAATAATTTGCAAACGAACAAAATGTGCAGTTACGAAAATTGTGAAACGTCATTGTTGTCTCACTAATGAAAAACAGTCTGTAAATAATTGCTTTCCGCCCACGAGCGGCATTTTGTAGCTGCGATTATCGCGGCGTTAATCGCGGCGTTTTTTTGTCGCCGGCTAAGAGAACCCTTTGTCGAGTAGCGTGACGAGTGACGACCTCCGTGGTCGAGTGGTTTGTACGCCGGTTTTCAAGGTGTCACCATCTCCGAGGTCCCGGGTTCGATCCCCGGCTGGGTCAATTTAGAAAACTAACTTTTCTATATTGGCTCTGTAAGTGTTTACCCCCGTTGTCTCTGATTTACATAACACAAGTGCTTTAGCTACTTTGGGATCAGAACAATGTTTGTGATGTTGTCTAATATTTTTATTTATTTATTTTATTTGTCGCTCTTGTGAGTGTCATTTTGATTTCCCGGGCGATTAATCGCTGAGCTACTTTTTGTAGCTCGTGGGCATTTACGTATTGAACTCTGTATGTTCTATTCTCAACGACAAAAAGTCGCTCGTGGGCGGGAAGCCTAAGTCATTTTTAACGAGATTTTATAACATACTTCCTCTCTTCCAGCGGCGGCCTCTCCAACTTTCTCTACTACGTCGCTCTCCCAGAAGATACCAGCCACATCATGAAATACAACGCAAGAGAGAGCTCTCCCGAGGAAGATACTGAGGCTCTCTCCGTAGCATCCAGGTTCATAAGGAAAAATCTGCCCAGATCTAATTCCTTCTCCTTTGACGAGCCGAGAAAGGTATCTTTATACGGTGCGAGTTACCGTTTTTGTATTTTTTCTTTTTCTAACTAAATCGACCAATAATATGTCGTATTAACTTTTAAGCTTTTTATAACAGTCTAGTGTGGTAATGGCAGGATGACAGAAAATTTATCCCGCTTGGTGGCGCTGCTGTAGATGGAGTACTTTTGGACGTGTGCATATGAGTTATGTTCCCAGTTAATTTTCAATTATGACTATATACAAGGTGTTACAAAAATACCCCTAATGCCGAATATGGTATATAGGGACCATCAAACTGATCAACTTTTACTATGGGACCAACTCTGAAATCGCGATAAAAAAATCAGCTGTTTCATACATTTTGATATTTTTGATTTTAATTTTCTTATGAAACAGCAGATTTTTTTTCGCGATTTCTGAGTTGGTCCCCTAGTAAAAGTTGATCAGTTTTATGGTCCCTATATACCATATTCGGCATTAGGGGTATTTTTGTAACACCTTGTATAGTATTAAAGCTGGACAGTAAAGAAATTAAAGATTGAAGAAAACCAAAATAAGTTGGAAGATAAATTGATATTTACGGAAAATCGCTTCCAACATCCAATAACTGATAGCAAACAACAAAATGACTAGTCTACACCTATACTAGCGCCAAGTTGGCGGTAGTGTGCCGACTGGTGGACGAATTGTGAATCAGCAAAATTATCCTGCCATTGAAAACTAACACATGCAATTGACTTCAATTTGTTTGTTTTTTGCTTAGCAAAACTTATGTAATGTGAAATCGAAATCATTAGCTAGCATCTTTATAAGGGTCATCTGAAATTAAAACTGATATTTTTTCCCAAAGAGAACACTAATTCTATAACTAGCGAAAGTACTCAGCAGAAGTTCTAATGATTTCGACTTGATCTTTCATCATATCTCCTGTCTTGTTATGCAGTCCTGGTACTTCTTTCCGCTAAGGTACATCAATCATCTTCTCTCGTTCTGTCTCGTTCTGTCGCTTCGAAAAAGTATTTTTTAGTGTTTGCCTTTTTGAACCGACAGAACGGGCAAGTATGAGAAATTCATCAAACACCACTGCAGCCGCCTATCTCGCTCTAACCTATGACGCTTCTGTGTACACAAGGATGAAACGACGGCGAAGTAGATTGCTGGTTTAATTTATCACTCTAAATTCGATTTGATTTGAAACAATAATATCTACAATCGTGATGTTTTTTGCAAAATTGTATACAGGGTAATTTATGGACTCCTTGTCAGATTTTGTCTATGTTTGTATGTTTTTATTCACTGACATGTTGCGCATCTGTCCAGATGCGAATCAGTCCAAGTTACATAAGTGACGAGTTACGTATATGACGTGTTGCAAATCTGACGAGGGGTGTTTCTGTCAAATTTGCGTTTTGCCGACATGTTACGAATCTTAGCAGAGCAGTACAATGAATTTATGTTTTTTTTACGTATTTGTCCCAAACTTTTCTATACACGAATTAAAACTGCTGTCACTTACTTGTGCATCGCGCTTTCGCCACTCACGTTCATTGAGCGTGAGTGTACGTGCCTAGAAATTTAGGATAAAAAATGTGATTTTTTAAAAGAAACATATTTTTTTCACCAAATTTTTTTATTGCTTTACCTCATATTTACTTTGACAAAAGGTTCCTAAATTGGATTTGTATATTTAAAAAAAATATCTATAGGTTCTTCTCAGAATATACGGCCAAGTCCACGGCGAGCGAGCAATGGACGCCATAGTGACTGAGTCTGTTGTATTCACTTTGCTGTCTGAAAGGAGGTTGGGGCCGAAACTGCACGGCGTTTTCTCTGGTGGGAGGATCGAGGAGTATATACCGGTGAGTTCTTTAGATGTTATGCTGTCCTGGTAGTTTTACCGTAAAGACAAGTTTACACAGGGTCAGTACAGAAGTCAGTATCGGGGGGCACCGACTGACTTCAAAATATTCGTGTGGGAATTTTCAAGTCAGCGCTGACTTCATGCCGCTGTACTGACTTCAAACCAATTTACATTGGGTTTTTTTTTGGGTCAGCGCTGACTTGTCTCGATTTCGGAGTCAGTCGTTTACCTCGTATAAACCAGCCTTAACATATGTAAAACTACCAGGTTTTCGGCCGAATACTCAAGAGCTTCTTAGGTAAAATCTTTAGTTAAGGTCCCCTTAACTTTAAGGAAGCTGTCAGTTTCATAGAGTTTCTGTCAAATCTGACATTTTTTTTAAATTTAAGATGGCCTTAACTTTGAGATTCGTTTTAGTATTTGGCACTGAATTCTTAATTCTTATTTCTGTTTAAGGGTCCTATACACCTCAAGTGGCGCCCTCATTTCAATTAAATTTATTGCTCGCTAAATACATAATGTATCGAAAATTCATATGTACAGATTGAAGCTAAGGTTCTATAGTTTATTTGCAAACAATAACCTCAGTAAAATTTTGTTCGTTGTAGTAGTAGTTCGCAAAAGTGCTAAAAGTGGCTACTTGAGGTATATAGGAGCCTAAGTCGGAAATGACTTAAATACCTACGCCTGATTGAACACTGCAATTATCATCATCATCATCACACAATTAAGTACCTACAATGCGATTAAATTGACAATAGACAGTGCTCCGCGGCAACTTCACTCGAGAATTTAAGGCAAAGAGTATTTTTTTGTAAATTCGTCGTTTTGTACCGCAAGCGCACTGAAGTCCGTCACTTCTGTTGTACATTGTTAAATTAATCATATTGTATAAGCTCTTAGTATGTTAAGCTGCCCTGGAGCTACTTAAGGGCATTTACACGGGCCGATTTTAGTCGTCGTTCACTTCATTTAAATGAAAGAGAGAATAGTATAGTTGTTCTATCTCACACACACACTAATACAATGTGCATGTGCACGCCTAACAACATTCATAGCAAAATGGTCTTCATGAGATAGAACAACTATACTAAATAATACCTTTTGCTTTGGCTTTTTAGAGACTTAACCCAAAAAGAGCAAATCCGTTTCTCTAAAGGCCAAAGAATATTGGTCACCCATCCGGTGACCGGCCTTTGCAAAAGTTCTTAACTTATAAAATCGCGTAACGCAACCACTGTTCTCAATCTAGATTTATACGATTAACTCATGTATTTATTTAACAATAAATAAATATTAAATCATATGATTAATGTTTATTACATGTCTTAAAAAATGATTTCATTCCAGGCCCGCGCCCTACTAACAAAGGAACTAGCAGAGCCGGCGTTGTCTATGAAGATCGCAGAGAAAATGGCCGCCATCCACTCTATGGACGTCCCACTGTCTAAAGAGCCCAATTGGCTTTGGAAGACCATGGGAAAATGGCTGAGAACTGTTAAAGAGGAAAGACTTTCTGGCAACATACAGGGGAAGGTGAGTGGTTACTTCTGTGCGAGTTATGAGGTCCTGGTACTTTTTAGTTGACCTCCGAATAAAATATATAGTAACGGGGCCTATTTTCGGTCGATGGACGCTATTTTAACGCATCTCTGTCTTAATAAATCCTTTTTTCATAAATTAAAATTATTAAAAAATATATATTAATCTTTAAAAAAAAATCCCTAGTTTAGACATCCAGCAATTAAATTTGACGAGATTATATAAAAAAATCAAAACATAAGAACACAGCCAAAGCATTTCTTTATTTTTTGATGAAAATAGTATTTAAATTAGTCTAGTTTTGGAGTAGGTAACGGGGGACTACGAATCGTTGATTTGGTCAACTTTCTATAGGATTTTTTCAATTCCCTCGAACGTGGTGTTTTCTCTTAAGCTGCGAAAACAGCTTTTATTACGTAGAATATAAAGGCGGTCTCAAGGTCAACATGTATAGTCTGAGGTTCCATCTTGTGTACATTTTTTAAAGTGGTGAGCGGAATGTTCCAAATGAGAGTGAGTAGAGAAGAATAGATAGAAAGAGAGAAATAGTTATCTGAAGAAAAGGACACTCAATACGTATATTGAAGGCACATATAAAAAAATATGATATTTATTATGTTTTATAGGTTATGCCGTCCTAGTATTTGATAAGTGCGATGGATATACAAATATGGAAAGAAAAACCACAGTTTTAACAAAAAAAATCTCAATTTCAGAATGAAGACGAACAGAAAATTATCAAAGCTTTGAAAAACATAGACTTTGATAAAGAAATGGAATGGCTAAAGAAGTTCATAGCTATGGTAGAGTCGCCCGTCATGTTCTGCCATAACGACTTACAAGAAGGTAAGAGATTTGTCATTAAAAAAACATTTAGAAAATTTTAAGCGTTAAAAATGCTGAAGGAACTTGACATTTTTGTACTATATTTAAAAGTCATATTCGTATGGCAACTTGACATTGTTTTTTACCAGTGGATGAAAATGTTTAATGCAAATTTAAGCCTTAAGGCCTCTATATACGTCAAAGGGGCGCCCTCATCTTAATTTAATTTATTGCTCGCTGGCTACATAATTTTATTTTATTTATTTATTTTATTTATTTATTTATTTATTTTATTATAATATATCGAAAATTCACATGTACAGATTGAATCTAAGGTTCTATAGTTTATTTACAAACAATAACCTCGGTAAAATTTTGTTCGTTGTAGTAGTAGTTCGCAAAAGTGCTAAAAGTGGCCACATTTTGCTCTTGTGCTTACTACTACATCAACGAACTGTATTTTAATGAAGTTATTGTTTGTAAATAAACTACAGAACCTTAGCTTCAATCTGTACATGTGAATTTTCGATACATTATGTACTTAGCGAGCAATAATTTTAATTAAAATGAGGGCGCCACTTGAGGTATATAGGAGCCTTAACTACTTTATCCACAGTTCAAGTTTAAGCACATCGAATTGAAGAATTTGATATTTCTTAAAAAATACGCATTACATATTATTTAATCAAATCATTGATTAAAAATAAGCCAATTTAATCTTACTCATCATTTTTAATTTCACTTAAAATTCCTCATTGTTGCTAATAATAACAAAAGTAATCATTTTTTTTATTGTGCAGGCAACATTTTGCTCTTAGAAGACATAGTGCAAAATTCAGACGACGATGTTTCCGCACTGTTCGTACAGAACAATTGCAGTTCCGATTCACCGAAATCGGATAAAGAGAACAACCATATTTGCTCACACAAAACTTCGCCGAAATCCGAGCCGCGTCCGAAACCCGAATTTCGCGATTCGAGATCATCCGAAATCCGGCCAACTTCGGACTTGCGTTCAACCGAAAATTTGCTGTCTCAAATTGAGCCGAACTCTGCATACGAAGACGCTAATACTTCGGACAGTATTTTGAGTAATATGTCAGATTCTGGGGAACCGAGATTGGTTTTAATAGATTTCGAATACTGTTCGTATAATTATAGAGGATTCGATATTGCAAACCATTTCCAGGAGTGGGGGTATGATTACACGAACCCGGAACACCCATTTTACTTCGAAAACCAAGAGAATTGCCCTACTTTGGAACAAAAGGTGAGATATTTTCTCTTTTTTAAAGTTATAATATAATTTAAGGGTTGATATTTGGGTCTTGTTTTTTTAACCTTTTTTAGGGTTATCAGTAAACACTTACTGATAATCGTTGTACTTAGTTACAGTCTTTTGTCCCTTTCGTTTTAATGTCAAACTTAACTAGTTTGACAGAGAGTCACCGATGTGTGTGTAACTTCCGCTATTAAATTAAAATAAGAGTGTATAAAGGAATATTTTTATTTATAATCGGTACATTATTAGGAACTTTTTGATGACATAATATTGTGTCAAACTAACATTAATGCGTACATTAAAAACATAGTCCGTGTTATTTATAAAGATTTTTAAACACTGTTTAACTTAGATACCTGTTTAAATGTGATGTTGTCACTTTTTAACAATATTATTTGAAAGAGACAGCGTCACATTTAAAGGCGCTGTCTCCACGGGCGAGAGAATCGCGACGAGTAAGCGCTTATATCGTTTGTTTGTGCCGCATTCGTGTCTATCTGTTTACTGTTGGTTGACTGGTAGAGAATGCTTTTAGCATTAAGTCCGCCATTTGTACCTTACTTTTTGTGTATATGTACAATAAAGATTTATAAATAAATAAAAATAATATATCGTCGCATCGCCGCGATAACATCGCCGTGTGGGGCGCATTCATAGAGTAAATAGAAATACGTGGCACGTCGATAATATCGCCGCGATTCTCTCGCTCGTGGAGATGGCACCTAACAGGTGTCTAAGTTAAGCAGTGTTTAAAAATCTTTTGTAATAACACGTCATATATTTAAAAATAACAAAAAACAACGATAAACATTATACTCCTATTATTTGATATTTGGAAACCTCAAAAATATTTGTATAAGTAGAGATGGTAAATAAATATTTATGCGTAATTTATGCATTAAAACAATAGTCGTCAATTTAAAAACACTCCATTACATAGCTTATTTAAACGCTATCGCTATACTAACTCTGGTATCTTAAAACTTGCCAGTTTTCTTGGCTATCAATGCGTCTCTTTTATTTGATGTACAGCGAGAAAGAGATGTAACTATAGTAATTCATAAACCTGGCAAGTTTTAAGAGGTTCTGATACACCGGATGCTTTTAAAAGTGACTTCACATATGATTAGATTAAATCGTTTTTTATTCCTTGGACACAAGCAAATTTGAATAATACGAAATTTCGTTTCGAAATCTTAAAAAAACGAATTACTTAAATTAATAAGTGATAAAAAACTGCTTTCTAGCATAAGTTTTTAGATAATTATGGAGACTTTACTGTCTTTGTCATAGTAACTATTTTTGTATGCGAAACCAAGTGACCAGTACTGCTATTAAAAAATATTTAATACATGTTCCAACACGGTTTTGCTGGTCATGACCATCAGCCATTTTTGAAGTCCCCACTGCTGGGGCACAGGCCTTCCTTATGGGTGGATAAGGACACCACGCGGGCCCAATGCAGATTGGTGGGTGCTAATGACTGCAAATTCAGACGGGACCAACGGCTTAACGTGCCTTCCGAAGCACGGAGGTCGAGATGATAAATTTTTGGCCACCCATCCAATGACCGACCCTTGCGAAAGTTGCTTAGCCTCCGCAAGCGCCGAATAAAACCAAACTACTCGAAAAAAAAAACAATTAAAATTAAATTTACATTTAAAAACTAGTTATTTAATTTAAAAAAAAAAACAAATACTGGACAACATCACATACATTTCTCTGATTCCAAAGTAAGTAGCTAAAGCACTTGTGTTATGGAAAACCAGAGACAACGGTGGTATCTCAGACCTGAGTCAATATAGAAAAGTTCGTTTGCTAAATTGACCCAGTCGGGGATCGAACCCGGGACCTCAGAGATGGTGACCTTGAAAACTTATATACAAGCCACTCGACCACGGAAGTCGTCATTTACAATCTTTAAGTGCATTTTTTTAATAAAAATAACTGAATATGATAATAACTGAAAGAGCATAAATACTGATTTTGAGAATCGCAAAAACTAAATAGGTAATATTAGGTTATATCTATGAAATTGACGTTTCGTATGAAGAATTTAAAAAAAAAATCGCATTTTTCATACTAGTATTTTCATAATTTATTTAACAACCGTGAACGCTATTGTAACAAAAGATGTATACAACGTGTTACAAAAATACCCCTAATGCCGAATATGGTATATAGGGACCATCAAACTGAACAACTTTTACTATATGGGGCCAACTCTGAAAAATCAGTTGTTTCATACATTTTGATATTTTCGATTTTAATTTTTGTATGAAACAGCTGATTTTTTTTCGCGATTTCAGTGTTGGTCCCATAGTAAAAGTTAATCAGTTTGATGGTCCCTATATACCATATTCGGTATCAGGGGTATTTTTGTCATGGGTCATTTTCGCTAACAAAAAAAGGAGTCACTTACAAGGTTTTTTTCTAATGCTAAGAAAACAAAATAAACATACTTTAATTATGCTGATAGTTAGCTATGGTCATAATTTGATGTAATATCCAGCAACTGATAATTATTTTACATAACAGAAGTTATGAGGTTTTCTGTGAGTGAGAAAAATACAAAAATTTCATAAGTAAGGACCAATTATTAATAATAAATTGAATTTTCCCTGATATCTCAAACTTAACGAGATTGACAAACAAAAAAATTCACATTGATTGATTGAAACCTATTTCCTTATTTAAACGATTCAAAATTGCTTGTTTGCTTTTATCATTTTCTTCAAGTTCCAGAGGACGCGATCCGTATTTTGTACCTTACGGCAGGCGTCACAAGGTTCGTAATCCATTATCATCGCCTCAAAGATTAAAAACATAAGTAATGTGACCTCTTTTAAAGAATTTATGATTTATAAATAAAAAAAAAGTTGTTTTTTCCTTTTTGTGTAATTTTAATTAAAAAATATTTTGAGTATAAACTCACGACCACGAAATAGTATTATTGTAATTGAGTCGTGACTTTTAAATTATTATTTACAATGCGATTAAAAGCGTAATCTGCACACTAGCGCCATCATAGGAAAAAATAATAGTGCCTAAGACGAAATTGCGAAATATCTCTCTGTAGTGCACTCCGAAGAAGCTTTGTGGTACTTTTTATCGCTTAAACAATATTTTCTAGTCTGTCGTTTAGTTTGATGAAGTTTTATTGTTAAAAGTGGCCGCTTTTCGCTTTTCAATGGCGATTTCCAATGATTTTGTTCCAATGGCGGCGCTAGTGTGCAGACTACGCGCTCTTAAATTGTCAATAAACAGTAATCCGCGGCAACTTTACTCGAGAATGAATGGCAAAGAGTAAATTTTACAGATTAAAATACGTCGTTTTGTACAGGAGCGCTCCGAAGTCGGACTTCTGTTGTACAATGTACACACGACAGCACGTCAGGTTATACAGTTAAACTGCGAAAACAGCTTTTATTACGTAGGTCATAAAGGCGGTCTCAAGGTCAGCATGTATAGTTTGAGGTGCCGTCGTGTGTACATTTTTATATTAATCGCATTGTAAAATCTAATTTAGTTTAGCATACAATAATATAATGTTTCATTTAGTTAGAAGATAATGATTGAGGTTTCTATTCAATTACAGATTTTATTACTTGCGGCCAAATACTCAAACTAGTATTAGTTAACTTTCATGTTATTATCAAAAAGTCAGATTTGACAGAAACAACAGAAAACTGACAGCTTCCTTAAAATTAAGGAGACCATAGCCAAAATTCTAGTTAATAAGCGTTTGAGTGTTCGGCCATTAGCTATTAGATTTCTCTTTAAAAGAGTCACTTTATTTTTAATATATAAAAAATATATCACCGAATCTCTGTGGCAAAAAAATACTTTTTTTTTCATTTCTATTCCAACTGTTTGGTCAAAATAAGTTTGCCACACTAAAAACTGCACTTACATAAGTCGACTTTGCCAGTACGCAGCTTGTGTGTCTTTGCTTGGTTTTTAGTCGGAGAGCTCTATGGCCGTCCCATAGACTACAGAGCTGACCAGTCTACATTGTCTCTGGGCACGCTGCTGGGCGCCACGCACTATGGATCGAGAGAAATTTTAAAACTCTTTTCTTTTCGATAATTAAAAGGTTTTTGGTCACTTAATATTATTTTTGGTTGTTGATTAATATTAAGTTATCAATGCTTTTTCGAATTTATTTATTCGTCGAGAATTGTTTAAGCGTTATTCCTTAAACATTAGTAATAAAATGTTTAAAAAGTACTAAAACAGTTTATAATTCGCGCGCGATGAGAATGGGATGCTACCTTTTGGAACTGAGACGCGCACAGTCCGTCGGCCAGCCGTAGCGTCGGCAAACTCGCGTAGTTGCTCGCATAATGCTAGTTGTGTACAACTGTGCGCGTGGATTTCTGCTCGAGTTTTATTTTAAATGCGAGATTTATATATTATTGTGCGATTATTTTAGTAAACCATTAATAATCAGTGGAAAAAGGGGTAAAACTTTTTACTTTTTTTTTAATTATTTTTTATTTAAATAGATTCAGAACTTTTTTGCTAGCGCTATTTGACTGCTTAACTGTCATGTAAATAAAAATTTACTTTGACAAGGTTCCCATTCCAATCTAATCGCGCGCGGATTATACACGGTTAAGGTTAAGTATATCTAAAAAAAGTAATGGGTGTATCACTTCTCTTTACTAATTATGTAAATATGGGGGGTGCAGACAAAGACAATCCTAGATTATATTGATCGTTGTTTGATATTAAAGATCACATCCCGTATTGTTGGATATGTGCCGGCCTTCAAGCCTGTTAGTTTCTTGGGTCTTAAAAGAAGCGTCGCAAGCTTTGAAGCTCTTAAGAATTTCAGTTTACCAGCGAGCGACCGCTCTTATAAGGGAGGGCTTACAGTCTTACATTACACACGCGTAATGACTGTATTGTTTACGTAAACTATGGAAAGAACGAATGCGTCTACGCACGCACACGTTTCGCTATCTTTGTGAGTTTTCCGAATCGATTCTTTCCGATATTTCAGACTATTGATGTTTATCTTTTAACTGCACATACCTACCATCAACTTTTATAAAGCGATTTCAGTTTGAGTTCCCAAACTGAATCGCTTTATTTCGTACCATGAGCCACACCGGGGTGTTAGTGTCACGCAAAGCGATATCGCCATATTGTCGTTTCGTCGTACCCCGAGAGGGCGCCTGTGTCCTCAGAAAAAAAACCTTTATTTTCTCCTTTATGGAGTCTATTCTTGTTTGAACAAATAATGAATGACATACGGCTAAGCGATTCAGTTTTGGTTATGAACTAAAGTTGAGTCACTGTCTGCTGACACCGCTGTCACTTAGCTATGCAGTTCATTTTAGCACCTAAACTGGATCGCAATAAGAGATCGTAGTTAAGCCTCCTGTACCCTTAGCACGAATATCTATCGAGAAAGAAAATGCGCGTAAAAGTATTCGATATAGTAATTATCTATGGGAAATTTGATTTCGCTTTTCGGCGGTAGATGGCGCTGTACAAATTTCCCATACAAAATTACTCTATCGAATGTTTTTACGCGCGTTATTTTTTCGATATGTCGTTTTTTTTCGTGCTAAGGGTACTGATATCCCCATTTCATTTTTAGATATACTTAAAAATTAAGCGCGTATAAAAATGTCGGAATAATTAATTTATGATTACTTTATACTGAAAATAATGTTCTTTTACAATGCTTGACGAATACTAAGTGGAATATTCACAAATCTTTAATAAATAAAGCAGATTTAAGCTCTTTTTAAAGAACATTTTCAACTGTAGGCATATAAAGTTAACGTAACTCTTAATAATTAAATGTTTCGCTTTAGAAAATAATAACACTAAAATTCGCCCAAGAATATTGCATAGTAAACTTATTAAAAAAAAGTAAAAAATATTGTCAATATCTAGAAAGCTGTACCAGAGCTTTTGAAGCTTTCTTCCGTTTTAAGTTCGTTACTTTTAGGTTAATTTTGTTAACAATCAAATAATGATTTTTATTAAATCAACATAATAAATAGAAATTGGGTAGTGAGTGAATAGTGTCACCATTACCAATATTTCCAAAACACAACTTCTAATCAACACTTTATTTTAACTTAATTATCAATATTTTTTCAGTTAGCTAACTGTAAAATTAGATACTCATTCGGTTGCTTTTTGCTTTGAAATCAGTAATAAATAGCAAATTGTCAATCAAGTAACTACCTGGGTTGCTAGCAAAATCGAGTTTTAATATCCCACAAAAACTAAATTAATTTATTGACGGTGTCATACAATACTTGACCTTATTACATTGAAAGAAAACCTTTCCTCATTGTCAAAGGAATTTGGACCTTATTGCATTCAAACCTTAGTATTAAAACACTTTTAAACGACATACGTCAGTAACGCCCATATTCCCTTGCAGGAGATTTTCATCAAGGAATACCTGAAGCACTACCACCAAAACTTGTCCGATGATAAGCCTCCGTACTCCATAGATGAAGTGAACCACCTTCTGAACGAGGTTGATGCCTTCGCGCTCGCCAGCCACCTATTCTGGAGCCTCTGGTCTGTCGTCAATGCGTCTAAGAGCCAGATTCCTTTCGGATATTGGGTGAGCTTTTTTAATTTTTCATCGATTTCCAGCTTTAGACAATCTTCTCAACTAGATAAACCGTCTTCTCGGCGAGGTAATCTATCTTCTCAATGAGGTAAACCATTTTATCACTTAGATAAACCATCTTGTTATCGAGGTAAACCATCTTCTCAACTAGGTAAACCATCTTGTCATCGAGGTACACCATCTTCTCAAAGAGATAAACCATCTTCTCTACTAGGTAAACCATCTTCTCCATGAGATAAATCATCTAGGTAAACCATCTTGCCAACGAGGTAAACCATCTTGCCAACGAGGTAAACCATCTTGCCAACGAGGTAAACCATCTCACCAACGAGGTAAACTATCTTCTCAATGCGGTAACCCATTTTCTCCATGAGGTAAATCATCTTGTCATCTAGGTAAGCCATCTTGCCTACGAGGTAAACTATCTTCTCAATGCGGTAAACACACTCGTGTTATAATATCCCTCATTATGCAACTGTTTCATAAACTACTATTTTTAAACAGGTGAGAAAGATAATGAAATTCTATCTTATTTTTAGATTTGAGTAACGTTTTATTGGATTTTTTTAATTTGAGCCTTATTGCAAAGCTTTAAGAACCAAGATCGAAAGTGGCAAAACAATAAGTCAATTTAATAAAATTAATTATTGTTACAGGAATACGCGCTCTCCAGAGCAGAAACATACCAACGGCTAAAACAGGAAGTGGTGAAAAAAGACAAATTCGGCTACCCGCAAAAGAGGAAAATCTGCGAAGTGGACATATGAGAGGGAAACCCCTCCCCCTAGGTTAGCTATCTCGCTCCCACCGCCGTGGAGTGAACGAGATGCAGCTATGGTAGGTTACGGTAGCTGATCGATGACTGGTTTGATTAGAGAACTATTTATTTTCGCTTTTTAATTGAAATAGAGAGGGGAAATAACAACGATAAAATGTTTATCGTTTGTGAACCTATTTATGTTTAAAAAATGATTTGAACCCAAAAATAATTGAACCCGGTTGTTGTGAGAAAACAAAAAACGTTGTGATTTGTTATATCGTAACTATTCTTATTAAATTGGTTAAAAGATCTTAAATATTAACATTATTTCATTATAACACGGCTTCTGTGATTTCAATCAATGTTACTTTTATAAATAATACAAAAACTATTAAGTAACATTCCAATAATTATAATATGAGAAAAGTCAAAAGAAAATGATATTTTTCAAATCAAGTCGGTAACATCAAAGAATGTAATGATAAGCTTAAATTACCAAATTCTTTTTTCTATGTAAATATCATTCAGCGGCAAAAAAAACAGTAACAAATATTTATTTGAAAATTTAGTTAAGTTTAAAATTTAAGTTGCAAGTGAAAATTAAATATAAATACACTCGTCAAGTCCTTGAGATGAAAAATTGACATTTCGAAATATAATATCGAATGTTTAAAAATTAATACAAATAAGTATTAAACATTGGAAAAGAAGTCAACACTGAATTATTGTTGATTGTATTTACAATTAGTTGGTCACAAAATAGTGCAGAAATAATCTGTTGTCATACATGTTATTGAAAAACATATTAATTTATGTTTTTAACCGATTTTGTACGTTTGTAATCATTTCGAAACTAGCAACATTGATAATGATAACAGTGTTGCCATATAAATGACACTTTTTATACCACAAAGCAGATTTTATTCTCGATTATAAATGAAGTATTAATGAATTTGTATGTGTATTTATTATATAATATATTTCAATTTTGACAATCTTGACCACTCAGTACTATAAAAAAAATCGTTGATAATATAAATAGCACACTATCAAAAAAATATCCATGTGTAAAATAAAAATATTTTCCAAATATGAATTGAATACTTTTTTCTGTGGGTAGAAATAAGGTTAATTATTATCTAAAATGAACTTTGACGCTTAAAATTAACTCCTGTTTTTTATGCTACAGTTTAATTGGTTATTCTTTACGTGTACCGCGTCAAATATGAGCTGACAGCTATAATAAGGATCTGTTTCCAATAATATATTTATTTAACAGGGAAAGTGGCGCCACCTTTGGGTCGCCAACTTGTTGTTGCTATGTATCTTTGTAAAAAGCTAAAAAAATATTATCAATGCAATATTATTAAGGTTGGAACACACCAATCAGTTTCAGTTCGTTTGGACCAGGAAAGTATGAAATTCTACGGTCGTTAGCAATGCATACAGTGTTTGATTCAGTCTTTATAATAAAACTAGCTTCCGCTATTTCGTCCGCGTGCACAGTTGAAAAATGTGACAAGTTGAAATTACTTCCTTAGTGTATAGAAGTACTATTGAGAGTTCAAGCTGTTTCCCTGGTTCCACTTGCCCGAATTAGATAAAAACATAAACATAGACCTGGCCCCTATTTCACAGAGTGACAATTGTAAATTACAATGACAATTTGATGTACGTTGCTGTGTCTGTAAGTAGTTTGATCAGTATTTTTTCTAGTTCAAATTGGCTGACGCCATGGACACCAAATTGTCATTGTCATTTACAATTGTCACGTCTGTGAAACAGGGGCCAGGCCCCTATTTCATAAACGTGACAATGTAAATTACAATGACAATTTAATGTACGTTGCGGAGTATGTAAGTAGATCAGTAAGTATATTTTCTAGTTTCAAAGTGGCTGACGCCATGAACACCAAATTGTCATTGTAATTTACAATTGTCACGTTTATGAAATAGGGGCCTGATTTTAAGTTGGACCCCAAGCTACCAAACAGTGAAAAGTCCATCAAAATCCGCTCCACGGTTTTTACGTGATGCGCGCACAAACATTTAGAATATAAAACTTATTCCTACCTGCAGAGAAAATGCATATTCATTTTATATATCTCCCGTTATAATAGTACAACATACACCCCCTTACTAATAAAGATTGTATAGTTGTATAATTGTATACATCTGGTATAGTTGCAGTGTTTTGTCCCTTTCTTTTTAATGTCAAACTTAAATAGTTTGACAGAGAGTAACCATTGTGTAACTATTCATCTGCTATACAATCTTTATTAGTAAGGGGGTTTGTCATTAGATTGATGAGTGTAAAACATATTGATTGATCAGTGAAGTGTATGCCCAATGGGATTGTGATTTAGATATTAAGATAATTTTAGATATACACTGGTCATCACAAAAATCGGCCCACCTACATTTTACACGAAAACTCATGTTTTAATATTTTGAATGAAACAAATTGTCGTACTATATTATTCACTAAACAACCCCTTTTTACAAATTAGTCACTAAATTATTAATCTTAATGATTATTTTTTATGCTCGTATTGTTCAACACGAACCAAAAAAATAGGGTTAAAATGGTGACTTCTTTCTTTTTTGTTAAATTGTAAAAAAAAATATTAATATTAACAATTTAGTGACTAATTTGTAAAAAATATGTTGTTTAGTAAACAATACGTTTATAATACAATTTGTTTCATTCAAAATATTAAAACATGAGTTTTCGTGTTTTTATGAGGTGGGCCGATTTTTGTGATGTCCAGTGTAGATATACACATTCTCAATTTTAGTAACACTAATATAAAAATCACAAAAAAATTGTAAAAAAGCCTTCTTGTATGTAATTAGTTTCAAGTCATGAATGGAATTTAGTGTAAGTTTGAAACAAAACGAACTCTTTAATGAAGTTAATGAGAAATAAATTTATCGATGATAAAAATGGCAGGTTAATTTGGCTGATTTACAAATCGTCCACAAGTCGGCGCAGTACCGCTAGCTTGGCGCTAGTGTAGATGTAGACTTGTCATTTTGCTGTTTGCTATCAATTTTTAGATGTTGGAAGCGGATTTTCGTAAATATAAATTTTGCATCCAACACATTTTGGTTTTCTTCATAAGACAATTGGAAAATAACCGGGAACATAACCCATATGCACACGTATTAAAAGTCTCCATCTATAGCAGCGCCACCAAGCGGGATAATTTTCTATCATCCTGCCATTATTAAAATCTGCAAAATGTAATATATTTAATACTTTTGATAGATATGCAACAAATCATTGGATCATTGCTTGGATCACTACAAAGTACTTATTAATGTAATTATTAAACTTTAGTAATGAATCAATTTAAATAAAGTTAATTCGTATTATACTGACACACGAAATACTTTTATAATAAAATTGAATAATTCTTAAAATAAAAGCTTAAAAGTATACCAAAGCAATTTTAATTATTTTGTATTGATGGGACTTTTTAATTTAAAAAAATACATCTGAATTTTCATTTCTTCTTACCAATATGAACCTTGGCTACCAGGCTAACATAAGCTAATAAGAGTCAAGAAATGCTTTGGAGGTACATCACGCATATCTTTAAAATACGGCACATATTTTTTTCCTGTAATGTTGCTAGTATAAAAATATGCTACGTGAGAAAAATTAGTGCCTTGGTGTTGCTATGAATTTGTGAATAAAATGGAGAGAAACTTAAAAAAGGTAATTAACAAAATTTTATTAGTAAAATCTAAAACCATTAATAAATTACTCGTCTACATACTTTTTTTATTAAAAAAAAATAAAGTAATCTTTTTGTAAATAGAAAATTACTAATTGAATATTAGCAACTCGAATAACACCGTAGTTGCTAAATAATTAGGTTCACATTCCTTTATGTATTAGTGCATTTAATATTATATTGATATCGTTACATACCGCATATACAGGGTTATTTGTAAAACACCCCAAAAGTCAAAAGATTTTGACAGTTGAGTGTCGATAAAAGACTATATCACGGGATATATGACGCATTTCGGTGGTCATGCTATGTCTGTTTTCGGAAAAGTCGTAAAACAAACGTTGTTGTTTATGATGTTAGTAATCTACTCCTGCGAGGTTATTGGTGTTTCACAAATAATCCTGTATTTGAAATCGAATTCCTGTATAATATGTTACTAAAAACGTGGTAGGGAGGGTGGGACACATGAAAAATCAAAACACCCCCTTTTTAATGTACTGTGGTAAATCAACGACAAAATTATGACAAAAGCGTCTTGAAACGTATTTACTTTTTATTTTACTTGTAGTTTGTCATACAAGAGTAGTCGAGAGTTGCCATACAAAACCAATGACAACCACGAAAACAAGAAAGTAGCTTCCCTCATTAACTTTCTCCCCTTACAGAGACGTCAATTAAGTTTAATGCTTCATTAAAATTGGTGCTATCTCTTTCTTTTCCATAGTGATAGCATAAGACGACACGATACTTAATAAAGCATTTAACTTAATTTACGTCTCTGAGTACGGCAGTTAGACACTGTTTTATAGATAGTTACTCGAACTAAATACTAAATCAATTTTAATACAGTCGAGTTCACAGTTCATCCGGCTCGAAGGACCATTCGGTATGATAATTTTCACTATTGACAGGAAAAAGACAACGGAACAAAATACAATTATTCTTCTAAAACCATAGCTAAAATATGCGATCCTTCATGGTATAACATTAAACAAATATGTAAGCACTTTTAACAGATGTTGACTTTTATTACAAAGGCATAAGGTTGATAAACTGGCTAAGGTGCCTACATACTGTTGAACTCGACTGTACCTACCACACTAAGCAGTAACTACAATGCGATCAAATTGACAATAGACATTGATCCGCTGCAACTTCACTCGAGAATGTATAGCAAAGAGAAGATTTTACAGGTTAAAACATGTCGTTTTGTACCGCAAACGCTCTGAAGTTGGTCACTTCTGTTGTACATTGTAAAATTAATCGCATTGTTATAGTAATATTTGTTGAAAAAAACGGTATCTTGCGATCTTTAACTATATCAAATATAATAGTTCCCAAAATTCCAATATCAATCATTCATATGCCGATGAATTTGAATCTTATTAGTTAGGAAACAGAGCCGAATATACTTTATAAGTGTGACGTTAGTGGTTCCGAATGATGGCAATGTGAGATTTTAAAATTATGTTAAAGTTGTAATTAAGTATCTGATTAAAATTAATGGACTAAATACGTACAAGCAATAATATAACCTTACAAAAAACTAACTGTATTCACTCAAAAAAACATCATTATTCTTAAACGTGGACTAGATCGACCAGTGCTTCTCAAAGTGGGCGATAGCGCCCTCTTGTGGGCGTTGGAAGACTGCAGTGGGCGGTAAAAGGTCTAGAATAAGTGATTTTAACAGGGATTCTAATTCTATTGTGGTAAAATAAAAAATTGAGGAGGAGATTTAAAAAAAATATTTATTTTCAAAGTGGGCGGTACACGAAATAAGGTTGATAACCTCTAAGTGAGACGGTGTTTAAAACTGATTCTGTCTCTTTCTTCCTTTCGGCAAAGAACGTGACAGCATCCGTTTTAAATTGGGTCTTTACTTTTGTATTCCAATTTTAGTTAGTCCTTGTACAAAAATAATTTACGTATTTCGTCCATTTACAATTTGTACAGTGTGTGATTAAAAAACAATGTAAACTTCATTTGTAGTAAGTAGGAGCACAAAATACAGGGCTATTTGTAAAACACCAATAATTTCGCAGGAGTAGATTACTAACATCTTAAACAACAATGTTCTTCAACTTTTCCGGAAAAATAAAATAAATCTACTTTCCATATAAATGTCCGAACAGCTGATCGATTTTTGGTATGAAAAATCTGTTTTTTTTTTCGGAAAGTCGTAGATCAATAGTACATTATGATATAAGTGCGGTAAGTTGAAAAGTACAGCAGAAGCGATTTGCTAGTATATATAGGTAATTATCAAAGTGCACGTATGTCATACGACGTTTTATAACATATTTGCGAGTAAATAAATAAAACTCGGACTTTAAACGAATAATTTTTTTTAACACTTGTTAAAGCAGTTCAAAATTATTCATAAAATAATGACCTCTTTTCTGACATAAAAACTCTTTGCTAAGATTTAAAAAAGTACCGTTCGGTTTTAGACGGAGCATCTTGATAAACCGTGCGTTTTACATTACCATAACGCACAAGTACGTAATGAGATACAATACGATCTTGAAAATGGTGTAATAAGAGACCCTTTACGAGCAAATATGTTATAAACAAATATGCAAATATGACTCCTGCGAGATTGTTGGTGTTTTACAAATAATCCTGTATGTCAAACCAAAAGTTACAAAAGTTTGTATACAGTTTAACTTTTCATGTATTCTACTATGTAATCAGTAATATATTTGTCTACGTTCGACAGCATATGAAGTTGTACATACATAATGTACATTTGATTATGAACATTAAACTGTTGTTAATTAAGTTTAAAATCGATTGAGAAAATTTGACATATATTCGTTACATGTGCTTTATACGTACATTTTATAATTTTGACTGTTAATACGTTGTATAGTGTACTTATTTTGTTTTGTGATATATTATCAATTTATTTGTTGTAAAATAGTAGTTTAAAATTCACTATAACCGTTTGTATATTAGCTAGTAATTGAGAAATTATTTAAATAAAAATTGTTTAAAATAAATTTTTTAACCTAACCTAACCTAACTAAATTAGAAAAATACGTCTCTCTCCAGATCATATTCTCGGACGGGAATCGAACCCGCGACCTTTGGAAGTCCGGTCCAGTGCTCTTACCGCTGAGCTACCGAGATCTTTGTCTGTCTGTCTACTCCGTCCGTCCTTGTCCTATTTGGTAAACGATCTTCACTCAACTCTATTGAAATAATCATTTATATTATAAAATACAACAAATTGTTTTCCACTCAAAGAATACGAAATATATATATATTTAGTTATTAATGACAATTTGATTTAATAAGATAACATTTTTATACTTACAGCGATTTAGGTTTAAGACTTCTGTCAAAATAGAACAAAGTAAGGATAAACAGACTAGGTTTTTTCCATGTTTTAAGATCCTAAATGAGTTTTTGAAACAATTTTGGTGATGCATTTTAAAAGTATCCATTGAAATGAAACAATAAAAGAGACTGAGTCAGTAATACATTTATTATTTAATATGAATTACATTTTAAACAACATTATTCCTAATCAAATTCTAACACAAATTTTGGTTACGCAAAGGCGGAGAACTATTTTCAAAATAATTTATTTGGAGCCTGGGTGTTTATGCTACTCAAATATGGTACATAGTTAGGAGACACCGACTTATAACCCTCATGTATCTCTCCCAGACGCTCTTCAAATCTGCTTCTCTGTAAACAAACAAAAAAATGCTTGGACAATATCACACAGCACCATCTAGCCCCAAACTAAGCAAAGCTTGTAACATGGGTGCTAGACAACTGATATACGAATTATATGCTTTTTAAATATATACATAGTAACACCTAGACCCGTCACAGAAATTAAAGTTCATCATCTCAATTTCTGAACGGCCGGGAATCGAACCCGGGACCTCTTGTGTGGTAGACCGTCATGTTGACCACTCAGGTCGTTCATTAAAGCACATAACCGTCTATTACTTTATGATATCCTAGTACTTGTAGATATCAGGTCGTTTATTAAATCACATAACCGTCTATTACTTTATGCTATCCTAGTACTTGTAGATATCAAGTCGTTTATTAAATCACATAACCGTCTATTACTTTATGATATCCTAAGTACTTGTAGATATCAGGTCGTTTATTAAATCACATAACCGTCTATTACTTTATGATATCCTAGTACTTGTAGATATCAGGTCGTTTATTAAATCACATAACCGTCTATTACTTTATGATATCCTAGTACTTGTAGATATCAGGTCGTTTATTAAATCACATAACCGTCTATTACTTTATGCTATCCTAGTACTTGTAGATATCAGGTCGTTTATTAAATCACATAACCGTCTATTACTTTATGCTATCCTAGTACTTGTAGATATCGTTGAAAACAATATTTAATAAATTCAGATTATTTGTTATTTCTTATTAGCCGCCTTATTAAAAAAAAACCTTAAAATAGAGTATAGTCAATTTTAGTAATAATACTGATGAGGCTCATTAATCGTCAAACTTTAATTATTCTTCAAAAAAATACTACTTTAGCGTTATTTTGTCTTCGTTCTGACGAACCCATAGACAAAACAGGCAAATCCACTGGCTGATATCCACATCTTCCGAAAAAAGGAATTATCTGTCATTAAATATCAATATGTTGTAAAATAACTATTATATTCACTAAAATGGAGCGATTATGATTAATTATTTACAAGAAATTCTTTACAACAAGCTTACAAGCCTTCGATAACTTTTTATGAATAAGACGGTAGATATATATCTTTTGATATTAATTAATTATTTAAATAGTTTACATAAAGCGCTTATTAATTTCGACACTACAATAAAGGTTGGTATTTTTGCGGTTGGCGGAAATCTCAGTTCGCTTTTCGGCGGTAGATGGTGCTGTACAAATATACCTTAAAATTAACTATCGAGTTTTTTACGCTATTTTTTTCTAGATAGATATTCGAACGCATTTATGGCACCGACGACAGAACTATTAAAAGACAAAAATAACGTAAGTTTTAATAACCTCAAATCTAATTTATGCCTTATTTCTTTCTTTTAAAGCACAGTTTGTGTTAAATAAGACCCCAGTTTGGAGTGAGGCGATATTTTCTGTGCCGTTTTTTAATCTGACCGGATATCCAGTGTATAAATAAATAATAAATATTTGACAACATCACATACATTGCTCCGATTCCAAAGTAAGTAGCTAAAGCACTTGTGTTATGAAAAACAGAGACAACAGTGGTATCACAAACACACAGACCTGAGCCAATAAGTTCGTTTTTTCTAAATTGACCCAACCGGGGATCGAACCCGGGACCTCAGAGATGGCGACACCTTGAAAACCGGTGTATAAAGCCACTCGACCACGGAGGTCATCAGACTTTTATTGTCGAAGTTTTGAATGAATAAACTTAAATTTAATTATTAGAAATAAAACACTATTTACGGATTACAGCGCGTATATTATTAATTCAGGTGTTGTTTTAGAATTATTTAGTTTGTATTTATTGGTTTTTTACGTTGGTTGGCGCTGTAATCCGTAAATAGTGTTTTATTTCTAATGAACTGTACGCGCGAAAATCTTAGAAGTGTATATGTTAAATTTAATTACCTTAAAACATCCATTTGTAGAGCACATTGTTCATACGCGCACAGAAATTGGGCTAAATCAGTTTTAGGCCAACAGCCTAATCGGAGAGGTTCTACGCATCTGGAATTAAATATAAGAAATGGAAATAAATAAATATTTGACAACATCACATACATTGTTCCGATTCTAAAGTAAGTAGCTAAAACACTTGTGTTATGGAAATCGGAGACAACGGTGGTATCACAAACACCCAGACCTTAGCCAAGATAGAAAAGTTCGTTTTCTAAATTGTCTCAACCGGGGATCGAACCCGGGACCTCAGAGATGGCGACACCTTGAAAACCGGTGTACAAAGCCACTCGACCACGGAGGTCGTCAAAATAGAAAAAAAAAGATTTTTGGATGCGAGAAAATTAAAAAAAAAAACCTTCGTCTTTCCAAATGATATACGGAAATAACAATAGAATAGATATTATTCCCTAACCACCACCACATATAAAAAGTCAACTGACAACTGCTTGTCAGTTGACTTTTTTATATGTGGTTTCGCATTTATAATAATCCTTACTATTATTATAAATGCGAAAGTCCGTTTGTTTGTTACGCCTTCACATCTAAACTACTGAACCGATCATCATGAAATTTTGCATACACGTTGTCAGGGGTACAGAGAAGGATATAGGGTACCTTTCATCCCGAAAAAGTAATTGTTCCCTAGGGATACCAAACAAACTTTCCACGCAGAAAGTCGTCGCTAGTTTGACATAAAATGCCTATAGAGAAATGTTAAAAAGAGCATTGTCAGTTGACTTTTTTTTAATATGTTATGATTAGAGAATAATCTCCATTCTGCTGTTATATACAAATTCTGAAAAAAATATTTTAAGAATAAGGGAGCTTATTTCTACTTATAAAATATTAAACCAATCTGTTTTTTTTTAGATATTCCTTATTAGTAATATAAAGAGAGACTATGTAGTTATTTCGAGAATCAGACATTGTATACCAGCTAAATGATGGCAACACTAACCTTTCTAGCAGGTCTATGAACAAAGACCTCAGTTCTCTTCCCCGGTGTAAATTACAAGCCAGGCCGACTAGCGCGCGAGTGTATAATCTGAAATTGAAAATTTAGACCACATATACTATTCAAAATCACTCAAAACTCAGCACTCTACGTTCATAACTCTCCATTCATAACTCAAAACTCTGAATCCGTTACTCAAAACCGCACTTTTCACTGTGCGCTCGTCAGTCAGAACTGCACTGTTTTCTCAAAACTCAGCATTTGTCATTGAAAAAAACTATGCACTCGTTACTCAAAACTCAGCATTTGTCATTGAAAAAACTATGCACTCGTCTTCAGAACGCTGAACTCGTAACTCAAATCTCTGCACGCGTCACTCAAAATTGCACTTGAAGTTTAACCGTGTTATTACAAAAGATTATTAACACCTGTTTAACTTAGACACTGTTTAAATGTGATGCTCTCTCTTTCAAATATTGTCTAAAAGGTGACAGCATCACATTTAAACAGTGTCTAAGTTAAACAGGTGATTAATAATCTTTTGTAAAAACACCGTATATTTTTAAAGTCGTCACTCACAAATCTGCACTATTTACTTAAATCTTCAGTTGAGACTTACAAAAATGAAAGCTGACTCTATTTAACCATCAGCCATTTTTAATGTCCTCACTGCTGGGGCACAGGCCTTCCTTAACCGCGTGGTGGGTTATGGCCCATCCTCCTTCCACCCGATAAGGAAGATGGACTATAACCTGCCACGCGGGCCTAATTCGGATTGGTAGGTGTTAACGACTGCAAATGCAGCCGGGACCAACGGCTTAACGTGCCTTCCAAAACACGGAGCTCGAGATAATACATTTTTGGTCACCCATCTCATGACCGACCCTTGCGAAAGTTGCTTCAATCGCTGGGCCAGGCGTTATACCACTGTGTCATCAAGCTCCTCGGACTCTATATGTACTATATTACGTCAAAAATATTTCTTACCTGAAATTTAACTCCAATTCCTGATAGGATTTTTCCAAAAGCTTTGGTTTTAACCGCATACAAATCAAACTGAAAAATAAAAAATAAAAACCTGTACATGTTATAGGTAATTAGGTACCTACTTATAGTTAAACTTCATTGCCAACCCAACCCCTCCGTAATGAAATGATATTAAAATATTATTTGTTCAAATAAGCTCACATAATAAGCATTTTTAAATCGTCAATTGTTTTATCCTACCACCCATTACGACGTCTTTTAGCTGACAAGAAAAATGGATGCAAAAACCCATAAGTACAGTGCGATTAAACTGTCAAATAGACAGTACGGCAGTACGTACAGCGACGTATTTTAATCTGTAAAATATTCCCATTGCCATACATTCTCGAGTGAAGTTGCAGCGGATCACTGTCTATTGTCAGTTTAATCGCATTGTATACAACGTGTTATAAAAACACTGAACAACTTTTACTATGGGACCAACTTTGAAATCGTGAAAAAAAAATCACCTGTTTCATACAAAAATTAATTACGTAAATATCCAAATATATGAAACAGCGAATTTTGTTTCGCGATTTCAGAGTTGGTCCCAGAGTAAAAGTTATTCAGTTTGATGGTCCCTATATTATATACCATATTCGGCATTAAGGGTTATTTTGTAACACGTTGTATAGCTTATTTATTATTACTCACTGCTTATGCTCTTTTTCTTTGTCGAGCAGTATCCTTAGTTCTCGTAGTTCTAACAGGAATTCCCGGTCCATCTCTGTGTCGTAATACTCCGGGCCAGTACAGCTGTATGTCCAACTACCCATTATAGCCTATAAGAGTAATTAGTTATTTATGCAACTGTTGTATAATTAGGGTTATTTAAACACAATTGATAATAGTATCACATGAGTGTTTTAATACCTAATTATGCACAGACGCATACAAGACTTTATCTACACCCATGATATGAATCCTCTATAAAAGGTTCTGAAACAGTTAGCTTATTGCCAACTTTAAAACAACCATTGACATATTAACCATATTTTCGCAGGAGTCGCTTTATGTAACATTATAACACTCGTTTGGATGATATAATGGTGACTATGTCACTGATTGTTTTAATGTTGGAATTGCATTATGTAATTAGTAGAACATTATAACACTCGTTTGGATGATATAATGGTGACTATGTCACTGGTTGTTTTAATGTTGGAGTTGCATTATGTAGTTTAGTACAGCATTATAACACTCGTTTAGATGATATAATGGTGACTATGACACTGGTTGTTTTAAAGTTGGAGTTTCTTTATGTAGTTAGTACAACATTATAACACTCGTTTGGATGATATAATGGTTACTAAGTCAATGGTTGTTTTAATGTTGGAGTTGCATTATGTAGTTTAGTACAACATTATAACACTCGTTTAGATGATATAATGGTGACTATGACACTGGTTGTTTTAAAGTTGGAGTTTCTTTATGTAGTTAGTACAACATTATAACACTCGTTTGGATGATATGATGGTGACTATGACACTGGTTGTTTTAAAGTTGGAGTTGTATTATTTAGTTTAGTACAACATTATATCACTCGTTTGGATGATATAATGGTGACTATGATACTAGTTGTTTTAATGTTAAAGTTTCTTTATGTAATTAGTACAACATTATAACACTCGTTTGGATGATATAATGATGACTATGACACTGGTTGTTTGAATGTTGACAATAAGCTAACTGTTTCAGAAACTTTTATAGAGGATTTACAGCATGGGATATTAATACACAGGTAGATTAAAAATGCGACGCAGTTGGATTTCCTTTCAATTATTTTCGATATAAAATCAGTTGAGATAATTCAATGAAATTGACACATTTTATAGATCAATTATTTACGAGGTTTAAATTGGTGCCAATTGTAATTACATGCATCAATTGATTCTGTGCTAAAGAAGGTTAAAAGAAAACCTACCTGAGTAGATTTTTTAGTCAACCTGTGTATAACAGTTGCTATAACAAGGTACCTTAGTACCTTGGTACCGTGGTACAGTCAGCAATGAAAGTCGCGTAACGCCTTAGCGTTACGCGACTTTCATTGCTGACTGTACCAAGTTGGCATAAACTGAATAGTCAATAGTTTATTTGCTTAAAACATGGTAAAAAGTTGTTACATTTATTAGATAGATAAATGTAACAACTTTTACATTTATCTATCTAATAAATGTAACAACTTAATAATTCTTAATAAATGTGTCAACGGTAGATCACATGCTTTGCTAGTAATAATTTTGAATGAAATTATGAAAAACAGAGGCCCAATCGCGCTAATTCTGAACGACAAAAAACCGTTACGTTGTCGTTTAGGTTATATTTACCTAATAATCTTTTTACACTACTTGCTCGTCAATGGCATATTATGTGTCATGCAAACCTTTCCTAAAGTAAGTCATTTTTCCCATGGGGAATAATGTGATTTGAATTTGGAATGCAACTCATGCAGTCGTGCTTGATTGAGGTTGGTTTCAAAAATGTTTAGGTGCAATGAGATTTTATTCTGAGTTAGGCTGCATGTAAGTTATGTACAAATTAAAAAAAAGAAAAACATGAAATCTTTTTACGAAATTCATTTATACCCGCGCATCAAGAAGGATTTATTCGAATGTCGAACTGACCACTACAGATTAGACGACAAATTTTTGGTTAATAAATACTTAAGTATTTTCTTTATAACAGTCATTGGTTTCAATTGCCTTGCAGAAAGTATAAAAAGTAGAGTATGCATCGCGGGCTTAAATGTGTATTTGTCTTGGGCGATCTTGAACACCTCGTACTCAGGATTCTAGCCTTAACTCCCTCGCTCCGCTCGGGAGTTAACTATAGCATCCCTCGTACTCGGGGTTCAATATAGCGCCCGGAACATAATACACTACTTTAAGCCCTTATTGCATAATCTACTATTTGTTTAGCTTAAGAATTCTCATTTAAATTATTCAAGATTACCATCCTATTCTCTTTAGGTATAGATTTCAACACGAAACTAAAACAATAACGATTTTTTTTTTGGTTTTATCGTAAAATTAGCCCCAGTTCAAGTTATACCTGCGCACAATGATAGAAGTCGTTGAATGAGAGATACTGCAACTTCCGTTTGGCAGTTTCGAACCGCATGCAGGCTATGAACACCACCGCTCCATACTTCCTGTTAAAAAACACGAATTGAAAAATAAAACTTTATTTATTCAACTGGATAGTTGTAGTGTAGAACTAATGAGACTATTTTCTCGTTAGTCCTACCACAAAGTATATAATTCATAATTTATTTATTGCATAAAAACATGGTACAATTAGGCGGTTTATGAGATAACAAAATTCACACATATTTTACTGTTGGACAGCATGCAATATTTTAAATTTAATTTTACATAGAATTACTTAGGTAAACACTATCTAGTTGTGAGACGTTTGAGTATTCGGCCTCAAACGTCTCACAACTTTGAAGGGCGCTCAAACATCATGCTGTCTTTGTCGACTCTCAAAGTTGAGTGACGTTTGAGTATTAGGCACTTAGACATTTGAAGTGTGTAATTTTGAGTCATGAAGTTTGAGTATTAGGTCATAAGACATTTGAAGTGTGTAATTTTGAGTCATGAAGTTTGAGTATTAGGCCATTAGACATTTGAAGTGTGTAATTTTGAGCCATGAAGTTTGAGTATTAGGTCATAAGACATTTGAAGTGTGTAATTTTGAGTCATGAAGTTTGAGTATTAGGTCATACGACATTTGAAGTGTGTAATTTTGAGTCATGAAGCAATACTCACTTGGCGAGTGGTTCAGAGAGCAGGAACGTGGTCCGTATATTGGCGACGACATTTCCGGGCATTTCCTCGACGGCCTTGAACACGCGGCGCACGTTGTCGAACTGCCGCCGGCAGCAGCGCAGCGGCGCGCCTGAACGCTCCGAAACCTTACCACAGAATAAATAATAGTACAAGGAAAGGATGTGAGGTTAGGGATGGTCCGTATTAACGCGACCAGCGGTCTAATTGTCTAATTTCAAAATCTATCGCAATCGCCTTCATTTGACAGATGGATGTGACACATTGCTGCATTTAATTGGTAAGTTTTTATTTATGCCATAAGAAGCATCAATGTGTTAGTTACATCTTGAAAGCGATTGCGATAGATTTTGAAATTAGACAATAGAAGGGCGGGTTTTACGACCAGGTTTTTGCTTCGTATTAGTGATTAATTTTTTACAAAATACTTTGAAAGTTTTTTACTCAAATTAGCTCGACCGAGTTGGGATGGTTCGGTCAGGCGGGTGGAGGACGGCACGCGGTTCTATTCCTTATTAAAATACACATAAGGTCTATTTTCCCATGATGGAAAATACTTGCCAGTATTCGCGCCCTGGTTTTTATTACTTTACGTACCAGGTAGACCTGGTACTCGATTTTGCAAATACGATTCATGCCTAGTTGAGGTAGGTAGCCACTGATAAGAAGGCCAAAGGGGAGATCTTCCTCCGGGCTGAGTGGTATTAGCCCGGGTTCGCAGTCCAACCGATGATGGTTGGAATTTGTATATATGGTGAGTCGCTGAGTGAACTTCGTTAGCGAGATGTAGGTTTTCCATACTGCGAGGTGTTATTCCATACTTATTGATAGCGCCATCTAGTAACACGGTGAAGAATCTTGTTGTTGTGCCGTGTGTCGTGGTATGTGCAGCGTAGGTAGGTGCCGCTACAAATGCACTCCGCAAAATCATTTAAATAAATACCGACTCTTGCTCCGACACAATAGAGTGCAATTCAGGTTTTTTTTTATAAATTAAGTTTACCAAAAAACTAGATCTTTGGTATTATCACAGAATAGATATAAGTACTACGTACAGAAAGGACACTTCCCGCCCCGCTAGCAACAGTTGCCTCCCCCCTCCTCACGAGTTCATGTGCCGATTCGTGTGCTCGTTTAGTTGTGTTTGTCAACTGTCAACTTTATTTTAATATTCAAAATATAGCTACAGTACCCGGCACTTAAGTTGGCAAGAGTGGTCAAATGCGCAGAAGTCATTTTTAGGGTTCCGTACCTCAAAAGGAAAAAACGAAACCCTTATAGGATCACTTTGTTGTCCGTCTGTCTGTCTGTCTATCTGTTTTAGATGTGTTTAGGTAGAGCGCGGGACGCGGCGTTGAGGTAACAAAGTTCCGTACGTGCCTGCGCGCGATTCGCTGGCCTGTCGACCGTCGCCTCCCGCGTCGTGTTCACGTCCATTCGCTCCCGCGTACACTTGAGTGCACTGAAATTGAACCACTTGTTTTCGTTGAGTTGTGTTTTTGTTATTAATTGTTATTCTTACTTATTGTTGTTTACTGTTTTGTTTGGACTTTTTAATTTAAAATGCCACGATTAAAAATTAAATATATATTGCCACATGGCCACTTGAGCGTCTTTTTAGAAATGCCAGCAAGTTGCAGTATGACTTGATATCAATATCATGTTTTATTTTCACAGTGCTCTTTAGCATTGCTATAGCGAGCTATAGAGCTTGACTTATATATTTTTCGGGCAAGAGACTTAGAGTAGCCTTTTTGCCTCTGAGACTTCTGGCGGTGTCGAATTATTAAATTCATCAGTACTTGACGACATTTTCAAATAAAAACAATACAGCGAAAAGAAAAAACGCGCGGAATAATTTTTACTTGTTCACAAATTAGCGATGCGCGTTATGCGCGCGTCAGCGCTTTTTTTAAGGCAAAGGCATAAAAAACAGCCAGTATTACTAATAAAGTAAATTAACATTTTTGTGTTTTTGTTACAGATAAATGGTTGTAATTTATTGTCAAAATTAATAAAATTAAAGAATTAAATGTCTTTTTATTATTTGCTATCCCCCAAAGTTAATTTTATTCATAAAATGCTGACCTCTTTTCTGACATAAGAACTCTTTGCTAAGATTTAAAAAAGTACCGTATGTTTTAGACGGAGCATCTTGATGAACCGTGCGTTTTACATTACCATAACGCACAAGTACGTAATGAGATACAATACTATACTAAAATTGGTGTAATAAGAGACCCTTTACGAGCAAGTATGTTACAAATGACTTTATTAAATCATTTTTTGTGTTATCATTAGTTTTTCAAATTCAAATTCAAAACTCGTTTATTCAGTCTAGGCTGTTACAAGCACTTGTGAATGTCAAAGAAGCTACGCCATCGGTTCGCAAACCCTAAGCGGGAGACCTTGTAACGAGAAGAACCGGCAAGAAACTCGTCAAGGGCTGCTTTTTTCTCCCTGTATATTTCATACAGTCGTCAAAATTTGAAAAATGAGGTCAGCATTTAAAGTGACGTCATTTTCCATTACAATAATTAACAAAGTTAACATTCAATGGGTAGGTAAAATAAATTTCAACTAGTTGAGAAATCGCTGTCTACTACTCGATAACTAAGAAAATCATTGTATGATATGAAGAATTAGCCCAGGTGAATTAAGTTGGTGGACTCACCTCATCCAAATCCTTCCTGTGTCTTGACGACAGCTTACGCCCCAAAAGCTCCCTAATCACTGCATCATCCAAGTCGTAATACCTTACAAAATTAGAAAATTTAAGATAAATAATATTAGAAAAAATCGACTCACCCGTAGCACCTCAGACGGGACTCTAATATTTTCTAATATTATTTATCTTAATACAAAAATAGCATCGTGAATGCGAAAAATCTAAATTTAATAGAAAATTTAAGATGTTGCTCTCAAAAGATACGTCGGTATCTATCCTATGACTATCCTTATTACAATGCGACCAAAATATGGTAGATAGTGACCATCAAACTAAACAACTTTTACTACGGGACCAACTCTGAAATCACGAGAAAAAATCAGCTGTTTCATGCTGGCTTGCAGCGTAAGAGTTGATATACTAGGAGAAATTCGACGTTCCCACTAGTGACTCGGTAGCTCAGCGGTCAGAGCATTGGACCGAATTTCCAAAGGTCGCGGGTTCCATACCCGTCCGAGAACATGATCTGGTGCAAGTCGTATTTTTTCTAGTATATTATTTGGTATTATGTTTCATACATTGTCATATTTTCGTTATTAATTTTTGTATGAAACAGCAGATATTTTATTTCGCAATTTCAGAGTTGGTCAATTGTAAAAGATTTTCAGTTTGATGGTCCCTATCATATTCTGGTTTAGCTAATAATCCTGTTACACTTTGAATATGCCTTAACTAATAAGTAATAAAAGCTGTTTTCGCAATTTAACTTAATGTTGTAGGTATTTATACTTACTTCTCAATCAGCATATGTTTGGTGGGCTCGTCAATTTGAAAAATCAGTTGCTCCGATAGCTTTGAGGGGACTGTGAGCAGTCTCTCAAGTAGGGCGAAAGTTCTGGAACAATTATAACAAGGTTACAACCACAAACTCGTTGAGAAGCTTTTTAAAATCAAACAAACTGCTTATTTAATGAATTTAGCCACTATTACGCGCATAGTGGCTAAATTCATTAAATAAGCCTTCTTTATTTTACATCGAAATCGATGTTCCGAGCCGCCAGATTGAAACACATTATATGATTGTATGTAAGCATTATTGTGACTTCAAAATAAACTACAACAAACTTTGAAAAAAGTTTGTAATAAGTATTTTTTTAGGGAATAGTAGGTACACATTTTCATTCTATACTTGAATAAAATTCATTTGACCATATTTAAATAATTAGGTATGTGCCGGCATGTATCTTGAGCAGTGAGAGAAATCGGAGGGGATTAATGTTTGCAGTAGCCCCGCACCACGTCTCTCGCCAATGAGACCCAAAAATTACTTCAGCCTATGAACTGTCACTGCTCAAGATCCGTGCTGAGGCCTGTAACTTGAGAGGTTTCTGGCTATAATAAAAATAATGTTTTACTTTCTTACCGGTAGTGATCAAGAACATCACTGGCTATGAGCTCCACTGAGGCCCCGGTCTGTTTAGCTATGTTGCGCTGATGTAGCGTTGATACAGCTTCACTAGCTAAAATAACATTCAAGCAAAAGAATTTGCAGATATTTATTCATTTCTAAAATGTCTTTTTGACAACATCACTTACATTGCTTTGATTCCAAAAGTAGCTAAAGCACTTGTGTTATGGAAATCAGAGACAATAGTGGTACTGCAAACACTCAGACCTCAACCAATATAGGAAAGTTAGTTTTTCTAAATTGACCCAACTGGGGATCGAACCCGGGACCTCAGAGATGCAGAGATGGCGTCAAAAGTCATAGTGATAGATTTGGTTCTAAAGCTAAATATTAAATATAATATGGGTTTATGATATAACCAGATTATAATTATATTGGTATAAGTCTATTCATCCTTACTTGTCCTATTTGTGAAACAATCTTCACCCAACTCTTTATTGAAATAATCATTATAAAATACACCAAATAGTTTTCCACACATAGATTTCGAAATAAACTGTTTATTATTAATAATCATAAACAAATAATAACAATTTGGTAAAATTAATAACTTATTTTTTAAATAACAATTTAAGTTTAAAATAAGTATCACAACTGTCAAAAACTGTTTACCAAATAAGACAAGTAAGGATAAACAGACTTATATAATTATCATCTATTGCTGGAATAACATTTATCAATTAATTCTATAAATAGCAGAGAACATAGATACCTATCTATGTAGGCTATCATTATAATATATGTAGGTATATGAATATGAATATGAATATGAATATACTCGCTGCTTCTATCAAATATACCTACTGCTGAATAGAATATAGGGACCTCTTTAAGGTTTACCATTAAAAAAGCTAACTTTGAAAAGGATTTTTAATATGAATTAAATCTAATTTTATTCGAATTAAATATTTTTCGAAAGCTGTAGTAAATTTTCAACTTTACTGTCAAATTTACTGTCTCCTAATCTCTGTGTCAGTCAGTTATAAGAATTCAACATTTTTCAATTTTATCTGACACACGGCGAATAGGAGAAATTATACAGTAAACTCGACAGTAAAGTACGCAAGTTGACTATTACTAGTACACAATATCAAATACAAATTAAATCCATCGAAATAAAAATCTAAATCTATAATTAAATCATATTTATATTAAAAACCTTTCCAAAGTTAACTCGTCGGTATGGAAAACTATATAGTGGCCACTATTTTCTTTTGAGCAGTATATTTAATAAGAAGAACCAATAATTGGAATACTAACTAAACTTTATCAACAAGTCTGTCCTTTTATTAGACTTAAATTTTACTCACATGAGTATCCCTCGATCCAAAGCTGGTATATTTCTGGATCTATAAGAGTGTAATTACCGACAAACACATCTACTTCAGTATACATTTTCGTAGACTTTTTTACACTATAATACTACAAAAATGAAAAAACTCCAAACATTTATTTTCTTGAAATGGATGGCGAATTGTCGTTTTCATGATCTATAGCTATAAAACTGTCATTACTGTCAGCTGTCCCTGTTAGTTTCTTTTTTTGACTTTGACATTAAATGACATGACAAAAGGGCTGCGGTCCGCATGGCAATGATATCGATAACGGCCTTTGTAACGCTCACGCGCGGTCCGCATTCGATATCACGCTTTTATCTGCTCATGCTAGATCAAGATTAACTTCATTGTTTTAACCGATAGACCCGCAGTAACCATTTAGGCTACCTAGAAAAAAAGCCGGGCGATTTAGGCTACTTTAGGATAATCCCATAAAATGCGTGTAACAAAACTTATCTATACATCCACCAACTTATCTTTATCTGTAGACTGTGGTTGCATTAAAAATCACAAAAAAAGCGCAAGTGAATTATCTCTCTGTAGTGCACTCCGAAGAAGCTTTTTGGTACTTTTTTTTTTTTTGTTGGTAATTTTTATTTAATTTTTTATTATCATTATAATTTTATTAAAAATTTTGGGCGACTTTAGGCTACTTGGCGTCGCAAAATTGGCGATTTCACTCGGATCGGACAAGATCTGTCTGGCCACACTGGTGTGATGAGAACCAAACCCGTGCCAAGAATAAACTATTAAAAAAAAAGCAAACCATAAGAAAACGTAGTGCTTTGGTGAACGAACCAAACGAAACCAAATTAACCAAACGACAGGACACTGGTTTTGTTGTTTTTATTTATTAGTAAAGTGGAGTTCTTTGTTTTGTAACGAATAGTTCATCATCGTCAATGTTAGCATGCCTACCTTTATATCTACGATGCCAAAAACATTTTATGATTAAGGTGTTGATGAATTTTAAACTGACACACATTAATGCACTAATCTTTCGGTACTTTCGGTGAGTTTTACATATTAGTGTAGGCCTAAGCTCGTTCCGCAAGCAAGGGTCACTTGGGAAAGTCTATTCTGGTGCAATACACAAAGAAAGGAAGGTCGTCTTCGGGGAGATAGGTAACTTCTTGATGAATCATAATGCTCTTGTGGTAAACTTATTCGCTATTGTATTCTGATAACAACTGGGTAAAAAAGGGTAATAAAAGTCGAGATCAATAAAACTAAGCTTTTTTTAACTGGGATCAACAGTTTAAACTTGATTTGGTCAAAGTATATACTAAGCCAGTGAAATGAATTTGACTATCACACCCTTATACCAGCTACCTATTTTGTGGTCACAGTTCTAAAAACACAGTTAACGAAATTCTGAACAGTACATAACAAAGTCGCAGTCACTATAAAAATGTTAAGTTTTATATTGGCAATGCACAAACAAAAAAGTGGTCAAATTAAACACAATTCAGCATATCTTTTAAAGTTTTCGTTGTTTCGCGTTATGTATAAATAATTTTCTCGCGTTTTTTGTCAGCCAAATACGTCCAGAAAAGCTACCGTTCCTCCGTATTTGCCTGTCATTCAAGTGTTGTAGCGATGTCTAACGGTTACACTGGCTGTAAAAGAAAAAGAGACCCTACCTTTACAGAGAGCGAAAGAATGGCTCTAATTGACTTAGTCGAAAACCACTACAGTATTGTAGAGTCAAAGAAAACTGATGCAGCTAGCGTGCGTGCTAAAAACGAGGAGTGGCGCAAAATTGCGCTTGAATTTAATAGTATTACCAGTAGACATCACAGAGAGTGGATAGTGCTGAAAATCTGCTGGGAAAATATGAAAAAGAAAGCCAAACAACAGATAACTATTATGAATCAAAACTTTTTAGGCATAGGTATGTATCTGCATGAAGTTTTCATACTCTGCATTTTACTTGTTTATAATATTTATGATAAATGATTGTTGCTACCTACATATTTTTTACATATTGCAGGAGGAGGCCCACCAAAAAAAATGGATGATGATCCCGTCCTTCAACGAGTGATTTCAATAATCCAGTCTGTGGTATCAGGCTTTGTTGATAGCTATGACTCCGATGGTAATCCTTTCTTAGCCTCTGATAGCGGTGAAACGCCAGGAAGGATTGAAAACTCACAAGCAGAAATAGCAGATACCGATAACAATGGAAAGCAGTTGCAGCTTGGTGACAATGAGCAGCAGTTGCAGACCACCGATAGAGAATTGCAGATAATGACTGCAAGCAATGAGACAGTGGACAGTACATTAATAAATGATTGGTCTCAGTGTTCTCCTAGTATGTTGAGAAATGCAATAAATCCAGCTCTTGGCAGATCTCTAAGCCCATCGCAACCTACACAAACAACAAAAAATTCATTTGATGCAACACGTCATTCCAATAAGAACTGTATCCATCAAGCAACAAAAAATCGCTGGCGACCAGTTTTGCAGCCTGAAAAAGAGGGTCAAATAGGAATGATCCAAAGGAAGCTCTCTACGCTGATTGAAGCTAAGGCCCAGCAGCATCAAGTAAAGATGAACATTTTGCGAGTCCAACAACAAAAAGAAGAGGAGCAGTTTAAGCAAGAAAAGCTCAAAACAGAACAGGAGCAGCTTAAATTAGACATTTTAAAACTACAGTTTCAGAAATTAAAAGAGTCGTAAAAAGTACAGGCTTTTACCCAGATGGGTTCAAATTTAAATTAAATTAATTTAATAATAGAATAGGTTTAATATTGTAAAAAACTTCTTTTATTTATTTATTATTTCACAAATCCAAAATACTAAAAGGGAATATTAGTAAACCACTTTCAACTTTTAAGTACTTGTGATTGTGTTATGTCAAGTAGTTGTGATTAGACATGGGTTGTAACAGGGTGAATTGCCTACCTGTTACATCTGTTCTTGTTACTCTAAATTAACAGTTCCAAAAACCTGTTACAAAAATATCAACCATTTTGAAGACCTATCCAGCTTTTCCTTGATGAGATATATCATACTAAATATTATATTAGAAAAAATACGACTTGCACCAGATCATGTTCTCTGACGGGAATCGAACCCGCGACTTTTGGATATATATATGTCAATTTATAGAATAGAATAGTTAACTCCTGTTAATAAATCCCTGTTTAAAATGTGATTGTCCCTTTAAACAAAAATAAACCTTATTTTGTATCTGCTAGATGTCAAAAAGATCATATAATATGATAATAAATAACAAATAAATATTTGACAACTTTGACAACATCACATACATTGCTCCTATTCCAAAGTAAGTAGCTTAAGCACTTGTGTTATGGAAATCAAACACAACGGTGGTATCACAAACACCCAGACCTGAGCCAATAGAGAAAACTTGAGAAAAGTTCATTTTTCTAAATTGACCCAACCGGGGATCGAACCCGGGACCTCAGAGATACACCTTGAAAACCGGTGTACAAAGCCACTCGACCACGGAGGACGACAAACAAAAAGAAACAACATATTCATGGTCGTTATAAACTGGGGAATGCAGCAGCTCGGTGACAATGAGAAGCAGTGGTCACTATCAAAATATATATACAAGGTGTTACAAAAGTACCCCTAATGCCAAATATGGTAGATAGGGACCATCAAACTGAACAACTTTTACTATGGGACCAACTATGAAATCACGAAAAAAAAATCAGCTGTTTCATACATTTTGATATTTTCGTAATTAATTTTGGTATGAAACAGCTGGTTTTTTTTCGTGATTTTAGAGTTGGTCCCATAGTAAAAGTTGTTCAGTTTGATGGTCCCTATCTACCATATTCGGCATTGGGGGTACTTTTGCAACACCTTAGGTACATATGTAGGTACCTAGGCAACAAAAATTTTTTCCAACAAATTAAAAAAAAATGGATATTCTATTGAACTAATATAATAATAACAATAATAATAGTACATTTATTTCAATAATATTGTTTTTAGTTTTTTTTATAGGTACCTAGTTATAAACATTAAAAGCTAGAGTTATCAAAATAAAACTAATAATATTTATTATATTTATTGCTTTACTATATTGTTTTTTTTAAACCACATACAAATATTAAAATGTCCTATTGCACCTTCATAGAGTACAGTAATTGGTACCTCTTACCATGTAGGTGCTTTACTTTTTGCTGAAACTGATTTTACATATGTACTATAAATAATATTTTCTGTGATGATTTTCAATCAGAGCGTTTGTTTGATTTCATTTTTAACAATATATTGTTTTTGATATTTACCTTTTGTCCGATATTTTTTACATGTGACTCACACAGGGTATCTCACGTGAAATTTCACCGATTTGAACATTGTCGCTAGTTGCGAGTATCGCTAAAGAGCCGTCATTTTTGACGCATGACAGATTGAGATCAGTTTTGTTTTTAGTTGAGAGAGGTTGGTTATATTCGTAAAAAAATATTACATGTGAATCACAGCATTGAAATAGACTTAAGGTAAGCTGTGTACAGTCTAATTATTATTATTGCATAGATCTAACTAATTTGTGCTATAATGCGTATTTGGTTTATTGGAATCAACAAGTATTTCGAGGTGCTAACATGTAGAGGTTATGTTTCACATGAAATGCCGTTCCAGGTCCACGTGAGTCACATTTCGTGATTCACGCCATGTGAGTCACATTCGACAGTCTAAAGAGGTTATACACTAAAGAAGTTCTATACATACATGTGATGTAATCCCGCCGCAGTGTTGATTATCTCAGTCCCACAGACTTTCGAGATTAATGAAGCGCTCCGGTAACGATCATTTGCGATTGTCAATTTTTACGTAATTGACGCTCATTGACGCGAAAATTGATCGTTTACATGTCAATTGCTCTAACAATGGCATTGACGGAAAAATTGACAATCGCAATTGATCGTTACCGGGGGCCTTAAGTTTTGATGCGGAATTGGATTTCCTAGTTGTATGTGCGGTGCGTGTGTTCCACTTTAATTGCTCTTGTATTGTTGGAGTTATGACTGGTAGCTTTGGACAATGGAACGTGGTCCGGTTTACAGATGTTACACCAATTTCTGTTGAAATAGGATTTCGGAGTTATGCTCTTTCTTTTTCTGTCTTTTTTCTCCCATTTTTCTCGTCAACTTTCTTCTAAGTATATCTTGTCTTGAATTGTCTTTTCAGAAATATGCCCCTGACAAACGCGGAACGGCAACGTCGGCTTCGACAAAAACGGAAAAATCTAGAACCAGAAAAATATGAAGAAAGTAAGCGGAAGCATGCAGAGTACATGCGGAATAAAAGAAAACCTATAGGACAGCTGACGAGGAACGAGCAAAATAGAAGAAGAAGACAGTGGCGTGATGCGAATGAAAAAAGAAAAATAAAAAAACATGAGCTGCAGACCACTGATAGAGATGAGACTAATGACGAGGCAAGCAATGAGACGGTCGACAGTACATTAAAAAATGATTGGTCTCTGTACACTCCAAAGCTGAGAAATGAAATAAATCTGACTCTTAGCAGATCACCAAGCCCATCGCAGCCTACACAAACAACAACAAACTCATCAGATGCAAAACATCGTTCCGAAAAAGAGAGTCACATAGGCTTGATCCAAAGGAAGCTCTCTATTCTGATTAAAACCAAGACCCAGCAGCATCAAGTGAAGATGAACATTTTGCGAGTCCAACAACAAAAAGAAGAGGAGCAGTTTAAGCAAGAAAAGCTCAAAACAGAACAGGAGCAGCTTAAATTAGACATTTTAAAATTACAGTTTCAGAAATTAAAAAAGGCTTAAAAAGTTAATTGTTGAAAATATCTTTATTATTTCACAGGATTTTACCCAGATGGGTTTAAGAGGCAGTCCTAGTTTTGCCTTTCTCTCGCTAGCACATTTAAATCTGAGTGCGTAATTAAAAATACTGTTCCGGCCACTTTTCGTAATATAAGATTACAGACATTTTAAGGCTGGCCCCAGACCTACCAGTTTCATTTCTTTGCTTTGCTGTTTTAGTTAAACAGGGGCTACCAGCTAACGCATCAAACTTCATAAAGTCTGCCGAGCTTCAAATTTAAACAGATAAATCGAGCCCCAATCGGGTCAAAATGGCGAACCCTAATTTATGATGTTACACGAACATCGATATCTTCTAAATAACTACAATACGAAACTTCTTACTTCGATTTATCTGTTTTAAGTTGAAGCCCGGCAGACTTTTCGAAGTTCGATTCATTAGCCGGTACGGCCCCCTGTTTTACTAGAACAGCAAAGCAAAGAAATGAAACCGGTAGGTCTGGGGCCAGCCTAAATATATTTCAGTTTCGTGTTGCTGAAGTACAAAAAGTGGTCATTTCTAACAGTTTTTTGAACTGTCAGAAATAACAACTTTTTGTTTTTTAATTACGCACTCAGATTTAAGAAATCTTGAAAAAGATTGTGGCAGCGTTAGAGCAGCAAAACGTGGACGGCCTCTTAAACCTAAATTAGATTAACTGTAGATTAAGCTTCATATTATTGTTAAAAAAATATGGGTTTGGAAAATATGTTTTTTATTTATTATTTCACAAATCCAAAATATCACAAGTGAATAAGTAAACCACTTTCGACATTTAAGTAGTCGGTCAAGTAGTTGTGATAGTGATATGTTTTTTTTTTGTTTTTTTTATTTGACAACATCACATACATTGTTTCGATTCCAAAGCAAGTAGCTAAAGCACTTGTGTTATGTAAATCAGAACCAACGGTGGTATCACAAACACCCAGACCTGAGCCAATATAGAAAAGTTCGTTTTCTAAATTGATCCAACCGGGGATCGAACCCGGGACCTCAGAGATGGCGACACCTTGAAAACCGGTGTACAAAGCCACTCGACCACGGAGGTCGTCAAGTCAAAGTAGTTCTGATTGTCAAATCAAGTAGTTGTGATAGAAAACTATCACAAACCCATGAAATTCATCTTATCTACTAAAGATGCAAACTAATTATTTGAATTCCAATTTTTAAATCTGGCGATTAAAGTAACCCAGCTAACTTTAGGCCAATACTAACAGCACTTAGCAAAATATATTTCATTATTAGATTATTTTACATAACATCTTAAAAAAAATCAGTTAGGGTTCTCCAAAGGTAAAAGCACTATTAACGCTGGAATTGCATTTTTCAAACATATCCTTGACGCTTAGGAGGGAAAGCAAGATGTAGTTGCCAGTTTTTGTGACCTTTGTAAGGCATTCGATTGCGTTGATCACCCAAACATTTAAAGTAGCTAGAACATTATGGTGTCTCTGATAAATCGGCTGGCCTTATAAAATGGTATTAGAACTCGGAAGAGTTAATATTAAAACTGATGCTGATAAGCACTCCAGTATGGGCGTGCCGCAGGGATAAAATAGGGCCCTTTGCTGTTCTTAATCTATATTAACGATCTCTTACTACACAAGTAATTTTTGACGCTTTTGACCAAATACTGCTACTGTACTGGCAATAATAAAACAGCAAAATATTAATTATTATTATTATTATATTAATTTAAGTACATATTTTTTTTAAGGTAACCAACAAAATGTCAGAGAAGAAATCAGAAAATGAGTTATCATCCGATTCTCCGATGGAAGGTCCAGAAAATTCAAAGGAAGAAATGATGGATATGTTCGCGAGTGTTTGGGTGAAAGTGGAAGTAGAAGACGATGCTGGTGACAGTGAAACAGATACAAAAACGTAAGCTATTTCGCTAGCTTACTGGCAGACTGCTCTCTTTTACCCGATGTGCTTTTATTGTCTAGAAACTAGACGTCTCTGCTCCGCTCTCCTCAGCTCCTCTCCGCTGCAATGCAGTGTCATATTTTCTTTCACCGAAACGAAATCTTAGGTTCCTACCGAGCCAGTGAGGAAAGCACTTAAATATCACGTTAAATTTGTAGAATGTAAAGCGTTTATGAGATTTTAGTGAATTTGATGTACACACGACGGCACATACATGTTGACCTTGAGACCGCCTTTATGCCCTACGTAATAAAAGCTGTTTTCGCAGTTTAACTGTATAACCTGACGTGCTGTCGTGTGTACATGTTAACTGCAGCAGACACCAGACACAATAGAAATTCTATCTATTGTTTGGGGGACACTTGGCAGCTAATGCCTTAACCCTGGATTTGAAAATTTTATATAGACAACCTTACAACACCTTGGTATGCAAGAACTCGTTTAACAACAAACTCCTTTATTACAGATCTACCTCAACACCCAGCCAGAAAACTCCCAAACAAAAAAAGATTCTCAAATGCGATTCCTGTGATTACACAACTCCTCACAGTAACTGCTTGAAGTTGCACATTCTTGGACATAGTGGAGAAAAGCCACATTCCTGTACAATATGCAATTTTACTACAAGGTCAAACACATCTCTTCGACGCCATATGATGACCCAACATCAAACCGAAACGGGTGCTGACCTAGAAACTTTGAAATGTGACCAATGCGACTACACCTCAATATTCAAGTGGAATTTGAACTCCCACAAACGTAAACACGGAAAAGAGAAGAAGTTCAAATGCATTCATTGCAATTACGTAACTGCTTACAAACACCATTTTCAAAAGCACACCAAAACACACAAGAATACTGTTTTCAAATGTGATAAATGCCCTTTTCAAACGAAATTCGAAGGCCATATCAGCCGACATTTAGCTAAAATACACAATGAAGTTACTGAAACAGCTTACAGATGCGACTATTGCGACTTTTCTACGATCACTAAATGGCGTTTGACCGCTCATTTACAGAGGTTTAAACAAGACAAAGTATTAAAATGTTCCTATTGCGACTTTGAAACAGAATACAAGTGTGAAAGTAAACGGCATAAAATTGAGCATTACAGCGAGATATATAAACCGAAAACAAAAGAAAACCCTGAATCGAAACGTGAAAGAGATTTCTCTAATGAATTTGAGTGGAAAGATCAAGAAGATATGCCTAAAAAACGTAGGAAAACGAGCGATGACCAATCTTATGCGATTGACGAAGAGTGCGTAGATTGGAAGAATATACCAGTTACTGAGTCCGAAGATGTAAATAAACCGTTCCAATGCAGCTTCTGTAGTTACACTTCCCGTTTCAAAGCTTCTGTGCAGCGCCATTTTCAAAGACAACATACTGGAAGCCAAAACCGACCTTATAAGTGTGTTAACTGCGATTTCTCTACGAAAACTAAAGATCAGATAGCTTTACATAATAAAAGAAGTAAATCTGGCTTAGCTTTAGAATGTGAAGAGTGTACGTTTTCAACTACATTCAAATGTCAGTTTGCTATGCATCAGAAATGCCATTATTCATTTAGATGTAATGTATGTGATCACACATGTAGGAATAAGTATGATTTGCAAAAACATTTCGCTATTACGCACTCGGGAGAACTGTTTAAATGTCAGTTCTGTGATTATAAAGCACCGAGGAAAGATAGTTTATTGTGCCATGAAACTATACATACAGGCAACAAACCTTTTAAGTGTGAACACTGTAGTTACACTTCTGTACGGAAATCTTTGATCGACCTTCATATGAAGCGATATCATAGTGAAGTTAAATCGAATGTAACTGTCGTCAGTGATGCTAAGATTCAGTCGTTAAGAACTGTCGATGAGAAAGCGAATGAAAGTAATTTGAGTGGCTTCAAAGATATATTGCCCGATCGATTTTAAAACCCATATTTTATTGAAGGAAAACTGGTTCCAATACTTCCAGTATTCATAGAATCTATCTTTTATGTAAGTACAGTTATGTTAACTATAAAAAGTTGTGATTTTTATTATCCTCATAAGATTATGTTAACTTGATTATTCAATTAATACATTAATGTCTAGGTACCATTAGCATGAATCTTTTTTTTCAAGGCCTGACCAATAAAATAAGATTAAAACATCAAATTTTTTGTGACAAAGGTGGTTAGTAAGTAAGACTCTAGTTATTAGGCAAGTGAACAGTAAAGAATTATAAACCAATCATTACTTTAATTTTGAAACACTCTAGAAGAGCCACTCCTACTCTTTAAATACCTCCATGTTGCGGAACTTTATTCTACTGAAACTGACGTAAATCTTACATATGAACGGTGAGATAGACAATTGATGTTCCCAGGCTTATTTTTCTGGTCATACTTTTTATAATCTTTTAGCCCTCGTACGCACTGGGGGTTTAGGTTAGGTTAGGTTAGGTTACATTTTAACACGATGTTTTGTGGCGGTTAAACAATCGCAACTGCGTACGATTAAAATAGAAAAAAGCCGCGCCCCGCGGTCAACCACTAGTGCGTACGAGGGCTGAAAGTTTATAAAAAGCATGACCAGAAAAATAAGCCTGGGAACGTCAATTTTCTATCTCATTGTTCATATGTAAGATTTTCGTCAGTTTAATAAACGGTTCATTAGATTTCCGCAACAAATAAATAAAATAAAAAGACAACTTATTAAATTGAGATTTTTGGCATTCTAATTATTTATTTTAATATAAAAATAGCATATTAAGATAAATAATAAGAAAAAAATATCAGAAAAATTCGTAATAATTTCTAATACCCATATTATTTGTCTTAAAAAGATAACTTCGCAAAAAAATATCTAAAAAGCAAGTTTTTTGGCTACTAAAGAACGAAAGTGCAAAACTTTCTGGCTTGTTCAAAACATTCGATTGTATCATCATTTGATAATCGGTATAGGGTTAAATGTTTTTGCTCTCATAAGCTTGTAGTTTATATGTGACGACCTCTGCGGTAGAGTGGTTTCTACACCGGTTTTGAAGGTGGCGCCATCTCTCAGGTCCTGGGTTCGATCCCCGGCTGGGTCAATTTAGAAAACGAACTTTACTATATTGGCTCAGGTCTGGGTGTCTGCAGTTCCACCGTTGTCTCTGATTTCCATAACAAGTGCTTTAGCTACTCACTTTGGAATCAGAGCAATGTTTGTGATGTTGTTTAATATTTTATTTTATATTTTATATCGTAAGTTACAGAACTGCAGATTCTTCACGTAATGAGAGTAGTACGAATATAAAATTCGTAAAAATATCATAGGTGTCCCTCAGGGTTCAGTTTTAGGTCCGTGTCTATACCTTAACTATATAAATTTTCGCATAGCTAGCGAGTATTTGCTTTGAGTGATAGGTACTGGTCGGGCCACCAAACTACGAAAGATTCTTGTTCTAGGACAGATGGCCGAAAGCATATCTTTTAGGTTTTTTTTGTTTACCATAGTTGTTAAATTAGGTGACCCCTAATCGATACTAGTGTAAGAAATATAGATTAAGATTATTCAGTTACAAAAAATGAAATAAAAACAATTCAAGGACAAATACCTTTTATTTAAATTTCATTGTGCATATTTCAGTAAATATAAAAAATATGGCAAAATAAAACAAAGAGCGTGCATTCTTTGAGAAATAAAAAAGAAACTCGCATCGCTTCATTCAGGCCCAAAGCTACAACGAATGTTGGTTCTCAAACTATAAACCAATATTCTCAAACCGTCAAATTATAAGAAATAGTAATTTTTAAAACTGTTATTAAATTACTTAATATAATTAAATAAATCCTTTTTTTATTTAACCAAGGGCAGAAAACTAACATTCGTTCATAGCAAGAAACTTGTTTTAAAAAGGGCCTGTTACAATATAACATTTTTTATACATAATTTCCTTAACTGACAAAAATAACTGCTTTTGTCTTATTTCTTTACTCAGACGGAAATCTTCCATAGACTAGAAACATCGTGCACGGCCATCGAATAGAGGAAAATTAAAAAAAAATATCGAAAACCGCCCACGAATATTTTTAAGCGACCAAGCTATAACCATTTTCAGTGATTTACATCGCATCGCTCGATACCTCAATATATTTAATGCTTACTCTATTATTAATAAATAAACAATATTATATTAATTATTATTACATACAATTTTAAACTATCAACTAAGCAGCGCGAGACTAGAATTTAATGGCATCTACGTAACGTATTTATATAATAATTATTATATAAGTATATTGTAATAGTATTTTATACATTTGTATAGCATGCTTCTGAAATATTACGGCGGTTGAGTATTATTTATGTAACTTTGAGAACCACATAAAAAAAATAATTAAACCATCAGCCATTTTTAATGTCCCCACTGCTGGGGCACAGGCCTTCTTCATGGGTGGATAAGGAGGTTGGGACATAAACAACCCACCACGCGGGCCTAATGCGGATTGGTGAGTGTTAACGACTGCAAATGCAGCCGGGACCAACGGCTTAACGTGCCTTCCGAAGCTCGAAGGAGCTCGAGATGATACATTTTTGGTCACCCATCCCATGACCGACCTTGCGAAAGTTCTTAACCTCCGCAATCGCTGGGCCAGACGCTATACCACCGAGCTCCTTTTTACCAAAACAATGTGCATGTGCACGCCTCACATTCATAGCAAAACGGACAATTTGACGTGGGTTAGAACAACTATACAGGGTGTTACAAAAATACTCCTAATGCCGATTATGGTATATAGGGACCATCAAACTGATCAACTTTTACTCTGAAATCGCGAAAAAAAATCAGCTGTTTCATACAAAAATTAAAATCGAAAATATCAAAATGTTTGAAACAGCTGATTTTTTTTCGCGATTTCAGAGTTGGTCCCATAGTAAAAGTTGATCAGTTTGATGGTCCCTATATACCATATTCGGCATTAGAGGTATTTTTGTAACACCTTGTAGTTGCGAACTAGCAGAGCTCTTGCAACGCAATCGTAAAACGTCCACCCATTAGTAAAAACAAATAAAAGTACTTTTAATTGATAATTTAACTCCACAAATCTGAACTGAATTTATATAAGACACTAATGTAAGCTTCAACTTTCAACCGAAACTTTGACGTAAATGCTTTTTTTGTTCTCAAGTAACTGTTATCCGCCATGATATTTCTAGAAACATCCAGGTGTACCACTATGTGTGCAACATCAATACATACGCGTAGTTTAAAAAAAATGCTCATCTTTTATCATTAACCTTGTATAATGTCAGCGCGTCTCGAATCACAATGCCAGTCCAAAATCAACCTTATTGTCTTGAGAAAAGACTGACAATTAACATTACTCTTATTACAAGGAGAAATAGTTCAAAATTGTAACACGAAACATGCTGACAACTTTATACCAATCAAAATCAACGAAACATGCAGTTTTGCCATTTATCAATTTCAAAAATATGTTTTATTTTTCTATTTACATATCGAAGTTCCCCACTCCGACAAAGCCATACAATAAAAACGCCTTACTTTATAACAATTGAAAAAAAAAACACTTGGCCAAAACTTTTCTCCCTTACTAATAAAGATTGAACAGCAGATGTATTACACAATGGTTACTCTCTGTTAAACTAATACGGCCTTACTACCACAAAAGATTTTAAAACACTGTTCAACAAGAGTTTAACTTGGACACTGTTTAAATGTGATACTGTCACTTTTAAACAGACTTTTTGACAATATTGTTTGAAAGAGACGGTATCACATTTAAACAGTGTCTAAATTACAGTGTTTTAATTTAAAACATTTGGGGTAAGGCCGTTTAAGTTTTACATTAAAGAGAACAACACTGTGCAACTATACAACTGCTATACAATCTTTATTAGTAAGGGCATAATATAATATACCTCCACGTCATATAACAATAATTGTCATTTTTATTACAGGATCGTCCAAAATTATGCATACCCTCTTTCTATTAAGCGTGATGATTTTTTTACTTATATTTAGTTAAACAGTGCTCTTCACGAAAATGTTACACACCTTTTTGCATCTGGGTTTAGTGAACTGATCGAACCGCCATTTTTTAAATTGATTACACACAGTAATAAGATAGTTGTATACATATTATATTTACTTTACACAAAGCGTATTGTGTGTTCAATTTATAAAATAACAATTAGTGACATAACTATTTAAATATTAAAAGTTTTGTCACTCTTCATTGGCTCTTTGTCATTAAAAAAAACTACAGTTTTATGCATACACACAAAGAAAGAAATGAGTCGTTTTAAAATGCGACAACTTTTTAAAAGCATTTCGAGTACCAAATCAATATCTTAAACTTAAAACCAAAAACATTCATAGCTACCTAATTACAATAAAAAAAAGAAGTTATTTAAATGAAATATTAGAATAATTACACATTCGATACTTCGTACCGCAGCGCAACTAAAAAATTATGTAAATTTGTATTTATCTTTTCAAAATCTTAAAAAAATAGTAAGTAATAATAAATAATATTTTGTCGACAGTTAAATACAATTCGAGAATTTTAAATTACAAAACAAAAAAAATGCAAAATATACACAGAATTTATTCGTATAAGCATAATAGTTTTTTAATGTATCCATTCTTTATTCCGTAAATTAGTACTTTTTATTATGTTTTTACAGAATAGAAGGAAATTTTTAAACAAGCGTAACATCAGCCTGTTTGAAAACTTCTTCACGACTTTAATCTTTACATTCACAATGTTAAGGTTTAAAATCGATTGATAAAATTGACTGGTTTATATAACCTGACGTGCTATTGACTGTACAATAAACATAGCTTATTTTCTTTTCATTCTTAAAAAGAGAAAAAAAATACATAAATTATTACTGTATCACTATTTTACCCAAGCCAAATGATATTTGAGTAATTTTTTAAACAATTTTTAAGCACCTAAATAAACAATAAATAATTAATGCACCATAATTGAGATACGTAAAACCGATTACTTAACTAAAAATATAAAATAACAAATAGTGAGCGTGAAATTCTTATATACATGTTTTATATGTAACTATAAAAGATACAACCAGGGTAGGTAGTAATATTATGCCCAATACTAATACTTTATTGTCACTACGTGTTACCTTGCCCCCTGATTACGAAATTGTTGCTAACAATTCTCGATTGAAATCGATTGAAACCGTTTGAAATTCTTTGAAATTAATTAAGTCATTAACTTCAAAGGATTTCAAACTCTGTTAGCAAATTGAATTTGTCAGTTTCCGTTGCTAACAGAGAACTCAGCATCTGAAACTGACAAATCTCATTTATTTCATAGGATTTCAAACGGTTTCAATCGATTTCAATCGAGAATTGTTGGCAACAGAGTGACGTAATCAGGAGGCTGGTAACTCAGGTCCCCTAATGTCGTGGATTTTTCACCCTTGCCGCAAAATGAACATTATTCGGTCAGGCCGTATTCGGTTGCACAGCCCGTTTTCGGTCACTAAACTGTGATTCGGTTTGGACGCTTCCGGTCAACATCTTCGGTAAAGCGAACATGGTTGAAGAATTCGCCCACCAATGGATAAATTTATATCCTAAAAATCACCAATCTCTGTACAATTAGCGTCAATTATCTGAGCATTCAAACCTACCAAAAATACCTGGACATTTGACAAAAATCAACCTTATTCGTATTATTATTTTTGTCCGAGAACAAAAAAGAGTGCACCTTAATGTCTTGAGATAAGGTTGATTTTTGCCCAATGTTCAATGTTTTGGTATGTCTTAATGCTCATATCATTTTGGCGTTGACTGTACCACATAAAGTTCTAAAATGGTTTTAACTGTCTATTATTACCAATCGAGTTTTGCCAATAGGTAGGTACTGCAACGACGGATTTTTTATAGATCGAATTCAGAGGTACTAGGACCTCATAAACTCGTGGCGACTAAATATTGCTACATAACCTGGTCATACGTATTCCCATCTTCTTTTTACATCCCATACGATTCCTTTCCCTGTTACGTTGTCGATCTGCAAGCGCAGTATTGTGTAAGCGAAGTATTTATTAAACGCACAATAAAATAAATACTTTGGTAAGTTTACATATACATGATATCTAATGAAGTGTCTTTTTATTATCATGGACTTGGAAAATTTCGACAAAAATGTATAATGAAATTAGAAAAAGTGTATAACATCGTCCTTTTTTGTCATTAATAATAATAAGTACTTCGCTCAAACAAGTCATTTGTTTCTAAAAGCCATATTTATATTTAGAAAAGGCATGCCCTATCTAAGAGAGAGATCTAAATTTTATTTCCTAAATTATTTCCTTTGCTGTTACAACAGCAACGATGCAATTAGGAACGACTAGAAGTGACACAAATGAAATTAAATTACGGTTTATTTTTACCACTTTATAGTATGGATACTTTTTACGGTACTACACGAGTATTATTATTGACAGTATAAAATAAAAGTGACAAACATTAAGATGTTTTCAATCACGAAAAGTGATCGAACCATCATCATTTATAAACTTAAATTAATAAGTTTAAAAGGTCCTTTGGCGAACATTTGAAATAATTTTATGACATGTCGCTTCTAATAGTTTCTAAGTGCAATTTAAAGACATTAACATCGCATAACTATTAGCAACCTTATTGCTAACAAAAATAAGGTTTAAAATAGCTTATCAACTCCACTCAGGTCTCGATCACATTTTTTTTATTTCTTCAAAATATTCAATGAACTAGAAATACTTAACAAGAATTAATTTTAAACACATAGTTTTAAAGCGGTGCACCGCAGCATGCACAAGTTCTATCATTTCTGGTTCAGCATTACTTTTTTAAACAATAATCTATATAAAATATGATTCTCTCCGTGCTTGACTTTCATAAAATTAAGGGATATTCTCTTAATTTTATGAAAATCAAGCATGCTTTAATTAGTAGTTATTTATATTATTTATCATTATTTAATGTATAAATGATAAATTACGTATGTACATTTCAAAGGATATTTTAAGTCTTTGCCTAAATGTATGACATAGTCAAGGAGATAGAATACATTTTACATGCATATTTTTATCAATCTTATCATACAACCTAGGTCAAAATATGAACTCTAATAATTCTTCGTCAAAATATTATTATACTTAAGTTTAATGAATTTATGAAAACATGTATGATCATGCCAGTATAATTAACTTTTCATACCCAAATTCAAAATTGAAATTATGTACCAATTCAGTCTCCAGGACTACGCACACAATTTAATCACATATAGCTTGAATTAACACACATTAAGATATGTTTAATTTACTTCCCCTCACATATACAGAGTGTAGAATCAAACAAGATACAGACAGATGCCACAAACACCTAGAGCCGAAATAAATGTAATAACTTGACTAGGAGTAGAAAAGTGAATGTTCATTTCTCTGAAATGTATTTAAAGAACTAAAAATAAACTACCAGGCAAGCATAGTATACATAAAGGTTATGGTTTCTAAGTCGTCATCGAAATCCACATACAAACATTTACAGCGTCCTTTTGTCTATACCATGGTACAATAATATACTGCGCCAGGTATAACTTTCGCATTCCGACTTCCGAGAGACAAGGGTCACGTGGTCTTATGAAGTCAAACTCCCTGACTCGCATTATAATACCTGTTTCAGTTCTATAAAACTATGAGTATTTTTATACAATACTAACTTACTAATAAAGATTGTATAACAGATGAATAGTTACACAATGGTTACTCTCTGTCATTACATTTGACATTTAAAAGAAATAGATAAAACACTGTGTAACTATATCTGTGTATGAGTATTTTAGTGAAAATTACGTTCATTCACCTTTTTAACTTAAACAGTTGCGTTTGCTAAGGGAAACAAATCACATTTGAAATGCATTATAATAATTTTGCAATGAGTGGTGACAGAATAAATCTTTTATTTTTTGTCTGTTACCATAAAGTGGCAATTAGTAGAACTCTGGATGACGTAGGGCTGTGCAGTAAGTGTCATCTGGAAAGGCAGACCTCGTTTTCTTGGATCATGGTTTATACTAGCCTGGTAATCGAGTAAAATAATTTTATCAAGTTTGAGAAAAAAATTTGATTGTACACTTGTATGTCAACTGTCATCACATCATATTTTATATAGACTATCTGGCGTAAGATATAAGGCGACTTATAATATAATCGATACTTGGCTGTGTGTCAGAAGGGCTCTTTCGAAGCTATGTCACTGTGGATTGCCAGCTCCTATGGAACAAGTAAGATTATTGATTTTCATACCAAATATACAGCCATTGAAAAGTCACACAATTTTTGTAAGTTTCGGTATAATGCTTCGTGCAGATGGCACTGAATTTCGAACGGAGGTCAACTGACACTCGACCGGAGTTCAACCGGAGCTTGACCGGAGTGACCAGAGCAAACCGAGCTAATACAGGGTGGCCTCCTTTTAAATATTAAGAAATAAAATTTAAACTTTTTTAATTTAACCTTTTTTGACAATTTAAACTTTTTTAATTTAACCTTTTTGACAATTTAAACTTTTTTTAAATGTATATAAGGTTTTATGGCGTTTGACATAACATTGACAGAATGCAAGAGGATGTAAAAAAAATGTATGCCCGTATTTATGAACCGCTCTTAACGTCGAGAACAATCTTGAGATCATACCTGAGATGCTCTTCAAATAGATCTCAAGATAGCTCATAAACCGCTCTCAACGTTGAGAGCGGTTTATGAATACGAGCCATAACGTGTTGTGTATATACTGACCTATGGCGCGATGGAGAGCGGGCGGAACCGCCTCGCGCGCGCGGCGTTGTGTGCGGGGGGCAGCGGCGCGGGCGGCGGCGGCGGGGAGCCAGACTCCGACGACGACAGCGACGCGCGGGGCTCGCTGCTGACCGAATATGGACCTTATGTACTTCGCTATACGGGTCGTTAGACTATAGTGAAAACTTTCAGGCCAGTCGACCCATGATTCTGAGTCTATTTGATGTAAAAATTCATGAAAAGTCGAATGTTTTTTTTCTATCAAAGTTTGTCTTAGTTGCATAGAACCTACTTTACAGAAAAGTAATTAAAATATCAAAATTTTATAAACCCGCAACGTATGTACAACAACGGCTATTTACTCGCGGTCGAAGGTCGTGGCTTTGTTGTAAGCGCTCACGTGCTCCTGCGATGTCAAAGTCAAAGTAAAAAATAACTATTCAAATAAACTTAGTAATTAAGCACTTTTGAATCGTCTATATTTTCCTACCGGCCCGTTCCAGACTTTTTTAACTGACAAGTAAAACAGGCGCAAGAAACTAATCGATGTTATCAAGTTGTTGCGCGTACATTGCTGCTCAACGAAAAATCAAAATCTCCACTATGCATTTGCGACAAGTGGCTCCATAGAGAAAGTTGTTTAACTCTTAGGGTAGTATCATCATTTAAAGTTTTCGCTAACTAACACCCTGTATAAGTACAACCAACAGCAGGCTATCATAACCCAGCAGGAGATCACCTGTTGTGCGCGTCGGCGACGGCGGTGGCGGTGGCGTTGGCGTTGGCGTTGGTGTTGGCGTTGGCGGGCGCGTGGTGCGCGCGGCGGTGGCGCAGGCGCGCGAACCGCAGGTTCAGTTCCCGCGCCGGGTCCGATGCGTACTTCTCGCACGCGTTCTGCCGTCGCCGTCTTAGTCCTACGACGATCAAATATTATTTTTAATTTATACATATATAATTAAATATCTTGTAAATTCCTTAATTTTATTTAACTATATGTCACTTTTAACAGATAAACAAAAGGTTTGTCAATTCAATGCTTTCTTGCTATTCCACAATGGTTGAATTTTATTAACTCATGCAATCATAATTATTTGTCTCCGACGGGATGTCATTTTTGTCATTTCGACGTAGACAAAATGTCATGAAATAGGGACAGATAAGCAATAATAACAAAAGAAAGAATTCAAATCATTCAAATCAAATCAAATCAAATTGTTTTATTGGCAGATTATAGGTAGGTTTACAATAATTGGTGTTGTATTACAAAATTTGAGCGATGTATTCTTACCCAACGGGTGTGCTAAATTAATTTTTACATAGAAAAAGTCAAACAATTAACGACGTTAAAAAATGGATTAAAAGAAATGTCACATATTAACAATATTCATACAATCAATTTAAATGTCAGGGTCATATAAGTTTTCGGTCAACGTATAATAGGTTTTATTTATCAGAAAATCTTTTAGTGCCAATTTATATTTCACTATATTATTAATTTGTCTTATGTCTTTGAGTTAGTCTTATGTTTTATTGAGTAATTTATATGTGTGGCTCTAACTTATCAGAAAATCTTTTAGTGCCAATTTATATTTCACAATATTATTAATTTGTCTTATGTCTTTGAGTTAGTCTTATGTTTTCTTGAGTAATTTATATGTGTGGCTCTAACTTATCAGAAAATCTTTTGGTGCCAATTTATTTCACTATATTATCAATTCGTCTTATGTCTTTGAGTTAGTTTTATGTTTTATTGAGTGATTTATATGTGTGGCTCTAACATAATCTGGCCAGCTTTGTCTCGGGGCGGCGATCCGAGGGTCGCGGGTCCTCTTGATACGTATACGTACGTATGTACCAGGCTAGCATAAGTCTACAGTATATAAATGGTCGGGCGCCCCTTGAAGCTTCTACTACGAGGGCGGTTTGATAAGTCCATGACTTTAGAACGAAAAACACTTTATTTTTCAAAATGTATTTTTGTTTATTTAAGGGCTGATTTTTCAATCCCCAGATAGCGGATATTAGTCAGTTAAATTATTACCTGATTAAAAAAAAAGTCATTCAAAAATTTTGACAAACAAACATTTCAATTTGGCAGTATAATATGTTATTATAGTATGTATGTTATTATAGTATAATATGTTATTATAGTATAATATGTTATATTATAATATGTTATCAAACAAATAATGCTTTAACAGGGTATTGAAAAATCATCCCTAAAAGAAACTCCTTACGAAGCTTTACGCTACAATTTTTTCAAATTTTGCATAAGATTTAAATTCGGAAGCAAATAGCTCGCTGCCGCTGAAATTTTTTCCCCTACCACACATGACAAGATTTTCATCAAGCCAAGGTTGTGCCCGCAATGTGCCCACATTTCAGTTACCACATTTTTCAGGCGATAAAAGAAAATAATAATTGGTTAAAGAGGTAGGAACTTCATTGGATTCACCCGGTGCCCGCCCCCTAGGGGGCGTGGGTCAGGACCCTAAAAGTTACTACCATATTGATCCGTATATACCAGGCTACCATAAAAGAATGTGAGCTCATCCGGTGTAAGGTCCTGTGGGTCGGGGGGCGGAGACCTAGGGGGCGTGGGCCAGGACCCACTATATTGATCCGTATATACCATTCTACCATAAAAAATGTGAGCTCACCCGGTGGAAGGTCCTGGGGGTCCGGGGCGGAGACCTAGGGGGCGTGGGCCAGGACCCACTATATTGATCCGTAAATACCATTCTACCATAAAAAAATGTGAGCTCACCCGGTGGAAGGTCCTGTGGGTCCGGGGCGGAGACCTAGGGGGCGTGGGCCAGGACCCACTATATTGATCCGTATATACCATTCTACCATAAAAAAATGTGAGCTCACCCGGTGGAAGGTCCTGTGGGTCCGGGGCGGAGACCTAGGGGGCGTGGGCCAGGACCCACTATATTGATCCGTAAATACCATTCTACCATAAAAAAATGTGAGCTCACCCGGTAGAAGGTCCTGTGGGTCCGGGGCGGAGACCTAGGGGGCGTGGGCCAGGACCCACTATATTGATCCGTATATACCATTCTACCATAAAAAAATGTGAGCTCACCCGGTGGAAGGTCCTGGGGGTCGGGGGACGAAGTCCTAGGGGCGTGGATCAGGACCCTAAAAGTTACTACCATATTGATCCGTATATACCAGGCTACCATAAAAGAATGTGAGCTCACCCGGTGTAAGGTCCTGTGGGTCGGGGGGCGGAGTCCTAGGGGGCGCGGGCCAGGGCCCAGGGCTGGGCCCCTCGCCGCTCCACGAGGCGCACTTAGCGAGTCGGGCTTCGCCCAGCGCTACGGGGATGCGGGAAGGACCGCCGGACCACCAGCGCTGGAACAATGTACACTTTAAGTAAATTTGATTTGGGGCGAGTTTTGTTTAAGATCTTGATTGTTTTATAAGAATTTACATTAATTATAATTTGGGTTGAGAAGGAAGTGATTATGAGAAAGAGGAGATGGATGAGGACGTGTCAAGCACAAAGCTAGAGGATGCGGATGAAGGATACATTTGTGAGGAAGAGGATGAGATGAAATGAGAGAGAGAGAAATATATAACCATAGTTAAAATTCAGTTTTTTTTCTTTATTACGTACTTAACTCCGATACAAATATTAACAACTATAATAATAATAATTTATTAGCACACACACTTTAGATGTTACATATTAGAATATCTAACAGGTAGAAGCTTGAAACATTGGAAAACAAAATAATTGAAATTAACTGTAAGGTTAATTTTTATAAAAAAATATTTTGAAGCTGTTTCTCTTCAATTCCTCTTAATTCAAGAGCGGCGTCGGTCTGGGACCCAAAAAACTACCGAAATTTTACCAGCTCCAGGTCCACGGAGGGACCGGCCCACCGGCAAAAGTCCCAGTACTCCCTGAGGCCAGACCGACCCTGTTTAAGAGGAAGTGAAAGCGGAAAAGGAACTTGTTACTTTCATTTATGAAGATGCGGTTATGATTAAGGAACTTCAACGATTGAGGACTGAGAAAAGAGTAAGGAATTCTCATCAACCCTAATTATAATGACTTTACTTACATTAATTTATTTATTTATTGCATACATGTAACACACTTGATATTAATCACTTAATATGCACTGTAGATGAATAAAACTACGATACTGTCACATTAATACAAAATGAAGGTTGTTCAAATATTAAATAGATTTTTTTTTAAAGCGTTTCGATTAGATTAATAAGGAAATAACTTACGTCTTTCAAACTTTGTGAGCCGTCTCCGGAACCACTATTTGATTCCTTTTTCAATGAAAAACTATTTCTGAAACAAATTGAAATTATATAATACTAAATTATTTACTACAAAAAATACAACTCGCACCAGACCATATGCTCGGACGGGAATCGAACTCGCGACCTTTGGAAGTATGGTCCAATGCTGAGCTACCGAGTTACTAAAAGTGACTCGGTAGTTCAGCGGTAAGAGCCCGTCCGAGAATATGATCTGGTGCGAGTCGTATTTTTCTAGTATATTATTTAGTATTATATAAAAATTGCATTGTGAATACTAAAATCTCAAATATTAAAACTAATTAAATAATAATTTATTTATTACTCAGATATTAAAATAACGAGAATAATGTTATTATTGAATTTAACATAAAGTGAGTGTGGTGGATTTAATTTGTCTTAAATACCTACTTGTAAATATGTACGTCATTCCTATCCTTTAATTATGTCCATTTCCTTGATGTGTACACGCAATATTGCTGTTTTGCTCGCACCCGCACCTACGCGAGAGTGAGTGAGATGTCGTTAGAAGAATGAACGCTTGGACAGCAGACATCTTGAAAGTCTCTCTCTTCGAATGTCACCACGGCACGGTCGACATGTGCTTATCAGTTAAAAATTGAAAATATACATATTCGTGACTCTAATCCGCTTGCAAATTGTGTGTTATGGTGTTAAACTGATGCCAGTGTATGGACTCGTTGAAATCCAGGTGTAAAAATAAACTTTCCCAAGCAAATGAGCTAACCGCCCCGACACCGGCCGCTAAAAAAGCCCGTTGGTTGGGCTGAGCTGATCAGAGATCTCTGGAGGCATCACCATCACCAGCAACCAAGTAAGTGTACGCATCTTACCGCCTGACGGAGCTGTGATTGTGTCCCCTTTTGTTTTCTCATCCTTTATTGCAGCTCAGAATTTCTCCGCCCTATGTTACATACGTGTTTACAAGTACCTACTTGATTATCACGACCGCAAAACCTACAGTCCACTCAATTAAAAAGTAGAAATTAATCACCATATTTGTTGGCCACTATCGAGCCGCATTAACTAGTTTAAAATTTAAAACAAGATTGCACCTAGATACCTACCAACCCGCAAAGTCGCATTTCTATTGTTAATAATAATTAATCCGCTATAATATTTGACACACGTACAATACTTACACACATACATACAATTATCGCTATTTATTTGCATTTAGTATACTTACCTACACATTGCTAATACTTTATAATTTACGCACCGCACCGATTACGAGATTAATAGTTTGTCAAAATTTCTTTGTTTTATCGCATCGCATCCCGCATTGGCAAGCTGTTCCTCTTTTAATCTTATACTTAACCGCATAATAGGTAATTACTAAATATTTTAACTATTGTTCTTAAATCACATCATCGCATCATACTATTTCCGCCTTTTATTACCATAAATTACGCATAATTAGTGTAATTGTGTCGCCCGCCATTTTGTTTCCTATTAGGATCGCATCGCATTCCATTTCTTTCTTTCCGCCATATTTGTATTTTTCCTTTCGCTGTGCTAGCAATAGCAAGGTGCCCGCGCACCCGCCCGCTGCTAGTACCTTACCTACGACCACGAGCCCGCTTGCATTGAAGTTCAAGGTCAAAATAGACCAGCAGATTTGGTCTGTCTGTTCACATATTTACGCACGCGCAACATAATAATTGCATTTAAAGGTTGTTTTATATTGCATCTAAAGTACAATTTGTACTATTTTATAAAACATTTGAGTTTATTGTTTTTATCAGTAAATTATTAAAATAAAAAAATGGCTTCTAAAAGTAAAAAGGAAGTTGAAGGCACTTTCGTAGATCCTAACTTGTCCGTGTTAAACTCTAAACGTAATATACTTTTCGAGCGTATGCAAAGCATTTACAATATCGCTAACCATGTAGAAGCAAAAAAGACTGATCCTAGCGCATTGTTATGCAATGTCACTAACTTAGATAATTTTCGCGATGATTTTGTTAAGGCTTTAGATGCCTATAATATAGCTTTTGCTACGAGTAATCCTTCCGCTGAAGTTAATTACCAACCTTGGACCGCATTTGAAGAGATGTTTTGTTATGTAAAACGCATAATTGCATTGTTTCAACAACCCTCACAACCCTCAGTTTCTTCAGTTATTGAATCGCAATCTCATTCTTTAAAACCTATCAAACCGCGCTTACCGCCTATTGAATTGTTGTCGTTTAATGGTGATGTTCGCAACTGGCCCCTTTTTTATCAACAGTTTAAAAGTGTTGTACATGACAATCAGTTTTTAAGTAGTAGTGAAAAGGTGTTTTACTTAGTCGGAAAACTAACCGACAAGGCTACTTCTGTGTGTGCAGGGCTGCCACCTACCGCTGAGAATTATACTATTATCTGGGAAGCTCTCGTGCATAAATATGAAAACCCGCGATCGCTCGCTTCTTCGTACCTCAAGCAGTTATTAGAATTTAAACCCTTGAATAATAATAGTACCGCAGCTTTAGATTCGTTTTTATATAATTTTAACTCACCTGTTGAAGCCCTAAAACAGTTGAACCTAAACGATTTAACTGATTTTATTTTTCTATTTATCGCATTGCAAAAACTAGACTCCGAAACAGTCAAATTATTCGAAATTTATAGTCAGCAAAGACAATTAGGTATACCATCTTATGCTACATTAATTGAGTTTATAAGAGAACAATCAAGAGCGTTAATTCAGTCAACCCGCACTCCTACCGCAAATTTTAATAAACGCGATACTAATGTTAATTCAAAAAGGTTTGCTGCAACAAAATCGTTTGTTACTGATTTGGGTGGTACAAGTACAAGTTCTAATACTTCTAATGCGAAATGTACTTTATGTAAAAATAATTATCACTTACATTTATATCAGTGTTCGGCTTTTATGAAAATGAACCCGCATAACAGATTTGATTTTGTTAAACAAACATCGTCATGTACCAACTGTTTAAGTACTAAACATAAATTATTTAATTGCACATCGCATGGTACTTGTTCGTATTGTTCGGCCAAGCATCACTCTTTATTACATTTTGATACGCAAACTCATAAAGATAAATCTAATAATAATTATAACCGCATACAGAATAATAATAATAATCAAGCGCCGCAGTCCGCTACCGCATCCGCTGTCGCTCGGGACACACGACCGCCTCGTGACGTCACCGAGCCGCCGTGCGCTCGCGACCCGACTCAGCTGTCGCCCTCGCAGCCACTACCCGCCGCCGGCGCCGCCAGTTATAATAACAACACGATTTGTAATCATTCTTGTGAAAATAATAAACGCACCGGGACATCCGCATTATTAGGAACCGCAAAAATAAAATACGTAGATTCGCACGGCCGCTCTCATTTATTGAGATGCCTTATTGACCCGGGTTCTCAGAGCGATTATATAACTGTCGAATGTTGTAAACGTCTATCGCTTCCAATTAGCAATAAAACCCCATATACCCAAGTGCAAGGTATTGGTGGAACTTCGCAAAATATTGACGGAATAACGTGTTTAGATATAACTTCGCGATTTAATTCTAGTAGTTATTCTATTAAACCTATGGTCGTGGAACGCATCACGTCGTTATTACCTGATTCATATATAGATACCAGTGCGATTAAGCATATTGCAAACTTGCCTTTAGCCGATGATGATTATTTTAAGCCCGGACGCATTGATATTTTATTAGGTGTTAATTTGTATTGCGAAATTTTACTTTTCAATAAAGTTAAGGGCGATGATAATGTGTCTCCTGTCGCTTTAGAGACTACGTTAGGCTACTTATTGCTAGGCAACGCACCTATTTTATCGCAACCGCAAAGAAATTCACACGCTTTTTTAACTATTTCATCAGATCCTTTAAGCTCGCTTTTAGAAAAATTTTGGTCAGTTGAAGAACCGCCCACGCACAAACATTTAAGTCCCGATGATAACAACTGTGAAAATATTTTTACTACCACCACTATCCGTAATACAGATGGGAGTTATTCTGTCGATCTTCCATTCAAAGACGATCCTGTTAAGCTTGGTGATTCGTTTACTACCGCACAAAAGAGATTTTTCTCATTAGAAAATAAGTTTAGAAGGTTTCCTGATTTACGCGACAAATATAATGAAATAATTTCAGACTATTTAAATACGGGCATTCTCTATAAGGTTCCGCAACAAGATATTAATTCTACAGGTTTTTTCCTTCCGCATCATCCAGTAATTCGTAATGATAAAACAACTACCAAAATTCGCATCGTATTAGATGGCAGCGCAGCTACTGATACTGGCATTTCGCTCAACGATATTTTACATACCGGTTGCAATTTACAATCTGAAATTTTTAATATTTTACTTAATGTTCGCATGTTCCGCATTGCTTTCTTCGCTGATGTAAGACAGATGTATTTATGTATACATGTTAACGAACCGCACCGAAAATATCAACGCATTTTATATCGTTTCTCCGCTGATGAACCAATTATTGTATTAGAATTTACACGAGTCACATTCGGACTTCGTTCGTCTCCTTTCTTGGCACTCCGCACCCTTCGCCGGCTTGCGTCTGACGAGAAGGAAAAGTATCCTCTCGCAGCATCCGTGATTGAAAGGGATATTTATATGGATGATCTTGCTAGTTCGGCACCGTCCGTTAATGAAGCATCCGCAACCGCTAACCAACTTATTGAATTGTTTAAATCAGGAGGTTTTGATCTTGTAAAATGGTCAAGTAACTCCCGCGAATTACTTGATCGTATACCTGTAACGCATCGCCAATCAGAATCAGTTTCGTTTGACGATGGTAATGGCTTTAAAATACTAGGACTCCGCTGGCTTCCCAGTTCAGATGAGTTTATTTTTATTGTTATTCAACCGCCCGCAACATGCACTAAACGTGCTATTTTATCAGCAACCGCTCGTCTCTATGACGTTTTAGGATTAGTAGGTCCTGTAATTTTGTTCGCTAAACTGCTCATCAAAGACCTCTGGTTACTCCACATCGATTGGGATGAAACTCCTCCATCATACATAATAGAGGCATGGAAAAAGTACATTTCAGAGTTACCGCTCCTTTCACAGCTACGTTTCCCTCGTTTTCTTAATGTAGAAAGAACCTCACCTCGTGTTTATTTGGTCGCATTTGCAGATGCTAGTGAAAAGGCATTTGGTTGTGTCATATACTTATACGTTCAGAACGACAATGATTTGCCTAAAGTTTCATTAATATGTTCAAAATCACGTGTAGCTTCACCAAAGTCAATGACAACTATAGCTAGATTGGAATTAAACGCTTTAGTTCTTCTATCAAAAATGGTTAGTAATGTTCGTGACCAGCTCTCTGAAAGACACGAAATAAATAAAATATTCGCATTTTCCGATTCAGAAGTCGCTTTATGTTGGGTTCGTGCATCTCCGCACAGATTTCAAACTTATATAGCCAATAGAATATCACAAATTCAATCGCTTCTTCCCGCTGAAGATTTTTATCATATTGCAGGTTCAGAAAATCCCGCTGATTGTATATCTCGTTCTCTCTCACCCGCTCAACTTATTGCTCATAAACTTTGGTTTCATGGTCCCGCTTGGCTTTCGCTACCGCATACTGAATGGCCTATTAAGAAATTTGAACCTTGTAAAACTACGTTACCTGAAGAAAAAACTGTTACTCATATAGTTAATAATAACGAAAATTTTAATGATCATCCTATAATTTTACTAGCTACTAGAGTCTCAAACTACAATGTATTACTCCGCTCTTTAGTTTATGTTTTCAGATTCGCTAAAAAATTTAACTCGCGCGGTAACATTACAGCTCAAGAATTAGCACAGGCTGAGAAATATCTCATTCATATTATACAAAATAAATATTTTCATTCAGACATCGCAAATATAAACAATAATAAATTGCTTTCCTCGTCTTTACGAAAACTCTCTCCGTTTATAGATGGTGATAACATATTGAGAGTCGGTGGTCGTTTAGGTTATTCTTCTCTTAATTACGACCAAAAACACCCTGCATTATTACCGAAAAAGGGTAGAATTATTGAACTTTTAATAGATTATTATCATCGCCAACATTGTCATGCAGGTCCGCAACTCTTAATTTCAATTCTTAGAAATAAGTTTTGGATTTTGTCCGCCCGCCGTGTTATCAAACAACGCATTCATAAATGTTTAAATTGCTTCCGCTTAAATCCAAAACCAACATTTCCATTAATGTCTGATCTACCACAATTTCGCTTAGAACAGTGTAACGCATTCACGCACACTGGCGTAGACTATGCCGGACCATTATATATAACTTTAACTAGAAAACGCGGTGTACGCAGTCAAAAGGCTTACTTATGTCTTTTCATATGTCTTGTGACAAAGGCTGTTCATATTGAACTCGCTTCAGATCTAAGCTCCGCTTCATTTTTAGATGCTTTTAAACGTTTTCTTGCGAGACGTGGTCCATGTCAATACTTATATAGTGATAATGGCACCAATTTTGTTTCCTCCAAGGGATATTTAAATGAGCTTTATAAATTCTTACTAAATGACGAATATTATAAGCTTTTTCATGAAGAACTTAATAAACACCGCATAATATGGCGCACTAATCCTCCCACTGCGAGTCACTTCGGTGGTATTTGGGAATCAAACATAAAGTCCGTAAAATCACTGTTGTTTCGCGTGATAGGCAAACAGTTACTAACATACGAAGAGATGCTCACTATTTTGACTCAAGTAGAAGCCGTTTTAAATAGCCGCCCTTTGTATGTTTTAAGTTCCGATCCTTCGGAACCCACCGCATTGACTCCTGCTCATTTTATAAGAGCCGCTCCGTTAAACTTTCTTCCCGCAACCGATTTAAGTGAGGAGAATCCTAATCTGCTGTCTAGGTTTTCTTTAATGGACTCACTAGTACAGTCATTTTGGAAACGTTTTAGATCTGAATATCTGCATAATCTCCAAAGCAGAGAAAAATGGAATACGAGCTCCAATCCTGTAAAAGTAGGAACTATTGTTCTAATAAATACCGAAAATATTCCGCCATTGCAATGGCCAATGGGTATCATTACGCGTCTTTATCCTGGTAGAGATGGCGTGATTCGAGTCGCTCAAGTTAAAACCAAGTCAGGACTCTATGACCGACCTGTTGTGCGGTTATGCCCATTACCTATGTATAATTAGTTTTTATCTCAAACTCTAATCTTTAGTATTTTGTTTATATAAGTATAAATCTCACCACACATTTTTTTTTTATTTTATTTATATATATTTTTTAAGTATTAACCTGCCTCGCATTATTATATCTTTTTGTATTTAAACCGCGACTCTCTCTCTCTCTTATTTCGAAGGAATGGATTCCTTCAAGGCCGGGGGAATGGTGGATTTAATTTGTCTTAAATACCTACTTGTAAATATGTACGTCATTCCTATCCTTTAATTATGTCCATTTCCTTGATGTGTACACGCAATATTGCTGTTTTGCTCGCACCCGCACCTACGCGAGAGTGAGTGAGATGTCGTTAGAAGAATGAACGCTTGGACAGCAGACATCTTGAAAGTCTCTCTCTTCGAATGTCACCACGGCACGGTCGACATGTGCTTATCAGTTAAAAATTGAAAATATACATATTCGTGACTCTAATCCGCTTGCAAATTGTGTGTTATGGTGTTAAACTGATGCCAGTGTATGGACTCGTTGAAATCCAGGTGTAAAAATAAACTTTCCCAAGCAAATGAGCTAACCGCCCCGACACCGGCCGCTAAAAAAGCCCGTTGGTTGGGCTGAGCTGATCAGAGATCTCTGGAGGCATCACCATCACCAGCAACCAAGTAAGTGTACGCATCTTACCGCCTGACGGAGCTGTGATTGTGTCCCCTTTTGTTTTCTCATCCTTTATTGCAGCTCAGAATTTCTCCGCCCTATGTTACATACGTGTTTACAAGTACCTACTTGATTATCACGACCGCAAAACCTACAGTCCACTCAATTAAAAAGTAGAAATTAATCACCAGAGTGCGTTTTTTTCTCGTTTAAAGTTAATAGCAACTTACTTGTCAGGTATAGTATCGAGCCGCGTGCGCTCGGGCGCAGGACTTTGGCTCTTATCTCCACTACGCGTTGAAGACCTGGTAATCAAAAAAACATAATCATTAAATAATTTGTTTTTTGAACATGCATCAAAGAGACCTTTGGCTCCTAGCTTGGGAGATGAATCAAACAGCCAGTGTTGCTATAGCGCTAAGAACTATGTTTATTTATTTGTACATCTTATATACTAATTTATTACATATCATTGTATGTGCGTCAGCTGGATGTACCTAACACAATGTGTGTGAGTTTGCTCTAGATACAAAGTCCGAGCTGACGCTACAGACCCAACCATTACAGTAGGTTCGATAAACCACAAATACTGCCCAAAGAGAAAAGATTCATTCCCAGAATGATACGCGAGGCTATTGAAATCATCAAAAATCCAAATTTCAATAGGGAAGATGGTTGGAGAGTACCACCAGCTTGAGACCCCATAATTCATCAACTAAAATCCCATCCCAAATCACAAACTGCAGAATCTAAAGATACAGTTTTCTAATTAACTTTAATCAATTGAATTCAGTAAGATCAGAACGCAGCTATAAAATAATTTAGTAAACTTGAATACATTTTTATAAAGTTTCGAGCGGGCAATTCATAAAAATATGAGCAGCTTTTTTGCTTTAGTCCTCCCGTGACCACGGCCCCTGGAAAGGTGTGGAAACGTCGGGAATTCAAAAAACCAATATAAACTAAATCATTCTAAAAAAACACCTAAATTAATAATATACGCGCTGTAATCCGTAAAAAGTGTTTTAATAATAATAAATAATAAATAAATATAAATATTTGACAACATCACATACATTGCTCCGATTCCAAAGGAAGTAGCTAAAGCACTTGTGTTATGGAAATCAGAGACAATGGTGGTATCACAAACACCCTAATTTGTTTTTTCTCTAAAATATAATTTCGCTATCAATCTTCCGATTAATCTAAATTCTATCAGAGATTTTATTGCCTACGTCCATTACCAAATGTCATATGGCTGGACCCTTCTAAATGTTTGATGTGGTGTGATTTGATATGGCTGGACCCTTCTAAATGTTCGGTGTGGTGTGATTAGATATTGCTGGACCCTTCCAAATGTTCGGTGTGGTGTGATTAGATATTGCTGGACCCTACTAAATGTTCGGTGTGGTGTGATTTGATATGGCTGGACCCTTCTAAATGTTCGGTGTGGTGTGATTCAATATGGCTGGACCCTTCTAAATGTTCGGTGTGGTGTGATTTGATATGGCTGGACCCTTCTAAATGTTCGGTGGGGTGTGATTTGATATGGTTGGACCCTTCTAAATGTTCGGTGTGGTGTGATTTGATATGGCTGGACCCATCTAAATGATTGAAGTGGTGTGATTCAATATGGCTGGACCCTTCTAAATGTTCGGTGTGGTGTGATTTGATATGGCTGGGCACTTCTAAATGTTCGGTGTGGTGTGATTTGATATGGCTGGGCCCATCTAAATGATTGAAGTGGTGTGATTCAATATGGCTGGACCCTTCTAAATGGTCGGTGTGGTGTGATTAGATATTGCTGGACCCTCCCAAGTGTATTAGTTTGCTCACCTCTTATCCCGTTGGTGTTCCGTGGCGTCGTAGTATATGGAGGCGTCGTCCAGCCTGGGCCCGGCCGGCTCGCCGCTCACCACCGACGAGATCTTCACTAAAACCCATCACCGCACTTTACACCATCATTAGACATGCCCATGGCATACGTTATTATAGAAAAACCGAAGGGAGAATAACTATGGATTTATCATTGTTTTTACTAGTTTTAAAACAGTAACAAATAACACAACAAGTGGCCACTTTAGGTTTAAAACTATTTTAAAACTTACAGATAGAATGAAACAGTATTCGTAACAGAAAGTCGTAAAAGTTTTAAGAAAGTCAATTTATAGGGGTGTCAAAACCCAATTTTGTAATGCCCGTTTGCACTAAACTTAAGAATCGCCTAAGTCTTTTCCTAACTACAACTTAACCAAATTAAAACGGTGTCATTAACTTAGCTGTCATGCAGCTTTTAAGCTTTCAAGCGCCATTTGTCTTGGTTGAGTTTTACTTAGGAAAAGACTTAAGCAATTCTTAAGTTTAGTGCAAACGGGTGTAAACCTCTCGTTGGTAGTTACCTGAGTGCCTGGGCTCGTTGTCGGGCGGGCGCACGCGTATCTCGAGGCGGGAGGACACCGTGGGGCCCTCGGGCTCGGGGGGCGGCGCGCGAGGGGGAGGGCTCACCGACGACGTCGACAGGCTCTGTGACGACAACATTATAATGTAATTTAGGGGCTTTTGGGGATAATGTGCATCGGACATTGGTCTTTAAGGCGAGACCGGTACCCTTAGCAAGAACAGCTATCGAAAAAAATTACGCGCGTAAAAATATTCGATAGTGTAATTTTGTATGGGAAATTTGTACAGCGCCATCTACCGCCGAAAAGCGAAAAGAGATTTTCTATAGATGATTAATCGATTGAGTAATTTTACGCGCGTTTTTTTCTCGATAGATGTTTGGTGCTAAGGGTACACAGTTCACGATCTAACGAAATTATTGATGTTTGAGCTTCCAGATAAGAAATGAAGTAGAATTCTACTACACAAAAATTACTGTGAAAAAATGGCTAAGTAACTCTGTCCAAAATACTGAAAAAAAAAACATGTAAGTAGACGATTTCGTAATTTTCAAAGACAGTGATATGATTTTTTAATAAAAAGCATAACTTTTTAATTTTTCTTACACAATAACCGGTTAGATTTGTAATCAATGATACTCCAAAATTTAATTTTAGAATGAAAAAAATTCCGTTCAATTTCGTTTGCGAATCTGTCGAAAGCTATGCAATAATCAACCCTATTGTAAAAAGAGAGGAAAAGAGTAGATTTCGTGAATTGGCCTCGCCTTAACGAGATTATAAGTTTCGATGTTGACATTCGAAACATACAATGCGATTAATCAAAGTATCCAACTTCAGAGCGCATGCGGTACAAAACGAGCGATGTATTTGAAATCTGTAAAATTTCTTTTTGCCATACATTTTTGAGTGAAGTTGAGTACACATTCACACCATTATATTTAAAAATTCCATACATTTATTATTATTTCTACAACTGTTATTTCCGTCTGTTATTCTGGCGCAGTTGTTTGCCTGCGGGCCAGCCCTCAGCCAGTCGTCCGTCCGTTCTATCTGTCCGTCTCTCCGGTACGTCATCCCTGTCAACCTCTGTCGTATGTCTGTCAGCCTGTCAGTCACTAGTCGAAGGAGGCTGGGCACCGCGACATCTAAGCAATTAAACTGTTTATAACGCAGTCTACCCAAAAGTTCACACAACATTATAGTATTATAAAAATACTATACATTTACGATGAAAAGTACCAGGCTCACATAAATAGTAAAGAGCCTCACCGGCAGTTAGGTCGCCCTCGGCGGCGGCGCCGTGGCGTGGTAGTAACATTGCACTACTGTTATTTCCGTCAGCTATATTCTGTGCGTTATGTCATGTCTGTTTTTACTATTATTGTCAACTTAATCATAAAAATGTAATTTGTATCAGGCTTAATTTATAACTAAGTCTAGAAAGAAAACACCAAATAACCAAAATTAAAAAATTCCATACATTTACAACGAAAGTACCAGGCTCACATAACTAGTAAAGAGACTCACCGGCATTGAGGTCGCCCTCGGCGGCGGCGGCGGCGTGGTGGCGTGGTGGCGCGCGCACACGCCCCTCATCACGTCCACGCTGTACCGGAGCCCCCCGCCCCCGCCCCCGCCCGCCCCCGCGCCGTCGAACGACGCCTGCTGCACGAGCGGCGGCCGCAGGGACCGGATGTGGGAACCTAAACCACAACATCACAACTCACCAATAATGAACAACCACTAGATCAGGGATACCCAAACTATTATGGGCAAGAGACCCCTTTTCCAAAATAAACTGATACCACAGACCCCCATAGCCAAATTACTTTAAAAGTGCTACCAAATATCAAGTGTAATTCATAATTAATATTATAATTATTCGTTTATTTCGACCCCTGGGAAATCGATATCGACCCGGGGTCGATATCGATGTTAGACACATCACAAACATTGCTCTGATCCCAAAGTAAGTGGCTAAAGCACTTGTGTTATGGAAATCAAAGACAACATACATCCAGACCTGAGCCAATATAGAAAAGTTAATTTTCTAAATTGACCCAGTCAGAAATCGAACCCGGGACCTCAGAGATGGTGACACCTTGAAAACCGGCGTACAAACCACTTGACCACAGAAGTCGTCACTAAAGCAAAAAAGTGACGACACAAATAATTTAACAGAATAGATATACAATGCGATTAGTCCAAACAAAGTCGGTGGTACTCGACAACTTCACTCAAGAATATGGTCCGCACAGATACCACAATCGCTCTGACTTTGTACATTCGTGCACTTCGACAACCTCCGTGAAGTGGCTTTGTACACCGGTTTTCTAGTTGTCGCCATCTCTAAGGTCCCGGGTGCGATCCCCGGTTGGGTCAACTTAGAAAACGAAATTTTCTATATTGACTCAGGTCTGGGTGTTTGTGATACCACCGTTGTCTCCGATTTCCATAACACAAGTGCTTTAGCTTCTTACTTTGGAATCGGAGCAATATATGTGTTGTTGTCAAATATTTATTTATTATTTATTTATTTGTCAGATTAATCGCATTGTAATTCTTCTTAGCTACGATTTTTGGCTGATGTCTCCTTCTTAGCTACGATTTTTGGCTGATGTCTCCTTCTTAGCTACGATTTTTGGCTGATGTCTCCTTCTTAGCTACGATTTTTGGCTGATGTCTCCTTCTTAGCTACGAGTTTTGGCTGATGTCTCCTTCTTAGCTACGATTTTTGGCTGATGTCTCCTTCTTAGCTACGATTTTTGGCTGATGTCTCCTTATGGCCGCTCTTACACTTAAGTTTCTTAGGTAAAATTTATGCAAGTAAATTATGGCTGTATACGCAATACGAAAAGCTACTTCAATGAGTGTTTACATATGCAAATTCATCGTAAATTAATTACGTAAAACTCGACCACCAAACATAACGGCCACTTGACCCGTTTGTCGTCCCAAGCAATGAGGACAATATCCCTAATACGCAAATCAGAGTGACCGTTTGCTCTACCAGATGGTTGCACTAGGTTGCCCAAATATTCGGACAGAAAACTTTCTCTAAAATCATTTCTCAACTTTTGCATATACCGGACTCGCACTTTCAATGATTCGCTATTCATTTTGTTCAGCTCCGGCACTGAAGCCTCAGCTAGAGGCTGAATGAATGAGGCCGGAGTCAATGGACTCAGTGGGGCTGCTGCGCAAGTGTCGTCGACTTCGCCGTCGGCTTCATTTGACAGATGGATGTTATACATTGCTATACTTTTCTTTGGTAAGTTTTTTGTGCCAAAAAGAAGTAGCGTCGTCGTCCGCGTCTGTAGATACGTATGTCAACGGACTACTACACATTGGACAGTCTGTCACAGATGCTTTACCCAACATTCTTCTCAAAATCTGTTTGAGAAATCCTATCAGTCTCTCATAGAACCATTTTTTTTTAAAGGGGTCACAACAAACAGTTTCACAATAAGTAATGTTAAGCTAATTTAACATTTATATTTTTTAAATAATGTATGTTTTACATATTATGTATGTTCTTACACACATTGAACTATGTACCGACTGTAATTTCTACTAATTAAGTTAATATTAGTTGTTTATCAATCTTTCAGATGTTGTAAAATGTAAATAATTTGTAAGACCAACACCGTCAACCACAGCTGAAAATCTTGAAGTGATGTGACATAATTTACAACAAGTACCAGGCTATCATAACCTTCTCGGAGGTGTACATACCTATAGCGGGCAGCGTCCAACAGCGAGGCAACGTCGGACGACGGGTAAGTAAGTACCAGTGGCTCTACCATGAGTTGATGCAAATTGTTACCTCTACCGTAAACTATTATTTTCTCTCTTTCACTCGCATTAACTGTGAGAGGTATATCCGATAGTTTTCGGTAGCGAAAACAGTTTGCATGTACTTTTATAGGGTCAAGGGTTTGCCAATCAAATGTTTCTCATATTGTAGATACTTCTTTTATTGACACGCCATTATATCGCCATCACAACTATCTTTACAATCCCAATCTATCCTCTTTTAACCAACTAATCTTCATCCATCCACCTCCTTCGTTCCGCTTCGTTCAACACTTCACACTCACACCATTCAGAAACCATAAATCCTCGAGGAGAGTCGGACGTGATGTGACATAAATAACAACAAGTACCAGGCTATCATAACTTACTCGGAGGTGTACGTACCTATAGCGGGCAGCGTCCAACAGCGAGGCAACGTCGGCTGCAGCGCGGGGTACGCCTCTATACCGGGGATATTGAGACACTGTCGGGGTTTGCTCCTGGTACTTTCTGGTTTCTCTGCCACCTGCAAGTGCCAACATCATTTTCATTTCAAAGAAAGAAAGAAAATAATTTTATTTGAAACAAAAAAATAATAATATAAACTCATAAAATAAACAGAATATATAAACATTTGATTCACGATCCTAATAGTTTCTTATAATTTCGCCCGTTTTTATTAATTCTTTCTTCTCTATTTTCAATAGATAAATAAATGTTAACAAAAACCGGATATGTAACACCAAAAATTTAGTTCCAAACAAAGCAGAGCTTGTTCTACGGTGACTATATAAAACGGTAAGAATAAATAAAGAACATAAACATCCAGGCCCCCTAGCATGACCGCCGAAACATGATATATATCGCATTTGGATATCGGACAGTCGAGTGTCGATAAAACGCTATATGCGTTTTATCGACATTGTCCAAAATCCATTGTTTTTTGACAGTTAATCGTGATTAATAATTATTATACCAGAAAATAGCGCTATACGGAACCTGATAAACAAGAAACTGTCAACCCGCTCTCCTACTAATATTATACGTGTGAAAAAGCCATCGGTCATTTATGTATGAAGACTGGCATACCTACCTGTCCGCCATTTTGAAAAAAGTCGGTTTTGGAGGCCTGTGATAAAAGTGATGCCAATCGATAGAATAAGTCATTACAAACAAAAAGTAATAAGTAAAAAAATCTCGTAAGTGATATACTTACTGAGATATTTGAGTTTAAAGTTGAAAAATAAAATCTGTAATTTTTTGGATTAATTAATAGAATAAGTCATTACAAACAAAAAGTAATCAGAAAAAAATCTTGCAAGTGATATACTTACTGAGATATTCGAGTTTGAATTTGATAAACAAAATCACTTTCTGGATTTAGTGTTTTTTTTGTTTTTTAACTTCAAACTTAAATATCTCAGTACTTACGAGATTTTTTTACTTATTACTTTTAGTTTGTAATGACTTATTCTATCGATTGATCTAAAAAAATACTGATTTTGTTTTTCAACTTCGAACTCAAATATCTCAGTAAGTATATCACTTACGAGATTTTTTTACTTATTACTTTTTGTTTATAATGACTTATTCTATCGATTGATTTAGAAAATGACAGATTTTATTTTTCAACTTTAAACTCAAATATCTCGGTAAGTATATCACTTACGAGATTTTTTTACTTATTACTTTTTGTTTGTAATGACTTATTCTATCGATTGGCACCACTTTTATCACAGGCCTCCAAAACTGACTTTTTTAAAAATGGCGGACAGGTAGGTATGCCAAAAGCACATGATGCTCTTTAGATGTTTGTTACTCAATCACGCAAAATCGGCTGAACGGATTTGGATGAAATTTGAAAAACAGATAGTTTAGCCTGGATTACATTTACTTTTTATACCGTCAAAGGTTCCTTAGGGATTTACGTGGACGAAGTTGCGGGCGGAAGCTAGTGTATTTATAAGAAGTACCAGGCTCGCATAACCTTTAAGGAGGTATCCATACCGGCGTAGTAATAGTGGGTTGCGTAGTCACAGTCGCCACTACCACGGGCGCGGGCGTCGTGTTGATGGGCTGCAGTTGAGTGGGTTGAGTGGGTTGGGAGGGTTGAGACGGGGTGGGTTGAGTCTGTTGAGTGGGTTGAGTGTGGTGGGTGCGGGGGGCGTGGGAACAGCTCGACACGCCGCTAGTGCGGGCGCATCTGTGTTCGGGGGACTGCGGGAGAAAATAACATGGTTTAAAAATCATTGTGATAAATACGCGGGCAGGGCGGAGAGTGATACGATTCGCTGCGTTAACTCGTTTGTACTGTCATTTTCTTAGAAGTGTCACTGCGCATGCGCAGGTTTTTTTTAAATAAATAAAGTAAAAAGTACTAACTACAGTACAATTATTTATTTATTTATAAGAAAACTCAACAGCCTTTTTGCTACAATCATGCTTAAAATATATACTTAAAAGTTACACTTAGCCAATAACAGAGTTTCTAAAATACTACAATGCAGTATTAACTACCGCGGACCACAGGTTTTTTATTGTTGGCTTATACGATTTGTACATTTGGACCACAGGTAAAAAACACTGAACTAAACTTTAAAAATAATGGAAAGAAAAATGATTTAAAAAGTATTTACTGTCTTTAAATCAAAAAAGTTTCATACCTGTAATTGCTCTTGTTTCCATTCATTATCTGTGGTCTCTTCAGAATCGTCGAACTGTGATTTCCAAAGAGAAACGAGCGTTAACGCACCGCCTTTCGTCACCTGAGAATAAAGTTCAATTTTCAAAATACACACGTCAGCTTTCGTAGACCTTTTTAGGGTTCCGTAATAAAATTGTAAAAAGGAAGGTCTGTCTGTCTGTCACAGCTGGATATCTCGAGAACTACTAATGCTATCAACTTGAAATTTGGAATCGTTTTCGATGACGTTTGTCCAACTATTTTGCAAATAAGAGAGAAATAAAAATATTTATATTTTTTTGCAACAGGGACTGAAAGGGGATCTTAAAAATTCGAAGTGAGGCTACTAGGGCATATGGGGTATCATATGAAAGCTTCTTCATCATTAAAGCACATTCTCGAACATTTCTTTTTGATTTTAACCGGTATGTATGTATGAGGGTATGAAGGAGGGTTATTCTTAAAAATAAGAACCTGTTTATTCGTAAAATATTTTATATTTTTTGTCATGTTGTTTAATTATAGTAGAGTTGAGTTAATTTATCGATGAACCAAAATAATTACCAAAAAAACTTACCCCATCCCTAAGAACGTCTGCTGTCAAAATATACCTCAGATGACAGCGTCTAATGATGATCAACGATGATGATGATGATGATATAATGATGATGAACGTACCTGTTGCAAAGCAGACACGTTCTCATCGTCCATAACCGCAAACTGGGTGTAACTTTGGTCAGCGCGCGGTCGCGTTTGCCGTCTGTTACCTATTAATAAATAAATAAACATTTTAAAATAATTATAGATAACAAATTATGTATTTTTGTTGATGTTTTTATTACTGTTTGTATGTATCAACACCCGTTTGCACTAAACTTAAGAATCACCTAAGTCTTTTCCTAACTACAACTCGACCAAATCAAAACGATGTCATAAACTTATGTCCATCAGGATTGAGGACGCCAGCTTTTAAAGCGCAGCTAACACCATTATTTAGCACATAAGTAGATTATTTTGCAGCACAAATCCTGGATTTAGCAGCAAAATATATCACGAGATATATCAATGAAAAGGTTGACACACAGATGTGCTCGTGCGCAAACAGAAAAAAGACTGGTGTTAGTCTCTAGAAAAAAAAATACAGCATATTATACAAGCTGAAATTTTAATGATTTGGTTCCCGCAGTGATGATACAAGCAACTTTTATTATGGGGTCAATTTTAATACCGCGAAAAAAAATCCGCTGTTTCATACATTAAAGTCGAGTAGGTAATTGCGCTTTTGTATGGAACAGCTGATATTTTTTGCGATATCAGTGTTGGCCCCAATAAAAGTTGCTTGTAATCATGAGTGGAACCACCCCACTGCGGTAACCAAATAATTAAAGTTTCAGCTTGTTTGTATGGTGTATGGACTGAACTTTGCTATGGTCATTTTTAAATTTTGAGATTTAAGCATTCACAATGCACAACAAGAGTTGATATACTAGGAGAAAATCGACGTTCCCACTAGTGACTCGGTAGCTCAGCGGTCAGAGCATTGGACCGGATATCCAAAGGTCGCGGGTTCGATTCCCGTCCGAGAACATGATCTGGTGCGAGTCCTATTTTTTCTAGTATATTATTTAGTATTTGCTATGGTCAGTTATAAGATGGAATAACGTATTGTCTGCTGATCTCCATACTTCAGTATGATAAGAAGGTGATACTAAATGATAAATTATCTACCCAAGAATATAATACCTCTCTTGAAATGCGTGTCGGAGTGTACGCTATCTACATCTGCTACTATCCTCGGACTGACAGCTTCACCTATAAAAAAACAAGACTTCAATTCAATGACATCAACCGAATGTTGGGTCCTACATAAAAGCATAAAACCTACTTTTGAATCCTTCGGCTGGCACCGAACTTTAGTTTTCAACTCATTTTCATTTGACATAGGCCTTCTTTTATTTTGGATCGTTCGTCGATAGTTGTTAATGTAGACTATGTAGAGTATATTCAAGTGTGATTTAGTTGTGAATTGTGACTTGCGAACGATTACACTAACAATTGTTTCAAATATTTTGGATAGGGCTTCGCCTACAGTTCGGGGCCTCGCCTACGGTTCGGGTGGATATACAACGTGTTACAAAATAACCCCTAATGCCGAATATGGTAGATAGGGACCATCAAACTGAACAACTTTTACTATGGGGCCAACTCTAAAATCACGAAAAAAAATCATCTGTTTCATACATTTTGATATTTTTGATTTTAATTTTTGTATGAAACAGCTGATTTTTTTTTCGCAATTTCAGAGTTGGTCCCATAGTAAAAGTTGATCAGTTTGATGGTCTCTATATACTATATTCGGCATTAGGGGTATTTTTGTAACACGTTGTACAATGTACTGACCGGGCGTGGCGGGCGCGGCGTGCTGGAGCTCGTGCACGCACGTGGGCGGCGCCGTCACCACGCGCAGGCGCGCCAGCGTCGGACCACCGCCTGGTAAAAGCTCTATGTTATACAAGGTGTTACAAAAATACCCCTAAAGCCGAATATGGTATATAGGGACCATCAAACTGATCAACTTTTACTATGGGACCAAATCTGAAATTGCGAAAAAAAAATCAGCTGTTTCATACAAAAATTAAAATCGAAAATATCAATATGTATGAAACAGCTGATTTTTTTTTCGCGATTTCATAGTTGGTCTTATAGTAAAAGTTGTTCAGTTTGATGGTCCCTATCTATCATATTCGGCATTAGGGGTACTTTTGTAACACCTTGTATATGTTTATAACATAAATAGCGACCGCCCGACTTCGTCTGCGTGGAAAGTTTTTTTGCTATCCCTCGGGAACAATTATTTTTTTCGGGGTGAAAGGTACCCTATGTCCTTCTCTGTACCCCTGACAACGTGTATACAAAATTTCACGATGATCGGTTCAGTAGTTAAGACTTGAAGGCGTAACAAACAAACAGACTTTCGCATTTATAATATTTGTACGAGCAGTACATTAGGTACTTACTAACCTAAATAAGTTGCTGACCGCGCGATCACTGTCGCGCGGTAACATTACGATTTACATAATATTTTTTAGTGCAATAAACACATTCAGAGCGAACGGAACTACATCTTTTACATTAACCATCCTCACCCTGATCATTGCACTCCGAGAAACATACTAATCTCAACAACCCTACATTTAACAATGATATTGGGCACGAGCCCCAATAATATTAGTAAGGATTGAACATTTAATGTAATAAGAGCATACCGGGGGCGGGCGGGCGCAGCTTGCAGGGCGGCACGCTCTGGCGCTCCGGGCGCGCGCCCGTCGGGCCCGTCACCACTGAGTTACTCGTCTCCTACGAACAAGTTCATTGTTGCAATACCAAATAATATACTAGAAAAAATACGACTCGCACCAGGGGCCCTACCGGCTAACGCATCGAGCTTCGGAAAGTCTGCCGGGCTTCAAATTAAAACAGATAAATCGAGCCCCAATCGGGCAAAAATGGCGCACCCCAATTCATGTCACACGAACATCGAATCTGCTAAATAACTTCAGCGAATAGTACAATACGAAACTCCTTACTTCGATTTATCTGTTTTAAGTTGAAGCTCGGCAGACCCGCCGAAGTTCGAAAAGTTAGCCGGTAGGGCCCCTGATCATGTTCCCGGACGGGAATCGATGTCGAGGTAATTTCTTGTACAATGGTGAGATGGAGCTAGCTTGCAGCGTAAGAGTTGATATACTAGGAGAAATTCGACGTTCCCACTAGTGACTCGGTAGCTCAGCGTTCAGAGCATTGGACCGGATATCCAAAGGTCGCGAGTTCGATACCCGTCCGAGAACATGATCTGGTGCGAGTCGTATTTTTTCTAGTATATTATTTGGTATTATATAAAATAGCATTGTGAATGCTTAAATCTCAAAATTTAAAAGTTCAATGTTGTTATTATCAATAACACATACCAAACGACCGTTTCACAATCGAAAAGTAAGGCCTGAGTAGCTTACATTCAAGCATAACAATACTGGGAAGAAAATACTTAAGTAGATAACAGTATATTATGCAATTAGTGAATAAAAGACGGATTTAAAGCGAGGACCATAGATGAATCACGAGCAAGTGAAGGATTCTAATAGGGAGTGATTCAAGTTTTAGAATCCTGAACAACGCGAGTGATTCATGGCCCTCGATATAAATCCGTTTTATTCAAGAGTTGCATACTATATTTTATACCATGACTGCGAGAAAAAGAAAGATTTAAGAGAAAATATTTTTTCCACAAGGAGTTTGTATATCGAGTACTCTTTGCACAAGGAGTTTGTATCGAGTATTTTTTGAACAAGGAGGTTGTATAGTATATAGATGGAGGTCGAATTGTATTCTAAATTCAAATACTAATATAGTGATTAAAAGTGCTTTTTATTCACTGTTTTTAGTTAATAAAATAAACTTTTTAAAGGGGGAATGGTATAAAATAATATTTTAATAAATTAACAATAATATTAACCCTGTATACAGACTCTATAGATCATAATTACATCCCAATCTTAAATTGTCTTACCTTAGCATGTCTATCGGGAGATGGCGCAGGTGTAGTCCTAGGTTCAGCCTCTTTGTCTGTGGTCGGTTTGTCTGTGGTTGACTGTAACAAAAATAATCATTTTTAAGCAATCAGGCTGTCATGAATACACACACGATAAAATATAATGTGGAGTTTTTGGCGCCATTTTGTCGAGTTCGGTTTGGTGTCTATTTTAATTATTTTCAAATTGATTCATAGAGTGGATATTGTGTCTTAAAATTGGTGCTGTTATATGGTACAAGTGTCTACGCAACTGAACAATATGTGGGATAATTGAAATAGGCGCGATCTTGGTTGTGTGAAGCTGAGACTTTTATTGAAGTGGTGGCTTCCTCGGCAGAACTAACCGAGTAAACTGTCTTGATATACTTGGTGCCAAATGCTCCAAGCAGCATTGGAATGCGATGCACCCGCATTCTAATGAAAAATTAAACAATATCTACCACTGAACTATTTAACACTTGACACTGGCAAAAATTACTTCCAAGAGGAAAGTAGATTGCCATAACAAAAAAAGAAGAAGAACTATTTAACACTTGACACTGGCAAAAATTACTTCCAAGAGGAAAGTAGATTGCCATAACAAAAAAAGAAGAAGAAGTGTGACATATAAATTCCAATAAAATGTGTATTCGATGTACCAGGACCACATAATTATGTCGGTATGAAGTATCCGTTGACACTATGTGTACCAGGACTGCATACATCGACAGGAGGTACTCACGTATCCGTTGAGGTGCGCGGCCGCGTGGCGCGGCGAGGCGGGCGCGCGTCTATCGGGCTTGTCCTTGAGTAGCGGCGGCGCGTTGTCTGTGGCCACGCCCGCTGTGCCCGTGTCAGTCTCTAGACGCCGTCGGCTCTGTAACGACAACAAACTTTATAATATTTCGTTTAACGACTCGAGTGGTGCAGTAGTCAACGTGCCGGTCTAACACGCAAGAGGTCCTGGGTTCGATTCCCGGCCGGGCAGAAATTGAAATTGTCCAAGTATTAATTTATTTATTCAATATATTAGTTATATAATAACATGCCAGCGAAAAAGATAACGACACTTTCCTATCTTAAGGCAACTAGATTTCGATCAATTTATAAAATAACTTAAAAAATGTTGTCATGAATTTTTGAACAAAATTTTTAGATAAACAAAACTTACATTTTCCGGCTGCGTGTCCGTGGGCAGAGCGTGTTCCGGCGCCGGATGTACGGCGGCCCGCGGCCGGGGCACGGTTACCGCCTACCAAAAAAATGTAAACATTAAAAGAAATAATTACTAAAAAGATTTAGGAATTAATACAACACAAATAACGCGATAAACAAAAATCGCCAATACACATACACAATAAAATTGGCATTCATAAAAACAATAACGGAAACGATAAAACTGTATGACAAATTACATTTACAGGGAAATTATGAATGCAGCACAAGAGATATATTTACATGACTTCTGGACATTCTACTGTCAAAACAACACAGTTCTTACCAAATTGAATCTTAACGTCATAATAACAACAACCAAGTCTGGAAAACATAATACATATTTTCTCTTTATATTTCAAAATTTTATTTAGAGAATTAATATGAAATAAGAAAAACTATACAATTCGGAAGTAAATAAATAAAAAAAATCCATTTGATTACAAATACCAGGATCACTGGCTTATCCGTATTTTAGCTATTATTTTATAGTACTAGGCTCGCATAAACACTAACTAGCACACCTTCTAGATGTTGTACGTGTTCTAGTAACTAGGTACTATAGGCTCGCATAAGCACTTAGAAGTATACTCACGTGAGTCCTAAGACTAGGTTAGGTACTAAGCTCACATCCTAGAACTAGGTACCGACTAAAACACTCAGAATCATGGTACCACCAGGCTCGCATAAAACACTCAGAAGAATACTCGACGCTCTCATAATACACTTAGAAGTTTTACTCTTGTCAGGAACAAGGTACCAAGCTAGTAATAGAAGTATACTCACGTCTTAGAAGTAGGTACCAGGCTCGCATAAACACTAAAAACTTATTACTCACGTCTTTTTCCCAGTCGTAAGGGTCCTGGTCCCTGACGCCGCGCCGCTTGCAGCACCTCTCCAGTAGGGCTGCCAACATGGCGTAGTCTGGCGTGTCGGCGTATTCCAACTGTTGTACATGTTCTAAAAACTGGCGAAGTTCTGATGGGAGGTGTTTCAGAAGGAGACGGTGGTCGTATTTCTCTTTCATTAGTCCAACCTGTAAGTGCATTCGACCAATGTAACTTTGTTCCAAGTGGGATTATTATTATCGTATGGGGATTAGTGACCACCTCTGGTGTTGGAGTTTATCAAGCCGCCTATAAGGCCTCTGACTTGGCTTAACGACGTTATCAGATGACAACAGCCGGGATCGACGGTTTAACGTGCCCTCCGAAGCGCGGAAGCGCTCAGTTGTAATGCCACTTAACGGTCACCCATCCGACACCTGGCCGGACCGAGCGTTGCTTAGCAAACGTAATCGAGTACGATCAGCCTGTCAAGCTCCGCCATGAGCGCTTCATTCGGATATAACTGCTGATTGAGAACAGATACAGTTTTTGTAAATGGTAATTTTAAAAAATGTTTTATATTTCACACAATCTCTCATTGACAGAAACACAACATTAACGCCACGGCAACTGCCCGTTGATGAACTCGACCAGTAGAATAGCGGAGCCCTATTTAATAACGTGACAAATGGAAATTTTTTATGACAATTTGGTTTACATTGCAGTGTAGTTATGAGTAGTTTGTTCCATTTTCAAAATGGTTGACGCAATAGATTATGCGAAAGCATTCTTCAAATATGTCGACTTCTGCCTCCTTATCCCAGGTCAGACGACAATTGTAAATTACAATGACAATTTGATGCACGTTGCTGTGTCTGCGAGTATTTTAACAGTATTTTTTCTAGTTTCCTAACGCCATGGACACCAAATTGTCATTGTCATTTACAATTGTCACGTCTGTGTCATCTTCGCAACGGGCGGGCGGCAGCTGCCCGTTGACAAATTCTACGCAGCATTTAAAACAGCGACCAGAAATCTACTCCACAATTACCAGGATCACATGAGGCTATAGGAGGTAATCTAACCTGTTCCTTATCCTTGATCTTACGCCACGGCAGCTGCCCGTTGACGAACTCCACTAGCATATAGAATAGCGACCAGAGATCGTCATGGCGACCCATCTCTTTGTTCTTGTGGGCGTTTATTGACGCGTACCGGACCGTGCCTGTAACAAACGATATAATAATAAATATGGGATAACGATATAGGGTTTTAATTTTTGAAAAAGTTTATACACGGATCGTCTAGATACAATAATTTTCGCGCTGTTGAATCTTAAATTTTAGGCTGACCCCGCACACACGCAATATTATTACTATTAGCAATAATTTGCATATTGACATTAATATTGTGTGTGGTATTGAGGATTATGTCAGTATCAAATCATATTGTTCAATATTAGCCTAGGTCGAAGCGTAAAAATGTATATTGCCGAAACTAACCCGGCAAAAGCTTTCGACGGTTAAAATTGCAAATACAGTGATCATTAAATTAGTTGGCACTTTTGACAAGTTTGAGTCACAAGTACCAGGGCAGTATAACATTGCAGGAGGTTGTACGTGGTTGTACTCACCTCTGAACCCAGGCAGCTTGGGCATTACAGATTACTTCTACAATATCTAAGTAAACTACGATTCTAGGTACCAGGTTAGCATGACTTATCGAGAGATTGTGATAAATCCCTACCTCTGAACCTGGCTGTTGCTGGTGGTGTTCTGGCGCGCTAGGCTGAGGTACAGCATGTTGCGACTATTATAACTAGGTGCAATATACAAGGTGTTACAAAAGTACCCCTAATGCCGAATATGGTAGATAGGGACTATCAAACTGAACAATTTTTACTATGGAACCAACTCTGAAATCGCGAAAAAAAAATCAGCTGTTTCATACATTTTGATATTTTCGATTTTAATTTTTGTATGAAACAGCTGATTTTTTTTCGCGATTTCAGAGTTGGTCCCATAGTAAAAGTTGTTCAGTTTGATGGTCCCTATATACCATATTCGGCATTAGGAGTATTTTTGTAACACCTTGTATATTGCGCTTTACGTTTTAAATTTGAATAAAAATTCATTATTACGGGTCAGATTTATGCAATTTAAACTTTTATTATCATTGCACGAGATACGTTTTCTAATAAAGCAGTCATTCAAAGCAGTCAGAATTTCGAATAAGATACGGTTTATAACCCTATATTTTTTAACTGTAGAAAAAGTATTATAATTTTAAAAATAAAATGACATTATCACACATATGCCATTCTGTCAGATGTCAAGTAGGAGTCAGGTCAATGAGAAAAAATATAATGAATGACAGAGACGGTAATAGCATTTCTGTCGTCACGAACGAGTATAGTCCAGTCTGTCCGATCTATTTACCATAGCCGAGTCAGTGAGTGTCAGTGTGTAAGTGCTCACCCCTGAAGCCGGCGGCGGCGCGGGGCGGGCGCACCTGGCCGTTGCTGGTGGTGTACTGGCGCGCCAGCCCGAAGTCCAGCATGTACACCTTGCGGCAGTTGGACGGGTGGCGACCTATACTGAAGTTGCTCTGGAAACAAACACAACTATTCAGCAAAACCATGACAGGTGCGAATCGGAATCGCGCACGAAGGGTTCCGTATACATCACGTTTGTTGTGTGGGAGCCCCCTTAAATATTTGTTTTATTTTAATTTAATTATTTATTTTTAAAGCGAATATACAGCATTTTACAAAAATACCCCTAATGCCGAATATGGTATATAGGGACCATCAAACTGAACAACTTTTACTATGGGACCAACTCTCAAATGACGAAAAAAAAACAGCTGTTTTTTTCAGCTAATTTTTTTCGCGATTTCAGAGTTGGTCCCATTTCCATAACACAAGTGCTTTAGCTACTTACTTTGGAATCGGAGCAATGTATGTGATGTTGTCAAATATTCATTTATTTATTTAATAATGAAACTACAAACTGGGTTAATGACGAAATTACAAAAATATTGACGTATCAAATATGTAATACTTACAGGTTTAATATCTCTATGTAGAAATCCAACTGAATGTATAGAATCTATAGCTTTGAGTATTTGAAGTCCCAATCTGAAATAGAAAAAAAATTTTTAATTACACAATTTAATTATTAAATTTGAAATTTATCAATTCACAATGCTGCTAAATAATATACTAGAAAAAAATCGATTCGCATAAGATTGTATTCTCGGACGGGAATCGAACCCGCGACCTTTAGAAGTCCGGTCCAATGCTCTTACCACTGAGCTACCAAGTCCCGATTCCCGTCCGAAAACTGGTGCGAGTGGATTTTTTCCTAGCATATTATTTAATTAATATGCTTGAATTTAATATGCTTGAATTAATTTGTTGGATTGGATACGAGCAGCAACTGGACCCTAACTGCCCAAAACAGAGAGAAATGGAAACAACTGAAGGCGGCCTACACCAAGCTATCGGTTGAAGAAGGCTAGAGAGAGATATTGGTCATACCTAAGTGTAGTAGAGAGTGAGAAGGCGCCTCTAGGCTGAGCGCGCCTAAGTTCGGCCAAGTTCCGTCCCTGCAGCTGCATCACCACGTAGTTGAAGCGAGCATTGCGACCGCACCCGATGAAACGACACACGTGCTCTTTGCCTGCAAATAAAGTGTTAGGAAAATAAGGAAAATACAAAAATGAAACATTAACCCTTCAACGCCAGGAAAATAAGACATAATAGTTATTCCATTGTTATCCGGCCGCCTGCGTCCGCTCGGGCGTTGATGAGTTAAGTTAATCTTAAATCACGTCAATTTGCCATCAAATAGTTATCAAATATAAGTATGGCGACAGGTTACGGGAGTTACATGTAACTCGCGGATGCCTCTTAAGTTAAAGGGCAAAATTTATAAGACCGTAATAAAGTTCAAAGGTGTAACTCGAATGGATAAAATTAGGAACGAGTAAGTGAGAGGAAGTTTGAAAGTAGCACCAGTGATAGAAAAGTTGAAAGGGTTGTCTGGCTTGGTATGGGCATGTTATGAGAAGGGATGAAAGGAATGTTACTAGAAGAGTAACGGATATGGATGTTGAGGGCTGGAAAGTAAGAGGAAGACCAAAGAAAAGATTGATGGATTGTGTACGGAATGATATGAATGTGAAGGGAGTGGATGAGGAGATGACGAGTGACAAGAAGGAATGGAAGAGAAGGACGCACTGCACCGACCCCAAATAAATTGGGATAAGGGTAGGGGGATGATGATGAACTGTCATAATATGTACCATGTGGCAGTGCTCAATAAATAAATAAACTATCTGTCACTATTTGGTGTTAAGTTTCTCAAAAAGAGTGTGGTGCGGAAAGAGAAATGTTATAGGATTTGTGCTTGACTACCATTTTTGCCATGTTGACGGCACTGTTACGTCATAATACTGTACTATCTTAATATCTATAAAGTTAAGATAGTGAACATGGTTGAGATGACATGATAACGTGTCACCTTGCAGTTTCTTCAGCACAGCCACCTCCATCTTCAGCACCTGCTTGGGCTGCCGCGCCGACTCCACCTTCAGTGCGACTCGCTCTTGCGTCACCAGGTCTAGATTATGACATGACATGATGACGTGTCATACCTTGCAGTTTCTTCAGCACAGCCACCTCCATATTCAGCACTTGCTTGGGCTGCCGCGCCGACTCCACCTTCAATGCGACTCGCTCTTGCGTCACCAGGTCTAGATTATGACATGACATGATGACGTGTCATACCTTGCAGTTTCTTCAGCACAGCCACCTCCATCTTCAGCACCTGCTTGGGCTGCCGCGCCGACTCCACCTTCAATGCGACTCGCTCTTGCGTCACCAGGTCTAGATTATGACATGACATGATGACGTGTCATACCTTGCAGTTTCTTCAGCACAGCCACCTCCATCTTCAGCACCTGCTTGGGCTGCCGCGCCGACTCCACCTTCAATGCGACTCGCTCTTGCGTCACCAGGTCTAGATTATGACATGACATGATGACGTGTCATACCTTGCAGTTTCTTCAGCACAGCCACCTCCATCTTCAGCACCTGCTTGGGCTGCCGCGCCGACTCCACCTTCAGTGCGACTCGCTCTTGCGTCACCAGGTCTAGATTATGACATGACATGATGACGTGTCATACCTTGCAGTTTCTTCAGCACAGCCACCTCCATCTTCAGCACCTGCTTGGGCTGCCGCGCCGACTCCACCTTCAATGCGACTCGCTCTTGCGTCACCAGGTCTAGATTATGACATGACATGATGACGTGTCATACCTTGCAGTTTCTTCAGCACAGCCACCTCCATCTTCAGCACCTGCTTGGGCTGCCGCGCCGACTCCACCTTCAGTGCGACTCGCTCTTGCGTCACCAGGTCTAGATTATGACATGACATGATGACGTGTCATACCTTGCAGTTTCTTCAGCACAGCCACCTCCATCTTCAGCACCTGCTTGGGCTGCCGCGCCGACTCCACCTTCAGTGCGACTCGCTCTTGCGTCACCAGGTCTAGATTATGACATGACATGATGACGTGTCATACCTTGCAGTTTCTTCAGCACAGCCACCTCCATCTTCAGCACCTGCTTGGGCTGCCGCGCCGACTCCACCTTCAATGCGACTTGCTCTTGCGTCACCAGGTCTAGGCCTTCGTAGATCTCGCCGAAACCACCGCCTCCGATTTTCTTTACCACCTAAAATGAATAGCAGTTTATAATACTTGATAAATATTACATACTTTATTTCGAAGCAGTGTAGCCAGCTCTACAGTTTTAACTGTAAATCTACAGTTTTTTCGATATCTTCACAGTTTTTAGTTCAGACATCCAAATCTACAGTTTTTTTCTTTATTGCACTAGCGCTATCTATTTTATACGCTGCGTAATCCATATCAACTCGGTTTTAGTAAAGTCTACGGTACGGCATTAACGGCATACGTAATAGTGTATAGGTAGCTGGTGAATGCAGTGATAATGAGTCAGATTTAGATTTAGAAGTAATGACCATCTAAAGATATTTAATAGTCATAATGTATGATTTTAAAAATACCAATGAAACCGAAAATCAGGAGGATGTACAAATTGAAAATGAAAAAGTTTCAACAGAAATAATGTAAAATTGTTAAGTTTTAAAGTTGATTGTTGTCGATTATTCAATACAAGTATATTTTTCTTACTTCATTATGTTGTTTTATTGATTACTGCTATTGAATAATACAGAATAAGAAAAACTGTAGATTATAGTTTTTTAAGTAGAATTTTACAGTTTTCTACAGCTTTTTTGCAGTTTTAGTCATGATTGGGGTTGGCAACACTGTTTCGAAGCAGCCATCCTGAATGTTCTCACCTTCCATCTCTCCTTGACCACGTGTCCCGGCTGCAGCAGGTCCTCGGACGCCATGGTGATGTGGTGTGCTTTCCGCGAGGTGTCGCAGCGGGACGCCTCACGGGATCGGTGACCGCCGAAGTTGGGTAGAGTTCGGGACCTACACGCGATAAACGACTTTAAGAAGGTATATTTCAAGTCCCAAGGGTGGCCGAATAGATTTTCCAGGTGGGCAAAATTTTCTAGACTGTGGCGGGCCGGATCACAATTTTTAAGGGAACCGCTGGCAGGGAAATTGCTTTGGTATCCCATTTCAAACGAAATATAAAGTCTAAATTTAAGGAACTATAGTTTTGGAAATGAAAAAATCTTGTTTTAGTTAGTTATAAAGAGAAAAATCAAAATAATATTATCAGCTTTTTTGAATAAATAACAAATGCTAACCCAATTCAAAATAAATGCCAATTACATTTTTTCATACAAAACTGTAAATTGCATGAATTTTTATTCTTAAGAGGGCGTAGTCTGCTCACTAGCGCCGCCATTGGAAAAAAAATCATAGTGCTTAAATAAAGACGAAATTGTGAATTATCTCTCTGTAGTGCACTCCGAAGAAGCTTTCTGGTACTTTTTATAGCTAAAACAATATTTTCTAGCCTGTCGTTTAGTTTAATGGAGATTTTTTGCGAAAAGTGGCCACTTTTAGCAATAAAACTCCGTTAAACTAAACGACAGTCTAGAAAATATTGTGTAAGTGATTAAAAGTACCACAAAGCTTCCTCGGAGTGCACTATAGAGAGATAATTCGTAATTTCGTCTTTATCTAAGCACTAAGTTTTTTTTCCAATGGCGGCGCTAGTGTGCAGACTACGCAGCCTTAAGGCTAGAAAACTTACCTCAATAGCGGGTTCGGCTGTACTCTCGGCGCGTTGTTGGCCTCTTCGCGCCTCTCTTCTCTCTGCAACACAAAAACAATTAAAACTGGATCCCTGCGAGAAATGCGGTACCTAACTTTCAGTAGAAAAAGGTTGGGTACTTGTCGACTGCGCTGTAGCTGTGGGGGGACACGCCTCTGCCCCGCACCCCCTCATCTTTGCCCTATCAACATGGCCGAGTTACCATACTAGTAATCTCTACGCTATAGTAACATGGTGCTTATTCTGGCGCAGTTGTCGGTCTGCGGATCAGTCCTCAGTCTTCCCTTCCGTCCTTTTCCCGATAGTCATCTGTCTGTCTCTCCGACACGTCCTACCTCTGTCGTATATCTGTCAGCCTGTCAGTCACTAGTCGAAGGAGGCTGGGCGCCGCGACAGTCCTTTCGAGCCGGATGCTCACCTGGGGTTCATGTCTCCTCGGACGCGGCGCGGGGGCGGCGGAACCCGAGCCCTGCGACGCGGTGTCCGCCGACGACGACGAGGACTCTGCAAACATAAATATTTTTCATAATTTGGTTTTACTTTTAAGTCAAGTACAAAAAGAAAGAGACGAGTCTTGGGGGAGGCTTATACCCAGCAGTGGGCGTCATGCGGCTGATAATATGATGATAACAACAAACAAACACCATTATAGTGTGCGAGCGATGGCAACTGTTGTATTTGGTCTACAACAGTTGCTATCGGATATCCAAAGGTCGCGGGTTCGATTCCCGTCCGAGAACATGATCTGGTGCGAGTCATATTTTTTCTAGTATATTATTTAGTATTATATAAAAATAGCATTGTGAATGCTAAAATCTCAAAAAATTTAAAATTATATAGCTTTCTCATCTTAATCAATTGTTTAAAAATATCTGGAAAGGTATTCAATTGATGTCGAGGTAATTCCTTGTACATTGGTGAAATGGCGCTGGCTTGCAGCGTAAGAGTTGATATACTAGGAGAAATTCGACGTTCCCACTAGTGACTCGGTAGCTCAGCGGTCAGAGCATTGGACTGGATATCCAAAGGTCGCGGGTTCGATTCCCGTCCGAGAATATGATCTGGTGCGAGTCGTATTTTTTCTGGTATATTATTTAGTATTATATTATTTACCTGATCTGTTGGACTGTGGAGGTTGATGCTTGAACGGAGAATCCCGTTCGCAGGTGGGCTCCTGCTCCCTGTAACAAGAAAACAGTTTGTGACGTTTCAGATACGCTTCGATCTCTATAGTAATATAACATTATTTCCGAGATGATTTTCGTCTAAACTTTTAACATTTACCATTAAAACCTTAACCAACGGTTTTGGTAAATGTAAGTAAAGTTTACAGTAAAAAACACTTAATGCAAGGCCAGTTTACGATCTGATGAGAAGATTGATTTTTGAGCTTTCAATGTGAGGAACTGATGTAGAATTCTACTTCACAAAAACTACGATAGACTGAAAAAAGAAACACAATAACCGACAATAACAACATAAAACCTTATAAAAATAAACTTTTACAATTTCAATATTTTTTTAATCAATGATCCGGTACTCCAAAAATCAATAAAAATGTACAAAATTTAATCAAATTTCTGGCGAAGCGACAATTAAAGCCAAGCAATAACCAACTCTAAAGGAATAGAAGTCGATTTCGTGAACTGCCTTGCCTTAACAAAAAACACTTAACATTAACAAGTTACTAGCGCTTTCTAACTAACCACCTGACATGAACAAGACTATAAACTATCAAAACAGAAACACAAGATAAAGAATAGGCATTCAAAAATAATATTAAAAAAATCTGTGGCGCTACTAGTAAATCTTTGACAGCTTATAACTTGGAAACGTGACGGTTTACGAGATTATGTCAATGTACATTTTGTGTTTGTATTGATGTGAATTCATACGTGGACGCCATTAAAAAAAACAAAATGGCGGACGTTATTTGGACCAAGTTTCAAACTCTTTAATAAGCAAACCAATACCTATGCCAGAATTATCTACAATAAAGATAACCCGACTTGACTAAATTTGTTTTCAAAAACATTTTAGATCTGGGTCAATGCATGTGTTGAATAATTCATCTGTAATTAATTCAATTAGGATCATCGTTATCGGGCGATAAATAAACGTATTGCCACGATAGTATCAAAATATGTTCTTATAATTAAGCTGTTTGTGATAATAGCCACCGGCCAAGCAACGATAAGATAACTAATAATAATAATAGCCCCTTGCATCAGACATTCTTTGTTAATTTTTAAATTTTGAGATTTTAGCATTCACAATGCTATTTTATACAATACCAAATAATATACTAGAAAAAATAAGACTCGCACCAGATCATGTTCTCGGACGGGAATCGACGGACGGGAATCGGACCGGATATCCAAAGGTCGCGGGTTCGATTCCCGTCCGAGAACATGATCTGGTGCGAGTCGTATTTTTTCTAGTATATTATTTGGTATTATATAAAATAGCAATGAATGCTAAAATCTCAAAATTTAAAAATTATATAGCTTTCTCATCTTAATCAATTGTTTAAAAATATTTGGAAAGGTATTCAATTGATGTCGAGGTAATTCCTTGTACATTGGTGAAATGGCGCTGGCTTGCAGCGTAAGAGTTGATATACTAGGAGAAATTCGACGTTCCCACTAGTGACTCGGTAGCTCAGCGGTCAGAGCATTGGACCGGATATCCAAAGGTCGCGGGTTCGATTCCCGTCCGAGAACATGATCTGGTGCGAGTCGTATTTTTTCTAGTATATTATTTGGTATTGCATACATTCTTTGTTAAGTTGAGTATTTGGGCTTTATTTATCTTTTGTAGGTCTGATTGCCAGTCGGCAAAGGCCTCCTCCAACCTTTTTCATTCCCAACGGTTCTCCGCCACTCTGTTCCAAGTAACTCCTTACTTGGATAAGATAACTAGTTAGTATGAAAACATGTGGACAGAATAAAAGACAAATATGAGAAACAACAACAGTAAAGTCAGTTGAAGGATTTGTGTGTTATTGTGTCCTATCTTATGACATCATTATTAGGGTTCCGTACCACTTACAGGTCCCTTAGCTTTAAACCGACAACTATTCATCATGAATGCGACAGACAATCCTCTATGCAGGGGATGCCTGGAAGCAGAGGAATCAGCCGGCCACGTGATCCTGGAGTGCGAGGGGCTGGCCACACAACGGGCAGAAATCCTCACAGAGGTGAGGTCGCTCCTAGAAGCCTGTGAACGCCCCAGGAGGCTTCTGCGCTTCTGGAAGGAGCTGGGATGGCTCGATTAGCCATACCGATGCTATGAGGTTTCACGCATAACAGACCAAATTGGTCTAAGTGCGGAGAAAAGTGCCCATCACCAATACCAATAGGGTTCCGTACCAAAATGGTAAAAAGGAACCCTTATGGTGCGACTCTGTCTGACACAGCTCTACTAATGCTATCAACTTGAAATTTGGGATAGTTTTAGATAACGTTTGCCCAACTATTTTGCAAATAAGAGAGAAATAAAAATAGTTATATATTTTTTGCAACAGGGACTGAAAGGGGGTCTTAAAAATTCGAAGTGAGGCTACTAGGCATATAGGGTATCATATGAATGAGCGCTGCTTGCACTTTCTCAAAATTTTTTTTAGGCCGCATAGATTTCTACTTTTGATGAAAAATGTAAAAAAAATACCCCCTCCCTCCCATTATGTCCGAAGTATGCATAGAGAAAAATGTGAAATTATTTTATGTGATAGAAGTTTATGTAAAGATTACAGGAAAAATAAAACGATGTCTCTAAATACTAAACTTTTTCAGAATGACCGTTTTTATTGTTATGATGATGGTAGATGACAGTGAGGCAAACGGAATAACCTGCGTATCCATGTGTTATTCCTGTTCATCATCATCATCCAGAGCTTTAGCTCTGCTCAACTTCCGTAGGATAATATTACGCTGTTATGTAGAGGATAAATCTTGCCAACTCATACTTATTTAATCCCCTAAACTCAGATCCGGTGCTATAGACTAAATAACGAAATCAAAATTACGGAATCGCTACATTACATAAAGCGATAGAAGAGCTTGGTGGCTCAGTGTTTTAGCACCTGGACGGCCTTATTCTGCAGAAAAACATTTCGACACTCAAGGGAATCAAAAAGTATAGGATACTTTCCGTTGACCTAGAACCACACTGTGCTAGAACTATGAAATTTGGCAATGTCTATAATATGACATCAGCACTTAATAATTTCTTCATATACTACATACAAGGGAAAATCTGAAAACTATTCATTTGTAATTAAATCATAAAGAAAATCGGGAAAAGCTCGGAAAAAACTGCGAGACTCGATTCCTGAACTATTTTTTATACGTACCTACAGAGTAGGGAACCCTCGGTGGACGAGTCCGACTCGCACTTGTCCGGTTTTTTTCAGTTTAATATAAGAAATACCAGGCTGTAATAAACTAATAAGAGATACCGGTAATAACTTAATGTTACGTAGTGAATCGTCGTTCGTCTACAATAAACTGGGTAAACTACAATAAACTGACTTTGTCTTTCAAGCAAGTTGAGTGCTTAAAACCTTAAACTTGGCCTAAATCTAGATCTGTGCGCTTCGACCTTGATACTTTTTGCATCGGGCACAGAATACATTATCAAGGTAGCATGTGGTTACACGTGCTGCATAAAAAAACCAAGGTTCTACATCGTTCAACATACATTTTTTTTTGCAGTGGCATAAGAATCGGCAGCAATAATTAAATAAATAAATATTTGACAACATCACATACATCGCTCCGATTCCAAAGTAAGTAGCTAAAGCACTTGTGTTATGGAAATCAGAGACAACGGTGGTATCACAAACACCCAGACCTGACCAATATAGAAACGTTCGTTTTCGAAATTGACCCAACCGGGGATCGAACCCGGGACCTCAGAGATGGCGACACCCTGAAAACCGGTGTGCAAGACCACGGAGGTCGTCAATTATTAAAAAACGGACCAAACAAAATTGGGATTAGTATTGTATTGTTTAGTACACATAATATACAGGGTGTCCCAAAACTTTGCCACACGGAGGGGCACTTCTTTCAGTATTTAAGGCACTTTGCCTTTATTTTAATAAAAATAATTGGTACTGCATTTAAATTTATTTTTACAATACCGATCGAAAGGGTTACCTACTTTTTAGGATTCTTTTTTCTTGAGTAACAATAGGAATACCAAGAAGTTTTATATGTATCGTATCGTATGCGTATGTGTCTGCGTGTTTTAAAAAAAAACTTTGATTTCAGTTCCAAATATTTTTAAAAACAAAAAAGTAAGTAGTTTTTCTTTCAGTAAAATTTCCTATCTTCAATATTATTTGAGGTATGTACTTTCCTCCGCGTGGCAAAGTTTTGGGACAACCTGTATAATACGTTGATCTATTTCAAAAACAAAGTTTAAGATTTGAGTCTGTCGTTTGGAGTAATTCGTACGCTACATTTTGAATCCTAACCCTTATTAATAAGGATTAAGATCTAATACCTATAAGCTTTCACTAGGTTATCATGAGACGGCAGAAAGTTACTTTCATTGTCTAGCAGTGGACAGAAGACTAGAAAATACCAGCTCTCTGATTATGTACCTACCCTCTGTTGCTAACAATTCTCGTTTGAAACCGTTTGAAATCGGTTGGAAATTCATGAAAATTTTCAGTTTTACTTGATACAACAGAGTGCTATAGTAACACTTTGTCACTTTGCTAAATAACTGAAAGAAATAATTTTTATTGATGTTATTTTGTTACTAACATCTATGTACCGATTTCAAGCATGGGCCATTTGTCATCATAACTATAATTTATTTACAACAATCGTGAAACAGCCAGTTGCAATGAGACCTTACCTGATAGAAATCAATACTTTACTTGTCATGTTAATTTTATTGATCTTTAGCAGTATTTACGGTACCAAACGAACGTCTATAGTTTTATTGTCTTAGGGGAGGTTTAGACGCAAGGGGGAGTGAGTGACATGATATACTGTGAATGTATCCAATGAGGTCATAAAACATCATAAAGACTGACTATCAGATGGGTGGCCAATTACAATATTATCATCATAGCTTTAATGATCTCAGTCTCCACTGCTGGTGCTCTTTTATGAGGTCACCCACCACGCAGGTCCAATGCGAATGGGGATAAATATTGAGGAACTGATGGCGCCACGAGCGACAGTCAATCGTTTGATTGGTTGTTTCAAATGTCATTTTTGAAGTATTTTAATCAATCAATAAAAACCATTGATTGTGGTCGGGCGCCATGTGCGATTAGCTTTGCGTGTGGATCCTCATTGAGAGTGTTCACGACAGCAATGTAGACAAAATGAACTGGGGTCGAACCGGCTAACGCATCGAACTTCGGAAAGTCTGCCGGGCTTCAAATCAAAACAGATAAATCGAGCCCCAATCGGGCCAAAATGGCGAACCCCAATTCATGATGTCACACGAACATTCTAAATAACTTCGGCGAATATTACAATACGAAACTCTTTACTTCGATTTATCTGTTTTAAGTTGAAGCTCGGCATACCCGCCGAAGTTCGAAAAGTTAGCCGGTAGGGCCCCTGACGTCTTTACGCGCCTTCTGGACCACAGACTTTTCTTTGGTAAGTTTTTATTTGTAAAAATGTGCAAAGTCCGACACGCACTTGGCCGGTTTTTTCGTCAGTCATCGCTAACCGGTCGTCTACGGTACAGTCCGGTGTATCACAGGGCATTACATCACCAACCCACACCTTAATATCACTTATTCTCGTAGCTCGTTAAACAGCAGGAACGTCAACTAAGGTTGGCTTAACAAATAAACATTTGGGTGATACGAGTTTCAGTATTTGATTTGAGTAAAGTTTTGTCCAGTTTTTGTCCATCTGAACATCTCCAGCAACAATTTTTTGGTTTTGAAGTCAACATAGCAAGACGCATCTGCTTTTTAGGGTGGTGGGCGAGTATTATCATCGACGCCGGCGCCGGAGTGCCTCAGGGTAGCGTCTTATCACCACTTCTCTTCTAAAATTATTAGATCTACATTGGGCCCGCCGCATGGTAGTTATGGCCCATCCTCCTTATCCCCCCCATAAGGAAAGCTTGAGCCCCAGCAGTAGGGGCGTTAAAAATGGTTGATGTCGATTATGGATTGTATTTTTATTGAATCTTGTCTTGAATAAAAAATTTAATAATTGAATTTAAATAATAATGGAATCTTGATCTTTTATACAATAGTCAACCCGTGACCACTGCCGATGCATCCCCGGGAAAATAGGTAGATGTGAAAATACCTATAACTAGTTACGTACGCGTTTAATCCTGTTATTTTAATAAAACCTTGATTCTTCTTTAATTTCATAAAGTTGCATAAGACTTCGCTTCCTAATACACTTATGGGAGGAAGACAATGGGATGGAACCTTGTCGAACTGCCACAGGGATATCAAAAAACACGGTGTCACGCATCCGAGGTGAGGGAACTATTGCTGCAGCAACTTCAAATAAGATAACAAGTAAACAATTAGTTGATGATACTAAATAATATACTAGAAAAAATAGGACTCGCACCAGATCATGTTCTCGGACGGGAATCGAACCCGCGACCTTTGGATAACCGGTCCAATGCTCTGACCGCTGAGCTACCGAGTCACTAGTGGGAACGTCGAATTTCTTCTAGTATATCAACTCTTACGCTGCAAGCCAGCGCCATCTCACCAATGTAGAAGGAATCTGGTGCGAGTCCTATTTTTTCTAGTATATTATTTAGTATTATATAAAAATAGCATTGTGAATGCTTAAATCTCAAAATTTCAAATAATTAGTTGATGAATTAAACTAAAATTAACTAATTAGTGATTTTTTTATTTACCTTGACAAGGTTCCATCCCTTTCTCATCGCGCATGTTTTATACCTATTAAGATTTATCATAAACAAATCTTACCATCAACAACCAACTTCCTACCATTTTTTATATGCCCCAGTTTTACTGCTGGTAAAGATCTAGATACCTTTTATCACAAAGAAAGGTCAAAGTAAGGTAAAGTTCAGCCTAATTGAGTCAACTCCCTGGTGCTGAAAAGGTCAAATGGAATTTCATAAGGAGGAATGTGATTATGTGATACTCCTTAATGGTTATGACAGCCTGGTACTTTTGTACTAAATCCTAGTATGTCCTAGTCTCTTGTTTAATAAATAATAAAGATTAAACTACTGACTAGGTATTTTTTTGTAATCTTAAGCTAACCCACCTACTTAGGTTATCGGACCTCCTTGCTCTGCAAACATGCAACAGTGCACCATAGCAAATTTTTATTACCCTGTGGCCATAGTGTATTCGTTTGCGAACCAGGATCGCATACGTGTTCGCACAAATACACACTAAGGCGCACTGTTAGAGAACAGGGTTAAAATATTTTTGGTGCAGATTCACAGAGCGTGGAGGTGCACGAACCTAAGTGGGTATTTATTACCCATACCCAAATCATTGATGCAATAAAATTAAACTTAACTTGTTTCCTTTAATTACAACTTAGTTAACTTTAAGCATCTAACAGTGTGATTGATTGCTCAAAGTTCAAAACCATTTTTCCTTCAAAATAAGTTTTCTGAATTAGGTATGCACACAACAGCACAGCAAGATAAACAGTTGGTGTTCATCATCAGTTTAGGGAACTAAATAATCCTTTAGTGTAAATATAAAAAAGCTATAATTACTTTGCATAGCTTACAGTGATCACTTCTATGAGTTTGTCTGTATTTATTCATCAATGTCTGAGAGGCCGGATAACAATAGAATAATAGAATATCTATTGTGTCTCATTTTCCGGGCGTTGAAGGGTTAATTAAAGTTAAAGCGATCTAAGGTCTTTTCTCTCGTTAATATATTGTACCTTTCTTGAAGATTAATATGATTTTACAATCATTACAAGCAAGATACAATTAAGAAAAGTGCTCAATAAACAAATTGTCAATTAAAGACATTTCAATAAAAAAATTGTCAATTACAAGCTTTGGTTCGCCAGCAACTTTGTCCGTGTGGACATTCAAAATATTCCTAGGCAATCTTTGACTAGGATAAATAGTATCCCCTGTTTTAAATAATCTAGGCTATAAACTATGTGTGTGCCAAATTTCAACCAAATCTGTCCAGGGTTTTTGCGTGACTGAGTAACAAAACCAAACACACAAATTCACATTAATAATATTAGTAGGACCATGTTAGTCTTTATTCTGGGTAAAGTGTGATTCTAACTTTTCGGCCTCATAGTCACATAACATAGGCCAACATTTATATAATAATAATTAAAGTAAATACTTTAAAACTAAGTTGAATGTATGTAATGTACCTGTACCTGTCTCGGTCAGCAGAGTACTGAATGAATTTAAACTTAATAGTTTTCTGTATGAAAACTTGAGGAGTAACAAAGTGTAACTAAATACTCAATTGTAAATTATCGTGGGATGTTGCTTTTTTACATCAAATTAAGGTCAGTTGCTCAGTGCTACACAGAATATGTTATCAACTCTACCTCAGAATATGTTATCAACTGTATACCTATTTTGTTACAGGCAGAGGCAGAAACATTGCTAATTGGTTTTCTAAGTGGATTCGAAAGGTTACGCATTCATAACCCTTTATTGAAAACACTAATATAATTACAATTAATTATTTATTTATCTTCAAATTGGACGAAATGTATCTATTTCGAAGTCCAATATTTAAAAAAAAAGATCTATTTCCTGACATATGTACCTACGTTTACAGACGAAGGCGAATTATACCATTAACATTAAGGTGGGAGAATACGCCGCCGATGCTTTCGTTAGCCAAACTACGAAAGTTTTATTTAGAAAAATATTAATTTTACCAGAAAATGCGAACTAAAATTAACAGGCATTACAGTTAAACAGAGAAATGAGATGCTATTCGACAGAATTACATTAACTACTGCGCTATGCAGATAAGACGACACTGCGACACTTTTTAACTCGGACGGATTATACGAAAACGAGACAGACATACTTCTCGACTATCCCACCCACATATGATCGATTTTTACCAATTCACAAAGCTTATTTTTCACATTAAAACAGTTTATCCCGTAGATAAAATAGCTGTGCTCCTACAGGAAACACACCTACGATTATTAGACCAGCGAAAAAGATACAACTTACCAAGAAAAATTTTATGTGTCGACCCGTCTGACAGTGAATAAATTTAGATACGCTCAAATCCACAGAAAAAACACTGAACCAGCGAACTGTTTCTCAGATTATTTTAGTTAAATGATGAAAAACGCGCGAGCGACGTCATTTAGTGCATAACGCGACATGTTTTTTATGTTTTCTCGTGATTTAACGGGAGAACTAACATCGATCGCGGTGCCATGACAGTTCCATTTTTCACTGACGCGAAGTTGGCTGCGTTCGCTCAGCTGACGGACGAGTTTTTTTTCTGGACTGTCAAGTCAAGCGAAGATAGTCACGGGTGAGGAGGTCAGTGACTTTTGTTGGCGATTTTTTTCTAAGAAGGGTTATTCTAGCATGTCAATTTCTTTTGGAACATTTTGCCGATCTTTCATCCCAGTGAAGTGAAAATATTATTTAATCTTTTGCAACAATAAATAATAGTTTATTTGTGTGTAGTATACATATTCAATGGTAGAATAGTAGGATTTATTAAATTAACTAGTTTTATTTTTTATCTATTCGCATATTCACTCACAATGATCTACCTGTCGATAGAATTTGTATGCCCATAAAATCGTAATCAGCTATTCGTAGTACATACCTACATACTTATTTATAGGTACACACGACGGCACGTCAGGTTATACAGTTAAAATGCGAAAACGGTTTTTATTACCTAAGGCATAAAGGCGGCCTCAAGGTCAACATATATAGTCTGAGGTGCCGTCGTGTGTATGTACTATCAAATTATAAAATTTTACTCACCATAGCACGCCGTGAGCCCAGTCCAATTGGACTCTTCTCGGCGCTACCAAAGACATCGTTGGGCTTTTAACATCCACTGTCAAACTTCATTAAGTAATTAATGCACTTATTAAGATAAAATCACAGCGGTTTTTCCATTTGTTAGAAGAAATTACGTTATTTGTGTAGTCTAACTAATGAGGAACTAATTATGCGCAAATGGTTCGATTCAGTTGAAGCATTTATCTCGTATTTGTGGCTACCTGGAACAAAATAAAAGTAAATAAATATTTTTAATCACATAATATCGCGATTTAGGTCTGAAAACGTAACAAGAAAGTACGGAACCACTTTAGCAATCATATCATTTACTCTTTTACGTAATTATCAAGCACATCACACACAATGAAGATACTACACTTGTACTATGCAAGGCCGACTTTAACCTATTTGAGGCCCTGGGCACATTTGGTGGCCCCTATGATCTTGAATTAAATTTATCTAAACATGCCGAAATCAGATCAGAAAACCTGATATTCGGGCAAGAGTATATATGCTGCAAAAGCTAGTAAGCAAGTAGTATTTGTAGTCAGTAATTATTGTTTAAGTTTTCGAAATTCCTAAATATGTTTTATATGTTTTTTGGTAATTAGCAAATCATCCGTTATCGTTTAGCGATCTGGCAGGAACTAAGGGCCCCTATGCGGTATCGGCTAAAGACATTGAAGTTCATGTTAACTGTGTTTTAACAGATGTATGTAATACATTGCTACTTTTGTTTGGTAAGTTTTTATTTGTGCCACAACGAAGTAGCAATGTATCACATACATCTGTCAAAACACAGTAACATGAACTTCAATGTTTTTAGCCGATAGAGCCCCTGGTACTATGAGGTATTCTGTGACCATACAATTCAATCCTTAACGCTCTAAGAATTCAATGGACCATTGTCGCTGGTGTTTTTTTTTTTCAATAAATAAATATTTTACAATGTAGTATCTTAAGATAACTATAAACGCGCTTGAATTTATTGTCGCTCGCGTTAATTTTTTGCGAAAGCTCCTAAGATATTCTTTTAAAGGGTATGGTAAAAAGGTTAAAATAATGTACATACACACAACGGCACCTCAGACTGTAAATTATTGTGTAATCAACAAGATTTCATGGTGCACTTATAGCACTCCAGTCTACCTTCTTACCATTAAGTGGAGTGATAAAATATGTAAGACGATATCTAAGATACTATGACAATGTGTTCAAAACTGACTACTGTTTCGCCCATATTAACAAAAAAGCCAAGCTTTGTAGACTGATTTAAAACTAATACCAATAAACAATTCACTAAGATGTAATTATAAAGTGAACTAGGATTAGTTTAGTTGGCTATACTATACACACTAACACTACAGCCAGGTTGTTCTATTTCCTCAAATCTTTGTGGGTCCGAATTTCGCAAGAGATCATCTACTACTTCGTATTACAACACTTTAATTTGCTTATTTTATGGCTATTAAGTCACCACACCAGTGACACCACAGACTCTGCTGCTCTATTGTCAAATTACTTAATGATAGGTAATGATAGGTAGGACCTACTCCTTGTTTTAGAGATTGTTATTAAAATATATTTGACACTCGTCCGATGTCAATCAGCACATCAAACCTCACGTGTAACTGGGACACAAAATAGATATTTGGGACGAACTTTCTTGTTTATTTCGAATCGCCACTCCCCGCATCTGAATAACACCTACGCACAACCAAAATAGCAACATTACAAAAACTACACTGTTTTGTTTCGCTGAAAGACAAAAGAGTTTTTTAATCTTGGATTTTAAAATGAGAAATAAGAATGCAGTAAGTATGCAGTTTTGTTGTAATTAATTTTGGACTTAATCATATCAATTTAATATTCCTAGTGCCAGTGGGGAAGAACCTAACAGGTAGACAATATGAAAAAAAAAATTTTCTTGCGAAATATTATGTCCTTGATTAAACGTAAGTAAGTGTTTAAAAAGTCTGCAAAATAAATCTACCCAGCAGCAGCAGTAGTCTATACCCCCTAGCACGAAATCTTAAGAAAAAAACGCGCGGAAAATAAAAGTTCAGGGTCCCTTTTTTTGAAAGGCGGCGAGCGCTTTTTACTATTAATTTTCATCGTATGCGGTTTATTATCACAATTTATTGACAACACGCACTCGAAAAACACAAACTTGACGGCGGTGTCGCTATGATCTATGTAGTTAACGGCGTAACCTAGGTAACATCATGTATTCCACTTAGTTCAATTTTGGCCACCGGGTTATATAAGTTTGTGTCACTGTACTACACTGACAACTACTGGCTAACGAGCGATTCAAAGATACGGAGTTTGTTATGTCGAATGAAAATGGTAGCAAGCAAAACTGGTACTCGATGGATGTTCGTGCTACGGGTGCAATAGTACAATGTACAACGTGGCTAACTTCAGAATGTTACGGTACAAAACGACGTATTTAAATCTGTAAATATTTTACTTTGCCATACATTCTCGAGTGAAGTTGCAGTGCAATATTTCCGAGATATTGCTCATATAAAAATATTAGGCGTTAATAAGTTGCATACAGGGTCACATAATACAGGGCGTGTACAATTTGCTTCTCGCAATAAGCACTTGGTGCAAAAAGCCATCCGTTCGTGACTTTCACGTAGTGATTACATTCTCTTTGGTGACTTTGTTTGGCACAAAATGTCAAATGACACGACGTTGTCAGTTCGGCTTCGGTCGGGCTCCAGTCGAATTCCGGTTTCCGGTCCAGCTTCAGTCTGCTACGGTCCGACTCCGGTGCCATCTGCACGGAGCTTTTTAGACACAATCAACATTTCTAATTTTTGGGTACCTATCGGTTAAAAATACATTAACAGAAGATAATTTACCGACCCGTAAATAGACAGACATTATTAACCCCGTGTGCGCACTTCACCCGGTATATCGGGATCGGGAATAATGTAAACATTTTGTACTCCAATGCTGTTTACGTACGTATATACACACAGGTACGAATACAAGCTTTAAGCACCCTATACCACTGACAGATGAGAACCGTGAGATTCACCTTGGTGAACAAAATAGGAGATTAAGATCTATACAACGTGTTACAAAAGTACCCCTAATGCCGAATATGGTAGATAGGGACCATCAAACTGATCAACTTTTACTATGGGACCAACTCTGAAATCGCGAAAAAAAAATCAGCTGTTCCATACATTTTGATATTTTCGTAATTAAATTTTGTATGAAACAGCTGATTTTTTTTTCGCGATTTCAAAGTTGGTCTCATAGTAAAAGTTGTTCAGTTTGATGGTCCCTATCTACCGTATTCGGCATTAGGGGTACTTTTGTAACACCTTGTATAATACTATACTTATATTATGATACTATATAAGTATAGTTAGATAATATTATAATACCAGTACCACCTATCTACAAAACTTACTAGAAAAAAATCGACTCACTCGTAGCATCTCAGTGCCCGTAGCACGAACGGCTATCGAAAAAAATAACGCGCGTAAAAACATTCGATAGAGTAATTTTGTATGGGAAATTTGTACAGCGCCATCTACCGCCGAGAAGCAAAATTAAATTTTCATAGACAATTACCCTCTCGATTTCATTTCACGCGCGTTTTTTTTCTCGATTGATGTTCGTGCTAAGTGTTGGTGTGAGTTTTTTACTCACTTGACCGCGTTAACATAAACTTCATTTTGTATAGGATTGGTGGTCCGACATCTGGCGGAATACGCGATGAATTTCATCAATGCCATACAAAATTCTGACGCGCTCACAAATAACTCACGATCGAGCGTGAGGTAAAAAAACTCGCACTAAGCATTCAGTACCCTTAGCAAAAACATCTATCGAGAAAAAAACACGCGTAAAAGTACTCGATACTTAGAGCATTAAGAACACTCGATAGAATAATATCTATGGCAAATTTCATTTCGCTCTTCGGCGATAGATGGCGCTATACAAATTTCCCATACAAAATGACTAGACCATATAGAATTTTTTTACGCGCGTTATTTTTTTCGATAGGCGAGACTTTTTCTTGTAACTATATTATTTATTTAAAGAACATAGCATTGCCTAAAATCTACAAATAGGTTATTATATTAAGAGCGCTTAGACTGCACACTAGCGCCGCCATTCGAAAAAAACTATACTGCTTAAATAAAGACGAAACTGTGAATTATCTCTCTGTAGTGCACTCTGAAGAAGATTGTGGTGGGTACTCTTAGCAATAAAACTCCATGTGTGTGCAGTTGGCGACCCGCACTCAGCTTTTTCATCAGAGATTATTGTGTTAAAAAGGCGTAGTCTGCACACTAGCGCCGCCATTAAAAAAAATCACAGTGCTTAAATAAAGAGGAAATTGTGAATTATCTCTAAGTAGTGCACTCCAAAGAAGCTTTACGGTACTTTTTATAGCTTAAACAATATTGTCTAAAAGTTTTTTTGCGAAATGTGCCCACTTTTAGCAATAAAACTCTGTTAAACTAAACGACAGTCTAAAAAATATTGTGTAAGTGATTAAAAGTACCACAAAGCTTTCTCGGAGTGCACTACAGAGAGATAATTCGTAATATCGTCTTTATCTAAGCACTATGTTTTTTTCCAATGGCGGCGCTAGGGTGCAGACTACGCAGCCTTAAGCTGTGCAGCTAAAGACACGAAGTGAATACCTACGTAGCGGCGGCGTTTTGTGCTAAAGATGTTTATGATAGGTACTTTATTCTTATACCAACATGGAACAGTTATTTTCATAGCTACCTGGCATACCTACTCACTTAGCTACAATTGTAATCAAATCAGTGATTTGTGGAAATGAAGATTGAGTTTTGATCTCACTCACAGCTTCGTTATAGTTCTTACTTCTCTGCTGTAGGTACTTATAGGTATGTATGTACCTACTACCTATTATTTTGTAGTGTCGTTGACTTGTGTCTGTTTTGATAGTTAATCAGTTTAATCTCAAAATATACTCCGAACAAAATTAGATGAAAGAGTTTAATTTTAATTTTTATGAGGGCAATAATTCAAAATATTTGAATAGAGGGAAGGTTGAGTTAGAGTTGAATAAAAAAAAGAAATACAAAATTATGGCACGAAGATGAAAACACATTCAAAATTTTTATATGGAGCAGATACTAAAGTCATAGAGGGTTTCTGTAAACCCCCAAACGACCTTGTACAATATTTACAGAGTCCTAGCCTAGGTAATAAATTGTGGTGGTAGGCCAGTTTTGCAAGTACCAACTGAGAAAAAAACGTACGTCAAAAAATTCGATAGAGTAATTTTGGATGGGTTTGTACAGCGCCATCTATCGCTGAAAAGCGAAATGAAATTTCCCATAGACACTCTATCGAGTACTTTAACTTTTACGCGAGCGTCTTTTTCTTAATAAATGTTCGTGCTAGAGTGTGCTAGGATGTCAGTAGGTACTCGCAATTCAAATAACGTTTATCTAAAGTACCTACACCAACCTCTATTTATATCCATTTTACCGCTTCATAGTAATCTAAAGATATAAAATGACGTTTTAACATCAACCAGTGATATCGTAAACACAGCAAAACTGAAATTCTTCGAAATGGGTCGGCGACCGACCGGGCAGAGGTGTTGGAAAGTGCAAAATAATGCGGAAACAAATATATGTTTCTTGCCATTGCCAGACGAAATCAATTACTTTTGTACTGTATATCTATATGTATGACTAATACGAATCGCAGATTTTTTTATCACTCTAGGTATGCTAGGTAGGTATGTTACTTAGTCTGGCTCTGGAGAATAGAATAGATAAGTACTTTAAAAGCCTGTGATATCAACTGGTTTACTTATTAACATAATTATTTTCCTTATGTTATTTTCAGATGAATTCGAGCACTACTTACTTACTTATAAGAATAAGAATTATAATATTCTTATGTTTTGTATTAAGATCAGCAGTTAAACAGCTATGATTTGTTAGATAATTCTTTATTTATTTCTAACACACACATGTTATTACAAGATGACGATTAGGCAAGTGTCAGAGTACACATAGAGAGCTATTCAAAAGAGACGTACACAGACTAGCTAATATCTATATATGACAAGAATCACAAAATGACTGTTTTTTGACACAGTACCAGCTCGCGCAATATACCTTGTTGGTCTGAGACTTGAATCAAACCATTGACAATGAGGCTTGCGCACTAAACATTTTTGTACCTAAAATTGCTACAGCGCAAGTCCAAGCCACGTGGTACCTTCTAAAATATGAGTCAAGTTAATTTGTTCATATTTAATTTTTGAAATTATTTTTCATTATCGAGAACACAGTTTACATAAACTCTTACTTACTTACCATACAGAGGAATAAAAATCTGCGATACGAAAAAATAATCATGAAACGAACGATATAAATAATCGTGATAAAAGACAGTTAAAAATAATCACGACAAACGAACGATATAATCATGACAAACGAACAATATCGTCTGAAGATCCTTGCAGGAGGCCTATGCAAAGCACTAAGCAGTAGGTGTCTATACGCCAACAGCCACACTCAGCTAGGATTGACTGATATGATGAACCTAGTACTTTTGGTCTATTTTCTATAGATAAATTACAGTTATTGCTGCTCTGCCTTCCTAGCATGACCACCAAAACACGATATATATATCGCGTGATATAGCGTTTTATCGACACTCAATACTGTCAAAATCCATTGTCTTTTGACAGTTAAACGTGATAAATTGTTATAAGTATCATATCGCGTTTCAATGGTCATGCTAGGGGGGCAGAGCACTAAATTATTATTACGCTAGTACTTAATACTAGTCTGTTAGTTTACTTGTCCTATTTAGTAAACAACTTTTGTTTGACAGTTGTCATACGTCTTTTTAATTTAAATCGTTGTATAAAAATATGTTATCTTATTAAATCAAATTGTCATTAATAATTAACAATTTATCTCGTAATCTTTGTGTGGAAAACCAATTGTTTTATTTTATAAATGAATATTTCAATAAAGAGTTGGGTGAAGATTGTTTACCAAATAAGACAAGAGATAAACAGACATTTAGCACGACACGGCAATGGAACGAACATCAACCGTGAAAAAAATCTCGGTCTCCGGGAAATTTCATTTTGCTTTTCGGCGGTAGATGGCGCTGTACGAATTTAACATCTTTTCCTTGGATGCCAAGATCTTTTACCATACATAATACTCGATAATTACTCTTATCGATTTTTTATATCTACGTGTTTTTCTTCGATAGATGTTCGTGCTTTGATTACGGTAAAATAATAAAGAATCAGAGGAATAATGTTTACCGTAAAAATAGTCCAAGCGGCAGTAAAGTCTATTTTAAGAATGCCATTTCACTTGGTGGGTCTGCTCTAATAGATGAGGGATAAAATTAGGACTAGGAAGATAACTCACGCAGATAGTGTTATTGAAGGACTATTTTAGGTAGACTATAAACATATAAAAAAAACCAAAAGTTTTCGTGTTGGTTTGTAATGAATTAAAATAGTATAGTCCGTGAAAGTGTGACGTCACTTAATGGCGGAGTTTGAAAATACGGAATCATACTTATTCCTAACACCAAAATAACTCAATTACTTAAATAATTTGATAACAAAGCAAAAGTGCTTGTCTTTGTTTTTACCCAAAAATGTACGTCATAGCTTCCACTGCCTATTACAATTATTACTTCTATAAATTCTTTTATACTTATGTATTCTATTAGGTATTCTGTGATTTCTGATTAGTTTGGGCTTGGTTTGGGCCAAGAACCTTTTATAAGGTTCTTGGTTTGAGCTCATAAATCCCATAATCTCAAACGTCCGAAACTATCCGTATCACAGATCTTTTTTTTTATCTAGAATATCGGCCCTGAATGCCCTGCCCCGCGGCAGGGCCTGCAAGCAAGGGCTTTGAGAAGCTCAGTTCAACAGACTTGATTTTTTGTTTGACCTTTTTTGCCACTTTCGTACTATTTCAGGAGCCTGGACGTACTTTTTGAGAAACGACTACTGGCAACACTAGAAACCGTGGAATTTTTATTCCGGAATTCAGATATCAAGAAAATGCTGAAATCCATCAATACACTAGCCTACACAGGCAGTAAATATCATTAGATTTAATAAATACTGTTGGATCACAGTATTTATCGTCATCTAATGCTTAGATGCTCTAAGTTCTATGTTTAAATATTACCGATTACTTAAGTGACCCCTAGAGTTTAGGGCCTAGCTAGACGATCAAGCATGGATTGTCTTGTAACCTTCCTTGTTCTAAAATTGACACCTATTCTTACCTAATAAAATAAGTACAGGACATGAAATTAAAATAAGTACCTACCTATTAAAAAAAAAAGATTTTCACAACATACACACCCTGTATTACTGAAATTAATGAAAGTGACAAAAAGTTTCTTCCTATTAGAAGAGCCTTGGCGACAGATAACATTATTTATTTACGAAAATAAACGTCCGAATGTTACACAATCTCTAAATTACCTATTATAACACCAAACCCAAACAAAAAGAACCCGCGAAAACAAAACGAAAAGATGTTGCTCTTGTTGCTCAAGCGTTTTGATATTATACGACCGGAGTGCAAGCTTTCAAGAATGTTAACTGCTCAATTTCGCTAAATGTACGTGAACAACGACGCTTCAACAAGCGGGTTTAATTAAAACTAGAGTTATTAACTGATAATGTATTGTGTGCAGCGCGGCAAAATCTTCTGTGCCCGTTGCTAACAGACGCCATTTTGGATTCGCGCCAAAATTGAATCTGCGCGCGCTCTCGCGACTTCTTCATAATAGTTTATATGGCAGCCGTCAAAATTATAACACAATCGATTTAGTTAAGTAGCTATTAGGAGAGAATTGAGTACTATTGATAGTGCAATGGCATTTTGAGGTATTAATAAAGTGATTTTAATAAACTGCAAATAGAATTTCGTATTACCTATCTTTATGAATGAATGGAAAAGGTCAAGCTCAAGATCGTAGTTATTAATCTACGAAGAATGTTTTACTACCCTGTTTATGATGCTGTTTTTGTTACTAGGTACCTAACTAAGTGTAGTAATCCCAAAATAAATATCGAGGTTAAATTAAATGGTAAAAGTATTTTGGCCAATTTATTGCATCATAGCATCTAAAAGGTATATCATTGTCGACGTTTTTGTCTTGCTTTATTGCCTCCTTGACTAAATCCCAAATAATGCAGTTAATAATTATGTCATAGCGAGTACCTAGGTATAATTTGACTTGTATTGAACAGAACAGCCACAAAAAGTTGGTTGTTTTTCCGTCTGACCTGTCTGTTTTCTTTGAGGACACATACATGCTTGAAGCACAGAATAAAGTCTAAAGGAGAATAAGTACATAAGAAGTTTTGCAAATGCTTTGCAAATGCAAACCACTTCCCATCATCATCTTCATCTCAGACACCGATCATAGCACAAAACAAGACCACTTTTAGAAGGAACTTCAATCGATGAAAGACTTTTTCGGCCTTACCACAAAAGATTTTAAAACACTGTTGATGCCGTTTCTTTCAAACAATGCTGTTAAAAAGTGACAGTATTATATTTAAACAGTGTCTAAGTTAAACATTTGTTGAACAGTATTTTAATATCTTTTGTGGTAAGGCTGTTTGTGACACAAGCCCCAAGAGGCAGTGTATCTATGCCAAGGGGGTCAAACAACTATCAACCGCAAGAATACTACAAAATACTCAAACAGACCAATGTTTTTTTACCTGGTAACTCTGCTCAAAACACGTCCTATTATTAGCATTTGCGTGGAAATTCCGTGTAAACCACGTTTTATGTTTGTGAAATCGCTTTGTTGGCTCGAAATAAGTCGTCGAGACAGATCTCCTCAAAGTCTGAATGACGATGAAAGTCACGGCAGTTTTGTGGAAGTAAGAATACCTACGGATAGAGTGGAGGAGCAAGAAAAACTTCCCATCATATAATATACTTTTTCCAATGTCCTTCATGTGAAAAGAGACGCGAGTCTTCTTCTTCTTCTTTTTGTTATGGCAATCTACTTTCCTCTTGGAAGTAATTTTTGCCAGTGTCAAGTGTTAAATAGTTCAGTGGTAGATATTGTTTAATTTTTCATTAGAATGCGGGTGCATCGCATTCCAATGCTGCTTGGAGCATTTGGCACCAAGTATATCAAGACAGTTGGTGACGAGTCCGGTGTATTAGGCTGGCCCCAGACCTGGGCGAATCAATGTTGTTTCTTACTTCCTGCGTCATTGGATTTTTAAAGATTTTCGAGTAAACGACAGTGACGCAGGAAGTAAGAAACATAACAAAACAACGTAGATTCACCCACCTACCGGTTTCATTTCTTTGCTTTGCTGTTCTAGTAGAACAGGGGGCCATACCGGCTAACGCATCGAACTTTGGAAAGTCTGCCGGGCTTCAACTTAAAACAGATAAATCGAAGTAAGAAGTTTCGTATTGTATTTATTTAGAAGATATCGATGTTCGTGTGACATCATAAATTAGGGTTCGCCATTTTGGCCCGATTGGGGCTCGATTTATCTGTTTTAATTTGAAGCCCATACTTTCCGAAGTTCCATGCGTTAGTTAGTAGCCCCTGTTCAACTAAAACAGCAAAGCAAAGAAATGAGACCGGTAAGTCTGGGGCCAGCCTTAAGTGGCTTTCAGTAGTTGATTAATTAGTACAATAAAGTCCACCATCAGAGATGCTAGGAGTGATGGCAATGTGATCCTTTGAATTGCTTTAATGAGGATTTCTATAAACTACAGATAATATCTATGAACGCATGAAATCCTTAACTTGTCATTTCTTTTATTTTGACTACCTCTAAACTGCTATTTTCATGTCGGTATATTTTATTGGTTGGCTATAATTATTAAATTCAACAAATTTCGAATTTAAGAAAGCTTTTGACCTCGTCATTTTACCCACTGAATTTAAATTCCCAAGCATCGGAAGTTTTACAGTGGAGTGGAAACACACTTAATATATTTGAATTCTTCTACTATCTGCTTAATCTTAGTAAAATTATAAGATGTCAATAGGTATGCTTATGGGGTGTGCCACAGGGATCAATGATAGGTCCATTGTTGTACGCTATGTATTGTTGTATGAAATTGACTATTGTGTTCCTCGTGCTAAGTTCTCTATATTTGCAGACATTGAATTAAAACAATTGACTTGGACAAAAGAAGTTCTTGATTATAGTTTGCAGCCACTTTACCCAAGATATTTAAAAGTACATTCTGCGTATATTAACCAGATGATTGTTGTTAATAATTCACAAGAGTTATGACAATGCACGTGTGTACGTTGTTGGCAGTTGGGAGAATCGTGCCAGTGACGTCACGAGCGACAGTACGTATTAGTAGATATTTTGGTCTTCCTGACCTGCCCCCCCTATTCAAATGGCCAACATTCTATGCATTTGAACACTACGCGTACTATCAAAGCTTTAAAATAAGCAGTAAACTATAAAATAACGTGCCAAAAGCTTGTCAATACAATACATCAAAGTCTGTGATTTAAATAAGTTGGCGACATGCGATTTAATCGTCTATTGCTCATATTAAATTTTTCGATAGTTAGCATAGCGTTCAAACGGAGAATATTGGCCATTTGAGTAGTAGGCTGAAGCTATTAACACATATTACTTACTGAAAATGTTTGTCTACGTACTATGAAATATAATAAATAAGAAAGTTTATTAAGAGGGCTTTAAAATAACTTACATTTGAATTGATATACTTACCTACTAAGATCCACCTACTGCTATTAATGTATTAAACTCTCTACATTAAATTTTATAAATCAGTTAGGTAGCTAAAATTGCTATTTCAACCAGTCGGTCGACTTATTAATTTTAATTTGATTACTTAAGTAAGTAAAGTGTATTTTAAAGCAGGAAAATGCCACCTCTAATCTAAGTATAACATTTTCCACAATATTAACGAGATAATATTCACGAAACATAAACAATCATTTTATTTTTAAAATGAACGCAGAAATAAATCAGATAGACTAATTTCTACACATCGTCGACTATTCGCGTTCCGACATTGACCTTCGAAGCGTCTGCCGGTTTGAATCCGCCATTTTTATTCGCCATTTTTCTAATCAAACAAGAATAAGCGGGAAGAAGTTCTTTTTGATCTACATTCTTGGGCAAAGGCATGCAAAACGTAGTGCCATGTTATCACGTTATTAAATCGTTGTAATAATAATTGTCGATGATAGAGTTAGTATAGCTAAATAGTCAAACTGTACCCCTAGTACATACAAACATCTATCGAGAGAAAAAACGCGCGTAATAGTAGGTAGGTACTCGATAGAGTAATTTCTATGCGAAATATCATTTCGCTTTTCGGCGGTAGATGGCGCTGTACAAATTTCCCATACAAAATTACTTTATCGAATTTTATTAAAGCGCTTTACTTTTCGCGATAAAAGTTCGTGCTAGGAGTACTGAATTGATCGATCATAAAATATGTTAGTTCCTTCTTAGTATTGATGAGCTTAGTTACGTAGTGGGTAATTGTATCTAGTAAAATAAAACTAGTGGCTCAGTGAGTTGTAGACCTCGCTCAAATTGTAAAAAGATATTCTAATATATGTCGCCACGCGAGGATAACACTGTTTTTGAAAAGCAGTACTGTCGTAGACTTAGAAAAATTTTCCCTGCGCTAGTACTGTGCTGTTTCGTAGGTTAGCTATTCTTTTAACATATCTATTCGAAGCTATAGATGGCACTTCTAATTTTGAATATTTTTCGTAAGGGTGAATTTTTTTACGCAAAATTTCGAAAAACTGAGTCGACAGATTTGTTTTTATATTTTATCGAACCTGCTCACAAAATTTCACGAGAATCGGTTGAGAAATACGGTCTGTAGAGGAGAACAGACAGACATACGAAAGCATTTTTACCCAAGCTGAAGCAGAGACTCATCGCTCGCGCTTCGCGCTCGCTCGGTCGATTATAGGCGAGGAGCGAGGACGATGACAGTTCACTTTTAGGGGGAGCGTTTTCCAAAGATTTCCTCAAAGCTTTGAAGATGAAGAGACAGAAATAATCACAATGACGCTCTCGTTAGCAAAATCCAGAGCATTCAGTCACAAAGAAATTGTAAAAGGAAATAACATTAGTCACATGTAGGTACAAGAAACAGGCACCGTTAGAGTTTGTTCACATGGTTCTACTAAAAATATTGTTTCCTGGAGCGGACGGACGGCGTGGCCCGATTTTCGAAATTTGGATCGGTTTCAATGTTTCTTTCTTGCATTGTCAGTGGGCAAAACCGTGTAATTCGCCCGTTGTGGCCTAGCTGTCTTCGTCTGCTCCACAAAATACGGAAGCATTGAGGTTGTTTTGTTTATTTTTACCTGCCTGATGTGTTAATTTGCTCAGATATAAACAGAAATACCAAACTTCACGTTTATTCAAAATTATTCTTAAGCTTATTCTAAAGTGGCTTTAATGTTTGCTACAAAATGTTCACGCATAATTCGTTTCCGATCGCGGCGCATCAAGTTTCATTGACAGTATGCCATAACAGCTCTGGCGTGTGTCGATGGGTCGATGTCCGGGTATTATTAGACGCATATTTAGGTCGCGTAGGTCACTAATACTAGTACGTATTGCTCCATTTATGGGAAGTAGGTAGTTGAGGAATGCTGTTTCAATTCAGGATGCTCTACTGCAGGTATGGATTATAGGAGAACCATGGTTACCGATTGCGAGACACATTTCAAGAAGAACCAGTGACCATTGGGGCGAAAAGGTTCTGGAATATTGTCAATGCACCGGATGACGCTCCGTAGGTAGATCCTGCTGAATGCAACCATGCAGGTCATGGAGACCCTACCCAGCGTACCACCCAGCCCGGAGGAAGATCTTCCCTTTGGCCTTCCTATCAGTGGACTACCTTACCTCCATTTCCTTTCCATATTATCATTTCTACAGGCTAATAGAATGATGATGGAATATGGATAACTAAGGATCTAAAAAAGGTACTGCCGAGCCCCCAAATTTCTTAACCGAATATTGTGCGTGCTATATCCTCCGGGACCGAGTGGTTAGACTAGAACGCCCAATGTTAGCTGGGATGGAGTCACCACATTCTAAAGTTCTGGATTCTATTTGCTTCCATCGACTCATCCAGGATATAAAAGACCTCTTTCGATTGTCTTTCGATTCTCTCTCTCAGTGATTCTACGATGAACAACACACAGGGTTATTCGATACGGTACAGGAAGAATGTTTTCAGTTTTAGGTCCAGATACGATCTCATCACCCACCCTGTGACATACTGCAATGGTTATCTTAACGCAAAGAAAATGGTGATTTAAACGATGTGTTCCCAACTTCCCAGTAAAACTAGACATAGGTAGGGAATATGTCACCTCTCGTAAGTCTCGTACTATATAAAACCTTATTCCTGCAATCAGATAAATGTCCTATCTCATTCGTATTAATGTTTTCCAATATGAACCAGCTGCCCTAAAAAGAACCTACGTCACGGAGTGTCATCTCATCTGGCGACTATATGTATAGTATTAATGACTTAATGGTGGTGCATAGCGGCTGCCAGTTCGTCTGTCGCCACTTACTAAGGCGCCTCGTTTTGGCAGTCTCACGTTGTTTGTTTACCTTCAAACCTTCGCATTGTTGGTGTTTCGAGGAAACAATGCGGACTAGAGGCTGTCATGCAATGCATCATGCGTTAAGCTGCAGATTTTGAAGTTGTACTACATAGGTTGTATTTCTTACGTAAAGTTTTATACTAAACTAGCTGCCCGGCTTCGCACGGGTGGCGCCATCTATTAGTTATATTGCGATATAAAATGACGGATAGGATATTTTTTTCGGCGTCCTTCCGTGCAATTCTTTTGAAAATTAACTTTATATAAACCTTGCATGTCAAACAAAAAAAGAATGATCTAATTTGGTGCAGTCATTCTGAAGTCATGCGCTTACATACATTTCAGCGATTAATTTTAATTTGTATAGATTACGCATCAACAGTTCAAACTGCGCACGTGAATTTTCCTCTCCAGCCGTTTTCGCAACTGCGATTCGCAACCAGTTGCGAATTAAGAATTTTTATTATTTATTTGCAACCAGTTGCGAATCAAGAGAACTTTTTCCTTAATCGCAAATAGGCATCCTGATTCACCTTATTCGCAACCAGTTGCGACAACTACAAAAATCTGCACGACGATGTGGGATGCGTCATGCGTGGTATCAGTGGATCCGTGTACCCAATAATATTCGAGCCTGAGTAAGAAGGAACTGTAATTATAGCACTTACACGACTCTACAAATCTACTTAGTTAGCTTTATGTCGTTTTTGTTCTCGAAACCAATTATCATTTCTTAAATATTCTCATTTCATTGATTAAATATCTTTCATTACATTATTCAATTCTATTATTCGTAGATGGATACATACTTTACATGGATAAGACGAATATAATATCGAATGCCCCATAATTATTATACGGATGAGACGAAAATCATGTCGAATGCCCATGCTGTACCCGCTCCAGTTCATCTTGGGAACACTACACTCGAAGTTTATTAGACCTACACTCATTGAACATAACTTCGTTTAAGTTCAAGACCATCGACAATTTTCGACAAATGACAAAAAAGCAACCGCCATTTCATTTTCCCGCCTCTACATGTTATGGGTTCTTTTTATGTCTACGAACCGCGTGTAGAGTCACAGAAACACAGAATAGATATAAGTACATACAGAAAGGATTACCTTTTATTATTTTTAAAACGCGCAAATTGGGTTATTGGCTGACGATTCTGGCTAATTACTGCTGTTCTAAATAACGTACTCTTGCTGAGGTTAATAACCTTTTTTGCTTATTCAACAATATGGACGTTGTTTGCCAAAATATAAAAAGGTGTTTGTGTTACAACAGGGAATGGGCGGTTTTATGAAGATCACGTTGTTATGAATGGAACACTGGAACTTATTTTATTTACTTATTTATTCCATTATTATTGCATATAAAAATTAACCCTCGGACTTACCCTTGGAGATCATCTACCAGTCAACCGATAAGGGAGTCAAAATAAAAAAACTTACTAGATTAATAATTTGTCAAATATTTCATGAACAATTTTTATAGAGGTTTGCGAAAGACGAATACACCTAACTATTATTTATTATAAGTACCTATAAGTACCTAAATTTGAATATCTTTTAAATAGTTACTAACGTCATTAGAATGACGAAATAAATAAAACTCCATTAGAAACGTGTTTTCGTCACCCGTTGTATCATTTCGGATTCGTGTAGTGCTTGGATGCACTCCAGAAAGAATTCTTGTTGTGAAATCCGGTTTCGCCAGGAAACTATTAAAATATAAACTTTTCCTGCATCGTACACCTTTGGGAATTGAACCATGAATAGCAAACGGCCAATAACGGATTGCCTTATCGTGCATGATATAGCAAGAAAACTTAGCAATAAAACCTATGGTTAACCTCGTTACTTACCTAGCTGTCCGAGATTTTCAGCGATGTAAGCATCTTATTATAACAAAAAAGTTTTTTTTGTTTTTTTTTCATAAACTTACTTACCTTAAAAAAATATAGTAGGTTACCTAACTAATTATGCTAGAATCAAAATCATTTAGGTAAGCAGAATTTTTCACCTTTTTTTTGCTTTGTCGCCCAATTATAAAGGAAAAATCTGAATAATAATAACATTATATACCTACCTACCTAAATACTGTTTTCACCTTCATTTACATACTTTAAAAGTTTTCTCTAAAGATCGAGATGCTCAGACGATATAATTAATAGTGCCACGGCTGAAGATTTTGGCAAAAACACTAGATTGAAGATTTGAGATGTTTCATCATAAGTAATATTTTATGTGTGCGGTCTCTCTGTTAGGACACCTATAAATTAATTGAAAAACTACGACTGATTATTGTGGAGCCAAAAATTGTTGTAATGATAACATTAGTCAAAATGTCATAAAGGTGCAAAGATACAAAGTTTTAATTAGCAGAGAGCGTGATGCGAACGTGATCCAATTTTATTTTCTAGATAGAACCAAGCAATATTTGGGACTTTATTACAAAGGGTAAGTAAGAACCTAAAAGCTCTATAAAAGATAGATAAATATTGTTACAACAAAGGAAGAGACTCGAACAGGAAAACAGTGGGCTTGGTGCTGCTTAAGACGAATAGGTATAGGTACCTAGATTGTATAAATATATTCATCTTTACAGTGCCTGCATATCCTCAATTGCTACAGTTATCTATTCTCTATCTCAATCGTTAGTTTCACACTCGAACCCAAGCAGTCTGCCAGAAAACGATGCATGCATCAGTCAGTCTGTCTGTCTGTGCACCTCAGCCTTGACCCAGCTTCTGCACAGTTACAGATTTAAAACAAGATGTTTTAAACGACACTCAAAATGTTAAGATTGACATTACAAGATAGGAACACTAGAATGTTCTCAGAAATATTTTTTTTAAACTGTTGGAAATCATATTTTTTGTTTTCAACTTCCAACGAAAAAAGCCTCAGTATTATATTTTACACCTAATAATGAAATTGGGTAGGTAGGTACCCTATTTAATTTATAGTAGACACGTTCAATACATATCCGCCTGTTTGTGTGTTGATCCAAAGATTTACTGAGCAAAAATAGTTTGGAGACATACATTGTTTTTTTTAAATTTATTGTCGTTTTACCTAAGTATGTTACAAAATATGTTACAATTTGTAATATATTTTAAAACTACCAATAGTAAAATTTAATAATGCAATGATGTCTGCTACTACCTACTACTATAAATTCTAAACCATAATACTACTACCTTATGGTACAACATCCATAAATTATTTTCTAAAAAATATTTACCCACTTTATGGTTTGCAATAAAGAATGAATTGAATTGGCTTTTATCAAAATTATAACTAAATATTGGGTAGATAACAACATAGGTAGGTACATTGCAGCTAAAGAACTCGAGTTATGAAAGTCAGAAACAATGACGACGGTACAACAAACCCCCAGACTTGAGACAATTTAGAAAAGTTTATTATCTATCCTATAAAGTACCTACTAGTTATAAAGTAAGTACCTACCTAACGAATAAAAGTAAGTACCTATACAGCAAAAGAAACGAATATTTAACAAAGAAACCACATCTATAGACAGACGTTCACTTTGCATTTACGAACGCAAACAGTTTATATCGGGCCCTATTTCCCTGACTGAGTAATGTCTGTTACATAAAATTCTGGCAAAAGAACAGAGATCGGTGTTTGGTTGAAATCGTGATAAATACACTACTAATGACGTTTCGAGGTTGAAGGGAATAACAAACCAACCAAATGTGCTTTAACAAGTGGAGTACTGAAACAAGAACTCTGATAAATTCATGATCTGAATAAATCAGAATGTGTGTGGAACGCAACGACTTTATATGGAATTCCGGGCTTTATGAATTAAGATTCTAAATTCCGTTTCTAAATTTCAGAAAAGTATTCCGGCTGTATGAGCCTAGCCTAAATTTATTTCAATAAATTTGTCTTGTAAGAAGATAACTATTTTAAGTTAACTATATCACAGCTTTAACCATCTTACTGTGATATAGGTATCCATAGTAAATATTCTTCCATACACAATTATAGCAACAGTTTAACTTTTAGTACAGCAAATATGCCATTTTTGTTAGCTGTTATAAGTAGGTATTCACATTATTTATATTAAGACTTTGACTTTTATGAGTATTAAAATTATGTGCTAATTATATGTTTTTTATTCGCTATGCATATTGATATTATCCACATTAAAGATATTCTTTTTAAACATATTAATTTTAAAATTATGGATTTTAATGATTATGTGTTTTAATGTGTAGGCGTTTTTATTATAGGCATTTCACTGGAGTGAATTTAAGTAAAAAAGGCTAGTAGCTTATTTAAAGTAGGTCCCACCTGAAATTTTTATTTTTATTAAATTGTGCAAAGATTTTAAGCACTTTCATCGCATCAATATTACAATAAAATATTTGGCATATAAAACTTCCTAAGATTTATAGACGAATAAATTGCAGAAATGATTGAACCGAAGAATCAACAATAAACACACGCCAGTTAGTATTGTATAAACGCCAGTCAACTAAATCCGGTGCAGCCATTAATAACATTGGATCAAACATCAAACGGACTGAACAATGTGAACAATGTGAAGTGACCTTACTGAACTTGACTTTTCTTAGCTTTAGTGAAAGATGGAAAGAAATAGAGATGAGTTTAATTAATTTGGAAAACACACATTCACAGTAACTACCTAAAGCATTTCATTACGACGTTGCCTTTGGTTGATACTTGGTACAGGAACAAAGATATAATATACATATAATACAGTATATATAATACAGTATACAATTCTAATAGGTAAACAGGGTTATTTGTAAAACACCAACAACCTCGCAGAAGTAGATTACTAACATCATAAACAACAACATTTAAGTAGATCTACGACTTCCGAAAACAGACAAAAAAAACTACTTTCTTTTCATACTAAACTCGTACAAATTTGTATGGAAAGCAAAGACTTCTGTGTTGTATTGAAGTCATTGATGGAAAGTTGGTTTTTGTTTGTTTTTGGAAAAGTCATACAACAAAATGTTGTTGTGTATGATGTTAGTAATCTACTCCTGCGAGGTTGTTGGTGTTTTACAAATAACCTTGTATATTCTGTGACTAAACATTAAATTATGAGATTTTTCTATCATCGAAATTATGTTACCTACCATAAAGAACGTGTTTCGCAAGTAACGTAGCTATTCATATTTTTTAATTCATAGCTAGGACTATAAAATTGTAGATTGAGAAATTCTTTTGACATTGGTATAAATATAAATTGTAAAAATAATAATCATGAAACGAAAGATTCGTATTTATAAATCTTCAGTTTACAGAGATGAAATTATGTCAGTTTATTGCGCTAGACAATGATATTAAAAAAGTACTTAGTTAAGCGATATAGAATGGCTCCAATGCAATATGCAGTGTAATAATAAGTAGGTAATCTATTTTTCCATTTTTAAAACCCACACATAAATTCTAGAGATAGGTACAATGCAATTAAATTGTCAATAGACAGTGATCTGCGACAATTTCAGAGCGTTTGCTGTACAAAACTTTTTCTCTTTGCTATACATTGTCGAGTGAAGTTGCAGCGGATCACTGTCTTTTGTCAATTTAATGGCATTGTAGTTTCCACACGGCACCAAAACAAAAAAAAGTATACTCACTTACCGATACAAGATCATGGTCCAACAAATGAAAGTGCACACCAAGAAGAACCTATTTTAAAACTAAACGCACTGACCAGCGATCACACTTTGCAGTTATCCGTGCAACATCGAAACGCAAATTAATCGCGGGAAAACGTTCTATTTTTAAAGATGAACGTCGCAACTCGCCGCGTCCAGCGCGCGCTACGTACGGTTCACTTCTGAATATAATCTGCTTTATGATCCCGTGAAAGTAATTCTGGATTGGGGAAATATAAAATTACTTTTGCTCATCTAGAGTTGACTCGCACCAACTCTACTTAAGTACCTATCGATATAATCGACAGAACCAATTAGTAGTACTTTCATCATAAAATTCGTACTTTTGATTAAAAATATCGTCTACATAATACAACCAGCCAGCCTCCCTAGCATGACCAACGAAACACGATATGATATAGCGATTTATCACGTTTAACTGTCAAAAGACAATGGTTTTGACAGTTGGGCGTAGATAAAACGCTATATCACGCGATATATACCGTGTTTCGTCGTTCATGCTAGGGGGGGCTAGAGACGACAATGTTAGTACTATTATACAACATGTTAAGTACAAAAATACCCCTAATGCCGAATATGGTGACCATATAAGGACCATAAAAATGATTAACTTTTACTAGAGGACCAACTCTGAAATCACGAAAAAAAATCTGCTGTTTCATACAAAAATTAAAATCGAAAATATCAAAATGTATGTTGAAATGAAAGACTTTGGTGCAATCGATGCATGGTTGCTTACAAAACAAAAATACATTGTGAATACAATATTATAAATGCGAAAGTCCGTTTATTTGTTTGTTACGCCTTCACGTCTTTTTGCTACACGTTGTCAAGGGTACAGAGAAGGACATAGAGATAACAATTATTTTTTTCGGTATGACATACCTTTCATACCGAAAAAAATAATTGTTCCCTAGGGATAGCAAAAACTTTCCACGCAGACGAAGTCGTGCCAGTAGAAGAATAAGGTGATGAAGACGCTTTTTTCTCGTCAGAAACTTGAATGATTCTGAATTTAAAATTGATTTAAGTTTTTGAGGTAAAGACACACAAGTCTTTTCAAGCTCCAACGTCGATATTTCCCATCACTAGCCGGCCCGACACCTGGCAGTAACAGCATTCGCAGAACTATTGTTTATTTTCGTACCAAACGTTTTTTGGGGTAATTCAGTTGTCGTTTGTTTAGGTTGTTGGGCCATTTACAAACTGGACCTGTTTACCAAAAGCAGGACGTGGAAAACACAGTCGTAAAATAATTATCATTAACACCATCGTCACGTCAGCTTTTTTAACATTGAATGGAATGGATTTAACACTTCTAGTTAGTTCAGGGTCGGGTGTTTTCAAAGGACCTCAACATACAGATTGCATCCCCCTTAAGCAGATACAAAACGGTATTTCAGGCCGAGTTTATGGGCATAATCATGGCAGCTCGGGCAATCGAAACAAGGGAGGTAAAAGACCGCGATATCTTAATTCTCTCTGACAGCAAATCCGTCATACAGGCTCTCCAGGGCAGTCGCATCACATCAAGCCTTTTACTTGAGTGTCACCACACCCTTAATGCAGTAGGTGCACATAATACTATCACTATCTAATGGATCAAAGGTCACAGTGGATCACAGGGAAATGATGCAGCTGACGAACTGGCTAGATCTGGCGCATCTGGTTCGACGCCTGTTGGCCCAGAACCGATCGGTCCTATCCCGGCGAGCTGGTATGCAAGTAAGATCCGCGAACGCACTATAGAATTACACCAACAGAACTGGAGCTCTCTGGATTAGTGCAGACAGGCGAAACTCGCATTACCGCGCGTGGATGCTCGTCTATCCAGGGCCCTGTTACATCTGTGTAACCGCAACTCCGCCTGGCAACGGTGCTATTACTGGTCATGGACAATTTCACAGAGATCTTTTTAACTAAGGTGTCACGGACAGTCCCCTATGCAGAGGTTGCATGGAGGAAGAAGAAACAGCTGCCCACGTACTGTTGGAATGCAGAGGGGTGGCCCCCTACCGGGCGAGGTACCTCGGCTCGCCGGGCAGCGTCCAGGAGGCGATCACAAATGTAAAAGCGCTTGGAGCGTTCCTGGCTGGGCTGGGCTGGCTGGAGTGATCCGGCCGCACACCCTCCATACGCAAAATAGGCTCTATAGACGTCGAGTTGCGGATACCGCCCGTAGTGCAAGAAGAAGAACACTTCTAGTTGCAGACCAGTAAAGTGAAAAACGATCACATACCTACCTATTCTAGATGTCGCAGACTAATACAGCCGCCACCAACCTGCATTTCAACGAAGGAGCTCGAAGTAAAAATATTGTTACCCATTCAATTTTTTCTTCTTCCGGCTAAAAGCGACCGAATGCTACAAACCTACCGGTATAAAAGCGCGTGGTCACCTAACGTCACTATCTCATTAAAAAAAGCGTTGGCAAATTTCTACTTCCTACTCCTACATTGCCATGGCCACTTTTCGTTATAATTTCAGGAGCGATTATTTCTTGGAGTTTATGTTGTGGCTATTTTTGTGCGAATGTTGTCAAATACTAGACGAGCTGTTCAAAACTAAAATTGTGAACAACCAACCTTCGCGGCGCATCAACTGTTTCTATCGGCCGCTCACAATAGAAAAGGAGTTTCGGTGCATGCACCGTAACTTCATGAGCAATTTTTCGGTACTGTACAGCCTATCTAGTGTAGTATATAAGTTTTGTCAAATACTTAGGTACCTACCTACTAAAAAATTAGATTCCGCCTACGACTTCGCGTAGTATTTCTTTCTTAGCTAATGCCTATGAGTGCCTCCACGTCCATTAATATATTTCTCGGAGCAGAATATAAACTATCGTGGGGCGCGTTTTCACCATTGTCCCTTGGTAGGTCCTCCATAGACTCAATTAAACGCACTACTTAATTATATACTCACAATTTAATTGTTCTAATAATAATTCAGTCACTTAAATAACTAACTAACTAATTTATAATGTCTCTTATTCTTTAATTAATCACTATTGTACACTATTTGTCTATTCCAAGTGAACTTAGCAGTTTCGATGCGCGCCGCGTGTGTGGGCCGAGGGGGTCTCAGATTCAATGCCCGGGCGGCCGCGATCGACTCTACTCACGAGTGATGTGCGGTGCTAGCACCACCACACGGTGTTCACAGTATTAACAGTTTAACCAATCAGGAACCTTATTTCCATAAACAATAACTGAAGCTTAATATCTAAGTATCGCCTATCGCTAAGAATTCGCTTGCGAAGATATATTAATGCCATGCCAAGTTTCATTCTACACCAATCGGTCTAGTAGTTTGAGCTATGCCGTGGCTATGCCAAATGATGAATCGGTCAGTCAGGACATTTTATTAAAAAAAAAATATATATTAAAAATAAACGACCTCTAAATGAACAGCGGCGGTATCAGCTAAAAACATTGAAGTTCATGTTAACTGTTTTGACAGATGTATCTGATACATTGCTACTTCTTCTTGGCACAAATAACAACTTAACAAAGAAAAATAGCAATGTATCACATACATATGTCAAAACACAGTTAACATGAACTTCAATGTTTTTAGCTGATACCGCCGCAGTTCGAAACAATATTAACCTCTTTATTAACTTGTTTGCATCGAGTAACCTCACTCTAGTTATTAAACACAAAACAGACTCTTTACGAATCGCTGATCATAATAAACAAAGAGATGAGTCAATTGTTTGAGATTCCAGAGGATTCCGAGATCTTGAACAGATAAGGGATAGTGTATAAATAAATATTGGACAAAAACACATTTAAATGTATGTACATTGCTCCGATTCAAAAGTACGTACTAAATATCTAAATGCATAAGAAACAACGACGCGACGGTTTACAATACACAAAGATACCTACCACAAATACCTCCAGACCTGAGACAATATAAAAATATTTATTTATTTGTTCAACAAGTGAGCAAAGTTAGTTTTAGCTGCGAGTGCTGACTTTTCATAAAAGTGGTCGTTTTCAGGGTTTTTATAATTATTTTCCAGGGTTGTATGCATGGTACCTTAACCACCATATTCGGCTTTATGAGGCTATTACCAAACACCCTGTAGATGAGATAGTCATTGTCAATTGGACGACATCCCTAAATGTGAAGGGTTGTTGTGTTGGTGCTATAGGTACAGTTAACGGCACGTCAGACTATACATGTTGACCTTGAGACCGTCTTTATGCCGTATGTAATAAGAGCTGTTTTCGTAATTCAACTGTTTAACTCACCGTGCTGTCGTGCGTAGTACTTTGCAGGCGCGGACGCAATGCGCAGAGATGATTGTGCAATGCGTCATACCATTATGAAATCCTTTTTTTCCTTACCTATTTAATTACCCAAGAGCACAGAATAGATATTAAAAAGGAAGGGGTAAATTGTGAAGAGTCTTGAAATAAAGCGAAAAGTATTTATTTAGTGGTTTTAATTTAATTGTAAGTTTTATTACACAGTTATAAAATATATAGGTAATATAAATGCTATAAAATCACTTTATAGGTACTTAATACTCTATGTATAGTATTAATTCAAAAGTTTCGTATATCCAACATGCACCTTTGGATATTTCACTGAAAATAAAATCAAATTGAAATAAAAGAAAACAATATGACTGTTCATCAATAATAAACTGTTACAATAAAATAAGCTGTTCAATATAATGTATGTTCATTATTTACTATTGTGCTTTTAAAGTCCATTCCACGAAACGAGCTCACAAAGAAAATCGATCTGTGTGCGCCGGTTGGTTAACGCGCGTGACCTTCAATAGCCTAGCCTATAGCTTAGCTGTAACCGCATTGACCAATGGGCTGCGAGTATTTTGTTGCCTAGGAGTTCGATTCGTGGAACACAGTAGTTAATAAACAAATTATTACGCATGTTACACACAAACGCATCCAAAAGCATGATTTTTTGGAATGCTTATAATAATATACGTCTAGTATAATTAATCTCATAGAATAAATAATAACCCTGTTTATTTCTTAGTTATAAAAACTGTAAAAATATATTGGACTGTTTGTTTGAGCTATTAACAATGTTGTAAGCAAATAAAAAAATATTTAGAAAATGTTTTTTTGCATTTTTAAAAAAAATTTGGAATAATACTTTTGGTTTATTTATTTATTATGATAGGTGTGGAAATCACAGTATTTTCAGACACTACCATTTGATTGTTAATCTGACAAGCAAATGAATTTTATTTTGCTAATAAACAGCTTACAATTTTACACTACACACTGAAAATGTTGAGACTAGCGTATATCGAATCGAGCAACGTGTAACAAAATTAAGTTAAAAAAATACGCCTCAAATAATAAAACTGAACAAAAGTTCTCAATAAGAAAAGCTCCATAAAGCCCGATTCATGCTAGACAGCGCCATGCTGGGGCCCAAGCTACGTTGGTCGCACGATGGTAGATAGGGACCATCAAACTGAACAACTTTTACTATGGGACCAACTTTGAAATCGCGAAAAAAAAATCTGCTGTTTCATACAAAAGTTAATTACGAAAATATCAAAATGTATGAAACAGCTGATTTTTTTTTCGCGATTTCAGAGTTGGTTCCATAGTAAAAGTTGTTCAGTTTGATGGTCCCTATCTACCATATTCGGCATTAGGGGTACTTTTGTAACACCTTGTATAGATAAATCAACATTTTTATTTTTATTTCTCTCATTTTCCTATTAAAACTTAATTTTGCGGTCCGCAAACATTATATCCAATATTATAGTTCCTAAACTTATTACTAGATGGCGCTGTGCAGTTGTGAATCGCGGTATCGTGTCTTACGCAGTTCTTTAAAAAGGCTGCTAATATTTTATTTAGGTTCTTACTGACGGCTTTACGGAACCGAAATGTGCGAAGACCGGCACGCAGTTGGCCGGCTTTTTAAATTCATTTCTGCTCAGAATCACTTCTGAGTCATCTCACTTACAGTTTTTGTGAATCGTAATCTGATACATGCTATATATTTTTCTTACTTGTACACACGACACCACGTCAGGATATAAATATTTGACAACATCACATACATTGCTCCGATTCCATAGTAAGTAGCTAAAGCACTTGTGTTATGGAAATCGGAGACAACGGTGGTATCACAAACACCCAGACTTGAGCCAATATAGAAAAGTTAGTTTTCTAAATTTGACCCAACCGGGGATCGCGCCCGGGACCTCAGGGATGGCGACACCTTGAAAACCGGTGTACAAAGTCACTCGACCAAGGAGGTCGTCAAACAGTTAAACTGCGATTAATACGTAGGGCGTAAAGGCGATCTCAAGGTCAACATGTATAGTCTGAGGTGCCGTCGTGTGTACATCATAATGTTTTCTACTGTATCACATCACATTTTCTATACACCGATATTCTTATACAAGGTGTTACAAAAATACCCCTAACGACCATCAAACTGAACAACTTTTAATATGGGACCAACTCTGAAATCGCGAAAAAAAAATCAGCTGTTTCATACATTTTGATATTTTCGATTTTAATTTTTGTATGAAACAGCTGATTTTTTTTCGCGATTTCAGAGTTGGTACCATAGTAAAAGTTGATCAGTTTGATGGTCCCTATATGCCATATTCGGCATTAGGGGTATTTTTGTAACACGTTGTATATGAAAAAGCTTTGGTATACAACTATACACATGACGTCAACTTTATATATTATAATTATCTATACAGGGTGTAAAAATAAAAACTAGTTTTCATAAAAATCTTGAAAAACTATTTTCGACTTTGACCTTCAATAACTTTATATGATCCTGATGATGGGCGGAATTCGTGGACTTCGCCTTCGTTTAGGGTCTTTTTATAACACGCTAATAACACACTGGCCTTCAAAACTTAGTACCACAATTTAAATTGCAATATAGATCTCTTAAGCAATAGCGGCTTTACCACAAAAGATTTTAAAACACTGTTCAACAAGTGTTTAACTTAGCCACAGTTTAGATGTGATGCTGTCACTTTGACAATATTGTTTGAAAGGCGGCATCGCATTTAAACAGTGTTTAAATGAAACAGGGTTAAAAATTTCAAAAACAGGTACCCTAGCTATTTTATTTTATGACAAAGATAATTAATTACCCAGTCAAATATTACGGCAATGAGAAATCATTAAAAAAAAATTAGAACCTGTGTTACATTACTGAAAAAAGAAACTTATTATACAATTTATATTTTCGCTTTAATTAAATAAAATTAACATTACTTAATATATTTTTTACAAAACAGGCAAGTCTTTTTGTCATGTCTTTTAATTGGAATATATTATATTAATAATTTTAATATTAGTATTGATAATACTTAACCATACACAATCTTTATATCGCCATTTTCAAGTATGGCTATCCTTGTCGAACTTGAGTTTTTGTCTATGCTTTATGCCTTTTTATATGTAGATAAATCTTAAATTAGTTTGACAGTGAAACTGTCGCTAGGATTTCGGTGCGTTTTGTATGTATGAAACGTACAGAACGAGGCAAATATTTTGAAATCGGGTAGGGATTGCGCAGAACGCGTATTTTGGGCATGCGTAGCGGTGAGATACGCGGGCGGCGGTCATTGGTCAATCAGAACTTTCCCCCACTCCGTCGAAAAAATTTCAAGATACATGCCTCGTACTGTAGTTAGCATTTTTCGAGTGCAGATATCACCGGAGTTAGATCAGAGATCAACCGAAACTCGACCGGTGTTAAAACGGAGCTCAACCTAAGAGCACGTCTTTTGTCTATGGCCATGGGGCCACCCAGTATTAGCTCGGTGTCACCATTTTGCTCTGGTTGAAATTGGGTCTGCTCCGGTCCGGTTTCGGTCCAGCTCCGGTCGAGTTTTGGTTGATCTCCGGTCGAACTCCGGTGCATCTTCATGAAGCACTAACGTGATCGTTTTTCGACATAAGAATAAACAGTTTATTTAATATATTCAGACGTTTTCAGTATATACAGCTGTCCTTGTCTACTTTTTGAGTTTCTCGTTGAGCCAATCAGCGGTCAGTTCGTCTATCTCTCGCACTTCTAACAAACGAGGTGCGCCTACTTCTGTTGCCAATGCGCGCTGAGTGCCGGCATACATTACCTTTAAATAAAAAAAAAACATCAGCCATTTTAGGGGTCCGTACAAAAGCCATCGGTCATTTATGTATGAAGACTGGCATACCTACCTGTCCGCCATTTTGTAAAAAGTCGGTTTTGGAGGCCTGTGCTAAAAGTGGTGTCAATCGATAGAATAAGTAATTACATACCAAAAGTAATAAGTAAAAAAATCTCGCAAGTGATATACTTACTGAGATATTTGAGTTTGAAGTTGAAAAACAAGATCTGTCATTTTCTGCATTAATCAATAGAATAAGTCATTACAAACAAAAAGTAATAAGAAAAAAATCTCGCAAGTGATATACTTATTGAGATATTCGAGTTTGAATTCCAAAACCGACTTTTTCAAAATGGCGGACAGGTAGGTATGCCAAAAGCACATGATGCTCTTTTGATTCGGAATTCCGAAACGGATCGTTCTGAAACCAGCAAATCCATACAAATCAGCTGTTTCATACATTTTGATATTTTCGTCATTACTTTTTGTATTAAACAGCTAAGTTGGTCCCACAGTAAAAGTTGTTGTTTGATGGTCCCTATCCACCATATTCGGCATTAGGGGTATTTTTGTAACTCGTTGTAGACCCACCACACACATGTAATTTTCCATTCGGAGTTTGCATACATCATCGATATTTCCTTATTTATGGTTAACGGTGTTGGTCTCACAATTATTTAGTTCAATTAAATTATGTATACTTTTTGATGTATTACACATTGTGAAACCGTTTGTTTACCCCAAAAAATGAAAAAAAAAACCATTTCGGAATTCCGAATCAGATTCCGATCAGTATGAAGCGGGTCTAAAATGCCAACAATTACTATAATAATACATAGTGACATAAACAAGTGTCACTCCCAGAATCCTCATCACTGAAAAACTGGCTATCTCAACTCTGACTACAGAACAATTTTTTAATTGTTGCTATGGCGTCATACTTAGGTATGATGGTGGAAGCTAACCAGGTTGACTTGAAATAAGCCCTACCACTAACCAAACCGAGTACAAATGTACCCCCCTCCTGGGAATCGAACCTGGGAGCCTTGCGTCTTACATGTGAGGGCAAACCCCTAAACAGAGACCGTTATAATAATAATAGATGCAAGTAAATGAGATAAGAGTGAATTTTCCAGCAATATAGTTTTTAAATTAGAGATTTTAGCAATCACAATGCTATTTTTATACAATACTAAATAAAATACTAGAAAAAATACAACTCGCACCAGACCATAGTCACTAACGAGTCACTCAGTAGCTCAGCGGTAAGAGCATTGGACCAGACTTCCAAAGATCGTGGGTTTGATTGCCATTCGAGAATATAACCCGATGCGAGTCATATTTTTTCTAATATATTAAGCATTTAGTATATTATACAAATATAGTTGTTTTATAGACGCACAAACTCATAATATTAATCAAAATCATTATTATTTTATAGTTTACTGACAAGGGCATGTTGGTTACCTTTGTATAGTAAATCTCACCTGCAACTCCATGTGTGCGTCTCTCGGAGTGTAGAATATAAAGCACATGGGGAAAGACGTCCTCCCGTCGCTATGTTCTAGTTTGTAGCTGAAAACATAACAATAATCTTATTATGTTACTGATTTGTAAAAGAGAACATAGTTACACAACACAATATAGCACAACATTTTGAGCCACTTTTTAGTTTGCATCGAATGTTGTACCTTCTTAAGAGAAAGCAATATCCTAGTGATGTCCCAGGGCACATATTGTCAAGTTGTATTTAATTTATATTGTATTTGAAAACGAAAATATACTTAGAGGATTCAAAAGCCCTTAATTTTGAAGTTTATTTGCATAAAGATATTTTGAATTTGACACAAACCTATACACAATGAATCTGGGCTGGTGTGACGGCAAGATGTCCTGAAGCTCTTCCAGCTCAACATTTTCCAGCTCTTCATCAACTTCCAGCGCCTGCTTCTCTCGGTTCACCTAAAAGTAAGTTGGTTGTATGGAGTTGTTGTTTGTATACAGATAACTTCTATTTAATTATTTTAAAATGGCTTGCATTGCTTTATATTCCAGTTAATAACAATTAACAAATTGCCTGACAATTTATTTGGCTATGTAGTATTATAAATTTATACACCAATTTCTAAGTGATTTGAACTATTTCTTTTTGAGAATGAACTCAGTATGTATAGCAAGAACTGTGTAATATAGTCGCGGTGCAATTGCACGCCCCAATGATTTTATCGTCATGACTCACAACGAATTATCGATGCATACTTGATGAATATTACATTTACCTTCAAAATCAATGCGCTGTTAGAATTATGTTTCTGGAAGCGAAACTTCTTCAGAACCTCCTTCACGTCGTCGCCTATATCACAGACGTTCACGTTATGTGCCGACATGGTGCTATTTAATTCAAAATAATAAAATATTTTTATTTTATCGGGATCAAAACAAACACCTCGGTGCAGCTCGGTCGTCGGTGTCATAGACTACAAATATTCACAGAACAATCTATCAATTAATCAGTACCTACTAGTATAAATCTTAGAGCATTTAAGAGTATAAATTAAGTCTATGGTCACTCACCTACCTACACAGAGAATCCAACCAATCCAACCAAACTACTCAAATGTCAAACCTCACCGGGCGGGCTCTATCGGCTAAAAACATTAAAGTTAATGTTGTTAACATGATGATGTTAACTGTGTTTTGCCAGATGTATATAATTAACATTACTACTTCGTTTTGGCACAAATAAAAACTTAAACCGCAGGCCGCAGAGCTCAAACTTTCATAACTTGCTTGTTCTCTGGACTCTGCCCGGTGCTGTCTGTAAGACATGGCTTAAAGAACTTTGTATCCAAGCCAAAATTCTTAAAAAAATGTATATGTAACTGTCACTGTCATTTTTGATTTGAAGGAAGTCCCTCTGATGTAAATGCAATAAAAAGTTGATTTTCTCAAAATATTTATTTTCTAATTCTGTTGTATTGTAATTATCATCAAAAAAGGTGTCTTTCTTCCACAAAACATTATTCTGCCGACCTGTGAATAACGAACAGTGGTATACTCTGCTTTTGATATAGACGTGGAAACTGCAATTTAAAATAGCGAAGTTGAATATTTACTCGAACAGTTTGTTTATCGTTTTTCAGTTAAACGTGTCGTGTTTAAAGTGTATGTAGGTCATTAGCATAAAGTACTTTATTTAAGAGGTAAGTATCAAATTGTTCCTAGCCCCTGACATAAAAGAATGGTAAAGTCTCAAACATCTTTAAAAAAAATTAAAGGTAACTTTGTATAGCCTGCTGAGCCTGTAGTTTATTGAAGAATGATTAAATAATCTGCTGTCATCTATCGTGTTACAAACAAAGGATTGTTTGGTCGAAGTGTTGCCTATGTGTTGTAACAGGAAGTAATAACTGTGCGCTAACTGTGTTGAAGAGAATATCAATTGTAGGGCTTATAGATAGACAATTAGTGACACTAGTAGTAGGTACTACTACTATTAATGTTACTAGTACTCTTCTTAAGAGATATTTAATTGATTTGTGAAAATTTTTATAGAACTTAATATTGCATTAGGTTTAAACATAGCTTAAAAAGTTTCCCTTTTAGAAAGTATATATTTTTCTGATGAAGTAAGATTGAACAAAGAATTTTGATTAAATATCTTCAAATTCTTAAAATCTTATCAACCAATTTTCAAATAGAATTTTTTATTGAGTCAGCAAAATGTAACAAATAAAAGAATGCTCAAACCAACCCAAGAATGTATCTTTATTCAATCAATTTCAAAATTGTACCAATTTATTAGTTATATGTGAGTAATTATCTCAGTGTATGTAAGTGGTTCTGGCTAAATGTATGAAAATATTACTATACTATTTTTAATCTTTTCATGGATTTAGCCATCCATTTATTATTTATTCCTCCATTTTCTTTAGGATTAAAAGCAATGGAATCAATGTCAATCCGCATTGGGCCCACATAGTGGGTCATGGCCCATCCTCCTTATCCACCCATAAAGAAGGCCTGTGCCCCAGCAGTGGGGTTATTAAAAATGGCTGATGGTCAATGGAATCAATGTGCATTAATGTACTTTAATATAAATAATCAGATTATTGCTAAGATTTAAATTATTTATGTTGTAAAAGAACTTTTGAAAATTAACAGACAAAATACCGACTTTAAAGGCTGATAAGTATGTTATCTTTATCTATCACAATGAGGCATGACAACTCCACTGTGAAAATGCTTAGTAACATGATAAAAAATAGTGATGTAACAAATACGAATACAAATATTCGTATTAGCCGAATAGTAGATATTTACTGTATATTTGTATTCGTTGAATATCATCACGAATATTAAAAACAAACTATTTATATTATAACTGAACTCAACCCAAATTACGGTTTGGCTGTGCACCGTGTATCCGAACGCACCTACGCACTATACTGTTTGTATTATTAAAGCCTTCTACTGTCGCCTCAGAAAGATTATTTTCGACCGCTGGGAATGTACAAACAGAAAAAAGAAATCGCCTAATGCCTGAAAAGAAACAAATGTTGTGCTTTTTGAACAAAAATTTGTCAGCAGTTAATTTCAATTATTTATAAATATCTGACTAAAAAAAGAATAGTGTTTATTATTCATTACCTCGTTGAATTATTCGTATTAATATTTGCCGAATAGTAGGTTTGATATTCGTATTCGTTAAAGTAGTATTTGTTGCATCACTAATAAAAATGTCATTAACCTTTCATTTTTAGCACAAAGGTTGAAAATGGCAGATTAAAGTCAGTGCTAGCAAATCAGTAGAGGTCGCTTTGAGACGTTAATGCCATTGTTGGAGGATTATTTAAACAACCAATTTTCGCATCGATAATAATAATAATAATGAGCGTCAATTACGCATAATTCCTATTCATTGTTACTGGCAGCCTTAATAACCAGAGTGTTACGGCTAGTATGCTACTACATTATGATACTGTAAGATACCTTGGGATGCACTTAAATCGGTGATTGACTTGAAAGACACATATAACAAATAGATGAGCTAAACATCAGATCACAGATTGATTGCTGGAAAGAAATTTGAAACTGTCAATAGTCAATAAGCTCCTCATTTACACAAGCATACTGAAACCATGTTGGTTGTACGGTACCTATAAGTACAGCTTTCGAGCAGTGCTAGCAACTCAATTAAAAAATTGTCGAACAATTTAAAAAATATTTTAAGAAACATAGCAAATCATGTTTACAACCAACAAAAATATCCATGAAGCAAATGTCTACCATATAGGAACAGATCCGAACTCCACTGTAACCTACAAAAAAAGATTGACTAACCATCCAAATGAATGGGCACTGTATGGCAAAAGAGACTTATGACTTAAACACCGAATTATTAAAACTAAGGGTAGTGAGCTCCTGGAGTTACGCTCGTCAAGTTCATGAGCTCGTAGTCAGTAATTGATCGCAAATTAAAAAAAAACATTCTCTAAGCTCTGGCTCCACTTCATTCATTAGAGCAAGCCCTTGGCTGTGTGTATGTTTTTATTTACTGCTGCCCAATAAACAAAATGTATTTGTTCTAGGTCGCGCCTAGTGGGAAGATGGGAACAGACACAGTGCAATTGTTGTAGAAGAAAAATAATCATCAAAATGGACACATCATGTAAGCATATTAATTATAGCTTTTTTTTGACATTGTTGATATTTATTCGTTGTTTATTAATTATTATTCACATTGAAGCACCATATATATATATATATTATGTAGTTTCTCTTTATGAGATTTTAGCATTCGCAATGCTATTTCATATAATATACTAGAAAAATGACTCGCACCAGGGAGCTGATTACGTAACTCTGTTGCTAACAATTCTCGATTGAAATCGATTGAAACCGCAGTTACATTGCTGCTTTAAGTAAGATAATTGTCACATTGGTTCTTACTAAAGCAGCAATGTAACTGCGATTTCTGTCAGAGTTGATTGCAACAAAGTTACATAATCAGGGGGCAGATCATATTCTCGGACGGGAATGGAACCCGTGACCGTTGGATGTCCGGTCCAATACTCTTGCAGTGACTCGGTAGCTTAGCGGTAAGAGCATTGGACCGGACTTCCAAAGGTCGCGGGTGCGATTTCCGTCCGAGAATATGGTCTGTATGAGTCGTATTTTTTGTAGTATATAATTTAGTATTATATTTTCTCTTTTCTTAGTTCTATTTGTTGCCGATTAAATACTAACTTGTGATAGACATATTTTATTTTGCTTTCAGGCGAGGCAACCGAAATGTTGGAGAAGAAAAATGAGTGAGTTTTTTTAAATATTTTTTTATCTAAAACGAATTAATAGTGGGTCTTCATTTCTTTTGATGTTAATGGTATATAAACTGTCCCAGTCCTAGTAGTAAAGAACAGAATAATAGATCTAACACCACTGCCTCCCTGCTCGAATGGCCATTCTACTAAAATTAACGCTCGTAGAGTAAAATAACAATGTATGGGAATGACATAAGCTAACGCTTAGCTCCTGTCAATCCCGTACATTGTCATTCTATTCTACTAGCGTTAATTTTAGTAGAGTGGCCATTTGAGAAGGCCCTCTGGTAGCATGACAACCTCGAGAGTGGTTTTTCTATGTTGAAATGACAAAAATGACTTCCCATCTGCTGAAGAGCGCATTGAAACCACGGCTTTAGACCTTGCCCAGAGCTACGCGCGAATGAGACGCGATTCGATATACAATGTCCGCTTAGGACCAGCGACGTCAGCAACGTGTGAAATATTAACAGCAATGTAACCAAAATCGCGTTTAAAATCGCGGCGAATTCGCCCTTTTTGGACAAGGTTTTAAAGTTTAGGTTCTCGATACAGAGTCATGTCTACCATTGTAACCGATCGAATTTATATAAAAACTACCGGAGAAGGTTAACGTCTATTCAATACAATAGATATTTTGTTAGCACATAATAAATATACATGCGCAAAATACTTCACTGAAGTGAAAAGAATGATATAGTTCAATTGGACTAGATGAAGTATATCACACATTTAGTTCATCTAGTTCACTTGGCTCAGTACTTCAGTAGTCCATTTGAGTCACTTTGTCGTTATGTAAAACAAGCCTTAATGGGGGTTGAAGTCAAATTGAGTGCGGGCGGACTCCGACTCCGACCGACCGCTGGTCGCCGAGCCGTGCAACTGTCTCGCTTCCGCACGCGGTGTTCATAATCTATCTGTCCGCTTTACTCTCCATCAGTGAAGTGTGAACTAAATGAAGTACTGAAGTAATTGAAACCCGAATGCACGAGTGAAGGAGATATACTTGATAAGTGAACTAGTTCAATTGAAGGATTCATTCACGAACGACTCAACTCTAATAATAAATAAAGTTTTCGGACAAGATTTAAAATCGAAAATTCAGTGGTTCAGGAAAACATACGGACTGCCTATTTGGTGGTTGGTGTGAAAAGGTAACAGACCGGGAGATTTACGACATCAGCCATTTTAAATATCCCCACTGCTGGGGCACAGCACGTAGCCTTCCGAAGCACGGAGGAACTCGAAATAATAAATGGTTGGTCACCCATCCCATGACCGACCCTTGCAAAAGTTGCTTAAGCTCCGCAATCGCACGGCCAGGCGCTAAACCACTGCGCCACCGAACTCTCACATTTAATTTTATAATATTAAACATTATAAGTTAAAAACCCAAAAATCATAAAGACGCGGTGCGACGTTTTTTCTTATTTCTTCCTTGGGGTGGGAATCGAACCCGAAACTTCGGAAAATTCGTCCCATTGCATTCATTGCAATTTGCATCCTTCTATTTTACTCTTACAGCTTGCTAGTTGTATTACAAAAATATAATATTTATAGATTTATCTACTAAAATATTCAGCATTCCGGTTGGTCGTATATCCTTTTTACTCTACTGTTGTTATGTTTACATAATATAAAATGACATAAATAAAAACCTCGACATTTATTTTACAACGTATTGCGATGTGATAAAGTTGATATTCGTTTGATTTCGCCGAATCTGATATGCCGTAAGAAAAAGATAAGTGATCTACTCGACTCGTAATCTGTCTATTGATGGGACGATGTCGATGGAGTTGTTGGAAAAAATTATCGATAATTAACGTCTTATCTTAGATTAGATGCCAATTCGACGGCTTACTATTAAAATAAAATAGCGTGTCATCTCTGACGCTTTATAACCTCACTTTATTTTTAAAGAATAAAACATTTAAATATAAACAATATGGGATATGTGAAAATGACTTATTGGTATTTATGTGTTTCTGTCGATGTATTTAATCAAGCCCTGCACTGTAGCTGTAAGCCAATGTCACATGTGCAAAAGCGATAACGAACTACGCTATTAAAAGATGAGAATATCTCATATTTCGAATCGAAAGCAGACTGGTTTGGTTGAGATAATTTAGCGCGATCACCCCCTAGTTTGTTATCGTTTTTACAATTTAACTTTATCTAGGGGGCAGATTGCCCAGCGAGTTTGATGGGTGACGGAGATAAAACATCGATATCGGTGGTACCATGCCCACATCACTATAACCCCTTCGCTTAGCCTACTCGCCCAGTCAGTACCCGCGGTTTGTTACGCCACAACCGACGTCTTGCGTCGCTTTCCAAGCGAAAGTTGTGTTACGAACGGAACGTCGTCAGCGCGTTCGATTTTTGAATCGGTCCAATTAGAATGCCTTAATTAAGCGGTAAATACGGTGAAACTTTTTAGTGAAAATAGTTTTTTTAAACGAAGTGCGTTTCGTTTGAGGTCCAAGTTGTTTTTTATCTGTGGTTGTGTTTGTTTTTTATTGTTGACAAGGTTGAATGCATTAAAGGTGAAAAGCCAAGAGTCATGACAAGTTAGAGGTACAATGATTTTGTAGTGTATTGGAATTGAATCGAGATGCTGTTTTTGGCAGTATTCTAGATTCGTGTTTAGAATGCCCTGTTAAATGGGAGGGAGGGGAGATAAAAGTCCAGTGCTCTCTAGGCACTATGTCTCTAAGGTAGTCCATCAAAAATTTGAACACATTTCACAATGTCTCCAACGTTTTGCTGGCTGGAGTACATACCTATCAGTCATAAAAGAAAATTATTTTTCTGTATTTTGAGGATGTCAGATTCAGTGCAGCGATTTTTGGATTTAAATGTTATCCGGGTTGCTATTTAGCAATAAGGTCGCCTTTTGACTGTGATTTCTCTGTTTGTTGTTTTTCTTTGTAATATGTCCTGCCTTAGTGAGTAATAAAGTGTTTTGATTATTATAGAATAAATTTATTATTAATATTAACGGTAGTAATTTTATCTCAAAGTCTAAAGAACTTTCAATCATTAACTTCTTTTTTACCATGTTCACTTCTGAGATTGCGCGTATATACATTTTCGGTTTTGATAAAAGTTACTGATGTTTAATTTGGTTTTGGTTTTGACAGCTGCAAAGGTGCCGAAGCGTTAGAAAACACTAAAAATCTAATAAAAATCCAACTAAACATCAAAAACCTACTAGTATTAGTACTAGGGTTGCCACATTTTTTTCAGACAAATGCTTAAGAGTATTTTTTTCATTTAGGTAGAACAGAAATTAGAACATTAATTACTTATCCCTCTACACTCATTTATCCTTAAAAAATATTTTGTGTTACTTTTCGAAACTTTTAACAAAGTCTTTCTTTCATAAAGATAGTTACACAAACAAGAGCTATGTAAAAGAGTACTTTAGCGTACTCTATTGCTGTGGTAGATTATAGAGTACACCTACACGAAATAGAGGACAGTACTCTATTTTAGAGTACGGCTGGCAATCCTAATTAGTACTTCTAAAAAGTGTATCTATTTATCCTTAAAAAATATTTTGTGTTACTGTTCGAAACTTTTAACAAAGTCTTTCTTTCATAAAGATAGTTACTCAAACAAGAGCTATGTAATAGAATACTTAAGCTTACTCTATTGCTGTCGTAGATTATAGAGTACACCTACACGAAATAGAGGACAGTACTCTATTTTAGAGGTCGGCTGGCAACCCTAATTAGAACTTCAAAAAAGTGTATCTTTTAACCAGTCAGTGTCTGCATGCGTAGGAAGATTTCTTCACTTCAATTTGAAGACGTAATTATTATTAATTGGACTAAGTTAGTCGGTTAACTGCATGCGGTCGGAATCCGCACCCGCACCACAGAATACATAATAGCAAAGAATTTATAAGACTGGCCCCAGACCTACCGGTTTCATTTCTTTGCTTTGCTGTTCTAGTAGAACAGGGGGCCGTACCGGCTAACGCATCGAACTTCGGAAAGTCTGCCGGGCTTCAACTTAAAACAGATAAATCGAAGTCGTATTGTACTATTCGCCGAAGTTATTTAAAAGATATTGATGTTCGTTTGACATCATAAATTAGGGTTCGCCATTTTGGCCCGAATGGGGCTCGATTTATCTGTTTTAATTTGAAGCCCGGCAGACGTTCCGAAGTTCGATGCGTTAGCCGGTAGCCCCTGTTCAACTAGAACGACAAAGCAAAGAAATGAAACCGTTAGGTCTGGGGCCAGCTTAATAGTACTGACGTACAGAATGGACACTCCCACCCTCCCACCGATCGGCGGTGCCGCACCCCGCCCCGCACTAGGAGGCCGAGTTAGCTGTATCATTATTGAGGGCTGTCGTCGCTCGGTCCGAAAGCTGCAAATAGTACTTTTGTAATATGACAGTTGATACAGACAATATGATAATTACGTACAAGTTTTCATAACAATTTGCTTTTCAGCGAAAGTGAATGTTTAAAAAAGGTATAAGTGCCTCATCAATCTCAGGTAGGTAACCCTGAACACTTCACCCACACATACGCTGTGTGTACAGACGTCAGTCTGTGTATGTAATTGAAGTAGGAGATATACGAGACGTTTAGGAGTGTCCGGGGTGTGATAGATAATAGTCCCGCAGGCTTATTACCGATCTTCAAGTGACAGTAGTAATCACATACATTTATTACTGTCAAAACACAAATTCACATATACGAATTTGTGTTTTGACACAACGACGCAAGACACAATTTCGTATACGGGGTGGAGACGACAATACGACAATAAATGAATACATTTGTGACACTAGTTCATAGGAGTATTTTAAAACTATCAAATAATTCCTAGGAACGAAATAGCACAAAAATTAATTGTACTGAAAATCGTAACTGAAAAATATTTCCTGTGACTAAACTATTGGATATTTTTAATTGTTTTTTTTATGAGACTGCATTGGAGTGTTCTTATCTATACGACATTTAATTTATTGTCGCATTGTCGTCTCCAGGTTGTATAGGTATTGACAGCAATAATTGTACAACTGCGATTGCGACTGTCACTTCAAGATCGGTAATAAGCCTGCCGCCTGCACCCGAATCCGCGTTTGTAAAATTGTGTTCGGCGCATCGTGTCGTGTGTTGTGCCCTTATAAGATTATAAGGGTTACGTTTTTTCCTTTTGAGGTAAGGAATTCTAAAAATAGACAATCACTTTTTATAGACGATAACACAAAATACGTTAGTTAATTTTAAATGAGGACTTTTACACTCTTTACATCGGCGTTTTTATTAATAATAATAATAAATAATAATATATATTTGACAACATCACATACATTACTCCGATTCCAAAGTAAGTAGCTAAAGCACTTGTATTATGGAAATCAGAGACAACAGTGGTATCACAAACACCCATACCTGAGCCAATATAGAAAAGTTTGTATTCTAAATTGATCCAACCGGGGATCGAACCCGGGACCTCAGAGATGGCGACACCTTGAAAACCGGTGTACAAAGCCACTCGACCACGGACGTCGATTAGATAAATTGAGATCATTTCTAGGTATAAATAATACAAGAATGAGTTAATTAATTTATACATAATAACAAACATTACTTATCAAACCGGATCGCCTGAGGAAAACCCGCATTACAAATATTTTGAGATGTTTTTCCTTAAACTTCGTTTAGTATACCACTTATAATTTAAGAGTTGCACTTTTTCATCACAAGAAAACAATATTGAATTCAATTCGTTTATTTGCATAAATATGAGTACATAAGTGGTCACAAGAGGCGATTATCGCCGGCAAACTAGGCGGGCGATAATCGCATTTTTTTTTCTAGAGAAATTAATATCAGCTTTTTTATTTCCTGTTCTCTGTCTGGTACTATATTTTGTGAGAAATCCATGTCATGTTACTTTAGTTTGTCGATGTGTCGCAATAACCAACAGTGCTTATCATTCTACGTTAGTACACACGACGGCACCTCAGACCATACATGTTGACCTTGAGACCGCCTTAATGCCCTATGTAATAAAGACTGTTTTCGTAGTTTAACTGTATAACCTGACAAGCCGTCGTGTGTACAAGCAAAAGATAAATTGACGGTTTTATCAATATTTATTGAAGATTGAAAGGTGATATTTTGTAGAGACGTTCGATGTTACTTAGTACCTACGCTGATAATATTTAAGATTTTTATTAATGTCATTGACCCTTCTTATTGAAATAAATTTTATTAATTACCCAATGATCTATATATATAAAAGGGAAATTCACTCACTCACTCACTCATCACGAAATCTCATAAACTAAAAGTGCTAGGAGTCTAACATTTTGCATGGGGTCTCCTTTTAGGGCGTAGGTGCTCACTAAGACGGGATTTTGCGAAATTCAACCCCTAAAGTGGTGAAATAGTGTGGCAAAGTTTCTATGGGAGAACGCAATTCCTTGGCCCGATTGACTTTTATGTTATAATCGCGCGCGCTGTGAAGATTTAATCAAATACGTCCCATTTGGGACGTCTTGTCAACGCAAATTCAAATTCAAATGTTCATATGTTTCTTGTGACGTACAAGAAACATTTGAAGTGCAACCATTAAAATGATAGCTATCTCTTTCAATTGCGTGCTGTTTCGTATCTTTTGTTTTGATTATCAGTAAACTTGTCAATGAGTGCAGATTTGGATTGCTCGGAACAGATTTAAAACGTAAATTACTATGAACGTAACATTATCTATACTTTATAATATGTAATATAATATTGTAATTACCTTTATTTTGCAATCCGCTTTTGTTTATTTTATTCCTCACATTGATGATATGACGCTGGCTTGCAGCGTAAGAGTGGGATATATTATACTGGAAGAAATTCGACAATGCCACCAGTGACTCGGTAGCTCAGCGGTAAAAGCATTGGACCGGACCAAAGGTCGCAGGTTCGATTCCCGTCCGAGAATATGATCTGATGCGGGTCGTATTTTTTCTAGTATACTTACTTGTTAGTTACTGTTGTTTGAGAGTTTTGGAGCGATTTTGTCTGTTTATTTTTTACTGATTACTTATGAATGGATATTGATTTAAAAGTAAAGTCCCAGGCAGAAAGAAAGGGCAGGGGTTAACAAAACAAAAACTTTGGAAATTACTTGTCAGGTCAGGGGAGCGATTTTTCAAAACGGCTGAAATATGTTTTTTTACATAACTCCGCTATTTTTTTTAAATTTGAAAAACTGTATCGACCAAAATATTCTATGCTCATAAAATTTCACGAAAATCGGTCGATAAATGCTACCAAGAGAGAGAACAAACAGACACCGGAAGGACATATGAATGCTTTTTTTCCCAAGCTGACCCGGAGACGCTTCGCTCGCGCTGCGCGCTCGCTCGGTCAATAAGTGGCTTAATTATTCCTACCTATTAAAAATATTCAGTCAATTTGATTCTTGATTTTGATCGACGACCTCCGTGGTCGAGTGGCTTTGCACACCGGTTTTCAAGGTGTCGCCATCTTTGAGGTCCCGGGTTCGATCCCCGGTTGGGTCAATTTCGAAAACGAACTTTTCTATATTGGCTCAGGTCTGGGTGTTTGTGATAACACCGTTGTCTTTGATTTTCATAATACAAGTGCTTTAGCTACTTACTTTGGAATCGGAGCAATGTATGTGATGTTGTCATAATATTTATATTTATTTATTTATTTTTTCAGATATTCCCCATTGACATAACCATAACTTATCAAACAACTACTAGCAATCAGCTACTCAAATCAACTTTGATTATATCGTTAATAATTATCATTATAGGTGCTTGTTAAGAAATAGATAATTATTTTTATCAAGCTTTATTCGGTTGGCGTTTTATAGACAGAAAATTTTCACATATTCGGGTTTTCAGCCAGAGCCATATATACAACATGCTACAAAAATACCCCTAATGCCGAATATGGTATATAGGGACCATCAAACTGAACATCTTTTACTATAGGACCAACTCTGACATCGCGAAAAAAAAATAGCTGTTTCATGCAAAAATTAAAATCGAAAATATCAAAATAAATTGGCATAAGGATAGAAAGATAATGAGACAGTACTGTTGAAGCTATCACTGTTTTCAATGATCTCTTTATTCAATGATACTCACCATTTTTTTGTAAATTGCAAATTGTACACAATTAACAAAAAAAATGGTGAGTCTCATTAGGTATATCAAGTGTATTATAGTATACGTGTATTCTATAATACACTTTTGTTTGTCTCATGTAATAGTTTTGCAATCGGTACTGTTTTGCGCACGGTTTCCAAGCTAATACCGTACTGGCGGCAATATCTTATCAGTACTTATCGTTCGCTAGTATACTATCGATTGTGTGTAACTTCGCCTAAGTTTTCCTTAATTTTGGTCCCTTTCTAATATTTTAATTCGACTGCTAATAAAGGTTGTTGTATGTATAGTCGGCTTCGGTAAAATCTATAATCTATAAAATCTATAATCTATAAAATCTATAATCTATAAAATCTATAATCTATAAAATCTATAATCTTCGGTAAATCGGTTTGACTTTAGTCAGAAGTTTGGCAGAAGTTTTTGTTTCAATTTTGTGATACTAGGACTGGTAAATAAAATACTCGCACAAATATATAAATAATTATTTTATGCAGTGGTGTTGTGCTCAGTGCGTCTAAAGATTGTGTTATTATGATAATTCTGAAGCCAGTTCACGAAATCTACTCTTACACTATCTCTTTAGAATATGGTTGATTATTGCATAGCTTAGCTTTAACTGTCGCTTCGCTAGAAATTAGATCAGTACATTTAAATTGATTTCTGGAATACTGGATCATTTATTAAAAAATGTACTCGGTTATTGTGTTAGATCAATGAAAAAGCTATCCTTTTTGCATTAAAAATCATATCACTGTCGTTAAAAGTTACGAAATCCGACGGTAGGAAGTTTATTTTTATAAGTGTATTTATCAATTTTAATTTGGAAATCAGGATATATGTAAAGATAAAATCGAATGTTCTAGTTTGTAATTATTGCCAATCTTTATTATGAATTTTCTCTACGTCTCTATTGCCGATTTTTATTTTAGTTAGTAATTTTTATATAACCATAAAAATGAAATTTTATGAGCTATTTATCTTCTCTAAACACGATAATTGATAATATCAACATTTTGACAGGTCAGAAATCAGCATCCTTCTTTCCCCATCTGGGTAAACTCACCCCACCTGGGTAAACTCACCCCACTAATACTGGGTAAACTGGCCCCACGTACTCTATAATATTGAGTTTATATCCCGAAATTAAAGTATACATGGAACGTGATAAATGAAAATAAGTGATAGCCCAATAATGACAGTGAATTAAAAATTATAAAAATATATGTATGTAATACTGAATGACTAAAATAAATAAATAAATATTAGACAACATCACAAACATTGCTCTGATTCCAAAGTAAGTAGCTAAAGCACTTGTGTTATGGAAATCAGAGACAACGGTGGAACTACCGACACCCAGAATTGAGCCAATATAAAAAAGTTAGTTTTCTTGAAAACCGGAGCACAAATCATTCGAGGACACACCGGAGGTCGTCAAAAATAGAACCTCCTTATTATTTTCGGTGATAAATATTTTTTAGGTTTGTTCTGTTAGATAAAAACGTTGTGTAACCTACATACTTATCCGTTTAAGGTGATAATATTAATCCGTGTACTAATTATTGATAATTATTGTTAGAGGCATATTTGGGGGCTCAAATATTGCTACATACAACAAAACACAACTACAGATTCTATAGAAAGTGACATTCATTAAAGTGTTAAAATGAGACAGATGTAGTGTTTTGTGATTGTGTACTGTGCAAAAAAGACATCATGCTGTCCAGGGGCTTCAGATATCAGCGGTTGGACAATGTGGAGATTGGGTAAGTTTTTGTATGTTTTTTTAAGTTGGTATTATAACCGAAAAATGGTGGCGCAGCGGTTGTCCGATAAATCCATTTATTCCAATTTCGACCCACATGTTTGGACCCACTTATTCAAATTCTTATTTCACCCCACTTTTTCTGTCTATTTTGACCCACATATTTGGACCCACTTATGGAAATTCTTATTTCACCCCACCTTTTCTGTCTATTTCGACCCACATATTTGGACCTACTTATTGAAATTCTTATTTCACCCCATTTTTTATGTCTATTTCGACCTACATATTAGGAACCACTAATTGAAATTCTTATTTCACCCCACTTTTTATGTCTATTTCGACCCACATATTAAACCCACCAATTGAAATTCTTATTTCACCCCACTTTTTATGTCTATTTCGACCTACATATTAGGACCCACTAATTGAAATTCTTATTTCACCCCACTTATTATGCATATTTCGACACACATTTAAATATTGTTGGTGATCGTATTTGTATAATCGTTTTATTTTCCATCGTAGCTGTATCTAGGTAGAGAACAATTGATGTCTCATGGTCTGATCGATTATAGTCAGCATTGTTTTCTAAACATCAAATAGTTTGATTATGAATATTGTAATAATACGAGTCCTTATTTATATAATCAGGAATAATAATAATGTTTGGATTAGGTTCAGGTCGTTGGTATAATTATTTTAGCTAAATGGCTTTTGGTATAATCCATAATAATAATTATTATGAATGTGAAAGTAATAGCCCCTTCAGCCGCTTTGGAAACCAGTTTCGAAAGAAGAATTAAAAATCTGTTTTGGCAACCAGTTTCGAAAAAAGAAGTTCCGAAACTGGTTTCGGAATTTGGTTTCGAAAACGGCTGATGGGACTCTAGCTGGCTGTTAATTTTTCCTGAACCACCATTTTCAGGAATTTACTATAGAGAGAGATTGGACAATGGCGAATAAGGACATCTCAAGAAAAAACGCAACTGTTCCATACATTTCTACGATACGTACTTATGGAAAGGAGAATGTTTTTTTATCATAATCATAATCATTTATTTATTTGCTCATTATTTTTTTTTTGATGATTCCTGAGTTAACTCCATACATAAAGTTTCCATGACAACAGTCATGGATTTACCTTCTAAAAACATTTGATATCTGAACACAGGCCTTCCTTATGGGCGGATAAGGAGGATGGGCCATTACACGCGGGCCCAATGCGATTGGTGGGTGTTAACGACTGCAAATGCAGCCGGGACCAACGGCTCAACGTGCCTTCCGAAGCACGGAGGAGCTCGAAATAATACATTTTTGGTCACCCATCCCATGGCTGACCTTTGCGAAAGTAGCTTAACCTCCGCAATCGCTAGGCCAGGCGTTATGCCACTGCGCCACCGAACTACTATGGATATCTCCTTAGTTAGTATTCTATTCAGAGAAGTATAATATAAAATGTTGAGATGCCCTGTCCTGCCCGTAGGTATGAAGACCTTTTAAGAAAATCTAAAGTCGCGTCTCCTGCGACTGTTTTTTCGAAATATTACACAAAAACATCAAAACATTGGGGCGTGGCTCTACAAATTTTTGTATTCATACACAATGTTTTTGTTTTCCGCGGCCGACGGAAAACATTCCCTGCGCGGGGTAGAGAAGGAAGGGTTTGTTCCATTTCTTGACAATTAGGTACCGAACGAGCACAACCTTTCAATAATCTGTGGCAAGTTTTTCTAACCTAAGTGCTAGTGCAAGCTTGCTAAAATATAGTTTAGTTATTGTGATGGAGTGGAATAAAGAGACAGTGCTTTATTTTTATTCTAATTCGGGAAAGACCCGTTATTGGGGACGCACAGTGTCACGATTTATAAAGATAAAATAAAAATAAATATGGCTATAGAAGAAATACCTTTGTGTATGAAAACATGTTTTTGTTCCATGTTTATTTTCCTGCAGGAGACGGGTTGTGTATGAAAACAAATGTTTTTGTTCATGTTTTTTGTGTAATGTTTCGAAAAACACGAGCAGGAGACTCGACTTAAGTCAGTACTATATTATTCTGTGCCTTTATTGAACATTCCCGACATTCTCCTGCGGGGGTGGCGTCCCACGCATTCCCAATTGTAAATGGGATCTTATTACGGCATTATCGGGATTCGCGTGGGATCGAGAGATTTCTATTAGGGGTGATGTTATACTTAAAGGTTTAAACTACTGGGTGATTTTAATGTCATTTGACGAACTTTCAGGTTGTTTTCAGTCTCAGTATGATAAAAAAAATAAAATAAAAAAGGTTGTTTTCAATCCATGAAACTAAACAACTTTCTCTAAGAAACATAGGTCTGATCGAAATACGTTACAAATGTATGATCTATTCCTTTCTAATACCAAAAACTAATACCAAATGGTATTTGTTTATTACCGTTATAAAATTTATATTCCCAACCAATACCAAATTTTAAATTTTTTAATATAATTTATAATAAATTTGGTATTCGTTGGGAATAGAAATTTTATAACGGCAATAAACAAATACCATTTGTATGAGTTTTTGGTATTCGAAAGGAATAGATCAAATGTGGATCATCATCTATGATTTGTATGAATAGTTTTTTTTTTTTAAATTTTGACCTATATTCTTATGCTGGGGCCACACTAACGGATGAACCTTATGTGTATAGGCATAAGGATAATTAGCGCTATAATAAATGCCGTTAAGCCTTAGTGTGACCCTAGCATTACAGGAAGATGTTCAGTTTCATTGACTGAACATATTTGGAAAGTTTGTCACGTTGGTACCAAACAGATTTAAATTCGAACCGTAACAATTACAAAAGCGAATCCTTAAAAAATCTAACAAAAGCGCATCCATAAAAAAATCTAATAAACCTAGCAGCAATTGAGGAGCTCGATGGTGCAGTGGTTTAGTGCCTGGCCCAGTGATTGCGGAGGTTAAGCTACTTTCGCAAGGGTCGGTCATGGGATGGGTGACTAAAAATTTATTATTTCGAGCTCCTGCTTCGGAAGGCACGTAAAGCCGTTGGTCCCGGCTGCATTTGCAGTCGTTAACACCCACCAATCCGCATTAGACCCGCGTGGTGGGTCATGGCCCATCCTCCTTATCCACCCATAAGGAAGGCCTGTTGTGCACCAACAGTGAGGACATTAAAAATGGCTGATGGTCTAGCAGCAATGCCGCAATGCGAGAATTAATTTTTTGTTGATAAGTGCAACCATATGGAAGACTTTATTCAGTCATTTAGAGAATGCAGTGACACACATGAACAGGCATTGAGTCGCATAACAGATCTTGAAATCAGTTTGTCTCTTGCTCAAAAAAATATTTTAGAGTTAGAACAGGAAAATAAAACTATAACAGAAGAAAAGCACTCTCAAAGTCTGTTCAGTGAGTTACAGCAGTGTGATTCTGCAATATATGATAAATCAATTTTGGTTTGTAACAACCTTAATGATAAATCAAATATTAGCAGAAGTAACTGCCAACTCAATAGTGGGAAAAAAATTAAAAAATATATTAAGTTGAATAGATACATTAGGAAAACAAAAAAGTTAATAAAAAGGCAAAATTACTATAGTGAATATTCAAAGTTGAGAAAAGAACGCAAGTCATTGTTAGAGCAATTAAATGTAATAAGTAGGAATACAAGTAATAAAAATAAAGAATGTGAAACAGTTAGTAATCAATTGGGTGAAAAAATAGACAATTTAGAATTATCACTCAGGGAAATGTATAATAACTTGAGTGAGTTTTCTCGCAAGCAATTAAATTATCAAAAGCTTGCTGCAAATGATATGATTGACATGTGTAATTTTAACACAGACCGGTTTGAGTCCCTAGGCAGAAAACAGAACTGCAGCTGCTTAAATAAAAATGTTGAATTGATGATGAAAGATGCTTCTACCCAGTCTGCCCCAGAGTGTTTAACTACTTATGTTGTGGGTGAGCCTGAAGTTTCTAATATTTACAATAGTACTCGTATATTAAGCACCAATAATAGGTCATGTATGAAAAATAATTGCAGTGAAACAATTATGTATTGTGATGAAATTGGAAAGAACTTGGGCCAAATAATTCAAAATCACTTAGGAGGAAACATTATTAATTATTGCATGCCTGGGTCAACTATGGATGACATAATGAAAATAATTGTAAAAAAATCATACAGTGCCGACACCAACTTGATAATTCTAATTGGAAATAGGGGTAATGTTACCAAAAACCAATTGATGTCATATTGTAATTCCCTTTGTTCTTTGAATGTTAGGAAAGTGATATTGTTTACATTCCCCTACAGTAACAGTCTGTCACAGGCGGAAAATAACTTTAGATATAATTTGAATTTATCTTTAAATACAGTGGCATTTCATAATAGCCAACAGTTGCACCTAATTGACATTAATAAATTATTGAATAATTTTTATTTGACAAAAGATAAATATTATCTGCCTTCTTCTTTTAGAAGACAAATAGCAGTATCGCTATCTTTTTATTTAAAACATCTAGCCAATAATCTGGCTAGAAAAACATCTGCTTCTATTGAGCAGTTAAGTTTTGACATGTGCAATTCTACTTTGGAATCTGTTCCAAATAATATTATATTACATGATGCTAGTAATAATTTACTACATTTAAATTACCACTTGAGACAATAGAGGCGTCCTCTAGCGTTGAGCCGACAAAAGAAAAGCCAAACTGTCTGAGAATTGTACACCAAAATATGCAAGGCTTTTCTGGCAAAGATTTAGAAATAAGCTTATTTTTAAATTCTGAAGATATTGATGTGTTATGTGTTACTGAGCATTGGTTGAAAGAGCACGAACTAATTTTAAGTTTGGATAATTATAGAATTGTTAGCTCACTTAGTAGAAAATTTGCTATAAGAGGGGGTTCACTTATCATTCTACACAATAGCTTACAATATAAAGAGCGCAAAGATGTAGTTTCCCTCTCAATTGAACGAACCATCGAGTTGTCTTGTGTGGAACTTGATCAAATAATTATAGTATGTGCTTATAGACCCCCCAATTCGAATTACTCTGAGTTTGAGTCCACTATGGAGGAAGTCCTAAAAGTAACATGCAGGAAGAATAAAAGAGTCGCGATTTGTGGGGATTTTAACGTCGACATTTTAGATCCTAAATTGTCACAGCTCTCGAGTAGGTTCATAAACCTATTTAAATCTTTTAATTTGCTACATACTTTTAATGAACCAACACGAATCACACCCACTTCGGCAACCTGCTTAGATAATATTTTCTGCAACTGTAATGTACTTGAAAAATCGATTTTAAATTGTATTAAATCCGACCACAGTGGACAGTTAGCATCTATTGAGCACCATCATGTTCTGCCTAAACGGGAAATAATGTGTAGGCCAATAAGGAAACACTGTATTAAAAAATTCAGAACTAATGTCACAAGTAAAATTGAAACTTTACCAGAGCCAAATTTTGAGGCTAATAACTTATATAATCACTTATTTAGTATAGTCCAAGATGAATTTAGTCAAACTTTTAAACAAAAAGTGATCAAATGTAACGATAATAGAAAATTTAGTGACTGGGCCACACCCGGTATATATATAAGCAGAAGGAGGCTATACGATCTTTATGCAGAAAAAGCCACTTCCTGTGATTCAAACTTCATTGAATTTGTCAAGAAGTATTCACAAACATTCAAGGAAGTTTGTATCCTAGCAAAGTCCAAGTATTTCTCGAATCAGATTAAATCAGCTGACAATAAAATTAAGGCTACTTGGAATATTATTAACAAAGAAACAGGCAAAACAAAATCCAGTGTAAATTCCTTCTGTTTAAAAATTGGTGATCAAACTTTTAAATCTGACGATGAGGTCGCTGGAGTCTTTGAAAATTTTTTTGCTCGAATACCAATAGAAACTACCAGTACTCTTAGTGCTTGTTCCAACATCGCTATCTCCCTTTTAGAGTCAAGCGTTGATAAATGCAAGGAAACCTTCTCTTTTAAATATATAAGTAGTGAAGATATAATTAAAGCATTTAAATCAATTAACGTCAAAAAAACAGAAGATCTCTGGGGCATGTCAACAAGCATCATTAAATCAATAATTGATATACTGGCCCCTTACTTGGCTTTCATTTTTAACAAATGTATTGATGAAGGGATATTCCCTGACTTAATGAAAAATAGTAAATTGATTCCTCTTTTTAAGTCTGGTAATAAAACTGACCCAGCTAACTTTAGGCCAATATCTATACTGCCAGCACTTAGTAAAATATTTGAAAAAATTATATATTTCCAATTATTAGATTACTTAACATCAAATAATATACTTCATAAAAATCAGTTTGGATTTTCCAAAGGTAAAAGTACTACTGATGCTGGAATTGCTCTTCTCAAACATATCCTTGATGCTTGGGAGGGAAAGCAAGATGTGATTGGTATTTTTTGTGACCTTTCTAAGGCATTCGATTGCGTTGATCACCAAACACTATTAAAGAAGCTAGAACATTATGGTGTCTCTGTTAAATCAGTTAGTCTTATGAAATCTTATTTGTACAATAGAACCCAGAAAGTAGTGATTAATAGAACTGAATCTACTGGAGCCCCCATCAATATGGGCGTGCCACAGGGATCAATATTGGGCCCTTTGCTGTTTTTAATTTATATAAATGACCTTCCTAACTACGCGAATAATTTATGTGAGGCAGTGCTATTTGCGGATGATACTTCTTTAGTTTTCAAAGTCAACAGAGGTAATAACTGTTCTGACGAAGTAAATAGCGCTCTCTCTAAAGTTTCATACTGGTTTAATAGTAATAATTTAGCACTCAACCCCAAAAAAACTAAATGTGTTAAATTTTCATTACCGAATGTTGAGCACGTCGAATTGAATATTAATCTGAATAACGTTGAAGTTGAGTTTACGGAGAGTACAAAATTTCTAGGTATTACACTAGATTCACGACTGCAATGGGATCCTCATATTGAAGCTTTGTCAAGTAGACTTAGTTCTGCGGCCTTCGCCGTTAAGAAAATAAGACTTTTAACTGATATTGAAACGGCAAGGTTGGTATATTTTAGTTATTTTCACAGTGTAATGTCTTATGGGCTACTATTGTGGGGCTCGGCTGCCAATATTCAAAATATTTTTATACTTCAAAAAAGAGCTGTTCGTGCCATATATAATCTTCGTCGGAGAGATTCCCTGAGAGAATTGTTTAAAGAAATAAATATACTAACTTTGGCTGGCCAATACATATATGAAAATTTACTATGTGTAAGGAAACACTATGATTCATTTGCTAAGAACAGCGATAATCACCATATTAATACAAGGAATAAAGATAAACTTGCCGTTCCAAGATTTAGGCTTGCAAAAACTAGAGGTTCATTTATGGGGAAACGCATAACCTTGTTTAATAAAGTTCCACAACAAGTGATTGATCTACCTTTGCATGAATTTAAAAATCATGTCAAAAAGACGCTCATGGGTAAAGGTTATTATAAAGTAGACGATTATTTGAAAGACCGGAATGCGTGGAAATGATGTAACACAATAACTCGCTAGTAAGTTTTATTGTTAATAACCTGTTGTATTTTTTTTGTATTTGGTAACGATATATTTAAGTTTGTAAATATCGTTACTTATTTCTGTTAAAGCTGATAAGTTTCTTGCGCCTGTTCTTCTTGTCAGTTAAAAAAGTCTGGAACAGGTGGTAGAAAAACATAGACGATTCAAAAGCGCTTAATTACTAAGTTTATTTGAATAAAGCAATTTTTTACTTTACTTACTTTACTTAAAAATTTAAATTTTGTTTTCAAACAGAAAAACCAAACGCCGGCTGTTAATTAAGTAGTTATTATTGTTTACTCTGTGGTTTAAACAAACCGTTTCGTAACGACCAATGTCATGTCAACATTTCCCGCCAAAACGCGAGAGCGCGTGAAAACAATAGTTTACTGCACCATAAACAATAGGATTAAATCCCTATGGTAAATAATAATATGTTACAACATTTTTTTTATTTTGTTGTTAGGTAGGTAATAAGGGGCAGGTATGAATTTTTTTTAGGTCACACATAGAGCAATAATGAGCAATAATACCTAATACATATACCTAATCTAATAAAACATATATGCTTCTTTCTTCTTTAAGTATCTTTTTTCTAGATATTCATCTAATTTTGATTTAATTTCAGTTATTTTTAGCACACAAAAGATTGTCGGATTTGTCTGTCACGCTCTCGGGATAAGTTGTATTCTATTCAATGAGAAATAATTATAACAAAAGTTTCGCACAGATTAAGGCTCCTATATACCTCAAGTGGCGCCCTCATTTTAATTAAATTTATTGCTCGCTAAGTACATAATGTATCGAAAATTTACATGCACAGATTGAAGCTAAGGTTCTATAGTTTATTTACAAATAATAACTTCATTAAAATACAGTTCGTTGTAGTAGTAGTTCGCAAAAGTGCTAAAAGTGGCCACTTCTAGCACTTTTGCGAACTACTACTGCAACGAACAAAATTTTACGGAGGTTATTGTTTGTAAATAAACTATAGAACCTTAGCTTCAATCTGTACATGTGAATTTTCGATACATTATGTACTTAGCGAGCAATGAATTTAATTAAAATGAGGGCGCCACTTGAGGTATATAGGAGCCTTAAACAGTGGCCAATATAAAATTACAATATTTATATTGTCTAAGTAGGTTAATGTTCCAAAGTGAATTACTTTAGGACTATCAACTACCGATTGTGTAATGTCACTTTGATTCCATGGTCAGTCTGTTAAACCTTGCTTGAAAAGCGGCCAAGTGTGTGTCGGACTTAGCACAGTTAGGGTTCCGTACCAAATAAGGGGCGGACCTTATCTGTGCTACACGTTTGATCGCAAAATGAAGTTGGTTTGAAATAGGAAATTTAAAAGAAAAAAAATATCAATATATTGGTATTTGTTGGTAAAATATACGTACCTAATAATAAACATTAACACCAAATTTCAAGTTAATAGGTCAATTGGAAATCATATTATGAATGCGCATACCGTAGCTTATCGATGATTGATTACGTACTTTAAATAAAGTGTATATTTTTTATGATTTAATTAATAGTGTATAGTTTTCAGATTTTTCCTTGTACTTGTATTATAAGACGATATTACTTTTTAAAAATTTTGAGTTTCTAGCATTTACAATGCTATTTTTATATAATACTAAATAATATACTAGAAAAAATATAAAATAGTCCAGCACCAGATCATGTTCTCGGACGGGAATCAAACCCGCGACCTTTGGATATCCGGTCCAATGCTCTGACCGCTGAGCTACCGAGTCACTAGTGGGAACGTCGAATTTCTTCTAGTATATCAACTCTTACGCTGCAAGCCAGCGCCATCTCACCAATATACAAGGAATTACCTCGACATTCAACTGAACATCTTTCCAGATATATATTATTTAGTACGATATTACTTGCCAAATTGTATAATTCTAGGTCAACGGAAAGAACCCTATAAATTTTGATATTTGATTTGATTAACGGTCGGATATTTTTTCGTTAACTAGAAGTTTGATTATTTCATAGCTTCAAGTACTGTAGATTTGATTGAGGTTTGATTTTCAACTCGATACTCCACGCGTTCCCGAGATAAAGGGTCTTGACAGACAAATGGTCAGACAGACAGACAGACGGACAAAAAACTTTTTAATATTTTTTCGGTATTGCGTGTTTAAAGTATGTCAATATAAATTCTTTTGAAATTCATAATTCGAATTTTACGATATGAGAGTAGATAAAGTTATTTTATAACATACCTTCGCTAACTAAACAAAGTTATAAAATAACTTTTTTTCTCATTACGATAGAGGGCAAATCCAAGAAGATGGCATGGCCGTAATATTAAAAAAAAAAACAACGATATTCCATACTTTCCATGATTTAAATGTACTCTATGGTGATCGATGATTTAGTAGCAATTAGTTTGCTGGAATACACTCATCTCATTATTTTTTTCTAATGGAATGCGCGCCTTTTTTACATCTTTAAAAAAAGTTTTGATTTCAATTTTTGCTGTGCTTTAAACTACTTAAAATGTTTGAAAACAGTGAGTTTGAAGAAAATTTCACTCCTCCCGATATTTTGGATGCGGCTACAGAACTGACTAATAATCCGTTACTAGTGAAGTCGAGAAAATTGTATGACAAATGCTATTACGACTTCATGGCGTGGATAATGCAAAACAAGGCTACTTCGTTTTCGGAAAACGTACTATTGGCCTATACAAATACAAATCGTTTATTTGTCAGAATGTTGTGTTACAATAAATTGTGATCATGAGTTATTTTATAAGTCCACGATACATTCTACCATAGACATGGCGTACAAAATTTCTACTGCCTATTTTCAGGAATTGTCTGACAAGTTCAAGTGTTCCTCGTTATGGTCTAAATAATCAATGTTAAAGAGTACATTATAATTATTATTATATCAATGAATAAACTATTATTAAATCTTTTAAAATTGAACTTTTATTTAGTATTTAGCAGGTAGGAAACTGTACATAACTAGGTATTAAAACACGCTCATGTTTTAATACCCCTCATTATGAGTCAGTTTCATAAACTACTATTATATAAAGTGTTATAATTATGATGAAGCAATGATGTTGGCGTATGACGTATCTTTACCAACTTCGTACTGGGCACTATGTAGTTCATGCGTTTTTCATGATACACGTCTTAACTTAACCGGGACAAATTACACAACCGGCCGGGACGCCCCGGGACCAATGCATGAAACGGTCTATTCCTTTCGAATACCAAATGGTATTTGTTTATTGCCGTTATAAAATTTATATTCCCAACGAATACCAAATTTATTAAAAATTATATTAAAAACTTTAATATTTGGTATTCGTTGGGAATAGAAATTTTATAACGGTAATAAACAAATACCATTTGGTATTAGAAAGGAATAGATCCATGAAACCGGGACAATACCGGTCAAACCAGGACGTATGGTAAGCTTAGCTTAGTTGGTATTTTGCGAATATGGCGTATTGCGTAAAGGTAGTGTTTTGCGTCTAAAGGAATTGGTCCTGCGTTCCCCGCATCCAGCGACTGAACTTTAAATATAAATAAATAAATATTTGACAACATCACATACATTGCTCCGATTCCAAAGTAAGTAGCTAAAGCACTTGTGTTATGGAAATCGGAGACAACGGTGGTATCACAAATACCCAGACCTGAGCCAATATAGAAAAGTTCATTTTTCTAAATTGACCCGACCGGGGATCGAACCCGGGACCTCAGAGATGGCGACACCTTGAAAACCGGTGTACAAAGCCACTCGACCACGGAGGTCGTCCCCCCCTACTTACCTACGGAGTACGTAAAGTACTACAAAGCGTGAAAACCATTTCACTTTCGATTAATCTAGTTCAGTGGTCAGATTTGTGATTTTGCACCAAGGCTGTACACGTAACGCCTTTCTCTTTTCAAGCTCAATCAACTGACTATTTACCGAGTCAACAGTTGAGTTTTGTACACACGACAGCACGTCAGGTTATACAGTTAAACTGCGAAAACAGCTTTTATTACAAAGGGCGTAAAGGCGGTCTCAAGGTCACATCATGTATAGTCTGAGGTGCGGTCGTGTGTACCTACTTTATCAAGGTAACTAATAGCAAGAGGTTTTGTTGATTATCATCAAATAAAATCATAAAATCGTAATTTGATTAGTGGATTTTTCAATCTATTCCTTTCTAATACCAAAAACTAATACCAATGGTCGACGACCTCCATGGTCGAGTGGATTTGTACACCGGTTTTCAAGGTTTTGCCATCTCTGAGGTCCCGGGTTCGATCCCCGGTTGGGTCAATTTAGAAAATGAACTTTTCCATATTGGCTCAGGTCTGGGTGTTTGTGATACCACCGTTGTCTCTGATTTTCATAACACAAGTGCTTTAGCTACTTACTTTTGAATCGGAGCAATGTATGTGATATATAAAAAAGGTATTTGTTTATCATATTGCCGTTATGAAATTTCTATTCCCAATGAATACCAAAAATTTGAAATTTATTAAAAAAAATAATTTTGGTATTTGTTGGGAATAGAAATTTTATAACGGTAATAAACAAATACCATTTGGTATTAGTTTTTGGTATTAGTATTTGGTATTAGTATTTGGTATTAGAAAGGAATATATAGATTTTTCTGGGCCTACTAACGTAGTAATAGAAAATTCTACTGATCAAAGCAAAACATAAGTATTGTGATAATAAAGACCTTATTTAATAATTAAAGTACAAGCTTACTATTAAACAAAGACGCCTCACAATAGAAAGTTATACAATCTATAAGCACTGCCTTTTAAAAACAATTCTTCGCCATATTGGCTTGTTGCGCGCCATTTGAAGCACAGCTGTCGGTTTGATTAGGTTTTAAATAGTGTTGGGACATGTTGAAGCTCAAAATCGTTTTTTTGTGTAATCAATTCTAAACGTAAGTATAATGAAAAATAGTTATGTGTTGCTATTATTTTCTAAGCATATTTCTAAAGGAGATCCGCTAAAATTGCCCCAGAATCTAGCGCAAAAAAATAAGGAAGTTGCCTTAAGTCGAATTTTTTGAAATAAAATCATAAAAATTTTAAGCATAAGCGTTTAATTCATCTCAAAAAAAATGTAATTATATATGAAACAAGACTTCAAAAAAGTCATTAAAACTTTGGACTGCTATATCTTCGTCGTTTTTGTAATATTAAAATATGATTAACTCTTATGTGAACATAATTATAAAAATATTATAATCACAAAAAAGAGGTTTTTCTTTTTTTTAGAAAGCTTTTATATTTTCAACATTTTAGTGGTAGGTTGGTATATAAGCGTGTAAATATTTTTTATCTTCAAATAATATTTTTAATGGGACAACGCCCTTTACTCAATTTCACGCAGTTTGTTTTAAGGAGTTCCGTTGTGCCTTCGTACTTCGTAGTCCAAGTCTAGTCCAGTCCAGTCCAGTCCAGTCCAGTCCTAGTTGTGGATTGTCATAAACCAACCAATATCTCAATCATAGTGATTGAGATATTGAAATACATGTCCTAGTTGACTTTGAGGAGTTCCCTGATGTATCTTTGAAGTCCAAGGTCTTATACCAATAAAATTAAAATGTGACCATTTTTGAGGTATTCAAAGAAAAAAAAGAATATTCGAAATCGGTTCATTAACAAAGAAGTTATGCCTGAAAATCCGTAAAAACTCGTGCGATGGTAAGCTAAATATTTTATATTTTTCAGAATTATGAAAAAACGTCAAATTTAGACGATTCCAAAGAGCTTAATTACTAAGTTTATTTGAATAAAGCAATTTTTTACTTTACTTACTTTACGTCGTCTTGACAACCTCCTCCTTTTTTTGAAGTCGGTTAAAAACTATATGTTTGCAGTGAATGATGATGTTTAAAATTTATTTTATTATCTGCTATTTGCTTAAGTAATTTTATTATATGGAAGTTTGCGGTTATTTAGACCGGTTTAGTTAGATCTAATTTTGGGATTTATGGAATCACGTTTCGATGGTGTATTTTTTTATTTAGAGCAGCGCATATGAATCATTACTTTTTTCAGGCGTTTCTCATTGTTTTGATTTTAATACAATATTACAAAATCTTCCAACAGTAAGTAGCACAGTACACAATGTTAGTTAAACGTGTTTTCTTTACAAGGTGTTTCTTTGTCTATGGTTAATATGCAATAACATGCCTTGGGACATAATGCTCGACCTTCTATTGCACACGCTTGTTTTACACATGGTTTTTGTTTCACAGTTAATTATTGTTGGTATACTTCAGGGTTAAAGAGCATAACTTTCTTTTGTTATAACAGGTTTATTATAATAGATGCTTTGATATCGTTTAATTAAAGGATAAGATTATTAAGATTTCAGAGTCACATTCTTAACGCTCTCTTTGTCTTTGTTAACGTTGAGTTCGAAATCGATCGATTTTAGATTTCTCGATTTACTACATCTCTAAATTGACTAATTATTTTTATTTATTTTAATATTTTTTTCCGTATCAGTGCAAATTTTTATTTTAAATGGGTTGCTAAAAAAAGTTTCTTCAAAGTATTATATTTGCCTACAGAACCAATCATTTTCAAGTGTCGAAAAAAATAACATCAATGATTTTGTATCTGTTATCTGAAAGATGGTGTTTTTATTACGCTATTTATATTCTCTACATATTATTCTACTCTTTGTATGTTTATGAGAAACTTCCTAAGCAAACTATTGTAAATAGAAAACTGTAGTACACACGACAGCATGTCAGGTTACACAGTTAAACTACGAATACAGCTTTAATTTCGTAGGGCATAAAGGCGGTTTCAAGGTCAACATGTATAGACTGAGGTGCCGTTGTGTGTACAAGAAATCATAGCGTGAAATTCGAATATTACAGGGTTATGCGACTATTAGGTATGCTTCTACACAAACTAATTAGTATTAGTCACGGTGATGAGCATTGGAAAATAAGTCAAGAAGGGGCTTTGAATCTTGTCAAATTAGGTCGTTATTCACTTTGGTTTAAAAGTCGCGAACTAACATTTATTGTTAAGGGGCTGACATGAGCCAACTAGCGCCGCCAGTCGATTTTATTTTATTTATTCTAAATAAGCCCAATTTCTTAAAAAAAGAATCAGTCAAGGTTTTGTTAATAACGTCTAATATTTATTGAATAACTTTACACAGTTTGAAAAGGCATTCAAACAGTTTTGCTAAAAAATGCGATTTTGTTAAAAGTGGCCACTGTTGGTTCAAACCCGTTTTTAAACTATTGCACGCATTTTGTAATGTTGTAACGTTATTCAATAAACATTAGACGTCATTCACAAGACCTTGACTGATTCCTTTTTAAGAAATTGGGCTTATATAGAATAAATAAAACAAAATCGTCTGGCGGCGCTAGTTGGCTCATGTCAGCCCCTTAAGCTGTGTCTCCTGCGACCTGTTTTGGGTTTTCTAACACCTAACATCAAACATCTAACAAAATATGGGCGCGGCCTAACTGTTTTGTTAGCTCAAACAAGCAAACATGTTATCCGAGGCGGTCGGAAAACAACCCCGTGTTCGCCTGCGGGGGAGGGGTAATTTCATTTCGAGCAAGTCTTTCGTCCGAAGTCATTTTGTCGAGTAAGTAGATGTTTGTTAGATGTTCGTGTTTAAAAGTCGCAGGAGACTGCAATGTTTTGTTATTTTTAGGCGCAGGAGACACTCCATTAGACAGAGAACTGTAATGCAATGTATCATATCACACTCCTTTATGTTTTGCAATTGATTTTTATTTTAACATGTTACACAGATGTTTAAGTATGTATAATTGCATATTTATATATATTTTTTGGCAATTTAAGACTAGGTAAGTTTTATCTTTTATATTTACTTATGTGATATGTCAGTCGTGAAGTTGCTACTTAAGTATAATCTAATCTGTGACAAAAACCCGTTTTTTTCTTAAATCGAATCATCTTTTTGTACCATTTATGCACGCGCTCGCGCTCTAAGTTTGCGCGCGGTACTAATAATTCCCTACGTTACGTGTGAACAAAACGCACGGAACTAAAACTAAAGTATTGTACCTAGCTTAGTTTGCGGTTAGTCGTCATCATCGTCAATCGGAACAATTAAACGAACATTCCCGCCGATTATGAACGGCCATTGCTAATTTCACGTAAAGACAACCTTTTTGTCTGTGGTTCGTTGAAAGATTGGCGCCAATAATTTAGTGCTTAAACTTTTTGCTTTGAAATCTTTGAAGTTATTTCGTTATTTTTATTTTAAGTGTGGTGATCTTTGTGCCTCTCTCTTGTGAGTATTTTTTTGTACTTGTGGTGTTTTTATTTTAAAGATACTGTGTAAAATTCCAGATACTGTCTACTCAATTAACAATAGATAAATGAGCGTTCGTTGTGCTATATTTTATCCCCCTTACTAATAAAGATTGTATATCAGATGTATAGTTACACAGTGTTTTGTCCCTTTCTTTTTATTCTAATGTCAAACTTAAATACTTTGACAGAGGGTAACTATACATCTGCTATACAAACTTTATTAGTGAGCGGGTATATGTAAATGCCGTTTTTTATTTTTTTACTCACCAAAGTAATGACAAAATATTGTCATTCACCCAAATTGTATATTTGACTCAAAAATAGGCCAAATACTTATATTTGACTAATGATTGATTAAACTATTGATTTTAACTAATGATTAAGAATTCTAGAAAATTATATAAAAAATATGACAACAAAAATTATGACTGACTCGTTTTGACAAATTCAATTAGGGATTCAAAAATTATGTGAATCAAAGTCAAAGTAAAAAAAACTTTATTCAAATAAACTTAGTAATTAAGCACTTTTGAATTGTCTATGTTTTCCTACCTCGATTCAAAGGGAATCCATAATTTAATCGCAGTTAGTTAGTTTGTAACCGAAAGAAGTCATTGCTAATCGCTACAAACTTACAAATTATAATCCGCAAAGTCATTAAACAGTTTTATCTATACACGTGCTGTCAAATTATCATGTTAGTAAACTTTTTTGTTTGTCTTTTCCACTTCCAAGTTCATTAACTGTTAAATATAGCAGTTGGAACAATGAACTGTAAAGGTGCAAACACATGGGGCTTACGTGACGACACCCCACGCCACGTGACAACACGCTAGAAGCACACTTGTAACATGCCATCCCACGTAACAATATATTCGCTGACTGCTATAAAAATGGATTTCAATGACAGACACAAGACGAATCAAACGAGCCCAAACTCGATGGGGTTGTATGGTTTTATTACAGAATTTCTGTGGCGTTCTTCCGGATCCATCATCAGATCAGCTCAATGACACCATAATATTGCATTGTCTTCCAGTTCTGACCAATGTTTAAAGTTTCAGCTCCCTAGCTCATTGGGAAGCTAATAAAAAATCGTTTGCCAACTTTGTGGACAAACTAACAGACAAATCAACGAGAAAATGACCTAATAGAAAAGTGTAAACAAAATAAATACTATAGAAGAATGCATAAAATAACTCCTCACAGCAGTAAAAAGACTTAATCTTGATTGTTTCTGGTTTTACTACTTGCGTGCCCTAAGCACAAACAACTATCGAAAAAATAACGCACTTAAAAGAATCAGTAATTTTGTACAGCGCCATCTACCACCGAAAAGGTAAATGAGATTTTCCATAGATTACTCTATCGAGTACGCGATAGAGTAATTATTATTACGCGCGTTTTTTTTCTCGATAGATGTTCGTGCTAAGGGTACTGTACACAGTTTGGTGAAGTGTGGTTTTTTTATCTTATCGATCTATTTCATTTCCTCTGTGCTATTCGAGTTTTTGCGCCTGCCACTATTTTAACGGTGGTCTGTATATTGTATTACTATCTACTACGTATAGAAATTGAAAAAAAAAATTAGTTCAATAAACTCGCTTGATTTTAAGTTTGTCACTAAAAAGGTTAATCGTGGTTGATATTGAAATTGAAAAATTCTTTATTCAAATAAGCTCACATAATAAGCATTTTTAAATCGTCAATTCTTTTACAATACCACCCATTATGACGTCTGTTAGCTGACAAGAAAAATGGGCGCAAAAAACTTATCAGCTATCAGAAGGAACGATATTTACAAATATGTATATCGTTTCCAGATATTACATTCATACATGTTACAGTTTACAGTTTGTAACTTTGTAATGTTTGTTATGACATACGGATTTCCGTATTTAGTTTCTTAAAATTATGATTGATTATAGTACGAACTGACTTTCTATTTACATGGTCGTGTCGTGTCAAGGACAAGTTTAAATATACTGCTAGAAACAAAATAGGGGCCACCATATTATTCTCCATACAAAAGAGCTAAGTTCTGAAAGGTATTTTTCTGATAAATTCAATCTGATTTTACTTGAATTTGATATTAACTTGCCGACTGTAGAAGTTACTGTATAATTTCTCCTATTCGCCGTGTGTCCGTAATAAAAAGAAATAGGAGATTCATAAAAAAATACGCGATATTTTTTTACATTTTTTAACTATTATTTTGGCACAGGTTTCTATATCTGAAACCTATTCCAGGCACCAGTCCCTCACAAATATAGTAACCCTCCATGTGTAGCTTACACCTAGTTCCCATTATAAAGTTCTTTTATTTGTGATGGGAAAAAAAAAAAAAAAATTTTAATTTTATATTTTTTAACAATATTAAATATTTGACAAAATGACTCGGTAGCTCAGCGGTCAGAGCATTGGACCGGATATCCAAAGGTAGCGGGTTCGATTCCCGTCCGAGAACATGATCTGGTGCGAGTCGTATTTTTTCTAGTATATTATTTGGTATTACATAAAATAGCATTGTGAATGCTTAAATCTCAAAATTTAAAAATCACATACATTGCTCCGATTGCAAAGTAAGTAGCTAAAGCACTTGTGCTATGGAAATCAGAGACAACGGTGGTATCACAAACACCCAGATCTGAGCCAATATAGAATAGTTCGTTTTCTAAATTGATCCAACCGGGGATCGAACCCGGGACCTTAGAGATGGCGACACCTTGAAAACCGGTGTACAAAGCCACTCGACCACGAAGGTCGTCAATATTTATAATTTAATATTTTTTAATAGACTTCTTACGGCCCAATACTAAAACTAATCTTAAAGTTAAAACCAACGTTAAATTCAAAAAAGTTGTCTGATTTGAGAGAAACTCTATGAAGCTGGCAGCTTCCTTAAAGTTAAGGAGACCAGGGGGTCTAGCCAATGTAACATTTACAAATTTTCGCAATCGCTTCGCTTCGAAAAATGTATGGATTTGACGTTTTAAATTTCGATTGATAACGAAACCTTATGTCAATCCCATACATGTTTCAAAAGCGAAGCGATAACGAAGATTTGCAAATGTTACTTTGGCTAGACCCCCTTAATTAAAGATTTTAGGTAAGAAGGCTTTGAGTATTCGGCGGAATGTGCTAAAAGTACTAAATGCGTTTGTTTTATATTGAGAAGGCGTTGCGATTTTAAATAAGTTATTAAAAATACTTAAGTATGTTTTTTCTTTTGTCCACAGAGAGTCGAGCCAGGATCTGGTGGCTGTCAGAGTGCCAATCAATGGCATGACATGCCAGTCCTGCGTGCGTAGCATAGAGGGCTCTGTGAGCGAGCTGCCGGGTGTCCAGCACGTAAAGGTTGGTCTACTCGGTCTACTAGTCTTCTTTGTTCTTCTCATCTACTGGTTTATTCGGCCTTCTTGATCTGCTGGGCCAAATGACGGCCTTTTTTTTTGTTTGGAGGAAACGCGGTTTTATCGCCTTTCGACCCACCCCGTCAAGATCTTTCTCCGGTCCAACAGGAGGGGGCCGGCGAGTTCTGAGCTCTCCATTTCGTGTCACTCCTACGAGCACAGTCGCTCAAGTCGGAGTAGTGCCACGCAATGGCATATCAGTTAAAATCCTCCTAATGCCCCGCTGTAACACACAAGGCTTACGGGACCGGGGTGTCAAGCACCGTGCAGCAAATGACGGCCCTACATAGCAGTATAGAGGCCACTGGCAAAGGGTCCATACAAGCCGATTTCCATCGTCTTATACTCTTTAGAAATCCCAGCCCAAGAACTATGCAGATCATAACATTTTTGTAGAACGGCTCACCAACCTGCCGATAGTGATGACACAGGGTCAACAAATTTATGGCAGATGACCAACGCATAAACGATATTGGCTGTTTTCACATTGAACGATAACGACACGATACTCATATATCGTCAGCTCGGACGACAACGATATTGTCCGACGGTATCGGAATGATATCGGTATGTGACACGATATAACCAACAGCTCTTGTTATGCGGTTCTCTTGCAATGTGTCGTCACCCGATATCGGCACGATAATCTGTCGGCGACAATAACGTTGACTACAACGACACAGTGTGAAAGCATTTAGTAGTGATTGAATCAAACTACCAGTCCGACGATATCGTGCAGTTATTTTATTTTTATTTTATTTTGTTTATTTAAGGACAACCAACAAGTACATTCACCTTACACAAGTTAACATTTACATAACTATGGGTTACAATCTTAAGTGAAGACTTAATTAAAGGCTGCCACGGCATGCGTTATATGCAAAGAATTATAAAAAAAGAGAATTTATGATTCACAAGGCGTTAACCATGATGAATGATAAATTTATAAACTACTTATATACTTATTTAATTAACAATGATTTTATATTCCTACCTTCGTAGGAGCTATAGATTTAATAAAAGTTCTATATCTACCAAATATGTCGACATTTTTATTATTGGGTAGCTTATTATAACAAGATTGCATGCGATTTAATGTTGAGAAATGGCCCAAATTACTATTGAAAGGTTTAGGTGTAAAGAGTTTATATTTAGAAGGGCGTGGCAGTTTGTAAGGGGTATAGAATCTAATGTTCGATAAAAGAAGGGGACAATCAAGCTGACCATTTACAAGCTTGTACAGAATTATCGTGTAGTTACAGTTATCGTCCAATGTGAATACGCCCATTTACTTTCTAGCTAAGGGTCAAACAATGATAAATTGAGTAACTGGCCATTAATGCCATGTAACGAATGTAGCACACCTCTGGCTCGTTACAATTCTGGAGGTGTGCTGAAGGCGTTCATGTTAAGCTGGCTATTATTTGGTTTTCAAAGTTTACTTTGCCACTTACCGAAACACATCTCCCGACCGAAGTGTATATATTTGACTACCGTTCGAGTAAAAAACCACTTATATCTTTCATATTGGTTTCAGGTGGAGTTATCAGAGCACGCTGGTTACTTCAGATATGACCCGCGAGTGTGTTCGGTGGAGGCCATCCGGTCACACGTAGAAGACATGGGGTTTGACGTCCCGCCCGACGCCCACACGGAAGACGAGACCAAGTGAGTCACGGTCTTTTAGGTTTACTCTTGGTCTTTTTTGTCCTTTTAGAAGACTTACAGAACAGAGTGAATCAATTGCTGAGTTGAGATAAAAACCCAAGTGAGTGATAATGGTCTTTTTGGTCTGTTTAAAAGACCTTTAGGTTATACTCAATTGCTGGTGCCGGTGTGTTCGGTGGAGGCCATCCGGTCACACGTAGAAGACATGGGGTTTGACGTCCACGAGACCAAGTGAGTCACGGTCTTTTAGGTCTACTTTTGGTCTTTTTAAAGGACTTGCAAAGTGAATCAATGGCTGAGTTACTTGAGATAAAAACCCAAGAAAATGGCAACTGGCAATGGTCTTTTTGGTCTGTTTAAAAGACCTTTAGGTTATACTCAATTGCTGGATACTGCAGATGTTTGGAAATGGGTGAAAAAGAAATTCATTTTCAAATATTATGTTCAAAATTAGAAGCGCCATCTAGCCTCGAATATATATAAGAAAAGAATACCTACCAAACAGCATTTACTTCTGCTTTTAAAACCTTGTGGCGACATCTATTAGATTATTTTTTAAACAATATATAATTTGAGTTACTCTTTAACGCACAAACGCGAGGTCTACAGCTCACTAAGCTACTAGTTACTACGTTTGTTCCAGAAACCTCCTACCCCGTGATATACCGACGGATCTCCTGATAGACATGTCTGGTGGCGGGTCTGATGAGAGCGAGCTGCTGCTGCAGGTCACTGGGATGACGTGCCAGTCCTGCGTCAATACTATAGAAAGTACGTTACGACTTTAATTTTATACAGGGTGGAAACGATTCTTTATGTTTTGTGTACACACGACAGCACGTCAGGTTATACAGTTGAACTGCGAAGACAGCTTTTATTACGTAGGGCATAAAGGCGGTCTCAAGGTCAACATGTATAGTCTGTGGTGCCGTCGTGTGTACATGATTTCAATTTCGTTGATTCATCTAAATGTAGGTAATGTAGTATGGAAGGAATGGATGTAGGTAGCCACTGATAGGAAGGCCAAATGGAAGATCTTCCTCCGGGCTGGGTGGTATTAGCCCGGGGACCGCGGTCCAACCGATGAAGGTTGGAAGTTGTATATATGCCGAGTCGCTGAGTGAACTCCATTAGCGAAATGTAGGTTTTCCATGCTACGAGGTGCTGTGCCATACTAATATTCATGTTTCTTAGACTTAGTTGTTGTGCCGTGTGTTGTGGTATGTGCGGCGTAGGTAGATGCCGCCACGTGATGTGTGATGATTAAAAATTACTTATTATTATATAATACCAAATAATATACTAGAAAAAATACGACTCGCACCAGATCATGTTCTCAGACGGGAATCGAACCCGCGACCTTTGGATATCCGGTCCAATGCTCTGACCGCTGAGCTACCGAGTCACTAGTGGGAACGTCGAATTTCTCCTAGTATATCAACTCTTACGCTGCAAGCCAGCGCCATCTCACCATTGTACAAGGAATTACCTCGACATCAACTGAATACCTTTTCAGATATTTTTAAACAATTGATTAAGATGAGAAAGCTATATTACTTTTTAAGTTTTGAGATTTTTTTTTCTAGTATATTATTTGGTATTATATAAAATAGCATTGTGAATGCTTAAATCTCAAAAATTAAAAAGTTAAAATGACTTATTATTATTATCTATTGTCGTAGGTGCCCTAAGAGAGACCCCCGGCATCTCGCACGCTGCCGTGGACCTCGCCGGCGCGGTGGCCAGCGTCCGCTTCGTCAAGTCCACCATATCGGCGGAACAAGTGGCCGACGCAGTGTATAACCTGGGATTTGACGTCAATATACTGAGAGTCGATGGGGAGTCACAAGGTAAGTGTAACTTGGTATAGTGGTCGACTTGATTTGATATACAGATTCACTTTGTCACCTTGGTCTTCTTGGTCTACTCGTTTTTTTGGTCTACTAGTTTTCTTGGTCTACTAATCTACTTCTAGTCTACATAGTCTACTAGTATTCTTGGTCTACTATTCTCAAGTGTGGTAGATCAGACCCCCGAAGACTCACGCTACCGTAGACCTTGCTGGCGCGGCGGCCAGCGTCCGCTTCGATAAGTTCACTATATCGGCGGAATAATACAGTATATACCCTGGGATTTGATATCAATATGTGTAGGTGTACCAAGTGTAACTTGGTATAGTGGTCGATTTGATATACAGATTTACTTGGTCTATTTGGTATCCTATTCTTGATCTACTAGTCTTCTTGGTCTACTAGTATTTGTGGTCTATTAGTTTCAAATGTGCTAGATTAGACCCCCGGCATCTCGCGCGCGGCAGCCAGCGTCCGCTTCGACAAGTTCACCATATCAGCGGAACAAGTGGCCAATGCGGTGAATAACTTGGGATTTGACGTCAACATACTTATACAGAGTGGATGGGGAGTCACAAGGTAGGTTACTTGGTTTAATGGTCTTTTTGGTATATGGGTCTACTATGGGTTGGTTACCTTAGTTTTCTTAGTCTACTAGTCTTCTTAATCGACTAGTCTTCTTGGTCTACTAGTCTTCTTGGTCTGCTAGTCTTTTTGGTCTACTAGTCTTCTTAGTCTACTCGTCTTCTTGGTTTACTAGTCTTCTTGGTCTATTCGTCTTCTAAATAGTCTACTCGTCTTCTTAATCCACTCGTCTTTTTAGTCCTCTTAATGCAACATTTGCCAGCCGAAATATACTGATGATGGTCAACGTTTATGTTTTGTTCCAGAAACGTCATCCCAGAACAGAAGTGAAGCGGGCACAGGCGACGTGCTCAAATCTCCATCACCGGCTAAAAGTAAAACAAAGGCCAATGTGAGTCTTTAATATATATGTTACCTGTCAAACCAGATTTCAGGAGAAACTAATTTGGCCTAGGCTAAACAAGTTCTTTCTATACGCGATGGGATTAACAGGTATAGCCTAGATCAAACTAGTATGTCTAAAGCCCGATAGGATAAACCAGTTTAGCCTAGGCCAAACTAGTTGATCCTGATATAAGCATTATGGAGCTCCGCTGCGAGTTGTCAAAGCACTAACCCAACCTAATCTACCTAGTGCATTAAAAGAACATAACCTAACCTACCTAGTGCATTAAAAGATTTTCTTTGTAGCTAAACTGGTGTGATATAGTGAATTACACTATCAGCACGTACTCAATAGTACGTGATAATTAAGGTCTTCCTGATTGACAAGGCGTCCTTCCTCTAGTCACGTATAGATGTGATGTTAATTAGTATTTAAGATGATACACTAGAGGATAAAGATTATTCATTCAACGCAAGACATTGTTTCATTTCGGGTCTCCGTCCCAACGCCATTACATGGCGACCGTGACATGGTGTCACAAGTCCGCGCCGCGAAATCGCTAGTTGAAGTCTACAAAATATCAGGAAAATAGTGCTACACGGGCCTACAAGAAGAAAATAAGAAGAAAAAACTGTAAGCCAAAATTTGTCTTAACTATGGGAAACCCACAATCTAAAGACAATATTATTGTCAGTCAATCACCAACTCGGCGGCAGCATCAACTCCCTTGGCTGTTGGGACGGAGACCTTCGGAGACCTTCGGTTACGCACAACTATTAGAAGAGGTGGAACGCAGAGCAGTTCGACGGGCAATTGGACCAGCACAGAACGTGTAAGCCAGCACGAATTAATAGAACTATGCTACCAAGAATCTATGTGTGTGTGAGTGATATATTTTTTTTCTCTCTAAAGTGTGTTCATGGCAAATCTGTCAGAACTCTTGAGTGAGCTTAAGGCTATTAGAGACTCTATTATTAAATTAAGTAAGGACAAACGTTATTCCGCTCAGAGACAGAATAAGTTTTAAGAGCAAAGGAAATTAAAAATATTTTCGAACAAATATCTTCAGACTTATGAAAAAAAGGGATAGATGTCGTAGAATTACAAATAACAAAAGCAATCTCGTCAAAGTTTTATGTAATTTTGAGGAAATCGAGTCGCTCGTTAACTCGCATCATTCAGAAACGATAACAACTATGGCTATCAAGCATTTCGCTGACGGCCTAAACAATGCTCGTACAAACATTATAGTTACGTCTAGATTCGTAAGCGCAGTAAGCACAGGCAATAACTATAGCCTTAAAACAAGAAGACTCGGTAGTGAAACCACAAGTAAACAATTATGTTAACTATGTTCCGAACCAGCGATATGAAAAAATAAATAAAAACTATCATCAGCAATATAATAAGTCACGTAACAACAACGCGACGAGTCAGCAAGGTCGGGATCGTGCCTACTATAACTCGAATAGGTTTCAGGGTCAGCGCAACACCAGGTTTACGTCAACTCATAATAAACATAGGAATGTACATTTCTTAATTGACTCAGCAGAACAGTCTAATGACGAGAACGAAAGTGAACGTCAGAGTATACGTCAGAACGAACATCATAGCGATGATTTTTTTTTTTTCGTTCTGAATAGCGCTGAGTTAGATAATTGTTAATACTACGTATAAATACGTATAAAAACTTCGTGAAGTTGAGGAAAAATAAAAGATACGTCTCACAGACGGGTGATATGTTATTTAGTGACTCTACTATTTACATAAATCAGGAATCTCTACTAACGGAGGCGCGCCGAGACGCAACGATAGGAGAACTGAGTGCATTATGTAAAAAATATAATATTGTAGAAGTCGTTGTGATTAAAAATGGGTTTAATAAAAAGTTTATTAAAATTTTGACCCAAACTTTCATGAAACATAAAGAATTACCGCGGTTATGTATTATTAATAACCAAGTTGAACATGTTACAAATAAAGACTTGATACGTGTTATACTAAATGATTATCATTTATTGCCGACAAGTGGTCATGTAGGCATAAATAAAATGACTAAGAATATTCGAAAAAAATATTTTTGGAGTAATATGCAAAAAGACATAACTGAATATGTGACTCGCTGTAAAGATTGCCAAAAGCAGAAATTTTGTAATAAAAATAATAAAGAGAAAATGGTAATAACCACTACAGCATCTACTTCTTTTGAAAAATTATATTTAGATATTGTGGGGCCGTTGGAGGTCGATAATTTGGGTAATAAATACATATTAACAATACAATGCGAATTGACAAAGTTTGTAGAAGCTTACCCAATACTTGATAAGTCAGCTGAAACTGTTGCTAGGGTTTTTACTGAAAATTTTATTTTACGATATGGTACTCCCAGGGTTATTGCGACTGACTGTGGAACGGAATTTATTAATTCCACGTTAGAAACAGTATGTAAATTGCTAAATATTGATAAGTTAAATTCAACACCCTATCATCATGAGAGTATAGGTTCGCTAGAAAACTGGCACAAACATCTCGGATGTTACTTGAGAATACAAACACAGAATCAGTCGGCAAATTGGAGTACCTGGATACCATATTGGTGCTTTGCTTATAATAATTCTGTAAATACTAGTACCAAATACTCCCCTTATGAACTAGTTTTTGGGAAAACATGTAACGTACCTAGTAATTTAGTTAGTAAAGTTGATCCCTTATATGTATACGACAATTATCCATCGGAGTTAAAATTTAGATTGCAAAAAGCTCATAATGATGCCAGGAACAACTTATTAATATCAAAACAAAGTAGAAAAACTAATTATGATTTAGATTGTAAGGAAGTACACTACAAAAAAGGTGATCTACTCTTGTATAAGAATGAAAATTATAATAAATTGAATGACTTGTATTTAGGTCCATTTGAAGTTTTAGAAGAGCTAGGTACTAATGTAAAAATATTAAAGAATAATAAAGAATATATAGTTCATAAGAATAGGACTAAGATATTTAGAAAATAAGAGTTTACTTTTCAGGGAAGGGATGCCTAGCCTTTTCAGGGGAGGTGTGATATAGTGAATTACACTATCAGCACGTACTCAATAGTACGTGATAATTAAGGTCTTCCTGATTGACAAGGCGTCCTTCCTCTAGTCACGTATAGATGTGATGTTAATTAGTATTTAAGATGATACACTAGAGGATAAAGATTATTCATTCAACGCAAGACATTGTTTCATTTCGGGTCTCCGTCCCAACGCCATTACACTGGTTTATCCTATCGGGCTTAGGAGAAACTAGCTTGGTCTAGGCTATACCAGTTAATCCTATCGCGTATAGGGAGAACTAGTTTAGCCTAGGCAAAACTTGTTTGTCCGGAAAACGGGTTTGAACGGTAACAGAATGTATACATACTGAGAAAAACTACGTTTATTCATTTTGTACCCGTGACATCGCAATTTAGGTATGACGCTATAAGTACATACGCGGTGGGCCCGTTTATGGGGCTGACATGAGCTAACTAGCGCCGCCAGTGGATTTTATTTTATTTATTCTAAATAAGCCCAATTTCTTCAAAAGGAGTCAGTCAAGGTTTTGTTAATAACGTCTAATAATTTAGGTATGAACTGTGTAGTTAGTATAACTAAGGTATCACTTATAAAACACAAAATTATAAGTTTTGGGAACTAAATTTTGGGAGAAGCTCGGAGGAAAACTGCGAGTCTCGATTTAACTATTCATAATGTAGGTAGGTACGGAACCCTCGGTGGACGAGCCCGACTCGCACTTGTCCGGTTTTATTAAAATAACCTATCCTATTCTAAATGAAGACTTATTTTGTTGTTCTCAGGGTGCGGTGGTAGTGGTGCCGGAAAGCGATTTGTCTCGATGCACGCTGGAGGTGCGCGGGATGACGTGTGCGTCGTGTGTCGCTGCCATAGAGAAACACTGTTCAAAACTGTATGGTGAGGAAATTGTCTATGTCCAATCAAATCATGCTAACCGACCATCTCTCTCACACACACACCCAAACATACTCACGTACATGTTCGAAGCTTTTGGTCTGAGTACCAGGCTCTCATGAGTTAGTAGGAGATTCAAGTAACAGTTTCACTTTATAAAAATGACTGGCGAGATGTCTCTGTGCACGCTGGAGGTGCGCGGGATGACGTGTGCCTCCTGTGTCGCTGCCATAGAGAAACATTGTTCTAAACTGTATGGTGAGGAAATTGTCTATGCCCAAACAAATCACGCTAATTGACCATCTCTCTCACACACACACACACACCCAAACATACTCACGTACATGTTCGAAGCTTTTGGTCTGAGTACCAGGCTCTCATGAGTTAGTAGGAGATTCAAGTAACAGTTTCACTTTATAAAAATGACTGGCGAGATGTCTCTGTGCACGCTGGAGGTGCGCGGGATGACGTGTGCCTCCTGTGTCGCTGCCATAGAGAAACATTGTTCTAAACTGTATGGTGAGGAAATTGTCTATGTCCAATCAAATCATGCTAACCGACCATCTCTCTCACACCCAAACATACTCACGTAAATGTTCAAAGCTTTTGGTCTCAAGTACCAGGCTGTCATAAGTTAGTAGATTTGCCCATCTCCTACTAACTGGCCCATCGATTGCAGAGATTAAACATCTTTCGCAAGGGTCGGTTATGGGATGAGTGACCAAAAATTTATTATCTCGTGCTCCTCTGTGTTTCGGAAGGCACGTTGGCCGTCGATCACGGCTGTATTTGCGTTAACACCCACCGATCCGCATCGGGCCCGCATGGTGGGTTATGGCCCATTCTCCTTATCCACCCATAACGAAGGCCTGTGTCCAGCCAAAGTATCGCTAAGTGCTTTAGCTACTTACTTTGGATTCGGAGCAATTTATTTGTTATTGACTTTTGTACTGTGACTAAGACGCTGGCCATCGCGACCAGCGGCGGTATCGGCTAAAAACATTGAAGTTCATGTTAACTGCGTTTTGACAGATGTATGTGATACATTCCTACTTTTCTTTGGTAAGTTTTTATTTGTGCCAAAACGAAGTAGCAATGTATCACATACATCTGTCAAAACACAGTTAACATGAACTTCAATGTTTTTAGCCGATAGAGCCCCAGCTGCCAGCATGACTGACACTGACGGAAGGATGACAAAAAGGGACTATTGTGTTAATATTATGTTTACGTGCCATTAAACAATATTCTCCTATATCCTGTGGTTATTTACGATCGACGACGACGGCGCATGCCAGCGCTCTTTCAGTATGTGATGTTGTCAAATATTTATTTATTTATTATTTATATTTATTTATTTCTGAATATGGTTGCTAACTTCATAACCCTGTTCCAGGTGTCCAATCAATACTCATAGCTTTACTAGCAGCCAAGGCCGAAGTCCGCTACGAACCCCGTAAGATCTCCGCCGCGGATATAGCTAACTCAATCACTGAGTTAGGGTTCCCTTCAGAAGTTGTAAGCGACTGTGATGGAAGTGGGCAGAAGGAGTTGCAAATTACTGTAAGTATTAATAGCGATAATAATAATAATCACTATTGTCCTAATTGTTGTGGTCACATGAAGTTCTATTTACGTTATTAGTATATGTGTCATCAATACTAATGACATTTAAGAGATCTTAGGGAAGAGCAGAACAGCCCAACACAAGCATTAATATATGCTTCCTGGGTTGTTCTGGTCACAGAATATCATGTAAACACTGAGGTTAACGAAATAAACTATTTTTTTATTATTGTTATAGTATATTATGATACAAGTGAGCTTAATTTGCTGTGGGTTGCGGTAATTTTAAGTGACAAATTGCAAATATTTTAGTATTTTATAACAAATTATTGTGAATTATGAAAAATTTTATAGTAATAAAAGTTTGTTTGACTTAATTAAGGACGTACACAATTATTTATACCAAAATTTTTCTCTTTGTTGTTATTAAAAATATTACTGTATTACCTGGTTAAATTTAGAATGCTCTGTTTACTCGCATAAAACTTGCAGTTGCAGTAAGATACTAATTTAACTTTGTAGGCATAATACTAAATAATATACTAGAAAAAATAGGACTCGCACCAGATCATGTTCTCGGACGGGAGTTGAACCCGCTACCTTTGGATATCCGGTCCAATGCTCTGACCGCTGAGCTACCGAGTCACTAGTGAGAACGTCGAATTTCTTCTAGTATATCAACTCTTACGTTGCAAGCCAGCGCCATCTCACCAATGTAGAAGGAATTAACCTCGACATTCAACTTAACATCTTTCCAGATATTCTTAAACAGTTGATTAAGATGAGAAAGCTATATAACTATTTGAAATTTTGAGATTTAAGCATTCACAATGCTTTTTTTATATAATATAAGAAGAAATTCGACGTCCTCACTAAGACTCGGTAGCTCAGCGGTCAGAGCATTGGACCGGATATCCAAAGGTCGCGGGTTCGATTCCCGTCCGAGAACATGATCTGGTGCGAGCCCTATTTTTTCTAGTATATTATTTAGTATTATCTAACAATAGCATTGTGAATGCTTAAATCTCAAAATTTGTAGGCATAATTCTATTACGCACTACGTATTGTATTCCTATTCGCCGAAGTTATTTAGAAGATATCGATGTTCGTGTGACATCATGAATTGGGGTTCGCCATTATGGCCCAATTGGGACTCGATTTATCTGTTTTAATTTGAAGCTCGGCAGACTTTCCGAAGTTCGATGCGTTAGCCAGAACGACTCTTGAGGTTATCATGGACATAATAACATAAACTAAAAAACCAGCTGAATTAATTTGTTTCTTTTCAGATTAAGGGCATGACGTGCGCGTCTTGTGTAAATAAAATTGAAAAGACTGTACTTAAACTTACTGGCGTCGCCTCGTGTGCGGTCGCCCTAACGACGTCTAGGTAAGTTATATTTATTTATTTGATTTATTGAATGACGATCAGCCATTTTAATTTCCCCACTGCTGGGGCACAGGCCTTCCTTATGGGTAGTTAAGAATGATGGGCTATACATAACCCACCACGCGAGCCTAATGCGGATTGGTGGGTGTTAACGACTGCAAATGCAGCCGGGACCAATGGCTTAACTTGCCTTCGGACCCGGGACCTCAGAGATGGCGACACCTTGAAAACCGGTGTACAAAGCCACTCGACCACGGAGGTCGTTGATTTTGATGAATTAGTATATGAATTTGATTTGTGTTTTTTACGGCCTATGCATCTGCCAGCCCGTTAATTAAATGTTGTATTAGACGCATTGGCTAAATGTCATTTAGACCGGTGATTAAGCGGCGCTGTTCAATTAAATGACTAGGCCGTTAATTGAATGGCTGATTAAACGGCGCTGTTCAATTAAATGACTAGGCCGTTAATTAAGTGGCTGATTAAACCAGTTGACTGCGACATGTACACAAATGAGTAATTCATAAAGTCTCCTTTTTTTTGCAGGGGTAAAATAAAATACAACTCGGAACAGATAGGCCCAAGAACTATATGTGAAGCCATCAACTCCTTAGGATTCGAAGCAAGTGTACTAGGGCCGCAGAACAGAGGAACAACTAATTACTTAGAACACAAGTGAGTGTTAATTTAAGACTGTAAGGGCCTGTTTCAGAATGTAAAAGTAAGTTCTAAGTAGATTACTTGACGATTTTACATATTTTCATACCACAGTTGTTACTTACATTGTGAAACAGGCTCTAAGTTGTGGGTATTAAGGGTGTGTATTGAAGACTATCCGATAGATGTAATCTTTGATATTACAAAGTCTGTGAAAATATGTGTTTAAAACTAAATTCATAAACACACATGCATTCTTCGTTATATTACTGTGAGGACTCCATAGACAGTTTAATCACAGTCTAACAACTTAACGCTCTGACAGGTTTTTCTTTGACCTTTTAACTAACTAATGTTTATGCATAGAATAAGTGATAAGAAAATATCGACGTTTCAAAAGCCTTTCCTGTTTTTAAGTTTAGTTAAAATAAGTAGTTTTTTTTGTGACATGTCAATTTCGGTACAAAAGACGTGGAAAAAATGAAAAAAAAGCCATTATAGAAGCCATAATTCCAAAACCAACTGTTTTTACTTCACTTCGCTACGATTAGTATTAACAAAGTTATTGTTAATAACGAATCTGCTTAAAACACTATTACGTTTGCATTCGAGAGTCGGTGCCATGCGTCCTTTCCGAACGAGACTAGCGAGATAATGGAATCCGATGACGTCATCTTATATTTCTGCTTGTCACCACGGTAGTGATTACTTGCGCTGTGCCTGTCACAAAAACAATAACGCGTGGTCATTTTTACGAATTTTAAAAAAAAATAAGTGAAGTATGTATAAGGGCATATTTAAAAAAAATGTTGTTTCCAAGCTCGTTGACAATTTCTTTATTTTCCCCAGAGAAGAAATAAGAAAATGGCGGAACGCGTTCCTCGTCTCCTTACTATTCGGCGGGCCGTGCATGATCGCTATGGCGTACTTCATGGCGGCCATGGCGCACGGCCACGGGCCCCAGCACATGTACCACGTGTTGCCGGGACTCAGCTTGGAGAACCTCATCATGTTCCTGCTGGCGACGCCCGTGCAGGTCAGTCAAGTCTCTTTACGACTCATGGTCGCCTGGTACTTTCAAATCTTCCTTCTCTGAATCAGAGCAGGTGAGTCGATAGTTAACTCAATTCTGATTAAAAATATGTAAAATCCACCTGTCGCTGTCTCTCTCTCTCTCTTTTGCTCTTTCGTACATATTCCACTTCGCTCATGTCTGTAATTGGCAAATCAAATACATCTTTGTTTACTTCCTGCCGTCTGAGCTTTCCGTGTATGATCGCTATGGCGTACGTCATGGCGGCCATGGGCCTCAAGATATGTACCATGTATTGCCGCGGCTGAGTTTGGAAACCATTATGTTCCTATTGGCGACGTGTTCCTTAAGGTTCATGATCGCCTGGTACTTTCGAGCTTTGATTTTTCTGATTGTATGGTAGGCACGTTAAGCCGTTGCTGCATTTGTATGTTATGTATGGCCCATCGTTCTTATCCACCCATAAGGAAGTCCTGTGCCCCAGCAGTGGGGACATTAAAAATGGCTGATGGTCTAAGTCGATAGATATCTCTATCGATCTCATGCTCGCCTGGCGATTCTGGTCAAAATGATGCAAAAAAAATAATGTAGCTGGTTCGATTCCTGTCCGAGAACATGATCTGGTGCGAGTCGTATTTTTTCTAATATATTATTTAGTATTATATAAGTTTTAAATAATTAAATTAATTGCCCACAGTTCATAGGCGGGTGGCACTTCCACAAGCAGGCGTATAAGGCGTTACGGCACGGAACCTCCAACATGGATGTACTTATCTCACTCACTACTACTATAAGGTAAAGATATATGAGAACATTTTGTCTTGGTGTACATATAATTGACCGTCAAATAGAATGCAAATATTTATTGTCTTTTTTTGACACTTATGCTTAAACCAAAAATATATAGACACGGTGATATTAATATCAAGTTCGAATGTAATGGATATATTAATATTATTAATTACTACTGGCTCTTAGAGCTGTAGACCTCGCGACAAGGCATTTTTATATCTCCGCTTTTTTAGGAAATTTCGAAAATCTGAATTGACAATGCTCACAAAATTTCACGAGAATCGGTTGAGAAATACGGCCTGTACAGTACATACGAGTGGAACAGACGGACATACGAAAGCATTTTTGCCCAAGCCCAAATGGAGACTGTTCGCGGTCACTCGGTCAATTATTATACAATTATGCCAAAGTTCTTTTTTAATTCATTATAGTTACGCATACTCGCTGGCGGTGGTGATAGCCGCGATGGCTCTACAACAAGACACTAGTCCGATGACATTCTTCGACACCCCGCCCATGCTGCTGGTGTTCGTGTCTCTGGGACGGTGGCTGGAACACATCGCCAAGGTTAACACACATAAGACACACTATCATAAATATTATACACACTATCATACATATTATACACGCTATCACACATAATACGTATACATACATTATAAAACAGGACACCCAAAGTGCTTTCATAGTATTTCATACATCATAATAGTTCCAGGAACTGCTTAACGACTGGATTTCGTTTGTTCTGATTCAATTTTCGAACAATTTGTTTATAGGGTAAAACATCAGAAGCCCTTTCGAAGCTGTTATCACTGAAGGCGACAGAAGCAGTCCTCGTGATGATGGACGAGGATGAGAACATTGTCAGCGAAAAGAGTATACCAGTGGACTTGGTGCAGAGGGGAGATATACTTAAGGTAGGAACTCTTTTATGTTCATGATAGCCTGGTACTTTCAGGGACAGTTTCACAGGTTTTCAATAACTCTTTTATGTTCATGATAGTCTGGTGTACTTTCAGGGACAGTTTCACAGGTTTTGAATAACTCTTTTATGTTCATGATAGCCTGGTACTTTCAGGAACAGTTTCACAGGTTTTAAATAACTCTTTTATGTTCATGTTAGTCTGGTACTTTCAGGGACAGTTTCACAGGTTTTGAATAACTCTTTTATGTTCATGATAGTCTGGTACTTTCAGGGACAGTTTCACAGGTTTTGAATAACTCTTTTATGTTCATGATAGCCTGGTACTTTCAGGGACAGTTTCACATTTGAATAAAATGCCAACCACATAAATTGAATCTGTCAAGTTAATTGGAACCTAATAGGAATCTGTCAATAAAGCCCAAAATTGTTTATCATTTATTCAGGTGGTGCCCGGTGCGAAAATACCAGTGGACGGCAAAGTGATATCCGGGCAAAGTACTTGCGACGAATCTCTCATCACTGGCGAGTCGATGCCTGTAGCTAAGACGATAGGTGAGCCATTCAAAAATGATACTTATGGTCATTATATTGAGGGTCATTATATTGATTTTTGTCACTGTCAAGACGTTATAGTCACTTATGTGAGCCATTCAAAAATTATACTTATAGGTAAGAGTATCTGGGCAAAGTACTAGCGACGAATTTTTGTCACTGGTAAGTCGATGCCTGTATAGTCTGTTTCTCCTTACTTATCCTATTTCGTAAACAACTTTTGACAGTTGTCATGTCTTTTTAACTTAAATTGTTATTTAAAAATATGTTATCCATTAGAATAACAGGCGATAAGTGGTCACTTTTAACAATAAAACTCCATTTAACTAAACGACAGGCTAGAAAATATTGCTTAAGCGATAAAAAGAACCACAAAGCTTCTACGGAGTGCACTACAGAGAGATAATTCACAGTTTCGTCTTTATTTAAGCATTATATTTTTTTCCAATGGCGTCGCTAGTGTGCAGACTACGCCCTCTTAATTTCGTAAGATGACGTCAAATATCTGTCAGATTAATAGCCTAGTAATGTGCAGACTATGCAGCCTTAACATTAGTTTCGTAGAATGACGTCACAGCTCCTGCACATCGTCAGATTATTCGCATATAAATGTTGTTCCAGACTCTCTAGTAATAGGCGGTAGTATAAACCAACACGGCGCATTATTGATGCGGGCAACACACACGGGGGAGGCCAGTACTTTAGCGCAGATAGTCCGACTTGTAGAAGAGGCGCAGAGCAGTAAGGCGCCGGTGCAGAGGTTGGCGGATACTATCGCCGGGTGAGTTAATTAAGTCTATGGTTACGATACTGTCTTGTATTTACTTTGTGTGTGAGAACAATAAATGTCTTTTTTATTAAAAAAAAGTTATCTCCTTTGGGGTTATGGTAGCCTGGTACTTTTGGGGGAGAAGTACTCTTTAGTTTCGAGTTTATGAGAGCCTGATAAACGAATATGTGCAACATTTTAAATTTTGAGATTTAAGCATTTAGGGCCACTTTTACGAAACACTAAACATGTTTAGGAAATATGTTTAAGCTATGTTAAATACATTTAAGGAATCAGAGTCTTTCACCACTTACTAAACGTTTTATCGAACTGTCAAAGTTAAATGCCCAATTTTGGTTGTTTAATCTGCTAAATACATTTAAGAGCTTGTCATGAGAAAGAGAGGTTATGTGATTTCTTACTTTATTTTAAATTGATTTATGAGACTTTTTGTGGTATGATGATGATGAAGAGATAATAGACTATTTAAATAGGCCGAGAGCATTGCGATATGCCGAAGACAGAACAAATTTTATTGAAACTATGTCAGACAAAAAATATGTCGCATCCCTAAACGTATTTAGCTAAACAATGGTATTTCAGATGTAGTGAAAGACATACTTAAATATGATTAAGTTAATTTTGTTTAACGAGTTAAACAAAATTAGTTAAGCGTGTTTAGGAGATATTTAAATAAGATTTGGTAAAAGTCGCCCTTAGAATGCTATTTTTATATATCTCAGATCATGTTCTCGGACGGGAATCGAACCCGCAACCTTTGGATATCTGGTCCAATGCTCTGACCGCTGAGCTACCGAGTCACAGAATATGTGCAATTCGAACACACAAAGAAGATAGCTTGTATTGTAACTATAGCTCGGATAATCGGATGCATATTCACTTAGGGGCTGGCATGAGCCAACTAGCGCCGCCAATCGATTTTATTTTATTCATTCTAAATAAGCCCAATTTCCTGAAAAAGGAATCAGTCAAGGTCTTGTATGTGTCAAACGTTTATTGAATAACGTTACAACATTACAAAATGCGTGCAATAGTTTAAAAACGGGTTTGAACCAACAGTGGCCACTTTTTACAAAATTATTAAATTTTTAAAAAACGCGTTTTAAACTGTTTGAATGCCTTTTCAAACTGTGTAAAGTTATTCAATAAGTATTAGACGTTATTAACAAAACCTTGACTGTTTCCTTTTTTAAGAAATTGGGCTTATTTAGAATAAATAAAATAAAATCGACTGGCGGCGCTAGTTGGCTCATGTCAGCCCCTTAAAGTCAATATTATGGAAACGGCTTCTTAAAATATTACTTAAATAAATAATAAAACTTCTAAAAATTTGTATATTCCCATAAGATCTAATAGGCCTTGTTACCAAAGTAATAAGATTGTGTTTGCTTCTTCATTCGTCGTTTTTAAAGATTTTAGTATTATAATTTTCTAATCATGTTGATGATAGTGCAGAATTTAACAGAATTTAATTAATGTTATTTTGTTGCAGATACTTTGTACCTCTAGTCATGTTTCTGTCATTGTTGACGTTGATATGTTGGATTGTGAGCGGCGCTATCAATATACAGACCATAAAGAATATCACTCCGGTAAGATTTTTGTTTCTTTGTAATAAGTGCATTATTTGTACTTCCCACGCTGTTTTTCTTACTTTTTTTGATTTACACAGATTATGGATCTTTATAATAGGTAGTCGGAAAAGTTCACGGCCTTTTTGAAGAATGAATTTTGTGTGTTATATTGCTGGCAATACTAAACTACTAGGTTCGGGAATTCTAAAAACCAATAAATACAAACTAAATCATTCTAAAACAACACCTGAATTAATAATATATGCGCTGTAATCCGTAAAAAGTGTTTTATTTCTAATGGTATATAGGGACCATCAAACTGATCAACTTTTACTATGGGACCAACTCTGAAATAGCGAAAAAAAATCAGCTGTTTCATACAAAAATTAAAAAAGAAAATATCAAAATGTATGAAACAGCTGATTTTTTTTTCGCGATTTCAGAGTTGGTCCCATAGTAAAAGTTGATCAGTTTGATGGTCCCTATATACCATATTTGGCATTAGGGGTATTTTTGTAACACCTTGTATATAAGATTTGATTTTTTGCTACTATAAGTATTTTTACGTTAAATTCAACAGTTTGAGTGTTAAACAAAAAGATTTTAATCAAAATTAAATCGAATAAATTGCTTTGAAATCGAATATTCTTCTTCTTGTTAGAACAATAAATAATTGTTTTATTTCAGGACGCGTATCTAGACGCATTCTCTCGATGGGAGCTTATAGTTCAAACAGCGTTTCACTTCGCGCTATCAGTGCTAGCTATAGCTTGTCCCTGCGCGCTAGGACTTGCGACACCGACTGCTGTGATGGTAGCTACTGGTGTTGGAGCTGAGAGAGGACTCCTCATCAAGGGAGCTGAGCCTTTGGAAAACGCTCATAAGGTAAGAGAGAGAGAGAAATATTTTTATTAACACCAAAGACCACACAAAAACGCTACAGTGGCAGACAGAAGACATAACAAAATCAAAACATAAAGCAATGGAACCTCTTGTGGAGTTATGCGGCCCTGGTATTTTCGGTATCATTAATTATTGCTAGAGATAGCGTTATTATGCTGCCAACACCGACTGATGGTAGCTACTGGTGTTGGAGCTGAGAGAGGACTCCTCATTAAGGGAGCTGAGCCATTGGAAAACGCGCATAAGGTAAGGGAGAGGGAGAGAGAGAGAGAAATATTTTTATTAACACCAAAAACCACACAAAATCGCTACAGTGGTAGACAGAAGACATGACAAAATGAGACAATTTACACGAATGATCAAAACATAAAGCAATGAAACCACTTGTTGAGTTATGCGGCCCTGGTACTTTTGGTATCAATAAATAGTGCTAGAGATAGCGTTATTATGCTGGCAACACCGACTGCTGTGATGGTAGCTACTGGTGTTGGAGCTGAAACAGGACTCCTCATCAAGGGAGCTGAGCTATTGGAAAATGCGCATAAGGTAAGGGAGAGGGAAAGAAAGAAATATTTTTATTTCGAAACAAATCGAGACAATTTACACGAATCATTAAAACATAAAGTAATGGAACCTCTTGTTGAGTTATGCGACCCTGGTACTCTCTGTTGTAATATATTCACTTGCATTGTCACCAATTAGGTTTCGCAATACCCAGATAAATAGAGCTGTTTAGTGCTAGAGATAACATTATTGTGCTGGCAACACCGACTGTATGACCGGTATAAGTTAACGGTTGGGAATTCGAACAAAGTGTATAGAATAAAAGTAATTTTATATGCTTTAATTTCGTAGAACTTATTCCTATTGGAAATATAAACTTTTAAACTTAAACCAAATCACACGATCTTGTTATATTTTGTGTATTTCATTTAACTTCAAAACTACAATGCAATTAAATTGACTATGTACAACTGAAGCGACTATTATACGATGTATGTTACCGCAAGCACTCTGAAGTGAGTCAAGGAGCGCTTGCGGTAAAATACATCGTTTTGTTTTCTGTAAATTTTTCTCTTTTTCATACATTCTCGACTGAAGTTGCAGCGGATCACTGTCTATTGTCAATTTAACCGCGTTGTGCAACCGGTTAGCTCGTAAAAGTGTAACTATACCCGAGCCCCGAGCCCCCTTACTAATAAAGATTGTATAGTTACACAATGGTTACTCTCTGTCTAACTATTTAAGTTTGACATTAACAAGAAAGGGACAAAACACTGTCTAACATCTGCAATATTTATACAATATGTAACAAAAACCCTGTCAGATCCGAAAGGGGCATAAAGGTGTACCAATAATGTTACCAAGAAAATTGTAAAAAATCTTTTTTTTGCTAATAATGAAAATTCTGTCGTAATTTAAATAACACCTTTTGACGGACCTTTAGTACCCAAATCTCCCCGAAACGCGGGAAATTTTCAATGAGTAGTATCCCTATCACAGTAGCAAAACGACATGACGTCACTACTTGTCATAAGGTCATTCCGCTGTCAGTGTTTGCAATGTGAGTTCCCCATTTTTTTTTATTTTATCCATGGAATTTTTTTTTAATTCCTTAATCAAATCGGATTGCGTGAATAGAATCGAAAATAGATACCTAATAACCCCTTCACGGATTGGACAGGGTTTTTGTTGCATATTGTATACAATAATTAGTAAGGGCGGAGGTATATTTTTGTCTGTGATGAATTTAACATTTTGAACCGTTTCATTGGAAACAGGTGAAGACAGTGATCTTCGACAAAACCGGTACTATAACCCAAGGTCGCGCGGCGGTCGCGCAACTATCGCTGTTGACCGGCGCGGCGAGCTCGCTGCCGCGCGTGCTCACGTACTTGCTCGCGGCCGAGCTGAGCTCCGAGCACCCGCTCGCGGCAGGTCAGTCTCTTTGCGTTTATGATAGCCTGGGCCTTAAATGAACGTGACTAATTGTCACCTGTCATGACAATTTTAAATCTATTGCGTCAACCGATTTGAAAATAGCTACACCGCAATGTAAACCAAATTGTCATGATAATTGACAAATTTCCATGGTTTTTGACGTTATTAGAATAAACTATATCGGGATTTACACCATGTACCTGTTTATTTTTGAGACTCCGATATTTCGGCGCAGTTGCATGCGCCATGGTCACGGAAGAACTTCAGTACATGGTGTAAATCCCGATATAGTTTATTCTAATAATTGACAAATTGTCACCTGTCATGATAATTTTATATTCATTGCGTCAACCAATTTGAAAAGAAAATAAACTATTTATAGCTATACCGCAATGTAAAACAAATTGTCATAACAAATAACAATTGTCACCTTTCATGACAATTTTATATCCATTGCGTCAACCGATTTGAAAATAGAATCAACAACTCATAGCTACAGCGCAATGTAAACCAAATTGTCATAACAATTAACAATTGTCACCTTTCATGACAATTTTATATCCATTGCATCAACCGATTTGAAAATAGAATCAACAACTCATAGCTACACCGCAATGTAAAACAAATTGTCATCACAATTGACAAATTGTCTCCTGTCATGACAATTTTATTCATTGCAGCAACTGATTTGAAAATAGAATAAACTACTCATAGCTACATCTCAATGTTTACCAAATTGTCATCATAATTGACAAATTTTAATCTGTCATATCAATTTTTCTAGTATTTTTTTCAGTATTTATCTTAATATTAAATAGCATTGTGAATGCGAAAAATATAAATTAAATAATTTTATATTCATTGCGTCAACCGATTTGAAAAGAAAATAAACTACTCATTGGTACACCACAATGTAAACCAAATTGTCATGACAGTTGACAAATTGTCACGTTATTAAATAGAGTTCTGGTAGCTTTGACTTATCTTTACCAGTTTTGTTTTGTTTTTATGCAGGTTCTTTTCAATTTGTTGAATACTGTTCTGTATGTGTTTGTTTAAAATCGTTGATTGCCTGATATAACTAGCCTCTCTGCCAGCCAAATGGTTGTTTTTGGATACGTGAAAAAATTCACGGTAAATGTATATATGACGAAGTTAAAAGGAAAACTATCACAGCTAAGTAGGCTTTACAAGTTTACGAGTAACAGTCGACCAACTTATAAATGTACTTGGCGCAGTACAAACTTCTCATTGGGAACTACTTAAATAACGTTGTCAGGTGTGTGAAACCGGTAGTATATACATTTAAGTATATGAACTATGGGCTACGGAACCATACACTGCGCGTGGCCCGACACGCACTTGTTTGGCGACCTCCGTGGTCGAGTGGCTTTGTACACCGATTTTCAAGGTGTCGCCATTTCTGAGGTCCCGGGTTCGATTCCCGGTTGGGTCAATTTAGAAAATGAACTTTTCTATATTGGCTCAGGGGCCCTACCGGCTAACTTTTCGAGCTTCGGTGGGTCTGCCGAGCTTCAACTTAAAACAGATAAATCGAAGTAAGGAGTTTCGTATTGTGTACTATTCGCCGAAGTTATTTAGAAGATATCGATGTTCGTGTGACATCGTGACATCAGGGTTCGCCATTTTGGCCCGATTGGGGCTCGATTTATCTGTTTTAATTTGAAGCCCGGCAGACTTTCCGAAGCTCGATGCGTCAGCCAGTACGGCCCCTGGTCTGGATGTTTGTGATACCACCGTCGTCTCTGATTTCCTTAACACAAGTGCTTTAGCTACTTACTTGAGAATCGGAGCAATGAATGTGATGTTGTCAAATAATAAAAAATAAAAAAATCTCTCCCTAACAGCGATAGTGAAATGGTGTTCGTCAGTATTAGGAGATCTTCCGTTGCCCAAAGTGGTGGGGTTCGTGGCGGCGCCCGGCTGCGGGCTGCGGGCGCGGCTGCGGGCGCGCCGCCACCAGACCTACGACGTGGCCGCGCTCAAGAACCTCATCAATAACGCGAGGTGAGACAGTGCTGCCAACCCTCACCAAAAAATTTCCCCAAAGTTTGAAATATTCTTTATTCAAATAAACTTAGATATTAAGTGCTTTTGAATGGTCTATATTTTCCTACCACCCATTCGAGACTTTTTTAGCTGACGAGAAGAATGGGCGCAAGAAACTTATCAGCTTTGTCAGAAATCAGAGCGACGATTTACGAAGAAATTATATCGTTACCGAATACCTTCATTTAAAACGACGTAATTAAAAAACAATAAAGTTATTAAAAACTGAAAATTAGGATAGTTACTTATAATGTTACATCCGTGCATTGCTGTCTTTTAAATAATCTTCTACTTTGTAATAACCTTCGCTCATGAGCGTCTTTTTAACATGTATTTTGAATTCATGCAAAGGCAGTTCAATTACATTTTGTGGAACTTTATTCAAAAGGGCAATTAATATAAATGAGTCCCTAGTTTTTGCTAGTCTAAAACTTGGAACGGCAAGTTTGTCTTTATTTCTTGTATTATGTAGTTTTTTCTGAATTCCCTAAAAAACCCTTAAATTTAAGCTATTTGCTATATCAAGATCCCGAACTGACGCTGGTAAACGTTCGCCCTTGTCTCGGCTGACTGACGCTTATGACGAATACTTTTACGATATTGATATACTTAAACCGGCAGAAAACTTGATATTGATATGTTTAACACTAGTTGTGAAGCTGTAAGGCGTAATCTTGCATTTTTACTCTCTGAATATTGAAGTGGGCATGATATAATTATTAAATCTATTTATTATAATATATTATTCAGATATTTAAGTTTTATGGATTAGTATCCATAATACTAATGTGTTATTGGTCTCATCAAAATTTCTTTAGATAAATATATTATTTTTAGTGTAGCTCTTGGCGATCGATGTATTTGTGGCTCAAACGTGCATTTTTATTACCTTAATTTTTATTTGTGTGAATCTGTAAATGGTTTTTTGATGTATACTGAGATTGCTATAGTTAATATAATAACTGTTGATTCACCTGTGAATATAAAATAAAATAAAATATACCTTAAATCTAGCTTGTTTAAAAAAAATCTATTATGGCGAAGCTTCATAGTATCGATAGTAAAAATAGTAAAAACGAAACATGATAAATGAAAAAATAATGTACCTAACGACATAAGCGATATTCAAATTTAACTTCATTACCTATTTAAATCACATTAACATGACACAGACGTCGTCCGTGGCTATTGGAAGTAGACGTGTCGCTCGTTGTTTCTCAATTTTATTATTGTTGCGCAAGCTATATTCACATCTCGAAATACGTCGCAAAGTTGATTATCCAGTGACCAGTGAATTTACGTAAACAAAGGGATTTCTAGTGTCGTGGGTCCTCGGGCGCGCTCGGTGCAATCACGAAGTCTGCGGGAGCAGTCAGTTGGCATCTTTGTCTCTGTCGAACACCGGCCGGTGCAGCAATATTTCCATACCTAACTATACCTACCTACGTATCACCGCACGATGAGCACAATGAAGAACTGCGCCGCTTGTAATAACAAACTAAAGAATAAAGAATACCTGGAATGCGCTCGTTGCGCGGGAGTTTATGATTATTTATGCTTGAACCTGTCATCTGAAGAAACGAAACAGATTAAACAAAATGAAAAATTTCAATGGATATGCCCCAATTGTAAAAACAAACAACCTAAAGGTGACAACTCCAACGAATTAGTTCGTCCGACCACTCCAACCGGGATGGCAGATATAACCTTTAATGTTACACGCCGCAAGGTCCAAAGCAAGTATGACCCAGTGCAAATTACAACCAGTACTTCCTCAGATTACATCACTCGCTCCGATATTCAATCAATATTGCGAGATGAGATGCGTTCTGTAATAAGCGAGTTTACCAAGGAAATAAAAGATATGATTAACGTCAAATTTAGGGAAGTGAATGACCAGATTGGCGGGTTTCAAGAGTCCTTATCATTTTTGAGCGAGCGTTACGATTCACTGAATTCAGACATCAACAAACACAGTTTGGAAATTAAGCATTTAAAATCCGAAAATGAATCTCTTCGATCGGAACTTGTTGCAGTCTCGAGTCGAGTTCGTCAAATGGATCAAATGTCTAGGGCTACTAACTTGGAGCTCCAATGTGTACCTGAACATAAATCTGAAAATTTAATATCGATCGTGAAACAGCTTGGTAATGTTGTTAAATACCCAATTAACGATACCGACATATTTTATTGTTCGCGCATAGCTAAATCAAACCCGAATTCTAACCGACCTCGTACTATATTAGTAAAACTTAACACCCCGCGTACCAGGGATTCACTGTTGGCTGCCGTAATTCAGTATAATAAGGATCATCCGAAAGAAAAATTACATACAGGTGCATTAGGTTTGGATGACAAGAAATCGGCAGTGTTTGTCGCTGAGAATTTGACGGTTGAAAACAAAAGTTTACACGCTGCGGCTCGCTTACGTGCTAAACAATTAAATTATAAATATGTGTGGGTACGCGGCGGGCGAGTTTACGTTCGTAAATCGGATAACACAAATTCTGTTTTCATACGTAACATAGATGTTGTTAATAGCCTTAAGTGATGTGATTACTAATTTATTTTACAAACTTTTTTGTTATTGCTTTACATTACATTACATAATTTGTATCATGTGTCTATAAAAAAAAACTTTACTAAATTCTCGGATAAAATACGTATTTATTTTCAAAATGTAAGAGGCTTACGAACTAAGACCTGTGATGTATATCTTAACATTATATCCTGCGAATACGATGTGATTGTACTATGCGAGACATGGCTGGCTAGTGATGTGCTGGACTCGGAATTATTTACTGATAAATATTTTGTGTATAGACGTGACCGTGAATCCAGTGGTTTCCATTTTAGCAAATCAGGGGGTGGCGCACTAATAGCAGTATCCAAGCGTTTTTCTTCTTCTCGGCTATCGAACTGTGAAAGCAAATGCGAGGATGTATGGGTTTGCGTTGAATTTAAAGTAAACAATAGTTTAGAAAAAATAGTTATTTGTGGCGTGTACCTACCGTCACCATTACAAGGCCACATACTGGATCACTTTCTAGATAATGCTAACCAATGCTTAGAAAAATTTGATAACATATTAGTAGTAGGAGATTTTAATTTAGGTGGTATTCAATGGACTCAGTCAACAGATTCAACGTTGGCTGCTTCAATTAATAATGGTAGTTTGTACGAGCAAAAGCTTTTGGACTTTATAACTTTGAATACTTTGAACCAATATAATGGTATTTTAAATGGTAAAAACCGAATTCTCGATCTTGTCCTATCGAATATCTCAGTGTACGACTTGAAGGCGTGCGTTTCACCACTGTCAAAAGTTGACAACCACCATCCGCCGCTAGAATTTGAATTAATTTGTGACACCACACAAGATGCATTACACATGAACCAAAAGTTAAGATATAAATTCTTTAAAGCGGATTATTGTAAAATTATCGACGGATTGAAATTAATTTCATGGGACAAAGAGTTCGCGGAATGTTCGGGTGTTGACGACATGGTAGAAGTGTTCTATGGTATTTTAAATGAGACAATAGAAAGACATGTACCAAAATCAAGACATTATACTAACAAATACCCATCGTGGTATAGCAACAATCTGATTCGCTTGTTACGAGAAAAAAATAAATATCGTGTGCTATTTCTTAAGTATAAGAATCCTTTAGATAACATTTCATACCGTACTAATAAGGACAGATGTTCAAAAATCACACATACAGATTACAAAAATTACATTGCTTCCATTGAATCATCAATCACTTCGAATCCTAAGCTCTTTTGGTCATTTATAAAACATAAACGCAACAATACCAGTAATTCATATCCATCTATAATGCATTATAAAAACACATCAGAAAGCACAGGGACAGGGGTCTGCGATCTCTTTGCTTCTTATTTCTCTTCCGTTTATGATGCAAACCAGGCATCGGCATCAAGTCAAACAGTTCATTCTTCCACTCCTGAGTACAAAGATGCACAAACGCTCACGAATCTATATTTTCAAATAGATACGGTCGAAAAAGCCTTAAAGAGACTTGACCCTAATAAGGGTGCTGGATCTGATGGATTTCCCTCATTTTTTGCAATAAAATGTTGTGAAGTCCTAGCGGAACCGCTCTCTAGGATTTTCAACACGTCACTTGCAACAGGATCCTTCCCATATGCATGGAAAGAAGCACTTATTATACCAATTTTTAAATCAGGAGAGAGGTCTTCTGTAGATAACTATCGACCCGTATCGATCTTGTCAATTTTTGGAAAGGTTTTTGAGACTTATTTATCCAATTGTGTCCTGGCATGTAAAACATATCTTAATGCCTCACCAACATGGATTCATCAAAGCTAGGTCAACAGCGACAAATCTCGTGGGTTTTGTGTCGGAAGTGGTGGATTCTGTGGATCGTGGGACGCCGGTAGACGTCATTTACACAGACTTTAGTAAGGCGTTCGACAAGGTCAATCATAAAATCTTAATAGGCAAGCTTTCTCGCTGTGGCATCATAGGTAACCTTCTAAGTTGGTGTGAATCGTACCTCGCAGGACGATCTATGAAGGTAGTGGTGAACGGCTTTGAGTCTGGTACATTTTTGGCATCGTCCGGGGTCCCACAGGGTTCGCATTTGGCTCCATTATTTTTCAATATTTTTATCAACGACGTATCGTCATGTTTTCGTCACTCACAAATACATCTATACGCAGATGATCTTAAAATTGTAAAACAAATAGAGGTCGATAATGACTGTTGTTTGCTTCAAGATGATTTAGACCAGTTTTCACATTGGTGTCACATAAATGGTATGTTTTTAAACACCGATAAATGTAATTTCATACATTTTAGTCGTAAGAAAGGACCTTATTTTAAATCTTATAAACTAAATGGCCAAGTAATAAATGAAGTAGACGAGATTCGAGATCTTGGAGTATGCATAGATAATAAGTTGCGTTTTCATAAACACGTCGATAAATTAGCCAAGAAATGCTTTAGACTGTTAGGGTTCATTATACGTAGCTGTAGAGATTTCAAAAATGCTTCAAGTAAAATTGCAATATTTAACTCATTGGTAAGATCAACTTTAGAGTATTGCAGTGTAGTTTGGACACCTTATTATGAAGTTCACAAACGTCGTCTAGAGTCCATTCAAAAACGATTTTTGTGGCACTTATGTTTTCAGTGTGGAATGGCCAAGAAACTCCCGTCATATAATTCACGCTTAAAACATTTCAAACTGCTCAGCCTCGACAGTAGAAGACAATTGCTTGATCACTTTTTCTTTTATAAATTGGTTAATGGTTACGTGGATTGTCCGGATTTATTAAAACAAATTAATTTCAATGTTCCTTTTAAATTAGCTCGGCCCTCTAGATATTTGCCATTTAAAGCAAGGAGCTCTAAAACCAATCTGGGTCATTTCTCCGCCATTAATAGAATGCAGTCACATTACAGTCGCCTGTCACGCTTATCTGCTTCATCTTCTTCGGTTGATGTTGACTTGCATCACCCTCCACGCAAATTCAAATCATTGTTGACAAACGTATTCGTGTCAAGATCATAAATTTTCTTTTCTCTTTGTTTAACAAACAAAACTTGTAAGTATCTTTTATTATTGAGTAGCAACTTATTAACAAACTGCTAAAGATATCGAAAGATACAAGTTATTGTATCTTTCGATATTTTTATCTTTATTAGTCAGTAATTAGTTGGTAATTAGTTAGTAATTAGTTAGTTCTTGCTTACTAATAGCTTAATTTTTTAGTGCATGCCGTGGCAATCTGTAAGTACGATAGCGCTTTAATATGGAACCTCTAGCATACGTTCTGCTGTATTGAATGTAATGGCGTTTATTGTGTTGGTTGTCCTAAATAAAAAAAAAAAAAAAAAAAAAAAAACACACGACGGCACCTCAGACTATACATGTTGACCTTGAGACCGCCTTTATGCCCTACGTAATAAAAGCTGTTTTCGCAGTTTAGCTGTATAACCTGACGTGCTGTCGTGTGTACTCTTAACTTGTTAAAACTTATTTGTGGTTAACGGTGTTGGTTTTACAATTATTTAGTTCTTCATATTATGTATACTTTTTGATGTATTACACATTGTAAAACTTTGTTTACCCCAATAAATTAAAAAAAATATATAAAATTTTATATGTGCAGTCGAACCATCTGAATCATGACCCACTTTACCGATAATTCCTTTGAAACCATAAAAATAGTTGGGTTTTCTTCTTTATATGTATGTATATGCACGTAGTACTTGTTAAATATTAATAAAAATTCATCATTACGGGTCAGATCTATACAATTTTGACTTTTATTATCACTGCCTGAAATACGTTTTTCAATAAAGCAGTCATGATTTGAATTTCGAATAAAATATGGCTCATAATCCTAACTCTTTTAACTGCAGAAAAAGTATATTAATTTTAAAAATTAAATGTCATTATGACACATATGACAGTGTGTCAGATGTCAAGTAGTAATCAGTCGATGACAAAAAAAATATAACGAATGACAGAGGCAGTAATATCATTCTTCTTCTTTTTTTGTTATGGCAATCTACTTTCCTCTTGGAAGTAATTTTTGCCAGTATCAAGTGTTAATAGTTCAGTGGTAGATATTGTTTAATTTACATTAGAATGCGGGTGCATCGCATTCCAAGCATGGAGCATTTGGCACCAAGTATATCAAGACAGTTTACTCGGTTAGTTCTGCCGAGGAAGCCACCACATCAATAAAAGTCTCAGCTTCACACAACCAAGATCGCGCCTATTTCAATTATCCCACATATTTTTCAATTGCGTAGACACTGTTACCATATAACTGCACCAATTTTAAGACACAATATCCACTATGAATCAATTTGAAAATAATTAAAAGAGACACCAAACCGAACTCGGCAAAATGGCGCCAAAAACTCCCTGTAATATCATTTCTCTGTTGTAAAATTATTGTTTTATTGAAACTGACTTTTATCATAGAGCCTTGATAAAGTTATGCCAAAATCAGTTCCTTTTCCTACCACGCGCACACATAGCCCCCTGATTACGTAACTCTGTTGCTAACAATTCTCGATTGGAATCGATTGAAACTGCAGTAACATTGCTGCTATAAGTAAGATAGTTGTCACATTGTGTTCTTACTAAAGCAGCAATGTAACTGCGATTTCTGTCAGAGTTGATTGCAACAAAGTTACATAATCAAGGGGCTGGACACAATGTTTGATCACTTTAGGTCCCGTTAGTAAATAGAAGGGCTCCGTTACAATTTAACAGCATTTATTGCACCTTTTACACGAATGCCATACAGGGTTATTTTTAATTCATTTAAAATCTTTCGTGGGGTTGATCAGACCATCAAACTAAACAACTTTCATTATGGGACCAACCTTGAAATCGCGAAAAAAAAACAGCTGTTTCATACATTTCGATGGAGTAGGCATTGTACTTTTGTATGAAACAGCTGTTTTTTTTCACGATTTTAAGGTTGGTCCCATAATGAAAATTGTTCAGTTTGATGGTCTGATCAACCCCACGAGCGGTTTGAAATGAATTACAAATGACCCTGTATATATTTTTTTTAATTTCTCCTCACAAAAAATAGGCACAATAATTATTAAAAGACATTAATGACACATCAATTTGTATGTGAGGAGCTGGTGTTTGAAATGGGAATAACCTGTTATACGAATCACCAGGTCCCCCCCACGGATACATTCAAATAACATATCTTTTATATCTGACGACGACCTCCGTGGTCGAGTGGCTTTGTACACCGGTTTTCAAGGTGTCGCCATCTCTGAGGTCCCGGGTTCGATCCCCGGTTGGGTCAATTTAGAAAACGAACTTTTCTATATTGGCTCAGGTCTGGGTGTTTGTGATACCACCGTTGTCTCTGATTTCCATAACACAAGTGCTTTAGCTACTTACTTTGGAATCGGAGCAATGTATGTGATGTCAAATATTTATTTATTTATATTGATTTATCTGTTATATCCATACATAGATTATGAGAGCTGGAAGCCTAGATAGTGTACCTATATTTGTGTGTGTGTGTATGTGCGTGTGTGTGTGTGTGCAAGACAGGTAAAGCTACGAAACAGAGCACGTATCGTAAGCGCGGACGGTCGCAGACTGCCGCGGCGTTTAATAGACATTTCGAAGGCAATATAGGACTACCTGCGGTTTACATTTCTATCAAAATCTTACAAACTAAACAGGGATAAAGCGCGTCGTTAACAATGTTCTTTTGAAAGGATATATTATACTTTTTACGGATTACAGCGCGTATATTATTAATTCAGATGCTGTTATGGAATTATTTAGTTTGTATTTATTGGTTTTTTAGAATTCCCGACGTTTCGACACCTTTCCAGGGGCCGTGGTCACGGGAGGACTAAAGCAAAAAGGCTGCTCATATTTTTATGAAATTACCCGCTCGAAATTTTATAAAAATGTATTCAAGTTTATTAAATTATTTTATAGCTGCGTTCTGATTTTAATAATTATTACTGAATTAAATTGAATAAAGTTAATTAGAAAACAAGATCTAGCTACTGAATCTACTACCAGTTCACAAATTGGGATTTGGATTTAATAATACAAGCGCTGTAATCCGTAAAAAGTGTTTTATTTCTAATGAACTGTACTCGCGAAAATCTTAGAAGTGTATAAGATATATTATTTTTTTATGTAGAGCCGGTTCATCATTCGACCTGCAAGGTGTAACAGTTCAAGTACTAGCAGGCGACGGCGATGCAGCATTAAGTTCTGCTCAAGCCGCGGCGAGACTGCACTCACTTATAAAGACTGAAGAGACCAGCGGAGAGGTGAGACTTCTTGAATGTTATGATAGCCTGGTAGTTCATTTGTAGCAGAATGTTTAGAGGCCGGCAAACAGTGAACTTTAAACAAACTTAATACCAAAATGATTTGCAATTTGAGCATAATTAACTCTTATTGTGATGTGATTCGGATTAAGACAGTATTCGGTTAGGGTTCTAAGCTTCTAGGTTCCAAAACACCAAACCAAATAAAATAAATGCGATTTATAGTTTTGTATGAAAAATGTGATTGGCATTTATTTTGAATTGGTTCAGTATTTTGGACAAATATTGTTTTGATCCGAATAACATCACAAGAACAGTTAATTATGCTCAAATTGCAAATTATTTCAGTATTAAGTTTGTATGAAAAGTTCAAATTAAAGAGAGTTTAAAAAAGGGTTTGATTTATCAACTGTTATATTTAGAACTATAGTAGGTATATTAGTAGGTATATAGTAGGTATATTTTGGTTTCTTTGATAGTTGAGTGGGTTGGTGCGTTTATCTGTGATTTCGCATTCATAGGAACAAAACGGAAGAACGTACAATTTCTTACATAAATCATATCAAGAGATGGTTAGTTCAAAGTTATTGTATTCGTTTGACGCGCAACATGATCGTAACACACCGCACATTTTTAACAAAAAGGCGTCATGTTAGCATGTTACGCGCTATCTGGCAACGTTACGTCACGTCTCTTAATTAGCAATGCATTTTTCTCGTCAGATGTTGTATAGTGAATACGAGAAATTTTTTTACCGAGCGAGCGCGAAATGTCTCTAGTTCAGTTTCGGCAAAAATGCTTTTGTATGCCCTTCCGATGTTCGTTTGTTCTCCGTCGCGTTTCTTTACCGATTCTCGTGGAATTTTGTGAGCAGGTTCGATAATTATATAGAATTTTTTGGTCGATTCAGTTTTTTGATTTTTTTTCAAAATAGCGGAGTTATGTAAAGAAATCATATTTCAGCCGTTTGAAAAATGTCAACACAAAACCTTTTTGTTAGCAGCAGCGGTGCAAAGCAAATGTTGTTTTTTATGTTTAGCAGACTCAAAAGTTCATAGTCCAAAATCAATCAAAACATATCTGGCCAATATTCGAAATTTTAAAATAATAAGGTTATGACAGAATTTATAACTGCGTATATTAAATAGAGATGATGGTTGGAGAGTACCACCAGCTTGAGATCCCATAATTCATCAACTAAAATCCCATCCCAAATCACACACTGTAGGATCTAAAGATATAGTTAGTTCGTTTTGTAGATAGGGATCAAAAGGGAGGTCGACACAACCTCTCTGAGTTTTCTTCCGCCAGTTCTTTCTCTCAGAGGCCTCCCAATTTGTGAACTGGTAGTAGATTCAGTAGCTAGATCTTGTTTTCTAATTAACTTTATTCAATTTAACTTAGTAATAATGATTAAAATCAGAACGCAGCTATAAAATAATTTAATAAACTTGAATACATTTTAATAAAATTTTCGAGCGGGTAATTTCATAAAAATATGAGCAACCTTTTTGCTTTAGTCCTCCCGTGAACACGGCCCCTGGAAAGGTGGCGAAACGTCGGGAATTCTAAAAAAACAATAAATACAAACTAAATAATTCTAAAACAACACCTGAATTAATAATATACGCGCTGTAATCCGTAATAGTAGATTATGCAATAAGGGCTTAAAGTAGTGTATTGTGTCCCGGGCGCTATTATTGAACCCCGAGAACGAGGTGTTCAAGATCGCCCATGACAAATACACATTTAAGCCCGCGATGCATACTCTACTTTTTATACTTTCTGCGAGGCAATTGAAAACAATTACTGTTATAAAGAAAGTACTTAAGTAATTATTTAAAGTTAGAATAATAAAATATGAAAAATTAAGAATATTTATTGAAAATTAAAAGTTATGTTAGAAACATTACACTAATTGTGCAACGACAAAGTTACATTCTTTGGTACATTTATAGTTGGGTTAGAGTTTATGTTTTTGTCGTCTATTCTGTAGTGGTCAGTTCGACATTCAAATAAATCCTTCTTGGTGCGCGGGTGAAAATGAATTTTGTAAAAAGTTTTCATGATAACATACAGCCTAACTCAGAATAAGATCTCATTGCACCTAAACTTTTTTGAAACCAACATCGATCAAGCACGAGGGTTGCATTCCAAATTCAAATCACTTTATTCCCCATGGGAAAAATGACTTACTTTAGGAAAGGTTTGCATGACACATAATATGCCTAATGCGTATATTATTAAGTATTTATTTGTTTTTAAACACTCCTTTTTAACGCGAGGTTTAGAGCCCACGGAGTTTAAACGTTAAAATTGAAATATTCCAAACAGGAGGTGGAACAAGTGGTACTGATCGGCAACCGCGAGTGGATGTCCAGGAACGGCGTGGCGGTGCCCCGCTGCGTGTCCGCCGCGCTGTCCGCTGAGGAGGCGCTGGGCCGGACCGCCGTGCTGGCGGCGATCAACGGTGAGCCACTCCTAAGCGGCTATCAATACCTACGGCGGTATCGGCTAAAAACATTGAAGTTCATGTTAACTGTGTTTTGACAGATGTATGTGGTACATTGCTACTTTTCTTTGGTAAATTTCATGTTAACTGTGTCTTGACAGATGTATGTGATACATTGCTACTTTTCTTTGGTAAGTTTTTATATGTGCCAAAACAAAACGAATTATGGGAACCTAGTACCTCCAGGGGCCGTACCGGCTAACGCATCGAACTTCGGAAAGTCTGCCGGGCTTCAAATTTAAACAGATAAATCGAGCCTCAATCGGGCCAAAATTGCGAACCCCAATTCACGATGTCACACGAACATCGATATCTTCTAAATAACTTCGGCGAATAGTAACGAAACTCCTTAATTCGATTTATCTGTTTTAAGTTAAAGCTCTGCAGACCCGCCGAAGTTCGAAAAGCTAGCTGGTAGGGCCCCAGGTCCCTATTTCACAGACGTGACAAGTGTAAATTACAATGACAATTTGATGTACGTTGCTGTATCTGTAGATATTCTTTCTAGTTTCAAATTGGCTGACGCCATGGACAGCAAATTGTCATTGTCATTTACAATTGTCACTTCTGTGAAATAGGGGCCTGGAAGTTGATTTTAAGGTTTTGATGAAAACCCTGTTTTGGCGGAATAGCCTGGTAGTTTTTCAAGTCTTTGAACTTACAGAATTGATGTGAAGTAAAGCCTTCTTTCTATTTCTACAAAATCGTTCATATCCACAGATCAGCTAGTATGTACTATAGGAGTCTCAGATGAGGTAAAGCCCGAAGCACATCTAGCGGTATACTGCCTCAAGAAGATGGGACTACAAGTGTGTTTACTTACGGGAGACAACAGGAAGACAGCCGTGGCTATCGCAAGACAGGTGAGTGGTCACGGGATATAGGGATAATTTTAAAATTTTGAGATTTTAGCATTCATAATGATATTTTTATATAATACTTAATAATATACGACTCGCACCAGATCATGTTCTGTTCCCAGTCCGAGAACATGATCGTGCGAGTCGTATTTTTTCTGGTATATTATTTAGTATTATACAACGTGTTACAAAAATACTCCTAATGCTGAATATGGTAGATAGAGACCATCAAACTGAACAACTTTTACAATGGGACCAACTCTTAAATCGCGAGACAAAAAGCAAAGAGCGAGAGAAAAAAACAGCTGTTTCATACATTTTGATATTTTCGTAATTAATTTTTGTATGAAACAGCTGAATTTCTTTTCGCGATTTCAAAGTTGGTCCCATAGTAAAAGTTGTTCAGTTTGATGGTCCCTATCTATCATATTCGGAATTAGGGGTACTTTTACCTACAAATTTGTACGGAATCCTCGGTGGGCGAGTCCGACTCGCACTTGTCCGGTTTTTTAATTAACTCGGGTCTGGGTGTTTGTAGTCTCCGATTTATCACACAATTTGTGATTAGAGTAACGTATGTGATTTCTGATAATTTATTTATCCACTTGTCATTTATTTATTTAATTTTTGTTTAAGGTCGGCATAAATAAAGTGTACGCGGAAGTGCTGCCCTCACACAAGGTGGCTAAAATACAGAAACTACAGGAACAAGGGCAAAAAGTCGCTATGGTAAGTAATGCATTTATATAAATTTAGTTCTTGACTTACGATAAGTTGATATGAATTGAATTCAAGTACTAGGCGCACATATTCGCCGAGGAGGTACCCTTTACTTTAAAAAATACTTGTTCTATAGCAAAATATTTCACTATCTTAGGTGGGCGACGGCGTAAACGATTCTCCGGCGCTTGCGCAAGCGGACGTCGGCATCGCTATCGCTAGCGGCACTGACGTCGCTGTAGAGGCTGCGGATTTAGTACTAATGAGAGTAAGAAACAACTTTCAAAATAAATATCATAAAAATATTAAATTAAAAAAAAACGAATCTTTAAAAAAATCTCAATATACAACGTGTTACAAAATAACCCCTAATGCCGAATATGGTATATAGGGACCATCAAACTGATCAACTTTTACAATGGGACCAACTCTTAAATCGCGAGAAAAAATCAGCTGTTTCATACAAAAATTTAAGTTTTCGTTTTCAGAGTTAGTCCCATAGTAAAAGTTGTTCAGTTTGATGGTCCCTATATACCATATTCGGCATTAGGGGTTATTTTGTAACACGTTGTATATTATTTTGTTTACCAGAACGATCTATTAGACGTGGTAGCGTGTCTAGAACTATCAAGAACTACAGTGAGAAGGATTCGCCTCAACTTCCTGTTCGCTTCGGTGTACAATCTGCTCGGGATTCCGCTCGCGAGCGGAGCGTTCGCCGCGTACGGGCTACAGTTACAGGTAAAAGTGAATAAATACACAAAACAATATTTATTTTAGCTTCCGCCCTTTAGGCAACCTTTAACCAGGATGAAAAATATCCTATGTTTTATCCAGGTCACAAACTATCTGTGTGCCAAATTTCATTCAAATCCGCTAAGCCTTTTTTTCTGTATGAGTAACAAACATCCAAACTCACAAACTTTCACATTTTATAACATTAATACATTTATTCGGACGATTTATATCTTAAGTTCTTGTGTGACAAGACGCCGGCGAACAGTGAGCTTCCCATACAAACGTAATTTAGACGACCTCCGTGGTCGAGTGGCTTTGTACACCGGTTTTCAAGGTGTCGCCATCTCTGAGGTCCCGGGTTCGATCCCCGGTTGGGTCAATTTAGAAAACGAACTTTTCTATATTGGCTCAGGTCTGGGTGTTTGTGATACCACCGTTGTCTCCGATTTCCATAACACAAGTGCTTTAGCTACTTACTTTGGAGTCGGAGCGTATGTGATGTTGTCAAATATTTATTTATTTATTATTATAATTATCACTGTAATACCAAAATGATTTGCAATTTGAGCATAATTAACTCTTCTTGTGATGTTATTCGGATTAAGGCAGTATTAGTCTAGGGTTCTATTAACCAAAATACTAACCCAATTCAAAATAAACGCCAATTACATTTTTCCATACAAAACTATTAATAGCATTATTTTTAATTTGACTAAGTATTTTGGAATGTAATTGTCCTTTGAAATATAATTAGCTGTATTTAATAATGTTGAACTGATGTTTCTCACCATTGTAATACAAATTAATTGTAAAGTATTTAAAGTATTTATTACAACATTTAACAATTATGTTCAATACTAAAATAATACTTGACTTGGTCTGCGTGGAAAGTTTTTTGCTATCCCTCGGGAACAATTATTTTTTTCGGGATGAAACCTATGCTCTTCTCTGTACCCCTGACAGCGTCTATGCAAAATTTCATAATGATCAGTTCAGTAGTTAAGACGTAAGGCGTAACAAACAAACTAACGGATTTTCGCATTTATAATATTAGCAAGGATTGTATAAAATAAAATTGTGAATGGTAAAATCTCAAATTTAAAAATTACAGTATTTTCAGGATTACTCGAAAACTACTGAACCGATTTAAAATTTTCAAAAAATGGGACCAACTTGGGTACAAACCTGATAAAGTAACGTTTGAATCATGTCAATCGGTTTAGCCGTTTTTGAGTAGTCGGTGGACAAACATTAAAGAAAAAACTAATAAACAGACGAACATAGAACCTCCTCCTTTTTTTGAAGTCGGTTAAAATTAATGTTCAAATTCCAGCCGTGGATGGCATCAGCGGCTATGGCGATGAGTTCCGTGTCCGTAGTATGCTCCAGTCTACTGCTCAAAACGTGAGTATCCACCAATAATAATACAGGACTATTTGTGAAACACCAACAACCTCGCAGGAGCAGATTATTTACTTTTCCGAAAAAAGACAAAAAAAAACGACTTTTAAAACTCGATCAGCTTCGACATTTGTATGGAAAGTAGTTTTTTGTCTGTTTTCGGAAGTCTTAGAACTGCGAGGTTGTTGGTGTTTTACAAATGACCCTGTATAATAAATAATAATAATAATAAATGCATGGACAATTTCACACAGCGCCATCTAGCCCAAACTAAGCGAAGCTTGTAATATGAGTGCTAAACAACTGATATACTACTTATATACTTATTAAATATATACTTATTATAACATGGTAACACCCAGACCCGTCACAGAAATAAAAATCGTCATTTCAATTTCTGCCCGACCGGGAATCGAACCCGGGACCTCTTGCGTGGTAGACCGGCATGTTTACCACTGCACCACTCAGGTCGTCGAAATACACACATACAGGGTGTATAATACATACATAGAGGGTATAAGCGCTTCCATATAAGTTTCGCGCGGTTCAGTAACCGCTAATCAGCTGATTTATTATCAATACATTACGTGTATTAACCCTATCTAGCAGTGATAGTTTTCATCCCCACTTAAATGTAGGGGAGGTACACTAAAAATATGCTTTTTAAGTTTTTATTCACCACTTTTTCTGTGTAAATAATGTACACAATATAAACTTTCTAGTACTAGGCCTCTGAGCTAAGCCGCAGACAGACAGACGGACATGGCGAAACTATAAAGGTTCCTTGCTGACTTGACTACGGAACCCTTAAAAATAAAAAATCTCCAATTTAAAAAAATTGCATAACATGTTTCATATTTTTGCATTCGCAATGCTTTACTATACAACAAGTTACAAAAATACCCCTAATGCCGAATATGGTAGATAGGGACCATCAAACTGAACAACTTTTACTAAGGGACCAACTCTGAAATCGCGAAAAAAAATTCAGCTGTTCCATACATTTTGATATTTTCGATTTTAATTTTTGTATGAAACAGCTGACTTTTTTTTCTCGATTTCAGCGTTGGTCCCATAGTAAAAGTTGATCAGTTTGATGGTCCCTATATACCATATTCGGCATTAGGGGTATTTTTGTAACACCTTGTATTATGCGAATTTTTATACTTGTAAAATTGCTATTTTTCCCCACAGATTCAGAAAACCCACCATAGAACAGCTTCGCACCCCAGAATACCTTCAATCTATACATCTAGAAGAATTGGACTCTGTTTCGGTACATCGCGGCCTGGACGAGAGAGTCGACGCGGACGACCGAGGGGTTTCGCCTTTAGCCAAGTAAGTAAATATTTTTTAAGAATAGGAAAAAAAAGGATGAAGGAAGTTTGAAAAAATTGTAACTTATTTCTAATAAGAAATAAATAATAATAAATACTTTTCTGATTGATAAATTTAAATTCAATAAATACTGGAGTTCAACGTTCAAAGCAACTATTCAAATATTTTTTTTATCATTAGACATCAATCCATTTAAAAAAAAGCTATTTCACAGGTCAACGTTTGTAATGTGAAGTGGTCATTGTTTCTTTATAATCATAAACATAATGGAGAATGTCACTGTGTCTGTTAAATCACTGGAAACTTTACGACCACTATATTTTGTAGCTAAATGTCTAGCAATACACCTGTGTTTGTTTTACTGAAATCAAGCTTTATTAAGTAGTTCTGAAGTTATAAGGGTTTGAAGGAAATACCAAGCGCACTGAAATATGCGCTTTAATACGTACGACGTAAGGTTCACCGCTCGCGCAATGACGTCGTTATGCGAGTCAAAATAACAGTATAACAAATAACGAGTGAAGATCGCAATATCTCTTAAAATAGAAAAGTTATATTGGTCTCTCTCTCTCTTCTCTTGGTATTTGTTCACAATATTTGACAATCCGTTGTTAACCAATCGAATCTTTTTCTATTTTCTATAGATAATTTCAAGTAAATGTCATTTTTATTTCAGTTTCCAATTATAACATTAGTCTTTTTTATGGATAATTTCAAGTAAATCTCATTTTATATCAGTTACAAATTATAACATTAGTCTCACTTATATAAGTTTATTTATTGCACTCTATATTACTATCTCACTCACGCTCTTTTCTCTCTTTTGCACCAGCAAGAAGAACTCTTGGAAAACAGCACTGATTAAGGTTTAGTTACGAATTGTACGTAGTGATTTGACTAATACTATGTGTGTTGTGTGCCCGACTATGGTGGAGGTATTGTTGAATTAAATACAATGTGATTAATTTGACATTGTCTTTTTACTATTGAGTAGTCTGTTCGCAGAGAGTTGATAACAAAGTTAAAAAACAGGGTTTCTCAACTCGCTAAAAATAGCGGCCCTATAATTATTTCCATATTACGAGCGGCCCTGCGCTTGAGAACACAACTATATGTTTAGTACCACAAAACACAGAGCGCGCAGCGATAAAGCAACGCCCATCATACAGATTGCGATAAATAAGCGATAATCGCTACTCCAAGACATTATAAAGTAACTTACTTGGTAAAATAGTCGCTCACTCATATTTTTTGTCACTCATTTAGAATGTTCACTGTTAATTTATATTATTTATTTCCCACACGTTTACATGTTTTTTATATCTCACAAGTCGTCCGTCAAGGTATTATGTCGCAAGAATAATTGCTCGCTGTTCGATTTAGTATTTATGTATCCGATTAACAGTCAGCCAGTGTATTTTTCAGTCGCCCGATTAATCGTATCCCTTTTGCAATTAGTACCTGTCTACTTATACAGGGAGGTCTGAATCACCTCATGAGTTTGATTGTGTGTTTGTCCTATTGTGTATTGTGTTTTGACTTTGATTTGGTTTTGCTTGTTACTTTGTTTGCAAATATCATCAACACTATCATGTTATCAGTGGAACTTTGTCTGCTATAAAAAAAATGTGCAAAATGTATGACGTCATCGTTTGTTTGTTTGTTATGCCTTCACGTCTTAACTACTGAACCGATCATCATGAAATTTTGCATACACGTGGTCAGAGGTAAAGAGGAGGACCTTTCATCTCTAAAAAAATAATTGTTCGAAGACGAAGTCTCGGGCGGTCGCTAGTTGACTAATACAAACTGCCTGAAATGAAGTTGGTTTGACAATATGACGTCATACATTATGCAAATTCTTATTTTATTCGCATAACATATTATTATCTATGCCAAGCCGCAAACTATCAATACTTGATTGATGCATGATTACAAGTATAATATGTACGTACTATCTAGCTCGGTTGCGCAGTGGTTTAGCGCCTGGCCCTGCGATTGCGGAGGTTAAGCAACTTTCGCAAAGGTCGGTCATGGGATGGGTGACCAACAATTTATTATATCCAGTTCCTCCGTGCTATAGAAGGCACGTAAAGCTGTTGGTTCCGGCTGCATTTGCAGGCGTTAACACCCAGCAATCCGCATTGGGCCCGCATGGTGGGTCATCATAAAAAGAAAAATGTGGCAGTTTCTAGGGATTATAATATTTTTCAAGGATTGTATGCATAGTACCCTATCTATCATATTCAGCTTTATAAAGCCGGGTTGACATGATAAGAGTCGGCTCGGACCGAGTCACGACCGAGTCCACTCGTACGAGGCAGCTTCATACGTAACACTTCCGCTTGGATTACATGTTTACATAATACGAGTAGTGTCCGAGTAAGTATCCGAGTAGACTCGGTCCGAGTGTACTCTTATCATGTCAACCCGGCTTAATGCTATTACCAAACACCCTGTATAATTAAGGTCTCGGTCTCGCTATTCCCAGGTTCAAATCCCGGTTATTTTTTAAAATCTCAAATCTAGGTATTTTAAGACAGTATCATTATATCTGAGCGCATAATGTTTTAACAACTTTTTTGTCATTAATTAATTTTCACGAATATTAAATGTATTTTTTTTCACAGATTATTCCATCGAAGCAAGTCTAATGACGGTTGCCTTTTGCAAGAAGATGATGATATGATGACGGTCTCTTTTATCCCGAAGCGACCCACCAGAGAGCAGCCGAGTTTAAACGGTTAAAAAAAGACTGCTACATATGTATGAAATAGTGTTTACAGCAACAAAAAACATTAACGGCCTAACCACAAAGGATTTAAAAACACTGTTCAACAAGTGTTTAACTTAGAAACTGTTTAAATGTGGTGCTGTCACTTTTTAGACAATATTGTTTGAAAGAGACGGCATCACATTTAAACAGTGTCTTAATGAAACGGTGATTAAAAATATTTTGTGGTAAGGCTGTAAAAAGCTCCAGTGTTGCCATAAAATGGTAGATTTTGATAGAGGAACTAGAAATAAATTATCAGAGGATCTCGACAATTATCAGCAGACTTAGAGATATTATAACGTATTTATTTTCTGCTCATTTAGTAGGTATAGGTACCTATTTTATAGTAAATTGTGTATGTTGCATGGGTTATAAAATGAATATAAATCTTCCATAATTTTAAGTGGTAGTAACGAGGGTTATTAATCTTGCCCATGGCAACACTGATTTTATTGTAATTTCGCTGTATTTTTTATGATGACAAGTTCTCTTTAATACTTTAATTGATTAATTTGATAACACGAATGAGAAATCCTTTTAATATCAGCATAATTAATCAAAAATACTGTGATTCAAATTTATAAAATAATTATTAAAATAATCAAAATGGCCTGAATTGACATTAGGTTATTATTATGCACAAAATAGATTTACCAGGCAAGCATAACGTTACAGGAAATATTATTGATATCTAAGAATATTTACCTTATAGCATGACCACCGAAACACGATATACATCGCGTGATCATATCGATATATCATACCGAGTTTCGGTGGTAATGCTAGGGGGCTGGGTAACATACTATAAAAAAGAAACGAAAAATAAAAAAGAAATAGGTGATGTTTGTTTTGGAATAATCACATTTGATTCATTATTTTTTTAAACAAAGCTACACTATGAGAAAAACACTGATCAACTAACTGTTAAATCTCCGTTAATTATATAACTACTAGGCTCTCATAACATCCTAAGATATATTTGTAAGTCTATTAAGAGCGCATTGTCTGCACACTAGCGCCGCCATTGGAAAAAAGATCATAGTGCTTAAATGAAGACTAAATTGTGAATTATCTCTCTGCAGTGAACTCCGAAGAAGCTTTTTGGTACTTTTCATAGATTAAACAATATTTTTTAGCCTGTTGTTGTGTTTAATGTAGCTTTAGTGCAGTGTCCATTCTTAGCAGTAAAACTACATTAAACTAAACGACAGTCTAGAAAATATTGTGTAAGTGATAAAAAGTACCACAAAGATTCCTCGGAGTGCACTACAGAGAGATAATTCGTAATTTCGTCTTTATCTAAGCACTATCAGGCTTACCACAAAACACTGTTTAAGAAGTGTATAACTTAGACACTGTTTAAATGTGATGTTGTCACTTTTTTGACCATATTGTTTGTAAGAGATAACATCATATTTAAACAGTGTCTAAATTAAACAGTGTTTTAAAATCTTTTGTGGTAAGGCCTTATGTTTCTTTTCCAATGGTGGCGCTAGTGTGCAGACTACGTGCTCTTAATATGACGTACGTATAATGAAAAAAGTGAAAGTTGTAAATAGTTGGTTTTGATAGTTACCGGATATACCTGTATGAAAAAAATGTACAAAGATAATGTATTCTTTAGCTATGTAATTATCCGGGTATTGATTTATTGTTAATAATTATAACAATTATTGTAATTTTTATACTACAGAAGGAGTATGTTGTACCATATTATATTGTGTAACAAAGTTTATATTTTATAAAAAATATAATAAATAAAAAATATGAAAACTATTTTAGTGTTTCCATATTCGCCTTTTTAATTTGGGAATGTTGTTTCTGATTTCCTTAGCATATGATAATGTGACGACTTATGTACTTTTCTTGAGTGTGAAAGTGTGGACTGTATTTTATTGTGGATAGGGCCGATTGTATGGAATAAAAGGACTTAAGGCTTATTGAGAAGGTATTCAGTACAGAACTCGTATGAAAGAAAGATGAAGAAAGAGAGTTCAGAACAAAAACAATTGGTAATTTAAAAATAAAAACATTTAAAATATAAGCAAAAAGTATTTATGTTGGCTAAGTATTCCATTGAGATCGGTGCAATAGTTGTGAGCGTCAGGATGGCTGGTTGTCTGCATCGGTTCGCGTCAAGCTGGTGACCAAAAATTGCTACCTATTTGCTACCTACAGTCAGTTAATTGCTACCTAAATATAAACCAAAATAAAGGGATTGCAAAATGTCCAGCCATTCTGATATCAGGATGGCTGGTCCACTCTCCGTTTGTGTAAACTATACAAATTCCTGTTATTATTTTTACTTCATTAATTACTACCTGATTGCTACCCTCACGTTTATCAAGGTCTACCTTGTAGCTGTAACAAGTAAAAAGTTATGATCATTGAAAATTTTACAGGGAACGGACTAAGGGTATTGAAATAAGCTAAAAAGATTACAAGAATGTTTTTATTGAAATATATTTTTGATGATGAAATAATGTCTATTTACTAATGCCCTTACTAGTAAAGATTGTATAGCAGATGTATAAGTTATACAATGGTTACTCTCTGTCAAACTATTTAAGTTTGACTTTAAAAAGAAAGGGACAAATCACTGTGTAACTTATACATCTGTTATACAATCTTTATTAGTAATAGACATTATTTCATAAAAAAATGTATTTCAATAAAAACATTGTTGTTATTGTTTTAGCTTATTTAAATACCCTTAGTCCATTCCCCGTAAAATTTTCAAATGATCATAACTTTTTACTTGTTACAGCTACAAGGTAGACATTGATAAACGTGAGGGTAGCAATCAGGTAGCAATTAATGAAGTAAAAATAATAACAGGAATTTGTATAGTTTACACAAACGGAGAGTGGACCAGCCATCCTGATATCAGAATGGCTGGACATTTTGCAATTCCTTTATTTTGGTTTATAATTAGGTAGCAATTAACTGACTGTAGGTAGCAAATAGTAAAATAAATAATAAATAAATATTTGACAACTTCACATACATTGCTCCGATTCCAAAGTAAGTAGCTAAAGCACTTGTGTTATGAAAATCAGAGACAACGGTGGTATCACAAACACCCAGACCTGAGCCAATATAGAAAAGTTCGTTTTCTTAATTGACCCAACCGGGGATCGAACCCGGGACCTCAGATATGGCGACACCTTGAAAACCGGTGTACAAAGCCACTCGACCAAGGAGGTCGTCTGAGCAAATAGGTAGCAATTTTTGGTCACCAGCTTGACGCGAACCGATGCAGACAACCAGCCATCCTAACGCTTACGACTTTTCCACTGGTGGGTGGACGGGTAATTCACGATTACCCCTCTACCCACTACGCTAGTCTAGTAATCGACTAATTTATAAATTCGATTAATTATTATTATTATTCGATTCAAACATTTTTTGCATGATAATGCATGATTGTTTTATAAATACGTGTATAGAAGTTCCTCCTCTAGATTTATGTTACCCTGATACTATTTACCCATAATACCACGCTAACAAATACAAGAAAGTCATTTTCAAATCCTTAATTCGCAAATGCAACTGATTTCTGGTGATATTTGGCCATTGGCCTTTATTTAGAAAAGCTTTTAAAATGTACAGCATGGTACACTTTCTAAACACTTTTTCCCTTTGTTGTCTGGTATGTTTCTTTAAAAACATATTGATTAAACATGTTACTTTTTTTTAAATAAAATAAAAGCAAAATAAATGTTTCAATTTATTTGAATTTCGAACTTATTAAAGTCGACTACTAGACGTACTTAATGTTCACTAGCGTAGTGGGTAGATTTAAAGTACCAGGGTCACATAAATCTAGAGGAGGAACTTCTATACACGTATTTATAAAATAATCATGCATTATTTAATACCACAAGCTTAAATTACGTTACCCAAGTACCAGGGTAGCATAGATATAGATGAGTTTATTTTATTAACATGACATTTAAGAGGAATTTTGTACAATGACCCGTCTATAGGTGCTTTGTCACTGTCGCTCTTGTGCTAACATTATTGTTGTCGCATTCACCAGATGCTATGACCTCGGTATGTGCGAGCGCAATGGCAATATGTTAGCTAGCGCACGAGCGACAGAGATAAGCGTAGACGGGTCATTGCCCAAAATTATTAAAGCTAAACTCCTCTAAATCTATGCTACCCTGGTACTTTGGTAACGTAATTTGTAAATCAGTGGGTAGCGCTGTTTGAATTGAAAATAAAAAAAGTCACAATTAAAAAAAGTCGAAAACTATGCGGCTTAAAAAATGTTTGAGAATGTTAAAAAAATCCTTCTTCATATTTATGAGATCTAGGTACTTTAGTGACGTATTACGAAAAATATGAAAAAAAAGTTATTAAAATCTCTCCATATTTACCAAAATAATACTGAAAGTATTTAAATTAGGAAAAGAATTGAAAGGCAGCTCGAGCGGTGACAACTGAATATTTATTGACATTAGAAAAAGAATCAAAAAGAGTAAAATATAACAGTCAAAATAACATTTTACGAAAAATATGAAAAAGTCTTACAATACCCATTTTTATTCCCGTGGTGACTTCATCTTCTCATATTTATGTGATCCTGGTACTTCGATATGTCACTGTAGTTAGTAAGTTCATGGAACAACAATAATTTGTTTTACGGAAAGTTTTGAAGATTCAGACTCTTCAATTGTATTAGCATAGTTGAGCGATCATCCAAGTAAGTGGAAGACATTCATTGCTAATCGAGCATCACAGATATTGACGTTATTAGAACGTAAACAATAATAATAATAATTAATCGAGTTTATAAATTAGTCGATTACTAGACGTATGTACTTTATTCGGTTCACACTAGCGTAGTGGGTAGAGGGGTAATCGTGAATTACCCGTCCTCCCACCAGTGGAAAAGTCCAGTGGGCGGACGGGTCGGGAGGGAAAAAATTGCTATCTATTTGCTACCTACAGTCAGTTAATTGCTACCTAACTATAATTCAAAATAAAGGGATTGCAAAATGTCCAGCATTCTAATATCAGGATGGCTGGTCCACTCTCCGTTTGTGTAAACTATACAAATTCCTGTTATTATTTTTACTTCATTAATTGCTACCTGATTGCTACCCTCACGTTTAACAATGTCTACCTTGTAGCTGTAACAATTAAAAAGTTATGATCATTTGAAAATTTTACAGGGAATGGACTAAGGGTATTGAAATAAGCTAAAACAATTACAACAATGTTTTTATTGAAATACATTTTTAATGAAATAATGATGATGACTAATGCCCTTACTAATAAAGATTGTATAACAGGTGTATAAGTTACACGGGAGGGCAAGATGGTAGCAATTAACTGACTGTAGGTAGCAAATAGGTAGCAATTTTTGGTCACCAGCTTGACGCGAACCGATGCAGACAACCAGCCATCCTGACGCTCACCACTTGACGTGGTCCAATCATAAACTTATTATACTCTAGGTACTCTAGTATAAATAAGTTTATGGGGTCCAACACGTTTGCATGTTATAGAGACGTGTAGCGTCACAGATTAGGTTAGGTACAAATACAAATACATTTTTTTTTATTGCGAACTAAATGTACATAGTTATTATACATAAAAAGAACTTAAATACTTAGTCGCCCTTTTCAGACACAGCAATTAAGAGGGGACTCTTAGAATTATAACAAGTAATTAAAGTTCAAAAAAGTAAGAAAAGTAACATAAAACCCCTTCACTTACCGTGCATTTACACAGCGATCCGTTTTACAGGACTTTAGGTACAGGAACACCGGTAAGTTTTTGGTAACGGTATACAAAAAACGTTACTGAGCCCGTAGCCAATGTCACATTTACAAATTTTCGCTATCGCTTCACTTCGAAAATGTATGGATTTGACGTTTTAAATTTCGATTGATAACGAAACCTTGTGTCAATCCCATACATGTTTCAAAAGCGAAGCGATAGCGAAGATTTGCAAATGTTACTTTGGCTAGACCCCCTGATAACGGTAAAAAATATCGTTATCGGCAACGTTATCTGGGGCCGGCGCAAGTAAGCGTATGCAGTATAATAATGACCTTTTATTTTACGACGATAATGAATATTCGCATTTTATAGATTTCTCATAGCCATGGACCAATTTGGTCCATGTCATAGCACACTAGATTACTGAACTCTATTCAAACTTATACTTATAAATCAAATTTTAGTAATTTGTAAATATACCAATGATATAAAATAATGAATTTAGAAGACATGTACACTTGTCTAAGAAGTGCTAGTCGTAACAACATAGGCGCTAGTCACCAAGTGATCCACAAATGGCTTCTAGAATGTGGAATTATAGGTAGGTATATCATACATTACGCATATTATATTCTATCGAAAATCTTGAAACTTGCAATTGATCGTGAAAATGAAACAACTTTTGTAATGACCGGTTATAAGATGGGTGACCATGTGGCACGTATTTTAGTTACCATAGGCCAATAAATGACGCCCAAGTTATTTTAATAAATACTGATTCAGTAACACTTCAGGCGGTAATAGCTTTATCAAGCCGAATATGGAAGAAATAGCTAGGGTACGGGTGCGGCTTCGCTATAATTCTTCGCTAATATTGTTTGGCATAACAGGTACGGCATAAAGTTTTTTCGCATAATATTTTCGCAGGTTTTGTTGGCATAATGATTACTTGTACTTATTTCATTTCGCATAAATTTGGTGAGCATGAATGTCAAACATTAAACGCATAACGTTAACATGCATAATAGTAATTAAACATAATATACAACAAATGGCATACTTTATTACTATGTGCTTCATAGTCGTAATTTGATTATGGACTAGTTATGTTAGGGCCTTTAGAAAACAGACGACTAGGTTTGACGACGAGGGAGCGTAGCGAGTGAGGAGTAGGTTTGGTTCCATGACGACCAACAAGCGAGCGTGCCGCGGCAGTGGCTGGCGAAGTGCTATAACCGACCTACTGGCGTTGTTCAAGTTGTTATGCCAATAAACGTTATGACATTAATTGTTATGCTAAAATCGTTATGGATAAAAAATTCATAAAAACAAAAAAATAACCCTTAGACAACCAGTTCCTGACAGTAAGCGGTTTCAATTCAGCGTACCGGCGCCTGGCACCGAACTTCGAACCTTTGACACTCGTCGAGTTCATTCAGCTTATTGGTACGAAATCACACATTTTCAGTAGTACCTAGTAAGTAGTTTTAAATATACAGGGTCATTTGTAAAACACCAACAATATGCCAACAACCTCAGGATCAGACTATTAACATCATAAACAACAACAATTGTTCTACAACTTCTCTGAAAACAGACGAAAAAATCCACCTTCCATACAAATGTTCCATACAGCTGATCGAGTTTTGTATGAAAAGTTGTTTTGTTTCTTTGTTTTTGAAAAAGTCGTAGAATAAATGTTGAATGTTGTTAAGATGTTAGTAATCTAGTGCAGTAATTGTGCCTTTTCTCATTTGTCGACACAACAGCGGTACGACATCGCCTAGCCACAGTAAACAGGCGCGGTTGCCATGGTTACTAAGGCGAGGCGATGTCGCACCGCTGCTGTGCGGACAAAATGAGAAAAGGGCCTAAGTACTGCGCGGTTGTTGTGAACTCGACTGTATAAGAGTTTCATGTAAGTCTGTACAGAAAAGTAGGTAGTAGTGAGGACCTCGTTGGCGCAGTGGCTTAGAGCCTGGCCCTGAGATTGCGGAGGTTAAGCAACTATCGCAAGGGTCGTTTATGGGATGGGTGACCAAAAAATTTTATTATCTCGAGTTTCTTCGTGCTTCGAAAGGCACGTTAAGACATTGGTCCCGGCTGCATTTGCAGTCATTAACACCCACCAATCCGCATTAGGCCTGCGTGTTGGGTTATAGCCCATCATCCTTATCCACCCATAAGGAAGGCCTAATGTCCCAGCAGTGGCGACATTAAAAATGGCTGATGGTCATAGTCACCCTACTCAGAATAAAAATCATATGCATGCATGAGCTTACCTGAAATTTGACATGTCTTTGAAACATGGCGGCGCGTTTGATCCCCTTTTATATTCAACTCGAAAGGACATCGGACTCAGCACACTATGGGATAACTCAGCTATTAACAGAAGGAATGGATACCATTGAAAATTACTCGGATGATTTTTTTTAAACGTAATTCGTTAAACTGTGAATTATTTAGATTTTAATAATTAATTTGCTTGATCCTTTAGGTATTCTGTCAAGGGAGACCAGACACGACGTAGATTACTTCCTGGGCAAATTTAAGACAGTAAGGGAGACTATTATAGCAGAAATCAGGAGCAAACACAAGAAGGGAGAGGAGAGTCGCTTATAAGACGTAAGTTGGGGGACTCCGAGCAGGGGCTCTATCAGCTAAAAACATTGAAGTTCATGTTAACTGTGTTTTGACAGATGTATGTGATACATTGCTACTTCGTCTTGGCACAAATAACAACTTAACAAAGAAAAATAGCAATGTATCACATACATCTGTCAAAACACAGTTAACATGAACTTCAATGTTTTTAGCTGATACCGCCGCAGTTCCAAAAGTATCCGATTGAGCAGCGCCTCTGTGTCTGGACACCTGTCCAGATTAGGTCTTATTTTAATAAATATTTTTACTAATATGTCAAATAAAGTTATAATTTTAGGCATAATCTTTTCAATGCAACACAAAAGTTGCAAGACGTTCTTCCAAAAGCATAAAATCCTTTCCCTGCCTTGTATTTATATTTTTGAAATCTGCAAATTTGTCAGAAAGCACATAGACCTATATACTAAACGAAAAGATGTCCAGTTAAGGTATTCATTACGGCATAAAAATAAGCTAAAAGTTCCAACCGCTCGCCTACATTTATGCTCATCCAGTGCATATAATATGTCTATAAAAATCTATAACAAATTGCCTGAAAAGTTAATAAATGAAGAAAATAACAAACTGTTTAACAGAAGCCTAAAATATATGTTATTAAATAAATGCTACTATAGTGTAAAGGAGTACTTGAATGATACAATGAATTAAACTAAAATTAATTTAAATATCTTTGAACTACTAATAAGACGTCCTCTCCTCCTTCAATTGCTATACCCTACTGGGTCCATAATGTTCTCTTTCTATAAAATTACCACCTATGTATCTACTTTATGGTATGCAATAAAATATTGAATTGAATTGAATTGAAAGTGGAAAATACGTATCACTATATCTACACCAGCACCCCCGACCAATGTGAGATGGAACACCGTAGGGGGTTAGCCAGGTATACTTCCGTGTGGATCCGATGAGCACTTTGACTTATCGGACCTGCGCGGAGGAGAGTCCTGAACTCGCCGGGCTGGCCCCCGCCAGGCCCGGAAGTCTATAAAAAAGTACCCCTGCGTATAAAAAAAAAATACCTAGGCTTACTGTGGCTCCCCCTGGCGAACCCCACACACGAACCCCTTGCTCACCTGCGGGGAGGGGGTTTGCTCATAGTAAAAGTTATTCAGTTTGATGGTCCCTATCTACCATACTCGGCATTGCGGGTTATTTTGTAACACCCTGTATTTCGTAATTTGGAGAAAAATCTGACTTTTGCGGCTTTTTATGCCTTTGTTTTTTATTATTAGCATATAAAATAAAAAAATATAGTCTTTGTCCACTTAACAAACTCTAAACAATGATACCCCACACGTTTGGATGAAAACATATTTTTATTCACTCCCCCCTTAATTTGTATGGGAGCCCCCTTCTAAAATATTTGTTTATACTTTACCTGGCTTTGGGTCATAGAGTTAAGACACATTATTGGTGCAGATATGAAGACTGTAGCTTCAATGGTTGACCGTTAGCTGCTAAGCTTTATGACAGACGACGGACGGACAGACGGACACATGAGTGACAGCAACAGCTCCGTTTGGCCCTTTAATTACGGAACCCTAAAAATAGCACTAACTACGACTGCCATTTATGACAGAAAAAAACCTTTAATAACTCAACAAAATCGCGATGGCTAATTTCAAAACATCTGTCTGTCAGTTCTGTCACTAATTTAAAATATTTTTCACTTCTCACAAACCCTATATAAAAAATTTGATCTTTATTTCTTACACCTGCAACGCCATGAAAACACAACTCAGATTTTAAAAACAACAACCAAAATGGACGAAGCATTCGAAAAACTGAAAAAGGAAGGAAAAACTGATGTTGACAGCCTGTTGAAATGGATGAAAGATTGTAAGTTGTTTTTTTCTATTCACATAGTTTCCTTATAGTTACAGAACTAGTGATAAAATACTGCAAAAGGTACCTCAAGGCCCATCAAACTATATGATATAGTGTTTAGGGTGTACGTGAGTCAGCACCTACTCGCAAGGCCAGGAAGTGGAACACCCGGGCATCAGCACGCTTTCAAGTATATAAAACAATGCTCAATACTAGAGTTATCTTTCAAATCTTGCAGTATACTAGAGAATAGTACAAAAAGAATGAGAAGGTAGTCAGACCGTATATCATGGAACATGCCGAGTCAGCACGCCACATAAGTTGCCACAATTTTGAGGTCGGTACAAGAGCTTTCTGAAAAAAAATAGTCAGACTACAGTTTCATGGAACATAGGCAGCCAGCAGTCGCTCAAAGCGCTCGAAAGCGTGCTGACGCCAGGTGGTCTACTTGCTGGCCTTGCGAGTAGGTGCTGACTCATGTACACCCTAAACACCATATCATATTGATTGATGTAGCAGTGTTTTGTCACTAGCTCTGTAACTATTATGGGCGGATAAGGAGGATATGCCATAACCCACCACGTGGGCGACGGGATTGGTGGGTGTTAACGACTGAAAATGAAGCCGAGACCAGCGGCTTAACGTGCCTTCATCATTCGTACTGATTCCCGAATGTTCACAATTTCGCGAGAGAAAGCTAGTATTTAATATTGAAGTATTTTGATATTTCCAGCTAAAGTGATAGACAGCACAAAAGCCTCAGAGGAGAAGGCCCGCGCGCTGCTCGCCGACGCGGCGGACAAGCAGAAAGTAGAACTGGCCAAGTTCAAGGAAGCGGTGGGCAAACTGGCGGCTGAACAGGTTAAGGAACTTAAAACTATGAATTCTATTTTTTTTTATCAAAAATTTGCATAGGTAGGCGTACCTAAACAATTTGACGACCTCCGTGGTCGAGTGGCGTTGTACACCGGTTTTCAAGGTGTCACCATCTCTGAGGTCCCGGGTTCGATCCCCGGTTGGGTCAGTTTAGACAACGAACTTTTTTCTATTGGCTCAGGTCTGAGTGTTTGTGATACCACCGTTGTCTCTGATTTCCATAACACAATTGCTTTAGCTTTTTACTTTGGAATCGGAGCAATGTATTGTGATGTTGCCAAATATTTATATTTATTTATTTAGGATACTTAGACAATTTTGAGGAGCTCGGTGGCGCAGTGGTATAGCGACGGCCAGCTATTTACTAAGCAACTTTCGCAAGGGTCGGTCATGGGATGGGTGACCAAAAATTTATTAACGGGAGCTCCTCCGTGCTTCGGTAAGTACGTTAAGCCATTGGTCCCGGCTGCATTTGCAGTTCTTAGCACCTACCAAACCGCATAGGGCCCGCGTGGTGGGTTATGGCCCATTCTCCTTATCCACCCATAAGGAAGGCCTGTGCCCCAACAGTGGGGACATTAAAATGGCTGATGATCAAACAATTTGGATTTTTATGTAGTCTAGGTGCTTAGATTAGATTAGTCAGATTTTTATGGAACATGACATTGCATAGATATTTTTGATACATGAACATGCTCAGATATTAGAAGTTGAGTGTACCTACCTAAAAAACTAGATAGGTTGTTTGACATAATGATTTTTTTGTAGAAACACGCAGAACAGTCGGGCGCTATAAACACTCAGCCGCTGTGGCATGATGTTTTTTTCTAGTTTTTATTTTATGTTTATTTTTGTGCGTTTTTATTGTATTTTTATGGTGAGTGTCTATTTTTATACTTATTTATTTAATTCTTTTTTTATCGTTTTTCTGTCGGATCTGACCCCGGCTTTAATAATTTATATTTTTAATAACTTACAACCCGCACAGATAAAGAATGGGATTAGAAATGGCGTCGTTCATATTCACTTCTCGCTCGCACACTAAACGGCACACCTATCGCTCTCTCAGTCACACCCGTTGTGGTAAGCGCGGCGAGCCGCCATTTTCAACCCATTCTTTATCTGCGCGAGTTGTTTCTATTTTGTTTTTGTTCTTGTATCTACTTCAACTGCGATTTCCTTAACGTTATTTTATTAAAATGACATTAATTACTTATGTATTAACAGAAGCAAACATTTGAGGAAGCGGCAAAGAAGCTAGCAAAGGCACCAAACATGTTGTCCAACGCGTTCGCCGCCGGAGCCAGTGCTTTCAAAGACGCGTTGTTCAAGAAAGATTAACTCTTTAGTAGCCGGGTGAATCTACGTTGTTTCCTATGTTTCTTACTTCTTGCGTCATTGTCGTTACTCGAAAATCTTTAAAAAACCAATGCATCACAAGGAAATATGCCATCATTTACGTTAGAGTACGATTATAAATTATATTAATTTGCATGTCTTTTTAATTTATTTATTGCGATGCATTGGATTTTTAAAGATTTTCGAGTAACGACAATGACGCAGGAAGTAAGAAACAACGTAGATTCGCCCCGTCCCTAGCCCCTAGACCAGGGATACCCAAACTGTTTTGGGCAAGAGACCCCTTTTCCAAAATAGAACTGATACCTCAGACCCCCATAGCCAGATTACTTTAAAAATCCTATCAAATATCAAGTGTAAATAATAATGATTCATTTATGTCGACCCCTGGAAACTCGGTTTCGACCCCAAGGGGTATATCGACCCCTTTGGGAATCCCTGCCCTAGACGATCTAGCATAATTTGTCAATAATTTAAATTGCATTACCACCACCACTACCATTTGGGGGCGTGGCCTACCTTTGATGCCACGGTAATCACGTGATACCTACGTGCTTGTCAAGCATCTCTCCTAGACGCGCAAAATGTGATTGACAAGCCGATGCAATGTAAATGATTGTCAAGCAGTTTTGATCGTTTTGGGAGTGTATACGATAATTGTAATAGACTGAATATACTACTTCAACCAGCTCAGATAAAGAATGGGATTAGGTTGGCGTCGTTCATATTCACTTCTCGCTCGCACACTAAACGTCACACCTATCGCTCTCTCACCAACACTCGTTGTGCTAAGCGCGGTGAGCCGCCATTTTCAATCCCGTTCTTTATCTGCACGGGTTGTAAAAAGAAAGTAGGGGCCACCATAATTATGGTTTTCCATACAAGTAAGCTAATTTCTGAAAGGTTTTTTTTAAATTTAGATTCAATGTGATTTTATTTTAATTTGATATTGTTAGAAAGCTGTAATAAGTAGTCAGCTTGCGGACTTAACTGTCAAATATTGGAGTTTCATACAAAAATGCGCGAAAAACATTTTTCTATTAGAACCAAGAACTTTATCGAGTCTTCTAAAATTCTTGATCTAACTGACAATAGGAGAAATTAAACAATAAATTCGACAGTAAAGTCCGCAATTTGATTATTACCTACAGCTTTTGAACAATATCAAATTCAAATAAAAAAAAGATTGAATTTATTATTATAAATATCTTTCAGAATTAGTTCTCTTGTATGGAAAACCATATAGGGGCTCTTATTTTATTTTGAGCAGTAAGTATATTATATTAGATCCTATAAATAAATTGAAAAATGAATAAAAATAGAATACGTACACATTAAAAACATATTGAATAACTTTGTTTTATTAAAAATGTTATAATAAACAAGTTAGTAATGTTATCTACCTACCCAGGGGCAAGCCCACCTAAAAGTTTTTGCCTACTTAAAAGTTTTTTTTTGTAATTTGTAAGATGCGGACAAAAGCTAGTACTTATGTAGGTACATAAATTATAATCAATAAATCTTTTGAGAGAAAAAATATATTCTCCATACTGCTTGGAGGGGACAACTGGAGCATTTTCGTAGCAATTGTCACCCCCTTCGGTGTCACGGGTGACAATTGCTACGAAAAAGTTCCAGTTGTCCCCTCTGGCACGAATTTCATCTGGGGATTTATCGTCTCAGTTGTCACCCCGGGTGACAGTGCTAGAGGGGGCTCCTGGGAATAATTGGAGCGAGTTACATCATAGTATCGCCATCTCTGAGGTCCCGGGTTCGATCCCCGGCTGGATCAATCTGGAAAACAAGCCCTTCTACACTGTCTCGTCTTCGTTTTTCTTACAAGAATAGTATAGAAAACATATTAATTAATTAATTAAATTAATTAAAATAGTTTATTTCAAGCATAATTTACCCATACACCAATCCATAAAATTAAATAAAAATAAAAATAAATTACTAGACCTCACCTAACTAGCACAGTCGTCCAGTGGTGGCTGATAGGACACTCGCACTTACCCCCCACAGCCTTCAGGATACTATTGCTGCTGCTGCACACTCGGTTCATGAGGGAGGCTACTTTTTTGCGCATAATGGCATAAAAGTCATTGGTCCGCGCCTCGGCAAACATGCCAGAAGCGCTGCAGTGCCGCGGCAGCCCCAATAGCATCCTGAAGGCATTGTTGTATTGCACACGCAGAGAGCTGTAGGCCTTCTGCGTATATCTCACCCATAGGCTGCTAGAGTAAAAAGATTGGCAGAATGCCTTAAAGAGTAATTTTTTTATTTTGAATGACTATGTTTTGTTGGAAATTTTACAATAAACAAGTTATTGTTTGGTTTTACATACATAAGTTACCTACCTACCTATAGGTAGGTATACTAGACTCTACATCACTATTACACTTATATTGGTACCTGCACCTCCGTGGTTACATCATAGTATCGCCATCTTTGAGGTCCCGGGTTCGATCCCTGGCTGGTACAATCTAGAAAACGAGCTCTACTATACTGTCTCGTGTTTGTGGTACCGTCGGCATCGTCTACGACAGGGATTCCCAAAGTGGTCGATATCGACCCCAAGGGGTCGAAATAGAGTTCCCAGGGGTCGACACACTTGATATTTTATAGGATTTTTTAAAAGTAATTTGGCTATGGGGGTCTGAGGTATCAGTTCATTTTGGAAAAGGGGTCTCTTGCTCAAAACAGTTTGGGCATCCCTGGTCTTCGATTTCCATAACACGTGCTTTAGCTACTTATTTTGGAAATGGAGCAAAATATTTCCTGTCTAATATAGATAATTATTTGTTTATTTTTATTTCCTATAATTTACATTTTTCTCCAGAAGAACACTTTGGAGCAGTTCGCCACGATGCTAGCGGAAGAAGGACCCAAAATGCTAGCCGCAGCTTTGGCGGCCGGCGCGAGCGCAATCACGGACACACTCACTAAGAAGAAATGAAATCTCACCGCCCTCCACTAAGAAGAAATGAAATCTCACTGCCCTTAAGTTAACTATAGTTTGCAGCCGCGCCTTAGCCTTCTAACGCACTGGCGGTTGACCGTGGGGGCGGTTGGCCGCGCGGTTCGCCGCTTTTTCCATTTTGATATGCAACCGCTCGTGATCGCACGCACTTGCAGTAAAGTAACCTACATGAAATGTGCTATTGGAAAAGGAATAATGCCCTTTTGCACTAAACTTAAGAATCGCCTAACTACAACTCGACCAAGATAAATAGGCGCATGAAAGCTGCATGACAGCTAAGTTAATGACACCGTTTTAATTTGGTCAAGTTGTAGTTAGGAAAAGACTTAAGCGATTCTTAAGTTTAGTCCAAGGGGATTATTATTCCTTTTGGCAATGGCACATTGATATACGTCATTATTTAAAAAATAAAACTAGGACAATTTGAAGTTGCAATTAAAAACAATCATTATACTTTTCAATGTTATTATTTTTTCAATGTTAACCAGTAAGTTCCTTAAGCAGTTATAGTATAGATAGCGTAGTTTAGTCCTTAATAGTATTCCATGTACAACATTGGCGTTACAAAAAAATCATTAAGCATTCAGACCTATTCAAGTATTCATACATACATTTGCTATGAATACAAGGTCAGTGAAAATTGCACTCGTATAATTGAAACTAAACTTTTCCATTTTATTTTTAATCATTTGCTTGAAAGGGACAACTGGAGCATTTTCGTAGCAATTGTCACCCCCTACGGTGTCACGGGTGACAATTGCTACAAAAAGGTTCCAATTGTCCCCTCTGACACGAATTTGAAGGGAACATCAGGGAAATTTTCGGCTCCAAGATCCCAGTTGTCACCCCGGGTGACAGTGTTAGAGGGGACTCCTGGGAATAATTGTTTGAAAACTAGCACCTATTTGTGTAAGACCGAGTATGTTATATGAACACAGACATACAGACAAACAATTATGTCTGTGTAGTTATTGTGGCATTTATGGATTAACCGTGTTTTTCATAAAAAATCTAATTTAATTTTCATAACAGCCGGTAACCCCTCTGGTTGTCGGTCGTCCTTTAAGCGCATGCTCGCCTATTACGCGTTCACTTCATTATTGCCGCTACCTCCCGGCCCGCCTCGTCATACCGCACCCCCTGCGTCGCCTTTCTAGTACGGCTAGCAACGCAAAGCTTAATTTTTGTTTCTGTTGATTTAATCATTACGTTCGTTATTTGTGTTGTTATAATTATTAAAAGAGTAAAGTTCATACATAATGGCGAATAAAACTTATAATGAATTAATGACACTTTTTGAACAAGAAAAAATGAAAAACAGGTGAAAAACATGATTACTTTTTTGACGACAGTACCGTTAGCTGTGATGTAATAACGGTCGTCGACGGCAATCACGAAGTGAATGCGTTAGTAGGTGACTGACGCTCGCGCCACTCTCCCCTCGGGGGGGCGGTCGCTTTCGATGATGGTTACGAGGTTCTTCACAGCTGTCGGGTCGAAACCAACCACAAAGCCGGTTTTAGTCAGTACGAGTCTGACATGCCCCCATAGCCGGCTATGGGAAGTTCAATGAGGATTTCCGCTTCCTTCCCCTCGCTTGGGAAGGTTGCTTCGAACCCTTCTAGTTGAGTGCAAAAAAAAAATTTAAATAAAACAATTTTCACTGACCGATGTATGCAACAAGTTATCAGCAGAGACCCAACTGTAGTCCACCATATTTAGTTTTTAAATTTATTTTACATTCTTACGAACACATAACAATATTAAAACAAACAATAGTTTACAATACATTAACGATTCCCGAAATATACAAGTTGAAAAATGAAGTATAACCTTAAAATTATTCGGAGTACAAAATTACACCTCTTGGTTTTATTCAATTTAAAATATAATAATTATGTAATTTTTCATTTTAACGATACATTTGTAAAGGCATTTACACAAACTATTACTTTATTAAATGCAATATAGATACATAAATTAAAAATTACTAATTACATAATTTCGGTCATAATTATGAACCGTTGTTATAATTTTGTCGCAAAATCATCGCCTTTTTATGAAACTAGACAAACTGTGAAGATGATTCTATGTATGATTTCACAATTTTACTAGTCAATTTATAAAATGACTGCGTTTTAAATTAGGTTGCGATAATTTTTACATTATTTTGCATTTGCACAACTACATTGGGCCACAACATTATTTTCATACAAACGAGGTAACTTTGAAGCCGTGGTTCTCTGCCAGGGATTGACCGAGCTGTGATCTGATGATGGCCATCCAGGGAGTAAATGGAGGAGATCCAGATCGCTATACACACCCAACTGATCTGATCAGTATTCTAAGAGAGTTTTCAGTTTCAGGATTTCCATACATTTCTATGCGAAATTCGCGGTTTTGTTTAAACATATCCTTATATCTCTTAGAATGCTGATCAGATCAGTTGGGTGTATGTGTATGTAGCTATAGCTGCATCTTGTTCACTAACTCCCTAGAAAGCCAGCATCAGATCACATCTAGGTCAATTCTTGGCGGAGAACCAAGGCTTCAAAGTTACCTCGTTTGTATGAAAATAATGTGGTGGCCCGGTTTCTTTGCTGCCCAGTGTAAATAATATATGTTTGCAGTGATATGTCAGTTATCAGGTCGTTTAGAATATGTTGATTTCATTGACGGCGCAACAAAATACAATAATTATTTATTTTGAAAATACATGCCACTGTTGAAACACAGCATTTGCCAATAATTTTTATTCTCAATTCGGAATTTTAACAGAAATACTCATTCAAAATTAATGTGATACCTAGGTATAATCCGCGCGCAATTAGATTGGGATAGGACTATGTCAGAGTACATAAAAAAATGACAGTTAAGCAGTCTAGTAGCGCTAGCAAAAAAGATCTTCAGATGTTTAAATTATTTAAATAAAATAATAATAAAATAGATTCATCTATTTAAATAAAAAAGTAAAAAGTTCTACCCCCTTTTATACTCATTATTAATTAATCACTAAAATAATCACACAATAATATATAAATCTCGCTTTTAAAATAAAACTCGAGCAGAGATCCACGCGCCCAGTTGTACACAACTAGCATTATGAGAGCATCTACGCGAGTTTGCCGACGCTACGGCTGGCCGACGGACATGCGCGGACGTGCGCGTCTCAGTTCCAAAAGGTAGCATCCCATTCTCCTCGCGCGCGAATATACACACTTTTTTTACTCTATCCCTCTTACGAATAAATATTGTTTAGCAGATGTATAGTTACACAATGGTTACTCTTTAAGTTTGACATTAAAATGAAAGGGACAAAACACTGAGTATCTTAGTAAGGACGTTAATAAAACCGATTTGCTTTAAAAATAAAGACAAATTGTTAATTAAAATCAAATCAAAATATTCCACTTTTTATTTACTTAAGTAAATTTAAAAGTGACGTAGGTAAGATATTTACCAAACAATATGTTCATAAATTAATACATTTTAATTAATTAATTGTAAAACTCATACAGTTAAATACAAATTATTAATTGCCTAATGTTACGTACAAGTAAAACAGACAACGTAATTTTGAAAAACAACCGAGTGAAAACAAACAACATTTAAAAAAAACTAGCACCTACCTGGGAAATTCGAATAAATAAAGACAAAAGGCACGTTATGACATTTGGCACAAAAACATATAAATAATAAATCTCGTCACCAGATCATTTACTTAGGCAGGAATCGAACTCGCGACCTTTGGAAGTCGGTCCAATGCTCTTCCAACTGAGCTACCAAGTAACTCACTTTAATGACAGCTAATAAATATCATAATACTAGCGGACCCGACAGACTTCGTCCTGTCAAAAAGATTTGTAATGTGACAGTTTTTTGTTCCTACATATTTTATAGTCGGGGCAAAAAATTCTCCTGAACAGAACCGTCACCCTTATTCGATTTTTTCTCGCCGTGAAAACCATCCCTGAACTTCAACGAACATTTAAAAAAAAGAATTGGCCAAATTGGTCCAGGCGTTGTTGAGTTATGCGCTTAGTAACACATTTTGCGATTCATTTTTATATTATAGAAGATAGATGACATTTAGGCAAAACGCGACTTAGTCTGTCTACGCTAAGGTTCAAATTAACTATGTAGGTATTGTACTATGCAGATATTATGTATAGGCTTATGAGGCGATGCCCACAGGGAACCCTCAGGGCCAACAGGGGCGGCATATAAGGGCAAGAACCGGGTTTATAGTGGGTATTCCCCTCCTCCCGGGGTCCCATCGAACCACTGGCTGGGTGGGACTACGGGAGGCGGTCGCGGAGGGAACCACAACGTCCTCTTCTGGACACACACAATGCGGGGGGATGCGTAAATTTATAGATTTTCGTGAGTTATTTTATTTTTATTTTACAATTAATAAAAATTACTTTTATTGTTTATTTTAACTTATTAGCAAATATAGGCCTTATGCCAATTGAAATAAAGTACCTTTTGCTTTAGCAACAAACAATAAAAACATTACAATGCAATTAGAAAACTGTTAGTAGAAAAAAACAAACATTCTGTGCATCCCGTTCATACATATCATACAAAAGCACTTCACCAATTTTATACAAATTACCTATCTAAAAACCACTAAACAAAAGTGATTTAGTTTTTGTGTTGTTTGCGAAAACGCAAAATAATAGCTGCTAGTATTTTATTAAAACAAAATAAATAAAAAAATGGTTTTCGGATACCTAATTAAGGCTCCGGCGAACGGTGAGCTAAATTGAGCTACCCATACAAACGTAATACGAAAATGATTTGCAATTTGAGCATAATTAACTCATCTTGTGATGTTATTCGGATTAAGACAGTATTTATCTAGGTTTCTATTAAATAAAAAATCCAAAATACTAAACCAAATAAAAATTAATGCGATTTACAATTTTGTATAGAAAAAAAGTTGGCATTCATTTTGATATATATTTCTCTTTTCACAATGGTTTGGGACTTCCGCCAAGTGACGCTTGATTCAACCAAATATTTATTATGAATTGGGTTAGTATTTTGGATTTTTTATTTGATAGTAGGTAACCTAGACAAATACTATCTTAATCCGAATAACATTACAAGCTAAGTTAATTATGCTCAAATTGCAAATCATTTTGGTATTACGTCGCATGGAAAGATTACAGAGGAAGGCATTTGAGGGGGCTAACCTGGTTCGACGTTGCTCCCGCGTGCTGGTTGTAGTGGACGCGCGTCTCACTTCCTCTCTAATCTCCAAACGGCAATATTTTGGTGATCACAATAGTTTGTATGATTAAACTCTCGGCGATCACTTTGCAGATGTTACAACTTGACCGATAAAAGAGCTCGACTCAAACGCTCTGGCACGTAGGCAGGCTGGATCGGAAGTGACTAGTATAGCCGACGCAAACTAATATTGGTTTACCCCCATAGAATCAAGGATAAAAATGATATGAGGGTAGATGTTGGTTTAGGGATGTAGCATCGGTACAAGTCTAAATCGATTGCTAAGTAATGAAAATGATTGAATAATATATTGAATCTAAGTCTACCATTACGTTTGTATGGGAAGCTCACCGTTCGCCGGACTCTTAAGAACTGTAGAGGCACCGACTTAATAAGATCACAATATATCAATAAATTTTATAATTCTATCGAGACAAATTTCAATGTACCGTCATTTTGTAGTCATTTTTATTAAGTTAAGGCAGTGTTCTTTCTAACAATGAAACTAATCAATTTTGCCAAAGAAACATGGGTCGAAAAACGACAAAAAATGTTGGTACTACTCCCACATTAAATAGACAACTAAAACATTGTAATAGATAGTATAGGAAAGTTTTTTTTTGGCTTTTTTCGAATCTGTTTCATTGACAACAATTTTTTGTTTCATTGGTAGAACACTTCTTTTAAGTTAATTAAAACTACTACAGAATGACTAAATACAATGATTTTGCGGTGAGTTATGCATAAGTTGTCACGACGTGAATTAATTTCCCACTTATAAATGAATAATTTATGACAAAAAAAAAATTGTTTGACAGGTTTCGACAGTAGCATTATTTGAACGTGAAACTTCGGGGTGAATTTAAGTCATATTTGGAAAACAGTATGGCCATAGACTGTTATAATTTTTATAACACTTCTCACAAGTTTTACATTGCATAATGTATGTTTCGCTTTATATGTACAAACATTTCACTCGTGTGCGTACAGCATTCATTCATATTGAATGTCCTTAATCACACATTTTCTATAGCTATTTACATTGAAAAAAAAAACAATTTACTCAAGTAAGATGAAAATATTTTTTTAAGTTCTTTGGAGGTGTACATAACGTTAAATTGTTATCGTATATAAATCCCTTTAAGTGAGTTCTATCAATGAAACTGACAATTTTTTACAATATATCAATAGATTATTATAAATCATTTTGTTGTTGTTTTCATTAAGTTTGTGTGTTCGAGTGTTCTATCAATGAAACTAAACGTTTTTGCCAATCAAACACGGGTCGAAAAACGACAAAAAATGTTGTGTGTGTTAACATAATGACATATCTACTATTACTATTACTGCAGCACCGCATTTAAAGTGGGGAAAAGTTAGGTACACTCACATCTAAATATGTATACAGTTTAGAACTTTGACACTCTGCTACTTTTTGAACAGTAACCCTACCATGAGTTGATGCAAACTGTTTACGCTACCGTAAACTATCGGATATACTGCTCACAATCAATGCGGGTGAAAGAGAGAAAACGATAGTTTACGTTAACGTAAACAGTTTGCATCAATTCATGGTAGGGCCACAGAAATCAATGATAAATGCCAATTACATCTAAGTGACAAAGTTCTAAACTGTATACTTATTTTTAGACGTGACTGTACTTGTCCCCTGCGAGGTGGCGGTGGGGGACGCCCCCTGCCCCGCAACCCACCTCATCGTTGCCCTGTCAACACGGCGGGGTTACCCCACTAGTATAGTCATGACGCTATGGTGTTAGTACAGAAAAAGAATGAAATTTTTGACGTTTAACGGCCCATTGTCTCTTTGTGAAAACTAGTCAGTTTCATTGGTAGAACACTCACTTAAGGGGCTGACATGAGCTAACTAGCGCCGCCAGTCGATTTTATTTTATTTATACTAAATAAGCCCAATATTTTAAAAAAGGAATCAGTCAGGGTTTTGTGAATAACGTCTAATATTTATTGAATAACTTTACACAGTTATAACGCGATTTTGTTAAAAGTGGCCACTGTTGGTTCAAACCGGTTTTTAAACTATTGCACGTATTTTGTAATGTTGTAACGTTATTCAATAAACATTAGACGCCATTCACAAGACCTTGACTGATTCCTTTTTTTAAGAAATTGGGCTCATTTTTAGAATAAATAAAATAAAATCGACTGGCGGCGCTAGTTGGCTCATGTCAGCCCCTTAAAGGGATTTAAGCAATTAAAAAACCTTCCAGATGCCGCGACGGGTCACTTTGACCCAAACTGTGAATGTTGCCTACCGCTTTGTCATAACTTATATCAAGTCTGTGCCCATGTATAAACCGCTTGAGTAAAATTTGTAGTTCGATTCGGTTATAGCGATGTGATACTAATTTATACCGGTTAGAATTGCTCAAGTTTTTTTCCAATTTGAGTCAAACTTATCTCGACGGGTTACTTTGACCCAAACGTGAAAGAGTTTGAACTTGCCTACCGCTTTGTCATAAGTTATATCAACTTTGTGTCTATGTATAAACCGTCCGAGTAAATTTATAAATTAGTCGATTACTAGACGTACTTAATTCGGTTCACACTAGCGTAGTGGGTAGAGGGGTAATCGTGAATTACCCGTCCACCCACCAGTGGAAAAGTCCAGTGGGTGGACAGGTCGGGAGGGAAACTTTGTAGGTCGATTCGGTTATAGTGATGTGATACTAATTCATGTTAGTAATGCTTAAGTCTTTTTCCAATTTGGGTCAAAGTTATCCACTAGGGTCAATTTTACCGTATTTACCTGATATTAGTATACAGGGTATCCCAGAAAATTTCAAGCACAGGGGACCAATCGCGCTAATTCTGAACGACAAAACCAAAACCGTTGCGTTGTAATTTAGGTTATATTTATCTAAAAATCTCGTTTAAATTGTCCGAGATTGGCAATATAGACTCCGAAGAAAGAAGCGAACAGCTTTTACTTTGGACCCATGTCAAAAATCAGCTGTCCCATACAATTTGCTTAAGAGCGCGTAGTCTGCACACTAGCGCCGCCATTGGAAAAAACATAGTGCTTAAATAAAGAAGAAACTGTGAATTATCTCGCCGTAGTGCACTCCGAAGAAGCTTTGTGGTATTTACTATCGCTTAAACAATATTTTCTAGCCTGTCGTTTAGTTTAATGGAGTTTTATTGTTAAAAGTGGCCAATTTTCGCACGGAGTGCATTACAGATAAGTAATTCACAATTTCGTCTTTATTAAAGCACTATGTTTTTTTTCCAATGGCATGGCAGCGCTAGTGTGCAGACTACGCCCTCTTAAGTAAGCATAATCACTTTGTATGAAACAGCAGTTTTGTCGCGACTTTGCATTAAGTGCCTATTTTTAAAGTTGTTCGGTTGTTCGTATTGATGGGTACTATTATAATCCGCGCGCGATGAGAATGGGATGGAACCTTGTCAAACTGAGACGCGCTTGTTTGCCGGTCAGCCACAGGGATATCAAAAAACACGGTGTCACGCATCCGAGGTGAGGGAACTTTTGCTGCAGCAACTTCAAATAAGATAACAAATTGGTTAATTGAATTAAAATTAACTAATCAGTCAATTTTCGATTTACTTTGACAATGTTCCATCCCATTCTCATCGCGCGATGATTATACCTCACTTTAGACTTGCTTATTTTTTCCGGGATAACCTATACAACATGTTACAAAAATACCTCTAATTCCGAATATGGTATATATGAACCATCAAACTGAACAACTTTTACTATGGGACCAACTCAAAGATCGCGAAAAAACAATCAGCTGTTTCATACAAAACATAAAATCGAAAATTTCAAAATGTATAAAACAACTGTTTTTTTTTCGATTTGAGAGTTGGCCCTATAGTAAAAGTTGTTCAGTTTGATGGTCCCTATATACCATATTCGGCATTAGGGGTATTTTTGTAACATGTTGTATACCTATATCTTGCATCAAGTCATATCATTAATATAAAACGCCTTTATTAAAAAATTTAAAACTGACATTCGACCACGTGCTCATAGATACAAATTAATTGTTTTTAATGGAAATAAGAGCATTTCGCAAATTTTATAAGTGTCAAGAAATTAAAGAGTAGGTTTTTTTATATACTTTGAAACTTGCGTTGCATTTTATTAGATTAAAATCACAGGTATTATACCTATTGTTAATACCTGTGATTTTAATTTAAAAATGTAGATTTTTTGTAGAAAGCCAATTAGTGCAATCTACACGCACGCACTACATGTTTGAAATTGGTGTAACTATTTTTAAACATCATAAAAGAGATATTTTATTTCATATGGCAATAGCGTATTGTGACGTCATTTTTTTGCCAACTCAATTGGCAACTATTTATTGATTTCAAAGCAAATTCAAAGTTACTCCAGACGAGATCGAGTTCACATCATGATCGAATAAATGTCAAAAAATCTGGTATTTTGGGTACTTTTTAACGCCTAAACAATATTTTCTAGCCTGACGTTTAGTTTAATGGAGTTTTTTTTTTGCGAAAAGTGGTCACTTTTAACAATAAAACTCCATTAAACTAAACGACAAGCTAGAAGATATTGCTTAAGCTATAAAAAGTACTATACATCTTCGGAGTGCACTACAGAGAGATAATTCACAATTTCGTCTTTATTTAAGCACTATGTTTTTTTTCCAATGGCGGCGCTAGTGTGCGGACTACGCGCTCTTAACGTGCTTTCCGAAGCACGGGGCCAATTATTTTTTTACCTTGTTATTTTGTGATACATGTTTAAAAATAACTACACTCGGAGATGTACAATGTAATTGGTTAATAATACATGGCAGTTGGTATTTAAAGGATCTTGCATACATACTATTTTTATACGTCACTACATATATAATTTATTTACTATACTTTTTTTTGCAAAAATACAACTTACTCAGGCCTTAACTTACACAGCGAAATCAGTACATGGGTAGCATTTTTAAACATTTATATTACATGGCCGGTTTCCAATTTTTTTATATACCATTTACTTTTTTTTAATAATAAATATTAACACACATTTAAGCTTACTAGATACAGCTATTTTGTATAATATAAAAATCATTAGCTATTTGGTTGGGCGCATTTTTAAATTTACATTTAAATTGCCGATAAACAGTTTTCACATTGCGATATGAATTAAAGAAATGTTTTTTTTTTAAATATAAAATCATTTTTTTCGCAATGGAAAAGTTATTTTAGTAAACGTCAAACATTTTGGCTTAAAAAGGACAAAATGGAAGCCAAGATTTCGTTTATAGTTGGTCTATCTCACGAATACACTTAAGCTATGAATGTGCTATGTCGGCTCCACACGTTGGCCCAAACCTTGGCTAATGTATCGTTCGTTGATGTTTTCAAAGAAACTTTTTGAAGCATTTATTGCAAAACCGGCAACGTACTATGAATTTTCCAATATAGTAGCTAACGTGTGGAGCCAGCATTAGGCGTATACATGCACATTGTTTTAATATGTATGTGCACGCCTAGGGTTGCCAGGTGTCCGGCTAGCCGGACATGTTTGGCTTTTTGACCTCTTGTCCGGTCAATTTTGACTGCGTCCGGCCTGTCCGGCTTTTGTCAGGCTTTTAGTCGAGCGCAAGTAATGCCACGACCGCTGTTTGCAAGGTGGTAGTAATTATTGTCCGGCTTTAAGAACATATGTCCCGGTTTAAAAAGCTGTGGTTAGCTATTAAAAAAGGTATATCCGGCTTTTAGGGTAAAATGTCCGGGCAAATTAAGCGCCGAGTCCGGCTTTTGTGTTTTTGGACCTGGCAACCCTATGCACGCCTAACAACATTCATAGCAAAAGGGTAGAAACAACTATAAGACAAATGACAATATTAAAAAAAAACAATTTTAATTTAGTGTACAAAGGAAGCTGAAGTGAAAATCTATTTTTAATTCCCTACCCATTACAATCAAAAAAAGTTACAATTGACTGAAAAACAAAAAAGACTGGAACATCACCAGTCATTCCATTTTCAAAACTGACATTTCTAAAAAGGTTCCAATTCGAAAATGACGAATTAAGCCAACCTCCTTTCTCCAAAATGAAAACGCCATACTTGTATTTCCTAAAAGCGTGAATACCCTTTTGGATTGAGAAAACCACAGCATAGTAAATGTCCACACAGAGTCCAAACAGTCTCACGCAATGGTGGTCGCGGGTACCGATTCCCTATCTCTGAGGTCTCGTCGATTCTCGCGCAAAGAATTGTTCCTTCGCAATTCGTCTTTGATCGAGTTCTCTCTAGATTCGAGACCGCGTCTGGGTGATGATGTCGCGTCGCGGCACTCAGACGACGAACGTTTAGTATGAGTTCCTATGGAGAGAGATTTTATTAGTGTCACTTTTTCGAACACCCTGTATAATGGCAGGATAATTTTGCTGATTCACATATCGTTCACCAGTCGGTGGACTACCGCTAACTTGGCGCTAGTGTAGATCTGTCATTTTGTTGTTTGCTATTAATTTTTAGATGTTGGAAGCGAATTCTCGTAAATACTAATTTTTGTTTTCGTCAATCTTTAATTTGTTTACAGTCCAACTTCCATAATAATAATTATTATTATCAACAAGTTTAAGACATAATTGAAAAATAACCGGGAACATAACCCATATGCACACGTACATAAGGTCTCCATCTACAGCAGCGCCACCAAGCGGGATAAAATTTCTGTCTTCGCTTTTAGGCTTGCCACACACGGAACTTTGATTAAGAATTCCGAAACGGAATCATTCCGAACACAGCAAATCCATATAAATCTTTGGACCGATATATGCAGTCGAAATTTTCATCAAAGATATTCCGTTTCGGAATTCCGAATCAGATTCCGTCTGTATGTGTGTATGTATTTATTATAAAGTTATTTACTTTGGTAAATAAGAGTAATTAATTACAAAAGAACGTGAATCTTACCACTCTGTAAATAAGGATCATAATTACAAAAAAGGTTACCTGACAGATTGCGGACCGTTCGAATACAAGCGACGTACCTATAATGATAGTTGCCAAGCGGGTCGTTGACTGTTTGGATACAAGCAACAATGACCTTTAATCTGATATAAATTAGAGTGATAATCACCTGGCAGGTCGCGGCCGCAGCTCATGATCTCGTGGTCGAGGAAGCATTGGCTACCTTACTAGATATAACATAAGGGTACCTATAATGATAGTTGTCAAGCAGGTAGCTGACTGTTTGGATACAAGCAACACTGACCTTTAATTTAATATAATTAAGAGTGATAATCACCTGGCAGGTCGCGGCCGCAGCTCATGATCTCGTGGTCGAGGGAGCATTAGCTACCTTACTACATATAACATAAGGGTACCTATAAAGATAGTTGCCATGCAGGTCGTTGACTGTTTGGGTACAAGCGACAATGACCTTTAATCGGATATAAATAAGAGTGATAATCACCTGGCAGGTCGCGGCCGCAGCTCATGATCTCGTGGTCGAGGGAGCATTAGCTACCTTACTACATATAACATAAGGGTACCTATAAAGATAGTTGCCATGCAGGTCGTTGACTGTTTGGGTACAAGCGACAATGACCTTTAATCCGATATAAATAAGAGTGATAATCACCTGGCAGGTCGCGGCCGCAGCTCATGATCTCGTGGTCGAGGGAGCATTAGCTACCTTAATGATAGTTGCCAAGCAAGTCGCTGACTGTTTGGATACAAGCAACAATGACCTTTAACGTGATATATATATAAGAGTGATAATCACCTGGCAGGTCGCGGCCGCAGCTCATGATCTCGTGGTCGAGGGAGCATTAGCTACCTTACTACATATAACATAAGGGTACCTATAATGATAGTTGCCAAGCAGGTCGCTGACTGTTTGGATACAAACAACAATGACCTTTAATCCGATATAAATAAGAGTGATAATCACCTGGCAGGTCGCGGCCGCAGCTCATGATCTCGTGGTCGAGGGAGCATTAGCTACCTTACTACATATAACATAAGGGTACCTATAATGATAGTTGCCATGCAGGTCGTTGACTGTTTGGGTACAAGCGACACTGACCTTTAACGTGATATAAATAAGAGTGATAATCACCTGGCAGGTCGCGGCCGCAGCTCATGATCTCGTGGTCGAGGGAGGCGGAGGCGGGCTCCGCGGCGCGACGCCGCACTTGCTATAATCCAGCGACTGACATTCAATACAGGGTTATTTTTTATTCACTATCCAAATTTTAAGAAAGGGTTCAGTCCATGAAACTGAACAACTTTCTCTGAGAAACATAGGGCTAAATACACTTGTCAAAAGTGTCTAAAGATCAAGATATCGTTTGGTATATTTAAAGTACCTAATAAGGCCAGTGACACTCAGCACTTTAGGTATGAAGAAAGTACGCGGCTTCGACCGGTCGGGCTAATTCAATGGGCTGCCGCGCCCCGGCCGTGAGCAAATTTTGTTACATAAGTATGTATTTTCTTACATGAGTAAGTACTCACACGCTCGTACGTCGCGTATGGTCGCACGCGTCGTACTTTTGTCGCTTAAGATATTTAACAAAAATGTTCCAATATTTTTATAAGCTTTTCTTTAACCATAGTGCATAGAATCGCTTTCCTTTTATGATATGAGTTCATTTAAAAGAAGACGACACTATTCGTCGTCAGAAGAGATGAGAGTATGTGATTTAAAAAAAATACATACGACTTGATAACCTCCTCCTTTTTTTGAAGTCGGTTAAAAAGAGAGGTAACTTTTAGGTGAATATAACTGTAGGGAAGAGAGAACTGCGCGACCTGAATTGCACTTTATTGTGTCGGAGCAAAGGTCTCTATTTCTTTAATTGATTTTGCGGAGTGTTCCTTCTGAACTTGTACTATTATGTATTATGTGCAGAAATTTAAAATATGAAATAGACAAAAAAGCCCACATGAGTAAAAAATATAAGAAAAGAAAGAGACCAGATTTTCAATTAATTGACAAAATAGGGTTGATACCCTGTATAAAATGATTATCCATACAAATGATCACGTGATCTGTTTAATAAGGTATGACCTTCGATCATATAAACCTGATGATGATTATGTTAAAACATACAAAAAAAATTGTGCGATGGTAAGCTAAATAATTTGTATTTTTCAGGATTATGAAAAAACTACTAGCCAGATCACTGTATTTTTTTTATGGGACCACACACGAACTATTTTCTTTCAAATAAAAAAAGAATAATTGAAATCGGTTAACAACTGGTGAAGTTATGTTAAAACATACATAAGAAATAAAAAAAAAAAAATACCGTCGACTTGATAACCTCCTCCGTCCGCCGTCCGAATTTAGAACCAGTTACTGTGACGTGAGGTCGAATATCAAATATGGCAGCGGCAGTATTCGGAAGCGCAATATGTATATTACAACTACAACTGTATATCACTGTTGGAATCACTTTTTCGAACGCATTTAGTATGGGATTGTGTGGTAAACAACATGTTACAAAAATACCCCTAATGCCGAATATGGTATGTAGGGATCATCAAACTGAACAAATTTTACTATGGGACCAACTCTGAATCGCGAAAAAAATCAGCTGTTTCATACAAAAATTAAAATCGAAAATATCAAAATGTATGACAGCTATTTTTTTTTCGCTTTTTGAGAGTTGGTCCCATAGTAAAAGTTGTTCAGTTTGGTCCCTATATACCATATTCGGCATTAGGGGTATTTTGTAACACGTTGTATATGATCGAAGGGGATGATCAAAATTTTGTGGCGTATTTCAGTTTCATGGACTGCACACTTCCTTAAAATTAGGATAGTTAATAAAAAAATATCTTGTATTATTGATTGTAATCTGTTGCATAATGGTGTCCATTTGGTTGGCACGACTTATCTTAATTGACAGGACAGAACTTAATTTTAGCAATCTGTTCTTGTCTTTTCGATACAGAAAGAAAAGGATGGAATACTCTAGTTTAGTCCTGTCCATTTTCTAAGACGTTGCCAACCGAATTGACACGATTTTATTGGATAAAATCTATGACTATATCATACTACCAGATAGAGATTGATAGAATGTGTCAGAGTTCTATGATGTGTGTGCAGTCGCGCTATGAAAAGGTTGGTCAGTTTTCAATTGATTCATACGTGCTGCGAGCACATTATTGCCTTTAGAAAATTTATCAATGAACAAACTGTTTGATAACAAAGTTCAAATTGTTGTTGTCTAGTCTAAAAAGATTATTTTTGTAAGAAAAAAATTTCATAGTAAAATTGAAAAAGGTGATGAACTTTTTCATTCATCGACTGTACACTTCATTGCTCGCGACTGTACAAGTATATGTTCAAATAAAGATACATCGTGCATCGATTGATGTCTAAACAAATTAAGATAAAAATGAAGCGAGGGAAGAACACCCTAAAAACAACGCCATAAAAATGAAAACCACATTAAATTAATGAACTTTTTAAAAAGTTGCTAAAAAACATCAAGTGATTAATGGACGGCTTCAACGGTTGAAAAAAATCGGTGGCGGCATCGGCATCTACCTACGCCGCACATACCACAACACACGGTACAACAACGAGTCATTACCGTGTTTCACTAGATGGCGCTGATATCAACAAATGTATGGAAACGACGAAATAGTATGGAAACCTACATCTCGCTAACGGAGTTCTCTCGGCGACCTATCATATACAAGGTGTTACAAAAATACCCCTAATGCCGAATATGGTATATAGGGACCATGAAACTGAACAACTTTTACTATGGGGCCAACTCTGAAATCGCGAAAAAAAAATCAGCTGTTTCATACATTTTGATATTTTCGATTTTAATTTTTGTATGAAACAGCTGTTTTTTTTTCGCGAATTCAGAGTTGGCCCCATAGTAAAAGTTGTTCAGTTTGATGGTCCCTATATACCATATTCGGCATTAGGGGTATTTTTGTAACACCTTGTATACAACTTCCAACTATAGATAGGCGTGAAAAGCCATAAATAGTTATTGAAACTATGTATCGGAGCAATATCGAACACTATGTATTGGTCTGCGATGAAACTATTTACCGACAGGCACGCTTCATTGCAACCAAACGTTCAGATATTCAATACCTGACCTTATTACAATGCCATAACGTTTCGAATCGAAAAACTGTACCGTGTAGGTTTCGTGCGAACCAAAGAGTACTTTTGCAATATAGGAAATAGCGCCATCTAACCCACCACGAAATTATAATCGCTGATGTGTATTTTGTTTCTTATTTTTACTTTTAATGATTCTTTATTTAAAACAAAAATGTTGATGAATAAGAAATAAATGGAAACAAAAAACTACGATTTAGTAACTTTATGGTAGCACTAATGAGAAATAAGTCTAATACTAAATAATATACTAGAAAAAATACGACTCGCACCAGATCATGTTCTCGGACGGGAATCGAACCCGAGACCTTTGGATATCCGGTCCAATGCTCTGACCGCTGAGCTACCGAGTGACTAGTGGGAACGTCAAATTTCTTCAAGTATATCAACTCTTACGCTGCAAGCCAGCGCCTATTTTTTCTAGTATATTATTTAGTATTATGAAAATAGCATTGTGAATGCTAAAATCTCATTAGAAATAAGTCTCATTAGTTCTACGGTAAAACTGCCCAGTAGAACAAATGGGAACAAAACCTCTATCGTTTTGCTGATTGACATATATGATTAAAAGGTGCGAATTATTTATTTAAATTACCTTGTAACCACTCGATCCGCTAGCTACTGAAGAACTGGAGCCTAATGGATGCGTGCCATTCTGAAAAGGAAATCGTCCAATTAATAATTTAATGTAGATTTAATTATTTGCATTCTCTATGCTATTTTTATACGAGGGTCGTTTTATGTCCATGTCTTTGGAAAGAAGAGACACTTTTTTCGGCATATTTTGTTTTATACCTCTACATAATCTTTTTATAGCTCTGCGTACTCAGTCTAACGAAGTTCCTAATTCTTTAATCCATTATTTTATCTTTCATCGACTGAAAATTTATGTAACTGAAATGAAGGCCCATTTCAGGCACCACCTTTTGGCTTGATTAAAAATCTTTGCTTGCCACGACAGTTGTTCATGTTTGGTAGGAGAAAAAATCTCAGCGGGCTAAATCTAGAGAATAGGAAAGGTAAGGCAATAATTCGTACCGTAATTCGTTGAGTTTTGATGTCATGAGTGCAGCCGAGAGGATCAGCAGGGTAATTAAGAAAAGTTAGAAGTCGCTTTTTGTTTCCGAAAGTAATAATCTTTTGCCTAATTTTTAATAATTATAGCGTAAAGCATCGTAACCCCTCGTTTTCACCAAGAAACAAGTAAAATACTAGTAGTAAACAAAACATGTAGGATACTTGTCTAAAACCAAACATGTAGAATTATTTGTTTTATACATGTATTGCAACTGTCTGAAACATTGTTTCGTTCACACTGTGTCGCCAACAAGTATTTATACAAGTTTACAACGCATTGGTGTTTACACTTATGTCTGTGACGTGTTTAAACTTGTCTAATACACTGACAGCGTTCTCACCTACAAAACACAGTCGTGTTAACTCGTGTTTTAGACAAGTATTGATTATTTTATTGAAATTTCTGTAGAATACTAATTACAAACAAGTTTTAAACTTTATCCATGCTTGTTGGATAAAGTTTTAAACTTTTTCAACACACTTGCTCATAAAGTTAGCATTAATATCGCCTAGGTCCATAAACCGAGCTATAATAACACACGTGCGTAATATATTATGCACTAGTGCGTAGAAATATCCCTACAAAGTTAAATTACTGCAAGTTATATGCGAGAAAACAGAACATTCTCAATTTAACCGAGAGGTTTTAAGCCGCTGAAAATCCATATACATTTTTGGAATAAATAAATGTGTACGTCCTTAATTAAGTCAAACAAACATTTATTATTATCGCTTTGTATACAATATACAATACAACAAAAATTCGCTTTTTAACCGACTTCAAGAAAGGAGGAGGTCGTATTCTACAAGTATTCACTACTCGTTTTCTACAAGTTTAGCTACAACATGTATAAAACATGAGATGTATATGTAGACAACTAGAAGCAAAACCAGTCCGAAACTTATTCATCTCAACCAACAAGTTTCATACAAGTTTTGTATACAACATGTTTGATACATGTTTATGAATGAGAACAAAAATCAAAACAATTGCATAATACTTGTATTATACTTGTGTTATACCTTGGTGAAAACTAGGGGTAAGGAGTTTCTTTTTATGAAACAAAAACAATTATTACGAAAAAAAGTGTTTCTCTTTTTCAAAGTCATGGACTTATCAAACCGCCCTCGTCAGCTACATTTCACACTGGGATATAACAACCAATTTCGAAAATAACGCAGGCTTACAGCAAAAAAATTTTGGTAAAGTTTATCCTTACATACTTACTTGTCTTAATTATTACAACAGCTTTGAAAGTCATACGACTTTAAACTTAAATCTTTACTTAAAATATGCTGTCATATTAAATCAAATTGTCTTTAAGAATTAGCAATTTATCTTAATCTAGTGGACCCATGTGGTAAACTATTCGCTGTATTTTACAATTTTTTTTTTTCAATAAACAGTTGAGTGAAGATTTATTTATCAAATAAGACAAGCAAGGATAAACAGACTGTACACACGACGGCCCCTCAGACTATACATGTTGATCTTGACACCGCCTTTATGCCCTACGTAATAAAAGCTGTTTTCGCAGTTTAACTGTATAACCTGACGTGCTGCCCTGCGTACAAAATAGCAAAAGGTCGTTGTTTGGATTCCCATCTTACTGCCATTTGACGACCTCCGTGGTCGAGTGGTATAATTGTACACCGGTTTTCAAGGTGTCGCCATCTTTGAGGTCCCGGGTTCGATCCCCAGTTGGGTCAATTTAGAAAACGATTTTTTCTATATTGGCTCAGGTCTGGGTGTATGTGATACCACCGTTGTCTCTGAATTCCATAATACAAGTGCTTTAGCTACTTACTTTGGAATCGGAGAAATGTATGTGATGTTGTCAAATATTATTATATATATTTATAGTTACTAATGCTTCATTAAGTACCGTTTCGTCTTTCACTATTACTATTCAAATCCTTCAAAATAATATTAACTGCCCTCAACTGCTTGAGAGGTGCAAATTCCGTCGTACCCCCTTGTTCCTTGGAGATAACTATGATCAGGTAACTGGTTATCTGTGAAGATTTTTTTTGCTCAGAGATAGCCAGTTATCTCCAAGGAATGGATTTTCGTTATAGATAACTGTTAAAAAAATCAGTTTTCTGCCAAGCAATTCTATTCCTTCTCGAAAAAAAATCTACACAGATAACCAGTTACCTGATAAATAATATTAGAAAAAATACTAGAAAAAATCGACTCACCCGTAGCACCTCAGACGGGACTCGAACCCGCACCCTTGGTATTCCGGCCCAATGCACTGACCAATTCGAATGTGGGGGTATTTCCTCACATTGATGAAATTGCGCTGGCTTGCAGCGAAGAAGTTAAAAAGTACTAGAAAATTTCGCCGCTCCCACTAGCGACTCGGTATCATAATTGGTCAGTGCATTGGGCCGGAATGCCAAGGGTGCGGGTTCGAGTCCCGTCTGAGGTGCTACGGGTGAGTCGATTTTTTCTAGTATTTTTTCTAATATTATTTATCTTAATATAAAAATAGCATTGTGAATGCGTAAAATCAAAATTTAATAACCAGTTACCTGATCATAGTTATCTCCAAGGAACAAGGGGTCGTACCGAGGCTTTGTAAGCTTTTTAATGGAAGCAACGTCGACGTCTTTGCAGACTCATTTACCAAATTTAAAAAATAAAAAATTGATTTGATGATTTACGTAACATTACATTACATTAACTAACCTGGTCAAGTTGTTCTATCGAAGTGTGGCTCGGACTCTTGTGTGTATCAAACACTGAGGAATCGCTGTCGAGGTCTGAATGTTGATGGGGGTTTTCTGGACTGTCCGGGATTTCCCCGGTGCCTGTCAAAAATAATAAATAAATATAAATCTTTTTACAAAAAACCCCTATAGTATGTAGGGTTTCTTTTCATGGTGACAGCATAGTGGCAGCTCCAGACCTAAATTGTGTTCTTTTTTTGTCCATTGATGGGATCGATTATCAAAAATAATAGTTTATTTGCGTCTAGGATTGTAACTTTGCAGTTTCCATACAAATAAAAAAAAATACTGATTTCAAACACCCTATATACACCGTTAATTTGTAAGTATATCTAAAAAAGAAAAGAAAAGTACAACATCGACTCGACTATAATATATGGAACAGCTGATTTTTTTTCGCGATTCCGTGGTTGGCCCCATAGTAAAATTTGTTCATTCACGTGGTCTAAAATCCCCATTTCATATTTAGATATACTTAAAAATTCACGATGTATACAACGTGTTACAAAAATAAACAGCTGTTTCATAGATTTTGATATTTACAATTTTAATTTTTGTATGAAACAGCTGATTTTTTTTCGCGATTTCAGAGTTGGTCTCATAGTAAAAGTTGTTCAGTTTGATGGTCCCTATATACCATATTCGGCATTAGGGGTATTTTTGTAACATGTTGTATATGTATGTATGTGTGTATAGGTGGTGTGTATGTACCCCTGGGCGGCAGGGCGCGGCGGCGCGCGGCGGGCGGGTGCAGGGCGGGCGCGGGCGCGCGCGACGCGCCGGGCGCGCGGCACACCGCCGCCTGCACCACCTCGCACACGCGCCGGAACCGACGGATATTGCCTGCACCGATCAAGCGAACCGATATACTCCAGCCGTATCACATTATTGCTTATTTGACAGTTGAGATGGCGCTGGCTTGCAGCGTAAGAGTTGATATACTAGGAGAAATTCGACGTTCCCACTAGTGACTCGGTAGCTCAGCGGTCAGAGCATTGGACCGGATATCCAAAGGTCGCGGGTTCGATTCCCGTCCGAGAACATAATCTGGTGCAAGACATATTTTTTCTAGTATATTATTTAGTATTTTTTCTAGTACTTAAAAAAAAAATGTACAGATCATCTTTTATTTTCATATTTTAGCATTCACAACATTATACAATATATAGCTCTGTCTTATATATTACTGCACAATATACTAGAAAAAAATTCAACAAAATCCAACTGAGCTACCGAATCAGTGACTCGGTCCAACAGAGCTACCGACTCACTGACTCGGTCCAACTGAGCTACCGAGTCACTGACTCCTAAAGGTCGCGGGTTCGATTTCCGCCTGAGAAAACGATCTGGAGACAAATAGGTTTTTTTATCTAGTAAATTATTAAGTAATGATATAGTTCATTCAATATTAATTGAGATGATAGCAAAATGATAGTGATTGTTTAAGCGATAAAAAGTACAACAAAGCTTCTTCGAAGTGCACTACAGAGAGATAATTCACAACTATTCAAGTCTTTATTTAAGCACTATGTTTTTTTTCCAATGGCGGCGCTAGTGTGCAGACTACGCGCTTTTAAGAATGAATGAATGAATGAAATTCTTTATTCAAATAAGCTCACATAATATTTTTTTTAAATCGTATATTAAAATACTGTAAGTAATAACTTACCTGACAGTAGTGTGAAGGTGATGGCGTACAGATACTCTTTCCCGTTCTCGCCAGGCGCTTTAGTTATTGTCGAAATATCCACCTGAGAACAAATATTACATTGTTTTTTATTTTAGTTTATTTATACAACATGTTACAAAAATACCACTAATGCTGAATATGGTATATAGGGACCATCGAACTGATCAACTTTAATTTCATACAAAAATTAAAATCGAAAATATCAAATTTGTAAAATAAATTAATGAATGAAACAGCTGATTTTTTTTTCGCGATTTGAGAGTTGAGTCCCATAGTAAAAGTAGTTTGGTTTGATGGTCTCTATATTCCATATTCGGCAATAGAGGTACTTTTGTAACATGTTGTATATTTTTGTAGAAAAGAAAACATGTTTACTATAACTTAAATAACGACCCGAGTGGTACAGTGGTCAACATGCCGGTCTACCACGCAAGAGGTCTCGGGTTCGATCCCCGGCCTGGCAGAAATTGAAGATGAATTTTAATTTCTGAGATAAGTCTGGATGTTACGTTGTATAATAAATAATATATATTTAAAAAGTAAAAACCCATATTACAAGCTTTGCTTAGTTTGGGGCTAGATGGCGCTGTGTGAAATTGTCCAAGCATTTATTTATAATTATTTGTGATTACCTACCATCTAAAACTAAATTTTATTTTATCGAAATTACATTACACGAATTTTTATGCACAATTTTTTAGTCGCAATAAGATATTAATTACGCTTTTTTTTATGGAAATGTAAACTGTTTACTGAATTAATACATTTACAAATACATTGCTGCCATAATTAGAACAACAATCAGTTTAACAAACGAGTCTTTTTTATAGCAAACACAGTTGTTTGAATAGTTTCATAATTTTTTAAGTTTTAGTAAAATTTCAAAAGACGGAGTCAGAATTAGGTCAGTTTACCCTAGTCAGACTGTGGAGCTCGATGGCAGTGGTTCAGCGCCTGGCCCTGCGATTGCGAAGGATAAGCAACTTTCGCAAGGGTCGGTCATGGGATGGGTAACCAAAAATGTATTATCTCGAGCTCTCGGAAGGCACGTTATGTCTTTGGTCCCGGCTGCATTTGCAGTCGTTAACACACACCAATCCAGATTGAGCCCGCGTGGTGGGTTATGTCCCATTTTTCTTATCCACCCATAAGGAAGGCCTAATGCCCCAGCAGTGGCGACATTAAAAATGGCTGATGGTCATGGTCACCCTACTCAGAATAAAAATCAAATGCATGCATGAGCTTACCTGAAATCTGACATGTCTTTGAAACATGGCGGGCGCATTTGATCCCCTCTTATATTCAACTCGAAAGGACATCGGACTCAGCACACTATGGGATAACTCAGCTATCTGTTTGTACAAAAAAAAATACATTAACAAACATCACGTTAATAAATATACCCCGTTAAAATCAATTTCGACTAATATAAAACTATTGCCATACAACGAAAGTACACACGACGGCACCTCAGACTATACATGTTGACCTTGAGACCGCATTTATGCCCTACGTAATAAAAGCTGTTTTCGCAGTTTAACTGTACAACCTGACGTGCTGTCGTGTGTACTTCAATGGCAGGATAATTTTGCCGATTCACAAATCACCGACCAGGCGGCGCACTACCGCTAACATGGCGCTAGTGTAGATGTAGATCTGTCATTTTGTTGTTTGCTACGTGTTAGCTATAAATTTTTGGATATTGGAAGCGAATTTACCCGTTATATTTACCCCTTTTATTGAAAACCTAATAAATAGATCGGTATTTTTATAACTAAAATAGGTTTAATTTTGAGCTGTTAAATTACAGAAATGGGGGCACCCTATTCTGTCATTCTATAACTCTTTATGGAGCGACGCTATTGAAATATTTTGAATAACAATTTCATGATTATTTCAATAAAGAGTTGTGTGAAGATTGTTTACCAAACAAGTAAGAATAAACAGACTATAGTTTGTAATTATTGCTAATCTTTGTTATTGATTTTCTCAATTTCTAAATTAACGATTTTCTTTTTAGTTTGCAATTTATAAATAACAATAAAAATGCAACTGTACGAGCTATATTACTTATGATTAATAAAAACATTTTGACAAGTCAGAAATGGGTGTCCATCTTTGTTCACTTTCATGGACTGAACACATCTTTATTTGGAGAGTGAATAAAAAAGTACCTGTATATTCATTCATTCATTCAACACTTATTACTTACACTTAGTGCCTGTTTCAGAATCAAAACATAAGTTCTGAGTTGCCGACTTGACAGATGATTTGACATATTTTTCATATCCCGTATTTTTTTTCTTATGAAGTATAAATTAATGTTTACATTGAAATCTGAATTGTGTAGTTCTCGATCATCCATACCTACCTGTTTGTAGTTTAAAATTCATTGTCTATTTTTCTTTTTAAGTAGTGATTACAACTTTTCTAAGATTTCTTTCTGAAGATTTTTAAAATGTTTATGATAGCACATGTAGTTACTGCCTTTAATTAAGACAGCACTTAACTTTAACATTTACTTGTACTTTTAAAATTGTCATAATGTATGTTTTGTTGGCGGTCCTTATAAATAAAATAAAATAAAAATAAAAAATATCACAACTGTCAAATCATCTGCCAAGTAAGCTACTCAGAACTTACTTTTTGTGAAACAGGCACTTAAATATAAATTTATTCAATACTTACACTTAAAAAAGCGTGTATTAGATCAGCTTTGACAGTCGCCAGCGGCTTCCCTTTGACCAACGCAGTGAAAGTCTCCTCTTTGTCGGCTGACAGCAACAATGAACCGAACCAAGACCTCTTGGTTAGTTCGGGGGAGGATTCGGGGGTTAAATGCACTTCCTCTGATGACGCTGTGATATAATACAACATATTATAGTCACATTTATAAAGTCAGGTCCACACGGCGACGAATTTAGTCGGTAGCGACTCGCTGGCGATGTCAAAATCAGTGTACACGTGAATTTAGTAGCGATTATAAATCGCTGGCAATTGTGGCGATCGAATCGCTGTAAATCTGAAAAGTCGAAGTCGCATGATAGTCGCCAGCGACATCGTTGCTGAGTAGACGTGTACGCCACGCTGCGATTTTAAAATGGCGGACCTACGTAAATATTCTCGTGCCTTTGTAGCTGTATCTATTGAATTACACCGAAATTTAACTTTATTATTTATTCACGACCTCCGCGGTGGAGTGGTTTGAACGCCGGTTTTCAAGGTGTCGCCATCTCTGAGGTCCCGGGTTCGATCCCCGGTTGGGTCAATTTAGAAAACTAACTTTTCTATAGTGGCTCAGGTCTGGGTGTTTGTGATACCACCGTTGTCTCAGATTTCCATGACACAAGTGCTTTAGATATTTACTTTGGGATCAAAGCAATGTTTGTGATGTTGTCTAATATTTAATATTTATATTTAATAATATGGATGGTTAAAAGTAAAGATTAAAACGAATACTGATAAATCGATGTTTAAAGATATAAAAGTCATAAGTCGCCATCGATTAAAGTCGCTGCGTGTGGATGAAATGAATACTGATAAATCGATGTAATGTAGACACAAAAGTTACAAGTCGCCAGCGAGTCGCCATCGACCAAAGTCGCTGCGTGAGGACCGTACTTAAATTTGAAAAACAGTAAAATTCTAGCCTAAAGAAAAGGAGAAAGAAAGAAAACTATTTATTACAATACAGAAAGAAAAGAGAACAGTATACAATGAAATAAGTAACAATGGAGAAAAAAGAATACTAACAGAATACCTAAAATAAGGTCAAGCAATTTTATTGCTAGATTTAGCTATTATTTGGTGATAGACAGCTACAATTTAATGAAACTTGTAGCTAAACTTTATAGTCCAAAATTGACATTTTATTATAACCTACTAACATTTAGCTAGTCATCAACTTTTTGGGGCAAAAAATGCCAATCTAGCAACATTTGAATAAATGTCTAGCAACTGGGTAAAGCTAGCAGTTGGCAACACTGGGTTGATGGTCAGAATGACCCAGAAGCACTGCTATTTTGAGTACAGGAGTTCTTGATAGTTGAGAGTCTCACGATAGAATAGTCGGTTCGCCGAGTTAAAAATATTATGAAAACGTCTCGAAATAGCGACTCTCGCTTAATCGGGTACCTACTTGACAACATTTTTTTATAAATCCCTACGGTAGGGGTTTATTTTGCTTCCCTTTTTTCTCTATTATACCTTAAAAATAGAATCCATTCTCAAGTCAAATACCCAATTATTCGCAATCTGTATGGCGGGCGTTACCGCCGCGCGGCACGGCTTCTGTCTCTGTTCAACAAAAGTCGCTTAATACTTTGTCAAATCAACTGTTTTGCCAGAATGTCTCAGGTTGAAACAATAATAAAAAAAGTTGCTATGACAACGTACTAAAGTGTTAAGTTACTTCCATTGCTTACTATACAAGGCACACAGCTGTTGTCAAGCGCAGGGCTGCAGGCGTTCGGTCCGCGGCCGTACGTTGTAGGAAATCAGCACTTGTTCGCTTTAGTACAGATTCGCTTTAAGACAGATTCGTTTTACGACGGATTTGCTTTACGGCAGATTCGCTTTAAGACAGAAATTGTACAGTCGTTTTAAATGGTCTAATGTTAGCGGGCCGCAATTTGTAATTAGTTTAGAAACCCTGATATTTTTTTAAACAATTCTTGGCTAACAGATTATAGGTTCTTCGATAAGACAGTACAATACTCACTCTGCATTTTCCTCCTGTGGAACCGCGGCGATCCTAGGAAGGAGTTCTTGATAGTGGCGAGCCTCACCCGCCAGGGGGCGGCGGCCCCCGCGCCCCCCACCCCCGCACCCCCCGACACCCCTAGTGGGTGGACAACAATACTTTCATATAAAGTGTAACAAAATTGTGTGACTTTACTGCAAGGTGGTTGAGTTGCTAAAACAAAGTTGAACAACTTCTCCAAGGAACATATGTCTAAATATTAAGATAAATAATATTAGAAAAAATACTAGAAAAAACCGACTCACCCGTAGCACCTCAGACGGGATTCGAACCTGCACATTTGGGATTCCGGCCCAATGCACTGACCAATTATGCTACCGAGTCGCTAGTGGGAGCGGTGAAATTTTCTGGTACTTTTAACTTGTTCGCTGCAAGCCAGCGCAATTTCATCAATGTGAATGTGAGAGTTCGAGTCCCGTCAGAGTAGCACCTCTGACGGGACTAAAAGTACTAGAAAATTTCGCCACTCCCACTAACGACTCGGTAGCATAATTGGTCAGTGCACTGGGCCGGAATCCCAAAGGTACGAGTTCGAGTCCCGTCTGAGGTGCTACGGGTGAGTCGATTTTTTCTAGTATTTTTTCTAATATTATTTATCTTAATATAAAAATAGCATTGTGAATTCGAAAAATCTAAATTTAATAATATGTCTAAATATGTTCTTCTTCTTCTTCTTTTTTTGTTATGGCAATCTACTTTCCTCTTGGAAGTAATTTTTGCCAGTATCAAGTGTTAAATAGTTCTTAAATCACGAACTAGCAAAATAATCACGATGTAAATACGTTTTCAAAATTATTAATATATTTTTATTCGCAAGTTGTCGTTTTATTCAAGTATCACCGAGTACAGCATTGGGCTGCACACCATAGAGCTATAGGGTGCATTCCAGCAGACTAATCGCTGAGTCATCGATCACCATAGAGTACATTTTAACCATAGAAAGTAAAAAGAAAGTTCCATGGTTAAAATGTATTCTGTGATGACCGATGACTTAGCGATTGGTTTGCTGTAATGTTGTAACTATATACCTTCTATTTATTTTCTCGCAGTCAATGGTAAAAAGTAGAGTATACAACTCGTGAAAAAAAAATCTCGGTCTTTGTATGCCTCGAATTAAATTTCCCTTTTATTCACTTGTTGTATAATCTACTATTTAAGAGCGCACAGTATGCAGACTAGCGCCGCCATTGGAAAAAAAACATAGTGCTTAAATGACGACGAAATTGTGAATTATCTCTTTTTAGTCTGTACTGCACACCGAATAAAATTATTGGAACTTTTTATAGCTTAAACAATATTTTCTAGTCTGTCGTTTAGTTTAAGGGGTTTTTTTGCGAAAAGTGCCAATTTTTAGCAATAAAACTCCATTAAACTAAACTACAGTCTGGAAAATATTGTTAAGTGTTAAAAATTACCACAAAGCTTCCTCGGAGTGCACTACAGATAGATAATTCGCAATTTCGTTTTTATCTAAGCACTGTTTTTACCAATGGTGGCGTTAGTATGCAGACTATGCGCTCTTAATAAACACATCGGTCTGTCGGTGTATCGGTGTTACCTGTGATCGTTCCCAAGTTGGGGAACAGCGAAGGTTGCGCCGGCGACTGGCTCGTGGTGGTGGGGCCGGGGAGCGATGACCTCTCTCTCACTACATGTGAAAGATATTGTATATGTGAACCGGATCATTCTAGGGGCTGATAAATAACGACACAAAATGTGTCTTTTCCATCCACGCATAAGAAAATACTCGGCGTGGCACTAGTCAAGATGTCGAAACTAATTGAAATTGAAAAATTCTTTATTAAAATAAGCTCACATAATAAGCATTTTTGAATCGACAATTATTTTACCCATTAATGACGTCTTTTAGCTGACAAGAAAAATGGGCGCAAAAAACTTATCAGCTTTATCAGAAGGAACGATATTTACAAATATGTATATCGTTTCCAGACATTACATTCATTCATGTTACAATTAACATAGACTCATAAATAAATAACATTATTTATTTAGCTCATTTCTATTGAATCAATTTACAGCTTAATTCAAAATTTAAGGTCATTATTCAGTCTAGGCTGTTACAAAAAAAAATATCAATTCATGCAATTCAATAAACGTTAAAACAGGTAGGCAGAGGCAGATCCATTCCCACTGGCAGCACCCGTTCACGAGCATGACGCATGAACCAGCCATCGCTTCGCTTAACCATATTTGAGGGAATGTAACGACCCGCCTCACACGACACCACCGCAGAAATGTTTAAAGTGAGCATGACATACAAAAGCTATCCATATTAGGGCATCGAGTCAAGAAACCTGTAGATACGTTTTAACAACCTGTAGGTACTTAAAAAAGAAAAAAAAAATCGACGAATTTAATTACTTGAAATTTTATTACAGAAATAATTTTAAACAGGATCATGCTAGGGGCTGATAAATAATGACACAAAATGTGTCTTTTCCATCCACGCATAAGAAAACACTCGGCGCGGCACTAGTCAAGATGTCGAAATTAATGTCGCATGTGCAGCCATAGACACTCCACTTTCCGACTGAGTGTATAATCAATAAATTTTGAATGTAGTTTTCTTTTTAAAAATTAAACATAAGTTTATCTTCGATCTTTGCACAACTCCTAGGTCGATTGTAAAGGACCGGATATTTGGAAACTAAGTTTTCCGCAATCGTCCGAGCAATCTTTAGGATCTTTGTGAAAACCCCAGTATGTTTCGGACAGTTGGAAACCTGAATGCTGATTGGTCCAGAACATGACTTTTCTTATACGACTATAGGTAGCTGTTAGCCAATCAGGGCATCCGTCAGTCCATAACGTGGACGTCAGCCAATCAGCGCGCGCAATATGATGGTCAATTTACCTAAGATCCGCTGGATTTTTGTAAAAATACTAAACATTACTTGTAAGATTGCAAAATCTGTCGTAAGATTCTTAGTATCCGTTTTTTGCATCTGATCTGATTTATACGAATATAGGGGGACTAGGGGGAGTGACTCTCCTACTCCCCCTACCCTGTCCCCACGACCCCATACACCATACCCCATCTACCATCCCCTGTCCCTCCTTCCTCAGTTTTCTTTGCTAACCAATTTTGAAATGATGCTGACCAATTAAATATTTTACTCCCAAACTGTTTATTAAATTGCTGATGATTTTAAGATTGATCTGCAAACGATCAAGATTTGCTGACCAAATATTTGTTTGCTGACCAAATATTTGTTTGCTGACCAAATATTTGTTTGCTGACCAAATATTTGTTTGCTGGCCAAATAATTCATTTCGGCCGCTTATGTAACTTTAAACTGCTGATTTTTTTGCTAACCATTTAGATTGATTGCAGACCAAAAAGACTTCTATTAATAAATTCTTAAACTTACCTCTACTCGTTTGCGAGGGGCTGTGCGGCCGGTGGGCGACAGAAGAGCCCATGATGGGAGATTCGTTTATTATAATAACAGCTTCACCTGGCTCACCACCTGATGCAATATATTTAGATTTTTAGTTTACATCCACAATGTTATTTTTATAAGTTATTGGAGAATGAGCACTTTGTAAGGGAAAAGTCCAAAATTTTATTATTTTTCCAGTTAATTACAAGATACGTATAGCTATTGATAGGCTTACGGCCGAATTCTCAAAGGCTTCTTAGCTAAAATCTTTAGTTAAGTTCTCCTCAACTTTAAGAAAACTGTCAGTTTCATAGTTTCTGTCAAATCTGACAGCTTTTTTGAATTTAAGGTGGCCTTAACTTTAAGAATCGTTTTGGCCCATACACTGTTTTAATTATAAGTTTTTATTCCACTTTGCGGGACTGATGCCTAACGGTCAAATGCTCAAACTAATCTTAAAGTTAAGGCCACATTCAATTCAAAAAAGTTGTCAGATTTATTTATTTTATAAACATACATGCAGGCTTACAGACTAGGAAATCCAAAACACCAGCAAGTTAGAAAACATGACAGAATCATACCAAAGCAAAGTGAAATTAAACAACTTATACAATAGACATTATTTACATATAACAAACGTAAGAACTTATTAAGTATTTAAAGTTTTTTAACATGGTCAAGACAAATATGATACAAATTTATTAATAAGACAAGCTAGGCTATCAGTGAATACATCAGCATCTTTAATCTTTTTTAAAAACGAGTTAATCAGACTGATCGCGTGCGCTGTGGGACAGTTATTACCGTAACATGTACGCAATCTCAGGGAAACGAACAATTGGTGTTGCCGCCGACCTGCACCACGCATGTAGTTTTGTGGAACATAGAACCCTAAACGTTCTAAAGTAGCCGATTGTCAATTTTGTCCGTAAAATATTTATATACATTTGACAGAAACTATGAAATTGACAGCTTGCAAAAAGATAAGGAGACCTTAACTAAAGATTTTAGCTAAGAAGACTTTGAGTATTCGGCTGTAAGCTAAAAATAAAATTCATTTCTTTCAGGTTCACAGTTTAAGTTGGTAATTAACACGTAAAATACAATAACTTACTAATGTTGAGACTTATCGTAGGTCCAGTTGAGTTAGCCCTTTGATGGTGATGTTCACGTATCGACGGCGATGCTAAAATACACATGCTTTGTATTATTTTATGTAACACAAAGTTACACAGTAACCCCCTTACTAATAAAGATTGTATAGCAGATGTATAGTTACACAGTGTTTTGTCCCTTTTAATGTTTAACTTAAATAGTTTGACAGAGAGTAACCATTGTATAACTATTCATCTGCAATACACTTATAAATATATAAGTAGAGGATAAAACATGGGAGAGAAGTTTATTCAAAACTCATGAACTTGACGACCTGCGTGGTCGAGTGGCTTAGTACACCGGTTTTCAAGGTGTCGCCATCTCTGAGGTCCCGGGTTCGATCCCCGGTTGAGTCAATTTAGAATACGAACTTTTCTATATTGGCTCTGGTCTGAGTGTTTGTGATACCACCGTTGTCTCTGATTTCCATAACACAAGTGCTTTAGCTACTTACTTTGGGATAGGAGCAATGTATGTGATGTTGTCAAAAAAAAATTTAGCTTACCTAAAGGTGACCCAGGCGTAGCAGGTGTACCGCCCAGTGAAGACACTCGGTGTGGGGTGTGGCCTGCTGTTTGGTGTAATTATTAGCTTTATGACTTTTAACATAACGTTTTATTTTGACTATATACATATTTAAATACAGGGTGTTAGTAGCACCCTATTTTAAAATATTAAAATTATGGGAAAAGGCGCTCAAATTTTTTTCAAACGCTTAACGCAAGAATATTTTGCAACCTAGTGAATGAAAATACAGTCTACTTCAAAATTATAATTTTTAAGTGATAAAATGCAAATATTTTAATATTTTATAACAAATTATTGTGAATTATGAATAATTTGTTAATAATAAATTTTTGTTGGACTAACTAAGGACGTACACATTTATTTATTCCAAAAATGTAAATGGATTTTCAGCGGCATAAAACCTCTTTGTTGTTACTAAAAAAACTGTATTACCCGGTCAAATTGAGAATGCTCTGTTTACTCGCATTTTGCAGTAAGGTACTAATTTAACTTCGTAAGAATAATTATATTTTGCAACAGTGTGTAATATTATTACGCACGTGTGTGTTAAAGCTCGGTTTATGGCCCTAAAATCGATGTAATAAGGGTAACTTTACGAGCTAGAATTTTATTTTTTCTTGTTTTGTTACTGTTTTGCCGTAATTGTTTTTGTAAATCGTATACTTTCCCCACAGGACAGGCTACGCCTAGTGTGGGGGTTAGAAATATGTACTACTGTAAAATTTATACGGAAATAAAGATTTTTATTTATTTTTATTATTTATAGTGTGTTGATATACAAGGTGTTACAAAAGTACCCCTAATGCCGAATATGGTAGATAGGGACCATCAAACTGAACAACTTTTACTATGGGACCAACTCCGAAATCGCGAAAAAAAAATCAGCAGTTTCATACAAAAATTAAAATCGAAAATATCAAAATGTATGAAACAGCTGACTTTTTTTTCGCGATTTGAGAGTTGGTCCCATAGTAAAATTTGTTCAGTTTGATGGTCCCTATATACCATATTCTGCATTAGGGGTACTTTTGTAACATGCTGTATAGATTGTGTACTCACCGGGCGGGCTGGCAGAGAGTTGCGGCTCGCTGCGTCCCTCCGCGCGGCGGCTCGACGCGGACCTGCTGCGGGCAAGCCTGCCCTCAGTACACGGTGTGTTACACATACAGTGGTGGCCACATTATTGAGGACACCAGTCGATTTTCATACAAACGAGGTAACTATGAAGCCTTGGTTCTCCGACAGGGATTGACCTAACTGTGATCTGATGATGGCCATCCAGGGAGTTAAGAGATTCAGATCCCTATGCACACCCAACTTGTCTGATCAGAATTCTAAGAGATATAAGGATCAAAGTTTTCAGTTTCAGGATTACCATACCTTTTTTGCTAATTTCGCGGTTTTTAGGGTTCTGTACCTCAAAAAGAAAAACGGAACACTTTGTTGTCTATCTGTCTGTCCGTCAAGACCTTTATCTCGGGAACGCATGGAGGAATCGAGTTGAAATTAAAACCATATACTCATGTCTACAGTCCCTTCAAACTGTGAAAAAATCAAACTTCTAAGTTAACGTAAAAAACGATACGGCCGTTTATGTCGAAAAAACGCATATTTCGACACTCTCAAGGGAATCATTATTTATGGTGTACTTCCCGTTGATCTGGAACTATGACATTTGGCAAGTAATATCGTCTTATACTACAAGTACAGGCAAAAGTCTGAAAACTATAAATTTGTAATTAATCATAAAAAATATAGTCTTTATTGAAGTACACACGACAGCACGTCAGGTTATACAGTTAAACTGCGAAAACCGCTTTTATTACGTAGGACATAAAGGCAGTCTCAAGGTCAACATGTATAGTCTGAGGTGCCATCGTGTGTACCTAATTTTTTTTTTTAACATTTACTTATTCATTCCAGATCAGTTGGGTGTGTAAAGCGATCTGAATCTCTTTTATTCACTCCCTCGATGGCTATCATCAGATCACATCTAGGTCAATCCCTGGCGGAGAAACAAGGCTTCAAAGTTACCTCGGTTGTAAGAAAATCGACTGGTGTCCTTAATTATCTGGCTACCACTATACATACTGATTGACAACCAATAATATCAATCACGACAAGATTGAGAGTCAAGATTAAGCGCTCTACCTATCTCACTAGAAGCCCTATTTTTGAATCCTTCGGCTGGCGTCGAGCGCTTTTCACTGCTAATTTTCATTTGACATAGCAAAATCAGTCTTTTGGATCGCTTTTTGGTCAGCAGGTTGTTAGTCAGCAACGGTGAGCTAATCTCAGATAGTGCCAGCGGCCCGACCGCTATCAGTGCCTTTGATGGGTGAAAATACGTCAGAAATGACATTTGACATTCAAAACAACCAATAGCGCCAGCGGTCCGACCGCTATTAATGCTTTTGATTGGTGAAAATACGTCAGAAATGACATTTGACATTCAAAACAACCAATAGCGCCAGCGGCCCGACCGCTATCAGTGCCTTTGATTGGTGAAAATACGTCAGAAATGACATTTGACATTCAAAACAACCAATAGCGCCAGCGGCCCGACCGCTATCAGTGCTTTTGATTGGTGAAAATACGTCAGAAATGACATTTGTCTTTCAAAACAACCAATCAAACGATTTTAGTACAGTTGCTTATGGCGCTGTTAGTTCCACAGTATTCATCTCCATTATGACATTACATCTCAAGTGACTTAAGAGACCAGCGAACAGTGAGCTTCCTATGCGAATGTAATTCTAAAATGATTTGCAATTCGAGCATAATTAACTCTTGTGCTGTTATTCGGATTAAGACAGTATTTGTCTAGGTTTCTATTAAATAAAAATTCCAAAATACTAACCCAATTGAAAATAAATGCCAATTACATTTTTTCATACAAATCTGTAAATCGCATAAATTTTTATTTGGTTTAGTATTTCGGGTTTTTTATTTAATAGAAACCTAGACAAATAAGAGCTACCGAGTCACTCAGCTCAGCGGTAAGAGCATTGGACCGGACATCCAAAGCTCACGGGTTCGATTCCCGTCCGAGAATATGATCTGGTGCGAGTAGTATTTTATCTAGTATATTATTTAGTATTTTATAAAAAATAGCATTGCGAAAGCTAAAATCTCAAATTTAAAAATTAATCGGTTTGATTGAACCGTGTATCTTCCTTACTAATATTATAAATGCGAAAGTCCGTTTGTTTGTTTGTTTGTTACGCCTTTACGTCTTAACTACTTAACCGATCATCATGAAATTTTGCATACACGTTGTCAGGGGTACGGAGAAGGACATAGGGTACCTTTCATCCCGAAATAACAATTGTTCCCGAGGGGTAGCAAAACAAACTTTCCACGCAGACGAAGTCGTGAGCAGTCAATCAATAATGCACTCTAAAACAGTGAGTGTGACGGTTTCTTTTTACCTGAACTGCGATCTCCGCGGCGTGATTGGCGAACCCTCGCTGATCTGACCGAAATGTGCTGACTGTCCGTTTACCTGGTGAAATATGATAAATTATTCTCTAAAATAGACGTCCACCTGTATCATATCACAGAAGGACAAAATCCATTGTCTTTTGACAGTTGAGTGTCGATAAACCGCTATATGACGACCTGGGGCCGTACCGGCTAACGCATCGAACTTCGGAAAGTCTGCCGGGCTTCAAATTAAAACCGATAAATCGAGCCCCAATCGGGCCAAAATGGCGAACTCTAATTCATGATGTCACACGAACATCGATATGTGTGTGTGTGTGTATGTCTGTGTATGCGTGCGTATGTGTGTGTGTGTGTGTGCATGTGTGTATGTGTGTGTGTGTGTGTGTGTGTGTGTGTGTGTGTGTGTGTATGTGTAAGTGTGTGTGTGTGTAGGTGTGTGTGTATGTGCGTGTATGTGTGTGTATGAGTGTGTGTGTACATAAGTATGTGTATATGAGTGTATGTGTGTGTGTTTGTATGTGTATATGTGTAAGTGTGTATGTGTATATGTGTATGTGAGTGTGTGTGTTTATACGTGTGTGTGAGTGTATGTGTGTGTGTGTGTGTGAGAGCTTGTGTGTTTGTGTGTGTATGTGTGTGTGTATATATGTGTGTGTTTGTGTGTGTATGTGTGTGTATATATGTGTGTTTGTATATGTGTGTATGTGTGTGCGTACGTGTGTGTGTGTGTATGTATGTGTGTGAGTATGTGCGTGTATGTGTGTGTATGAGTGTGTGTGTACATGAGTATGTGTGTATATGAGTGTGTGTGTATATGAGTGTGTATGTGTGTGTGTGTGTGTGTATAAGTATGTGTATGTGTGTGTGCGTGTGTGTGCGTGTACCCGGCAGGTGTCGAGGCGCTTGCGGGGCGCGTCGGCGGGGGGCGCGGGCGCGGGCGCGGGGGGGCGCGGCTCGTCGTCGCGGGCGGGCCGGCGCCGCTTGCGCTCCAACAGCAAGAAGTATATCACCTTTTCTGTGTTGTGGCTGTATGGAATTCAATTAATTCATAATCAATATTTGACAACATCACTCATGACCTCATGAAGACAGGGATGAAATGAGAACAAGTAAGATTAACTATGTAAAAACTATGATTTTTTCCAATGGCGACGCTAGTGTACAGACTACGCGCTCTTAAGTAGTCTCAAATATAGGTGAAAACCATAAATAAAGATAAAATATGATAATAATGCGATAAAAAATATATACAAGTACTTACTGTGGACTTAATAGCTCTTGTATAAGTTTATCCCTCTGTTTAAAGCACCCTAGACTGGAAATAGCCTGTAAAGAAACAGAGTATTATAAACAAATACATTACATTAATATGTACCTAAAACACTAACCATGTTGTTCATAACAAAATAAAACGCCTCATAACACTATTTTATACAATACCAAATAATATACTAAAAAAAACGATTCACACCAGATCATAATCTCGGACGGGAATCGAACCCGCGACCTTTGGAAGTCCGGTCCAATGCTATTACAGCTGAGCTACAGTCACTCAGCGGTAAGAATGAGCAGTCTGAGAAATATGATCTGGTGCGACTCGTATTTTTTCTAGTATATTATTTAGTATTGTATAAAAATAGCATTGTGAATGCCAAAAACACAAATTAAAAACAAAAAACTTTTAAACTGAAACTTACTTGCAACACATCAGGGTCTATGGCGTCTGCAGACGGCAGCACCCTGGTCTGAACCACTTCCATCATCGGCAGTTCTTGCTCGAGCTCGCCTCGCCCGCCTGCCGTCACCCACGGATGTCGGGTTATTTCAGCCAACTGAAACAATAGTATATTATGAAATTAGTGAATAAAAGTCGGAATTAAAGCGAGGGCCATAGATGAATCACGAGCAAGTGAAGGATTCTAATAAGGAGTGATTCAAGTTTAAGAATCCTGAACGACGCGAGTGATTCATAGCCCTCGATATAAATCCGTTTTATTCAAGAGTTGCACACTATATTTTATACCATGACTGCGAAAAAAAGAAAGATGTTTTTCCACAAGGAGTTTGTATATCGAGTACTCTTTGCACAAGGAGTTTGTATCGAGTATTTTTTGCACAAGGAGGTTGTATAGTATTGAGATGGAGGTTGAATTGTGTTCTAAATTCAAATACCAAAATGATTTTTATTCACTGTTTTCAGTGAATAAAATAAGCTGTTTAGCGGGGGAATGGTATAAAATATAATTAATGCACACCAAATCTGAAAATCTAAAATTAAAAAAACATTTATCAAGGGTAGATAGCATCTAGTCCATGGCTTGGCTTGCATCAAATGGACAACATACATTTCATTTTCAGAAAGTACTAAAATTAGAAAACCATTTCAAGATTTTAGTGTTCCAAGCTCATTTTTTTTCTGAATTTTTAGATCAGTAGTTTTTACGTTAATTAAAAATCTAAAATCTAGTCCAAATTGAGAAAGTCAGGAATTTGGAGTTGAGTATCTTTGCCTCATATTAAATAAAATCAATCGATAATACAATAATATTATTATTTGGAAGGGGGGACGCCAGCGAAGCCGGACGGGTGATCAGTCTCCCTAATCGGAACCATTTCACCCAGTTCCCCAAGTCCCCTGAAAGCTGGAAGCTGGGGGAGACGGGTTATCGTTTACCCCACCGGGGCGTCGGACCCTCGAACCTACCTGTGCGCTTACAATACCTGCTGAGTTGACTTATCGTTAACTGCTTTAAATCCTCTTCCTTTAGCTTGTCCGCTCCAAAGAGCTCCCAACGCAGTAATACAATAATAGGCATGCAGCAACTTGAAATTGTATTTATTGCCGTGCAGCGAGAGTAACTTATTATTTGATTGTCCTCGTGCAGATGGACTTCTGTATGTTTAGTATAATCCGCGGGCGATGAGAATGGCATGGAACCTTGTCAAAGTATATCGAAAATTGACCAATTAGTTAATTATAATTTAAATTAATAAACTAATTTGATAACTTGTTATCTTACTTAAAGTTGCTGCATTAAAAGTCCCATCACCTCAGATGCGTCACACTATGTTTTTGGATATCCCTGTAGCTGGCCGGCGAACAAACTCAGTTTGACAAGGTTCTATCCCATTCTCATCGCGCTCGGATTATACTATTATATATTTTGTGATATAGCCTAGCCCTAGTGTCAGATTATAGATAGAGCTTGAAAAAAGGGAAAAAAATATTAGACACAATAGTCAATAAATGTGTATCACAGACTTCTTCTTCTTAATGAAATGCTTACTCTGTGCTCTATGCACAATTCCGCCAATGTCACGTAGTTAGCTTTTACACAAATGGGACTTTATGGGACTATTTTTTTTTTTAAAGACACCTTAAGCAGATTTCCCTAGAATAAAAACAGCACATCCAACAACACAAACATAAGACTTAAAGCAAAGCAGAGGGAACTTAGAATTTGAAATTGTTATAGTAGATAAATTTGGCCAGAACTTTTATAAAGGGGATATTTCATTAATATGTTAACACTTTTGACATATGCTGTCTTTTATTACAAAGAACATACACCCATATTCAAGAAGTATCCTTGCCTATGCGAATACACGGCGTTGAAATATAGCTCTGTGATTGGTAAGTTTGTTTTACGTAAGTGTGATTGGTGGTTGGGCCGCTGTGCATTCACGGGCACTGTGAGACCTCATAGTAATGTTAGTGAATATGGGTGAAAAGTTTGCTGAAATGTCAAAAATTACTATAATAATAACCCCAACGATAACTAGAAAATGTCACACATACCGTCATTCTTTTCTCCGGATTAACTTCAATCATCCCCCGCAACAACTGCTGGCAGTCCGGAGGCACGAAGTGGGGGACATGAAATACACCTCTTTTGACCTGAAACATGCGATTTAGATTAATAGTCATACAAAAATCTAATAATTACTACATCATTTTAATAAAAGACAGTCATAAAATGTATTATTGAAATGATAGAATAGAGTAACAATCAACTTGGAAATTCTATTAGGCCACCATTAGAATTAAAAACATTTAAAACTATCTCAAAATAAAATTCAGTATCATCAGTTGAGGAGCTCGGTGGCAGAGTGGCTTAGCGCCTGGCTCTGTGATTGTTATTTCCAATATGGTCCAATTACAGACATCAGATAAGATACATATAAATAGGAAGCTAATAAATAATTTAATTCTATGGTATATCTGTGCCCAATTACAATCATACTTGAACTTCCAATTAATATCTTAGACTTCACCATGGCAAAACTCATAGCTTATTTAAAGAGCTAACTTCATGATTAGATAGAAAACTGGTGTTTTGATGCCGAATCCGTGACAGAAAGAACTTAGATGTAAGAAAAGACGTGGTGAATGACAGGATTTCATGTACTTGTTCCATGATAAGCACATCTTACAGGCTCGCGTACAGTTGAGCTTTTAAAATTTATTGCAAAAACAAATACTTAAGTGAGTGAAGAATCCAAAGCTGTACCTTTTCAAGTAATTGACGGAGGTTATCATCATCAAACGGCAGAGCTCCGACCAGCAGGGCGTACAGGATAACTCCACAAGACCACACGTCCGCTCGCCGACCATCGTATTTCTCGCCCTAAAGTGAATGAAATTCGATAAAATAAATTTTGTTTGTTTCTTCTTCGTTTTATTTTTTGGCCACAGATGTAGATGAATATATTATTATATATTATACTAGTTAAAAGTTCTGGCGGTTCCCTTGTTTTGTTTTTTTGTTTACATTTGCCGTGATTTTGTTGTGCTTGCACACACACACACACATCACAACACTCTTTGTTGACAATGACATTGACTGACAATAATTTGACAGTTACGTTACGTTTCATTCATCATTATTATTATTAATATTCACATTCCAGTTATATATGGTTAATATTAATACGAGTTTTTTTGCATAATTCTGCAACGGACTGGAACGAAAGTTCCACACGGAAATCATTTCACAGCCAATGCATACAAATGTGCGTTTTTCTTGCGGCAAACGAGCGGTTAACTAAACTGGTAATACCCAGGGTTTTTGTAAGAAAAAAGCAATTGTATGGAATGGAACGTTTAGAACTTTGATATTGCCAGTTACGTCTGTCATCCTCAAGATTTAGGATTTTCTTGGAAACAACTGTGACGAGTTAAATATAGCTCGATTTTATTTAAGTAACTTAATAATAATTACAACTACCTTGGGGGTAATTAAAATAGTACCTAGGTATTGTCTAGAAAAAACTTTTTCAAACAACAAAATACTTGTTTGTGTCTATTAAAGCCGCATATAATTATAGCTCTACCATAAAGTAAACTTTAATCAAAGTTACTTTGTCAAAGCATACATTGATCTGTGGCCCTACCTGAGTTGAACTATGTTTACTGTAAGTAGCAAAAACAGTTTTTTATTAACTCATGGTACATACATGGTACAACGCGGCGGTTGTATGAAGTGTCCGGGGTGTGAGTAGTGACATGGTACAAGTTTACTTTGATTAAAATTTTGATATCAACATCGTCGTCATATCAACATTTTTTTATTTTAAAATGTGTTTCACTATTTCTATTTAAAAGGGAAATCTGAGTAAAAAGCTAACTAAAGCTATACACTCACTCCATCCTGTTTGAGCAATTCATGATTTGTATATTTTGATTTATTAGCAGTGAATGTTATTTAATTTTAAGTACATACCTACTTATTATTAAATTCTAACACCGATATAAAACAACAATTAGCTCCTTTGATCGTCATTAAAAAAGGAGCAAGTATATTCTACTGAGTGTTTCATTTCATTATATATAGTTATTGCCTTTTTTCTGCTTGATGTCCATTATTTTAAATCTTAAATTAAATAACGCTAAATAAAAAATAAAAAACATGTAGTTTGAGTTCATAGGGGAAAGTAAAAATAATCGAGTTTTAAAAACGATGCTTGCAACACTGGACGATGAAATGTCAACCTAGGATTTGAAGGTCATTTTATTACCCGACTAAAATTTAAATGCTCGCTATTGTCAACGGTTTCTTGAGATAGCAAGGCTAACTTCATCTTGTGTAAAAGAGATATAATAATACCAGCATATCTATTTAAATTGGTTAGGTTATAACTTAGTTTTCGAACGACCGTTGCTTGCTTGCTTTGATTTCTCGACCAACCGTCAGAAATTAAGATTTACAAAATATAGTGTAAAACGTGTGTTTTTCTAAAAATCAACATGAAATCGGCTAAATCGAAGCAGAGATTGAACGAAATGCGGACGCCGGCTCGAAGTAAGCAGAATTTATTCACTGGAGATCGAGATCCTGTACATGTTTACTGCAGATTGCGTCCCATGCAAAAGGAGACTGATATCGCGTGTGTGAAGATAATTTCGCCCACGACAGTGCTTCTAACACCTCCTAGTTCAGCTATTAACTACAGAAATGAAAATGTCAAGACTATGGAGTATACTTTTAAGGAGGTTTTCCCACCAGAAACATCGCAACAAGAAGTATTCGACAGAGTCGGTTTGCCGCTAGTTGAAGGCCTAATAAAAGGTAAAAACGGATTACTATTTACCTACGGAGTGACCGGTAGCGGTAAAACTTTCACCATGACCGGGGAACCGCAAAATTGTGGCATATTACCTAGAGCTTTGAATATAATTTTCAAAACCATAAATGATTACCAAGCTCATAAATACGTTTTCAAGCCTGACAAAATGAACATGTTCGATATTCAAACTGAAGCTGAAGCCATGCTGGAAAGACAGCAGGAGCTCCACAAGTTCAAAAGCAACAGGAAAAACAACTCGAACCCTGATTTGGCCATGTCTTCCTCTGACGTTACAAAAGTGGAAGGAATTAACGAAGACAATCAGTATGCTGTGTTTGTGACTTACATTGAGATTTATAACAACAGTGTGTTTGATTTACTTGAAGACGGACCGATAAGTAAAAATCTACCCGTAAAACTTATTAGAGAAGATGCTGCACATAACATGTATGTACACGGAGTCACTGAAATTGAAATCAAATCTGCCGAAGAGGCCTTTGAAGCATTTTACTTGGGTTTGAAAAGAAAAAGAATGGCTAACACAACACTGAATGCTGAATCGAGTCGTAGTCACTCAGTTTTTACAATACGTTTGGTGCAGGCACCGGTAGATGAGATGGGTGAAGCTGTTATTCAAAATAAGAAATTCCTCAATATAAGTCAATTGAGTTTAGTTGATTTAGCTGGCAGTGAACGAACAAACCGTACTAAAAATACCGGACAGAGGCTTAGAGAAGCAGGTAATATTAATAAGTCACTCATGACTTTAAGAACATGTTTAGAAATCTTGAGAGAGAATCAATCGGGAGATATGAAAGCTATGGTACCGTACCGAGAGTCGAAGATCACACATTTATTTAAAAACTTCTTTGAAGGTGAAGGTCAAGTCCGTATGATTGTCTGTGCTAACCCGCGAGCTGAAGACTATGATGAAACACTACAAGTTATGCGATTCGCTGAAATGGCTGCTGAAGTCGAAGTGGCTAAACCTCAAATTACAAATATTGCGTCATCTATCGGTCTTATGTCTGGGAGACGTAAAGCCAACAGACTGTTTACAACTGCAAGGGATAATATTATTCGTCCCGAAGCTAAAGACTTGGAATTAGACTTGGGTTTGGTTTATAGCTTAGGTCCTGATTTCCCTAGTTTAGAATTGAATAGCTCACAAGCTGCGCATATAATTAAAGAATTGATGGCCCATTTAGAAATGAGGTTGAGTAGGAGAGAAGCGTTGAAAAGAAGTAAAGCTCTCAAAGATGAAAGGTTCAGATCTGCTTTGTTAGACTTGGAAAAAGATTCTTTGGAAGTGAGAAGTGAAAATGCTTCGTTAAGAGGTCAGCTGGCGGCGGCTGAACGTCGCGTGAGAGCTTTAGAAGAGCGCTTAACAGCTACTGAGAATGCGTCTTTAACACACCAACGTAAACTAGCCGAACTGACTGAATACTCATCATCCTTAAAACGCGAGTTGCAAGAAAAGGAGCTACTCCTAAGTCAGAATAAGTTGGAAAAGGAAAAACAAAAGAAGATCTTGGAAAGGAAGTATAATCACAAAATAGCAGCGGAACATGAAAAAGCTAAAGAAATACATACGGAGAAAGAGAGATTGAAGAATGCTATAGAGGAGAAAGAGAATCGTTTGAGGATTATCGCTGAAGCTTTGCATTCAGAAAGAGGGGATAATGAAATGGTGCCAAAGAGTACAGGAGATGTTGCCGCTCAAACTGGAAGAGATTTCACTCCAGGTTCAACGCCTAGAGCATTACCAGCACATTTGTTGACACCGTTCAGCTCTGCTCCTCAAACAAGAGACACTCCTGCTTCATCAAGGCGAGGTGTTGCCGTCGCCAACCCGAGGCATAGGCGTTCCTTGTCAGCTGACGGGAGAGGCTGGGTAGAACATACTCCCAACAAATTAGTACCTATGGGAACGGTGATGAAACCAAGCATAACGAACTGTAAAGTCGTGAATAAATTGAAATCTGTCAAAGACATAGCTAATTCGAAGACTTCTAAGTATTGCTTGATTTCTCAAGAGCAGGACACAGATGGGGAGCTGGAAACTAAGTTGTATAAAGGCGATATTGTTCCGACTAGCGGTGGAGGTGCCCAGGTCATTTTCAATGATGTAGAAATGCTCAAACAATTTTCACCAAATAGGGAGTCACAATCAAGAGTTTCTGCCTCTGGGACTAACTGTGCTAGGCATTCCGGTAAGAGAAGAGATACTACCTGTTCCCCTCCACAGACCCCTTCAAATACTAGCAAGAAACAAAGGATTGATGATGATTAAAACCTCATTTTAAACCTTGATTTGAATACAGGGTAACACCTTTTTTATTTGAAACTATGGAATCTCACATGCTGGTGATCTTTTTGGGGAGTAAGTTATATTTAACCTTTTTTCTGATGTATAAATTAGCGCATTATCGTGCAAAAACCATTAACGAATCACCCTGCCATGAAACAAACTTAACCAACCACTATATTCTTCATTTTGTAACATAAAAATATTACATTAAATAATATAAATCTTGTTTGTACACAACAAACTATGGGAATGCCAGTTGTGGTGTGCCACAACTGGCATTATTTTGTAATTTATAAGTTAATTTTTTTGCAATTTTTATTTTGCCATTTGCCAATTTAGACATTGTTTCCCTTCCCAATCTTCCCATAGTCAAATTGATCATACGACACCACTGGGGTGTAGTTTACAATTTATTTTTGTTAACCACACCACAGCCGACTAGTGATGTGTAACATGTCATGTCTTGGTCTTACGAATGATAAATAATAATTGATATTGATAAATTAAAGTTTAGTATTAGAACTTCACTATAGTGGTGGATTCCGCAACCGTTCTCCAACGGCCGGTTCGCCACGCGACTGTTCGCCGACAAGACGATTCATTTATTTCCGTTTCTTCAGCAGAACTTTTCGCCTATGGACGTTTCGTCATTGTCCTTTTCATCATTGCCCTTTTCGACGACAGGCCTTATTTACTACAGAATGCTTCACCGACAAGCTATCTTATGCAAAATAAAAGAAAAAGTCCGAAAATCAAGAATGTTTATTGAATAAGTTTTATTACATAATATGTGTGTTGTTAGAAAAATAACAATGAAATTAACAAAAAATATTGAATTAGGTATATGTTTTATGACATAATAGTATGCGTGTTATTACAAAAAAAAAACAAATCAAATAAACAAAAAAAATCAAACTCCAAAACATCAATTTTATAAAAAAAAAACAGAATCAAATCAATAGTAACTACTCCTTTTTTTCTTTTGATTTTTCCCTTTATTTTATTTTATTAAATGACAAATATGTGCCCATCCACTTAAATAAGTTTTTAAATCCATCCCATTTTTATCGGATAAATGCTGCTCGATTCTTTCTTTATAACTTGCTTCAGTGCGCTTACGCTTAGGCATTGGCTCCGAAGATTTGATTTTCTCTATAATGCCTTCCGTGTGATGTTGTTCCTTAATGAATTCAGTAATGGTTAAAAATATATTCCATCTTCGGCGACTCAATAATGAATTCCAGCGGTTGTGCCACGATTCAAGCGCATTTTGTGTTAACGGCACATGTTTTAAAAGACTGTTATTTACTGACCACATGCGAGGTGGGAAACGAGGTTGACATCGTTTCACTGATATTTTGGTTCTAACAGTTTTTGTGATTTTTGATGACACATGAACATAATATTTTTCGAACCATTTAATTACGACGTGTGCTTCTGCGGGCAGAATGTCAGCTTTAATTATATCAAATGCATCACTAATCTCTGTTGGCTCCAAAAACGCCAGTGCTCCAATGTGTCGCATGTTGTGAGCAAACACTGAGTCATTGTTATAGCGAGATGCGAGACCAGCTGATTGAATGTGCCGATATATACTTTGTTGTAAATGAAAAAAACAAAGTTTATTTAAACTTTCCGGGAAAATATTTTTTATGGCATTCATTGCGGCAAGCTCAAAATCCGTTAGTATGATTTCAGGTTTCAGTTGCAATTTTAATTTATTAAAAGCTTGACATTTGACGATTTCTAAGAAAAATCTGTAACATCTTTCTGATTTGTGCGACAGCAAACCATAAACTAGGGGAACTATTTTGTGGGTCCCTTCCAGTGCTCCGACTGCAGCATGGATGGTATATATTTGACAAAAAGGGAGAGGGCAGCTGTCAAATGTCCCATCCATTAGCCAAAAACTTGCCTCACTCAATAATTTTAAATTTTCTCTCGTGCTAAAAACGATAATACATTCATCTTTTTCAATAAAATGACCCATGAGAAATGGTTCACCGTTAATTTGACTATATTCTTCGGGAATCACAACCTGCCGGATATCTTTTGGAATACTTGGCAAATTTTTGGTTCTTTCTCGTTGTATCATCTTCCTCATCGCATTCTTATTAGGCATATGCGGAGAAGAAGTACTGGGTACATCTTGGGTACATCGCTGTATGATTTGTGCAGGAGTATCCATCGAGCTCGTGGCCTTTTCTTTTAAATTTTCCTTCAGTTTAAATTGTAACCGTTTCTCAGGATCAGGCAAATGTGCGTGTTTATGATTTTGCAACATAAATACATGAGTGTTATCCGTCGTAAGCAGAGTTGTAACTAACACGTTGCACCGGGTCGAATGATTTCGTGTACACCGCCAGTAATATTTCTTGTCACGTTTAATATTTAAATGATAGGAGTAACCTTCATAGATTAAAATATCTTTGCCACGTTTAGATTTCACAATTTCACAGTCACTCATTTTTAAATAATTAATTTAGGTAAGATGAAGATGTACTGCACTCAGAAACAAGTAAAGTGTCATTCTCATTATTTATTTGCAACTACCCGCATTTACTAAAGTTATTATAGTACAAGCGCCTACTTTATTATTATTGACAACTTTTTAAAGGTTAGTATTTCTAACATGTATGTGTTTTTAATACATACGCAAAATAAATGAGTTGTAACGCAATATTTATATGCATCATTTCCGGAGTCAATAGATAGTAATTAAAGGAAAATCATGCAACTGCATTATGTATATATACAGTGTGTTATAACATTGATTTGATTCTGTTTTTTTTTTATAAAATTGATGTTTTGGAGTTTGATTTTTTTTGTTTATTTGATTTGTTTTTTTTTTGTAATAACACGCATACTATTATGTCATAAAACATATACCTAATTCAATATTTTTTGTTAATTTCATTGTTATTTTTCTAACAACACACATATTATGTAATAAAACTTATTCAATAAACATTCTTGATTTTCGGACTTTTTCTTTTATTTTGCATAAGATAGCTTGTCGGTGAAGCATTCTGTAGTAAATAAGGCCTGTCGTCGAAAAGGGCAATGATGAAAAGGACAATGACGAAACGTCCATAGGCGAAAAGTTCTGCTGAAGAAACGGAAATAAATGAATCGTCTTGTCGGCGAACAGTCGCGTGGCGAACCGGCCGTTGGAGAACGGTTGCGGAATCATAGTGGTGTGGTTACCAAAAAATATTGTAAAAGTCATCTCAGTGGTGTTGTTGACAATACATGCTTAAATCTACAAATAATGCAATCAGCCAGTGTGTAGATTTTGTAGTTATTTGACCAGCATAACATTTTGTGTAGGCAAGTTCCTTACGGCTGAATACTCAAAGACTTCTTAGCTAAAATCTTTAGTTATGGTCTCCTTAACTCTGAGGAAGCTGTCTGTTTCATAGAGTTTCTGTCAAATCTGACTTAAGATTCGTTTGAGTATTAGGCCGTTAGAATAGAAAGTGGTTCATTTTTATAAAATGCCTATTTAACCTTGTATACCAAATTAACAAGAAATCTATAGCATCTCTTCAGGTTTTTTCTTGTTTATATTTATTTACTTACATAGAACAACTTACATATTAGGTACAGTACGAGGCGTATATCTTGAATTTTTTTCGACGGAGCGGGGAATAGTTCACGCATGAGGCTGGCCCCAGACCTACCGGTTTCATTTCTTTGCTTTACTGTTCTAGTAGAACAGGGGGTCGTACCGGCTAACGCATCGAACTTCGGAGAGTCTGCCGGGCTTCGACTCAAAACAGATAAATCGAAGTAAGAAGTTTCGTATTTTAGAAGATATCTATGTTCGTATGACATCATAAACTAGGGTTCGCCATTTTGGCCCGATTGGGGCTTGATTTATCTGTTTTAATTTGAAGCCCGGCAGACTTTCCGAAGTTCGATGCGTTAGTTGGTAGCCCCTGTTCAACTAAAACAACAAAGCAAAGAAATGAAACCGGTAGGTCTGGGGCCAGCCCGAGTCAACTGATTCACCAATAGCGCGCGCCCCTCCCCTGCCTCCCGCGTACCTCACCGGTACGCATGCCCAAAATACGCGTTCTGCGCAATCCCCACCCGATTTCAAGATATTTGCCTCGTGCTGTAAGCTTGAAATGAATTGTTTTAAAAACTGAAAAGAAATAATTTCGCTACTATTTTGATTATTAACATTCAATTAAATTCTTTATTACAATTATAAAACAAACTAAAGGGTTTATTAGATAAATTCATAATTCCAATCTGGTCAAAACATCATATTTACTTAAGTTTCATTTAATCTTTAAAGCTAATTTTATGTTACTTTAACATTCTGTTTTTCTTTTGACTGTGATTAAATAATCGTTGATTTACAATACCTCTTTTTTAAGAATAACTTTGTATTAGGAATAGATATATTTTTAGTTTCATATACAGGGTGGATATGAAATCATTCGGCATTTTTTTATATTGTACCTCCAATCATATAAGCTCAATTATTTTAATCTAGAAAAAAGAAACGCGTCTTTAACTATGACCCACAATCTTTCGCACTCCAGGGCGAATGCATTGACCACTCACTGATCTTCAGACTCGGTAGCTCAGTGCCCTCAGATTGCGAAATGTCGAGGGTACGATCCCCATTTGAGTACATAGTTAGAGATGAGTTATTTTTCTTACTATTAGTAAGTATAAAATTTAGTTTCCAATAAAATTGTTAAGTCATTAGTCATTAAAAGCAGAAGTAGGTAGGTTTCTTCCCAAAATTGTCAAAAATTTTCATTCATCCCTGTTATATAATGTACCGTTTGACGCATCACACACTACGCATCACGCTCCGTCTTGCAAGCTTTAGTAGATAAATCTCGCGCGTAGAAGCGTTTTTGGGTGCGCGATTTCCATACTTATAAACCTGGTACGTTAAGTACAACTTTAACATCTGCAGTTATACACGAACTGCGTGATGCTGGCAATGCTAGATCTGTCGTTTTTCTTAATGAAAACTGATGCTATGTAGTTTAATTTTCTAACGATCTGACATTTTGTTATAAAAAGTACTTAATTAGATATTATTAATGCGTTGTGGGAAATGTATATGTAGGTCTGTTTGTAACTTTAAATGTTAGTATAATAATTATTACGTTTTTCCTGTATTATTGTAATCGAGTGGATGTATTAAAATATACTTTTGCTATGGCAGATGTTGTTTTTGTTATGTTATGCTTCGGAAGAGGAGCTCGATGGCGCAGTGGTTCAGCGCCTGGCCTAGCGATAGCGGAGGTTAAGCAACTTTCGTAAGTGTCGGTTTTGGGATGGGTGACCAGAAATTTACTATCTCGAGCTCCTCCGGAAGGCACGTTAAGCCGTTAATCCCGCCTGCATTTGCAGTGGTTAACACCCACCAATCAGCATTGAGCTCGCGTGGTGGGTTATGACCCATCCTTATCCACCCATAAGGAAGGCCTGTGCCCCAGCTGATGGTCTATGCTTCATAATCAATTTTACGCTCATAACTAATAACGGTTACTTATTATGTACTCTGTGATTAAACACATGACTGTATAGTATAGTCACATAACAGAGCGCTTAGTCTGCACACTAGCGCCGCCATTGGCGCTAGTGTTCAGACTAGCGCCAATGGCGGCGACTTGGCAATAAAGACGAAATTGTGAATTATCTCTTTGTAGTGCACGCTAAAGAAGCTTTGTGGTACTTTTTATCGCTTAAACAATATATGACTGTTGTTTAGTATGAAGGAGTTTTTTTTTTGCGAAAATTGGCCACTTTTGACTTGCGCGAATGTGTACCTGACGCGCTATATTACAAACGAGGCTGTACTCACCCGTATAACTTCAGGGCAGGCGTAATGCGGGCTCCCGCATGAAGTTTCCAGCAGTGAGCCGGCGGGCTGTAACGACGCCATGCCGAAATCTGCTATCTTTATGTTGTTCCGCTCATCGAGAAGCAGGTTCTCGGGTTTCAGGTCGCGATGACTGCAAATTTAGGTTTTATTAGTAGGTAGTTAAGGTCAAAAGTATAATTGACGCCGGTGCCAACATTACGATCGTCACTATTAGGCTGGCCCCAGACCTACCGGTTTTATTTCTTTGCTTTGCTGTTTTAGTTGAACAGGAGTTACCAGCTAACGCATCGAACTTCGGAAAGTCTGCCGGGCTTCAAATTAAAACGGATAAATCGAGCCCCAATCGGGCCAAAATGGCGAACTCTAATAATTATGATGTCACACGAACATCGATATCTTCTAAATAACTACAATACGAAACTTCTTACTTCGATTTATCTGTTAAGTTATTTAGAAGATATCGATGTTCGTATAACATCGTGAATTGAGGTTCGCCATTTTTTGCTCAATTGGGGCTCGATTTATCTGTTTCAATTTGAATCCCGGCAGACTTTCCAAAGTTCGATGCGTTAGCCGGTACGGCCCCTGTTCTACTAGAAAAGCAAAGCAAAGAAACGAAACCGGTAGGTCTGGGGCCAGCCTTAGGTACCTATGTCTATTCAGTCTTCACAGAATAGTGAATCTTTTCCTAAGTTACGTAGGTACGTAACATGGCGACTATGTCATGTAACCATATGGTACATGGTTCTTTGTTTTTGACAATAAAAATCCACAATTTGTGCTCTTTATCTACAATGCACATACTAGCCCCCATACTAATAAAGATTGTTTAACAGACTAGTGGACCCTATGAACTCGTATCACCTACAATTTAATGATTATCAATTTTACCTTCAGAACCACCGCCATCTTTTTAATTATCAAAAGAGCTGTTAAAAGTAACCCGAAATGGCGATTCCCATACAAAATATCCAATGTTCATAGTGCGTTACACAGTGTTTTATCCCTTTCTTTTTAATGTCAAACTTAAATAGTTTGACAGAGAGTTACCATTGTGTAACTATACATCTGCTATACAATCTTTATTAGTAAGGGGGTATAATATAACAGCAGTAGGGACGCTAAAATGGATGATGGTGATGGTATAACGTTACGAAACAGGAAGAGGGGGGTAATAAAGCCTTTATTACCCCCCCTCTTCCTAAGGAGGAAGAAGAATGAAACTGACTAAAAATCGCACTGCGTGGCCGTTTTTAATATAGACAGGCAAGATTACAAGATTAGTGGTAAAAATCGCGCTACGCGGCTCGTTTTTCTCGTTTCTGTAAATTTATAGGTATCTAGGTCCCGCTTTTTTTTGCCAAGTCCCGCATAAGTATTTCTGATGTCCCGGATATCTGTGAATAGGAGTTGGCAATTCTAACTACGAGCCACTACGAGGACGTGTGTTATCCTAGTGGTCATACTGGTTCGGTTAACGGACTAACAACCGAACTACTGCGATTAAAGGGAAAAAAATAAGCAGGATTGGGGACTTTCTTCTTCTTCTTTTTTTGTTATGGCAATCTACTTTCCTCTTGGAAGTAATTTTTGCCAGTGTCAAGTGTTAAATAGTTCAGTGGTAGATATTGTTTAATTTTTCATTAGAATGCGGGTGCATCGTATTCCAATGCTGCTTGGAGCATTTGGCACCAAGTATATCAAGACAGTTTACTCGGTTAGTTCTGCCGAGGAAGCCACCACTTCAATAAAAGTCTCAGCTTCACACAACCAAGATCGCGCCTATTTCAATTATCCCACATATTATTCAGTTACGTAGACACTTGTACCATATAACTGCACCAATTTTAAGACACAATATCCACTATGAATCAATTTGAAAATAATTAAAATAGACACCAAACCGAACTCGACAAAATGGCGCCAAAAACTCCAATTGGGGACTTTGCTCAAGATAATCTCAAAGACTCACCAAATAGAATGGCTATGGCAGAAGTCCAGCGCGGAGATGATCTGCCTGAAGAACCTCCTCGCTTCCTTCGGCGTCAGGCGACCCTTCTTCACGAGATAGTCGAACAATTCGCCACCACTGACGTGTTCTAGCACCAGATATCTGCAAGATACAATTATAAGTTCAAAGATTAGTCACTTTTGTAAAATATACTGCGCGGTCATTTCGTGATTGCCGTCGTCGACCGTGTGACGTCACAGTTCACGTTACTGTAGACAAAATAGTAAAATGATATTGCGACTATTGAGTGCGAAGAATTGGGCGGTGGTGCTATAATTAATGCTGTGTGACGAAGCGAGCCGGTAGGTAGCGGCAATTATAAAGTGAACGCGTAGTAGGTACAGTCACGTCTAAAAATATGTACCTATAGGTACAGTTTAGAACTTTGTCACTTTGTTGTAGTTGTCATTTGTCAAAGAGACAAAGTTCTGAACTGTATACATATTTATGGACGTGACTATAAGTACATAAAAGCCTAACGCCTTGTCTTGCAATTAAACTTATGAAACGATTTTGATTGTAATGTTTTAAACTGTGAGAAAACTAGATAAAAAAAGAAAATGTCACTTACAGATATTTCTTGTTTTCATACACGTCAGAGAGGCCTAATACGTGAGGGTGTTCTATTAATTTCATTATAGCTATTTCTCGTTCCACCTGAAACAAAAAAAAGTTAATGTAAATGGCGAAATCTAAATAATAAGTAGTAGTTTATGTATGATACAAGGTTAGTAAGGAGGTTTTTAAAACCTTAACAACCGTGTACCATACGACGTTTTTCAATACATTTGCGAGAAAACATTATAGCTTCTACTAAAATTGTAATAGAAATAAAAAAAAGCGTAAACAAAACGCACGGCGTGCGGTAAAATCAACTTACTGGTACTGTCATCGAAAGCACACATTTACGAGCAAATGTATTGAAAAATTAGTTTACCTACTTGTTCACTACCTAATGTCTGTCTAGAAAGTTTTGGCTACAATCGGATATACTGTTAATTGCTCTGTGGATACAAAAGAAGACGGCAGCACACGTACTTAGCACAAAATTTTCTGTGCCATTGTGAATGTGTTGTACCAATACGGTCTTTGAAATTAAGTGAGTTTTGAAATCTAGTATTTTATCTTAATCGTGAAAAAAATGAAAGAAGTTATTATAAAATAGTCATTAGATTAGATTATTTCATTATTACTTCTTTTATTTATTTATTTGTTGTAGGTACACACGACAGCACGTCAGGTTATACAGTTAAACTGCGAAAACTAGGGTACACTTACAGATTAAAGTCATTACAAAAACTTTAAAACTATACTTGAAGATAAGACAAGACAATAAGCACGTACACAGCATGCATAATTTATAAACTTACGCAAACATTAAAAAAAACAACTATTAAAAATAACACTACAAAAAAGGAACATTTTAAAAGAGTAACCACTTCTTAACTTAAGATGTTTCTGTCTTAAGAAGATGGGGGACAGCTTTTTTTGTAAAGCGAATTTTCTCGGTTTAATTCATTATAATGTACGACACATTATAACATTAGGGTTATAATAGGATTATTTTTGTAAATCTGAATCGAAAAAAACCTCCTTCAAAAAACCTTAAAAAAATTGCTATAAAAAAACAGCTTCAAAAAACAACAGCTCTAAAAAGCAAGAAATAATATTAAAATCTGCATAAGTACCTACGCATATTTGATATAAAATAACGTCTTTTGAAGTCGGGTGGGGCTAAAAGATATTTTTCTTTTTTAATTTATACAAACATTTATCGTGGTTTCTCTTTCTCAATTTGATTTTTTAATTCTTAAAGCCCCACCCGACTTCATAAGACGTTATTTTATATCAGATATGCGTAGGTACTTATGCAGATTTTAATATTATTTCTTGCTTTTTAGAGCTGTTGTTTTTTGAAGCTGTTTTTTTATAGCAATTTTTTTAAGGTTTTTTGAAGGAGGTTTTTTTCGATTCAGATTTACAAAAATAATCCTATTATAACCCTAATGTTATAATGTGTCGTACATTATAATGAATTAAACCGAGAAAATTCGCTTTACAAAAAAAGCTGTCCCCCATCTTCTTAAGACAGAAACATCTTAAGTTAAGAAGTGGTTACTCTTTTAAAATGTTCCTTTTTTGTAGTGTTATTTTTAATAGTTGTTTTTTTTAATGTTTGCGTAAGTTTATAAATTATGCATGCTGTGTACGTGCTTATTGTCTTGTCTTATCTTCAAGTATAGTTTTAAAGTTTTTGTAATGACTTTAATCTGTAAGTGTACCCTAGTTTTCGTTCATATATTTTATTCATATTTGACACATTTCAATGGTATAATACGCCTAGTAACTCAATATCCACTTTTCGCACTGTTAATTTTAGCAAGGGTCAGACATGGGGTAGGTGACCAAAGTGTATTATCTCCTCCGTGCTTCAGAAGACACGTTAAGCCGTTAGTTCCAGCTACATTTGCACATTAACACCCACCAATCCGCATTGGGCCCGCGCGGTAGGTTATGGCCCATCCTATTCATCAGCCCATAAGTAAGGCTTGTATCCCAGCCCCAGTAGTGACAATAAAAATGGCTGATGCGAAACCTTTCAATACCGTAGAGTAATCACTAATACACTATCATATTTGATTTTGAAGAGTTCTCTTGTGTATCTTCGAAGTCCAAGGTCCAATGTGAAGGAAATTTGAACGAAAACATCCTTAAAGTATCCCCTTTCTAACGAAACAAGAATCATCTAAATCGGTTCATAAACAAAGAAGTTATGTCTGAAGATCCGTTAAAACTCGTGCAAAAGTTACCTAAAAAATTACAGTATTTTCAGGATTACTCGAAAACTACTGAACCGATTTAAAATTTTCAAAAAATGGGACCACCTGGGGAGCAAACCTGATAAAGTGGCGTTTGAATCATGTCAATCGGTTCAGCCGTTTTCGAGTTATCGGTGGACATAAATTAAAAAAAAAAAAAAAAAAAAAAAAAACAAATAAACAGTCGAACATAGAACCTCCTCCTTTTTTTGAAGTCGGTTAACAAAGAAGTTATGTTCGAAGATTCGTTAAAACTCGTGCAAAAGTTACCTAAAAAATTACAGTATTTTCAGGATTACTAAAAAACTACTGAACCGATTTGAAATTTTCAAAAAATGGGACCAACTTGGGAGCAAACCTGATAAAGTAACGTTTGAATCATGTCAATCGGTTCAGCCGTTTTTGAGTAATCGGTGGACATACATAAAAAAGAAACAAATAAACAGACAAACATAGAACCTCCTCCTTTTTTGAAGTCGGTTAAAATACTTACTTTCATGAGCACAGATTCGCTAAGTTTTTCCCTATTTATAATTTTGATGGCCACTTTTTTTCCGGTCACGCAATGGACTCCCAGCTTCACCAAACCTGCAATGAAGAAAAACAATTTGAAATATACTTATTCAGAAATCTTACAAAGTATTGAAAAAACTTTTGAATTGTTTTATTGCTAAATGTTTATAATCTAAGGAACTCAGAAAACGCGCTGTATAACAGACATGTTTAGATTAGTGCAGATAGATAGGTAGGCCGTAGGTCCGCCGGGTCTCCCCCATCTGGCCTCCCCACCGAGAGTGAGTAGCCCTATGGGGGGCTTGGGAGGATGCTTCCTCCCCCTGCCCGGCCCCCTCTCGAGCTTTCGAGCTCGTTAGGGGGTGGGGCAGGGGTCAGAACCACCCAGCCCTGACGTGAAGCCTATCAGGCTTGGCCGGAGGGCTGGGTGCGGCGAGGGACGTACCCTTGGTATGACTGAGTCCAACATGCCGTTTGGTATGCATAAAGATCGCATTCTCCTCTTGTTACAACAAAAAAAAAAAAAAAAGGTCCGCCGGGTCTAATGAGGCGACTCCTATACAGGGGACCCTCAGGGCCAACCGGCGGCGCGAGGGCAAGTGCCGGAGTTTTTAGTGGGTATTCCCTCCTCCCGAGGTCCAACCAAGCCACTCGGCTGGGTGGGATCACGGGAGGCAGTCGTGGAGGGAGCCGCAACGTTGAATGTTGCGGTCCCCTGGCGAGTCCCACATACGAACCCCTCGCTCACCAGCAGGGGCGGATGCTTAAATGCATTTTCTTCGGCATACAAAAACAAAAATAGGTCTAGGTACATACGACGGCACTTCAGACTATACATGTTGACCTTGAGACCGCCTTTATGCCCTACGTAATAAAAGCTGTTTTCGCAGTTTAAGTGCGTAAACTTGTGTAAACTGACGTGCTGTCGTGTGTACAGTGAACGGCACACTTGTCTTCCACGACACTTGACTCTAACAAAATTTTGCACTTGCCCATCAAAATTACATCCCCACTTCACGTAGGAGAGGTGAAAACAACACATTTGTAATTAAATCATTACCCCCTTACTAATAAAGATTGTATAGCAGATGCATAGTTACACAAAGCATGTTTTGTCCCTTTCTTTTTAATGTCAAACCTAAATAGTTTGACAGAGAGTAACCATTGTGTAACTATACATTTGCTATACAATCTTTATTAGTTAGGGGGTAAATATACAACATGTTACTAAAATACCCCTAATGCCGAATATGGTATATAGGGACCATCAAACTGATCAACTCTGAAATCGCAAAAAAAAAAATCAGCTGTTTCATACAAAAATTAAAATCGATAATATCAAAATGTATGAAACAGCTGTTTTTTTTTTTCGCGATTTGAGAGTTGGTCCCATAGTAAAAGTTGTTCAGTTTGATAGTCCCTATATACCATATTCGGCATTAGGGGTATTTTTGTAACATGTATAGTCCATAGTAGGTACCTACAAATTCTTACGGAATCCTCGGTGGGCGAGTCCGACTCGCACTTGCCGGTTTTTTTAAACTGATTCAAATTACGGCATTGAAATTAAGTATCAAGCCATTGTATCGTACCAAAGTATCATTCTGGTTAGTCAACATTTCTAGAGAAAGCAAGAGAATATCGCGGTTTCCTGTAACTAACCGTTTGGAATTCTTTTGAGATGATATAACCACACTCGTTAATTTCCCCGACACGATGGCGAAAAAAGTATAATACTATAATATCATATCAGAACATTCGTCAGGCAGGAGCTTTACCTATATTATCATGGACAAAGGAATTGTCATTATAATAATAATATTGAAATTGAAATTGAAATTGAAAAATTCTTTATTCAAATAAGCTCACATAACAAGCATTTTTAAATCGTCAATTCTTTTATCCTACTCGTACCACCCATTATGACGTCTTTTAGCTGACAAGAAAAATGGGCGCAAAAAACTTATCAGCTTTATTAGAAGGAACGATATTTACAAATATATATATCGTTTCCAGACATTACAATTTCAAAGTATTCATACATGTTACCATTAACATAGATTCATAAATAAATAACATTATTTAATTAGCTCATTTCTACTGAATCAAATTACAGGTGTCAAGCTTAATTCAAAATTTAAGGCTCAGCCTAGGCTATTACAAAAAAATTATATATATATCTATTCATACAATTCAATAAACGTTAAGACAAGTAGGCAGAAGCAGACCCATTCCCACTGGCAGCACCCGTTCACGAGCATGACGCATGAACCAGCCATCGCTTCGCTCAACCATATTTGAGGGAACGTAACGACCCGCCTCACACGACACCACCATAGAAATGATTAAAGAGATTAAAATAAATAAATAAATGCTTGGACAATTTCACACAGCGCCATCTAGCCCCAAACTAAGCAATGCTTGTAACATGGGTGCTAAACAACTGATATACTACTTATATACTTTTTAAATATATACTTATTATACATAGTAACACCCAGACCCGTCACAGAAATAAAAATTCATCATTTAAATTTCTGCCCGGCCGGGAATCGAACCCAGGACCTCTTGCGTGGTAGACCGGCATGTTGACCACTGCACCACTGTGGTCGTCAATACTGTGACAATACGTAGTTAGGTATCTATAGATCACATAAATAACGAAAGTGGCGCCCTCAGTGGTTATTATTCAAAGGATTTTAATAAAACTAGACGTATTTTTTTTAACCCATAGTCTAGTATTTTTACACTGGTATTCACAAACAACATTAAAACGACCCTTGACTACGCGAACGCACTGCGTTGAAATAAAGCTCTGTGATCGGCTCGTTTGTTTTAGGTATAACGTGTGGTTGGTAGTTGGGACGCTGTGTAGCTCTGCAGGCACTGTAAGACCTCATACTAATATTTCAGAAGGTCAAAAACGGTCACCTTTAACAGTTTTCCTATCTACTTCTTTAAATGACTACGAGGGAATGTTATTAATTATTGATACCTTCTAAAAATATTAGACAATGGGTCTTAAAAATTCCACATTTAGTTTTTATTGAAATTATGTTATCAAATTCACCGCGGGCGGCGCCACTTTCGATCTGGATACCACAAGAATTTAGAGCACAGTTGTATGATGTATCAACACCATGTAAATCCAGGTTTTAAGTGTCACCTCTTGTGTTGTTTCACAAGCTTTCAGTGTCAAGACAAGCAAGCAAGCCATTAGGTATGATACGATACGAGTGACAACTGTAGATAACAAATTGTTCTAAAAATTACATGATGTCTCTGCTTTGTTGGTAAGTTGGAACATTTTCGGAAAATTTTGATTAATAAGGAAAATATAGTTTTGCTTTGTTGCACTACGACTGCCGCTAGCCAGATGCAAAATTGCAGGTTGCAACTAAAAACCAGTCTGCTTGCATTGCAGTACAGTCGACGTGCATTTCTTACGGTTAGTCACTGGCTGTAGGCTTTAAACCTTACTACACGTTCACTTCGTGATTGCCGTCGACGACCGTTATGACGTCACAGCTAACGGTACTGTAGACATAAAAGTAATCATGTTTTTCAACTGTTTTTCATTTTTTTTCTTGTTCAAATAGGGTCATTAAAATATATAACAAGTTAGGTTCGCAATTATGTAGGATCTTTACTCTTTTAATCATTACAACAATACAAATAACGAACGTAATGATTAAATCAACAGAAACAAAAATTAAGCTTTGCGTTGCTAGCCGTACTAGAAAGGCGACGCAGGGAGTGCGGTATGACGAAGCGGGCCGTGAGGTAGCGGCAATGATGAAGTGAACGCGTAGTAGTGGTTTGCAGTTTTGTCATATCGCGCGTTGTAGCGACTGCGACTGAACGCAGTAGAGTCCTAAAAACGCGATACAGTATCGATGCCATCGCAAAAACTAAGTAACAAATAAAAAAATAAAAAAAAATCGAAATACAAAACTCATTTAGGTATTCAGTCTAGGCTGTTACAAGCACTTGTGAATGTCAAAGAAGCTACGCCATCGGTTCGCAAACCCTAAGCGGGAGACTTTGTAACGAGAAGAACCGGCAAGAAACTCGTCAAGGGCTGCTTTTTTCTTTGTCGTGTGTTGTGGCCCCTATTCTCTCTATTGCTTTGGACCTCACTTCAATGGTTAAATTCATTGTTTCAGTCTACTAGCGCCGATGTTCCTAGTGCACTTATCGAGTAGTGCAGTCACCACGGACATGGAGATGGCTGCTTTGAAGGCGATGCCGCCAGGGGTGTCCATGTCGCCATTGAGGGATAAACCGACGGCGTTGATAGCGCCGGCTATGAACATCAGTAAATTTTTGTTTATTACTATACAACGTGTTACAAAAATACCCCTAATGCCGAATATGGTAGATATATAGGGACCATCAAACTGAACAACTTTTACTATGGGACCAACTTTGAAATCGTGAAAGAAACCAGCTGTTTCATACAAAAAAAAAATACAAAAATATCAAAATGTATGAAACATATCTACCTTATCTACCATATTCGGCATTAGGGGTACTTTTGTAACACCTTGTATAGGGGACCATCAAACTGAATAACTTTTACTATGGGACCAACTTTGAAATCGTGAAAAAAAAAGCTGTTTCATACAAAAAAAGAAATACAAAAATATCAAAATGTATGAAACAAATCTACCTTATCTACCATATTCGGCATTAGGGGTTATTTTGTAACACGTTGTATAGCGGCCGCCCGCAACTTCATCCGCGTTGACATTAGAAACAATTCTAGGGAGCATTGACCGGGATAAAAAATATGCAATGTTAAACCATAACATACTTTTATGAACTATTTGTGTGTCAATTATCATACAAATCTGTTCAGCCGTCTGCGTGTTTCAGCAACAAACATCCAAATTCAAACATCTAAACACACTTAGGCTGGCCCCAGACCTACCGGTTTCATTTCTTTGCTTTGTTGTTCTAGTAGAACAGGGGGCCGTACCGGCTAACGCATTGAACTGCGGAAAGTCTGCTGGGCTTCAACTTAAAACAGATAAGTAAATCGAAGTAAGAAGTTTCGTATTGTAGTTATTTAGAAGATATCGATGTTCGTGTGACATCATAAATTAGGGTTCGCCATTTTTTTGGCCCGATTGGGGCTCGATTTATCTGTTTTAATTTGAAGCCCGGCAGACTTTCCGAAGTTCGATGCGTTAGTCGGTAGCCCCTGTATAACTAGAACAGCAAAGAAATGAAACCGGTAGGTCTGGGGCCAGCCTTCGTCCATTTACGCATTAGGTACACCGATCTTAAAGGCTTTTTTATCCAACGTCGAATAGTTTTTCCAACTACAGCCACAGTTTTGTGTGCAACACTAACGCGGTGTTGTTCTGTCTCGTTTGAAATTATTACGATGATTGGTTACAAATATCTGCAGTGTGAAATCCAGTAATTGGAAACGCACTACTTTTTTGATAGCGGTCGGCTAGCTACCAGAATATGGCTATTACGACACGGAATAGGGACACCGTTAGTGTTGTGTGCAGCGGTAGTTGGAAAAACGATTCGACGGTGGATAAAAGTGTTGAGGCAGGATCTCTTCGCCATATGTTCAGCGAAAAGGGAAGTACTTCCGCGAGCTAGGTGTCTGTGCTCGGGGACCGCGGTCCAACTGTTCGATGTTGGAATTTGTATTTATGTGAAGTGCTTAGAAAACTTCGATATCGTGAGTCAGGTCTTCATACATTTTTGCCTTGATGTTAGCTTGACGTAGTGCGACGTCACGTCTGCGTAATGTTTACGTATTGTACTTTTCGCTGATCCTGCATTTCTTTGTCATTCGTCGATTTGCTTATGTAGCGGTATGATGGCGCTGCTACAAAGCCTTTAAGATTGGTGTACCTAATGCGTAGACGGACTAAGGCTGGCACCAGACCTACCGGTTTCATTTCTTTGTTTTGAAAAACTGTTCGACGGTAGATGAAGACTCCATCGCAGAGGAGGTGGTGTAACACCGCATCTCCAGTCAGCCCTTGACCACGGCCGACGCAACTCGGTCGAGTCGAGTTCTCAATTACATAATACACAAACAGACCGGTCGCCATTTTCCAAAATTTGGAATGGCTCGTAGCGTGCTCGTAGCCGTAGCAAGCTTCGTAGTCACCCCGTAGCAAACGTATGACTTTCGTGGCCTCGTTAGTCAGTTGTTGTTACGGTAATCGGACGAATTTGTTCCGTTTCATGCCATTTATATAATTTTTGATTGACAGCTAAATAAAAAGATTATCAACCTACCTCGTTATGTTTACATTTAAGCCGAATTTACATTACGAAATTAGTGTCATGCATGTTGAACTCGGTTCCACGAAAGTAGTTTCGATATAAGCGAAAGTAGTTTCGTAAAATAATTAGTGTCGTGAAATCCTCAGTATCGCAGTTACCCGATGGCCCCGACAGCATCAAAGCTATATTTTTCTATATTCAATGTAGCTAAAGAGATGATTCTATATAAACTTAAAAAAAGACTATTAAGAAAGAATCTGTAGTCCATCGTTGGTTTGCCGCCATTTTCAACGCTTGAAGCGCGCGCGATGACAAAAATACACACGTCCGCACAGCCTAGGCACTTTCGCGACACTAGTTTCACGTTGCACCTATACTATGAAATTAGTTGCACGACACTAATTTCACTAAAAAATCGCGCAGAGCACGAAACTAATTTGCTTTCATGAAATTAATGCATGCATTACGAAAATATTAAATTACACGTGAAACTGTACGTAAAACTAATGTCATGAAATTAATTTCATGCCACTAATTTCGTAATGTAATTCCGGCTTTATACGTCGACAAACTCGCTCTCAATTTTGGTCGTACTACGACGTGCTACGGGGTTAAAATAAGAGTGCCTTCAAATAAGTGATTTGAAGACTGTCACTCGGAAGACCGTCCTCTTTATTACAATGTATTGTGACAAACAACACCGCGGTAATCCAATATTTATAACATCAAGTAGCTATATTCTAGTAAATAGTAGTAAAATATACCTACATTACATAGTATTTTTTATTTTGCTGTTAAATGCACTAGCATACGTAGCAGAGCTCCGTAGCCGTAGCAGACGTAGAACTTTCGTAGCCACATTCGTAGACGGTAGGCCCTGCTACGAAAAGAGCCCAATTGCGCTAATTTTCAACGATAAAACCAAAATTAAAAAGCTATACCTACCGTTTCAGTTTCGTTTACAGAAAAATACTCGCTGTAGTTTTGTTCAAATTGTTGAGCCTAGAATGTTAATCTTTAAATGAGAATTCTAAAGCTAAACCAAAGATTTTAGATCCCACAGGACTTCCTGCATTGCGATTCTGTAAGACATCATTCGTGACCTCGCATCTGAATCCGCTGTGAGTTTCTTGATTGGTATTCTCAAAACTCGCTTGATAATTCGCATGTGCACTAGCGCTGCACTTGCGAGCGTGTCAGCGAGTTGAACTAAATTCACGGCGAGAATTTTGACGGGAACCGATAACTTGTCCGAAATTTACTTGTCCTAATTTCATTTAACGGAAACGGTTTACCAAAGTTTTTGTTGCTATATGTATTGTTTGCCATATTTTTAAACCATCGAAATATCATTTGGCATATGTCTCATTTTACCGAACTACGTTTCACCGATTTTCAAAATGATTTTTTAGTATTGGCACCACCAGAACAACATTTTACCGAATACTATTTGGCCGCAACCGCAACTATGGTATATTTATATTATGTAGGTAACATTTGACATAATCGATATTTGTTATAATAATACATGTTTTATTAAGCAAGCATGCACCATGCATGCAAGCATTATAGAGCTGCGAATGGTCAAAACACTAACCTAACCTAACCTACTTAATGTATACAAAGTTTTTCATTTGGTGAACTGAAAATATGACAAATAAATCAGTGGTGTAATGAATGTTCGGGAATATAATACTTCGACGAAATGTTCTTTCGACCGCGCATAACTTCGGTAAAAAGTTTTTCGACCAAATAAGACATCGGAGTAACGAAAAAAACGTAATTTCGACGAAGTCAAAAAAGGCGAAACGAAAACAGTCGAAAAGATTTCAGTAAAATGAAATTCGATCAAAAAAATTTCGACCTTGGGATAGGTTACCGATTTTGACAGATAAAGTATGAGATGATGTAAAAAGTGGCATTCTGTAAGGTATAGACCGAGAGGTGACAGAATTTTTCGTAACGATCAAGGAAACGATTACTTTTACTTTTATGGGGTGTAGAGTGGTTGTAGAATGTCCCCTAATGTGAATGATGAATTTCCATACAATATAATGCTATTTTCGCGATTTTTTAGCATATCAAAACAGCTCTTAGAATCCTGATAGATCAGTTGTGTGTATTGCAATCTGGATCTCATCCATTCACTCCCTGGGTAGCTATCTTCAGATCGGCAGAGAACCAAGGCTTCAAAGTTATCTCGTTGGTATGAAAATTATCTGGTGCTTCTAATTATCTAAGGTGAAGGTGCAAGGTGTGTCGCTGTCATGCTAAATGCAGGTATTGTGCACTGATATTTTTGTGGTGTGCATGTGCATTTTTTTGCGGGCAGGCGGGCGGTGCATCCTGCATATATATTTTTTGCGGGAGTAAGCTACATATATTTCTCTTTTCACAATTCTAATTATCCGTCCACCTCTCGAATTAAACAACCTCTCGCATCAGATCTCACTTCGCTACTCCCTTCACTCTCACTTAAATTTGCATTCTGTAAGCATCACCTATTTACTTGCGAAGTGAAGTGAGTTCTGTATTGTAGTGACTGCCACACTCAAAAAAATGTTAGTCGAGATTTATTGATTGCAGTTTTTTGATACAATTGTTGAGTTTTTGGTACAGAACTTTATAGCAAATATGCGTTTTTTTAATTAAAATTTCTTATTTTAAGGAATTTGAGGCAGCTAATAGTCTGCGTGTTGAATTAAAATTGACCGTGAGATTTTGACAGATGAAATATGAGATGACATAAGAAGTGGCATTCTGTAAGGAAATTCCGCCCTCACTTCGATGCTCACCTCGCAAGTGAACCCGATTCAAAGTGTCAAATAAAAAGTATCTATTTTACGAGTGAAAATAGAAGAAGTCCTCTACAAACAATGTTAAAATAATATTTTTTTTAGAAATAAAACACTTTTTACGGATTACAGCGCGTATATTATTAATTCAGGTGTTGTTTTAGAATTATTTAGTTTGTATTTATTGGTTTTTAGAATTCCCGACGTTTCGACACCTTTCCAGGGACCGTGGTCACGGGAGGACTAAAAGTGTTTAAAAAGTGTTTTATTTCTAATGAACTGTATACGAGCGAAAGTCTTAGAAGTGAATATTTTTTTATTTTTTAACACTGACAAGTAGTTTTTAACCACAAATTATATAGCTATTTAATTTGTGAAAAACTATTTTTTTTTATTATTTAACTTTACAAAAACAAAAATTTTTCATCGTAACAAACCTAAAACCACGGCGGTTTGTCCGGAATGCTAGACTTATACACTAACATTATTATATATTTATGGTTACAACAACATATTATAAAATAGGTCACTAGTAAACAATTTACCTGCGGTGATCGTCCAGTTTTAATATTACTTTCTGTAATGCTTTGTAAGAGATGTAAAGGATGGTGAGAAAAGCTTTGAGTTTATATATCCAGATGACTTGTATTTATTCTCAATAATCAGAACAACAGATAGGTGTGTCTGTCAACGGTTTGAATTTCTGGACAATTGCATTGCTATTATTGTTGTGCAAGCAAAGATGTTCATGAGCCACAAGCCTTCCACCACCACCACCTACAAGGATGTTATTTCAGAAAACATTTTTATTTTAATGTCAATTTTTTTTTTACATGTTATTGTATAAAATTTGATAAAAAAAATTTTTTATATTGTTAGGTAAAACTTATTATACTGGTTTGTAAGACTCCTGGGAATAGAGGGATTTAGGTGCTTGTTAGTACACAGAATGCTCAATTATCATCCAGACATAGTTGCAAAAATAGTTATTGCATGCTGTGTTTTGCACAACATGTGCAATCGCGCAGAAATACCGGCTTTCACAATTTCAGAAGAAGAGAGACTAGAAGAGCTACAAACAATTGCTGAAGTTCAAAGGAGGCAAACTAGGGATTTGCCATCTTACGCCGATTTAGCTCTAGGGCAATAACGTAGACGAAATATAGTAAATAGCCTATGGCGTTCACGTCATATTTAATTTATCGGTGGTCAAAAACCCTTTACAAGTTTTCTTTCGTCATTTCATTCTTGGATAGGCCTTCCAATTTGTGAAATGGTAGTAGATTCAGTAGATTTATACATTTTTAACATGATGTGCTAACAGAAAACCTAAAAAAACTGCTATAAAAACAGCTTATTTTTTTTAAAGCTTTATTTATTTAATACCAAATAATATACTAGAAAAAATAAGACTTGCACCAGATCATGTTCTCGGACGGGAATCGAACCCGCGACCTTTGGATATCCGGTCCAATGCTCTGACCGCTGAGCTACCGAGCCACTCTTTTCTAGTATATGATTTGGTATTATATAAAAATAGCATTGTGAATGCTAAAATCTCAAAATTTAAAAAGCTTTATTTATTTTTAACATTTTTGGGGCTAGGCATATGTATATGTAATAAAAATGTAAGCGATGATATAAATATATTTTATTAATATTTAAACGACAGTTGATCCTTTCAATCGGTTCAGCCGTCTTCGAGTAGTTCTGGTAGCTCTTCCTTCAGGTGTTCCTTCTGGAGTTCCCTGGTAAGTTCAGACCAGATGTTCTTCAATTTGCTAATATGTAGTGACACTTCACCACTGGATTGCACTGTGTAGCTGAAGAACTTCATGCACAGGCTTTACTCTTTTGCAAGCCATCATACAGGCGGTGTAGTTCTAGCCATACTTCCCTCGCTGTAGAATATCGCAAAACTTTCTCACAGTTGTCTTGTGACAAATTCGTAGTAATAAGTTCGCCTCATGAAGCTCTCGTGTCTCCCACTTGGATTGTTGCTGATTCAACGATAGACTTTTCCATCAACTCTCGACGTAAATTCTATCTGAATTTTATTTCCGGTAACTTAACGCTCTGCTACCATATTAAAGTACATACTTTTTGATATTATAGGATCTTGGGAAAGAAAATAATAAAATTAAACTGTAAAAACTGTATTAAAAAACGCAAGGAAGAATATTGACAAACAAGACATTGACATTATATTCAATGAGCAATATATACAAAAAGAGTACTTAGGTCGATTTGCAGCAACATTTACTAAATCTCGATTTTGTTAAACCTAGACTTTACTCATACGAATATGTAAAATTTTTAAATCGATATTTAAAATTTTCACAGTTTCATAAGGGCTACATCTAAGTTTAACAAAGTCGAGATTTAGTAAATGTTACTGCAAGTGGGCCTTAATATAGGTAACTATACAAAGCAGGATTCTTAACAAAATATTATAGGTCTGTCCACGGTCCGGTTTTTTCTTGGATGACGGATCCGGGCGTTTCGACGGAGACGGATGACGGAGACGGATCACGTTTGTCCATTGCGTCCGGATCCGATCCAATCCCGAACCACATTTCACTCTGCGGTGCAACTGAGATGTCATGTGCACGTGCCTTTTTTTACGTTAGAATGCCGACAACTTCTTGCAATATACGTACAAAGACGCAGAAGACAAAAAAGTTTTGGGTTTCACCCTCTCCTGCAAGAGAGATACCTCGATGGGGCATTTAATACACTATACGATAAATTACAACAACGTGAAGATATATAATACCAAATAATAAACTAGAAAAAATACGACTCGCACCAGATTATGTTCTCGGACGGAAATCGAACGGGACGGGAGCATTGTAAATGCTAAAATCTCAAATTTAAAAATGATGTAGCTTTCTTATCTTAATCAATTGTTTAAAAATATCTGGAAAGGTATTCAGTTGATGTCGAGGTAATTCCTTGTAATTGGTGAGATGGCGCTGGCTTGCAGCGTAAGAGTTGATATACTAGGAGAAATTCGACATTCCCACTAGTGACTCAGTAGCGCAGCGGTCAGAGCATTGGACCGGATATCCAAAGGTCGCAGGTTCGATTCCCGTCCGAGAACATGATCAGGTGCGAGTCGTATTTTTTCTAGTTTATTATTTGGTATTATATAAAAATAGCATTGTGAATGCTAAAATCTCAAATTTAAAAACGTGAAGATATTTTTTTAACATTTGTTTTTATTAGTAACTCCTTTTTGGTTAGCAGAAATGACCTTTTATTTCGTTGTGACTTAGCCGATACTTATTTTTTTCGCATAACCTAAGTGGCATACGTTATATTAGTGTGTAAACATTAGTGCAAAATGTTTTAAAACGTTAGCGTTCATGGTTGTTAAATAAATTAAAAAAATGTTAGTATGGAAAATTCAAATTCTTTATAATTCTCCATACAAAACGGCAATTTCATACTTAAACCCCTAATATTAACTTGCCCTAAAAACTTTATTGTGTGAACAAAATAAAGTCGCAGCGCAAGTGCTTGTCGCAATAAGCAAGTTCGGCAAGTCGCAAAAGATGACGGTTGACGAAGACGGACGTCGGGTGGCTGCGCCGTGGACAAGTCCATATGTTTTTATATTCTAATGGGGTACTTCGAATCGAGGCTCCGGTTTAGCGGTTCATCCGATCAAGCAAAATCTTCGGAGCCCGTCAAAAGAACGGATGACGGATTTCGGACGCCGGATGTCGAGTTGACAAAAGTTCATACAAATATAATATATAGGCCGCTATTCGGTCCGGTTTTTTCTCTCCGAGGAGACGGACGCCGTGGACATACAGTTTAAGGCATAGGGATTATATTCATGGCACGAATTAAGAGTTTTTTATTTTTTTTATTTTTGCTGCATCAAATTCCTTAAAATAAGAAATTTTAATTTAAAACTCACATATTAGCTAAACTGGAATCGATAAAACTCGACTAACATTTTGTTGAGTGTGGTTGTCACTAGGTACAACGCAAGTCAAGGTCAAGGTCAAGCGAGGTGAGATGCGAAGTGAGAGTGAATTGCGAAGGGAGTTGCGAGTTGTCGTCTGATTTTACAGAATCGCAGGGCAGAGTTGATGACATTTGATATTAATGTCAAAAAGCCGAAACCAACATCGTAGCTCAGGGGCCCGATCCCTCTAATTCTACCCTATAATCCCTACCTTAATGACAACCTGCCTCCTGATTATTTGTAATTTAGTTTTATTTTTTCCTGTGCATTGTTACCTAATAGAAAAATAATTTTCCATTTCCATTTCATTGAATTAGGTTAAGATGTATTTGGTAGGTGTTTCTTATCAATTGTATAAGCTTGTCTTATTTTTGTTATTACCTATTTTTCATTTTCTTTTTTCTCATTATTTTAAATAATTAGGGAACTATAGGTTTATTTTTAGTTCTTTGTATGTACTCAATTTTATGTAAGTAACTGTTTGTTCATAAAAAAAGGGGAAAAAAAAAATAAAAATTATGTAACTTTGTTGCAATCAATTCTGACAAAAATCGAGGTTACATTGCTACTTTAGTAAGAACCAATGTGACAACTTTACTTAAAGCAGCAATGTGACTGGGGTTTCAATCGAGAATTGTTAGTAACAGAGTTACGTTTTCAGCCCCCAGGCTCATCAACTACAGTGTTGGTTTCGGATTCGTGACATTAATGTCAAATGTGACTAAAGTCCTGCGGGCCACGGCCTGCGGGATGTCTGTCTTGCTCACACCGCACTGATGTAAGCGGGACAGACATCGCGAGATAGTGTGCTGGGCCTGCTGGGTTCGATCCCCGGCCGGTCTGTGTAGAAAATCTATCTTTTCTATAGGTAATTGTCTGGGTGTTTGTGTAACAGTTCGTTGTCCGATTTCCATAACACAAGTGCTTTAGCTACACCCAAGGCCGTCTTTAACCTATTTGAGGCCTTTTTTTATATAAAATATGTCGTAGAAAAACTCATTTAACCTATTTGAAGCCCTGAGCACATTTGGGGGCCCCTATGATCTTGACTTAAATTTATCTAAACATGCCGACATCAGATCAGAAAGCCTGATATTCGGGCAAGAGTATTTGTAGTCAGTAATTATTGTTTAAGTTTTCGAAATTCCTAAATATGTTTATATGTTTTTTGGTAATAAGCATTCGTTATCGTTTAGCGATCTGCGGCGGTATCAGCTAAAAACATTGAAGTTCATGTTAACTGTGTTTTGACAGATGTATGTGATACATTGCTATTTTTCTTTGTTAAGTAGTTATTTGTGCCAAGACGAAGTAGCAATGTATCACATACATCTGTCAAAACACAGTTAACATGAACTTCAATGTTTTTAGCTGATAGAGCCCCTGGCAGGAACTAGGGGCCCCTATCGATCGCGGGGCCCTGGGCACGTGCCCAGAGTGCCCAGTGGGAAAGATGGGATAAGTACTTACTTTCGGAGCGAGCTATGATGTTGTCTTAAAATAATATTCCTTTTTTTCAGATCCATTTATGACGAATTTTTTACTTCAAGCTTTGGCAGAAGATTCCGAGCATAAGAAGAGGATCCAGCGATATCGAGACGTAGCCATTTACTAAAATATACTAGACATTTTGTAATATCTTTTAATTACATACTTAGCCTTGTTGAAACTTTAAAGTTTTTATTTTCATTTCAACATCTTGACATTTCGCATGACGCCCACTGCTTAGGGTTGCCACCTTATCAAGACTAATAAAGTATAATGTATGGAAATAAAGTATTATTTATTGTTATCTTTATTACTTTTGGAAATTTATTCCACAGAGATAACAAGCAATCTGAAATAAAGTATTTTCACGTACTTTATTTTCCTCATAAAGTATAAACTTTATTATAAAGTACGGGTGGGAGTTTTTGGCACCATTTTGTCAAGTTCGGTTTGGTGTCTATTTTAATTATTTTCAAATTGATTCATAGTGGATATTGTGTCTTAAAATTGGTGCAGTTATATGGTACAAGTGTCTACGCAACTTAACAATATGTGGGTTAATTGAAATAGGCGCGATCTTGGTTGTGTTAAGCTGAGACTTTTATTGAAGTGGTAGCTTCCTCGGCAGAACTAACCGAGTAAACTGTCTTGATATACTTGGTGCCAAATGCTCCAAGCAGCATTGGAATGCGATTCACCCGCATTCTAATGAAAAATTAAACAATATCTACCACTGAACTATTTAACACTTGACACTGGCAAAAATTACTTCCAAGAGGAAAGTAGATTGCCATAACAAAAAAAGAAGAAGAAGAAGTACGGGTGGCAACCCTACCACTGCTATGCAATATGCAACAGTAATTTGAGATCTTGGTTCTTGCCAAAAAATATTCCAGGGTCAACGGAAAATAGACCATAAGTTTTGGATTTTGGTAAGAAAAGCTATTCGATTTGGACTCTTTACGAGTTTATGAGCGCTCGGCAAATGTAAATGGGGTATGCGCAGTAGTAATTTGTTATTAAAAATTACTACTGCGCATAGCTCAACATTGCTTTTTCTGTGCTCCACACTGCCGAGCGCTCTTCTCGTCGGGCGAGGTTACCTAGAGTCGAAAACTGCAAAAATCTTTTGATTTAATTTGATTGTGTTAAAAACTAAATATTTTACAGCTCCAGAGGGCCGTAGACTTCTGTATTTTAATTTTAATTATAATTTGACACCTCCACACGTTTAGTACTATTATATACTAGCGACCGCCCGCGACTTCGTCTGTGTGGAAAGTTTTTTGCTATCCCTCGGGACCAATTATTTTTTCGGGATGAAAGGTAGTCCTTCTTTGCACCCCTGACAACGTGTATGCAAAATTTCATGATGATCGGTTCAGTAGTTAATACGTGAAGGCGTAACAAACAAACGGACTTCCGCATTTATAATATTAGTAAGGATTCTCTGTGCCTCCACGCGTCCCAGAAAAAAAGGATGACGTACAACCATGATTTCGTTTTTCCTTTTTACGGAACCCTAAACTTGCTGAATTTGCAGAAACTGAAACATGAAAGTACTATAAATGGACTGCTTATGTCCAAGACGTATTTTTTTTGGCCAGAAACATAAAAACGAGCGGTAAAAAAGGTTTTTTCCGCAATAACTTAAAACCGTAATTTGTCAAGCCACATTGACTCGTGGCGCAGGGACGTCAGATGGTGAAAAAAGTAAATATCGCCAGAAAAAGCCGTCATTTTGAAAAATAAATAATAATAAATAAATAAATATTTGACAACATCACATACATTGCCTCTGGTTCCAAAGTAAGTAGCTAAAGCACTTGTGCTATGGCTTCATCATATTATAGCTTCAAGAAACGCAAAGATCGTATTTTACTTTTAAAAAATTGCGTCATCAATGCAATCAGCCACTTTTATGTTTCCACTCCTCATTGCTGGGACAGACACATGCCTTCCTTATAATTAGATGTATAATAAATATTTGACAACATCACATATTGCTCCGGTTCCAAAGTAAGTAGCTAAAGCACTTGTGTTATGGAAATCAGAGACAACGGTGGTATCACAAACACCCAGACCTGAGCCAATGTAGAAAAGTTCGTTTTCTAAATTGACCCAACCGGGGATCGAACCCGGGACCTTAGAGATGGCGACACCTTGAAAACCGGTGTACAAAGCCACTCGACCACTGAGGTCGTCAAAATGGCAGGCTTTTCTGACACAAATGAATAGGAATACTTATGCCTGTTATTAAAAGTCGATTTCAATAATCTATCTTCTGTAAGAGATAGGCTTACTATGGATCTGTAAAGCCGGGTTCACACGTGGCGATTTTAGTTGATCAATTATTTATTATCGGTCAACAAAAAGCTCATGCACATTTATTGGAGGGCTTATGCCCGTGATGTCAACGTCAACAGTTTTCTAAACTCGGTGTATATATACAAGGTGTTACAAAAATACACCTAATGCTGAACATGGTATATAGGGACCATCAAACTGAACAACTTTTACAGAGTTGGTCCCATCTGAAATCGCGAAAAAAAAACATCTGTTTCATACATTCTGATATTTTCGATTTTAGTTTTTGTATGAAACAGCTGATTTTTTTTCGCGATTTCAGAGTTGGTCCCATAGTAAAAGTTGTTCAGTTTGATGGTCCCTATCTACCATTTTCAGCATTAGGGGTACTTTTGTAACACCTTGTAAGTATATGTATGTATATAAATTAAATTATATTAATATTATATAAAATTATGTAGACATGTATTTAATGGTGTGTATTTATGTAATATTTATATTGTATGCATGTAAAAATTAGTTTTCTTTGTTTGTGCCGCATTCGTGTCTATCTGTTTACTGTTGGTTGACTGGTAGAGAATGCTTTTAGCATTAAGTCCGCCATTTGTACCTTACTTCGTGTATATATACAATAAAGATTTATAAATAAAATAAATAAATAAAAAGCGTATGCGGTCGCTTGCGGTCGGTCGCTCGAAATATCACAATGGGAAGAGGGGGTGTGATTAAACATCACGTGTATTAATTCTTTCGTTGAATGCGATTTTTAAACCGAAATAACCGACATGTTTAATTGATTAAAATTGTTTTTCTTTCCCACAAAGTTTACAAGGTACACACAGTGTTAGTGTTACTTTCATTAGTTAATATAATTAGTTATCTAAAGTAATACTTTGTGGGAGACTGATGCCTAAACTAGACATGACATACAGGGTGCCTTTAAAACCACTCTTCTTTTCAGAATGTGTTCAGTCCATGAAACTGAACAACTTTCATTATGGACCTGAGTGGTGCAGTGGTCAACATGCCGGTCTACCACGCAAGAGCCCGGGAAGAGGTTCGATTCCCGGCCGGGCAGAAATTGAAAATATGAATTTTAATTTCTGTGACGGGTCTGGGTATTACTATGTATAATAAGTATTTTAATTTAAAAAGTATATAAGTAGTATATCAGTTGTCTAGCCCCACCCATATTACAAGCTTTGCTTAGTTTGGGGCTAGATGGCGCTGTGTGAAATTGTCCAAGCATTTATTTATTATTTACCAACCTTGAAATCGCGAAAAAGAAATCAACTGTTTCATACATTTCGATGGAGTATAGGCATTGTACTTTTGTATGGAACAGCAGATTTTTTTTTCGTGATTTCAAGGTTGGTCTCATAATGAAAGTTGTTCAGTTTCATGGACTGAACACATCTTGAAAATTTGGAGAGTGGTCAGTGGTTTTAAAGGCACTTTGTATACAACGTGTTTAAGAATAAACGCAAAACATTTTAGGTGGTGATTGTGCTCATGAACATGAACAACTTTTACTATGGAGCCAACTCTGCAACTGAAAAAAAAATCAGCTGTTACATACATTCTCGTTGAGTAGGTACTAGGGCATCCAATCTCGCATGTTATTTGTGATCTCGGTATTTGCGGGATCGATGATTTACGATCCCGCAGGATCTCGGTATTTGCAGGATCCCGCAGGTGTAAGATGAGCTGCCTATAAAGTGTCGTGTAAAGAGGTATTTATATGTTAAAATAAAATTCTCAAGTATCCATTTATTGCTTTTAGTATTTACTTCTTCTTACTGTCAACAAAACTATCAAACAAAACCAAACATGGCGATATCAACAGCGCGGCCCATGCGCGGGACAAGCGCCACGAGCCGCGCGCGGTCGCCAACGGCAGCCAGTCATTCAGCACTCGCGCGCAAGCGCTTGCAAGATGACGTTTCCATGCTACTTTCCAGTCCCGCAAATCCCGCGGATCCCGCGCTGGTAATCTCGCTCCTTGCGGGACTGGAAAATGATGCGGGATCTCGGTATTTCGAGATCTCGGTATACCGAGATTGGATGCCCTAGTAGGTACTGACAACTTGTATGAAAAAAATGTTTTTTTTTTTGTTAAGATGCAGACTTGGCTCCATAGTAAAAGTTGTTCATGTTCATGAGCACAATCACCACCTAAGAGGTTTTGCATTTATTCATTATTACACGTTGTATAATATGTATAATTATGCCTCAGGTCATCAGGTTCCCAACCTCTCAGATTAACATAGTATGGTATGTAATTGAATTCTATGTAACATTATGTTATCATAAAATAATCAGAGTTATTCCATTTACTTACTAAAACCTCAGTAAAACGTCAAATTAAATTAATTTAATAAAACAGTAAGTATAACATTTAAGGTCTTTAAATAGTCTTTAATTAAGGTGCCTTATACAAAAACATGCACGTGACTTTGGAGGGGGAGAGAGGGGGTTAGTCTAAAGCCTCGGCCACGTATCACAAGGCGGAGGAGGGCATAAAACGTTGCTAAAAAACATCACGTAATTAATGGACGACCCCTAAACGGAATTTGAATCCCTTATTGCAATTGTCAATGCCATTGTTCTTCTTCTTCTTCTTTTGTTATGGCAATCTAATTTCCTTTTGGAAGTAATTTTTGCCAGTGTCAAGTGTTAAATAGTTCAGTGGTAGATATTGTTTAATTTTTCATTAGAATGCGGGTGCATCGCATTCCAATGCTGCTTGGAGCATTGTCTTGATATACTTGGTGCCACCAAGTATATCAAGACAGTTAACTCGGTTAGTTCTGCCGAGGAAGCCACCACTTCAATAAAAGTCTCAGCTTCACACAACCAAGATCGCGCCTATTTCAATTATCCCACATATTGTTCAGTTGCGTAGACACTTGTACCATATAACTGCACCAATTTTAAGACACTATGAATCAATATGAAAATAATTAAAATAGACACCAAACCGAACTCGACAAAATGGCGCCAAAATCTCCAATGCCATTGTTAGAGCAATTGACAATCGCTTCAATTGAACAAAACGATCAATTTTCGCATCAATGTGCGTCAATTACGTAAAAATTGACAATCGCAAATGATCGTTACTGGAGTGCTTTTAAGAGATTGGGAATGATAGAAGCATAACACAGAGATGGTACTTTCTGAGATCTAAGCTATGCCTTTTATTGCGACCGTCTGGATTGAGGGCCCAACACATTCGGTTATAAAAGTTTTAATTCACGTTTTAGAATTTTTTGAACCTATGCTTTCAGTTTTTAGATTTTTTTACTAAATCCCCTATAAGTTCAGTTTGATTCGCCATGATTTGAAAAATGGGCCGTCAGTTCAGATGCACATAAAATAATGTGTAGCTACATGTCGATTATGTCTCTCGGCTCCATATAATATCTAATATTCATAAAATTTAATTTAAATTAAGGCGTGAAAGCGTTGTAGACAAACAAACAGATAGAGTTTTTATCTAATTTATATTGCGAAGAATTTGACAACCCTACCACTTCACCCCTACGATGGAAAACTTACGCTCAATGACTTTGGCCGTTTCTGCCCCCGGGGTATTTTAAATCTCAACTATCTCCGTGGTATAAATAACTTTCTCTTATTAGATCCCAATTGGCGTACGTTGCCAGACCTACGGATTTGTCCGTATATCTACGGATTTTAGGTCTTGTCTACGGATACGGACTTTAGTGGAAAATCTACAGACTTTTGTTGCATTCCATCCACCTAAGCAGGGCATAAAATAATCGACACTTTTTAACGGTATTTGCCGGATTTAACAGTATTTTACGGTAACGTAACGTTTTTTTTTAATAACGGTAATTACTGTCAAATAACTTTGATAGACAGTCATAGGTTTTTGACACAATGACATTTTGATGTGCACCACTAGCGACGCGCTGCAGTACTGCACAAAAAGGTTGGTAGGTCTATAAAAATGGCTGATTGCACTTACCCGTTTGCCCTTTCCCCAAAGTCTTCTCCAATCTGAACGGCCCAACATACTGGTAGGCCTCGGTGCCCGACGAGGCACCACCGCTCTCCATCTTCACTCTTCACACCGCCCCAAAACAAGTCAGCCTCATCGCGATCGTTCTCAGTCAGTCGTAAGCGGTCACCATCTCTCACCACTCGTCATCGTGACGTGACTTTCGAAATTCGAATGACAAAATTACGGACGGTCATCGTTCCCAGTCACTAGTGTTGTACTGAAAAACAAATGACTTGTTTTCTACTTGAAGCTTCGATCAAGAATATCCTAGATGTCCGGTTAGAATATAAAAACGGTACCTCGAAATAATGCCCCACATTCAACCTGGGAGCTTATTTTGTACACATGACAGCATAATTATACCGTTAAACTGCGAAAGCAGCTTTTATTACGTAGGGCATAAAGGCGGTTTTAAAGTCAACATGTATAGTCTGAGGTGCCGTCGTGTGTACAAAGTATTATCTTCTTTGTAAGAAACAATTTAAAGTTGAATTTGGAAATAATATTCTACCCAGATAAAAATATTTATGTGGGCATTTTTTTCGCTTTTTGTTTTGTCAGTTGGTGCCATATTTACTGTTTTAGTTCGTGAAGCGTTACCTAGGATATTCTTGATCGAAGATTTGAAGTAAGCAGGTAGTAAAGAACTTAAAAGTTATTTTTCGCATTCACAATCCTATTTTTATATAAAAATAAATAATATTAAAAAAAATACTAAAAAAAATCGACTCACCCGTAGCCCGTCCCGTCTGAGGTGCTACGGGTAAGTCGATTTATACAAAAAAAATCGCCTCACCCGTAGCCCGTCCCGTCTGAGGTGCTACAGGTAAGTCGATTTATATTAGAAAAAAATCGCCTCACCCGTAGCCCGTCCCGTCTGAGGTGCTACGGGTTAGTCGATTTTTTCTAGTATTTTTTCTAATATTATTTATCTTAACTTACAAGTGTTTTAATTTTGTGTTCCTCAAAGTGGAACACAAAATTAAAATCACTTGTAAATTATATTTTATTATGTAGTACACTTTGATGCCTCGATTGTTTTGATATTAAATGAAGAATATATTTTTATAGAGCTTGTGAATTCACAAATAAATGATTCAGTAAAAAAGTCGTATACCTAGGTATATTAAGCACTGTAGCTCTGAGAGAGACTATACCTCGCGTTTGTGACATTTTTGATCATTTTTCGAAACGACTGAAATACGATTTTTTTCGGAACATTTTAAAAAACTGAATCGACAGAATAATTATACAAGTACTGGTCAGTATTCTTAGCACGAACATCTATCGAGAAAAAAACTCCCGTGGAAGTACTCGATAGAATAGTTTACCTATGAAAAAATTCATTTCGCTTTTCGCCGATAGATGGCGCTGTACAAATTTCTCATACAAAATTGCTCTATCGAATGTTTTACGCGCGTTATTTTTCTCGATAGCTGTTCGTGCTAAGTTTATAAATTATTATGTTCGGTTCGGTAGCGGTTGGAATTATGCCAGAACAAGTTTCAACGCTAAAATCAGCTGCATTTGAGAATACCCCAATCTTACAGCATGTTAGGGCTCTCTTGAAATCTAGAGCAGAAACATATTTGCAAGTCACTGTGGAAAATGTAAACACGTATACAAGACTATTAAATTTAGATATTTTTTTGTAGCATTCACTATGCCATTTTTATATTAAGATAAATAATATTAGAAAAATACTAGAAAAATTCGACTCACCGTACCGTGGGGGTTACCTCACATTGATGAATATTGTGTGTAATGATTTTCTAATATTATTTATCTTAATATAAAAATAGCATTGTGAATGCGAAAAATCTAAATTTAATAATTATATAGCTGTTTCATCTTTATCGATTGTCAAAACATCTGGAAAGATGTTTCTTTGGGATGTGGGGGTATTTCCTCATATTGATGAAATTGCGCTGGCTTGCAGCGAAGAAGTTAAAAGTACTAGAAAATTTCGCCACTCCCACTAACGACTCGGCAGCATAATTGGTCAGTGCACTGGGCCGGAATCCCAAAGGTCGCCGCTCCCACTAGCGACTCGGTAGCATAATTGGTCAGTGCATTGGGCCGGAATCCCAAAGTTTCGAGTCCCGTCTGAGGTGCTACGGGTGAGTCGAATTTTTCTAGTATTTTTTCTAATATTATTTATCTTAACGTATACAAGTCTTTGAAATTAAACACAAAAAAAATTACATAAAATTCAGATTTGAAAAATAAATATTAAAAAAGGATTGTTTATAAATTTTTTTGCAAGAAAATAACATGTTGGGCGCCAATAAAGACTACAAAATTCCTTATAATGTGTGAATTAATGAAGACCTCCGTGGTCGAGTGGCTTTGTACACCGGTTTTCGAAGAGTCGCCATCTCTGAGGTCCCGGGTTCGATCCCCGTTTGGGTCAAATTAGAAAACGACCTTTTCTATAATGGCTCAGGTCTGGGTGTTTGTGATACCACCATTGTCTCTGTTTTCCATAACACAAGTGCTTTAGCTATTTTGGAATCGGAGCAATGTATGTGATGTTGTGAATTTAAAAAAAATATGTCTGTTTTAAATATACTTTCAAGTAGTAGGTTAAGAATTGTCCAAGTTTTTACTCTACCTCTTCTGACATTCTTGTGAATGGGTTCTACTGAATGAGTGCAAAAAACCTATCATCTTTATCATCATCATTTATCAGCCGAACGATACCCACTGAGTTTAGAATACTTAAAATATCGTAAAAGCTTTTTCAACTGCTTGAAGTCGATCCAATTCCAAAATTAAAAAATCAGTGACTCGGTAGCTCAGCGGTCAGAGCATTGGACCGGATATCCAAAGGTCGCGGGTTCGATTACTGTCCTAGAACATGATCTGGTGCGAGTCGTATTTTTTCTAGTATATTCTTTGGTATTATATAAAAATAGCATTGTGAATGCTAAAATCTCAAAATTTAAAAATCAGGATTTGAATATTGCCCGATGTTCGGTTTGTAATATCTTTTTCGTTTTTTTTGCATTTTTCTTTTCTGGTTTTGTTTTTATTTTTTTAATCTTATCATGCCTTTGCCTTAGAATGTTACAAAACGCGAGAAAAAACTACTTTCAAAGGTGTGCAGAGTTGATTACTAAATAAGGAAAAAAAATAGTTGTGTGCAAAGTAAAGTTGTATTTTGTAGGGTATAGCTAGCTATTGAAGGTTTTTTTTTTAATAATGTAATATGCATTTATGTGTATAAATATGCCATGAAAGTCATAGGCTTAAAAAAATTTAATTATGCAATAAATAGATTTCAAATGCGAGTTTTTGATAAAGGTTTTTATGTTTGATTAACGCATAGGTATTTGTTCAAAATTCATTAAGTTTAATGAAAACTTTAAACACTTTATTTTACATACCTACTAGGTACCTTTAGCAAAATATAAATAATATGGCGACTTTATTGACATGCTTCGACTAGTCACCTTGTTTCTTTGATTTTAATGATCATTAATTAAAAAAAATAGCTCAATGAACATAGTTTTGTAATCACATTAACATATTTTTAAAACGAGTTTACTTTTAATTCGTTAGGTAGGAAATGAATAAGTTTTTTATTAATCGAGGCATCGAAAGTGTTCCGATTTTAAATTTCTCTATTTTTTACTTTTTAAATCCGTTCGCACTGAGTACACTATTCCGAATCGCACTTACTAAATAATTTAAAACACTACACATATAATAATAACACTGTTATAATCCGCATCCAACGTTCCTTCACCACGTCACAAGAAAATCAATATTTGCTGTCTTCATCACGTTTGTATCACTTTAAACACAATGTTTGCCTAAGATTTTCCTTCTAGTACATGTATAAGAAGTCATGTTACTTTTTAATTTACCACGGTATAAAAATTTTAAAATGTTACATAATATAATTATTGCGGACTTGAAGAAATGTTTTCCGCTACCGTACGCGGGCCGCCGGGGCACTCGGCTGTGCTCGGTAAAATTCGGGAAGGGGTGATTGTGAGTCATTCGCCTTAGGCAGGGGTGCATTTGCGTTCCGTTTCACGCATTAATAATGGAAAAGAAAGAAAATGTAATCTTTAATTTAAAAGATTGTACTGTACTGTACTCGTTTATTATTAACAGACTTTGGTATTTTTAATGTAGGTAAAAAAAGTTAGGTAAGTATTAAATTAAAATCCATGGCTGCTCTTTATTTTTATCTGTCCTGGAGAAAAAAAATCAAATACAATGCGATTAAATTGACAATAGACAGTGATCCGCTGCAACTTCACTCGAAAATGTATGGCAAGGAGAAAAAAAATACCAATTAAAATACGTCTTTTTTTACCGCAAGCGCTCTGAAGATAGTCACTTCAGTTGTTCATTGTTAAATGAATCACATTGTCCTTATATAATCTCCGCAGTATAGTAACAGCCTAAGTAGGTATACAAGGTGTTACAAAAATACCCCTAATGCCGAATATGGTATACAAGGTGTTACAAAAGTACCCCTAATGCCTAATATGGTATATAGGGACCATCAAACTGAACAACTTTTACTATGGGACCAACTTTGAAATCGCGAAAAAAAAATCAGCTGTTTCATACAAAAATTAATTACGAAAATATCAAAATGTATGAAACAGCTGATTTTTTTTCGCGATTTCAGAGTTGGCCCCATAGTAAAAGTTGTTCAGTTTGATGGTCCCTATCTACCATATTCGGCATTAGGGGTACTTTTGTAACACCTAGTATAGGGACCATCAAACTGAACAACTTTTACTATGAAGCCAACTCTGAAATCGCGAAAAAAAATCAACTGTTTCGCATACACTTTGATATTTTCGATTTTAATTTTTGTATGAAACAACTTTTTTTTTTCGCGATTTCAGAGTTGGTCCCATAGTAAAAGTTGATCAGTTTGATGGTCTCTATATACCATATTCGGCATTAGAGGTAATTTTGTAACACCTTGTATATACCTGAAGTACATACACACCAACTTTCAAAGCCGGTCGACACACACACAGCCTGTAACTTTTTGTTGCTATAAAAGGGCAAATTTACGTTGTTTCTTACTTCCTGCGTCATTGTCGTTACTCAAAAATCTTTAAAAATCAAATAAAAAATATGCAAATTAATATAACTTATTATCGTACTCTAACGTAAATGATGGCATATTTCCTTGCGATGCATTGTATTTTTAAAGATTTTCGAGTAACGACAATGACGCAGGAAGTAAGAAACAACGTAAATTTGCCCTGCAGTGCTGCAACCGGAAGTGACGCAGGAAGTAAGAAACAACGTAAATTTGCCCTGCAGTGCTGCAACCGGAAGTGACGCAGGAAGTAAGAAACAACGTAAATTTGCCCTGCAGTGCTGCAACCGGAAGTGACGCAGGAAGTAAGAAACAACGTAAATTTGCCCTGCAGTGCTGCAACCGGAAGTGACGCAGGAAGTAAGAAACAACGTAAATTTGCCCTGCAGTGCTGCAACCGGAAGTGACGCAGGAAGTAAGAAACAACGTAGATTCACCACTGAACTCCATATATTTCACAATTTTTTTCAGGTCAGTGAGATTCGAAGCAACGCAACCAGCCAACGCATTAACGTGTTTTCGATTCTCAATATAACACACAGTCATAAAACGCGATGAAATCTCTTAATCGTGTCTGAAGTGGGCTTATACTGAGGACAATAATCAAATAATTAAGTTATGCTTTGCGGTGCCGATCGTTATCGCGATCGAGATCCTCTGGGGAGCCCACGTCACCTGGGTGTCGTGATGATAAAACCGCAGAATTCATCACCATCAGCCATTTTCTCCACTGCTGGGTCACAGGCACAGGCTTTCCTTATGGTATACGTCGCAGCCAACTGACTTAATCAGCCACTCAATTAACGGCCTAGTCATTTAATTGAAGAGCGCCATTTAATTGAAGAGCGCCGTTTAATCATCGGCCTAAATGACATTTAGCCAATGCGTCTAAATACAACATTTAATTAACAAGCTGGCAGATGTTTAGGCCGTAAAAAAAATAATTGGAATTATTTGATTGAATCAGGCGTCACTTGGCGGAAGTCCCAAACCATTGTGAAAAGAGAAATATATGTAGCTTACTCCCGCAAAAAAGGGGAGTAAGCTACATATATTTCTCTATAATGTTTTAAATTTCCATGGTTTTTGATGTTATTAGAATAAACTATATCGGGATTTACACCATGTACCTGTTTATTTTTGAGACTCCGATATTTCGGCGCTGTTGCATGCGCCATGGTCACGGAAGAACTTCTTCTAACTGCGCCGAAATATCGGAGTCTCAAAAATAAACAGGTACATGGTGTAAATCCCGATATAGTTTATTCTAATATATTTCTCTTTTCACAATAATTGGAATAACACAAATAAACAACTTTACCTACATGCTGGTCATACTTATATGTCTTGGCTAGGTAAGTTATTAAACGTCGCTGAACCAAGTTTTCCTAGCCATCTAATTAGTTAGATATAATTTAGGCCGCTGATTGAACGGCTCCGTTAAATGAAAAGGCTAGGCTGTTCATTGAATGACTGATTAGTACCACCACGCGCGGGCCTAATACTAGGTGGTGTGTACTTGTATTGTACCAATTTTGTGGTTGTGTTAACGACTGCAAATGCAGCAGGGACCAATGTTAATGCTTAACTTGCCTTCCGAAGCTTGAAGGAGCTCGAGTAAATTTTTGGTCACCCATCCCATGCCTGATCCTTGGGAAAGTTGCTTAACTGCCGCAATCTCACGGCAAGTGCGCTAACTGCACCATCGTCACTTGTCGTATCAAATAGAAGACATTTCAAGAAGCAACCATTTTAAGAAGCAGACATAAAAATGTCTTCTTAAATAGGTGAAAGCAGACATTTCGGGAAATGCGACTTTTATGAAACAGTTACATTGTACTACGCGTTCATTTCGTGATTGCCGTCGACGACCGTTATTACGTCACAGCTAACGGTACTGTAGACAAAAAAGTAATCATGTTTTTCAACTGTTTTTCATTTTTTTCTTGTTCAAAGAGTGTCATTGATTTATATAACAATTTAGGTTCGCCATTATGTAGGAACTTTACTCTTTTAATCATTATAACAACACAAATAACGAACGTTATGATTAAATCAACAGAAACAAAAATTAAGCTTTGCGTTGCTAGCCGTACTAGAGAGGCGACGCAGGGGGTGCGGTATGACGAAGCGGGCCGGGAGGTAGCGGCAATGATGAAGTGAATGCGTAGAATGTACCCCTGAGGGGTGTCGACTGTCGATAACTTATTATGCGTAAGTAGAAAAAGAATCTTGAACTTTAAAAACTCATTACCAATTATAAACGCATTTGTTTTTATAACAATGAATGCGAACAGTTTTTATTTTAATTAATGTTAATTATTAATTGAACTCCGACTTCAGGTGTACGCGACTTTTTGTTATTTTTTTTTTATATAAAAAATCTCTGACGTTTGCGGGATTCTTAGGGCTTCTGTACCTAGTGCTTTTCTGCCAATGTTGATCACATTCATAGAGTTTCTGACTCTAATTTAACATTTTTAATGTCTCCACTTCCGTAAGGTACACACGACGGCACCTCAGACTATACATGTTGACCTTGAGACCACCTTTATGCCCAGCGTAATAAAAGCTGTTTTCGCAGTTTAACTGTATAACCTGACGTGCTGTCGTGTGTACATATGTGCTTCACTGTGGAACCAAAGATATTATGGTAAAACATACATTAAGAAGTAATTAAAAAAAACACACCGTCGTCGACTTGATAACCTCCTCCTTTTTTTGAAGTCGGTTAAAAATTAAAAGGGTTTCTCCCATGACCGACCATGGCGAAGTCGACTGAAATCACTGACAGATGCGCGCTTAACCTTAAATTAATTAAATTTATTAAATTAATTAGTTTAGTCTAAAATAAGAAAAACAGTTGACGACTCGCTTAAAAAAACAACCAATATTAATTACCTACAAACAATCAGTGACCTTATTAACATTATACCTACGGTTACAGTTACGATAGGGTCTTTGAATAGGAAAGTAGTTTTTAAAAATGGCGGAATTAGTATGGTAAGGATATTTTAAATCTTTTTTATTTTTTTATAACATAAACCTAAATCATATAAGGTGCATCTACTGAACTTTTGAATCGTTGCGCCGTGGAATATGGGTTTTTATTGATGATTAGCAAAATTAGGATACAGACTGTGATGGTTCCTTGACCGAAAGTGGCGCCGGCGGCGCCGCGGTAAATTTTATTTTATATCTATATATATAAAAGGGAAAATCACTCACTCACTGATCACGAAATCTCAGAAACTGCAAGTGCTAGGAGTCTCAAATTTTGCATGGGGGCTCCTTTTAAGGCGTAGGTGCTCACTAAGACGGGATTTTGCGAAATTCAACCCCTAAAGGGGTTAAACAGGGTGGTAAAGTTTGTATGGGAGAACGCGATTCCTTGGCCCGATCGACTTGGAATTTGGCATAGACATTCTTTCACAAAATTAATTGAACACGTGTTTCGTATTTTTTAAATATTTATTAACTAACAGGGTTAAAAAGTGATAAAAAGCTACTTTTGCTGTGATTGACTTCGACGTCGGAATTAAAACTTTTTTGTGCATTTGATTGATTAAATAAGAAAAATAAATATCATTTGTCATATCAACGTAGTATTACATTCTCTTTGGTCATTTCCCCTGAGAGTAGGTAGAATGCATTATCGCCATAGGCATTGAATAGTACCTATGGAGTTATGTTGACAGTGCTGTCATTTTTTTTCCTTATTGCGTTGTAATAACGTGCAAAATTATTCCCTCTAATTATCAGTTTAATTTTAAAAGAATACAATATTCGGTCAAGTCGCCTATGCTATGACAATTAATAAAGCACAGGGACAAAGTTTAAGAGCGGCTGGTGTAGATCTGCGCAGTGATTGTTTCTCCCATGGCCAGCTCTATCTAATGTAGCCTGCTCGACAGTCAGCTCGCCGAATAGCCTTTGTATTTTGCAACCGGATAACATTACAAGAAATGAGGTAGGTATACAACATGTTACAAAAATACCTTTAATGCTGAATATGGTATATAGGGACCATCAAACTGAACAACTTTTACTATGGGGACCAACTCTCAAATCGCGAAAAAAATCAACATTTTGATATTTTCGATTTGAATTTTTGTATGAAACAGCTGATTTTTATTTCTCGATTTCAGAGTTGGTCCCAAAGTAAAAGTTGTTCAGTTTGATGGTCCCTATATACCGTATTCGGCATTAAGGGTATTTTTGAAAAATGTTGTATATTATAGAGAAGAGTTGGATGATCGAGATTGATAATCCTGATAATGCACAACATATTTTTATTTTGAACTAGCTGCACCCGGCATGCGTATTGCAATGCTCCGTTTTTTTAGCCAGGGACTTTCCCGGTCGTAAGCAGAACCAAAGTTTCATCATAATCGGATCAATGGTTTAGGAGTCCCGTCGTCTGTACACTTAGATCTTTTAGCAGAGCATAAAAAATATAAAAGAGCATAAAAAACCGCATAAAAATCGGTCCATAAGTTTGGGAGCTAGGTTGTCTCAGACAGACAGACACACACAAGTCAAACTTATAACACCCCTTGCGTATGTTGTGTACGTCGTATATACATATAGTGGTGGCCACGTAATTAAGGACACAAGTCGATTTTCATACAAACGAGGTAACTTTGAAGTCTTGGTTTTCCGCTAGGGATTGAACTAGCTGTGATCTGATGATGGCCATCCAGGGAGTGAATGGAGAAGATTATGATAGCAATACACACCCAACTGATCTGGTCAGCATTCTAAGAGATGTAAGCATAAGAATTTTCAGTTGCAAGTTTTCATACATTTCTATACTATATTCGCGGTTTTTTTAAACATATCCTTACATCTCTTAAAATGCTGGTCAGATCACTTTGGTGTGTATAGAAATCTGGATCTCCTCTATTCACTCCTTGGATGGCCATCACCAGATCACCGCTCGGTCAATCCCTGGCGGAGAAGCAATGCTTAAAAGTTACTTCGTTTGTAAGAAAATCGACTAGCGTAGTATAGTCTAATAACTTCACACTCACCAGATAAGTAACTACATTGTACCCGTGCGAAGCCGGGGCGGGCCACTAGTTAAATATAAATACAGCCTGAATCGAATGCTTTCGAGTAGATTTCCGATAATCATGACTAACCCTACTGGGGCCTTACCGGCTAACTTTTCGAACTTCGGCGGGTCTGCCGAGCTTCAACTTAAAACAGAGAAATCGAAGTAAGGAGTTTCGTATTGTAGTATTTCGCCAAAGTTATTTAGAAGATATTGATGTTCGTGTGACATCATGAATTGGGGTTCGCCATTTTGGCCCGATTGGTGCTCGATTTATCTGTTTTAATTTGAAGCCCGGCAGACTTTCCGAAGTTAGCCGAAAGTTAGCCGGTAGGGCCCTTGGTGTGAGGGGTTGGCGCTACGGCGGACGGCGGGTAGGATTTATAAGCTCATAGTAAACATTTAATTCATTATCTTTTCTTACCAGGGACAAACGAGCTCAATACATATACCAGCAACTAGAACCATCCAGGTTTTTGGAGATTCACCAACGCTATACCGACTTCTTGGCAATTTTGAACGACGTAAACACCGAGCCAGTGAAGGTGTTTGATCCCATCAATAAAAATAAAGCTGAGGAGCTGCAGTTGATCAGGGAAGTGAGCAGGGAACTGCAGAAGAAGAAGGAAGATGACATTAATAAGGCTGTAAGATTTTTCATCCTTGCTTTTTTGAAAAGTCCGCCAAAATGTTTCACCATCATGGGGTCTCACTACGCGCTTAAACTTTTATATTAGGGGTCGTCCATTAATTACGTGAGTGAGACTCGAAAGGGGGGGAGTAAAATATCACTAGGGGGTGAGGGGGGGGGGGGGGAAACAAAAAAGGGGAGGGTTATTCTAAAACCTCACCCACCACGTATCACCTTCAGGGGATTTAAAAAGTTGTTAAAAAACATCACGTGACTAATGGACAGCCCCTTAACCTACGCTAAAAGCTGCTTCTGCTCTACTGTCTCAACCGACACAAGAGGTATGTCGTATGTCGGTTGAAATAGAGCTACGCGACCGCGACAGAAAGAGAAGGTGCATACAACAACAGGCACGCAGCGCTGTGCAGTTAATTACTTTTGCCGTTCGGCGAAAGTAGCTTATTATTTGATTGTCCTTGCGCGGATGGGCTTCTGTACTCAGGAGAATTATTATTCTTCTGAGCTTATATATCTACGTTTAGTACTTATTCTACTTAGTACTTTCCTTTTGGGTATATTTATCTTTCTCTATTGTTCTAACTTACTTCCTGTTCATTTAATTTAAAGTTACAAAGTGGCATTACAAATAAATACTTTATGAATGGTGATGTGTGGCTGCTGGTATGATGATGATGAATTCGAACGAAACTGATACTTTAAAAAACTTTTTTTTTTTCAGAAAGCTGACGCTGAGGCTGCAGTAGCAGACGTGGCGACCGAAGACAAAGAGGGCACGACTGATGAAAATGCAAAAGAAGTTACTGGTTCTGAAGAAAAGACAAAAGCCTAGTCTACTCTAGCACTACCAACTATCCCCGGCAAATTGCTAATGCGCCTGGCGACCATTTTTATAACCTCAAAAAGGACAACAATTGTAAAATGTTTATAATGATGCCTACCTAGACTCTATCTTATTGAAAATAATAATTCAATAATGAATATATTAAATTACCTATTAGAAGTTTCTTGTTACTTGTCATTTACGTCAACGTGGCTGGTAATTGTGACAAGGTTCCAGCGCATTAGCAATTTGCGGGCGGGGATCTTACGTGCTCTAGGTACACACGCGTAATACGATAAAAAAAATGCAATTTTTAAATATTAAATTATAAAACCTACTTACTTACATTTAAATTCAGGTTGTATTATTTTTTCATCAAAAGTCGAAAACTACGGCCTAAAAAAATAAATATTTGAGAATGTGCTAGCAGCACTTTCATATGATACCCACTATGCCCTAGTAGCCACACTTCAAATTTATAAGTCCCTGTTGTAAAAAATATATAAATATTTATATTTCTCTCTTATTTGTAAAATAGTTGGGCAAACATCTTCTAAAACCTTTCGAAAACTACCTATTCCAAATTTCAAGTTAATAGCATCAGTAGTTCTCGAGATATCCAGCTATGACAGACAAAGTCGCACCAAAAGGGTTTCTTTATAGCATTTTGGTACAGAACCCTAAAAAGATTTATGTATATTTAGTGTTTTATTTTAGCTTATAAAAATATCCAATGATTTTCTTTTATAGTTGGCTGGTTAATGAAACTGTAAAAATAGTGGACTACCAACCCTTTTTTTTATGCCGAAGAAAAACGCATTTACGCGCTTCCCTCCCCGCAGGTGATCGGGGACGGGTTTGTGGGGATCACCAGGAGGGGATCGCAACATTCAACGTTGCGGCTCCCTCTACGACTGCCTCACCCTACCGGTACATCCCACTATCCCCATTGTCTTGATCCGTGGAGATAGTGGGAACACTTTTTCAACCGATTATGGTCCCACTATCTCCATGGAATCATTTCGCATAATGCAACGAATGGCTAGTTATTATTACCTTATGAACCATAACCGCCTCTGTGGTCTAGTGGATCGCCCGCCTGTGTAAGACGCAGGGGTCCCGGGTTCGATTCCCAGTAGGGGGGATACATTTTACTTGGTGGTAGGGCTTACTTCAAGTCAGGCGGCTAGCTACCACCAACTTACCTAAGTCTACCGCCATAATAGCAATTTAAAAATTATTGTGTTCCGGTAAGATAGCCAGTCCCTCAGTGCTGAGGATTACGGGTGTAGTGCACTTCCACCTTCGGCCTTATCGTCACTTAACATCAGGTGAGATGAAGGCCAAACACTAACCCGTAGTGGATTAAAAAAAAGAATGAACAATAATAACGACGACGGCATTCCGCTATAGAAGTGCAACTCCTGCTCCAATGTTCGGTGAAAAAGTAATGTTCTGTATGATAACTTTTGCGAAGTGATGTGTGACGTGATAACCTTGTGACTTTATATATGTGGCTATAAAGAAAGTGATTATGTTAATAAACGTTGACATTTATTTGTCAGTCAGTACAACAAAATTGCTGGTTTTAATTATGGACTTCACAATAATAAATAGAGGAAAGGGAACATTTTATTGGACAGTGGTTTTAAATACACTAATGGGGATAGTGGGAAATATTTTCCCACTATCTTCATTAATGGGGATAGTGGGATGTACTGAACCCTACAATCTGCATTTGGTAATCTCTTTAGAAAATTGTGATCTATAGATAGAGGTGAATATACAATAAAGCACTTCAAATTATATCAAAGAGAAATCTTAAGATCGGCTATCACTATTGAAATGTAATTACAACAAACATTAACTACTGTTATTAAAAAAATCTTTATTTGTTTCCAGTGAAACTAAGCCTTAACAAAGTTCGATTATAATATGATTTTAGTTTCAATATGTACTTAATTAAATGGGTAAACTAAAAGATTGTATTCTTAAAATATCAAATTATAGGTTAGCATAAAAAAGTATAATTATCCATTAATAATACATGAGAATATGTAGATCGATTACAAACTAAGAGTTATCTGTCATTACGTCTTCCTCTTCGTCTTCAGGCTCAGCTAAGTCGGGGTGGCACACTCTTATGTGTAGATTGAGATTAATTTTTACAATGAAACTCTTTCCGCAAGTCTGGCACTTGTGTGGTCGTTTTACATCGTCATCTGTGATGGATGGGTGAGATCGAGCGATATGCGTTCGCAGCAGTGATGCATGTAATGTCCGGTCACATTGAGGACATTTTACTTGGCAATCGACGGGCTGCCCTTCATGTGTCTGACGATGCTTCTCCATCGTTATTTTTGACACAAACAACTTAAGGCAGAAGTCACATTTAAAATTTTTCACCTTAGTGTGCTTCTTCATGTGAATTTTAAGGCAATTCTTCGTAGGAAACATCTCATCACATTTTGAACATTTAAACTTTTTCACGTCATTGTGTAGCTGCATATGAAGCTTGAGGTATGCTTGTCCGGTGAAGCTTTTATTGCATATCTCACAGTTTATTGTGCTTACTAACGAATGAGTTTGCATGTGGCTTTTCAAGAACTGAGCGGCCACAAAACTGCGGTCACAGACCTCACATAGATACTTTTTGGAAGCTGCACCTTCATGTTTGCTGTGGTGAATGTCAAGGTGGTATTGCGAGTTTACCTTAACATCGCACTGGTCACATTTGAACTTACGCCTCTTTTTTGGGCCCTCTTTCACCACAGTTGGCTCTGGTTCAATAATTGGAGGTTCTTTATCGTTGCCGTGAAACTTTTTATGCAACATCAAGTACTCCATGCCTTCGAAAGTAAGATCGCAAACATCGCATCTATATCGAGCGTCGTTTTGCTGTTGTTTCAATTCGTATGTCACGCTCACGGTTTCCTGCCCGTTGTATGGCTCACCCATTTTTTCGCGTTTGACAGAATTACGATTATCTTTGTCGCTGCCAGCTGGTTCCATCATACTTTTCATCCAATGATCTTGAATCCCGACGCCGGATTTGGTCTCCATTTGCACTGGTGAGATGATGACGCTAAGTGGACGCTATACGCACTTAGCAGAATCTTCGATATTGATCCATATAACACTGCAGCTTACTCCCAAAATCGCGTAAACAGCGTATTATCACGATAGAAACCCTAATCACGCATTGTTGATGAGTTTTGAGTGGATATTTCAAGTAAACGACGCGGTAACACAAAAGGGAGCCTTGTTACAGTACCATAAATTCCAAAAGAGAATCGGAGCGCAATCGTTTTTTTCTGGCGGCTAATGACAGCGGCTACTTTTTTAATTGTTGTAGTTGACATATGATTTATTGCCATTAAAAAATATTAAATTACTTTGATACACGTGGAGTTGCCAAATTCTAAGGATATAATTGATACTAAATAATATACTAGAAAAAATAGGACTCGCACCAGATCATGTTCTCGGACGGGAATCGAACCCGCGACCTTTGGATAACCGGTCCAATGCTCTGACCGCTGAGCTACCGAGTCACTAGTGGGAACGTCGAATTTCTTCTAGTATATCAACTCTTACGCTGCAAGCCAGCGCCATCTCACCAATGTAGAAGGAATTAACTTCAACATTCAACTGAACATCTTTCCAGATATTTTTAAACAGTTGATTAAGATGAGAAAGCTTTTTAACTATTTGAAATTTTGAGATTTAAGCATTCACAATGCTATTTTTATATAATACTAAATAATATACTAGAAAAAATAGGACTCGCACCAGATCATGTTCTCGGACGGGAATCGAACCCGCGACCTTTGGATAACCGGTCCAATGCTCTGACCGCTGAGCTACCGAGTCACTAGTGGGAACGTCGAATTTCTTCTAGTATATCAACTCTTACGCTGCAAGCCAGCGCCATCTCACCAATGTAGAAGGAATTAACTTCAACATTCAACTGAACATCTTTCCAGATATTTTTAAACAGTTGATTAAGATGAGAAAGCTTTTTAACTATTTGAAATTTTGAGATTTAAGCATTCACAATGCTATTTTTATATAATACTAAATAATATACTAGAAAAAATAGGACTCGCACCAGATCATGTTCTCGGACGGGAATCGAACCCGCGACCTTTGGATAACCGGTCCAATGCTCTGACCGCTGAGCTACCGAGTCACTAGTGGGAACGTCGAATTTCTTCTAGTATATCAACTCTTACGCTGCAAGCCAGCGCCATCTCACCAATGTAGAAGGAATTAACTTCAACATTCAACTGAACATCTTTCCAGATATTTTTAAACAGTTGATTAAGATGAGAAAGCTTTTTAACTATTTGAAATTTTGAGATTTAAGCATTCACAATGCTATTTTTATATAATACTAAATAATATACTAGAAAAAATAGGACTCGCACCAGATCATGTTCTCGGACGGGAATCGAACCCGCGACCTTTGGATAACCGGTCCAATGCTCTGACCGCTGAGCGAATGCTTAATGCTTAGTGTTAGTAAAATACACCTCAAATGATACCTAATGATATCCTCAGAACTAACCCCAAGGAAGCGATTTTGAAAATATTTGCATTTAGTTATTTTTTAAATGGCCAAAGTTATGTTTATATTTATAACGACCTCCGTGGTCGAGTCGCTTTGTACACCGGTTTTCAAAGTGTCGCCATCTCTGAGGTCCCGGGTTCGATCCCCGGTTGGGTCAATTTAGAAAACGAACTTTTCTATATTGGCTTAGGTCTGGTGTTTGTGATACCATCGTTGTCTCTGATTTCCATAACACAAATTTTATTACTTTAGCTACTTACTTTGGAATCGGAGCAATGTATGTGATGTTGTCAAATTAAAAAAAATATTAATTAAAATTAATATGGTACCGTAAACTGGATTAGCAACTTTGCGTGGTGAATAACAACAGCGACATTTTCGATAGAAAAAAAATCACGTTTGTTGTATGGGAGCTATAAAACTAACTTATTTTTTTTTGCTCGATATTGATAACGGCAACAGGTAGACGTTTGGAATATTTATTTATAATACCTATTTAATTTACTTAAATAATTAAATTATGACAAAACAAATAATGAAGGGGGGTTCCATACAACAGACACGATTTTTTTGCCGTTTTTATAGATGTACGGAACCTTTCGTGCGCGAGTCTGACTCGCACTTGGACGGTTTTTTTACATTTTTTCGAAGTTTGCATAGAGAAAAATCTGAAATGTGATAGAAGTTATGTAAATATGAAAATAAAAATAAAACGATGTCTATGAGGGAGATTACACGTCTGCCGCCAGTTCATTCATCATATTCATATTCATATTCATTTAATCTCCACAAATTTATAATATTAGTACATAACATACAATGTTAGTGGATAAAGATGTTTGTATTATTATAAATTTACCTTTTCAAGGTATTGAGATATAATAAGTATTAAAAACTAAATATTATATTAACTATAGGAACCATCAATTCATTATATTTTTATACAATGCTAAATTAAATTAAACTCTTAACAATACTTCTAAAATTAAATCATATCACAAATAATAAATATCTAATAAAAAAAGTAATCTGTATCCATATTTACAAATTCCCATAATAAAACAGTGTTACAGTTTACATTCGAAATATTCTTTCATGTTATAAAATGATTTGTCTAATAATTTATTTTTTAGTCTATGTTCAAATGTACTATCTTGAAGGGCTTTGAGATCATTAGGTAGGTGGTTATATACTTTAATGGCCATGTAATACGCATTGTTTTTAAAAAGGGTTAAATTCACTGCAGGTATAACTATATTATGTTCACGGCGACGAGACACATAGCGGCTTTGTATTTCTCCGACTTTAGGGAAGTGATAAGCATATTTTCTCACGAAGCGGCACAGTTCAAAAATGTACATACTTGTTACTGTGAGAACTCCTAACTTCTGGAACAACAGTCTGCAAGTATCTCTACGACCGGCTAGCGCTATAATTCGCATGCATCGCTTCTGCAAAACGGACACAGCAGGCGCATCAGTTGAATTGCCCCAAAGTACAATGCCGTAACGTATCCATGCGGCAGCGTAGCTATGGTACGCAGCAAGTGCACACTCTTCGTTGGTGCATTTTCTAAGCTCACGTAATGCGTATGAGAAGCGACTAAGTTTGCTTACAATGGAGTCTACGTGCAATTTCCAAGATAAATGCGAATCTACAACTGGACGTAGTTATGCAAACTAGAACCAACCCACAAAAAGTTACTTCCGAGATAATTAAACTTTTGTTTTAAAAGTGAATTGAAAAACATATGCAGGTTATTTGACATATCAACTTATGAACTTTAAATTTAATATTGATCACAATCTTATCAAAGCTAGCAGTTTTATATTTTTCTTTGGTTTTGTATTTATTTTGGATAAAAAAACCTGCTAGTTCCTTATTGAAAATTTACTCTTTTGTGGGATGGTTCTTTTTAACAATATTTTATGTTTTACGGATAACCAGAATAATTACTATAATAATTTAAAACACATATTATTTTCATCATATTTTTATTGTAACTCACTTGTTTTAATAAAAAATTGTAAAACACTGTTTTTATCACCCTAAATTACTTAATTACTAATATTATCCTCTTCTACCTCAAAATCAACTTTACCAGAAACCCGTCTAAGTTATCTTCAACCATTAGATTCATTATATCTCCCGTTAATGTTTTGTAAAAGTCTTGGGCATCTTCAGGGATAAGATGCATCAAGTTTTTTAAAGTCATTCAACTTTGCTTCGGGAATAGGTTTCCCATCAGGCCAAAGTGGATCCATTACTTTTTTGGTTAGTCGGCCTGTATTACCTCTTGTATTTTTCTTTAAATTTATTTCTGCATGTTCATTGATAGTCATCATCCAAGTTACATATCGCATAATATAAAACTCGTCGTCTTTTTTCATCATTATCTCTTTAGTATTTAGCCAAGACACTTTTGACCCATCAGAAGCTTTCTAACTATTTATTATTATGTTTTCTAGGTTAGAACTTGTCAAAAAATCTTCTTTTCTTAATCTGTTAACTGGCATCGGTTAAATATTTTGCGTGTCTACATAATTTGCATGTAGTCTTCTGGCGGATACAATCTTTGCTGTAGTTTCAAAGCATATTCGATTCTGCCAAAATCTGTATCATTAGATAGGATTAGATTGATTAGAAACTGTGTCCAGATTCCATTATCCTCCATAAGAGTCACTCCATAGTATCAGGTGCTTCACGTCGTCGCCAAGTCTCTCTTAATAGAGATACTTGGTGACGACTTGGGCAAAATCGCAATATAAAGCTGACATTGATGCTGAAAGCATTATTATACGATCACCAAACCCTTCAAACAATCAGGCTTCGCTTTCTGGAATACGGACACAGTTTCCTTCCTAATGATACGGATTTTGTCAGAATCAAATGTGCTTTGAAACTACAGCAAAGGTTGTATCCGCCAGAAGACTACATGCAAATTATGCAGACACGCAAAAAATTAAACGGATTCAAGTTTACAGAATAAGAAAAGAAGATTTTTTGACCAGTTCTAACCTAGAAAACATAATAATAAATAGTTAGAAAGCTTCTGATGGGCCAAAAGTATAGGGCCAAAAAGTAAAGGGCCAAAGGCTAAATACTAAAGAGATAATGATGAAAAAAGACGATGAGTTTTTAATTTTTTGCGATCTAACTTGGATGGTGACTATCAATGACTATGTAGAAATAAATTTAAAGAAAAATACAAGAGGTAATACAGGCCCACTAACCAAAGAAATAATGGATCCACTTTGGCCTGATGGGAAACCTACTCCCGAAGCGAAATTGAATGACTTAAAAAGCTTGTTGCATGTTATTCTAAAAGATGCCCAAGAATTGTACAACACATTAACGGAAGATGTAACGGTTGAAGATGACATAGACGGGTTTTCTGGTGAAGTTGATTTTGAGGTAGAAGAGGATGATATTAATAATTACCTAGGTAATGTAAGATGATAAACCACAATGTTTTGCTCATTTTTATTGAAAACAAGTTGTTTTGCTAATTTTTATTAATAAAGATATACCTAGATAATGAAAATATATGTGTTTTAAATTATTATAATAATTATTATAGTTATCCGTAAAACATAAAATATTGTTAAAAAGAATCAGCTCAGAAAAGAGTAATTTTGCAATAAGGAACCATCAGGTTTTTTATCTAAATTATATACAAAACCAAAGAAAAGTATAAAATTGCTAGCTTTGATAATATTGTGATCAATATTAAACTTAGTTGATGTCAACTATACAATGACTTTTATTTTAATATGGTTATGTTTGAGGACATTTAAAGATTTTCGCAGTGGCTTTAAATGCTTATTGATAAGTTAAACATTTTGGAAATAGCAACACTGATAGTCTGATAGTTACCCCATAGAAGTATAACTAAAGCTATACATAGTTTATTGTTTTTCTACTAATCTTACAGAAAGTAATAATCTAGACAAAACTAAGCCTCATGGTTATTTTAAAAGCTACTTTATTAAATATGCGAAATAGAACCAAGTATCATTGGTTCCCTTTAGCAGAAAAAAAGACAAAATCAATGTATTTTAATTTTCATTGAGAACCATGTAGCTTGGTTCCATTTGGAGTAATTAAACTGCTTAAGACTTATAGGTACCATGCGACATGGATCCATTTAGTTTTTCTAAAGTGATTCTATCTAGTGTTGGTACCCTAAGCAGCCTTCTTTTTTTTTGTTGTGACATGGAATATCGGCCTGGGAGTTTTTTAAGGACGTAGAAAACGTAGTGGGGAGTTAATTAAAATATGTAACTCGATTTCACCTGAAATGTGGGTTGGTTCTTGTTTGCAAAACTAGGTCCAACTATGCCTAACTGTCGATATGACTCTACTATTTCAATGTTTTTACCTTCATGTTGCATGTTAGTGCTTAGCACAGTTCTTTGGTAAGGCCTAAAGTGTACGACTTTTGTTTTATCATAGTTGATTACTAGATTAATATCTTTAAGATGCTGTGAAATTTTATTTAAGGAATCAAGGATAAGTGTGTTAGCGTTGGTGGTGTCATCATAATCGCACGGAATTATTAAAGTGGCGTCATCAGCAAATAAGACAAGTTTGTGGGGTACTACTGATGGGAGTTCGTTTATGTAGACTAAAAATAATAAGCATCCTAGCATGTCTTTTTCAGAAACACTGAACTGATTTTTTTTTCAGAAATCGACAAAAATTACATTAGTTTCACTATCGGTCGAGAGATGGCGCCGAGTTTTCTTATATAATGTCTGACCAAATAACATAAGAGCGTAACAAATAAAACAATACAGTAATCAAATGTTTTTTTATCAACAATCTAAAATAACTATTTACACAGTGCATAAAAATAGATAAGTATTGATTTTATATAAATGCCATATAATTATAAAAGCTGTGTATTCATAAAAAATTAAAATGCTTAACAAACCAATTTTAGTTAAAATGTGTTGTCTTCTTCGGTCAAACTCGGTTCATAATACGAAAGAAAAAGACAAAACACTAATTAAAACAGGTTTATTAAGCGTTTTAATTTTTTATGAATACCTAATGTAGTTTCTGCTACAGGAATATTCGTAAAATGAGCAAATCTTTTACCAAACTATTATTACAGTATTATTACAAATAGGTAGGCAGGTAGGTACTTCATAATTTTTAAACCGACTTCAAAAAAAGGAGGAGGTTATAAAGTCGACGGTTTCTTTTTACACTAATTCCAATATTCTTATACTTAGGTTATTCTTCAGAAGCGTCAGTATCAAACAAAAATGTTTGTGTTCAGAAAATTTTGATGGATCGATACACTATTTTCATGTACTCCCATTAAAGATTTCCATATTTCAATAAAACTCTGAAAACCAGGTTTCTGAAAAATCCCCTTATTATAGATTAATTGTACTTAGATAATTTGTTGTTTTTAATAATGGATGACTGACATAATAAATCAGTACAGCCACCAACCCACGACAGGGTTATCAATTTCAATCAATTGGAAACTTAAATGCGAAGACATTACGGTTCAACACAAATTGCAGATTTTTGTAAACTGTTTACAGTTACAGTACCTAATACAGTTTTGCAGCTTATCGCTGCTAACTAATATTGAATAAATTGGACATAATATTGGATTTTAACGAATTAATGCGCTTTAACATTAATTACACAGATTTTGAAAACTAACTAAGCACTAAATCACTAGGATTTTGTTTGAAGCGGAGGCGCAACATTTTTTCCAAAAACATTTTCTTTATACTTCAATTTCTGTACGTTGGTAGGGTCTTTGAGAACATCTTCATCCATTTGGCGCTCCACTCTTTGATCTTGAATAGGCTCTGGAAAAAAAGAAACTTAACATTTACAAACTGGAGTTGGAGCAAGAGTTGATTTGTCTATGAATGAGTTTATATGAAATATGTTAAATCGTGTAACGTAACAATGATATTTCAATAGTATTGGGTGATGTTTAGGGTTCCGTCTCTCAAATAGAAAAACTGGAACCCTTATTATGATCACTTTGTTGTCTGTCTGTCTGTCTGTCAAGACCCTTTATCTCGCGAATGCGTGTAGGTATCGAGTTGGAATTAAACCCATATACTCAGGTCTACAGCCTCTTGAAGCCGTGAAAAAATCAAACATCTAAGTTAACGTTTAAAAAAGATACGGCCGTTTATGTCGCACGAAACGCATATTTCAACACTCAAGGGAATCAAAATTCATAGGGTAATTCACGTTGACTTCGAACTATGAAATTCGGCAAGTATAGTACAAGTACCGGAAAAACATAAAAGATATTGGAAGGGGGGACGCCAGCGAAGCCGGACGGGTGATCAGTCTCCCTAATCGGAACCATTTAACCCAAAACATAAAAGATATAGTCTTTACATAAATATCTACAAAGTACGGAACCCTAAGTGGGTGTGTCCGACTCGCACTTGCGAGGTTTTTTAAATGCTCTAACTTTACCAACAGACATGCATCCATACAATAAAATGTAGTGCTATGCATGGCTTACAATTTCTAATAGGTAGAAAAGTGCTCTGCAGTGCTGGGCCTATTTTGCACATTCTTTGTGCATATTTTGCACATTCCTGCCATTTAGAGTGTACTTCACTAGATATTAGTTACTATAAGATGTTAAAGTAGTACTGAAAACAAATACAAATAAATAAAATGTACCGGACCGGATTGGACAGGATATCTAAAGGTTGTGGGTTCCATTCCTATCCGAGAACATGATTTGGTGCGAGTCGTATTTTTTCTAGTATTATTTAGTAAAATAAATTGTATTCACATAGAATACCTGTTATTTAATTCATCAATGCCTGAGCGGCTGAACAACAATGGCATATCTATTGTCTCATTTTCTGGGTTAAAATTAATGATAAAGCTTATTAACACTTACTGCTAAAGGGAGTATATCTATCTGATAAAAGTGCTTCTAAGTTGTAACCTATTAGACCAACTACCGCAGCGATTGGCAGAGTTATGTATGGAGCATTTGACCGAAGAAACTGGATTAGTATTGGCCACATCTGAAAAAGTTAAAGGAAAGAAAAGCTTTATAAATAGTAGGTATAACAGCAATGTAAATCTAAATATAAAAGCAGACAGCACAGCAATATGTGGAGCAAACAAGAGCTCTTAACAAAGATAAACAGAATCCACCCACACTAACATTTCAACAACCGGAGTGGTGCAGTGGACAACATACCGGTCTACCACACACAAGCTTCACAGCAGAAATCGAAATGATGAATTTTAATTTAGATGACGGACTTTATTAATATTATGTATAGGTAATAACTATATATTAAAAAAGGATATAAGTAGTATTTCAGTTGTCTAGCCTAGCACCCATATTACAAGCTTTGCTTGGATTGGGGCTAGATGGCACTGTGTAAAAATGTCCAAGCATTGATTTATTTTTTTTATTTATTATTAAATACTAACCATTTTGTGCGATTGCGGGGAGACACTTGACTGAGAGGTTAATTATAAAAAACCCTAAACTACAGATTATAGTTTACCAATCCTCCTCACATAGCACAAAATAAAGTAAAGAAAAATGAATTAAATGTGCATGAATATATTAGAATTTAGAACATAAATAAAACAATGAAAATTAATAAGGTACAGGTACATAAAAGTACAAGAAATAAACATAAAAAAATATCTGACTTTGAATACAATGTCACGACAAAAACTCTACCTTACCTTTGCTGAAGATTCCTGCTCTTGGTTTTAAAATTTTAAAGAGTTATTTCTTGGAGAAAGAGGCTAAGAAATTGAAAATAAATTAATACACAATAACAAAATTACTTAATTCACCTCACCGAAGTTCACCGAACTTTTTTTAACAGGTTTAACGGCACTGGGTTCTTGCCCTTTTATGCTAAAATGACAGTACAAGTCATGAACTTAATGGTATGTACAAGTTCCTTAGAGCATTAAGATACAAGTTCAATTCACCAGCCAGTGTTGCCAGCTGCCGATAGTCGAAAGTCAAAAGCAGAGACAGTAACACATGACAGCACAAAAAGTAACATTTTCACGAGAAAAGTTACATTATCTTATTTTATGTAAAAAACCTTTTACTGTATAATTATGGCACTTTATTGACGTAGTGATTACTGACTGCTTAGAGCATTAAGAACGGCGGCTCGACCGCCTAACTGAAAGCGATAGCCATAGCCATAGCCATAGCCAAAGCAATGCTCAAGCTATGGCTATCGCTTTGAGCGACCGCCTAACTTTGCCGAGCTCTTGCTTTGGCTAATGCAATCGCGAATGAATGAAATTGAATGACTCAAGTCTTCGTTTTATTCACGCATATGCATTTTAAAATCATATTAAGTTTTTGACTGCATAAAATGTCGGATTTATTTTATAATTACTATTATTTACGAAAAGACCTAAATAAATGTATCATTTTAGCTCTGTTAGGTAAATTTGTCAATTCATAAATAAAAATGTTTAAAATTGCATAATTAAACGCGTTAAGTTGACATTTGAAATATATTTTTAATAAAATCTTTGTTCATTTGTGAAAATTTGTGATTAAAATTTGGATTCTGTTTTACTAAGGTAAGTGCTTACTTTTATATGAAGCATTGGCAAGTAGTAAAATGAAAGTTGGCGAAAAATTATCGCGAGTACCTACGGAGTAGCTAATTAAAGAGTTTGTTTTGGTGTTTGCGACTGGGTTCAAGAAAGTAGAAGACTAGAATTAAATCGGTCGAAGCGTAGATTCACGCAAAAAAGTTATTTCTTTGTGTATGGTGCTTCTATAACAAAAGGATAAGCTTTTCTACCATGGCCAACCACTTGCATTTTGCTTGTCTTTGTAGGTTTTCAGTTTCTTCTACCACATTTCAGATGCCTGCAACAAATAAAGTGTCTGATGCGCAGTTGGAGGTGTTGGTGGCGAGAATGAAGTGTCATACACTGCAAGCCAGAGCAACTGGGTGCAACTGGGTGGCTCGTAGGCTAAGCAACAAATGCTTAGCCTGTGGAAGACATTAGCCTCCAGTTTAAATGCAAAGGGTGATGGTGTCACCAAAAGTAACAAGGAGTTGAGACAAGTAAGTGATCTTTTTACTATGATGTTGTGTCAGAAGATTCTATGATTACTCGCAGGCACAGCAAAACGCAACTCACTCGCTTTTTAAATGTATATGTATTCTCATATATTCATCTGTCATATTTTTGTAATCTATATAATCATACTTAAATCACTGCCATTAGTGTCTGTTTCTGACATGGTTCCGATAAAATATCAGTGCTCTGTCCTCGGGCAAAACAATATGCTGCGTCGGGACCTAGGTGTTGCTGCAGCACATACATAAATATACTGTTTTAATCCATTTTTATTAGTGTACCTGTATTTTTAATTTCAATTTAATTTTTTGTGAATGTAGGTAATATACAAAGATGTTACATCTACATATTTATTTGTTGTTTAACTTTCACATATTTTGAATATGCTCATCATCGCTCAGACAAAACTGGTAACAATATAAACTTGACAGTATTTCGTTGGCATTGTTTAATCAATAGATTTACATTTTCAGTTGATGAGGAATGAGGCTGCATCTGCAAAGCTTGTCGCAGGTTGCATCTGCAGGCCTATCTAACGCCCATCCACGTAAGTGTTTTCCAAAAGGAATATTAACATTTAGCACAAAACCAAAAATCTTATCTACAAATTAAGAAAGTTAAAGGGTTGGACTGTAATTTCAAAAAAAGTCTTTGTTTTTTATGCACATGTTTTTTCTATCTGTTTGTCTGGGTCTAATCCCCAAAAAAGTTAAACCGATTTCGACAGACTTTCACTGGCAGATAGAGGACTTTAAGACAATATCACTGTGTTAATGAGTGTGTATTTTGTTTCAGCGAAGAGAAGACACAATGTTATCCGGACAAGCGCGGATGCCGACGATCCTCCCGCCGAGAGATCCCGACAAGATAGTGAGTGCTCAAAAGCTACATATCCATTCATCCAAGGAAAATGTATTTTATAGGAATATAGCTACCATTCAATGGCAGGATGATAGAAAATTTTAAACCGCGCTGCTCAAAGGTTTTCAGTCAAATAGGTTAAAACTACCCTATTATCTGTCAAATTATCCTGCCATTGCAACATGCAGTTACTAAGAGATATGTAATTGTTACAGCGGCTCCGGCGCGGTGGGCGCTGGGTTCTGAGGACCGTCGCATCCGCGAGGAGGGCCGGCGCAGGCGGTATCAGCGGCAGCTATTATGATTTATAAAAGCTGATAATGTCGTTTATCTATATTAATTTAATATATTTGCTACTTTAATAAAAACTTAATCATTTCCTTTAACTTTCTTTTATTATTCTCAGGCAAACATTTTAGGTTCTTAAACATTTTGTCATACCTACACAAATTGAACGGCGTTGAAGATCAAAGTTATCAGGGGCTTTATTGCTTAACTTAAAATCTATCACGATTGCTTTTAATTTGGCAATCGTGTACATCCATCATTGGTCTCAAAGACAGTTTGTCACAGTGCCTTGTAATGCCACAGCAATGGACGTAGTATTCGCGCCACATTGAAAGCGATTGCGATAGATTTTGAGTTAGACGATTAGGTGGCAGATTATTTGTAGTACCACAGGTTAACAATATTTCCCGTGGTACTACTGAATCGATTGGTAGTACGACGGGGTACTACTTGGTAGTACCACAAATCCCTTCCGCATCTAGGTACTACTAAAGTGGCCACTTTTCAAAACTCCATTAAACTAAACGACAGGCTAGAAAATATTATATAAGCGATAAAAAGTTTTTTTTCAATGGCGGCGCTAGTGTGCATACTATGCGCCCAATCTTGTTTACCTCTTATATTATGGTACAAAAAAAAGACTAATTAACTAACAAGATGTTTGTATTAAAAAAAAACAAACGTTAAATATTGGTTAAGGGGATCCACCCATTCCATAGGTGGATGTCCGTGCAGTCGCAGACCCAAGGATTTGTTTTTATTGCATAAAAATTATGTGATAAAAACAAATCCTTGGGTATACAACGTGTTACAAAAGATGCCGAATATGGTAGATAGAGACCATCAAACTGAATAACTTTTTCATACTATTTGATGAAATCAGCTGTTTCATACATTTTGATATTTTTGTATGAAACAGCAGATTTTTTTTCGCGATTTCAAAGTTGGTCCCATAGTAAAAGTTGTTCAGTTTGATGGTCCCTATCTACCATATTCGACATTAGGGGTACTTTTGTAACACGTTGTATAACAACATTTTATTACATACTGTTCAAAACAAAATAGGGGCCACTATGTGTTTTCCAAGGTTTTTAAAATATTAATTCAGTCTAATTTTATTTCAATTTGATTTTGTTCCAAAGCTGTAATAGTCAATTTGACTGTTACTTTTACTATCGAATTTAACTGTATAATTTCTCCTATTCGCCGTGTGTAAAACCAAACCTTAAAAGTGAGCAAAAATGCCTGCTGCCAATTCTAAGAGCAAAATTCCACTATGCGCGTTGCTCTTCACAATTAGGCAGGCGTAAAAGCTGTAATAAAAATAAAATATTAAGTTTGTTTTAATTTGAAATTTGTACCAAGTAATATGTTTATTGTAGGGTCGTCGCGTCGGGCGCAAAGTACACAGATTTTCCTAAGGTATATTTATATGTATATTTACTAGTGGCGTCCAAGGGTCCATACATGTCGATTCCCATCGGCTTACCTTTTAGAACTCCAATCCCACCGATCCACTATGCAGATCATTACATTTTTGTGGAACGGCTTCCCTTTGCCATAATTAAATTTCACCCCTCGCCACTGATACCTACCTACCCACCAACAATAATTAAAACACTTCTTTATTTAGAGGTATGTACCCCACCCGACGCGACCCCTAGGATCAAATTATTACTTACTTGGTACAAATATGAAATTATAACCAACATAATTTTATTTTTATTACAGCTTTTACGCCTGCCTAATTGTGAAGAGCAACGCGTATAGTGGAATTTTGCTCTTAGAATTGGCAGCGGGCATTTTTGCTTATTTTTAAGGTTTAGTTTTAAAACGCATAACCCTTTCCTTGCAGTCGGGTAAAAAACTTTTAAATTAATTTCCCACAAATGCCATTTTGCAATATACGTTTTCCAGCGTCGCATGGTGGCCGTGCCAACATGAGCCGTATGAGGTCATTTTAAATAAGTAATTTATTGTGTAGAAAAATATTTTTTATTCAGAAACTTTTGTATAAGCTACCACACGTTCGGAATCTACATCCCCTGAGAAGAACGTGCAAAAAAATAGATTCTGTTTACAAAGCCAATTAATATTAATTATAGTTACTTAAAATTACGGTTCTAATTATTTTTTGACAAAACAGTAGCTAAGAATAATAACAACCTAGAACGATAGTTCCCTACAGAGCGCACTGTCAAAAGTGAGCAAAAATACTGAGCCAAAATGGCTTAGTTTTCGGATTTTTATCGTTCATACGTTACCTAATCGTACCTATAAGAACGAAATAGTTTCGATTTCCCTACCTTTACGGGATTTTACTATTTTAGTTACGATTAGGTAACGTATGAAGAATATAAATCTGAAAACTAAGTCATTTTTGTTCAGTATTTTTTGCCTCACTTTATATACAAGGACTTATTTATTTATTTAAATAGGAACACGAACAGCATACATATAAATACATTGTGACAATTAATGGTGTAGGTATGAGTCATATACATATGCCTCTTATAGGCGTTCACAGCCTTGAAGATTAATAAGCTTCTATTCTAGGTGTTATTATTCATTTGATCAAGGGAAACAAACAACATACAATATTAACTTAAAAACTATGATTAATGACTATTACAAAAGACAAAACAGTTTCCACAACAGGATATATAACATAGTTAGGTAGGTTGAATTTAACCGAAACTAACAAAATGCAGTAACAACTACCAATTTTAAAATTTAATCAAAATGAAAGAAAATAAACTTAAGTAGGTATAAATATTTAGGTAGGTATAGTCGAGTTCATTAATATGTTTGCAGTTTTGACATGATGTTGACTTTTATTACAAAGCCATAAAGGTATTGATGAACTGTCAAAAGTGCCAACATATTAATGAACTCGACTGTACCAAAAGTCAACAACGGCACATAGGGCTAAAAATAAATTTCTAAATAAACCTGATGTGTAGTTGACTGTACATTTGTACTATAAATATATATTCTGTGATTAAGTTAATTAATTTTGAAATATCATTCACAAATTATTTCTTTAAATTTACGATATTTATGGCCAAATATGTCAACATTTTGGCAAGTCTTATTATAAGTACTACATGATCTAATTATAAGGCGGTTTTTGGCGTAATTAGTGTAACAACGAGAGGATGCAAAAGTTTGAGTAGATCTAAAGACCTATCTTTTTACATTTATAGAAGATTTTACTAGTAAGGTAAGATGATATCACTATGCTATTAATGATTTATATAAAAAGATTAGGTCGCGTTGATCCCTTCGCAGCTTTAAGGATGAGATGTCATCAACATTAAATTTCGATGACGATAACATAATTCAAGCGTCTAATGAATTTATTTTGAATTTTCTCAATGGAGTCAATATGAGTAATGTATTGAGGATTCCAAGCAGTTGAAGCATAATATTGTAACACAGATCTAAGCTTTTTTCTATTCTAAGCACAGTAGTATAATTCTGAATACAAATCAAAGTGAAACTAATCAAACAAACAACAAATGAGTTTAAACATAGCAAATAACATTAATTATATAAAATAACAAAAATACTTAGACTAATCATATAAATACAATAACAAATAACTTAAGCAACAAAGTCTAAAGCCCACTACACACGGAGAGGCCGAGAGGGACAGAGCATTACGAAGAAAAGGGAATGTTGTCAGTATGTCCCTTTTTTTTGTATTGCTCCGTCCCTCTCGGTCTCTCCGATCGGCTATCCATGTGTTGTGGGCTTAATCAATACAATAACAAATGACTTAACTTAAGATGAATTTATTAATCATATAAATACAATTAACAAATGGCTGAAGACACTTAGACTAATCCAAATACCATTCTTGCTTCTACTATTCCTTCTTCGCTGGGCCTGGCATTCTTGCTTCTTCTTATTTTGTCTGTAAATAATAAGAGATTGTAGTATCTTTTTTGTTTAGTCTTCACTTGGGCAAGGGTCGTTTGAGTATTGTTCTTGAGTACAAGTGACAGTGTGTCCTATGAAAATAAATATACTTTGAATTGATTTGACATTTCAAAGAACTGTTACAGTTCTTTAAAATCCTTATGTGTTGTTTAGTATAATATAGCATGCAGATCAAAATTATAAATTACCTCTACAATTGCTGCAGTTGTGAGCATTGTACAGTCAATTGACAACAGCATGACAAGCACAGTGTTCCCACCTACCGCTGGCCAGCAGAGGCTATCGGACAGAATGGGGCACGCGGTGGCTGAACCGCGTGTCTGTTTGTATAATGCTCCTCCGGACTCCCTAGATAATCATTAAGGAGGGTGTCATCATCCATGGCCGACATGGTTGTTGTGCATAGCCAGAATACCCTGTTAAATTAATATTCATTTAATTGATTGTTTTCAATAAGTATGTAACATTAGTTCAATAATTGTTTTATGATGGCACTTACCTAAGAACCAGAAAATCTGTCCCATCTCCATTCCACCAAATGATGTCATAGATGTCTGCAACAGACTGAAGCTAAAATCATTGCCTACACACCTTTGGTAGGAACCACCACTAGCATAAAATTGCAATACAGCTACTATCTGTAACAACAGTGCAATGGCATAAGTAATAATAATGACAAAGGTTAGTTGTCTATAAATCACTTGTATTGGATTGATAAATACCTTGATCTTTGGCTTAATAGCTGTTTTTATTTGAGTTGAATGCAAGAGGCATCAAATCTTCGCAAAGCGTACGCGGACATTTCCCAAGCGAATATCCGCTCCGGCAGCTGCATGGGCATGTTGTCTTCCCACAGCGATCTCCTTCCCAGCATCAGCTCTTCCCTCATACTTTCTTCCTCCACTTCAACCAGCAAGAAAATTCGGGCCATTTCTTACTTAAAACAGAAAAAGAAAAAATAAATAAACAAATAAACGAGAAAGCTACCTACTTAATAAAAACGTGTTAAAAATAGCAAACCTTATGCAGTATCCACAATATAATACACTAAAAACTTGAAAAAAAAATCAATTTTAGTACTAAATAAAAAGCACAAATTGATAAAATCGAAATAATTATCAATATTTTGTTGAAAGCTGTGAGACAGTAGCAACTGCTTTCATGACAGTTGGAATTGTTTTCCCTGACAGCAGCGGCCATCTTGAAATAGTTAGGCGGTCGCGATTATCTGTCAAATCCATACATTTCCATTCGTTCATTGCTTTGACTCAAGCTTTCAAAAAAAGTGAGGTTAATTCTTGCTCAAGCTTTGATAGGCGGTCCCAAATGACAAGATGACGTCATAAACCATAGCAATAGTCAAAGCAATCGAGTTAGGCGGTAGAGCCACGGGAGATGCCAACAGCACTCTTCTACACTAGATTTTGTTCACCGATTTTGGAGGGGGACGAGGTAAACACGCACAGCACACAACTTCATATTCACGCACACTCTAGTAGAAAAAAGTCTTGTTGCTACACACGCACACAAAAACAAAATCCCACACAGTTATAATTGTGGGTGGTCAAATTTGGAACTAACAATCTCAGTACAAATTCTGACAGATCACGCTACGGCAGCGCCAAACTGACAACAAACTGCTAGTGATGTGCCGTCAAAAGACCGATGAAATTGAATGATTGGAAGATGAGTGATTGATTACGAACAAGATTATGTTAAATGGTTTTCATTTGATTTTGTGATATACACCAACAATCACTAAAATGCGCTTATAATTAAATGTTCAACATACATTTTTTATTTATTTATTTACTAAACAAAGTAAAACATACAATTTATAGAAAAACCCAGCGACTAAAACATAAAACCCGATTAGGTTTGTCCAGTCACTACGTATTCGTCAAAATAAATAGTCGGTATACAACTAAGCAGTATTGAAAAGACAAATTGCTTCATTCTTATGAATAAAAAAAATAAAAAAAAATAAATATGTATACACCACGTTGTATACATATACAAGGTGTTACAAAAGTACCCCTATTGCCGAATATGGTATATAGGGACCATCAAACTGAACAACTTTAACTATGGGACCAACTCTGAAATCGCGAAAAAAAAAAACAGCTGTTTCATACATTTTCATATTTTCGTAATAATTTTTTGTATGAAACAGCTGATTTTTTTTTCGCGATTTTAGAGTTGGTCCCATAGTAAAAGTTGTTCAGTTTGATGGTCCCTATCTACCATATTCGGCATTAGGGGTACTTTTGTAACACCTTGTATATATATTATTTTAAGGTCTTAAAAAATTCTTAATAAACACAATATTTGATCGTAAATGCGTGTGCACAGGATAATGTTAAGAAAAAGCTGACTATTGTTTAAATACGAGAAATTATAAGGCAAATTTTTGGTAGAAAAATAAATTTTGAGTTTTTGCTTCACACTTTTGTGTTTGAGGTCATCCAGAATAACCTATAATTCTTTAGGTAGATTGTTAATTATGACAGGAAGAAGACAAGTAAATTTTTCTCTTTCCGTAAAAGTTATTTAAGCGGCCCTTGAGAAGTTTCTTCTGCGTAATCTGTCTTGTTTGTATTCTATGATTAATCCTCGGCAAAGAAGCAACGTTATCGAGTTGTTCACTTAGAATTGCGTAACTCACTTTGTCATGAACCGACATGACCTTGCATTACCTAAAGAGTTCGTCATACGTATCTTTATAGATACGATTTACTTTCTTACTAACTATAAGCTTTAATATTCGTAATTGTAGATTATACATTTTCTCTAAGTAGGTTGAAATGTGCGTCCATAGCTTGAAATTCCATATGAAATTATAGGATCTACCAAGAATTTGTACAGGATTAATAGAACTTGGAACGGTATTTTATTTTTGATTATGACAAATTTAGCTAACAGAGCACGAAGTTATGGCACACAGTTTCGATATGAGGACCCCAGTTGTGGCGGTTGTCAATTGATAGGCCTAAATACTTTTGCTGTTGCACCGTTTCTATTGGTTTGCATTGGCAAGATGATACTTTATTGTGCATACAATCGTGATTGTGTATTACTATTGAAACGTCGTGGTCTCTACAATACGAGTTGTTAATAAAACATAATAGTACAAAAAAGTGAAATAAAATAATAAATGCTTGGAAAACAAGTGATTTGTGTTTCATTTTTATTAGGTATTATTAAATTTTTGTATACATGTTCTGCCAAAACATGATTAGTTCGTTCCGATGCCAAGGTAGGCTTTATCCAGAAGCCTTGTGTAGATGTGCTGGAAGGCTCACAGCTCCGCTTTTCAAGCCAAAATATAAGCAGTAGTGAATGCTTGCAGCCACCTTAAAATGAAAAAGTTGGTATGATAATATGTTAATACCTATAATCTACAAATAAATATGTATTGGTTGAATTGAAAACCTCCTTTTTGGTAGTTAGTAATTTTTTTGCAAGGAAAGTTTTAGTAAACAAAAGTTTTGAAATTTCTTACCTGCAGAAGCTGCACAATCGGAACAATTTGACTTGAGGATCTCGGCATCAGTTTCCTTTATTTTGGTTAATGATTTTGGTGTCCTATGCCCGGGCTTTGACAGGACTGATTTATAAGATTCTCTCCACTTCTACATAACCGACAGACAGCCGAGGACTAGTAACTATCCCGGGATGACCTAAAAGAAAGAGAAGATTAAAAAAGGAGAACATCACACCCGTAAAACAGTGTCTCCAATTAATACTATGTATAGATTTTGCAAAAAAAGTCAATACCTACCTATTACATATTAATTATAAAAAATAATCTTTGACAACATCAAAATAATAGTTAAAACTCATTCACTTGATCATTCATTCGTTCTTAGAGCACAAGCATTCGTTCTCTTTGTCGCAGCACTAAGACTTTTATTATGGTATTTGGCATGTGTTTGGTATCGTTTTGCTATCGCAATGTCGTCATTATCTTACACAAACAAAGTGCGTTTTCTCGTAATTATATTTTAGTTTGGTAATAAAATTATACTTACGTGTGATAGAAAATCCCGTTCTTAGTAAAATTTGAATTTTCAGATCGTCTTTTGCACGAAAACACTGCACAAATCACCATTTTTGCGGAGCTGCAATCGGCGACATGTGTTCTTACAAAATGACGGGTGTTCGAGACCAACTAGTTTTTATAAACTGACACGATCAAATTGGTCATGTACTTTGGTGAAAGGGGAGCGTGTATTTGCCATCTCCCGTTCTTAATGCTCTAAGACTGACTGTGGTTAGGTACTTTGCAGTTTGCCTCAGTCAATGCCTAAAAAAAAAAACAATGTCAAAAAATAACCTCAAAAAAGTCGGTCAAGTCAGAAGTCTACTGTAAACAAAGCTTTATTAAAATTGTTATGTTTATGTATTTGAAATTATGAATTCCTCTTAGTTTTTGTGGTTAATTTACTGTAACGAAGTCATAAAATGGCTCAAATGACTATCTTCCACCAATTGTCAAAGTTAAACCTATTCAATAACCTGACTTTGGAGTCAAAATGTATACCAAAAGAAGTCTGGCTTTCAAGAAACAAATCCACAAAAGTAAAGACAGCCAGTTCTGTTTATCGTACTATGAATATCTTTGATAGAAAGGCGAAGACATTACAGAGAGAACGGTCGGCACAAAAGGAAGATTATCATTTAGTGGAATATATAAAAGAAGAAGTAGGATGGAGGACTGCTGACAGAGTATTTGATATAAAAAGGACGTTTAAGAATGCTGTGGAACTGGGTATGTAAATTGTAAACAAGACTTAACAATTTACACTGTAAATTGTGAAGCTATTACTTATTCACTACACCTAGAAATCCTTAACATCAATGTTGTCCTATTTTACGCTGAATAAAAATTCAAAATTCAAAACTCATTTATTCAGTCTAGGCTGTTACAAGCACTTGTGAATGTCAAAGAAGCTACACCATCGGTTCGCAAACCCTAAGCGGGAGACCTTGTAATGAGAGGAATGCCTATACCACGCATTCACTTCATGATTGCCGCTACCTCCCGGTCCACTTCGTCATACCGCACCCCCTGCGTCGCCCTTTTAATATGAATAGCAACGCAAAGCTGAATTTAGGTTGATTTATTATTTAGGTATATTCGTTATTTGTGTTGCTATAATGCGTAAAAGTGGCAAAATCCTATCCAATGGCCAACGTTAATTGTTATATAAGTTAATTACACGCTTTAAACAAGAAAAAAAGGAAAAACAGTAGATAAAGCCAAATGATGTTTAAAATCTTAATATCAATGATAATCAATTAATCATACCGCTGCCTCGCTCAATTCTTCGCACTCAAGTCGCACTATATCAGATAAAAAACATGATGATTATTTTTGTCTGCAGTACCGTTAGCTGTGACGTCATAACGGTCGACGACGGCAATCATGAAATGAACGCGTAGTATCTATAAAATAAGAAATGTAACAAAATATTACAATGTCCTGTAAGTAGAGTTGCCAACCGTCCCGCGTCAGGTGGGACGTCCCATTTCCACGGTTCAAATAATTCCTAAAACACATATTTTTAAGACGCCATTTGTCCCGCTTTATGGTAAAGCTAGCTCGGTTACACAAAAATCTCATTCAAATCCAATTACCGGACTAGATATACGTCCAGGATATCTGTAAATGCGAGTTGGCAACTCTACCTGCATGTGATTGATCATTCTAGCAAAACAAATTCAGTAAATCTTTATAAATAATAGAATAAACAGTAACCTTGAATATAGGTACATATTTAAATTTATCAGGTGCGTGCCGTGCTTATGTGTCTCGGCATTTTTTGCCCGACAGTGTGGAGAAAGTGACACTGTGTGATACTTCACAAACTCATCTGGATAAAGCGATAGTTGGTGAAGGAGTTAAAATAGAAAAGATTATAATGGATGAAGAAAACATTGATGTGAGTATTTTAAAGAAAGCCTTAATTTGTAAACAAACTACTCTACTTGTTCATAATTTTATGAAGTTAGGGACTATTTATCTATTTCATTCATTTATCAGAGTACATCATTTGACATATCAACATTAATGTGTAAAATTAAATAATATACTAGAAACAATTTGACCCTGAGTTACCTGAGTTACAGAGACGCTCACAGTTTCTTCCAACTGCATTGGACCAGACTTCCTAAGGTTGCAGGTTCGAGTCCCGCCTGAGAAAATGATCCGGTGGCGAGTCTAATTTTTTCTAGTATATCATTTAAAAATGACCTAAGTAAAAACAATGGTGCAAATGGCTTTTAATGCTTTATGTCACCAAGCTTGTTTGATACACCAAGACAAGCCTTACAGCTATTATTTTGCAGTTCATACTGGTTTTACCCTTCAAGCTGTAACATCTTATCAAGATCCTCAGTTTCCAGACAACTCGGTGGATCTGTTTGTGTCTTCGTTGGCGCTGCACTGGGTCAATGACCTCCCTGGCTGCTTCGACAAGGTTATGAAGTGCTTGCAACCAGATGGGGTGAGTTTTAGACTTTAGACATCAGCCATTTTAAACTAATTGTAAAGTTGATATAAAAGTAAAAAGTCATGGTTTCAAAACTCCCTGTTAAAGAGGGGGAAAAGTGAAAGGCTCAAAGTAAGGAAGTAAAGAAATTATATTAATAATAATAAAATGCAAACCATACAGCAAGCAGAAAACCGAAGCGAAGACAGATAGATGACAGATCGAAAAAGAGCAAAGATCAAAAACATGAACTATAAACAATAAGATATTTACAAACCCGGCCTGAACACTCCCTATGTGTAATTGTGTACAATCGACAACACTTCCGCTTTGCCACTCTTAAGGTTTAAATCACTTGCGGCTAACATATGTTTAGTTTGTGTTGGAGTGGGAGTAGAGCGGAGCGGATCCGCTTTTAAGGGGTTAGAGAGAAAGAAATATAGCAGGTCCGCTCCGCCCCGCTCCCACTCTGTTTGTCCCTGTAAATGCGGCCCTCTAATTATTATTATTATTCTTGACGAACAGTACTCTTAAACAAACGAACGCACGAACATCTATCGAGAAAAAAAATGCGTGTAAAAGTACTCGATTAGAGTAATTCTCTATGGGAAATATAATTTCGTTATTTTTTTCGATAGCTTTTCGTGCTATTGAAAATTGGGGGTGTTGCAGCTTAGGATCGCTCTTGTTGCCACAAATGGTTGATTTTACTTTGTCTGTGAGAAAAAATATTATGTAAATAACGTAAAGTAGTAAAATCATATTGATAACAATAACATATTTAACTTCACATAATATACTTCCAGGTTTTTATGGCTACTGTGTTTGGGGGAGACACTCTAATGGAGTTGAGACAGTCACTCCAGCTGGCAGAGACAGAGAGATTAGGGGGTGTCTTTCCACACATATCCCCTTTTACCAGGATCCGAGATATAGGGGGGCTGCTTACTGCGTAAGTCCTACTAATATTATAAATTAAATAAATATTGTTAATATTATTAAAGATTAAAATAACGTTTTTTTTTTAAATTTTGAGATTTTAGCATTAACAATGCTATTATTATATAATACTAAGTAATATACTAGAATTTTTTTCTAGTATATTATTTAGTATTAGATTAAAATAATATAAAAAATTCGAGTTTGTGTGTGTGTTTGTTACCTTTTCACGCCTAAACGGCTTGACGGATTTGGATGAAATATGGTTTTTGACAGATTAGGGCCTGGATTAAGATATAGGCTACTTTATATCCTGGTCAAAGGTTCATTAAGGTCCACGCAGACGAAGTCGCGGGCGGCCGCTAGTTATTCATAATATTTCATAATAGATAGAGTTTTGGTGCCGTTTGTGGCTTAAATAGACACTAAGTTAGCCTTATTTAGCAACTTTTTTATTTACTAGGAATGGGTTCACTTACTCTATCATTCCCAATGGTCCCCATTTGTGACAAATGGGAATTATTTAAATGTAATTTCTAAGGTTAAGATAAATTAAGAAAGAAAGCTCTATGCTTAACAGGAGTGGGTTCACCCTTCAGACAGTGGATGTAGATACCCTCACAATCTGGTATCCTACTGCTTGGGAGGTGATGAGGGACGTTCGGGCGCTCGGAGAAGGAAACGCGGCGTTGAATCGGCCGCTGCGATTGAGCAGAGATGTGCAGTTCGCGGCAGCTGCTATATACGATGAAATGTATGGAAAGGTGAGTATTTTTATTATTATGTTGTATCCATACTAATATTACAGAGCTCGATGGCGCAGTAGGTTGATGCAGTTAAGTAAAATTTATTAGGGTCGGTAATTGGATGTATGGCCAAAATTTTATAATTTCGAGCTCATCCGTGCTTTGGAAGGCCCGTTAAGCCGTTGGTCCTGTCTGCATTTTCAGTCGTCACCACCCGTCAATCCAAATTGGGCTTTCAACGCCGCTCAGATAGCTTTCAGCGATAAGACTATACCTTAGTCACTGTAGCTTTATGTTTATGACTGTATTTTTCTGTAACGCATATATCTATGTAACGCATATCAAATTGTTTATATCATTGTTTATGTTTATATCTATTATTATAATTATTATTCTAGGAGGTACCAGAAAAGAATTCCCATGGGGTCCCAGCGACTTTCCAAATCATCAATTTTCTCGGATGGAAACCAGACCCTACGCAACCAAAGCCTATGGAGAGAGGCACTGGCGAAATGTCACTAAAAGACTTGCACAGAATCGATGAGATCATTAAAGAAACGAAAAAAGTCGAGCTAAGAGATGAAGATATGAAATAAATATTTATTATACACTCCAGCTCACTTACGAATAGAATTTTATCTTTTTTATCCACGACGGGTCAGTGCTTGGCCTTCATCTCACCTGATGTTAAGTGTTGATAAAGCCAAAGGTGGAATCGCATTACACACGGAGTCCTCAATCACTGAGGTAATGTTTGTTAACAAACCGCCCATATTTAAACCTCAGAAGTATTTTTTTTACACGATTTATAAATATTAGGTGTTTGCTTACCTATGAAATTGACGTTTTGTATGGAGAATTTTTAACGAATTCCTTACTAGCATTTTCATAATTTATTTAACAACCGTGAACGCTATTGTAACAAATCTTTTATGTACAAACGATTGAACATTAAGCTAACTTAGGCAACATAACGTAAGCGAAAAAAATAAGTTTCGGCTAAGTTACAACGGAAAAAATAATGATTTTCGTTAACAAAACACTTTCAAAATATTTTTTAATGCCAAGCAAACAAAATAAACAGACTTAAATGATGCTGATAGTTGACGGCTATGGTCATAATTTAATGTAATGTCCAGCAACTGATAAATATATTAAATCGCAGAAGTTTGAGGTTCTCTGTGTGTGAGCAAAAAACACAAATTTCATAGGTAAGGATCCATTTGCATGTCATTGAGAGCTTACTTACGTTATCTAGTTTGACATAAATGTATATGTAAAATAATTATAAAAAATACATTATTTTGTTTAGAAACATCACGTTAGTTTGCTGGAGTAGACATTATCAATACGTATCGTGAATTCGTAATACTGGTGTATCAATACTTATGTCATAACATGCAAGCGTCATCTGTAGATAAAATTTGAAATATAGTATTTAATTTATTGTTATAGAATTAAAAGTTTTTGTTATAATCAGATTTTTATTTAATTTTTTAGCAAAAATTTCATTATGTACTGAATATTTATTATATTTTAAAATAATTTGTAATGCATTATAATACCCAAAAATTATATTAGACAATACTAAATTTAGACAATACTAAAGACAATACTAAACTAGAAAAAATAGGACTCTTACCAGATCATATTCTCGGACGGGAATCGAACCCGCGACCTTTGGATGTCCGGTCTAATGCTCTTACCGAGTCATAAGTGGCATTGTTTGACCCTTCTAGCACTATATCCCACTCTTAAGCTGCGAGCCAGCGTCATTTCATCAATGTGAGGAATTACCTCAACATTTAATAGAAATATCTTTACAGATATTTTGACAATTGATTAAGATGAAACAGCTATATAATTTTTAAATTTGAGATTTTAGCAGTCACAATGTTATTTTTATATAGGTAGTATACTAAAAAAAACTAAAAAAAAAAAAATATTAGATAATGTAACATACAAAAGGCCCTGATGCTGATATAAAAAGATAAGGGTCTGTCTGTTTTATTCTATCTTTATTGCTTTGACCGTAATGTACAGAAATAAATAAATAAAAATAAAAAAATAATGAAAATAGATCATTATGGAAATATGGACCCAGTGGGGCACAGCAAAACTGGAAAGAGAGGAGACATTTCCCTTTATTTCGAATCTGACATTAATTGAGACAGTATTATAAAAATAGCTGATATATATCAAACTCATGTCAGGAGGAGTTAGAAGTAAATACTAGAAAATTAAAAAGAAGTAAAAATATTGAAACAACTGATTCGGTGGTATCATACCAAATACCTATGTAATAGAATAGGTAATATGTCATAATAAAATATAAATAACACGATATTTAGATCACTAATCTTTGTACACATTTTGATACACTTCTTGAACAAATTCACTTATTCACACTACTCCACTGTCTAATAATCACTAGTGATAATTGGACGTTTTTGTAATTTTCACATTTGACACCAGTAGTGACGTAGTTGGTAGGGACTACTGGGAATAAAGGAATGTAGGTATACTTTGATACAATTGTCTAATTGTTGCAAGCTTAGATCCGAAACTTATGTCAAAGTGTGTGGCTATACGGAATAATTTACAAAAATTACGCTGAGTAAATATTGTACTGAGGTAGTGGTTCATACGTCCATTCTTCATCTTCTGAATTATAATACACTGGTTCTTCCTCATCATATTCTTCGTATACAGATTCTGAAATGTAAAATAATCACTAGTTTTGCATTCAAATGCTATTTATAAAGCTCTTAAGATTTGACTTAGAATTGCTCAAATGGTTAGAGCATTGGACGGATTTCCTAAGGTTGTGGGTCAAATTCCACCTGAGAAGTTGGTGACGAGTCGTTTTTTTATAGTACCTACCTGTATTATTCCAAACATGATAAGAAACAATTTAGTGATGTACACATAGCAGTTACCAGCACATTGAAGGCGGACTCTGTGGTCGAGCTATTTGTACACCGGTTTTCATGGTGTCTCCAATTCTGAGGCCTCGGGTTTGATCCCCGGCTATTTTGAAAACGAACTTTTCTACTTTTACTTGTCTCAGGTCTGGGTGTTTGTGGTACCACCGTTGTCTCTGATTCCATAACACAAATGTAGCCAGAGTCTGTGCGTCAAATGAACCTTATTGACTTCTACCTTGACTTGATTTGATAGGCATCAAGATATTACAGTCGCACTATAATGACGTAACAGTACAGTACCATAAATAAATTAAAATAAATAAATAAAATTAATATAAATTAAATAAATTAATATAAATATTAGACAATATCACAAACATTGCTCTGATCCCAAAGTAAGTAGCTAAAGCAGTTGTTTTATGGAAATCAGACACAACGGTGGTAAACACACACACCCAGACCTGGGCCAATATAGAAAAGTTAGTTTTCTAAACTGACCCAGCCGGGGATCGAACCCGGGACCTCAGAGATGGCGACACCTTGAAAACCGGCGTACAGACCACTCGACCACGGAGGTCGTCAAAAACATGACAACAATGGTGACCATAAACATGACAAAAATGGTAATCATGCACAAATCCCATGACGGGTTTCTCTCTGTACAAGCTCAACATTTGTATCAGAACAATGTTTTTGACGTTGTCTAATAATTATGTTTGTTTAAATATGTATACTGTTACAATTACAAAGGTTTTCTAACGATTTTTAACTTAACATTCAACTCATTTAGGGTCAATATAAAAACTATTGAAATCACTAATAAGAAAATACCTTGTACATCCGGTAACGGACGAGGCACTTGCCCTTGGGGAACTGAAATTAAAACAAAATTGTTACTTGTGTAAACAATCACCCTGTATAATAAATAAAAGAAACACTAAGAGCCAATCAATCTTGTTTGTAACAAGCATGAACAAACCTTGTATATCAGGTAAAGGCCGCCGTGTTCGTTGTGTTGGTGGTGCTGAAATCAATAAAGTGTGATAAAAAATAAACAAAAAAATTAAAATTTAAAGTTACAAAAACAGGTGAAACGTTACAGTTTGGTAAAAAAGTCTAAAATTATTTTCACTGGCAACACGTGGTTTTTGCCTACAATAGTAGTCGAGTGTTGTCATACAATATCTACAATAACACTAATGACATAGTAAGTGACGCCTCTATTAATTTATACAGGGTTATTAATAAAAAACACCAACAACCTTGCAGGATTAGATTATGTACTAACATCATAAAACGCAACTACTGTTCCACGACTTTTCTGTAAAATAACGAGTTTCCATACAAATGTTCGAAAAGCTGATTGAATTTTGTATGAAAAAGTCGTTTTTTTTTACTTTTCGGAAAGTTGTAGAACAAACGTTGTTTTTTATGATGTTAGTTATCTACTCCTGCTCGGTTGTTGGTGTTTTACAAATAAACCTGTGTACTTTTTGTCAAGCAAGTTGTATTATCAAATACCTTGTGGTTGTGCAGGCTGTTGTGGAAGTGGTCTCAAAGCTGAAATGTGAAGTTTAATGCGAGTTAAAATCCCAAGGTGCCAATTTTTAGTTACAAATCTCTTATTCAATAAATATAAGAAATATAAGTAAAACTCATCCTGAGTATTCCTGAGATATTAAAGTAGGACGGTTTTGTTCCCACTTGTTCTACGTGGCAGTTCTACCGCAAATCTAATGAGACTTTTTCTCATTAGTCCTAATTACCACAAAGTACTAAATCGTACCATTAATGAGAAAAAAAGTCTCATTTGTTCTACGATAGAACTGCCCAGTAGAACGATGGCTATTGACTACGCATCTAATATTTGAAAACTTGCAATTTTATACAGTGTCCTGTCTTGTTTGGTACAGACGACAGCACCTCAGGTTATACAGTTAAACTGCGAAAACAGCTTTTATTACGTAGGGCATAAAGGCGGTCTCAAGGTCAACATGTATAGTGTGAGGTGCCGTTGTGTGTACTTAATCATACCTTGCTGTTGTGGCGCCAAATTTGCAGCTGCCACAGGTGGCACGGAAATTATAAAAAAATTGGTGCACACGACAGCACGTTAAGTTAAACAGTTGAACTGCGAAAACAGCTTTTATTACGTAAGGCATAAAGACGGTCTCAAGGTAGACATGTATACCTAGTCTGAAGTGCCGATTTCGTCGTGTGTACTGTACCTATTGTTACTGAAACAAAATACAGACTATAAATAGTCTGTTTGTGTGTATTTTGTTTTGAATTCCCAGTAACACGATGATAATAGACTGATACTGATTTACAGTAAAAAAAAATTAAAAAAAAACGCGACCGCTTTGCCAAAAACGAATTTAAAAGTTTAATAACAGGTGTAATTCAAGCTTGTTTGTAATGACTTATTCTATTGATTAATGCAGAAAATGACTGATTTTGTTTTTCAACTTCAAACTCAAATATCTCAGTAAGTATATCACTTACGAGATTTTTATACTTATTACTTTTTGTTTGTAATTACTTATTCTATCGATTGACACCACTTTTAGCACAGGCCTCTAAAACAGACTTTTTTCAAAATGGCGGACAGGTAGGTATGCCAGTCTTCATACATAAATGACCGATGGCTTTTCTCCAAGGAACATAGGTCGAAAAACTAATTTTTTTTCACCTCTCCATTAGTTGGTCATCTGGCCGACATGCGACATTTCGAATGGGAGTACTTACGATTTTTTTTGTTTTTCTTACGTGTTTATAAATAAATAAATAAATATTTGACAACATCCCATACATTGCTCCGATTCCAAAGTAAGTAGCCAAAGCACTTGTGTTATGGAAATCAGAGACAACGGTGGTATCACAAACACCCAGACCTGAGTCATTATAGAAAAGTTCAATTTCTAAATTGACCCAACCGGGGATCGAACCCAGGACCTCAGAGATGGCGACACATTAAAAACCGGTGAGCAAAGCCCCTCGACCACGGAGGTCGTTTGACTTACGTGTTTTCTTCTTGAGAGATCCAGACATTGGTGATTCTGTTTTAGCGGGTGGTTGAGGAGCACCGCGCGTTGGGTGCAATTTCGGAGGTATATTTTGTGATTCTGTGTAATAAGTATTAAGTGAAGCGTGAGCGGTAAGTTAAACAGTTCAACTACGAAAACAGCTTTTATTACGTAAGGCATAAAGACGGTCTCAAGGTCAACATGTATTGTATAGTCTGACGTGCCGCTGACTGTACATATCAATGACTCAGAATATATTTTTAAAGTCCAAGTCAAAATATATTTATTCAAATAGACTTGAAAATTAAGCGCTTTTGAATCGTCTATATTTTCCTACCACCCCGTTAACGATTATATGCGATCGTCAATTTTTACTTAATTGACACTCATTGACGCGAAAATTGATCGTTTATATGTGCAACTAGTGGCCCGCCCCGGCTTCGCACGGGTACAATGTAGTTACTAATGTGGTGAGTGTGAAGTTATTAGACTATACTACAGGATAACTATATATAGTGGTGGCCACAAAATTAAGAACGCTAGTCGATTTTCTTACAAACGAAGTAACTTTGAAGCATTGCTTCTCCGCCAGGGATTGACCGAGCGGTGATCTGGTGATGGCCATCCAAGGAGTGAATAGAGGAGATCCAGATTTCTATACACACCAAAGTGATCTGACCAGCATTTTAAGAGATGTAAGGATATGTTTAAAAAAACCGCTAATATAGTATAGAAATGTATGAAAACTTGCAACTGAAAATTCTTATGCTTACATCTCTTAGAATGCTGACCAGATCAGTTGGGTGTGTATTGCTATCTTAATCTTCTCCATTCACTCTCTGGATGGCCATCATCAGATCACAGCTAGTTCAATCCCTAGCGGAAAACCAAGACTTCAAAATAACCTCGTTTGTATGAAAATCGACTTGTGTCCTTAATTATGTGGCCACCACTATATGTATTTACGACGTACACAACATACGTAAGGGGTGTTATAAGTTTGACTTGTGTGTATCTGTCTGTCTGAGACAACCTAGCTCCCAAACTTATGGACCGATTTTGATGGGGTTTTTTATGCATAGTTTAAAAGATCTAAGTGTACAGACGACGGGACTTCTAAACCATTGATCCGATTATGATGAAACTTTGGTGAGTTGTTCTGCTTACGACCGGGAAAGTCCCTGGCTAAAAAAAACGGAGCATTGTAATACGCATGCCGGGAGCAGCTAGTTCTAAATAAAAATATGTTGTGCATTATCAGGATAATCAATCTCGATCATCCAACACTTCTCTATAATATACAACATGTTACAAAAATACCCCTAATGCCGAATACGGTATATAGGGACCATCAAACTGAACAACTTTTACTTTGGAACCAACTCTGAAATCGCGAAATAAAAATCAGCTGTTTCATACAAAAATTCAAATCGAAAATATCAAAATGTATGAAACAGCTGATTTTTTTCGCGATTTGAGAGTTGGTCCCAATATTAAAAGTTGTTCAGTTTGATGGTCCCTATATACCATATTCAGCATTAAGGGTATTTTTGTAACATGTTGTATACCTACCACATTTCTTGTCATGTTATCCGGTTGCAAAATAAAAAGGCTATTCGGCGAGCTGACTTTCGAGCAGGCTACATTAGAGCTGACCATGGGAGAAACAATCACTGCGCAGATCTACACCAGCCGCTCTTAAACTTTGTCCCTGTGCTTTATTAATTGTCATAGCATAGGCGAATTGACCGAATATTGTATTCTTTTAAAATTAAACTGATAATTAGATGGAATAATTTTGCACCTTATTACAACGCAATAAGGAAAAAATGACAGCACTGTCAACATAACGCCATAGGTACTATTCAATGCCTATGGCGATAATGCATTCTACCTACTCTCAGGGGAAATGACCAAAGAGAATGTAATACTACGTTGATATGACAAATGATATTTATTTTTCTTATTTAATCAATCAAATGCACAAAAAAGTTTCAATTCCGACGTCGAAGTCAATCACAGCAAAAGTAGCTTTTTAACACTTTTTAACCCTGTTAGGTAATAAATATTTAAAAAATACGAAACACGTGTTCAATTAATTTTGTGAATGAATGTCTATGCCAAATTTCAAGTCAATCGGGCCAAGGAATCGCGTTCTCCCATACAAACTTTGCCACCCTGTTTCACCCCTTTAGGGGTTGAATTTCGCAAAATCCCGTCTTAGTGAGCACTTACGCCCTAAAAGGAGCCCCCATGCAAAATTTGAGACTCCTAGCACTTGTAGTTTCTGAGATTTCGTGATCAGTGAGTGAGTGAGTGAGTGAGTGAGTGATTTTCCCTTTTATATATATAGATCGAAGAGATTGTCAATTGCTCTAACAATGGCATTGACGGAAAAATTGACAATCGCAATTGATCGTTTACTACGCGTCCACTTCATCATTGCCGCTACCTCCCGGCCCGCTTCGTCATACCGCACCCCCTGCGTCGCCTCTAGTACGGCTAGCAAGGCAAAGCTTAATTTTTGTTTGTGTTGATTTAATCATTATGTTCGTTATTTGTGTTGTTATAATGATTAAAAGAGTAAAGTTCCTAAATAATGGCGAACCTAACTTGTTATATAAATTAATGACACTCTTTGAACAATAAAAAAACAAAAAACAGTTGAAAAACATGATTGCTTTTTTGTCTACAATCCATTAGCTGTGACGTAATAACGGTAACGACGGCAATCACGAAGTGAACGCGTAGTATTGATACATTTTGGTCACTAATTATAATAATTTTAATAATTTATTATCTTGAGCTCCACCCGTGCTGCGGAAGGCATGTTAAGTCGTTGGTCCCGATGCATTCAGGGACTGAATTTCAGTCGTTAACACCCCGCTACCTTGCAGACAAGTAGGTACGTACCTACCTAACTTTTCCTACTGTAAGAGGTATAGGTCGCGCGGTGGCATTTAAGCAAACCCTAACTACGGAATTTGGATAGTGATCTCTGATTGGTCAAAAAAACTCGGTAGTTAGGCTGAGTTGCACCATCTTGATTTAACCTTAACTTTAACAGACACAAACTTATCTGACTCGGTGACAGCGTCGCTGTCGTGTACGGCGTAACCTAGGTAACAATATATAATAACACTTAATTCTAGTTTTGGCCACCGGCTCAGATAAGTTTGTACCATGTACTGTTATAGTTAAATTAAGATGATGCAACCGAGCCTTAGAGTTTGCGCGCAAAATCTAACTACGGAGTAATTGACCAACCTGTCTTCGAGTTTTTTGGTGTCTTCTATATTATTCGCAGGTATTTACGTAGGTGCAAGTCTAACAATCTCCCACATTGCATCTTGCACTCCATACTCTAACCCAAACCCGCGTCGTAATTTAATTATTATTTACCTCAAATACACCAAAAAACTCGAAGACAGGTTAGTCAAAAAACTCCGTAGTTAGATTTTGCTAGTAAACTCTAACTATCGAGTTTTTTTGACCAATCAGAGATCACTATCAAAACTCCGTAGTTAGGTTTTGCTTATATGCCGCGCGGTGAGCTATCTATGACCGCTTGGTCACAGCGCTCATAATTCGCCGCGCGACCTGACATGGAGGGGTTGTGTCCCCTTTTTCCCACCGTTCACAGCCGCCCGTGAATGTAACTACTGCGCTCATAACTCGCCGCGCGACCAACTTATACAAGGTGTTACAAAAATACCCCTTATGCCGAATTTGATGGTCCCTATATACCATATTTGGCATTAGGGGTATTTTTGTAACACCTTGTATAATATTGTTCTAACCTGATGGTTTTTCTTCGGTATCTAACATTCGCTGAGTTTTAATGTCTGGCAGGGATTTCTTCACTTTTCCTGGACTTGTAATAGGGTTCACATTCCAACTAAAAGACCCTGAAATAAAAATAGGTTTCGAATCAGATCTTATCATCAGACACCTACCTAGGTAGACGTACAGTTACGTCTAAAAATATGTAAAAAGTTATAATACTAAATAATATACTAGAAAAAATACGACTCGCACCAGATCATGTTCTCGGACGGGAATCGAACCCGCGACCTTTGGATATCCGGTCCAATGCTCTGACCGCTGAGCTACCGAGTCACTGATTTTTTAATTTTGGAATTGGATCGACTTCAAACAGTTGAAAAAGCTTTTACGATATTTTAAGTATTCTAAACTCAAATTTAAAAATGTAAAAAGTTCAGTTTGATGGTCCGAAGAAACGCTTTTCCCATTTTGAATAGGAAGGTACACACGACAGCACGTCAGGTTTTACAGTTAAACTGCGAAAACAGCTTTTATTACGTATGGCATAAAGGCGGTCTCAAGGTCAACATGTATAGTCTGAGGTGCCGTCGTGTGTACTTATTAAGCCCTTATTTTTTTTTATTTATTATCGAGCACCACCCGTCACGGTAATAAATTATTACCGTGACTCCGTGCTTCGGAAGGCACGTTAAGCCGTTTGTACCGGCTGCGCAGTTATTAACACCCACTAATCCGCATTGGGCCCGCGTGGTGTGCTATGGTCCGTTCTTCTTATCCACCCATAAGGAAGATGTGTGTCCCATCAGTAAAGAAATTAAGTAATGTTTAATATATTACCCGATTTCCCAAACTTTTGATCCGGTTTATTTTGTGAACTTTTTGGTTCTGGTGATTTGCTAGGATACGAAGATGATTGAGATGCTGAAATATAATGTTGTTTTTAATTTAAAAATAAATAAATTATTTTTAAAGAAACATGGGAGCCGGCACTTTAATGCTATAGGTATGTACTATAATCGCGCGCGATGAGAATGGGCGCTTTGAAACTGAGACGCGCACGGTCCGTCGGCCAGCCGTAGCGTCGGCAAACTCGCGTAGATGCTAGTTTTATTTTAAATGCGAGATTTATATAGTTACTTATTGTGCGATTATGTAAGTGATTAATTAATAATGAGTATCTAGAAAAAGAGGTAAAACTTTTTACTTCTTTTAATGTAAATTTATATTTAAATAGATTCAGATTTTTTTGCTAACGCTACTTGACAACTCTACTGATATTTTCGATTTACTTTGTCAGGGTCCCATCCCAATCTATTCGCGCGCGTACATTTTATCTGGATGAAAGGTAACCTAAGTATTTCCTTTTCTGTACCCCTGGTACCCCTGACAATGTGTACGCAAATTTTCATGATGATCGGTTAAGTAGTTAGAACGTGAAGGCGTAACAAACAAACAAACTTACTTACTTTCACATGTTGGGGATTGAACCCGAGCCTTTCACATGCAAAGTACCACTGACGTTGCCAGTTTTTACTAAAAAAATATATTAATGTAAAAAACGCAAATCATACCATTTTGTCTTCTTTTAAAAAGGTTGTCTAACTCTGAAGCAACTACCGAAGGTCCTAAAAATAATTAAAAAAAAAACAGAATCATTTATCATTTCAGCAGAACAGCTGATTTTTTTTTTGCGATTTCTTGGTTGGCCCCAGACCTACCGGTTTCATTTCTTTGCTTTGCTCTTCTAGTAGAACAGGGGGCCGTACCGGCTAACGCATCGAACTTCGGAGAGTCTGCCGGGCTGTTCGTTGACGACCTTCTTGGTCGAGTGGCTTTGTACACCGGTTTTCAAAGTGTCGCCATCTCTGAGGTCCCGGGTTCGATCCCCGGTTGGGTCAATTTAGAAAACGAACTTTTCTATATTGGCTCAGGTCTGGGTGTTTGTGATACCACCGTTGTCTCCGATTTCCATAACACAAGTGCTTTAGCTACTTACTTTGGAACCGGAGCAATGTATGTGATGTCGTCAAATATTTATTTATTTATTTTTGTTCAATTAGAACAGCAAAGCAAAGAAATGAAACTGTATGTCTGTGACCATCCTAAAAGTTGTTCATTTACGTGGTCTGAAATCCCCATTCCATTTTTAGATATAGTTACTTAAAAATTAACGGTGTATATGATCGAAGGGGATAGTGTAGAAAAGGTAAGCAGAATTATTAAGGCTGCGTAGTCTGCACACTAGCGCCGACATTGGAAAAAAAAACAAAGTGCTTAGATAAAGACGAAATTACTTTGTAGTGCACTCCGAGGAAGCTTTGTGGTACTTTTAATCACTAACACAATATTTTCTAGACTCTCGTTTAGTTTAACGTAGTTTTATTGCTAAAAGTGACCACTTTTCGCAAAAAAACTGCATTAAACTAAACGACAGGCTAGAAAATATTGTTTAAGCTATAAAAATACCAGAAAGCTTCTTCGGAGTGCACTACAGAGAGATAATTCACAATTTCGTCTTTATTTAAGCACTGTGTTTTTTTTTCCAGTGGCGGCGCTAGTGTGCAGACTACGCCCTCTTAACAAACAATAGGTACCTAGGTGGTTCGTTGTTGGTGTGGGTACCTACCTGGTTTGTTCTTTAGTATTTTTACAATCCCAGGTGATTTTGATCTGGGTTCAGGTTTTGTTGGGGATTCTGGAACGGAGAGAAGACAGTTACTAGGCCTTAATTTGGTTTCTAAAAAAAAACAGTCAAGAGCGAGTCGGACTCGCGCACCGAGGGTTCCGTACCATCATTCTGAAAAGTTTACTATTTAGAGACATCGTTTTATTTTTCCGGTTACTAGGACGGAAAATGTTTGAGAATGTGCAAGCAGCGCTCTTTCATCTGATACCCCATATGCCCTATAGTAGCCTTACTTCAATTTGAATTTTTAAGACCCTTTTTCAGACCCTGTTGCAAAAAATATAAATATTTTTATTTCTCTCTTATTCCCAAAATAGTAAGGCAAACGTCATCTAAAACTATTCTAAATTTCAAGTTTATAGCATTAGTAGTTCTTAAGATATCCAGCTGTGACAGACAGACAGACAGTCGCACCATAAGGGTTCTTTTTTACCATTTTGGTACGGATCAATGATTTTTTGTATTTTTATTTAATAGAAACCTAGACAAATACTGTCTTAATCCGAATAAAATCGCAAGAAGAGTTAATTATGCACAAATTGCAAATCATTTTGGTATTACGTTTGTATGGGAAGCTCACTGTTCGCCGGCCTCTTAAGTGATTTATTCCATATAACAACATTAAATTGTAGCTTTCATACAAACCATCATCTGATACTTCTTTTGGCAGTGGAATTGGCGGTCTCTTGCGTATATCTGCTTCACTGGGGTGCCTTCCTTAAAAACATACAAAAAACATGTATTCCCGTTGTCCCCATAGACCGTGTCCCCATTAATGGGGACAGCGGGAATTCAATAAAATAATTAAAATTACTTCCCGTTGTTCCCATTCGCTGTCCCCATTATTTTATTTTAAAAAAATAATTATGGGAACAACGAGACGTGAAATTATAACTTCCCGTTGTCCCCATTATGGGGACAAAATCATGGGGACAACGGGAATACATGACTAAAAACATATACTTAATACTTATTACATTTTGTATTATTTGTCTTAGCAGTAGTACACACGACAGCACGTCAGGTTATACAGTTAAACTGCGAAAGCAGCTTTTATTACGTAGGGCATAAAGGCGGTCTCAAGGTCAACATGTATAGTCTGAGGTGCCGCCCTAGCACAAACATCTATCGAGTAAAAAACGCGCGTAATAGTGTAATTAATTATCTATGGAAAATTTCATTTCGCTTTTCGGCAGCGGACGGTGCTATACTCCATCCAAAATTACTCTATCGAATTTATTTAGCAGGTTCTTTTTTTCGATAGCTATTCGTGCTAGGCGACTGAACTTTGAGTAACCGAAGCTTCGGATATAAACCCTAGATGTAGCGTAAGCGCACTAAAAGTGACGCCGCGAATGAATGCTCCAATCGAATGTGAGAATTAAACAACACACCATTGGCATTTCGAATTTCGGCGGGTCTGCCGAGCTTCAACTTAAAACAGATAAATCGAAGTAACGAGTTTTGTGTTATACTATTCGCCGAAGTTATTTAGAAGATATCGATGTTCGTGTGACATCATAAATTGGGGTTCGCCATTTTACAATACGAAACTCCTTACTCGATTTATCTGTTTTAAGTTGCTCGGAAGACCCGCCGAAGTTCGAAAAGTTAGCCGGTAGGGCAGTAGCTAACATTATCAGTAGGTAATCAGAATCTACTCTTTACCATTCTATCCCTCAAGGTAGTGTTCTGGGATGTGTATTGTTTCTCGTGTATAAAAACCTTCTTTGAATATTTTTTGTCATGTAGTACTTAATAGTAATTATATTAGGTACTATTAATAAAAAAATAAGGCTAATATTTTAAACCTTAATATTTATTATCAAATAAAGTTAAAAATAATGTATTTAACTGATGTCGAGGTAATTCATTGTACATTGGTGAGATGGCGCTGGCTTGCAGCTTAAGTGTTGATATACTAGGAGAAATTCGACGTTCCCACTAGTGACTCGGTAGCTCAGCGGTCAGAGCATTGGACCGGATATCCAAAGGTCGCGGGTTCGATTCCCGTCCGAGAACATGATCTGGTGCGAGTCGTATTTTTTCTAGTATATTATTTAGTATTATATAGAAATAGCATTGTGAATGCTAAAATCTCAAAATTTAAAATTTAAAACTTACTTAAAGTTGGCATGGTTTCGATGGGCGGTGTGGGTGGTTGAGCACCTGATAAAGAAAAACTCTATTATTAAAGAACACAAAAATAAATCCGACTTAGTATTACCATATTCTGTGGTATTACTGACAGTGAAGAAAATCCTAGCGGCGCCGGCGCATGGGCGCCGCTAGGATTTTTTCAGGGAGGTTCATCTGCGTCTGCACATTATAAGTACTATTAACTTACTTAATAGGGGAGGATACTGATTTTATTGACAAGGGGATAGCAACCTAGACGCCTTTAGTTTTTATACAAACAGTAACTTAATAAAAAAAGTTTTTATTTTATTTCTTTCCTGACAGGGGGGTGCAAGTGCACCCCCTTGCACCCTGCCGGCGGCCATGACAGTGCGATACACATTTACCTTTCGTTTCCGCGAATGGCCTAACTTCGTCAATTCTTATCGTATCAATAAATGTTGTGCCAAGATTATAGTTACGAAAACTAAAAGTTGTTTCCATATAAAAAATATATATAAAATAATGGTCTATTATTTCAGGTATTAAGGCCGATACAAGGTGTTACAAAAGTACCCCTAATGCTGAATATGATAGATAGGGACCTTCAAACTAAACAACTTTTACTACGGAACCAACTCTGAAATCGGAAAAAAAATATCAGCTGTTTCATACAAAAATTAATTACGAAAATATCAAAATGTATGAAACAGCTGATTTTTTTTCGCGATTTCAGAGTTGGTCCCATAGTAAAAGTTGTTCAGTTTGATGGTACCTATCTACCATATTCGGCATTAGGGGTACTATTGTAACACGTTGTATACCTCAAGTGGCGCCCTCATTTTAATTAAATTTATTGCTCGCTAAGTACATAATGTATCGAAAATTCACATGTACAGATTGAAGCTAAGGTTCTATAGTTTATTTACAAACAATAACCTCAGTAAAATTTTGTTCGTTGTAGTAGTAGTTCGCAAAAGTGCTAAAAGTGGCCACTTTTTCAATTTTCAATTTTCGATACATTATGTACTTAGCGAGCAATAAATTTGATTAAAATGAGGGCGCCACTTGAGGTACATAGGGGCCTTAAGGAAGCTTATTGCTCCTCACAGAAAACAAAAATCGTTTAATTTCAAACTTTCAAAACATTTTAGTAGGCACCGCATGATCCAAAAAAAGATCTGGCATTCTGGATGACAATTAATATTATCTTTCTAATATTCTTTTTGATACCTGGCGCAGTATACAGGGTGTTAGTAGCACCCTAGCGAAAACTTTGAAGGATGATTCTACCCTTACAGTTAAGCAACTTTTTCTATGGAACCACTTGTCGGAAATGCATAGTTTTAGCTAGGGTGCTACTACTTAACACCCTGTATTAGGTATTGTACTGTATGTTTCTGCACTGTGAGCTGGCCATCGCCGCCATTGCTGGCTGAAGTTAATTTGAATGGTTTACATTTAAAAAACTAAGATTCGTTTGAAAAAGAAAAGAACAAGGGACACGCTTTGCACAGACATAGACGACAACATAATATTAATTTGTGTGAATTAGAAATAAGTATTAAAAGACTAAAAAATATAAAAAAATATATCAATACTAAATATTCTTTTAAATAATCTACGCCCCACGGTGGTTTTTTACTATGGTGACTACGCATGGGAGGCACCTAGTTTTTGTAGCTTACCACGTATTTCTTCTAAGGTCTCGTATATGCACGTATCATCTTTCTGGTTATCTCTTCCGAATAGCTTTGAAATTGTGTTCTTCCGTGATGGTGTTGCACTGTATCTTTCTGGGGGATTAATTTAAAAATTAACGAAAGTAAAATGATATTGGCTTAACTTAATCTTAGAAGGATTAGAATAATAGATTTCTACCACAAAAGAGTCTGTGCGTCAACCTAGACTAGGGGCACAGCCAGGGCTTCCAAACATTTTACCCTATGTGCCATTCCAGCTTACGGCTCCGGTGTACCGAGAGCTTATCCCATACAAACGTAATACCAAAATGATTTGCAATAGAGCATAATTAACTCTTCTTGTAATGTTATTCGGATTAAGACAGTATTTGTCTAGGTTTTTCTATTAAATAAAAAATCCAATCAAATAAAAATTAATGCGATTTACAGTTCTGTATGCAAAATTTAATTGGCATTTATTTCGAATTGGGTTAGTATTTTGGAATGTTTATTTAATAGAAATCTAGACAAATACTGTCTTAATCCGAATAACATCACAATCAGAGTTAATTATGCTCAAATTGCAAATCATTTTGGTATTACGTTTGTATGGGAAGCTCACCGTTCGCCGGAGTCTAATGGGAAAAACTTACCCCGCCGTATGATCCTGGCTTTGAACGTGATGAACCAGCCACCACGTAAATGTGGAATGCCCCGTTCTTTTTTCAGCAAAAGGAATGATAAAATTTCAGAGCATATGTGAGAAAAAAATATGAAAATGTCTTACTTTCGTTTTCATTTCCTTGAGAATCCCTCACTCTGAGAGAGAGGCTCTCAATTCTGGCAGCTTTTTTAACTGTAAGAAAAGTAATCATATCAGTGCAATAAGTGATTAAGGGGCATTATAATTTTATAAATAATAAATATTTGACAACATCACATACATTGCTCCGATTCCAAAGTAAGTATTATGGAAATCAGAGACAACGGTGGTATCACAAACACCCAGACCTGAGCCAATATAAAAAAGTTCGTTTTCTAAATTGACCCAGCCGGGATCGAACCCGGGACCTCAGAGATGACGACACCTTGAAAACCGGTGTACAAAGTCACTGGACCACGGAGGTCGTCATCATTATACGAGTACATAACGCACGGGAAATTTGATTATTTCCTTCGGTTACCGTGGTACCATTAGACACAATTATTCCCAGGAGTCCCCTTTAACACTGTCCCCCGGGGTGACAACTGGGATTTTTTTTCCCAGTCGTCACGGGGGTGACAAAATTATATCATAATTATTGCTTTCTCATTATTATTAAACAATTCTTAAACTGCCCGCGCACTTCACCATAACCTAACAACCATTTTGTCAATCAACAACAGTTCATCGAGAGAGACAGAAGTTGAAATAAAAGAAAAACTTTTTTTTTCAGTAAATTGAAATGAAAGTAACTAGCTTTACCTTTAATCTTGCAGTAAATTATAACACATGTTTGAACAAGAATTATAACAGCGAAAAGCATAAGTGTCCCAGTGGTTATGTAAATCCATTGATCTGAAAAGATTTAATAATACCAAATAATATACTAGAAAAAATACGACTCGCACCAGATCATGTTCTCGGACGGGAATCGAACCCGCGACCTTTGGATATCCGGTCCAATGCTCTGACCGCTGAGCTTCCGAGTCACTAGTGGGAACGTCGAATTTCACCTAGTATATCAACTCTTACGCTGCAAGCCAGCGCCATCTCACCATTGTACAAGGAATTACCTCGACATCAACTGAATACCTTTCCAGATATTTTTAAACAATTGATTAAGATGAGAAAGCTATATAATTTTAAAATTTTGAGATTTAAGCATTCACAATGCTATTTTATATAATACCAAATAATATACTAAAAAAATACGACTCACACCAGATCATGTTCTCGGACGGGAATCGAACCCGCGACCTTTGGATATCCGGTCCAATGCTCTGACCGCTGAGCTACCGAGTCACTAGTGGGAACGTCGAATTTCTCCTAGTATATCAACTCTTACGCTGCAAGCCAGCGCCATCTCGGTATTTGGTATTATATAAATAGCATTGTGAATGCTTAAATCTCAAAATTTAAAAACATTTAATAATATCAAACTCAATTTAAATGTAGTGGAAAGCAATTAGGGTTGCCAACTTTTTTACAAAATAAAAAGTATATTAAGGTCGGAAAAGAAAAATAAACAGTATTTTAGATAAATGAACAGTACTTTTTCATTGTTTTCGATGCAAAACATTGATGAATGAATGAATGAATGAATTACATATTTCTTAGTGCTTCTGCTTATTAATTTTGTGTTATTTTTTAAAGCTTCCTAAGCCTCATTACAATTAAAATCCAACGAGAAACAAGATGCGCTGCGCGCGCGCCTAAAACGTAAAAAGGTAGTGTTGGGCGTCTACTTTTTAAACAGATCTATGGATACCAGTGATGCTTGCTGAAAACAGTATTTTCGTATATTGTTTTTTGTGTTCAACAGTAAAAAGTATGATGTAGTGGAAACAGTATAATACTGTTTTTAACAGTATCGTTGGCAACCCTAGACGCAATGGTTAATAGTTATTTATGCAACTGTAGTATAATACCTAATTTTGTACAGTTGCATAAAAGACATTATCTACACACATGATATGAATCCTCCATAAAAGTTGGTAGCTTATAGCCAACCATTAAGGGGCTGACATGAGCCAACTAGCGCCGCCAGTCGATTTTATTTTATTTTATCTAAATAAGCCCAATTTCTTAAAAAAGGAATCAGTCAAGGTCTTGTGAATGACGTCTAATGTTTATTGAATAACGTTACAACGTTACAAAATGCGTGCAATAGTTTAAAAACGGGTTTGAACCAACAGTGGCCACTTTTAACAAAATCGCGTTTTAAACTGTTTGAATGCCTTTTCTAACCGTGTAAAGTTATTCAATAAATATTAGACGTTATTAACAAAACCTTGACTGATTCCTTTTTTAAGAAATTGGGCTTATTTAGAATAAATAAAATAAAATCGACTGGCGGCGCTAGCTGGCTCTGTCAGCCCTTTAAGAGAGTGTAGTATGCACACGCGCTAGTGTGCATACGCCATTGGAAAAAAAATCATAGTGCTTAAAATATAAAGACGAAATTTGAACTGTGAATCGTATAATAATACGATTTTGTATGAAGCTCAGTAGGACTTGTCTTTTCGGCGGTAGATGGCACTGTACAAATTTTCCATACAAAACTGTTCTATCGAATTACTTACGCGCGTATTTTTTAGGGTTCCGTACCCAAAGGGTAAAACGGGACCCTATTACTCTGCTGTCCGTCCGTCTGTCTGTCTGTCCGTCTGTCACCAGGCTGTATCTCATGAACCGTTATAGTTAGACAGTTGAAATTTTCACAGATGATGTATTTTGCCGCTAAACAACAAATACTAAAAAACAGAATAAAATAAATATTCAAGGGGGCTCCCATATAACAAACGTGATATTTTTGCTCAATATTAATAACGGCAATGTAGATATTCACAGAATATTAAGTTATTATATTCACTTTAAAGATAAATAATTAAATTAAAATGAAACAAATATTTAAGGCTCGCATACATCAAACGTGATTTTTAGGGTTTCGCCCTTTGTGCGCGAGTCTGACTCGCACTTGGCCGGTTTTTTATCGATAGGTTTTCGTGCTAGGTTGTGTAGTATATCTATCTTGTGTTTATGGCACGTCTAGGTTAACTTACAAGGATCACCCGTAATCGGCAATAGCGGCATAGACTCATTCGATTTACGATCTGAAAAAAATGGTTTCGCCGTCAGGTAGATAGAATTTATGTTGAAACAATTTACGGACACTATAGTAGTAGTAGCTAGTATAATCCCCGCGCGATGAGAATGGGATGCTACCTTTTGGAACTGAGACGCGCACAGTCCGTCGGCCAGCCGTAGCGTCGGCAAACTAGCGTAGATGCTCGCATAATGCTAGTTGTGTACAACTGTGCGCGTGGATTTCTGCTCAAGTTTTATTTTAAATGCGAGATTTATATATTATTGTGTGATTATTTTAGTGATTAATTAATAATGAGTGGGAAAGTTTTAAAACTATTTTCTTTTTTTAAATTCATGTTTATTTAAATAGATTCAGAACTTTTTTGCTAACGCTACTTGACTGCTTAACTGTCATTTTTGATTTAATTTGACAAGGTCCCATCCCATTCTAATCGCGCGCGGATTATATTCGAAAATGTGATGCTTTCAGTATTTCGGTCGTACTTGTTACCATTCCTTGTTACATATGTTACAAGTAAGTACCGGGAGTTCTGTGATGTGAACGAAGCTCAGGCTCACCCTCGCATCAAGACACTCACCCTCGCACCAGGGCACACTTACCACCAGCACTTGAGTACACCAGTAAGCGTAGCGTTCAAACGCATAGAAAGTTGGTCATTTGAGTTAGGGGATGAAAGCCAAACACTGAACCAATTAAGTAGTGGATGAAAAAAAATGATAAATAATTATTTTTACCTTCGAAAGTGACATTAAAATGACAATCTCGTAGGATATATGTATGATTGTCAACAGTTACAGTGTCTGGTAATTTTATGTCTCTTTCCATGTAGAAATTACATATCCATAATCCAGCCATATTTTTTTCGAGTGTAATCTGAAATTGAACAGAGAAAGAAGCTGAATGGTTAGGAAGTAATTTTATATTTACTGTTTGCCCAATGGCAATTTTTTTTGCATTTTTAGGGTTTCGTACCAAAATGGTAAAAAGGAACCCTTATGGTGCGACTCAGTCTGTCTGTCTGTCACAGCTAGATATCTCGAAAACTTCTAATGCTATCAACTTAAAATTTGGCATAGTTTTAGATGACGTTTGCTCAACTATTTTGCAAATAAGAGAGAAATAAAAATAAAAATAATATTTATATTTTTTGCAACAGGGACTGAAAGGGGGTCTTAAAAATTTGAAGTGAGGCTACTAGAGCATATCATATGAAAGAGCGCTGCTTGCACATTTTTAAACTTTTTATTTTATTTTTTAGTCCAGATTTCGACTTTAAATGAAAAAAAAAAAATTACGTTCCCCCCCCTTATCTCCGAAGTTTGCATAGAGAAACTGAAATTATTTCATGTGATAGAAGTTTATGTAAAGATTACAGGAAAAATAAAACGATGTCTCTGAATAGTAAACTTTTTCAGAAAGATGATGGAAAGGACGGAACCCTCAGTGCGCGAGTCCGACTCGCTCTTGACCATTTTTTTAATTGATAACGCTTATGATGGCTCATCCTTTACCGAAAGTGGTTTCAGAGGTTTTTATTTAATAAGTTGTTGATAGAAATGGATTAATTTACTTACATTCATACGGAGTTATTTGCGCCATCTACTTATTTATACTATGATTTGCGCTATCATGGTTTTTATTGTTTATATTGTTACTTTCGCATCTATTTTACTTTTTTAATAAAAGAAACAACAGTATCGGCACTTACAATATTTGTTTTTATTTCAAAATCAAAAGTGAAAAACTTCAACAGAAGCAGAAGCACACTTTCATCCAATGAGTCAAAAACTTAACTTTTCAAATTAAAGTGATTACAGAAAAGCACATAACAAATAATTAAGATAATTTCCTTTGACCGAGAGAGCGCGTAGCGCGAGCGAAGCGTCTTTGGTTCAGCTTGGGCAAAAATGCTTTTTTATGTCCTTCCTGTGTCCGTCTGTCCGTTTGTTCGTGTTACGGGTACTGTAGAAAAAAACGCGGTAAAAGTACTCGATAGAGTAGTTCTCTATGAAAAAAATAGTTTCGCTTTTCGGCGGTAGATGGCGCTGTACAAACTTCCCATACATAATTACTCTATCGAATGTTTTTACGCGCGTTATTTTTTTCGATAGCTGTTGGTGCTAAGGGTACAGAACGCGAGTCCTAGTAGTGGTTAATAGGTGGCAATAGAAACAGTACATTAATATTAATCACGTACATACCTTAGGTAAGACCACATCTTTTCCGGTTGTTGAATTAAATGCATTTTTGGCGACTGTTGTATTATCGACTGTACAACTGAAAAAAAATAGACATAGTGGTAGAAAAACCAACCTGGGGCCGTACCGGCTAACGCATCGAACTTCGGAAAGTCTGCCGGGCTTCAAATTAAAACAGATAAATCGAGTTCCTATCGGGCCAAAATGGCGAACCCCAATTCATGATGTCACACGAACATCGATATCTTCTAAATAACTACAATACGAAACTTCTTATTTCGATTTATCTGTTTTAAGTTGAAGCTCAGCAGACCCACTGAAGTTCGAAAAGTCAGCCGGTAGGGAACCTGTTCTTGTCTTATCTATAAATAGCTCTAGGTATACTTCAATATAGAAGTAAAAGTCTAAAAGAAAAAACTTAGGTACCGGTGTGTTTGATTTTTTTTAAGAAAACTAAACAAACACCTACTGTTGTTATAATTACTTATTATATTCGTATGTATTAATTTGATGTCTCAATTGTCTAACATAAAAAAAAATCGGATGACTCATCATCCGATTTTTTTTTGATATTTGATATTGATGAAACAGTGATTAACGAATATTCTTACAGCTGTTTTCAGTTGGTCGGAGCATCCGTCGCCTGGATTTAGAAAGACCGGGTTCGATTTCATCTGAGAGAATATCTACTGGTATCTCAATGTAGAGTGGTTCGTACACGTTTTCGAGGTGTCGCCACCACTGAGGTCCTGGGTTCGATTCCCGGCTGGGAAAATTTAGTAAGCGAACTTCTCTATATTGCCTCAGGTCTGGGTGTTTGTAGTGCCCTCGTTGTCTCTGATTTCCATAACACAAGTGCTTTACCTACTTACTTTGGAATCAGTCACCGTAGCACGAACAGCTATCGAAAAAAAAGTACCTACTCAATAGAGTCATTATTGACTATGAGAAATTTAATTTCACTTTTCGGCGGTAGCTGGCGCTGTACAAATTTCTCATGCAAAATTACTCTATCGAATGTTTTTACGCGCGTTATTTTTTTCGATAGCTGTTCGTGCTAAGGGTACAGAGAAATGTTTTTGATGTTGTTTAATAATTATTAGAGTAGTTGACGAGTAGTTTTTTCTAGTAATGTTTTGATTATAAAAATAGCGTTGTAAATGGAAAAAATATACAAACACTAGCAACCGCCCGCGACTTAGTCAGCGTGGAAAATTTTTTTGCTCTCCCTCGGGAACAATTTTTTTTTCGGGATGAAAGTAACTCTATGTCATTTTTTGTACCCCTGTATGCAAAATTTCAAGATGATCGGTTCAGTAGTTAAGACGTGAAGGCGTAACAAACAAACAAACAGACTTTCTTACTTTAGTAAGGAATTAAGGATACTTACTGGTAATGATTGATATGATATTCGCCAGACGCACTGATATTTATAGTACTCCCTTCTTCAGTATAAATATTAACGTTTCCACCTTCGTCTTGTGTGCATTTATTGGTAAGGAAAAATTTAATATTGAAATCATCTGAAAAAATAAATAAAAATTATTAATATACAATTATTATTCTATAACATGTACCCTTAGCACGAACAGCTATCGAGAAAAAGAACGCGCGTTAAAACATTCGATAGAGCAATTTTGTATGGGAAATTTTTACAGCGCCATCTACCACCGAAAAGCGAAATGAAATTTTCCATAGATAATTAATTGTATCGAGTACTTTTCCGCGCGTTTTTTTTCTCGATAGATGTTCGTGCTAAGGCTGTTCGCGTAGAGTTGACAAAAACGTATAGACTAATCAAAACTGCACTAAAACTGCATTTCAGAATTATTACTGTAATTATAACTACTATAAATTCCGACGTTCGTCACAAGAATAAGGAAAGAAGTATTAGACATAACACTAATATCGAAGGAAGAAAGTCATCTGATGAAGGACTGGAGGGTTGACACCTCACACTCCTTCTCGGACCATCGCAGAATCACTTATAGTCTGACTTGTCAAGTCGAAACTATAAGTTACAGGAATAATAGGAAAACCAACTGGGATGAATTCAATCAAGCAATTAATGAATGGATACCCGGTAATGTTAGCCTAATTAGTAACACAACAGAAATAGAAAGGGAAGCAGACAGACTGGAGAAGGCCCTTACAAAAGCCTACCTATCGGCCTGCCCGCTGAAACGAGTCAAACCAGGAAAGGGACAACCCTGGTGGAACAAAGAACTCAAGAAACTAAGAAAAAGTCAAGCACTCAGAATTGCCCTAGAAAAGGACGACGACGAGAGCTGGAACAAGTATAGAGAAGAACGAAATAACTTCAAGTACAAAAGCCGCAGAGAAAGCAGAAACGGATGGGAAGCCTTTTGTGAAGGTATCTCCGGACAACCTGAGTCGGCCAGGTTAATGAGGATGCTAGCAAAAGATCATAGACCTTGAAATTAAAAAGAGAGCCACAGAACAATGGTTTAAGCTAAAAAGCACTAAACTATGGGTAGGAAGACACAATGACAAAGCTCACGCTGAAATAGGGAAACAGTACGAAGAAAACCTCTCTATGATACTGGTCAATAATGACCTAATAAAAAAGGAAAGGATCTTCGACAAAAAGTATAGAATAAGCATCAGATCCAGAGAAGACTGGAACTCAGAACAAGCAGATCTGGACAGCACCGCAGTATGTTACACCGATGGGTCTAGAAAAGAATCAACTAAGCTATCGGGAGCAGGGATTTACATCGCCAAACCCGACATTAAAAGAGTCACTTTCAATCTGGGCAAATACACCAGCGTATTTCAGGCGGAAGTATTCGCGATACTGGAGTGTGCGCACATGATGAAAAGTGAGATAAGCAACCATAACGTAGAAAAAATCATAATATATAGCGACAGTCAAGCTGCCATCAAAGCCCTTGACAAATCGGAGACAACCTCAGCATTGGTAAAGGAATGCAAACAAGGCATTCAGGAGCTCGCAAACCATTGGGCCTGAACCAAGACTGCCAATCTCACATAGAATCACCAAGAATATTATAGAGATCAAAACAACTAGAGAGACCAACAAAAGATGGAGGGCAAGAAAGGACTGCAGACAGTCTAAGATCTTCATCAAATCAGTTGACAAGAAGAAAACCAGAGAACTGCTGTAACGAAGCAGAAGAAATATAAGAACCATAGTAGGAGTACTGACAGGACACTGTCCACTAAACAGACACCTGGCAGTTATCAAACGGACAGAGGACCCCATCTGTCCGCTATGTAAAGAAAAAGAAGAGACAAGCTACCACTTCATGGCAGAATGCCCGATGTATGCATCGCTGCGTTGGGAGCTCTTTGGAGCGGACAAGCTAAAGGAAGAGGATCTAAAGCAGTTAACGATAAGTCAACTCAGCAGGTATTGTAAGCGCACAGGTAGGTTCGAGGGTCCGACGCCGGTGGGGTAAACGATAACCCGCCTCCCCCAGCTTCCAGCTTTCGGGGACTTGGGGAACTGGGTGAAATGGTTCCGATTAGGGAGACTGATCACCCGTCCGGCTTCGCTGGCGTCCCCCCTTCCAAATAATAATAATAATAATAATAATAACTACTATAAATTGCACGTTAACGTGATAAAAACACTGAAATCCGCCACTTTTTTTTCATTTCATGATAAACTGCGTAGTGGCAACCCTAGACCTAATTTTTGTTTTGCTTTTGTCCATTATTGGGATTGATTATCGAAAACAATAGCACAGATTAGTTAATTACTACGTACAATAGTCTATTTGCGTCTAGGGTTATCACTTTGCAGTTTTCCATACAAAAAAAAACAAAATTATAAACAAGGTTAAGCTAAGTAAGCTAAACCACTGCGCCATCGAGCTCGAAACTTTTTTTACCATATTTATAAAAAAAAATACCCGTTACTGTAAATATGACTCATTATTCACATTATGTTATTTTTAGTTATAACAACTTCCATTTTATATAAACCCTTTTAATTTCAAATGTTAACATACCTTTTGCCTCCGTCTCTATGATTGTCACTAACAAAATTAAAGAGAACCATGAAAAACTTGTAATTAATTTAATTAACATATTCACTGTCGTTCTGACATGACTGACCAATACTACAGACTGTGTAGGGAAGAACAAAGAATAGTAGGGTGTCCACATATTATGTTAGGTTCGGTAACAGAATAGATAAGTATAAGTACTTGGAACAATGCGATTAAATTGGCAATAGACAGTGCAGTGATCCGCTGCAACTTCACTCGAGAATGTTTGTCAAAGAGTAAAATTTATAGATTAAAATACGTCGTTTCTTACCGCAAGCGCTCTGAAGTTAACCACTTCAATTGTACATTGTCAATTGTATAGGATTTTTTTAACATGCCCAATCTAAAATCGCAACTATTGTCATTTTAATTTTTTGAGGCACTAGATTCGTAAATAAACACAATCGATAAGTATTAAAAAAAAACTCGTCAGCTGCTTGTCGAACGGAAAGTTTTTTTTCTAGTACCTACTTATAATAATTATATTATCAGTACTAGAGAATATACTTATAATAACTATAACAATTTATCTTACATAATATATAAATAGCATTGTGAATAAAAAAATATAAAATTTGAAAAGAATGAATTGGATAGGTTATATTCAAATACGAAAATTATTTGTAAAGGTATTTTAATATTTAGCATGTTATAGTAAAAAGTTTTTGAACGCGGGTGCCTCTCGTATTCAAAGTACCAAGAATTAAATAAAAAATAATTTCAATAAAAAAACAAGTGATGTTTTTTATTTCAAAGTCACTTAAATTCGAACTACCATACCTTATAGACAGTTATAAAAAGATTTAACGTTTTGCTCAATATGTCTATACTGTACCTAAGTCTGACGCCCTAACAACAATTAAAAAAAATAATATTAGAAAAAATACTAGAAAAATCGACTCACCCGTAGCACCTCAGACGGGACTCGAACCCGCACCCTTGGGACTCGGTAGCATAATTGGTCAGTGCATTGGGCCGGATTCCCAAGGGTGCGGGTTCGAGTCCCGTCTGAGGTGCTACGGGTGAGTCGATTTTTTCTAGTATTTTTTCTAATATTATTTATCTTAATATAAAAATAGCATTGTGAATGCGAAAAATCTAAATTTAATAACAATTAAAAAAATTATTGCTGATACCACACATGAAAGGTTCTAGAAGAAAACATTTTTTCCCCATACAAAAAAAAAGATGAAACCATAACCCCTCTCCTAAGGGACTTTTTTTGAAAACTGCGGCTCAAAAAAGTTGTTTTAACCTCAAGTATGCGTGAGTCAAACGGCTTTCTTGTTACATTAGCACTATATGAGGGTTCCGGGTGTAGTGCGCTTACACTTTCGGCCTTATCGTCACTTAACATCAGGTGAGGTGAAGGCCAAGTACTTACCCGTTGTGGATAAAAAAATATCTACTCCACGTACAAACATATGGTCACCCGAATCTGTTACAGTTTATAATGCAAAAGAGGATAATTATATTTAGTTTTCCTGATAACTATACTTGTTTAAATGAACATCGTCTTTACATTATTTCCTGTGCAAAATATTTTTGCATAACGACAGATAGCAAATTATACAACGTGTTACAAAAATACCCCTAATGCCGAATATGGTAGATAGAGACCATCAAACTGAACAACTTTTACTATGGGACCAACTCTGAAATCGCGAAAAAAAAATCAGCTGTTTCATACATTTTGATATTTTCGATTTTCATTTTTGTATGAAACAGCTGATTATTTTTTTCGTGATTTCAGAGTTGGTCCCATAATAAAATTTGATCAGTTTGATGGTCCCTATATACCACATTCGGCATTAGGGGTATTTTTGTAACATGTTGTATATGTAAAAAAAGGCATATTACCCTCTGTTCCACATTATACATATAATAATATGTTGATACGTTTGTCTTAAGGTATACAAATTATATTTTCATTATTAGTAATCAATAATGTATTGTATTGTATTGTATTCATATTCATATATTCAAAATGTATGAAGAGAAAAGACGATTTGACAGAATAAAACAATAGGTAATTAAAAATAAAAACGTTAAAGTAAACGAAAATAGTAGATTATGCAACAAGGGCTTAAAGTAGTGTAGTATGTCCCGATCGCCCAAGACAAACACACATTTAAGCCCGCGATGCATACTCTACTTTTTATACTTTCTGAGAGGCAACATACAGCCTAACTCAGAATAAAATCTCACTGCACTTAAACATTTTTTAAACCAACCTCGATCAAGCACAACTACATGGGTTGCTTTCCAAATTCAAATTACATTATTTCCCATGGGAAAAATGACTTACTTTAGGAAAGGTTTGCATGACACATAATATGCCATTGACGAGCAGGTAGTATAAAAAAGTATTTATGTTGGTTATCCAACAATTTTCGATATAAAAAAGCTAATTTGTGAAAGGTATTTTTACGATTAATTACGTTAGGGCATTCAATTTTTTTATACAAAACTCCATACAAACTGGACAGTAGTACACTGATAATAGAAGTTTTCCAAAATCCTTTCTTAGTGCTAACCGGCACAATCAATGGTATCTACCCTCCAAAACTAGTGTCTCTACCTTCAGCCGTTAGGGCTCTACGCATATTCCAACAATGTATGAATGAATAAATAAATATTTGACAACATCACATACATTGCTCCGATTCCAAAGTAAGTAGCTAAAGCACTTGTGTTATGAAAATCAGAGACAACGGTGGTATCACAAACACCCAGACCTGAGTCAATATAGAAAAGTTCGTTTTCTAAATTGACCTAACCGGGGATCGAACCCGGGACCTCAGAGATGGCGACACCTTGAAAACCGGTGTACTCGACCACGGAGGTCGTTAAAATCTTCCTATATTTAGTTTGTTGCATCAATCAATCAATTTAGAGTTTTGTGTGTATAGAAGAAGCAAGAGGAGTTCGTGGCGCTGGCCCAGCGATTGCGCAGGTTAAACAACTTTCGCAAGGGTCGGTCATGGGATGGGTGACCAAAAATGTATTATCCCGAGCTCCTCCGTGCTTCGGAAGGCACGTTAAGCCGTTGGTCCCGGCTGCATTTGCAGTCGTTAACAGCCATCAATTCGCATTGGGCCCGCGTGGGCCACCCATAAGGAAGGCCTGTGCCCCAACAGTGGGGACATTGAAAATGGCTGATGGTCATGTATAGAAGATATAAAAAAACGTGTACTTATTACTTTTTGTCAGAAAATGTTATTATTATTATTATTTTCATTCAGAAAAAAGCTACTGCTGTTCCCGAGGGATAAAAAAATAACGTTCCACGCAGACGAAGTCGCGGGCGGCGACTAAGTAGTCCATACTTGTGCAGCCATTCTCAAAGTGTGCTCCGCGGATCCTTAGGGCTCCGCAGAGCCTTTGTGGGGACTCCGCGAAAATATTGGTCTAACTAAAGGAGTATTAGGGAGTACGTAATAAATTTATGAAAGCCAAAGATATAAACGCGAGTGCGTGTCATTTTAGCCATCAACTTTTTTATAATTTTTAGGGCTCCGTCAAATATTTTATTTTCTGAAAGGGTTCCGTTACTAAAAAAGTTTGAGAACCGCTGTACTAGTGGCTCAGTAAGCTTGTAGATTGAAAATTAATCTAATAGATGTCGCATCGAGGTTTTAAAAGCAGTACTTAGAGTGCTGTTTGGTTCTTTTGTTATTTCAATTCGAAGCTAAATGGCGCTTCTAATTTTGAAAAAAAAATCAAAATGAGTGATTTTTTTTGAAGAATTGGCTTGACAAAGAAATCTATATAACGAATCGAACCTGCTTACAAAATTTTACGAAAATCGGTTGAGAAATGCGACCTGTAGAGAAACAAACGGACAGCCGGACAGACATACGAAAGCATTTTTGGCCAAGCTGAAGCAGAGACGCTTCGCTCTTGCTCGGTCAATTAAAGCGGAATGCATCTGATTTAAAAGTACTGCTGTCTCTATCTTCATTTCAGCAAATAAAAGTGACAGCAAAAGTTTTAAACGTGCTTTAACTTTTTAGGCTACGTTTTAAATTAAGGGTAAAGTTAAGTTGAGTTTGAGTAGAATCTGAAAATTACTAGAGATGGCGCTGCTAGTTCGAGTATGGCTACATGTCATGATAAGTTTTCTTTTTTTTAAACACAATTTTTGATACAATGGCTCAAAACATCAAGCATATCTCTACCGCCTCTACGTATTTTTCTACTGTAGATGATCCCTTTTCGATTTTACGAAAAAGTGCAAAAATTAAGAATATTGTGCGTTAGTGATAAACTTTTGTTTTTCATTTAAAAGTAAATAAAAAGTTTTCTAACTTACTTCATAGTAATTGGGTTTTTAGCATGTCAAATTAATACGTTAATTTTTAAAATTCATTAAAATAAGTTGAAGTTACTAGTAGGAACCAATTGTTTGAGACAATTAAACGCAGCAGTACTAGAAAAAAAATCTCTAATAGACTAGACTTATGGGCGGCGACGCATCGCGCATGCGATTTAGCTCACACCCTGTTAACCCCGGCCAGACACAAAATGGCGATTGCCTAGCGCGTTACAAATTGATTTTTTTTTTCACCACACCAGTTCAACACATATTATTAAACGTACAAACTGGCAGACTACAAAAATATCGAAAATAGACCGACGCGGTGTGTTAACTACGAGTAAAAATATCCCTCCCAGCATCATAACCTGTGCTAGTTAGTTAGCGTCTCCAATTTATTTTGCTAATTGTCTTTCTTTAACAAATGACCAGTTAACTGTGTTGGTTCCAATTGAAGTTTTCATATTGGCGTAGCTGTGACACGTAAGTATTTTTTTTACATGCTGGTTATACTAGTGCATAGCCGTAATTGAGATGTCTAGTAAAACACTGTGACCTAAAATCTAGAGTTAATGCTGTTAGTGAGCTCGTCGACTTATCGACTGTATCCCGTTGCGCTGAAACTGTTAAGAAAAAAAATGCAAAAGTGTCGCTATTAAAAGAACTTAATTTTAAAAAGCCGAGATGTTCCATTTTTTAAACTGTGTCAATACTTTTTTTGTTAGTTTTCCACGGCTCTGCAATCAAAAATACCGCTAGTTGCCAGTGACATAATGACATAATTTGAGATTATGTGAGCGGTTTTCTAGGTGACGAATTTCCCTAAAATTTTGGAATCCCAGCTGCTATCTCTATCGCTCCCGGTAGCAGTGTCTCTATCTGGTATTCCTGAATGAGCATTAAGCATGCGCCGTGATGGAAACGAAGGGATGGTCCGTAGCAATTTTTTTACATCACTCTTTAAAAAGGGGTTGGCAAAAAGTTTAAATATCGTTTCGATAATCCTTTTTAGTCACTCTTTCGTTGGTATCGTAAAAACCTTTGTTATTTCAATGGTTATAAAGTTGAAAATGCATTAATTTAGTACTGGTTCTGTATGTCTCTACCTACACTATTTGATTCTGACAGATATGACATCATGAACTAAATGAAATCCAGTGTATGCATAGACTTAGAAATATTTTCGCTGAGTCTATATGAGGTCTGACTCTGAGGTCAATCAATTATACCTTCTTGTCATTGCAAAATATTAGTTTGTTTTAAATGAAATGCATATTGGTAGAATATAACTTTTAAATAGATTGTGAAAATTATCTAAGCATACATAATAATTGTGATAAAAATGAAATATTGTTCGTTGGTATTATCGCTGAAACGTTTTTAGGGTTCCGTACCAAAATGGTAAAAAGGAACCCTTATGGTGCGACTCTGTCGTTCTGTCTGTCATAGCTGGATATCTCGAGAACTACTAATGCTATCAACTTGAAATTTGGAATAGTTTTAGATGACATTTGCCAAACTATTACTAAATATTAAGCGAGGTTTAGACTAGCAAGATCTTCCTGCAATTTTTTTGCGGAAGTCAACTTCTGCAAGATTTATTGCTAGTCTAAACCTTGCTTTAATAAATTGATAGTTAAGCAACTTTTGCATGTGGGATGAGCAACCAAAATCGCCATGACCTTCGATCCCGAGCAAATAGCTGTTGTTGTTACGGGTACTTAAAATTATGATATTCTAATTACTTTCTATGCAACTAAGACATACAGACCCCGTGTGATAGAAAAAAAAAACTCAACTTTTCATGAATTTTGCGACAGAAAACTCCACTTCAGATAGACTCAGAATCATGAGTCGATTATGCCATGACTGAGTCGCACCTTAAGGGTTCCTTTTTACCATTTTGGTACGGAACGCTAATAAAAACGGCAATAAATATTCCACCATATAACTTTGGGCAGTTTTATAAAAATTAAGCGCTTTTGTATCATCAGTACTTTTCCACACTTTTCAAGTATATTCTTAGCTGACAAGAAGAACAGGCGCAAGAAACTTATCAGCTTTACCAGAAGTACCACGATATTTATAATAAATGATAGTTACTAGAACAGTATCATATTACGGATTAAGAAATAATACTAAGTAGTGATGTTTAAGTTTTAAGTTAGGATTAGTACAGATTACATTGTAACGTCGTTAGGAGTCCGACGAACAGTGAGCTTCCCATACAAACGTAATACCAAAATGATTTGCAATTTGAGCATAATTAACTCTGATTGTGATGTTATTCGGATTAACACAGTATTTGTCTATGTTTTTATTAAATAAAAATTCCAAAATACTTACCCAATTCAAAATAAATGCCAATTTACATTTTTTCATACAAAACTGTAAATCGCATTAATTTTTATTTGGTTTAGTATTTTGGATTTTTTACTTAATAGAAACCTAGGCAAATACTGTGTTAAACCGAATAACATCACAAGGAAAGTTAATTATTCTCAAATTGAAAATCATTTTGGTATTACGTTTGTATGGGAAGCTCACTGTTCGCCGGACTCTTATGGCGCTCTTATCAGTAAAGCGAGATAGCAATGAGAATAAGTCGCGCGCTGGAGCGAGATAGATTTGGTAGATTACGCGATAAAATCACGAAATTAATTCGTAGTAAATAATTATAGCGATTAAAGAGAAATGTTTCTACACGCTTGTGCCTATTGATGATGTAATAGTACATTATGATATAAGTGCGGTAAGTTGAAAATTACAGCCGAGGCGATATTGCTAGCACGAGCCGTAGGCGAGGGCTACAAGCAAGCAGAGGCTGTAATTATCATAGCGCACGTATGTCATACGACGTTTTATAACATATTTGCGAGGAAATAAATAAAACTCGGACTTTCTTAAACGAATAAATTTTTCAATCACTTGTTCAAAAGTTCAAATTTATTCATAAAATGTTGACCTCTTTTCTGACATAAAAACACTTTGCTAAGATTTAAAAAAGTACCGTTCGGTTAAGACGGTGCATCTTGGTTTTACATTACAATAACGCACAAGTACGTAATGAGATACAATACGATATTGAAATTGGTGTAATAAGAGACCCTTTACGAGCAAATATGTTATAAATTATTTAAAGCAATTTTGTCTCGTATACCTAATTTTGTTCTTAAATCATCTCAAATTAAGAGGAAGATCTGTAACAATTTTAGTGGAGAATGCAGGTTTATTGAGATAATAATTCCATAACTAACTACGACAAAGGGAGTTGTTGGCGCCATTTTGTCGAGTTCGGTTTGGTGTCTATTTTAATTATTTTCAAATTGATTCATAGTGGATATTGTGTCTTAAAATTGGTGCAGTTATATGGTACAAGTGTCTACGCAACTGAACAATATGTGGGATAATTGAAATAGGCGCGATCTGTGTGAATCTGAGACTTTTATTGAAGTGGTGGCTTCCTCGGCAGAACTAACCGAGTAAACTGTCTTGATATACTTGGTGCCAAATGCTCCAAGCAGCATTAGAATGCGATGCACCCGCATTCTAATGAAAAATTAAACAATATCTACCACTGAACTATTTAACACTTGACACTGGCAAAAATTACTTCCAAGAGGAAAATAGATTGCCATAACAAAAAAAGAAGAAGAACTACGACAAAAATTTAAGAAGTTATGATCAAACTCGGAGTCGCTCGAAGTTTGTATGGACCGCGCCGCATTATGTGTGCCTAGCTTCCGCAATTATTGAGATAGAGAAATGAAAATGGCTTTAAAATATGAAAATATATATCACTAAAATACTAATTTGTTTATTTCATTTCATACATGCGACCTCATATCGTTCATACTCCAATCCTTATTTAAAACTCCTTGTTATATAATTATATCTGTCTATTTTATTTCTTATACTTTGTCATCCATGTCCGACAACATTAAAAAAACGAAATGAAACTCAAAGACCATTCGCACCTCATATCATTTACTGTCACAACTCAACACCATTTAATTTTCAGGACACCAAAATGTGTTTTTTTTAATAAATGCGTTTTTAACTGTTTTGTTCACAATGAAGTTTACTAGTTATAAATTTTGAAAAACTTGTAAAAAGTAATTTAATTACCAATATTAAATTCATAATAATATAAATTACTGAAAAGAGCCTGAAAATTTTGAGTTATCACTCTTTTTGATGTCAAATTTTAAAGAAATAGGATATAAAATGTTCTGTGTAAGATATGACAATCTTTCTTTTTAGAAAAAAAAATTATAAACTAATTAAAAATAACAAATTAGTTACTTAAATATTAAATGTATAAAGTTTTAAAAATAATTAAGATGACTTGGTCCTTTTAAGGCATTGGAACAACTTAATGAATAAACTCGGCTTAGCCTATAAAATTGTAATACCTTATTTTTAAACAGTTATGATTGTTACAATAAGCATTATAAATCTAAATAAAGATAATTAAATTTTGAAATAGGGCACTATTTTATATAAGATTTTTAGCAAATTATAATTGACATTTCAACTTGTAGTGTAACATTTTAAGTTAGTACCACTTAAATATTATATTTTGCGAGATCAGTCGCGAGCAGCATGCCTACAATATCGAGTCAATGTTTTACAGTACTAACTGGGGTATCGGGTATCGGGTGCCCAGTGGAGCTACAATTGTAATTTTTTTGAGTAGATTTAATGAGAGATACAATAATTTTTTTTACATTAATTATCTCAAAATCAACAGTTTTCAAGTTGTGACAGTATTTGATCGGAGGTACGAATTACTCTATCGAGTACTTTTACGCGTTTTTTTCTCAATAGATGTTCGAGTTAAAGGTACAGAATAGTAGCAGTGTCACTGCTAACTAACAAAACAGGATGTGATTATGTTGTCATACTTCTTTTAAATAGACTTTTATTTAACTTACTATTATACAAGTTAAGATCTTTAATGCCCATCAAACAAATCTAGTTGAAAATATTTGAATAACCATACCTACCAACTACATCATTTGGATTATACAATTTATACACTACTAGTAGACCCTGTGAACTTCGTATCACCTACAATTTAATGATTATCAATTTTACCTTGAGAACCAGCGCTATCATTTTAATTAGTAAGTTAATAACAAAGCAGCTGAATACTAAAACGAAAGCAACACTACGGTCCTTTTAACATTACTCAGATCATGATTTAGACTAAAACCTCTTTATCAAAAGTTAGCTGTCAAAAGTAACCCGAAATGGCGATTCCCATACAAAATAGCCAATGTTCATAGTACACACGACGGCACCTCAGACTATACATGTTGACCTTGAGACCGCCTTTATGCCCTACGTAATAAAAGCTGTTTTCGCAGTTTAACTGTATAACCTGACGTGCTGCCGTGCGTACGTTTCATTGAATATTCGCTATTCAATGAATTGATTTTGATAGAATCGTCACCAAAATGGCAGGATCAGGGGGCTAATTGTCTAATTTCAAAATCTATCGCAATCGCTTTCATTTGACAGATGGATGTGACACATTGCTGCATTTCTTTGGTAAGTTTTAATTTATGCCAAAAAGAAGCATCAATGTGTTACATCTTGAAAGCGATTGCGATAGATTTTGAAATTAGACAATAGAAGGGCTGGTCTTCTACTCGTCCTGGAACTGATTAGAGGTCGGTTTGAACCAGACCGCCTTTCAATTGGATTAAAAAGAACGAGTTTGTTTTCACCAGATTGTTTGTAATTCAAAAATTAAGTAAGTAAGTCTCTTTCTTTTGAGTAAAAAGCGCGCGTAGTTTTCCCTTTTTTTATTTAACATGTGTGAAAGCTAAGGAAATGCTGTCGTCATAAAAACATGGTCTTCCACTCGTCCTAGAGCTGCTGCAGTTATTCCACGTCACCTAAACGCAAAAACAGTACCCTTAGCACGAACAGCTATCGAAAAAAATAACGCGCGTAAAAACATTCGATACAGTAATTTTGTATGGGAAATTTGTACAGCGCCATCTAACGCCAGAGAGTGAAATGAGATTTTCCATAAAGAATTACTCTATCGAGTACTTTTACGCGCGTTTTTTTTGACAGATGTTCGTGCTAAGGGTACAGTTATAGTTTGGGGTAAAATTTGCAAAAATCCCATCGTTTAACCAAAAAACTACCGACGAGACATCCTTGAATCAGTCAATAGGGCTTGGGTAATCATCAACGGATATTTCATCACACCTTTTCCTAAGCAATGCTGTATGAAATCTTCCCAAATTTAGCATGTTCCGGTACTGTGAACGCACTTTAATCGACCTTTTCCGTGTTTCGGGAAACTTTTGTAAATAAGTGCTGCATTGCGATTCTGTAAGACATCATTCGTGACCTCGCATCTGAATCCGCTGTGAGTTTCTTGATTGGTATTCTCAAAACTCGCTTGATAATTCGCATGTGCACTAGCGCTGCACTTGCGAGCGTGTCAGCGAGTTGAACTAAATTGACCGCGAGAATTTTGACGGGAACCGATAACTTGTCCGAAACTTACTTGTCCTAATTTCATTTAACGGAAACGGTTGACCAAAGTTTTTGTTGCTATATGTATTGTTTGCCATATTTTTAAACCATCGAAATATCATTTGGCATATGTCTCATTTTACCGAACTACGTTTCACCGATTTTCAAAATGATTTTTTAGTATTGGCACCACCAGAACAACATTTTACCGAATACTATTTGGCCGCAACCGCAACTATGGTATATTTATATTATGTAGGTAACATTTGACATAATCGATATTTGTTATAATAATACATGTTTTATTAAGCAAGCATGCACCATGCATGCAAGCATTATAGAGCTGCGAATGGTCAAAACACTAACCTAACCTAACCTACTTGAATACATTAGTATTCAAAGTTTTTCATTTGGTGAACTGAAAATATGACAAATAAATCAGTGGTGTAATGAATGTTCGGGAATATAATACTTCGACGAAATGTTCTTTCGACCGCGCATAACTTCGGTAAAAAGTTTTTCGACCAAATAAGACATCGGAGTAACGAAAAAAACGTAATTTCGACGAAGTCAAAAAAGGCGAAACGAAAACAGTCGAAAAGATTTCAGTAAAATGAAATTCGATCAAAAAAATTTCGACCTTGGGATAGGTTACCGATTTTGACAGATAAAGTATGAGATGATGTAAAAAGTGGCATTTCTGTAAGGTATAGACCGAGAGGTGACAGGATTTTTCGTAACGATCAAGGAAACGATTACATTTACTTTTATGGGATGTAGAGTGGTTGTAGAATGTCCCCTAATGTGAATGATGAATTTCCATACAATATAATGCTATTTTCGCGATTTTTTAGCATATCAAAACAGCTCTTAGAATCCTGATAGATCAGTTGTGTGTATTGCAATCTGGATCTCATCCATTCACTCCCTGGGTAGCTATCTTCAGATCGGCAGAGAACCAAGGCTTCAAAGTTATCTCGTTGGTATGAAAATTATCTGGTGCTTCTAATTATCTAAGGTGAAGGTGCAAGGTGTGTCGCTGTCATGCTAAATGCAGGTATTGTGCACTGATATTTTTGTGGTGTGCATGTGCATTTTTTTGCGGGCAGGCGGGCGGTGCATCCTGCATATATATTTTTTGCGGGAGTAAGCTACATATATTTCTCTTTTCACAATTCTAATTATCCGTCCACCTCTCGAATTAAACAACCTCTCGCATCAGATCTCACTTCGCTACTCCCTTCACTCTCACTTAAATTTGCATTCTGTAAGCATCACCTATTTACTTGCGAAGTGAAGTGAGTTCTGTATTGTAGTGACTGCCACACTCAAAAAAATGTTAGTCGAGATTTATTGATTGCAGTTTTTTGATACAATTGTTGAGTTTTTGGTACAGAACTTTATAGCAAATATGCGTTTTTTTAATTAAAATTTCTTATTTTAAGGAATTTGAGGCAGCTAATAGTCTGCGTGTTGAATTAAAATTGACCGTGAGATTTTGACAGATGAAATATGAGATGACATAAGAAGTGGCATTCTGTAAGGAAATTCCGCCCTCACTTCGATGCTCACCTCGCAAGTGAACCCGATTCAAAGTGTCAAATAAAAAGTATCTATTTTACGAGTGAAAATAGAAGAAGTCCTCTACAAACAATGTTAAAATAATATTTTTTTTAGAAATAAAACACTTTTTACGGATTACAGCGCGTATATTATTAATTCAGGTGTTGTTTTAGAATTATTTAGTTTGTATTTATTGGTTTTTAGAATTCCCGACGTTTCGACACCTTTCCAGGGACCGTGGTCACGGGAGGACTAAAAGTGTTTAAAAAGTGTTTTATTTCTAATGTACTGTATACGAGCGAAAGTCTTAGAAGTGAATATTTTTTTATTTTTTAACACTGACAAGTAGTTTTTAACCACAAATTATATAGCTATTTAATTTGTGAAAAACTATTTTTTTTTATTATTTAACTTTACAAAAACAAAAATTTTTCATCGTAACAAACCAAAAACCACGGCGGTTTGTCCGGAATGCTAGACTTATACACTAACATTATTATATATTTATGGTAACAACAACATATTATAAAATAGGTCACTAGTAAACAATTTACCTGCGGTGATCGTCCAGTTTTAATATTACTTTCTGTAATGCTTTGTAAGAGATGTAAAGGATGGTGAGAAAAGCTTTGAGTTTATATATCCAGATGACTTGTATTTATTCTCAATAATCAGAACAACAGATAGGTGTGTCTGTCAACGGTTTGAATTTCTGGACAATTGCATTGCTATTATTGTTGTGCAAGCAAAGATGTTCATGAGCCACAAGCCTTCCACCACCACCACCTACAAGGATGTTATTTCAGAAAACATTTTTATTTTAATGTCAATTTTTTTTTTACATGTTATTGTATAATTTGATAAAAAAATTTTTTTATATTGTTAGGTAAAACTTATTATACTGGTTTGTAAGACTCCTGGGAATAGAGGGATTTAGGTGCTTGTTAGTACACAGAATGCTCAATTATCATCCAGACATAGTTGCAAAAATAGTTATTGCATGCTGTGTTTTGCACAACATGTGCAATCGCGCAGAAATACCGGCTTTCACAATTTCAGAAGAAGAGAGACTAGAAGAGCTACAAACAATTGCTGAAGTTCAAAGGAGGCAAACTAGGGATTTGCCATCTTACGCCGATTTAGCTCTAGGGCAATAACGTAGACGAAATATAGTAAATAGCCTCTGGCGTTCACGTCATATTTAATTTATCGGTGGTCAAAAACCCTTTACAAGTTTTCTTTCGTCATTTCATTCTTGGATAGGCCTTCCAATTTGTGAAATGGTAGTAGATTCAGTAGATTTATACATTTTTAACATGATGTGCTAACAGAAAACCTAAAAAAACTGCTATAAAAACAGCTTATTTTTTTTAAAGCTTTATTTATTTAATACCAAATAATATACTAGAAAAAACTTTTAAAAATTAAAAAGAAAAACCTCCTTCAAAAAACCTTAAAAAAATTGCTATAAAAAAACAGCTTCAAAAAACAGCAGCTCTAAAAAGCAAGAAATTATATTCAAATCTGCATAATTACTATTCAAGTACCTACGCATATCTGATATTAAAAAAACGTCTTTTGAAGTCGGGTGGGGCTAAAGATAATTTCCTTTTTTAATCATAATAACATTTATCGTGGTTTCTCTTTCTCAATTTGATTTTTTAATTCTTAAAGCCCCACCCGACTTCATAAGACGTTTTTTTAATATCAGATATGCGTAGGTACTTGAATAGTAATTATGCAGATTTGAATATTATTTCTTGCTTTTTAGAGCTGCTGTTTTTTGAAGCTGTTTTTTTATAGCAATTTTTTTAAGGTTTTTTGAAGGAAGTTTTTCTTTTTAATTTTTAAAAGTTTTTTTATTTTTAACTTTTTTGTGGTAGGTATGTATAAGTAAATGTAAGCGATGATATAAATATATTTTATTCATATTTCACACATTTCAATGGTATAATACGCCTAGTAACTCAATATCCACTTTTCGCAATGTTAATTTTAGCAAGGGTCAGACATGGGGTAGGTGACCAAAGTGTATTATCTCCTCCGTGCTTCAGAAGACACGTTAAGCCGTTAGTTCCAGCTACATTTGCACATTAACACCCACCAATCCGCATTGGGCCCGCGCGGTAGGTTATGGCCCATCCTATTCATCAGCCCATAAGTAAGGCTTGTATCCCAGCCCCAGTAGTGACAATAAAAATGGCTGATGCAAAACCTTTCAATACCGTAGAGTAATCACTAATACACTATCATATTTGATTTTGAAGAGTTCTCTTGTGTATCTTCGAAGTCCAAGGTCCAATGTGAAGGAAATTTGAATGAAAACATCCTTAAAGTATCCCCTTTCTAACGAAACAAGAATCATCTAAATCGGTTTATAAACAAAGAAGTTATGTCTGAAGATCCGTTAAAACTCGTGCAAAAGTTACCTAAAAAATTACAGTATTTTCAGGATTACTCAAAAACTACTGAACCGATTCAAAATTTTCAAAAAATGGGACCACCTGGGGAGCAAACCTGATAAAGTGGCGTTTGAATCATGTCAATCGGTTCAGCCGTTTTCGAGTTATCGGTGGACATACATAAAAAAAAAAAAAAACAAATAAACAGTCGAACATAGAACCTCCTCCTTTTTTTGAAGTCGGTTAAAAATAAGACTTGCACCAGATCATGTTCTCGGACGGGAATCGAACCCGCGACCTTTGGATATCCGGTCCAATGCTCTGACCGCTGAGCTACCGAGCCACTCTTTTCTAGTATATGATTTGGTATTATATAAAAATAGCATTGTGAATGCTAAAATCTCAAAATTTAAAAAGCTTTATTTATTTTTAACATTTTTGGGGCTAGGCATATGTATATGTAATAAAAATGTAAGCGATGATATAAATATATTTTATTAATATTTAAACGACAGTTGATCCTTTCAATCGGTTCAGCCGTCTTCGAGTAGTTCTGGTAGCTCTTCCTTCAGGTGTTCCTTCTGGAGTTCCCTGGTAAGTTCAGACCAGATGTTCTTCAATTTGCTAATATGTAGTGACACCTCACCACTGGATTGCACTGTGTAGCTGAAGAACTTCATGCACAGGCTTTACTCTTTTGCAAGCCATCATACAGGCGGTGTAGTTCTAGCCATACTTCCCTCGCTGTAGAATATCGCAAAACTTTCTCACAGTTGTCTTGTGACAAATTCGTAGTAATAAGTTCGCCTCATGAAGCTCTCGTGTCTCCCACTTGGATTGTTGCTGATTCAACGATAGACTTTTCCATCAACTCTCGACGTAAATTCTATCTGAATTTTATTTCCGGTAACTTAACGCTCTGCTACCATATTAAAGTACATACTTTTTGATATTATAGGATCTTGGGAAAGAAAATAATAAAATTAAACTGTAAAAACTGTATTAAAAAACGCAAGGAAGAATATTGACAAACAAGACATTGACATTATATTCAATGAGCAATATATACAAAAAGAGTACTTAGGTCGATTTGCAGCAACATTTACTAAATCTCGATTTTGTTAAACCTAGACTTTACTCATACGAATATGTAAAATTTTTAAATCGATATTTAAAATTTTCACAGTTTCATAAGGGCTACATCTAAGTTTAACAAAGTCGAGATTTAGTAAATGTTACTGCAAGTGGGCCTTAATATAGGTAACTATACAAAGCAGGATTCTTAACAAAATATTATAGGTCTGTCCACGGTCCGGTTTTTTCTTGGATGACGGATCCGGGCGTTTCGACGGAGACGGATGACGGAGACGGATCACGTTTGTCCATTGCGTCCGGATCCGATCCAATCCCGAACCACATATCACTCTGCGGTGCAACTGAGATGTCATGTGCACGTGCCTTTTTTTACGTTAGAATGCCGACAACTTCTTGCAATATACGTACAAAGACGCAGAAGACAAAAAAGTTTTGGGTTTCACCCTCTCCTGCAAGAGAGATACCTCGATGGGGCATTTAATACACTATACGATAAATTACAACAACGTGAAGATATATAATACCAAATAATAAACTAGAAAAAATACGACTCGCACCAGATTATGTTCTCGGACGGAAATCGAACGGGACGGGAGCATTGTAAATGCTAAAATCTCAAATTTAAAAATGATGTAGCTTTCTTATCTTAATCAATTGTTTAAAAATATCTGGAAAGGTATTCAGTTGATGTCGAGGTAATTCCTTGTAATTGGTGAGATGGCGCTGGCTTGCAGCGTAAGAGTTGATATACTAGGAGAAATTCGACATTCCCACTAGTGACTCAGTAGCGCAGCGGTCAGAGCATTGGACCGGATATCCAAAGGTCGCAGGTTCGATTCCCGTCCGAGAACATGATCAGGTGCGAGTCGTATTTTTTCTAGTTTATTATTTGGTATTATATAAAAATAGCATTGTGAATGCTAAAATCTCAAATTTAAAAACGTGAAGATATTTTTTTAACATTTGTTTTTATTAGTAACTCCTTTTTGGTTAGCAGAAATGACCTTTTATTTTGTTGTGACTTAGCCGATACTTATTTTTTTCGCATAACCTAAGTGGCATACGTTATATTAGTGTGTAAACATTAGTGCAAAATGTTTTAAAACGTTAGCGTTCATGGTTGTTAAATAAATTAAGAAAATGTTAGTATGGAAAATTCAAATTCTTTAAAATTCTCCATACAAAACGGCAATTTCATACTTTAACCCCTAATATTAACTTGCCCTAAAAACTTTATTGTGTGAACAAAATAAAGTCGCAGCGCAAGTGCTTGTCGCAATAAGCAAGTTCGGCAAGTCGCAAAAGATGACGGTTGACGAAGACGGACGTCGGGTGGCTGCGCCGTGGACAAGTCCATATGTATTTTATATTCTAATGGGGTACTTCGAATCGAGGCTCCGGTTTAGCGGTTCATCCGATCAAGCAAAATCTTCGGAGTCCGTCAAAAGAACGGATGACGGATTTCGGACGCCGGATGTCGAGTTGACAAAAGTTCATACAAATATAATATATAGGCCGCTATTCGGTCCGGTTTTTCTCTCCGAGGAGACGGACGCCGTGGACATACAGTTTTAGGCATAGGGATTATATTCATGGCACGAATTAAGAGTTTTTTATTTTTTTTATTTTTGCTGCATCAAATTCCTTAAAATAAGAAATTTTAATTTAAAACTCACATATTAGCTAAACTGGAATCGATAAAACTCGACTAACATTTTGTTTAGTGTGGTTGTCACTAGGTACAACGCAAGTCAAGGTCAAGGTCAAGCGAGGTGAGATGCGAAGTGAGAGTGAATTGCGAAGGGAGTTGCGAGTTGTCGTCTGATTTTACAGAATCGCAGTGCTGGTTAGACTTAACAAAAAGAGCAATTTCTAAAATATATAATGATAGCAATGTCAAGAGTTTTAAGGACTTAAGCACAGGCACGCAACTGTCAGTCATTTTTAGCCCCGTCATGGACCTAATGCAACGTTTCTGGGCTTTGAAAATCGTCTCCCTGTCGCTGCAATTACCCCAGAAAATTAAGCCATACCTTAAAATTGAAGCAACGAGACCATGATATGCCATTATTATTTAGAGTGGTGAGAGAGGTGGTAATATGGTAGATTGACAATCTACCAAGATCTACAGCGATCCAGATCTTGCTGGATTGACCGTGTAACGTCGCAAACCAACCGCATCAAATTCCATCATTCTGCTGCGATCAGCGGTTTTGATCAGATTGAAACCAGATTGACGTGTGTAATGGTCGCCTTACTCGTCCTCCTTTTAAGTCGGTTAATAATAGTTTAACCTGTAACCTTCCATGGAACTCTTTTTTTTCAACTCAAAAAGTTCTTTATTAATAATCAAAACTTCTTTTGGTTCTTTTTTCGGTAATGGTGTCAGCATATTTACCATGGCACTTGTAACTATTTACTCGACACGTTTAAGTACAATCTGTTGCTCGTTCGTCGGACATCAGTGTGCCTCCGCCGTCGAAGCTAACGGGACTTATGCGCTCTAGTTGATCGAAGTGCTTCAAAGTGAGTTTGTGATTAGAGGTCGGTTTAAATCAGACCGCCTTTCAATTGGATTAAAAAAGAACGAGTTTGTGTTAACCAGATTGTTTGGAATTCAAAAATTAAGTAAGTCTTTTTTTTTTAGTAAAAAGCGCGCGTAGTTTTCCCTTTTTTATTTAACATGTGTGAAAGCTAAGGAAATGCTGTCGTCATAAAAAAATTGTAGTAAAACTAATTTCTATTTATGACATTTTAATTTAAAAAAGTCGGACAAGTGCGAGTCGTACTCGTCCACCGAGGGTTTCGTACAAACTCGATGATTGATTTCGTACTTTAAATAAAGACCATATTTTTATGTTTAATAACAATAGTTTTCAGACTTATCCCTGTACTTGTAGTATAAGACGATATTACTTGCCTAATTTCATAGCTAGATTAACGGTAAGTACCCTATAAATTTTGTTTCCCTTGAGAGTGTCGAAATATACGTATGCGGCATAAACGGCAGTATCTTTTTTTAACGTTGACTTAGAAGTTGAATTTTTTCACAGCTTTAAGGGACTGCAGATTTGAGTATATGGTTTTAATTTCAACTCGATACTTTCACGCGTTTCCGTGATAAAGTGTGAGACAGACAGGCGGACAACAAAGTGATCTTATAAGTCCGTTTTTTCCTATCGAGGTACGGAACCCTAAAAACATAATGTGCTTTTTATAGTTTTGTTCAGCAGGATAAATTATATAAATTTAGTGATTATATAAAAGGAAAATTTAAAATGCCTGATATTGGTTTTGGTGTTTTGTTTCGGAATACGTTTGGTAAATTATGGATCTACAATAAGATTTTTTTTCATAAATTTAAATTACTTCATATTAACTTAAACGACTGTAAGCAAATATTAAGCTCTTAATTTTAAGAAGAAAGTTTCTTTACCAAATTTTGACAATACCGCTAGCGTAAAGTTCCGTTGACACCGTTTTTTTAAACACAGTTTCGTACGAATAGGTTTAGTAACAGCTGTGAACTTAGTACGTGAATGAGTTTCCATTTACAGCTAGGTAATTAAGGTATTAATGATTAGACAATCATTTTAATAATAGAAAAAAATAACACTTATTTACAGGTCTTTAATTTCTTTGTAGGTCTCAAACGTAAATATAAATGATGGTTTTTTTATGTTATTTAACTTTACAAAAACAAAAATTTCCATCGTAATAAACCAAAAAACACGGGGGTTTGTCCAGAATGCTAGATTTAAACTTATATCAAACTAAAATACTTAAATTATTATATATTTAAGTATATTTAAAAACACTGGTTAAGGTATTTTTTACCTCTAATAAAATACAAACAACACATTTAACTAAAAAAGGCGTTTAATGGTTAATGTAACTAACAACTCATTTATGGCAGTTTTTTTGCAATTTTTGTTTGTAGTAATGTTAAACATTCCTAATAAAGAATACCTACCGTTAACATTCCTTCAAAAAACGTTGCTGACTTATCAATAATTAATATTGCGTACGCGCACACAGCACAGAGAAAGTGTATGAATCACGCGATTTCATGCTAAGACGAAAGTATACTGTTGACAACATAATATAGTAATTTAAGTATACTTTGTATACAACATGTTACAAAAGTACCCCTAATGCCGAATATGGTAGATAGGGACCATCAAACTGAACAACTTTTACTATGGGACCAACTATGAAATCGCGAATAAAAAATCAGCTGTTTCATACATTTTGATATTTTCGTAATTAATTTTTGTATGAAACAGCTGTTTTTTTTTTTTCGCGATTTCAGAGTTGGTCCCATTGTAAAAGTTGTTCAGTTTGATGGTCCCTATATACCATATTCGGCATTAGGGGTATTTTTATAACACGTTGTATACAAAGTAAAGCTGGTATTTATAATAAACCAGCTTCCGCCTGCGACTTTGTCTATGTAGACAGTTACTTTACTGTCTGAGGAACAGTTCGTATTCTGGATGAAAGGTGTATGTAAAAATATGTTTCATGATGAGTTGAATAGTTAAGACTTTTTAAAATCTTATATAGTTGTTTTGCTATCTAGTACTTTTAAGTGTTTTTTGATTGTTTTCTTAACTATTTTGATTGAAAAACCCTACCTGACCTTATTTTTAAACACGCTGAAGCAACGTTTCGCTCGCGGTTCGCGCTCGCTCAGTCAAATATACTCGCAACTAGGAAGTTCTAACAGATTTCAAATACTCTTTATGATTTCAATGTGAAATGAATAGCATCATTTTATTTATTCTCATTAACATAGTTTAATCATCTCTTCATATTCATCAAATAGGATAAAAATAAAGCATTTCTTCTCAGCAAATGATTCATCGTTTCTAGTCTTGCCTTTTTATGACCATAGAGCGATCATTACCATAAACAATATTAAGGCGATGGTAAAAGTAAGCCGCGCACACGACAGCACATCAAGTAAAACAGTACTACGAAACAGCTTTTATTACGTAGACCATAAAGGCGGTCTCAAGTTCAACATTTACGTCTGATGTGTCGTCGTCCGTACATACGTAAGCATCATCCTACTTACCCCACTATTTTTGGGCTTAAAACCTTATGGGAAAGGCCTTAAGACTTTCTAGCGCGGCAAAAAGAGCGCGTGAAACCACAGAATAAATATATACTCTGGTGAAACTATACATTGTTAAAAAAAATTGGTGTTTCTTGCAAAGGTCTCGGATTTGAATCCTGGTTACTGTGAGAATGATGAGTTGAGTGTGTGAAAATAAAACAGTAAATTTAGATTTATCGCATTCACAATGCTATTTTTATATAAAGATAAATAATATTAGAAAAAATACTAGAAAAAACCGACTCACCCGTAGCACCTCAAACGGGACTCGAAGCCGCACCCTTGGGATTCCGGCCCAATGCACTGACCAATTATGCTACGCTATGCTACTTAGCGTCATGGTAGCATAATTAGTCAGTGCACCAATATTATGTATACTTGAGTTAGTGTAACAATTTTAATGGTTTGTGGCGTGGCATAACGCTAAAGACCGAAGAAAACAGACGAACATAGAACCTCCTCCTTTTTTTGAAGTCGGTTAAAAATATAGATATGAGGCGAGGCCACCTTGTGAATCATCACAATACAGGTTTTAAGCACTTTCTCTAAATTGATTGGGCCAAGGCCGAGTGATGGCCACAACATAGTGAACTTGCGGGTCAATGGCCAGTGTGTCTCATATACAACGTGTTACAAAAGTACCCCTAATGCCGAATATGGTAGATAGGGACCATCAAACTGAACAACTTTTACTATGGGACTAACTTTGAAACCGCGAAAAATATCAGCTGTTTCATACAAAAATTAATTACGAAAATATCAAAATGTATGAAACAGCTGATTTTTTTTTCGCGGTCCCTATCTACCATATCTGGCATTAGGGGTACTTTTTAATCGACTTCAAAAAAAGGAAGAGGTTCTATGTTCGGCTGTTAATTTGTTTTTTTTTTTTTTTTTTTATGTATGTCCACCGATTACTCGAAAACGGCTGAACCGATTGACATGATTCAAACGCCACTTTATCAGGTTTGTTCCCCAGTGGGTCCCATTTTTTTAAATTTTAAATCGGTTCGGTAGTTTTCGAGTAATCCTGAAAATACTGTAATTTTTTAGGTAACTTTTGCACGAGTTTTAACGGATCTTCAGCCATAACTTCTTTGTTTATAAAGCGATTTAGATGATTTTTGTTTTGTTAGAAAGGGGATACTTTAAGGGTGTTTCCATTTAAATTTCCTTCACATTGGACCTCGGACTTCGAAGATACACAAGAGAACTCTTCAAAATCAAGTAGGATAGTGTATTAGTGATTACTCTACGGTATTGAAAGGTTTCGCATCAGCCATTTTTATTGTCACTGCTGGGGCTGGGATACAAGCCTTACTTATGGGCTGATGAATAGGATGGACCATAACCCACCGCGCGGGCCCAATGCGGATTGGTGGGTGTTAATGAGTGCAAATGTAGCTGGGACTAACGGCTTAACGTGTCTTCTGAAGCACGGAGGAGCTCGAGATAATACACTTTGGTCACGCACTCCATGACTGACCCTTGCTAAAATTAACAGCGCGAAAAGTGGAAATTGAGTTATTAGGAGTATTATACCATTAAAAGGTGTGAAATATGAATAAAATATATGTACCTATATCGTTGCTTAAATTTACTTATACATACCTACCACAAAAAAGTTAAAAATAAAAAAGCTTTTAAAAATTAAAAAGAAAAACCTCCTTCAAAAAACCTTAAAAAAATTGCTATAAAAAACAGCTTCAAAAAACAACAGCTCTAAAAAGCAAGAAATAATATTAAAATCTGCATAAGTACTTACGCATATCTGATATAAAATAACGTCTTATGAAGTCGGGTGGGGCTTTAAGAATTAAAAAATCAAATTGAGAAAGAGAAACCACGATAAAATATGTCTATATAAATTAAAAAAGAAAAATATCTTTTAGCCCCACCCGACTTCAAAAGACGTTATTTTATATCAGATATGCGTAAGTACTTATGCAGATTTTAATATTATTTCTTGCTTTTTAGAGCTGTTGTTTTTTGAAGCTGTTTTTTTATAGCAATTTTTTTAAGGTTTTTTTGTAACACGTTGTATAGGGTAAATGAGAAATCTAAAAGAGTGCTGTAACACATTAAGAGGCCGGCGAACAGTGAGCTTCCCATACAAACGTAATACCAAAATGATTAGCAATTTGAGCACAATTAACTCTTCTTGTGATGTTATTCGGATTAAGACAGTATTTGTCTTGGTTTCTATTAAATATAAATTCCAAAATACTAGCATTTATTTAGCTAGTTACATTTCATTATTTATCTTACATTAAAATAAATATCGGCCATTAAAATATTTATATATTTTTGACTTAATAATAATAACAGTGTTAAAACTAAAATAATTTAAAATCACGCATGTTGCTTTTAAGACGAGGCCAGTTCACGATCTGATGAATAGATTGATTTTGAGCTTCTAATGTAGAGGCGGAATCGAACCTTAAAATGACGTCACTTTAAATGCTGACCTCATTTTTCAAATTTTGACGACTCTGTATGAAATATACAGGGAGAAAAAAGCAGCCCTTGACGAGTTTCTTGCCGGTTCCTCTCGTTACAAGGTCTCCCGCGTAGGGTTTGCGAACCGATGGCGTAGCTTCTTTGACATTCACAAGTGCTTGTAACAGCCTAGACTGAATAAACGAGTTTTGAATTTTGAATTGAATTTTGAATCGAACCCGCGACCTTTGGAAGTTCGGTCAAATGCTCGTCCAACTGAGCTACCGAGTCAATTAGTCGCAGTTAGAAGAGCATTGGACCGGATTTCCAAAGGTCGCAGGTTCGATTCCGCTTGAGAATGAAAAAAACTGGTGACGAGTAAATTTTTTCTAGTACAATATTTAGTATTATGTATAGTACAATATTATCTGTGGTATTATACAAGGTGTTACAAAAATACCCCTAATGCCGAATATGGTATACGGCTGATTTTTTTTTCGCGATTTCAGAGTTGGTCCCATAGTAAAAGTTGTTCAGTTTGATGGTCCCTATATACCATATTCGGCATTAGGGGTACTTTTGTAACACGTTGTATTATCTGTGGTATTATATAAAAATAGCATTGTGAATGCACAAATCTCAAAATTGATAATGATATAAGTTGTCTCATAAAACGTATCTAAATTGATGAAGTAACACTGACTGACTCACTGACTTCGATATCGGCTCATCGCTCAGCTCAATTCACTGAAACTTGGAAATAAAAAATAAGTATCATTATAAATTATTATTAATAAATATCCTTTATGGCAACATGATGAAATGAGTCAAATTCTCGGAAAGCTTTCCATGATGACACGGTGAACGCAAATGCCATTGGCCTTAGAGAAAGTGACCACAGCTCGCTCGTATCACATAGTTCGAAAGAAAATAAACACACCCATCTAAAGAGATCTAAAAAAGCCAGTTAAAAAGTTTTGATTTATGTTGTACACAGAAACTAAATAACATGAGTTGTCTACTTTATAGGTAGGTTACAAAGCAAGTTCTAGATTACCGCATACAATTTGAAATTGTTATCTTTTCTGCTTTATAAATATTAAAAAAAAAAATTTAATGTTTGCCCTCTATGCGTTGTGTTTCGTACGTAACATAGCTTTTATTGCATGCAAATACCGTTAGCGTCGTAGCGCCTAATCTCTTAAAATGCTGGTCAGATCACTTGGGTGCGTATAGAAATCTGGATCTCCTCCATTCACTCCCTGGATGGCCATCACCAGATCACCGCTCGGTCAATTCCTGGCGGAGAAGCAATGCTTAAAAGTTACTTCGCTTGTATAAAAATCGACTGGCGTCCTTAATTATGTGGCCACCACTATATATAGATATCCTGTAGTTTAGTCTAATAATGTCACACTCACCACATTAGTAACTACATTGTACCCGTGCGAAGCCGGGGCGGGCCGCTAGTATAGCATAAAATTAGTCAATAAACTATGACATTACGTACCGTAAGCTTCTGAATTAGTTCTAAGTCTCAATTCTAAAGTTATACTTAAAGCTTTATTTTTCATTTTCCGCCGTTTCCGTAACTTTTGAGGAGCCGTAGTGTTTTTATCCGTTATTTTATATTATAAGTAGGTATTAATAAAATTATATTCCTTTTCAACCCCACTAGTTTTGTCGGCTACTTCGTCCGCCTGGAATTTTGATTCCCTTGCGAATTTCTGTTAAACTGTTCTGTCCGATCGATTCGGAATTTGGTACCGTGTTACTTCAATGACATTGAAAGAACATGGTAAGGTAGCCATGACCTGATCAGCCATTTGAAGATCATCAGCTATTTTCTAGTTGATGAGGGGATCTGACTAAGTTCTATATGTCCGGTCGATTTGGAATTTGGTACCGTGTTACTTCAATGACATTGAAAGAACTTGGTAAGGTAACCATGACCTGATCAGCCGTTTGAAGATCATCAGCTCTTTTCTAGTTGATGAGGGGATCTGACTGATTTCCATATATCCGATCGATTCGGAATTTGGTACCGTGTTACTTCAATGACATTGAAAGAACATGGTAAGGTAACCATGACCTGATCAGCTGTTTGAAGATCAAGGGGATCTCGCTAACTTCCATATTTCCAGGGTATCGTGTAACTTCATTATGTAGTTGCATTTAGTACATGTGGCCAACGTAACTTGCAAGATATGGGTCACTGTACAAATTATTTTATCGTCTTGCTATCTTATCTACGTTGAGTTAAAATGTAACGGTGGATAGGGTTGCCAGTTGAAATAAAACACGTTTACGGTTTAAAACGCGTTTATTAATAATTTGAATTTTTTAGTTAACACTTATTGGTTTAATTATGTGTAATTATTTGTTTTATTTCAATGAATAGTACACGAAATCTAAGAAGTGTGTAGGGCCACTTTTCAAGTCAACAGTATTTAAATGTGTCAGAAAATACATTATTAATTTTAGTTCGTTTTAAAAACGTGTTTTTATGAAAAAAGTTTTTTTTTCAGTAAATTATTATTTTATGATTTTTAGCCAACGAGCTAAAACTAAAAATACACCTGTAGCGGCACCTACTTACCTACGCCGCACATACCCGACACACGGCACAACAACAAGATTCCTCACCGTGTTACTAGATGGCGCTAGTATCAAGAAACATGATCATTTAGTATGGAGTAGCACCGCGCAGTATGGAAATCCTACATCTCGCTAACGAAGTTCACTCAGCGACTTACCATATATACAACGTCCAACCATCATCGGTCGGATCGCGGTCTCCGGGCTAATACCACCCAGCCCGGAGGAAGATCTTCCCCTTTGGCCTTCCTATCAGTGGCTACCTTACCTCCACATCCTTTCCATACTCAAAACCTACACACCATTGGAGTACTTGTCAAGACGAATCAAACGAGCCCAAACTCGATGGGGTTGTGTGGTATTGTTATAGAGTTCCTGTGGCCTTCTTCCGGCTCCATCATCAGACCTTGAAAACTATTTCCCAACAGAAAACTCGTCAAGACGATTCAAACGAGCCCAAACTCTATGAAGTTGCATGGTTTTATTACAGAGTTCCAGTTGCCTTCTTTCGGCTCCATCATCAGACCCTGGGCACTAGAACTCTCTAGTCATAACATTCAAAGATGTTATTTAAGCAACATACAGCCGTTTCTGTGCTGAGACTTACTGAACAATTATAGCGATTTATAGCGCTTGGCGATTGCGGAGGTTAAGCAACTTTCGCAAGGGCCGGTCATGCGATGGGTGACCAAAAATGTTTTATCTCGAGCTCCTCCTTCGGAAGGCACGTTAAGCCGTTGGCACCTATCAATCCTCATTGGCCCGCGTGGTGGGTCATGGCCCATCCTCCTTATCCACCCATAAGGAAGGCCTGTTTCCCAACGCCTTAAAAATGGCTGTTGGTTACTTACCTAACCGATAATGATTTAAAATGAGCTTCATCAAGCCTCAACAGACGTTTCATAATAAATTTGTGAAAAGTTTTGTTTACATCAAAATTACTAACTAAACTAAATAAACATTACAGTCGTTTCATTCTGAAGGAAAAACTATCAAATATCTTAAAAAAATTAGAAGTGGCAACCCTATTTACTATCGTTCAAGCCCATTCATCACTGATTAGCCAGAATGTTTATCTACGTTTGGCGAGAGTCATTTTTATGTAACCATAATAATATTTTTAGCGTTAATAGTTACAAAAAAGTGAGGAAGGAAAAGTGTCCATGTGTTTTTTATTGCAGCAATTAACATTAGTTAATGTAACATAAAATGTGAGTTAATTTATTAATTTATAAAATGTTAGGTAGAGTTAAAAGTTCTGCATCAGATATTTGGAGAGAGACAGCCAATTTTTAGCTTTCGGCAAGTTGGAAAACATCAACTCTTCACGCTTATGCATGTCCTAAAAGGCTACTAAGACCCGCCACATACAAACGGAATTTTGATTCGGAATTCCGAAACGGAATGATTCCGAACGCAGCAAGTACATATAAATCTGTGCTCCAGTCAACGAATGGCTCTAATGGGGATGTAGAGTGACGCGCGAGCGGGTACCTTTTTTTTATGCCGAAGAAAACGCGTTTAGGCGCTTCCCCTTCCGCAGGTGAGCGCGAGGGGGGTATATGGGAATCGCCAGGAGGCAACCTAACCGCAACCTAAGCGATTCCTTCGGAGACTTGTTTAGGGTGCTTAGGGAGAGAACTACTAAATGTCCTCTCGTTTAGGTGAGCTGGAGGGGGGAGAGGGTAGAGGAGTTTAAAGGTCTTACTTCTGGGTTTTTCGATGATAACTCCAAAACGGTGCGTCGTAGAGAAAAGTGTTCTTCTGTCGAATGAAATCTTATAAAATTCTCTACAATTATTTTTTCTTTTTCCAAATTCCCAATCGTTTTTTAGCTAGACGCTCCAGAAATGTGAAAATGTTAATGATAGGCTCTTGCCTATCATTAACCTATTCCCTTATATATTTATAAGGGAGTCTACAAACCCTCTACCAACGAACAATATTAATAATATCATTAGAAAGGGCTTTTTTAGACTAATATTTGCTGCAAGCATACTTTCGTCTTATCAATAGATTACTCAAAGTATTGTTGAACTCTAGGTTATGATAATTATTATTATATCAATTGTTAGTAGTTTTTAACCGACTTCAAAAAAAGAAGGAGGTTCTATGTTCGTCTGTTTTAGAGTAATAGATATACATAAAATAACGGTTTTTACACCATGTATAACTCAAGAACGGCTGAACTGATTTGGATGAAATTTAGCATAAAGTTAGCCTGTAATAAAACAAAAAATACTTTTTATTCTGACCAAAGTTCCCTAGAGTGCGAAGTCGGGGATAGAAGCTTAGTGTGACCTATAACTTTAGGGTATTTCACTAGTGTCTTAATAGTTGAGTGCTATCTATATGGGGTTTTTTAATCACCATCCAAACTTTAAGAGTTTGTTTTTCAGTACATCATGATACTGAAAAAAGTCTGTAAGAGCACCTGAAGCTACCTGTGAAGTTTTGATATTTATATTTTCAGAATATTTTTTAGTAATTTTGCTGGTGGATAAAAATAAATAAATAATAAATAAATTTGAAACACATATATTGTACCAAATAATATACTAGAAAAAATACGACTCGCACCAGATCATGTTCTCGGACGGGAATCGAACCCGCGACCTTTGGATATCCGGTCCAATGCTCTGACCGCTGAGCTACCGAGTCACTAGTGGGAACGTCGAATTTCTCCTAGTATATCAACTCTTACGCTGCAAGCCAGCGCCATCTCACCATTGTACAAGGAATTACCTTGACATCAACTGAATACCTTTCCAGATATTTTTAAACAATTGATTAAGATGAGAAAGCTATATCGATTCCCGTCCGAGAACATGATCTGGTGCGAGTCGTATTTTTTCTAGTATATTATTTGGTATTATATAAAATAGCATTGTGAATGCTTAAATCTCAAAATTTAAAAAAAAATCACATATAATATTGCTCCGATTCCAAAGTAAGTAGCTAAAGCACTTGTGTTATGGAAATCAGAGACAACGGTGGTATCACAAACACCTAGACCTGGGGCCCTACCGGCTAACTTTTCGAACTTCGGCGGGTCTGCCGAGCTTCAACTTAAAACAGATAAATCGAAGTAAAGAGTTTCTTATTGTACTATTCGCCGAAGTTATTTAGAAGATATCGATGTTCGTGTGACATCATAAATTGGGGTTCGCCGGTACGGCCCCTGAGCCAATATAGAAAAGTTCGTTTTCTAAATTGACCCAACGGGGATCGAACCCGGGACCTCAGAGATGGCGTACAAAGCCACTCGACCACGGAGGTTGTTAAAAACGTCCTATATAGTTTGTTGCTAAGGAAAAGAAAAAAAGATGTTATTGTGTCACGCAAATTGCATTTGCTTGAACCTTGGATTACTCGCTCTTCACACTACATCTAGTAATACGACACTATTTTACTACACAAGATAGTAGATAGATAATATACAGAAAGATTTTCGAAATAAAAAGGAATAAAAAAAAGTATAAAAGTGTGGTACAAAATTTTGAAGGCCAGTGTAGTTGATTAAATGTCTCTTATATTCAGTGAATAACTTAAAAAAAAAATCAATTAGTTTCAAATAAACATTTGTATTAGTTTCAAAATAAAAATCTAAAGTACTGTTTCAAATTTCTCACATTGCGACTATATGCCTGACCCTTTGAGACCACGAAGATGTTTATGATGTACATACTTAGGTAAAATTTGTATCTAAGATGATAATTAAGTTCAGCCACATTATTGTGTATACCATACATTGACTGCAGATAGTAAAGGTTTGTTTAGTAAATATGATTTTTATTTTTAGTGAGTGAGATTTTGACTGTGTTAAAAGTCCAAATATCTTAGGCGAGGGTTAAAAATTAACACTTTTTGATCTAATGCCGGAGGTCGCTAAAAGATCCTATGGATCTGAAATTAACACTTTTTGATCTAATGCCGGAGCTCGCTAAAAGATCCTATGGATCTGAAATTAACACTTTTTGATCTAATGCCGGAGCTCGCTAAAAGATCCTATGGATCTGAAATTAACACTTTTTGATCTAATGCCGGAGCTCGCTAAAAGATCCTATGGATCTGAAATTAACACTTTTTGATCTAATGCCGGAGCTCGCTAAAAGATCCTATGGATCTGAAATTAACACTTTTTGATCTAATGCCGGAGCTCGCTAAAAGATCCTATGGATCTGAAATTAACACTTTTTGATCTAATGCCGGAGGTCGCTAAAAGATCCTATGGATCTGAAATTAAGATATTATGTATTTCTTTAAATGTTAATCCAGACACGTATTGAACCAGAAACACTATTCCATGATTATGGCTCGATACATTTTAATTTAGAAAATTGTTTAAGTTTAATTTTTTTTAGAAACAACAAAAGGTATTCAAGTAGAGATTGCTTTAAGTAATATGTATCATAAATATTCACAATCGTGTTAGGGTATTTCTCTTCGCTTTAGTTATTTACTACGAATTGATTTCGTGATTTTTTTCTCCTAATCTACCAAATCGGTCTCACTTCCGCGCGCGTCGTTTTCTCATTGCTATCTCGCTCGTGTTAAGTACTTTAACGTTGGAAAAAGTTTTTACATGTTGATTTTAAGAAATAAACATTCATTTTTGTTGATAAGTCGATAACACACTGATAATGATATCTCCATTAAATTGAATTTATTAGTCATCATGTCTGAAAAAAATAGTTTCACTGTGATAAGTATAGAAGTGAGTAGATACCTGTAAAAGTAATTCGAATAATTTGACGACCTCCGTGGTCGAGTGGCTTTGTACACCGGTTGTGGTGTCGCCATCTCCGAGGTCCCGGGTTCGTTCCCCGGTTGGGTCAATTTGGAAAACGAACTTTTCTATATTGGCTCAGGTCTGGGTGTTTGTAATGCCACCGTTGTCTCTGATTTACATCACACAAGTGCTATAGCTACTTACTTTGGAATCGGAGCAATGTATGTGATGTTGTCAAATATATATATTATATATTATTTTATTTTTATTTTTATTTTATTTATAAGGACCGCCAACATTACAAGGTTCGTCATTTTCGAAATCAGTCACAATTGCCACAAACAAACTCTTCAGCTATTAATCGTGTAATTATTCTAAGATTCCAGAAGATAATAAACTTCTTTCAATAAATCTTCTTGAATCAGCTGTAACTGGTTATAAAAAAGTTTTGACGTCAAAAATGACACAAACGACATATCGATTTTTTATCTATGAATTGTGCAAGTCCGCTTTTGCGAGTGCTTTTATCAAAAATATACACATGTGCAATACAGGATGTGTAATTGTGGCACTGAAACCAAATATTCGTGATTCTGTTCAATGAAATATCGTTTTTGAAAGACAGGCGTTTTGTATCGAGATTGCCTTGGTTTTCTATGTAATGGTAAGGTAATTTTGTTTTCTTCACTAACGAAAGTAGAAAGAAAAGTGAATTTTATTTCACATTTTCATTGTTTCATTATCTTTTTGACATTTGAATCATGGACAAGTAATTGTATCAGAAATTCATTTTCTCTGTCAAACGTATTTTTAGTATGGATGAGGAAAGAATTCCCAATATTAAAGTTAGTATAAATACATTTTGAGAACATGGCCAGTAGTTAATGACATTCACTTTATAAATAGGTGGTATAGTTAAATATATAAAATGAACATTGACAACATCACATACATTGCTCCGATTCAAAGTAAGTAGCTAAAGCACTTGTGTTATGTAAATCAGAGACAACGGTGGCATCACAAACACCCAGACCTGAGCCAATATAGAAAAGTTCGTTTTTCTAAATTGACCCAACCGGGGATCGAACCCGGGACCTCAGAGATGGCGACATCTTGAAAACCGGTGTACAAAGCCACTCGACCACGGAGGTCGTCGGTCGATGAATGATAAATCAAAATGTTTATTAGTAAAAGGTTCAGCTGTTATGATGTCTTATGTGAAAGAACAGCCGTGATGTCCAGCAGAGTAGAATAGTACCATCCCGTCATGCTAGGGGTGTCATAAGGGGCGAGGTGGACCAGAAAATGGGTAGAAGCGTCGCCGATGAAAACGATCCAAATCTGCGATCTCCAACCAGGGACCCTACCGGCTAACTTTTCGAACTTCGGCGGGTCTGCCGAGCTTCAACTTAAAACAGATAAATCGAAGTAAGGAGTTTCGTATTGTACTATCCTCCGAAGTAGTTTAGAAGATATCGATGTTCGTGTGAAATCATGAATTGGGGTTCGCCATTTTGGCCCGATTTTATTTGTTTTAATTTGAAGCCCGGCAGACTTTCAGAAGTTTGATGCGTTAGCCGGTACGACCCCTGAGTGTGAAGATTTTGGCAATATTATCTCACGGGAGTAACCCTACGTACTGCAGTGGTCTATAATGGGCTGTCATGTCATGATGATGATAGTATATCGTTACCAAATCTGTCTTTGCTTGTATAGGTAGCTGTTACGTATTTCAGTCAATTGAAGCTAATTAATTAAAGGAAATGTTGCATGTTACATTTACGAGTGACACTTTATTAACAGAAAAGCCAAATAAGTTTAAATAGCTTTATAAATATTTGAAAATTTGAGATTTTAGCATTCACAATGCTATTTTTATATAATACTAAATAATATACTAGAAAAAATAGGACTCGCACCAGATCATGGTCTCGGACGGGAATCGAACCCGCGACCTTTGGATATCCGGTCCAATGCTCTGACCGCTGAGCTACCGAGTCACCGGTGAGAACGTCGAATTTCTTCTAGTATATCAACTCTTACGCTGCAAGCCAGCGCCATCTCACCAATGTAGAAGGAATTAACCTCTACATTCAACTGAACATCTTTCCAGATATTTTTAAACAGCTGATTAAGATGAGAAAGCTATATAACTATTTGAAATTTTGAGATTTTAGCATTCACAATGCTATTTTTATATAATACTAAATAATGTACTAGAAAAAATAGCTTTATAAACTCGTACCTAGGTACTTTTCTATTTACAGGGTTTCATTTTTCAATTTGAAAAATAATCGTAAATTCTATTTATAGTTCTTTTTTCACTAATTTCGCTAATTGCATGCTTTAAGGTCCATGATATCTAAAACATAGCCGTATTTAAAAGCTTGTTGTTTTTGGTCCTAGTGTACTGCCTTGCGGGACATCTCTTCTTCTTCTCTTCTTCTTGCACTACGAGCGGTTTTTGCAACTCGACGTTTATTGCGCCTATTTTGCGTATGGAGGGTGTGCGGCCGGATCACTCCAGCCAGCCCAGCTCAGCCAGGAACGCTCCAAGCGCTTTCACATTTGTAATCGCCTCCTGGACGCTGCCCGGCGAGCCGAGGTACCTCGCCCGGTAGGGGGCCACCCCTCTGCATTCCAGCAGGACGAGGGCGGCTGTTTCTTCTTTCTCCATGCAACCTCTGCATAGAAGACTATCCGCGACACCTAAATTAAAAAGATGTCTGTTAAATTGTCCATGACCAGTAACATCACCTGTTACCAGGCGGAGTTGCGGTCTACACAGTTGTAACAGGGCCCTGGATAGACGAGCGTCCACGCGCGGTAGTGCGAGTTTCGCCTGTCTACACGAGTCCAGAGAGCTCCAGTTCTGTTGTTGTAATTCTATAGTGCGTTCACGGATCTTACTTGCATACCAGCTCGCCGGGATAGGAGCGATCGGTTCTGGGCCAACAGGCGTCGAACCAGATGCGCATCTAGCCAGTTCGTCAGCTGCATCATTTCCCCGTGATCCACTGTGACCTTTGATCCATTGGATAGTGATAGTATTATGTGCACCTACTTGATAGCGGGACATCAAAAAGAGCAAGCCAGATGTAGCTAACATGTTTCTCAACTTTCACATACTGTGATTTTCCGTTTAAATCCTTACTAATAATAAAAATGTGAAAGTAAGTTTGTTAATTTGTTAGTTACGTCTTAAGAGGCCGGCGGACAGTGAACTTCCTATAATACCAAATGATTTAAATGATTTGCAATTCGAGCATAATTAACTCTTCTTGTGAAGTTATTCTGATTATGACAGTATTTTTCTAGGGTTCTATTCAATAAAATATCCAAAATACCAAACCAAATAAGTAAAAATAAATGCCAATTACATTTTTTCATACAAAACTGTAAATCGCAGTATTTTTTTATGTAATATTATAATGAAAATAATACGGACTTTATCCTTGTGTTATTTATTTATTCATATTGCATAGGTACACATGATGTTATGAGATGATTCTAGTATTAGATTTTTTTAGACTCCAACGACATAAAATTACCCTGATCTTTGATTGAGATCACAGAAACATTAATTATTGTAACGTGGTGTGGTCTTTTGTGTTAATAAAAAATCTCTCTCTCTCTATCTCTAATAAGAATTACAGCTTCTAAGATCATGAACTTTCTGTATTTCAACATGACATAAACAAGCAAAATCTGGACGCGCCTTAGTGTGAAAAGTTGATGCTGTTCTACTCTGACTCTGTCTAGCACTAGCATATCGAATTGGAATAAATACATATTATTTAATGCTCAAAAGAAAATAGAGGCCATCATATGATTTTCAATACAAAATAGCTAAGTTCTGAAAGGTATTTTTCTGATAAGTTAATTCTGATTTTATTTGAATTTGATATTGTTCGAAATCTGTAATAGTCAACTTGCCGACTCCCGAATTTACTGTATTTAAGCGGCACCTACCTACGCCGCACATACCACAATACACGTCACAACAACAAGATTCTTCACCGTGTTACTAGATGGCGCTAGTATCAAGAAACATGAACGTTAAGTATGGAAAAACTACATCTCGCTAACAAAGTTCACTCAGTGACTCTGCATATATACAACTTCCAACCATCATCGGTAGGACCGCGGTCCCCGGGCTAATACCACTCAGCCCGGAGGAAGGTCTTCCCTTTGACCTTCCTATCAGTGGCTACCTACCACCATATCCTTTCCATACTATTCACTCCTATAGTATAATTTCTTTTATTCGCCGTTTGTCAGTGATAATTTAAAATTTGTTATATTTTCCGTATTTTTGTATGAAACTCCCATTTTTTTAAATTCTAACTGACACGGCGAATTGGAGAATTATACAGTAAAAGTAGTCGGCAAGTTGACTATTGCAGCTTTCGGACAATATCAAATTTAAATAAAATCAAATTGAGATAAATAATATTAGAAAAAATACTAGAAAAAATCGACTCACCCGTAGCACCTCAGACGGGACTCGAACCCGTCGAAGAAGTAAAAAGTACTAGAAAATTTCGCCGCTCCCACTAGCGACTCGGTAGCATAATTGGTCAGTGCATTGGGCCGGATTCCCAAGGGTGCGGGTTCGAGTCCCGTCTGAGGTGCTACGGGTGAGTCGATTTTTTCTAGTATTTTTTCTAATATTATTTATCTTAATATAAAAATAGCATTGTGAATGCGAAAAATCTAAATTTAATAATTATATAGCTGTTTCATCTTTATCGATTGTCAAAACATCTGGAAAGATGTTTCTTTCGAATGTGGGGGTATTTCCTCACATTGATGAAATTGCGCTGGCTTACAGCGAAGAAGTAAAAAGTACTAGAAAATTTCGCCGCTTCCACTAGCGACTCGGTAGCATAATTGGTCAGTGCATTGGGCCGGATTCCCAAGGGTGCGGGTTCGAGTCCCGTCTGAGGTGCTACGGGTGAGTCGATTTTTTCTAGTATTTTTTCTAATATTATTTATCTTAATATAAAAATAGCATTGTGAATGCGAAAAATCTAAATTTAAAAATCAAATTGAATTTATCAGAAAAATACCTTTCAGAACTTAGCTCTTTTGTATGGAAAATCTGGTAGCCCCTATTTAATTTGGAGCAGTAATTATTTGACTGTACTGCATTTTGTTTTAAATTTAATTTTAAGTTATTATACAAGGTGTTACAAAAATACCCCTGATGCCGAATATGGTATATAGGGACCATCAAACTGAACAACTTTTACTACAGGACCAACTCTGAAATCGCGAAAAAAAAATTACATTTTGATATTTTCGATTTTAATTTTTGTATGAAACAGCTGATTTTTTTTCGCGATTTCAGAGTTGGTCCCATAGTAAAAGTTGTTCAGTTTGATGGTTCCTATATACCATATTCGGCATTAGGGGTATTTTTGTAACACCTTGTATAAATATTTTGACAACATCACATACATTAAATAAATAAGTTATCCTCAAAGATATCGATAGCGCATTGGATTAGCACGTACAGATTGCGGCAGTTATGCAATTTTCGCTAGGGTCGCTCTTGAAATAGGTGACTAATACTTTATAACCTCGAACTCCTCCGTGATTCGGAAGCGGCTAAGCCGTAGTCCCAGCAGCATTAACAGTCGTTAACATTTACCCATCAGCCTTGGATCCGGAGGGTCATCTCCTTATCCACCCATAAGGAAAGCTGGTTCCCCAGCAATAGAGACATTAAAACTGGCTGTGACGAGGTTATACTTATTTCGACTTCTTTGTTTCAGATAAAAGCTAGCAGTCATGAAGCGGTGCAGTAACACATCAGTTTGATCGGATTCCAAGATCACATGCGACTTTGATGCCTTGATTTTGTCTATGGTTTGCAATACAATCGACATGGCTTGGTGCAGTGGGACTGATGGCCAATATGTCCCCGTGGCGGACTTTTACGCGGACAAATCCATCTTCGTCACTGGAGGCACGGGGTTTATGGGAAAAGTAAGCCTTTTTTAATAATAATTGGTCAAACAATACTCTTACAGACCTTGATACCGGCGGAGCTTTAAGTTTGCGTCTTGAGTGTAGGCTAAGTATTATTTGTGTGAGGAATGAATGAATCATCTATTATTATTAATTTAAACTTACATGTATTCAAGAAGAACACTATTAAATATAAAATTCTCTTAGATGGGAAATGGGTAAACATATGTTGCCCTTTCGTTACTGTAAAGAAAACATTATGTGTCTTTTTGCAGGTACTAGTTGAAAAATTATTAAGAAGCTGTCCGAAAATCAAAAAGATTTATCTATTAATGCGACCGAAGCGAGGGCAGGACGTCGCGTCACGGCTCACCGAGCTCACTCAGTCACCGGTAAGTTCCGTATCTGTCACCGGACAATAAAGTCCGTCCGGATACGTCGTCGTCCGATAATCGTGGTTTGGGTCTTCGTAGTAGGTCCTCTGGTGTTTAGCAGACTGTACCTCTATTATGTTGGGATTGGGATTTAAGGGATTTGGGAAGTTATGAGTAGCCTGTGTCGGGAAGCAAGTAGCAAGGTTTATAGTTGTGGAGTTGTAATGAAATCTGGAGGAGGGTTAGACTTTAAGAATAGGGTACAAATTGGCGAGATGTTATGTTTTGGAGTATACCTACAATATTTTTTTACCTGTTTTAAGGTAATCGTTTTTTGACAGTTCGCATAAGAACTCTTCACAGAATTGCATAATTTTTAAAAATTTACTTGTTTTTAAATAATTAATTATTTAACAACATCACATACATTGCTCCGATTCCAAAGTAACTAGCTAAAGCACTTGTGTTATGGAAATCAGAGACAACGGTGGTATCACAAACACCCAGACCTGAGTCAATATAGAAAAGTTCGTTTTTCTAAATTGACCCTACCGGGGATCGAACCCGGGACCTCAGAGATGGCGACACCTTGAAAACCGGTGTACAAAGCCACTCGACCACGGAGGTCGTCACTTGTTTAATCATGATGTCTAGTATTTGTTAATAGATTTTTACGAAATCGACGTATGATAAACTGTCAAAATATAAATGATGAAAAATATTTTATTCAAATAAACTTAGATATTAAGTGCTTTTGAATTGTCTTTATTTTCCTACCACCCATTCGAGACTTTTTTAGCTGACAAGAAGAATGGGCGCCAGAAACTTATCAGCTTTGTCAGAAGTCAGAAGTAACGATATTTACAAAGAAATTATATCGTTACCGGTCAGTTTATAATCTCCCTAGATTATTTGGGCTCGACGCAGTACATCTTTCTCTTGTAGTAACGTCGTTGTTTCTGGTTTCCATAACATAAGTGCTATATAGTTGCTTTCTTTGGAATCGGAGCAATAGTTGTGATGTTGTCCAATATTTATTCATTAATTTTCTCCCATAGCTCTTCGAAACGTTACGGAAAGAGAGACCCCAAGAGTTGAGCAAGATCGTGCCGATAGTTGGAGACATAACGGAGCCGGAACTTGGCATCAGTCCCGCGGATCAGGCCATGCTCTGTCAAAAGGTAATAATATCGCTAGTTTACAGCAAAAAAAGGTTTAGAAAATTTCAACGATTTTTTTAACGACTCGGTAGCACGAAAATTTCGTAAGTTCCGATTGCCATCTAAGGTCATAGCACTGGCGAAAGGTCCATACAAGCCGATTCGCCAATCGGCTTACTTTTTAGAAATCCCACCCCACCGATTCGCTATGCAAATCATAACTTTTTTGTAGAACGGCTTACCTTTGCCATCTTTTGTTACCGTATGAGGATTAGTGGCCACCTCTGGTGTTAGAGTTTATCAAGCCGCCTGTAAAGCCTCTAACTTGACGACTGTTATCAGACGACAACAGCCGGGACCGACGGTTTAACGTGCCCTCCGAAGCACGGAAGCGCTCAGTTGTAATGCCACTTAACGGTCACCCATCCGACACCTGGCCGGACCGAGCGTTGCTTAACAAATGTGAACGAGTACGATCAGTCGGTCCAGCTCCGCCATGAGCGCTTCAGCCATGCCTTTGCCATAATTTCACCACTCGCCACTTGTACATATGTATATGTATAGTTTTTTTCACGACGGTGAGCTGTTGGTTATTGTCGACCACTAGTGTTGTAAATAATTATTATTCTCAATCGGTAATTTTCTGTTCAGTTACTATTGCCCCTAAATCGGTTCAATAATAAATGTGCATAACGAGGTCAGGTACATTTATAATATTATGGTATTTTTAAAAGGTTATTGTTAGCTGTGCCATTAAATAAATAAAAAAACCGGACTAGTGCGAGTCGGACTCGCTCACCGAGGGTTCCGTACAAATTTGTAAAGGTACTTAAATAAAGACTATATTTTTTATAATTTAATTACATATAATACCAAATAATATACTAGAAAAAACACGACTCGCACCAGATCATGTTCTCGGACAGGAATCGAACCCGCTACCTTTGGATATCCGGTCCAATGCTCGGACCGCTGAGCTAACGGGTCACTAGTGGGAACGTCGAATTTCTCCTAGTATATCAACTCTTACGCTGCCAAGCAAGCCAGCGCCATCTCACCAATGTACAAGGAATTACCTTGACATCAATTATTCTCGATATCTATAACATATGTCTAGTTTTCAGACTTTTCCCTGTACTTGTAGTATAAGACGACATTGAATTGGACTCTAATAAATTTTAACTCGATACCTCCACGCGTTCCTAAGATAAAGGGTCTTGACAGACAGACAACAAAGTGATCTATAAGGGTTTCGTTTTTTCCTTTTTAGGTACTTACGCGACCCTAAAAAGGACTCGGAGTCTTTCGAGCCTCAACCGCCACAATCGCAGGCTTGATGCTCTTAAATATGGCGCTCGTAACTTATTGCTAATTTCATGGTTATACTCTTTTCAGGTGTCAGTCGTGTTCCACTCAGCGGCAACGGTGAAGTTTGACGAGAAGCTGAAGCTATCGGTCACCATCAACATGCTTGGTACACAGCAGCTGGTGCAGCTGTGCCACCGTATGCTTGGGTTGGAGGTTTGTATTCAGTTTTTTTTTTTTAATATAATAGAATTTTATATTTCTTTATTACATAGTCAGTGCTTACGGAGTACACTTCGTATGTAATACTTGTTCTGATGTTTTAATGGTATTACATGAATTTAGGTTAAGGTTTTTTAATTAAGGATTTTTTAGTGGAATTTATTAAATACAAGGTGTTACAAAAAATACCCCTAATGCCGATTATGGTATATAGGGACCATCAAACTGATAAACTTTTACAATGGGACCAACTCTGAAATCGCGAAAAAAAAATCAGCTGTTTCATACAAAAATTAAAATCGAAAATATCAAAATGTATGAATCAGCTGATTTTTTTTTTCGCGATTTCAGAGGTGGCCCCATAGTAAAAGTTGTTCAGTTTGATGGTCCCTATATACCATATTCGGCATTAGGGGTATTTTTGTAACACCTTGTAAATAGGAAATGTTTATTTTGAGCCATAATCAATAGGTTGAGTCAGTCGGGCGTTATATGCGATTCTGGCGGGGCAATTGCTTGAGGTGGCTGCATGGGAGGTGTTAGTTGTTTCCTTAGTTTTTGAATTATGAACGGAGCAATTGTGCAGTATTAGGGTAACAGTAAGGTTCGCGAACCTTCACGCTCTGCGACCCTGCAACAGTGCCCCATAGTGTGTACGTGTTTGAACCTCGGTGCGCGCTCCGCATTTTGCGATCCGATGCGAACGAACACAAAGGGGGAGCAAGTAGAAGTTCGCAACAGCGTCCACATTGAGCTCCGCGAACTTGCAACATAGGTTCGCGTTTCTTCTTCTAGGCAAAAGCTAGAGAACTGTCGTTCACATTTTAAAATATAATTACATTCTTTTTATCTGTAGCCTGTAACAAAAGAGTTACAGAACCCAAATAGTTTGAATATGAGACTAAGGCCTCACAATACCCACCCTAAGAGTGGACTGTATTAAATGAAACTGGTAATAAGTATTGTAATACAAAATTGTGTAGAGAATCAATCGGTATACCTCCCGCCTCTGTCGAAGTGCGGTGCGCGGTGCGAGTTTCCTCTCTTCTCTTCTGAAAATAATTAAAGCACCACATTTATGTAACATTTCATTGGATAAGTACTTAAAATTTTGGTTTTAAGACGCCATCTCCACGAGCGAGAGAATCGCGGCGATATTATCGACGTGCCACGTATTTCTAATACTCTCTATGAATGCGTCTCCACTTGGCGATGTTATCGCGGCGATGCGACGATAGAAAAAGCGCTTATACGATTCTCTCGCCCGTGGAGACAGCGCCTAAGAAATACGTATTAAACAGTTACGAGTTTCTAAAACTTTAGCACAATCTCTGTGGAAAATACCTAAAATTTTCTCATTGCTATCTCGCTTTATTAAAGGAGCGCCTTAAGGGCATTTCATTCCATTAGTTTCCTTATTCAGAGGTTTTTTGACAGACAATATTGATTTGCATAATTGTTGATCTAGTCTAGTACCTACTACGTCGTCGTTTCCACTTCATCATTGCCGCTACCTCCCGGCCCGCTTCGTCATACCGCACCCCCTGCGTCGCCTTTCTAGTACGGCTAGCAACGCAAATCTTAATTTTTGTTTCTGTTGATTTAATCATTACGTTCGTTTTTGTGTTGTTATAATGATCAAAAGAGTAAAGTTCCTACATATGGCAAACCTAACTTGTTGTATACATTAATGACACTCTTTGAACAAGAAAAAAATGAAATACAGTTGAAAAACATGATTCTTTTCTGTCTACAGAGCGTGATTGCCGTCGACGACCGTTATTACGTTATAGCTAACGGTACTGTAGACAAAAAAATAATCTTGTTTATCAACTGTTTTTAATTTGTTTCTTGTTCAAAGAGTGTCATTAATTTATATAACAAGTTAGGTTCGCCATTATGTAGGAACTTTACTTTTTACATCATTATAACAACACAAATAACGAACGTAATGATTAAATCAACAGAAACAAAAATTAAGCTTTGCGTTGCTAGCAGTACTAGAAAGGCGACGCAGGGGGTGCGGTATGACGAAGTGGGCCGGGAGGTAGCGGCAATGATGAAGTGAACGCGTAGTACAGTACGGATCACGAAAGATGACCACAAATGGCGGCCGTCTGCGCATGTACATGTAAATGTACTCGAGAGCACTGGGAGCGCGTCAATGCCGCGATAGGCGAATAGCGACTGAGCGGCCTATCACGCGTGCCGCGACGCGCGCCCACCAATGGCGTCGCTCCGGTCTTGCCGCATTCCACCCGCGCCTCACCCCGCACCTCAAAGTGGGCCTAAAAAATTACTTCTGCGCAGTGGTCATCTTTCGTGATCCGTACTGTACGTACGTTCTGCTTGTTGTAGGCATTGGTTCACGTGTCGACCGCGTACTGCAACTGTGAGAGAGAACGCGTTGAAGAGACTGTGTACGCGCCACCCGCGCTCCCCGAGCACGTGGTGACGCTCGTGCAGACCCTGCCCGACGAGCTGGTCGACAGGATCACACCGGACTTAGTCGGTAAGTGTTTGAATAATGAATTTTATTTTTATAAAACCCAATACAGGATTACATATTATCCCGCTTGGTGGCGCTGCTGTAGACGGAGATGATTTGATTATTTTTCCGGATATTTTTCATATATTAGTTCAGATGAACTGCTAAAACAGCTTTTATTATGTAGGGCATAAAGGCGGCCTAAAGGTCAATATGTATAGTCTGAGGTGCCACCGTGTGTACTAGTGGACCCTGTGAACTTCGTATCATTTACAATTTAATTTATAGGATTATAAATTTTATATTGAAAACTTTAAAATTTTGAAACCCAGTGGCCTTTATTTAAGAGTCCGGCGAACCGAGATTTTCCGATACAAACGTAATACCATAATGATATGCAATTTGAGCATAATTAACTCTTCTTGTGATGTTATTCGGATTAAGACAGCATTTGTCTAGGTTTCTATTAAATAACAAATCCAAAATACGAACCCAATTCGAAATAAATGCCAATTACGTTTTTTCATACAAAACTGTGAATCACATTAATTTTGATTTGGTTTAGCATTTTGTATTTTGGAGCGTGAAGCGTCTCTGCTTCAGCTTGGGCAAAAATTCTTTCGTCTGTCTGTCCGTCTGTTTTCCTTTATAGGCCGCATTATTCAACCGAAATTTTGTGAGCAGTTTCGATAATTATATAGATTTGTTTTGTGCGGTCGTGTCGGTGTGTTGAATTACCTAAACATTGATTTTTGCATCCATGTTATCAATCAATACCTTTCTTATTCCAGGCGACCGGCCCAACACCTACACTTTCACAAAGGCACTAGCTGAAGACATGCTTATAAAGGAATGCGGCAACCTCCCAGTGGCGATAGTAAGACCTTCCATCGGTAAGTCTCACGATAATCTCTACTGAATTTAAACCATTTTTCTTTTCTATTGCGCTTCAACGCAATGCCACAAAAGATAGGTAAATTTGGCCATCATAGCCAATAGATTCACAGAATACCTATTCATTAAGCGCTTTTTAGATTCACTAATTTAAAAAAATATACTAAAACTTAATAATTTTTCCGCAGTTCTATCTTCGGTACGAGAGCCAGTTAAGGGCTGGGTGGATAACTGGAACGGGCCGAATGGCATAATCGCGGCGGTGGGCAAGGGCATATTCCGCACGATGTTGGGCACCGGGTCCCGGGTCGCGGACCTGGTACCGGTCGACACAGTCATCAACCTGATGATCGTGTGCGCGTGGAGGACGCATCTGAGACGGTAAGGGCATGATCATGAGCATCACCATCAACATTATCATCATCATCATCATCATCATCATCATCATCATCATCATAATCATCATCATCATCATCATCATCCTCAACATCACCATCACCATCATTACCGCAATAACCACCGCAACTCGGTTGAAACGTCGGAAAAAAAGGTAGGTGTGAAAATACCTATCATTAGTTACGTATGCGTTTAATTCCTGTTATTTTAACTAAGTACAATGCAACGCGAAAGTTTAAAAGTGTCTTCTGCCATCATATATTACGTACGATGCTCGGCACCGGCTCCAGGGTTATGGACCTGGAACCGGTCGACACAGTCATCAACCTGATGATCGTGAGCGCGTGGAGGACGCTTCTGAGATGTTAAGGTATCATTATCATAATTAGCATCACTGTCATCATAATCATGATTATCATCATTATTATGGTTATCATAATTATGGTTATCATAATCGTGCTCATCATTAGCAGCAGGGGCATATCCTGCACGATGCTCGGCACCGGGTTTTTTTATTTGATTTGATGATAATGTGTGCGTGAAGGACGCATTTGAGACGGTAAAGGCACAAAATACGTAATAGTACAAGTGTTAGGGGAAAAAATCTATGTATTCTAGTTAAAAAGGTAGAAGCGCACTCCACCCGGAATCCTCAACCAATAAGAAAGTTGAGGAATTGGTTGTCTCAATAATGTTAAAATTTATCTTATGATACATACGGCAGACTTAGGTTAGATGGTGGAAGCTAGCCAGGCGTGTTTTAAACAGACTTGGTAAAGTGGTAACCCTAACAGCCAAAAACTCAAACGATTCCTTAATTCATCAACGCTCGAGCGGACGCATGCGGCTGGATAACAATGGAATATCTATTGTGTCTCATTTTCCGGGCGTTGAAGGGTTAAGTTAAGGCCATCTTAAATTCAAAAAAGTTGTTCAGAATATACTACATAGATTATATTATATTTTTGTTACATGTTTTGGTGTGCAAACAAGTATATTTATTGTTAATTCTTCTGCAGAGGGGAAGGAGTCGTAGTATACAATTGCTGCACCGGCCAACAAAACCCCATCACCTGGCAGAGATTCGTCAAGACTAGCTTCAAATATATGCGGAAACATCCGTTCAGTAAGTACTTACTTTTTTTTTAATTTTTAGATTTTAGCATTCACAATGCTATTTATATAATACTAAATAATATACTAGAAAAAATACTACTCGCACCAGATCATGTTCTCAGACGGGAATCGAACCCGCGACCTTAGGATATCCGATCCAATGCCCTGACCGCTGAGCTACCGAGTCACTGTCACGAGTCACCGAGTGACTCGGTAGCTCAGCGGTCAGAGCATTGGACCCGATATCCAAAGGTCGCGGGTCCGATTCCCGTCCGAGAACATGATCTGGTGCGAGTAGTATTTTTTCTAGTATATTATTTAGTATTACTTACTACTTTGAGGAGCTCTGTGGCGCAGTGGTTTAGCGCCTAGCCCTGCGATTGCGAAGGTAGTATCTATACACTATACCGAAGTTACGCGATCGAAGTTCGGAGGCAACGTTTTTAAAACGAAAACAACGAAAAAAAACGTTACGTTAGGCCCTGTTTCCACCAAAGCGGAGAGGAGAGATGTCTAATTTTTCTATAGAATATTTCCACATTTCTCCGCTTAGCTCGCGCGCGGCACAGGATCTATAGAAAAAGAGACATCTTCTCTTTTCTCCGCTTTGGTGGAAACCGGGCCTAATTTTCGGCAGGTGTGTTGCTGCATTCATAAAGCATTGCAGGCGTAACTTGGCCGAACTTCGGTCGCGTAACTTCGGCATAGTGTGTCTAGACACTTAAGTAACTTTCGCAAGAGTCGGTCATGGCATGAGTGACCAAAAATGTATCATCTCCGAGTTCCTCCGTTCTTCGGAAGGCTCGCTAAGCCGTTGGTCCCGGCTGCATTTGCAGTCGTTAACACCCACCAATCCGCATTGGGCTCGCGTGGTGGGTCATGTCATGGCCCATCCTCCTTATCCACCCTTAAGAAAGGCTTGTGCATTAAAAATGGCTGGTGTCGTCGTTGTGTTGTACTTACTACTTTTACTTTTCGAAAATGTTCGTTACAATGTAAAATAGACTTGGGGTTTCATTTTTTTTCTAGCTAAGAAGGCTCTAAGTCCTAGCAGGGAATGGAAAAAGCTAAATCTAATTAGAAAAATAAGATATAAGTGATATTGCTCGAAATATTGCTTAGCTGAATTGGCAGTGGGCGAGACTTTTGTTTTAGCGCGACAAATCGATGGTCAACAGATGGCCACGAAGATATTATAGGAAGAATAACAGTGTTTTCTCCCTTAAAGTACTGGGGTAGTTTAGAACCCAAAAGAATAGCAAAATTAATCGTAAATTCAACATTGGCAATTTTGTATGGGAATCGCCATTTCGGATTTCTTTTGACAGCTAACTTTTGATAAATAGGTTGGTCTAATAGAGGTTTTAGTCTGAAAGATCGGTTAAAGAAAAAGCACTCGGTGAAATAAAGCATACATAGTTGCTTTGGTTTTAGTATTCAGCTGCTTTGTTTTTAACTAATTAAACAAAAAAAAACCACTTGGTTTTTAACAAATATTTTAAAAATTTCTAGGTGAAATTGATTTTCATATAAATTCTAGGTGATACGCAGTTTACAGGGTCCACTAGTTACAAAATAAATGACAATTAGCAGCACAAGATACATAATAAACTTCAGAGAAATTTATCACATATTTATCAAGTGATTGACTTTTTTCACGGTCAAAAGTTTACATATATTATAAGAAGTTTTGCCCCCAGGTGAAGTCCTCTGGTACCCGGGCGGAGACATCACCAGCAACCGCCTCAAGCACAACGCGCTGTCTCTCGTACAACATCGCGCGCCTGCAGTACTCATGGACCTTGTATCGCGCGCTACGGGAACTAAACCTATGTAAGTAGTCCCTAATCTATATCCTCTTAGTCTAGTTTAGCTCAGCAATCGCCTCAAGCATATGTGCTATCTCTCGTACTACATCGCGCGCCTGCAGTACTCATGGACCTAGTATCGCGCGCTACGGGAACTAAACCTATGTAAGTAGTCCCTAATCTATATCCTCTTAGTCTAGTTTAGCTCAGCAATCGCCTCAAGCATATGTGCTATCTCTCGTACTACATCGCGCGCCTGCAGTACTCATGGACCTAGTATCGCGCGCTACGGGAACTAAACCTATGTAAGTAGTCCCTAATCTATATCCTCTTAGTCTAGTTTAGCTCAGCAATCGCCTCAAGCATATGTGCTATATCTCGTACAACATCGCGCGCCTGCAGTACTCATGGACCTTGTATCGCGCGCTACGGGAACTAAACCTATGTAAGTAGTCCCTATATCCTCTTAGTCTAGTTTAGCTCAGCAATCGCCTCAAGCATATGTGCTATCTCTCGTACAACATCGCGCGCCTGCAGTACTCATGGACCTTGTATCGCGCGCTACGGGAACTAAACCTATGTAAGTAGTCCCTATATCCTCTTATGGCCGAATACTCAAACGATATTCAACTTTGAGGGGCGCTCAAACATCATGCTGTCTTTGTCGTATCTTTGACATTTAATGCGACAGGACGATGTTTGAGAGCCTCTCAAAGTTGAGTGACGTTTGAGTATTCGGCCAATAGTCTAGTATATCTCAGCAACCGCTTCAAGCACACGTGCTGTCTCTCGTTCAACATCGCGCGCCTGCAGTACTCATGGACCTAGTATCGCGCGCTACGGGAACTAAACCTATGTAAGTAGTCCCTAATCTATATCCTCTTAGTCTAGTTTAGCTCAGCAATCGCCTCAAGCATATGTGCTGTCTCTCGTACTACATCGCGCGCCTGCATTGAATAAAGGAACGTTTTTCAATGACTCGTTGTTTCTGTAGTGTTTCCATTTCAAAGAATGACCATCAGCCATTTTTAATGTCCCCACTGCTGGGGCACAGGCCTTCCTTATGGGTGGATAAGGAGGATGGGCCATGACCCACCACGGGGCCCAATGCGGGTTGGTGGATGTTAACAACTGCAAATGCAGCCGGGACCAACGGTTTAACGTGCCTTCCGAAGTACGGAGACGCTCGAGATAATAAATTTTAGGTCATCCATCCCATCCCATGACCGACCCTTGCAAAATTTGCTTAACTCCGCAATCGATGGGCCAGGCGCTATACCACTGCGCCACCGAGCTCCTTTTCATAAAAAATATTCATTATGAAATAAGACATTTTCTTCATGCGTTTAAATTAAAACAGAACTTGATCAATGTAGCAGCATATTATTGGCTTTATTTTAAGACCAAATTCAATCGTATACAACTCAAGCATTTTTTTTACGACGAGTGCCGCTTCTCCTTCATAAAACAAAAAACTAAGTAGGTACCAAGCCATTTTTGTTTGAAGCAAAGTAAGAACATACTATATTAAAATATTATCTTTTTAATTGCTCTAATAATCTAATCTCTCTAAACTAAGCATTACATCAAAAAGTGTTAATTTTATGTAAAGATCGCCTTTAAATAAAATTAACAGTTTTTGATGTAATGTAAAAATGTAATGCTTAATTAATAATGAGAGGCAGGGTTTAAAACCTTTTTTTAAAATACATATATAAATAAATAGATTTAGAATTTTTTGCTAACGCTACTTGACTGCTTAACTGTCATTTTCGATTTACTTTGACAAGGTCCCATCCCATTCTAATCGTGCGCGGATTATAGCAACAAAATTCGTGTGCGCGTATCACCCCTTCATGAACTAAGCGTATGTTGTGACAGCGCGGCGTGCATGCGATTTTAACCCTAGGAGTGATTAAGGCGATTAGTGCCCTCACAGTGGCGCCCTCATTATATTAAATTTATTGCTCGCTAAGTACATAATGTATCGAATATTCAAACGCACAGATTGAAACTATGGTTCTATAGTTTGTTTACAAACAAACACCTCAATAAAATATAGTTCGTATTTGATTGAATCAGGCATTACTTGGCGGAAGTCCCAAACCATTGTGAAAAGAGAAATATATGTAGGATTGTGGTGTGCATGTGCATTTGTTTGCGGTCGGGCGGGCGGTGCATCCTGCATATATTTTTTGCGGGAGTAAGCTACATATACAAGTGTTACAAAAGTACCCCTAATTCCGAATATGGTAGATAGGGACCATCAAACTGAACAACTTTTACTATGGGACCAACTATGAAATCGCGAAAAAAAAATCAGCTGTTTCATACAAAAATTGAAATCGAAAATATCAAAATGTATGAAACAGCTGATTTTTCACCTTGTATTTTACACCTTTATTTGACACCTTGTATTTCTCTTTTCACAAAAATATAGTTCGTTGTAATCGTCTTAAGCGACGCTGTTGCCCATGGTCCTTAAGTACACTTCAACTTGCAGGATGATCCGTGTCCAAAACAAATTGGAACAGGCGGCAGCCTGCTTGGAATACTTCACCACTCGCCAGTGGTCGTTCGCGGACGACAACGTGCAAGCTCTCTGCGCCTCTCTCTCCCAAGAGGACAGAAGAACGTTCGACTTCAATGTTAGAAATATCGACTGGGACGCGTACATCGAGTCTTATGTGTTGGGAATAAGGCGGTTCCTGTTCAAAGAGAGTCCGGAGACACTGCCGAAGTCGAGGGCGTTGATGCGAAGGTGAGTTCTATGTATAAAATTAAAAAAAAAAGGAAAAACAAAAATAAAATAAAATTTGTGTAGATATAGAGTTTTTTACGAAAATTACCAAAATATGGCGTTTTTTCATGAATAGTAAAGTATTACTATTGGTCTTATTTTTCTTTCTTTTTTCAAAATCTATTTAAAATTGATGTTCTTCAATATTTTTCTGACTTCGTCTTTTGAACCTCTCATTTTTTTATTGTGTTTTGTTTCCTAGTAAAAAGATAGGTGATAAAATCAACGTTACTAAATAATATACTAGAAAAAATACGACTCACACCAGATCATGTTCGCTGAACTACCGAGTCACTCACAGTGAGCTACAGAGTCACAGTGACTCGGTAGCTCAGCGGTCAGAGCATTGGACCGGATATCCAATGGTCGCGGTTTCGATTCCCGTCCGAGAACATGTTCTGGTGCGAGTCGTATTTTTTCTAGTATACAAGGTGTTACAGAAATACCCCTAATGCCGAATATGGTATATAGGGACCATCAAACTGAACAACTTTTACCATGGGACCAACTCTGATATCGCGAAAAAAAAAATCAGCTGTTTCATACAAAAATTAAAATCGAAAATATCAAAATGTATGGAACAGCTGATTTTTGTTTCGCGATTTCAGATTTGGCCCCATAGTAAAAGTTGTTCAGTTTGATGGTCCCTATATGCCATATTCCGCAGTAGGGGTATTTCTGTAACACCTTGTATAATAATAGCATAGTGAATGCTAAAATCTAAAAATTAAAAATCAACATTTTTTATTTTCAGATTACATATAGTTCACATCTTGACTCAAGTGGCTGCTGTGTTCTTCCTATGGCGATTTTTATTTTCCCGTTCTACCGCACTACGCAACATATGGCGCTACATACTTGAATTATTAACAAGAGCCGCGCGTTTGCTTGCCATAGCCTGATGCCGACCGCTTTTATGATAAAAAAATCGATTACAGCGCCCCCGACAACAAAAAATAACCATTTAGTATGCTTCCGTACTCGCAAATAAAAACTCTTTCGACATTCAAACTTTTTTCACGCTGACATTTCCAAAATGGCGGCAAGAAACATTGACACCAATAGAGGATTTATCTATAAGAATCACAACAGCAAATAAATATTAGGAGACTTTTTTCAATAAGCTTTTACGGGGTTGTTGTATTTTTGCTTCCTTCGAAGTGACATTGTGCGATGTACAGCTTTCTCTAACTGTCGTTGATAGGCAATCTTATATCGCATAGTCACAAACTTCCCAAGCGCTAGACAATTAAGATAGTTCTGTTACTAATTGTTAAAAGTAAGTATATTGTAATTCCAGATAATTTTTGTACTTATATTACAGCTCAACGGTTATCGGAATACGGTAAAAAGTTCAAAACTCTGTTATGCATAGTAATAAATGTACAATAGTTATGAAGCCGACTTAATAAAAAAACACCAGTTATGTAATACTAAACACACTGCGTATATATCGAGCCAAAATGATATTTGCGTCTCTTTCTGCTTTGTTGTATCCTAAATGTTTTTTCTCATTAGCATGAAAATGATGGGAAACTGTTTGGTTTGATAAATAAGCAGTTTATTTGTAATTTCGTTTAGAATAGATCGCGATTCATCATGACCCACTTCTGGCGCACTAAAAACTTCATAAATATATTTTAGAAATGTTATAATTTCATATCAAAAAGAGCGTGAATCAAATTTAATAAGTATTTTTAATAATGTCTACCCACTATTCTTTCAAAAAGGAAAATTTTTCGAGCGATGAAATTGTGTTAAAATTTAAATGACATAAAATGTTCAGTCACACGCGCAAACGAATATCTTTTACTAGTATAGAAATACTCACATCTGTAAAAGAAAACATATTTTTTTTGCATCGTTCGAACATTAAAAGAACAGTACTAAAGAAGAGGAATAAAAAAGTACTTAGTATTTTATTCATTGAATTAAAATTATGTTTTAAATTGTTAGATTCGATACACCAAACTTTTACATGTCAGGGGACAGATTTCAAGCCAAATCTTGATTCATTTAAAACATAATATAGCTAAACATCTCATATAAATACGGTTAGATGTGAAAGCTCAACTAATACAGATAGTTAATGAAATACTAGTCAAAGAGTAACCTATAATCTATACGATAATATAGGCACCCATGTAATATATTAACAAATTTCCATTAAAATTGTTAAAGAAACCGTTATTAGTAAATTATTTAATGAAAAAATAATAATTAATAAAAATATAGAAATGTGGAGTGCGCGGTTTGATAGAGGCTAGGATTGTAGTTTCAAATTTTGTCCCGTATAATCTGCGATTGAAGTTTGTAGGTGTGTTGAAACCCTTAAAATAACTGTTCTTAAATTCTAACACCGAACGTCAAAAATGGCTAAAACATCTTTTACAATATAGAAGTAGGTACAGATCTACAGAATTTCTGTCAAACAGGAGAGAAAAAACCACTTTAGAATATAATGATGACGTCATGAACTGAAATGTTTAAAAAGACCGATTGATCCTCATAATTTCGCTGTTAAATAGGTAGGCGTAGTTAATACTTTTGTAAGGTTGTCAACGAAACGTGTGAATTTTGTACAATTCAAATATTTTTATCGCGCTTAAACGATGCACACAAATGCGAAACTAGTTATTTATGCAACTGTAGTATAATTAGGGGTATTAAAACACCAGTGTTACTCATATAATAGTATCACATGAGAGTTTTAATACCTAATTATGTACAGTTGTATACAAGACTTTATCTACACCCATGAAATGAATCCTCTATCAAAGGTTTTGAAACAGTAGCTTATAGCCAACATTGTCACAGTAACCAAAATATCGTTCCGTCGTCATAATATCATCCAAACGAGTGTTATTATGTTGTACTGAATTTTATAATGCAACTCCGGCGGCGCGGGGGCATTGCTTAAAGTAAATTCTACCAAGTAGTTGTTGCACTGGTTGATATAATGTTTGGAGTAAGCTAACTGTTTCAGAACCTGAGAGGGTTTAAAGCACGGGTGTAGATAAAAAAAATCCATTGCTTGCTCAAGAATTTGGTTGGTTACTTTAAATATTGAAAATTTTTAAACTCGCCGGAGAATATTTACTGCGGTATTTTCTTGAGATATTATTGAAATAAATTTGAATTTCATAATTTTTGTCTTTTAACGGTTCCAACTATAAACACATCTAGAAAAGATATGTAACGGCATGTGGCATTATAAACATCTTTTTTACACAAATTTTTGGTCTTTAGATCTAAGAAAAAACTATCATCATTATAACTTTGAAATGTTTTTGTCAAAAAATAGGACAGTTAGGATAATTCTTACATTGTTATTTATTATTCAACACTTCAAATTTAATGTTTGAGAAAAAGATCTCCATTCTATAGATAAATATTATTTTTTATTTAATACATACATTTTGGTGTACCTTAGCAGCTTCGGAGTGCTTAGTGCGAGTTTCTTCGTTGATGAAGTTCATCGCGTTTTCCGTCAGATGTCACCAATTCAGTACAAAATGAAGTTTTAACGCGGTCGAGTAAGTAAAAAACTAGCACTACGCACCCGATTATCTCGATGGTGTTACGATTTGTTCGCCTTTCATAATTACTTATTTTATACAACGAAGTCGTGAATTAGCAATTATAGAGACGATACTTCTAAGACATAAAAGAGTTCGGTGCATGTTGTAGTTTTATTATTGTTAACATTTTCACCATCTCTTATATCTTAAATGTCGTCTCTTATTAAGTAACTTATTACGATGGAATAAAATATCAGTTAATGAAATGTCAGTATTTGGCTTCTCCAATTTTTTTTCAACAAAATGGTATTTTTAAACCAATCAAATAACTGCTTTTTGGTATTTTTATTTGGAGTAAGTCGCAATTGATAAACATTCGTCTGATGAAAGTGAATTTTAATTTCCCAAAATTTTTGGAAGTACGTGTTAGTGTAATAATAGAAAATGGTCGAGAAAGAAGTTACTTATAATAAAATGGTTTGGACCTTTTCAAATTCTGATTCCTTTAGTTTAAGTAACTATAGGTATTACAACTAAGACTGGCCACATAAAGACGGAATTTTGATTCGGAATTCCGAAACGGAATCATGCCGAACGCGGCTAATCCACACAAATCTATGGACACACACATGCGGTATTTTTCTGTTCGGAATTTTAGATGTTCCGTTTCGGAATTCCGAATCCGATTCCGTCTGTATGGAGCGGGTCTTCCGCTGGGTCCACATGGTCGCGCCGGTTGCGTCGACGCAGCGCTGTCACAAAATTGAGAGCCGAACACACGGCACGTTGCGTCGGTCGTGTTCGCAACGCGCCGTGTGGACAGGCCCTTAGGTGATGCCATTAAAATCGCGTAATTCTTCCTTTAATTTATCATGGAAATATTTTGTAGTGGGTAGATTATGGTATCATTAACATTTGTTGCCTAAACATAAACAATTAATTTTGAAAGATGGGGACGATTGTGTCTTGAAATATATCAATGTTAAAAATCTTTCTGCAATCTGTGTCCTATTAAAGGATACCTTTAGAAATACTTAGGTGCTTAGTCTGAATGCTGACTGCCATTTCTATTTCCGCCATTTTATTTTCGGCGTGAGCTATAATAATATTTATCTTTATGTATTTATTTTAGATCTTGTCTACCAAAATTGAAATGAAGGTCTTCTTTCTAATATCCCAATATCTGGTTTAAGATTTACTTGTTAAGTAATGCCTAAGTTTATACGACATTGTTATTTTAAGTGTTAGCATTTTTCTTAATGTTAAGTCTAAGGCAGAATGCTTTCGGTCTTATTTCGGATGCTCTCATAGTGTTACGGAGCAATGAAAAAGTTGGATATGTGATCGCCAAACTTGTTAGATACTTCATACATGAAGAAGACTTTGTTACGAATGAACAGAACAATTCTTGACGTTAGCGTGCGTTCACACAGCGGTCCGTTTTTTAACTGATACGTCTTAATTGGGCGTAGTGTTCACACCGCATTTACAGGACCGTTTTAAAGGATCCGTCGCTACTGGACGTAGTGTTCACACCGCATTTCCAGGACTGTTTAAACGGATCCTTCGCTACTGGGCGTAGTGTTCACATTGCATTTACAGGACCGTTTTAAATGATCCGTCGCTACTGGACATAGTGTTCACACCGCATTTACAGGTCCGTTTTAAAGGATCCGTCGCTACTGGACGTAGTGTTAACACCGCATTTACAGGACCGTTTTAAAGGATCCGTTGCTACTGGACGTAGTGTTCACACCGCATTTACAGGTTCCGTTTTAAAGGATCCGTCGCTACTGGACGTAGTGTTCACACCGCATTTACAGGACCGTTTAAACGGATCCTTCGCTACTGGAACAACATCGCATCGGATTGCGTGTTTACTGGATCCGGAATACTGTATTGTGTGTGAACACGCTCATACAACTACATACGCCATCGCCGAACGTATACGTATCCGATAAAGTTGACCAGTAAAACAAATCGGTATTTTGCATACGCTAACAACTACATATGCCGCCATCGCCAAATAAAAACGTATATAATAAAACGGACCTGTAAAACGGATCTCTGTGTGAACGGGCATTTACTAAAGTGGTTTGACTAATAACTAGATGGCGTTAGTAAAGAGGTTGGTGCAAATGTTTCGATTAGGGTTGCACTAGATCGTAAACACGACTCCTCATTTTTCCATAGCTTTAACTCGTTTTACTGACCAAAATTCGTGACGACTGGTTGGCTGATGCCAAAGAGCGGAGACGCGCGTTGTTTTCTCGCTCTAACGAACAACGTTTCTATGTGACGGAAAGAGATAGAGCTATGGCAATTGTTGTCAGATGAGTCAGTTACGCAATAAGATATTATAAAATTTCTGAAGGTGATGCCGTCTGTTGAAGATATCTTTTATAAGAGATTGTTCAAAGGTTAAATTGGGCTCTGGAGTTGTATAGACAGTGTGTCTTATGTTATTTGTATATTCGAAGAATTGAAGAGTGAAAGGATTGTAGGCTATGTTGAAGTTTTTTCCATAAAGTCTTGTATGTTATCACTAATGTATAAGATAGTGATATTAAATAAAAAGTTAGGTCCAACTTTTTCGATCCGCACCGATCTCTTCCAGTGTATTTAAAAAAGAACTTTCCTTTTATCTTATTCTGAATTGTTATTTCTAAATAATCATGGATAATGCTCATTATATTTCCCAATTTATATTTTGAGAGATATTAGAAAAGATAAGTCAGAATAAGTGATTGTATAGTGACCCAATCCTTAGTGTAAAAAACGCTGTCTGTTTAAAGTCAGATGGACGATTTGTGAATTATGATTATTTTTGCTTGTAAGTATATTATAATTATATGTAAATTTTGAACAAAAGAAAAAAAATAAAACTTGTCTTATTATTTTAGTGAGCTTGTAAAGATTTTTCGTTGTGTGCTTTATAAAATTAAGTATTGTTTTCAGATGAACAATGAAAATGTCTGTGCGGTTATTTATATGATTGTGTATATAGAATTTAGTTACCCAAAGTTAAATCCAAAATATATTAATGCGGAAAAATTGTTTTCATTTTTTTTTTTCGCCGTTTTGTAGGGGTTTGGTGTGGTGTCGGGTTATGGGTTTTGAACGTAATTCGATTTGAACACAATGGCATTATTAGAAAACTATTAAAAAGGTTTTAACAAAAATATGGCGTTGTTAAAGAATCTGATTGAGTCTACTCTAGAGCAGTTGGTTATAGGACACATAAAGCGTCCGTGGTCAGATCAATCTGACCTAGCTATCTGACCACGGATTCTGAAGGTACTTTTTACACGTTTAGTCAGTTTCGTAAATTATAGATAGGTACAGTTGAGTTCAATAATATGTTCATACCATTGACAGTTCATCGACCTTATGCCTTTGTAATAAAAGTCAACATCTGTCAAAAGTGCTTACTTATTAATGAACTCGACTGTACATGGAAATCGCTATAATATTTAAGAATATCTAATGTGATATAATAAATAATAAATACACAATCACGGCCTTACCACAAAAGATTTTAAAACACTGTTCAACAAGTTATTAACTTGAACACTGTTTAAATGTGATGTTGTCACTTTTTTGACAGTATTGTCTGAAAGAGACGCATTTGAACAGTGTCTAAATTAACCAGTGTTTTAAAATCTTTTCTGGTAAGGCCTCAGTGTTTTAATTTTTTTTATATTAGTTATCACACTAGACTATATTCATTAATCAATTAATACTTCGGTTGGTTCTTTATTTTTTATTACTTCAGATTTTCCTAAAGATTGGGGTTCTTAAATATGACACTGACTGTACAATCGCGGTGGTTGGCGCTCTGTCCCTTTGCAAATAAAATTAGGTAACGTATGAAGGATATAAATCTGAAAACTAAGCCATTTTGGCTCAGTATTTTTTGCCTCACTCTACATACAAGGACTTGGCTTCTAAGTGTTATTATTCTAAGATTAAATCCTGTATTCCAGCATACAGCACCCGCTAGCCTTGTAATAAAAGTTACTAAGCCAAATCCATATAATTATTCCAGATATATGCAAACTTAATTTTAACAACTTGATTATTTCTGAGAGTCCTCTCGGTGTGTAATAATGTAACTGATTGTGTGCATTTTGTGATCGACTTACGTTCAAATATCTATGGAGATATGCTTTAAACGATATTTTTTATTTTGCTTAGATGCCAACATTTTGTCTAGGTAATTGTTTTCTGTAAGGAATGTATAATACGTGCCGGTATAAAAAATGCTCAAAGATTGATAGTCCCCGTCTCGATTTGGCTAGACTAGACCGATTTAGATGAAATCAGTTTTCATAAGTTTTTTGTAAATTAACTCTTTTCTTTATCGAATATTATTAGTGTAGTTAAAAAGGCTTTATATTTTAAGGTTCTTTATAGTAAAAAGTTTATATTTTACTAACTTTAGCCGAAAGTTCTAGAATCTAACAAAATAGCTGTTTTATTTCTAAGTAATAAATATTTTAATTTTCTTTCAATTGGAGCTTCCAAATTAATAGATTATCCAATGAAACAATAATAATATCACCACATGAGGACATGAAACAAGGTTTCAAGAAAATGTTAATTACCATTTTCTTACTTTCACTTACCAATGCGATTGACAAAAGACAGTGGTGACAGTAACCAGCTGCAACTTCACTCGAAAATGTATGGCAAAGAGAGATTAAAATACGTCTTTTTGTATCGCAAGTGCTCTGAAGTTAGCCACTTCATTGTTAAATTAATCGCATTGTAGAATTAAATTTAAAAGGAGTTGAAACAAAATGGCGTCTTAGCTGGAAAGAGACGGGGATAGCCTGTTGGCAGCCAATGTGTTTCGGTGATAGGACGATAACAATGAGGGTTTAATTTACTATTCCATATAATAAATAAAAACGGATGTAAAGTTTACGATGTTTTTATTCTAAGCTGAATGTATCCTAACCTCAGTTCCTTTCTATCAGTTATTCGCTTTAGGGGCTGACATGAGCCAACTAGCGCCGCCAGTCGATTTTATTTATTCTAAATGAGCCCAATTTCTTAAAAACGGATTCAGTCAAGGTCTTGTGAATGACGTCTAATGTTTATTGAATAACGTTACAAAATTACAAAATGCGTGCAATAGTTTAAAAACGGAAAACGGTTTGAACCAACAGTGGCCACTTTTAACAAAATCGCGTTTAAAACTGTTTGGATGCCTTTTCAAATTGTGTAAAGTTATTCAATAAATATTAGACGTTATTAACAAAATGACTGATTATTTTTTAAGAAATTGGGCTTATTTAGAATAAATAAAATAAAATCGACTGGCGGCGCTAGTTGGCTCATGTCAGCCCCTTAAGACAGATTCGTAGCGCTCGAAATTACGGGCCTTGAGATCATCTCGCAGAATTTTGTCACTAGCTCTGTAACTAAATGGGATAGTTAAAAAATGGATAATATTTACTTTTTCAATGGTAAGTAGTAAGTAAATATAATTATTTACTTTTTCACTTGATCTAAAGCGATCGGTGTCCGACAACATTTATGACTGAAAATCAGAATAACGCTGCCATACAACTACTCAATACTCTGGATTAAAATAAAAGAAACAACAGCTATGATTATTTTGATTAAATATTTATTAATTAACGTAAATACTAGTTACAAACGGCTGCTACAAAATAGAACGAAGTTTTTTTTTTAAATGTGCTATTTTACTCAAGAAGCGTAAAGAGTTTATCTCTCTTGCTCAGTTAAGTTGCAGTTGCAGTTAAGATGAGGGAATCGTCAGACAGCCGATTCCCTAATCTTAACTGCAACCTTTGCGATGTTGATAATCGTGACATCGTAGGTAAGTGTCAAAATCCTAGGAGCACAATTTTAATGGGACCACGAGGGATAACCATTTCTCGTGTTTTTTAGTTCTGTATGTATTCCCAGAAGTCCCGTTGAAGTTGTCCCGTTATGGGGTTTCTGGGATTTTTCTTCCCAGAGGTTCCATTAAAGGGACTACTGGGGTTTTTCATTCCAGAGGTTTATCCATTATTGGGGCTAGTGAGTTTTCGATTCCTAGAAGTTTCTTGTGACGAACAGACACACAATACATATTATTGACACATCAAGACGTGTATAAGCGCAACAAGCGCGGCAGAATTGTCTCCTGCGAATGCCGCGCACTTGCCGCTCATGTTTCGACACTCTTTAATGTATATTATTTTGTTTAATCCTCTTTGTATTTCTTTATTAAACTATTAATAATTCACCGCAATCAATGTAAGTATCACTCAAAAAATCAAATGAACATTAACAGACATGACGATTCTTGTTAATAATTCCAAGCAAACCCGGTTGTAGTAGTAGTTGTAATATTAACGGGGCTTCTGGGAATACACGAAACTTTCTTGATGCGGTGTCTAATAAGTTATATTTTCTGTGATGTTATCATAATGCGATGATCTTCATAGATAAAAAGAATCTGTTTTTAGTCAGTAATGACACCACCAGTCACCACTTCCTCTTTAGCAAATCGTGGAGCTGGAAGTTCATATTTCACTTCCTCGAACCTGAAAAGAGCAGGTTTTTAAGACATAAATTTATTGTATCAACTGTAGGATACCTACTGCTATTTCCCCTACTCTGGACAAAAATTGATGGGATTGAGTTCACATCAGGACGAGTAAACGTCAAAAATCTGTTAATTTGGTACATTCATTCCATGGTTTCCATATTATTATTATCGTATGAAGATTAGTAGCTACCTTTGGTGTTAAGAGTTTTTCAAGCTGCCTGTAAGGCCTCTAACTTGACTTAACGATTGTTATCAGATGACAGCAAGCGTTGCCACTTATCTAGACCCTCTGATCCAGATTAGTTGCTATGCAACGTTTGATGTTCGAAAGTTGCCTAGGTGTTGCCTAGCAATTAATATAGATCGGGTTTATCCCAATAACTTCAGTCATATAATAATCCCTATCTGTGGATTTAATAATTGTTATTTGATCCAGATCGTCTGTCCTCCTTGTCGGGGACTACATAACACCGGAGGAGCTATTGTAATAGGATAGGTATCTTATCTGCATTGAGTATCCTGTCTGTGTAAGACATCGTTGTTGCAAACTATATACATAACACACGACATCATTTGACGCGCAACTACATGTTCGGAGATACGCTACAAGAAACGCGTCATGTTGCGTGGCGACGCACGTTTTGGATTCTGGGTCTTGATGTTATCATGGGTATATTGCAAATTAATACCGACTGTAGTTTGTGTAACTACTTACTTCTCCAGTGGTGGACACATAAAGTGCCTAATATTTCTCGGCATGAACATGTCAGCTTGCACTTTACACGCGTCCAGAGCATAGTCGACAAACTCGTTTACGATGCTTTTTTCCACGACAGGTCCTATTCCAGGTACAGCATATACGACCACAATCTGGAAGAAGATTATTAAAATTATTCCCCATCATCATTGTTACGAACTGGCCATCAGGCCGGCTTTGTGAATATATTATTGTTTATAGTTTGTGTTTTTATCTTTGGTTTGATCTGTCATCTATCTGTCTTCTCTTTGGTTTTCTGTTTTGCTGTTTTGGTTAGTACATTTTACTAATTTACTAATATAATTTCTTTACTTCCTCACTTTGAGCCTTTCTCCTTTTCCCCCTCTTTAACAATCATCATCATCATCATCATCTTAGTCATCTGAGTGGGTATAGCCCTTATCACTTCTACAACATCTATAAATATAGTAGTGGCCACATAATTAAGGACACCAGTCCATTTTCATACAAACGAGGTAACTTTGAAGCCTTGGTTCTCTACCAGGGATTGACCGAGCTGTGATCTGACGATGGCTAATCAGGGAGTGAATGGAGAAGATCCAGATCGCTATGTACACACCACACCCAACTGATCTGTTTAAAAGATATGTAAGGATATGTTTATAAAAACCGCGAATAAAAGCATAAATCTGAGAACTCTGATCTTTAATTACATTTCTTAGAATGCTGATCAGATCAGTTGGATGTGTATAGCGATATGGATCTCCTCCATTCACTTTCTGGATAGCCATCATCAGATCACAGCTCGATCAGTCCCTGGCGGAGAACCAAGGCTTCAAAGACCTTAATTATGTGGCTACCACTATCTATTATTGTGATGACGATACACGGTATCAGCCCAAAAGTGCATTTAACTTACGTCAGGTATCGGCTTTTCCTCCTCTTCAACTTCTTCAATCTCTGGCACGATCACATCCATGTTCTCATCCAAGAAGGTCTCCAAGAGATGGCGAATCATTTCCACTTCTTCAGGTTTCGCCTAAGGAAATAAAAAAATCTAAATAATTCATTCATTCTAGGCTATCAAGCACAGTATGAGAATGTCAAAGAAGCTATGCCATTGGTTTAAAAGCAGCGAGAGTAGTAACGAGAAGAACCGACAAATAACCGGCAAGATACACTGAGAAGAAAACATAAGTTACTAAACATTTTTTTATGCAGTTTATTTTCTAAATCTTAATTTGCAACGAAACAAAAGGTAAGTTCTTCCACCACGATCTTTGTTTTTGTTGATTTTGTTTGATAGAAGGGAAAGACCGATTGAAAAACTACTAAGCACCTGTATAGATGATAAATCCTCAAATTAATATCGAAAATGACATACTTTCTTCTTCTTCAAGTCGGGATCTGGCAGTACAGCAATCTGCTCATTAATATAGTCCATTATCTCCCTTTCTATGTGTTGTGCTATGAACTCTCCACTTGTGGTCGACATCTGGCGACCGGCTACCATACCTGGTGGAGAAATAATTTATTCTACTTTAAAAAACGTAAAATAAGTTAAATAAAAAAATATGAAGAGAAAACTGTCACTTATATAATTCAATTCATTTGAGCAATACAAAAACTGGTGTTTAATATTTTTATATTATATTTTTTTCATTAGAATACTTCTGATTGATTGATTGACTGATTGTGTCTAATAATTATATTCAAGCAATCTAACCAAGATCATAGTTAGCCGATTTCCATCTATTCACTAAAGCGGTTATTTCGTTGAAAGTTGTTTCCAAATCTTCCATTCTTTCTTTTTTTGACATATAGATCTATGGATTAAAAGGTAATAGAAAAATATTTATTGCTTTAAAATTTTTTGGCAATATTATTAGTAAAGTAAATATAAACTACAGTACTTAGGGTACATCCTTGAGGGAAGCCCAGCGGTGTGCATCGTGCGGCTGATAAAGTATGTAGAAATTATAGGTATGGATGGGAAGGTATGCCACTGATAGGAAGGCCAAAGGGAAGATCTTTCTACGGGCTGGGTGGTATTAGCCCGGGGACCGCGGTCCAACCGATAATGGTTGGATGTTGATATGCTGAGTCGCTGAGAAAACTCCGTTAAGTGTAAGTTTTCCATATTACGGGTTGCTATTACATACTAATTTTCATCCGCCCGGTGATGAATCTTGTTGTTGTACCGTGCATTGTGGTATGTGCGGCGTAGGTATATGCCGCCATTAGTATTTGAGTTTTATGTCTTATACAAGATCAAATTTCTAACTGATAAACTATATTTTTTCACACTACAGATATATTCAATATTCGCAATACAAAGTAAATATTTGATTTTACTGATTCCAGAAACTCTGCCACTTTCTTCGCTATATCCACTTCAACCGGTTTTGGTTCTTCTTTCATCATCATAGCCTCCATAGGGTCTATTTCATGTTCCTCTTCTACGGCTTCTAATTCATTCGGTTCACCTACGTTGTTATCAGCATATTTAGTATTTTGTATTGGACTAAGTTTTACAACTTGTATTTTAACTACAGATTCATCTACTTTGTTTAATTCTATTATATTAAGGTGACTATTACAAAAGTTCATATTTCTAAGTTGATTCTCATTATTTTATTTGTTTCCTCAGATAATGAACTCTTTTAAAAAAAGATATCTAGAAATATTGGAATTGTAGTTCATTTCAGTGATTATTTTTATTTTATCTGCTACTACTGCATCTGACCCACCACCGAAGATTAAGGCAAAGCGAATAGAGTTACCAACATCAACTTAACACAAATTCCGAGCACCGGGTCATAACATCGAATCACACCATATGATCGAGTGTGCTAGTTCGAGAGGCAATCGCTCTAATTTAGCGTACCTACAATGTTCCGGCGTCACTGATTTGTCATTCTATTAGATGTCTTTGGTTGCTGCGACGACGGTTTTTACTATTACTTAAATGGGAAGATACTCATATTCGGCAGTTTTAACAGTCAGCGATAATCTATTTAACTTTCAGAATATCTTATTTTACGATTCTCAACCAAAATTGGTCTATAGATAGTATTTTATCTCATCGGTGGTAAGTCAGGTGCCTCATTTACCTATGTTCTAACTAAGCTAACTGCTCATTAAAAAACATAAATTATAAACCGTAAAATTCGTAAGGTATCTCGTTATCATCCTCGTCGTATACATATATTTCGACTGCTCCTGCTGTCTTCTCGACTACTTCTTCCTCCTTCTCTTTTGGAGCTTCTGATGGTCACGGAAATTGACAGACTAATAATGAATCAAGAAGATAGCCAAGTTCACCAATAATGAGGATTCCGGCTGTAGTGCGCTCCCACATTGCTTTATCGTTACTTAACATCAGGTGAGATGAAGGCCGAGCGCTAACCCGTTATTTGAAATAAACCATACCATAACCTATTCTACTATATTCTTAAGTAACTGTAGAACCTTGTCACTTTAACGTTAACTCACATTATTCAAAAAAGCTGAGTTCTACAAAATTAAGGCTTTGATGAACAAATTGTTTGTCTTTTAAAAAAAGTACAAAAAATAGGTACCTTCTTTAGTGTCCTCCATATTACTCATTTTCGCGGTGCTTAAGTCCCGCAATTTTTGCTGTAATAAAAAAGCAATAAATAATATTAAATGTATGATATATGTAAACTTTTAGTGTAAATTTCTTCTAACATATTATCTAGATCGACAGTTTCGGTTATCTGAAATGGATAATGTTCGTCAATAAATTCACTTACAATTTTGTCGATAAATTTTTGTTACTAAACAACGAATAATTCTACTGTTTTTAAGATCTAGCTACTCAAATAGACTATGTTTGGTTAATATCTAAAAGAAACAACAAAAAAAATGCGTCCCAAAATTATCATGTTCTAGAATTCTCATTAGAATATAATGTTTGGTATATATTTTTCTTTCTATTTTTCTCTCATTTCCACGTTCTTACTGAAAAATAGCTTAAAAGTTAATAACTCATGAATTTTTACATAACTATTATGTTAGATTATTGGATTTAGACTTTGGTGAATATGATGTGTCAAGTTTCGTGAGAGAAAAAGTACTTCTAATTTTTTGATATTTATGTTAATAAACAATATTTTAACTAACGTCTACTTCATCACTGCGGGAAGGTCGATCTGAAATTAACAATTAGTTAACAATTTTGGTCTATCTTAAAAAATTGTTAAGGATTACGTTATTGTGGAGGTCTGGTTTTTAAAAATTGTGTGTATAGGTACTCAGATTTATCAGTCTTAATAGAATGCACCGATAATTCTCAGTATCGATGTTCAAATTCATATTATTCAAATAAGAATAAAATCTAAGTATCCTACATCTACTATTACTAATAAACTTAAATGTTACTAAATAATATACTAGAAAAATAGGACTCGCACCAGATCATGTTCTCGGACGGGAATCGAACCCGCGACCTTTGGATATCCGGTCCAATGCTCTGACCGCTGAGTGACTCGGTAGGTCCTATTTTTTCTAATATATTATTTTGTATTATATAAAAATAGCATTGTGAATGCTAAAATCTCAAAATTTAAAAACTAAAATGTTATCTGCTCAGTGTATAGTAACCTTTCCTCTCCCTTAAATAGTTCTCCCTTTCTATCATGACCTCTCTTTCTACCGAAGGCGATCGCTTAATCGGGCCTATAGCAGGTTTTGCAAGTTTAATGCTTATCTTCGTCGTGATTGGCATTTTATCATTTATTAGTTGAAGCTTCTGAGTGGTAGTCATATCTTCCCAATAGTCATCAGAGGAGGTCTATGGCAATAGTTTTTTTCAGTGATCAATAAACATATAGCCAGCTTAAGGTGCAAACACATTTTTGTGTCGTGCTCTATATGGCAAGAGAGTAAAGACACATTTCTTTCGTGTGTTGTGTAACACAACACAATACAAACGCGTCACGAACTTACAACACAAAAATGTGGCTCGACCTTTAAGGGTGTTCGCAAATCATGACATTCGTACATTTCAAGTTTAAAAATGTATAAAACAGCTGATTTTTTTTCGTGATTTCAGAGTTGGTCCCATAGTAAAAGTTGATCAGTTTGATGGTCACTATATACCATATTCGGCATTAGGGGTATTTTTGTAACTTGTTGTATAATATGCGCATTAATTAATAATTTAGTGCCTTAGCATAGATGCGTAGTGGTATGATGAATAAGTACTTTCTAGTTACTAACTTCATAAATTTCTTCTTGTGTTTCTTCAGACTCCTCTTCTTCTTCAGATTCCGCTTTTGGAGCTTCCCCTTAAATAATAATAATTAACATTTTATTGCACGCAAAGACAAAAACATAAAGAAAGCACAAAAATATGTAGCGATTGTGACAGTTTCGCAAGGGTGAGTCATAGGATGAGTGACCATAAATGTCGATATTATGACACTGATATTATAACACAAGTGCTTTACTTACTTACTTTGGGATCAGAGCAATGTTTGTGATGTTGTCTAATATTTGTTTATTTATTATTATGTCGAGCTCTTCCGAGGCACTTTAAGCCATGCTTACGTAACTCTGTTGCTAACAATTCTCGCTTGAAATCGATTGAAATCGCAGTTTCATTGCTGCTTTAAGTGAGATAGTTGTCACATTGGTTCTTACTAAAGCAGCAATGTAACTGCGATTTCTGTCAGAGTTGATTGCAACAAAGTTACATAATCAGGGAGCTGTATTTACCATGTCTTGGCTAAAACATAAATCATTAATTGATTGATTACCGATCCGAATACCCTTTATCCAGAATAAAGTTGGGACATTAAAAATTGCTAATGAAAATGATGAGATGATGAGGAGCTCGGTGGCACAGTGGTGTAACGCCTGGCCTAGCGATTGCCAAGGTTAAGCAACTTTCACGTGGGTCGGTCATGGGTAGGGTGACCAAAATATTATTATCTCGAGCTCCTCCGTGCTTCAGAAGGCACGTTAAGCCGTTGGTCCCGTCTGCATTTGCAGTCGTTAGCACCCAACCAATCCGCATTGGGCCTGCGTGGTGGGTCATAGTCCATCCTCCTTATCCACCCATAAGGAAAGCCTGTGCTCCAGCAGTGGGGATATTAAAAATGGCTGATGTTAAATGAAAATGATTAGTGAAATGAATGGAATATATACCTTCTCTGTATCCATCTAGGTATTTGACGTCTTTCGAGGCGTCAACATTTGCCAAGAACTGGTACATAACCAGAAACTCTTTGATGGGTATGGCTGCTGAGCCACCATCAGGTTCTTTGGTTAATGACTCGCAGAGCAGGATCATAGTGTGGGTTAAACTCTGAAAGGTGAAACTAATTAAATAGCTTAAGGTGGATCTGGCAAACGTGTTTTGGGAGTGTCATAGCCTTATACAAAATATAGCAAAGAATTTTGATGAACCTACTAGCAATAGTGACTCTGTAACTTAACTCTGTAATTTAGGCCGGATTCCTAAGTGTGCGGGTTAAGAAAACGTAACGCAAACGTAACGAAAAAAACATCGGGCTAGTAGAATTTGACTAGTCAACGATACAAAACCTTGTAGAAATGTAGATGAAGGAAAAAAAAACGTGAAAAGGTGCAAAAAAAAGTACTGTTGTGTTGTCATTGGCGTTAATAAGAACAAACACCTAAGTAATGAATTTTATTTATTTATAGACTACAAAAACCAAAGAAGTCGACAATAAACTCTGTTTTCCATAAAGGACACTTCTGTTCTGCGAAAAAAAAATAGGAAACATGCTGAATTGTTCAAAATCTCACATTAGAAGATTTTGGGCGGAAAACTGCGATTTTTTTTTTAACAAACCAGAAGAAAAACAAAATCATTCAGTGGATTCTTTGTTTTTTGTTGATTCATGTTCAAAAAACTCCATGCCTGAAATATTTTTTTAAAAAGAAAATTTTAGGGTATTAAAAAAAAATACCTTAGTCAATAGCCCCGCTGCCACCGCTATAAAGTGCAAGAAGGGTACGCTCTCCTCACGCGCGTACACCTCGCAGAGGCACAGGATCTGCTTCAACTCCATCTTATCCAAACAGAAACCTCCCCAGGCGTGCTTGAGGAGTGGCAGAGGAACATATGTCATGCCTGCCAGCTGTAATGAAGAAAGACCTTCTACATTCCTTCTACATTGGTGAGATGGCGCTGGCTTGCAGCGTAAGAGTTGATATACTAGAAGAAATTCGACGTTCTCACCAGTGACTCGGTAGCTCAGCGGTCAGAGCATTGGACCGGATATCCAAAGGTCGCGGGTTCGATTCCCGTCCGAGAACATGATCTGGTGCGAGTCCTATTTTTTCTAGTATATTATTTAGTATTATATAAAAATAGCATTGTGAATGCTTAAATCTCAAAATTTCAAATAGTTATATAGCTTTCTCATCTTAATCAACTGTTTAAAAATATCTGGAAAGATGTTCAGTTGAATGTAGCAGGTTAATTCCTTCTACATTGGTGAGATGGCGCTGGCTTGCAGCGTAAGAGTTGATATACTAGAAGAAATTCGACGTTCTCACCAGTGACTCGGTAGCTCAGCGGTCAGAGCATTGGACCGGATATCCAAAGGTCGCGGGTTCGATTCCCGTCCGAGAACATGATCTGGTGCGAGTCCTATTTTTTCTAGTATATTATTTAGTATTATGAAGAAAGACGTGTTCAACGAAATGACGGAGAGGTTTTAAGCCCCGGCACGGATCATGAGCGGTGAAGTTTAATGCGCAGGAGCATAGCCGTCTCTATTGAAGTAGCAATCTAAATTCTAAAAGCCATCGGTCATTTTTGTATGAAGACTGGCATACCTACCTGTCCGCCATTTTGAAAAAAGTTGGTTTTGGAGGCCTGTGATAAAAGTGATGCCAATCGATAGAATAAGTCATTACAAACAAAAAGTAAACAGAAAAAAATCTCGCAAGTGATATACTTACTGAGATAATCGAATTTGAATTTGATAAACAAAATCACTTTCTGGATTTAGTGGTTTTTTTGTTTTTTAACTTCAAACTCAAATATCTCAGTACTTACGAGATTTTTTTTACTTATTACTTTTAGTTTGTAATGATTTATTCTATCGATTGATCTAAAAAAATACTGATTTTGTTTTTCAACTTCAAACTCAAATATCTCAGTAAGTATATCACTTACGAGATTTTTTTACTTATTACTTTTTGTTTGTAATGACTTATTCTATCGATTGGCACTTTTATCACAGGCCTCCAAAACTGTCTGTTTTTAAAAATGGGGGACAGGTAGGTATGCCAAAAGCACATGATGCTCTTTCTATGTCACGTTGTTAAATATATAAGCATTTAAAACGACGATTTTATTTGCGTTCTGTAGTATTCAAGTTGCGTTTTGTAGTCGCATCGCAACATCAGCGCAACTAAGCATCTAGTGTTGCTTAGTGAATAACGCCATGTGTACACGAGCTTAGCTACTAATAATTAGTACTGGACTCCGTTCATGTAAACACTGACTAAGCACTTATTCAGTATGCTTACACGCAAGCACGCAAGGTCAAGTAACAAGTACTAAGCATTAGTAGCTAAGTTAGTGAGCTCGTGTAAACATGGCATATATGGCTATGGCGTCATGCTCGTGAACGGGCGCTGCCGGTGGGAATGGGTCTGCTTCTGCCTACTTGTTTTAACTATGTACGTAACTATGTATTAACGTTTATTGAATTGTATGAATTGATATATATATATATTTTTTGTGATAGCCTAGGCTGAACCTTAAATTTTGAATTAAGCTTGACACCTATAAATTGATTCAGTAGAAATGAGCTAATTAAATAATGTTATTTATTTATGAATCTATGTTAATGGTAACATGTATGAATACTATGAATGTAATGTCTGGAAACGATATACATATTTGTAAATATCGTTCCTTCTAATAAAGCTGTTTAATAAAGTTTTTTGCGCCCATTTTTCTTGTCAGCTAAAAGACGTCGTAATGGGTGGTAGGATAAAAGAATTAACGATTTAAAAATGCTTGTTATGTGAGCTTCTTTGAATAAAGAATTTAATGAAAGTAAGAAGTACTCATATTACCTGATTAGCAATGACCTTCAGGCATCCTCTTGTCAAACCCCCCTCTGTACTGAATACTGGGTACTCCAATCGCAACTTTACAGGCGGGGGGCGGTGCTCAGACAGAGCCTTGAAGTACTCGAAGGACCAGCGAAGGAGGTCGTAAGGTTGAGTTTTGATTGCAGCTGAAAAAAATTAATTTAATTCATAATTGACGACCACTTAATGCCAATGTAGTAAGCGATCCTCCTCTTAAGGCTCCCATATACCTCAAGTGGCGCCCTCATTTTAATTAAATTTATTGCTCGCTAAGTACATAATGTATCGAAAAAGTTGCCACTTTTAGCACTTTTGCGAACTACTACTACAACGAACAAAATTTTACTGAGGTTATTGTTTGTAAATAAACTATAGAACCTCAGCTTCAATCTGTACATGTGAATTTTTGATACATTATGTACTTAGCGAGCAATAAATTTAATTAAAATGAGGGCGCCACTTGAGGTATATAGGGGGCTTAAACCCCCTTTAAGCGATCATGGACCAATGCAATTTATCGTGTGTAATATGAAATAATATCCAGTTTTTACGCGAAATGCGTAAATTTTAGTCGTAATTAAAACGTATCGGAATTGAATAGTGGAAATCATGTATTTTTGTTAATGATTTCTGAAAAAGTGTGCTATTTTATTAAAGATATCGTTTTATTTTTCCTGTAATCTTTACACAAACTTCTATCACATAGAATAATTAAAATTTTTTCTCTATGCCAACTTCGGAGAATTTTTTTTTTACATTGTTCGTCAAAAGTAGTTCTTGCGATATTCAGCTTTGACAGATAGACTGAGTCGCACCATAGGGTTCCTTCTTACCATTTTGGTACGTAACCCTAAAAAGTTATAGTGTAAAGGGGGATCTTATTTCAGTCCGTTATTAAGTATCCATAGATAACGCTTCGTTAATTTGGGACTAAAATAATTGGTGTGAAATGTGGAGATTATTTAAATCTCTTTTATATTCAAGGCATTGGTGATAAATATGATTCGAAACCGAGGTACATACCTTTGCAATACCTCTTAAGTATGTACGGAAATTTCGGAGGTACAACGATCTGCTGAGAGCAGTACATCTGTTCTATAAGCTCCGGCATGGTAAGGGCTCTTTGTCACTCGTTTGCTGGAATAAAGAGAGAAATCAAATCAGTTATCTGCAAGAAACAGAAAATCTTGGGTAAGTTATCTGACTGCAGATAACTTGATTTTTATCTTCTTCGCAATCCACGTTCTTTTCTTGATGAGGCTGACTGGTGTTGTTCACTGACTGATGAGCAATCCAAGAACGTGTCATGAACTTCGCGGGATACAGCTGACTCTGTCTCTTCTCTTGTACTCTTTGACCGGGCCATACCGGCTGACGCATCAAACTTCGGAAAGTCTGCCGGGCTTCAAATTAAAGCAGATAAATCGAGCCCCAATTTATGATGTCACACGAACACCAATATCTTCTAAATAACTTCGGCGAATAGTACAATACGAAACTCCTTACTTCGATTTATCTGTTTTAAGTTAAAGCTCGGCAGACCCGCCGAAGTTCGAAAAGTTAGCTATGTATTAGTTAGTATGCGTTAGCCGGTACGGCCCCTGAACGTGTCATGAACTTCGCGAGATACAGCTGACTCTGTCTCTTCTCTTGTACTTTTTTGACCAGTGATGAACATGATCTGCTGATTCAGGACTCTTCGCAAGACAAAATTTTGCAACCGAGTACTTACTTTGTGCTCACTGCTTGGATCTAAGCTTGATCTAAGCAACGTGGATGATTTGATTATTTATATAATCAAAGTTTAAATGACGATTTTCACTTTCGTCAATTATTTTTTCACGTGTCTAATATAATTAATAATATATCTATGAATTTCGCACTTACACTTTACAAATTAGATACACGATAATCATAGGAATTGGTAAATTAAATTAAACTTACCGAAAATAAGATTGTCAAGGATACACAAGGTCAAAGAAATGATTTGTTGTCAAAGTTTACGATACCCGTTGTCATGGCAACAGTTTCAGTTCGGAAAATTAGGGCGGCTGACAATCGTTGAATGTGGTTGCGCGGAATTTTGGTAATTATTTATTTTTTATTTCAAAAATTCTTTATTGCATCATGTTGTTAATAAATAGACACAAACATGACCCTGCAATAGCAATTACTTATTCTTATTAATATTATAAATGCGAAAGTCCGTTTGTTTGTTTGTTACGCCTTCACGTCTTAACTACTGAACTGATCATCGTGAAATTTTGCATATACACGTTGTCAGGAGTACAGAGAAAGACATAGGGTACCTTTCATCCCGAAAATAATAATTGTTCCCGAGGGATAGCAAAAAACTTTCCACGCAGACGAAGTCGCGGGTGGTCGCTAGTAATCTATATTTATTTACTTATTTTAATCAATTAATAAAAAGATATCAATATTGCCTTTTTTTAATGTTCAAAAGTACTGCTCAATGTGTCTGCTTTAAGTTGCCTAAAATATGTATTTTTATTCTGTTTTTAGGGTTCCGTGCCAAAATGCTAAAAAGGAACCCTTATGGTGCGACTCAGTCTGTCTGTCTGTCTGTCACAGCTAGATTTCTCGAGAACTACTATTACTATCAACTTGAAATTTGGAATAGTTTTAGAAGTTTGCTTAACTATTTTGCAAATGAGGGAGAAATAAAAATGTATATTATATTTTTTGAAACAGGGACTGAATGGGTCTTAAAAATTCGAAGTGAGGTTACTAGGACATATGGGGTATCATATGAAAGAGCGCCGCTGCTTGCACATTCTCAAAAACTTTTTTTAGGCCGTAGTTTTCAAATTTTGATGAAAAATGATAGAATTTTATGTAAAGATTACAGGGAAAATAAAACGATGTCTCTAAATAGTAAACTTTTTCAGAATGATGGTATGGAACCATTGGTGCGCAAGTCCGACTCGCTCTTGACCGTTTTTTTTCCTAAATATTTGCATTAAAAAGGCAAATACTGTAGCACTGCCAAAATAGTGTTTTTAACTGACTGCAAAGAAAGGGTTATGTTTTTGTACCTAAAAACTTATTTATATGCAGTATTTGCAAATAAATGGTTATATTTCTATTTCTAAAGAAAAAATGGGTCACCAATTGATTTTCCATACAAAAGAGCTATGTTTAGAAAGGTATTTTTTCTGATAAATTAAATGTGATTTTATTTGAATTTGATATCGTTCTATAAGGAAGTTCTGTGCCCCAGCAGTGGGGACATTAAAAATGGCTGATGTCGAAACCATAGACTTATTTATAAAGGTCGAAAACATAGACTTGGAAAAATTTTCGCTGGTCGAAACCAAGATAGTTTTTTTTATGTTGGCACTTATTGCTAATTAGAAGAAAGATTAGCAGTAGGTACATAAACTTTTTTTTTATTATCATTTAGCCAAAATGATAATATCATTAAACCGTTATCTGCATTATTATTTATTTTTCCATTATTATCAAAAGCCTTTAAAACGAATAATATATATATTTTTATTCATTCACGCAATTTATTTATTAATGTCATAAAAAATCACTGTATTTATCTACGACAGCAACGCAGCTTTTACGTCAAAAATGTAGAGTATTGAATTTGGAAAAATTGATATTAACGTACCTCCTTAACTCATGTTTTAAAACTTTATTGTTAACAAAACTTTGGACAAGCTTTATTCAATAGAATGACACAAAAATAAAAAAGTACAAATATCATAAAATGTATGTCAAAATGTAGAGTCGACACGAAATATTATATCAAAGTCCTGTTCGCATAAAATATCTGCATAGTGTTCTTTTAATCAACATAAAAGTGTCGGAATTTATGCCAATAAAGATTTTTCACGGTTAGTTACATGTGAAAAACAATCAGGCGATAGATTTTTTTAATTACATTCGCGTTGATGTTTCCCATACAAACTGTCGACATCTGTTGTAGCGCAACGGAACCACGAAGAGATAAATCGATAGAGTCACGTGGTATAAAGCGAGAGAGAAAAAAAAACAAAAACCTGCTCAGTGTACGGTGACGTTTCGCGAGTGTTTTTGTGCTGTGCGTGTTCCGAGAAGATGTTAAGCTTTTAAAAACTATTGACTGCATTTTATTTTGACTGTTTATCGTGATAAAACACGTTTTTAGACCGTTTTCTGCGTAGTCATTCGATTGTTTTGGAATTGTGAAGTGCTGTGATTGTCCCTTGTATCTGTTGTACGTAAAACACGGAAAAAATGAGTGCGTTGTGACACTTGTATAGGTACCTACGATGTATTGCAAAGGATCAGATGTCGAAGCAAAATAAAGTGAATAGAAATGGATGACATACTGAAACGTCCATACAAAGTAAAACCAAAAAAGTTGGATGATACATTTCTTGAAAAATGGATTTAATTGATGACCTGTCGCCCCTAAGTAAGTATTAGGCTAGTTGGAACCTGTTTTGTCACAAACTTTTTTGCTTGTTTGTTCAAAGCAAAAAGTTTTAACCTACATTTTGAACTTTATGTCTCTATTTTTGAAGAACTTTTACACACTGTTTTTTTAGAATCTAAATTGACTCTACATACGAATAAGTTACCGGTTTTTTTAATTATCATATAAATTAGTTACGCCATGATATTAAATAGGATGATTCTTTGATAACAATAGTGATATTTATCTCAAAACGTTTTCAAACATTTACAAATATTTTATTTCGAACGAAAACATCCATGTTAAGAATTGTCGATAACATGTTTAGAAGTTATCAATTAACCAGTTTTGGAAATCAACTATGAACATTATTATAATTTAAAAATGGGATAAAAGTTAATAAGGGCTTTCAAATTAAACCTTAATGCCCTCATATTTTCTAGATAATGTAGAGTCATTTTTATCCTGCAAAAAAGTTTTTTCGATTTTCTCGAAAAAAATTTACAAGTGCGTATAATTTTAGTGAGAAACCTCTGTAATATATTATATACCTAGTAAAGGAGAAATTGTGTTCTTTATATTCGCTAAAATGCAAATGTTTAAATAATTAATAATTATTCTAAATTCGCGACGAAGTTTTAAGAAAAACTGTTGAAGTATTACTTACCAAAAAATATGTAAGAAAAACACGTCAGTGGGAAACAAAAGATGTTTTTAGATAGGTTCAAATCGTGAACTTAACCTACCAATACCTACTAGCAGTAAAATTATAAGGTTTACAAAAAAAATATGAACATTAATTTATTACATATTGTATTACAATTATGTAACTGTTAACTTTTTTTTTTACCTATATCTGCGAATAAATGAATTGAATTGAATTGAATTACAAAGGGGAAACTTTGAAAAAAAGATAGAAAAGGAATAATGTCGGGTTATTTTTAGTCATTATTTATTCTTGCATTGTTTTTGATGTTTGCATATGAAATATTTAACGTTACTTATCAACGTTAAATAAGGTTGGTAAGGTACTTACACATTTTTTCACATCTGCATAGAGTTACAAAGTTAAAAACAAAACTCTACATTACAAGTTCAACTTTGCCTACATAAGGAGAAAAATCGGCCCCAAAACTTATCCCTGTGACGAATATAAATGTTTCAATCTATACGAAGATGTGGAATAATTTGCGCAAAGGTATTTAAACTTGGTAATAAATAAAACACTTTGACGGTTCCTGGAAAGGTGTCGAAACGTCGGTATATTAAAAAAAGAACGGTCAAGAGCGAATCGGACTCGCGCACCGAGGGTTCCGTACCATCATTCTGAAAAAGTTTACTATTTAGAGAGATCGTTTTATTTTTCCTGGTATCTTTAAAAAGAAAAATCTGAAATTATTTTATGCGATAGAAGCTTCACATAAAATAACTTCAGATTTTTGTCTATGCAAACTTCGGAGATAAGGAGAGGGGGGGCGGTAATCACTCGGACTCAGTCTGTCTGTCACAGCTGGATATCTCGAGAACTACTAATGCTATCAACTTGAAATTGGGAATAGTTTAAAATGACGTTTGCCCAACTATTTTGTAAATAAGAGAAAAACTACTAGGGCATATGGGGTATCATGAAAGAGCGCTGCTTGCACATTCTCAAACATTTTTTTAAGTCTCATAGTTTTCGACTTTTGATGAAAAATGTAAAAAAATACCGTTCGCCTCCTTGCCTCCAAAGTTTGCATAGAGAAAAATCTGAAATTATTTCATGTGATAGAAGTTAATGTAAAGATTACAGTAAAAATAAAGCGTTGTCTCTAAATAGTAAACTTTTTCAGAACGATGGTACGGAACCCTCGGTGCGCGAGTCTGACTCGCTCTTGACCGTTTTTAACGTTCATTTAAGTTTCTGCTCTTTATGGTTTTTTTATTTTTCATGTGAATTTTTTATGTTTTAAAACCTGAATACAATCTTGCAATACCTATGGGAAAATAGCATTCTTATAGTTGTTACCTTAATCAAGGTTTTCCTTTTCATTAGACGATTTTTTTTTACATCAGCAATTTTTATTGTCCCCACTACTGAAGCACAGGCCTTCTTTATGATGGGTCGATAAAACATTTTAGCCTAATGCCATGTTTACACGAGCTTAGCTACTAATTATTAGTACTTGTTTCTTGTCATTATTACCTTGCGTGTAAACATACGGAACAAGTGCTTAGTCTGTATGTTTAGACTATCAGTCATTTTCAATGTCCCCACTGGGGCAAAGGCCTTCCTTATGGGTGGATAGGGAGGATGGGCTATAACCCACCACGCAGGCCCAATGCGGATTGGTGGGTGTTAACGACTGCAAATGCAGCTGGGACCAACGGCTTAACGTGCCTTCCAAAGCACGGAGGAGCTCGAGATATTAAATTTTTGGTCACCCATCATATAAGTCGCTGGGATAGGCGTTAAACCACTGCGCCATCGAGCTCCTCTGTATGTTTACATGGAAAGTATTAATGTTAGAGACTAGTACTAATCATTAGTAGCTAAGCTCGTGTAAACATAACTACTGCCATCGAGCTCTACAAAGTACCGATTACTTCTCATTGTATTCCCATTCTATACTTTAGTTCCTTGACACGATTCAACCGATTGGTCAATGGTCAATCATCCAGTTGGTGAGATTGATCCCGATGTATCCAGACACCGAAGCGATCAAAGGTTGCATAGGGCAGCAAACGACATAACACGCCTTTATGGTGTTGTACTTTTTTTTAATTTATTTACTCTAGCGGACCCGACAGACGTTGTCCTGTCTTAACTATGAATATTGATTTCGAATTGGTATAATTAATAATAGTAGAACAAGTAAATAAAAGGAAATTTAATTCGAGGTACTATTTTTTAATTTTGAGATTTTTGCATTCACAATGCTATTTTCATATAATACTAGAAAAAATACGACTCGCACCAGATCATGTCACTAGTGGGAACGTCGAATTTCTTCTAGTATATCAACTCTTACGCTACAAGCCAGCGCCATCTCACCAATGTACAATGTACGAGGAAGTTGGATCGAAGTAGCGAAGGATTCTATAGTAGAATCCCGAGCATAGCGAGGGATTCCAGATTAGAATTCTGAGCGGAGCGAGGGATACAAGGACCGAGATTAAATTTTTCACGAGTTGTGTACTCTACTTTTTACCATTAACTGCGAGAAAATTAATAGGAGAATCAATTCACCACCGATTTAACCATGGAACTTTCTTTTTACTTTCTATGCTTAAAATGTACTCTATGGCGATCGATGACTCAGCGATTAGTCTGCTGGAATGTACCCTATAGCTCTATGGAATAGTTTTACTTTTTTTGTACATAATGCATAATATGATGCGCGCTTGTTCCAATTACAAAATATTTTTATTTACTCGGAGGATAAAATCGCGTATTATTCACTCTTATCGATGAATTACTCGCACTTTTTCAAGTGGTAAAAAAGTAATATTTCAGAAACAACTTTTTTTAACATCCTCTTTGACGATATTTGCAGCACGCATTCTGTCAATGTTATGTCAAACGCCATAAGGTTACATTAAAAAAGTTTAAATTGTCAAAAAGAGGTTAAATTGAAAATGTTTAAATTGTCACCGCTAAGGTTGCATTAGAACTAATTTAATATAGTGGTTAAGTATTCTTCTCCTGACGATAACAAACACAACAAAAAAAGAATTAGCGAAATCGGTCCAGCCGTTCACGTGCGATGCCGTGATCAAGGGAAACAGGGATTCATTTTTATATTCATTATATAGACTTATTATTAGACATATATTACACTTTTGTTAACACTGTCTCGCAAAACCTAGTAGTAGGTTTGTCTGCGAGTTCTGATCATTTATAATCTGAAAAAAGAATTAGTATCTATTTAATAATGTTATTAATGCGAATTACTTAAAAGGTATAAATCGCGAAAAAAAAAATCAGCTGTTTCATACAAAAATTAATTACGAAAATATCAAAATGTATGAAACAGCTGATTTTTTTTTCGCGATTTCAGAGTTGGTCCCATAGTAAAAGTTGTTCAGTTTGATGGTCCCTATCTACCATATTCGGCATTAGGGGTACTTTTGTAACACCTTGTATAATACAATAATATCACAAGGCAACGACAAATAAAATAGATGATTTTCCTAGATGTTGAAATGGTAGAAAATAGCTTAGAATTGCTACTTTTTTTAACCGACTTCAAAAAACGAAGGAAGATGTTATTAATTCGGTCGTATGAATTTTTTATTTATATATTTGTTACCTCAGTACTCCGTCATTTATGGACCGATTTGTTTTTTTATTTTATTTCAAAGAATACTTAGAGATTGGTTCCATTTTTAACCGACTTCAAAAAAAGGAGGAGGTTTTATGTTCGTCTGTTCATTTGTTTTTTTTTTATTAGAAATGTTGAAATCGTCTTGTTAACTCTGAATAAGGAATTAAGCTTATTAAGTCAATTAGAAACTTAATAAAAAGTTTCGAGCGGATAATTTCATAAAAATATGAGCAGCCTTTTTGCTTTTGTTCTCCCGTGACCACGGCCCCTGGCAAGGTGTCGAAACGTCGGGAATTTAAAAAAAAACAATAAATACAAACTAAATAATTCTAAAACAACACCTGAATTAATAAATACGCGCTGTAATCCGTAAAAAGTGTTTTATTTCTAATGAACTGTACGCGCGAAGTTCTACTACTACTACTACTCTACTCACTAAAATATCTATCAGACTCTATTTTGAAAAAATGGCTACAATAAACATTTTTGACAGAGTTCTCTACTCACTAAAATATCTATCAGACTCTATTTTGAAAAAATGGCTACAATATTGTTATTTGACTAGTGGAAACGCACGCTTGCGCTATGGCTCTATGGCTGTATGTATAGTGTATATATAGTGTAGACCAGTGCCGGCGTTAGGGGGGGGCGCGATGGGGCGACGGCCCAGGGCGCCAAATTTGGGGGGGCGATTAGTGGAGGTGGGATACTTCCCCCACCAAACTAGAACGCGTGGTGGATGGTGGGGATAGCTATGCGTTCGATGGAAGATGGAATATAGAATTCTTAATACACGTTCACATTGGTTCAGAAAAAAATTAATACTCGATTTTGATTTCTTTAAGTGGGCGCCAAAATATTCTTGCCCAGGGTGTCAGTCCCTCTAACGCCGGCACTGTGTGTAGACGATGCTCACCAATTCTGTTCCCTATAATGTCCACCGATTATCTACTTAGGCGAAGAATCATATGTGAATAGTCGCATTTATATGTAACGATAACACTGTTTTTAAAGGAGACCGGCCTTTTATGATGAAGTATACTTTTTTAATCTGTTATTCATTACCTGGGGCGGTATCGGCTAAAAACATTGAAGTTCATGTTAACTGTGTTTTGACAGATGTATGTAATACATTGTTACTTCGTTTTGGCACAAATAAAAACTTACCAAAGAAAAGTAGCAATGTATCACATACATCTGTCAAAACACACTTTTTAGCCGATACCGCCGCTGGAGCGGTATCGGCTAAAAAGTACTTTTCTTTGGTAAGTTCTTATTTTTCTTATAGAGCCCCTGCTGTACTTTTTCACTTATTAGTCTGTGTTATCTGTCAACCAAATGACAGATCGAAAGTAAAAATTGACGTTTCGTTTCGACGAATCGTTTTCTTAATTTCGAAAATAGGAAATTTTATTATGGTTTGTACAGCCACGCTTTTAAAACATTTCATAGTTAGTTTTCTGCCCTTTAAAAAATGTATGTTGATAACGGAACGAAACATTGTTGTAGTGAGAAGTTTAGTTAATAATAAGAACCTATCACCTTTATTCTGTAAACTTAAAGAAATTAATTTATCCATATTTTTATTATTATTGCAACTTTAATTTGACGGCCTCCGTGTTCGAGTGGCTTTGTACTCCGGTTTTCAAGATGTCGCCTTCTCTAAGGTCCCGGGTTTGATCCCCGGTTGGGTCAATTTAGAAAACGAACTTTTCTATATTGGCTCAGGTCTGGGTGTTTGTGATACCACTGTTGTCTCTGATTTCCATAATACAAGTGCTTATAGCTACTTACTTTGGAATCGGAGCAATGTATGTAACGTTGTAAAATAATTATTTATTTATTTATTAAAACATGTCTACTGTAAAGACAAAACCACACCACGGAGACATTGCATTGCAATGAGTTGGCAATTGTGCTATGCGTTACCTACCCTACGTCGTAACGCAGTGATGTGATTTCGTCCTAATTTCATTGATCGTATCGTGATCGTGTCAGTGTCGGATCGTGAAATATAAACGGCATTCGTTCGAATGATGACGGATAGATTGTCTGTCCACTGGTCGGGGTTTTCTATCGGTCAGTTGTTATCTATTGTTCTAATGTGACATAATACAGTATGACCTTTGTCACGTTCTCAGCCTAATGGCTGAGTTGCATCAACTTAATTTAACCTTAACTTTAACAGACACCAACTTATCTGACTCGCTGACAGCGTCGTTGTCGTCTATAGCGTAACCTAGGTAACAATATGTAATAACATTTGGTTCCAATTTTGACCACCGGCTCAGATAAGTTTGTGTTATGTATTGTTAAAGTTAAATTAAGATGATGCAACCGAGCCTTAGTCATATAAAATAAAATGGTTATTATAGAAAAGTTAGTTCTCTGAATTGACTCAGCCGGGCATCGAACCCAAGACCTTGGAGATGGCGACACATATACATATTATAGGTTTAGCCATGTGACGTCCTGGAGAGTAAAATAGCACTAACTATCTTTACATGGGTGTCGTAAAAGACAAATAAAGAGATAGAGGTGAAAATCAAAGAGTCAATAGTCAAAATTTCTTTATTCAAATAAACTTATCCTCGACATCGTATGTAGCTAAAACATTTGCAATACTTTTTGCTAGAACCAATCTTGGTATTCAATCTCCCTTGGCACGAATTTGTCATGAATATAACAAACTTAGTAGTGCTATCCTGAATTAGAAATATTCAATGATGGCTTGCAAAACATTTAAGTTAAAAATTATAGATAACCTGTAATAGTATATTATTAATTAGTAATTTAAGTAGGTAATATTGTTTTCTTTTTTCCATGTTAAAATTCACCATGACAACTACTGATAGTGCCACGCAGTAGTGTCACGGGCAACGAAGGGGAAAAAAATATAAATTTTTCGCCCTATGTTCCTTGAAGAAATTTGTTCAGTGCCCTTAGCACGAGCAGCTATCGAAAAAAATGACGCACGTAAAAACATTCGATAGATTAATTTTGTATAGGAAATTTGTACAGCGCCATCTACCGCCGAAAAGCGAAATGAAATTTTCCATAGATACTTAGTCTATCAAGTACTTTTACGCGCGTTATTAACGGGTACTGTTTAAGCAACACCACCACCTGTTGCAGTATTATTAAATAATTTGGTTCCACCTTATATGCCTAAGTAGGGTATTTCATAACAACCCGTAAAATTTTGATTTTATTTGTATGGAAAATAACCCGTAAAATTATGTTTTTTATTTTTATGGAAAACTGCAAAGTGACATCCCTTGACGCAAATAAACTATTGTTTTCGACAATCAATCCCGTTAATGGGCAAAAGTAAATCACAATTTAGGCCTAGGGTTGCCACTATGTAGTTTATGGTGAAAACCAAAAAAAGAAAAAATGGCGGTTTTCAGGGTTGTATGCATTGGTGTCCTATCTAACATATTCCTGTGAAAATGGCGCTTTTTTTCTTACAAATAGCTATGATTAAAAAAAACATCAATTGCTTAATATTATATCGAATAATGACCATCATAGACAACTATCAATAGTAAAAAAATGCTCATTTTTGTTTTGTAAACATACAAAAAATACCTTAAAAATGACTTCTCTTTTTGTTAGCAGAATGATTATTTATTTTTTCTTAGCCAAAACTTATTTTTTTCGCTTAATCTAAGTAGCATACGTTATCTTAGTGTTTAAACATCGGTACATAAAAGATTTAAAACAATAGCCTTCATAGTAGTTAAATAAAATAAGAAAATGTTAGTATAGAAATTGCAACTTCTTTATAATTCTCCATACAAAACGGCAATTTCATACTTAAACCCCTAATATTATTTAGTATCACCATTTTTTAACCTTACTTATTCTATGGATGTAAGGTACCAACCCTATGTCCTTTTCTGTAAAACTGACAACGTGTATGAAGATCGGTTAAGTTGATAGTTGAGAAGCTTATCAAAGAAACACATTTTGGTTTACAAACAAACTGAAATTCAAGATCAAAATTGTTTAATAAATCCGTCACCTATCTCATTCTAGGTCCCTTAACAACGTGACAATTTGTCAATTGTCATGACAATTTGGTGTACGTTGAGGTGTAGCTATGAGTAGTTTGTTCTATTTTCAAATTGGTTGACGCAATGGATATTATACTAAATAATGTACTAGAAAAAATATGACTCGCACCAGATCATGTTCCTTGTACATTGGTGAGATGGCGCTGGCTTGCAGCGTAAGTGTTGATATACTAGAAGAAAGTTGACGTTCCCACTAGTGACTCGGTAGCTCAGCGGTCAGAGCATTGGACCGGATATCCAAAGGTCGCGGGTTCGATTCCCGTCCGAGAACATGATCTGGTGCGAGTCGTATTTTTTCTAGTATATTATTTAGTATAAGGTATATAAAAATAGCATTGTGAATGCTAAAATCTCAAAATTTAAAAAGCAATGGATATAACATTGTCATGGCAGGTGACAAATTGTCACGTCTATTAAATAGAGCCCAGGCCTCCACGACTTCATTCACGATTAATTTCAACAAGCAGTCTTAACATACAGTAGAGCTACAACCTAATGTATTATCTATACTATTGTTGTGGAAACAATAGGTTGTATATTTCCCACGGCAACAAAAATAGGTGCATTAAGAAAAGTAGCATTGTATGCCAACTGTTACAGGTACACCTGCGTATTATGTATAAGTTATATAGATTTTAGGCCGTGCATGTAGACAGAGTAGAATCAACCTTTTACTTAAGACACCGGCGAACAGTCAGCTTCCCATACAAATAATAAAAAATACAAATAAATAATAAATTAATAATAGTAGATTATGCAATAAGGGCTTAAAGTAGTGTATTGTGTCCCGGGCGCTATTATTGAACCCCGAGTACGAGGGATTCTATGGTTAACTCCCGAGCGGAGCGAGGGAGTTAAGGCTAGAATCCTGAGTACGAGGTGTTCAAGATCGCCCATGACAAATACACATTTAAGCCCGCGATGCATACTCTACTTTTTATACTTTCTGCGAGGCAATTGAAACCAATGACTGTTATAAAGAAAGTACTTAAGTAATTATTTAAAGTTAGAATAATAAAATATGAAATATTAAGAATATTTATTGAAAATTAAAAATTATGTTCTTCTTCTTTTTTGTTATGGCAATCTACTTTCCTCTTGGAAGTAATTTTTGCCAGTGTCAAGTGTTAAATAGTTCAGTGGTAGATATTGTTTCATTTTTCATTAGAATGCGGGTGCATCGCATTCCAATGCTGCTTGGAGCATTTGGCACCAAGTATATCAAGACAGTTTACTCGGTTAGTTCTGCCGAGGAAGCCACCACTTCATAAAAGACTCAGCTTCACACAACCAAGATCGCGCCTATTTCAATTATCCCACATATTGTTCAGTTGCGTAGACACTTGTACCATATAACTGCACCAATTTTAAGACACAATATCCACTATGAATCAATTTGAAAATAATTAAAATAGACACCAAACCGAGCTCGACAAAATGGCGCCAAAAAAAAAAACCAAAAAGTTATGTTAGAAACATTACACCAATTGTGCAACGACAAAGTTACATTCTTTGGTACATTTATAGTTGGGTTAGAGTTTATGTTTTTGTCGTCTATTCTGTAGTGGTCAGTTCGACATTCAAATAAATCCTTCTTGGTGCGCGGGTGAAAATGAATTTCGTAAAAAGTTTTCATGATAACATACAGCCTAACTCAGAATAAGATCTCATTGCACCTAAACTTTTTTGAAACCAACATCGATCAAGCATGACTACAAGGGTTGCATTCCAAATTCAAATCACATTATTCCCCATGGGAAAAATGACTTACTTTAGGAAAGGTTTGCATGACACATAATATGCCATTGACGAGCAGGTAGTATAAAAAAATATTTGACAACATCACATACATTGCTCCGATTCCAAGGTAAGTAGCTAAAGCACTTGTGCTATGGAAATAAGTGACAATGGTGGTATCACAATCATCCAGACCTGAGCCAATATAGAAAAGTTCGTTTTCTAAATTGATCCAACCGGGGATCGAACCCGGGACCTTAGAGATGACGACATCTTGAAAACCGGTGTACAAAGCCTCTCGATCACGGAGGTCGTCATTATACAAGGTGTTACAAAAATACCCCTAATGCCGAATATGGTATATGGAGACCATCAAACTGAACAACTTTTACTACAGGGCCAACTCTGAAATCGCGAAAAAGAAATCAGCTGTTTCATACATTTTGATATTTTCGATTTTATTTTTGTATTAAACAGCTGATTTTTTTTCGCGATTTCAGTTTCACTCTAATAACACGTTGTATATTAAAATAAAATTAAAATTGCTGCCTTATATTAGGGCGCATTCACACGATGGACACGACATGACATGACATGACAAAATCAAATCAAAGTTGTTTATTGCAGTCATGTGGTTAACAAAGGTGAGATAACAGAACCAAAACAATGAACCCTGCCTAGGGTGTATATCGCAACATAAGTAAGAGTATAGCGTTAACGACCTCATTGGTCGAGTGGCTTTGTACACGAAAGCACGTCAGGTTATACAGTTAAACTGCGAAAACAGTTTTTACTACGTAGGACATAATGGCGGTCTCAAGGTCAACATGTATAGTCTGAGGTGCCGGGTTCGATCCTCGGTTGGGTCAATTCAGGAAACGAACTTTTCTATATTGGCTTAGGTCTGGGTGTTTGTGATACCTCCGTTGTCTCTGATTTTACATAACACAAGTGCTTTGGCTACTTACTTTGGAATCGGAGCAATGTATGTGGTGTTGTCAAATTTTTATATTTATTTAGTAACATTAATTTTAAAATTAAATAAAGTGAATGAACAAAAACTAACCTACTAGCACTACTAGTTAGTAGGTACACACGACAGCACGTCAGGTTATACAGATAAACTACGAAAACAGCTTTTATTACGTAGGGCAAAAAGACGGTCTCAAGGTCAACATGTATAGTTTGAAGTGCCGTCGTGTGTACCAAATTTCGAATCGACGGGAAATATGGAAGTTAGCGAGATCCCCTCATCAACTGGAAAAGAGCTGATGATCTTCAATAGGCTGATCAGGTCATGGCTACCTTACCATGATGTTTCAACGTCATTGTAGTAACGTGTACATTAACCCTTTTATTATCGAGTTTTTAATGTATACAACATGTTACAAAAATACCCCTAATGCCGAATATGGTATATAGGGATCATCAAACTGAACAACTTTTACTATGGGACCAACGCTGAAATCGCGAAAAAAAACAGCTGTTTCATACATTTTGATATTTTCGATTTTAATTTTTGTATAAAACAGCCGATTTTATTTTCGCGATTTCAGAATTGGCCCCACAGTAAAAGTTGTTTAGTTTGATGGTCCCTATATACTATATTCGGCATTAGGGGTGTTGGAGCGCGGGCGGCGCGCTCGTTATTCTTCGGCGGCGGTCGGCGGTCGGGCCCAAAACCTGGGACCAAACGGCGGACAGCCGCCCACTTGGCATCCACCTACCGCGCGAGCAGGCGACATAACGGCGTTCCATACATTTTGATTTCCAATATATCAATTTTTATACAGTCCGCTTCTCTTATTCCATAAAGGATCCATCATAAAATGATCCGGCTCGAAGGACCATTTTATGATGGATCCTTTATGGAATAAGAGAAGCGGACTGTATAAAAATTGATATATTGGAAATCAAAATGTATGGAACGCCGTTATGTCGCCTGCTCGCGCGGTAGGTGGATGCCAAGTGGGCGGCTGTCCGCCGTTTGGTCCCAGGTTTTGGGCCCGACCGCCGACCGCCGCCGAAGAATAACGAGCGCGCCGCCCGCGCTCCAACAGGGGTATTTTTGTAACACCTTGTATATGTTTTTAGTGTGTGTACTCGTTCGCGTATACTTTTTTCCAGTTTTCTTTCTTTATTTTATCAAACACCCCCAACGAAATTAATTTTCCCAACAAATGTTGGTCCAATCCCCATGATCAATAATTAGACGACACAACGTTACTTTTTAACGAAGTCTGTTAGAATGTTAACCATTGAAAAGATGCATTATGCACAAACTGTACAGACAGACAGACAAATTGACTAACAGGCGCACAAAGAGTATATTACCGAGACCGTCGTTCACGACACGACACGACTTCGTTGACTAGTTACGACATGAAAACTGTGGACTTGACACAGATAGCAAGATCAATAATATTATTGAAAATTTTTAGAAGAATAATTTTATATAATTTAGGTCTTTTAACATGTGTACAAGTTATAGAGGATACAGGATGTAATGTTGTATGTTGTTTAAAAATTAATCTAATAGATGTCGCCACGAGGTTGATAGTGCTTTTCTAAAGCAGTAGTATGTGCTGTTTGGTAGGTTAGGTATTCTTTTATTAAATCTATTCGAAGCTAGATAACGCTTCTAATTTTGAACATTATTCAAATGGGTGAAATTTTTTTATTCGTAAAATTCGAAAAACTGGCTTAAAAAAAATCTACATAATTATCGAACCTGGTCACGATTCTTGTGAATACAAGAATCAGTTGAGAAATGCGACCTGCAGAGAAGAACAGCCGGACATACGAAATAATTTATGTCCAAACTGAAGCAAAGACGCTTCGCTAGCGCTTCGCGCTCGCTCGGTCAATAAAGTAATAAGTGTGCCTATTTTGTAAATAATGCATATTGTAATTTCTAGTCTAAGAATTAAAACTAATATTTAAATACTCTTAGGTCCAGTTTTATTTTTAAAGTTGAACCAGAAGATTGTGAATTCGGAATTTGTGTTATCTACACTCGCAGATTTGACCGAATTAGTTCATGTTATTTCGATAACTTAAATGAGGTCATTGCTATTTTGTTTGGACAAATTAATTGATAACTTGTTATGTAAACAATTCTTAATCACCAAACTATTCACTAATATTATTGTTTAAGGCCCCTATATACCTCAAGTGGCGCGTAGTTCGCAAAAGTGCCAAAACTGGCCACTTTTAGCACTTTTGCATACTACTACTACAACGAACAAAATTTTACTGAGGTTATTGTTTGTAAATAAACTATAGAACCTTAGCTTAAATCTGTATGTGTGAATTTTCGATACATTATGTACTTAGCGAGCAATAAATTTAATTAAAATGAGGGCGCCGCTTGAGGTATATATAGGCGGTACGTAGTACTATAATAGTTAGCAGTCGTAGTCTATAGCAATGACTTTAATTACATAAACGAGATGTTCAAAACTAAAATTGTGTCACAACACAACCAACCTTCCCGGCGCATCAACTGTTTCTATCGGTCGCTCGCAATAGACTAATGGAGTTTCGGTGCATGTACCGTAACTTAATGAGCAATTTTTCGGTACTGTACGTACAGTCTGTCAAGTGTAGTATATACATAGAAGTTTTTGACGACCTCTGTGGTCGAGTGGCTTTGTACACCGGTTTTCAAGGTGTCGCCATCTCTGAGGTCCCGGGTTCGATCCCCGGTTGGGTCAATTTAGAAAACGAACTTTTCTATATTGGCTCAGGTCTGGGTGTTTGTGATACCACCGTTGTCTCTGATTTTCATAACACAAGTGCTTTAGCTACTTACTTTGGAATCGGAGCAATGTATGTGATGTTGTCAAATATTTATTTATTTATATTCATACATAGAAGTCTTTGGTTTATAGTCGTCATTTTATCTGCATTTATCGCTAAGACAAAAGAGCTACCTCACTATACGAAAAGTTATTATTACACTATGCTTATACAAAAAAATTATTGACTCTTTTATAGTTCCCTATTTTTTTCTTATTACGTTTTACATTCCAAATAAATTCGTTACTATGCAGTTATAGTTGTTCTATATCACAAACGCCTTTCAGCTATGACTTTGTTTAGGCGTGCGCATGCACATTGTCGTAGTGTGCGTCTGCACGCTCTCGTATTACGCACACCAAAACAATGTGCATGTGAACGCTTAATAACATTCATAGCCGAACGGACTTCGTGAGATAGAATAACTATATTGAATAACAATCAATACTGACATAAATCAATACAAAAGATACGAGATAAAAAGTAAACACGCTATAAATATCAGAAAATGAATTATTGCGTTTAATGCGTTAATTAAATCGTTAATGTATCTTAATTAATTTTATGAGACAGTTAAAGTGAAAGTTTCCTTCCACTTGCAGGGTCTTGGATTACTTGGAGATAGTAGCATAACTTTTATAATTGTATAATCTGTACTATAATCTCTGTGGTCTAGTAATTCGCTCACACGTGTAAGACGCAGGAGTCTCAGGTTTGATTTCCAGGAGGGGGGTTCGCCTGGCTAGCTACCACCACCTAAATCTGACGCCATAACAACAATTTTTTGTTGTGTTCCGGACAAAGGTTTATATGTGTATACCGAAAAATTGCTAATTAAGTTGCGGTGCATGCACCGTAACTTAATTAGCAATTTTTCGCTTACTAACTTGGTTGTTTTTTATTAGCTTTGTAAAAAGAAAGATAAAGATATATGTATTTGTAAAAAACATGAGTAAATGTGTAATGTATTAAAAGTTGAAAATTAGATCTTACATGTTTTGCCGGTCAGCATGCAAAAATTCATCAGATAAAACCTAGACAGGCTGTACAGTATCGAAAAATTGCTCATTAAGTTACGGTGCATGCACCGCAACTCCTTTAGTCTATTGCGAGTGACCGAGAGGAACAGTTGATGCGCCGCAAAGGTTGCTTGTGACACAATTTTAATTTTGAACAGCTCGTTGAAGCTCGTTGAAGTCATTGGTTCCGGCAGTTAGAGGTACGATAGCCAAGTCCTCAGTAGTGAGGATTCCGGGTGTAGTGCGCTTACACTTTCGGCCGTATCGCCACTTAACATTAGGTGAGGTGAAGGCCAAGCACTATACCGTGGAATTTAAAAATGAGATGATTCCAATTACGTAAATAAATATTAGAGAACATCGCAAACATTGCATCGATTCCAAAGTAAGTAGCTTATGCACTTGTGTTATGGAAATCAGAGACAATGATGGCACTACAAACACCCAGACCTGAGACTAAACGTTTCCTAGATTGACCCAGCCGGGGATCGAACCCGGGACCTTATAGAGATAGCGACACCTTGAAAACCGGTGTACGATAAACCACTCGACCACGGAAGTTGACAATATTCATATTTATTTCATAGCGATTTGATTTCGATCTACAAGATGTTACAAAAGTACCCCTAATGCCGAATATAGTAGATAGGGACCATCAAACTGAACAACTTTTACTATGGGGCCAACTCTGAAATCGCGAAAAAAAAACAGCTGTTTCATACATTTTAATATTTTCGATTTTAATTTTTGAACAACAGCTGATTTTTTTTCGCGATTTCAGAGTTGGTCCCATGGTAAAAGTTGTTCAGTTTGATGGTCCCTATATACCATATTCGGCATTAGGGGTATTTTCGTCAGATGTCATTGCACGAATATACAAGATATTCGTGCAATGACATCTGAATTATGGGCGATGGATCATCCACTCCTTACGTCCTTAAATTTTTTTGAAATGACACCTATTTATTATAAATAACCGAAACTTTTTATGCTCCATTTAATCACATCAATTTAATAAAAGAACCTTGCCAAAATATGACCCGGAAACCTTGAAAAAATAATTTATATTTTTTTTTTATTAACAGCCTTAAGTTCGACCACCAATCATGCGAACCAACCTTGGTAACTAGCACTGACATCTTTAAGTAATTTCAAGATTAAAATGAATTTTCTGCAACAATGAATTTCTTTTGATCAAAACGATTAGCGCTTAACTCCGCAGTTTTCGTGGTCACACTTATAATCCAAGGTTGACACTAAGTTTTTTGTCGTTCCGTACATTTTTCTCATTTAAGTTTTAATCATGGAAACTATTAAGATAAATAATATTAGAAAAAATACTAGAAAAAATCGACTCACCCGAAGCACCTCAGACGGGACACGAACTCGCACCCTTGGGATTCCGGCCCAATGCACTGACCAATTATGCTACCGAGTCGCTAGTGGGAGCGGCGAAATTTTCTAGTACTTTTTACTTCTTCGCTGCAAGCCAGTTCAATTTCATTTCATGTGAGGAAATACCCCCACATTCGAAAGAAACATCTTTCCAGATGTTTTGATAATCGATAAAGATGAAACAGCTATATAATAATTAAATTTAGATTTTTCGCATTTACAATGCTATTGCTGGATTCCCAAGGGTGCGGGTTCGAGTCCCGTCTGAGGTGCTACGGGTGAGTCGATTATTTCTGGTATTTTTTCTAATATTATTTATCTTAATTTAAAAATAGCATTGTAAATGCGAAAAATCTAAATTTAATTATAATGGAAACTATTTGAAAAATCGTGTAAGTATTACATACAGGGTGGCCAGTCGATTGGCGTCATAAAAAAAATTTAGGTCCCGCATGTCATGGGGTATCCGAATCCGACGGCGCCCCGTGTCACTACGCAACACAAGTCCGAAATTACTTAAATGAAACATACCCTAACAAATGGATAGGACGCAGTGGACCGATTCCATGGCCTCCACGCTCACAGTCAGTGAGAACAGAGAAGCTTTTAGACGATTGAAAGACAATTTTTTACGTAGGTGTAGAATGTGTATTACTGCTGGAGGTGGTTATTTTGAAAGCCTATTGTAATTTTTAGAAATATTTTTTTTACGTTATCATCTAATTTTAAAAACTTTCCTTATTAAACCTTGATTTCCAGCATTCTCTTATCATTAATATTAGCCTATGGAATGATAATTATGGCAAAAAAAAATATTTATTCAGATGGTTAATTTTAAGAATTTTCCACCTTGCTGTCTTTGAAGACCGATATCAGCCAAATTACTCCATTAAGTTCTATTTTTGTTTTATGATTAAGAAAGCTGAGAGTCTGGCGCATATTTTAAGCTAACTAAAAAATCATAAGGTTACCTGTTTAGATTTTTAATTTAAAGTTGAAAATTTAAGACATAATTCACGGAACGTGATTTTTTTACTTTAGACCAACATTTATATAACTTTTATCAAAGTTACGTGGCTGATTATTTTATGCATAAAAGTACAACTCATGAAGATACAGTTGCAAAAAAAAAATCTTTAAAAAGTCTTCACCTTTTTTTTTAGATTTTTTTAAGCTGGTCATGTCGAAATTTTTCAAAAAATCGGGGAAAAAATCATAACTCGAAAACTATACAAAGTCGCGGAACATACATGGGGGTGATTCGGATACCCCATGACATGCGGGACCTAAATTTTTTTTTATGACGCCAATCGACTGGCCACCCTGTATATACTACGAATAAAAAAAAAAATTAACTCGGAAACTTCTCAAAGACATGTTTGTAGTACAGTCAGCAATGACTTTGTTACACTTTTTTGGCTAATGTTTTAAACTGTGAGACAATCTGTTAAAAAAAGTATTTATGACAATTATATTTATTGTTTCTGATTTCTATAACGTTATGCCACAGTATTAAAGGTATTTAACTACTATACAGGATGTCCCAAAACTTTGCCATACGGAGGGTAAGTACCTTAGATATTGGTGATAGGAGATTATACTGAAATAAAGAAGACAACATTTTATTTTTAATAAGAATTGGATATGCATCAAATTTTTTTGATAATGTCCCATGCTTTAATGATTGTTTAAATGTTAAACATCCTTGACGACCTCCGTGGTCGAGTGGCTTTGTACACCGGTTTTCAAGGTGTCGCCATCTCTGAGTTCCCGGGTTCGATCCCCGGTTGGGTCAATTTAGAAAACGAACTCTTCTATATTGGCTCAGGTCTAAGTGTTTGTGATACCGCTGTTGTCTCTGATTTCCATAACACAAGTGCCTTAGCTACTTACTTTGAAATCGGAGCAATGTATGTGGTGTTGTCAAATATTTATTTATTTAAAGTTAGAACTGTGACCAGCAAAAAAACGAAATAGTGGGACGATTCACAGTAGGACAATATTCTCCCCAACCCTTTTTTTTGTTGCGTTAAGAACTTCTTGATAACTGCAGCTACAGTTCTGAATATAGCCTGATTTGGTCTGAGATTGCATGTAAGCAATGTCTTTGTGTGCGTGCACGGAAAACCTCTATTTGTTCCGAGTGACTGTTCTGTCTACTTTGTATTTTGTGACAGGAGTATATATAGCCTGATTTGGCCTGAGATTGCATGTAAGCAATGTCTATGTGTGCGTGCAAGGAAAACCTCTATTAGTTCCGAGTGACTGTTCTGTCTACTTTGTATTTTGTGACAGGAGTATTGTTTTGGTATGTTTAATTTACGGTCTCATGGCGGTTGGCATGATAACGTGATGTCACGCCATTATACAGGGTGTAGCAAAAAAAAATCTTTTTTACAAATTTTTAATAAATAAATAAAAAAAGAAATGGATTCTTCTCTTTCATGTTGGAATGTATCAGATAGAGAAAACATAAAAAATAAGTAGTAAAATTATTATTGAGAGAGCTTAAATAAATGTTTGTTTTATGACCTAATACTCAAAGGCTTCTTAGCTAAAATCTTTAGTTAAGGTTTCCTTAACTTTAAGGAAGCTGTCAGCTTCATAGAGATTATGTCAAAATCTGTGAACTTTTTGAATTTAAGGTTCGTTTGAGTATTTGGCTGTTAATAAGGTACAGAACTGAGCCTGAGGCACACGACAGCACGTCAGGTAATACAGTTAAACTGCGAAAACTGCTTTTATTACGTAGGGCATAAAGGCGGTCTCAAGGTCAACATGTTTAGTCTGAGGTGCCGTCGTGTGTCATTAAAGTCAGATAGAAGAGCATTGTCCCGTCTAATAAGCTGGTGACGAATCGTTTTTCCAAATATTTTTGAGTTTTTTTAGGAAACTACCAAAAACTGCAGTTTACTTTTACAATTTACTTAACAATTTTGAACGAATATTTTTGTTAGGAGATTGTCCTGGTACCTTTTTTAAACAAAGTCCAGGGAATTATTTCAAACGTCGGTGTGTACATTAGAGTGAATATTATAAAATGTTATGATTCTCAAGAACTATGGAAGCTGATATACCTTAATAAGTGAATCGTTCTAATGTAATTTTGACCGATAACTCTCGAAAACTTACAAAAAAAAAAACAAAAACTAACACCCTATATTCAACTGTTTTGATTCAACCAATACATCTATTTAGACGTCCCTTTGCGACGCAAAAGCACGCGTTCCCGATTCGAATGCTGCGCTGTGATTGGTCAAAACGTGGCTAGTGGTTTGGGAAGCCACGCCTACAAGGGTTGGTAGGTTCAAGTTTGGTCAATAGTCGCTGAAAGAGCCTTGAAATCTAATATTGAAAGGTCAGCTTTGTCTTGAAGGTGGCTGACGAGAAAAGAATTAATGAATCCACAGAATACTGGGCAACTGGGTATCGATAATTATTAGCAGAAATAAAAGGTTTATTCCCGTTGTCCCCCACTGGGAGATATCGGGAAAAAAGGAAAAAAACTATGTATTTTTTTTAATTGAAATTGAAATTGAAAAATTCTTTATTCAAATAAGCTCACATAACAAGCATTTTTAAATCGTCAATTCTTTTATCCTACCACCCATTATGACGTCTTTTAGCTGACAAGAAAAATGGGCGCAAAAAACTTATCAGCTTTACTAAAAGGAACGATATTTACAAATATGTATATCGTTTCCAGACATTACATTCATAGTATTCATACATGTTACCATTAACATAGATTCATAAATAAATAACATTATTTAATTAGTTTAAAGTCATAAGTCCACAATAACTACAAACACCATATAACAAACACTACGTATAACTAGCAGCCACCCGCGTCTTCGTCAACTTAGATTCAATTTATCAACTTAGATGAAGTTACTTAGTTAGTTGCGTAACCACTTAAATAACTAATTCTGTCAAAACAAAAAGATGGCGTAATAGAAATAGATGTATTATACAACATGCTACAAAAATACCCCTAATGCCGAATAAGGTCAGAACAACTTTTACTATAGGACCAACTCTCAAATCGCGAAAAAAAAATCAGCTGTTTCATACATTTTGATATTTTAGATTTTAATTTTTGTATGAAATAGCTGATTTTTTTTCGCGATATCAGAGTTGGTCCCATAGTGGAATTTGATCATTTTGATGGTCCCTATATAGCATATTCGGCATTAGGGGTATTTTTGTAGCATGATGTATAATACATCTATTTCTATTACGTAGCCGTCTTTTAATTAACCAGTACACAGTCCATCATTCACAACTAGGTTCGAATCTTGGTAGCGGCATACGAGTATGTTATTGTGACGAGCAGCATGGTTACTAATTTTTAACCCCCGACGCAAAAAGAGGGGTGTTTTTATAGTAGAAAACATAACTCGTCTATAGTGGTAGTGGGCGAGTTTCTTGTATGTATACAGTGGTGGCCAGATAAATAGGACACCAGTCGATTATCATACAAACGAGGTAATTTTGAAGCCTTGGTTCTCTGCCGAGGATAGACCTAGCTGTGATCTGATGATGGCCATCCAGGAAGTGAAAGGGATTCAGATCGCCATACACACCCAACTGATCTGACCAGCATTCTAAGGGATATTAAGATTACAGTTTTCAGTTTCAGGATTTCCATAAATTTTTATGCTAATTTAGCGTTTTTTTTAAACATATCCTTATATATCTTACGATGTTGATCAGATTAGTTCGGTGTGTATGTCGATCTGAATCCCCTTCATTCACTTCCTAGATGGTCATCATCAGATCACAGCTCGTTCAATCCTTGGCGGAGAACCAAGGCTTCAAAGTTACCTCGTTTGTATGAAAATCGATTGGTGTCCTTAATTATGTGGCCACCACTATATTATTATGTCAGTTTGTGAATTTACATATTCCAAAACGCCATTATTCGGCCTATCCTTCTTATCCACTCATAAGAAAGGGCTGTACCCCACCTACTGCAATGGGGACAATAAAATGGTTGGAATGACAAGCCATGCGCTTTTAACCTCCACAAACAAACCAGCTATGCGACAATTACGTCTAAATAATGTCAAAAACGACTACAGATTCAGTAGCTTTTAGCATCGATCCAACTAATCGCCATGGATACAAAATGACGTGGCAATAAATGGTAATAGTATCGATCTCATACATAAATGTATAACGCTTACTATGAACTATAATCTTTTGTATGAACGAAGACGTCTCTCGGTGCCTCTGTAGTTTAGTGGCCCGTATACTCGTGTAAGATCCCGGGTTCGATTCCCAGGAGGGGGGTACATTTGTACCCGGTTTAGTAGGTTACAAGCCTGCCTGACTAGCTACTACCATTTTACTTAAGTCTGTCCCGTGCCCATAACAACAAACATAGCATTGCTGTCTTCCGCCTTAAGATAGTTTCTTAGTGGTTTAGGATTTTGGGGGTGCGCTTCTCTTTCGGACTTATTGTCACTTAAGAGTCCGGCGAACGGTGAGCTTCCCATACAAACGTAACCACAATGATTAGCAATTTGAGCATAATTAACTCTTCTTGTGATGTTATTCGGATTAAGACAGTATTTGTCTAGGTAGTAACTATTTAGTAATCTGTGGTCTAGGCTTCTATAAAAAAAATTAAAATACTAACCCAATTCAAAATAAATGCCAATTACATTTATTCATAAAAAACTGTAAATCGCGTTAGTTTTTATTTGGTTTGGTATTTTTTATTTTTTATAACCCAAAACAACTAAACCAAACTCGCAACTCACTTCGAACCTCACTTCACTTCGCGTGAAGTTTAAATCAGAAAAGAAGTAATTATTAGGCTGTTTTTTTAATCACAAAAGATTTAAGATATCTACGGTAGCTACCTAAAACCTTTTGCAATCGGTAAAGTAGCTTATATTCAGCTAAGTTTTTAAAACAAATTCACTCCAAGTAAGATGCGAGTTTGGTTACAGAATCGACAGGCTGAACCGTAAAATTTTCTCATAATTATGATTTATAATTCCCGCGCAGTGAAGTAAAATTCGAAGTGAGGTTCGAGTTCGGTTACAGAAACGACAGGCTCATTCGTAGGAACTTTCAGTGACCTATGGCATTACATCAAAAAGTGTTAATTTTTCTAAAGATTGCCTTAACATTAGGTGAGATGAAGTTAACCACTGACCCGTTGCAAAGAAAAAAAAAACCTCGTTTGTTTTTATAAAATCCGTATTTTAGCACCAGCTGCTTGGTCACACATGATCGGGTGGCCACCTGTATTTGACCCCTGTATGGCCACCCTTCACATGCACCATTGATTTTGATTGAAACTATTAACATGATTCGGCAATTATTCAAGTATTTGTTTGCCAGGATTAGTTAGGAAAAGAAGTTACGCCTGAAAATCCGTAAAAACTCGTGCGATGGTAAGCTAAATAATTGATATTTTTATAGGATTATGAGAAAAGTACTCGCCAGATCTCTGTAAATTTTTTAAGACTAAGTTCTTTCAGATAAAATAAAAATTATTTAAATCGCTTTGTAACTGGTGAAATGATGGTAAAACATACATTAAACAAAAAACATACCGTCGACTTGATAACCTGCTACATTTTTTTGAAGTCGGTTAAAAAGCCTAGATTATAAACAATACTAAGGGGCTGCTATCCTAGCATAAATGCACCCGAGACCAACTGCTTAACGTGCCTTCCGAAGCACAGAGGAGCTCGATATAATAAATTTTTGGTCACCCATCCCATGACCGATTCTTGCGAAAGTTGGTTAACCTCCGCAATCGCTGGGCCAGGCGCTAAACCACTGCGGCATCGAACTCCTTAAACCATAAACCATATAGAGAGGGCAACTTACTTTTTTTCAGTCAGCCCGTGACCACAGCCGATGGTTATTATCGTAATGGAAAATGACGTCACTTTAAATGCTGACCTCATTTTTCAAATTTTAACGACTCTGTATGAAATATACAGGGAGAAAAAAGCAGCCCTTGACGAGTTTCTTGCCGGCTCTTCTCGTTACAAGGTCTCCCGCTTAGGGTTTGCGAACCGATGGCGTAGTTTCTATGTCATTCACAAGTGCTTGTAACAGCCTAGACTGAATAAATGAGTTTTGAATTTTGAATTTTGATCTAACTTGACCAATATCGCTAGGAGTACACCGGCGAACAGTGAGCTTCCCATACAAACGTAATATCAAAATGATTTGCAATTTGAGCATAATTAACTCTTCTTGTAATATTATTCGGATTAAGACAGTATTTGTCTAGGTTTCTATTAAATAAAAATTCCAACATACTGACTGGCACTTAGCACAGACCTCCAAAACCGACTTTTTCAAAATGGCGTACAGGTAGGTATGCCAGTCTTCATACATAAATGACCAATGGCTTTTGTTATCAATATTTTGAATACAATGTCGTGATATGACGTCGCGTGTAAGTCCATAAAAGGGTGGGAACCGTTTACTTTAGCGTAATTAACGTAATTATTGATACGCTAATTTGTCAACGGATACGTCAATCCTTATTAGTTTTGGGTCAATTCCATTGGGGCGTGGGTACAAAACTGTTAACAATTAAAGTGTGTCTTGACACAATCTTTTTTCCGTTCCTATTGCGCTTTCAACAGAGGCATGCAAAAAACATCATGGCAGAAAGTTGAAAGGAAAAGCGCACGGGGCAATATTTGCGTCTGACGCAAGTTGGATTAAAAGTTGAAGCGACTGAGTGAAGACTGACTGTTGAGGCAGGATCTCTTCGCCATAATGTTCAGCGAAAAGGGAAGTACTTCCGCCGAGCAAAGTGTCTGTGCTCGGGGACCGCGGTCCAACTGTTTGATATGGAATTTGTACTTATGCGAAGTGCTTAGAAAACTTCGATATCGTGAGTCAGGTCTCCATTTTTTGCCTTGATGTTAGCTTGACGTATTGCGACGTCACGTCTGCGTAATGTTTACATATTACTGTACTTTTCGCTGGTCCTGCATTTCTTCGTCATTCGTCGATTAGTAGATGTAGCGGTATGATCGCGCCGCTACACCGACCATTAAGTTTTTGATTGTATCAGGCATTTCTTGGCGAAAGTCCCAAACCATTGTGAAAAGGTGAAGGTGCAAGGTGTGTCGCTGTAATGCTAAATGCAAGTATTGTGCACTGATATTTTTGTGCATGTGCATTTTTTGCGAGCGGTGCATCCTGCATATATTTTTTGCGGGAGTAAGCTACATATATTTCTCTTTTCACAACGACCATTAGATTGTTTAAGGGAGGTCCATGCCTAGCATTGGCCGTCTGGTGTGATGAAATTGCCTCATCATCATCATTAAAACACGCTGCGTTTTGTTCCCACTTGTTCTACTGGTCAGTTCTACCGTAGAACTAATGAGACTTTTTGAAAGAAAAAGAAAGAAAGAAATACAATTTGATATTTTCGTAATTAATTTCTGTATGAAACAGCTGTTTTTTTTCGCGATTTCAAAGTTGGTCCCGTTGTAAAAGTTGTTCAGTTTGATGGTCCCTATATTCTATATTCGGCATTAGGGGTATTTTTGTAACACGTTGTATACTTACAGGCAGAATTACAAGAGTAGTGGATGGAACTGACCAAAAATCGCGCTGCGCGACTTTTTTTTTTTCTAAAGATTAAAAATTACAAGATTATTGCATGAAACAAATTACAGGCATCTGAAAAATCAGGCATTTTACGTGCATCCTAGACAGGCATCCTTTCTTACGTAGAGTAGCTGTTGTGATGCTGAGTAAACTTATTTGACAGATAATTGCATACTTAGAAATTCGGTTTCTTCTTTTTAATCTAATTTATGTGTTACATCCGCTGTTTAGTCGCAAATGTCGCGATGTAAGTTAAGACCAAAATAGTAAGTGTGAGATTTTCGTTATACGGTATTTCTTTTATATATCTTCAATTTATACTACTGACAATAAAACGGTAATACTAAATAATAGACTAGAAAAAATACGACTCGCACCAGATCATGTTCTCGGACGGGAATCGAACCCGCGTGAGTGACTCGGTAGCTCAGCGGTCAGAGCATTGAACCGGATATCCAAAGGTCGCAGGTCCGATTCCCGTCCGAGAACATGATCTGGTGCGAGTCGTATTTTTTCTAGTATATTATTAAGTATTATATAAAAATAGCATTGTGAATGCTAAAATCTCAAAATTAAAAAAATATAATAAAATGGTAGTCAAAATACAAACATTGCCCGATTATTCATGCAATTACTTTACTTGCCTACTACTTTATAGTAGGTAAGTACTTCAACATAAATGCGTCCATATAAATACCTACACATATTTATGTAGGTTGCTAACTACTATAAACATCCCCCAATATTTAAATTAGGAATCGCGGACTCACGCATGCAAATAACCAACGCTGATTGGAGCAAACAAACCCCAAACCACCAGTGTTTTCCGTGAAAACCGTGAAAAGTCAACTATACCCGTCTCTTTTTGACACGTCACTCGTTCCGTTTACTGCCTCTTTCGCACGCAAGGGTGCATAACCGCATCGTTCTCTGTCAGTGTCTTCTAAGTCAATGTTGTTGACTGACGTTCGTTCTGAAGTTTTTAATTCAAATATAGAACGTTTATTATCCTCATTCTTTGTTTTTAAACAAAAGACCATCGATCTGATTTCGAGCAAATAGGTTTTGTGTTTAATTAAAATCTTCGCGATTGTTGAACTGTCAAAATTTAATGGCGGTAATGAATTAGCTATTGTTAATTAATACAGTTAGTGGCATATTTAAATACGCGAAACTGAACGGTGTGTGACGGTTCGCCGGCGATACTAATTTCACAGTGAAATGTGATTTAAAAGTGAAAACTGTGCGTAACTTTGACGCTTAAATTATGCTGTGTTAGTGCCGTAAATTAAAAAGAAAAACTTTTTTAATTTCGAACTTGAGGATGTGCCGTACAGGGCTCGTGGATGAGCCTGACGTTTTAAATTTAAAATGTCATTCGAAATTTAAAACGCCGTATTAGTTCAAACATGGAACATTGAAATTAAAATGGAATATACTTGGCATATGGAGGAATCTGAACAGGAGAACAATATACGAAATACCAGCACTCGACTCCAAGGGAGAAATCAAGGTAAAATCAACTTTCAGATAAAAAAATAATTATTTAAATCAGTTAACAACTGGAGGAGTTATGGTAAAACATACATAAAAAGAAAAAAAAACATACCGTCGACTTAACCTGCTCCTTTTTTTTTGAAGTCGGATAAAAACCAGAGCTGTCTGATATAACATCTATATGGCTAAAGCTTGCATAAAAAGTATAAAAGAAAAAAGGAAAATCTTATTCGTTAAATCAGAAATTATTAAATACAATATGGCCCCGTTCGGAGAGTTGCTCAGATAAAACTTTAAAAAATCTTGGCTGTATGCTTTGATCATTTTGTCTGTTATCAATCTTATTGCCTCGTCTATTAAGGCCCCTATATACCTCAAGTGGCGCCCTCATTTTAATTTAATTTATTGCTCGCTAAGTACATAATGTATCGAAAATTCACATGTACAGATTGAAGCTAAGGTTCTTTATATTTATTTATTTATTAATTACGCCAAACAAGTGGTAGAATAAAATCTTGAAAATATTTTTTAGTGTACCTCCCCTACATGTAAAGTGGGGATGCACAATTTGTTTTCTCATCAATCTCATAGATTGGGGTGTCGTTGGATAGGTATTTTAATAATATTGTAGGTACTACTTTTTGAATTAGGGATCCGTTTGCAAAAAATTAAGCTTTAAAGTGCAAAATTTTGTTAGAGTCAAGTGTCCCCGCCCTCCATCCTCCTATAAGGTAAATGGTTGCTTTTGGAAACGTGAAAAAAATCAGCACGTAGTAAATATAATGAAGTTAAAGGGAAAACTATCACCGCTGGTAGGCATTACAAGATAACGAGTAATAGTCGATCGACTTACAAAATTAATTTATATTGGAAAAGTTTTCGTAGAACAAAATGTCATTCAATAGTTAGGTATTATACTTAGTTTTAGTTGTTAGTTGTGTAAAACAGGAAGTAAATAAAAGTTTATAGCGATATGGTAACTGTATAAGGTAACTGCGGAACCCTATACTGCGCGTGGCCCGACACGCACTTGGCCAGTTTTTTTTATGTATGTTTTTTTAAGGCTTTGGCTTCCAGCCACTATGTCAAGTTTGGTATCATATTCGTTTAATCACATTGGTTTAATCTGAAAAGCTTTTTGCGTTTCAAATATCGCAATATTTATTATGAGATTAATAATTATTGTTACTATTAGCTACGTAAGCGTGGACTAAGAATGAAGAAACACCTTTTTACTAATGAACAATAATGTATTTCTATAGTGTCGGTTACTGATCTTTAATGACATTTTCTTCTTCTTCTTTTTTTGTTATGGCAATGTACTTTCCTCTTGGAAGTAATTTTTGCCAGTGTCAAGTGTTAAATAGTTCAGTGGTAGATATTGTTTATTTTTTCATTAGAATGCGGGTGCATCGCATTCCAATGCTGCTTGGAGCATTTGGCACCAAGTATATCAAGACAGTTTACTCGGTTAGTTCTGCCGAGGAAGCCACCACTTCAATAAAAGTCTCAGCTTCACACAACCAAGATCGCGCCTATTTCAATTATCCCACATATTGTTCAGTTGCGTAGACACTTGTACCATATAACTGCACCAATTTTAAGACACAATATCCACTATGAATCAATTTGAAAATAATTAAAATAGACACCAAACCGAACTCGACAAAATGGCGCCAAAAAACTCCATGACATTTTATTACTGCAAAAACAAACTAACATTTAGCTTAAAGAGCATAAGTGCTCTATGGCGACCAGCCAGTTTCCAACAGTTACACTACGTGAACCGGAACGTAAAACCTATACTAAATACTTAACATTACAGTATTACTAAATGGAGCGTCAATACTTTCATAAGAGGCATTCGTATTAACGCAACTAGTTTTGATACGAAGTCGTCGCGTGCGCATAAATGATTGATTTTTAATTTAGAAATGGTATGATACTATTTCCTTCCCTGACTTTTTTGTCCATATGGCCTGTTGACAGCTTCACTGTTTTCTGACATAAATATGTATGTGTCCACTGTAAACTTAGTCATATTTTACTAGTGGCTGCGTGAGCTGTAGACCTCGCGTTAAAAAGTAGCTCAAATTGTACGTTGTTTGAAAACAAATAAATAATATACGCAGTCATAAGTTCTGTCAGAACCTTATTATTTTCGAATATTGGCCAGAATTGATTTGATTGATTTTGAACTGTAAACTTTTGAGACGTCTCAGTGCTTTGCACCGCGCTAGCAAAAAAGGTTTGTGTTATTTTTGAACATTTTTCAAAACGGCTGAAATATGTTTTTTTACATATCTCCGCCATTTTGAAAAATATTGACAAACTGTTTCGACCAAAAAATTATTTCTAATCATCAAACCTGCTCAGAAAATTTCACGAGAATCGGCTGAAAAATGCGACCTACAGAGGAGAACAAATGGACATCCGGACACCGGAAGGACATAGGAAAGCATTTTTGCCCAAGCTAAACCAGAGACGCTTCGGTCGTGCTTCGCGCTCGCTCGGTCAAAAACTACACATTTTTTTTACAAACATGAGATTTTTTCTAGTCTTAAATAAAACTTCTAAAAATAGCATTGTAAATGCAAAAATATAAATCTAAAAAAATGTTAACTACCTAAACAAAAAATAGTGATTTTTCTTGGTGAGTATTGAAGAAAATGTCTCGCATTATTTTCAACCAAGTAAGGAAGTTATAATGAAATACCAATCAAGTCATAAATTAAAAAAAAAACTTAAAACTTCCCACGCAATACCACAATTATCTTGTATTTAACAGCAACAGAACAGCTCATACGAATCCTCAATGTTCTAATCACAGAGTGATACATGTCATGCAATTTAAAATACTACGTTTTGTAACATGATACACTAGTATTTAACGTTATCTGTGGTGATATTTTAGATAATGGCGCGCGCCAATGTGTTAAATTAAATGACGTTTTATTTTTTAAACGTCACCTTTGCGTCAATGGAATTTTATGATTTTCCCTCGATTTTCCCATAGAATAAAATGAAAACAATAGACAAGTTAGAAGGCTAGACTGTCACCCGCGTCCAAGAACTACCTCGGTGTCTCAAGACGAAAGTCTATGACCAGTGTGTGTTGCCAGTGATGTCTTAAGGCAGTGAAACGTGGTCTAACAATGGGTCTTATAAGGAGGCTCAAGGTCACCCAGCATGCAATGTAGAGAGCCATGCTCGGCGTGTCCCCGCGTGAACGAATCAAAAATGAGGAGATCCGTAGGAGAACTAAATTAACCGACAGTATACCTTTGTACTGTGGAAACCTTTATTAGGGCTCCCTCTTAAATTAAACAGAAGATAGGATAAAATAGAATTTATACCTATTTCAATCTATTATAATATTCAGTTTATTTTTTTTATAATATTTCCTACTGATCTCGCATGACCCGGCTCGATGCCGGTCCAAATCAGAATCCGTTAAAAACTACATCGCAAACCTTCTTTCTTAATTTACTTTTCAAATAATCATATCCATTCTAAAAAGGCTTACCTACTTACAGAGTAATATATATAATATATATATTTAATATTTGACAACATCACATACATTGCTCCGATTCCAAATTAAGTAGCTAAAGCACTTGTGTTATGGAAATCAAAGACAACGGTGGTATCACAAACACCCAGACCTGAGCCAATAAAGAAAAGTCCGTTTTTTTCTAAATTGACCCAACCGGGGATCGAACCCAGGACCTCAGAGATGGCGACACCTTGAAAACCGGTGTCAAAGCCACTCGACCACGGAGGTCGTCATTATCAGCTTATCACAGCCTACAAATTAACTATCCTTACAGTACCTATGTTCTATGGACTTATAAAGGGTCGTACTGTGATGATGAACTTAAAACCTAGAGACTATCCCATATTGCTTCAACCCCTATAGATATAGATAAACCACCTGCCTACTAATGACAAATCACACGGCTGAATGCGTCCAACCCCACAATATCGCTAATTCGTTAAAAAATTGTGTGAACATTATACCTTGATCGGTGATCCGTGAAATACATTCGACGTTAATTTCGGGGGCTTGTTTTATCGATACTGAAGTAAATCGTTAATTTGAGTCATAAATTAGTGGGTTTTTTGGTACGGTTTCACGTGTTAACTACTCAACCGATCATCATGAAATTTTGCATACACGTTTTCAGGGGTACAGAAAAGGACGTAGGGTATATTTCATCCAGCAAAAGTACCTACTGTTCCAGAGGGAATAAATGTCGACGCAGCAAAGTGGCGGGCGGTCGCTAGTCATCAATAGTTTGAGTTTTTAGTAATGCGTTGATCTTCGTTGCGCTGTGTCTTTTCTTGGGGGATGCTTATAGTAGGGCGTACATTAACGTCACTGTAAAAAATGCGTTGAAACGCAGTCTTATATCTTATTCTATACTGTATAAGTTAGTGATAGTGACACAGCTGCTCTCAAGAATACAATTTACTCGTATCATCAAACGCGTTTCAATCACATGTGTACATCTGAACAGGGCCTTAGAGTGGCCATACACGGGCAGCTCGAAGTAGTCATGATGACAGATCTATAGTGAAGCTGCATAGTGAAATACGATCTTCTATTTATTGAAGTACACATGTAACCGCTCCACGCGGTCAGTAGCATGAAGTGGGAATGCTCAAGCTATATACAATGACGTCTCGAACGATGCGCTGCCCGTGTATGGCGGAGCTTAGTTTTTTTTTTAAACCGGCCTGTAAGTATTATGAGTTTGCACAGTTACGTTTACTAAACTCGTTATGGCCCATCCTTCTTGTCCACCCATAAGGAAGGCCTGTGCCCTAGCAGCGGGGGCATTAAAAATGGCTGACTCGTGAAGTTTGAATCGCACTATACTACCTCGGGGTGGCTTGTGATCTACCTCCGAGTGGTCTTCTCCGGGCAAACACATCACAGGCTACCCTTCATATGTCCCCTACCTGCGTTTGTATTTCCGCTAGTATACAACCCAGTGATATTTGAAGTCCAAGTGAACAGGATTCTTCTGGGCAAGCTAGCTCCATCTTCGGCCTTTATGGTTTTCGAATGTGGCCTAGAGTAAGCCAAGTCTCTAAGTCAAGTCATTAGTACCTTTACGACAACCGACCGCGCGGTTGTATCTGTTCATCCATGTAGGATGACGCAATGTAACTCTTTGACGCCGGCGCATTGACGCAATGATGTGGCTGTCACGCTATGCGCTCACGCATTTTCAAGTGTCACTTTTTAAAGTGAAAATTGTATAGTCTAATAACTTCACCATGTATTTACATAAATTGTATAATGATATTTATTTCTTTTGAATTCTAGTACGAAATCTTAATTTATATTATGTACCTACCTACTTTCGAATTTTAACGACGGTTGGAGACTGCCATGCTGGACCGTTCATCGGAAAAAGCTGATGTCCATGTTGTGATCCACGGACCTTTGATCATTAGTCGCCTTACTAAGAACATAAATCAGCTATTGTATGCTATTGTAACAGGAGCATCCCTCCTGAGGATGCCCTGGGTTGGGGCGATGTAACTCTTGTTAGCTGAGCCCTGAATGCACGGCTCGGAGACTAATTAATTTGAGACTACGCGCCGCGCCATCTGATTATTTATTATTGTTTATTTTATATAGGTTTGTAAATATATAACATGTTACAAAAATACCTTTAATGCCGAATATGGTATATAGGGCCCATCAAACTGAACAACTTTTACTATGGGACCAACTCAAATCGCGAAAAAAAACTCAGCTGTTTCATACATTTTGATATTTTCGTAATTAATTTTAGTATGAAACAGCTGATTTTATTAACTGACTTCAAAAAAAGGAGGAGGTTCTATGTTCGTCTGTTTATTTGTTTTTTTTTTTTTTTCGTGATTACAGAGTTGGTCCCGTAGTAAAATGGTCCTTATATACCATATTCGGCATTAGGGGTATTTCTGTAACACGTTGTATATACTTTTATTAATTTTTATTATACTTAGGTTTAATTTTATTAGGTAAGTTTGTTAAACGACCGTGTATAAACGTAACAAGCGTTACAACGAAACACGTGTAGAGTAGTCTAATTGGTGAAGGTGCAAGGTGTGTCGCTGTCATGCTAAATGCAGGTATTGTGCACTGATATTTTTGTGGTGTGCGTGTGCATTTTTTTGCTAGGTGGAACTTTTATACACGTATTTATAAAATAATCATGCATTATCATGCAAAATAAATGTTTGAACCGAATAATAATAATTAAATAATTAATCGATATTATAAATTAGTCGATTACTAGACGTACTTAATTCGGTTCACACTAGCGTAGTGGGTAGAGGGGTAATCGTGAATTACCCTTCCACCCACCAGTGGAAAAGTCCAGTGGGTGGACGGGTCGGGAGGGATATTTTTTGCGGGAGTAAGCTACATATATTTCTCTTTTCACAATGGTTTGGGACTTCCGGCAAATGACGCCTGACTCAATCAAATATAAATCAACTAATAATTAATTATCATTCTATATTGTAATAGTGCTTGCTCAACGGAATAGTGCTTGTCCTTCACCTCACCTGGAGCCGTACCGGCTAACTCATCGAACTTTGGAGAGTCTGCCGGGCTTCGATAAAAATAATAAATCGAGCCCCAATCGGGCAAAAAAATGGCGAACCCCAATTCATGATCACACGAACATCGCTGTCTTCTAAATAACTTCAGCGAATAGTACAATACGAAACACCTTACTTCGATTTATCTGTTTTAAGTTGAAGCTCGGCAGACCCGCCGAAGTTCGAAAAGATAGCCGGTAGGGCCCCTGATGTTAAGTAATGATAAGGCCGAAAGTGTAAGCGCACTACACCCGGAATCGGTTTAGTAGATATTGGACCTATTCGCAAAATGACTTACGCCAAAAAAAACGACCTATTCTCGAAATGACTCCTCACCACTGAGGAACTGGATTTCTTAAGTACCTCTTAACTGCCGGAACACAACAATTTTTAAATTGTTGTTATGTCGTCAGACTTAGCTAAGACGGTAAAGCTAGGCAGGGGGACCGCCAACCAAACTAAGTACACATTGTACCCTGGGAACTGAACCCGGGACCCCTGCGTCTTACTTGAACGACGAGTTTTTTATTTTTTTATTATTTTTATCTTGACAACATCACATACATTGCTCCGATCCCAAAGTAAGTAGCTAAAGCACTTGTGTTTATGGAAATCAGAGACAACGGTGGTATCACAAACACCCAGACCTGAGCCAATATAGAAAAGTTCATTTTCTAAATTGACCCAACCGGGGATCGAACCCGGGACCTCAGAGATGGCGACACCTCGAAAACCGGTGTGCAAAGCCACTCGACCACGAAGGTCGTCGAACTTATATATTTATTTGTCAAGAGTAGGCTGCATGTGGTTGTTGACTGTTCTTTTGTGGTGACAGTTGTGTGATGACCACAATTATTAAAGTTTAATGATAATGTAGATACTTCGGTCTTATTTTTGTGGGGCTATAGGTAATCCCTTTTGTTGGAATGAAGTAAAATTTTAAATTATTTGATCTGATTAAAATGAAAATGAAAAATAAAAAGATCTAATAAAAATTATTTGATTTCTGCTTTATTGGCTGTACATTTGACTGGGAGGGAATGCCTTTTTAGCATTAAGTCCGTTTGCTGTATTAGTATAAAATAGCAATAAAGATAAATAATATTAGAAAAAATACTAGAAAAAATCGACTCACCCGTAGCACCTCAGACGGGACTCGAACCCGCACCCTTGGGATTCCGGCCCAATGCACTGACCAATTATGCTACCGAGTCGCTAGTGGGAGCGGCGAAATTTTCTAGTACTTTTTACTTCTTCGCTGCAAGCCAGCGCAATTTCATCAATGTGAGGAAATACCCCCACATTCAAAAGAAACATCTTTCCCGATGTTTTGACAATCGATAAAGATGAAACAGCTATATAATTATTAAATTTAGATTTTTTGCATTCACAATGCTATTTTTATATTAAGATAAATAATATTAGAAAAAATACTAGAAAAAATCGACTCACCCGTAGCACCTCAGACGGGACTCGAACCCGCACCCTTGGGATTCCGGCCCAATGCACTGACCAATTATGCTACCGAGTCGCTAGTGGGAGCGGCGAAATTTTCTAGTACTTTTTACTTCTTCGCTGCAAGCCAGCGCAATTTCATCAATGTGAGGAAATACCCCCACATTCAAAAGAAACATCTTTCCAGATGTTTTGACAATCGATAAAGATGAAACAGCTATATAATTATTAAATTTAGATTTTTTGCATTCACAATGCTATTTTTATATTAAGATAAATAATATTAGAAAAAATACTAGAAAAAATCGACTCACCCGTAGCACCTCAGACGGGACTCGAACCCGCACCCTTGGGATTCCGGCCCAATGCACTGACCAATTATGCTACCGAGTCGCTAGTGGGAGCGGCGAAATTTTCTAGTACTTTTTACTTCTTCGCTGCAAGCCAGCGCAATTTCATCAATGTGAGGAAATACCCCCACATTCAAAAGAAACATCTTTCCAGATGTTTTGACAATCGATAAAGATGAAACAGCTATATAATTATTAAATTTAGATTTTTTGCATTCACAATGCTATTTTTATATTAAGATAAATAATATTAGAAAAAATACTAGAAAAAATCGACTCACCCGTAGCACCTCAGACGGGACTCGAACCCGCACCCTTGGGATTCCGGCCCAATGCACTGACCAATTATGCTACCGAGTCGCTAGTGGGAGCGGCGAAATTTTCTAGTACTTTTTACTTCTTCGCTGCAAGCCAGCGCAATTTCATCAATGTGAGGAAATACCCCCACATTCAAAAGAAACATCTTTCCAGATGTTTTGACAATCGATAAAGATGAAACAGCTATATAATTATTAAATTTAGATTTTTTGCATTCACAATGCTATTTTTATATTAAGATAAATAATATTAGAAAAAATACTAGATAAAATCGACTCACCCGTAGCACCTCAGACGGGACTCGAACCCGCACCCTTGGGATTCCGGCCCAATGCACTGACCAATTATGCTACCGAGTCGCTAGTGGGAGCGGCGAAATTTTCTAGTACTTTTTACTTCTTCGCTGCAAGCCAGCGCAATTTCATCAATGTGAGGAAATACCCCCACATTCAAAAGAAACATCTTTCCAGATGTTTTGACAATCGATAAAGATGAAACAGCTATATAATTATTAAATTTAGATTTTTTGCATTCACAATGCTATTTTTATATTAAGATAAATAATATTAGAAAAAATACTAGAAAAAATCGACTCACCCGTAGCACCTCAGACGGGACTCGAACCCGCACCCTTGGGATTCCGGCCCAATGCACTGACCAATTATGCTACCGAGTCGCTAGTGGGAGCGGCGAAATTTTCTAGTACTTTTTACTTCTTCGCTGCAAGCCAGCGCAATTTCATCAATGTGAGGAAATACCCCCACATTCAAAAGAAACATCTTTCCAGATGTTTTGACAATCGATAAAGATGAAACAGCTATATAATTATTAAATTTAGATTTTTTGCATTCACAATGCTATTTTTATATTAAGATAAATAATATTAGAAAAAATACTAGAAAAAATCGACTCACCCGTAGCACCTCAGACGGGACTCGAACCCGCACCCTTGGGATTCCGGCCCAATGCACTGACCAATTATGCTACCGAGTCGCTAGTGGGAGCGGCGAAATTTTCTAGTACTTTTTACTTCTTCGCTGCAAGCCAGCGCAATTTCATCAATGTGAGGAAATACCCCCACATTCAAAAGAAACATCTTTCCAGATGTTTTGACAATCGATAAAGATGAAACAGCTATATAATTATTAAATTTAGATTTTTTGCATTCACAATGCTATTTTTATATTAAGATAAATAATATTAGAAAAAATACTAGAAAAAATCGACTCACCCGTAGCACCTCAGACGGGACTCGAACCCGCACCCTTGGGATTCCGGCCCAATGCACTGACCAATTATGCTACCGAGTCGCTAGTGGGAGCGGCGAAATTTTCTAGTACTTTTTACTTCTTCGCTGCAAGCCAGCGCAATTTCATCAATGTGAGGAAATACCCCCACATTGCAGCGAAGAAGTAAAAAGTACTAGAAAATTTCGCCGCTCCCACTAGCGACTCGGTAGCATAATTGGTCAGTGCATTGGGCCGGAATCCCAAGGGTGCGGGTTCGAGTCCCGTCTGAGGTGCTACGGGTGAGTCGATTTTTTCTAGTATTTTTTCTAATATTATTTATCTTAATATAAAAATAGCATTGTGAATGCAAAAAATCTAAATTTAATAATTATATAGCTGTTTCATCTTTATCGATTGTCAAAACATCTGGAAAGATGTTTCTTTTGAATGTGGGGGTATTTCCTCACATTGATGAAATTGCGCTGGCTTGCAGCGAAGAAGTAAAAAGTACTAGAAAATTTCGCCGCTCCCACTAGCGACTCGGTAGCATAATTGGTCAGTGCATTGGGCCGGAATCCCAAGGGTGCGGGTTCGAGTCCCGTCTGAGGTGCTACGGGTGAGTCGATTTTTTCTAGTATTTTTTCTAATATTATTTATCTTAATATAAAAATAGCATTGTGAATGCAAAAAATCTAAATTTAATAATTATATAGCTGTTTCATCTTTATCGATTGTCAAAACATCTGGAAAGATGTTTCTTTTGAATGTGGGGGTATTTCCTCACATTGATGAAATTGCGCTGGCTTGCAGCGAAGAAGTAAAAAGTACTAGAAAATTTCGCCGCTCCCACTAGCGACTCGGTAGCATAATTGGTCAGTGCATTGGGCCGGAATCCCAAGGGTGCGGGTTCGAGTCCCGTCTGAGGTGCTACGGGTGAGTCGATTTTTTCTAGTATTTTTTCTAATATTATTTATCTTAATATAAAAATAGCATTGTGAATGCAAAAAATCTAAATTTAATAATTATATAGCTGTTTCATCTTTATCGATTGTCAAAACATCTGGAAAGATGTTTCTTTTGAATGTGGGGGTATTTCCTCACATTGATGAAATTGCGCTGGCTTGCAGCGAAGAAGTAAAAAGTACTAGAAAATTTCGCCGCTCCCACTAGCGACTCGGTAGCATAATTGGTCAGTGCATTGGGCCGGAATCCCAAGGGTGCGGGTTCGAGTCCCGTCTGAGGTGCTACGGGTGAGTCGATTTTTTCTAGTATTTTTTCTAATATTATTTATCTTAATATAAAAATAGCATTGTGAATGCAAAAAATCTAAATTTAATAATTATATAGCTGTTTCATCTTTATCGATTGTCAAAACATCTGGAAAGATGTTTCTTTTGAATGTGGGGGTATTTCCTCACATTGATGAAATTGCGCTGGCTTGCAGCGAAGAAGTAAAAAGTACTAGAAAATTTCGCCGCTCCCACTAGCGACTCGGTAGCATAATTGGTCAGTGCATTGGGCCGGAATCCCAAGGGTGCGGGTTCGAGTCCCGTCTGAGGTGCTACGGGTGAGTCGATTTTTTCTAGTATTTTTTCTAATATTATTTATCTTAATATAAAAATAGCATTGTGAATGCAAAAAATCTAAATTTAATAATTATATAGCTGTTTCATCTTTATCGATTGTCAAAACATCGGGAAAGATGTTTCTTTTGAATGTGGGGGTATTTCCTCACATTGATGAAATTGCGCTGGCTTGCAGCGAAGAAGTAAAAAGTACTAGAAAATTTCGCCGCTCCCACTAGCGACTCGGTAGCATAATTGGTCAGTGCATTGGGCCGGAATCCCAAGGGTGCGGGTTCGAGTCCCGTCTGAGGTGCTACGGGTGAGTCGATTTTTTCTAGTATTTTTTCTAATATTATTTATCTTAATATAAAAATAGCATTGTGAATGCAAAAAATCTAAATTTAATAGCAATAAAGATAATAATAAATATTAAATAAAAAATAATTAGGGTCTTCTTAATTCGTTTCACATAGATATCCCAAATTGGTTAATTGTTTTTAAGTGAAGATTTTTTCCTCCAAGATGGCTGGTTATTTCCAAGGATTTTATTTGCTTTTTGTGACCTTTGTTTATTTTTTTATTGTTCCAGGTCCGGGCTTGATCGACGAGCTGGAGGCTTTCATGGCCCCTGTGGGCGATGGCTGCTACCCTCAGCAGCCTCTTGACGCGCGCCGGTTAGGGTAAGAGCATCACTGAGCTAATTATTGTTAAAAATGGCCTGGCTCTCAGATTGCGGAAGTTAAGCAACTTCGCAGAGGTCGGTCATGGGATGGGTGACCAAAAATCTACTATCTCGAATTCCTCCGTGCTTCGGAAGGAACATTAAGCCGTTGGTCCCGGCTTTATTTACAGTCGCTAATACCCACCAATCAGCATTAGGACTACATGGTGGGTTGTGGCCCATCCTCCTTATCCACCCATAAGGAAGGCCTGTGCCCCAGCGGTGGGGACATTAAAAATGGCTGATGTCGACGAACCTGCTTTAGTGCCATATCTTACGACACCAGGTAGCAGTGCAACCAGGCGCGCTACCAACAAAATGTATTCAGATGTATGGAGGGTTCCTCACGCAAGTGCAAGTGAGATAGGTAGGGTCCTTAGATCCTATTGTAACAAAAGTTTGGGATTTACTACAAAGTCCATTATTAATAAATAATAAATTTGACAACATCACGTACATTGCTCCGATTCCAAAGTAAGTAGCTAAAGCACTTGTGTTATGGAAATCAGAGACAACGGTGGTATCACAAACACCCAGACCTGAGCCAATATAGAAAAATTCGTTTTCTAAATTGACCCAACCGAGGATCGAACCCGAGACCTCAGAGATGGCGACACCTTGAAAACCGGTGTACAAAGCCACTCGACCACGGAGGTCGTCAATGTATGGAAGGTACTTCACTCGGGAGGTAATTTTAAACAGGGCGGACCGTTTAAGCTTAGTATAACATTTGACATCCAATTTTCACCCACAGGGGCCACCAGCTACCAGAAAGTCCACCAGACTCCGGCTCAGAGAACCCATACAGCCCTTCAGAACAAGTTCCTCACGCAATCACAGTTTCCCAAACAGTCCTCGGATCAGACTACATGCTAGTCCATGACCATATAGCCAACCACGAGATCCTACAACCAGAAGGAGAATACATATATGAAGAACTTAAATCCGATAACTTAGACCATGATGTGCTGAGGAATAACTTAAACGATGTGGTAGTATTACCCCAAGATCCCAATATTGTGGATCTGGGAATCAGGACAGTAAGACAGGATTTGGGTCTGGGAGACCCTTATCAGACCAGGTATGCGCAGATGAGGGTCGATATGTCGGAGTTGGAGCAGGGGATGATCAACCCACAGTTGGTCGCGTTGGGTCATGAAGGATTGACACCGGTTTACACGAATTTACAAGAGCCAAGCAGTAAGAAGAGGAAGCATTCGCAAGATACGAATTCACAAGTCAAATGTGAACCTGGTAAGATTTTCTTTTTTTTAACGCTAAGATGAAAAAACATATGAACTTTACCCAACAATCTATGTTCATCGAGTAAACTAAATGCGATATTAGATTTCACTTACGACTTCGAGAAAACGATTTTTGTCAAAAGTGTAATTAGTCATGCATGGATTGAGATTGACACCTAATTATTTTATTAGATGGGCCTGTTTCACAATCAAAAAGTAAGCTCTGAGTAGCTTACATGACAGATGATTTGACAGTTGTGATTTGAAAAATATGTCAAATCATCTGTCAAGTAAGCATCCAGAACTTTTTTTTTATTTGGCTCGTACGGTTTGTAAATTTGGGAAACGGAATATAGGAAAGAGTGGAATAGGTAGGTTAACGGAATTTAGGTGGGATCAAGAAAACTTTTTACATAAATAGGTAGGATATAGTTTAGAGTTGAATATTGTTACGGATGAGGAAGGATATTATACATTTATATACATTGCGATCATTACAAGATAATAGAGTTACAATACTGGTCGGGAATGGAACACGAAGCGTTAGTAATTTTGGACTAGCTAATATTATCCAGAACTTACTTTTTGACTGTGAAACAGGCACTCGAGCGTTAGAGCTACCACACACAACGTGTCTTGGCACGATACGACGTTGTGTTATGTTAATGTGTGGGTGCCTTTATTATGTATCCGCGCCACCATTGCACACGTTCATACGTTCGCGTATTTGTTTCATCCGCCATGGATTCCGTATACGCGATGCGCCGTCACTTAAAAGCTGATCCGATGCGTCAGGTCCGCCTGTGCGTATAATGGCAAGCTAATTTCAACCTTTTTTCTAGCGGCGTTGTCCCCTGAGAGTGTGGCCCACGTCCGCCCTCCTCCCTCAGTGGACGGTTCAGAGGCGGGGGATGAGGCCCCTCTCCAGTGCATTCGGTTTGGCCCTTTTCAGCAGAATGTATGGCACACCCTTTATGACTGCAATTTGAAACCACTGTGAGTATAGCATCATCAACCATTTTAATATCCCCCTGTGTAGGCACTCATGCTTATTACGGCTTGTTAAGGACCATAAACGCAGACCCAATATGGAATTGTGGGTGTTAAAGACTACAAACTTACTTAAAGAAGCACAGAGAAGTTCTAGAAAATCGTTTTTTGGTCACCAATCTTACGACTGACCTTAGCGGTAGTTGCTTAACCGGCGCAATCGCAGGCCGAGTGCGCTTAGACACTGCGCTAATAAGTTCCTCACTGTGAATGTAGTCATAGATTATAACTTGGTTAGAATTCAATCAATCAACTTATTTCGTTGCTCAGGAAAATCGAACCCTTGCTTTTCAGTGCCTAGGCGACAGTTTTGATTTTTGACCTGCCGTGACTACAGAAATTCGCTGAATTATCATAGAGTCTCATGAGTTGAGTTAACATAAGTGTTTCAACTGGCTTATTTTGTAACTCAACTGACAGCTGAAAATGATCATCACTGATCAAAGTTGCAAGTGCATTGCAGCTACAGTTAAAATCAATCTGACATCTCACTATAAAACCCAGCAATCTCTATAAAACTTTGATCAGTGATGATCATTTTAAGCTGTCAGTTGAGTTACAAAATAGGTCAGCAGGTACAAGCGACGATTCCGATGATCCTGTGCCTCTGACGCCAGGTCATTTCATAATAGGAGAACCCTTAGTAATAGCCCTAGATCACGATTTTTATAATAATGAAACACATACCTTGCGTCGTTGGCAAATTACTCAAAGGATGGTTCAGTATTTTTGGAAGAGGTGGTCCCAAGAATACTTAACAACCCTTTTCCAGCGGTATAAATGGAGACACAAAGTCCCCGAATTGAAGATAGGTGACGCCGTGTTAGTGAGAGAGGACAATTTACCCCCGGCTAAGTGGCTTTATGGTCGAGTGGTTGAACTACACCCCGGAAAAGATGGCTTTACCCGAGTAGTCACCTTACGATATAAAAACTCCCAAATTCAGCGGGCAGCATCTAAAGTTTGTCCAATACCTATGAGCCCTTAGGTGTAGTGAAAACGTTAAATTTGTTTAGCCTCGTAATTTTCTGTCAGTTGATAGTTTGTGCTGGCTTAATGGTTACAGTACCTTTGCATTCCTTTTTAAAAAAATATGTTTTTTTTTCAGACCGTCCTCCTCATATGTAGTCGGTGCTGACAAAGGGTTTAACTACTCCCAAATAGACGAAGCCTTCGTCTGTCAAAAGAAGAACCATTTTCAAGTAACATGTCAAATTCAAATGCAGGGAGATCCGCATTATGTGAAAGCTAATGACGGGTTCAAGAAAATCAATAACTTCTGCCTTCACTTCTACGGAGTTAAGGTAAAGAGTGACTTTGTACACCGGTTTTCAAGGTGTCGCCATCTCTGAGGTCCCGGGTTCGATCCCCAGTTGGGTCAATTTAGAAAAACGAACTTTTCTATATTGTCTCAAGTCGGTGTTTGTGATACCACCGTTGTCTCTGATTTCCATAACACAAGTGCTTTAGCTACTTACTTTGTAATCGGAGAAAATGTATGTGATGTTGTCAAATATTTATTTATTTATTATATTTAAAATACATTTTAGATTCTTTTACATTTCATAATGCTATTTTTATATTACGGATGTAAAAAGTACTAGAAAATTTTCGCCGCTCCCACTAGCGACTCAGTAGCATAATGCTCGAGTTTTATTTTAAATGCGGAGTTTAAATATTTTATGTGATTAATTAATAACGAGTGGAAAAAATGAGTAAAACTTGTTCCTTTTTTTAAATTAATTTTTATTTAATTAGACAATTGTTTGCTAACGCTACTTGACTGCTTAACTGTCATTTTCGATATACTTTGATAAAGTCCCATCCCTTACTAATCGCGCGCGGGTAATGTCGATGAGTTGCATGCATGGAATACCGCTACGTGTTCCGAGTGGCTCTACTGCCTACTTTCGAGCACCTCTTTTTTATTAGTAAGTACTTGAATAGATCTGTGCATTGAAAGTCCTTGTTTTTAACCGACTTCAAAAAAGAGGAGGTTCTATGTTCGTCTGTTTATATGTTTTTTTAGGCTGAAGACCCGAGCCAAGAGGTGAGAGTGGAACAAAGCCAGTCGGATAGAACTAAGAAACCATTTCATCCAGTGCCGTGAGTACTACATATTTCTTTTTTTTTATTAAAAAAATACCTAGTCGTTAGTAAAACTACAGTATTATACAGGTGTTCGTAGCACCCTAGCGAAAACTTCAAGGGATGATTGTACTCCTAGAGTTAAGCAACTTCCTCTATGGAACTACTTGTCACAAATGCACATGGAACGGTATTTTTTTTACATTTTTGATCAAAAGTCGAAAACTATTCGGCCTAAAAAAATTTTTGAGAATGTGCGAGCAGCACTCTTTCATACGACACCCCATATGCCCTAGTAGCTACACTTCGAATTTATAAGATCCCTTTCAGTCCCTGTAACAAAAAATATATATTTTTGTCTTATTTGCAAAATAGTTGGGCAAACATCATCTAAAACTATTCCAAATTTCAAGTTGATAGCATTAGTAGTTCTTGAGATATCCAGCTGTGACAGACAGATAGACTGAGTCGCACCATAAGGGTTTCTTGTTACCATTTTGGTATGGAACCCTAAAAGCATTAAATTTACAATATCGTTTTATTCACATATATTTATTATATATTATTATAAAAATAAATAAAAATAGGTTGAAAGAAACATGAGTAAAGTATTCCATATTTTTTTCTCGCAAGAGCAAACAACCAAAAGACTTTTATTTACTCTGTGGTCAAAGCTTAGATTGTATTTTTATTCAGGGTAGAGTTACGTCGAGAAGGTGCAAAAGTCACAGTAGGTCGACTTCACTTCGCCGAGACCACGAACAATAACATGAGGAAGAAAGGCCGGCCCAACCCTGACCAGAGACACTTCCAACTGGTCGTCGCATTGAGAGCACATTCCGCGCATAACGACTTCATAATATGCGCGCAGGCGAGCGACAGGATCATAGTTAGGGTGAGTTGAAATCAGTGACATCATCGGCATAGCGTATTAAAAATCTTTTTATACTACCTGCTCGTCAATGGCATATAATATGTCATGCAAACCTTTCCTAAAGTAAGACTTTACAGCCCCACGGTCTAGCCGGGTCATAATGTTGTACTGAATATCATTTTTTCCCATGGGAAATAATGTAATTTGAATTTGGAATGCAACCCAAGTAGTCGTGCTTGACCGAGGTTGGTTTCAAAAATGTTTAGGTGCAATGAGATTTTATTCTGAGTTAGGCTGTATGTTATCTTTTTTTTGCATTGCCTCCAAATTAAAAGAAAGAAAAAACATAAAACTTTTTACGGAATTCATTTTCACCCGCGCCAAAAAGGATTTATTCGAATGTCGAACTGACCACTACAGAATAGACGACAAAAGAAATTTAAATAAATACTTAAGTACTTTTTTTATAACAGTGATTGGTTTCAATTGCCTCGCAGAAAGTATAAAAAGTAGAGTATGCATCGCGGGCTTAAATATGTATTTGTCTTGGGCGAGCTTGAACGCTTGAATATAGCGCCCGGGACATAATACACTACCTTAAGCCCTTGTTGCATAATCTACTATTCCTATAGTGTGGTAGCAAATAAAGAACAAATAAAATTAATATCTTATCCATGTGGTCGTTTTCAGGGTTTATAATATTATTTCTGGGTAATGCATGGTATACCCCTACCTACCATATTCGGATTTATAGGGATACTAGCGGCCGCCCGCAACTTCGTCTACATGGTCAGATATTTCTATCCCATGGAAATAATACTTTTTTCGGAATGAAAGATTAATGTGCTATGCATTATGGAGTTTCATACAAAGAATACACCTAGAACGGCCCGATAAGGCGATCCTTTTCTGCGCTGATATGTTGGTGCCAAAGTGAAACTCACTTACGTATTTATAATATTAGTAAGGATTTCATTCAGCAAAAGCAGCGAGAAAAAAAAGGAGTAATTTTAAATTTAAGGGGAGTATCCACGCGGGCCAAGTCGCGGGTGGATGCTTGTTAGTTATAATATTTCGTTTCGTGTCGTCTTGTTCTATCATTATGGTAAAAGAAAGAGTTTGTAGATACCAAATTTAATAAAGCAATGAGGTAGGCAAATTTAATAGGTTACTATGATTATATAAGACAATTTCCGAATTCAAGCATCCCTGAAGAAAAGACATCAACGCATTACTAAGTATGCAAAATTTTGTGCACTAGCGACCGCGATGACAATTATTTTTCTATCCCTTGGGAACCGTACTTTTTTCTGGATGAAAGGAACCCTATGTCCTTTTCTGTACCCCTGACAAGGTGTATGCAACCTAAGTAATTAAGACGTGAAAGCGTAACAAACAAACTGACTTTTGCATTTAATCGCATAAGGATTACAAACACCCTGTAAGAACTTGCCAATATTACCATCTATTTATTGTGTGGTCGATATTATACCCGTTGTCATGTAAGTCTATATCTATTGTGTGGTCATGCTCAGTCTATATCTATTGTGTGGTCATGCGATATTATTACCGTGGTCATGCTCAGTCTATATCTATTGTGTGGTCATGCTCAATCTATATCTATTGTGTGGTCATGCTCAGTCTTTTAAGATTATTTTTTTCCCAGGCCTCAAACCCAGGACAATTCGAATCAGATTGCTCAGAGAACTGGTGGCAGCGAGGTGTTTCAGAGAACAGCGTTCACTTCAACGGAAGAGTGGGTATAAACACCGACAGGCCTGATGAGTCATGTGTCGTCAATGGTAAGCAATTTACTTGATAGAGAATCGATTTAAAAAAACAAAATGTTGTTAACATATTTCTAAGCACCTATTTGTCCGCTTTGGGGGCACAGGCCTTCCTTATGAGTGGATCTGAAGGACATTAACGCGGGCCTAATGTGAATTGGTGGGGATGCTAACGACTGTAAATGCAGCCTGTTAATTTGGACACCCATCCCATAACCAACCCTTGCAAAGTTGTTTTACTGCCGCAAGCGTAGGGTGGTATACTGTAGGTATGATTAGTATGGAGAGGATGTTGAGGTAGGTAGCCACTGATAGGAAGGTCAAAGGGAAGATCCCCGGGTTGAGTATTAGCCCGGGGACCGCGGCCCAACCGGTGATGGTTTGAAGTTGTATATATGCTGAGTCGCTGAGTAACTCCGTTAGCGAGATGTAGGATTTTGAGGTAGGTAGCCACTGATAGGAAGGTCAAAGGGAAGATCCCCGGGCTGAGTATTAGCCCGGGGACCGCGGCCCAACCGGTGATGGTTTGAAGTTGTATATATGCTGAGTCGCTGAGTAACTCCGTTAGCGAGATGTAGGATTTTCCATACTGCGAGTGCTGATCCATACTTAATGATCATGTTACTTGATACTAGCGCCATCTAGTAACACAGTCGCTGAGTAACTCCGTTAGCGAGATGTAGGATTTTCCATACTGCGAGTGCTGATCCATACTTAATGATCATGTTACTTGATACTAGCGCCATCTAGTAACACAGTCGCTGAGTAACTCCGTTAGCGAGATGTAGGATTTTCCATACTGCGAGTGCTGATCCATACTTAATGATCATGTTACTTGATACTAGCGCCATCTAGTAACACAGTCGCTGAGTAACTCCGTTAGCGAGATGTAGGATTTTCCATACTGCGAGTGCTGATCCATACTTAATGATCATGTTACTTGATACTAGCGCCATCTAGTAACACAGTCGCTGAGTAACTCCGTTAGCGAGATGTAGGATTTTCCATACTGCGAGTGCTGATCCATACTTAATGATCATGTTACTTGATACTAGCGCCATCTAGTAACGCGTTGAAGAATCTTGTTGTTGTGCCGTGTGTCGTGGTATGTGCGGCGTAGGTGGATGCCGCTACAGGTACCTTAACCCACTGCGCCATATTTAATGCAATATTATTTTTTAGTAACTATTAAGTATTATGAAGTAAGGAAGTATTAAGTATTATAAGTAATTATTAAGTATTTAAGTGATTATTAAGTATTATAACTTTTCCACCAGGTAATCTAAAAGTGATGGGTCACATACTCCATCCATCGGATGCTCGAGCAAAACACAACATTGAGGAGTTAGACACAGCGCAACAACTTCGCAATGTGCAGAGCATCAGAGTTGTCAAGTAAGTATTTTTTATTTACTACGGGTATGGTCTGACCGCAAGAGCAGGGGCCGTACCGGCTAACGCATCGAACTTCGGAAAGTCTGCCGGCTTTCAAATTAAACAGATAAATGGAGCCCCCATCGGGCCAAAATGGTGAACCCCAATTCATTATGTCACACGAACATCGATATCGTCTAAATAACTTCTGCGAAATTTATACAATACGAAACTCCTTACTTCGATTTATCTGTTTTAAGTTGAAGCTCGGCAGACCCGCTGAAGATCGAAAAATTAGCCGGTAGGGCCCCAGAGCCACGCCTCGGGTAAATGCGCAGTGAGGGCGCGCAGAGCAGCCTCTTCTTTCTCCCTCTCGTATGACCGCTGTCCCTTTCCCCCGCCACGTCTGTCACCCAAGGTACAGCGCTAGCGATCAACTATTAAGCCAAGTACGCACTGGCAGGCAGCTTGCTTAGCGCCTAGAGCCTAGATAGTCACTAGTGATGTGCCGAGTCGCTGTTTTGGTGGATCGAGTCGACTCGAGTCGTTTTATACGGTATTCGAATCCTGACTCGATTCCGCGATTCGAGTCCAGTACTCGATTTGTCTAGTTCAGCCGCTGAACTATGAAGCAGAAGTTGGCCTTCTTCTTGATGTACTCTGTCACGTACCGGGGCTCCATCGGCTAACTTACATTGCTATCGTAATCACTCTGATTTGACAAATCGATGTGATACATTGCTACTTTTCTTTGGTAAGTGTTTATTAGTGCCAAAACGAAGTTGCACTAGCAATGTATCACATACATCTGTCAAAACACAGTTTACACTTCACTGTATTTAGCCGATAGACCCGCCGGTCGTCCCCCGCGGTGACGGTGTAGTGCAGATGGGACAGGTATGCCGCCGTGGCCAGCGAGATTCTTCCTGACTCGATTATCGCACTCGAGTCCAGCGTACTCGAATCAAAATAAATTCGTATTCGAGTAGGCGAGTCCAAGGCAGGAATCGAGACTGACTCGAGTTAAGCCGTACTCAGCACATCACTAAACATTATTGAACGTTTCTTTCACTTTGCTACACGCTAGTTGACTATTTAGGTTCTAAGCGCTAAGCAAGCCGCCTGTTAGTGCGTACGTGGCCTAGGTACTTAGCCTTCATCTTACCTAATGGTATAAGTGACGTTAAGTACGCTGCACCCAGAATCCTTAACAACTGAGGAACTGGCTATCTTCCTCTTACTTTCCTACCTCTAATTGCCGGAGTACACACGACGGCACCTCAGACTATACATGTTGACCTTGAGACCGCCTTTACGCCCTACGTAATCAAAGCTGTTTTCGCAATTTAACTGTATAACCTGACGTGCTGTCGTGTGTACAACAAAGTTTTAATTGTTATGCGGCGTCAGACAGAGTCAGATATAGACTAGATAAGTAAAACATTTTTAGCACTTCTAAGTAAAAAAATATGGGGTTCTATTAGCGTGGGATGGTTAATAGGACAAATATAGGAAAGTATGTACCTACATGTTATGCTGTTGGTGTACCTTAATAAATAAATAAATAAATTAGGCGAGCGACCATACAAAGTCTGTCTGGCTGGAGCGACCATAAAAAACCGTGAAATGTCGATAGTTCAAAACCTCGAAATGAAATGAAATGAACTGAAATGAAATATTCTTTATTCAAATAAACTTAGATATTAAGTGCTTTTGAATGGTTTATATTTTCCTACCACCCATTCGAGACTTTTTTAGCTGACAAGAAGAATGGGCGCAAGAAACTTATCAGCTTTGTCAGAAATCAGAGTAACGATATCGATAGCTCTTTAGCTCTTTGTTATTCGGTCTTGTAATTTGATCTCACTTGGGAAACTTTGTGGTGTGTTATAATTATTACAGAATACAGTTACTAACTCCAAAATTGTCTTCGTAGATTCAACTATGACCCATCCTTCGCCGAGCATTCTGGACTGCTGGGCTACGACCCGACCGCTCCCACGCCGCAACTGGACACGGGGGTGATCGCTCAGGAAGTGAGGAGGGTACTACCGGAGGCGGTCAAAGAAGCTGGCGATGTGACCTTACCAAATGGCGAATCGATACCGAAGTTTCTCGTGGTCAATAAGGTAAGTAGAAAAAAGTGAACTTTTTAAACGATTGTAACTTACGCCCTAGCATGATTTATCGTCAAACACCGACACCGACGCCGACGTCGACGCCGACGCCGACACCGACACCGACACCGACGCCGACGCTGACACAGACACCGACACCGACACCGACACCGACACCGACACCGACACCGACACCGACACCGACACCGACACCGACACTGGCACATACACCGACACCGACACTTTTATTTTGTTATCGTATTTGATCTAAATAAAATAAATATGAAACACTCCACAGGACCGCATATTTATGGAAAATCTAGGAGCTGTGAAGGAGCTGTGCAAAGTAACTGGTAACCTGGAGTCCAGGATCGATCACCTGGAGAGAATCAACAAGAAACTCTGCAAGATCAGCGTGCTTCAACGCAGAGATAGCTCACGATCTAGTGTTAGCAACGGTAAGGAAGTTTTATTTTTACATATTTATACGACGCTATATCCATATAATATTTAGAGTTGATTATTATATCTCTATCAATGGAAACAAGGCCCCGCGCAGAGAGAAATAGTCCAGCTATTCCAAGTTCTGCGTCACAAAAAACAAAGAACGCGGAACGCAGAATGCAAATCTCGGAACGGCTGAACCCTTTCTGTCAGCCACCTCGAGAGAAATAGTTATAGCTGTTTCATACAGCAGAAATTGTTTTTAAGGTTTCCATACAAAATTAGGGTCCCGTTTTATCGTACCGTTAAGAGAGACCATTTTATTAATCATGCACAATTACCTACAGAAAAACGAAAACATAAAATTGTCGACGTAAACAAAGAAGATGAAATATATAAAATAATACTGTGTTTAGGAAAACGCAAGAGAGGTCCAATCAGGATGTTGTTTTTACCATAGGACTAATGAGACTTTTTTCTCATTAGTGCTACGATTTAGTATTTTGTGGTAGGACTAATGGGAAAATAGTCTCATTAGTTCTGCGGTAGAACTGCCCAGTAGAATAAGGACCCTGCCTCATCTTGAGTTGTTACAACACAAATGTGTTTGCAACACTGGTAGTGTTTTTATTTAGTAACATAAAAAGGATTTTCAGATTCCCGGTACTCAGCAGCGTCGAACTCCTCAAAATCTCTCTACAGTGATGGCAACATTTCCATGGACCAAATAAGAGACATCGCACGCAACATACGACGCCACGAGTGTTGCCATAAACTAAGCCACAACTCCCCAAAATACACCCGGAAACAGTGCAAAAATTGTCATAGCAACTCCAAATTCGGCAAATATTACAACTACAACAAAACTTGTGTAAGGTATCATTCGAGCAAAGAAGATAAGATAGAGCATTTAGAACCTAAATACGTAGAACAGAAGGTTCAAGAAGAGAACTATAGTACGATATCTAAGAAAAAAGACCCCAGTATTTGGTTAAGGGAGGAAGACGATTTTTCATATGGCAATACTCGATTGCCTTTTTGCTGCAGAAGAAAGGATTTTGGGGATAATAACAGTGAATTGATATCAAATAAGTTTTTGCAAATTGTTATAACTATTCTGATCTTTATCATGGCAGTATGGTAAGTTACTATGTTGATTGTCCCTTTATTAACTTAACACTTTAAAAACCGTTATTACACGTTTTACAAAAATGTGCATAACATTGAAAGTTTACTTATGTTGTCCAAAGTTGGCATTATCACTAAAACTTAATTAATTAATTATTGAAGCAACAATAAAAAATGCACAAGGTTATGTTTACTTTATTTCCTATTTCATTGAATCAGGCGTCACTTGGCGGGAGTCCCAAACCATTGTGAAAAGAGATATATATGTAGCTTACTCCCGCAAAAAATATATGCAGGATGCACCGCCCGCCCGACCGCAAAAAAATGCACATGCACACACAAAAATATCAGTGCACAATACCTGCATTTAGCAAGACAGCGACACACCTTGCACCTTCACCAAATTGCGGGAGTAAGCTACATATATTTCTCTTTTCACAATATATTATTTCCGTATATTTGCTGGAGATTATGTTTTTCTTACTAAAAATAACTAATAATTTCAGCCTAGTAGTGATGTCAGCTCTCTATTTCCGTGAACACCAAGAATTATTGTCAATGAAGGAAACGCGAATGCACGACAAATATACAAACTACCCTCATTATGGTAAATTCAACGTTAACAACGCCCATCGGACGCCACCCGACCAAAACCAAATACAGGTACGTAAAAAACGCAATAAGTGAAAGAGAGGTAAATGAAAGAAAGAAAGGCTAATGAAAGAAAGAGAGACAAATGAAAGAAAGAGACACAAATGAAAGAAAGAAAGGTAAATGAAAGAAAGAGACACAAATGAAAGAAAAAAAGGCAAATAAAAGAAAAGAAGCCAGAAAGAAAGAGGACAAGACAGAATAAATAAAATGTTGTGAACAGAACACGAAACAATTTATTACGGTTTCTCCTCTGTTTTCTTTCTTTGGTTTAGCACCTATACTAGTTATTGACGAGCTTTAGCGCTCAACAAAAAATGAAAACATGAAAATTCTAATGTTTACCACATTTTTTAAATGATTCTACCAGGAGAATTAAATATGTATGAGAGCCTTAGCTGATATCTCTATCTCGACCTTAGTAAGTAAAAAATACTTTTTTGTTTCAGAACTTAAAACCTCTGCCACATGCTACAGCAAAAAAACAAGTGAAAGGTAATTACAGTTAAGAGGGCGTAGTCTGCACACTAGCGCCGCCATTGGAAGAAAAAAACATAGGTTATTTAAACTAAACCCCCGTTTAAGTGATAAAAAGAACCACAAAGCTTCTACGGAGTGCACTACAGAGAGATAATTCACAATTTCATCTTTATTTAAGCACTATGATTTTTTTTCCAATGGCGGCGCTAGTGTGCAGACTACGCAGCCTTAACTAATATGAATTATAAGCTTAAAAATCATACTTATAATAATTTATGGGATGAATAATTATTAAATTGTTGATCAATCACTGGTACGAGTTAAGGTCTAGAGTTAATCCGTAAGCAACATGAAAATGTTACAAACTTAAAAAAACGGTTTTTATTGCAGAAAAAAGTCCACACAAGACCACCCCAGAATACAGCACAATATCACCAACAGAATTGCCACACACTTTGGCAACTACTCTTCTGGCATCGAAAAACTACGTCAAAAACCTTATTAGTAACAGTAAGTATTTTATATAATAATTAAAATATGAGCGCAATAATAGTATTACAATTTTGGGAATATTTAATTTCGACAAACTACAGGTTCAACTAAGAATTGGACCACCTAAGTCAATACTCCTAAGACAATAACGTCTATTGACGACCTCCTTGGTCGAGTGGCTTTGTACACCGGTTTTCAAGGTGTCGCCATCTCTGAGGTCCCGGGTTCGATTCCCGGTTGGGTCAATTTAGAAAAAGAACTTTTCTATATTGGCTCAGGTCTAGGTGTTTGTTATACCACCGTTGTCTCCGATTTCCGTAACACAAGTGCTTTAGTTACTTACTTTGGAATAGGAGTAATGTATGTGATGTTGTCAAATATTTATTTATTTATTTATTTATACTTAGGTTGGTCTGATTCTTAGCCTATTCAATAATCAATAATAGGATAAGATTCTGAGCCTATTCAATAATAGGCTAAGAATCGGACCAACTAAATAATGGACAAACTTTAGAATTGGATCAACTTAGACAAACAAAGAATTTAACCCACTAAGTATTAAATAGACTAAAAAATTTAACAACTAAGCAATCGTTATCGAGTCTTCAGCGTTTTAGCAAATAGAAAGTAGAGCTTTAGAATGTGCTGAACGGTGTCAAGAGATAGAGCTATAAAAATTTCGGAGCTGCGTGGTTACACATAGTATTAGCTTTAGCTTGACTCTACATGTTTTATTTTTCTTTCAATATTCCATCTTGTTATTTTTATTTGTTACAGATATAGAGCAAACTTCACAAGCTCCACTTCTAGAGCGTCCTATACGGTTGAGCCGGATATCCGATGTTCTGGGAGCCGGATGCACCTTCCCGGCTAACACGGATAATGAATTAGATGCTGATTGTCAGGTACATTTCATATTTGTAATTTCTAATTATGTTTTTTTTCTTTTCTTCCTTTCACCGTACCATTGACAATGTAAGTTTAAAGAAATGTATATTAAATCATTCACAGTGTCCGTGTTCAGATTGATCTTACCACCTATCTGACCACGGATACATTAATATTTTTTAATCTGACCACAGACACTGATTTTAACAAAAGCTAAATAAGGACACTAAAAGTGTCCGTGGTCAGATCAATCTTACCAAGCGATCTGACCACGGATACTGAAGGTTATTTTATTAATATTGTGATTTTTTTTTAATTGGGGTTGTAAGACTAGCTCTGGGACACTCATCTCTTAAAGTAATATTGAAGTAATGTTGTGATAGAGACAGAGCTATACATCGCGTATAGCGCCATCTCACTTATGATATTACTTTGATTTTTCAAATTTTGAGATTTTGGCATTTTGTATAATACTAAATAATTATACTAGAAAAAATACAACTAGCACCGGATCATGTTCTCGGACGGGAATCGAACTCGCGACCTTTGGATATCCGGTCCAATGCTCTGACCGCTGAGCTACCGAGTCACTAGTGGGAACGTCGAATTTCTTCTAGTATATCAACTCTTACGCTGCAAGCCAGCGCCATCTCACCAATGTACAAGGAATTACCTCGACATTCAATTGAATACCTTTCCAGATATCGATTCCCGTCCGAGAACATGATCTATCTATTTTTCTAGTATAATATTTAGTATTATATTACTTTGATGTTACTTTTGATAGACAGAGTAAAGGGGCTGTTACACCAATGAATTTCGGTGTCTGCGTCATGAGTTGGGTTATTCTGCTCTTTCTAAGCAATCAATTTGGCAAACAGTTTGTTCGCATCGATTTCTTGGTTTATGTTTCATATGTTCATTTACTAAATGTGTGTTAATTTATAAAGGGGAAGGTCCAAAATGTATGAACTAGATAACCCAGAAATTGATGCGGATTTCTGATCTCTCCTTTTATAAGTATTCTCATAAATGTTATCTCATCTTCACTATTTTGTACACGCTGCTTTACAAAGGATATCAAACAATTGACATCTTGGATCGAATTAATTTTGGTAAGTTATTGAGATGATTGACAACAAAAACTGATTAAAAAAACGACGCTGCTAATTTGTCTAAAATATATTACTGAACTGTACAACATTTTTTGTTGTTGTTATTTGTAACATTTTTTTTTTCACCCACCAATCCGCATTGGGCCTGCGTGATGGGTTATGGCCCATCCTCCTTATCCACCCATAAGGAAGGCCTGTGCCCCAGCAATGGGGACATTAAAAATGGCTGGTATCGAATAACATGTTTTATAGAATTATATATTTTTTGTTTGTGAAAGTTGCTTAAGAGGGCGTAGTCTGCACACTAGCGCCGCCATCGAAAAAAAAATCACAGTGCTTAAATAAAGACGAAATTGTGAATTATCTCTCTGTAGTGCACTCCGAAGAAGCACTATATTTTTTTACAATGGCGGCGCTAGTGTGCAGACTACGCGCCCTTAACCTCCGCAATCGCAACACCAACGAGCTCCTCAATATACGTATATGGTAATGAACTTATTGTGACTCATTTCTTAGTCCTCCTGCGGCATCGACCAGCCCCAAGCATACGAGACCCAAGAACCTTTAGAAAGGAAACCGGAAAAGGAAATCAACGAGACTTTCACTCGTCCACTAGAACCTTCCACGAAGGACAAACAGCCCATCATCCCTCTCATACCAGAACGGAACAACTCAGAAATTTTGAAAAGCGAAAACGAGTCTTTCAAAGCGATCCATGAAGACCCAATGACTAATGACCCAGCTGATGCTAATTTACTTGACTCTAATAAGCAGAATTTGACAGATAATGCCACTAGAATGAAAAGAGGGGTGAAAATAGATCTTGTTAGAGCTGTGAGGCAGACCAACGAAGCTTTAAGCTCTGAAGAGATCAATATGAGTGATCAGTCGGAGGAAATCGCTTTTAAAGGTTCGTATGTCTATTTTAGTAAATGAAATAAGTGAGTGGAGCGCTCACGGCGGAGCTTGACAGACTGTACTCGATCACGGTTGTTAAGTAACGGTCGGTCCGGCCAGGTGTCGGATGGGTGACCGTTTAGTGGCATTACAACTGAGCGCTTCCGTGCTCCGGAGGGCACGTTAAACCGTCGGTCCCGGCTGTTGTCATCTGATAACAGTCGTTAAGCCAAGTTAGAGGCCTAGGCAACTTGATAAACTCTAACACCAGAGGTGGCCACTAATCCTCATACGATAAAGAAAAAGACTAAAATAAGTTTCCCTAGATAAAAATATAATCAAGGCCTTTAACCTATTTGAGGCCCTGGGCACATTAAGATAAGGGGGCCCCTATGATCTTGACTTAAGCTAGTGAGCAAGTAGGTATTTGTAGTCAGTAGTTATTGTTTAAGTTAATACCTTAATAAGTTTTATATGCTTTTTGGTAATAAGCATTCGTTATCGTTTAGCGATCTGACAGGAACTAGGGGGCCCTATCAATCGCGGGGCCCTAGGCACGTGCCCAGAGTGCCCAGTGGGAAAGATGAATATAAATTAGTTTATTTATTAACTTTCTCCTTTTTTCCTGTGTATCCTTGACTGTTCCCTTGCTGGTACAATGAAAGATTCATTTTAACCGCTATAGGTACACTTGGCCGTAAAACTTCGTCAAATAAAAATTACATTTGTCTTTTGTAAATTGATGACCTCCATAGTAAAACCAGGGAGGGTACTCTAAGCTCTTAGAATAATATTAAAGTAATGTTGTGATAGAGACAGAGCTATACATCGCGTATAGCGCCATCTCACTTTTAATATTACTTTGATGTTACTTTTGATAGAGTAAGGGGGCAGGCATATTCCTGTTATCCCCCACTTATTTCCGAAAAGGTTTGGAAATTAAAGTTAATAGTAAAAAAAAATAATTAGTAAAGAAAAGTTTTGAAATCCATACTTTTTCCCGATGTCTCCCAGTAAGCGACAAAAGTGGGAGACAACGGGAAAAGACCAACAACTAGAACCTGGGTATGGCCTTAAAAGTTCTACTGGTATGAAACTATTTAAAAAACATAATTTCGGAGTAGTTAGTAGATCCTGCATGCAGGTGGTTTTTTTTTGTGGATAAATAAGAAGTAGGTACTTTTCTTTTTGATTTGCCTACCTCATAAGTTTAAAAATCCTACCTCAGTTAGCAATATTGCAGCAAAGGCAAGGAGAGCAGGTGCAGTGGTTTCGGTTTCAGTGCGCATCATACTTTTCTCACTGTACGCGAGTTCTGGTTTATTCTGTACGCTGAGGTTTTAAAGTAATAAATGTTTTTAATACTAAATAATATACTAGAAAAAATAGGACTCGCACCAGATCATGTTCTCGGACGGGAATCGAACCCGCGACCTATTTTTTCTAGCATATTATTTAGTATTATACAAGGTGTTACAAAAGTACCCCTAATGCCGAATATGGTAGATAGGGACCATCAAACTGAACAACTTTTACTATGGGACCAACTTTGAAATCGCGAAAAAAAATCAGCTGTTTCATACAAAATTTAATTACGAAAATATCAAAATGTATGAAACAGCTGATTTTTTTTCGCGATTTCAGAGTTGGTCCCATAGTAAAAGTTGTTCAGTTTGATGGTCCCTATCTACCATATTCGGCATTAGGGGTACTTTTGTAACACCTTGTATAAAAATAGCATTGTGAATGCTTAAATCTCAAAATTTAAATGTTTTTAATTTAACAAACTTGAATGCATTTTTATAAAGTTCCTGCCGGGTAATTTAATAAAATTATGAGCAGCCTTTTTGCTTTAATCCTCCCGTGACCACGGCCCCTAGAAAGGTGTCGACACGTCAGGAAATCAAAAAACCAATAAATCCAAACTAAATAATTCTTAAATAACACCTGAATTAATTATATACGCGCTGTAATCCGTAAAAAGTGTGTTTTTTTCTAATTAAATGTTTTTTTCTTTTCACAGAATGCGACAAAGTCCACGTCGGTATATCTAGCAAGTCAATAACTAACGGATCTTTATTCGCTGAACGAGTTTGCCCTCGCTCCGTACATAACTATACGTACACAGTGCCTCTATCTCACTGTTTACATCAGAAACACGTCGATATGACTTTCAGGTAAGTACTTACGTCTTTTATTTTATAAAAATATATTTTGGTGTTACAAAAACACCCCTAATGCCGAATATGGTATATAGGAACCATCAAACTGAACTACTTATACTATGGGACCAACTCTGAAATCGCGAAAAAAAATCAGCTGTTTCATATAAAAATTTATTATGAAAATATCAAAATGTATGAAACAGCTGATTTTTTTTTCGCGATTTCAGAGTTGGTCCCATAGTAAAAGTTGTTCAGTTTGATGGTCCCTATCTACCATATTCGGCATTAGGGGTACTTTTGTAACACCTTGTATATTTCACAAGAAAAATAATGTTTCTCATCTCCCCACTACTCTGTATTAGATATCATATTTTAACTAAGTCCAAAATTTCGAGAACATTTTGTGCGACCCAAATCTACGGACGTGAAATGAAAATGCTAAATCAGTTTTTTTTTACACATGGTAATCTCTTATTTGGTGACAGTAACATAAATTAAAAAAACCCTTAATTACTTTTACTCATATGTATCTGCTGATGCTTTTTAACCATATCCTTGAGATTTAATTTTTTTTATAACACCCAGGTCACTCAAACTGAAAGAGTTTCACCGCTGCGACCACACTGATTGCCGTCACGACTCGGCCAGTTGTCGCAAATTGACTGTCTCCGAGGCTGCTTGGTCAACCTCCGTCTCTCTGAACATGGGGTGTAATATCGACAAAATCCTGAAAATACGAGGATCCTTTTTGCCTTTTGAGGTAAGTACAAAAACACAAACAACAAAATAAACATGGTGTTTGGTAATACCCTTTTAACCACCTCTGTGGTCTAGTGGTTCGCCCACCCGTGTAAGACGCAGGTCCCGGGTTCGATCCCCAGGAGGGGGTTATATTTGTACTCGGTTTGGTTGGTGGTAGGGCTTATTTCAAGTCCGCCTGGCTAGCTACCACCATCTTAAATAAGTCTGACGGAACACAACAATTTAAAAATTTAAAAATTGTTGTGTTCCAGCAGTTAGAGGTAAGATAGCCAGTTCCTCAGTTGTGAGGATTCCGGGTGTAGTGCGTTTCCACCTTCGGCCTCATCGTCACTTAACATCAGGTGAGGTGAAGGCCAAGCGCTAACCGGTTGTGAATAAAAAAAAATAAAAAAAAATCCAGATAGGGTACTACGCATACAGCCTCAAAATTATTACAAACCCTGCAACAGTGTCTTTGGGACGATCTATTACAGAATAAATGTCATAATTGAATAACGACAAATGAATAATTTCGTTGGCTGCGATTTAATTTAGTATTTTTATTTTCAGGATATCTGCAAATTATCACCGCAGGACAAAATCCCATTTGTGGAATACAATATTCGAGTATACAGACATTGTAGTAATTAAAATAACTACAATTAAAAAATGTTAGTTAATTAATTTATGTAATATCGATCTATCAAAAACAGCCCAGTCGAGTTTCCCCTTTGCTAGTCTTAACGGTCTGTTCCCATTGTCCCCAACTGGGGTATATCGGGAAAAAAGTTTTTTTACATGCTCTTTTCCACTTTTTACCGGGAATAGCCCGTCTTGACCATACATCACATTAACATAATCTCATGGTGAGGTAACTCCATTACTTTGGCGATGAATACAGAAAAATGACGACTAGTGCTACAGTAAAGCAAGCGCACGGCGATGTGTTAGGTACGGCTCGCCGAGGTAGTGGTAGGGGACACCTTTTTTTTGTTAGGAGGAAACGCGGTTTTATCGTCTTCCGACCCATCCCGGGGTCAAGCACCGTGCAGTCCTGGTGTTTTGCTCTCAACAAAGCCCGGCATCTAGGGGATGACCGGGGCATTAGGCCATCCCTTTCTAACAACTAGGGGGGAATGAGGTGCGCGTATCGGTGCCTCCAGCGGTAGGGACTTCTACCCCGCGCCCAACTTTATCGTTTCCCTGTCAAGACGGCTGAGTTACCCCACCAGTGGTAATCATTACGCTATTACATCACAATACTAAGTGATTTCCTAAATTACGGTCTAATTTAAGAATCCACAGACTAACAAACTTCGAATTCCCAAAAATATCTCTCAAATCTATCTATCTCGTAAACGCATCACAATCAACGTATACCTTAAAAATTTTTAAAAATACAAGTGGCGCTGAGACCTCGAGTTTGTGACATTTTTGAAAATTTTTCAAAATGGCTAAAAAAATTTATTTTTCGAAAAATTTCGACAAACTGAATGCACTGAAAGCATTTTTGCCCAAGCTGAAACGAAGACGCTTCGCTCGCAGTTTCCGCTCGCTCGGTCAATAAAAAAGAAGTCTTAAACATTTGACTAATGCATGACACTAATTTCACTAAAAAATCGCGCAGGGCACGAAATTAATTTGCATTCATGAAAAATGCATGCATTACGAAAATATTAAATTACACGTGAAACTGTTCGTCAAACTAATGTCACGAAATTAATTTCATGCCACTAATTTTGTAATGTAATTCCGGCTTTAAGCTAGGTTCTCACGTCATTATCCCGTTTTTTTGCAGTACGGTTTATTACAGCATCGTTTGAAAGATGCTCGCTCGTGTATCTGTCAATGTCAACGTGGTACTCTAATGCGTTAAGATTAGAATCTCAATTGTCAAATTTGACAGCAATTGTAAGTAATATAGGAAATGATTACGAAGTATGTAGGTACCTACTGAAATAAAAACTATTTTTTGCATTATTCACGTCCCTAGAGATTTCGATAAAATGTAACACGTTAGTTAAAATAGCGATTTACTATGTAATTTTCTTTGTAATAATGAAAAATAAATAATATCCCTAAAGTGCAATTAAAAACTGGTTCCGTCCTAATTCGTTATCAATATTACGGAATAATAATTTCATTTTCTTTGTTATTTCTATGTTTATGGAAGTAGTAGATTTGTTTATTTTTTGAAACGATATCACAATTTTACAATTTTGTTAAACTTGGTTTATTTTTGACAAAAGTCATTTTAAGATATCACAAATTACTGTCACAAAAAGCAGGTAGCTATTTTTTTATAACAATTACAATTATTTGAGCAATATTTTATTTTTACAATTAAACGTATTTCAAGCTTTATTTTATACAATTATTATAACTTTAAATTAAGTTTATGAATACTCAGTAAGATTTTTTATTTTTTTAAGGCCATTTTAATGAGCCATATTAATGTCTTAAAAATAAGTTTTTAGAGTAATTTTATTATTGATATTATTCAGTTGTATATTAATTTATTGTAACTGAGATAAATTGTAAAAGTTTAGAAGTAAAAAAACAGATTTTATTTATTATTAACCTTTTTTCGAGTTGGTATGCATGTAGCTTTAAAATTAATCAAAATTGTTTTAAAATAATCATATCGAAATAGACATTCCAAGCCAGTACTTAAATATTTTAAGGTTATAAATTTGATTTTGTTGTAATTTTATTTGTATTTGTATATTAGTTCGTGAAAGTTTTATAATAAAATTATGATAAAATATCCAAGCCATAAGCGTTAATTATTAGATATAGGTAGTTAAAGTTAATTAGTAATATTATTGTCTTAAATGTGTAATTAATGTTTCATTTTAAGTTATTTTTTCACTTTGAAAATATGAACTGTTTTAATTTTAAAATAAACATTCAACTGTCTATTTTTTTTTCTTTTTTTTAAATTTGGCTTAAAAAGAAAATGTTCTTGCCATAAATATTTATGAAAAAATTATGTCTTATTAAACTAAATTAAATTCTTGTAGTAGCATAAGTACAACAATATTAAAGGATTCATAATTATTTACCAATTAAAAAAAAATGATTATTTGTATTATTGAGTTTTGTTTTCAAATTGCAGATGATTTTGTTTGAGATATTTTGAGCTACTTATATCTGATTTAACAGAAAACTGCTAAATTTTCAATTTGACAGCTTCTAACGTTACAGTAATTAACGATCAATTTTTTTATTTAGTTTGATAAAAAATCGTCTCAAAGTAGGTTATAATGATTTTAGTCTAAAAGTAATGTAGAAATGTCTAAGTAGTATTTATAATTAGAAAAATAAGTTAAGTTTTAGATAAAATCCTATGATTAGAATTATAATTGTCCACAAATTTGTATTGTTAAGGGATATTGAATTAAAAATGTAGTAAATATTTGAAGTCTTTCATTTTTTTTTTATTTTTTTTTATTTTTATTACCATTTTTATGCTGGCACATCACCGCTGTTCGGTATTCGCATTTTTATAGGCTTTGTTTTTTAAGATTCGAGTTTAAGTCCAATAACATATAAATATTTGACAACATCACATACATTGCTCCGATTCCAAAGTAAGTAGCTAAAGCACTTGTGTTATGGAAATCAGAGACAACGGTGGTATCACAAACACCCAGACCTGAGCCAATATAGAAAAGTTCATTTTCTTAATTGACCCAACCGGGGATCGAACCCGGGACCTCAGAGATGGCGACACTTTGAAAACCGGTGGACAAAGCCACGGAGGTCGTAAATACACCGTCCACACATCGTCATCAATACGGATGTTCGTGTATTTATGCGTATATGTATTGTTCGTGAAAATAGGTGAATAATAGACGAATAGAGCCATTTCATATCGTCGTGCTTGGGCGAATAAGTCTAATACGCGAACACGAATAGCGATGTGAAATGCATGTAGCATTGTACCCACTTTGAATGTGACCTACTTGAAATCTTCTAAATTATAAAAATGAATCGCAAAATGTGTTGCTAAGCGCATAACTCAACAACGCCTGGACCAATTTGGCCAGTTCTTTTTTTGTAAATGTTCGTTGAAGTTCAAAGATGGTTTTTACGGCGAGAAAAATTCGAATAACTGCCGGAAAAACCTTTAAAACAGCCCTTTTCTCTTTCCCTTACAAACGTTTTCTAACTAAAACGTAGAGTCTAAATTATAAAAATGAATCGCAAAATGTGTTGCTAAGCGCATAACTCAACAACGCCTGGACCAATTTGGCCAGTTCTTTTTTTGTAAATGTTCCTTGAAGTTCAAGAATGGTTTTTACGGCGAGAAAAATTCGAATAACTGCCGGAAAAACCTTTAAAACAGCCCTTTTCTCTTTCCCTTACAAACGTTTCCTAACTAAAACGTAGAGTCAATTTAAGCTTTATTACTATTGTATAAAGTTCATATTAAATTACAAGCACTCACGGTTGTTTCAGGAGAATTTTTGCCCCGACTATAAAATATGTAGGAACAAAAAACTGTCACATTACAAATCTTTTTGACAGGACGAAGTCTGTCGGGTCCGCTAGTTAGTAATATAAATATTTGCATGCCTACATCAAAAAGGCCAATACAGTTAAAACAGCTAAAATTATATTTCTGTACCTAACAACTTGTATACGCAGTATTCGCAAATAAATGATTCTATTCTATTCTATTCTAGCAAGCATGAAAAAATCAAATAAAAACAAACAAAAAAATATTGTAGAAAAGAAGTTACTTTTCTGTTTTGCCGTCGTTCTGTGAATCAAAGAATTGCACATTTTCATAATAATTACATTTCTTGGTTTCTCGATCTTGAGGCATTAATGAAGGGTTAGCATTAGACTGCTTTTTCCGATTATATACCCAAAGTCCTGCCAGTCCGCAGAGTATTATTAGCGCCACCAAAATACTGGCTACTACAGGAATGACAGGGAATGCTGAAATGAAAAAAAAATGTTAGCATGTAAAGTTCTAGTAAAATGATCAAGTTTTGATAAAACAGGGGGCTAATTGTCTAATTTCAAAATCTATCGCAATCGCTTTCATTTGACAGTTGGATCCGACACATTGCTGCAGTTCTTTGGTAAGTTTTTATTTGTGCCAAAAAGAAGCATCAATGAGTTTCATCCTGAAAGCGATTGCGATAGGTTTTGAAATTAGACAATAGAAAGGCAGGTGTAGCAAATACAGGTAGAGTAGAAAAGCACCAACTCTTCACAAAAAGGCGAGTTTATAGTCGCTGACTTTAAAGACGCTTCACCAAGAGTTGATAAAAAAATGTTATAAGTCCTGCAGTGGGCTATATGATGATGATGAGGTACCAAACTCGTCCAATACTGTTTTAAAACTGTTTACGTCACTATACAGTTGCGCGACTTTATAGTAACAAGCAAATAATGAAGGACTTTTTTCTGTCACACAAAATTATTGAGCATTTTTTTGTGATTTCTTTCTTTTAGCAAACGAAACCGTTGAACTCAAAGATTATTATTTATAGATTATTATTATTTTCAATACCGATAGGGGAGATGACGTAAGCAAGTGCTGACCACGTGACTTCCTGTCTCGGAGTGCTACACCTGGCGCAGTACTATTGTACCGTGCCATACACTATTCCAAGTACCGCGTAGCACGCGTAGTCGTAGTCGGTGTAGCATCGCCCGCGCGGATGGTGCGCTACGTAACTTTTTATTCTTATAATAATTATAACAAAAATACTCGTAGTCTCGCTACGAAGGTTACGTAGCGCTCCATCAGCGAAGGCGATGCTACACCGACTACGCACGCTACGACAGGGGCTAAGCGAATAGGGCTGCGGTCAAAAAGCACAAACTCGGTGCTTAATTTGGCCAAAAAATACACTACTATAATATAAATATAAATAAATTATGTACACACGACAGCACGTCAGGTTATACAGTTAAACTACGAAAACAACTTTTATTACGTAGGGCATAAAGGCGGTCTCAAGGTCAACATGTATAGTCTGAGGTGCCGTCGTGTGTACTTGCGTTCAGCGACTTGAATATTAATTTTTCGGTCGTTCTACTAAGCAATTGGTTGATTTATGTATTTTGTTTCGATTTCTCGGTAAATTTTAGTACCCAACATTAATACCTCTGTGAGTTTGCAATATCTATACTTACTTTTCACGACGAGATGCACTTCACACGTGTACACGTCTTCACGATCGGGGAAAGCGGCAGTAAACGAGAAAGAATATGTTATATCGGACACACTATTCGTGACGTAGCCGACCTGAAATAAAAGTTAGACAACATTGTTGGTTTGTTTACATTATGATGTTCTCAGAGCACGCATGTGTGCTGTAGTACAAAATGTCATGGGATGATGTGGGACTAAAATAATATACAACGTGTTACAAAAGTACCCCTAATGCCGAATATGGTAGATAGGGGCCATCAAACTGAACAACTTTTACTATGGAGCCAACTCTGAAATCGCGAAAAAAAAATCAGCTGTTTCATACATTTTTATATTTTCGATTTTAATTTTTGTATGAAACAGCTGATTTTTTTTCGTGATTTGAGAGTTGGCCCTATAGTAAAAGTTGTTCAGTTTGATGGTCCCTATATACCATATTCGGCATTAGGTGTATTTTTGTAACACCTTGTATATCACTTCATCATTGCCGCTACCTCCCGGCCCGCTTCGTCATACCGCACCCCCTGCGTCGCCTTTCTAGTACGGCTAGCAACGCAAAGCTTAATTTTTGTTTCTGTTGATTTAATCATTACGTTCGTTATTTGTGTTGTTATAATGATTAAAAGAGTAAAGTTCCTACATAATGGCGAACCTAACTTGTTATATAAGTTAATGACACTCTTTGAACAAGAATTAAAATGGAAAACAGTTGAAAAACATGATTACTTTTTGTCTACAGTACTGTTAGCTGTGACGCAATAACGGTCGTCGACGGCAATCACGATGTGAACGCGTAGTACTATCTAGTATTTAATTCATTTATTTCGGCTATTTGCGTTACACTACCTATAAAAGAATAAAAGATTGGCTCGACTATTGCTTATATATTTTTTTTTTTAAGTGTTTTGGCCTGGATACAAAGTCTTTTAAGCCATGTCTTGGTGTGTCTTCTCATCTCTTTCACAACTTTTCTATAGTACATTTTTATTTATTTCCACCGATTACTTAAAGATAAGTATGTATTGTCACATTATTTTTTTTAAACTACAGATTGTAGCGTTATTTTTTTGACATGACACTTGTCTTTTCCACAGACTACAATGAGACATTTAGACATTTCTTAATACTAATGAGATTCTTCAATTTTTTAAAGACACCTGAGGCAGTTATTAACAGTAATTTTTCCCCTCCGTCCACTTGGATCCACCACCAGGCTCCACCAATGGATCCATGGATACAATTTTCTCCTCTTCAATCCACCAACGAGGGGATCCATTTAATATTTTTAGAAAATACAAATAAAGAAAATACATTTATTTGACACAGACATGAGAAAAAATAAGATACACGCTGCAGGTACATTAGTGAAGAAAACAAATTTAAAAGATAAATCTAAAACATAACATATAAGTAAAAACGGATCTCATAGCTGCGCCAAACTTGGAAGCCAATTCAGCATGTGTCAGGTTGATGAGACTTTTTATTGATTTTAGGAGATAGAACATTCCAAATCTAAGATGAAAAGCTAAATAAAGCAATAAAAATACTCATTGAAAAAATATATATCAACCAACATGCTTAGTGCACGATTTCCCGCTAAAAACAAAGTTATGAACGCAGAATGGTTTCCGCAACTAATTTCATTCGTACGACAGTGGTTAAGGGATTGATGTCAATCCGTATTAAGCCTGCATTACCTATAAAGAAGACTCACCGCATATATAGTGTTTATGCCTCTATAAAACATCCAGTAAGCATCAGCTTCGTATAAGTTCGTTTCCGGAGAATAGGTGAAAGATCTGAAACAGAAAAGTTACATCACACGCGCTGCATCATGTTGATTTTGATGGTATCGATACACAAATTCAAATGAAATATGCAAATTCATAATTGTCTTTTTTCTTCAAGGATTATGGTCGACGGCTAATACTAGGTACTTCAATATCAGTATTTAGTCTAGTCTTTTACAATTACTCGTGAATGTCAAAGAAGCTACGCCATCGGTTCTCAAACTTTAAGCCCTCGTAAGCACTGGCGGTTGACCGCGTGGGCTGCTGGCCGCGGTTGACCGCTAATGTGTAAGAGGACTAAGCGGGAGACCTTGAAACTCGTCAACAGCTGCTTTTTCACCCTGTATTATTTCGTACAAAGTCGTCAAATTGAATAATTACGTCATCAAATAAAGTGAGGTCACTATCCATCACAATCATTATTCAATGTTTAATATAAAATAGTGTGATGCATAATTACACATTCGATTGGTGAGGCCAGCGGCGGGCGTGGTGAATAGCGAGCTTGTATGTGTACAGCTATGCAATTCTCTAAACTCAAATATTGTAAACGCCTGGAGTGCAGCAGCTGTGACAGCAGTGAACAATAGCTTGGAATTCTCTAAATAAGTTTTCTACGCTGTTCGATACTAGCGCCACACGGCTATAGGCGGCGTGATACAGAATTATCTAATTTGATATTTTAAGTATGGCAATCGGAATTCAGTAAGCAAAACAGCGGTAACTTCACTCTACAGCCTCGACGTACGCCTAATTTTTTTTATGTCAAAACAAAAGCTTAGATTGTGTGGCTGTGCGCAAGGATTTTAGTGAAATTTGAAATGATATTATTAAATTAGTTTATAAAATGTAAGTATTCACTGTTTTATTTAAGTTCTAAACCAAAATCGCTATCGAAAGTAAAGTCGCTATTCGCCTCGTTCTCGCGCGCTCGCGTTAGGAGTGGCATTACGGACGCGACTCAAAGAGCACAAGCGGCATTTACGGACGCGACTCAAAGGGCACGAGCGGCTTTTACGGACGCGACTCAAAGGGCACGAGCGGCTTTTACGGACGCGACTCAAAGGGAACGAGCGGCTTTTACGGACGCGACTCAAAGGGCACGAGCGGCATTTACGGACGCGACTCAAAGGGCACGAGCGGCATTTACGGACGCGACTCAAAGGGCACGAGCGGCATTTACGGACGCGACTCAAAGGGCACGAGCGGCTTTTACGAACGCGACTCAAAGGGCACGAGCGGCATTTACGGACGCGACTCAAAGGGCACGAGCGGCATTTACGGACGCGACTCAAAGGGCACGAGCGGCATTTACGGACGCGACTCAAAGGGCACGAGCGGCATTTACGGACGCGACTCAAAGGGCACGAGCGGCTTTTACGGACGCGACTCAAAGGGCACGAGCGGCTTTTACGGCGGAAAATGTACGCTTTGGTCGCATGAGCGTCCAAAAACGTCCAAAATCGAGGAGAGCACGAATGTGTGAAAACTTACGCTGCATCTTCGAAATATATCCAAGATTGAAACCTCAAGTAAATTGTTTGGTCGTTAACATCGATGGTGTCGTTGCAATAAAACGGTATGTAGACTGAGGGGTCATCATATCTCGTGATTTCATTTGCTAAAGCGTAAGATACTTCTACATCTGAAAGGAAAGAGGCAGGTATTTAAAGGTTTAAGAAGTTTAGTATAATCACATGCGCAAGATGACTGCGATACCTCGTGATCGTGATTTAGCTCGCTACCTCAATGTCACCCACCTCCATGTAAAATAAAGTCACCCACGAAACGAACATGGCGAAGCAGGCCTTGATATATTGCAGTGATATAAGGGACAGGCCTCGGCACGAATCCTGAGTGGTGAGAGAAATTAAAGAACTATGCATGTTGCCACCGCACTAAGCCCCCGCCAACGAGACCTAAAAATTAGTTCGGCGCATTAAATGTCACCGCGCAAGATTCGTACAAAGCCTGTATCCATCGTCAAGGCCATCTTTAACCTATTTGAGGCCCTGGGCATATTTGGGGGCCTCTATGATCTTGACTTAAATAAAAGCCTGAGCCTGAGTATGATATTCGGGAAAGAGTAGGATAGCTATGCGCATGCAAAAGCTAGTAAGCAAGTAGTATTTGTATTCAGTAATTATTGTTTAAGTTTTCGAAATACCTAAATATGTTTTATATATTTTTTGGTAATATCCGTTATCGTTTAGCGATATGGCAGGAACTAGGGGTCCCCTATCGATCGCGGGGCCATGGGCACGTGCCCACAGTGCCCAGTGGGAAAGATGGACCTGTCCATCGTATTGCGATGGTCATTTTGTTAATATTTTTTTGAAAGTTGTAATAGACGGATTAACAAACTTCACGCTAAACAATTCGTCCTCAGCCAAATGCAGCCGGTGCCTTCCGAAGCTGATGACCTCGAGATCGAGATAATCGCAAGGGTCGGCCGTGTCATGTCATGTCAGGTCATTTCTAAATCCTTGCTCTCGACAATACGGGGTTTTTCCAATTGAAAAATCCGAAGAAATATGTACGGTGTTAGAAATTGAAAAACCTTGAAATGGTTTTTAATTAAGGTACTTTGTAAAATATGATAAGATGTTTATGGTAGAAAAATAAGATTTCCTTTTCAGTTAGAAAACCCGCCACTGTTGATTTATTAATAATACCTATATTCAATAGTGAAGGTCTTGAACTTACCAAATATTTTTCCAAATATGCAAGGTAATGTACCCAAAATGAGAAATCCACAAGCATTTATATTAAAATAATTCATTTCAAGCGCTAGACACTTCTGTGTGACAGTTTAAACAACAATAAATTGCATATTAAAACTACACGGAAGGAAATATGTGTATTGCTAAGCGGTAGCTTAAGGATAAACATTTTGATGCATATATAATTCCCTGTTTTATGGATTAATTTGCCCGACAAAACAATTGAATTTAAGTTTTTTTTTTAATTTTGAGATTTTAGCATTCAGAATGCTATTTTTATATAATACTAAATAATATACTAGAAAAAATAGGACTCGCACCAGATCATGTACTCGGACGGGAATCGAACCCGCGACCTTTGACCGCTGAGCTACCGAGTCACTAGTGGGATCGTCGTATTTCTTCTAGTATATCAACTCTTACGCTGCAAGCCATCGCCATCTCACCAATGTACAAGGAAGTACCTTAAGAATTTTTGTCTGTCATAATTAAATTGATTTTTGAGTATAGATACTTAAATGAAATTAACAGAACAACAGGGTTGTATAATGCGCACGGGATGAGAATGTGATGGAACCTTATCAAAGTAAATCGAAAATTGACTAATTAGTTTTTAATTAATCGACTAATTGTTTACTTTTTATCTTACTTAAAGTTGCTGCAACAAAAATTTCCTCACCTCGGAATGCCTCGAATGCGTCACCGTGTTTTTGGATATCCCTGACTCACCAAGACCAGGGGGCTAATTGTCTAATTTAAAAATCTATTGCAATCGCTTTCATTTGACAGTTGGATCCGACACATTGCTGCATTTCTTTGGTAAGTTTTTATTTGTGCCAAAAAGAAGCATCAATGTCTTACATTCTGAAAGCGATTGCGATAGATTTTGAAATTAGACAATAGAAAGGCTGAATTTGGTTATCGATTTCTTTGGTCAGCATCCCTAATTACGTTAAAATGACAGCTGTCAAAACGTGCCTATTAAATCTTGATAACTATAAGCGCACGACGACGCGCCGCCAATGACTACAATTACATAGACGAGATGTTCAAAATTAAAATTGTGTCGCAACCAACCTTCGCGGCGCATCAACTGTTGCCCTCGGTCGCTCGCAATAGACTAAAGGAGTTGCGGAGCATGCACCGTAACTTAAAGAGCAATTTTTTAGTACTGTACAGCGTTTTTTTCTAGTATATTATTTGGTATTATATAAAATAGCATTGTGAATGCTAAAATCTCAAAATTTAAAAACTGTACAGCGTGTCTAGTGTAGACGCATAGGTAGAACCTCTTTGCGCGCTGCAAGTTCAGTCAAACGCGTATAAAATCTCTCTTCTCCGTAGACGCTTTTATACATCGCCATATGTTTGAATTTAGTACGTCTCTGTAAACGAGCACTATTTGAATTTGAAAGCGCACGGTTTGGAGGCTATCGATATTGCATGCGTTTGACGTAAGATCAATTGAATTTAAAGGGAAAGCGCATGGTTGGAGGCATTATTGCATAAGCGCTTGACGCAAGTTGACTTGAAAGTTGAAGCGACTCGGAGAAGAGTGAGAGAAGAAGCGGCTTGAAGACAGAGCATACTCCTTTTCTGCCATAAATCATCAACCCAATCTCTCGTTTTCTTTTTCTTTCTTTTATTGCGTGATTATTTTCTTTTTCTCCCAATGCAACCGTCAGTAATACCACATCTGCCATTTTACTCGTTTATAAGAATAAACTACGTCATTGCAAACAGGCACTGATTGACTGACTGCGTGCTCCTCCTCTGTGCTGACGGATGCGCGCGTGTGTGGACGGATGCAGACGCGTGCCGACGGCTGCGTGTGGACACTGTCGGCTGCCGACGCATACGGACGCGGCCCGCCTCGCGCCGGTCGGTTTGAATCGTACATAATGCTTATTAATTTTGTAGTCAAGTACTTATAGATTTGAATGTGAACATAATTAAGCAATAACAAAGTCAATGATTTTAAAATATCAGTCACTTGAGGAAAATTGAATGTTCGCGGTTTTACCACAGTAAGTATAAGTATAATTATATAAATCTTTAAATTCCTGCATTATCTGCTTCAAAAGTAGAGTGACTACATTTTCAGAAGGATGCGTGTATTTTTATTTAACAATAATTTTAGTGTTTCTAAACCCATTACAAATTGCGGTCCGCTAATTCATTTCCGTAGAACAACGGCGACGGCAGCCCTTGTGCTTATGAAATTGAAAAAATCTTTATTCACATAATAAGCATTTTTAAATCGTCAATTCTTTTATCCTACCACCCATCACGACGTCTTTTAGCTGACAAGAAAAATGGGCGCAAAAAACTTATCAGCTTTATTAGAAGGAACGATATTTACAAATATGTATATCGTTTCCAGACATTACATTCATACATATGACATACCTATATACAACACTAGTGGCCCGCCCCGGCTTCGCACGGGTACAATGTAGTTACTAATGTGGTGAGTGTGAAGTAATTAGACTATACTACAGGATATCTACATATAGTGGTGGCCACAAAATTAAGGACGCCAGTCGATTTTCATACAAACGAAGTAACTTTTAAGCATTGCTTCTCCGCCAGGGAAGCGACCGAGCGGTGATCTGGTGATGGCCATCCAGGTAGTGAATGGAGGAGATCCAGATTTCTATACACACCCAAGTGATCTGACCAGCATTTTAAGAGATGTAAGGATATGTTTAAAAAAACCGCGAATATAGTATAGAGATGTATGAAAACTTGCAATTGATAATTCTTATGCTTACATCTCTTAGAATACTGACCAGATCAGTTGGGTGTGTATTGCTATCTGAATCTTCTCCATTCAGTTCCTAGATGGCCATCATCAGATCACAGCTAGTTCAATCCCTAGCGGAAAACCAAGACTTCAAAATTACCTCGTTTGTATGAAAATCGACTTGTGTCCTTAATTATGTGGCCACCACTATATGTATATACGACGTACACAACATACGCAAGAGGTGTTATAAGTTTGACTTGTGTGTGTCTGTCTGTCTGAGGCAACCTAGCTCCCAAACTTATGGACCGATTTTGATGCGGTTTTTTATGCATAGTTTAAAAGATCTAAGTGTACAGACGACGTGACTCCTAAACCATTGATCCGATTATGATGAAACTTTCGTGAGTTGTTCTGCTTATGACCGAGAAAATCCCTGGCTAAAAAAACGGAGCATTGCAATACGCATGCCGGGTGCAGCTAGTTCTAAATAAAAATATGTTGTATTGCTTTGGGACCAACTCAAATCGCGAAAAAAAATCAGCAAAAATTCAAATCGAAAATATTAAAATGTATGAAACACATTTTGATATTTTCGATTTGAATTTTTGTATGAAACAGCTGATTTTTATTTCGCGATTTGAGAGTTGGTCCCAATAGTAAAAGTTGTTCAGTTTGATGGTCCCTATATACCATATTCGGCATTAGGAGTATTTTTGTAACATGTTGTATACCTACCACATTTCTTGTCATGTTATCCGGTTGCAAAATAAAAAGGCTATTCGGCGAGCTGACTCTCGAGCAGGCGACATTAGAGCTGGCCATGGGAGAAACAATCACTGCGCAGATCTACACCAGCCGCTCTTAAACTTTGTCCCTGTGCTTTATTAATTGTCATAGCATAGGCGACTTGACCGAATATTGTATTCTTTTAAAATTAAACTGATAATTAGATGGAATAATGTTGCACCTTATTACAACGCAATAAGGAAAAAATGACAGCACTGCCAACATAACGCCATAGGTACTATTCAATCAAATGCATTCTACCTACTCTCAGGGGAAATGACCAAAGAGAATGTAATACTACGTTGAGATGACAAATGATATTTATTTTTCTTAATTAATCAATCAAATGCACAAAAAAGTTTCAATTCCGACGTCGAAGTCAATCACAGCAAAAGTAGCTTTATATCACTTTTTAACCCTGTTAGGTAATAAATATTAAAAAAATACGAAACACGTGTTCAATTAATTTTGTGAAAGAATGTCTATGCCAAATTTCAAGTCAATCGGGCCAAGGAATCGCGTTCTCCCATACAAACTTTACCACCCTGTTTCATCCCTTTAGGGGTTGAATTTCGCAAAATCCCGTCTTAGTGAGCACCTACGCTCTAAAAGGAGCCCCCATGCAAAATTTGAGACTCCTAGCACTTGTAGTTTCTGAGATTTCGTGATCAGTGAGTGAGTGAGTGAGTGAGTGATTTTCCCTTTTATATATATAGATAAGTACAATAATTTAATATAAAAAATAAAAAAGTATAAAATTATATTCCACCGAACTTCACAGATGTATTTAAATAAATCTCTTGTTTGTGGATTTTAGAATATTCCAATTTGGTTTTACTTACTACTTAAGTTATTACATAATGGTCACTCTACATAGTCTTATAATAACAATGCAATACATTGATAATACAAGAACACCCATCCTGTTACATTGTTATAGAATAATCATTGTGTATCGTCTTATTGAGACAAATATATAATATAATATTATGGTGTAAAAATGTATTCGATACAGGCAATGTTTATGTTTTTTTTGGGATACGCATTTTTATGTAAGTGAATTGATATACTTACTTTTTTTAATTGTAATTTTTTTAATACACAATTTATAAGGGTATCCCATGAAATGTGTACGGGTTGTCTAGTATTAGAGGTCACTAATATATATATTCCGCAAAAACGGGTATGTTAGAACGTGTTAGAAATAAAACACTTTTTACGGATTACAGCGCGTATATTGTTAATTCAGTTGTTATTTTAGAATTATTTAGTTTGGATTTAAGTATTGGTTTTTTGAATTCCCGACGTTCCGACGCCTTTCCAGGGGCCGTGGTCACGGGAGGACTAAATAATTCTAAAATAACACCCTGAATTAACAATATACGCGCTGTAATCCGTAAAAAGTGTTTTATTTCTAATGAACTATACGCGCGGAAGTCTTGTAAGTGTTTATTAGAACGTGTTGTCTTGCTCATAGCGATTTAATCTAGAAAAAATATTAGTGCCAGACTCCCAGCTTATTTTTAACTAAGTTTGTGAATTAATAATAATAATAACCATATTAAATTAAGTAAAACATTCCACTTTTTCCACGTTCATACCATTTTCTTATCAATTCAACTGAAATTCGTAAAAACGGGCAAATATACTGAAAACCACAAATTGACAAAAAAATAAGTAGAAAAAATTGGGTTTAACTCATTATTATTTTTTATAAAAAAAAACAAATTGGCTTAATATTTTGTTTAGGTAGAAGCTCCTTTATAAAAAAAGTACCCAAATTTTTGGTTGCATGAAAAAAAAAACACTTTGTCTTCGCAAATGTTCGGAAGAAACGGCAGAATAGAGACCACTCCCTAATCACCACATTATTAAAAAAAGTCAAATGACAACCTTTTTTTATAAGTGGTGATTTTATTAAAGTGCAACGGTCCCAGTGTTAAGTTAGTGCTCAAGTTAGTAAAACTAGTGCACCCGTACAGTAAGCGCGACAGTGTTAAGTGCTAGTGCTTCAAGATAAGTGGTTTTAGTGCTCAAGTAGTATAGAAATTGTGTTGTGAAGTGAATAGTGAAGTATAAGCTGGGGGCTATTGTCTAATTTCAAAATCTATCGCAATCGTTTTCATTTGACAGATGGATGTGACACATTGCTGCATTTCTTTGGTAAGTTTTTATTTATGCCAAAAAGAAGCATCAATGTGTTACATCTTGAAAGCGATTGCGATAGATTTTGAAATTAGACAATAGAAGGGCTGGTTATAATGTTTGACTAAAGGCCGGCGCCCAGTGCCGGCATGGCACGACATGGCACGGTAGGTTGTACTGCGGCATCCCGCGGCATGCCGTGTCATGGCTCAGTCAGCGTAAGAGACAAAAAAAACGCGCGCGCGCCAGATTACCGCTGCACATTTTTCAACCTTATTTCAACTACCCATTACGTCTCGCGGGATGCAATGGCGTGCTCCGGCAACCCGTGGAATCAAACGGCATGCCGTGGCATCCCGTGGCATGCCACAGCATCCCGCGGCACGTCGCGGCATCGTGGTATTTTACAATTTCATGTTATTTCGAAAATTTTATTTTGACATATTTCTGTTATTTGATTTCAAATTGCAGTCTACTACAGTCAACATCACGAAAAATTCGGAAGAGTAATTTTCTAAATAAATACACCTTGATTTATTCCCATCCCAACAAACGAAATAGCATTTATAATCTGACAAGTCTTTAGTAACGACGAGGATTTTTTTATTTACGAAGATTATATGATATTTACAATATTTTGTTATCTAAATATACCTATTCGAGGAGAAGTATCATTTAATCGGAACAATTAACGAACTTTGAAAATGCGTGGCATAAACAAAGCGTCAAAATGACGAAATTTCGATAATATGTTAGGTATGGTCACCGAAATGTATCAATATTCGCAGAATAGAAATTCGACCTCAACTAGAAAACCTGTTTGGAAGATTAGTTAATATTTTTGTTTTATGAAAGTAAAATAATTCTTTCTTTGTTTTCTGTTTTCAGCAACTGTTTCCTTGAAGAATTGTTTTAAAGTGACAAATGAGCCCTACATACAACCTATTACTTTGATGGAAAATAAAGAAATAACATATATCGTCGACTTTAATAAGACCATCGAAGCTATCAGGTATTAAATACCCACATATTACGACTCTGAAATAATACACACGTGTGTAGGTTGTTCGCGTGTGTATGTTTGTGTGTATTCATAGAATCCGATTGAAAAACAGCTGCGTCATATGGACGTCATGACATAGGCCGACAACTTTTTTACTTAGTTACCTACCACTGTTGCGGGTAGAAGCAAGGCATTCATAAATAAGTTCTTACTTACTGACCTGAAAAAATTATATGGAGGTCAGTGTTCTTACTACTTAGTAGAGTAAGGCCCATTACTCATTTGTCGGCGCAGCAGCGGTACGACATCGCAAGCCATAGTAACTCACCTCGGTACCCATGGCAACCACGCCTGTTTAATATGGCGAGGCGATGTCGTACCGCTGCTGCACCGACAAGAGTAAAGGGCCTTACTCGACCGTGTCGACAGGGCAACGATGAGGGGTTGCGGGCGGTGCGGGGTAGAGGGCGCCCCTCCACCGCTAGCATGCAGGCGAGCCGTATATTATGTACAAATTTTTTTCGCCTTTCGGAAGCCTCGACTAAGTTTGAAAAACGCTTAGATGACATTTACACGCTTGCGAGTGCGTTAGTGTGTTCCAGGGAGACAAGCTTTGCAGCTCATCTGATCTGTTTTCAAAAACCGACACGAGCCCCGCCCCCTGTTTATGTAACTCTGTTTTTTACAACTTTTGATTGAAACTGACAGAAAGAGCAGTTACATTAACCGCACCTTTAGTAAGAATCAATGTGACAACTATGTTAATTAAAGCAGCAATGTAACTGCGATTTCTGACACATTACACAATCAGGCGGCGATCGGCAAGCTCTTCCAAGTAGACATGCGCAAAATACTTCACTGAAGTGTAAAGATGATATAGGTCAATTAGACTATATGAAGTATACACACATTTAGTGCATTTAGTTCACTTGGCTCAGTACTTCAGTAATCCATTTGTGACACTTTGTCGTTATGTTAAAACGATGCCTTTAATGTTTGCGCAATAGACTGTTGATGTTAAATTAAAGAATTCATTTACGAAAGAGTTCTCTACCTTCCAAGAGTTCCAAGCTCACAAAAGCCAAGCCCAAAGCCCCGTTCACACGCTTGGTGTTTGTGGACGCTTTTCAAAAGACTTGCCAAGCGTGTGTAGGGGGGGAATTATGGATAGGATGTATGATAGAGGTATGAAAGCTACTGATAGGAAGGCCAAAGGGAAGTAAGATCTTCCTCCGGGCTGGGTGGTATTAGCCCGGGGACCGCGGTCCAACCGACGATGGTTGGAACTGAACATCTTTTACTATGGGACCAACTCTGAAATCGCAAAAAAAATCAGCTGTTTCATACAAAAATTAAAATCTTTATTAAAATATCGAAATGTATGAAACAGCTGATTCTTTTTTCGCGATTTGAAAGTTGGCCCCATAGTAAAAGTTGTTCAGTTTGATGGTCCTTATATACCATATTCAGCATTAGGAGTACTTTTGAAACACCTTATATATGCTAAGTCGCTGAGTGAACTTCGTTAGCGAGATGTAGGTTTTCCATACTGCGAGGTGCTATTGCATACTTAATGATCTTGATACTAGCGCCATCTAGTAACACGGTGAAGAATCTTGTTGTTGTGCCGTGTGTCGTGGTATGTGCGGCGTAAGTAGATGCCGCTACACGTGTAAATGAGGTTCTAGTTGCCTTTTAGAACACCTCAGTACTCCATTATTAATTATGTATAATTTTATATGTTTCAGTTGTATCAATGAGATTTCGAATTCATCGTTAAAATTCAGGTATCGCAATAATGGCAATAAAGCAGCTATTGAATCAGTAAGTAAATATGATAAGCGTAAATACATAATTATTTAAAAAATGCTTGGACAATTTCATACAGCGCCATCTAGCCCTTAACTAAGCAAAGCTTGTATTATGGGTGCTAGTCACCATACAACAGACAACTAGGTGTTTTTGGCGCCATTTTGTCGAGTTCGGTTTGGTGTCTATTTTAATTATTTTCAAATTGATTCATAGTGGATATTGTGTCTTAAAATTGGTGCAGTTATATGGTACAAGTGTCTACGCAACTGAACAATATGTGGGATAACTGAAATAGGCGCGATCTTGGTTGTGTAAAGCTGAGACTTTTATTGAAGTGGTGGCTTCCTCGGCAGAACTAACCAAGTAAACTGTCTTGATATACTTGGTGCCAAATGCTCCAAACAGCATTGGAATGCGATGCACCCGCATTCTAATGAAAAATTAAACAATATCTACCACTGAACTATTTAACACTTGACACTGGCAAAAATTACTTCCAAGAGGAAAGTAGATTGCCATAACAAATAAAGAAGAAGAAGACGTGCATTAGACACATTAGCTGTTATGGCTCCATTACACTAGTCCGTTTGCCCGTATTCGGATATCCGAATGGGGAGAGACAGATTTGGGTACCCGACTTTTTTTTCTTTTTTTTTATACCGAAGAAATGGCATTTACGCATCACCCCCGCAGGTGAGCAGGGGGTTCGTATGTGGGTCTCGCCAGGGGCCCTACCGGCTAACTTTTCGAACTTCGGCGGGTCTGTCGAGCTTCAACTTAAAACAGATAAATCGAAGTAAGGAGTTTCGTATTGTACTATTCGCCGAAGTTATTTAGAAGATATCGATGTTCGTGTGACATCATGAATTGAGGTTCGCCATTTTGGCCCGATTGGGACTCGATTTATCTGTTTGAATTTGAAGCCCGGCAGACTTTCCGATGTTCGATGCGTTAGCCGGTACGGCCCCTGGTCATGGGGGTCCTTATGGGAATCACTATCCGACGTCGACGCTTTATTTAAGTACCTAGTAGTAGTAAGTACATACTTTACAAATTCGGAATTCGGATGTTCATGATTTAAAGCATGAAACAGTTAATTTTGTACGAAGGCAAAAGAACTTGACGTAGCTTACTAAAAATTCTTAAACAACACCTGAATTAATAATATACGCGCTGTAATCCGTAAAAAGTGTTTTATTTCTAATTGACGTAGCTTATTTAATTAGCGGCCATTTTTTTTTATTTTAATTTCATGTTTCTGCCGGCTTTCGGCAAAAACATTGAAGTTAATGTTAACTGTGTTTTGACAGATGTATGTGATACATTGCTATTTTTCTTTGGTACGTTTTTATTTGTGCCAAAACGAAGTAGCAATGTATCACATACATATGTCAAAACACAATTAACGTTAACTTCAATGTTTTTAGCCGATAGAGCCCCAGATCCGCATAGTGGTTTGAGCGAGGTTTGAGCTGTGCGATAATGTGTCAGTCACGCAGGACAGATTATTTTTTATGTACCTATAACGATAGACGACCGACATGGTCTATTGGGTTGTGCTGAATATCGGTTTTCGGTTTCCCCGAGGTCAAAAGCTCGATCCCTCTCTATATAAATAAATAAATAAATATAAATAAATATTTGACAACATCACATACATTGCTCCCATTCCAAAGTAAGTAGCTAAAGCACTTGTGTTATGGAAATCGGAGACAACGGTGGTATCACAAACACCCAGACCTGAGCCAATATAGAAAAGTTCGTTTTCTAAATTGACCCAACCGGGGATCGAACCCGGGACCTCAGAGATGGCGACACCTTGAAAACCGGTGTACAAAGCCACTCGACCACGAAGGTCGTTGTATATTTATTACTATTTGTATATTGTGTCAGGTCTGGGTGTTTGAGGTATCGTCGGTCGCTACCATAGACCTGATTTTTTTTTTGTATGGTCGCTACCTACACTGTCTCTGATTTCCATAAATAAAGTCGCATTCCATATGCTTCCATATTCCATATAAAGGGAAGGATAGACGGCCCAGCGCCTTTAGTAATGCAGTACTACCGTAGGTATGTACACACGACAGCACGTCAGGTTATACAGTTAAACTGCGAAAACAGCATTTATTACGTAGGGCATAAAGGCGGCCTCAAGGTCAACATGTATAGTCTGAGGTGCCGTCGTGTGTACTACCTTTTTTTACCGACTTCAAAAGGAGGGATGTACTCAATTCGACCCGTATTTTTTTTCAGAATATCGTTGGGTCAAAAGAAACTGAAGGCAAATGGAATTGTGAATTATGGATGGAGAAACAATGTCGATTAACATATTCCTTTATGGTCGCTGTAAAATGTAAGTTAAAAAAAAAGTATAATAGATAGTAATGTACACACAACGGCACCTCAGACTATACAGTTTGACCTTGAGACCGCCTTTATGCCCTACGTAATAAAAGCTGTTTTCCCAGATTAACTGTATAACCTGACGTGCTGTCCTCCGTACCTACTATTGTCAGAAGATGTGAAACGGCTCAAATTGCAATGCATAGCGGGTTTTGTCCCCTCGAGCCCCCGTACCTGCCGCGTCGCTGTTCTTTGTGATTTTGTTATGGGGGGGCTTCAACCCCGAGCCCCCGTCCCTACCACGTTGCTGTTCTAACCTAACCCAACCCACGGTGATATTGTCACAAATTGTGATTTTGTAATGGCTTCGACCCCTGGTTGGTCTTATCACCATTTGTGATTTTTTTTATTTATTTATTTATATATTCATTTTAATTACAACGGCAGATAGTGCCACTTACAGTAACTAGTAAATTACACACACATAACAAGAGATAAGACTATAGATAAATAACAATTACAGAAATTAATAGTAGAAAATTAAATCACACACAGGTGGATTTTGGATCTAACTTCTCACAAAATAATAAACAAATTCTTGAAATCAACTTCAATTCATCCGCAAACACATCGCACTCAGACTGGTTAGCCAGGAACTCATTGATATTGGTCAATATGCGGCAGAGAGGTGATTGTGCACGTGCCACTGTACGGGTACGTGGCGTCACAAACAAGGGACGAGGACGCCCGGCGCGTCGCCGCGTGTACCGTTCGGGGACGTATAGTTGGCACAGTTGGTTGTGCACGTCAGGGTTATCAATACTGCCACGTAGAACCTTTATTCCTGTAAGAATTTGGTTGGTTGCTCTGCGCGTTCTTAGAGAATTTAGGTCAAGAGTACCAAGGAGAAATAAGGTCGGATATAAATGGGGATAATATGTGAACTTGCGCTTATACAAGCATCTTAGGAAAGCCTTCTGCAACTTCTCGACCATCAAAGTATATGTGCTTTCATGGGGGTGCCAGACAGAACTACCAGCTTCGAGTTTGCTACGTACGAGTGCGTAATAAAGAAGCTTAATTAATTGAGGACTCTTAAAATCCCGAGAATTCCGTAGGACGAAGCCTAAGCGTCTAAAACTTTCTTTCACTACGGATATTATGTGATCATGAAATGTTAATTTGGAATCGAACATCACACCTAGGTCCTTTGTTGACTCCACACGTGTAAGATTGTCGTCTCCCAGTACATGTTTTTAATTGCTTTCTTCCAAAGGATAAGACACAACACTTTTTATTGTTAAATAACATCTTATTTCTTTTAGTCCGTTCAAACACAGAGTCAATATCAATTTGCAGTAATCGACAGTCTTCTTCGTTCTTAATTTCAAAGGCGAGGGGATTCGATCCCCGAGCCCCCCATACCTTTCGCGTCGCTATTCTAACTTTACCTAACCACACGGTGATCTTGTGACCATTTGTGATTTTGTTATGGCTGGAGGCTTCGCCCCCTGGTTGATGATATCACCATTTGTGATTTTGTTATGGCTGGAGGCTTCGCCCCCTGGTTGGTGATATCACCATTTGTGATTTTTTTATGGCGAGGGGTTTCGACCCCCGAGCCCCCCGGACCTTTCGCGTCGCTATTCTAACTTTACCTAACCCACGGTGATCTTGTGACCATTTGTGATTTTGTTATGGCTGGAGGCTTCGCCCCCTGGTTGGTGATATCACCATTTGTGATTTTTTTATGGCGAGGGGATTCGACCCCCGAGCCCCCCGTACCTTTCGCGTCGCTATTCAAACTTTACCTAACCCACGGTGATCTTGTGACCATTTGTGATTTTGTTATGGCTGGAGGCTTCGCCCCCTGGTTGGTGATATCACCATTTGTGATTTTTTTTATGGCGAGGGGATTCGACCCCCGAGCCCCCCGGACCTTTCGCGTCGCTATTCTAACTTTACCTAACCCACGGTGATCTTGTGACCATTTGTGATTTTGTTATGGCTGGAGGCTTCGCCCCCTGGTTGGTGATATCACCATTTGTGATTTTTTTATGGCGAGGGGATTCGACCCCCGAGCCCCCCGTACCTTTCGCGTCGCTATTCTAACTTTACCTAACTACACGGTGATCTTGTGACCATTTGTGATTTTGTCATGCGCCCCCCGAGCTCCCCGTGCCTACCACATCGTTGTATTACCTAACCAAACCAACGGTGATAATATCACCATTTGTATTTTTTTTTCTGAAATAACTTATTTTTCTTTTCTCTTATTTATTCGCAGGGGTAACACCATCGCCAACAAGTTTTAGAACAACTACTGAAAGTAAGTATAAGGCTGGCCCCAGACCTACCGGTTTCATTTCTTTGCTTTGCTGTTTTAGTTGAACAGGGGCTACCAGCTAACGCATCGAACTTCGGAAAGATTGCCGGGCTTCAAATTAAAACAGATAAATCGAGCTCCAATCGGGCCAAAATAGCGAACCCCAATTCATGATGTCGCACGAACATCAGTATCTTCTAAATAACTTCGGCGAATAGTACAATACAAAACTCCTTACTTCGATTTATCTGTTTTAAGTTGAAGCTCGGCAGACCCGCCGAAGTTCGAAATATTAGCCGGTAGGGCCCCAGAGCATATTCTCGGACGGGAATCGAACCCGCGACTTTTAGAAGTCCGGTCCAATGCTCTTACCGCTGAGCTACCGAATCACTAGTGGCATCGTCGAATTTCTTCTAGTATATCCCAATTACGCTGCAAGCCAGCGTTATTGCATCAATTCTGCTGATTATTTCAACCTAAAATTAAGTACCTAAGTACCTACACACGACAGAACGTCAGGTTATACAGTAAAAGTGTGAAAACAACTTTTATTATAGCACGAACAGCTATCGAAAAAAATAACGCGAGTAAAACATTCGATAGAGTAATTTTGTATGGGAAATTTGTACAGCGCCATCTACCGCCGAAAAGCGAAATAACATTTTCCATAGATAACTATTCTATCGAGTAATTTTAGGCGCGTTTTTTTATTGATAGCTGGGGCTCTATCGGCTAAAAACATTGAAGTTCATGTTAACTGTGTTTTGACAGATGTATGTGATACATTGCTACTTCGTTTTGGCACAAATAAAAACTTACCAAAGAAAAGTAGCAATGTTAATACATTGCTACTTTGCTTGTAATCATACATCTGTCAAAACACAATTAACATGAACTTCAATGTTTTTAGCCGATACCGCCGCAGGTCGTGCTAAGGCATAGAAGTAGAATGTCAAAGAACAACAACGTCAATGAACAAGTGATCCGAAAAACGAAGTGCAAATGTGTGAGTGAAATAGTGTTGTGTACACTACTTAATAATGTTATCGATGACTGTACCCACTTACGTCTTTCTGTGTGGCTTACATAGTGGTGATATTGACATTTTCAATCCAATTTTTCATCTGCGCCATCGACCTACAATACAACTACAACCCGTAGTTGTATTGTAGGTCGATGGCGCAGGTGGTTAGTGCACTCAACTCAGTATCGTAGGATTCGTAGGTAGGTAATTAAAACATTGCGTATAGTTCGAATAATTATTAATGTGTGAGTAATGTATGACATTATATATTTATATGGACAAGCACAAAAATAATATCATACCTACAGTATTAACGTGATTTCACTTACGTAGGACGTACTTTTTTGTTTGAGTAAATAAGTAAATTGATTTTGATGACGTTAATTTTTCTAATTAGGTCTTTCTTAAATTCTACAATTAGGTAAGTAACAGATTTCCACACCTGACGGAGGCAGAGTAGCAGATCTTATCTAATATGTCATTAATGTATACTATCATATTCTGGGATATAAAGGATTATGATTATGACTAGCGACCGCCCGCGACCTTGTCTGCGTGGAAAGTTTTTTTGCTATCCCTCGGGAACAATTATTTTTTCGGAATGAAAAGTATCCTATAACCTTTTCTGTACCCCTGACAACGTGTATGTAAAATTTCATGATGATTGGTTCAGTAGTAAAGACATGAAGGCGTAACAAACAAACAAACAAACGGACTTTCGCATTTATTAGTAAATTTACTACTGGCACATCTTAATAAAATAACAAAATACCTAAGCAAAATACCCACCAAAAACTAAAAAAGGTATTTAACTTTTGCATAGGTACTTAGATATGTACCTACCTAGTCAGTAACAATTGATTAATGAACTATAAGTATTTTTTTACGATTCGAGTACGTAGGAAAATGAAACCTCAACAATATGTCAACAATATTAGCCTTTCATAATATCTAAAAACTTAAACTTACATTTTCTAGAAACAACCGGCGCGGCAAGCGAATTCAATAATCACTGCACGCTATATCGATGGCGGCCTCTCAGCTCGTCGTCACAACCGATTACCGAATTCGCTTGCCGCTCCTCCAGTTCCGACCGACCGACTGACGATATGGTCACCCTACACTTTGATTATTCATAGTAAATAAATTTGCAAATTTCTCTAAAACAAATGAAGATGTCGTGGAAATATGTTTTCGAGACGTTTATCGTGATTAAACGGTTAAGAAAATCTGTTTATTTTTAATCTGAATACAATTTTCACCAATATTTTAGACCTTACATTACAAAAATAGTATGAACTGGAGGTTCGCATGCTTTTAAAACTTTAGATCACGATATCTTTGTCCCGGTTGCGTTACATGAGCAACGAATGTATTCGTAGCTGTCACAATGAATATGTGACGGCTACAAATACATCAACTCACCGGTAAAGGCTCGGATTGATCTGGAATTCGACGATTTAACCAAAACATTACCTCAAAAAGTGGCGGATCTCCGGCCCACATGTTTTTGTAAATGATTCTGCCGGGGAAGCCGTCACAATCATAACGAAACCTAAAATAAGAACGTATATCATCGGTACATTACTTCTTGGTGGTTTTAGGAAGGAATTATGCAAGTGGCACGGACGTTCGCATGCTCACCTTTTTATGGTGTGGAGGCAAAGACATATTTCGTTGTTCAAGCTCTAGCTACGTCACATCCGGTAAAATTTTAGAAAAGTATTAAAAATAGTCAGAATCAATAAAACTTGAAAATAACGAAATCTTTCTTAAAATGGTCTTTATTTAAAAAAAAAATATAATAAAAATACATCAAAAATACATAGTATGGCCAATTGGACTGCCGCTAGTCCTAGTTTATCGATTTTATCGATACTCGTGACGTCATCAGTTAGTCAAGCCCTATCGTAAAACAACCTTTTACTATTTTACGTAAAATAAACTAAATTATTTATTGTACATATAAAATATGACTAATGGAAAATGAATTTAATAAACTATGTTCCATACTGTTTTCTTCGTCGACAAACGAATAAATGTAGCAAAATTTTGTTTTTAAAGAAATGTGTGGCAATATCTTATTTACCTGTGAAAAGTGTGATTACTTGGATTGTTTCTTTTTGTCACATCACAATTACATAAAGAACGAGACACCGTGGCTCCACGATACCTTTATTAAAAATTCTAATTAAGATTCTCAAATATTTTAAGCAAAATGTGATTGCTCATTTGCAAGACGGGACGCTAGGGGCTCTTACTGTAAAAAATGTTGGCACACTGTCACTTGATCCTATGTCTCTTTTTTTCATAGACCGTGTCCGTATAACGATAACTTCTCTTTTCCACGCTCTATTGGTCTTCTTGAGCGCAGCGAAAATTTTTCTAAGTCTATGTGCTAAGGGTACATACCTACTCAGAAAAACTGTCAGGACCATAGACTTAGAAAAATTTGCGGTCATCAAGACTGACCTATTTTTAATTTTTTCAGAAACAACGACAACTGAAGCATTCCTGCCATCTAATATTATTAGAACAACTACAGAAAGTAAGTACTTTTCTGATAATACAAGAGAAAGTATCTATGTAAGAATAGCCTAAATAAACCACGCCATTGAAAATAATACCTAAGTTATTGATTTCACTGATTAAAAATCTTACTTAATTAAGTAGCATATCTATTCTGTGGCAATTTATTTTATTTTTATCTTATTTTATTTATTTTTGGGGGGGCTTACAGCTCTTAATATTATTTAGCAAATATAGATAAAAACTAAAAACGGTCAAGAGCGAGTCGGACTCGTGCACTGAGGGTTCCGTACCATCATTCTGAAAAATAAGACCCCCATTCAGTCCCTGTTGCAAAAAACGCCATCTAAAATCAAGTTGATAGCATTAGGTAGTATCTAGCTGTGACAGACATAGTCGCACCATAAGGGTCCTTTTTACCATTTTGGTACGGAACCCTAAAAAGAATAGCGATCAGACAATCTTCGTCCCACTCCGAGACATTATTACCTCATGTAGGTAATTGTATAAGGTTCAAAATCAAGTAAATCGATCAACGAACATCGTTCGTCTATCGTGATTCTTTTTTTGTAATAAGCCCTCTGTGTTTTTAGCTAACACAATGGTGGCAAATAATAATCGTTGTTATTAATAAATGTAATTTTTAATATTCCTTTTTGGAGGGAATACAGAGCAGTAGGTTATAATTATAAAATATAAGAGAATGACAGATGTCATAGCTGACAAGCATATTAGTGTAGCAATCAGTGTTGCCAGGTGGAGCGCAGCACAGATTATCGCGCCTGAACACTCTGTTTTGATAATTCAATTTAATTTAACTAGGTACCTACTTTCCTAATTTAATTTGCAAATGATGTGTTCACATGTAAATTGGGTTGTCGGTTGCATGCTAGGCCTATGAGGCCCAATTTCACCAACTACTTAAACAGCTGATTAACATTTGACCATCAGTTTCTTTAAAAAAAAAACCGTCAAAACAGACGGTTACAACCTTAGAGCATTAAGAACGTTGTAACCGTCTGTTTTGACAAGGTTACAACCATCGAAATATAATTTTTTTCTAAGTCTATGGTTACAACTTAATCAGTTATTTAAATGTTGGTGAACATCAGTCTGAGTCTGTTGATGCCCCTAATAATTAATTACCCTACTTATACACATTAATTTTATGGTCAATTTTCGTTTATTCCTCTATTGACGACCTCCGTGGTCGAGTGGCTTTGTACACCGGTTTTCAAGGTGTCGCCATCTCTGAGGTCCCGGGTTCGATCCCCGGTTGGGTCAATTTAGAAAACGAACTTTTCTATATTGGCTCAAGTCTGGGTGTTTGTGATACCACCGTTGTCTCTGATTTCCATAACACAAGTGCTTTAGCTACTTACTTTGGAGTCGGAGCAATGTATGTTGTCAAATATTTATTTATATTTATTTATTCAGTTCCAGATCTTCCCTCCAGCTACACTGGCCCTCCAATAGCACCAACTATATCAGCAACTGAAGCTACCGCAAATAAACATAATACTGATACACAGGGTAAGTTAAATTATATGAACATCATATCAGTCGCACGACAGTCGACACCCACCTGCACTGCAGGGCATAGTAGGCCCTGCCCCAAAGAACTCCACAACGATCAGTTCTCGCGCTCGCACATAGAGCGCAATGTATGCAAATTACGGTAGTTAATACTAAATAATATACTAGAAAAAAATAGGACTCGAATACTAAATAATATACTAGAAAAAATAGGACTCGCACCAGATCATGTTCTCGGACGGGAATCGAACCCGCGACCTTTGGATATCCGGTCCAATGCTGAGCTACCGAGTCACGAGTGGGAACGTCGAATTTCTTCTAGTATATCAACTCTTACGCTGCAAGCCAGCGCCATCTCACCAATTTAGAAAGAATCGGTAGTAAACCGTAGTTAAATGGCAAATTGTTAATGTTTATGAAACAGTCTTTAGTGCGCGGTCGCCATTACAGAATTTTCTCGCCCTAATGGCTATCGGTTCTTCTTGCTATGATGTGTAGGTATGTAGGATACGTAGGCAGGACATTTGGTGGATAAGTTCCATTTTTTCCCCGGGGAAAATGCCTTCGCATTCCCCCTCGCGGGAACACGGAAGTGGCTATGTGGTGCAGTAGCCACTATAACCCCGGGGTGTTCCTTCCACTCATTGATGGGCAATGACAACAGGACCAAAGTGGCATATTCTCCGTGCCCGGTCCTTCCATACTCCGGCTCTTTGGACGCTAAACCATAAAGCGGCACTCGGAACACTTCAGCGTCTCTCCCCTAAGCGGACGACTTAGTTCCCAGTTCCGACGCCCTGGCCCTTAAATACTAGGGGGAATGACGTGCGCGTGGCGCTTCCTCGCACCTCCCGGCCGCCACCTGCGGAGCGAGTCTGCGTTCACATCTGCCTCTCGAACCCTCTCCGCGGCCTCCCTCTCTGACATTACGTCTTCGCTGAAAGTGACCACTGCCAGCCACAATCTGTCTCCACCCACGCTTTCACCACGCTGGGAAGAGAGAGGTCCCATCCTATGACTGCACAAAGCGCAGAACGTTGTGACACCCACGCGGGGCACTCTTCGAGTGTGTGTCGCGCAGTGTCCTCCGGTGCATCACAATCTTGGTAGAGTTACATAATCAGGGGCCGGCCCTGGGGCCGTACCGGCTAACGCATCGACTTCCGAAAGTCTGCCGGGCTTCAAATTAAAACAGATAAATCGAGCCCCAATCGGGCCAAAATGGCGAACCTCAATTCATGATGTCACACGAACATCGACATCTTCTAAATAACTTCGGCGAATATACTAGATGAACTAAATGAAATACGAAACTCTTTACTTCGATTTATCTGTTTTAAGTAGAAGCTCGGCAGACCCGCCGAAGTTCGAAAAGTTAACCGGGCCCCTGATTATGTAACTCTGTTTCTAACAACTTTCAGTAAGAATCAATGTGACAACTTTGTTACTTAAAGCAGCAATGTAACTGCGATTTCTGTCAGTTTCTTGATTGCAACAGTTACATACTCGGGGGGCGGATCAGCTTCTCTTTTTCTAGGTAGTAAGTTAGATTTACAGTTAATTACAACCCTTACATTTTCAGTGCAATGGTGGAAAGCAGTGGTCGGTGCATCAGCATCATTACTGATTCTCAGTTTCATAATAGGAGTTTATGTCTATCGACTGAAGAAAACAACAATGACTACTCAATCAGATGTTTCGGCACCTCAACCAGACAGCCGAAGTTACAACGAACGAGTTTATTACACCATATACGATGATGACGAAGTTTATTACTCTTATGCTTATTGCAAACCGGAACCGACTGATACGGATGCTGCAGCCAATGCAATATACAATATTGACAATTATTTATTTTTTTTTCTATCACATACATTTTTCAGTGATCAAACAAAGTTGATACGAGACAAAACATACAAAATCGTCTTTATACCTGACTAGTCCAACAAAAACAAATTGCGAACATTTATTTGAATTCAACACAACCTTACACCAGCTTTAAAAGCTTAGATTTTAAAGAATTCATTAATATAAAATATAAATAATAATGGTCCTAAGTAGGATCCCTGTGGGACTCCCGATAACACCAATCATGAAATAGATTTAAATACGGAAACTAGTTGTGTTGTGGCTAATTTCGCAAACCTGATTCGCACACGGAGATCCATGAATACGGAACAGACACCCCTCAGCTTCATATGAAGGCATGCTTTACTAGGTCAAAGGCCTTGGCATAAATTATTAAGTTTCCTAGTTTGTCCAATCTAATATTTCATACATCATTAAGTAAGGGCGTCGATGTAGCAAGCTGGTATGACAGGAAAAAAACTATTCCAAATTTCAAATTGATAGCATTAGTAGTTCTCGAGATATCCAGCTGTGACAGACAGAAAAACTGAGTCGCACCATAGGGTTCCTTTTTACCATTTTGGTACGGAACCCTAAAAACGTGCACTACGCACGCAGAAGTTAAGTATTGGGAACAGTGTTGCCAATGCTACGGTAATTACCGTGTTCTACGGTAATCGAGGTCAAAAATTAACCTTGCTACGGCCGCTTAAGGAAGTTTTCATACAAACACGGTAATTTCATAATGCAGTGCAATGCAGTAATTGTATCGAAAGACGGTATTTTTTTCGATTTTCCGCCGATCTACGGAAATTTCACTGACAAAACACGGCAACTGACAAATTTACAATGGCAGCACTGATTGGGAACATAAATTAATGATTTTTATGTTAATGCTACTCTTAATTTTTTCTTAATTCTACCTTTTGTGTGTATGTACGTAATATATTCTAAAAATGTATGCGACTGAAGGACTCTGTATCCAAGTCATGAATAAATTATGAAAAAAAAAACATGAATTAAACCACTGTTAAGAAAAAAAAGACTTTATTATAGGAGTTTCATCTTGCGGGTACTAGGCCATCATAAATCTACAGAGTGCACAGGTCGGGCGCGCGCGAGAGCAGGTCCGCTGCGGCGCTGACTGCGGCGGCCCACGTGGCGAGGCGCGCGGCCAGCGCACTGGCGCCCGCGCGCCCCAGCGCTCGGGGCCGCACCCACGTTATAGTTATGGTTTCATTCACCTGCGAACGAATGAGTGAATGAAGCACATTATATTAACTAGAATTTACTAAAAAAATACTTTTAAATCAAATGAAAATGAAATAAAATAATATTAAATATTTGACAACATCACATACATTGCTCCGATTCCAAAGTAGCTAAAGCACTTGTGTTATGGAAATCAGAGACAATGGCAGAGCCAATATAGAAAAGTTCGTTTTCTAAATTGACCCAACCGGGGATCGAACCCGGTACCTGAGATGGCGACAAAGCCACTCGACCACGGAGGTCGGCAAAATACAATAAAAAAACGGTCAAGAGCGAGTCGAACTGGCGCACCGAGGGTTCCGTACCCTCGTATTTATTTTGCCTGTAATCTTTACATAAACATCTATCACATAAAATAATTTGAGATTTTTCTCTATGAAAACTTCGGAGATAAGGGGGGAACGGTTTTTTTTTACATTTTTCATCAAAAGTCGAAAAGTATGAGCCCTAAAAAAATTTTAAAAAATGTTTGAGAATGTGCAAGCAGCGCTCTTTCATATGATACCCCATATGCCCAGTAGCCTCACTTCGAATTTTTAAGACCACCTTTCCCGAATATTTTTAATTCTCTTATTTGCAAAATAGTTGGGCAAACGTCATCTAACACTATTCCAAATTCAAGTTGATAGCATTAGTAGTTCTCGAGATATAAGAAAGTCAAAAATCCAGATAGCCATCATCAGATCACAGCTCGGTCAATCCCTGGCGGAGAACCAAGGCTTCAAAGTTACCTTGTTCATATGAAAATGTGGAGGCCCGGTTTCTTTGCAGTGTAGATTAATGAAAAAATTATATACCTGATCAATATGGCCTTTCACCAAGTTCTCTGCGAGTGCCTTCATGAGCAACAATTCGACTTCGTCTCGTGGTACGCGGGCGGAGGACGCCACCTCCGCGAATGTTAGCCGGCGCTGCGCCGACGTGCGGTTAAACGCCATCTACATCACAAATTAAAAATATATTTTGAAAAAAAAAAACCAATGCTTGGACAATTTCACACAGCGCCATCTAGCCCCAAACTAAGCAAAGCTTGTAATATGGGTACTAGACAACTGATATACTACTTATATACTTTTTAAATATACAAGGTGTTACAAAAGTACCCCTAATGCCGAATATGGTATATAGAGACCATCAAACTGAACAACTTTTACTATGGGACCAACTTTAAAATCGCGAAAAAAAAATCAGCTGTTTCATACAAAAATTAATTACGAAAATATCAAAATGTATGAAACAGCTGATTTTTTTTTCGCGATTTCAGAGTTGGTCCCATAGTAAAAGTTGTTCAGTTTGATGGTCCCTATCTACCATATTCGGCATTAGGGGTACTTTTGTAACACCTAGTATACTAACCCCCTTACTAATAAAGATTGTATAGCAGATGTATAGTTACACAATGGTTACTCTGTATCCAACTATTTAAGTTTGACATTAAAAAGAAAGGGACAAAACACTGTGTAACTAAACATCTGCTATACAATCTTTATTAATAAGGGGATAATTTTACATAGACACCCAGACCCGTCACAGAAATTAAAATTAATCATTTTAAATTTCTCCTCGGCCGGGAATCGAACCCGGGACCTCTTGCGTGGTAAACATGTTGACCGTTCCACCACTCAAGTCGTCAAATATATTAAAGACACGACTGCCGTGCCAAGAACGAAATAAAAATGACTTCAGTTAAAAAATATATATGTATATGCAATTAAAAAAGGATTTTTTTTTTTTTGTTTGCGGCCATTTTATTTTTATTTTCTTGCACCTAAAGCCCAAGGTGTACATTATTTTAGTCAAAGCACCATCTCTGTATCTTTTACCGTTTCGGCAGGCAGTTGATCTCCATAATGGCTAAATGGATCCATCAAACGTGGCTAAGAACCAGATCGATTAGATTCGCTTTCAGTTAAAAAAAAATGCACTGAAACCGCTTGATCCGTTTAGGCACTACGAATATACGTACAGACACACAAACTAGGCTTCAAACTTGTAACAGCCCTCTTTGCGCTGCGTCGGGGGTTAAAAACTGACCTCCATCAAGCAGAGTATAGCGATCTTCTGCCTCAATTGCCTCTCGGCCCTCGCCAAGTCCGGGTGCTTCGCCCTCTGGCGGACGGCCTCGAAACCTTGCACGTCGCCCTTGGCCGCCGTACGAACCAACTCTATGGCCCACGCGTCGGGGGTGCCTTCTAGGGACTCGAGGATCGGGTGCGCTAGCTGGAACAAGCGACTCTTGGTTAGTTATGGGACCCTGGTACAATGCAATTAAATTGACAATAGATAGTGATCCGCTGCAACTTCACTCGAGAATGTATGGCAAAGAGAACATTTTACAGAGAGGTACGTCGTTTTGAACGTATGGCACAAATAAAAACTTACCAAAGAAAAATATCAATGTATCACATACATCTGTCAAAACACAGTTAACATGAACTTGAATGTTTTTAGCCGATAGAGCCCCTGAAGTTGCCGCAGATTTCGCATTGTACTTCTTTAACACAATCTCAAACTATGAAAGTACAATACAACTCTTGAAATGAAATGAAATGAAATATTCTTTATTCAAATAAACTTAGATATTAAGTGCTTTTGAATGGTCTATATTTTCCTACCACCCATTCGAGACTTTTTTAGCTGACAAGAAGAATGGGCGCAAGAAACTTATCAGCTTTGTCAGAAATCAGAGTAACGATATTTACGATTATTTTCTTGGTTTATTAATGGGACCCTGGTACTTTTTTAAAACAAAGTCATACCAACTACAAATTTTACAGCAGTAATAACAATTTTTTAGTGTTCCAGTACCTAAAGATAAATATTAAAAAAAATACTAGAAAATATCTACTCACCCGTAGCACCTCAGACGGGACTCGAACCCGCACCCTTGGGATTCCGGCCCAATGCACTGACCAATTATGCTACCGAGTCGCTAGTGGGAGCGGCGGAATTTTCTAGTACTTTTACTCTTTCACTGCAAGCCAACGCAATTTCATCAATGTGAAGAAATACCCCCACATTCGAAAGAAACATCTTTCCAGATGTTTTGACAATATAAAAATAGCATTGTGAATGCGAAAAATCTAAATTTAATCATTCCAGGTACCTACTTAAAAGACGTCGTACAAAAGTACCAGCCCACAAGCTCTCGATCAAAGCGTCTCTTTTATTTGCTATACAGCAAGAGACGCGTTGATAGCCATTTAGAACACTGACAAGTCATAAGAGCTTGTAGGACAGCGTAGCTTACAAATCCCAGCAGCAATTCCCATACTAGCTAGTCTCAAGATGTAAGAAAAGTACCAGGGCAGCATAACCTAGGAACAGGTTACTCACCAGTTTGTTAATCTCAAGAGTGATGATGATGGAATCTCTAAAGATGACCTATTTCGGCCACAGCGATATCATACAAGTACCAGGGCAGCATAACCTGTAAGGAATCTTTAGTGACAAACTGCTTACCAGTTCCCCCAAGTCGTAGACCGTAGGCGCTATAACAGCAGCTAGCGCTAGTCTTAACGCTAGCGCTCGCCTCTCGGGCTGCGGCAGGGCGGCGCCCCCGTCGCTGCAGCCCAAGTAGCGGAGCGCCGCGCGGTAGTAGCGGGCCATGGGGCCGCGGACTCTGGCAAAACACAATTTTTTTGTTAAGAGTGTTGTCACATTTTGCAGCTTTCTCACTCACACTGGTGGAGACAAATAAGCTCACCAAATCATTTTGAATTAATTTTATTTGGACAAGGCGGCACACACAATTTACAGTTACCACAGATCAGGTGGAAGACAGGGGGCGATCACAGAGTATGCATTTCTGTGCCGCTGAATACAGATTAAATCTTGATAATATTATTTATGTCTGTAACACACACTTTCAAACCTTTTCAAAGTATTAAATTTGATAATTTTTCAATACATTTTAATTAGAATAGCATTGCAGATATCATAGTTTCATTATTTTGGTTCAAAAATTATCTTTAAATGTAGAAGAACTAGTTCAATATTGTATTTTTTGAGGTTATTCACCAATAAAATCCGAAATATATCTATTGATAAATATACGTGAAATATTTGTGATTAAGAACGTATTGAAAACATTATCTTTAAAAAAATCCAAATGTGTGAGTGAGACAGCCTCTTAGAGTATTCTTGATCGAAGCTTATATCCTTTTCTGTGCCATTGCCAATGTGCTAAATTTCATGATGATCGGTCCAGTAGTTAAGAATTGAAAACATAACAAAGAAACTTACTTTGGCATTAGAAAAACAATTTATTTTAATAAGGATAAGAATTCAATCATTCAACATAATCGGCTAACCTGTAATACTCTGATGCTAATTTATAGAACCGTCCGTGCACCGGAGTGACTCCATCGGCATCCTCCAGAGTTCCCTCCAGATGTTCTATGATCTTCTCGGTGGAATCGAGGTCGTTGAGCTGCTCCAGATAGATCTGGCCTTGAAGTACCTGAAAAATGAATGAATGAATATAAAAAGTATGCTTGTTGTCCTATTTGGTAAACAATCTTCACTCAACAAATTTTTAGATAAAAATTATAAACACATAAATTAAGGAAGAAATTGATATTTATTATTGACAATTGACAACATGATATAATTAGAGAACATATTTTTAACAATCAGTTTATCCTTGCTTGTTCTATTGGGTAAAAATTTACACTTAACTCTTTTTGAAATAATCATTTAATATAATACAACAAATGGTTTTCCACACAAACCCCCTTACTAATAAAGATTGTATAGCAGATGTATAGTTACACAATGGTTACTCTCTGTCAAACTACTTATGTTTTACATTAAAAATAAAGGGACAAAACACTGTGTAACTATGCATCTGCTATACAATCTTTATTAGTAAGGGGGAAAGAATACAAAAGATATTGTTAATTATTAATGACATAAGAGAGCGTAATATTTTTAAATACCTAGTGATTTAAGTTTAAAAGACATGACAACTGTCAAAAACTGCTTACTAAATAGAACAATAAAGAGAAACAGACTGTATAACTATTCAAGTTCAAAAGACCAATGTCCATTCCAGTCCAGGGATAAATTTAGTGCTGGAATGCAACTGGAATAATGTGAACCACCACTGGAATGTACTCATTCCAGTGAGAAGTCCAGTCCAGTGGCACTGGAATGCTACTGGTATTATACTTACCCCCTTAATAATAAAGATTGTATAGCGGATGTATAGTTACACAATGGTGACTCTCTGTCAAACTATTTAAGTTTGACATTAAAAAGAAAGGGACAAAACTATACATAATATATGCTATACCTACAGTCTTTATTAGTAAGGGGGTTAATGTAAACCTAGTAAGTATAAATAAATGAAAAGAAAAACATATGTTTAGTAGGCCTGGGGCTATTAATAAATTAATCCAGTGATTATTTTACTCAATTACTTACTTTGCAGAGTGCGAAAGCCTCATCATTCATTTTGACCTTGGCCTCCATTTTTTCCAGGAATGCTATTGCATCTTTCTTGTTAGTGAACTGCTTCACTATGTGGACAACAATCTCCATCAATGATAATGGATTTATTCTGAAATATAAGAAAAAAATTGTGAGAACAAATATTACTGAGTGATCACTTTCAGTCTGCAAATTAAAGTTACAAATACACAGGATAGAAACACTATGAATATGTTTTGGTCAGAATACGAATAAGTTAAAGGAATCACGGCTCAAACTTTATACAGTTAATGGTTTTTATCTTAGAAAACAGACATGAAATTAAAGGAATTGGTATGACTTGCAATACTTGGACAGGCAGGGCACATACTTGTTTTCAAATGTGGTCAAAAAGTTGTTGTACAGTTGAATTAAGTTGTCGCCTGCCTGCAGAGTCGGTTGCTCGACAAATTCCAACAACTTTAAAGTTAATTGATGCCATAGCCTGAAAAAAACAAAAGTAAGAGGTTAGGTTTGTTTACGATTAACAAAGTTGCACCTAAACACAAATTAACTTGTCTACTCACTTTTTATTATAAAGCTCTTCTAGTTTAGCCCAATCTGCGGCAGTATCGGGCTCTGCAGCCTGCTTTTTTGTTAGAAAATCGTTGACATCAACAACAGCGAATTTGACGGTAGCCATTTTCACAATTATTTATCGTGTAATGATCTGAAGTTAGCCGATGATTACTGTCTGTCAGTTCAGTCATCATTGTCAAAAAAAAGCACATTGGAAAGGAATAATTTCTGTTCAGCCACGCTGAAGTTAGTCAAGTATAGCGCCATCTAGAGTCAAGTAGCTACATTATTTTAAGCTACTCCACACTAGATGGCGCTAAATACATAACGTAGTATCAAAATTAAATTATAGATGACGCTAGCTGTTATTAAATTCAAATATTGTATTATAATCCACAGATATTAAAGAACTTGTTTTATATCAAAGAAGGGAGAGCTTTCATGTCTACTGGTGGCTCTTAGAATGAATTCTATTTAAAGAACAAGAATCTAAATCAAAGACTTGAACAAAAAACATAATAACAGTACTTCTTGAAACTACCTACCTACCTAGGTACTTACTTACTTAGTAGGTACATTTTTTTTAACAAAACGTGACATTTTTGAAACTTGCAATGTAACCTTTGCTAACATTGCCAGTCAACTTATAATAGCTTATCCCATTTTAGGTAATATAGGTAGATTCCTACTTCTACTTAGATGTAGGTATCTTTATTCCTCGTATTTTTTATTTGCGGTTACTTATAATCAGGCCTGCCATCACCTAAATTACGGAACCCGGACAAGTACCTATTTCAAAATCTCCCAATTTTTTTTTTACCATGACGTAATTGAAAAAAAAAATACAAATACAAGAAAAACCTAATACCTACACTTTCCTGTAACCCAAATAGTGTCCGGGTTTTTAAGAAGCCCGCCCGGACACCCTACAAACTAGGACCAATCCGGGGAAACCCGGAGGGATGGCAACCCTACTCACAATTAATAAGTATAATTCTATCTCCAGATTTTAAGCATATTAAAATAATACCTCTTTGTATATCTCACTAGCTGTTAGTCTGATAAGTAGGTAATTTGTATCTGAAAATGTGAGACTTGCCCAAAGCAAAGGTGTTTTTTGGTTGAGTTGAGACATTTGTGTAAGATGAACCCACCACAACTTAGCATGAGTTCAAATCTAAAGTAAATACCTAGGTAAGTACAGTTTTATCTTTCTGTTTCTTTTATTTATTTATTTTTATTACCAAAATCCTTTACATAGAGTACATAGTGGTCAGCGTACGAGCTCAAAATCAACAATTAAACAATTTATTAAATTTAGATTTTTCGCTTTCACAATGCTATTTTTATATTAGGATAAATAATATTAGAAAAAATACTAGAAAAATCGACTTACCCGTAGCACCTCAGACCGGACGGAAGAGTCGATTTTTTTCTAGTATTTTTTCAATATAGCTGTTTCATCTTTATCGATTGTCAAAATCTAGTAGAATAGAATGCCAATGTATGGGATAGACAGGAGCTAAGCGTTAGCTTATGTCATTCCCATACATTGTTATTCTATTCTACGAGCGTTAATTTTAGTAGAAAGGCCATTTGAGTAGGGGGCCTGGAAAGATGTTTCTTTCGAATGTGGGGGTATTTCCTCACGTTGATGAAATTGCGCTGGCTTGCAGCGAAAAAGTTAAAAGTACTAGAAAATTCCGCCGCTCCCACTAGCGACTTGGTAGCATAATTGGTCAGTCACTTGGTAGCATTGGTCCGGAATCCCAAGGGTGCGGGTTCGTGTCCCGTCTGAGGTGTTAAGAGTGAGTCAATTTTTTCTAGTAGCCGCAAATTTAAAAAAAAATATCCTTTAAGACTTAAGATGTCCTTTTTTTTAGTAAGGAAAAAAAATATCTTCTTCTTTAACCTATAGTGTGTGGTATTCAACTAAAGAGCTTTCTGAGCCGGTTCTAAAAATATATCACATCATTACATTTCAGCCACTGCTTTAAATTAAACCAAAAAACATTTACAAAACATACCTAGTTTGGGCTCCTGTGCAAATTAATACGGTATGGTTGAATTATTTCTAGTAAAATATATCTCAAATGATACTTAATAATTTCTTAAATAACCTCAAGAAAGCAATTTTGAAAATATTGACACTAAGTATTTTTTTTCCATCATTACAAAGCTTTCACAAAGTGATTATGTACCTACGATTTAAAAAAATGATTTTTCTGAAACCAGTCGTGTGTGATATCGAATGAAAGGGCTTTTTGAGCTATTTCTAAAAATATATCACATAATTACAATTCATTACCTATCTTAAATTAAACCAAAAATCATATTTTAAAAAACCATACAAACATAGGTTCGGAAAATTTTAAAAAAAAATAACAATATGTAAATATTTTCAGAATTGTTTTCTTGAGCTTAAATCTGTACCTTCAGTGAAAACTGATCTAACTTGAGTTATATCGATTTTGAATTTATTTCACTATTCAAGTCATCGAAAAATTAGCTTTTTTTGTGTCTAATCGGTGTATTTTTACGATTTATATCAACAGAGATAAATTTTGTGCATAGTAATATAAGTGCTTGCTTTTCTATGATTTTTATGAAATAAAATGTGTATATTAATATATCTCTAGTTAAAACAATGTGTACCGAAACTTATTTCTCTTTAAATTAGTGTCTAGAAATATAAGTCGTTTTAAAACTTTACACACAATTCAATAACAACTGACTTAAATTGTGCGTAGTGATTTATCTAGAATTATATCAATACACACATATAATTTCACAGTATGCTAGTTTGTGAACATTGATTTAACTCGACTTATAGCATTAAAAATGAAGTAATAATCAAGTTTTATTTTGTGTTTATCGATATAATTCAAGTTGAATCAATAATCACATATAGGTTTGGGATAGGTATAAAATGATATAATTGACTTATATCAAAAAATATTATGCATAAACGAAGTAAAACGTTTGATTACCTATTGTGTAAAATGATAAAACTGCCCAATTTACACTAACTTTTTACACCATTGCACGTTATTTTTTACAAAAAATTTAATTCATAGTATTTTTTGATTCAGGCGAATTTTTTGTTTATTTTTATTCATTATTGCCTGTCTTACTAACACGTGGAAAAAGAGTTGTGTTTTTAACTGCTTTTTGACCCCCGACGCAAAAAGAGAGGTGTTATAAATTTAACGTGTCTGTTTATCTGTCTGTGGTATCGTAGCTCCCAAGCGGATGAACTGATTTTGGTTTAGTTTTTTGTTTGAAGATAATTTTATCCTGATTGTTCTTAGTCATGTTTCATGAAAATTTGTTCGGCTGCTTGAAGATCATCAGCTCTTTTCTAGTTGCTGACGGGATCTGACTAACTTCTTTATGTCCGATCGATTCGGAATTTGGTACAGTATTACTTCAATGACATTGAAAGAACATGGTAAGGCAACCATGACCTGATCAGCCGTTAGAAGATCATCAGCTCTTTTCTAGTTGATGAGGGGATCTAGCTAAGTTCCATATGTCCAGTCAATTCGCAATGATATTAAAAGAACATGGTAAGGTAACCATGACCTGAAGCTTAAGCATCAACTGGAATCTGCAGAATACTCAACTCCTCACCAACATACAGCAGAGGTATAGTGTTTGGGATCACTAGAATGGTCTTTAATGAGTAGATTGCGAATAAAGTATAATAGGTGGTGATGATGAGGCATCATCTAGAATCTGAAGGATACCCAACTCTTCAACAACATACAGCAGAGATATCGTGTTTGGGATCACTAGAATGGTCTTTAATGAGTAAATTGCGAATAAAGTATAATAGGTGGTGATGATGAGGTATCATCTAGAATCTGAAGGATACCCAACTCTTCAACAACATACAGCAGAGGTATCGTGTTTGGGCTCATTGGAATGGTCTCGATGATTAGGTTATACTCCTAGATTGGAAATCAACTCATCAGCTTTTTGAAATTGAATTCAAAATTTGGTACCGTGTTACTTCAATGATAATGGCCGCCAAAAATTTAGTTTAAAAAGCTTCAAATAAAACTGAAATTAAAAATTTAATAAACCCCTGATACAAAAAAGCTAACTCTTAATAAAATACCCCCATACAAAAAAGCTAACTCGTAAAAAGTTGAAAATAATGTCATCATATCATCAAGTCTTAAATAGATCTATAGGCCCGCGAAGTTAATGTGACGAGCTTACATGTAAATCCATTAACTTAGCGGTCCCCCGACGTCTACGATTTTTCCATAGATTTATTTATAATTTGATAATAATGATGATATTATATTTAACTTTTTAAGAGTTAGCTTTTCTGTGTCGGGAGTTTTTAAGAAAAATTAATTTACTATAATTAAATGTACTTTTTTGGGAGTAAATTTATTTATTTTTATTTGCTACTAAATGGAACTGGGACTTATGAATGGTTTTTTAAGATCGGTTCATTGCTAGTTGTCATTTACAAGTTGGCTAAGTTTGAGTCTGAATGACTGTAGTATTGATTATGTTGTCTTTACATGAAGCACTCCGTAGTCAAGTCAATATTAAGCCAATGGGATCAATTCCCGATCAGCTCAATGGAATGAACTTTTATATTCATTATCTTTTCTCTGAGTAGGTGTTTAAATACCAGCCTGTTTTCTATATTATGTTACGTTGAATTTCGATACAACAACAGTTTTAACAAGTCTAAAGATCTGTTATGATTTCTTTAAGTAAGCCTTTAAGTTTAATATTGTTATGTTAATTTTTCTAAATTTAAAACACATTGTTCTGCTTATTCAAGTTGATTTAAGCGCTAATGAAGCAAGATTTAGTATTTTATATGATTACCAAAGTGTTAGTAATAAATTACCGAAATATTTTTGGGTTTTAATAACAGCAAACATTACCTCATGATATTATTTAGTATTTTATCATAAGTTATATCACTATTCACATAGTATACGTACTAGTTATATCGTTTGTGATAAAAGTTATAACAATATCCACATCAATTTTTTTCAAAAAAATTGTGTAAATTGATATAATTCGATTTTTTTAAACGATTCTACAAAACTAAACTCTAATTACTAACATTTAGAGTGTGTTCAACAATGTTTGTTCTACAACTTTAAAAAAAACATACAATTGAAAAGGCAGACACAAAAAAATAAAGTCAGTTAACATTTTACACGAAAGCAGATTTTCATGGTGAAAAATGATATAAGTCTTATTACATCAATATACACAAAACAAATAAATGTGATTAGTGATGTAACTAAACAATTTCATGAATACTGAAAAATCTGTAAGACATTTCTCTTTAAATAATACAAGAAAACAAAGTTAGCTTAACCATCTACAGTCTACAAGCACTTATTTTATTTTATCATTCTCAGTTGAAGAGTGAGATTTTTTTTAACTTTAAAGTCAATTTCCCGAAAATCATGTTTTTAGAGTTATACCTCTTTTCACGGAAGGTACAGAAATATGGGGACATTAGTATCATTTAAGGTGTATTTTACGAAAATAATTTAACTGGATCGGATCTGAAGGAGCAAACTTGGTATGTTATGAAAATGTTTTTTGGTTTAATTTAAAACAAGTGGCTGAAATGTAATGATTTGAAAACCAGCTCAGAAGCCCTTTCGTTCCCATATTCAGAAATATGTTTTCCCATTTAAAAAAAATATGACGTCATAACTCCTTTCCTATAGGATTTTTTAAGAACTGCGGCCCAAAAAAGTTTTTTTGACCTCAAGTATACATACAGCGGTGGCCAGATAATTAAGGACACCAGTCGATTTTCATACAGACGAGGTAACTTTGAAGCCTTGTTTCGCCGCTAAGGATTGACACAGCTGTGATCTGATGATGGCCATCCAGGGAGTGAATGGAGGAGATTCAGAAGGATCAGAGTTTTCAGTTTCAGGATTTCCATATATTTTTATGCCAATTTCGCAGTTTTTTAAACATTATCCTGATATCTCTTAGAATGTTGATCAGATCTGTTGGGTGCGCTCGGTCAATAAGTATGTAAGTACCTAATATACCGTAATACCTTATTTAATAAAAGAAACGCCGGGACTTTTATTATCAAGCCTAATTATTTTTCAATGTTTTGATTATGGTTACTCTACATGCAGATGATGATCACGAGTTCATGACAAAACTTGACATGAATTGACATAGCGATAAAACTTTTTGAATACGTAATACGAATGCGGACAAAATGTCTGGCCTTCAAGGTCGTCCACCCTGCTTGCCATTGTGTCTATGCGTCCATTCCATACTATTCCATACGCTCAATTGTTTTGTCAACCTTGTCAGGTCGTGTCGAGTTCTGTCGTGCCAATCGTCTGCACTCGGCTTCATAAAATGGTTGACTATACTCGAAGTAGAACCTAGTCAAAACATCAGTTATTATTAAGTACCTACATAAGTGTTTTTCTCTTTTTATGATTGGATATGTTCACTGTTGCTGGTATGTCTAAAATAAATTATAATAAATTATGTTGTAAAAAGATAATAAAACATTTTATGACGTCTGAATGTCCGACTTTTTTGAGCAGACGACGGGCACGACATGTCACGCCAGGACTTTGCACAACTTGGAGGTCAAGGTCCGTTCTGCCTGCCATTGTGTCCATGTGTCTACACTTTTTCATACGTTCAATTGTTTTGTCAAAGTTGTCAGGTCGTGTCGAGTTCTGTCGTGCCAATAGTCTGCACTCGGCCTCATAAAATGGTTGACTACATCAACCTAGTCAAAACATCAGCTAATATTAAGTACATAAGTGTTTTTCTCTTTTTGGGAATTAATGTGTTCACTGTTGCTGGTATGTCTAAAATAAATTCTAATTATGAAGTAAAACATAAGTAATAAAACATCTCATTACGTCCAAATGTCCGGACTTTTTTGAGCAGACGACGGGTACGACACGTCACGACAGAACTCGACACAACTTGGGATAGAATGCAATGAAATATGTATTATAAACAAATGATGTCTGGAGGTCAAAGTCCGTCCTGCCTGCTATTGTGTCCATGTGTCCATACTTTTTCATACGTTCAATTGTTTTGTCAATTTTGTCAGGTCGTGTCGAGTTCTGTTATGCAAATCATCTGCACGCTGCCTTATAAAAATAAAAATGATTGACGATACTTACTTTGATTGACGATACTTATAAAAATAATTGACGATACTTGTTGCGATTACGATAGTAAGATTAATTAAAATAAAATAATATCAATGCAATGAAATATTATAAACTGATGATGTCTGGAGGCCAAAGTCCGTCCTGCCTGCCATTGTGTCCATGAGTCCATACTTTTTCATACGTTCAATTGTTTTGTCAATTTTGTCAGGTCGTGTCGAGTTCTGTCGTGCTAATCATCTGCACGCTGCCTTATAAAAATAAAAATGATTGACGATACTTACTTTGATTGACGATACTTATAAAAATGATCGACGATACTTGTTGCGATTACGATAGTAAGATTAATTAAAATAAAATAATATCATTTTGAAAGTCACTAAACCAGAGAGAACTTAATTTATTTTTACCACCACAGTGCGTAAGAACAGATAATACAGCAATACTCAAAGTAGAATCTAGTGAAAACATCAGAATATAATTTTATGTTTTTTCTCTTTTGCATTTCTATTTAAAGGGTTCCGTAGTCAACAAAGAACTTATACAACTAAGGATAAATATGTGAATGCGAAAAATCTAAATTTAATACTTATACAACATGTTACAAAAATACTCCTAATGCCGAATATGGTAAGGGACCATCAAACTGAACAACTTTTACTATGGGGCCAACTTAGAAATCGCGAAAAAAAACTTAGCTGTTTCATACAAAAAATAATTACGAAAATATCAAAATGTATGAAACAGCTGATTTTTTTCGCGATTTCAGAGTTGGTCCCATAGTTAAAGTTGATCAGTTTGATGGTCCCTATATACCATATTCGGCATTAGGGGAACTTTTGTAACATGTTGTATACCAGTCCATTAAATGTACGTTATAATGAAAAGAACATTATTATCAAGTGAAAATTATAAAAAATAAACGTCAGGCGAAATGTTATTAGAGCAAATAATGGTTATATGGTATTAAAGTGTTAGATGATATGAAATTAGGTTAAGTTTTTTATAGTACCGATCAAATTATGACTTTGAAGCTTATAGTAATAAGTTATGCCATTTGTATATTATGTCAAATTACTATTATGCGTGTTAAAGTTATGCGTTTTACAAATTGCATAAATATGTTTACCGAATTCATGGTAAATGAAATTAGAAAAAAGTAATTGTTATGCCAATGTAACCATTCTGTACCTATACACAGTTACGCGAAAGAACTTTAAGCCATACCTATTATACCAAATAAAAACTTTGTGCGAGTGAAATAGCACCCACTTAAATATTTTTCATTTAACAGGAAGAAAGTAAAATTAAGTACGAATATTATACCTAATATTGCCTCCGTCATTAATATTGAAATCATTATAGTATTTTTATTTTTATTAATAATTATTTAATTTATATTATAAAAGTTATTTAATAAATAAATAAATATTTGACAACATCACATACTTGCTGCGATTCCAAAGTAAGTAGCTAAAGCACTTGTGTTATGGAAATCAGAGACAACGGTCGTATCACAAACACCCAGACCTGAGACAATATAGAAAAGTTCGTTTTCTAAATTGACCCAACCGGGGATCGAACCCGGGACCTCAGAGATGGCGACACCTTGAAAACCGGTATACAAAGCCACTCGACCACGGAGGTCGTCGATTTATATTTGGATATTTACAATGAGTAATATAAACTCATTGTAAATAAAATTATTTATAAAGTCATGCTCGTGAACGGGTGCTGCCAGTGGGAATGGGTCTGCTTCTGACTACTTGTATTAAGGACGTAACATACATATATATATATAAATGTTCAATATTATCTATATGTATGGCACTTCTTACCCAAAAGATAAAATTCATAACTAATACCTTGTTTTGGAATTTTTTTTTATTGCAATCTTTCACTTTCTATAGGCCTATGAAAAGCTTTTGGATATTAGTTTTCAATTCGATGCCTTAACATGGGTAGCCTAAGTATGTCATGCTCTCTTTAATCATTTCTATGGTGGTGTCGTGTGAGGCGGGTCGTTACGTTCCCTCAAATATGGTTGAGCGAAGCGATGGCTGGTTCATGCGTCATGCTCGTGAACGGGTGCTGCCAGTGGGAATGGGTCTGCTTCTGCCTACTTGTCTTAACGTTTATTGAATTGTATGAATAGATATATATATATTTTTTGTAATAGCCTAGGCTGAGCCTTAAATTTTGAATTAAGCTTGACACCTGTAATTTGATTCAGTAGAAATGAGCTAATTAAATAATGTTATTTATTTATGAATCTATGTTAATGGTAACATGTATGAATACTTTGAATGTAATGTCTGGAAACTTAATAATATTTGTAAATATCGTTCCTTCTAATAAAGCTGATAAGTCTTTTGCGCCCATTTTTCTTGTCAGCTAAAAGACGTCATAATGGGTGGTAGGATAAAAGAATTGACGATTTAAAAATGCTTGTTATGTGAGCTTATTTGAATAAAGAATTTTTCAATTTCAATTTCAATTTCAATTTCAATATAATCACATTGAAAAGAGCTTTTATAATAGAAAACATATTATATAACGTGTTACAAAAATTCCCCTAATGCCGAATATGACAAGTAGGGCATTGTTCAGTTTGATGGACCCATAGCACCAACTTTGAAATCGCGAAAAAAAACCAGCTGTTTTATACAAAAAAAATTATTACGAAAATATCAAAATGTACGAAACAGCTGATTTTTTTTCACCATTTCAGAGTTGGTCCCGTAGTAAAAGTTGTTCAGTTTGATGGTCCCTATATACCATATTCGGCATTAGGGGTATTTTTGTAACATGTTGTATAACATACCTATTATGTTTTAGGTATAGTATTGTTATAAGTATATTTCTGAAAAACCATCTGCCATTTAAAAATAATTCATTTTATTTTACTAGTGGCTCTGTAGATCTATAATAGACCTCAAGTTTGTGTCATTTTTGATTATTTTTCGAAATGAAATGAAATAGGTAGAGAAATGCGATCTATAGAAAAGAACAAACAGACAACAGACGGATATACGAAAGCATTTTTATAAGCTGAAACGGAGACGCTTCGCTCACGCTACGCGCTCGTTCGGTCAATAATTATTTCCCAATAAGGTATTAAAATAACGCAAAAAAATATTTTAAATGAAATAAATTTTACGAACCTCAAATCAGGACAATAATTTTAGGAATTATTTAAAGGGTCTCTGTAAAATTATTTAAGACATAACTTTAATTTAGGTAATGTAAAGACCTATTTAAGTTAAATAAGTAGGTACCTATAAAGTGTGATTCGCAATAATAATTGCATTGTTACATTTTGCATTTTTATTACCTCTGATAAATATGTTTTTAACTTACCTACTAATACACTACAAACATCTCAATATTATTATAAATTCAGCTTCCCCTCTTTGATAGAGTTAAGTAATATTATTAAAAAAAGACTTAAAATTTTTTGAATTGAATCTTTTAGGCCTATTCAATACTTTAATTAAAATAAAAAATAAGTCAACTTTTTTTCTTTTTGATAAAACATTTAGTTGTAAACTTTGTCTTTTTATCTCAGCAATTAGCTAATTAGAGTCCAATTTTAGGTATTAGGTAAATTTTCGTATACCTACTCTCTGGGATGGACGTTTAGGCGTAATGCTGCGCTCTGGGATGGACGTTTAGGCATAATGCTGCGAGGTCGTGAACGCAAGTCGCAAGGTTACATACCGAACGGAGAATCGTTTGCCGCCATTTCTGTGGCGGACGCGCGTGGGGTACACACGTCAAACGCCCTATCCCTTTAAAAAAACAAACAAAACGAGCCCCAAAGTTCTTTTTTCAAAAAAGTGTCTTTCAACTTCCGTCCATAGATTAAAATTAAAAACAGTGTTGTGTGAAAATAGGTTGTAAATGTTTTTTGTTGTTTTTGCGTACACGCACATCCTCTGCCCAATTGGGACTTAGCCCTTATCAGGGTTAGACCTATCATTAGGTATCGCGTTCCCAGCGGTTAATGTAAAGCATAGCTTAGTCCGCGTAGATACTCGCTCGCCAATAGGCCTAAATACAAAGGAGCGCGCTGTTGCCGCGAAAATTTTGCACAAAATACCGATGCAAAAATTCAAATAAGATTCTTATAGGCCTATTTAATTGAAGTTTGCATCGTGATATATGGACATTAAACTATGAGTTTGTATAAGATTTTTCGAAAACAACCGCCGTTGTATATGTTATTTTTTTTGTTTTGTGAAGTGACTGTGCGATCGAATCTAAGGATATATTTTGTTGACGAATAGTGGTTACGAGAGGACTATTCTACAATATTCCAGCTGAAAATGTGAGTACATATCATATTTCATGTTTTTATCATCAAACATTGTCGGAGAAAATGTGTTCTTCGCATTTTTTTTGTGTTTTTGCACGCGACTGCCACACATAACGCCACGTTGCGCAAAAAAATGGCAAATGTTGCAAAATTTCGCCAAAAAACCTTAAAAAATATAATCTAAATATATATTCAATGTGCTGTTATTGTAATTTAAGCTTACTACAGTAGTTTTTTCGACATCAAACTTCATATTTTAGATAGAAAACTTACTTTTTAACATCTCTACCATTTGTCTTAGGCCTAAATATTTGCCTAACCCCGCAAAGCTTTGCTAACAAAGATCATCTATTTTGAACCAATTTTGCAACAAATTATAATTTACCAACATACCTACATTGTAGAAAAATATACGACACCAATTGGCAATGTTTTTACCAAATATAAACAACTTATATAAAATATGAATTTTCCTCTAAATATTTATAATTTTTGCTCAATAATACTTTTTTTCATTATGAAATTGTAAATATTATTATGATTAAATTTGAAATGCATAAATGTTTTCATATTGTATCTTATTTTATTATTAAAACTTAAATAATTATATTTCTTAATTTTATTCTCTACATCTTGTAACACGGATTTATTTATACAGAAAGTTTATATTTACTTACATAAAATGTTACAGAATGTATAAAAGCAATATATTTTATACAAGTAATATTCTTTTATAAAAAATAATGCTATAAGTTGTTTATAAGTATATTTTATACCAATGATCTATGAATGTATTAAATGTATATAATAATATATTGTATAAGAAATATAATATCCTTTTATAGAAATTTGTTAAGTATAAATTATTTATTACAGATACCAACCATTACATTTGTTAGTTATAAAAAAGAAAGATTTATTATTTATTATTTATTTCATTTTACATAAGTTATGTCTTGGGAAATACATAACTACAATTTAACGAATATTATCTCTATCTATTGAGCTTTCTTTTGATATATTTGTATTAATGTTCTTTTACAATTATGTCGTGCTATACATCCTTTTTATAATAAGTATTAGAATTATAAATTATGTTTCCAATTTTTAAATAATTATTCTTAGTAATATATACCCTGTGGTTCTACTATGGATGCAAAGTTACTATAGTAATTTCCAAAAAAACTAATTAGCTAAATATTTTTATAGGTAGGAATAAGCTCCTTTATTAATAGAAAAAGTATCAGAATTTTTGGTTGCGTGGAAAATTAAAAAAGAAACTTGAGCTTGAATAAGTCTTCAAATCTTTTTTAATATGTGGTGATTAGGGAATAGCTATGGAATCATCTCCATTCTGCTGTCACTTCTGTTAGTTTGCGAAAACGAAGTAACTTTTTTTTATTTCCCTGTGACTCGAAATTCTGAAACTTTTTCTTTTTAATAAGGGAGCTTATTCCAACCTATAAGGCAATTTGATTTTACAGACATTCCCCACTGTTGTTATTTCCCGTCTATTGACAATAATATCTAGGCAGCTTAAGATAATTAAATAGGCAATCAATCCACAGATGAGGATAGGCCTGGTCCAGATTAGTTGCTATGCAACGTCGTCAACGCCCGAGCGGCCGAATGCGGCCTGACAACAATGGAATATCTATCGTGTCTCATTTTCCAGGCCTTGATGCGTTATAAAGAATGAACGACAGTTGCCTAGGTGCTGCCTAGCATTTAATCTGGATCAGGCCTATCCCTACTTGTGGATTTATTATTAAATCTGATAGTAGGAATATTCCTTACTAGGGATAGATTATGTGAAGCATTTATTTTAAAAAGTAAAAGACTTTCATAGTCACAGTTAGAAAAAAAATGATTTTGTACATTAGCTAAGCTATGAAAGCTTAATGAACAAAATGAACAATTAATGAACACAACTTTTTTTTCCTAAGTCAACAAAATGCTTTTGAACATGTCTGGGAAATTTTCTAAGAATCGTTATTGATTTATAAACATAATACAAAAAAATATTTATCTGTTAAATATTCTACATTTGATATTCTACATTTTCTATATTTCATGATTGGGTCTTTTTATAAAAAAGTTAGCAAGTTTTCTTATTATTTTTAAGGCTAATTTATTACCAGATATATTTTTTTTAAGGATTTTTGATAAATATTTTATCAATAACCTTTAAACAACAACACACAACTTTTAACTTGAAAACTCTGTATTGTAATTTCTCATTTGAGGTTAATTCCTTTTTTATTTAAGTTTAGACAATGGTCTAAAGTTTTAGTTTTAGATAAATAATGATTTGTAAGAATTTCAGTCGAACCACTTTTTTATAATCTTTGAAAAATTATTACTTTTTCGATTCAATCATTTTTGCGAATTTTAGAATAAGCACACTCTTTAAGACTTTTATTGAATCAGGCATCACTTGGTCGAAGTCCCAAACATTGTGGAAAAAGACATGTATGTGGTTTACTTCCGCAAAAAATATATGCAAGAATTTGATTGAATCAGGCATTACTTGGCGGAAGTCCCAAACCATTGTGAAAAGAGAAATATATGTAGCTTACTCCCGCAAAAATATATGCAGGATGCACCGCCCGCCCGCCCACAAAAAAATGCACATGCACACCACAAAAATATCAGTGCACAATACTTGCATTTAGCATGACAGCGACACACCTTGCACCTTCACCAATTAGACTACTCTACACGTGTTTCGCCCCAACCCGGAGCATCCTCAGGAGTTAGATCGTGCGTGAACCAACACCGAATTCGGTGCATTTTTTTGTGGGCGGGCGGGCGGTGCATCCTGCATATATTTTTGCGGGAGTAAGCTACATATATTTCTCTTTTCACAATATATGCAAGATGCACCGCCAAAAAAATGCGCATGCACACCACAAAATATCAGTCAATCGACAAGCATTACGAACATTTATCTAACCTTAAATTACATATTTTTTCACTGTAACAAAACCTCACTACAATAAAAAATTACAGACTCAAAGATTTCAGGGTTCTATTTACAAAAGAGGACCCCTTATCCCAAAATAAATGACGACCGTTTCAAATCAAATCAAATAAAAAAATACAACGTGTTACAAAAGTACCCCTAATGCCGAATATGGTAGATAGGGACCATCAAACTGAACAACTTTTACTATGGGACCAACTCTGAAATCGCGAAAAAAAAAATCAGCTGTTTCATACATTTTGATATTTTCGTAATTAATGTTTGTATGAAACAGCTGATTTTTATTTCGCGATTTCAGAGTTGGTCCCATAGTAAAAGTTGATCAGTTTGATGGTCCCTATATACCATATTCGGCATTAGGGGTACTTTTGTAACACCTTGTATAATGTAGATTTTTCACAGTTTTGTATAACCTAGGCCCTATTTAATAAAAGTGACAATTTGTCGCCTACCATGACAATTTTATATACATTGCGTCAACCAATTTGAAAATAAAATATCTACTCATAGCTACCTAGCTACACCGCAATGTAAACCAAATTGTCATGACAATTGACAAGTTGTCACGTTATTAAATAGGGACTGAAGTACTGCTGACTGTGCTATATATGTTCTTTTCTGGCATACAAACACATTTTGGCATTTTTTATTTATTTTTTATTTTATTTATTAAGGCATACCAACTAAGTACAATTCGGAAATTAACTTAAATCATATTAGACAAATAGCCTCTTAAATTAGAAATTGTACCTAAATTATAGGTAAGCACAACATTCACTTACAGGATTTTATAACAAAACAGTTAGTTGACAATGAATTTGGAAAACAATGTTGCATGCAAAACATTTAAAGAATATACAGTACTTACACAAGGTTCTAAAATTTTATTTTTAAACGACAGGTACCCATTTCTATTAATATAAATATCTGGATTAAGGCGGAAAACATCGTTGTATGAATTTAACAAGGTATTCATAGGCGCATATTGCCCATATTTGTATCTACTGAATTTCAATTGAAAGGGCTCAAAATTATGCAGTCTGGCGGGCATGCGCGGCACATTGATCCTCAAAAGTGAGAGAAGATATGGGCAGTCGACTGAGTTATTCAAAAGCTTAATTTAATTATAAATGCTAAATTAATAAGCATTTTTATTTAATATTAATATAATATACTAACATAAGGATTATCATGTGGGGGAGCTTGATAGCGCAGTGGGTTAGTTAGTACATTCGCCTTGCAATTGTGGCAGTTCAGCAACTTTCACAAGGGTCGGTCATAGGATGGGTGACCAAAAGTTTATTATTACAAGCTCCTCCAAACTTCGGGAGGCACGTTGAATTTTTGGTATTCGCGATTGCAGTCGTTAATTCATGAAAACAAATATTTTATGCTATTTATTCAATATTTTTTTCAATGTTATTAAATTATAACATTATAAATAATAACACCTATTTTTTCTTATAATAATGTACATAATTTGGTGCCTATGGAGTTATTTTATTTGGTTACATTCTGTCTATTAAAATCGATTGACAGTTCTTTGACGATAAAATCTAGTTCTTTCGTTTTTAGGGTTCCTTTAGCTTATAGAAAAAGTAAAAATTAAGCTTGGTTTGGACATGTTATGGAAAGAGATGATAGGCAAGTTGCTTATAAAGTACATATAAGTACACAAGTTTTTATTCGTTAACATACTTTTATTTTAATCTTCGACGTAAAATCTTTCTTTCGTTTTTAGGTTTCCTTGAGCTGATTGAAAAAGTAAGAATTGAGCTTGGTATGGACATTATGAAAGGGGAAAAAAGCAAGTTGCTTGTATAGTACATATAAGTGCAAAACTTTTAATTAAGAACATATGTTAAGTAAAAAGTTATGATATTTTTCATTTAAAATAAATTTCCTTTCTTGTTTTAGTCCATTCTCTGTAAGAATTTCAAAACTAAGCTTGGTATGGACATGTTACGAAAAGGGATGGAAGGCAAATTGATAGAAAATGTTGAACATGAATGTTGATGGATGGAAAGGAAGAAGGCCAGAGAAAAGGTGGATGGATTTAATTTAATCAACAAGTGTAGACTTTGTACTTAATGATTAATTCAATTTAATATTTGCATATGCATATGGAAAGCATAGCATCGGATACGAAAAGTTTCAGACGTTTGTGAATAAAGGCCCTAAGTCATAATCAATGTGAGTGAGTGAGTGAGTGAAAGAGAAAAAACGATAGTTAACTATTCGAAAAGTGAAAACACCATACTAGGCCTTCAGATGCTATTTAATGATAGTAGTATATTCACTCAAAAAGTTAAAGAAACTTCTTTTCTTGGAATTTTTTTTTATTACTTTATTTCAGAACTTATCAGGAAAATCGCCTGAGCATTTTATAACTGTGTATATAATAATTGTAAAAGTGTAATAAAACCAAAACACGGTATTCGAAGAACTGACAACCTTTTTTTATTGTAGGAGGTATGCATTTACGCATCCTGGAGGTATGTGGGACTCGCTGGGGGTACTACCCACTAAACCCCCTACTACATCCCGCACTAACACACAGGACCTACGGGACCGTGGTGTCACGCACCATGTGGTCCTGGTGTTGACGCCTCATCAGGCCCAACACTTGGGGGAGGACTAGACAAACCGGCATCCCCCTCTTGAAGACTAAGGGGGAATGAGGTGTGCGTAACGCCTCAAGAACTGATCACCTATCTGCAGTGGAAAATAATTTAACATTGTTGATAGGGCGATGTGACTAATAAAAGCTGTGCTGTGGTTTTCTAAATTGACCCAGCCGGGGACAGAACCCGGGGCACCAAAGACGGTGACACCATACAAACCTCGCGACCACGGAGGTCGACAACTTTCTCATTTTAAACGATTATAATCAGGAAATATGACCAAAAATATCTCGAGCTCCTCCGTGTTTCGGAAGGCACGTTAAGCTATTGATCTCGGGTACATTTGCAGTCGTTAACACCCACCAATCCGCATTGGGCCCGAGTGTTGGGTTATGGCCCATCCTCGTTATTCACCCATAAGAAGGGTCTGTGCCCCTTTAGTGGGGACATTAAAAATGGCTGATGGTCAATCAGGAAATGTCATTTAGAGTTATTTACTGCTGTATACAGTATAGTAGAGCACAGTTAAATAAATAAGGGTGCCCATTTCTGACCTGTCAAAATGTTGATTTTATCAATTATCGTGTTTAGAGAAGTAATATAGCTCATTAAATGATTTTTTATTGTTATTTATTAATTGATAACTAAAATAAAAATCGGTAAATAAATGTAGAAATTGAGAAAATAAATAATAAACATTAGCAACAATTACAACTAGAATATATTGATTTTAGCATTACATATTTTTCAGATTGCCAAAGTAAAATTCAATAAATACTAGCGTTCCACAAATTGTTATACTGTGGTTCTACGGTCATAGCAACTATTCAAATATAATTTTATTACCACTATACATCCACTATAAAAAAACTATGTGACAAGACGACGCTTGAATGGAAAGTGGTCATTGTTCTTTAAAAACTGCACTGCAGTTTTTAAAGGTGGTTACGGAACCTTCATTCAAATTATGAACTCGCTCTTGGTCGTTTTTTTGCTGACGTCCAAGTCCGGTATAAAGAATTTGAGAAGACAAAAACTGTTAAGCGGATCTTATTTGCTAAAAAAAATTAAGGCACGTCAGAGTGACGTCATGAGTAGCAGATCAGTTGTCATGATGTCCCACTGTTGGGCAAATTTGATTTTTTGTGTTGTCATCCTTACTAATAAAGATTGTACAGCAGATGTATAGTTACACAGTGTTTTGTCCCTTTCTTTTTAATGTCAAACTTAAATAATTTGACAGAGAGTCACCACTGTATAACTTATACATGTGTTATACAATATTTATTAGAAGGGGGTAATAAAATGACGACCTACGTGGTCGAGTGGCTTTGTACACCGGTTTTCAAGGTGTCGCCATCTCTGAGGTCCCGGGTTCGATCCTCGGTTGGGTCAATTTATAAAACGATTTTTTCTATATTGGCTCAGGTCTGGGTGTTTGTGATACCACCTTCTCTGATTTCCATAACACAAGTGCTTTAGCTACTTACTTTGGAATCGGAGGAATGTATGAGATGTTGTCAAATATTTAAAATTTATTTAATTTAAAATACGAACCATAATACACAGCAAACAGAAAACCGAAGCGAAGACAGATGACAGAAAAGGGCAAAAAAATATATATTTTAAAACATACCAGTTTGTACTTCTCCAGATACGATACGGTTAAGTGGTTTCCATTCTTACGGAAGGCATGTGCCACACTAGTGAGGACATTAAAAAAATGCTGATTTGCAGGGAATGCTAAATTAGGTGACACCTATAATATTCATAGTCAAATAGATTAAAAATATATTGTTATACAAGAGGGTGAATAGTAATTTTACATAAGGCAGTATTGTCCACAGTTTGGATAGGTCGATACGATAGATTATAAGGGGTTGATAGATAAAATAGACAATAATAATAAGGATGGATAATAGACTATTTTGAATAAATATATCTATTTATTCTGTTGACTGATGTTTACAGTTTAGGTTAAAGGGGTGATGTTTAAAAGCGATAGAAAAAAATACATAACATTATTCTAATGCAATCCAGTGTAGACTATTTCAAAACCTCACTTATTACCCAAACATATAAATTTATCTAATGAAAATCAAATTAAATAGAATAATATTATTGAACTTGAGATTTTAGCATTCACAATGCTATTTTTATATTAATTTAAATACTATATAGGTGTACTAGAAAAAAGTTTTTTGTAACGAGTCGATTTTTCCCAGTAGGTACCCATATTATTTGAAAATTATATAAAATAATATTTTCACCCCTCCAGCATGAAAAGAGCACTCTTGGTAAGAAAAACTTTTCGCGAGTTTTCTTGCCGGTAGAGATAAAAAGTCGTATTTTTCATACGATAGTATTTTTTTGTCTAATTCTCGTTTTTTTATCACTCACTGTGCTCAGTATTCTAACACCCGCATTCATTAACAATATTGTCTTAATAATCAACCTGTGTGCTTATGAAGCCTAGCAATGTGTGATTGACAAACTATCCTTGTGATCATGCTGTATATTAGTCGTGTATGTCCAAAATAATGTATTTCTTACGTTCTATATTCATTTATTTATTTCTTCCTTCCTTTCTTTTTTCTTTCTTTCGTTTTTCTTTTTTTTTGCTTGCTTTCTATCTTTCTTTCTTTCGTTTTTCTTTCTTTCTTGCTTGCTTTCTTTCTTTATATCTTATTGCTTTCTTTCTTGCTTGCTTTCTTTCTTTCTTTTTTTCTCTGGCACTCTGCAGAAGAGCTGGGCAACTAGGAAAATTTATTTATTTATTACTTACACAACACAGATGTCATTTAGTACAAATTAATAATAATCAACAAGATGTATTTAGCCACAACTTATACGCGTTAAGAATAAGGTATGTGCTGATTGGGAATTGATCTTGGATCATGGGCAAGAAACAAGCACAAGACGTTGAGGTGTTTTTTTATAATATATACACAATACAATTATACAATAGTAAGTAATATACTAGAAGAAATTCGACTCGCACCAGATCACATTCTTTTTTTATTTATATTAAATTGTTTTTTTTTTAATATAGGTGGAAAGACAGGGGCTTTTTTATCTTTTAGACATACTAACTCCATCGCAACCTTATACTATTCCGATCAAATGAGGGGTACCTATCTCTAAGCTATTGCAAATCCGTAACCAAGCGACTAAGAGCTAATTTCACCATTGATTTTAAACTCGATTTGTCACTAAACTAGTTTAAGGCTGTCACTGTCATAACAACGAAGTAAAATTTGTTACATAAATGTACAATTACATAATAAACAATGCCTTGTAAAATATTGTATCAATTTTATCAATAAGCTGGTGAAATTTATTTGGAGTAAGCGGGGATCAAACTCGACAATAAGAGCCAATTTCACCAAATGTCAAATAATTAGCGTAATCTAATTAATCTTTAAAATTAATAACAAGAAGTTATTACAAATCGATTTTACCAGCTCAATGGTAACATGTATACAAGATTTTACGAGATTTCTACATAAATTGCAGTTTATGTAACAAATTATTATTTTTTGTTATGACAGTGACAGTCTTAAACCCGTTTAGTGTCTTAATCGCGTTTAATTTCATGTTAAATCAATGGTGAAATGGGCTCTTAAACTACATTATGCAAACGTGATCTTAATCGCGTTTTAAATTAATGGTGAAATCGGCTCTAAGTCTTTTTGCATTAATCTTGGTTCTGACAAGACAAAATACTTTGAACACCGTCAATTATAGTGCTTTAACATTTTATAATATCTCTCCAAAAATGTTGCGGATCCAACGCCTGTCCAAGACTCCTCTAGTTTTTTTTTGTGTTATCTAACTAAACACTGCACCCTTCGGTTATTTTTGCTATCTATGATAAACAGGACTGGGAAGGTGGAGCCACGTCTATTATCTATGTCAAATATATAGACAACTTTTATTTAATAGACAAGATAGATAGGGTTCTAGCTATATTTTTTTACGCTAAATTTTCGTTGTCAAAAATTAATAAAAATGCACCCTTAATTCAGCGTAATAAAAAACATGTTTTGCAAAGAATTTTAAGTATGGGAGTAGCCTTGAGTATTTAGGGTTAACCTGTCTTACGAATGTTAAGTAGAAAGGGTTAACTTGATATTGGCCTTGACATTGTATAGGTACTTGATTTGTAAGATTATTTTATGGAAGAATAAAACAAGAAAAATATTTGAATATTATATCCTTTTCGATTTAAATAGACACAGGTACCCAATTCTAAATTAACTTTGAGAAACCCCCTTAAGGTGGACCGGTGATCTGATGAAGGTCGCGGGAAGCCGCTGGACAGGACTGATTGTTGTGGAGATCCTGGGGACCTGTACCTCAAAATAGAGAGGGGACAGAAGTCAAGCTTAGCGCGCAACGCACACGAACATAGACAGCTCTCACCGACGACACTGTGTTACGTACTCGAGCTTCTTTTGAGATTGGTCTGAGATTCCGGTTATTCGGTGTCAACGAGAGGGTGTCTTTGTGTGTGTTGCTTGAGCACACGTAGTAGGTAGTTGGTTGATTTCTATCCTATATCCAGCAGTAGGCGTTGTGCCATTAACCAGCAGTAGGTTTTGTGTGACAGATATGATGATGAAGATGATTTTTAACTAATTGATTGAGGAGCTCGATGACCCAATCGCATAGCGCATTGCGATGGTTAAGCAACTTTCTATAGGATCAGTCACCCACGTCAACGAGCTCAAGAGTTTCTCCGTGCTTCGGAAGACACGTGAGTCTGTAGGTCCCGGCTGCGTTTGCAGTTAACACTCACAATCCTTATTGGGCCCGCATTATGGCACATCCTCCTTATCCATCCTTAAGGAAGGCCTGTGTCCGAGCAGTGGGGATATTAATAAATGAAATGAAACACAATATTTCAATTATTCCCAGGAATCCCCTCTAACACTGTCCCCCGGAGTGACAACTGTGATTTTTTTTCCAGTCGTCCCGGGGTGACAAATTTTTCCCAATTGTCCCTTTAAATTTGTGCCAGAGCGGACAACTAGTACTATTTTTTCCTAATTGTCACCCCTGACACCAGAGGGGGTAACATTTGCTACGAAAATGGTCCAGTTGTACCCTCCAAGCAGTATGGAAGGTAGCTTGCGGTAAGGTCGTATCAAAAAAATAAACTTCGACTCGAAGAGGTCCTCTTTATTTAGTTACTTGGCAATTGTTGTCTAACTGGGGATTACAAACGACCAGTATAAAATAAAATTATATTATTGATATTTACGAAATTCGCTTCCAACATCCAAATGACAGGTCTACTTCTACACCAGCACCAAGTTGGTGCTAGTGCATCGACCGGCCAGCAAATTATCCAGCCATTGAAACATCTTTCCAGGTGTAAGAGAGTTAAGAGTACGATATACTAGAACAATTTCGACGATGCCACTAGTGACTCGGCAGCTCAGCTGGAAGAGCATTGGACCCAAGCCCTGGGCACATTTGGGGGCCCCTATGATCTTGAATTAAATTTATCTAAACATGCCAAATGCCAAAAGCTAGTAAGAAGTAGTTTTTTGGTAATAAGCATCCATTATCGTTTAGCGATCTGGCAGGAACTAGGGGGCCCTATCGATCGTGAGGTCCTGGGCACGTACGTGCCCAGAGTGCCCAGTGGGAAAGATGGGCCTGATTGGACCGGACTTCCAAAGGTTGAGGTTGCTAATGCCACCATGTTTACTACTTAGCCGGCATAAAGAATACAATCTAAGCTAAGCACAATGTCCTTATACCAATAGTAACATTCGTAAACCGTTTCATTAACAATGCAATTTCTCAGACAAACTTATTCTTTTAAACACACACTAGTGCCAAATAAATGGTACGAAAATAGCAGTTTTATGCAAATGTAGAACTAGTTTTATACCGCGGCGGGGCCTGCTTTGAATATTAAGTGGACAGACGACAGACGGACAAAGTCGCCGTGATGTCTGATCTAGTGGACTTAGAGGGCTTGAAATGACAGGTATTTTAAAATCTTTTGTACGAAAAGGGTTGAGTGTATTTAAGAGCTCAAGCTTTAAAGCGTTAAAGGTCACGATATACTTCATCATCTTAAGAGCAATGATGAAGAAGTATATCCAATACCATATACTTCATCATTTTAAGAGCTCATTGAATTAACAGGTCGCAGGCCTTTCCACTCCTCCTCTTCCTTTCTCTTTTTTTTCTTCCTATTCACGATTGTCGGAAAGTCTTCCGATATAGATCTTATTTTCTACCTTATGGTACCAAACTTTGTAAATGCGCTTTCCCGTCGGAAAGTGAATCGAATGCCAGTCGAATGTATTTGCGAATAGCAGTTTTCGAATCTATCGGCGGATACGTATTCGAACTGAATGCTTTCGAGTAGATTTCCGACAATCGAGAATAACCCTACTATTCGACCGTGATCGAAACGACCAACACAGCGTGCGGGGAGGCTGAAAGAAAATAATGGACAGCAAATAATTCACCATTGTTTATTACTTGAAACTGTAAAATATATCACACAACAATAGTACAAGGAAATCAGATTCAAAACGATTATTTTATTTAGTACAACCTGCGACCTGACTGTTCGGCTGACGGCCATTAGAGAGAGAGAGTTGTGAACGAACTGTGAGGGAGACAACGAACCTGTCAAAAAAAAAAGTATAAAATTTTAATGGCACTAGCATCTAGGCTTTTTGCCTATCCAACACTTTCAACTCCAGGGAGGATGTTGCCGTAATCTCCATGCTTGGAAAGGGGGTTGAAGATCGCAGTGTTTGATCCTGTTTATCGAGCAACATTGCTGCCCATTTTCTGGTCGTAGTGTTGGAAGTACTTCCTTAAGGGCGGGATGGTTTGACCAGTCATTCCCCAAGTACCGGGCCAGATGGGGCGTCAACACCGGAAACACACGATGCGTGACATTACGGTCCCGTAGATGTTGGAAGTACTTCTTTAAGGGCGGGATGGTTTGACCACTTATTCCCCAAGTACCGGGTCCGATGGGGCATCAACACCGGGACCACACGATGCGTGACATTACGGTCCCGTAGATGTTGGAAGTACTTCTTTAAGGGCGAGATGGTTGGACCAGTCATTCCCCAAGTACCGGGTCCGATGGGGCATCAACACCGGGACCACACGATGCGTGACATTACGGTCCCGTAGATGTTGGAAGTACTTCTTTAAGGGCGGGATGGTTTGACCAGTCATTCCCCAAGTACCGGGCCCGATGGGGCATCAACACCGGGACCACACGATGCGTGACATTACGGTCCCGTAGTTCCTGCGTGTTAGTGCGGGAAGTAGTAGGAGGTTAAGTGGGTAGAGGCCTTGGCGAGTCCCACGTACCTTCGGGATGAGTAAATGCATTTCCCCTACTGTAAAATAAGATGTTGCCTGTACTAGCACTGTATCAGTTTTATTGCTAAAAGTGGCCACATTTCGCAAAAAAAGTCCAAAACTAAACGAGGTTAGAAAATATTATTTAAGCGATAAAAATTACCACAAAGCTTCTTCGAAGTGTACTACAGAGATTCTACAGATAATTCACAATTTAGTCTTTATTTAAGCACTATGATTTTTGTCCAATGGCTTCGCTAATATGCAGACTATGCGCCCTTAACAGTTTTAAACCCCATTAGATCACTAATATTCAGTCGGTCGTAAAGTGCAGCTGGATAGTGACGTAAGCAAGTGTTACTCCGGAATGCTAGACCTTGTTTTCTTGGATGGGTACTCGGTGACTTGGTATAGTAGTAATAAAAAACAAACATTCCGACGAACTGAGAACCTCCTCCTTTTTTTGAAGTCGGTTAATAAGCGTAGACTGTCTTAATCTGAATATCGAGTGATGAGGATTTTAAGACGCGAATATCGCGTACTAAAAAAACAGGGACTTTTCTACTTTATATTTTTTAAAGTAATAATAAAACCTTGGTCATATTTTTTCAGGCATCCACCAAATAACCGCGTATGCCCAACCTTTCAAAATACACATTATTTTCCTCATAGTATTATCAACTCACTTATCAGGCACGGACAGACAAATTTTTATTATTAACCGACCACATGGGTTAAGCTCGCGACATGTGTAATTTTTTTAACGTCTGCCGCCATGTTGGATCGTAAAAAATGTCTGCTAGATTCTTTAAAGTTGATGACAAATACCTTTCAAACTTTTAACCGAATTCAGCCGAATTGGTATTTAAACGATTTTTTTGCGTTGCATATTACGAGATCCTTGATAAACTTAGACAATATGACATAATTATTACGACATTATTTATTGGCCAGAATTATTAATCAATCCACAGGTACCAAACCAACCTCCGCGGCGCATCAACTGTTTCTCTCGGTCGCTCGCAATAGACTAAAGGAGTTTCGGTGCATGCACCGTAACTTAATGAGCAATTTTTCGGTACTGTACAGCCTGTCTAGTGTAGTATACAAGGTGTTACAAAAATACCCCTAATGCCGAATATGGTATATAGGGACCATCAAACTGAACAACTTTTACTATGGGACCAACTCTGAAATCGCGAAAAAAAATCAGCTGTTCCATACAAAAATTAAAATCGAAAATATCAAAATGTATGAAACAGCTGATTTTTTTTTTCGCGATTTCAGAGTTGGTACCGTAGTAAAAGTTGTTCAGTTTGATGGTCCCTGTCTACCATATTCGGCATTAGGGGTACTTTTGTAACACCTTGTATACATAGAAGTCTTTGACAGGTAGGGGATAGGGTCTGATCTAGATTAATTACTAGGAAACACATATACAAAGAAGTCTTTGACAGGTAGGGTATTGGGTCTGATCTAGATTAATTGCTAGGCAACACATAGGCAACTGTCGGAACATTATTTATAATATCAAACGTTGCTTATCAACTAATCTGTCTTTCTGTTGGGGGCACAATATTGTTAAGGTTATGGCAGAAAACCAAAGGCTGTCTCCCTTCCGCGGTCACGGAGTCATAAACCTTTTTGTCAAAGACTTCTATGTCTACACTAGACAGGCTGTACAGTACCGAAAATTGCTTATTAATTTACGGTGCATGCACCGCAACTCCTTTAGTCTATTGCGAACGACCGAGAGAAACAATTGATGTGCCGCGAAGGTTGGTTGTGACACAATTTTAGTTTTGAACAGCTCGTCTATGTAATTGAAGTCATTGCTGTTAAGTTATTTAATCATTGCATGCTTAACATTGATTTGAGATAAATAAATAATTTTATTATTATTATTATTAATCTTTATCAGGCCTATCCCAATCTGTGAATTAATTATTAATTTTGGCCATACAACACTGAACTAATATCCCCTTCAAGAGATAGGCCTACTGAAGATTCGATGCCTTGTCTCTGAAATTACGGGAAATAACAACAGTTGCCTAGCAACAGATCCATAGAAGACCTACTTATTTCTTTACAGGAGTATATAAATGAGAACTGTAACTATAAGATAGTTTTGTTAGAACTTGGAATCGTCAAAAGTCAGGGTTGTGCAAAAAATTTAAAATCATTTATTCAGTATACGCTGTTACAAGCACTTGTGAATGTCAAAGAAGCTACGCCATCGGTTCGCGCGCCCTCAGCGAGAGACCTTGTAACGAGAAGAACCGGCAAGGAACTTGTCATTGTATTTGTTTCTTGTTTTATTGTACAGAGTCGTCGAAAAGTGAAAAGTGGCAGAAACTTAACGGGATTTCATTTTCTTCTACTGAATGAGACGATAGTGTCTCGTGATGTCATACCATACGTCATAGTATTCAAATTAGTGATTCACACAAATCATTATGTAAGGTTGTCCTACATTATTGAGTTACCTACATAATAATAATAATAATAATAATAATAAATGCTTGGACTATTCCACACAGCGCCATCTAGCCTCAAACTAAGCAAAGCTTGTAATATTAGTGCTAGACAACTGATATACTACTTATATCCTTTTTTAATATATATTTATTATAAATAGTAACACCCAGACACGACACAGAAATTAAAATTCATCATTTCAATTTCTTCCCGGCTGGGAATCGAACCCGGGACCTCTTGCGTGGTAGACCGGCATGTTGACTACTGCACTACTCAAGTCGTAACATAACAACAGTGGACAGAAAATGTATCACTCCTTTATCACTTTTTCACTTATGTCAAGATCTGAAATACCAGGATCCCAAAACCTATCAAGAAGTGACTATAACCCACAGAAGTTTTTTTTATAGACCGGTGTTTTGTGGAGCTGACAAAAGTTGGTAATACGGATATGACTTATCTGACTAATCTATTTACGGCCAGAATCAATAATCAATCCACAAGTAGGGATAGGCCTGATCCAGATTAGGTGCTAGGCATCACCTAGCAACAATAGGCAACTGCCGCTCATTGCTTATTTATATCACATGTTGCATTGCATAGCAACTAATGAGGATGAGCCCCCTGATTATGTAACTTTGTTGCAATCAACTGACAGAAATCGCAGTTACATAGCTGCTTTAGTAAGAACCAATGTGACAACTATCCTATTTAAAGCAGCAATGTAACTGCGGTTTCAATCGATTGCAATCGAGAATTGTTAGCAACAGAGTTACGTAATCAGCCAACTGGCCTATCTGTGGATTATTATTGCATTTGGCTTTTTAGGTAAACGTTTTATTTATAATAATATCTGTATTTACTTTACTTCTATATTAGTAGTTATTCTTTCAAGATCCTGCCCCCTAGCATGACCGACGAAACACGATATATATCGCGTGACATAGCATTTTATAGACACCCAACTGTCAAAATAAGATTTGACAGTTAAACGTGATAAATCGCTATATCATATCGTGTTTCGGTGGTCATGCTAGGGGGCTTGCCCCCCTAGCATAACTATATCACGATCGTGTTTCGTCGGTCATGCTAGGTGGACTGATGTACTAGGCTCTCATAACCCAATAAGAAGTAGGTATCTAATACTCATAGAGGAGTTCGATATTGCCGTAGGGAGCCGATATATTAATTGCTTTCCTTTTTTATTTCAATAGTTGAAGTACACATGACGGCACCTCAGACTATACATGTTGACCTTGAGGCTGCCTTTATGCCTTACATAATAAAAGCTGTTTTAGCAGTTTAACTGTTTAACCTGACATGCTGTCGTGTGTACCAAGCCCTCCTACTCAAATTGCCAACATTCTATGCGTTTGAATGCTCCGCTTACTATTAAGGGACTGACATGAGCTAACTGGCGCCGCCAGTCGACTTAATTTTATTTATTCTAAATATACCCAATTTCTTAAAAAAGGAATCAGTCAAGGTCTTGTTAATGATGTCTAATGTTTATTGAATAACGTTACAACATTACAAAATGCGTGCAATAGTTTAAAAACGGGTTTGAACCAACAGTGGCCACTTTTAACAAAATCGCGTTTTAAACTATTTGAATGCCTTTTCAAACTGTGTAAATTATTCAATAAATATTAGACGTTATTAACAAGACCTTGACTGATTCCTTTTTTAAGAAAAGAATAAATAAAATAAAATCGACTGGCGGCGCTAGTTGGCTCATGTCAGCCCTTAACTTTTTTAATATCTATACTCAGTAGCAGTAAGCGTTAATAACTTTCATAATTTCATTTGTTTACTTAACAACCATAATAATAATAACTCCAAGAATTCGTCAGACAAAGTGGAGCTGACATAGCTTGTAATATAGATTCGCCGTATCTGACCATTTAGGCAACGATACACTATCTTATCTGGTGATATTCTATCTCGTGATCAACCCACTTGGGGCGCCTGTGTGTCTACTGAAGAATAACTTTACATGTCAACCTTGACTCGTATTTTACACGTGCTAGTTTAATATACAGTGGTGGATGGGTGATTGGGTATACCAGTCGATTTTCATACAAACGAGGTAAATTTTAAGTCTTGGTTCTCCGCCAGGGATTGATGGTGATCCAGATTGCTATACACACCCAACTGATCTGATCAGCATTCTAAAACCTTGACGACCTCCGTGGTCGAGTGGCTTTGTACACCGGTTTTCAAGGTGTCGCCATCTCTGAGGTCCCGGGCTCGATCCCCGGTTGGGTCAATTTAGAAAACAAAATTTTCTATAATGCCTCAGGTCTGGGTGTTTATGATACCACCGTTGTCACTGATTTTCATAACACAAGTGTTTTAGCTACTTACTTTGGAATCGGAGCAATGTATGTGATGTTGCCAAATAAAAAAAAACCTGTTTGGATATGTTTAACCGCAAAAATAGCATTAAAATGTATTGAAATCCTGAAACTGAGAACTCTGATCCATACAGCTCTTAGAATGCTGATCAGTTGGGTGTTTATAGCGATCTGGATCTCCTCCATTCATTCCCTGCTGGATAGCCATCATCAGATCACAACTCGTTCAATCCCTGGTGGAGAACTAATGCTTCAAAGTAACCTCGTTTGTATGAAAATGAACTAGTGTTTCTAATTATCCGTCCACCACTGTATCATTTACCATCATCAAAACAGAATGTCCATTATTGTCCCCACTGGTGGGCACAGGTCTTCCTTATGGGTGGATAAGGAGGAAGACCCGTTGATTGGTAAGTGTTAACGACTGCAAATACAGCCGGGACGAACAGTTTAACATGACTTCCGAAGCTCGAAGGAGCTAGAGATAGTATACAAGGTGTTACAAAAATACCCCTAATCCCAAAAATTAAAATCGAAAATATCAAAAAGTATGAAACAGCTGATTTTTTTTCGCGATTTCAGAGTTGGTCCCATAGTAAAAGTTGTTTAGTTTGATGGTCCCTATATGCCATATTCGGCATTAGGGGTATTTTTGTAACACCTTGTATAGACTTTTGGCCACCCATCCTATGACTGACAGTTACGAAAGTTGCTTAATAGCTTCATGGGCAAAATGCTTTAACACGTTGAGCGCCATAGGATTCCTTTAGGAAACACAAGGTTGCCTCTATAAAGGCCATGTATTTATTTTTGGATACACGGGTAAGTCGGGTAATCCTGTCGCTGTAAGCCAGTTTTTCCGCCAAGAAACACTTTTATATCATTACTATGAAACACTATCCTGTTTTAATAAAAATAATTAAAAAGAATATTAAAAATCTATGGAAAAACGAAAGAAATGGAAAATAAAACATGTTTCTAAAAGTATACACAGTAAACACGGACCCTGAAGAAATTTTTAACCCAAAAATGTTTCAGGGGTCGCCGTAGGCCACGTGTACGTTTTTGGTACACCTGGAAAAATCACAAAAACATTGAAGGTTTTTACATAAAATATGTATTGTCAAAATAGCATTACCATGCAAATAAAAAAAAAATACGAGTCCAAAAAATGAAAAATATGGTTTTTGAACGTGGCGCGAAACGTGTTAACCCACTGCGCCGGCGCCGTTGAGCTCTTTATAAACTAGCTTCCTTCCGTGTCTTCGCGTGGATTTTTAATTCCCCGGAAATTTTTTAAAAATAAAAAAAAATATTATAATCTTTATGCAATTTTTTTCATGGATTTTTTTTTTCGAACAAAAGGTAACATGGTCCTTTCCCATGATCCAATCTATCTCTGTACTACAATTCATCAAAATTGGCTCAGTAGTTCAGGCGTGAAAAGGTAACAAACAGACAACAGAGTTTTCACATTTCTAAAAGTTCTGGATTACACGAGGCTAGTTTTTGAAGCCAAGATAGCAAGCCAGTGACACTGTCCTGTCTTGCTGTCCTGGCTTCACTAGCTTACTAACTTAAAAATTAAGGTAGACCTGTTTCGTAATAACTATGTCTACTAGCTTGCTAGCTTACTAACACTGGCTTTAAAAACTAGACTCGTGTAATCCGTACAAAAGTATAGATCAACCATAGAGCGATTTTTTTTTAAACTATGGGATCAACCTATATCGAAACTTTTTCGAATTTCAATTGTTCGAAAACTACGAAGCTTTTTTTTATTTGGAAAACAAACAGTTTTACATAAACATTGAGAAGAGAATTATATCAGAATGGTTGTTTCTAATTTTAAGCAATTTTTGTTTTACATGATGACAGCTAAGTTATTATGAGAAAGAAAATGTCTAAAGAAAATATAGTAACCTAAAACCACAGTTTGAAAGTTATAAAGGAACACTATCTTCGGTTATTGCTTTACATATTTTAGTTCTTGATTAAAGATTAGTTAGTCGGTCATCAGGTCAATGACCTGCTGTGCTGATACTTGTCAGTTATCATTTTGTGTGATGTCTGCTAAAAAGAGGACGAATGCAAGGACAATAACGATAAATTTTCACAATAACAACGAAAAAGTTTGAGGAAATTGTTATTTGTTATACTAGAGAGCAAAGTCAATTTGTGCTGCGAGTGCCGACTTTAAATCACGAACTAGCAAAGTAGACTAGAATTGAATTACGAGCGAATGATTCTAATATACAAGGTGTTACAAAAGTACCCCTAATGCCGAATATGGTAGATAGGGACCATCAAACTGAACAACTTTTACTATGGGACCAACTCTGAAATCGCGAAAAAAAAATCAGCTGTTTCATACATTTTGATATTTTCGTAATTAAATTTAGTATGAAACAGCTGATTTTTTTTTCACGATTTCAAAGTTGGTCCCATAGTAAAAGTTGTTCAGTTTGATGGTCCCTATCTACCATATTTGGTATTAGGGGTTCTTTTGTAACACCTTGTATACTGAGTACAGCGACTGATTTAAAGGCACGAGACATCACAAAAATTTGGTCTCGTGTTAAACATACAACTTTTCACCTCTACCAGCCAACTACCAGCAAGGAAATAGTTATAATTATGAATGAGAATAGATATTTTCACGTGACTTTTTTGGTAAAAAGTTAAATTCAGTATTAGAAACTTGTTCTCTCAAATCCTTTGAAGCTAAACAACTATCTTCATAGCTGGACGCTCACATTTTTTGTTTTATTTTGTAATAGGTATATCACAAAAATAGTTTTATCAAACCTAGGCTGAAAAAAAATTTCGTCCATACTCTTTATTTAAAATTATCAACCTTCTTTTTCAACAATCCTTGCTTAAAACTCCTTGGAATATCTGTGTATTTTATTTTTTATACATCGTTTAAAAATGTTCAAGTAATAAGTATCTATCATGTTCTTCCCTATCAATTTTAAAAGTCTCATCCTTTTCACCCTATTTTTTTTATTTTTTCAAAAGGTGGTGTTAGAAATAAAAAATCACTTTGCCTCACACTCGAAGCACGGTTCAAGGAAAAATCCATTTTTGCTGCGAGTTTTTACGCGCCAAAAGCGCGCTTTTCGTGCTGGAAAGGTCAAAAAAGTATTTTTATTAAAAACACTGCCACTTTCATGTTTTCCTTAGGAACCTTGGATGGACCTAGTAAGTTGATTGCTTATAAAAGGTTTGATGGAGACAACATTTATAAGCATATTAGATTATTTTTAGAATCTTTAAAACATTTCAAAAATATGTCTATGAAAAGAATAAAACCATAAAACTGGGAAAAAATCTTAATTCAAAATCCATCAAATAATTTTTCAAGCCAATAGATTAAATAAGTCCAAATTCCCAACGACCTTTTAAAACCACATTTCATTGAACAATATGAAACATTCTTTCAAAATGTAGTACTACCACAGACATCTGCACACACTTCATGCACCTGTGTCAACTAAAACATATTTCTTTTACCATATCATCTACGGATCCACTATTGGCCTGCGACGTACATACATAATTATACATTCTTATCTAATAGACACGAATAGCTGACCCTTGCTATCCTAGAAACGATAAATAAGTATGTATACATTTTTTTCCTTTGCCTCGCGCCCCCAGCCATTGAAGAAAAGGAACTGACCAATCACAAGCGAGCGTCATGCGTTCCTGATTTTGATTTATTTTTGACAGTTTTGAAGGGAAATGGAATTCGTTGCTATTTTATGGGCAAAAGCATGTTTTCACACGTTAGTATTTTTTCGGATTCGATTATTGTTTTAATAGTTTTAACAGTTGTTTTTATTTACATAAAATAGGAATATTTAAACAGTAAGAAACGTTATCATAAATACAATTACTAGAAAAAATCGACTTACTTTTAGGACCGTCTAGGAAGCTACGAGTGAGTCGATTCTTTTCTTTCTTTTCTATTACTATGACTTATTTATATATATAAAAATAGAAATAAACGAAGAAGATTATATAGTAAGTGACACAACTGCGTAGCCTTTTTTTAGTTTGGTAGTGAGTGTCTCGTCTCGCTCGAATAACTTTGGCGCCAAAAAATATGTTCAGTGGGTATGGAACTGAAGGACTAAGATTTTACGACAGTGAAAAGAATAAGCTTTTATAAAGCCAAGTTTGTATCTACTAAAACCCCTCCTTAATTTGAGACTAAATTAAAGTAAGTTAATTTCGTTAATTTCTGAAATAAAAGATAAAATTGTATAGCACACACGAATGATATCTTCTATCTTTTTATCGTTTGGCCCAGCTCGATATCGCAATCATATTATCTTTGAACAAGGACGAATGATTTACATGCCTTTGTCTTATATCAAACGAGGTGACCATCGGGTATTAACCTCTTCTATATTTGGCGCCAAATTGATACTTTTTGTGGTTCAATAATCTAACGGCTCTGAGCAATACTGTTTTTGGCCGACATTGTTATTGTTATATTTTATAAAATCCTCATTACATTTTGCAAGGATGATGTAATGATTTCGTGGAAATTAAAATGACAATGTATAGAGCCACTGTCATGGGCCTTAGTACGAGGCAACATGACAATAAAACTACTGACACATAATATCAGACTTATTTTGCATACTAAGTACTTATTTAATCTTTTCGATTATTTTGACAGTACACTGACCAAATTATAACTATTATGGGTAGTAAGAACATTGTCTAATAATATCTGGGCCATAATTCTGTTAATTAAGAGTCCGGCGAACAGTGAACTTCCCATACAAACGTAATAACAAAATGATTTGCAACTTGAGCATAATTAACTCTTCTTGTGATGTTATTCAGATTAAGACTGTATTTGTCTAGGTTTCTATTAAATAAAAATTCCAAAATACTAACCAAATCACAATAAATGCCATTTATATTTTTTATACAAAACTGTAAATTGCATAAATTTTTATTTGTTTTAGTATAATGGAATTTTTTTTAATTGATACCTAGACAAATACTGTCTTAATCCGAATAACATTACAAGAAGAATGCGAGAAGAGTTAATTATGCTTAAATTGCAAATCATTTTGGTATTACGTTTGTATGGGAAGCTCACTGTTCGCCGGACTCTTAACGTAACTATCGTGTATTAATAGTATTGCTTTAAATTAAATGTATTTTAGTAAAGGTGCCGCCGCCATTACAAATTCGAGCATTACCACAGAATGCATAATAGTACAATTGCATTAAATAAGTGAGGGAGGAAAACCGAGCATTATATTACAGATTGCAATATATTATCATTATACCACGTTATTGGGTAAAAAATTAAAAATAAATCCAAAAAAACAAGCCAGTTCTAAAGACCTCAATAAATGATCCCGATGGTTCTGATGCAAACAAAATTGACATAATTTATTATTGACATTTTTAGTTTCTTGACATACCTAATTCTTTTGTTTGAACTGTTGACTATTCGAGTATTTATGACATTAGCTATGCGTGGTAAAACTGTAATCATTATTTCGTTATTAGGTACTTATTCCAATAATTTGTGTTGCTTTATGGTTATACTGTTAAATATTTGCCGTTAAAAAATACCGTTCCCCTAAATCCCTAACTCCGAAGTTTGCATAGAGAAAAATCTGAAATTATTTATGTGATAGAAGTTTATGTAAGAAAAATAAAACGATAATATCCTATTTTAGTTAAACGCCTGCCCCCTCTCTTCTAGCCCAAATTTGCGTGCCCAACAGGGTTCATAATAATGGTAACATCTTTGTAAACATTATGGTTTAGCCATAAATTATTTGATTTGATGTATCTTAATAGTAAACTTTTTCAGAATGATGGTACGGAACCCTCGGTGCGCGAGTGCGACTCGCTCTTGACCTATTTTTCATTTAGAACATCATAAATTGTAATCACCCTATTTACAGCATACAAAGTTATTTTGTATTTGAATTTTTGATGCAATTTTCTTAGTTAGATACTTAAGCAACCATTTTATAGATTAAACTGAAAGACATCAACATCGGGATTCTTGCGTTCATGCCAAAATGCCAACGCGCCAACGCTATAACTTAAAAAAAAAAGATTTAAATATTTCACGTTCCGTTTAACGAAAAAATGTGTTTGTGATAAAAATAAAATAGGTACTATTTATTAATTTGCATTTAATAGCTTTAATTTAGTGTGATATGGCCTTTTCGTTACTTAACATCAACACTATTCCGTTGTGGTTACAAATGATATGAACACTAATCATTATTTTAAGTATCTCTCAACTCATTTTTACAAATTTGGTAAAGAAATGCATTTATTTGTTTAAAAAATTGACAAAAAAGCACGTTCAGCCGTTGGTTCCGGGTGCATTTGCAGTCGTTAATACCTACTAATCCACATTGGGCCTGCTTGGTGGGTTATGGCCCATCATCGTCATCCACCCATAAATAAGGCCTGTGCAGTGGGTACATTTAATGGCTAATGTGTCTTAACAAAATCTTATCATCACCATCATAACCGCACAGTGTAGTCAATTACATGCAGGACGTGGCTCTCACAAGAGGAAAGCCTTCGTTCGTTCCCATAGCCTACACGTGATGTCATAGTCTCCACGTGCTGCCATAGTCTACACGTGTTGCCATAGTCTACAGCTGTTTCCATAGTCTACACGTGTCATATTCTATACGTGTTGCCATAGTGTCCGCGTATTGCCTTAGTCTACACGTGTTGCCATAATCTACACGTGTTGCCATAGTCTACACGTGTTGCCATAATCTACACGTGTTGCCATAGTCTATACGTGTCGCCATAGTCTACACGTGTTGCCATAGTCTACACGTGTCGTCATAGTCTCCACGTGTTGTCATAGTCTACACGCTTGACAAGCTGTTTGGAGTTCTACTAATTGCTGCCCATTGCATTTTCTAGTCCACAAAGATGTTATACTATACTTCTCAGACATTAGTGCATTTTACAATATCCATGGCAGGATAATTTTGCTGATTCACAAATCTATGTAATGTATTATCTTGAGCTCCTCGGAAAGCACGTTAAGCCGTTGGTCCCGGTTGCATTTGCAGTCGTTAACACCCACCAACACGCATTGGGCCCGCGTGGTGGGTTATGACCCAACCTCCTTATCCACCCATAAGGAAAGCATGTGCCCTAGCAGTGGGGACAATAAAAATGGCTGATGGTCATTCAACTATGACAGACAAATGTGTGACAAATATTTTCAATCTGTCAAATATGTTATCAAACAAATTAAGTTTTATCTAGGCATTGCAAAATCAGCCCATAAATATTAATTTTATTATAAATAAATTACTTAGAGTAACATTTTTAACTAATTGGGAAAAAAGTTAAAAAGATGATCACCACATGCAATTGCAAAAAGCCCTCAACTTTGTAGTCACAACTTTTTGATCACAAAAAGTTTGGCAAAAGGTCGCCTGGTAGGGATCGCTTGAGGATAAGCCAATTCAGAAAACAGTTTTTGATATTAAAGAGTGTTTTTAAGAAGGAATTTTAAATCAATTAACTTTCTTTATAATGACAAAGAAAGTTAGTTGATTCAAAATTCCTTGAATATCAAAAACTGTTTTCTGAAGGCTTATCGTCAAGCGATCCCTACCAGTCGACCTTTTGCCAAACATTTTGTGACCAAAAAGTTGTGAATTCAAAACTGAGGGCGTTTTCGTGTTGCACCACGCCAGAAAGAGATAGAAGACAGACTTGTGAGGTGCAAGAGAGATGGAGCAACGGTGTCTGCCGATCGCACAGTCTCGACTTTGGGTGGGGTTCTAGTGACAGCGAGTTATTAAAAAAAGCTACTGATGCAATAATAAAAACTCTTTACATTTCTACCAAAAATTTAAACCCGTTTTTGTTATTTAATAATTCCATAGAAAACCTTTTTTTTAAAACTACATTATAATTACTGCAGTGCGTTCACAGCTACTTACATTTGAATGTAATTTTTTCCTTAAGAAAATGACATTACTTCCTGTCATTTTCAGATAAAATAACTGTGAATGAACTGTACTTTGCTCTATTAATAATGACTCACGGTACACCGTGCCGGGTCCGAGCCGAGTCCAAGTTACATTAGTCGTCTAATATTCTTTATAAAACCAATGCATTTTGAACCCCGTGACTTTAAAGGCAGCGGCAACCGACGCTCAACGAACGCTGGTGTCTGATACGGAACGTTGAGGCGACCAGCGAAGCTTGGACTCGGATCGGACCCGGCATGATGTGCTGTGAGTCATCCTTTATGATACTACGACAGTGCTCTGACAGACTGAGGAGAGAATGCCAAAGGTCATTAAATTTTGTTCAAAAATTAAGTCAATCTCTACCAGTTTGTTCCTTTATCTCTTGATTGTAACCTGTGTTTTAATTGATACTAGATTTCAATTCGCATCTGCATTCCCAATTTCACCATCTTTTCTTCATTTTTTAGGGTTCCGTATCAAAATGGTAAAAAGGAACCTTTAAAGTGCGACTCAGACTGTCTGTCTGTCACAGCTAGATATCTCGGGAACTACTAATGCTATCAACTTGAAATTTGGAATAGCTTTAGATGACGTTTGCCCAACTATTTTGCATTATTATTTGTTATTTAAATATTATTTTTTAGGCTGCATAGTTTTCTTTTGATGAAAAATTAAAAAAAAAAACCGTCCCCCCCCCCCCCCCTTCTTATCTCCGAAGTTTACATAGATAAAAATCTGAAATTATTTTATGTAATAGAACATTATGTAAAGATTACAGGAAAAAATAAAACGATGTCTCTAAGAAGTAAACTTTTCAGAATGATGGTACGGAACCCTCGGTGCGCGAGTCCTACTCGCTCTTGTCCGTTTTTTATTTTACTTTATGACAGAGCATTTTTTCAGAGAGCAATGCTGTACGGTATCCTTATTTGCATCCGATATTTTCTCTCACATGATACAATCTCTACTTAGTTTGGGACTAAACGATTTTCAAAATTACATATGAAAATATTATAATAATACTACTTGTCAATATTATTAAAATCCTTATTTTAGTTTTCTTCACACTAAAAAAATACCTTGAAAGTAACTCCATTTTTTGTTAACAAAAATGACCTCTTTATTTGTAATAACTTAGCCAAAACTTATCTTTTTTAGCTTAGTGTTTAAACATTTGTTCATAAAAGTTTTTTAGCATTTGGGTTACGGTAGTAAAATGACAAAAAAATTAAATAGTCAAAACTAAAATGGAACTTCTTAAAAATTAGATACATCTCCATACAAATCGGAAACATTGGTACAATGCGATTAAACTGACAGCAAACAGTGATTCACAGCAACTTCACTCCAGAATGGTGCGCACAGATTGTCACAAATTAAATACATAGTTTTGTACCGCAAATGCTCTGAATTTGGTCACGTCTGTTGTACAAAGTCAAATTAATCGCATTGTAAAGCAATGTGAAGTGGCATTAAAAGCTTTGAGAAAACTGTTTTTTTTTTTATTAGTTTTCAAGTAGGCTCAACCTTCCCGCTGGGAGTTTTTGGCGCCATTTTGTCGAGTTCGGTTTGGTGTCTATTTTAATTATTTTCAAATTGATTCATAGTGGATATTGTGTCTTAAAATTGGTGCAGTTATATGCTACAAGTGTCTACGCAACTGAACAATATGTGGGATAATTGAAATAGGCGCGATCTTGGTTGTGTGAAGCTGAGACTTTTATTGAAGTGGTGGCTTCCTCGGCAGAACTAACCGAGTAAACTGTCTTGATATACTTGGTGCCAAATGCTCCAAGCAGCATTGGAATGCGATGCACCCGCATTCTAATGAAAAATTAAACAGTATCTACCACTGAACTATTTAACACTTGACACTGGCAAAAATTACTTCCAAGAGGAAAGTAGATTGCCATAACAAAAAAAGAAGAAGAAGAAGAACCTTCCCGCTATCAAAGAGACCGCACGACGCGCAGAGGCCGGCGAGCTTACAGCCAGGTTCAATGACCGAAGGCTGCTACTTCCGCGTACCCACTACCAGACTATCGACTTGCATCCGAAACTGTGCGATACTCGAATGAAATACACTAACATTTTTGGGCAGAATATAACATGACTTTGGCGCGATTTGGATTTGAAAATAGAACTCGAATGAAATTGAAGAAAAATACTTTTTGACGAATAATTGATGTAATAAGTTCAGAAATCGAATTCTTTTCATTACACGAATAAGAAAAAGTAAAAAATGTTTTGGGTTATAGCAAGTATGTTCCTAATACCTACTAATTTGTCCTACTAGTGGGACCATGTCAATAGTCAAGTCAAGGAAGTGGTCCCAACCTTTTAACCTATGCGTCTACCCCAACTCTGAGTTCCTTGCCCGTTTATGCAAATGTGTTTCCACTACATCATCATCACCAGACATAATAATATTTGTCCCCAATACGGGGCATAGAACTTCTTTATTTATGGATGGATAAAGTGGATAGCGACGCGTGCCCAATGATTAGTGAATGCACTTTTTTTTTTAATATTAGATAACATCACAAACTTTGCTCTGATCCCAAAGTAAGTAGCTAAAGCACTTGTGTTATGGGAATCAGAGACAACGGTGGTACTACAAACACCTAGACCTAAGCCATATAGATATGTCAGTTTTCTAAATTGACCCAGCCGGGGATCGAACCTGGGACCTCAGAGATGGCGACACCTTGAAAGCCAGTGTACGTACAAACCACTCGATCACTGAGGTTGTCAAAACAATGGATGTTAATGCCTGTAAAAGCACTAAATAAAAAGAGGACAGAAGTCAAGATGAGTCAGTAGTACGTGCGCTCGAGCAACGCACACATAATACACCCTCTCACAGACACGGAATCTCAAAACTAGTTAGTGCGTGACGCAGTGTCGTAGGTCGGTTGATAGCTGTCTATGTGTGCGTTGCGCGCGTAGTAGGTACTAAGCTTGACTTGTATCTTCTTCTATTTTGCGGTAAAAGCGTAGATAATAAATTTTTGGTCACCCATCCCATGACTCAAGAATCTTGCCAAAGTTGCTTTACACTCAGTACTTCTCAAAGTGGGCAATAGCTTCTCAAAGTGGTTTGTGGTAAAGAATACAATTTTGTGGAGGTGGGCGCTAGAAAATAATTAATTTGTAAGTGTGCGGTAAACGAAATAAATAAATTTGCAAATTATAAATGAAATTTAAACATCACATACATTGCTCCGATTCCAAAGTAAGTAGCTAAAGCACTTGTGTTATGGAAATCAGAGACAATGGTAGTATCATAAACACCCAGACCTGAGCCAATATAGAAAAGTTCGTTTTTCTAAATTGTCCCAACCGAAGATCGAACCCGGGACCTCAAAGATGGCGACACTTTGAAAACCGGTGTACAAAGCCACTCGACCACGAAGGTCGTCGAAATAAGTTTGAGAACCTCTGCAGTCTACACACTTCATGTGGTCTTTTGATGCTAGTCTAGTCTATTACAAGCACATAGTAGGTAGGTACTTGACCATCAGCCATTTTAATATGCTGTCTCCTTATGGGTGGATAAGGAGGATGGGCCATGACACACCACGCGGGCCCAATGCGGATTGGTGGGTGCTAACGACTGCAAATGCAGCCGCGACCAACGGCTTAACACAACTTCCGAAACATGGAGTAGCTCGAGATAATAAATATTTGGTCACCCATCCTATGACCGACCCTTGCGAAAGTTGCTTAACCTCCGCAATCGCTGGGCCAGGCGATATACCACTGCGCCACCGAGCTCCTCTACTATACAATTAGAAGTTAGGTAGGTAGGTAATTATTATTATTACCTTTAAAAGTTGAAAACCGATAAAAAAATGTAGCTGTTTATTGTCAAGATACTTATTTAGTTATTCAAGTGTTTGTAAGTATTATTGTTTATTTATTTTTACTAATTGGAGTAGAAACATAATCCTATTTGAAAAATTTCTGTAATTATAAGTACACTTATCCAACTGAATGTACCGCTATTTCATTTTGTTCAGCCAAACTAATTAGTAAATTTTTTTTTAAATAAAATATACGACTAGTTTAAATTTACACCATCATTTTTAAATTTTGAGATTTTAGCATTCACATTGCTATTTTTATATAATACTAAATAATATACTAGACGTTTCAAATTCGACGTTCCCACTAGTGACTCGGTAGCTCAGCAGTCAGAGCATTAGACCGGATATCCAAAAGTCGCGGGTTCGATTCCCGTCCGAGAAAATGATCTGGTGCGAGTCGTATTTTTTCTTGTATATTTTTTACACCATGTGTCAAAAAAGACACCAAGGCCGTCCATAAATAAATAAATATTTGACAACATCACATACATTGCTCCGATTCCAAAGTAAGTAGCTAAAGCACTTGTGTCATGGAAATCGGAGACAACGGTGGTATCTCAAACACCCAGACCTGAGCCAAAATAGAAAAGTTCGTTTTATAAATTGACCCAACTGGGGTACGAACCCGGGCCCTCGGAAATGGCGACACCTTGAAAACCGGTGTACAAAGCCACTCGACCACGGAGGTCGTCAAAATATCCATCCATCCCCGTTTAATACTAACAGGTATCAGTGAATAAGCGACCCTTAAAAATCAAGGTCGCCAGCGGTCCCAAGTAAGTGCCCTGTGGTACACCCAATGAAAAACAAACAAAACGCGAGTCTTCGCCTTATCATTTATACACAGCCGGTTTTCTGCTACAGACAGTTAAAACTCATTTAAAATTACGCCTTATTGAGAGTTGTTTAAGTTTAAAATGGGAGAGCAACAGTGTCAAAGGCCTTGGTTAAGACAAAAGTGGGGTGTGGTGGAATTATGCTGTTGCTAAGTGCGCACGCACTTGCGTTTCGTCATGCGGACGGTACGTCCCAGATCGGATTAAAAAATAAGTTTTTTTACATATTTTGTTTATATTCAACAGAAATGTGATGGATATAGGCTATATTTTATTAATTTAGTTCCACTGGCCGACTTATTACAAAGTGGAAATACTACGTTTCTATTATTTAAATTCGTTAATTAGGTAGATATATTAGTTTTTATTAAATTACTGTAAGTAAACTAAAGAACCTTTATAAACCAGAAAGTTTGATTTTATTCCATAAAATCTAATTTAATTAAAATTAAAAAAATATATCTTGAGAGGCAAAAACACTTTAGTTAAGTTCCCCATTCTATTAAATTAAGCTACTTGACATGTTAAGAATTGGTAAACAAAATAATTGTTGGAAGTAGGCTAATATTGCTAAAAATCTTGTGTTATGCTAGGTACTTATGTAGTAGGTACTTGTGAATTGAATTGTTGAAATTGTCAGATAATAAATAATAAAATAAATAAATCAATAAATATTAGACAACATCACAAACATTGCTCCAATCCCAAAGTAAGTAGCTAAAGCACTTGTGTTATGGAAATCTGAGACAACGGTGGTAAACACACACACCCAGACCTGAGCCAAAATAGAAAAGTTAGTTTTCTAAATTGACCCAGCCGGGGATCGAAGCCGGGACCTCAGAGATGGCCACACCTTGAAAACCGGCGTACAAACCACTCGACCATGGAGGTCGTGAAGATAATGTAACGTTATTTATATTTATACATGGTTACTTTTCGGTCACCATCCAAATTTTAAGGATCTGTTCAGTCCATACATTCTGAACTGAACAAAAAACATACATTCTCAAAGAAACATTGTGTCGAAATTCACTACAAAATGCTCATCCCTTACTAAAGATCACGTGAACGTGATCTCTTTGATTTGTAGGGATAGTCAAAAACTTTTAACTTATTTGGCCCTATGTTCCTTAGAGAAAGTTGTTCAATTTTATGGACTGAACACTTAAAAAGATAACCATGTATAATATTTTTTTTAACCACAACGTGTAAGCACTTGGCCTTTATTTTAGTTGATGTTAAATGACGATAAAGCCGAAGATGTAAGCGCACTACACCGGCCCCTTGATTATGTAACTTTGTTGCAATCAACTCTGACAGAAAACGCAGTTACATTGCTGCTTTAGTAAGAACCAATGTGACAACTATCTTACTTAAAGCAGTAATGTAACTGCAGTTTCAATCGATTTCAATCGAGAATTGTTAGCAACAGAGTTACGTAATCAGCCCCCCGGAATCCATAACCTATCAGGAACTGACTATCATACGTCTGACTCCCGCCAACACGACTATGTAAATTGTTAGTGCCCAAGCCCCCCAACTCCTAATCCCATACCGAAAGTTGCGACTTCATAGGTTTTGAAGTCACCCATCTCATACCCGGCCTCTACAAAAGTAGCTTAACATTCGTTATTGCAGTCCCAAACGGTCACCCATCCCAAACCCAGCCTTTTTTCAAAGCCCTCCCTCCCTGAATCAATCCTTGCCGTCACTGAATCGCTCACCAAAATTTTACGAAACGTGGGTCACTGAATTGCTTACCAAAAATTTATCAAACGCAAATCACTGATTGAAGCTTAAAAAAATTTAGATCAGTCCAGTATGACATTAATTTGCTGATTGATTTAGAAATATTTGCTAGCCAAAAGTTCCTGACCAACTAACTATTTTTGCTGACCGAACAGATTTTTCTAGTCACCAAAATACGAATATTTTGCTAACCAGTTAAACCACACCGATTTACAAAATTACAAAAATTAAAAACCCGCCTGCATCAAAAGACAAGTCAACTGAAAAAATGGAAACAAGATCAAATATTAAAGGCAACATAATAACATGCAGTCGGAGGCATGCAGGTATAAAGTGACATTGTGAATGATTTGACTTATCATTAGAATTCTATGCCTCCGACTGCATTTTATTATTTGCCTTTAATTATTTGATCTTGTTTCCATCTTTTCAGTTGACTTGTCTTTTGATGCAGGCGGGTTTTTATTTTTTTTTATTTATTTATGTCTTTTTAGTTATTATATTATTACGGTTGTGATATACCTTTTTGAAATCCTTTTGTTAAGCCTTTTAATTTAACACCCATATAGCAGTATTAAAAAAAAAAAATTTTTTGCCCTTCAAATAATATTACAACACAGCAGCCATATTGTTTTTTAACGTCACTTACCTAAGAACACTTTGGCTGTTGAGACGAATCTAACGATATATTAATAATAGATAATTAGTTCAGCCGTTTAATAGATATGAGGTAATAAATAATATTACATACAGATACGCTCGAAAAACATAACTCTTTCCTTGCAGTCGGTTAATAAAAAGAGACATTAAAACAATACCAACGAATTTTATGAATAAATTCCCACGTAGGTAGGTTCATAAAGAAAAACAAATTATAATTTCACTTTTATTAGATACGATTCAACTTGCTAGATCTTGACTCAGTATTTACGAAACATCCAATTAATTTGTTTTGTCTATTGTCTAGACTTTAAGAAATAATTATTATACTAAGTAGCATTGTTGACCTTGAGTTCAGTTAGAGATAGATGTTATTTTGACTAGACCAAAAATTAATGAGTTGTCTAATTATCTACCTCTTAGCACTTTTTGCTGCTAGCTGTTATGCCCTAGTCAGGCCACGATTGTTATTTTAAAATTGAAGTGTATTTGTGTATTCCTTCACAAAATATCGTGTGGTGCTCTGCCGCAGAGCCACCACTTTAGAAATCGATCATTTATATCTTAAAATGACGTTCGTTAAACGTACATGCTGTACATGTGCTTGTTATCGCTGTACATGTACGAGGTTACAAAATAATAAGCATTGATTGTGGCTCTGCCAGGGAGTATACTCTCCAGCAGAGCCACCTAAAATACGAGCTAAGGGATGTTTAAAGCTGTCGTTTTTTCATGAAATCTGCTGTACGAACTCTGTGAATCGTGTACGAGTTGAAAAATTTCACTAAAAGATAGTGGTTTTATTTCTTTTAACATAACTAAAGTTTTCATAAAAAGCGCCGTTATTTTATGTCAGCAGTTATGTTTTTCAATTTTATGTGTTAAATCTTAAAGCCCACCCGACTTCAATTCACTTCGATTCATGGACACTTTCTTTTTATATTAACGGCGCCCATAGGTTTTATTTTTGGTCCATGGATGTCTGAGTTACGTCGCCCCTTATCATTGCTGTACCGACTTAAGTAACTTCTTTTTGGGGTAAATTTTATATCCCAAACTTTTTATTTACCCCAAAGGGAAAAAGCCATCGGTCATTTATGTATGAAGACTGGCATACCTACCTGTCCGCCATTTTGAAAAAAGTCGGTTTTGGAGGCCTGTGCTAAAAGTAGTGTCAATCGATAGAATAAGTAATTACAAACAAAAAGTATAGGTGATATACTTACTGAGATATTCGAGTTTGAATGTGATTTTTTTCAAAATGGTGGACAGGTAGGTTAGGTATATGCCAAAAGCACATGATGCTCTTTCTATTACAAATGTTCTAAGTATTTTGCTCGAAATATGTAATTTGATTTTAATTAAAATGAGAGGCATTCTAGAAAGAAATGTCTAGATAATAACCTGCTGACATAAAATAACGGCGCTTTTTATGAAAATTTTAGTTATGTTAAAAGAAATAAAACCACTGTCTTTTAGTGATATTTTTCAACTCGTACACGATTCACAGAGTTCGTACAGCAGATTTCATGAAAAAACGGCAGCTTTAAACATCCCTGAGCTCGTATTTTAGGTGGCTCTGCTGGAGAGTATACTCCCTGGCAGAGCCACAATCAATGCTTATTATTTTGTAACCTCGTACTTGTACAGCGATAATAAGCACATGTACAGCATGTACGTTTAACGAACGTCATTTTAAGATATAAATGATCGATTTCTAAAGTGGTGGCTCTGCGGCAGAGCACCACACAAAATATCTTCTCTAGTTTTGATGTTATCAAATTGACCATCAGCCATTTATAATGTCCCCACTGCTGGGGCCTTCCTTATGGGTGGATAAGAAAAAAATAAAGTTTTAAATGAAGAAAATAACAAACTGTTTAACAGAAGCCTAAAAGATATGTTATTAAATAAATGCTACTATAGTGTAAAGGAGTACTTGAATGATACAATGAATTAAACTAAAATTAATTTAAATATCTTTGAACTACTAATAAGACGTCCTCTCCTCCTTCAATTGCTATACCCTACTGGGTCCATAATGTTCTCTTTCTATAAAATTACCACCTATGTATCTACTTTATGGTATGCAATAAAATATTGAATTGAATTGAATTGAAGGATGGACCATAACCCACCACGCGGGCCCAATGATTGGAGGGTGCTAACGACTGCAAATGCAGCCAGGACCAACGGATTAACGTGCCTTACGAAGCACGGAGATAATAAATTTTTGGTCACCCATCCCATGACCAACCCTTGCGAAAGTTGCTTAACCTCCGCAATCACTTGGCCAGGCGCTATTTCACTGCATTACCGAGCTCCTCATTATCATACAAAAATTAATTACCAAAATATCAAAATGTATGAAACAGTTGATTTTTTTTTCGCGATTTCAAAGTTGGTCCCATAGTAAAAGTTGTTCAGTTTGATGGTCCCTATCTACCATATTCGGCATTAGGGGTATTTTTGTAACATGTTGTATACAAGGTGTTACAAAAATACCCCTAATGCCGAATATGGTATATAGGGACCATCAAACTGAACAACTTTTACTTACTCTGAAATCGCGAAAAAAAATATCAGCTGTTTCATACATTTTGATATTTTCGATTTTAATTTTTGTATGAAACAGCTGATTTTTTTTCACGATTTCAGAGTTGGTCCCATAGTAAAAGTTGTTCAGTTTGATGGTCCCTCTCTACCATATTCGGCATTAGGGGTACTTTTGTAACACCTTGTATAATAAATTTAAAATACGGCAAATACAGAAATTCAATTACACGACATTGGAAAATGACTAAATGCATGGATACAATCAGAGAAAATACAGTAAAAAAATATATGCTCATGTCGACGTGATATACCTAAGTAACACTATGATTATACGGCTGAAGCTTGTGGGCTCATGGTTTGTTCAAATACCAAGGAACTAACTACCACTATACTCAGAGATGGCACTTATTTTTCCTTCCTTTACGTAAAAATATACCACTCAAAATAAGGTCCAAATATGATTTTCCATACAAAAGGTTTTTTTCTGATAAATTCAATATTATTATTTCAATTTGTTAATCTTCGTAATCTGTAATAGTTAACTTAACGACTACTGTCGTATAATTACTGTATTATTTCTCCTATTTGCCGTGTGTTAAGAAATTCGAAATTAAAAAAAAAATATGGTAAATTTATAATTTTTCTAACTGACATACGGCGATTATGGAGAAATTATAAGTACACTAAATTCGACAGTAAAGTCTTTAAGTTGACAGCTTTTGAACATGAACAAAATTCAAATAAAATCTGGGCCCTATTTAATAACGTGACAATTTTGACGACCTTCGTGGCCGAGTGGCTTTGTACACCAGTTTTCAAGGTGTCGCCATCTCCGAGGTCCCGGGTTCCATCCCCGGTTGGGTTATTTAGAAAACGAACTTTTCTATATTGGCTCATGTCTGGGTGTTTGTGATACCACCGTTGTTTCTGATTTCCATAACACAAGTGCTTTAACTACTTACTTTGGAATCGGAGCAATGTATGTGATGTTGTCAAATAAAAAAACTGTCAATTGTCATGACAATTTGGTTTAAATTGTGGTGTAGCTATGATTCTATTTTCAAATTGGTGGACGCAATGGATATAAAATTGTCAAGACAAGTGTCAAATTGTCACGTTTATTATATTTATTATGGGACCAACTCTCAAATCGCGAATAAAATATCAGCTGTTTCATACATTTTGATATTTTCATAATTAATTTTTGTATGAAACAGCTGATTTTTATTTCTCGATTTCAGAGTTGATCGCATAGTAAAGTTGATCAGTTTGATGGTCCCTATATACCATATTCGGCATTAGGGGTATTTTTGTAACATGTTGTATGGGGCCCATCTATCAGAAAAATGACTTGAACTTAGCTGTTCTGTTTCGAAAATTATTGGGTCGTTTCTATTTTCTTTTAAGCAGTATACAAGGTGTTACAAAAGTACCCCTAATGCCGAATATGGTAGATAGGGACCATCATACTGAACAACTTTTACTATGGGACCAACTCTGAAATCGCGAAAAAAATCAGCTGTTTCAAACATTTTGATATTTTCATAATTAATTTTTGTATGAAACAGCTGATTTTTATTTCTCGATTTCAGAGTTGATCGCATAGTAAAAGTTGTTCAGTTTGATGGTCCCTATATACCGTATTCGGCATTAGGGGTATTTTTGTAACATGTTGTATAGGGCCCATCTATCAGAAAAATGCCTTGAACTTAGCTGTTTTGTTTCGAAAATCATTGGGTCGTTTCTATTTTCTTTTAAGCAGTATACAAGGTGTTACAAAAGTACCCCTAATGCCGAATATGGTAGATAGGGACCATCATACTGAACAACTTTTACTATGCGATCAACTCTGAAATCGCGAAAAAAAAATCAGCTGTTTTATACAAAAATTAATTATGAAAATATCAAAATGTTTGAAACAGCTGATTTTTTTTACCGTATTCGGCATTAGGGGTATTTTTGTAACATGTTGTATGGGGCCCATCTATCAGAAAAATGACTTGAACTTAGCTGTGCTGTTTCAAAAATCATTGGGTCGTTTCTATTTTCTTTTAAGCAGAATAGTATAGGATGCTATGAAACATAATTAAGCATTAAAATTAACACTGATGTCTCTGAGTGCAGCTGTGATTAACGTATTTTTAGTATTAAATCAATATTTCTCAAATAACAATAATGAATTATTTCAAACTGATTTGTGAAGTAGGTGGTATTGTCCGATGGTCAGCCATGACACAGCCAATCAGACATGCAATGTTATCAATGCAGATAACATTGTTTGACCTAGCTGCAGTAAGGTAAGATAATGTGTCTGTGTGTGTGTGTGTTTATTTATATAGCAATGTTAAGGTGACTTTTGTATTTTCATTGTCTTTTTAAACAACAGGGGCTTTATCGGCTAAAAACATTGAAATCCATGTTAACTGTGTTTTGACAGATGTATATGATACACTGCTACTTTGTTTTGACACAAATAAAAACCTACCAAAGAAAAGTAGCTATGTATCACATATATCTGTCAAAACTCAGTTAACATGAACTTGTTTTTAGCCCAGTTGTGGAACATGCCAATATTATATGAACTAGCTTAATGTTCTACAGCAGAGGTCTAATAATTCTATGTTTAAATCTCTAGATCAGAGTTTCCCAAACTTTACTATGCCCTAACCCAGTTACTTTAATGTTTCCCCATCGTGATCTATTACAAGTTATTAAACCCGCATATAAGTGAAATGAAAAAATATGAACTCTAAGTTTCGTAAGAGACAATGCTTCGTATTGCCCGGTATTTTATTTTTGTAGCTCGGCGCCGGGTCGCGACCCACCATTTGGGAAACGCTGTTTAAGATCATTATATAAATTCTGGCACTTTTATAATAATAAATTCTTGGACATTTTCACACAGCGCCATCTAGCCCCAAACTAAGTAAAGCTTGTAATATGGGTGCTAGACAACTGATATACTACTTATATACTTTTTAAACATATACTTATTATACATTGTAACACCCAGACCCGTCACAGAAATTAAAAATCATCATTTTATTTCTGCCCGGCCGGGAATCGAACCCGGGACCTCCTGCGTGGTAGACCGGCATGTTGACCACTGCACCACTCAGGTCGTCACTTAAGAGTACTATTATTAAAAAAAAAATTTTGACGCCATCACATACATTGCTCCGATTCCAAAGTAAGTAGCTAAAGCACTTGTGTTATGGAAATCATAGACAACGGTGGTATCACAAACACCCAGACCTGAGCCAATATAGAAAAGTTCGTTTTCTAAATTGACCCAACCGGGGATCGAACCCGGGACCTCAGAGATGGCGACACTTTGAAAACCGGTGTACAAAGCCACTCGACCACGGAGGTCGAGGTATTATGTATTCTTTACTTTAATCTCTAGATAGAGATATGTCTAAGTAAGTTATAGCGTCAAATTCCTGTAACTTATCAATGAATAGTATTTTTGCATGTTAGCAGATTTTGTTTCTTGGAAGAATTGTTGATTTTAAGATAACGGCCTGTGTTTGGTTTGTCATAGGTAGGGCTGTCAAATTTTTTATAAAAAAATCAAAAATATTTAAGTCTGTGAAGAAAACAAAACAGTATTTTAGAAAAATTAACAGTAATTTGCATACTTTATTTTTGTTCAACAGTAAAAGTACAATGTAGTGAAAAAACAGTAATACTGTTTTTAACAGTATTGAGGGGCACGGTGGCACAGTGGTTTAGCGCCTGGCCCGGCGATTACGTAGCATAAGCAACTTTCGCAAGGGTCGGTCATGGGATGGGTGACCAAAAATGTATTACCTCGAGCTCCTCCGTGCTTCCGAAGGCATGTTAAGACGTTGGTTTCGGCTGCATTTGCAGTCGTTAGCACCCACCAATCTGCATTGGGCCCGCGTGGTGGGTCATGGCCCATCCTCCTTATCTACCCATAAGGAAGGGTTGTGCCCCAGCAGTGGGGATATTAAAATGGCTGATGCTCATAACAGTATAGTTGGGAACCTTAGTCATAGGTAAGGTAGAGTTTAGGTAGAGTTTCCATATCCGGCTACAGTACTACCATAGTGTTAATATCTTTTGTATCAGTGATGAATACAGACTAATAATATTTCAGACTAATAACTATAATTTTTTTTTTTTTTTTTTTTTTTTTTTTTCTTTTCTTTTTAAGTATAGTTTGTAAGAAGTGTCCTACCTACTTAAAAAACGTATTTACAGGTTTCTTGACTCGTCGCCTTAATATGGGTAGCTTTAGTATGTCATGCTCACTTTAAACATTTCTGCGGTAGTGTCGTGTGAGGCGGGTCGTTACGTTCCCTCAAATATGGTTGAGCGAAGCGATGGCTGGTTCATGCGTCATGCTCGTGAACGGGTGCTGCCAGTGGGAATGGGTCTGCTTCTGATTACTTGTATTAAGGACGTCGCATACATATATATATATATAAATGTTTAATATTATCTATATGTATGGCACTTCTTACCCAAAAGATAAAATTCATAACTACTACCTTGTTTTGGAATTTTTTTTTATTGCAATCTTTCACTTTCTATAGGCCTATGAAAAGCTTTTGGATATTAGTTTTCAATTCGATGCCTTAACACGGGTAGCCTAAGTATGTCATGCTCTCTTTAATCATTTCTATGGTGGTGTCGTGTGAGGCGGGTCGTTACGTTCCCTCAAATATGGTTGAGCGAAGCGATGGCTGGTTCATGCGTCATGCTCGTGAACGGGTGCTGCCAGTGGGAATGGGTCTGCTTCTGCCTACTTGTCTTAACGTTTATTGAATTGTATGAATAGATATATATATAATTTTTTTGTAATAGCCTAGGCTAAGCCTTAAATTTTGAATTAAGCTTGACACCTGTAATTTGATTCAGTAGAAATGAGCTAATTAAATAATGTTATTTATTTATGAATCTATGTTAATGGTAACATGTATGAATACTTTGAATGTAATGTCTGGAAACGATATACATATTTGTAAATATCGTTCCTTCTAATAAAGCTGATAAGTTTTTTGCGCCCATTTTTCTTGTCAGCTAAAAGACGTCATAATGGGTGGTAGGATAAAAGAATTGACGATTTAAAAATGCTTGTTATGTGAGCTTATTTGAATAAAGAATTTTTCAATTTCAATTTCAATTTCAATACCTACTACAGTACCGCACTTTCGGTAGTGAAAAGTTAGGTACTTGTCCCCTGAGCGGTAGTGATGTCCGCACCACACCTCATCGTTACCCTGTCAACACAGCCGAGTTAACAGTGTGTAGTAACACAGTGGTTACTCTCTGTCAAACTATTTCCCCCTTATTAATAAACGAACTTTACACCTAGTTTAACCAAAAAGTTTGCTTAGGAATATGACGCTTTGAGACGTCAAGCATAAGGAGTAATATTGTTAAGCCTAATTTTTGGTTAAACCGGGTGTAAACTTACACTTAGTTTATTAATAAGGCCGTTGACATTAAAAAGAAACGGACAAAACACTGTAACTACCTATACATCTGGGCGAATCTACGTTGTTTCTTACTTCCTGCGTCATTGTCGTTTACTCGAAAATCTTTAAAAATCCAATGCATCGCAATAAATAAGTCAAAAATATGCAAATTAATATAATTTGTTATCCTACTCTAACGTAAATGATGGCAAATTCCGTTGTGATGCATTGGATTTTTAAAGATTTTCGAGTAAACGACAATGACGCAGGAAGTAAGAAACATAACAAAACAACGTAGATTCACCCATCTGCTATACAAATAAAGATTGTATAGCAGATGTATAATTACACAATGGTTACTCTCTGTCAAACTAATTAGTTTGACATTAAAAAGAAAGGGACAAAACACTGTAACTATACATCTGCTATACAAATAAAGATTGTATAGCAGATGTATAGTTACACAATGGTTACTCTCTGTCAAACTATTTAAGTTTGACATTAAAAAGAAAGGGACAAAACAGTGTGTTATACATCTGTTACACAATCTTTATTAGTAAGGAAGTTAGGCTTGTGCTGTTGACCAACGTTGATACAACGCGGTTGAATCAATAAATGTGTTTGATTTCAATGAATTGTGCGAGGAAATCTGAGAAGAGGTTACAACGGTGTGTTTGTCAATGAGCGGAAAACATACTATAACAGTTACATTACATACATCTAGGGTTGCCAACTCTTTTACAAAATAAAAAGTATTTTAAGGTCGGAAAAGAAAAATAAACAGTATTTTAGAAAAAAATAACAGTGTTTAATTTTTTGAATATATATATCTTAGTGCTACTCGCACAACTTATCAATTATGTGTAATTTTTGAGGACTTCGTAATGTGGTAATTTACACGATCGAGTCGATTTGACAGGCAAGGATTTTAATGAATAATCGCATTTTATCGACAATCGGTTGTAAAATCTAAAGGCAAACCTAATTTCAATAAGGAGGTGATTCGTTTTACAAGCGATTGTCGATAAAAAGCACTGATTGACTAAAATGCCTCATTATAATTAAACAGGTTCCCACAGTTCCAACAGTCATTGTAATCTGCCACACGTCCCTAGTTTAAAAAAAACATTATGTTACTTTATTCCAAATTAGACCAAATTTTTTTCCAAATGTACCTCCTATGTCCTCATACTAAAAAGTTGAATTTATTCAGCTATGTCCATTAAAAAGAAGCTCCTAAAATCAAATACGATTTTGCTCATAATTGATTCTTGAATTTGGTAAAGTTGGTACAAAAACGTGCCATGTATCATATGTGATTCATTGGATAGGAGACCGGTTAAAATCAAAATTAAAATAAATGAGCTAATTTTTTTGGCCAGTACTCATTTCAAAAGATCTTTGTCTGATGATCCTACCAGTGATGCTTGCTGAAAACAGTATTTTTGTATACTTTTTTTTGTTCAACAGTAAAAGTATAGTGTAGTGAAAAACTGTATTATACTGTTTATAACAGTATAGTTGGCAACCCTACATACATCCTTTAAAGCCTTATTATTACTAAATTACCTTTCGAATAGTATTTTTTTTAATATCCTTAGGAGTTCCGGAGAAAATTTATAAAATGGCGGCCATTCCAAAAGGAGAGAGTATGGACCCCAACATGTAGGTAGGTTTTAGTCGATAAAATTAAGTAAGTATATTTCTCGCCTTTAAATTATCGCTAGTACAAGACCAAAGACATTAAGAGTATAGGTAGGTATTATTTTACTTAATTGCATAGTCTTCGCTGAATCCAACACCTTGCTCCAATAAATAAGAAATTTTCTGGAAAAGTATGCTAAGCTTACCATAGATAATATACCGTGCATAGAGCACATAATGCACATTGCAACCTCTTTTTACGCAAATTTTTACAGTTTTTGTAAAATAGTCTTCGCTGAATCCAACACCTTGCTTGAAATAAATAAGAAATTTTCTGGAAAAGTATGCTAAGCTTACCAGAGATAATATACCGTGCATAGAGCACATTGCAACCTCTTTTTACGCAAATTCTTATAGATTTTGTAAAAAGTTTGTCATTTAATAAAGAGTTCGTAGTTGTCACCGCATTTTCAAGGAGAAATCGATTCGAATCTTTATTGGTGCAGTCAAAACGAGCGTTTAACACAGCAAGCTTTGAAAAGCTGTATTTATTTCAACTTTCTTTTGGAATTAAAGCTCTGTACATCTGTTGCTATGCTATCGAGCGAATGTACATGAACAGTGAGATTGTGTGAGTGTGTCGGCTGAGCTCTGTGTGCACGCCGCGTTGCATTCAAGCCCTAGGTCAGTTCCTCGCGTTGCACCCGACAGAATGCGTTTTACTGCACGGCTCGCGCAAAAATTAAAAATCAATCATCAAAATGCAGCAAAAAGGGACGATGCCAGTGCTTTTTTTTTTCATTTAAAGCTAGCGTTCGTTTTTTAAATGGGATATAGGATTTCAGTTTTGCAAAACCTCTTTGTTAGTCGCCATGTTGGATAAGGATTCGAGAATGCCCACAGTGAGTACCTACGCTTTCCATTTTTGAATTTCCAATTGGTTTGCTTACCGTCTTTGAATTTCGCTGACGCGATTCTTTTTAATGTTGCCTTTTTGTTTTGTTTTTTGTTGAGAACAAAGGGATGTACCTACTCCCTAAAAATACTTTGGTACAGATAAAAATATTGTAACTTATTTTTCATTTTTTTTTGTAAATTGTTTAAAAGTACTAAATAATATTCTAGAAAAAAAAATACCTAGGAGAAATCCCTTTGTTTAGCCCCAAAATCAATACTTAATAACAGCCCATACAGTTTTAGCTACGAAGAGTTGAATACATGCTTTGTTAGAATTTGTGAATCCACTTAACCGTAAAAACAGAATGTATAACATATTTTTGATATTGAACTATTTATGGTTGGTTGAAAAAGAAAATTTTCATGTAGTTACTGTAAAAAGAACTTTGCAATATTATTTTCAAAAATAGCTTGCGATATAATTTTTAAGCCCATTTTCATTTCACTTCCAAAAGAGATTTTGTTGCGAATTCAAAATTGTGTAAATTTATTTGTTACGTCACAGTATGAACGCCATTTTGAAAATGGGCGTCCCCCGGTTCTTTGTTACGTAGTTCCTCAAATTTGGAGACACCGCCCTTTTTGTAGAACCTTAGAAATGAGTAAGAAATTTTTCAAATTTTACTTTCTGGCTGTATATTCTTTTGTCTTGTTGTTGACTACCATTAAAAACTAAGTAGGTACATGAAAAAATAATTACAGTTGGCAAAATTTTTGAATTAAGAACATGTTCCTATTTTTTGATATAAGAATAGAACTTTTAGTTTCAATTAAAACCTCTTTTGTGACATATTTTTCTAAGCAAAGGATGATTACATTGTCTCTTGTTCATGGTTTCTAGATACCTAGGTGCGATGTAAAGAGTATTGATTGGCAAGAACATCGCCTTACCTTGTCTATGCTGTCAGAGTAGTATCGACTTATAAAATAGGTAGAGAAACTCTTTAGTGGTAAATGATTACAGTTTCCTTTGTTTAAATTAAGAAAATTATAATTGTTACAGTTTATTAATATAATATTTTAAATTAGTTTTACAGTACACTCGGTTCTACCACGATTCACTTTGATTGAAAGGCGCATTAAATGAAAGATAATTAAATGTTTATGTTTATATACTTTTATTAAAGATAGTACAACTATTTCCTACAGGTATCGAATCGACTTCAATTAAATCCGTTAATTAAAAAATAGTGGGTACTGTAAGGAGTCTATGTTTCTGCACTGTGAGCATCGCCGCCATTGCTGGCTGAAGTTAATTTCAATGGTTTACTTTTAAAAAACTAACATTTGTTTGAAAAGGAAAAAGAACAAGGGACATGGACGACATAATAAATAAGTATTAAAAGACTAAAAACAAATAATTATATCAATACTAAATATTCTTTTAAATATTCTACGCCCCCACATTACTAAAGAGTTCGTCTATGTTCTGAAGTTAATTTGAATTATTTACTTTTTGAAACTGAGATTCGATTTAAAAAAGAAAAAGAACAGACGCCGTGCGCAGACATGGATGGCAGCCGATATTGATTTTTTGAATTGAAAATAAGCGTAACAAAAGCTAATAGTAAATAATTTATAATATCGGATAAAAACAATCTTTTAATTAATCTACGCCCACACACGTTTAATAAATGAGATTTTATATTAAAGGTATATTACATTTCATCAGAAATCTATCGATGGCCTTCAATAACAATGGAATGTGAATAATGTCAACTGAATTACATAATTATTATCTTCTGTGTCGATACACAATTATTATTTTTAACCTTATAAGGTTAAAAGGTACCTAAACATATCCAAGTTATAACTTAGATATTATTTTAGGGCCTGTTTCACAATGTAAAAGTAAGTTCAGAGTAGTTGAGGGATGATTTGACAGTTGACAGAGGATTTGACATATTTTTCATATCACAACTGCCCCCTGAGTAACTCTGTTGCTAACAATTTTCGATTGAAATCGATTGAAACCGCAGTTACATTACTGCTTTAAGTAAGATAGTTGTCACATTGGATCGTACTAAAGCAGCGATGTAACTTCGATTTCTGTCAGAGTTGATTTCAACAAAGTTACATAATCACGGGGCTGTTTAATAATTTGCTGAGAAATCTACTCAGAACTTTTTTTAATATTGTGAAACAGGTTCTCACAAAACTGGTGGGAACTTAAACTACTTATCATAGTAAAATATATTATAAATTTCGATAATTTCGAATATACTGGCCTATGCTTAGTATGTAATTGACGTGGTGGAACAGGTGGTAGTAAAGACGATTCAAAAATGCTTAATTATTAAGAGAGCGTAGTCTGCACACTATACAAGGTGTTACAAAAATACCCCTAATGCCGAATATGGTGTATAGGGACTGTTACCGACAAAGGAGGATTTACACAATGTTTCTTCTTGTCTGTATTTTTTACTCTTTTTGGTTCTTTTTTTTAATGTCAATATATAATTTCAGTTGTCACCGCTCGAGCTGTCTTTTACTTCTAATTTTCTCAATTTTATTTCTTTCAGTATTAATAAAATTGGGAAAATTAGAAGTAAAAGGCAGCTCGAGCGGTGACAACTGAATATATATATTGACATTAAAAAAAAGAACCAAAAAGAGTAAAAAATACAGACAAAAAGAAACATTGTGTAAATCCTCCTTTGTCGGTAACACAGCGCCCCCCGTGTGGCAACACTGTTATCAGTACCGACAAAGGAGAATGGCACAGACAAATTTAAAACAGAAATATAATAAGTAAATACCTACTTAAATGAAAATGATGTACCTACAATGAAAACTACCAATGAGTCGCAACGGGTAGCTTGACGACTTTTCTTGTCGGTCTCTTAAATGTGCCAGCCTTCGTCTTAATTTCAATAACTCGCACAGTCCCGTCCTTGCCTGGATGAATAGATGTGACTTTCCCAATGGGCCACAAGCCACGTGGCAAATTTTCGTCAACAATTAGAACAACGTCATCTATTTGTAACTGCTGATGAACTTGTGCCATGTTCGTCTGACGTCTAGGTACTAAGGTGGGTAGATATTCTTTTACCCAGCGGGCCCAAAAATGATCGGTGAGGCGAATTGCCTTTTTCCAGTGCGCTCTTCCAAAAAGCTCTCTATCCGAAAAACTCAAAGATGACGGCAATTGTTGGGTGGATGGAGTGCCCAGCAAAAAGTGGAAGGGCGTAAGGGCAATTGGGTCTTCCGGATCAACAGGAACATGTACCAGAGGGCGACAATTTATTAGAGCCTCCGCTTCAGCAAAGACCGTCCAAAATAATACTGAAAGTAATAAAATTGGGAAAATTAGAAGTAAAAGACAGCTACTGGAAACTTATTTTCAAATTCAAGAGCATTTTTATTTTTTATATAAAGAGCAGTACAAGGGCTGCATGCGGCTCCAAAGATGACAGAAGTCATTCTCAGCTCTTTGATAGGAGAGTTAGGGTCATCCCGCCACAAAAAGCGCAGAGCATCACGATCTTGATCCCTGATTCTGATCTGCGGGAACATTTCTTTAATATCCGCATTTAATGCAACGCAACCTTCTCTAAACCTGAATAAAATACCCAGTAAAGGCTGAAGCAGATCAGGACCAGGGAGCAGCATCGAGTTTAAACTAACACCGAGAGTTTTGGCGGCAGCATCGTGTACTACACGTAATTTCTTTTTTTGTGGGTGTACAACACCAAAATGAGGCAAGTACCAATATAATTTATTGTTTTGAGAAGATGGACACTGTTTTCTAAGATGGTATGAATCGGTGCACTCTTCAGCGTAGCCCTTGTCGAGCATTCCCTGAATAAACATTTTGTAACCGGATGCGAATTGTTCATCCTTTTGCATGCGTCTCTCCAAAGAAAGGAAACGTGACAGAGCTTGCTGATGGCTGTCTGGTACGCTAATAATGTTATCGCGCCACAATAATCCTACCTCAAACCGGCCTGAAGGCAAACGCTTTGAGGTACAATCTAAAATTTCTAAAGCACGTTTGTCTTGTGTGTTAACTTTAGTTTCGTGTTTGGTAATTCCTAAACTATCAAGTTTAAAATAATCATTAATAATAATGTCTAAAGCCGTTTGCTCGTTGTCAAAATTGTCAACTAGCGCGTGGTTGACAAACTCTAGTGGGCGTGTCCAACTATTCGATTGTCCGTGTAAAGACCAACCTAAAAGGCAGCGGGCAGCGACGGGTTGAGATTTCGAACCCACACGTATTTCTCTCGGAATGGTCAAGTGCTAATGTTCAGCACCAAGCAGTATTTTTGGTGTAGCACTGTCAAAACATAATATTTTTGACAAATCTGTCAAATGTGTAAATTTTTCTAGGTCTTGAAGACGAATGGTTTGTGATAGAAGTGACAAAGAATTAACAGTTTTGGCGTTTCGAATTTCATAACTAGTATTTTCGTAACGACCTTTTATTTCAAAATCGACGAGTTGAACTTCAGTACTAGCTGACATTCCACTCACACCTTCAAGGCACAATAAACCAGTTTTTGGAGGCTCTGATGGCCACTCGCTCGGGTCAAGAAGAAGAAAGAGCTAATTTTAAAAATATTAACGAATTTGTAGGTGCTACTTTACATTCGGTACCTTCTCCAATTACTACGGATCCAACCAGTCATAATTCTTGGTTACGGTTAGTTCGTTCAACCGCTATGGTATTCCTCGCGTGTGAAAAGTTTCGATCTTTGTTGGCTAATAATTCTAGACCAAATTCCAAATTACCTCGCGCCCCCGTTCATCATCCTCCTTCATTATCAGTATCACACCTCATTAAAGCTGAAGAAATGCTTCTGCAAAAATCGCAAGTCGAATCATTCGAAGAGGAAATCGCTTGCCTTTTGTCGTCTAAGCCAATTCCGAAGCACAGTAAGCTGTTCCGTCTCACTGTAATTTACCATGACGGTCTTCTAAAATTAGACGGAAGAATAGAGGAAGTGCAAAATGCCAATCAGATCAGTAATCGTCCTATTATCCTTGATGGTAGAAATCGTATCACCCATCTTCTAGTTCATAATTTTCATGTCAAGGCTGCACATGCTAATAACGAAACTGTAGTCAATCAACTGAGAGAGCAGTTCTGGATTTTAAGCTGTCGAGGTGTTGTTCGCAAAATCTCCAGAGCCTGCCAAGCTTGTAAGAATCGGAGAGCAAAGACTGAAATCCCTAGGTTAGGCGACCTCCCATCGGTTAGACTGGCACACCACAGCCGTCCTTTTTCATTTGTCGGCCTTGATTATTTCGGCCCTTTGGATGTTGCTATTGGGCGACGCCGTGAGAAGAGGTATGGTGCTCTTTACACCTGTTTGACGTCGAGGGCGATACATCTCGAAATTGTTGCATCATTAACATCAGACTCTGCAATCTTGTCTCTCAGACGTTTCATTGCTCGGCGTGGTTGTCCTATAAAAATTGTTAGTGACAACGGGACCTGTTTTGTTGGCGCTAATAGAGAACTCAAGGTCTTCTTTGGTGAAAAAGTCGAAGAATATGCGGCAAATAATAAGATAATTTGGGAATTTATTCCGCCCGCGTCTCCGTTCATGGGAGGCTGTTGGGAACGTCTTGTGCGTAGTGTTAAAACCGCACTAAAAGTTACCCTCAAGCAGAGAGCCCCATCGGAAGAAACCCTGCAGACGGTCTTTGCTGAAGCGGAGGCTCTAATAAATTGTCGCCCTCTGGTACATGTTCCTGTTGATCCGGAAGACCCAATTGCCCTTACGCCCTTCCACTTTTTGCTGGGCACTCCATCCACCCAACAATTGCCGTCATCTTTGAGAGAGCGCACTGGAAAAAGGCAATTCGCCTCACCGATCATTTTTGGGCCCGCTGGGTAAAAGAATATCTACCCACCTTAGTACCTAGACGTCAGACGAACATGGCACAAGTTCATCAGCAGTTACAAATAGATGACGTTGTTCTAATTGTTGACGAAAATTTGCCACGTGGCTTGTGGCCCATTGGGAAAGTCACATCTATTCATCCAGGCAAGGACGGGACTGTGCGAGTTATTGAAATTAAGACGAAGGCTGGCACATTTAAGAGACCGACAAGAAAAGTCGTCAAGCTACCCGTTGCGACTCATTGGTAGTTTTCATTGTAGGTACATCATTTTCATTTAAGTAGGTATTTACTTATTATATTTCTGTTTTAAATTTGTCTGTGCCATTCTCCTTTGTCGGTACTGATAACAGTGTTGCCACACGGGGGGCGCTGTGTTACCGACAAAGGAGGATTTACACAATGTTTCTTCTTGTCTGTATTTTTTACTCTTTTTGGTTCTTTTTTTTAATGTCAATATATAATTTCAGTTGTCACCGCTCGAGCTGTCTTTTACTTCTAATTTTCTCAATTTTATTACTTTCAGTATTAGGGACCATCAAACTGAACAACTTTCACTATGGGACCAACTCTGAAATCGCGAAAAAAAAATCAGCTGTTTCATACAAAAATTAAAATCGAAAATATCAAAATGGATGAAACAGCTGAATTTTTTTCGCGGTTTCAGAGTTGGTCCCATAGTAAAAGTTGTTCGTTCAGTTTGATGGTCCCTATATACCATATTCGGCATTAGGGGTATTTTTGTAACACCTTGTATAGCGCCGGCATTGGAAAAAAATCAGGATAGGATATTGTGTTATAGTGATTGAGATATTGATAGGTTTATGACAATCCAAAATAAAACGAGCTGTGGTCTGCGACATTTTGGACTAGACTTGGAGTACGAAGTACGAAGGCACAACGGAACTCTTTAAAAACAAACAGCGTGAATTTGGAAATTGAGTTATTGAGCATTGTACCATGGAAAATATTTTATGAAGTTAAAAATTCGACGACCTCCGTGGTCGAGTGGCTTTGTACACCGGTTTTCAAGATGTCGCCATCTCTGAGATCCCGGGTTCGATCCAACCCGTTGGGCCAATTTAGAAAACGAACTTTTCTATATTGGCTCAGGTCTGGGTGTTTGTGATACCACCGTTGTCTCTGATTTCCTTAACACAAGTGCTTTAGCTACTTACTTTGGAATCGGAGCAAAGTAAAAAATTAAAAACCATGCCTACCATTAAAAAGTTGAAAATAAAAATAAATAAAAAAAAAGAAAAACCTTCAATAAACCTGAAAAAAACCTCTAAATAGCAAGAAACACTCAGGGCCCTATTTAATAAACATGTCAGTTTGTCACCCTTCATGACAATTTTATATCCATTGCGTCAATCAAATTGAAAATAAATCAAACTACTTGCTCATAGCTTCACAGCAATGTAAACCAAATTACCATGACAATTGAAAAATTGTCACATTTTTAAATGGACCAACTATGAAATCGCGAAAAAAAAATCAGCTGTTTCATACATTTTGATATTTTTGTAATTAATTTTTGTATGAAACAGCTGATTTATTTTTCGCTATTTCAGAGTTGGTCCCATAGTAAAAGTTGTTCAGTTTGATGGTCCCTATCTACCATATTCGGCATTAGGGGTACTTTTGTAACACCTTGTATACTTCGGTCAGAAAACCGAAGCTTATAAAAAAAACGGTCAAGAGCGAGTCGGACTTGCACACCGAGAGTTCCGTACCATCTTTCGAAAAACTTTACTATTTAGAGACATCGTTTTATTTTTCCTGTAATCTTTACATAAACTTCTATCACATAAAATAATTTCAGATTTTTCTCTATGCAAACTTCGGAAATAAGGGGGGGAGGGAATTTTTTAAATATTTTTTTTTTACTTTTTCATCAGTCGAAAACTATGCGGCCTAAAAAAAAATGTTTGAGAATGTGCAAGCAGCGCTCTTTCATATAATACCCAATATGCCCTAGTAGCCTCACTTCGAAGTTTTAAGACCCCCTTTCAGTCCCTGTTGCAAAAATTTTTTTTTTATTCCTCTCTTATTTGCCATTACTTTACCATTTTGGTACAGAACCCTAAAAATACGACAGGTCAAAGACCGAGATATGGATGCATTTACTGCAATTTATTGATAATGGTATCTGCACTTGACCAGAGATGCAATTTCAGTTCGATGACTTTTAAAAACTGCACACTTCTGTGTGCTCCAAGCTTCGATCATATGCTCTAAGGTAGGATTTTTGAGACAGTAAATTGAGACATTAGAATTGTCAGATTAATCTAACGGTTCTAAATCATACCAAATAATATACTAGAAAAAATACGACTCGCTTCTAGTATATTATTTGGTATTGTATAAAATAGCATTGTGAATGCTTAAATCTCAATATTTAAAAAAAGTTATATAGCTTTCTCATCTTAATCAATTGTTTAAAAATATCTGGAAAGGTATTCAGTTGATGTCGAGGTAATTCCTTGTACAATGGTGAGATGGCGCTGGCTTGCAGCGTAAGAGTTGATATACTAGGAGAAATTCGACGTTCCCACTAGTGACTCGGTAGCTCAGCGGTCAGAGCATTGGACCGGATATCCAAAGGTCGCGGGTTCGATTCCCGTCCGAGAACATGATCTGGTGCGAGTCGTATTTTTTCTAGTATATTATTTGGTATTATATAAAATAGCATTGTGAATGCTTAAATCTCAAAATTTAAAAAAATGTTCTAAATCACATATAAATGCATACGAGGTCACACACGCATACGCACACACAGGCACATTTCAGTGTTTAGAGTTAATATTTTTGTTTATTTTTTCCCTGTACAGGTGTACAGAAATGAAATAAATCATTTTTCATTTTAATCTTGTTGAGTTTTTAAATTATGTGCGTAATCATTTGATCTTTTATTATTTCAAATCGATTTCAACAGCTTATTGATACAAGATTTTAAGAGAAACTCATTAGGTAGGTAAGTCAATTTTTATAAAAATTTGTTCTTCATTGTTATTATTATGACCAATATTTTGAGCGACAACAATATTTTTTTTGTCTTGTTTCGTAAATGTAGGTTAAGTACCTTGTCAAAATGCATATTTTTTACGAAGTAACCTAAATACCTATCAGGTTAAAACTGAACTGTGATTAGGTTTAACCTTACTTGTTTGCAATATCCAAATATGTACGTAACTGGTACCTACCCGGCCTAAATACTATTAAAATCAGTAACTTCATAGTTTCTTATAGTTCCATTAAAAAACTGATCTGTTCTGTATACTTATTATGTAACTATTCTGAGCTTAATAAACTTCTATAACAAAAAAATTCACTTCTCAACTAAAAGTTCTAAGTAAAAAATAACGTACATAACCCAAACTCTACATATACGTATTTAGCCAATCGTAACGATGCAACAATTAAAAAAACAACCGAATCCCAAATCACACCTACTGGTTTCCTAGAAAATTTAAAGAGCAACATTAAACTGTCAAAAAGAACAAAAAAAATGAACCAATCCTAAACTCCCACAGAACATAACAACCATCCTATCCACACAAAAGTAACATTTCAAAAATAGATCGACCCAAATCCTAGCACATTAAAAAAAAACCCGCCCAAAAAGGTTACAACACATAAAAAAGCTAAACCAAATCACCAATGGTCAAAGGAGGTAAAAAATGCATCCAGCCAGGGCAGTCATTCGTTCAAAACGAGTTTTGATAGACCAATAGTGTGGTCTATGAACGCATACTGGAATGCAAGAGATGCGTCGTTCCGAATTTGAAACAGCCAATAAGGTGCGCTGGAGTTCCCGCCCTTTGGACTAGAAGAGCGGCAACGTAGCCCTTGCTCAAGCGCAGTGTGAAAAGGACAAATGACACCGTTATTCGTGTCAAAGTGACAGCTGTGAAGGGCATATTGGTATAATTTTTTCTTTGAAACAATGAGTAATGCTTGAAAATACATTGATTACAAATAAAACAATTAAGTTAACAAGTTACAAGTTTTAATAAACAGTTTGTAAAATTGTTAGTGATTTAATTTTTGGTTAACTCCATATTTCTTAACTTACGTATTAAAACTATGTAAGGAAACATTGTCAGGAATACAGCTAAAATAAAAAAGGTTTATTTTCGTATTAAAATTTAAGTAAGACAAAATTTAAGTAACAAACAAATTTTTGGACCTACTTATTATGTATTCTGTGCTTTCACTACGAATTTAATGTTCCTTCAACGTGTTTTTTTTAATCAGATTTTTAATTCACTAAATTTGTCAAAGGAATTATCACATCTTTTAAAAAGCTAGACCTTTTTTTAATTCAATAATTTATAAAATTTAACAATTAATTCATTATAAATGACTAATAACGAAAATAGTCGCAAACAAAGTCAACGGAGTTCGTAAAAAAATATTTCTAAGCCTACTTAGGATCTAAAATCTAAAATACCCAAACAAATAAAATTAATGCTTTTAACAGTTTTGTATGAAAAAATGTAATTGGCATTTATTTTGAACTGGGTAAGTAGTTTGGATTTTTTATTTAATAGAACCCTTGACAAATACTGTCTTAATCCGAATAACATCACAAGAAAAGTTAAATAAGCTCAACTTGTAAATCATTTTGGTATTACGTTTCTATGGGAAGCTTACTGTTCGCCGGACTCTTAAGGGGCTCACATTGAGCCAACTAGCGCCGCCAGTCAATTTTATTCTATTTATTCTAAATAAACCCATTTTCTTAAAAAAGGAATCAGTCAAGGTCTTGTGAATGACGTCTAATATTTATTGAATAACGTTACAACATTACAAAATGCGTGCAATAGTTTAAAAACGGGTTTGAACCAACAGTGGCCACTTTTAACAAAATCGCGTTTTAAACTGTTTGAATATGCCTTTTTTTCAAAAAAAATCCTGATAACATTTTTACCAGCCTTTTTTTAACTTTAAGCGAAATCCTAAAGTTTATGTCTTCATTTTTGAAGCGTCAAATTCATAACATACCTATCTATCGATCGACTGCCAATTTTCACTGTCATTTTTGCAAATGTGAGGTGAGACTGACTATATTGACTTAACTTTTATCTTACTATAAACAATATACTTAAAACAAGATCATATTATCGAACGGGAATCGACTCGGTAGCTCAGTGGTAAGAGCATTGGACGCAGGAATTCCAATGGTCGTGGGTTCGATTCCCGTCCGAGAATATGATCTGGTGCGAGTCGAATTATTTCTAGTATTGTATAAAAATAGTATAGTGAATGCTACAATTTCAAATTTAAAAATTAACCCTTACATTATGAAATTAGTTATAAATATAAATAAGTATTTGACAACATCACATACATTGCTCCGATTCCAAAGTAAGTAGCTAAAGCACTTGTGTTATAGAAATCAGAGACAACGGTGGTATCACAATAACCCAGACCTGAGCCAATATAGAAAAGTTAGTTTTCTAAATTGACCCGACCGGGAATCGAACCCGGGACCTCAGAGATGGCGACACCTTGAAAACTGGTGTACAAAGCCACTCGACCGCGGAGGTCGTCAGTATGCCCACACGTTTGAAAAAACTCGGTCTGTTAGGTATGCAATAAAATATTACAATGCGTCGTTCTCTTTTACATCAATTTAATTACAATGAACGAACAATACTTATATCGAAGTGAATAAAGTCCTGATGTCTGTTTGTATGAACTCTGCCCTCCAGAGCATTGCCCTGTGAGTAACTATCATAATTACGTATGGTATTATTACTATTTATGTTACGGTTTTAAAACTTTGAAAACTTACTTTTTTTATTTCACGTGATTCTAACAGATACTCAGAACACGTCGCAGATAGAGTCAAAGATACCATTGACTCTATCTGCCATATTTGGCTTTACGTAGATATATTTAGACCTCCGTGGTCGAGTGGCTTTGTACACCGGTTTTCAAGGTGTCGCCATCTCTGAGGTCCCGGGTTCGATCCCCGGTTGGGTCAATTAAGAAAACGAACTTTTCTATATTGGCTCAGGTCTGGGTGTTTGTGATACCACCGTTGTCTCTGATTTCCATAACGCAAGTGCTTTAGCTACTTACTTTGGCATCGGAGCAATGTATGTGATGTTGTCAAATATTTATTTATTTATTATTATATTACCAAACACCCTGTAAAAAATAAAAAGCAATTTTCATGTTCTTAATGGGTTATAATTCCAATATATGATGACGACCGCCGTGGTCGAGTGGTTTGTACGCCGGTTTTCAAGGTGTAGCCTTCTCTATGGTCCCGGGTTCGATCCCCGGCTTGGTCAATTTAGAAAACGAACTTTTCTATATTGGCTGAGGTCTGGGTGTTTGTAGTTCCGCCATTGTCTCTGATTTCCATAACACAAGTGCTTTAGCTACTTACTTTGGGATCAGAGCAATGTTTGTGATGTTGTCTATTTTTTATTTTTTTTATTTTATAGTACTATTATGTTTCAACATGTTTTTTTTACACCCTCATTCTTGCCCGAGCGGATAACAATGGAATATCTATAGTGTCTCATTTTCCGAGCCTTAAAGGGTTAACAAAAATCTTTTATTATTTCGAAATATATTTTTTTGCTGTTTACGTACTCTATTCAACGCGATTCCATCTAAAATTAACCAGGTCATTGCCACACTGAGCCATAAATGAAATCTAAAAATACTGTACCGAATCATGAAGTGACGTTTAATGTTCTAATTGGACCGAACGACGGGCACATAGTGGAATAACTAACACTGAAATAATTGGCTTAAGTATGTGTACTGAACATTTTTCAAGCAAGGTTCGAGGTACTCGCATAGTGCAACCACTTAAAAATTTTTCATAAGTAGCCTAGTACTTTTATTTGCAACTAAAGAGGTCGTAATTTTATAGAAATAAGGTTTTTTTTATTAACAAAACTCGTTGTGAATTTACAAAGATTTTTTTAAAGACACTTGAATTGAGGAATTTATGACATCTTATTGTAGTAATAGGTTTAAAGACTGCTTAATATAAAATAATAATCTCGAGCTCGGTGGCGCAGTGGTATAGTATAGCGCCTGGCCCATCGATTGCGGAGGTTAAGCGACTTTCGCAAGGGTCGGTCATGGGATGGGTGACCAAAAATTTACTATCTCGAGCTCCCCCGTGCTTCGGAAAGCACGTTAAGCCATTGGTCCCAGCTGCATTTGCAGTTGTTAGCACCCAACAAACCGCATTGGGCCCGCGTGGTGGGTGATGCCCATCCCCCTTATCCACCCAAATTAGGCCTGTGCCCCAGCAGTGGGGACATTAAAATTCCTGATGGTCAGGATTTGGCAACCCTAACCTCACCATTTAATATAGGCTCTACTAATATTAATTAATAATAAATAATCAATAAAATAGTTTTTTATTTCCCATATTACAAATGTTTGAGGTGAGACAGCCCAGTAAGTAATGGAATACTCGTGTTGGGACGCCTCGCTCTTTACCTTCGTGCGTGATTACAAAGTAGGAATTACACTAGTTAGTAACTAGACATGTCCCAAGTAGCACACGAGGCTGCTTAACAGCCGAATAATGGATTTCCATCACGCTTAAAGCTGAATAAAGAAGCTGCATAAAGGCTGTATACGACCGTATACAACTCTTATAGCTCTTAAATGGGCACAAATTATTCAGCCTTAAGTTCACATAGCTGCTTAAGAGCTGTGTAGCAGCAACTTAACAGTGTAATAAAGGGTAACAGCATAAATTATTCCGCCTTAAGTTCACATAAAGCTGCTTAAGAGCTGTGTAGCAGAAATTTAAGAGCGTTATAAAGGGTAACGACAGTACTATGCGCTGAAATTCGATTGACTAAGAGATCACAAGTTACTCTTTATTCAGAAAATATGTCACATGTATGCTTTATAACATATTTTAAACCGCGCAAGGCTATACTGGGCCTGTGTAAAATAAGTGAACCTAATATTGCAAGCAAACGGGTTTAAGATATTGCTAGACAAGAACACTTGAAGTTACGTGAAGTGAATTAGTAACGATACATGGTGGATAATAATCATATTCTGAATAAGTACATTGTTTGACATATTAATAAAGGGAAAATTATTGGGAACGTAATTTTACTGACATTATACATATACATTATCTAACAAAATTTTAGTGCGCCACGAAAATATTCTGTTTTGAATTAGTTTTGTGATATAAATAAGCTGTGATGTAAACTTGACAAAAAATTGTGTAGTTCTTAGAAAAGAATTATAAGATAAAAAGTTATTATTAAGATATTTCGAAGCAAAAACTAATTCAATACATTCCTATTTCTTGCACAAAACATCGTAAAGGTTGAAAAATCAATCGGAACTTTTATAGGTTATACAATAAAATGGTGGATTTATGTTATACAGTAACGTGAATAGTTAAAACTCTTATATTCTTCAAAAGGCTGTCTAATAGTTCACTAGTGTACTGTTAATCTACAAAAAACTTAATAAAATTACACATGTAAACTGTATACAGCTGTAAGCTGTTTTCTTTACGTTTAATGGTTCACAAGCTCTACCTTTAGCCATGATGTGAACAATTAAACAGTTATTAAATGGACTCTTTAGGGATCCGTGTATTTATATTTAAAACCACCGCAGGATAACTTCAACTTTAAAATTGTCAAAGTGATATTATTTAGTACACCATTTTACGCGCGCGCGAACCTTTCAAATTGTAAATACAAATATATACGTACGCATATTATTTTTTATTGTAAAATTAAATTGTACAACAACATAAACTCAATATTTCACCCTCAGCATAGGTAATAAGTTTCTTGATTTTACGTACTCTAAGAAGGCTGTAACTCAAGGTGACGTCACACTTGATTTTTATTTAGTAAAACGATAATTGCCCTTGCGTTTGATTGTAATTGAATTTTCTCGTAGAGGCCTTTGACGCTTATTTCTGACTTTTGTATTGTAACATTTTCTGAGCTATTACGATTTAATATTTTTTACGGAACCATCCTGTTGCAAACTATTTGTCACGCTTTGCATTACTTCCCGACTTGAAGGTTTTATGTCTTCTGTCTTTATAATTCTTTGGTACTCTTTTGATAATTTTCTTGTAATGCCCCCTTTTCTCGCTTTAATTTTCCACGAATTACGCGAATTCATATTTATAAAACAATAAAATATATACTTGGTATGGCCCACAATAGTTACATTGACTGATTACAGTACCACATATGTTCTTTTATTCAGATAACATCTGATTTAAGGTACTTATGTGATCCATTATAAAGTAGAAGCCGTTAATTCGATACACTAGTGAGTCTCTAAGCAGCTGCGAGGCATCTAGTGAATGTTTAAACAGCCGCTATGCAGATACTATCAATGGCAGTATAAAGGCTGATTAGTGGTAGACATATTCAGCTATAAGCTGAAATATGGGCCACATATCATCCATTATACAGCTATTCACTTCATAATAGTTCACACGTGCCCCTTTAATAAGTCAGTGTAATAGGAGTTCACAAATACCTTCTTATGCAGTATTTGGCAAATTTTATCCACTAAACAGTCCTTACTACGGTTTAGGCTTTAGAAAATGTTAAAAGCTGAATAGAGTCGTTGAAAATATACCTTTATAGCACTCTTAGCGTATTAATGGTAGTTTTATCGGTCTTATTTAGCCTTAATGCAGCTCTTAATAAGCCTAAGCTGTTTAAATATCACTGACCGCTATTATGCAGCTGTAGGGTCACCAGTGTACTCTTAGAAGAGTCTTAATAAGCACAGAGTTTTAAATAAGTCTAAAAGTGAGTAGTTATACAGCTATCTGTGCTACTTGGGGTGTGTGTGTGTGTGAGTGTATGTGCGTGTGTCTATGTGAGCAATATGCTTTAATTAAAACGGTGTTAAGTATTCTTAATATAATTTATTGATATAATAATTTACTATTATTGTAGATATCATTGGGTATTTTTGATTAATTCTTTTCAGAATTATTTCAGCTTCTTTATATTCAAGTGCACTATTAAAGCACAGAGTCTGTCTTTAGTAAATGAATTTTAGATGTTTTTATGGGAATGGAATGAATGAATGAAAACAAAATAGAGGACCGAAAAAAATTTATTTGTAACACTTATTATCATATGGCTAGCCCAGCGATCGAGTTGGTATACAGGGTGTTAGTAGCACCCTAGCGAAAACTTTAAAGGATGATTCTATCCTTAGAGTTAAGCAACTTTCTCTATGGAATCACTTGTCCCAAATGCATAGTTGAGATTTTGTTACGTTGAGCAGCAATGTACCTACGCGTAACAACTCGATAACATCGCGGGAGTGCGCGTGCGCTTACAACAAAAAACTACGACCATCGATCGCGAGCAACAAAAAATGCAAATTTTGATATTTTAATGACTTTTTTGTAAATTTAGGTTCTATGCAACTAAAACAGACTCTGTGTGATAAAAAAAATCACTCAAATTTTTATGAATTTTGCATAGAAAAATTCCACTTCAGATAGACTCAGAATCATGAGTCGATGCCCTGAAAGTTTTCGCTAGGGTGCTACTAACACCCTGTATAGGAGACAACCAACTCTTCGAGTAAAATGTTGAGTTTTTTTGGTAAAATACTTCTTCCACAAAGAACTTGAACTTGTAAATAATAAGCGAGATATATCTTGAATATTATAAAAAAACCGTTTCTATCACCTATCCAAATTCGACGGCAGCAATATCGAACATGGCGAATTAATTTCATAGCAACTAACGATATCCATGCCAAATCGCAAATAATTTATTTGTGTTACATAAAAAGCTGTTTAGCAGCTTGTCTTAGTCGAGACGACCTAGGGCTGCCAGTATTCGGTAATTAAATAATAATAATAAAACATTTATTTCAGACGTTAGACATCCATAGATTATTAGTAATATGTTAGTTAAATTCTTTTAGTTAATCCTACGTTAGTATTGTTAGCTTATTTAAGTAATAACATTTCATTTCTTAAACCCCATTGCAATTTCAACCCAGTGTCTTTGAATGTCAATCATGTCTGGCAGCAATCACTTTCAGAATACCGTTGCTGCTATCACGTAGTGGCTGTAGTAAGGAACAGGCTTTCTTGCGCATAATAGCATGAATTCAAAAAATCTCTAGGAACCTATGGTCTGGATTTAAAGATCTGTCAGTCGTCGAATACGTTAAGCCATTTTTGAGTGATTGAGTAAAGCGTATTACGCAATTTAGTTCTGTTTATTGCATACTAGTGGACCCTGTGAACTTCGTATCACCTACAATTTATTATGATTATCAATTTTACTTTGAGAATTTGAAAATATTGAAAACCGCGAAATCTATGGAATTAGTTTGTTAGTTGACCGAGCGAGCACGAAGCGCGAGCGAAATGTCTCCGCTTCAGCTTGGGCGAAAATGCTTTCCTGTGTCCTTTCGGTGTCCGCTTGTCCGTTGGAAACCACCGATTCTCGTGAAATTTTGTGAGCAGATTCGAAAATAACGTTTTTTTTTTGTTGATTCAGTTTTTCGTTTTTTTTTCAAAGTAGCGGAGATATGTAAAAAAATAATATTTCAGCCGTTTTGAAAAATGTTCGAAAATAAAAAACTTCTTTAGCAGTGCAAAGCAAATTTGGTTTTTTTATTTTTAGAAGACTCAAAAGTTCATAGTCCAAAATAAATCAAAACATTTCTGGCCAATATTCGAAATTTGAAAATAATAAGGTTGTGATAGAACTTATGATTGCGTATATTATTTATTTGTTTTTAAACAACGTACAATTTGAGCTACTTTTTAACGCGAGATCTACAGCTCGCTGAGCCACTATTTAATAACAAAACAGCTGAATACCAAAACGAAAGTAACACTACGTAGGTATCTTTATTTCACCGAGTGCATTTTCAGACTAAAACCTCTATTTGACTAAACCTCTTTATCAAAAATTAGCTGTCAAAAGTAATCCAAAATGGCGATTCCCATACAAAATTGTCAATGCTGAATTTTCAATTATATAGCTGTTTTTTTTTTGTTTTTCAAATTTTTTTATGCTAAACCACTACACCCCCAGTACCATAGCAAACAAAACAAAAAAAAAACAATCGGTCAAACAAAAAAAAAACAAGCTTTTGAGTCTTAGCCATACTAACGAACAGCAATTCATTTTTATTTATAAGATTATTTATTAATTATATGGATAGTACACAGCTCAATATCATTATCGATTACCATCATATCTGGCAAATTAATCTTCGAAACAAAACAGAAAAACTTACTTTTTACATGCAAATATCATTTAGGTACCTACATTAAAGTAGATCAAACTGGCCTTTCATTTTAAGAGAAAGAGACTTTGTAACAAGTAAGACCGCCAAAAAATCTGAGAATAAATGCAAGTCCCCACTAGCAAGTCCGCCATTTGTATAAATTCATATTCATATTCATAATATATTTTTTTGTACTTGCAATAAAGGTAAATAAATAAATAAAATCAAACCAGATGCTGTTTACACATTCTACCAATGACATAGATAAATTCCTGGCATATTTTTTTATTTTTTAAGTATTCTTTTCATGAATGATGACAACCCTAAGTATGGCGCCTCGCTACCGGATGAGAAAACGTCGCTGTACAGTGATCAATCAGCTATAATGATTTATATTCAGAAATCTTGCAATGAATACTTTCTAACCACGTAGATACCTACTACCATAGTAATCTTTTAATATCTCTTCCTACAGTGCGGTAACTCCTTTGTCTCGGCGATTAATGCACACAATTGACAATTATTACTGCAGTACCGCACTTTCAGTAGTGAAAAGTTTGGTACGGCTCGCTTGCACGGTAGAGGTGGGATCCCCTTGCCCCGCACCCAACCTCATCGTTGGCCTGTCAACGCCGAGTTACCCCACTATGGTAAATACGCAATGATTATGATACTACTTAGCGAAAATTATGGCGAAGGTAAGCCGTTCTACAAAAATGTTAGGATCTGCATAGTGAATCGGTGGGGTAAGATATGACAAAGGTAAGCTAGAAGGAATCGGCTTGTATGGAGCTCCGCCAGTGCTACTTAGGTATGTTTCTTTATGCACAAAACTTGAAAATCATAATGATTCGTATTAAACAACATAATAATATACATTGCTTCGTTTTGAAGAAAATCACGTGAATTCCACTTAAGTTTTTATATAATAGGTATAGGTAGGTAATACAAAATGCCACAGTACATTTTCGAATTGTTCACTGATCTCAAAATAGTCACAAAAAATATCTAAAACATATACAGTGTTGGCCAGATAATTTAAGACACCAATCGAATTTCATACCAACGAGGTTACTTTGTAGCCTTGGTTCTCCGCCAAGGATTGACCTAGCTGTGATCTGATGATGGCCAACCAGGGAAAGAATGGAGGAGATTCAGATCGCTTTACACACCCAACTGATCTGATCAGTATTCTAAGAGATATAAGGATCAGAGTTTTAAGTTTCAGGATTTCCATACATTTTTGTGCTAATTACGCAGTTTTTTAAACATATCCTTATATCTTTTAGAATACTGTTCAGATCAGTTGGGTGTGTATACCGATCCGAATCTCCTCCATTCACTCCCTGGATGGCCATCATCAGATCACAGCTAGGTCAATCCTTGGCGGAGAACCAAGGCTTCAAAGTTACCTCGTTTGTTTGAAAATCAACTGGTGTCCTAAATTATCTGGCCACCATTATATACAAAATATTAGCTCTACATTTTCTTTTGAATGTTATATATTTCTTGTAAATGATTGTTTTTGTTTTAATCGTATTTCTTTTTAGTTAAATAATACATAAATAATTACTTATAAGTAATTTTGTTTATACTAGCACTCTAATGGCAATTTTTTTTAAGTTTTCATTTTATTATCTACAAAATATATCAAATATAAATTTATCTACGAAATATTTTGTTGTTTAATTATTTCTTTTGCTAGGAAGTAGGAAAACTTTGATATTACCTAACTCAGGTACCAGGTGACTATAAAATGTTAGGAGGTTAATTAAGGGCTAATGCAAAAACAAAAGCACATCGAAACAGGAACACAAACTTATGAAAACATCAAAATAAGCAAAAATAGCTCTTTTTGCTATACATTAAGAATGTACACGTGTGCGTATTTATAAAGTGGTGTACAACCGAAGATTGGTTAACGACAGCGGTACGTGAAATGGGTCGTGTGACTCAGTGAGTGACGTCACGAGGTACTGTAGACGGCATGGCAAACGTGACATTATTGTTCGTACTATCGCTGAATGTGAGTTGTAGAGACAAGATAACTGCTGGTAAAACATTGATAATTTTCACCGTTCTTTCAGTAGTATTGGGAATTGTATTTTTATTGGCAAATGTTTTTTCGTTGTTATTGATTCTTACATGTAAAAATATTTGTTTCGCACAGTTACATAGAACATATGACCAGGTAGATTTCACCCCATATTACGCTATTAAAATATAAATTTTCTAAAAAGAAAGCATAACACGACAAAATTGCGATGACTCATGCCTTAACTAAATTCCAAACGCGAACTCACTTTTAAACTTTCCGTATAATCTTAACTCCCGCGCAAAATAACCTCAAACGATCCGTACTCAAGAGTTCATCCATTTTGAACGCTAACCTTTTTACGTCGTCTTCAAAACCGCTACAAAACAAATCCATTGAAGGTTTCCTTCGCTTGGTTCTAAATTTGAACGCACGGACGCAGCAACGCAAAAAGTTTGCATTATTTTGGCGGCATCGTCCGTTGATTGTATGGTTGTGCCTCTCTCTTTTCGTTCGCAAAGATGAACGAACTACACGCCCGCCATTTTGGAACGTCATATGACCTTGCGCCGTGATTGCGGATCAGCGTTAGCTGAGACAGAACTTATTGAGACGTTTTTTTTTGTTTAATGTTGAGGTATTGAGATTGGTTTATGAGAGTTGCGGTTTAGGATGGGTGACCGATATCTTTGGTGGCTTTGAATATAGATGTTGTAGTTAGGTACTGTTTGCCTTAGCACAAGTTCTTAATCTTAATTGATTTTTCTGTATAAAAGAAAAAGCCATAGTTTTAAAATATAGTTTATAGAATCTTATGTCGAAAATTTTTACACTGGTAAAGATATAGGCGTAGTTTCTGTTAGGTATAAGATGAAAAATAACAACAGTTGCCTAATACCTAACTGAACTGTAGCAGACTTATATCTTACGGACAATTTCAATTAGGTACCCTTACTCACTAAGACATTGGCATACCAGAGCTTAGTTGCTTTGATACTTTTGTTTAGAATGGTGACCGCGCACCAGACAACTCTCCTTAGGTAGACAAGGTAAGCCAACGATCTGGTGAAGGTCGCGGGAAGCCACTGGATGCGGGCCAAGCAGGAGTGATCGTTGTGGAGATTCTGGGGGAAGGCATATACCCAGCTGTGGCTGTCGTGCAGCTAACTTATGATGATGATAGCTAATTTATGCAACTTAGCATATATAGGTACAACTTCCAACCATCATCGGTTGGACCGCGGTCTCCGGGCTAATACCACCCAGCCAGGAGGAAGATCTTCCCCTTTGACCTTCCTATCAGTGGCTACCTTACCTCCACATCCTTTCCATACTATATCACACCTACAATAAACCTTTTTCCACAACTGTTATGAGGCTTCAATATCGCATTCAGTCAAGTTGCAATCAAACAACTTTTGGTGAGACCGCTTATTGGATGGGTGACCAAATTGTTGCGATCACAATAGATAGTAACGATAACAATTATACGGACTTAATTTTTTTTACATAAACATAGGTACCAGTGGCGAGAGGTGAAGGTAAGACTGTTTCCGTTCTACAAAAATGTTATGATCTGCATAGTGAATCGGTGGGGTGGGATTTCTTAAAGGTAAGCCGATGGGAATCAGCTTGTATGGACCATTCGCCGCTGATAGGTACTTACTTAAATTTTTTCAGCATTTAAAACACTACGATCTTCATCTAACCTTACTCTTGAAAAGCACTCTACCGACTTCGTTTCTTACTGCTTCTCTGTTCATGGCATCCGCCTGTAGCACTTCCGGAATGCATCAGAAAGGCTCTTAGACTCGGAAATCCTTTGGCGATCAAATCAGAAGTCATTTCCTTTCTTGTGATCTTAATTGTAATACCTATATTTCGTTTCTTTTTCTATCTAAATACACCCGTTCCCTTACTTCTATTTATTTATATTCTCTCACCTGGTTGCCAGCTGTTTAGCAACTGATTACTGATTAGGCCTCTGTGGTCTAGTGGATCCCGGGTAACCCCAGGTTCGCCCACCTTTTTTTATACTGAAGAAAATGCATTTATGCATCCTCCCCCACCCCACCCCGCAGGTGAGCAGGGGGTTCGTATGTGGGGATCGCCAGGAGGGGACCGCAACATTCAACGTTGCGGCTCCCTCCACGACCACCTCCCTCAATGGGATCTGGGAATACCCACTAAAAACTACTGTACTTGCCCTCTCGCCGCCGACTGATCATGGGGGGCCCTTGTGGGAATCACCCCAAAATGACCCGGCGGCCGCCCGGCAGACCAGGCGACCTCACTCCTGGGAGATGGCCTTGTAAGATGCAGGGGTGTCGGGTTCGATTCCCAGGAGGCGGTACATTTGTAAGTACTCGGTTGGGTACCAACTAAAAGAAAAAGCCTCCTCAACAACCACTAGTAAATAAGTCAAATGCCATAACGAGAAAAAAATTTAAATATCTACTTTTGTGTTCAGGCGGTTAGAGTTAGATAGCCGTACCTCAGTGGTTGAAAATTCCGGGTGCAGTGCTCTTCCCCTTATCATCACTTAACATTATAAGATCAAAGGCCAAGCACTCTGTCCCGTTGTGCATAAAAATCTGATTTTGACTCTATGATTTTCATTCTCACTTGAACATGATTTCGTAGCACCGTAGCAATCGTTTATATAAAATGTAGCCCGAGTAATAAACTATTAATCATAGTTTCGTATGAATATGTTTTATCTCAGCCGTGTTTCTCGGACTCCGCCATGTCACCCAAAAAACTTCGTGAACAATATAAATAGTGTTTGACTATGATTTTGTTGTTGTTCTCAGTAGCACCGTAGCAAATAGAAAAAACATTGTGAAAGGTAGTTATCAATCTAATTATAATTTCCTAGGAGTATTTTTTTATTGATTTAAAAATTATTATGTGAGCTTATTTGAATAAAGAATTTCATTCATTCATATCTAAGCTTTATTTCTTGCATCGTGCCATTATTCGCTTCACCTCTATGAAGACTCTATGAAGTCTCAAGATTTTTTGGAGTAAAATACATCGAGGGAAGAAAGTGAGCAATAACTAAGGAAGGTGTAGTTTGAGTACACACGAGTTAGGCATCGCAATTTCTTTCTCCGAGTGATGGCAATTTTATTGTGGTTTGTACTACACCTGCAAGAAAAATAAATCAAAAAAGTTTGTAAATTAACCTTAGCCTATACTTGCTGATTGCTTATAAGTGTTGAAGATGCATAAATTGCCACGTATCAGTTGACAGTGACAGAAGACATGGTCTGTGCTTTTTTCCTTTGATTTGGTTCTTTGCTGTAACGCCTTTTTTCTGTTAAAATATTTCTTTACTGATACATGTTTGCTTCTTTTCTTCTAATTATTATTCAGAAAAAGTAGGTTTATGAAAAAGTATTTTCATACATTTTCCATATTGTATTTTCATACATTTTTCTCTCCACCTTTTTAGAATTTAAATAAAGAAGAACTTTCTGCTTCCTTTTATTGAAAAGTAAAAAGTGCTTTCTTAATTTTGATCTTCGTAGCACCGTAGCAACCCGTAGCATTTTCATATAAGATAATTAACAATTGACTAAATATAATTTCGTAAGAATATGATTGTTTAATCTGAGGTGCTCGGTGGCGCAGTAGTATAAAACCTGGCCCAGCGATTGCGGAGGTTAAGCAACTTTCGCAAGGGTCAGTCATGGGATGGGTGACCAAAAATTTACTATCTCGAGCTCCTCCGTGCTTCGGAAGGCATTAAGACGTTGGTCCCGACTGCATTTGCAGCCAATCCACATTGGGCCCGCGTGGTGGGTCATGGCCCATCCTCTTTATCCACCCATAAGGTACCCCAGTAGTAGGCACATTAAAAATGGTTGATGGTGCAATTTCTCAAGACTTCCTGAGCAATATAATAGTAGATTATGCAACAAGGGCTTAAAGTAGTGTATTATGTCTCAGGCGTTATATTGAACCCCAAGTACGAGGGATTCTAGGGGAATAGAATCCTGAGTACGAGGGGTTCAAGATCGCCCAAGACAAATACACATTTAAGCCCGCGATGCATCCTCTACTTTTTATACTTTCTGCGAGGCAATTGAAACCAATGACTGTTATAAAGAAAGTACTTAAGTATTTATTTAAAGTTAGAATAATAAAATATGAAAAATTAAGAATATTTTTTGAAAATTAAAAGTAATGTTAGAAACATTAAAACAATATTTTATTAATTTGTAGCAAAAAAGTTAGTGCAAAGAAAATAATAAGGAACATACAGCCTAACTCAGAATAAAATCTTATTGCACCTAAACATTTTTGAAACCAACCTCGATCTAGCACGACTACATGGGTTGCATTCCAAATTCAAATCACATTATTTCCCATGGGAAAAATGACATACTTTAGGAAAGGTTTGCATGACACATTATATGCCATTGACGAGCAGGTAGTGTAAAAATAATATTTTGACCTTGAATTTATTCTCCGTAGCACCACCGTAGCAAACATTTGTTTTTAATGTAGAGTAATTAATTAATTAAAATTTTGTAAGAATATGTTTAATCTATGCTGTATTTTTTGCATCCAACCATGCACTTGTATTATGGAAATCAGAGACAACGGTGGAACTACAAACACCCAGACCTGATAAAAGAATAGTTTTTGGGGTTCGAACTCGGGACCTCAGACATGGTGATACCTTGAAAACCAGTGTACAAACCTCTCGACCACGGAGGTCGTCAACTCTGGTTTTATTCTCCTTAGGAAACATTTCTATAAAAGGTTAATACGAGTATTTAACATTTTATTAAAAAGTAGTAATCGATGTAGTGACTGATTTATTAGAACAACGCAAAACTGCACGAAAATATTTTTGATAAATCGTTTGTCTCAGCCGGGAATCGAACGACCTCCGTGGTCGAGATCCCCGGTTGGGTCAATTTAGAAAAATGAACTTTTCTATATTGACTCGGGTCTGGGTGTTTGTGATACCACCGTTGTCTCTGATTTCCATAACACAAGTGCTTTAGCTACTTAATTTGAATGTATGTGATGTTGTCAAATATTTATAAAAAAAAATATTGGGCTAAAATCCGAAAATAGTTAATTTTTGGATCTGCCTTTAATTTAAGTTAGGTATTTATGGGATGGCACATGATTTAAGGTGTAAATTGGCATAATTAATTTTCCAACAACCAAACGCAACAAAAAACATCAGAAGTTACGGAGCGGCAACAATGTTTTATGCAACACAAATAGCCTTTGTGAGGGAGATGGCTCTATCGCTTTCTGTTTTAGAGCGGCATCCTGCTCTATTCTATTTCTTTTTTCGTTGACTAACATTGGGTACTGGGTGTGTTTCGTTTTTTTTTTTGAGACGAGGGGTGCATTTTTTAGGGTAAGGGAAAACATTTGATGTACATACCTGTTTTTAATAAAAAAAATCATAGCATTTAGTTTTTTAAATAATTCTTTGAATCTATTTTAGTAGAAAGCAATCGATAAATACAAACACTTTTGTAAAATGTGATTAAATTGACAATAGATCCGCTGCAACTTCACTCTAGAATGAATGGCAAAGAGTAAACTTTACAGATTAAAATACGTCGTTTTGTACTGCAAGCGCTCTGAAGTCAGCCACTTCATTAGTAAGTAAGTATACTATGAGACGAGAGAAGAGCTTGGTGGCGGCGCAATGGAATAGCGCCTGGCCCAGTGATTGCGGAGGTTAAGCAACTTTCGCATGGGTCGGTCATGGGATGGGTGACAAAAAAATTATTATCATCTCGATCTCCTTCGTGCTTTGTTTGGAAGGCACGTTAAGCCGTTGGTCCCGGCTGCGTTTTGCAGTCGTTAGCACCCACCAATCCGCATTGGGACTGCGTGGTTGGTCATGCCTCCTTATCCACCCACAAGGAAGGCTTGTGCCCCAGCAGTGAGGACATAAAAATGGCTGATGGTCATCCATACTGTGAAACAGTATACTTACTTACAATGCGATTAATTTAACAATGCCCTACTGAAGTCTGTCTGTCTGAGTGTTTGTAGTACCACTGATGTCTCTGATTTCCATGACGTAAGTCCTTTAGCTTTACTTTTAAATCAGAGATGTGATACCGTCCAATATTAATGTATCAGAACTTTTAATTCTCATTAAGTTATTAAAAATATTTTAGTTGCTTTTCTTTTTCAATAAAAAATAATGTTTTTTTTGCAGATATTGGATTGCTTTAAACGTGCCTGATGAATTTATTGGTAAGTCTATTGTTTTCAACTGACTTTATTTTTTAAGAAGGTTGATTATTTTCTCCTTTTGAAGGAGGTTATTGGAGGAGAATTGGTACAGCGCCATCTACCGCCGAAAAGCAAAATGAAATTTTCCATAGATAATTGCTCAATCGAGTACTTTTTCGCGCGTTTTCTTTCTCGATAGGTGTTCGTGCTACGGGTTCTGAGCACGTGTATTATACGTTCTTGCTGAGCACAGTTTAACAGTAGTGGGACTCGTTTTCAGAATGAGGGCTTTTGTAAATGTCAACAAACTATAGGTTCGATAGATGGCGTTGATAAACAGGCAAATGTCAACTGTAGAAAACGTAGGAAAAAGAAAACAAAATTTACATGAAAACACCGTAAACACCGCTAACAATGAAAATTACTGTTTTATAAGCACGTCGTTTATTTTTCGAAGCATTTTGACACTTCACTTGTCCATCACCCATCCTACTTTTGACGACCTCCGTGGTCGAGTGGCTTTGTACACCGGTTTTCAAGGTGTCGCCATCTCTGAGGTCCCGGGTTCGATCCCCGGTTGGGTCAATTTAGAAAACGAACATTTCTATAGTGGCTCAGGTCTGGGTGTGTGTGATACCACCGTTGTCTCTGACTTCCATAACACAAGTGCTTTACCTACTTACTTTGGAATCGGAGCAATGTATGTGAAGTTGTGAAATATTTATTTATTTACTTATTTATCAACGCCATCTAGTGAGGAAAATAGTTACTATTTATTTTTAATTATGTCACTTGGAAAAGCCCTCAATACAAAATATAAATTTTAAAATGAAATATTTATATTTCAACGTCAATTAACGTCAAAATTATCTAAGATGATTTAGTTCAAACATTATTCTTACTATTTTAATTACTTTTAAGATAAAGAGACACTCAAAAGTTCTCTTCTTAAAAAAGAATATTGTATAAGGAATTATAAGTATAGAGAGAGAGTAAATAATGAGGTGAACTAACAAAGGCATTTTATTGCTTTTGTCATGAATCATTGTTTAAATGATGTGCATTGTACCGGCTCAAAAAATAATTAGAATTCATAAATTAATATAGGTACATATCTCGGTGAGAACTCGAAAATTTGTTACTGGTAAAGCCAACCTTTTGGATCACTTGTTATACTTGGTGTACCTCAGGGATCAACATTGGGTTCAATACTTTTTATTATTTATATGAATGACTTTACAAAACCTGGGTGAAATTTTACTCTTGTTTCTTTTATGGTAATAAGATTATGATGGCCTAGTTGCTGATATAAATATTTCATTTTATTTTACTACAAAATTTAAACAGGTGCCCTTTGAGAATTATTTCAGGAAATTAAAATATGTATGTGATATGTATTACAACTGTTTCTGTGTGCAGAACTGGATGAGAAAATTAATCAATGTAGTTTGCTGGTTTATTTAGTATATTGAGCCCAGAATTCTCTCACAATTTATAAAAATGAACACATTAAAAATAAAAGATGGCGAGCCCATCCAATTGAGCCTTTATAAAATATGTCAAATAGGTAATTACAACATCTTTCCGGTGTATTCAAACATTTGTGCCGTACGAGGCAAATATCGTAGGAGGCGCTGTTATAGCTATCGGCGCTGCCAGCGCCCTCACGTAGATGTTGTGATGCAACAACAACATCTATTATGATAATATTGCCTTCCTCTTGTTTTAAATTCATTTGTCACCCACTGAACTTTCTGAACTTTCAGTTGGTAAGAAGAAATTTTTGATGTCCGGGGGATACAGTTTATAGGGGGTCAGTTTATGATAAGAGGTCGCATAGATACTTTTGTGAGTTCAGATAATAACTCACCCGAATTTAACTGGTCTACCTATTTTTTGCTGATCATAGGTTCAACCTAAAATTACCTATTTATTTTAGTCAAATATTGTTACGCAATAAAGAAATGCGAATAAATTGGCCAGCCAAAAAAGATAAAAATCGGTGTCCAGTTAAATTCAGGTGAGTTAATACCTAGCCTCTTTTGTGTAGATTAGGTCTTATTGTGGTGGTGTGGTAGGTACAATGTCCTTTTTTTTTTGTCCCAATGCTCAAATAAAATGTTTTGATTAAATTATTTATTTAATTATCATGTTACTTAGCCCTTGTGAAGAACTAAAAACGAACTAGGATTAATAACTGTTTGTATGAACATTTGTCTCCTGTTTTTTTTTACATATTTTGCAAGCTAATCGGTTTTTTAATCGGATACATTTCGGAGAGTGTGCAGCCAAACTGCACAATTTAAGAGGAAACACCACGGTCGAGAGAATCGAAAAATAGAAATTTGACAAAATTAACGTTTCGTAGTCCCTTTGTTTCTTCCTCCAAAACTAGACCGATTTAAATATCTTTTTTCATTAAAATTAAAAGTAATGAAGTGGCTGTGATCCTATGTTTTCTTTTTTTATAAAATAATTATTAAAAGAGATATTAATTTCCAAAAACCTAAAAAAATTACATTATTTAGACATCCAGCAATCAAATTTGACGAGATTATATAAAAAAGCAAAACACAGGAACACAGCCTAATCTTTTCTTTATTTTTTTATTTAAAAAGTATTTAAATTGGTTTATTTTTTTAGCAGGAAACAGGGGACTACGAAACGTTGATTTTCTCAATTTTCTATAGGAATTTTTCAATTCTCTCGACCGTGGTGTTTCCTCTTAATTCCACCATCTCCCTTCTTCCATCGGAAAACCAGACGTACGAATCAACGCCACCATTTTTTGGTGGATATTCCAAAGACTCGCCTTAAGCGTTTTGCTTCAAATATCATCCATACCGGTAGAAGGTGGAACTCCATGCCTGAGTCTGTTTCCCGATAGGTACAATCTGGGGGCCTTCAAGTTGCGAGTCAATAGGTAAATTCTAGGCAAGCCCTATTCAAGCCCTATTCATAGTAGATCGCATTATCGCATATACCATCAGGCGTGATAACGGGCAAGCGCTTTCCTATCTACAATAAAAAAAATCTTAAGTACATTTCTAAAAAGAGATAATAATTAAAAAACATCAAAGTTATTCAGGAATCTCTACTTTTTTATAAAATTTTCGTAGTAAATTAATTTGTATTATAGATTTTTTGTGCTTTTTACAGTCGTAAAAATAGCAAAGTTTTAAAAATATTTATGGTATTATCAGGCTATCATAAGCCCGCGACTACCTCCACGTGGATTTTACCCCTTCCCCCTTAAGGGTCGTACAGTCACATCTAAAAATATGTATACAGTTTTGAACTTTGTCACTTTGTTTTAGTTGTCATTTGTAGTTGATTTCTGCTCGAAAAGTAAAAGCTTTTAAGAGTGACATAGTTCTAAACTGAGTTCATATTTATAGACGTGGCTGTACAACGTCAAATACAAATTTTTAACCGACTTCAAAAAGAGGAGGAGGTTATCAAGTCGACGGTATTTTGTTTAACGTAATTAAGCAACGATTTCACACAGTATTACTTGATTTATTGGTCCCAAAAAAATTACGTAGATAATCTACTGATTAAAATACTCAGTTATGTGTGATTGACAGAAACACAAACATTTTCTCCTTAGAAAAAAATCGTTAAGTGACCTTCAATCTTGTGGTTTTTCAATGCTGTGCCAACCAATAATAAACCTTTAATCTTGAAATTATAATAAAAACAAACGTTAGCTAGCTCTTTAGTTTTGTGAATGAGAGTTTTTCAAATTATGAAATATTTTATTAGTTCTTCTTCTTCTTCTTCTTTTTTTGTTATGGCAATCTACTTTCCTCTTGGAAGTAATTTTTGCCAATGTCAAGTGTTAAATAGTTCAGTGGGAGATATTGTTTAATTTTTCATTAGAATGCAAGTGCATCGCATTCCAATGCTGCTTGGAGCATTTGGCACCAAGTATATCAAGACAGTTTACTCGGTTAGTTCTGCCGAGGAAGCCACCACTTCAATAAAAGTCTCAGCTTCACACAACCAAGATCGCGCCTATTTCAATTATCCCACATATTGTTCATTTGCGTAGACACTTGTACCATATAACTGCACCAATTTTAAGACACAATATCCACTATGAATCAATTTGAAAATAATTAAAATAGACATAAACCGAACTCGACAAAATGGCGCCAAAAACTCTAGTTTATTAGTTATTAATTAGAATTGGTAATATTGTCAATAATTTCAATAATTTTTACTATGAAAATTTCTTTCAGTGTTGTACGCTCTTATCAAACATCCTTTTTAGTGACCTTGTGAAAAATTTAAGCTGCTTTTAAGGTAGTTCTAATAGTTAAGCCAAAACTATTCTAAAAAACTACGGAACTAAAGAAACTGTTATTTTAAACATGTTAGGAGTTAAGTAATTTTTTATCGAAAAAAAAATTTCAACATTTACCTACCCGTTAAATATCAAAATATTTGAAATGAACAGAAAAAACTGTTATTTGTTAAGATTTTACTTTGATATATAATAAATTTAATAAATTTTATGTTATTCAATTTATCTAAAAAATATACCTCTTTGTTATGAGATCAGAGAAAAGTGCTTTCCAATTAGTCAATAATGTTTTTTTCGTAAAAAATCTATATTTATTGGAAAATATATTAAATTTCCTTCTATAAATGGAGCATTTATTATATTAAAATAAATTAATTCATTTTCAAAAAATTGTTGTAATACCTCCCATTACAAACAATATCTTTGCAACTTCCATAATTTTGTTATTTTATATATTTAAAGAAAATTGTGTTTTGTTTAGGTATTTCCTAATCATTATTTACACATAACTTGGCATTTTCGTCAAAATATTTCAGAAATTTCATGCATAAACTAAGATTCAAAATTGTCTCTTTGTAGCGTATATTTTGAGTCATATTATCTAGGCAATAAAGCCTAGAAACTATTAAAATAACTGTACCAGATTGCAGACACAGTATTTCCGCTCCCGAATCTATAAAAATTTCGTGGAAAATCGAAATAATTTCATGAAAAAATTACGTTTGATTCGAAAAGAGTTCCTATTTCTCGTGCGCTCGCGCCGTTCACTGTTCAACGTCGAGGATGTAACAGATAAACGTGTTGCTGTCTCGCTTGTACTCGCGCCGCCTACCTCACTCCCCCTTTAGCACAGTGAGAGTACACCGACTCATGATTTTGATACTTTGTCTGGCTCTTAACCGGATTTAGTTACGCGGTTTTTGCTTCCTTAGGATGTGCTGTGGTTTTCTGGCTCAAATTACGTTAGTGAAAGTAGGCCAAAGGTGGCTTGCCGCAATCAATTAATAAATTATTCAATGCTTGATTTGCTATACACACTTAAATAGATTTAAAACTTCGTAAACATTTTATCATAACACAAAAAGTAGTAAAACTGATACTAAATCAGTTATAAATAAAAAAGGCGTTAAAATCACCGTGTACGTTGTAACAATCATAATAACTTTCAAACTTATGATGCATCGTATAGTATGCTAGTGATACTTGCAGCCGGTCACAATGCCACAAGACTGCATTCAATGCGACGGCCTTGAGAGCTTTTTCTTTTTAAATAAAAAAAACTAGTTTTATAAGGAGGTTTCACGCTTACTGATTCTGCACTCTTTGCGCACTGCATAAGTAGGGTAAAGGGCTATTTTTAGCACAAAGGTTGCATTGCATGCGTTAAACTGAATTCATATAAATTTTCGTGTTTTTTAAACTTTTATTTATAATGTAGTTTATTGTAATGTTGAAAATTTAACCTTATGAATTTGTTGGTACTAATTTATTTATTCGTCTAAATTAGATTTAGTTATAATGTTTTGACAGGACATTTGATATTGCTTTGGTTAAATCAACATGCATTACTGAAACTGTACAGCGCCCTCTAGTCTATATACAAAATAATTTATTTATAACGGTCTAATTCTTTTATTGTTCCTTATAATATATCCTTATAATACACAATCCAAAACGTAAGTAATAGAAATATAACCTAATCACTTTTTTTTAAATGCCAACCAGCTGATATACACCTTTGCCTTCCAGATTTTAAAGTAAAATTGGGACTTAAAAATGTGTTTTATAACATCAATATACTGCTCAAGCTTATGATAAATTGTACGATTACTATTATTTCATAAAAAATAATAAAATACACATTGTTTTTTTCTCTTACAAATACTTTTTTTACAAACAAATACATTTTCAAAATCACTCTTACGTGTGTAAAACCAAAATTATACAGCTTTATAATTTCTTAGTGATACAATCTTCATTAATTTTAATGTCAGCTACCCGTTCTAGCTCTTTAATTGACGGTTGAGCTATAAATACGACGCTATAAATAAAATGGTGTGTTGCTAAGTGACGATTAAGGCTGACTGCATACTTGCAACTTTACTCAGACTTTTTAAATTGATTCTGTTGGTAAATTGCATGGTGAAGCTATTAAGTACATAGATAATATTATTACTAACCACAAGAATTTTTATGAAAGGATATTGATTAATTACTCATTGCATTTTTTATTTTTTAATATTGGTTCTAGGGTGAGCTTAGTTCTTTGGAATTCTTATAATATTCTAAGCACTACTTTCGAATACTTACTATACCCTTAACACAATAAAACATTAAAAACTGTGTCTCAAAAATAATTTCATTTATTTGTCCAACGCTTTTTTTTACTGTCGCATAATTAAACAAATATTTTTCGAAGCCAATTATAACGATAATTTTGATATTCCTATAAAGTATGTATTTAGGATCAGGTGGGAACGTGGGGTAAATGAAACACCGGGGTAAGGAAAAAACCTACAATGCATTTAAATTGTCAATATACAGTGATCCATCATATATACAGTGTTTCTTTCGAATGTGGGGGTATTTCCTCACATTGATGAAATTGCGCTGGCTTGCAGCGAAGAAGTTAAAAAGTACTAGAAAATTTCGCCGCTCCCACTAGCGACTCCGTAGCATAATTGGCCAGTGCATTGGGCCGGAATCCCAAGGGTGCGGGTTCGTGTCCCGTCTGAGGAGCTACGGGTGAGTCGATTTTTTCTAGTATTTTTTCTAATATTATTTATCTTAATATACAGTGATCCGCTGCAAAATGTAAACGAGAAAATTTTACAGATTAAAATACGTCGTTTTGAACCGCAAGCGCTCTGATATTAGTCACTTCAGTTGCACATTATCAATTTAATCGCATTGTAACCCAATCTAAAAAACTATCGTAGTATTTATCCATAGCAACGAGTCGATAAAAAAGGAATGACTAGTTCCAGTATTTAACTCATATTATGTAATTAATCATTTTACTAGCTAATATTTAAAAAAACACTAATTGTCAATACCCAAAACACGAGTAGTAAGCGGCAACTTTTTGGCTCACGCATAAGTAAATAAAAAGTTTATTAAAAATTTTGCTAGTACGGCACTTAAAGGGTCTTAGACTACGTGATCCAAGGATTGTTCTTATCTAAAGCCTTTAGGAAATTGTTTTGCTGTTGTGAAAATCTTGACCTAAAAAATAGTAAATGGGGTAAGTGAAACAAGCATGATTGTGGAAAAGAAACATACGGCCAACTTCCCGTATCAGGAACCACAAACATTCCTTTCCTAGATTGAATATTAATCGATGTATATTATACCGTATGTTCGTTTTAATGAGATACTTGATTTTTTTAAATATTTCAACCTCTCAAGCATCGAGGCTAGAAAGGCTCTAACCCCGCTGAGCATCGCGATATGTTTTCGTCCAACCCCCGATGAGCGTCGCGGTATTTTGCGCGTTTTTGCCGTAAGTGCGACTTGATTTGGTTTTTCAAGGATATCTTGCTATATTGTTATAAAAACTTAGACAGATATTTTTTATAAACTAGATTAAATTTCCTTTCTGGTGATGTAGCTGATATGCCAAAAGACAGAACAATAAATCAAAGACTCTATACTATAGATCAAACACATAAGTTTTATATTTTTTACCAATTTGTTTCGTATTTAAAAACAAATACATTTAGTTAAATATGTACCTAATTTTTTTTTTTTTTTAGTAGAGAATAAATAAAAACTAAAAAATAATACACTCCGAATCACAGAACATTTTCTATGCCTCTAAATAATTACAAAACTAAATTAATGAAATTTAATTTAAATTCGACTAGAGCAAGATATATTCGTTTTAATTAAATTATTTAAAAAATATAACCAAAATCTGCCGACGGACCAACACTTAAAGCTCAACGCGGGTGCCCGTATTTTGCCGACGATTGGCAATCGTTACAAAACTTGAGTTTAAAAAATTGAGAAATTTTAATTATAAATATTTTTATGTATATAAACGTCACAATTATCTAAAGATTCGAAATGTTTAACTAAATTAAAAATAAATTCAAAGTTTGTTTCGCTTACGCCAACTAGGGCAGGTGGCGTAAGATAAAAACATACTTTGCATTTAATTGTTTGTTTTACCTATATTCGTTTCAAAAATTGTCGATTCCTTAAAGAAGCACTTAAAAGTGAAATTTTATTATTCTTATGTTAGATCTGTAAATTCGCCACAATTTTAAAATTTTTCTACATAGACAAGATGTATATTATGAACACGTGATTTAAATGTAGCAATAACATTGGAAAACCAATGTGAAGGCGATTTTTTTATCGAGTGTGCTAATATAAATATATTCTAACAAGTTCGGTATTGAGAACACAACTTTATTGACATATAATTTTATTGTACTCTGCTGTGCCTTCACTATTTACATTATGAATAAGCCGAAGGACGAGCTAAATAGACAAAAGACTAGTAGGGGGGACAGACATTTCAGCACGTATGACGTCAACCCTGCTATGTTTCAATGAACCTCAAGTACACAAAGTGCAGCACAGCAGCACTTTTTTTCTCAAAATTGGTGGAAATTTACTAAATTGATATTTTCAAATATCCTGAAAATCAAACACTTTTTTATTGATGATTAAAATTTATATTTTTTAGTTGAACTCTAGTAGTTGATAATATTAATATACGAAAAAATCTGACATTCAATCGGCAGTGAGAAAACAGCCTAAGAGATGCATTAACATTGTGAGGCTGTATTGTTCCATTCAGTGCGCAAATGCAGCTTTTTTTTAACAAAAATGTCTTATTGTCTGACATTAATTATGACATTCTCTTGAAATGTTGAATTACATACATACTTAAATACTAAAAAAGTATTGAAGTATTGAAAAATGTTTGAAATATTTTTTATGTCGCCTTGAATTTAATTCAACAGCAGATAACCAGTTTAAAAACGAATTAGTTAACCTAACTGTATGGTTTTCCAATATATAATGAATATCAAACCTGTGATGGTGGAAGTAGCTGATATTAAAACAAAAATGTTGTATATCTAACCTATACATTCATTGAAAAACCTTCCATTTTAGTTCTCAAACGTAATTAACAAAACAGCACCAAGTATTAAATCAAGTTATCTCAATTATGAATCTGTCAACTTTATTGAGAATAATTGCAGTTTTCACTCAAGACTTAACGCTCGTACAAAACAATGACAAAGCATCAAAACCAGTCGGTCGTGCTACACCGATCGAAATTCAACTTCGTAACAAAAAGTGGACCAACGCCCGCGCTCTCGCTCGGGCGTATTGTCTCGACGCGTGTGCGAGGGGGACGGTGACAATCGACGCCCGCGCCCACGTCTGGAGGCCGGTACATTGAACTCAAGAGTTGGAGACCGACCGCTCAAAATAACACCCATCTCACTCATTTCAGAACCGAAACGTCGGAACGCTTCGCACGGACCATTCGAAATTTAAAATGAGTACCACTGTTTTAGCATCTAGACACGAATTGTTTGTCCTTGTTCTCTCATTTGTCCCAGTACGGCTTTTTTGGAAAATTTGAAAATGGAACGTTAGTATTCGAAAGTACTTCGCGAAGGGGTTTCTTTTTTTTATTCAGTTTTTTTTGTGTGCTGGTGAAAGCTGTGTTTTAATTTAGGTCGAAATCTAAACAGACCTTTTTGGGGTGTTACTCGGTATTTTGGATTGAAGTGCACCTGAAAATGATGGGAATTGCCTGGAAAATCCATGGATTAGCAACATCGCCTTTTCTTCAAATTAAAGCAAGTGAGTAAACTCTACTTTATAGTACATTTGTCCTCAATAACATTTTACACACTCTTCCAAAAGAAAAATCGTCTTGAATGGCATGGAAAACTAAAAAATAATGTCAATTTTCCTTTACGTGAAAAGAAAACATTTAATTTTCCTACTAAAGAAAGAAAAAATATATAAGAAATAAAGGATTGAGTTTAATCTATGAAATCTTTGTCTCTTCTGAAACAGATTTATAAGTTTCAGTAGAAATAAATCTTAAAGAAAAATAAGCCACGTGGTAACAAAACTATAGACCAAAAATATGCGATGTCATAATAAAATGTAAAAGTAGAGACTACTGAGGTAACAGATAATTGAAAAACAATCACTCATAGATATTTTCTGGAATTGTTTTTGAAAAAAAAAACCTCGAATTATTTAATAAGGAAGCCACAAAATATACCTACTTTGAATTTTCGATTGAAAACTTCATGTTTACGCCAAAATTTTAGCAAAATCTTCTTAAATGACAAATGTATTTAATATTAAGATATTATTAAATATTTTTTTTATTACACAAAGAAAATAAAAAAAACCCAAAGAAAAAAGTCTAGCTACGTGGTTCCACGCGGTTTTCTAACATAGTGGTGACACCTAGCGTCGAGTTGTGGAACTTTTATCGATTCAACAAAAAATCATAGGAATCCTTTTATATTTGAGTAGTAGCAACAAATTAAATTGGTGCAAATAATTAACCATTCTAAAAAAACTTATTTTGTTGTCGATGTGATGTATCATCAAACTTTTTTTTTATTTCTAACTTGACCAAAACATTGACTTTCGATTCCCGATCAAGTCACGTACTTAGTTAACTTAATATTATATATTTTTTAATTTTTTTTATTACTTCCCAAAATTTTGTAGCCCCTCTGAGCTTTTTGCTGTTTAAAGTTAATATTAATACTATATTTATTTTTTATAAACTATTTACTTTTTTGTTAAACATTTTGAGGTGTTATTTTTTTTATTATTTCTGACTTGACATAACATTAATTCTCAGTTATTTTTTTTTCATTAGTCATTCCAATTTTTATTTCAAACCCACTGACTGAACTTTTGCTGTTTTAAGTTGATATTAATACGCTATATATTTTTAGTAGACGTTCATATTTTTTTTAATAATAGTTAAATTTTTGAGGGAGCATAAAAAAAACATCTGATTCACATGAAAAAATATTCATGTACCTATAAACCAGTGTGGTTCCCAAAGTTCTATTTCCTTTTCGACCCCTTGACCTTCGTTATTCATAGTGACATTCTTTTTTTTTAGAAATTTTAGAGTTGCTGTGTGACAGCTAATTTAAAAAGTAGTGATTACATTCCCTTTACTGAAAAATTGATTTAATAACCAGAGTAAGTCATTTTGTTTTTAACTTTAAAAACAACTTAAAAAACCGTATCAAAATCGGTCCATTCTTTTGGGAGCTACGTTGCCTCAGACAGATACACAAATACACACGCTCGTCAAACATAGAACACCCCTCTTTTTGTGTCGGGGGTAAAAAAAATATGTAAGAATAGCAATAATAAAAAAATGGTACAAAGACAAACATGTCAAGGGCTGTCCAATTGTGGCAATATCTGTCTTTTTCTAAAATTAAATCTAGTATTTAACGAGTCGTGACGTCACGATTCTGTAGTGCTATCCTTGTCTAATTCGAAACTTAAATCTCTATTCCTATGCAAGTTCTAAAGTAATTAAATGTTGTATAAGAAAAATACCAATATGTTATTAATGTTTCGAAGATTTTTAGGGAAATAAAATAATTGTTAATTACTCAATTCGAAAACCCCTGGGGGTTGATATTGATCACTTTAAGATTCTTAGGTTTTAAGTTAACATGGTTTGCAATTTCAAATAAATAACTTTCTGTTTACTTATTGGCTGGTTGACTGGCATAAATTGCAGTAAATTAATTAATAACATATACAGGGTGTTTGGTAAATGGTACAACAAGCGACCCATGTTAACACACATAGTTAAATATTCATAATATGGTGCTAGCAAAAGCTAAAATAATTAAAAACATTAATTACTCATACAAGTACTTATATGTTGTTTAACTGACCTTACTGTTTATATAGGGTTTTAAATAGATTTCACATTATCGAAATTTTGAAAATGTCATATAAATATGTCAACATTGGTGGGTGCTCGCTTAATATACCATTTACTATAGGGAACAATTATTTCTATCACCAAAGTTTATACAGGGTGTTTGTAAATGGTCTTATAAAGCCGATTGCATACAACCCCGGGAAATTATTTAAAAAAATCACCACATTCTAAAACGGCGCAACCCCATCGAGTTTGGGCTCGTTTGGTTTGTTTTGACAAGGACTGGGTCCTCGATGATATTCAAAATCTAAAGAGGGAGCTAAGGGAGAAGGTGGCACCTTGAAATTTTAGCTGTAATATGCACTCGTTTGATTGGTCTTGAAAAGTAATTAAGAAAATTACTAACTACTTTTTATTAGGTATCATAACTAATTATTGACAACATACTTACTAAAAAGTAAAAAATAATAAACGAAAAAAACTTTTTTTTAAAAACAAGCTTTTATTAAAAAAGGAACTGAAAAGTTATATTAAAGCTGATAAGTTTCTTGCGCTCTTTCTTCTTATCAGTTAAAAAAGTCTGGAACGGGTGGTATTAAAATATGGACGATTCAAAAGTGCCTAATTATTAAGTTTATTTGAATAAAGAAATTTCGACTCTTGACTCTTAATGTTGTACCTCTCTCAAGTTTTCAAATAAAAGCTTGTTACACTTTAACACCTGGAGATAAAAAAGAGTGTAACATGCTTGGTTTCATCATTAAACACTATATACTACATCAACTAGGGCAGAGTCCTCCTGGCTCCTTCACCAGACTCTGGATGTCATCGAGGAACAGAGTCCTTAACGAGACGAATCAAACAAACCTAAACTAGATAGGGTTGCGTCGTTTAATTACAAGTCCTGTGGCTACCTCCTGGCTCCTTCATCAGACCCTGGATATCATCGAGGACCAGAGTCCTTGTCGAAACGATTCAAACGAACCCAAACTCGATAGGATTGCGTCGTTTAATTACAAGTTCCTGTGGCTACTTCCTGGCTCCTTCATCAGACCCTGGATGTCATCGACGACTAGAGTCCTTGTCGAGACGATTCAAACGAACCCAAACTCGATAGGATTGCGTCGTTTAATTACAAGTTCCTGTGGCTACCTCCTGGCTCCTTCATCAGACTCTGGATATTATCAAGGACCAGAGTTCTAGTCGAGACGAATCAAACGAACCCAAAGTCGATGGAGTGACATCGTTTAATTACAAGTTCCTGTAGCTACCTCCTGGCTCCTTCATCAGACCCTGGATATCATCTAGGACCAGAGTCCTTATCGAGACGAATCAAACGAACCCAAACTAGATAGGGTTGCGTCGTTTAATTACTAGTCCCTGTAGCTACCTCCTGGCTCCTTCATCAGACTCTAGATATCATCGAGGACCAGAGTCCTTATCGAGACGATTCAAACGAACCCAAACTCGATAGGGTTGCGTCGTTTAATTACAAGTTCCTGTGGCTACCTCCTGGCTCCTACATCAGACCCTGGATATCATCTAGGACCAGAGTCCTTGTCAAGACGAATCAAACGAACTAAAACTTGATGGGGTTACGTCGTTTTATTACAAGTTCTTATGACCACCTTCTGGCTTCATCATCGGACCCCGGATATCATCTAGGACCAGAGTCCTTGTCAAGACGAATCAAACTAACTAAAACTTGATGGGGTTACGTTGTTTTATTACAAGTTCCTATGGCCACCTTCTGGCTCCATTATCAGACCCTGGATATCATCTAGGACCAGAGTCCTTGTCAAGACGAATCAAACTAACTAAAACTTGATGGGGTTACGTTGTTTTATTACAAGTTCTTACGACCACCTTCTGGCTCCATCATCAGACCCTGGATATCATCTAGGACCAGAGTCCTTGTCAAGACGAATCAAACTAACTAAAACTTGATGGGGTTACGTTGTTTTATTACAAGTTCCTATGGCCACCTTCTGGCTCCATTATCAGACCCTGGATATCATCTAGGACCAGAGTCCTTGTCAAGACGAATCAAACTAACTAAAACTTGATTGGGTTACGTTGTTTTATTACAAGTTCTTACGACCACCTTCTGGCTCCATCATCAGACCCTGGATATCATCTAGGACCAGAGTCCTTGTCAAGACGATTCAAACTAACTAAAACTTGATGGGGTTACGTTGTTTTATTACAAGTTCCTATGGCCACCTTCTGGCTCCATCATCAGACCCTGGATATCATCTAGGAACAGAGTCCTAATTAAGACGAATTAAACGAGCTGAAAATCGATGGGCTTGCGTCGAATATCATGTTTGCACCTATAAAGTATTTTTCTTTTATCCAAAACGGGTTAGTGCTTAGCCTTCATCTCACCTGTGACGATAAGGCCGAAGGTGGAAGCGCACTTCACTCGGAATCCTCACCACTGAGAAACTGGCTATCTTACCTCTAAATGCCACAACAATTTTTAAATTGTTGTTATGACGCCAGACTTTCAGACTTGTCAGAGGTTAGGTTTAAAAAAAAAAGGTTAGATGATGCTTAGAGGGTCCAACAGTAAACAAGTATTCATGGACACCCTAGCTAGTTCAAGTTTATATTCTGAATGATTAGACATTATGATGACATATATCATCATGCATTTTTAAGTGGAAAATATGAGTGGAAAATTTTGAGTTTAATCAACCCCTAACAAGCATTGGTTTCGAAACTTCTATGAGAAGTTAGAGTATTCAAAGCATTATTATAGTCATAATACTATTATTTTATTATGAATTTTTTTTTTTAATGTCTTAAAGAAAACAAGCTGCAAATTCTGTTGTACCACAGCTCATTCACTTTTTGTCACCATGCAAGAGTGGTATTGTGTGAATAGAGCCTTAAAAAGCCAGCCAAGTGCGTGTCGGGCCACACGCAGGATAGGGTTCCGTAGTAACCTCATACCATACCACATGGCTTTAAACTTATATTTACTTCCTGTGTTACACTACTAACGGCTATATAACTAAGTATCATACATAAATTGTACCGCGCCAAGTACATTTTATAAGTTGGTCGTCTGTTACTCGTAAACTTGTAAAGCCTACTTAGCTGTGATAAGGGGGTTGGGACACTTGACTCTAACAAAATTTTGCACTTTAATGCTTAATAACTCACAAACGGATGCCTCAATCAAAAAACTGTTTTCACAAACCCGCAATATTTTTAAAATTGCTATCCAACGACACCCTACACTATGGAATATATACTATCCATGCCAAATTACAATTTCCTAGTACTATGCGTCTATGATCTAGGCTGGGGACGGACAGACGGACATGGCGAAACTATAAGGGTTCCTTGTTGACTACGGAACCCTAAAAAAGAGCATTATATTATTAGACGTACTGAATTGGGTAGCCCATTAATTACGTAGTAACTATTTAGTAATCAGTGCCGTTAAACTTACATACTACGCGTTCACTTCGTGATTGCCGTCGACGACCGTTATGACGTCACAGCTAACGGTACTGTAGACAAAAAAGTAATCATGTTTTTCAACTGTTTTTAATTTTTTTCTTGTTCAAAGAGTGTAATAAATTTATATAACAAGTTAGGTTCGCCATAATGTAGAAACTTTACTCTTTTAATCATTATAACAACACAAATAACGAACGTAATGATTAAATCAACAGAAACAAAAATTAAGCTTTGCGTTGCTAGCCGTACTAGAAAGGCGACGCAGGGGGTGCGGTATTACGAAGCGGGCCGGGAGGTAGCGGCAATGATGAAGTGAACGCGTAATAGTTATAATTACCTTAAAAATAATACGGGTCTAATTGAGTACCTCCCTCCTTTTGAAGTCGGTAAAAATAATAATGACCCCTTACAGATGTACGACCTCCGTGGTCGAGTGGTTTTGTGCACCGGTTTTCAAGGTGTCGCCATATTTGAGGTCCCGGGTTCGATCCCCGGTTGGGTCAATTTAGAAAATGAACTTTTCTATATTGGCTCAGGTCTGGGTGTTTGTGATACCACCGTTGTCTCTGATTTCCATAACACAAGTGCTTTAGCTACTTACTTTGGAATCGGAGCAATGTATGTGATGTTGTCAAATATTTATTTAATATATATTTATATTTATTTTGAAAGTGAAAGTTTGTATCACGCAAAGACGGCTGAACGAATTAGGACGATGCAAACACAATAGTTTTTAACCTGGATAAACAAATATAAGATACTTTATATTCCGGTTTAAAGTTCCCAAGGGATTTACCGGATGTCCTCGTGGACGAAGTCGCGAGCAGAAGCTAATAATAAACCGGCCAAGTGCTAGTCGGAGTCGCGCACTAAGGGTTCCGTAAAAATCACGTTTGTTGTATATAGGAGCCCATTAAAATATTTGTTTTATTTTAATTTAGTTATTTGTTTTTAAAGTGAATATATAACTAAATATTCTGTGAATATTTCAAGCGTCTACCTGTTGCCGTTATCAATATCAAGCAAAAACGAGCAAAAAAATTACGTTTGTTGTATGGGAGCCCCCTTAAATATTTATTTTATTCTAGTTTTAGTATTTGTTGTAATAGCGGCAACAGAAATACATCATTTGTGAAAATTTCAACTGTCTATCTATCACGGTTCATGAGATACAGCCTGGTGACAGACGGACAGACAGACAGACGGACAGTGGAGTCTTAGTAATAGGTTTCCCGTTTTACCCTTTGGGTACGGAACCCTAAAAATGCAACAAACAGACACAAAGTTTTATAACAGTTTATGCTAGATTTTGTCTGAATTTCTTTAGGTCTTAAACTGGCCTGGCAGTTGACCTTGGATCAATATGTGGTGCGTTTCCATTGTACAACGGCAATCGTGTTTTTATTTCACGAGGTGACATTATGTTATTTCAATATATTATATACAACGTGTTACAAAAATACCCCTAATGCCGAATATGGTATATAGGGACCATAAAACTGAACAACTTTTACTATGGGACCAACTCTGAAATCACTAAAAAAAACAGCTGTTTCATACTTTTTGAAATTTTCGATTTTAATTTTTGTATGAAAAAGCTGTTTTTTTTTCGCGATTTCAGAGTTGGTCCCATAGTAAAAGTTGATCAGTTTGATGGTCCCTATATACCATATTCGGCATTAGGGGTATTTTTGTAACATGTTGTATTTATTAACTTATTTACACCTAAATAGAGGAGCTTGGTGGCGCAGTGGTCTGGCCCATCGATTGCGGAGTTTAAGCAACTTTCGCAAGGGTCGGTCATGGGATGGGTTAACAAAACTTTTTTATCTCGAGCTCCTCCGTGCTTCGGAAGACGTGCTGTTGTCATCTGATAACAGTCGTCAAGCCAAGTCAGAGGCCTTACAGGCGGCTTGATAAACTCTAACACCTGAAATGGCCATTAATCCTCATACGATTACGAGAAGAAGTGGTTTCAAGAACGGGTTTCTTCACGACTTTAAAGGACGTATCTCGTCTTAATAGTCGTACCGTCCTCAACAAAGGAGATAATGCCAATTCAAACATAACCTTGCGTATTTTGGTAGTGATCATTATCTGACAGACATTGACCTCATACCGAATTAGGCCACGCCAGTATAGTAGATGACATAAACGCCCAAACTCGAGACAAAATTTATTCATCGCATTTTTCATTTAAAATTATTTTATTTCACAATTGTTTAAACTATTGTCAAAGTCAAAATGTTGTATCTTTATTAGGATTTCATTGTTTGCTTCATATGAAAATATAGGCTATTTTTCAATAGTTTTTCAATGTTGGTGGATTCCTTTTTATCTGTAATTAATGTCAAGTTCTTTTAAACCTTAATAATGATTATTAACATAAACGGCATTGATAGTTTTGCTTTATCTCATCTAATGTTACGTGACGGTAAGGCCGTGGAAGACCACTTCACCCAGAATCCTCAAACTGTAAACAACTTTTTCCAGTAAACCCTTACCATCAACTAACTAGACTGTATATTTGGCCCACTCCAGGTAAGAGACCTCAACCTAAGACATGTAGATACACAAACGATACATTAGACCACAGAGGCAGTAAAACTTAGTTACCTATACACAGGAGTGTTAGTAAAAAAATGCAAACTTAAAAACTACTCTACTTTTTTTGTACGAAAGATATTACGAAATATCACGTGACTCATGCGAAACTTTTGACGACATAAAATTTCTGAAACGGCAGATTTTTTTACTGTTTTTTATATTTGAAACATTATCAAAGGATAAAATATTTTCGTACACTTATTTTTTACCGTACCATATTCAATAATGGACACAAACACACATCGCGTAACTCAGTAGTCGCGAGACCGGTCGCTCGAACATTATGCAACTTAAAAAATGGCTGCCTTTATCGCATTGAAAACTTTTTGGCAGATACGTGCAAGCTGCTGATTTAAGGTCTTTGTGGCTTATGCGCTCTTGGTACTTTTTAGGATTTAACACCCGTTTCCACTAAACTTAAGAACCACCTATTTTTCCTAACTACAACTTACCATTGAAACGGTATGAATTTTGCGGTTTGAGTTTGAGTTGTAGTTAAGAAAATACTTTTCTTAAGTTTAGTGCAAACGGGTGTTAAAGTTTTTTAAAAAGTGTGTGAAATGAGCCTGTTGCACTAAATACAGACTCGACACACACATTAACATACAGGCAATGTCAGACCAAACCAAGCTATATTCTGTACTGAAGAAGTTACCAAGAAGTTCCCATGTCGTTTCTATTTAAAAAAAAATAGATTACCGCTATATTACCACCTATCCAAACATCCAACTTCCGAAAGTGGTTTACCCAAGAATTTTATATTCAGGGCTTATCTCATAAAAGAGCACTAATCAGCATACAGGAAAATAATGACTAAAACATTTCCAATTCTTTTAACAGCACAGTTGTGTTCAATCAAAATGACTTTATAATGCTTTGTGATTGGTCGTTGGTTGTTTGTGCACCCTTCTTAGGGATATCATGACCAATCGAAATAGACTTTCACCCCAACAAAAGGATAAAATAGGGTGCAATGCATAGGGTGAAAGCATGCAATTGTTATATGAAATATACGTATTATTATTTTGAAAAACCGAAATGTTTTTGTGAGTGAAAAAGAAAATTATTAATAGCTGCTATTATTAATGCGAATTATCTTTGTCGAAAGTGAGTTTGTTTAGATGTTTGTAACACTTTCACGTCTTCATGACATTTTTATACACGTTTTCAGAGGTACAGAAAAGATTCTTCCTTCCTTGCATCCCGATAAAAGCAATGTTTATTTAATTTTTACCAGGGACATAAAACAGCTTACTTATAATTAAATATAACTATTTTGACTAATCGTAGGACTGAAGAAAGAGCAAAACATATTTCTGCTCATCACATCGCCTAGTACCTAAATTATTTAAAGAAGTTTAAACCTAGTAAGAGACAAAATAGCATAAATCAAACACAGTATGTCTCAGATACAAAATCAAAGCACAGTATGAGACAATGGATGTGACTTAGTTTTAATTTTGTTTCTGTGACATGTTTTTATGCTTAAGACAGAGCAAAACACATTTCTGCTTGTCCCGTAAAATTTACCAATTGTGACTTACTGTGTTTAGGTTTTGAGCAGCCGAACAGCAGAATAGAGATTATTCCTTAGCCACCACCAGTCACAACCAAAAAATGTACTTAAAAAAAGTTTTGACACAATTTTACATTATGTATCCAAACTTTTTTCCTTGATCTCCATTCGGCTGTTACTCCCGTACCTTTGCGAAAATGCAGTTATTTTGTTTTTTTAGAATGTTTTCAAGCAACCGAAATTCTGGAACATTTTTCTGTTAAAGGGAGCCTACCTATAAAAAAATATCAATCGAACGCCGAAAAACGAAATGAAATTTTTCATAAATCTAAATAAATACTTTTTCATAAAAAAATAACGCGCGTAAAAGTTCGTTGTACAGCGCCATAAAAAGCAAAATGAATCTTCTCATAGACAATTTAGTCTTCTTTAACGCGCTTTTTTCTCGATAGATTTTCTTGCTAGGGGTACAGACAGAGACCACGGAGTTAACACAAGTTATGTAGAAATTGTATGAGAGTGTGTAATATAATTTTTAATACTGAATCGAATAAAACCATCTTTAATTCTCCATGTTTCTACGATCAATATTCAGAGTGATATTAGGGTTTTTAAAATTTTGAGATTTTAGCATTCACAATGCTATCCTTATTACAAAAGCCGTAATGTATGAAACAGCTGATTTTTTTTTCGCGTTGGTCCCATAGTAAAAGTTGTTCAGTTTGATGGTCTCTATATACCATATTCGACATTAGGGGTACTTATGTAACACGTTGTATAATACTAAATAATATACTAGAAAAAATACGACCTGCACCAGATCATGTTCTCGGACGGGAATCAAACCCGCAACCTTTGGATATCCGGTCCAATGCTCTGACCGCTGAGCTACCGAGTCACTAGTGGGAACGTCGAATTTCTTCTAGTATATCAACTTTTACGCTGCAAGCCAGCGCCATCTCACCAATGTACAAGTAATTACCTCGAAATTCAATTGAATATCTTTCCCGATATTTTTAAACTATTGATTAAGATGAGAAAGCTATATAATTTTTAAATTTTGAGATTTTAGCATTCACTATGCTATAATACTAAATAATATAATAGAAATCGATTCCCGTCCGAGAACATGATCTGGTGAGAGTCGTATTTTTTCTAGTATATTATTTAGTATTAGGGTCTTTGTCAGGAAAACCTCAGTATGAAGTTTTGCATACACCTTTCATAAAAAAAAAAAAACGGTCAAGAGCGAGTCGGACTCACGCACCAAGGGTTCTGTACCATCATTCTGAAAAAGTTTACTAGATAAAGACATCGTTTTATTTTCCCTGTAATCTTTACATAAACTTCTATCACATTAAATAATTTCTGATTTTTCTCTATGCAAACTTCGGAGATAAGGGGGAGAACGGTTTTCTTTTTTACATTTTTCATCAAAAGTCGAAAACTATGCGACCTAAAAAAATTAAAATAAAAATGTTTGAGAATGTGCAAGCAGCGCTCTTTCATATGATACCCTATATGCCCTAGTAGCCTCACTTCGACTTTTAGTTCTTCACAGTTAGCTTTCAGTCTCTGTTGCAAAAACTATATAAATATTTTTATTTCTCTCTTATTTGCAAAATAATTGGGCAAACGTAATCTAAAACTATTTCAAATTTCAAGTTGATAGCATTAGTAGTTTTCGAGATATCGAGCCTTGACAGACAGACTGAGTCGCACCATAAGGGTTCCCCTTTTACAATTTTGGTGCGGAACCCTTTTTTTTACGCAGGGGTACTCTTTTATAGACTTCCGGGCCTGGCGGGGGCCAGCCCGGCGAGTTCAGGACTCTCCTCCGCGCAGGTCCGATAAGTAAGTGCTCATCAGATCCACACGGAGGTATACCTGCTAACCCCCCTGCGGTGTTCATCTCTACCCGAAGAAGTACTGTGCCCGAGGGATAGAAGAATAACTGTCCACGCAGACAAAGTCGCGGGCGGCCACTAGTTATTGGGAAGTTTTTCCCTGTAGTAGGCTTCACCCTGTTGTTAAATCAGTGTACTCGCAAAAAGTGGTTGGCGGCCGGTCGTTGACCGCAACCGTCTCGCGACTTGTAGTCTCGGGGATATACAACCTCGTTTTAACGTGACACCACTGAGCAACACAATTTTTTTTTATCCACAATGGGTTAACGACCTTCATATCTCACGATGTTAAGTGACGATAAGGCCGAATGCAGAAGCGCACTACACCCGGAATCGTCAATCATTGAGGAACTGGCTATTTAGCTCTAACTGCCGGAACACAACAAAAATAAATTGTTATTTTGGCGTCAGACTACATAAGATGGTGATGACTAGCTAGCTATTGAAGGGCTTGAAACAATCCCTACACCCAACCAAATAGAAAGATATAATTTTGCTGCATACTTATTTTTATTTTATTTTATTTTATTTTTCTTTGGCATAGTTACAAGATACAAACCAAGTAGTAGAAATAAAAATAAATCACAAAACAAAAGTATAAATTTGTACCTCAATTACAACCATGCACAACATGCAAATATAGTTTTCATAAAAAGTTCATAAAACTTACATTACAAAGATCATATAAAACTTAAAGCTCTACAATATGGTGAGCAAAGGCTTAAATCGATTTCTTCCAGACAACCTCTGATACATTGGATAACTGGAGAGAGAATGCAAGTGTTTTTATGTAAAATAAAAAATAATAAAAACTGACTATCAAGACCACAGTTTACACGCAGTAATAGTGCAGTAACATTCATTAAAAAATAAAGTTAAAGTGCACTTTGCCTGGAATCCTCAACCATAGACCAATTGAGTCATATTATTATAGAAGCAAAGGCAGCAACGTCCAGCTTTTTCCAAAATGGCGGAAAATAATATTTTTGGTTTCGAAGCAATGCAGATACTATGTGATATTGCTGTTTTGTTATTGTTTTTGTTGCAAAATTATTAAGCTTTTATTATTACTGTTTAAGCATTCAGTGTAAGCATTGTCGTTATAACAACAGACGTATGTAAAATAAAATTATGATTTATCATTAACTTTAGTTAGCTCTTATATTATGAAACTGTCAGTTTTTACTGCTTTGTTTAAATATCGGATTAAAACCATATGCTAGCTGTTGTGTTTTCGTTCCCTTTAAGTTTTTTTTTATTTTTATTAGACAACATCACATACATTGCTCCGATTCCAAAGTAAGTAGCTAAAGCACTTGTGTTATGGAAATCGGAGACAACGGTGGTAGCACAAACACCCAGACCTGAGCCAATATTGAAAAGTTTGTTTTCTAAATTGACCCAACCGGGGATCGAACCCGGGACCTCAGAGATGGCGGCACCTTGAAAACCGGTGTACAAACCACTCAACCACGGAGGTCGTCAAAGTTTTGCTCAAATAAAAGCTTTCTTGAGTTGTTTTGTTTTTTTGTTACATAAAAATATGTCTTAACTTACTTGCGTAGGTATTATTTCAGAATTTCACTGTTTCATAACTTTCTTACGACTTCAAAACATGTAAATATTTACACCACGCAAAAATAGTTTTAAGTTCATTTGCGCTGTAACTTATAATAGTCATATAATATGTTGAGTTTATTGCATTATATTTTATTATTGTTAATAATGAGTTTAAGTTGACTGACTTTACCTAATAACTTGTTTGGAACTGGACAGTCCAAAAGCGTAAAAAAATCTAGTAAGGAACCTTAAGTCTAGACTTTGAGGATATAAATTCACTGGAATGTTATAAATGCGAAGGCCAACGTCTGATTTAATTTGTTTATGACGATTTCACAGTCTAATTCCATTTACGTTGATGCATTGTGCAAATAAAAACAATTGCCACATATTTTTTTGTTGTGATCGTAATTATTACGACGAGGTTTGTACGAAAGAAAATTTATGGAAAATTAATTGTAATCTTTATTAAGTATTAGTATCACTATGGTGCTGAAGTACAAAAAAATCCATGACATTACTGTAAGCACAAAGAGGACAGAAGTTAAGTTTAGTACTACGCGTACTCGAGCAAAGCACACATAGACAGCTCTCATCGACCGACAACACTGCGTCACACACTCGAACTCATTTGAGATTCTGGTTATTCCGTGTCGGTGAGAGGTGTCTGTGTGCATTGCTCGAGCGCGCGTCGTGCTAAGCTTGACTTCTGTCCGCTCACTAGTTTGTGTTGTAAGTCTTAGGTTATTTGGAAGCCTTAGAGATTCCGGCGCTAATTATTACGTAATAAAACTGATGACTAATTCTTGAATCGAGATTAGTTTCCAGTTTAATAATCCGAATAAAAAATGTGATTTATGCACTGACACCATTCTAGTTGTAACATCTTCTATAAATAGTAAACAAATAATTAAAACTTAGACTCCTCGGAGCGTAAGTACAGTTTTTTCATAAAGGCACGGTAATCCAATGAATAGCCCTTGGTAAAGATTGTTTAAGAGTCCGGCGAACAGTGAGCTTCCAGAAAATATGTAATACTAAAATATTAGCAATTTGAGAATAATTAACTCTTCTTGTGATATTCGGATTAAGAGAGAGTAATCTGAATAACATCACAGGAAGAGGTGTTTATGCTCAAATTGCTAATTATTTTGGTATTACGTTTGTATGGGAATCTCACTGTTCGCCGGACTCTTAACTTCAAGTGTTGACTGAGACACATTTTAAGTAATCTTTTTTTGAGATAACGTTCTGTCGAGGCTTTTTTAAAATAGTTGAAAAATTCAGCTAATAACTAACAAACCTTGTAGTTACTAAAAATATTTGGGATGGTGTGGTATTAAAGAAAAATTCCTTATAGGTATGTTTATTACTTAAGTAACATGTAATAGTACAAAAGTACGCAGAAGTTTAATACCAAACTTAGCTGCAGAATGCCGCGTCAATGAGTTTTCATTTCGTTCACTCGCCGCACCCTAGCCCCTGGTCTATATGTTTTGCAGACGCCGAGTCTGTGTGTGTTGTGTTGTCTGCTCGCAAATGTGTGTGTAGTCTAGACTTTAAGGCCGTCGCACACGTCCGCTGTACTGTGAACCACAAATCAAAATTGACAGTGACTTGAAAAATTCTATTGCACATTGATAGAGATTGTTGTAAGGGTTTATTTTAATTTAAGATCTTAATAATTATTTATTCTTTATTATATTCTATATTGGTGAAGTTATTTAGTTAAATATCCATAGATTTTTGGTTCATTACAATAATAAGAGTTATTTCAAACTATGTACTATTTTTTCTCATAATAATTGTCACGATATCTTTTTATTTTTAAAATAAATCTTTTTTCAATATACAACGTGTTACGAAAATACCCCTAATGCCGAATATGGTATATAGGGACCATCAAACTGAACAATTTTTACTATGGGACCAACTCTTAATCGCGAAATAAAAATCAGCTGTATCATACATAAATTAAAATCGAAAATATCAAAATGTATGAAACAGCTGATTTTTTTTTCGAGATTTAAGAGTTGGTCCCAATAGTAAAAGTTGTTCAGTTTGATGGTCCCTATATACCATATTCGGCATTAGGGGTATTTTTGTAACATGTTGTATATATAATAGTTTGTTGTATACTTAAATAAAAATAAATCTTTTTTATCCTCATTATTCCTCATAAATGAAAATTTCATCATTCATTATCAAATTCAAATCCATTTTTACGGATTTGACGACTTCCGTGGTGGAGTGGCTTGTAGGTACGCTGGTTTTCAAGGTGTCGCCATCTCTGAGGTTCCGGGTTCGATCCCCGGCTGGGTCAATTTAGAAAACGAACTTTTCTATACTGTATCAGGTGTTTGTAGTTCCAACATTGTTTCTGATTTTTTTTTATTTATTCAGTCTACTCTAGGCTATTACAAGCACTTGTGAATGTAAAAGAAGCTACGCCATCGCTATCGGTTCGCGCGCTCTAAGCGGGAGACCTCGTAACGAGAAGAACCGGCAAGAAACTCGTCAACTCGGTTCTGTAGGCACGTTAAACCGTTGGTCCCGGCTGCATTTGCAGTTAACACCCACCAATCCGCATTGGGCCCGTGTGGTGGGTTATGACTTCCTTATCCTCCCATAAGGAAGGCCTGTGCCCCAGCAGAGGGAACATTAAAAATGACTGATGGTCAATGAATGTAAATTCAGCCGGAATAAACGTAACGTGCTTTCTGAAGCACGGAGGTGGTTACCCATCCCATGACCGATGCTTGCGAAAATTATTTAAGTGTTGTACGTAAATGACTACTTCATATAACGCTCTACAAAAACTTTGTACTTTGACAAAAATCTCAAAATTTCACGAGAATCAAAAATTCAAAACTAATTTATTCAGTCTACGGCCTAGAATAAAAGTTTTTAATTTTGATTTTTTTAACAGACTCTAGGCTGTTACAAGCACTTGTGAATGTCTAAGAAGCTACGCCATCGGCTCGCAAACCCTAAGCGGGAGACCTTGTAACGAGAGGAACCGGCAAGAAACTCGTCAGTTTAAATTTATCATACATAACTTCTGACTTAGCATTTCGGTGTAGGAATAAGATTGGCCAATATTAGATTAATTTTCCAGTTCCTTATTACTTGTTACCCAAAAATTTTAAAACTATGACAACAGCAGTTTCTATAATCACCTTCACAACGAGCAGTATATAAGTGGTAGTCAAATCAAATTACCTTAATTTCAGCATTTTTTTGCACGTTTGACTAAAAAAGCTAGTTAGATTCGTTCCGTCATAATTTGCGAAGTTAGCAAGTTAGCATGTCTGTCGTAACCCTTATTATCGCTTGCTTGTGTGCGTGCTGTCTGCAGATTAGGTGTGTATGTGTGCGAATGTGTGCACACGACTGTGGTGGTAGGGTTGGCAACATTTGAGATACTAAATCATTATTTTTTTAATAAAACTTTAAGCACCAATCCCACTTATAAATATATTATAAAAGTCAAAGTTTGGGAGATACGCAAAAACGGATGAACGCATTTGGATGAAATTTGGCACACAGAAAGTTAATAATCTTGATCAACATTCCAGTAAAGATTCCCTAGGGAAAGAAAAACCTTATAAAAGTTCCCCGCAATCACACATGTTATATTTGTATGGTTGTCCCCAGTTTGGAATAACATTAGTCATCAAAATATTTTATCGTTATCAGATTTGTATTCTTAGCTAAGAGCTAAGCAACAAATATTTTTCCATAATTTCTGAAGTCGATTTCACGAAGCCATTTTGGAAAACAAATATGTGCAACAGAAAATACTTCCCTTTTCCTACAAACAACATCAATAACAGCTCACCATAGTCCACTGCAATACGTAGGCTTCTCCCGTGATGGGAGGATGCTGCCATAATCTTTTTTTTTTTCTTTGTTCTGTGCCATCATCGCTACGCTTGTCAAGTGGATTGGAGATCGCAGTATTGGAGCATTATCTTATGACTATACAACGTGTTACAAAAGTACCCCTAATGCCGAATATGGTAAATAGGGACCATCAAACTGAACAACTTTTACTATGGGACCAACTCTGAAATCGCGAAATAAAAATCAGCTGTTTCATACATTTTGATATTTTCGTAATTAATTTTTGTATGAAACAGCTGATTTCTTTTTTCGCGATTTCCCATTGTAAAAGTTGTTCACTTTGATGGTCCCTATCTACCATATTTGGCATTAGGGGTACTTTTGTAACACGTTGTATATTTTTTATTCTTAGATTATTTTTAGCCGACCAGTGGCAACCCTACAAGTATGTGTCATAGCAGAGTTCAGTAGTTCAGTAGTCGTTGTACTGTCGACCTCATATCAAGCATAGCTTTATTATACTAACAACATATTTCAATTAAAATAATCACTACGAACGATCATTTAAAAAAGTTGTCTTTCCGACCTCCGTGGTCGAGTGGCTTTGCACACCGGTTTTCAAGGTCGCCATCTCTGAGGTCCCGGGTTAGATCCCCGGTTGGGTCAATTTAGAAAATGAACTTTTCTATATTGGCTCAGGTCTGGGTGTTTGTGATACCACCATTGTCTCTGATTTCCATAACACAAGTGCTTTAGCTACTTACTTTGGAACCGGAGCAATGTATGTGATGTTCTCAAATATTTATTATTTATTTATTTTCAAAATGTTGAATCATAAAAAAATGCCTAATTTACCAACTTATCTAAACTACTTACACATTAAATTTAATGTACGGACAGCCGCATGTCAGACTATACATGTTGACCTTGAGACCGTCTTTATGCCGTACGTAATAAAAGCTGTTTTCGTAGTTGAACTGTTTAACTTGCCGTGCTGTTGTGCGTACCGTGGAAAGAATCCAGGGGTTTGCAATGTAAGTTAGTGCTTAAATTAAACTATATTATGTATAGAAACTTCGGAGGAGCTCGGTGGTGCTGTGACCCTGCGATTGCGCAGGTTAAGCAACTTTCGCAAGGGTCGGTCATGGGATGGGTGACCAAAAATGTATCATCTCGAGTACCTCCATGCTTCGGAAGGCACGTTAAGTCGCTGGTCCCGGCTACATTTGCAGTCATTAACACCTACCAGTTCGCATTGGACCCGCGTGGTGGGTTATGGCCCATCCTTCTTATCCACCCATAAGGGAGGCCTGTGCCTCAGCAGCGGGGACGTTAAAAATAGCTTGCCATGTAACTAACGTGACTAGTCCTTTTGTCATTACGCTTCATCGGAGCGTCATTACGCTTCAACCCTAGGGTTGGCACTCTCCGGTTGTTGTCGAATGGTATATACACTACAGTAAAGGTTATAACTGTGGCTAGGCCTCCGACGGATCTCCACTCCATCGGTCCGGCGCTACCCGCATCCAGCGGGGCGCCGCGACCTGACAAGCTGCACCGATGGTCTGGGACCCTACCGGCTAACTTTTCGAACTTCGGCGGGTTAGCCGAGCTTCAACTTAAAACAGATAAATCGAAGTAAGGAGTTTCGTATTGTACTATTTGCCGAAGTTATTTAGATGATATCGATGTTCGTGTGACATCATGAATTGAGGTTCGCCATTTTGACCCGATTGGGGCTCGATTTATCTGTTTTAATTTGAAGCCCGGCAGACTTTCCGAAGTTCGATGCGTTAGCCGGTACGGCCCCTGGGGGCTGATAACGTAACTCTGTTGCTAACAATTCTCGATTGAAATCTATTAAAACCGCAGTTACATTGCTGCCTTAAGTAAGATATTCACATTGGTTCTTACTAAAGCAGCAATGTAACTGCGATTGACAGAGTTGATTGCAACAAAGTTACATAATCAGGGGGCCGGTAAATGTCGCACCAGATCGTCGGTCCACCTTGTCAGATTTACCCACGGTCCACAGAGCATCCTCATAAAAGAATCTAAATTAATACCGCCTCTAGTGCCTACATAATAGATACGCAGTATTCTAATAAGACCTAAATATACGATAAAGATTTTTTTTAAATTACATTTTGACAGTGTTTTGGTGTAAAGTATTCTATTTAGTATTGATTACTTATGCTAATAGCAACTGGACAAATAGCAACTGAAGTAGGTATTCCTCTTAGAGTAACTTTCAATATTCAATACTTCAAGTTACTCTAAGTACGTATTGAAACATTGAAAGATGTTCAGAGGATCTACTCAAATGGCTATTCTACTAATAGAATAGAATGACAATTCTCCTGTCAATCCCATTATATTGTCTAACGCTTAGGCTTGCCCCAGACCTACCGGTTTCATTTCTTTGCTTTGCTGTTCTAGTAGAACAGGGGGCCGTACCGGCTAACGCATCGAACTTCGGAAAGTCTGCTTGGCTTCAACTTAAAACAGATAAATCGAAGTAAGAAGTTTCATATTGTAGTTATTTAGAAGATATCGATGTTCATGTGACATCATAAATTAGGGTTCGCCATTTAGGCCCGATTGAGGCTCGATTTATCTGTTTTAATTTAAAGCCGTTAGCTGGTATTCCCTGTTCAACTAAAACAGCAAAGCAAAGAAATGAAACCGCTAGGTCTGGGGCCAGCCTTAGCTTCTGTCAATCCCATATATTGTCATTCTATTCTACTAGCGTTAATTTTAGTAGAATGGCCATGAGTAGGTCAACAGAATACTATGCGCTATGTTCTAATTGGAATATTTCTACGGTGAAAACGATCCTAACTAAGCGACAATGTTTCAAACATTAGGACCATTTTTCATTTGATTCTAATAAGATTTAATCTCGTGAATAAACACATATTTAAATACTAAAATAAAATATTATTTTTCATATAAAAATTATGGTAAAATATTTCAAAAAAATGCTTTTATCGCGTCGCTTAAAAACTAGGTGAGCTCAAATAATTTTATGTAGATACCAATATGTCAATATTTTTTCTTAATTTCTCTACAGAGTTTTTATTGTGATATTAGGTATATTTTTTTAAATAACCACTTCATTATGTGAAACTCGTACCCATCATAATCTAATGAACAACATAAAAATAAAATAAAATAAAAGAAATATGTGATGTTCAACAATTTATCTGTTTATTTATTTTTAATGATCGCTAATTGTGTTATTAAAATCTCTCTCAAAACACAAATACTTTTCTAAGAAGTTATTGTTGAACTCTTAGGAAAAGAATACACGTGTATAAAAAAATCCTTTATTTTTTTATAAGTCAGGTTGTCCAGTCCGGGAAATTTATATAAATTCATTTAACTGGCTATTTTTAGTTCGCTATTTTATGACTTTGTTTAGGGCTGATTTTTCAATGCCCAGATAAAATTCGTTTAATATCGTATTATAACGCCAAATTGAAAATGTTTGTCATTCGTTTCTGTCAAATTTTTTGAATGACTTCTATTTTATTTGGTTAATCATTTAACTGACTTGTATCTATCTATTATCTAAGGATTTAAAAATCGGCCCTTAGAATAAGGTAAAATGGTAAAAACTAGTGGCACAGTGAGCTGTAGACCTCGTTCAAATTGTATGTTGTTTAAAAATAATCTAATAGATGTCGCCACGAGGTTGACACTGCTTTTGAAAAGTAGTAGTGCTGTTTGGTAGGTTAGGTATTCTCTTAGTGTATCTATTCGAAGCTAGATGGCGCTTCCAATTTTGATCATTTTTCGAATGGGAGATTTTTCTCGCAAAATTTCGATAAACTAGCACGACAAAAAAATTATATAATTGCCGAACCTGCTCACAAAATTTCAAGAGAATCGATTGAGAAATGCGATCCGTAGAGGAGAACAAACAAACAGCCGGAATTCGGAAGGACATACGAAAGATTCTTGTCCAAGAAGCAATTAATTTTAACCATTTAACATTTAAATGTTAAATGGTTAAAATTAATAAAATACTTCTTAGATACCATCACTAGAGAACTATGAATATTTATCCACTATAATCATGTTAAACTAGCGACCGCCCGCGACTTTGTCTGCGTGGACAGTTATTATTGAATCCCTCGGAGACAGTACTTTTTTATATAATACCAAATAATATACTAGAAAAAATACGACTCGCACCAGATGGACCACATGTTCTCGGACGGGAATCGAACCCGCGACCTTTGAATATCCCGTCCAATGCTCTGACCGCTGAGCTACCGAGTCACTAGTGGGAACGTCGAATTTCTCCTAGTATATCAACTCTTACGCTGCAAGCCACCTTTTTTTTCTGGATGAAAGTAGGTGATGCCTTTTCCCGACAACGTATATGCAAAAATCTATGATAATCGGTTGAGTAGATAAGCTTAACAAACAAACAAGCACATTTTTTCGCGTATAATTGATCGAGCGAGAGCGCAGCGCGAGCGAAGCATCTCCGTTTCAGCTTGGGCATAGGCAACGCATCAAATTGCAGCGAAAGCATTTTTGCTTTCGTATGTCCTTCCGGCTGTCCGTTTGTCATTTCCCAACCGATTCTCGTGAAATGTTGTAAGCAGGTTCTATAATCAAACGGATTTTTACTGGCGATTCAGTTTTTCGAAATTTTTCAAAATGGCAATGGGTATGGGGCAAAATCATATTTCAGCCATTGCGAAAAATAAAAAAAATTTTAAATTTAGATTTTTTGCATTCACAATGCTATTTTTATATTAAGATTAATAATATTAGAAAAAATACTAGAATAAATCGACTCACCCGTCGTAGCACCTCAGACGGGACTCGAACCCGCACCCTTGGGAATCCGGCCCAATGCACTGACCAATTATGCTACCGAGTCGACTACCGCTACCAAGTCGACTAGCGATCTAATACTATTTATCTTAAAAAAAAAATTTGCAAATGCGAGATCTACACAGCTGTACAGAGCCATTAGTGTTAGTTAAGATTTAATATTAAATTTTAAAATTAAATACAAACTAAACATGATTGGCGTATTGGCATACCTAATTTTTTATCACAGTTTTAAAGGTTCGACAACGCCCAGATACGAATTTAAAAACTCTACCTGAAACTTCTAAAAGTACCAGGATAGCATAACCCGCCAAGAGGTGACGTCAAAAGATAGGATTTAAGTTCGTTCACCCCGATTCCCAGACGGGGGAGACTCTTGAAATCAATTGTTTAAAATAAAATTAAAAAATGTTAGAATGGAAAATGTATCTTCTTTAAAATTCTTCATACAAATTCCAATAAGATTTCCTAATCCCTAGCATGATCACTGAAACGCGATATGATTTAGCGATTTATTGCTTTTAACTTTCAAAAGACAATAGATTTTTGAAATTTGAGTGTTGATTACATAAGGTTGTGGTGAAAGTTTAACTTTTTTATTCGTTCAATATCAATCCAATATATTTTTTTTTTTTGAGAACCTAAGTCCACATAATATAAAGCAAAAAAAAAAGCCGCAAGAAATAGTGGTCTTCCGTGCACGCACATAAAAATTTTGTACATGCATTCTCAGACCAACTCAGACTATATTTAGCACCGAAGCTTAACATGAAGTTCCTATCACAACAAAACAAATGACACACAGACTTTGTTGCTCTTATGATAGAGTATTTATAAATAAATATTTAACAACATCACATACATTGCTCCGATTCCAAAGTAAGTAGCTAAAGCACTTGTGTTATGGAAATCGGAGACAACGGTGGTATCACAAACACCTGACCAGACCAGACCTGAGCCAATATAGAAAAGTTCGTTTTCTAAATTGACCCAACCGGGGATCGAACCCGACCTCAGAGATGGCGACACCTTGAAAACCGGTGTACAAAGCCACTCGACCACGGAGGTCGTCAATTTACATTTAATGAAACTGTACACAGAAAACATTAATGTCTGTTTCTCAATTTCAGGTACTGCATCAGAAAAACAGAAAAGGATTTTAGAAAAGAGACGCTAAGGTAAACGAGAAAAAATAATAGTTACATTGTCACAGAATACATAATAGTACAAGTACATAGTGACAAGTTAAGAGTGGCTTTGATTCTTCAGACTATTGTTTTTTTGTTGCTTAATACTGTATTTATATCAAGCAAGGTTACCTCGCGTATACAACGTGTTACAAAATAACCCCTAATGTGGTAGATAGGGACCATCAAACTGAACAACTTTTACTATGGGACCATCTTTGAAATCGCGAAAAAAAATCAGCTGTTTCATACATTTTGATATTTTGTAGTTATTAATTTTTGTATGAAACATCTGATTTTTTTTTTGCTATTTCAAAGTTGGTCCCATAGTAAAAGTTGTTCAGTTTGATGGTCCCTATCTACCATATTCGGCATTAGGGGTATTTTTGTAACACGTTGTATATGAAAATCGACTGGCGTCTTTAATTATGTGGCCGCTATATTAATATTAATATTTATATACTGTGGGTTTCTGGTTTTATTTAAAGAAATGATTGAGCTAATTTCAATATTTGACTTTATTTTTAGTAATATAGTAGAATCAATTTATACGTTTTAATAATGGCGATTTTCTGAAAATTTTCCAAAAATATTGATTTTGCTAATCTTGAAATTCTGAGGAGATTTTTATAAAAAACATACCACAATCATACAAATCGCAAAAAAGAACTGATTTAATATTTTAGGTGCATACTATATGTAGCTTTAACTTCACTACAGTTTTTTTTTATCCTGTGACTTTACTATGAGATTCGATTTTTTTTAAACCTCACCCTAAAGTCATGTCTGGATTCGTAGGAACAACCCATCTAAAGAAAGGCGAAGCCAGTTTGCCACGGTCGTCCGTGGAGTGCTGACGTGGGGGATGAATTCGCGAAAAAAATCTAAAGTTTCGTAAATGCGTACGAAAGTGATTGTGTTTTTGGTGATACGGAAAATAAACAAAGTTTATTGCTTTTATCATCAACTTTAAATTGAAGTTAGTAGTTTTTTGTTTGATTTGGTTTTGTTTTATTCTAATTTCTGTAGTAAGCATTAGTGTAATGTAATAATGAAATAAGTGAGTTTTTATAGTGAATCTTAGTCAATTTGACTAGTGCATTATCCAAAGAAATTCTATTAAAGAAAAGCTATTGTGAAGGATTGTGGAATTATATCAAACATAGTAAGTAAAAAATTACTATGCTGAAAAAGCTTCTTGTTCAAATCTAGGTAGAGACTATTGTTTCCAAAAGTTACGTTGAAACAGCGTTAATTTTAATTACAAATATAATTATGTGTTGAACTATTTGCATACTTACTTAAAAAAATACAATTCAAACAGACATAATAATCAAAATAATTATATTCGGTTTCTTAGAAGTGCTGTGAAATAACTAAAATAGAAATTAACTCACATAATTTTTTTGTTATATAACCTTACTAATAAAGATTGTATAGCAGATGTATAGTTACTCAATGGTTACTCTCTGTCAAACTATTTAAGTTTGACATTAAAAAGAAAGGGACAAAACACTGTGTAACTATACATATGATATACAATCTTTATTATTAAGGGTGTACACGGGCTACAGGGCTACATTTTTTTCAAAAACAAATTCAGAAAACATCATTCGCTTTCTATGTCTTTTAACGCATTAGAAACTGACATTAAAAATCATTCCCATTTTCAATACTTGGATCGAAGAAAATATACAGTACTGAGATAGAGGAGCATAGGTATATGTATACTACGTGTTACAAAAATATCCCTAATGCCGAATATGGTAGATAGGGACCATCAAACTGAACAACTTTTACTATGGGACCAAATCTGAAATCGGATGGTCCCTATCTACCATATTCGGCATTAGGGGTACTTTTGTAACACCTTGTATATAGTATATACATCTTATTTTTATTATTAGTAAAATATAATTTCTTTTTATAAAACACGACTAAGATCTTTGTAGTATCATAAAATAATGTAGTTTCTTTCCATTAAATTAACTTCATTCAATTCATTTTTTTTTTTCAGTTTAAATTATTATTATCCAAAATTAATCCATTACTCACTTTTTTGTCATAGATTTAAAACAAAACTGAAATTATTGTAAATATTCTTGAACATAACTATAAGTAATTTATGTTTGTTTTTTCATTTTTATTTAATTTTGGATTTTATCCATTTGGATACGCCAGCCCCATCGAATCGTCTCACAATACGTTACCAACATGGTTGAACTTAGTCAAAAAAGCAATATTAGATTTAAGTACTTAAAACCCATTACTTATGATATGAAAATAGAATTACTGTTCAGTGAGACTACAAAAGCCTGTTAATTTCGGCCAGGTACTTGGTCGAAACGCGCTGGCTTTTGTAGTGGACTTTTTTACTACAAAAATCAGAGCGTTTCGGCCAAGTACAAAATCGTTTCCGGAAAGGGATCCGTTTGCGAAATATTAAGCTTTAAAGTGCAATAGTTGACGACCCGGAGGTCGACCACGGATGGTCAAGTGGCTTTGTACACCGGTTTCCAAGGTGTCACCATCTCTTAGGTCCCAGGTTCGATCTCCAGTTGGGTCAATTTAGAAAACGAACTTTTCTATATTGGTTCAGGTCTGGGTGTTTGTGATACCACCGTTGTCTCCGATTTACATAACACAAGTTTACTACTTACTTTGGAATCGGAGCAATGTATGTGATGTTGTCAAATATTTATTTATTTATAACGTGTAAGCGCTCGGTTTGGAGGCAATCAATACTGCATGCGATTGACGCAAGTTAACTTGAAAGTTAAAGTGACTCGGTGAAGACAGATTAAAAAAGTACTAAATACATAGGTACGTATGCTGTCAAAATCAAAATGCGATGGAGCATTAAGACAATAGTATCGTAACCAAATCAAAACGTTCCGTTTCACGTGGCGTGTGTTTAAACTTTAACTTATAAAGGCAGGGCGTCACACACCACTGGTCTAAAGTTTTTTTTATGCTTGGACAATTTCACACAGCGCCATCTAGCCCCAAACAAAGCAAAGCTTGTAATATGGGTGCTAGACAACTGATATACTACTTGTTTACTTTTTAATAATACAACACCCAGACCCGTCATAGAAATTAAAATTCATCATTTCAATTTCTGCCCGGCCGGGAAGTGAATCCGGGACCTCTTGCGTGGTAGTCCGGCATGTTGATCACTGCACCACTCAGGTCGTTTTTTTTTAAATAAATTGGACGAAGCTAGTCAACTTTTATTAGTAAAAAAAACATACCTTGTTGTAACGTCTCGGTACAAAATCTCCTTTTTTGAGACCGATAGTGTAACTTCTCTGACTTTCACAAATGCTTGTTAAAGCATAGATTAATAAAATTATTCAAGTTTTTTGTATAATGGTGCTGTCAGCCACTTAACATAATAATAATAAAAAAAATAAAAACATTTATTGACATAAAAATACAAAGTTTTTTAAACGTCTCATACTTAAATGAAGTAAACATCTTTGAAACAAACAATTAACATCTGCACCCGAAACATCAATATGATCTAAACTATAAACAAAGTAAATTGTAAAAATTAGATTCGCTAGAAAACACAGTGTTTTAGCCAGAAACGACGTATTTTTATTTTATTAAACGTAGCTCACCAAAATCCTGCAAATAATTCAGCTAAAAAAAGTTAGAGCAATCCAGCCCTTCTATTGTCTAATTTCAAAATCTAGCGATCGCTTTCAAGATGTAACACATTGATGATTCTTTTTGGCATAAATAAAAACTTATCAAAGAAATGCAGCAATGTGTCACATCCATCTGTCAAATGAAAGCGATTGCGATAGATTTTGAAATTAGACAATTATCCCCCCCCCCCAGGATATTAATTGCTAGTTGATTTAAAAAAAAATTCTAGCCTAAAGTCGCTGAACCATTATGGCTGACCGAATATATTTTTCTGCTCACCAAATTAAGAATATTTTTGCTAACCACCTAAACACCCCTTAAAAAATAGCGTAAAACTTTGAAAGTACCGACACAAAGTATCACATTCCGCGGCCGTGACAAAATAAAAAAAAAACTACACCCTATTAAAAGACACAGATGCGAGCGAGTTGCAAAAACTGCACGCCTCTACCCTACTGAATGGATTAAAGTAAAATCAATAATCAAACCCTACCGGTTTCAATAGCTATAATCGTAAAAAAACGCTTTTGTTGAAATTTAAACTTTTTTTGAGAAAACACATTCGGTTATTATTCTTACTTATGCTAGTGCAGTGCAACGGACGAACTCAAACCTTAAGTAATTATTTATTAATGAAAATAACTTTTTTTTATTGTTAAACTTAGAGCTAGTCAGTTGATAAAAAAGTAGTTTTATTTTTTTTTAATAAAAAAAAATATATATTTGACAACACCACATACATTGCTCAGATTCCAAAGTAAGTAGCTAAAGCACTTGTGTTATGGAAATCGGAGACAACGGTGGTATCACAAATACCCAGACCTGAGCCAATATAGAAAAGTTTGTTTTCTAAATGGACCCAACCGGGGATCGAACCCGGGACCTCAGAGATGGCGACACCTTGAAAACCTGTGTACAAAGCCACTCGACCACGAAGGTCGTCAGAATAGTTCTGAACTAATTTTAGAAACACACTTTTGATAGCCATACAACGTGTAACAAAAAACCCCTAAAGGACCATGCATACAACCCCTAAAAAATATTATAAACCCTGAAAACCACCACTTTTTTATTTAGTTTTTTCTTATTTAAATGATAAATTGCATATTGACAACCCTTCACCTAAATTGTGTTTTTCATTTGCTCATTAATGGAATTGATTATCGCAAACAATAGTCCAGTTGCGTCTAGGGTTGTCCGCTCTCATCCTGTGTACAGTCACGTCTAAAAATATGTATACAGTTTAGAACTTTCTCACTTTTTTGTAGTTGTCATTTGTCATTGATTTCTTTTCAAAGAATTAATAGCCTTAGAGTGAGAAAGTTCTAAACTGTATACATATTTATAGAGGTGACCGTATGTCGTACTGTCTATGTAGGGTACCGTCGATTTAGTCTATTGTCGATAGAGCGTACTATCGATTTGGCGTGCTGTCGATGTAGCGTACCATCGATTCATTAACCCGTCAATGGAGTGTTTTCGATACAGCAACTGTCGATGCAGTGACTGACTATATTATGATCCAGACCCCCGTAAGCCAACCGATCAAAGTCATCAGGAGATGATCACCAGCGTCTCCTAAAAATATGGCCTCACTGCGATTGCCAACATGCTTGTCAAGCGTGGCGATTATAACAAACCCTCCCAAAAATATTGTATCTTTTTTGATACTAAATACACTTTGAAGACAATCAAATTAGCCACGTTGTACATTGACAGTTTACTTTTTATTTTTGCACCAAGCAAAGGCGAATCAGCTGCAAAGCCAGCGAAGCTCTGACAAAGGGAGCTTTTTTAAACTTTTTTCGTGAAAGGGATGGTACAATGAACAAGCTATTTTTTGCGCAAACGGCTTAGTTTCGCGATTGGTGACGCAAAGATTAATGGGGATACGTCTCTAATTTGACATGGTATCCATTAACAAGGTATACGTCTGTTTGACGAAATATAGTGGATGATAGTATTGCTTTGACTGCATTTATAGTAATTTTTCTAAACAATCTCGTTATTTTCTCACCTAACTTTCGCAACTTAAAATAAAACTTATAAAGTACCTATTAAACTGCCACTACTTGAAATCAATATTGCCTATAAAGTAACAAAAAACATTCCTCAATCACAATAAAAACAATTCAATATACCAAACATTTCCAAACTTTTTCAAAAGTCTTATCCATAATATTCTTTAGTCGTGTTCACTTAATTTTCTACAAAAAAAAATACCAATCGTTTGTTCGTTGTAGCCGTCAGTCCGAGGTCCCAGGTTCAAATCTCTTTGACACATAGCTTGACAGTTACATGATTCATCAACTAAATCAATAGAATGAAACCATGTTTAATAAAATGGCAAGTTTTTCTAACAAAATAATAACTACCTTTGGGCGTCAGCCATTATATTGTCCCTTCTGCTGAGGCACATAAGCCTTCCTTATGGGTGGATAAGGAGGATGGGCCATAACCCACCACGCGGGTCCAATGCGGATTGGTGGGTATTAACGACTGCAAATGCAGCCGGGACCAACGGCTTAACGTGCCTTCTAAAGCACTGAGGAGCTCGAGATAATAAATTTTTGGTCACCCATCCCGTGACCGACCCTTGCGAAAGTTGCTTAACCTCAACAATCGCAGGCCATTGCGCTAACCTACTGCTCCATCGAGCTCCATACTTACTTATATGTAAGTATTTTACTTATCTACATTTGTTGTCTATTTTATTTAAGACGGTACCCAGATCGAAACTGCAGACCGACAGACGTTGTCCTGTCTTAACTATGTATATTGATTAATAAAAAAAAACAGAAACAACTTTTTTTGACATCCTCTTTGACTATATTTGCAGCACGCATTCTGCCAATGTTATGTCAAACGCCATAAGGTTGAACTAAAAAAAAAAAATTGACAAAAAAGGTTAAGTTAAAAAAGTTTGAACTGTCAAAGAAATTGGTCAAAGAGTCAAGTCAATTTAATATGGTGATTAAGGGGCTGTCGATTTTATATTATTTATTCTAAATAGAATTTTATTTAGCTAATAGACGTAACTTTGTTGCTAACAATTATCGATTGAAATCGATTGAAACTGCAGTTACATTGCTGCTTTAAGTAAGATAGTTGTCACATTGGTTCTTACTAAAGCAGCAATGTAACTGCGATTATAGTCAGGGTTGATTGCAACAAAGTTACATAATCAGGGGGCAGGTGAGGTGAAGGCCAAGCACTGACCCATTTGTAGTTAAAAATGGAACTATATCCAATATGGATAAATTGCACCATTTCTTTTATCCCCATTCGGGTACTGACAAGTTGAAACTCGCTTGATGCAAATTGGTCCAAGTAACAAGCAATGGCGACAAAAATAAAGAATATGAAAAATTTATTCTACTAAAAAGAGACATGGAAAAATAGTAACTGAAAAACCTTTTTTTTTAATAGAAAAACCTCCTTCAAGTAACCTTAAAATAAAGATGTACACATATCAATTTTAACACGTCTAATGAAGTCGGGTTTTAGAATTAAAAAAAAAGAAGTTGTTCTCCAGCCCCACCCGACTTCATTAGACGTGTGATCCATCTTTAGAAAATTACATCAGGAAAAATGACTCGATTCTACACTCGTAGTGTTTGTTGTTATTTGTTAAGGCTCCTGTAGCCCTCAAAGGGCGCCCTAATCTTAATTAAATTTATTGCTCGCTAAGTACATGATGTATCGAAAATTCACATGTACAGATTGAAGCTAAGATTCTATAGTTTCCTTAAAATCAATAAACTCAGTAAAAAATTATTTCGATGTAGATAGTAGTAGTAGGCTAGGCAAAAGTGCCTAAAGTGGACACTTTTTGTTTGTAAATAAATTAAAGAATTTACATTTTACATTAGCTTCAATCTGTACATGTGAATTTTCAATACATTATGTACATACTTAGCGAGCAATAATGGACAATACGAAAATAGTAGATTATGCAATAAGGGCTTAAAGTAGTGTATTGTGTCCCGGGCGCTATTATTGAACCCCGAGTACGAGGGATCCTATGGTTAACTCCCGAGCGGAGCGAGGGAGTTAAGGCTAGAATCCTGAGTACGAGGTGTTCAAGATCGCCCATGACAAATACACATTTAAGCCCGCGATGCATACTCTACTTTTTATACTTTCTGCGAGGCAATTAATACCAATGACTGTTATAAAGAAAGTACTTATTAATTATTTAAAGTTAGAATAATAAAATATAAAAAATTAAGAATATTTATTGAAAATTAAAAGTTATGTTAGAAACATTACACCAATTGTGCAACGACAAAGTTACATTCTTTGGTACATTTATAGTTGGGTTAGAATTTATGTTTTTGTCGTCTATTCTGTAGTGGTCAGTTCGACATTCAAATAAATCCTTCTTGGTGCACGGGTGAAAATGAATTTCGTAAAAAGTTTTCATGATAACATACAGCCTAACTCAGAATAAGATCTCATTGCACCTAAACTTTTTTGAAATAACATCGATCAAGCACGACTACAAGGATTGCATTCCAAATTCAAATCACATTATTCCCCATGGGAAAAATGACTTACCTACTTTAGGAAAGGTTTGCATGACACATAATATGCCATTGACGAGCAGGTAGTATAAAAAAATATTTTGTCGCAATAAAAAAACCGTTTCTAGATTTGCCCCTCATGAGTGCGAGAAAAAGATTTTTTTAAATTTTAAAGTAATATTTATGGAGAAAATAAATGAAATGTAAAAACCTTTAGTGACGTCACAGCTCTGCACTACATAAACATACACCTTTGCTCACGATGTAGGCCACATAAAAAAATAGTTCACTCAAAATATCACATTGTTTGACAGTGACAGCGTTTTCCACGTGATCTTCTTCTTCTTTTTTTGTTATGGCAATTTACTTTCCTCTTGTAAGTAATTTTTACCAGTGTCAAGTGTTAAAAAGTTCAGTGGTAGATATTGTTTAATTTTTCATTAGAATGCGGGTGCATCGCATTCCAATGCTGCTTGGAGCATTTGGCACCAAGTATATCAAGACAGTTTACTCGGTTAGTTCTGCCGAGGAAGCCACCACTTCAATAAAAGTCTCAGCTTTACACAACCAAGATCGCGCCTATTTCTATTATCCCACATATTGTTCAGTTGCGTAGACACTTGTACCATATAACTGCACCAATTTTAAGACACAATATCCACTATGAATCAATTTGAAAATAATTAAAATAGACACCAAACCGAACTCGACAAAATGGCGCCAAAAACTCCACGTGATCTTAGGCACTGTGTGGCACTAGATAGAGCGTCAGAGCTATGTCACTTCCGGCAATTCTTTTAATCTTTTAAAACATTTTTATTTTATTTATAAAAAAATATTTAACAAAAACTAAAATATATGGGTCATCTATTTTTTCATTCTCTCCTCGAAAAGCAAATAAATAGGGCATGTTATTTTTTTGTTGTATTGTCCATGGCGTCACTTTGAGGTATATAACGTGTTACAAAAGTACCCCTAATGCTGAATATGGTATATAGGGACCATCAAACTTATCAACTTTTACTATGGGACCAACTCTGAAATCGCGAAAAAAGAATCAGCTGTTTCACACAAAAATTAATTACTAAATTATCAAAATGTATGAAACAGCTGATTTTTTTTCGCGATTTCAGAGTTGGTCCCATAGTAAAAGTTGTTCAGTTTGATGATCCCTATATACTATACCATATTCGGCATTAGGGGTATTTTTGTAACATGTTGTATAGGAGAGTATATATACTCGTATATTCTAAGACATAGGGTCGTTAAGGTCCTTGCTTTCACCGTCCAAACTAGTCCAGGGGGCTGATTACGTAACACTGTTGCTAACAATTATCGGTTGAAATCGATTGAAACCGCAGTTACATTGCTGCGTTAAGTAAGATAGTTGTCACATTGGTTCTTGCCAAAGCAGCAATGTAACTGCGATTTCTGTCAGAGTTTATTGCAACAAAGTTACATAATCAGGAGGCTGATCATCCTTGACCAAAGTTATTTAGTTCCTTATTTTGTTTATGGATTGTCATAAACCAACCATTATCAAATATCCCAATCACTATACATTGCACGTTCATGTCTAGTCATTGACCATAGTTAGATGTCTAGTTTGTTTTTGGAATAGTATAATAATAATAAATATTAGACAACATCACAAACATTGCTGATCCCAAAGTAAGTAGCTAAAGCACTTGTATATAAAAATAAGAGACAACGGTGGAACTAAAAACACCCACACCTGAGCCAATTTGAAAAAGATCATTTTCTAAATTAACCCAGCCGGGGATCGAACCCAGGACCTCTAAGATGGCGACACCTTGAAAACGGCGTGCAAACCACTCGACCACGGAGGTCGTCAACAATATCGTCGCACAATATGAGGTCGTATACAATTATTAAACTTAGATTTTTTGCATTCACAATGCTATTTTTATATTGAGATAAATAATATTAGATAAAAATTCGACTCACGCGTAGCACCTCAGATGGGACTCGAACCCGCACCCTTGGGATTCCGGCCTAATGCACTGAATAGTATAAAACCCTACCAACTCTAAATCCCAATCAATAACCATTACCTATTTGATTTTGAGGAGTTTCCTTATGTATCTCCGATGTGCAACTTATAATATAATAAAATTGTAATAGAATTAAACGTGATTGCCCTTAAAAAATCTTCAAAGCGGTTCATAAACAAAGAAGTTTTAAAAATCAATACTTTAATATGATCCTATACAACATGTTACAAAAGTACCCCTAATGCCGAATATGGTAGATAGGGACCATCAAACTGATCAACTTTTACTATGGGACCAACTCTGAAATCGCGTAAAAAAATTCAGCTGTTTCATACACTTTGATATTTACGAAATTATTTTTTGTATGAAACAGCTGATTTTTTTTTCGCGATTTCAAAGTTGGTCCTATAATAAAAGTTGTTCAGTTTCATGGTCCCTATCTACCATATTCGGCATTAGGGGTATTTTTGTAACACGTTGTATAACAGTATTTTCAGGATTACCTGAATACTAGTCAAATTCTATATGTAAATTCTCTTTGAATTCAGACGGTTATTGAAAGATCGTAACCTACGTATTCCAGATTTTTCGAAAAAACTGAGTTACACCGTAGTAGCTCCCGCTTACCGCTCGAGGCGGACGCGCGGCGGCGGCGCTTCGAATCCGGTTGGCTGCGAAAAAAATGTCTGCCGACAGTCTGCTGGGTTCGACGGCCGCAACACAGCTGTGATTTAAAAAATAACTCGTTTTATTTTTTTCTTAAGATTTCGCTCGTGGACTTCGACGAAAGGTTTGCCGCGAAAAGTTAGAGCCGTAGAGGTTCGCGCGCAAATTATTATTTTAGTTTTTATTTACAAGGTAGGGTGGTCTGGGCAGGTTTGTCTGTGTCCCTGGGCAGGTTTGTCTGTGTCATGAGTTCCGGGTATAGGAAAATCTTCTAGTTTTTTTTTAAATGAAAACAGGTTTACTTGTTGTGAACCGGAATCAGTGATCTGACCCTTAATTTTGCAAATGTCGAATGAAACAGGCTTTGGAATGGTGGAAAACTATATTTTTTTTAAGATATTTGATTGAGATTTAGGCAAAAAAAAAACTTGTATTTGCTCAAAGCACTGTTATTTATTTATTATTTCTCATAATTTCAGAAACGTAACAACGCTAGAAATGTCTCCAACGGATTGCGAATCCTGGAAGCATTCCATTTGACTGCAGCGTCCTAAGAATAAAGTTAAGGTAATTATTATCTATATATATAAAAGGGAAAATCACTCACTCACTGATCACGAAATCTCAGAAACTACAAATGCTAGGAGTCTCAAATTATGCATGGGGGCTCCTTTTAGGGCATAAGTGCTCACTAAGACGGGATTTTGCGAAATTCAACCCCTAAAGGGGTGAATCAGGGTGGCAAAGTTTGTATGGGAGAACGCGATTCCTTGGCCCGATTGACTTGAAATTTTGCATAGACATTCTGTCACAAAATTAAATCTTATAATATTATTAGGTAGTCGGAAAAGTTCGCGGCCTTTTTGTACTAAAAATAATAAAGATACCACAGCGAGGAACATCTTTATCATCAAAATTACAAGAGCTGAAGCTGATGAACCATTTTGTTGCAGTTGTATTCGACAAAGCATCTTCTCCATAAACATTACAAACCATATTTTGAGCACTAGCAGCATTAATTTTTTTCGGTAAGGGTCTGAACACTCATCAAAAAAAAATTTGCATAACGTATGTAATGAAAAATATTACAAATATGAAAAAGCAAGACATTTATCAATTTGTTTTAATTTTACCGTTATTACCAGAAAGTAAGCTGTTAAACAATATATTACATTCCCGCCTAAGTTTAGTATTGCCAGAAATATAACACGCAAAAATCATGCTTCAAAAAGGCCGCGAACTTTTCTCTGCTCTATTTAGTTTTATTATCGTTACGAATTTATTTCCAATTTGCACATAATAAATAATAAATAAATAATTATTAGACAACATCACAAACATTGCTCTGATCCCAAAGTAAGTAGCTAAAGCACTTGTGTTATGGAAATCAGAGACAACGGTGTAACTACAAACATCCAGACCAGAGCCAATATAGAAAAGTTAGTTTTCTAAATTGACCCAGCCGGGGATCGAACCCGGGAACTCAGAGATGGCGACACCTTGAAAACCGGCGTACAAACCACTCGACCACGGAGGTCGTCAAACATATATAATTACTAATAACCAACCACGACATTAATGTTGGTTTTATCACCCAATATTAAATTACTAATTATCGCTAAATAGCTCTGTATTATGTCGTCTGTCAGTCTGTTGTTTTGATTTATTTGAGAATATCCTAGTGACTCAGAAATATGTGTTCATTGGTAAATTATTCATACGTTAATATGAATCAATTGATATTTTGTCAAAAAGGCATCGTACATACATTGTCAAAATTCAAGAGTCAACATTTCTTTTTCAAACTTAAGAGAGCTTAGTCTGCACACTAGCACCGCCATTGGAAAACAACCTAGTACTTAAATAAGACGAAAGTGTTAAAAGTGGCCACTATCCGCAAAAAAACACCATTAAACTAAACGACAGACTACAAAATATTGTTTAAGCGATAAAAAGTACCACAAAGCTTCTTCGGAGTGCACTACAGAGAGGTAATTCACAATTTTGTCTGTATTTCAGCACTATGATTTTTTTCAATGGCGGCGCTAGTGTGCAGACTACGTGCTCTTAATAATTAAGCACTTTTGAATGGTCTGTACTACCACCCGTTCCACCACGTCAATTACATACTAAGCATTAAGGCCAGTATATTCGAAAAATAGATTCAAAGGTAAACAATCAAATGTTCTGTATTTTGAGCAGTTAAAAATATATGTTGTAGTTTCATAAACTATCTTAATTATTTTACGGGTAAAAACACGATAATCGTATCTTCACTCGACTATAAAAATATGCAAAGACAAAGATAATTTTTATATTTTTGGGATAATATTTAGAGTTTATTCAAATACAAGAATTAAAATCGAAAATATCTAAATGTATGAAGCAGCTGATTTTTTTTCGGGATTTCAGAGTTGGTCCCATAGTAAAAGTTGATCAGTTTGATGGTCCCTATATACCATATTCGGAATTAGGGGTATTTTTGTAACATGTTTTATAAGTGTACAGCAGCGCTAAGAGTAAAGGCTCGACGTATAGTTTTTGCTAAAAGCAAAAAAAACCATTTTTAGCCATCACCCTATAGCGATACACGGGTAATAGTCTGTTTATACCATAGACTTAGAAAAATGTATGGTTTATCTTTACTTGTCTTAGGCTCGGTTGCATCATCTTAATTTAACTATAACAGTGCATGACACAAACTTATCTGACCCGGTGGCCAAAACTAGAACTAACTGTTATTACATATTGTTACCTAAGTTACGCCATAGACGACAGCGACGCTGTCACTGAGCCAGATAAGTTTGTGTCTGTTAAAGTTAATGTTAAATCAAGATGATGCAACTCAACCTTATTTGGTAAACCGTTTTTGACAGTTGTCAAAAGTCTTTTAAACTTAAATCGTTATTAAAAATAAGTTGTCCTATTAAATTAAATTGTCATCAACTTCTTTCGTAATCTGTGTGTGGAAAACCATTTGTTGTATTTAAAAAAATGAATACTTTTATACAGAGTTGGGTGAAGATTGTTTACCTAATAAGATAGGACAAGGTATAAACAGACTATAGCCGAAAAAAAAAATGAAAAAAAATATTTTAAGAAAAATAAATATACAATATCAAATAATATACTAGAAAAAATACGACTCGCACCAGATCATGTTCTCGGACGGGAATCGAACCCGCGACCTTTGGATATCCGGTCCAATGCTCTGACCGCTCCTTGTACATTGGTGAGATATGGCGCTGGCTTGCAGCGTAAGAGTTGATATACTAGGAGAAATTCGACGTTCCCACTAGTGACTCGGTAGCTCAGCGGTCAGAGCATTGGACCGGATATCCAAAGGTCGCGGGTTCGATTCCCGTCCGAGAACATGATCTGGTGCGAGTCGTATTTTTTCTAGTATATTATTTGATATTGTATAAAAATAGCATTGTGAATGCTAAAATCTCAAAATTTAAAAAATAAATATACGTGGTGGTCACATAATTAAATACGCCAGTCGATTTTTATACAAACGAGATAAGTAACTTTGCAGCCCTGGTTCTCCGTCAAGGATTGACCTATCATTGCATTGAAAAATCAGCCCTAAGACAACTAAAAACATACCAAATACTCACCATTGTCAGTGGTGAGGATTCCGGGTGTAGTGCGCTTCCACCTTCGGCCTTATCGTCACTTAACATCAGGTAAGATGAAGGCTAAGCGCTAACCCGTTGTGAATATTTAACACACTCGCTGCGTTAAGATTTTCCAAGAAGTTTCAGGTTGAGGCCTATTATGACGTAGTGAGGCTTAACTTATGTGCGTATGATATCTTATAGATGCCATAAATAATATACAAGGAATTACAAAAGTACCCCTAATGCCGAATATGGTAGATAGGGACCATCAAACTGAACAACTTTTACTATGAGACCAACTTTGAAATCGCGAAAAAAAATCAGCTGTTTCATACAAAAATTAATTACGAAAATATCAAAATGTATGAAACAGCTGATTTTTTTTTCGAGATTTCAGAGTTGGCCCCATAGTAAAAGTTGATCAGTTTGATGGTCCCTATATCTACCATATTCGGTATTAGGGGTACTTTTGTAACACGTTGTATTTGTAAATAAATAATAATTCAAAATAAATATTTGACAACATCACATACATTGCTCCGATTCCAAAGTAAGTAGCTAAAGCACTTGTGTTATGGAAATCAGAGACAACGGTGGTATCACAAACACCCAGACCTGAGACAATATAGAAACGTTCGATTTCTAAATTGACCCAACCGGGGATGGAACCCGGGACCTCAGAGATGGCGACACCTTGATAACCGGCGAACAAAGCCACTCGACCACGGAGGTCGTCAAAATCCTTTATATCTTACTGAAAAACAAGAGTATCGGTTTGAAAATATCCTGAAGTGTAATACACTAAATAAATTCGCACAAAGTTCTGACAACCATAATAATAAAAAACTAAACACAAAAATACTTTACGGTATTTATACAAAACGGCTATTCTAATAAACTAACTTTTACCAGTATAATTTTCCCTCAGAATATAATTCCTTTTACACTAGCGACATCTATCAAGCTTGTGAACGGAACGTCGAGACTATCGTCTAGACCTCCCCCCTTTCCCCCCCTTGTCTAGACGCATGCCAGACACCCACACCTGTATATAGGTACGTAGGGTTGTCCAAAAAGTTTTTACGTAGACAAAGTTACCACAAAATTGTGTATGTGTGTTCTAATAGGTGCTAGACAGCTGCTCTGGGCATATTCGGAAACGTGTCCGTGTTTTGTTTTCAATTTGTTTTGTTGCACTCTGTAGGAATAGATACAGTAGCTCATACATGAGTTGTTGCAAACTATTTTCGCTATCATCTAGCATCGTAGCATAGCATCTATCTAAAATAAGCATTAATCTATGAAATTAAGTGCCGTAATCTTGTCAATTTCATACAATACATCAAAGTATGTGATTTACATATGTTTGCGACATGTGATTTAATCGTCTATTGCTCATATTTAAGCTTTAAAAGTCAGCGTAGCGTTCAAACGTATAGAATGTTGGCTATTTGAGTAGGGCATAGTCAATACGAGTGAAGACAGAAAATTATAGTTTTCTAACATGAGTTGTCGAAAACAGTTTGCGACAACTCATGTCAGAGCTACTGGATCTATAGGCTATGGCTTTCTACAATTTGAATAGAATAGAAATTAGTATGTAATTGACGTAAGATGTCGCGTGTAATTTCATACACCTATAATGTCACTTCTATTCGAATAATAGAAAAAGCCAAGTGTTTGCCACTTGTCTAGGCCATCTGTTTGACTATAGCCAGGTTTGACCTGAGATTGCCTGTATACTGTTGGCATGCACGGTAAACCACGGCAACATCTTCTGTCCACTTATTTGTGCTTTGACTGTTATGTTAAATAACAATGGAGTTTATAAACTGACACTAACAGACCTTTAATATACAAAGACCATTTCTGAGGACAAACTAAAAGTTTAAATCTGGGACCTATTTAATAAACATGACAATTTGTCACCTGTTATGACAATTTTATATCCATCGCATCAACCAATTTGAAAATAGAACAAACTACTCATAGCTACACCGCAATGTAAACCGGATTGTCATGACAATTGACAAATTGTCACAACTATTGACAAGATGTCATGACCATCGACAAATAGTCACGTTATTAAATAGGGCCCCGGAATTAGGTACTTAGGTACCCAAAAAAGCCTCTGGATTCTCACCAATAATTTAATCCCAAACATAGCAAAGCTTATACAACATGTTACAAAAATACCCCTAATGCCGAATATGGTACCACCACCAAACTGACCAACTTTTACAATGAGACCAACTCTCAAATCGCGAAAAAAAATCAACTATTTCATACATTTTGATATTTTCGATTTTAATTTTTATATGAAACAACTGATTCTTTTTTCGCGATTTGAGAGTTGGTCCCATAGTAAAAGTTGTTCAGTTTGATGATCCCTATATTTTTGTAACCGCCAACGTCGCCAACCCTACACTTAGGAGATTACTCACAGCCGACTAAACTCTAACCTAGTGTAAAGGGTAGCCAATTAAAAAAACCGAACAAGCGTGAGTGGGACTTGCCCACCGACGGTTCCGTACAAATTTGCAGGTACTTAAATAAAGACTATTTGTTTTTATTTAATTACATAGTTTTCAGACTTTTTCTTGTACTTGTAGTATACTAGGTGTTACAAAAGTACCCCTAATGCCGAATATGGTAGATAGGGACCATCAAACTGAACAACTTTTACTACGGGACCAACTATGAAATCGCAAATCAGCTGTTTCATACATTTTGATATTTTCGATTTTAATTTTTGTATGAAACAGCTGATTTTTTTTCGCGATTTCAGAGTTGGTCCCATAGTAAAAGTTGTTCAGTTTGTTGGTCCCTATCTACCATATTCGGCATTAGGGGTGCTTTTGTAACACCTTGTATACAGAGTATTTGGTAATAGGGTTATAAAGCTGAATATGGTAGATAGGGTACCATGCATACAAACCCGGACAATTATTATAAACCCTAAAAATCAAATTCAAATTCGAAAAAACAAATACCAAGCGTAATTATACATTAAACCCTAGGCTGAATTTGTGTTTTGTTTTTGCCCATTAATGGGGTTGATTATCGAAAACAATAGTCTATTTACGTCTAGGGATGTCATTTTGCAGTTTTCCATACAAATAAAAAAATACATTTCTCAGCCCTGTGATGTTTTTCAGGGTTTATAATATTTTTCCAGGGTTGTATGCATGTAGGGTACATATTCGGCTTTATAACCCTGTTACCAAACACTCTGTATAAGATGATTTTACTTGCCAAATTTCATAGTTCTATGTCAATGGGAAGTACCCGATAAATTTTGATTCTCTTGAGAGTGTCGAAATATACATTTTTTGCGGCATACGGCCGTATCTTTTTTTTTACATTAACTTAGAAGTTTGATTTTTCACAGTTTCAAGAGACTGTAGAACTGAGAATATGGTTAATTTCAACTCGATACCTCCACGCGTTCCCGAGATAATGGGTCTTGACAGACAGACAGACGGACAATAAACTTATCCTATAATGGATTTTTTCTTTTGAAGTACGGATCCTTAAAAACAGGCAAAAATGTATTGCAAAATCATTATCGATGACATTACATGACGACTTACATGCTCGTGTGACTTGCACACTGGTTTTCACGGTATGCACCGACTGGTTAAATTTAGAAAATAAACTTTTTTATACATATCATATCTGGGTGTTTGTAGTACCGTCGTTGTTTCTGAATTCCATAACACAAAGCTCTTACTTTTGAATGAATATTCTAAAATATATTAAATAAATACTAAATAAAATGCTTATTTAGTATTTATAGTCAGGTAACACTTATTATTCCACACAAGCAACGGGCAAAAGCTTAAAGTATTATAAATTGTGGTCTCATAACTGTTATATTCTTTTCTCATTACTATTAATATCTCTTTTCTCATAACTATTGTATTTTTGAGCACCAAACTCCTTTGCAAAGCTGTGAAAAGCTCGATCAAAATTGCACTTTAACAAAAGACGCTGAATATTATTAAATTTGACGCAAAAAAAAAACAACAGGTGCCGACAACGCACTTCCTGCGCGCGAAAATTGTTAAAAAACAAAAAATACGCGCTCCGTGAGAAACGCAAGCAGATGTGGGGCGTAAGAATAAAAAAGTTCAAAAACGGCGGCGGCGGTTTTTTTACGGTGGATGATAGTTTTGCGATTTTTTGGGGTTGCGTCGTTTTACCGTTAGATAATGTTGATTTTATTCAAAGAAGGAAAAAACATGCGTTTTCGCTTTTTAGGGTTCCGTACCAAAATGTAAAAAGGAACCCTTATGATGCGACTCAGTCTGTCTGTCTGTCACAACTAGATATCTCGAGAACTGCTAATGCTATCAATTTGAAATTTGGAATAGTTTTATAAGACGTTTTCCCAACTATTATTTAAATAAGAGAGAAATAAAAATATTTATATTTTTTTCGCAACAGGGACTGAAAGGGGGTTTAAAAATTCGAAGTGAGGTTACTAGGGCATATGGGGTATCATATGAAAGAGCGCGGCTTGCATATTCACAAACGTTTTTTTTTTAGGTCGCATAGTTTTCGACTTATGAAAAATGTAAAAAAAAAATATCTCCGAAGTTTGCATAGAGAAAAATCTGAAATTATTTTATGTGAAAGAAGTTTATTTATCATTATTATGGTTTACCGATTTATTTTGTTATTTGAAGGAAGAAGTTTGTAGGGGTATTATACCTATTCATTCTAATTTAATAAACTTACATTTCTTATGTGAGTTATTTTTTCGCACGAATTTTTGTATACGAAATTAATTTTATTTCCCAAATCTCTCTGAATGTACAACTTATTATTTCGAGGTGCAAATTGCGTTTATATTTTCCAAGTATCTTAACAATTTAATTACCTATGTAATAGGAATATCAGGTTTTTTGTAATAGGACGACCTCCGTGGTCGAGTGGCTTTGTACACCGGTTTTCAAGATGTCGCCATCTCTGAGGTCCCGGGTTCGATCCCCGGTTGGGTCAATTTAGAAAATGAACTTTTCTATATTGGCTCAGGTCTGGGTGTTTGTGATACCACCGTTGTCTCTGATTTCCATAACACAAGTGCTTTAGCTACTTACTTTGGAATCGGAGCAATGTATGTGATGTTGTCAAATATTTATTTATTTATTTTAACAGGATATTATTTCATTATCAAATAGCTTACTTACTGCATTATGAGACAGAAAGTGATACAAAATGCGTGTATGGAAGCTGAGAACCGATACTGATTGATTGGATACAAATTCTCGATATAAAACTTTAAGCAAAATCAACTTAAATGTGTCCTAATAAGGCATAAAATGTAACTGGACAGATGTAACTTAAGTCGTCTTCGATAGTTTTTTTTTTATGTCACGCAGATTTTTTCTTTTAAAGATAGGGATTAACAGACAACAGTTTTTCTTGTCTGATAAAAAAAGTTTACCTATTGTGTCTTTGTGACATTTTTTTCGTTTTTTAGAAAATTATCACTTACGTTCTTTGTTATGTAACAGTTGTTATTTTACGTGAATTCGATTCGCAACGAAACACAAAAAAGTTTTGCACAATACCATACTAACTAACTCTTTAATAATAAAGTTAAAATAAAGTTTGTAAAAAAGTATTGAATACATTATTTTTGTTTGAAGCTTTTAAACTAGCTCTTAAAAGTCAATTTCATGACCTGAGTGGTGCAGTGGTCAACATGCCGGTCTACCACGCAAGAGGTCCCTGGTTCCATTCCCGACCGGGCAGAAATTGAAATGATGAATTTTAATTTCTGTTACGGGTCTGAGTGTTGCTATGTATAATAAGCATATATTTAATAAGTATATAAGTAGTATATCAGTTGCCATATTACAAACTTTGCTCAGTTAGTGGTTAGATGACGCTGTGTGAAATTGTCCAAGCATTCATTTATTCGTTTGTTATAGAATGTTTTCGTGCTAAGCAATGTTATATAACTGCTGTGTGGGAGAACCTTAAGATGTTGTATCAAAATGTTACACACGGTTATAGAATGTTATCATGCTACACAATGTTATATTATAACATTATATTCTTAACTGCTGTGTGGGAGAACCTTAAGATGTTGTAGCAAAATGTTACACACGGTTATAGAATGTTATCATGCTACACAATGTTATATTATAACATTATATACTTAACTGCTATGTGGGAGAACCTTAAGATGTTGTATCAAAAAGTTACACTGTTATCGTGCTACACAAAGGTACATAACGTTATATAACTGCTGTGTGGGAGCACCTTAACATCTTGTAGCAAAAAGTTACACACGGTTATTTAATGTTATCGTGCTAGACAATGTTATATTATAACATTATATACTTAACTGCTGTGTGGGAGAACCTTAAGATGTTGTAGCAAAATGTTACACACGGTTATAGAATGTTATCGTGCTACACAATGTTATATTATAACATTATATACTTAACTGCTGTGTGAGAGAACCTTAAGATGTTGTAGCAAAATGTTACACACGGTTATAGAATGTTATCATGCTACACAATCTCACATAACGTTATATAACTGCTGTGTGGGAGCACCTTGACATGTTGTTGCAAAATGTTACACACTGTTATAGAATATTATCGTGTATGAGAGCATCTTAACATGTTGATTTTTTAATATGATGTATTTCTTAATTTCAGAGGTGTGGTGAGATGCAAGTCCAGTGCAGCAACACAAATCAAAGGCTTGCTTCAAGATGGGTGACCGATTAAGCGTCGAAAATTTATTTGGGAAGATCTGGTGGTCGATTTTTATTATTCTTTACCCAAAATTTTGATAAGCATTCAAAGTTGATAACCCTAACTTTTGCTAAGTTACGTTTGTTTGTAGTTTGTAGTTTTATGCACTACACGTACGCGCACGCATCAGGGATGCAGAAAAGGATATAGGGTATCTTTTATTTATTAAAAAAGATACTGTTCCCGTGGGATTGAAAAATAACTGTCCACGCAGACGAAGTCGCGGGTGGCCGCTAGTTAGCAAAGCAAGCTAGTTTTCAAATAACATGATTTGTTTACTAAATATTTTTAGCAATCATTGATTAATTTGATCTATTCCCTCTGTCCCCCACTTTTGTCTGCGACTGGGGGATATCGAGAAAAAAGGTTTTATTTTCATACTATTTTTCCCGATATCCTCCAGTGTTTTTCGCATTTTCTGTTACTTTCTATCCGATTAAAATCACAGATATTAAACGCGTTTAAATTAAAACTTAGGTGTTTAAACACCTACCTTTTACCGAAGTTTGGAGCTAAATGTTAGCTGTGATTTTAATCTAATAAAATGCAACGCGAAAGTTATAAATTAGATATACGAGGGCGGTTTGATAAGTCCATGACTTTGAAAAAAGAAACACTTTTTTATAATTTATTTTTGTTTCATAAAAATAAACTCCTTACGAAGCTTTACGCTATAATTATTTAAAATTTGGCGATAGATTATTACTTTTGGTAACAAAAAGCTCAACCGACTTCTAACTTTTCTTAATGACCCTGTCGACCCTCTCGGCTGCACTCATGACATCAAAACTCATCGAATTACGGTACGAATTATTGCCTTACCTTTCCTATTCTCTAGATTTAGCCCGCCGAGATTTTTTCTCCTACCAAACATGAACAACTGTCGTAGCAAGCAAAGATTTTTAGCAAGCCAAAAGGTGGTGCCTGAAATGGGCCCTCAATTCAGTTACAACATTTTTCAGTCGATGAAAGAATAAAATAATGGGCTAGAGAAGTAGGAACTTCGTTGGACTGAGTACGCAGAGCTACAAAAAGATTATGTAGAGATATAAGCCGAAAAAAGTGTCTCTTCTTTCCAAAGTCATGGACTTATCAAACCACCCTCGTGTTACAAAAATACCCCTAATGCCGAATATGGTAGATAGGGACCATCAAACTGAACCACTTTTACTTTTACAACCAACTCTGAAATCGTGAAAAAATATCAGCTGTTTCATACAAAAATTAAAATCAAAAATATCAAAAAGTATGAAACAGCTGATTTTCTTTTTCCGCGATTTGAGTTGTTCAGTTTGTTGTTCAGTTTGATGGTCCCTATATACCATATTCGGCATTAGGGGTATTTTTGTAACATGTTGTATACTTTCTATCCGTCATTTAGTTAGGTACTATAATACAAGCTTTACTTAGTTGGGAACTGAATTAGTTTTCAGATTTTTATTCAGTGGTCAATCGTTGGTTCAAATTTCGAATCCCCGCGTGCCCCGCGTGCCCCGCGTTTCGAAGCCCCGCGTGGGGCATATATGCACCGTCATTTTTTTCATATTCATATTCATATTCATATTCATATTCATAACATGTTTAACAATTCAACTGTTTTTTTTTTCAGAATATGTCCGTCGTAGTAACCATCTTGCAGTATCACTGGTACAGTCAGCGACGAAAGTCGTTTAAGCCGGATTTTTTGCTCATCTAATTGACCTTAAAGATGAGCTCGATGGTGCAATAACATTCAGCCTACTATTGCGGTGTTAAGTATCGCTAGGGTTGGTCATGGGGTGGGTGGGTTATTCCACAAATCCCCCTTGAGAAATCCCCCTCAAGGGGGAAAACTGGACTTGTTAACTAATTCTGCACTCAGAAAATGGACTTTAGTATGAAAAAAATCCAGAAAGTCCCCTCATCTATTTTGGATTTTTCCACTTTTCCCCCGGATGGGTGACCAAAAATTTATAATCTCGAGCTCCATAGTGCTTCGGAAGGCACGTTAAGGCGTTAGTCCCGGCTGTATTTGCAGTCGTTAACATCCACCAATCCGCATTGGGGCCGGCTTATCTTCATCCATCTTGGAAGGCCGGTGATGTCCCAGCAGTAGCGATATAATATCAATATTCGCAACTGTTACCTTGACAACAATTGAGTTCATATTGAGATTTTTTTGCAGAAAATCTATAGCCTGGAGTTAATTTCATAAAATTACTGTCAGATCTGACAACATTTTTGAACTTAAGATGGCCTTAACTTAGGCACGTATATTAAATAAACCGCTCTCAACGTTGAGAGCTATCTTGAGATCATACTTGAAATGTTGTTTCTCATAACAACAGCATCTAGCAAACAATAATCTGTTGAGTAATACTGATTTTATTTTGTCTAGTCAAAAATTCTATTGTCCAGATATTTTAGAATATTGACCAGATTTTGATTTTTCAATCTGACAACCCTACTACCATATTTGACTTTATAGGGTTATTACCAAACACTCTGTATATTTTACAAGACATATTTTTTTATTTAAGTGGACGTAGCTATGCAGATCGTATTTCTTATTAATTTATGTTTGTTACCTACTTAAGTAAATACCTCCTTTTTTTTATTTTCTACTTATCAAATATTTTTGTGTTTTTACTTTCTTTTTTATCCCTTCCTGTTATACATGTATACCAAAATTATATATACAGTATACTTTTGTGTATACATACACTTCAGCCTATAGCCCCCTGAACTGGAACCCGTAGATCCGAACTTGTGCGTTTAAATACGATTGGAGGCGAATTATAGCGATAATTACCGCCCAAATGACGATTGCATGCCTCCACGTTTGTAGAAAATGGCGAAAAAAAACAATTAAACGTACTTTTTTAACTGTCAAAATCAATGCAAGTATTAAAAAAACAAATGACTCCCAACGTAATGCAATCTTTGAAATTAAAAAGTTTTAAGTCAGCCAAGTTTAACTTACAGTTGAAAATGGCGCTAGTGTCTACGTGAATGCGCAAATTTCTTGAGAGAAAAGTAGTTCTGATATTCGCCGTTTACCAAAACGCGGAGCTTGAGTCGTCTTTCGGCGGTTTTCGCGTGTCCTCCACACAAGTTTGGTGATACGCGGACACAGTTTTGGCGGGAAAACGTCGACTCTTCGTTTTTTTTCTTTTTTAATTTCGTTTCTGTGGACTTTTTGTGTGTGTGCTTTTTTCATTTTCATCGCATCTTTGTAACAAAGGAACATAAAATTACATTATGGGAAAATTTATTTAATTAAATTGTAATTAATTTAATTACATACCTATAACTTTTTTACAAATGATGTTTAGGTACCTATGTTATTTGTTACAGAGAACGTTTTAGTGCATAAGTTGTTAATTCTATTATTTGTTATTTCACATTTTTATTTCTCTTTTTTTATTAAAGTTACATTTATAGCATTTTTTTTAATGGTATACTTACTTTTTACTTTTCATTACTTTGGGTGCATAATTTGAGTAATTTTTGCAGCTTATTAGTATTAATGACCCAATTTATTGTATTTTTAATAAATAAGTAGGTAAAATAAAAATCCCTACATAAGTAGAAATAAGTTTATTAAGCAGATGGTTGTTATACCTATAAATAATAAAATAATTCACGTAAAAAGACAGTAGTTGTCTAGTTTACATCATTCAATAAATGTTCAAGTTTAAAACAATAGTTGGTTTAGTATGTTCAACAGCTGTTCAAGTGTAAAACAATAGTAAGTTTACTCTGTTCAACAATTGTTTAAGCTTTGAATAATATAAGGGTACTTACTTTACTTTGTTCAAAATTGTTCAAGTTTAGAATAATATAGTAATTAATATTTATAGGTGGGTTAACTTCGTTCAACAATTGTTCATGTTTAGAACAATTTAGAAGTTAATATTTATAAGTGGGTTAACTTTGTTCAACAATTGTTCAAATGTATAACAATATTAGGATAACTTTGTTTAACATTGTTCAAGTTTAGAACAATGTAAGGTAAATTTTGTTCAACAATAGTACAATAGTGGGTTATTTTTGTTCAAGTTAAAAACAATATTAGATAAACTTTGTTCAACAGTTGTTCAAGAGAAGAACGAAGAAATTGGTGAACATTCCGCCGGTGGGGTGAGGTAGTAGGTTGTATAGTACTGTAATACAACACTCTGGAGAGACTGTACAGCCTGCTAACTTTCCTTATCGGCGGAGTAACGACGTGCTGAAAGCAAGAACGAAACGAAAAGAAACTTTTTAATAGGTATAAATTAGTATAAGTAATAGTTAGTTCAATTTAAGTGAAGTAATTAAACATATGACTTGAATAAGACAAAACATTGTCATTAGTTTTTATTTATTAAGAAAATAATAAAATATGGTATGACAATAGAATGCGTATGTTAAGTTACTAATGTATTTAAAAAGGTACATAATAGTTAAATTAAGAGTATTAAAATGACCACATCGTTTACAAAAAAGCTTTATGAATATTTTTTGGTATAATAATAATTAAATCTCATCAAAAATAATTTAATCTCAATAGAACGTATTTATCTTGTTGACTCGAACCTACGCAGTACCTACCCGTAGCACGAACAGCTATCAAAAAAATACACGCGTATAAACGTACCACAGCGTACAGCGTCATCTACCGCCGAAAAGCGAAATGAAATTTTCCATAGATGATTACTCCATCAAGTACTAGGGGTATTGTACCCGAGCTGTAACCCCTAGCACGAATATCTATCGATAAAAAAACGCGTGTAATCTATGGAAAATTTAATTTCTCTTTTCGGCAATAGATGGCGCTGTACAAATTTCCCATACAAAAATACTCTATCGAATGCTTTTACGCGCGCGTTATTTTTTTCGATAGCTGTTCGTGCTTAGGGTACCTACTGTACCCCTAGCACAGAATATATAATAAGTAATTCTTAACGTGCCCCTAGCACGAACATCTATCGAGAAAAAATTTAGTTCTGTTTCTATACTTTTTTTGACAAACGGCGTTTCATACTACGCAGTTTATAAAAAAAAGTTTATACTTAAGAAGACTCGCTTACCATGTTTATCAAAAAACCTCTTAACTATTATTAGAAACTATAGTAAGAAAAAACAAAGTTTAATATGGCACAATGTGCTTAAAAATACTAGATACCTAACCTACCTGCCTTTATGTTAAAAACTATTAAATACATTTCCCAACCTAATCTTTCGTTTTATTTCATCGCAATAAGTGAATTTGAGCGTTCAACAATAATAGAAATTTTCACAAAATAATGCAGTTCACACCATTATTATATCGCCCCTTTAGATTCGAAATTCGATGCAATGCAATCGATTTGCAATTTTTTTTACAAAAATGTTGTTTTTGACAAAAAACCTCTTTCGAAAAGGGTGATTTCATTCAAGGGTGACTTGGTCACAAAAGAGCTTTTGTTAATAAATTATTATCTTTTGCACCAGCTGGTTACCTACTTTTTTACATCATTTTTTGATAGAATTCACAAAACGTAATAATAAACGCGCGTTAGTGATTAGTTAAGAACTGTGCAATGTGCATATTTTATATAATTATGAACAATGTTGTTAATTAAATTCGTTTTATTTCCAATAAGGACTGATTTTTCAATCCTCAGATAATAGGGGGCTGATTACGTAACTCTGTTGCTAACAATTCTCGATTGAAATCGATTGAAACCGCAGTTACATTGCTGTTTTAAGTAAGATAGTTGTCACATTGGTTCTTACTAAAGCAGCTATGTAACTGCGATTTCTGTCAGAGTTGATTACAACAAAGTTACATAATCAGGGGCCAATATCTGTCTGTTTAGTTAGTAACCAAATGAAATAAAAGTCATCCAGAAACTATTACAGACGTCATTTATGATTTATAGACATATTGGCGGTATCAGCCCTAGAGGAAACACCACGGTCGACCGAATTGTAAAATTCCTATCGAAAATTATCAAAATCATAGTTCCCCGTTTCCTCCTCCAAAACTGGACCGATTCAAATACTTTTTCATAAAAAAAAATAAAAAAGGGTGTGTTCCTATGTTTTGCTTTTTATAAATAATCTCGTCTTTGATTGCTTAATGTCAAAGCCATTGGCAGTTTTTTTAGATTTTGTTAAAAAGGAAAACATCGGAACACAGCCAAATCCCTTCTTTAAACTTTAATGAAAAAATATTTAAATCATGATTCTATCAACTACTTAATAGGATTGTTTTTTATTTTCTCGACCGTATACTTAATTTAAATTAATAAAAAATGAAATAGGTAGAAAGATACTAACCTACTCATTGTAAGTACACCCGACAGCACGTCAGGTTATACAGCTAAAACAGCTTTTATTACGTAGGGTATAAAGGCGGTCTCAAGGTCAACATTGTGTAGTCTGGGGTGCCGTCGTGTGCACCTAAAAAAGCACTTGTGTTTTTGTGCTGATAATGGTAATCAGAGACAACGGTGGTACCAGCCACAAACACCCAGACCTGAAACAGAAAATTTCGTTTTCTAAATTAACCCAGTCAGCGATCGAACCCAGGACCTGAGATGGGAATACCTTGAAAACCGGTGTACAAGCTTTACCACAGACTCAAAGTACTTCAGCGGCGGCGCGCAGTGGTAGCCAAAATTACCAAGTGGCTTGATGATGGTGCAGTGGATGCGCGCGCATTCAGCTGGGACTTAGAGCATTTAATGCTCCAAGAGCTGGGATATTGGTATTGGGATTGGTGGTGGGCACTTTTCTCCGCATTTAGACCAATTTGGTCCGTTATGCGTGAAACCTCATATCATCGGTATCGCTAATCGAGCCATCCCAGCTCCTTCCAGAAGCGCAGAAGCCTCCTGGGGCGTTCACAGGCTTCTAGGAGCGACCTCACCTCTGTGAGGATTTCTGCCCGTTGTGTGGCCAGCCCCACGCACTCCAGGATCACGTGGGCGGCTGTTTCCTCTGCTTCCAGGCATCCCCTGCATAGAGGACTGTCTGTCGCATTCATCAAGAGCTGGGATAAGAAAGTGGCCGAAAAATTTCAAGGTCCTCCATACTTCGGAAGGCAAGTCAAGTCGTTGGTCGTCGGCTGCACTTTTGCAGCCGTCGTCGCGGCCGCGTCACAGAATAATAATTGTGCCTATACCCGCGTGGTGGACTATTAGACGACCCATCCTCCTTACCAATTACAAAGCATGGCTCCAGCAGGGGGACATTACAAATGGCTGGTGGTGATAATGATCTTATAAACACGTCTTGTCTTGTAAAATGGAGGATGCTATTCCTACTCTACATTCTATATAGCGTCGGAGGTCTAAATTTTGTGTCCCAAGACTTATTTCTAGGGTCATGGCATGACCCTAGAAATAGCCCCTGACAGGGTTTTTTAATTTGCACCCCGAGACATTTACTAGGAAGAGAAACTTATTTTCTAGCCATGGGTCAGTAAAGTGCGCCCCCTGAGGGTTGCGCCCCTGGTAGCCGCCCCCCTTGCTAGTCCCTAGCTACGACGCTGATTCTATAAAAAAATCACTATAAACCACTTTTCAGAAGCACGTAGGGACATCTAGCGGTGCATGCAAGTTGAACAATTATTTGGCATTTGTAGCGCCATCTGTTGTTGAGTAGCAATACTAGTAAAAAACGCCCGTTCCGTTTGTCCAAATAATAATTAGCAACTAGTATATTTTGGGGATATAGGACATTCATTTTTCTTTTTCATTTTGTTTTGCAAAAAATATAAATATTTACTTCTTACTTATTAAAATACATTTATGTGATCTAAAAAAACATTTACAAAATTTTTTTTGGTGGCAACATTGTTCATAAAATCTAATCACGGATTTAAGGGTTTTCGGAGAATTGCAAATATAAACTTTATCACAGGGTGAGAAGAACTATAATCATCGTTATGTAGTTTTCAATAAGACATTTTATCGTTTGAATAGAAGTGGCATAAAAATAGGATTGCCAACAATTTGAGTGACGTCACGTCATGGAGGGATACAGTTCTAAAGTTACAATACAGTTGAAGAAAGTACGATTTTCCTCTCAACCGCTCTATTTTCTTGTGAGAAAAGTCCAAAAATAACGATATCAGTAAACGACGCGAGTGCAAACCTGAAAAAAATATCGACCGAACGGCGCATTGTGAAAAATTAATGTGATAAGTTGTTTCTTTGAAGTTGCATAGTTCCAGAATTTTTAATATTTAGTGAGTATTTTACCCTTCTTTGGAGTGTGCAATCGATTTATTACAATACTGCGAAACTGCGATGTTACCCACGTGATGTTATAGAATTTAATTAGTGTTCTTATAGAACAAGTTGGTTGATCAGTAGGTATGTCCTGCAGTCTTGCTAAAAATAAATCCTGAGTCGTATTTTGGGACGTGATATTTGGTGAATTTGCGTGGACGAGCTGCCGGTAATGTGAAAGTGACAAATGCGCCTCCTCTGTCTCAAAAAACGCTGAAAACGGTTTGGCCTTGAAACATCCTAATCAATTTTTCCAATGCTGGTGTCAAATTTCAAAACTACAGATTGTTGCGTATCTTCCTACGTTATTTTGTGATCAGTGCTCTAAATTAGATGTTGGAAATGACGATGCAACATTATAATTGAATACTGCATTTGTAAGCCTTTTGACCTTGACTCTAAACCCAAACCTATTATTAAAAAAAAAAACTTCCTTACATAAGATTGTGTAGTCCTTTTCCCATATATTTCATGCCAAAAATATTACGTTTATTATACTTTTTATTGAAATGAAAGACATATCAGTATGTTTAATAATCATTAAAGAACATCAGGCTTTTGTTTGACATAGTTGTTCAAGGCCATGCATAAAAAATTCAATCAAAACATAACCTAAAAATTAATGTAAATACAATTTGGGAGTAATATTTATTATTATTGTTTTCATTACTTTATTTTGAACACTTAGACCAAGACAACCAACATTCAAATGGTTTATTTTTCTGAAAAAAAAAAATTAGATAAGTATATCAGTCAGTGTTGCTCAACATTTCAACCACACACCAAACAAAAGATGTTTTATTGGTAATTGGTTGCTCATAATATGAGTTAAAATTAAATTATTTATTGGTTATTGTTGCTGCCTTCCTCATAATTTCAAAACCTTCTATTCTTATATACCTTTATTAATAATAACATGCTTTTTTTTTTAAAGACCATCCCCCCTTACTTATAAAGATTGAATAGCAGATGTATAGTTACACAGTGTTTTGTCCCTTTCTTCTTAATGTCAAACTTAAATAGTTTGACAGAGAGTCACCATTGTCTAACTAACTAAACATCTGCTTTACAATATTTTGTTAGTAAGGGGGTATAAGTCCAATGAATAAAGCGGTTGTAAAATGTGATTGAATACATACGCAATTTCTTTAGAAACTTGTTGAGGGTGCTTAGGGTGTGAACATACTAAAAGTTCTCTCGTCTAGGAGGTGAGCCGGAGTTGTGGGAGGGGTTTGAAGGTCTCACTTTTGGGTTTCAAATTGGGAAAGAGGAGTTTTTGCCAGTTTGGTCTCTTCCTTTTTATCACTTATACCTATAATTACATTTAAATAAGAAGGTTCTTAGTCGGCAGACAATTAACAAGGAGTGTTTACAATAGGGAATGCTAATTATACCATATTTTATATTCACAAATGTAATTATATATCTCTAGATACCAGTTGAAAATGACCTTTCCTAAAGCCTTGGTGAAAGATATTGTTACACATAATGTAAACATATTTGTGCATTACAAAGCCATGTAATTATCGCCATGGACCAATCCATGTTATCACAAAGACCTTAGTAGCATCTCTCTCCTCATAATATTTGCATTAAGACTTGTACTATTATGTATTCTGTAATTGAGGTTGTATTTTAAATAGGAATAACCAAGAGCCTATTTCTATCACTTAAAGGTTGATAAGGTCATATTATAATAGCTTCTAGTGGGGTTTTCAAATGCAAAATACCAGAATTGGTATTATGGCCTCTTATTTTCAGGCAGTTTTCTGACTGGTTAACAATCTATGTCTTTTATTTGCTATACTTAAATGGATGAAGAGAAGACACTACAGCAATTTATAAACTTGTTAAGTTTTAAGAGCTTGTAATACAATACGGCCTCTGCTTTACATAATAGATAGAAGTCTGTAATAAAAATAATAATGGTCTGAGAGCTTAGTTATGACTATAGACCCTAGCTTAGCTAACTAGTCTTTATAGCAATACAAACCATACCTTCCTCATCACCTACCAACCTGCATTTTTAAAAGACAAGCTCTTGGTTACTTCAGAATCAGCACATACAGTGGCGGTCACATTAAAGACACCAGTAGATTTTCATACAAACGAGGTGTCTTTGAAGTCTTGGTTCTCCTCCAAGGATTGACCTAACTGTGATCTGATAATGGCTATCCAGGGAGTGAATGGAGGAGATCCAGATCGCTACACACATCCAACTGATCCGATCAGCATTCTAAGAGATATTATAAGGATCAGAGTTTTCAGTTTCAGGATTTCCTTACATTTTTATGCTAATTTCGCGGTTTTTTTAAACTTATTCGCGGTTTTTTTTTTAAATAATGTAATATTTAATATTACATTATATTTTTGCCATTGCGAATGCTTAAAAATATTATCGGTAAACTTGCGTCACAGTTTTTAAAACCGAGAGTAAATATTAGAGTAGTCTATATCTTATCATTTCTCTACTGTATTTGATTTAGATTTGCTAGGGGTTCTTGTATCATATATAACTAAACATCTTAGGTTGGCAAAAAGAGATCTCTTTTAGGGATCAGCCTACCTTTGCTTACAGTAATCTGTTTGTTAGTGGGTAGGTAACTGTATAGTGTGATAAAGATTTAATAAAAAAGTTTCTATGCTTAAAATTATAAAAAAGATTCGAGATATGCGCTGTAATTTATAAAAAGTGTTTTATTTCTAATGTACTGTATGCGCGGTAGTTTTAGAAAATTAAAATATATATATATTTAATATGTAATTTTTTACCCATTGGTATTTCAGAAAAAAATATAAGAACCCTAGCTTTCCCCTAGATCCAATCTGTCATTATATCAAGATTAATTAAATAAGTTTAGATGTGAAAATGTAACAAACATACACTGAGTTATTTCGCATTTATGATGTTTGTATTTTACCTAGATAAGTTCCTAATATTTATTTTGTTTGGAAAAACGTGCAATTTTTTGCTATTCTTAATAATACTAGTTGGCTAGATGGTTTTGTCAAGGACAACTTCTATTATTTGTGTTCAATCACTTACTACTCGTAACTAAGCTATAGAAATGATAATTGATATGGTACTTCTGTTATTCTTTATCTATCAGAGCACATTTGTAGCAATACCAATGAAAACATTTTGTTTCTGAACTGAAACCACGAAATTGACAATTCTGAGGCCAAGTTTGAGTTTTTCCCGTATCCAGTTTAAAAAAAAACAGCCTCATCATAAGATAAGAACCCCTATTGTAGGATCCTTCTACTGCAGGATGTAATAAACCTCTTCTCTAACTGCCACCTATTTGTTTCAGATCCAACCGAAAAAAAACATGCGACCTCCGTCCAGGTTAAAACTAAACTAGAATATACTTAAAGTAAGGCAATGATATAGAGGTTAAGTTAAAAAAGGGTGTTATTCAACCGGAATCATGCCTGTCGTATCCCCTTCAAGGTATACCTCCACATCTTCGAGTTTGACCGGTTCGTACCGGTCTACTCTGACTTCATCTTCGAGCTTCGACAAACCTTACTACAGAACTAGCAGTGGGACATACGTGTCCTCTACTTTACGAAGCACTTGTGGAGATAGAACCACCGAATACCGTTCAAGGTTCTCTGACGTAGATGGCAAAAGAGAGAGAAATGCTTCTCTGGTAGAATATTCAAGGAGTTCTCGCGCTCCTAGCGTAACCGACTCTGATAGTGGTATCTCAACAAGATACAGATCTGAAAGAAGCAAATCGAGATCTAGGGATATATCTACGACTAGAAGCGAGAGTAGTAAAACTTCCAGTGATCCTTTGCCAAGGAACAAGAGAAATGTGATTAGTACAGCAGCTTTAACGATGTCAACGGCAGAGTTGTACAATAAGTACTCGCCAGCGAATTATGTGCCTTTGACGCAAAGAATAAAAGAGCAACAACAGAACCAGAATAGTTATGGAGAGATTGCAAGATCTAAATCCATTTCCAATGATATCGGAAGACCGCCTGCCGATCCTGCGAAGACAATACGAAGAGCTAGGAATTCCACTGCTTCCACCATTGCTGAGGTAAATATGAATCTTTTTTCAAATTTATTCTACTTATGTATTCGTATTTAAATTAGAAGTCAAACTAATGCAGTTGACTTTGAATTTAAATGCGATTTACATGCTGTTTTGGGTGTCTGCGAAATTCGCGACTGATATTTTTTTATTCAAAAACTATATTTGTTTCGTCTATGGATTTTATGGACTTGGTTTATTGTTGTTGTGCTCAAATAATTGAAGTAAATCTCAATATCTTTGGTAATGTTTTTATGAATATAAACCGTAACAAAAAAAATGGGGGGGGAAAAATGTGATACTTTAATTTTTAAAGCTATTAAATATTCTGAATTTTAGGTATGAATAGTTTATATTCAAAAGTGATTGATAACTATTGCTTAACTTTGGAATAGTTTTTTATTTTATTTATTTAAGCACAATAATGACAAATTATGTTGAAACTTATTAGCTTTGATTTTTAGTTTTTGCAAACGATATGAACTAGGTAGGCATCTAATAACAAAACAATGTTTCAATAATATTGACAAGTTTGTATTTATCCATCTTTGTCACACTTACATTGCAATTTAAATCCTAAACGTGAAAGAGATAGAAATATTACCCTTATTTATCTATTATGAACTAGGTAGGCATCTAATAACAAAACAATGTTTCAATAATATTGACAAGTTTGTATTTATCCTTCTTTGTCACACTTACATTGCAATTTAAATCCTAAACGTGAAAGAGATAGAAATATTACCCTTATTTATCTATTGTTATACTAGGTTATTATTTTTAAAAAAGTGGATTACTTACTTTTTTTTATAAAATCAAAACTGTAAGTAAAGTAAAAAAAAACTAACATTATTTCGATAAAACGGATTGTCGAAACAATATCTATCTTCGATGTAATCTGTCCAATATCAACTTTCGAACAAAAAAAACTTCAAAATAAAAAAAATATCTTTCGTTTTTTTTAAATAATTATCGTTTGCAAAAACCCTGTAAGTGGGTGTACACTTTTTTTAAATTCGATCTTATATTCAATGTTTATTTCACTTAGGAACTAAAACTACAAACCCCAGTGATGTTACAGGGAGGTAAATTTGTGATGAGAGTCAGTGAATAATCCTGTAGTTTTTCTAAATCATTGTATATTTTTTTAAAGGTGTCAATTCAGAAAAAAAATTAAAATCGTAACTTTATATCGAAAAACGGATGAAACCATCGAACCTGTAAAAACGTCTTCAGATTGGTGTAGAATTATTTATTAAGTCATACATATGCCTTTTTTACTGCAATAATTTAAAAAAGACCAGCTGAAGTACTAGGTTAGCATGTACTACTAGGAGGTTTCTCGAACTTTCATAGTAATGGATGTTAACGGTTGTCACAGCAACTGGAACTGACTCTTTACCAGAATTTATTCCTACTTCTTAGTTGCCTTAAAGCCCCTTTTTGTTTGGCAGACTTTCATTAAGCTACTCTTACGTAATCGAGATAGCTGATAATTCATTTTTACATTAATTAAATTCATTAGTCTGAATTGACATCAACATGTGTTAATATACCCCACTTTCACATACCGTTTTGTTAAGTTTACCAACAACCAGAATGATACTCTCTGGACATATTTCGCAGGCACACAAAGAAATGTGTGCGTGTGCGTGTGTGTGTATGTACATTAACAAAACGCACTAAGAAGTGACAAGGTCTATACAATCAAGGTTGCATAAAAGAAGCGTTCCTAATCAAACTCATATTTTAATTAACCATAGATCTATTGTTTTTTTTATTACAATTGACAACTGTCAGTTTTGGCGGGAAAGCAACACCGGATGCATAGACTTTGATGAAGAGCCATTCAGCTTTAGATTTTCGCGCTTGACAGGCACATTTAGGACGTTGAGGCCAAAGTTCAGTGAATGAAGAAAATGAGGACTGATTGTCTGTAGACCAAAATACTTTTTTTTTATGTTATAGCTGTTTCAATATGTTTGCAGTTATCGAAAAACTAATATTATGAGCATACTTGTCTTAAGTAATTTTATAAATGAGTTAGAGTTTCAATCATAAATGTCTGTTACTTTAAAGCATATATTTAATAATTATCAAAAGCTAGGGACTAGTTGTGCTCGATTTGCAAAAATTTTTTTTTTTTTACAAAAATGGGAAGTCGATACTAAATCGCTCGTCTCTATTAATAGAAAAAAACTTTTTATCAACTTTCATAAATAAAACATCTCATAAAAGAGAAAATTAACGAACAAAATATCAGCATCCGTATGACATTTTTTCCTCATTTTCATATCATTTGTTGAACTCTATTCAAAATGGGCCTAATGTGTAAAATAAAAAAACGCATTTGCCTATCTTGTGGTTTTGCAAAGTAGTGACATATATTTGTTGATCTCCTGTCGTATGACATTTAAACTCGAATGCCTTTGAATGTTCGCTTTTTTTCTGGGTCTGAAAGATAGTAATGAACTAGTGAGAAAACTAAAAATAATTGGCTGAAATTCAAATGCAAAGAGTTTAAGTGTCGGTGGAGCACGTTTGTACTAACACACACATCCACAAGCCACAAATTATTTTTTTAATAAACGTAGAATCCCCAAAATAAGTGTTCATTTTAACACCAGAGACCGGAAGGCAGAAGATCGTATAAAGAAAGTTCGCCAAGCTACGGCAAAAGGAATTCTATGACGAATGGCATTAAGGATAATAATGGTAACGAGGTTCCATCCGTCTCTGAGATCCGAAAGAGGTTCGATCCAAAAATGACTGTAACAAAACTCCCTGCAAACGACACGACGTATTCCCCTAAAAGTTCAGTAGAACAGTATTTAAGTAAGTTAAAAGATTGCGAGAACGGTGGCACTGGGTACACAAAAATCGTACCAAACTACGACAAACCTGTACCAGTGCATTTACCTTACGTAGAGAAAAATGGCGTCAACCACAGATGGGAAGCTGGCTCATCATCATCCAGATCAAATTCAAACTCGGATCTGTCCATTAGCAAAACAATATCTGAACCAGTGAGCTTAGCAAAGCCAATTGTAGATAAAACAAGTTCTATGTCCACTTCACTAACGACAAAAATGCCTTCTGACCGTCTCGCCAGTATCAAAAGCCAATTAGACCCAAACAATCCAATAGGGAAAATTCTAGAAAAATCCACAGTGATACACGTCGAAAACGGTGACATTGATTACAAAAAAGTAAGAAATAGCCCCGAAGTAGCAACCAGGAAGGAGATACTAAAAAGCGACATTGAGAAACAGGTAAAAATGCCAAAACACACATCTAACTTCGCTTCGTATATACAGATATCACAACCGATAGCCTCCGGTGCTGGGCAGAAAAATGACCAAGAGGACAAAAGCGAAGTCCCACCAGAAAGAAGATCCAAAGTCAACTTGAAGTACATAGATTGTGAACAAGACGATAGATTGGTACTCGATAACGACATAGAATCTCCTAGCGGTACAGGTTTTGAGAATAAAACCTTTGAGCATGAAAACTTTTTGAAGAAGCGTATAGAGAAAAACGGGGTAGACGAAAAGGAACCTTGTCAAGATGGAACAAAGTCTATGGAGACGAGCACGGAGAGCACTTTCAGTGAAGCGACAGAAGACTCTAGTCCTGAGATTTCATCTAGGAGAAGAGTATTGGACATGAAAGACTATGACGATATCAAATCGGTGAGTTTATCATAGTTTCGTTGGCTCAATTTTCTAAGGGCTTGTTCTTTTTCTTCCAAAATTTCAAGTTCGTCTTTTATTTTGATAAGCGGTACGAATTTGAGACTTGTTTATTCATTAATATTTATAACAGCAACTTTAGCGTCACATAAGTGTACCAATCTGTGTCGATTTTTGTTTAAAGTCAAAGCATTTGTCTTTAACTTTATTTATTGCCCTTAAAAAGTTGATCATATCATTATTGTTTGTACAATGTGGCTCTTTTTTGCACTAGTTTGATTTCTAAAACACTCCTAGATTTTTTAATGCTCTTTCTATTGTTTTCTCCTGATGTATTCTTTTCAGAGAGGTCTTATTTTGACAGGATATTTGGGACATTCTAACAGATTTAAGCGTGCTCGGTTTCTCTATAAGAGAAGAACGTTCTGTAGAAGTATTTTTATGGTAGTAACGAGATGTTCCAAAAATTGATAATTAAGATACCTACAGTATGTTTATCCTTATTTGTCCTATTTAATAAACAGTTTTTGACAGTTGTCATACGTCTTTTATACTTAAATCGCTATTTGAAAATATTATTTCACTAAAGAGTTGGGTGCAGATTGTTGCTGTTGCAAGTAAGGATAGACAGACTAATTGTGAAGTGTGTATGTGTGTGTTTTTGACAAGTTTTCAAACAATTGAATGAAAGTTGCATCTAATAGCGGGGTTCAGACGAGGCGATTTTAGTTGATCAACTGCTAAATCGCTTGCGATTTGACCCGTCTGAACGTACAAATCGGAAACAACCGCGTACATTTTTTGTTGACCGATAATAATTGATCAACTAAAATCGCCTTGTTTGAACCCGGTATAATTGAAAGAATGGTTCAATGGGAATAATGAAAGGTTTATTCATAATATAACTGTGTGTATGTATGTGTATTGTGATTTTTAAACCTGAAAAAATGACCTATTAATTAGTATTAATAAACGGACAACTGCTGTTTTTCGCAGTGCACATTACGTTACGGAGAATATCAAATAGTCGACTTTAACGTTTTCCATATGTTAATGATGAATTATATTGTGTTCGTACATGTTTGCTTACGTCTTTTAGAAATGAGGTAATAAAAAAGGTGAGTTATCAACTTGTGACAATTTCAAAGTATTCATCACTATAAATAATTCATGTCTTTTTGTCGTTAGCTCTGTGTATTTAGGGTCTAGGGTCCAGTATGCCACATAGAAACACATGACATCGAAGACGTCACATCAATAACTTATTTAGTTTACATCGATCGTTCAACACATCGTAAGATCTAATGATATTTGCCTGAAAAATATTACATCAAAGTTCAAAATTTTTATTGCACTTTTCATGTTGTATCCAACGTTTTTGAAATCAAAGCGTTGGTAAATCCAAAAGTCGTGTCGTCGGAAGCTTTGTGTGAGTAGGTCGAAAAATAAATTGTACTTATAAGTTTTTTAGTATTGAAGTATGAGCTAGAATTTTACAAAGCAACATTAGACAGTGTCTTTCAACTTCAAGAACATGAATATTACACTATCAAAATTATAGTGATACTCTACACAAAGTTAACATTCCCAAAAACGCTATCGAACTTCGTAAAGTTAAGTTATAGAATTAACAATGAAGTCTTATATACGACTTCAAGAACATGAATATTACACTATCAAAATTATAATGACACTTTACACAAAATTAACATTCCCAAAAACGATAACGAACTTCGTAAAGTTAAGTTATAGAATTAACAATGAGCTTTCTCTAACCTTTGACTGATATTTTAATTGGGTTAAATCTGCAATACTTAATAAAAGATTACTACAAAATCCAAATCAAAAGCGAAACTAAGAGAAAAATATATAATTGCGCCTTGCTGAAAATGTTAATTGAACCATCATTTACTTTTCCAATTTTATTATCTTTCCGAATTCTGCTATTGGGCACTTGTCGTTACTTCCCGTCATTTGATTAACAGTAATATTTAGGTCAACAAATCTTTAGCTGGCCTATTTGACTGGGGATACATTATTGAATTCAGCGTTATGCCAAAAATCCTGACATTTACTTTCCCTTGCCTTTCATAGAATTTAGATCAAACAAGGAATCTATTATTAAGCTTTAAACTCGTTTCGTAGCATCGGGTTCATAGATTTGATTTATAAAAAGCTAGGTTCATTGGCTTTCGTGTAATGAGGGCGGTTATTTGCGGTTGTGATATTTATCTCGTTTGGTCGTTTTTTGTTTTTGGTTTGTTGCATCCTAGATGAGACTGCAAGAGCAACCCATGCCATAGTGTTAACGATATTATTCATTTGTCTCGGCACAAATAGACAAATGACGACCTAGTAGACGGTACCTCACATTTAGTAGGGAAAAGTTAGGTACGGCTATCTAGACATATAAATAATCAAAGTCTACATAAACTTCTATCACATATAATAATTTCATATTTTTCTCCATGCAAACTTCGGAGATAAGGGGTATTTTTTACATTTTTCATCAAAAGTCGAAAATTGTGCAGTCTACAAAAATGTGCGCTTTTTTATATAATATGCCCTAGTAGCCCAACTTCGAATTTTTAAGACCCCCTTTCATTTCTTATAAAAAATAATTGGGCAAACGTCATCAAGAACTATTCCCAAGTTGATAACATTAGCAGTTCTTTAGATATCCAGCTGTGACATACAGAGTTGCACCATAAGGGTTTCTTTTAGACATTTTGGTACGGAACCCTAAAAAGAAGATTCTTTACGGTGTTCAGCATTCTAAGTAGACAAGTCTTCAAACAAACTATCAACAGCACATCATAAGCATATCATAGGCTTTTGAGATGGTTTGTCTGTCTGATGTACGAGGTTACTCATTTAAATACGTCAAATAGTCAATCTTATTAAGCTGTGCTTTTTCGGAATCCTCGAGACATTTGAATATAGTCCGTATGTCGTAAACACAAAGTGGAAACGATATCATAGTCACAAGAGTTCGTTGCCTGGCGCATTATTACTTCTGAGTCAACCTTTCTGATGTAAAAATAAAATGCAGTCACTGAAGTGTTAAATAATTTTATGACTAAAGACTTCGCTGGAAGTCCACCACCCACCATCAGTTTTTTTTTTTAATATCCTCACTATTGAGTCACAGGCCTTCCTCATGAATGGATATAAAGGTTGGATCATCAGAACACAGCACGCGGGCCCAATGTGTTGAATACTGCAAATGCAGCCGAGACCAACGCCTGCATGTGCCTTCCGAATCACAGAGGAGTTTGAGATAATACATTTTTGGTCTCCCATCCCATGATCGCTTGTAAAAGTTGTTTAACTTCCGCAATCGCAGGGCGATTTCATTGTGGCATCGGGCTCCTCAGAAGAGTTCTGGAAGTATATCCATTTTGTCTTTTTGGCAAAGAGGTTAGAATGGCATTAGTCAGAATTTCCCCAGACAATGCATGTAGACACGTTGCGTCCTCTTTCCAATAGTGTGCTCTAAATATAACTCAGTAAATGTAACGTTGCTAAAATAACACGGGGAAATCGCTTGGCCGGCCTGTGACCACGTTTTTCAAAACCACGTGCGATTTTATTAGAAGCGGTGGCCATTTTGAGTTCCATTTCCCGCGCTTTTTGACAGCAAAGTAAAGTGACGTTTCGACGCAAACTTAATCTGTGGTCTGGTTTTATTTTTAACCGAATTGAAAAAAGGTAACATTCATTCGAGTTCATTCTAAACATTTCTTTTTTTCTTCTCGATGTTTTGTGAAGAATTTGAAAATTCTCGTAGTTTATAAATAGCACATGTATGTGTTAGCAGTATTGTACGTAAGCGCCGCTGACCTTTGAATTTTATAGGTAGTAAAATAACTGTTGACAGATATATTTAGGATTCGTAGATTTTTATAATGAAGCATAGATTTGCAGCGAAATTAAGGTCTTTTTTCACAGTTGATCTATAGCAGATAACATACTTATTTTAAGTCCATTTTGCCAGAAACCCCATTTTGTGAGCTACTGCCACTCTTCATCTTCTATTAGTGAATAGAAATATTAGTATTCTATGAGTGAATACTCAATAGCGGGCTATACCATAAACCTTTTTTTTTATTGTCTATAGATCTCTATACTTATATGTAATAATATCAGCGAACTCGTATAAAACTCATCAGTGACATCATAAACATCATCAAACAACCTAGTCTTGATCAACGTCTGTATAGCTACTTATCATAAGGTATTATCGACGACCTCCGTGGTCGAGTGGCTTTGTACACCGGTTTTCAAGGTGTCGCCATCTCTGAGGTCCCGGGTTCGATCCCCGGTTGGGTCAATTTAGAAAACGAACTTTTCAATATTGGCTCAGGTCTGGGTGTTTGTGATACCACCGTTGCCTCTGATTTCCATAACACAAGTGCTTTAGCTACTTACTTTGGAATCGGAGCAATGTATGTGATGTTGTCAAATATTTATTATTATATTTATATTTATTATCGTATGAGCAAATGCACGTGTCCAATAATCTAATTCTAATTAGTTTTAATTAAATTAATGATATTAAAATAGTGTATTTCAGGCATATTTTACCCATACATAATTCATTTTAAAAATAAATTACTAGACCTCAACTAACTAGCACAAACGTCCAGTGGTGGCTGATAGGACACTCGCACTTACCCCCCACAGCCTTCAGGATACTATTGCTGCTGCTGCACACTCGGTTCATGAGGGAGGCTACTTTTTTTGCGCATAATGGCATAAAAGTCATGCGCCTCGGTGAACATGCCAGACGCGCTGCAGTGCCGCGGCAGCCCCAATAGCATCCTGAAGGCTTTGATAATACTTCTTTCGCTAAAGTCATAGCAATCCCTTAGATAGAGAACATGAAGGAGCCCTACAAAACAAACTACCTACAACCCTTCATACCATACCCTACACTGCATCCTTCTTGCTACTGAAGAGGCCGGCGAACAGTGAGCTTCCCATACAAACGTAATACCAAAATGATTTGCAATTTGAGCATAATTAACTCTTCTTGTGATGTTATTCGGATTAAGACAGTATTTGTCTAGGGTTCTTATTATAATATACAACAATTCAAAATACCAAACCAAATAAACATTAATGCGGTTTACAGTTTTGTATGAAAAAATGTTATTGGCATTCATTTTGAATTGAGTTAGTATTTTGATTTTTTTTTTTATTTAATAGAACCCTAAACAAATACTGTCTTAATCCGAATAACATCACAAAAAGAGTTGATTATGCTTAAATTACAAATAATTTTGGTATTACGTTTATATGGGAAGCTCACTGTTCGCCGGACTCTTAAAGTAGGTTTTTTAATTCGAGTCAGTAATTTGACTTTTACAACTGTCAAATATGTGTGAAAAATGGCGCCATCCATGCTCAAGAGATGATCATACATATCTGACATTTGTAAATGTCAAAAATCCTGGTACTTTAGCTTTCCATTTTACAAAATGTGATATCAAACTTCTTTCAACAATTTTGGCGCGCATTATTTAAACTGGCTGGCTGGTCTGACACTGACAGTTGTTTTGGTTTTAAAGTTATAAGTATCTATGAAAAAAACGTCTACTCAAAAAATATTTGGACATAATTTTGTGACCTTTCGATTGATTCTACAAGTGATTTTTATAATGTATGCGTGCTTTTTATTTATATCATTTTAAAGTTGGTTGTGTGAGAAATTGTCTGTTTGTATTTATATATTTCTTCCATCTGTATGTGTAGGTAAAGAATTACCTATGTAAATGACGTGAGTCTTTTACTTTTTACCGAAGATTAAATCTTTACTTTTTACCATTCTCGAGTAATATGCTTTCAAGGTAAGGGCATCTATAATTCCCTCAACCCAGATCACAATTTATTTGAGGTCGGCGCAGTGCGTCCTTCTCTTCCATTCTTTCCTGTCACTCGTCATCAGGTAGGTTTATCTAAATAGAACCATAATATAACCATTTGATGTACGTCTTATTTAAAATACTTACTTATAAATAAAACACTTTTACGGATTACATTATTAATTCAGATGTGTTTTAGAATTATTTAGTTTGTATTTATTGGTTTTTAGAATTCCCGACGTTTCGACACCTTTCCAGGGGCCGTGGTCACGGGAGGACTAAAGCAAAAAGCTCATATTTTTATGAAATTATCCGCTCGAAAATTTTATAAAAATGTATTCAAGTTTATTAAATTATTGTATAGCTGCGTTCTGATTTTAATCATTATTACTGAGTTAAATTGAATAAAGTTAATTAGAAAACAAGATCTAGCTACTGAATCTACTACCAGTTCACAAATTGGGAGGCCTCTGAGAGAAAAGAACTGGCGGAAGAAAGCTCAGAGAGGTTGTGTCGAGCTCCCTTTTGATCCCTATCTACAAAACGAACTAACTATATCTTTAGATCCTGCAGTGTGTGATTTGGGATGGGATTTTAGTTGATGAATTGATGAATGAAATAACACCTGAATTAATAATATACGCGCTGTAATCCGTAAAAAGTGTTTTATTTCTAATGAACTGTACGCGCGAAAGTCTTAGAAGTGTATACTTACTTATAGTTATAATTTACCGTTCAACTGTCTTTCATAATATTCATATGCCAAATTTCACATTTAGTTGGTTTTGTGCTTAAAATAATAACACCTAGAAGGACTCGGCCTTGTATGTAAAGTGAGACAAAAAATACTGAGCCAAAATGGTTTAGTTTTAAGAATTATATTCTTCATACGTTACCACCTAATCGTAACTAAAGTCCAATAAAATAGTAACTAATCCCCTAAAGGTAGGTAAATTGAAACTATTTCGTTCTTATAGGTACGATTAGGTAACGTATGAAGGATAAAAATCTGGAACTAAGCCATGTAGGCTCAGTAATTTTTGCCTCACTTTTGACTTTGCGTTTTGTACGGAACTATCGTTCTACTACGCGTTCACTTCATCGTTGCCGCTACCTCCCGGCCCGCTTCGTCATACCGCACCCCCTGCGTCGCCTCTCTAGTACGGCTAGCAACGCAAAGCTTAATTTTTGTTTCTGTTGATTTAATCATTACGTTCGTTATTTGTGTTGTTATAATTATTAAAAGAGTAAAGCTCTTACATAATGGCGAACCTAACTTGTTATATAAATTAATGACACTCTTTGAACAAGAACAAAATGAAAAACAGTTGAAAAACATGGTTCCTTTTTTGTCTACAGTACCGTTAGCTGTGACGTAATAACGGTCGTCGACGGCGATTTCGTAGTGGACGCGTAGGTTATTATTATTCTAAGGTCTTGTGTCTGTATGGTAGGATTAGTAAGGTGGATAGCATTTGAGATGACAAAAACTGACGATTGTCAGTTTTGCCAAAAAATTGACAGATTAAACTTTTCTCAATTTTTTTTTCATCGGAATATTTTTCCCCATAGTCCTCAAATACCCCATTGCAGTATGAAATCTGATCAATGGTTATAGGTTACGTTATTTAACAGGCATCTGTTAAAATAAGCTATTGTTGAGTCGAGAAACCAGTTTCGATGTACCTATCCCAACTGTTATATGGTATCGTATCGCTTCACTGAATCTGATGTCACATAATTCAGAGTACAAATATTGGCTATGTTTATTTATACCTAGCAGAGAGTCAAGGGCACAGGTGACAAAGCAGTGAATGGATACCAATATGTTATATCACTAGCATAGATAACATTAAAGCAGTTACACCGAGATGTGTAGCACTTGTAAATGAAGAACCGGCAAGAAACACGTCAAGAACTGCTTGTTTCCACTGTCTTACTTTGTCCTTGTCTTTTTGTAGAAGTCGCAAGCATTCCAGCTTAGCGTATACGCTATAATATTGCTAGGCAATCTTTTTAGTTTAGCCAGGGTGTACACTTATTCTTGTTTATTAATAAGGCCGTATGAAATATACCAGATTTTTGTCCCAGAGTTTTTCTGATTAGCTTTTTGTCGTTATGTATTTGCAATCGTCGCGTCGCTAAGAGCTTTCTTGATATTGACATCAGTAGTACATACATTATTAAAATGCGGTATTAAACTACTGCTTTAATGACCTGTCTTAAACTCCTCAACTGTAGATGTGATTGTGAAATTTGGCAATGATCATTGGCGTTACCGCGCCGGCGCCGCGCGATCAGTGAGCCTCGCGCCCGCGAGCTAGACTCGATGACGTCATCGCCGTTCCAAGTATAAAATGCCGTTTTCCGCGGGAATAACTTGACCGCCATTTTGATTCCGCTGTCACTTTGACACAACCAACTTTTTTAATGGTTACGCGCGCAAACGGCCACCGTTTCTTTCGGCTTAGTTGTGATGTAGATTAAGGTGACCTTCGAATCGTTTTCATAGGGCTTTGCCTGTCAAATGAAAGTGATAATATTGTGCAGTGTTGATCCGTGACGCAACATTGTGGAGCAATGTGAACGTACTATTCGTCTATGTGGAAATTGTGTTGTGAAGTAAATAACCAGAAACATTTTAATACATACAAATAGAATTCTAGAACTACTAACAGAATTATTTAAAATTACCATAAGTTATCTATCGTTGAATAGATAAAAAAGCAAGAGTGTTGAAAAAGGTTGTGCTACAAATTATAGTTTTATTTTATTGAATTTGCAATTGAATTCATGCCTTCAGCTAAAGTTTTGCCTTCTAAGCCGAATGCAAACTTACGTGAAGCATTAAAAAGGTCATTTTTATTTGTACCTTCGTGAGAATCATTACGGTAAATAAAATACTGAACATTGCTTTGTGAATTGTGAACTTTATCGTTTGTCTTTTTCGAGTTGGTGACATTCAATTTTTGTGTTGAAAACTGTGCTACAGCTACGAGCACATACAGTGCTACGCGTATTGAACAGTGCTACATGTTTCTACAAACTGTAACGCGTTCTCTGTTGATTTCACTCTTTTTTGCTACGAATCTGCTAAAAGAATCTCTCACTGAAAATATTTAGCAACTGAAAGATTACCTGTCATTATAATCAATAGTCAATCCCTTGCAAACTGTTTTAGACGCAGTAGCCCCCCTTTTCGTGGCGTGAATGTATTTGGTATCTTAATGCAATTTAACTATAAAAGGAGACCGATTGTCAATGTTCTCTACTCTGTTGATCAAAGTTAGCTATTGACTCGACATATTACATTAGAGGAATTTGTTGCTTTTATTAACTTATTGAAAGTTAAACAATCTAGAGATCAATACCGCTGTTGGGAAGATCTCATATTTGAAGCTTCGTCAGTTTGAGCAAAGAAAAGTTATTCTGACAGTCAAAATCCAAGCATTCCCATTACACCCATTTTAAGCATCAGCAAACGTAATCACTAATAATTACGTTCGTAGTCAAAAGCGTTTAAAATCTCCTCATCTCACGCGCCTATACTTGCTACGATCCTCGTAGTCTGTCACCTGCTAAACCAGCTACGCTCGTAGTCAAAATATACCTCTCGCGTGCCTATTCCTGCTACGCTCGTAGTCAAGCGTTCGATCGCGATCAGCATTCGTTACGCTCCTCGTAGTCGGAACTCCGTTGTCGCCTGCCTGTACTCGCTACATTCGTAGTCAAACGTTCGATCTCGATCAACAATCTTTACGCTCCTCGTAGTCGGAACCCCGTGGTCGCCTGCCTGTACTCGCTACATTCGTAGTCAAGCGTTCGATCTCGATCAACAATCGTTACGCTCCTCGTAGTCGGAACCCCGTGGTCGCCTGCCTGTACTCGCTACATTCGTAGTCAAGCGTTCGATCTCGATCAACAATCGTTACGCTCATCGTAGTCGGAACTCCGTTGTCGCCTGCCTGTACTCGCTACATTCGTAGTCAAGCGTTTGGTCTCGAGACTCGAATCGGGCCCAACCTCGTGGCCGGCTCGCCGTTGCATGCTTCAGTACTACGCGTTGGCGCTACTAGCATGCGTGACCGCGCTACTGCGGCATGAGGTGTGGCTGCCGGCGCTGCTTCGAGCCGCGGCCGCGGAGCGTCGCGCCCGGCCATGCGGCGCCGCGGCTGCCCGCGAGGGCCTACGCTGTCAATACTTACCAGGTATATAAATGAGTTATTATACAAGGTGTTACAAAAATACCCCTAATGCCAAATATGGTATATAGGGACCATCAAACTGAACAACTTTTACTATGGGGCCAACTCATACATTTTGATATTTTCGATTTTAATTTTTGTATGAAACAGCTGATTTTTTTTTCTCGATTTCAGAGTTGGTCTCATAGTAAAAGTTAATCAGTTTGATGGTCCCTATATGCCATATTCGGCATTAGGGGTATTTTTGTAACACCTTGTATATGATATTAACAGTTATTTAGTGGTTAGAACGCGTGATTCAAAAATTCCTTATTTTAATGGTGGCGGGATTCAGTCTTGGATTAAGGTAGAAAGAAAAGTTAAGGTCCTTGGTATCCACAAGCTCTTGAAAACTTGCCAGATTTATGTATTGCTATAGTTACATCTCTTACCCAGGTTTCCGAGGTACTTTGTCAGAGAGGTCCACATTATTTGGTTTAAAGTAATCAAATCCATTTCAAAACCAACTAATGTTGACCCCTCCAATAAAGTTGGACCGATGAGTTCCTTTGAAACCGGGGGTTACTCGCTGTATAAAAAATAAAAGAGACCCATTCATAGCCATACAGAAAACTGACAAGTTTTAAGAGGGTGCAGATGCTTTAACTAAAACAAAATATTATATTTCTTGATAGCATTTTTCATATTTTAATGCAAAAGTTTAAAATATGATGTAATTTTTATTTTATTTTAATAAGTATTCGATTTGAATAGCTTCGATTTCTTATTTCACAAACAGTGGGTAGGGTGTCAACACGCAGCCGATATCAGCTAGCGGCGACTGCTCTCGTTCGAATGGTACCTTAGCACCCAGATTTAAGGTTCAAAATTGCATGCGTTTTATTGAAAGTAATGAAATGAAACGATCATCATGTAAACCTTAATATTAAGTCTTTGGAGTCATTATTGCATGCGATTTTTTGTGAAAGATTACCTGTCAAAATTATATCTGTGAGTATTTATTCAACGTGTTACAAAAAATACCCCTAATGCCGAATATGGTATATAGAGACCATCAAACTGAACAACTTTTATTATGGGACCAACTTTGAAATCGCGTAAAAAAAATCGGTTGTTTCATACTAAAATTAATTACGAAAATATCAAAATGTATGAAACAGCTGATTTTTTTTCGCGATTTTATAGTTGGTCCCATAGTAAAAGTTGTTCAGTTTGATGATCCTATACCATATTCGGCATTAGGGGTATTTTTGTAACATGTTGTATAACTACAAATACTATCAATAATTATTAATACTATATTTTTATTTTTATTCAGTATGGAGGAGTGATATGAATGTTTGAATATTATTTATGACTGTATTGTATGATTGAAGTTTGTACCTATATTAAGAAAGAAATATCAATTTTTGGAACATAATTAGCAAAGTAGAGAGAAATTATTTATTACAATTACAAACTTTATTTATTTATGTTATTATGACATAAAATTGTCGTTACAAAACAACTGACAAAGTAAGTATACAAACCTATTTTTTTAAGTATATTTTTTATTGTTTGTTGAATAGCTCTAAAAAATGCAGATGTGTTTTTTAGTGTCGCATGTGTTTTTACGTTCTGCTAATCATTAATTTTACTTGTATTTTTCAAGGTGTTATTTAAACAACATTTTTTGAGACTTTTTTTATAAAATTACTTATGACTACAGGAGCTTACGAGCGGAAAAAGCGGTCCAAGCGTACAGCGGCGTAGCAGCGAGCGATCAGACTCTGCCATAGACACGAGCAAACAAAGCCAAACCAGCGGTGAGACATTAGATAACTATATTTTTCAAGCAAATTCTTTAGTGTGCCAGCAGATGACAGATACAATCGGTAGTCGATTTATCGTAGGAAATAAATATTCAAATATAAAACCAATGCATCTTTATGCATCAGTTTTGATAGAATTTGTCATTTTATACCATTCCCTTCTATAAGCTTATTTTATTCACTGAAAACAGTGAATAAAAAGCACTTTTAATCACTATTTTGGTATTTGAATTTAGAACACAATTCGACCTCCATCTCAATTCTATACAACCTCCTTGTGCATAAAATACTCGATACAAACTCCTTGTGCAAAGAGTACTCGATATAAAAACTCCTTGTGGAAAAAAATATTTCGCTTAAATCTTTCTTTTTCTCGTAGTCATGGTATAAAATAAAGTAAGTATGCAACTCTTTAATAAAACGGATTTATATCGAGATATACAAGGTGTTACAAAAGTACCCCTAATGCCGAATATGGTAAATAGGGACCATCAAACTGAACAACTTTTACTATGGGACCAACTTTGAAATCGCGAAAAAAAAAACAGCTGTACAAAAATTAATTACAAATATATCAAAATGTATGAAACAGCTGATTTTTTTTCGCGATTTCAGAGTTGGTCCCATAGTAAAAGTTGTTCAGTTTGATGGTCCCTATCTACCATATTCGGCATTAGGGGTACTTTTGTAACACCTTGTATAATCACATGCTCGTGATTCATCTATGGGCCTCGCTTTAAATCCGTCTTTTATTCACTAGTTGCATAATATACTATTATAAATATTTGGTTATGTCAAACGATATCGAAGGGTTTCAAAAGGACTTATTAGCTCATTAATAATTATATTTATACAGCTTAATTTGTTTTTTCACAGGTCTAAACGGCCTTCGCAATATCGGGAATACATGCTTCATGAACTCAGTACTCCAGTGCTTGTCCAATACTCGCCCTCTGCTGGAATATATATCTGAAGACAAATGCGAAATCAACACCACTCTATCCACTATGAAGGGCGCACTCATCAAAGGTAACCTTATTTAATTTTTCATATTTTATTATTCTAACTTTAAATAAATACTTAAGTACTTTCTTTATAACAGTCATTGGTTTCAATTGCCTCGCAGAAAGTATAAAAAGTAGAGTATGCATCGTGGACTTAAATGTGTATTTGTCTTGGGCGATCTTGAACCCCTCGTACTCAGGATTCTAGCCATAACTCCCTCGCTCCGCTCGGGAGTTAACCCTAAGGTCACTAGGTTCAATATAGCTCCCGGGACATTACACTACTTTAAGCCCTTGTTGCATAATCTACTATTAATGTACAACTAGAGACCGACCGCCCGCGACTGCGTCTGCATGGAAAGTTTTTTGCTATCCCTCGGAAACAATTATATTTTTCAGGATGAAAGGTACCCTATGTCTTTCTCTGTACACCTGACAACGTGTATGCAAAATTTCATGATGATCGGTTCAGTAGTTAAGACGTGAAGGCGTAATAATCAAAATAAACGGACTTTCGCATTTATAATGTTAGTAAGGATGGTTGGATTGGTCTTAAATTCATCAAATAGCACATTAAAGATCCTATTTAAAGCAAATTGGAAGGTTTAAAATGTAGTCATTGTTCCAAGTTGATCTTACTGCTTAGAGAATGAGCTGTATTTAAGAATTGTCTCTTAAAGGTTCATAATGCATAATGACCAATTTCAATCGTGAAAAAAAACGCAGAATGACTAGCCCCCCTTTTTCACAAACATTACTACGAGGTCTTATAGTGCGCGCGGACGCATAGGGTAACAAAAACCTATTAATGAACAACACGAGTCGGAAGCAACGCTATGCGTTCAAAAAAAGTAACGCACAGCTAATATAGCAGGCGAGGTATATTAAGCAACGCATAGTGTAGGTCATAGAGAAAGGTAAAAAATATGGTGTATGTGTAACGTCAAAAAATGTCACTGACCTTCAAACTTACTTCAAACACAATACTGAGGAGAGCAAAGAGAATGTCATATCACTATCGAAGAGAGTTACTTATTTCGTATGCAGAATAGATTTTTTAATTTGACGTGTTTTTCTACTCTACTACTGTCTATGGTTAGTGAACAGAGCAACACAAAATTGACCAATCATAGGGCCGCATTAAATGCAGTGCGATCAGTCATCAAACAGCACCCTAAGTATTGTTTGTGAATTGAAAGGCTTATCATATGCAACACATTGAGAAATGCCTTACTTCGCACAGTAAAGGTACTCTACATAGACAAGTATTGTTTGTGAATACGGGCATATGACACAAAACGACCACTTTTAATCACTATTTTGTTATTTGAATTTAGAACACAATTCGACCTCTGTCTCAATACTATACAACCTCCTTTTGCAAAAAATACTCGATACAAACTCCTTGTGCAAAGAGTACTCAGTATACAAACTCCTTGTGGAAAAAATATTTTCGCTTAAATCTTTCTTTTCTCGTAGTCATGGTTTAAAATATAGTAAGTATGCAACTCTTGAATAAAACGGAATCACTTGCTCGTGATTAAACTCAGTGAATCTCAATTACGCAAAAGGACCAATCATAATTAAGTACTACGCGAAAATATTTTTGCATATTTTTTACTGATTTGTTTGCAGCGTTCGCGAGCGTGATCAAAGAGCTGTGGCGTAGCGGAGAGAAGGACTCTGTAGTAAACACGACTTCACTCAAGTCGCAGGTGCAGCGGTTCGCGCCGAGGTTCATGGGGTACAGCCAGCAGGACGCGCAGGTTCGATTCCCATCAAAAAATCTTATATCCCTAGTAGGTTTCACAGACAAGTACCAGGACAACATAAACTGAAATCTTGCTCACCAACGGGATCATGGGCATAAGTATATCTTCAAATTGGTTGACGCATTTAGTACAAAATTGTCATGGTAATTTACAATTGTCACATTTATTAAATAGACCCCTAGGCTCTATTTCACCAAATCGACATTTGTCAGTAACAGAATATGTCAGTGAAATTACTTTCTACAATTGTCACGTAAACTAGAGTCAGCTCCGATCTCATGTCAAGGATTAATATTCAATTTAGATTTTTCGCATTCACAATGGTATTATTTATATTAAGATAAATATATTAGAAAAATCGACTCACTCGTAGCACCTCGGACGGGACTCGAACCCGCACCCTTGGGATTCCGGCCCAATTCACTGACCAATTATGCTACCGAGTCTGAGAAGAATTACTGACAAATCTACAAATATGTCGACTTGTAAAAATTATCTCTGTTTCACAATATACTTGTCCCTAATTAAAGTAACGACAATTGTTAAATTCACCGACATAGACTGACAACAGATACTGACAAATGTCGATTTGGTGAAATAGGGCCCTGCCCCCGTATTACAACCTCTTAAAACTTTCCAGTTTTCTGAATGGCTATCAATGCGTCTCTTTTATTTGCTATACAGCGAGAAAGAGATGTTACTATAGCAATTCATAAACCTGGCAAGTTTTGAGGTTGTGATACCCCGCAACCGCTAGTATGACCACAGAAACACGATATGATATAGCGATTTGTCACGTTTAACTGTCAAAAGACGACCTCCGTGGTCGAGCGGCTTTGTACTTTGTACACGGTTTTCAAGGTGTCGCCATCTCTGAGGTCCCGGGTTTGATCCCCGGTTGGATCAATTTAGAAAACGAACTTTCCTATATTGGCTCAGGTCTGGGTGTTTGTGATACCTCTGATTTCCATAACACAAGTGCTTTAGCTACTTACTTTGGAATCGGAGCAATGTATGTGATGTTGTCAAATATTAATTTATATTTATTTATTAAAAGACAATGGATTTTGACAGTTGGATGTCGATAAAATTCTATATCACGCGATATACAAGGTGTTACAAAAGTACCCCTAATGCCGAATATGGTATATAGAGACCATTAAACTGAGCAACTTTTACAACGGGACCAACTCTGAAATGCTGATTGTTTTTTCGCGATTTCAGAGTTGGTCCCATAGTAAAAGTTGTTCAGTTTGATGGTCCCTATCTACCATATTCGGCATTAGGGGTACTTTTTAACCGACTTCAAAAAAAGGAGGAGGTTCTATGTTCGACTGTTTATTTGTTTTTTTTTTTTTTTTTTTTTTTTTTTTTTTATGTATGTCCACCGATAACTCGAAAACGGCTGAACCGATTGACATGATTCAAACGCCACTTTATCAGGTTTGCTCCCCAGGTGGTCCCATTTTTTGAAAATTTTGAATCGGTTCAGTAGTTTTTGAGTAATCCTGAAAATACTGTAATTTTTTAGGTAACTTTTGCACGAGTTTTAACGGATCTTCAGACATAACTTCTTTGTTTATAAACCGATTTAGATGATTCTTGTTTCGTTAGAAAGGGGATACTTTAAGGATGTTTTCATTCAAATTTCCTTCACATTGGACCTTGGACTTCGATGATACACAAGAGAACTCTTCAAAATCAAATATGATAGTGTATTAGTGATTACTCTACGGTATTGAAAGGTTTTGCATCAGCCATTTTTATTGTCACTAATGGGGCTGGGATACAAGCCTTACTTATGGGCTAATGAATAGGATGGGCCATAACCTACCGCGCGGGCCCAATGCGGATTGGTGGGTGTTAATGTGCAAATGTAGCTGGAACTAACGGCTTAACGTGTCTTCTGAAGCACGGAGGAGCTCGAGATAATATACTTTGGTCACCTACCCCATGTCTGACCCTTGCTAAAATTAACAGTGCGAAAAGTGGATATTGAGTTACTAGGCGTATTATACCATTGAAATGTGTGAAATATGAATAAAATATATTTATATCATCGCTTACATTTACTTATACATACCTACCACAAAAAAGTTAAAAATAAAAAAAACTTTTAAAAATTAAAAAGAAAAACCTCCTTCAAAAAACCTTAAAAAAATTGCTATAAAAAAACAGCTTCAAAAAACAGCAGCTCTAAAAAGCAAGAAATAATATTCAAATCTGCATAATTACTATTCAAGTACCTACGCATATCTGATATTAAAAAAACGTCTTATGAAGTCGGGTGGGGCTTTAAGAATTAAAAAATCAAATTGAGGAAGAGAAACCACGATAAATGTTATTATGATTAAAAAAGGAAATTATCTTTAGCCCCACCCGACTTCAAAAGACGTTTTTTTAATATCAGATATGCGTAGGTACTTGAATAGTAATTATGCAGATTTGAATATTATTTCTTGCTTTTTAGAGCTGCTGTTTTTTGAAGCTGTTTTTTTATAGCAATTTTTTTAAGGTTTTTTGAAGGAGGTTTTTTGTAACACCTTGTATATCGTGTTTGGCATGTTAGCATGCATTGTAAATGATCTTGTTCACCAATTCTCAATGTTTGTGTTCTCATTTTATCCACAGGAATTCCTTCGATACTTGCTGGAGGGTCTACATGAAGACGTGAACCGGGTGACCATTAAACCGAAGCCCATTCTCACGGAGATTGATGATAACTTAAGGTTTTTATTACAATTTATAACTATATTTCAAAGAAAATACCCATTTAGAATTAATAATAAGTATTTTATTGAAATAGTTGCATTTTAACAACATTTAAATCACAGAAAAGTAAGACATCCAGTGATTACAGACTTGTAAGTAATATAGGTGTTCCCGAACTAGGCAATGACTGCATCTCGGTATACAAGGTGTTACAAAAATACCCCTAATGCGGAATATGGTATATAGGGACCATCAAACTGAACAACTTTTACTATGGGGCCAACTCTGAAATCGCGAAAAAAAAATCAGCTGTTTCATACATTTTGATATTTTCGATTTTAACTTTTGTATGAAACAGCTGATTTTTTTCTCGCGATTTCAGAGTTGGCCCCATAGTAAAAGTTGTTCAGTTTGATGGTCCCTATATACCATATTCGGCATTAGGGGTATTTTTGTAACACCTTGTATAATCATAATAAGAATTAATGTTAATTTTATTAATCTTCTAAATCTTAATGATAGACAATGTTTTTCATTAGCTTCGATATTAATTATTATTTGCATGCTATTATGTCTGTCATGTCTGTAGCTGAGTAGGTGAAACTATTGGTATAAGATTCTAGTAAATCATTTGTAATCCTATTTCTTTTGAAATATCAAAAGCAAATAAATAAATTCATTCAAGAATATTGATTGAACAAAATACCTGTTAAAAGTTTAAATAAAAGAAGAAAAATGTTGTTCGACTCCAATAGATGTGTTTTAAATTAGGTTTATTAATTAATAATAATGAGGAGCTCAGTGGCGCAGTGGTATAGCGCCTGGCCCAGCGATTGCGGAGGTTAAGCAACTTTCGCAAGGGTCGGTCATGGAATGGGTGACCAAAAATTTATTATCTCGATCTCCTCCGTGCTTCGGAAGGCACGTTAAGCCGTTGGTCCCGGGTGCATTTGCAGTCGTTGGCACCCATCAATCCGCATTGGGCCCGCGTGGTGGGTCATGACCATCCTCCTTATCATCCACTCATAAGGAAGTCTTGTGCCCCAGCGGTGGGGACATTAAAATGCCATTTTAATGGCTAATGGTCAATAATGCAGATTTGAATATTATTTCTCACTTTTTAACCGATTTCAAAAAAGGAGGAGGTTCTCAGTTCGTTTGATGTTTTTTTTTATTATTTCTCTTATAGTAAAGACTTTGATAAAATTAAAAAGGGAAGATATGATATATTCTTACATTGCTTCATTAAACAAAAATGGCTTTGGTAACATACATAGTAATGTCAGTGACAAAATAGCAAGCAAGGCAGAGCGATGCACTTCGACATCAGTGCGAAAGAGTCGGGAGTCACACAAGTAACCTCGTGTATCTAGTTTATGTCTGCCAAAACCGCGGCTCAGTACCATAATTTTCTTTACATTTTAATTTCATCTTAAAATAAAAGTATTTTTTTCTCCCATAGCGATTCGGCTAAGGCAGCGGAAGCTTGGAACCGATACTTACGCGCTGAAGACAGCCGAGTGAGCGACATATTCGTGGGACAACTAAAATCAACCCTCCGATGCACACACTGTCGCCATGACAGCGTCACTTTTGACCCCATCTGGGATCTTAGGTAAATATAAACTATCAAAACAGACATATTCGTGGGTCAAACTGAAATCAACCCTCCAATGCATGCACTGTCGCCATGACAGCGTCACTTTTGACCCCATCTGGGATCTTAGGTAAATATAAACTATCAAAACAGACATATTCGTGGGTCAAACTGAAATCAACCCTCTAATGCATGCACTGTCGCCATAACAGCATCACTTTTGACCCCATGGGATCTTAGGTAAATATAAACTATCAAAACAGACATATTCGTGGGTCAAACTGAAATCAACCCTCCAATGCACGCACTGTCGCCATGACAGCGTCACTTTTGACCCCATCTGGGATCTTAGGTAAATATAAACTATCAAAACAGACATATTCGTGGGATAAACTAAAATCAACTGTCCGTTGCATGCAATGTTGCCATGACAGCGTCACTTTAACCCCATCTGGGATTTTAGGTTAATATAAACTATCAAAACAAACATATTCGTGGTATAAACTATTAACCCACCGTTGCATGCACTGTCGCCATGACATCGACATTTTTGACCCATCTGGGATCTTAGGTAAATATAAACTGTCAAAACAAACATATTCGTGGGTCAAACTGAAATTAACCCACCGCTTCACTTTAAACTGATAATGTAAATTGTTTGCGTGTGTCCAGCCTGCCGATCCCGTCGCGTACTGGCAGCCTGAAGCTGCAGCAGTGCCTGCAGCACTTCACCAAGGAGGAGGAGCTCGATGGAGACGAGAAGCCGGTATGGTCTTTTAGTACCAATTAAATCCTAAAAACCAGTCGAGTGGCTGTGAACTGTAGACCACGCGTTTGTGACATTTTTGATCATTTTTCAAAATGGCTGAAATATGTTCTTTTAACGATTTAGTACATACTTTGTGGTGGGACTAATGGGAAAATAGTCTCATTAGTTCTACGGTAGAACTGCACAGTAAAACAAGTGGGAATAAAAGTAATTAGTAATTGTACAAATGTATTTGACGTTTCCCAATATATTTCATTTGTCATACAGGTTGTCTGATAATAATTTTATAATACTGAATATGATAGATAGAGACTTTACAATAATTTCCCGGGGTTTGTATTGTGTTTGGGTACTCATCATATTTGGCATATAATTACTAAACACCCTGTATAAAGAATGTTAATAATTTCACAATTGTTTGATACCATAGCAATTCTGTTTTGTATTTTGCGTACTCACCTTGTTTGTTGCAAGAAATATTTATGTATTTGTATTATTTTATTATGTCACAGACATGTTCCAAGTGTGGGGTTCGCCGTAAGTGCCTCAAATGGTTCACAGTGCAAAAGTTCCCGCAAGTGCTAGTCATACATCTCAAGAGGTGAGGATATTTATGTGTCGTAGGATATTCGTACAAATCGGACAAAAATCTTAGTATGATTGCAAAAAACCGGATAATTAGAATCTGAGATAGATTTTTGCAATCGTAATGTTTAGGATTTTTATAAAAATCCAGCGTATCTTAGGTAAATCGCGAACGACCATTACTTTGCGCGAGCTGATTGGCTGACGTCAACGTTATGAACTGACGGATGCTATGATTGGTTAACGGCTATCAATAGTCTTAAGAAAAGTCATGTTCTGACCAATGCGACTGAAGATGTTATAAGTCGACTCATATTATCCAATCAGCGTTCAAGTTTCCAATTGTCCGAAACATACTGGGATTCTTACAAAGACCCTAAAAATTGCTCGGACGTTTGCGAAATTCTATCTTAGATTCCAATTATATGGTTCTTTACAATATACCTAGGATTTTTGCCAAGATCGAAGATAAACTTATGCTTAATTTTTAAAAAGAAAACTGCACTTAAAATTTATTGATTACACACTTAGGCGGACAGTGGAATGACTATGGCTGCGACATTAATTTCGACATATTGACTAGTGCCGCGCCGAGTATTTTCTTATGCATGGATTGAAAAGACATTACTGTTATAAATTTTGTGTCGTTATCTATCAGCCCTTGAAATGACGACAGATACGCGTTATCAAATAGCGATTTATCACGTTTAACTGTCAAAAGACAATATATTATGACAGTTGACTGTCAATAAAACACTATATCATGCTATATACAACGTGTTACAAAGACCCCTAATGCCGAATATGGTATATAGGGACCATCAAACTGAACAACTTTTACTATGGGACCAACTCTGAAATCGCGAAAAAAAAATCAGCTGTAACATACAAAAAATAAAATCGTAAATATTAAAATGTATGAAACAGCTGTTTTTTTTTTCGCGATTTCAGAGTTGGTCCCATAGTAAAAGTGGTTCAGTTTGATGGTCCCTATATGCCATATTCGGCATTAGGGGTATTTTTGTAACACCTTGTAAATCGTGTTTGGTCGGTCATGAGTCATTAAAGTCTTAAGAATTTTATCACTCATACATAGAATCTTAAAGGAACACCACCATGTAGTCTGTAATATTTTTTTACAGAGTTATTTGTAAAACATCAACATCAGGAGTAGATTACTAACATCATAAAAACAACGTTTGTTCTAAGACTTTTCGAAAAATACGGCAAAAAAAAAACAAAACTCGAACAGCTGTTCGGACATTTGTATAAAAGTCAAATTGTTTTTGTCTTCCGGAAAAGTCGTAGAACAAACGTTCTTGTTTATGATGTTAGTCATCTAATCTTAACCCTGTATACTTGGCACAAAACTTTGTAATGTAATAAACCTTTTTTATTATTTTTTATTTATCAAAAGGTATGTTACAGTTTCACACTTATATAATTTCCCGTCAAACTATGTACACAGTTTGTTGGCGGGATGTGCGCTCTTTAACAATTTATCACACATACCTACCACATCACAAAACATGCAGTTTACTAACATTTATGAGTTAACAGTGTTTTTTATGAAACTTAAATAAACTTATGTTGGTATTTCGTCCAAAAAAGATTATTTATCTAGTTTTTAACACTAAGCCGGAATCTGTCGTAGTAGATTGAACTTATTAAACTACTCTGACTATGCCATTATGTTTGCTAATATTATAATCTCATGTTTCTCTTCACCCCAGGTTCTCACCCACGGAACGATTCCGCGGCAAACTCAACGTACTGGTCGAATTCCCACTAACCGGATTAGACATGTCCCCGTACGCCGCCGCCCGTCCGGCGCCGCAACCGGCACCGGTATACAATCTATACGCCGTCAGTAATCATTCAGGTGAGAATCACTTTTAAATTAGACTAGTAGGAAATCCCACTAGACCACCCACATTTTCCCATGAGTTACTATTTCCCATTTGTCTGCGTTACATATATGGGCCCAATTTCTCGTTAGACTCATATTTTGCAGTTTCTCATTAGACTACATTTCCTCTAGATATTATTTCCCTACTTTCTCATTTGTAGGCATAGGTAACACATTTTTTTCTGATAAACACAATTTTCTCGTTTTATCCTATTTCCCATTTGACTCCTGACTATAATCATTTAGGTGATAAATAGTATAAGGAATGAATCACTATTTTACTACATTTCTCCTTTGGTCCAAGTTCCCATTAGACAAGGAATGTCCCAAAAGGTACTATTCTCGTTAGATATCACTTTTTATTTTAGACCCTGTCTCACATTTGGTCCATTTTTTCCGTTTGAACCCTTTTCTCAGCCATTACTATTTCCCATTTGTCACCGTTTCTCATATGGTCCCAAGAAACTTTCCCGTGAAACTCATGCATTTTTTATTAATGTATCATTAAATTGTTGGCAGGCACGACGTATTCCGGGCACTACACGGCGTACTGTAAGCACCCGTACACGGGCGACTGGCACGAGTATAACGACTCTAGGTAAGATCATAATGGATAAGTGGTAGTGGCTTCGATCAAAAATCCCCTAGATAACACTTAACGTACTAAAACAGCACGCAAATATAAACAAACATTCCATATCTGCTAACTCTAAAGCTCAGTTTTATTTGAGTCAAAATGCTCCCAGTTTGAAAGTTATTTAGAGTGTACTTTTCCCTTTGACCAGAATAAAAAGTAACCTTTGTTTTAACAGTTAGTTTATAAGTGTGTCATGTTTCATTCAAATCGGTTCAGACGTTCTTGATTTAAAACTGGTGTTAATAACCCGACTTTGTTTTATTTATTTAGATATTACAAAAATAGCTTACAATATATTTCTCTTCACAGGGTATCCCCAATAAACCCTAGGAACGTGGTGTCATCCGAAGCGTACGTACTATTCTACGAACTTGCGCGTAACAGCTCATAGCCGCGCAAATAACGGCTCAGCATCGCTAGGTTGCTAATATGCGCGCATTTCAAGGGGAAAAGTGGGGGATAGCGGGAAAAGTTAGTTGCGTGAAATAAAGAGTTCAATTATGAATTTTGGTGTAAACATATTAATTTATACACCAAAGTGGGGACTATTGAGAAAACGTTAAAACCACACGTGAAACAATGCTATTTAGTATGCCTTATCAAGGGAACTAATGGGAATGCAGAGGGTTAAATTAAAATTGGTATCACAATATTAGGATTCACCTCCGTACTGGCACTTTACGGGCTTATTACTGAAATGTTGAAAAAAACAAGTGTTATGTATACTAAACACATCCTCAATTAACAAGTGTTCATATGTACACACGGGGACAATGGGAAATCGATCGAAAATAAAAAGATGTGAATTTCACACGTTAAGGAATATTGGGAGTCACGATTTGCCACTGAATGCAATGTGTTCATGCGTATGTACACAATTATACAAACGGGGACAGTGGGAATCGGCTAGACAAATTGTGAAAATGCAAGCAAATGTACACAGTTTAGTAATAAAGGGGCTAGTGGGGCGGGATTGAAATTACACTTGTGAGAAAATAATGTCGAGTGTTCATAATTATGTACACACTTTAAGGATAACGGGGGTTAGTGATTGGTTCAAATGCAATATTAAGAAAATCTCATATAAATAGTTAGGGGCTAATGGGAATTGATAGAGTAACACTGTTATATTAATGATAATAATTTAGTATAGTTTAGGGAAAAGGGGATAGTGAGATACATAAAAATTACAGTAAATGATACTTTAGAATAAACACATTTTAAGCACAAAAGACCTAGTTGTTGATAAAAAAATAAAAATCATTTAGATACAAATTACGAAAAGTATAAGATTGAAAGTTACAACTGGCGTTTGGTACATATTTTGAAAACAGTTTTAAATATTTTAGACTTTTGGAATATTATCTAATTTACGAAATGTTGTTAGCCAAATATTTTCCACATTCGGCCTTATCGACACTTAACATCTGGTGAGATGAAGGCCAACAAACAATAATGTAACAACAAATTTGTGAATAAAAAATGTCTACAGGGTGTTTGGTAATAGGTTTATAAAACTGAATATGGTAGATAAGGTACCATGCATACAAACCTAAAAAACAATTATACTCTAAAAATCACTTTTTCGAAAATAATATTTTTCGTTTTATAATAAACTGCATAGTGGCAACCCTAGACCGAAATTGCCATTAATAGGGTCGATTATCGAAAACAATAGTCTATTTGCGTCTAGTATTGTCACTTTTCAGTTTTCCATACAAATAGAAAAGCTGTGGTTATCAGGGTTTATAATCATTTTCCGGGGTTTTCATGGTAATGTAATAACATGTATGTGTAATAATATGGTAGATATACCATATTCAGATTTATAACCCTATTACCAAACACCCTGTATAAGTAGGTACTTTTGGGAAGAATAAAAGGTGATGGGATAATAACTTAAAGTGTTTACATAATAATTCTATTAAAGACTTTATTCTCACAGTTTAGTCCTATTGAATTCAAGAAACTGTAGTGTTGATCAGAGCTCGGACTAATCATCGCAAAATTACAACTCGGAAATGAAAAGGGATTATGTACACACGACGGCCCCTCAAACTGTACATGTTGACCTTGAGAACGCCTTTATGACCTACGTAATAAAAGCTGTTTTCTCAGTTGTGTATAACCTGACGGGCTGTCGTGTGTACAATATACTTAATTATATTATTCAATCATATTCATATCCACTACCCATAAGTTTGTGAGGGTATTATGCTGACGGTTGAGTTGGACATAAGCAACCATCAACTTTTGATATTCCACTTTCTGGAACAGACCAATGGTTTTATTTTGTTATTAGGTAGACTGCGAAAATATCCTCTTTAGATAATAATAACGAAGCCGAAGTCCACACATTCCGCCCATCATCAGGATCATTTTTGTCTTCTAACCATACCTGGTCAATCAATAGCTACTACGCGTTCACTTCATCATTGCCGCTACCTCCCGGCTCCCTTTATGATATAATGCATCTTGTTCCATTTCCGTATTTGTTTTGTGATGAAGTCCGAGCTCTGGTGTTTAGTCTAGATACCTAAATACCACTATGGAGACAATGCAAAAAATCGTAATATAGTTCTGACAAAAAAGATGTTATATAAATGCGTTATAATTATAAATTACACAATTGTACAAATGCCTGAAACTACTAATTATAATGATATTGATATTAATTAATAGAGAAAATTACAGTATATTTATTTATTGTCAAATATGATTGACCAGAAATGTAAGAAAGCAAGAACAAATGTAAATATAATAAAAAAAGTATATTTATTAAATTAAATATGTTTTATAATTTATTAATTCTATTTAAGATATTTAACTATTTAAAACGCCCGTAAGAACCGGACTAGCAATTATTTATTTATTTATTATTTTAGGTTTTTTTGACCATATTTGAAATCTGTTATCCTAGCATGTTTTTATGAGATTAGCTGTTGCTTTTTATTATATTAAGAGAATGCACCGAAATTATATTTTTTTTTAATTCTCATTGTATGTTTCAGCTATTTCTATTTAAAAGTCAGATCCGTGCAGTATTTTTGTTTTGTTTAAATGCTGTCTATACCAAGCAATAATGCTTCTGTCCAGATAAATGAAAAAAATCAAACAATACATTTTCGTAAGGCAAACATTTTTGCTTTCGAAGGGCAGCATTTTTTTAAATAACAAAAATATATCGTTTCTTTTTATCGTTACCAATTTCTAGTCTTCTCACAAAAATAATATTGCTTATGTTACGGTTGTATTGTATGTATATGTTACTGTAACATATGTAACAAAAACTTATTTTACTTATTATTACACTTTTATTATTGTTTAAGAACTTATTCTCACTGTCCCATGATAACCAAATAGTTCTGAAACGTAACATTAAAAACAGACGAACATAGAACCTCCTCCTTTTTTTGAAGTCGGTTAAAAACTGCTACGAAACCACCACTGCTATGAAAATATTCCCTATTTAGCAAAGTGAGAAAAATGGGAAGCCATATTATGCTCCTACCTAATAGGCCCTCCACATGCACAGGCCCGGCCTGCAGGATCGTACGGAAAGGTGCGGCCTTCCGGCTGAATCCTCAGGACTGAAGAGGCCGCGCCACTCCCTACACACATAGAGATTTGGCCGGAAGGCCGGGCCTTCGTACGATCCTGCAGGCCGAGCCTGTGCATGTGCAGGGCCCATAACTGTACATAAAATATAGAAAATATAATTTCTTGTTAGCAAAAAATTTATTTATTTAAATTAGGACACTTTCTAGTCTTTTTAGCAAAAGCAATGTAGATATTATCAGAGATTATGATAAAAAATGTATTATTTTTAATTCTCCTTGTGTAATTTAATGTTTTAGTACATTCTGGTCAATTATATAACGTCCACAGAAATTAGTCTTCTAAAACGCAGGCGAAGTATAAAAAATATATTTATTAAAAATTTAATAGTATTTGTATGAACTTGCCAATTGTATATTACTATATTATATAGATTATTAAAAAATCTGAAAATAGTTGATAAAAATGCAAGTATAACAATAATCTATACAATATATTTCTGACGTAAATAAATGTGAAATAGATAATTATAAAAATATTAAGTTATTTGCATTATATTATTATTAAAAATCCCTAGTCACATATTGGTATGTCGAATCTTATACAAAAATGTATATTGTGCTGTTTACTATAATTATTTAATAGTTGTTGAAATAACTGCATAAAAGTATTTAGTTTGAAATTAATCAAAATATTTACCAAAGTAATATTCACCCATTTTAATATAAAAATGAGAAATTTAGTTAATTTGTTGTTTGTTTCAATATTATTACGTTATTTCGAACAGCTTTTAATTATGACGTAAGTCAGCAGTTTAGCGCGCGGCCATCTTTTATTTTGTTAATAATTATTGTTAAATAATTTCGCTGTTAAGTATTTAATTAATTATTATAACTGTAAAGATAGGGCGTTTGGAATTTCATAGTAAATTCTATTGCATTTTGCGTCGAACGTGTTTCGCATATTATCACACTTTTTTATCTTTTTCCTTTCCCTTCCATTTAGAGCAATTAAAATTACTAGTTATCATCTAACGATAGAAAACCGGCCCTATTCATTATACAAAAAAATCAGTAAATTATGATTTTAAATGTATTTGGCATAAAGCTCGTTAATAGCTTTTTAACAAAAAAAAACAGTAAACAAGCAGAGGACAAATATTACTGCGCCCTTAGCACGCACAGTGGCCCTACCATGAGTTGATGCAAACTGTTTACGTTACCGTAAACTATCGTTATCTCTCTTTCATTCGCATTGACTGTGAGCAGTATATCCTATAGTTTACGGACGCGTGAACAGTTTGCATCAACTCATGGTAGGGCCACAGCTATCGAAAAAAATAACGCGCGTAAAATCATTCGATAGAGTAATTTTGTATGGGAAATTTGCACAGCGCCATCTACCGCCGAAAAGCGGATATTCCATAGATAATTACTCTATCGAGTAATTTTACTAACGATTTTTTTCTCGTTAGATGTTAGTGCTAAGGGTACTCAACTCACTGAGTTAAACATTATTAATCATAGTAGTATATGTACATCAGTGACTAAACTGTTTTGTTTCATCATATTTATATAATTGACCACTATATTGAAATTAATTGTTAATACAGATTACTAGTATTTTAAAAACAAAAATCCTACTCAAACAGTTATAATTTAGTGATAGTTTAATTTAAAAATATGTTAATTAATGAAACTCATTCTGTTTTTAAATTCAATAAAGTATTTTATGCTTGAATATTTCCTTTTATTGCTTATTTAAACAACTCCTATTCCCAATATCTTTTCCACTGGCCTACTAATTTTCTCTCCCTATCCTATCCCTATCTTTTTTACCTTTTTCTATCTTAATTGTGATATTTATGCGTTGGCACGTCATCTCTTATAGGTTTGATAATACTAAAAATCATGTTCCTGCAAACCTCATCTGATATTAGTGTGGTATTTTTAGTTTGTCATTTTACGAAACGATTTTCACATAAATGTACGAAGTTTATTTATGCTGTTTTCATCATTTATTATAGCTCGTGTTGACAATGCAATAGACGAATAATTGCTAAGTTTGTACATACGACGGCACCTCAGACTATACATATTGACCTTGAGACCGCCTTTATGCCCTACGCAATAAAAGCTGTTTTCGCAGTTTAACTGTATAACCTGAAGTGCTGTCGTGTGTACGTATGGCCAGTGGTATGGTGGGTCCGGCAGGTAATTAAATGTTTAAATAATGAAAAAAAGATTGAAATTTTATTAACATTTAATCTCAAATAAAAGCCTACTCAGACTCAGCTGACGAAAGAACCCCTTTACGTCAGACGTACCATTGATCTGTACCATTGATGGTACGACTGACACATCTTTACGTCAGTAGTACAATTAATGCTACTAATGCCACATCTTTACGTCAGTAGTACAATTAATGGTACTAATGCCACATCTTTACGTCAGTAGTACAATTAATGGTACTAATGCCACATCTTTACGTCAGTAGTACAATTAATGGTACTAATGCCACATCTTTACGTCAGTAGTACAATTAATGGTACTAATGCCACATCTTTACGTCAGTAGTACAATTAATGGTACTAATGCCACATCTTTACGTCAGTAGTACAATTAATGGTACTAATGCCACATCTTTACGTCAGTAGTACAATTAATGGTACTAATGCCACATCTTTACGTCAGTAGTACAATTAATGCTACTAATGCCACATCTTTACGTCAGTAGTACAATTAATGGTACTAATGCCACATCTTTACGTCAGTAGTACAATTAATGGTACTAATGCCACATCTTTACGTCAGTAGTACAATTAATGGTACTAATGCCACATCTTTACGTCAGTAGTACAATTAATGGTACTAATGCCACATCTTTACGTCAGTAGTACAATTAATGGTACTAATGCCACATCTTTACGTCAGTAGTACAATTAATGGTACTAATGCCACATCTTTACGTCAGTAGTACAATTAATGGTACTAATGCCACATCTTTACGTCAGTAGTACAATTAATGGTACTAATGCCACATCTTTACGTCAGTAGTACAATTAATGGTACTAATGCCACATCTTTACGTCAGTAGTACAATTAATGGTACTAATGCCACATCTTTACGCTACTAGTACCATTAATGGTACTATTAATACACCTTAACGTCGCTAGTTCCATCAATTTGAACTATCATACCCATTTCGCACACTTTGGTATACGGAACAAACACGCAAAAAACCGTTAGATTATACCATCATCATTCAAATTGATGGTACTAGTAGCGTAAAGACGTGTCATTAGTACCATTAATGGTTCTTCTGACGTAAAGGGGATAGAGCTCGGTTCGGTTGGTATTGCTCATGATTTTAATTACAAAGTGTATGAAATTATTGAGCAACGTCCCCTAATGCCGAATATGGTATATATAGGGCCATCAAACTGAACAACTTTTACTATGGGGCCAACTTTAAAATCGCGAAAAAAAAATCAGCTGTTTCATACATTTTGATATTTTCGATTTTAGTTTTTGTATGAAACAGCTGATTTTTTTTCGCGGTTTCAGAGTTGGTCCCATAGTAAAAGTTGTTCAGTTTGATGGTCCCTATATACCATATTCGGCATTAGGGGTATTTTTGTAACAACTTGTATAGGAGAAAAAAAAAGAAAAATATTGTGAATGACAACGTTTTGCGAAAGTGACCATTTGCGAAAATGACATTCTGCGAAAGTGACCAAATTTTTCGCGATGACCATTTGCGAAAGTGACGATCTGCGTCAAAACCGTATGCATGTTCTGGCAGCAGCGCCACGGTCTTCGATTTTTGTGTAAATCGGATAAAACTCCCAATTTTGTGTCAGTCGGGAAAAAATTGGTTTTAAATCGTATAATTGAACTATCTATGCACTAATCTTTATTCATTCATTTTGAAACAGATTTTAACCCTTCAATGCCCGTAAAATGAGACACAATAGATATTTAATTGTTATCTGGCCGCCTGCGTCCGCTCAGGCGTTGGTGAATTAAGCAAACTGCAATGACTTCTTCTATATCAATAAAAAAAATCTATACGAAAGTCATTAAACAGCATAAATAATTTCGTAATCAAATGTATCGTTTCTTCATTTAATATTATTGAGTCGATGTTGTAACCTTCTGATGAAAAATAAATATCTTTTGCTAAGATATAAAAGGTAAAATATTAGTTTTTTTTAAAGGTAGTTTAAGATTTATACAAAAATAGATCCTGCTATTAGAAGGTTATACAATCGACTCTTTTTGTATTAGTTAATGTATTAATTTATCTGCTAGAACTAATATTTGTTAATGTTTAATAATTTAGAATTGATTAAGATAAATAATATTAGAAAAAATACTAGAAAAAATCGACTCACCCGTAGCACCTCAGACGGGACTACGGGTGAGTCGATTTTTTCTAATATTATTTCTCTTAATATAAAAATAGCATTTTGAATGCAAAAAATCTAAAAATTATTAAAATGTATTGTTTGTTTTGTTGTTTGTCTATGAACGGAGCTATTATTACTAAAACATATACTAGAAAAAACTCGCCTCGTCATCAGGGGCCATATTTTTGAAAGGCGGCGAGCGCTTGTACTTATTTTCATCGCATGCGGTGTAATGTCACATTTGACAACATGCACTCGAACAGCACAAACATATCTGACACGGAGACGGCGTCACCGTCGTCTATGTAGTCGATGGTGTAACCTATTACACCTATTACGACAGCCTATTACACTATTTATTATATTACACAAGAGCACTCGCCGTTAAATACAAAAAAAAATTTCATGTCAGTGGCTCGCCGCCTTTCAAAAATAGGCCCCAGGGTTGTCTCGGGCGGGAATCGGTACAATCACAGCCTATAGAACCTTCCTACAGTCGGCCATCACATTTTGTGTTGGCGCAAAAGCCGTCGTTGCCTAGACAGTTAGCGCGACGACTAAAAAGTGTAAAGTGGTGTCTCCTGCGACACTGTTTTGTGTTTTCTAACATCGAACATCTAACAAAATATGGGCGTGGCCTAACTGTTTTGTTAGCTCGAACAAGCAAACATGTTATCCGAGGCGGACGGAAAACATCCCCGTGTTCGCCTGCGGGGGACGGGTAATTTCATTTCGAGTACGTCTTTCGTCCGAAGTCATTTTGTCGAGTAGGTAGATGTTTGTTAGATGTTCGTATTTAAAAGTCGCAGGAGACTGCAATGTTTTGATAATATGTTTTGTTAGTTTGTTTTGTTATTTTTAGGCGCAGAAGACACGCATTCGGGTTGTCTCGCGCAAGAAGGTTCTATAGGCTGTGGTCCAATGCTCTTACCAACTGAGCTTCCGAGTCACTAGCGGTAGCGCCGTTCATAGACAAGTTCTTTTTTCTCGAATGGAACAGAAATGGTAAAAAAATTACTATTTAATTTTAGTAATTGATTGTCTTTACCATTTATTTTACCATTATTACGGTGGCGCAAATGATATAAGTAGTTGACATCTAAGAAAGGAATTATGATTGTTGTATTTGATAATCGAATAAAATCGACTCGAGTATTTTCGTCTATCTTTTCTTTTTACACGACTGCCCAAAAAGAATGTATTGTGTTCAGGGTTCTAGGGGTTTCTTTATTCAGATTTGGATGTGGCTATCACAACAGGGTAATCAGTTTCAATCAATTTTAAACCTAAATGCGAAGATATTTAAGTTCAAAATAAATTGGAGATTTTTGACAATTTTGTAAAATAACTTTTACGACCTCCTTGGTCGAGTGGCTTTGTACACCGGTTTTCAAGGTGTCGCCATCTCTGAGGTCCCGGGTTCGATCCCCGGTTGGGTCAATTTAGAAAACGAACTTTTCTATATTGGCTCAGGTCTGGGTGTTTGTGATACCACCGTTGTCTCCGATTTCCATAACACAAGTGCTTTAGCTACTTACTTTGGAATCGGAGCAATGTATGTGATGTTGCCAAATATTTAAAAAAAAAACCCGACGTGCTGCTGATTGTACCAATAAATGTCAGTTATTTTTTAAAGCGTGTTCGACCTTTAAAGTTCGTGCTGCTGATTGTACCAATAAATGTCAGTTATTTTTTAAAGCATGTTCGACCTTTAAAGTTCGGGGTATAATAGCATTTGAGATTAAAATCACTTAAAATTAAAATCAAACGAAATAGTAACATTATGGAATCAGAATTGTTTATTAAAATAATATTTACACAATATTAAAGTTCTTCATAACATTTCCTAATCTATGACTTATGGCGTTATATCCACTATTCTACTAAAAAGATGCTAAATTCGGAAGAAAAGTGCATCCAGATATTTTTTTAGTTTAGTTATATTGATGATAGAATACTGAGTTTGAGTAAGTTATTTTCATAAATTTTTTTGAGAATAAGAAAAACAATATGGCTGACTGAAGAAAACTTTATTCACATTCAAAGTCTCCATTATTTTTTTTATGTAATGAAAACAGATCATTGAAGACGGTAATCACACATGACCTAATAAACACCAACTTATCTGTAAAATGGCGAAAAATGGAACAATGCGATTAAATTGACAATGTACACACGACGGCACCTCAAACTATACATGTTGACTTTGAGACCGTCTTTATGCCCTACGTAATAAAAGCTGTTTTCGCAGTTTAACTATACAGTTTACACACGACAGCACGTCAGTGCCCCTACTATGAGTTGATGCAAACTGTTTACGTTACCGTAAACTATCGTTTTATCTCTTTCACTCGCATTGACTGTGAGCAGTATATCCGATAGTTTACGGTAGCCTTAACAGTTTGCATCAACCCATGGTAGGACCATTGGTTATACAACCTGACGTGTGTATAACTGCAGTGGCAATCTTCAGAGCGCCTGCAAAACGACGTATTTTAATCTATAAAATTCACTCTGCCATACATTCTCGAGTGAAGTTGCAGCTGATCACTGCCATTAGCCAATTTAATCGCATTTTAGAAGCAATATTTTTGACACTAATGACATTTTGATGCTATTTACCACTAGCGACACCGCCATTTCACAGAAAAGTTGGAAATCTGTGAGTACCTACGAAAAATGGATGGTAGTTTGTCATGTCATGACATGATTATACATGCGTCAAGGAATTTGAATAATTTAATTTTTGTCATGGGAAAATTTTCAATTTATAGGGGTAAGTATACAGTTTTTATGCGGTGTTTAAATGATCTATATTGTGTGTGAAATAAAAGTAACAAGATAATATTTTATGTTAATACACTATTTTGAACATAATCTCATTAAATTATTGTAATAAAAAGAAATATTACAAAAACGCAAAGATATTTATTTCGATTCATATGTATACAAAACGAATCGTGTACTTTAAAAGTAACATAATATTAAAGTAAAAAAAAAAACAACTACCATTATGGTAGAATTATAATATAGCTTGAAAACTTAGAAGTTTTTAAAACCCAGACATTTCCCATGCACGGCCAAAAATTATATTTTCTACCAATCAACAAACTTAAAAAATGAGTGCCTGCGGCCCAACTTCTAATTCAAAGCTATAGCTATAGCGATAGCAATGCACTGGCCATCCTTGTCACATCATAACACAATGACAAGGACGGACAGTGCATTGACGTCATAAACTAGGCAATTTAAAAGCAATTTGAGTTGGCGGTAGGCCGGCTGGCCTTTAAGAAATTACTTGAATATGTTTCATTTCATTTTCAAAATATGAAAAGATATCATATATCGTTAAACATTTATTTGCATTGCTACGGCTTCTATGAATCCAAAAGAAGTTCTTTTTTAAACCAAATAGTGAATACACCGTTTTTTATGTGTTTAAGAAAGTGTCAACCTAAGTCTTAGCCTCTAATAAAACTATATAATTATTACAAAAATATCACAACGAGAAAAGAAGCATGATCAAAATATTGCAAAAACAAGCTCAAAAACAAAAACCGGTTTTAAATACAGTTTTCAAAAGAAATAATTCGCTTAATTCTATATTTACATCGTCACTAAACTTATTTAGTCTACTTTAAATACTATCTCCCATACTAATAAAGATTGTATAGCAGATGTATAGTTACACAATGGTTACTCTTAAGTTTAACATTAAAAAGAAAGGGACAAAACACTGTGTAACTATACATCTGCTATACAATCTTTATTAGCAAGGGGGTAATAATGGAATTAGGACTAAAATTTGGAATAAATATATAATAATAACTTTTCTCTCAAAATCAGCATATACAGATATGTAATAAGGAAATATACTTATCTATGGATCATTATTTATACTTATGTACATTTTTAAAAATATAGTCATATTTTGATTCTGTGGACTGCTAACCGCCAAATACTCAAAGATTTCCAAACTAAAATCTTCAAGTTAAGGTCTCCTTAACTTTAAGGAAGCTGTCAGTTTTATAGTTTCTGTCAAATCTAACAACTTTGTTGAATTTAAGTGGACTTTAAGAAAACGTTTCGAGTATTTGGCTGTAAACCTTTTATAAGGGTTAACAGAATCGAGGGCTGAGTCAGTCTCAAGTTACCTACTGGCAAAAAGTCCATTTGGCAGACGTCTAAATGGAAGTACGTTCAGATTTAAGCTATTTAAATGACGGCGTTGGTGCGTCCAAATGAAAATATAGTTAGGGTATAGTTAAAATCTGGACGTACTTCCATTTAGAAGTCTGGAAGCCTCGTCAATAGTTAGCTTTAAACCAGCGAACTAAAAAACCTGACTGTGAATCACTCGCATTCCTAACTCTTCAAAGATAAAACAAGAACTTTAGATTTTATTTAACGTTTTGGATTACGTAATATGCTATTTTGATTGCAAGGAAATTGACAAAACACAACCATTACAGTCAAAGAAACAAGTGGAATGCATTTTTAGCAGTGTCCAATCAATACGAAGGAATTTTATACATAATCTTTATTAGTTTCGTATTTGAAACGTACCTAATATTGCACATTATCACTTCCATCTGAACTCATCGTTTTGACAGCTGTCAAAATGGCCAGTTTGAAAAACTGACCAATAACACAGCTTCAAGTCGAATCGTCTGTCAAAGTTGACAGCTGTCAATTAAACTGTCAAGCTGGTGATCAGTTGCTGACAAAGCTTGCCGTACTCCCTCTGGTCTCCAGATATCCGTCTCATTTTCAAACCTTTTTTCTCTTTCGCTTTATTTTCGCAAACGACCAATTCAATCTGTATCCCACCAGAATATTCTAGATTCAAAAACCCAGTTAGGGCTCCCTCCTCGCTGTCTTTCTGTCCGTTCATTTCAACAAATATGTTTTGAGGCGGCACTCTCGAGTTTATCGCTTCTTTAAGCAACTCAACTATACTCTGCGAGTCTAATTTTGAGCAGACAGTTGACAAAGTGACTTCGTAATATTCTTGCATAACACACACCTTTTGGGGGCTCAGAAGAATGGGTATCTTCTGCACCTCAGGCCTACAGACTTCCGTCAACCTTAAGTCCATCGTAGACCTTTGCAATTTCTCAATTTCTTCGCTCGCAGGGGGACTTTCTTCGTCACATTTCTCTAAACAATGCCTGCTGTTATCTCTAGGCATATATACATCTTCACAATATTCCCTAACCTCTCCTAAAACCCCTTGAGCAGAAAACGACGTCCTAGGAGTCTCCCCTTTTTCGGAAAAACTACCCCTACCGAAGTCACTTCTCTCAGATAAGGAAGATCTCCCAAAGTCCCCTCTTTCAGAGAAGCTACCCCTATCAGAAAACGAGAAGGATTCCCTATGCTCAGAAAAACTACCCCTATTCTCACTAAACCCTGAACTAATAGACACAATATTTGAGTATATAGAATGTATATTCTGTTCGCAATTCGGAGATACGTTAGCCGAATCGTTGCTTAAAGAATCATCGCTGAACCCCAAAGATTTGTCGCTGCCTCGCCTCAGATATTTCAAGTCCTCGCTTAAAAACTTATGAGTCTCATCTAGACTTTCTTTAGGAGACTGCATTTCTGTATCTTTATCTAGATTTAGATCCAGTTCTTTAGGCGGTTCCGCTGGTTGTTCTGTTTCTTGGCTTATCTTTCTTCCAATTCCTTTAGTTATCGAAGGTCTATCGTCCAAATCAGTTGGTTCAGAAATCACGAATTGTGGCAAAGAATACTTCATATTCTCCAAACTATCCATGCTGTCTTCAGAAGACGAAGCTACGAGCGTAATTTCCGATCCCAAGCAATCAGTCAGACTGATCTGCGGATGAGTCGAAACATAATTCTGGAATTGTTGTTGCAAATTTCTGGTCATTTCTTGGGTGAAGAATTTCGGGTCTATATTTTGTCCATTGCCTATTTCCTCCTGTATCATATCTAAAGGTGACCCAGGGTTTGAAATAGGGGAGTTATTTAAAGATCTGTGTGTAACCATGTGTATTTGTGGATGTACCATGGGGTGTAATTGGGGATATGGTAGTGTTTCCATCTCGACCGTTCTCAAGTCTAAAGGTGTGGCGTTTGGTTGGGGCGTTCCTCGCGTAATAGAACCTGTGTGAAGATAGCTGAGCCCTTCAGTTATTTGGTGTAATGGCGACCCAGGGCTTACTGGCGAAGTATGTCCCGATAGTAAGGCGAAGTTGCTGTACGCGTGGATTGCTTTGAGTATTTCTTGGGATGCGTTCACTTGCGGGAGGCAGAGGGTGTGCAGGTTTATACCCAATTTTAAAGCGATCTCCTGAAAAAGAAAGTTGGTGTTAGGAATTTGTGGGGATCTGCAGCAGGCTAGCTAAGGAAAGAAACAGTTAAAAGTTAAAATCCATTGTCTTGTAACAGTTAAACGTGATAAATCGCTATATCATATCGCGTTTCCGTGGTCATGCTAGGAGGTCTGGGGCCCTACCGGCTAACTTTTCGAACTTCGGCGGGTCTGCCGAGCTTTAACTTAAAACAGATAAATCGAAGTAAGGAGTTTCGTATTGTACTATTCGCCGAAGTTATTTAGAAGATATCGATGTACGTGTGACATCATGAATTGGGGTTTACCATTTTGGCACGATTGGGGCTCGATTTATCTGTTTTAATTTGAAGCCCGGCAGACTTTCCGAAGTTTGAAGCGTTAGCCGGTACGGCCCCAGGGGGCTGATTATGTAACTCTGTTGCTAACAATTCTCGATTGAAATCGATTGAAACCACAGTTACATTGCTGCTTTAAGTAAGATAGTTGTCACATTGGTTCTTACTAAAGCAGCAATGTAACTGCGATTTCTGTCAGAGTTGATCGCAACAAAGTTACATAATCAGGGGGCAGGGCTGGCTGCACTGGCCACACATTGTTAAATATTACTTGTAGTAATAATAAATATATATATAATACTAAATAATATACTAGAAAAAATAGGACTCGCACCAGATCATGTTCTCGGACGGGAATCGAACCCGCGACCTTTGGATATCCGGTCCAATGCTCTGACCGCTGAGATACCGAGTCACTAGTGGGAACGTCGAATTTCTTCTAGTATATCAACTCTTACGCTGCAAGCCAGCGCCATCTCACCAATGTAGAAGGAATTAACTTCAACATTCAACTGAACATCTTTCCAGATATTTTTAAACAGTTGATTAAGATGAGAAAGCTTTTAACTATTTGAAATTTTGAGATTTAAGCATTCACAATGCTATTTTTATATAATACTAAATAATATACTAGAAAAAATAGGACTCGCACCAGATCATGTTCTCGGACGGGAATCGAACCCGCGACCTTTGGATATCCGGTCCAATGCTCTGACCGCTGAGCTACCGAGTCACTAGTGGGAACGTCGAATTTCTTCTAGTATATCAACTCTTACGCTGCAAGCCAGCGCCATCTCACCAATGTAGAAGGAATTAACTTCAACATTCAACTGAACATCTTTCCAGATATTTTTAAACAGTTGATTAAGATGAGAAAGCTTTTAACTATTTGAAATTTTGAGATTTAAGCATTCACAATGCTATTTTTATATAATACTAAATAATATACTAGAAAAAATAGGACTCGCACCAGATCATGTTCTCGGACGGGAATCGAACCCGCGACCTTTGGATATCCGGTCCAATGCTCTGACCGCTGAGCTACCGAGTCACTAGTGGGAACGTCGAATTTCTTCTAGTATATCAACTCTTACGCTGCAAGCCAGCGCCATCTCACCAATGTAGAAGGAATTAACTTCAACATTCAACTGAACATCTTTCCAGATATTTTTAAACAGTTGATTAAGATGAGAAAGCTTTTAACTATTTGAAATTTTGAGATTTAAGCATTCACAATGCTATTTTTATATAATACTAAATAATATACTAGAAAAAATAGGACTCGCACCAGATCATGTTTATATATATGTTTTTTTTATTTTACTGAGTAAAATTAAGTGATAGAATGAGGAATGACGTAATTCGTGAAAGGTGTGGTCTGAAAGATGATATAGTGACAAGAATTGAGAAAGGAATGCTTCGGTGGTTTGGTCACTTAGAGAGGATGAATGAAAGTCGAATCACGTAAGAGATATATTGTGCGAATGTGGAGGGAACGAATGCGCAAGGGCGTCCCAGAAAAACCTACGCGGACCAATTAGAGGTTTCAATAAAAAAGGCTGGTGTACGCAGTGAGAAAAACCGCCGGGCATGTATGAAAAGGTTGATGGATGTAAATGAAGCGAAAGAAGTGTGCAAGGATCGTAGCAGGTGGCGATCCATAGTCTCTGCCTACCCCCATGGGAAACAGGCGTGAGTATGTGTATGTATGTATGTATTTTACTGACCTGCGTCAGCAGCTTGGTCCGGGGCAGGTCCCCCGCGGCGGGGTCCCGCAGCCCCCTGGCGGCGCACAGCACCGCGCGCGCCGCTTCCGCCGACACTTGCGACAGGTCTAGGGCTGCCACGCCGCATACTGACACCGGGGAACCTATGGCGAATCAACTGTATTTTTCATTTCTCATATTCGGAAAGTGATGATAATGATAATGATAATTTATTCGCAAAAAACATAAATAAAAGATGGTCCCAACATTAGAGACGTATATTTAAACTGAGCAAGGGTTAAAACTCTGCGTTCCACCCTAGGGTGTAAAATAATTTTAAAAATAGAACTGAATTTGGTTATACAAGGTGTTACAAAAGTACCCCTAATGCCGAATATGGTAGATAGGGACCATCAAACTGAACAACTTTTACTATGGGACCAACTAAGAAATCGCGAAAAATAAATCAGCTGTTTCATACATTTTGATATTTTCGTAATTGATTTTTGTATGAAACAGCTGATTTTTTTTTCGCGATTTCAGAGTTGGTCCCATAGTAAAAGTTGTTCAGTTTGATGGTCCCTATCTACCATATTCGGCATTAGGGTTACTTTTGTAACACCTTGTATAGTCGACCATAGAGTTATCTCATCGGCAATGAAACGTTTACAATGGGTGCATTCCAACAGCTTAATCGCTGAGTCATCGATCGACATAGAGTACATTTTAACTATGAAAAGAAATAAAATTGAACATTGAAACAAATTATTTTAATAAATGTTTTGGAAAAACTACGATTTTTTTACTTTCCTTATATTCGAAATGAAAAGTAGAGTGTTTAACACGGGTAAAAGTCATCAATTCCATATTCGAACTACAGCCGCCCTCGCTACGGAAATTGCTTCCTTTTGACCCCTGTCTAACGATACTACTCTGCCGCAATACAGTTTTTTAACTAGCGCGGAGGGTAGCTGTCATTATCTGCTACCGCCGTAACTATCCATCATTGTTAATGACAATAATTCTACTAATCATTGTGAATGGACAAATAAAAAAAATCTTTATTATTTATTACCTACTATTTCTCACTTATGTTCTGAAATATTATCATTACATTTGAAAAAATAAAGCGGGAGGTTCCACATTTACGTGGTGATTTGCTTGATCACGTTCTAAATTTGAAATTCAGTACGGTGAATTTCAATACTTCCCGCACAAGTATTGCAAACTCAAAACTCATCAGCTCGCGTTGTTTTTACAAAAAAAAAATGGCTACTAGACTGGTCGTTTCACATGGTCATAGGAACCAATTTCACAATTTCATTTTTACTAAGAAGAGTTTTATTTCCTCGCATTTCTTGAGAAAAGCAATATACAAGCTTTGTTCGGGAAACTTCCCGAGCACGCTCGTAATGTACTATCACTAATGGCAATATGTTAAAATGTAACAATGTAATATACAAGGTGTTACAAAAATACCCCTAATGCCGAATATGGTATATAGGGACCATCAAACTGAACAACTTTTACTATGAGACCGACTCTTAAATCGCAAAAAAAAATCAGCTGTTTCATACAAAAATTAAAACCGAAAATATCAAAATGTATGAAATAGCTAATTCTTTTTCGCGATTTCAGAGTTGGTCCCATAGTAAAAGTTGATCGGTTTGATGGTCCCTATATACCATATTCGGCATTAGGGGAACTTTTGTAACACCTTGTATAACAAAAATAACATTAATAAAAAAAATAAGTAAATCGTTAAAAATACAAGAACGTTATAGTCTGACTATATCTGTATCTTTCTCGCCACAGTATCATCCACGATACTGTTCTTATCTGATCCGAATGTAAACCTATATAACCTATATAACAAATCAAAAAAAAAAAAAAAAATCAAAAATGTTTATTTTGTTCACAAAAACATAGGTATACAAAATAGCAGGTTGGGACTGCCTAGTAAGTATTACAATACTTGTGACAGACAGCCCCGCTCCATCGTAACACTTACATACTATAATTGGAACAAACTAATTTAATTTAATTTAATTTAACTAATTTAATTTATTTAATTTACTTAAGTTATATGTATAATTATAATTATATGTATAGATATTATTTTTGTTTTAATTTTAATGTGTGTGTGTGTGTGTGTGTGTGTGTGTGTGTGTGTGTGTGTGTGGTGTGTGTGAATGAGTGGGGGTGAGAGTGTGTGTGAGTGAGTGTGTGGTGTGTGTGAATGAGTGGGTGAGAGTGTGTGTATGTGTGTGTATGTGTGTGTATGTGTGGGTAAGTACATGAGTTTGTGTGGGACAGTCACCTAGCACACAACTGATATTATACTATTTTGTTAAAAAAGACTCTGTATCATCATATGTTAATGTTTTTATCCAGTTAGTCAATATACTTTTACATTCGAAATAAGTTTTGGGATAAAAGTTAAGAAACCCATTAATAGTATTATATAACTTGGCTGATCTAACTCTGTATTGAGTTCTAGCAAAATAAGTTCTAGTTTTAGGGATTTGTAAATTTGTAGTGTTTCTTCTTTTACTTAATAAAGAAGAATCAAAGGAAATTGTTTTATGTGTTTTAAGGATAATATGTAGGATGTATAATTTTCTTACTGTCAGTAGATTACATAACTTATATAACTCATCAGTGGGAAATGAACGTTTTTTAAAGTACATAATCTTTAGCAAGCGTCTCTGTGTTCGTTCCACCAAAAGAAAGCGTGTTTTCAGTGAACCCCCCCAGACGGGGATACAGTAGCTTATAACAGATTGTACAAGTGCCTTATATAAATCATTTAACAGGTTATTGTGCGGTGCTTGGTATTGTGTAACGGCTGAGGGCACGACATGTCTTAACGATTTAAAAATCCATACAAATTTTCTAATCCTTGCCGAGATCATTTCAATGTGCGGGAACCAGGATAGATTCTGGTCAACAATTACACCCAGATATTTAGTGTGGTTCACTTTATTTATTAAAGGACAATTACAAAGACCATCGTTAAGATTATTGCAGCTATGAATTTTGATATTAAAATCTGATTGTGGTTGAGAATTATCATAAATACTATAGGAGATATAGTTGGTCTTTTCAGTATTAAGTGTTAATAGATTATTTCTTAGCCAATTTGCCACAAGTGACATACCAACTTCCGCGTTTTCTTTAGTATCTTTCCAACAAGAGCCACTAAACAAAATTGCCGTATCATCAGCATACGATAATATTTTAGCCTTATTTAGTTTCATGTTACACAGATCATTTATGTAAACTAAAAATAGTGTGGGACCCAGGACACTCCCTTGGGGCACACCATAGGACACTTCAGTATTATCACTATGACACTGATCCAGTTTTACACTCTGTTTCCTATTCATCAAGAAATCTGTGAAAATGGAGAGTTGGTTGTCTCTAATACCGATTTTTTCAAGTTTTTGTACAAGGATAGGGATAGAAACAGTGTCGAAAGCCTTTTTTAGATCTACAAAAACCGACAGGCATTTTTCTCCTTTATCAAGATGTTCAGTTATTTGTGATGTGAGGAATGTCACTGCATCTTCAGTAGACCTTCCCCGTCTAAAACCGAATTGTGTATCAGCTAAGATATTGAAGGTATTCAAGTAATTTAATAATCGAGTGTTTAACAATTTTTCTAATATTTTTGACAAAACCGGTAAAATGGAGATAGGCCTGTAATCGCTGACATTGCTTCTATCCCCACCCTTGAACACTGGAGTGATAATCGATTGCTTAAACGCGTTAGGAAATGTTCCCGTTTTAAAACACAAATTTGCAAGGTAAGTTACTACTGGGATTATCTCATGTTTTATATATTTAATGTACTTGCCAGTGATATTGTCCCAGCCCGGGGCACTATCAGACTTTAAGTTCATGATTATAGAATTTATTTCTTCGTCATCAGTTTCTAACAGTACAAAAGAGTGAGACACACTAGGTAAGTTTGTGATATATTGATTAACTTTTTCATGGGTGAGGGTAGAATCAATGTCACTGGCAAGTTTTTCCCCGATGTTGGCAAAATAATTGTTAATATAGTCCGCAGACTCTTTAGGATTTGATTTAATATTAGCAAGTTCAAGGTTAGATTTATTACTTTTATTTGTGTATGTTATAGTCTTAATATTACGCCAAAGAACTTTATTATTGTTCATAGAATTTGCAATTAAATTTTTTTCATACTTTCTTTTGAGTTTTTTTAACAATTTGGTACAAAAATTCCGATATCGTGTGTATGTGATTTTTTTTATTTCATTATGTGGGTCATTTCGCAGATCTTTTTGGAGTTTATTTCGGTTTTTTATACATTTTAAGATTCCAGGAGTGACCCATGGCTTAATGTTACGTTTGCTTTTTGGAATATTTTTGATAGTCGTATGGGTACTAATTGAATTAGTTATTTTATCAATTAAGGAATTAATTAATAGGTTAGGGTTGTCACAAAATAACAATTCGTTTAAATTTGATTCTTGCAGGTGCTTGCGCGCCTTTTCAAAGTCTAATATTTTAGTAAATTTAGACGTAGAATTCACGTACTTAGATTTAGAGAGTGCTAGGAAGATAGTGAAGTGATCAGTGATGGTAGTTTGAAGTACAGCTACAAACGCAGACTGCCTTTTATTGTTTATCTTAAGCATGAGGTGGTCTAGACAGTTTTTCCCTCTAGTGGGAAGTGTATGGCCTGGGAGAATACCAAAGGATGATAACATATTTAGGTAATGACATCTGTTTTTATATTCATAGGATAGTTCTTCAATTTTTGGTGCTATATTTATATTTATATCTCCTGTAATTATAATGTTGTCATGCGATCTAATCGTTTCTAAATGAGCGTTTAAAGAATTAATGAAATTTTCTGCATTAATATTAGATGGAGATCGATAGATGCATATTACAATCTTATTTAATATATTTACTTGGAGACAGGATGCTCCACTTAGTTTTATTTCCGAAGTATGACATGTTAATGTATCTTTAACGTAGACAACTACCCCATCGTTTTGGTTTAATTGGTAAGTTGTGGCATAAGGCCTATAGTTGCTTAGAATTGGTAACGGTTTGTCAGAATCAAGTCGGCACTCAGTCAAAACTATCATGTCTGTTTCAAAGGAAAGAGTTGAGATATTTGCTAAAAAGTCATTAAAATTGCAATTTATACTTCGTATATTCTGCGAAAGGATTGTAAAATCAGAGATGTTTCTGTTGTAGGTGTTTTCGAGTTCAGTAATATCACACAGGACAGATCTTGCTAATTGCAAATTATCTATTTCATTAATTGTATGCACTAGGTCACTCATTATGTATAACAACAAAGGATACACGAGGGTTTTGATGACATACGTTTTGTATAGATGAGTTAATCCAAAATACAATATATAGAATGTTGGTGTGTAAGAAGTTTCTATGTAATGTCCGTTCAAGTGAGAAACAAACTGACGCGTTTACGGAACTATTTTTACACATAAATGTTATGTTGACACAGAGTACTAAACTACTTACATGATAATAAAGTCACTTTATTTTGCTCAGATCGTCAATTTGAAGTTCACTATTTATATTAATAATCGGCGAGTTATCTTCTTTTCGCAGGTACACCCTCCCATATGATGTCCAACAGTATTTAAATTGTTTTGTTTTCACTAGTTCGCGTGCTAAGAAGTGTAATCGCGCCGCCTTGGCTGTGAGTTGCTCGGTGATGAAAATGGGGGTGTCCTCGGATTGCCGGAATCCCAGATGTTTGGCACATAATCTTCCCTTTTGTTTGGTGTTAAATAGTTTACACGACCTCAGGATGTCATTCTTGATAATAGTGGATGTAAATTCTACCACGATAGGCGTATTATTTATCGAGTTATTTTTAGCTCGTACTCGGTACAGGTCTTTGACGTCACATTTGTTTACTTTACACCCCACAGTGGTAGAAAGATATTGCACCATCTCGATTAAATCTTCTTTGTTTTCATTCGGCTTCTTCGGTACATTTTTAATCTCCAGGTGTGATTTCCTGCTATCCTTTTGCATATTCTCCAGTTTTTCCTCTAATAATTTAATGTATTTTCTGTCCTCTTTAACTGTGTTCTCCAAAAATGTAATTTTCTTATTGAACTCTTCGTTTTGTGCGGACAAAAAGGCCACTGAGGATTCTATGTTATTACTGGTCACTTGTATCTCCTTTAAAGTGGCAGCATTTTTTTTAAATTCCTTATCCTGAGCTGACATCATTTTTTCAAACATTTTTTTGTATTTCGTCCTTGAATCTGGAGAATTCTAAGGATGAGTCTTCGTCCCTTTTTCTCTTATATCTTGACGATACAAAGTTTGGTGGCGTAGTTTCTGATTGCACCATATTTTGCATTTCCGTGTCAGAATACGATTTCTCCGCATCCATTATTTTATGTCAGGTGTTTGTCCTTGATTAATATTTGTATCGTAGCACACAAATGTCGTAGCTGCGTAGCTCGATGTAGCGTGGTAATCGTAGCAAGCGCCGTAGCCCGTTCGTAACGCACCAAGGAACAGGACGAAAAATGGCAGTTGTCTCTGTCTCGCGGAGGTGGAGTGGCGGTCCCCCCTCTCGTAGCTTGATCCGCGTGTCGAGTGCAGCCACAAATTCCTAAGACGATTGATGGAAAAATACAAGCTTGAGGCAAGCAATATTCACACGTAACACGTACTACAATTGGTACAGATTATTATGCACTTATTTTAATTTTGCGGAGCTAACGCGCGACACGTCCACCCTACGATATGTCTCGGTCGAAAGAGGTAAAGACAAAAACTCCGTGTTAAGGAAAATAAAAGTGTCAGCTAACTTAGAAAAAGGTAAGTTACAACAACTAAAGAGATTATTGTTAATATGTTATCATGACGTAAATACAAGAAAATACAAGTAAATAAAATACGTCTTACCCGGTAGACTGGCAGCGGGCGTGTGAAGCCTGGCGTCCGCTAGTGGTGGGGATGCGCCAGCCGCCCCTCCACTACGCCTTTCCAAACCCCGCTGAAGAAGAATAAAAATATGTATTTAAGGTAAATACACTAAAAAAAATTCGCTAAAAATCATCAATTTCAATTTCAACCTTCGGGCAAAGGCGGATTTGAGGGGGGCCTCGTAGACAAAGTCTAGTCCCAGAACGTTGCAGACCATAGCTCGGTTTGTTTTGGATTGTCATAAACCTACCAATATCTCAATCACTATACGTATCCTATTTGACTTTGAGGAGCACACTTAGATATCTTCGAAGTCGAATGTCAATGAATTTAAAATCCCCATTTAGTATCCCTCTTCCAACAAAAAAAATATTTATGTAAATCAACCCCCTAATTATGCAACTCAGTTACTAAAAATTTTAGATTGTACTAACAGAAATCGCAGTTACATTGCCGTTTTAGTAAAAATCAATATGACAACTATGTTACCTAAAGCCGCAATGTAATTGCGATTTCTGTCAGTATCAATCGGACAGAACTACAGAAGTTGATTGCAAAAAACAAATCAGGGGGCGGTTCATAAAAAACAATGAAAGTGTCAAGATAGTTCATCCAAAATCAAAGTATTTTCAGGATTCCGCGAAAACTACTGAACCGATTAGAAAAATATTGGACCACAACCACACCTGAAATATGGTCTTTCAGATAAAAAAAGAATTATTAAAATCGGTTAACAACTGCTGAAATTATGGTAAACCATACATAAAAAAACCGTAGACTTGAGAACCTCCTCTTTTTTGAAGTCGGTTAAAAATATGTCACTTACAGGAGAATAAGATTATCTTACTAATAACGATATTATAGCCGATGTACAGTTGCACAGTGTTTTGTCCCTTTCTTTTTAATGTCAAACTTAAATAGTTTGACAGAGAGTCACCATTGTGTAAGTATACATCTGCTATACAATCTTTATTAGAAAGAGGGCAAATTTATAATTAATAAGTAAATCGCTATATAAATAATAATTAAATATGGAATTGTTTTCGTTACTTAAAATAAGTAAATAAATAAACGTATTTTAATTCCATAAATCTTATTCTGTCACTAACCTGTAACTGTTGATATTCAAGCTTCGCTGAAGCCAAGTCATGTGCCACCCGCGGTGGCGAACATTCGGCTCGGCGAACCGGCGAATATCGCTCGGCGTGCTCGCGAGCTGTTCGTGAACAAACATACATTATAAAAGTGATTTACACAAGTAGGCACGGTGAAAAAAATGTTAAAATACCAAACAACACACTAACTACTTTGTCACAAAAAATACAAAGTGCACACACATAAAAGGATGCAAAAACACAAAAAAAAAGAATTATGTGTTTACAATCTCCAAGTTGGTCTTCCTTGCCCTGTGTTTAAACTTATATAAAAAATGTCCTTGTACCTTAACCCCGACTGGCACCATATTTTAAACAATATCTAAAATATGGTTCAAGTCGCCCTAAACTGATTAAAATAAAATCGAAATAAAAATATCCCAATAATTTAATAACTTATGTGGAGATTGAAATGCCTTTTCTGTCTTATACTGTACCTTAATAACTTTAATCACGTTAACTATAGACATGTTATAATAACCACGACCATCAGCCATTTTTAATGTCCCCACTGCTGGGGCACAGGCCTTCCTTATGGGGTGGATAAGGAGGATAGGCCATGACGGGGGCCAATGCGGATTGGTGGGTTCCAACGACTGCAAATGCAGCCGGGACCAACGGCTTCACGTGCCTTCCGAAGCACAAAGGAGCTCGTGATAATAAATTTTTGGTCACCCATCCCATGACCGACCCTTGCGAAAGTTGCTTATCCTCCGCAATCGCTGGGCCGGGCGCTATACCACTGCGCCACCGAGCTCCTCATGTTATAACACTAAATACTGGAAAAAATACGAATCGCTCCATATCATACTCTCGGACGGGAATCAAAAAGACATGTTTTCTTTTAAAAAATATAACTTTCTGTATCTTAAAAACTTCTCTCCAAAACTTAAAAGTCCCGCCACCATTAAAATAAAATAAACCCTCGATTATATAACTGTAGATATCGCTTGAAATAAAAACTAAAATCATTTGCTTTATTTATGAAAAGGGTGGTACACCAAAATTATTTCTTTTTTTAGTATATATAGTTTGACTGTACCTAGGTATTATTTTCTTTAATTTAAGCTTAACTCTTCTTGTGATGTTATTCGGATTAAGACAGTATTTCCAAAATCCAAAATACCCGACCAAATAAAAATTAATGCGATTTACAGTTTTGTATGAAAAATAAAATTTATTTTGAATTGGGTTAGTATTTTGAATTTTTTATTTAACTTACTCCAAAAAATACTAACGAAAATATAAAAATGTATGAAACAGCTGATGTTTTTTTCGTGATTTCAGAGTTGGTCCTATAGTAAAAGTTGTTCAATTTGATGGTATTCGGTACCATATTCGGCATTAGGGGTATTTTTGTAATACTGTGTAATAAATACTGTTTCGGTGGTCATGCTAGAAGGTCTATAGCGGTTAAGCGCTTGCCTATCTAAAATATAAAAATATACTACCTACATAAAAGAACTCGAATTCAGCCACTCAGGCGGGACTCGACCCACCCAACCTTAAATGGGGGTTGAGTCCCAAAAAATCTCAACCCTAACTCTACTGGAGTTTATATGCTAGTAAATTATTCAAGATAAAAAAAAACATTGGTTCCAATTGCGATATCAACAAATAAAATAACCGAGGCAAAAAATAAAAACAAATGAATTACCCATTTCTTGTACAGTGGCTAAAGTCTGTAGTTTCACGCGTTGCGGGCCAGAATGTTTCCTTTGTCTATTGTTATATTGTCCTTGGTTATACTGACTGGTACCGGATACCGTGTTCTGGTACGGGGTACCGGCCGTGATCGACCCGGTAGGCATATTTTGCAATGGCGTACCACTTGTAATAGAGCCTTGTATACTCTGACTTGGGTATTGTATTGTACCATAATTGGTACCAAAATTTTGCTGGTTGGAGTAATTTGAGTTGTACGTGAAGTTTTTGGTATCGTAATTTGGGTTGACAGGTGTACCGGATAGGATACCTTGGTTTTGAATTGGAGTACCGGTTGTGATCGAACCGGTGTTATTGACGACTGTGCCGTGGGTGGGGGAGAATTGGTTTAAAGTGGGGGTGAAAGGGGATGTTGCTTGACTAGTGACGGGGGTACCAGACATGATAGATCCTTTGGTACCAATCATGCTGCCTTGTGGTATCGTTTCTAATGCCGGTTTTATAGATTTCTGGTTATTTTGGTTGGAGTAACTTGGGGTTCCAGCGGTTATGGACCCCTGTGTTGGAGTCTGTGGCATACTGGTGGGTGTCGGAGGAGTTTGGTACCCTTGGTTCTGGTATTGGTATCCTATGGAGGGCGGTAGGTAATTCCTCTTCATTCTTGCTTCTACCTCCATTACAAGGTCAGGGCTTATTACTAAAAATTAATTAGTAAAAAAATAAAATTAGCGAAAATGCAAAAAAAGGCGACATGCTAGCTGCTCTACTTGAAATTATCATGGTATTTGAACACTGTAATCAAATTAACTAGAATTAAAAATTGTCTGTTTCTAAGACGCTTTTATTTTATAATTTTTTATCAAATTAGTTTTTTTTTAATTTTTCGACAGTTAATTAGTTTTTTCTGAAACTTTCAGGATCGCATACTGATACACAAACTATGAGTTATGCTAATAAATAGCATTATACATAATACTAAATAATATACTAGAAAAAATACGACTCGCACCAGATCATGTTCTCGGACGGGAATCGAACCCGCGACCTTTGGATATCCGGTCCAATGCTCTGACCGCTGAGCTACCGAGTCACTAGTGGGAACGTCGAATTTGATCTGGTGAGAGTCGTATTTTTTCTAGTATATTATTTAGTATTATATAAAAATAGCATTGTGAATGCTAAAATCTCAAAATTTAAAAAAAAACATTATACATATTATTCACATACCATGATATTTAAAAATAAAGCGATCATAAAAAAACAACATTAAAAAACATCAAAATACTACAATGCAGCAAACTAAAAGTCAAACCAAAAAATTAATTTAATTTCTCACTATCAAATAAAATGTGCTAATTAATCTAACTACGAGATCTGTTGTAAATATGCGATTTCTGTATTTTTAATTATAGTAATTCTATTTTTTATCCAAAAACTCCTTTTTCAAATTCCATATTTCTAAACATAACTCAAATATAGTCCAAAATCTGCAATCATTATTTTTCGTAGTTATTTATTTGTATTTTATATGATTATTTAAAAATCAAAAAATAAAATAACAAAATCACATCTTCAAAACAGTCATACTAACACACAAAAAAACATACGAACAGTAAACACAATTTAATACTTAATTAATATTAATATTAGAGCAACAATCAAACAATACGGCACATCATATCTTTATTCTGACGACCTGAGTGGTGCAGTGCTCAACATGCCGGTCTACCAAGCAAGAGGTCCCGATTCGATTCCCAGCCGGGCAGAAATTGAAATGATGAATTTTAATTTCTGTGACGGGTCTGGGTATTACTTTGTATAATAAGTATATATTTAAAACGTATATAAGTATATCAGTTGTCTAGCACCCATATTACAAGCTTTGCTTAGTTTGGGGCTAAATGGTCCTAGACAACTGATATACCACTTATATACTTTTTAAATATATACTTATTATATATAGTAATACCCAGACCCGTCACAGAAATTAAAATTCATCATTTCAATTTCTGCCCGGCCAGGAATCGAACCCGGGACCTTTTGCGTGGTAGATGTTGACCACTGCACCATTATAACAGAGTAAAGTGAAAACTGAGATGTCTTTTACTAGAGCGAGAATACCACACGGGCCGTATTTTTGTTTGCCACTCTTGCTATACAAAAATGAACTCTAAGATAATAACGTTAAGGTAACTTACCGGGCGGCCGCTCCGTTACTGTGAGTAAACCCGTCCTTCTCATACGTATGCTCGTTGTGGAGGACGGAGATGTGCTAGGCTGCGAGGAAAAGATTAAAAAGAATTATAAACAATTTTTATGTACATACATACTAAAATTAAATATCAATATGAATGAAACAGCTGATTTTTTTTTTCGCGATTTCAGAGTTGGTCCCATAGTAAAAGTTGTTCAGTTTGATGGTCCCTATATACCACATTCGGCATTAGGTGTATTTTTGTAACATGTTGTATAAATACGTATTACTCACCATAGTATTACAGACGGAGGTCGCGGCGTTCGCTTCCTCCTGCGTGCCTATAGTATGCCTCTTGCCGCTGCCACGGTTCAACATGTACCTGTGCGATAAGCATCCTTAACGATATACGAATACAGTTCATTTTACAACAATAATAATAGTAAATTTTTTTATTTCAGATTATTTTTCTATGATTAGAGTTTTACATTACAATGTATTCTTAATAAATTACAATCTGCTTTAGGATTGAAATTGGATACCTTATTGGATCATTTCATATAAATTCTGTTCCATATTAAACCAGAAAAAAGTCAATATATTAGTAAAAATGGCTGATGGTCATACTAATTCGACAGCTAAAATATTTCCCTTGTGTTTTTGGCAAATATGTTTAGTTTAATTAGTAGAAAACCTTAAGGTATTAAAACGACTACAAAAAATTACAGTATTTTCAGGGTAACTTGAACCGATTTAAAATAATAAATTGGACCATCTCGAAAGAAAACTCATTCAAATAAAAAATAATTATTATCAAAATCGGTCTGTAAATGTGATAAAAAATATACAATCGAATTCAGAATCTCCTCCTTTTTTGAAGTCGGTTAAGAACAAAATAACGGTGTATAACTTGAGATTCATTTTCAAACTAAAGCATTAAGCCCGCCACATACAGACGGAAGTTTGATTCGGAATTCCGAACGCAGCAAATCCGTACGAATCTATGGAGCTACCACACACGGTAATTTACCGTTCGGAATTTTCCTAAATTATCGATATTCCGTATCGGAATTCCGAATCAGATTCCGTCTGTTTGTGGCCAGCTTAATTTCTCTTGTCGTACATTTCACTCACATGTTAATATTTGTTTTGTTTACCTGCACAGATTAGTGTTGTACTCGGAGTTCTGTTCGTCCGTCTGTGCCGAATCTTCTGCTCGTTGTGGAGTACCACTATCTGAAGCCTGGCCAAAGAAAACACAATAATAGTCAAAGGAGATTGTCTTTTTTGTATGGAAAGTGGTCCATTAGATATAATGCGGGGCTAGATTAGACATTTTATTGACATTAAAATGAATAATTTTATTTGCGATTCATATTATGAAACGATTCATATTATGAAACATGACAAAATCATCTAATTTGTCAGTACCAGTGAGTTGACAATAAAACTTAAACGGTAAAAAACTTCTAATAAAAATATTTTTTTTTTAATAAATGCTTGGACAATTTCACACCAAGCCAAACGAAATAAGTATTTTTTTTTAGATCAATCGATAGAATAACTGGAGCACACTTCGTCAGCTGAGCCATGGACGCTTCCTACATACATAAAATAGCTTAACAACAATCTGCATAGATATAACCACTAAATCCAAAATATGATTTTGTTTATCAAATTCAAACTCGAATATCTCAGTAAGTATATCACTTGCGAGATTTTTTTCTTATTACTGTTTGTTTGTAATGACTTATTCTATTGATTAATCCAGAAAATGTCAGATATTGTTTTTCAAGTTCAAACTCAAATATACTTACGAGATTTTTTTACTTATTACTTTTTGTTTGTAATTACTTATTCTATCAATTGAAGTCAGTCACAGAAATTCATCAATTTTCAATTTCTGCCCGGCCGGGAATCGAATCCGGGACCTCTTGCGTGGTAAACCGGCACGTTGACCACTGCACCACTCAGGTCGTCAAAAACTTATTTTACAGCTATTTTTTTTTTGTATTTTTTACAGAAACTTTCGCAAGGGTCGGTCATAGTATGGGTGACCAAAAATTTATTATCTTGAGTTCCGTGTCAAAATGCTTTAGAAGGCATTTTGACCCGTTGGTCCCGGCTGCATTTCCCACACCCACCAATCCGCATTGGGCCTGCGCGGTGGATTATGGCCCATCCTCCTTATCCACTCATAAGGAAGGCCTGTGCCCCAACATTAAAAATGGTCGGTATCGTATGTGCAGTTAAAAATTTCAATATTTTAATAATAAGTCAAGATTTGAGGTTTGTTTAAGCCCAAAAAATTTTTATTCATAGACTTACAGGCGCGTAATCAAAAGAGACTATCTCGTTTACGTAAATAATAAAAAAAAATTAATGCGTCTACGCACGCGCCTAGATCTTTGTAAAGCCGGTTATTCAGTGCACCTGCATATTATTCAGTAACGTGGTCTGATATCCCCATATAATTTTAGATATACTTAAAAAATAACTGTATACAAGGTGTTACAAAAGTACCCCTAATACCAAATATGGTAGATAGGGACCATCAAACTGAACAACTTTTACTATGGGACCAACTCTGAAATCGCGAAAAATAAATCAGCTGTTTCATACATTTTGATATTTTCGATTTTAATTTTTGTATGAAACAGCTGATTTTTTTTTCGCGATTTCAGAGTTGGTCCCATAGTAAAAGTTGTTCAGTTTGATGGTCCCTATCTACCATATTCGGCATTAGGGGTACTTTTGTAACACCTTGTATAGTAATAGTACGTACATGGTGTGTGGGAGCGGAATGGCAACAGGCTCTCTCCCTCCCCCTCGGCACGTGCGCGCCGCCGTCTGAAGCTCGCCTGCCGAACGACGACGCTGGAAAAAAAATAAAAATTTTAACATAAAAGTCATAAAAATATTGAAACTACGAATAGGATTTATATACAACGTGTTACAAAAATACCCCTAATGCCGAATATGGTATATAGGGACCATCAAACTGAATAACTTTTACTATGGGACCAACATAGAAATCACGAAAAAAAAAATCAGCTGTTTCATACATTTCGATATTTTAGATTTTAATTTTTGTATGAAACAGCTGATTTTTTTTTCGCGATTTCAGAGTTGGTCCCATAGTAAAAGTTGATCAGTTTGATGGTCCCTATATACCATATTTGGCATTAGGGGTATTTTTGTAACATGTTGTATAATGTCTCTTGATTGTAGCAATAAAGGGTTGTAGTAAGTTTGGTCAGGGAATTTCTACCCCATTCTACGCCATTTTGAAAAATTTCGAAAAACTGTATTGTCAAAAATATCTATACAAGGTGTTACAAAAATACCCCTAATGCCGAATATGGTATATAGGGACCATCAAACTGAACAACTTTTACTATGGGGCCAACTCTGAAATCACGAAAAAAAATCAGCTGTTTCATACATTTTGATATTTTCAATTTTGATTTTTGTATGAAACAGCTGATTTTTTTTTCGCGATTTCAGAGTTGGTCCCATAGTAAAAGTTGTTCAGTTTGATGGTCCCTATATACCATATTCGGCATTAGGGGGGTATTTTTGTAACACGTTATACTAGGTGTTACAGAAATACCCCTAATGCCGAATATGGTATATAGGACCAACTTGAACAAAATTTAATTACGAAAATATCAAAATGTATGAAACAGCTGATTATTTTTTTCGCTGAAAGTACCAGGATAAAATGACATATAAAGAGTTTCTCATCGTGAGTCTGAACAACTTCGAAATCGCGAAAAAATAATCAGCTGTTTGATACAAAAATTAAGACAAGTTTACACAGGGTCAGTACAGAAGTCAGTACCGACTGACTTCAAAATATTCGTGTGGGAATTTTCAAGTCAGCGCTGACTTCATGCCGCTGTACTGACTTCAAACCAATATACATTGGGTTTTTTTGGGTCAGCGCTGACTTGTCTCGATATCGGAGTCAGTCGTATAAACCAGCCTTTACGAACATATCAAAAAAATTTATGAATCAGCTGATTTTTTTCGCTGAAAGTACTAGGATATTATGATATGCAAAGAGTTTCTCAACGTGAGTCTGCTGTTTGATACAAAATTTAATTACGAAAATATCAAAATGTATGAAACAGCTGATTTTTTTTCGCTGAAAGTACCAGGATATAATGACATGTACAGAGTTCCTCACCGTGAGTCTGCATGGCGTGCGGCGGCTTGAGCAGGTGCTGGTCCTTGACGCTGAAGTAGCGCGGCGGCTGGTGCTGGACGGCGGGCAGCTTGGCGGCCAGGTTAGTGTTGGGCAGCAGAGACACGTTCGGACCCGCTTGTTGCTGCAGATGTGAACACGACGAGAATAACATTAATGGGTGCATTCCGACTCAGACTAAAATCAATTGAGAGTGATAACATTCGGTCTTTTGGTTCGTTCGCTTTTGGGTTCGGATTCGGTTCAGTTTTGGGTTCGGATTCAGTTCAGGTACGGGCTCGGCCTCGGGTTTGTCTCGGCCTCGGGCTCGGCTTAAATATACTAGAGGAAATTCGACGTTCCCACTAGTGACTAGGTAGCTCAGCGGTCAGAGCATTGGACCGGATATCCAAAGGTCGCGGGTTCGATCCCTGTCAGAGAACATGATCTGGTACGAGTCGTATTTTTTCTAGTATATTATTTAGTATTGTATATAAAAATAGCATTGTGAATGCTAAAGTCTCAAAAATTTAAAAATAACCTTGTATGGAGAAAGTGATTTCTTGAAAACGGTTAGAATACTTCGCCAAATAATGTTACCAACATTTTGAATAAGTTATACAGCGACCTATAAAATATGTACACAAAGAACTAAAAATTAACTTAAAAAATTCTGAAAAATAATCCTCGCGATTTGAAAGTAAGATTCATAAAAGCCTAAACGAAAATATTTAAAATTAAAATTTTTAGTTTAAGTCTTGTTAGAAAAAATCAGTAAATATCAGTACTTACGTTGAAATGAGCTGATCCATATAGCGGGGCTGCTCTCAAATCAGCTGACGCCGCGCCACAAACACCCAGCTCTCCACCCTGTGTATACATAATTATATAAATAAATAAGACTTAAATCGGCGGTCATGACATGAGACTAGCCAGTAGGTACAGTCGAGTTCAATAATATGTACGCACCTGACAGTTTATCAACCATGAACAAAAACACTATTGACTATATAAAACTGTGAAAACCAAACGATACCGCAATACAGCACGGGATAGCGACATCTAGCGACTGTTTGACAAACTAAATATGTACACACAAGGTTATTTTAAGGTAAATTTAAGTTAGGTGCCGTATTCCAAATCATACAGTGGATAAAAACAATTAGGAAGATTAAATATTCTGGTCGAATACTCAAACGATACTCAACTTTGAGGCGCGCTCAAACATCATGTTGTCTTTGTCGTATCTTTGACATTTAATGCGCCAGGACGATGTTTGGGAGCCTCTCAAAGTTGAGTGACGTTTGAGTATTCGGCCATAAAGTCTTTGTAATAAAAGTCAACATCCTGTCAGTGCTAAAATATTGATGAACTCGACTGTACATGTTTTTGTTGGCTGCCCAATAAATAAATAAATCTTTAGAAATACGTAATTTTTTAATGTTTTTTTAAGCAATGGCAAATAAACTAACCATAATTAAACTTAGGACGTGATGGCAACGTCTATCAAATGCATAGTTGTAAAAGTACTAGGCTATCATAACCGTTAAAGAGATCTTCTTTATGATACTATACTCACCCGTCGCCGGGGCCGACCGTGTCGCCTCGTGGCGTGCGGTTTCTTGGAGATGTCACCACATAGTAATCTCAACCTAGAGTACACAGTAATAAGGCACATACCTGCGTGTGCCTGCAGTCGCCGGGGCCGACCGTGTGTCGCCTCGTGGCGTGCGGTTCATGGAGATGTCGCCACATAGTAATCTCGACCTAGAGTACACAGTAATAAGGCACATACCTGCGTGTGCCTGCAGTCGCCGGGGCCGACCGTGTGTCGCCTCGTGGCGTGCGGTTCATGGAGATGTCGCCACATAGTAATCTCGACCTAGAGTACACAGTAATAAGGCACATACCTGCGTGTGCCTGCAGTCGCCGGGGCCGACCGTGTGTCGCCTCGTGGCGTGCGGTTCATGGAGATGTCGCCACATAGTAATCTCGACCTAGAGTACACAGTAATAAGGCACATACCTGCGTGTGCCTGCAGTCGCCGGGGCCGACCGTGTGTCGCCTCGTGGCGTGCGGTTCATGGAGATGTCGCCACATAGTAATCTCGACCTAGAGTACACAGTAATAAGGCACATACCTGCGTGTGCCTGCAGTCGCCGGGGCCGACCGTGTGTCGCCTCGTGGCGTGCGGTTCATGGAGATGTCGCCACATAGTAATCTCGACCTAGAGTATACAGTAATAAGGCACATACCTGCGTGTGCCTGCAGTCGCCGGGGCCGACCGTGTGTCGCCTCGTGGCGTGCGGTTCATGGAGATGTCGCCACATAGTAATCTCGACCTAGAGTATACAGTAATAAGGCACATACCTGCGTGTGCCTGCAGTCGCCGGGGCCGACCGTGTGTCGCCTCGTGGCGTGCGGTTCATGGAGATGTCGCCACATAGTAATCTCGACCTAGAGTATACAGTAATAAGGCACATACCTGCGTGTGCCTGCAGTCGCCGGGGCCGACCGTGTGTCGCCTCGTGGCGTGCGGTTCATGGAGATGTCGCCACATAGTAATCTCGACCTAGAGTATACAGTAATAAGGCACATACCTGCGTGTGCCTGCAGTCGCCGGGGCCGACCGTGTGTCGCCTCGTGGCGTGCGGTTCATGGAGATGTCGCCACATAGTAATCTCGACCTAGAGTATACAGTAATAAGGCACATACCTGCGTGTGCCTGCAGTCGCCGGGGCCGACCGTGTGTCGCCTCGTGGCGTGCGGTTCATGGAGATGTCGCCACATAGTAATCTCGACCTAGAGTATACAGTAATAAGGCACATACCTGCGTGTGCCTGCAGTCGCCGGGGCCGACCGTGTGTCGCCTCGTGGCGTGCGGTTCATTATTAGTAGTTGTCGGTAGTTGCGACCTTTCTTCTGCCACTGGGATAGAGCCATCGCCGAACTAAAAAAAACACAATTTATTCATACTTGTTTTAACACACAGACGCAGAAGAGACATGAAAAAGAATTGAACTCGGTGAGTCGATTTATTGTAGTATTTTTTCTAGTATATTATTTAACTTAATGAAAAAGATATAGTAAAAAAACCGGTCAAGTGCGAGTCGGACTCGCACACGAAGGGTTCCATACCATTTTCTATAAAAACGGCAAAAATCATGTCTGTTGTATGGGAGCCCCGTATGTATGTTTTATTTTAATTTAATTATTTATTTTCAAAGTTAACTAAATATTCAGTGAATATTTCAAGTTTCTACCTGTTGCCCTTAACAATGTCGAGCAAAAACGAGCAAAAAAAAAAACCACGTTTATTGTATGGGAGCATTTGTTTTATTCTGTTTTTTAGTATTTGTTGTTATAGCGGCAACACAAAATCTCTGTGAAAACTTTTTCAACTGTCTAACTATCACGGTTCATGATATACAGCCTGGTGACAGACGGACGGACGGACAGCGGAGTCTTAGTAATAGGGTCACATTTTACCTTTTGGGTACGGAACCCTAAAAATTATATTTTCGTTGATTATATTCTCTTTTTTCTCCATTTCATTATTAAATGAAATGACGGACTTATTAGAATACTTATTTAGTCTCCAAAGAGAAAAATAACTTAGACATGGTATGTGATTTTTAAAGCTTTTAAATAAATTACCGTTTTATATGCAAAGATTTCAATCTTTAACTTTATATTTGTTTCACTAAACCCAGAGACTACAGACATATTTACCTATTTTTTGATATAATTAATACGTGTACGCGTTCTTTAACAGACAGATAGACAACCCACCAATCAACTATGTAATTACACAATATGTAAAAGGACATATTTTTTTAGGGCGAAAACATTTTTACGTGTGTAGTTTGCGTACGTCAATACGTCAGAAAAAATTACAAAAGGATTTTTTTTTAAGTTTTTCTTATATACTTTAAAACCTGGACATTAATGCACATTTTTTGCATTATTCTAATTCACAGGGATGTTACCTATACAACGTGTTACAAAAGTACCCCTAATGCCGAATATGGTATATAGGGACCATCAAACTGAACAACTTTTACTATGGGGCCAACTCTGAAATCGCGAAAAAAAAAACAGCTGTTTCATACATTTTGATATTTTCGATTTTAATTTTTGTATAAAACAGCAGTTTTCTCTTTTTTTTTTCGCGAAAAAAAAATCAGCTGTGTCATACATTTTGATATTTTCGATTTTAATTTTTGTATGAAACAGCTGATTTTTTTTTCGCGATTTCAGAGTTGGTCCCATAGTAAAAGTTGTTCAGTTTGATGGTCCCTATCTACCATATTCGGCATTAGGGGTACTTTTGTAACACCTTGTATAAATGTGTATTCAAAGATATTCAAGTATTGTTTGATATTTACCTTCTCCAAGCTGTCAGTGCGATGTGTCAGGTAGTCTACGCTGACACAAGGTATGGACACGAGACACTCTTGTGACGTCGACTCTTCTGCGTCCATCTGCTCTTCCTCTGAACTCTGTATAACAGTTTATCAAATAAGTGAAGTTCCTACATAAAGGCAGGGGGTCTCACTCCGCGCTTAAACTATTATATTAGCCTGCTCGCGGCTGACTCAGTCGAGCCAGCGCACGAGGGATGTCATGTCTCGGTTGAGACAGAGCTACGCGACAGAAAGAGAAGCGCTTCGGAGGTGCTTCTAATAATAGGCACGCAGCGCTGCGTAATTTAAAATTGTACTTTATTGCCGTGCAACGAGAGTTGCTAATTATTTGATTGTCCTCGCGCGGATGGGCTTCTGTTCGTTTAGTATATTCTGTGATAAAGGTATTCATAAAATTGATGTTACTAAGGATTTCACAGGATCCAGATTTCATAGGATCCAGATTTCACAGGATCCAGATTTCATAGGATCCAGATTTCACAGGATCCAGATTTCACAGGATCCAGATTTCATAGGATCCAGATTTCACAGGATCCAGATTTTATAGGATCCAGATTTCACAGGATCCAGATTTCACAGGATCCAGATTTCATAGGATCCAGATTTCACAGGATCCAGATTCCATATGATTCAGATTTCACAGGATCTGAATGGATCCGACTTTATTACAGTAAAATGAAAATTCTTACCTTACAACTAGTGAGATCTAAAGGTTGCCCTGTCGTTGAGTCTAAAGAATCTGAAACATTAAAAAAATAATTATTAAATTTTATACATATTTTTGCATTTTAAAATAATATACTAGAAAAAATTCTACTCGCACCAGATCATATTTTAGGACGGGAATCGAACCCGCGACCTTTGGAAGTCCGGTCCAATGCTTCGACCGATGAGCTATCGAATCGCTAGTGGCATCGTCGAATTTCGTCTAGTATATCCCACTCTTACGCTGCAAGCTAGCGTTATTTCATCAATGTGAGGAATTGCCTTAAATGTGATGCCGTCTCTTTCAAACAATATTGTCAAAAAAGTGACAGCATCACATTTAAACAGCGTCTATGTTAAACACTTGTTAAACAGTGTTTTACAACCTTTTGTGGTACTGCGTTTAAAGTTAATTTTTTTGTGGAACGTTTTTTTTAGGAGTCAGTTAATAATAATCTCTTTTTAATGTTAATATTTGACAACATCACATACATTGCTCCGATTCCAAAGTAAGTAGCTAAAGCACTCGTGTTATGGAAATCAGAGACGACGGTGGTATCACAAACACCCAGACCTGAGCCAATATAGAAAAGTTCATTTTCTACATTGACCGAGCTGGGGATCGAACCCGGGACCTCATAGATGGCGACACCTTGAAAACCGGTGTACAAAGCCACTCGACCACGAAGGTCGTCGAGTCGCTTTGTACAGAAGTCACTTAGCACCCTTGTAATTTCCATCCCCCAATTAGTAGTAGATATTTGAAATTTTGAGATTTAAGCATTCACAATGCTATTTTTATATAATACTAAATAATATACTAGAAAAAATACGACTCGCACCAGATCATGTTCTCGGACGGGAATCGAACCCGCGACCTTTGGATATCCGGTCCAATGCACTGACCGCTGAGCTACCGAGTCACTAGTGAGAACGTCGAATTTATTCTAGTATATCAACTCTTACGCTGCCAAATTAAATAGGACTCGCACCAGATCATGTTCTCGGACGGGAATCGACCTTTGGATATCCGGTCCAATGCTCTGACCGCTGAGCTACCGAGTCACTAGTGAGAACGTCGAATTTATTCTAGTATATCAACTCTTACGCTGCAAGCCAGCGCCCGATCGTCGATCGATCGTCGCGCTCGATTCCCGTCCGAGAACATGATCTGGTGCGAGTCCTATTTAATTTGGCAGCGTAAGAGTTGATATACTAGAATAAATTCGACGTTCTCACTAGTGACTCGGTAGCTCAGCGGTCAGAGCATTGGACCGGATATCCAAAAGTCGCGGGTTCGATTCCCGTCCGAGAACATGATCTGGTGCGAGTCCTATTTTTTCTAGTATATTATATAGTAGTAGATAGTTACCCCTATGTAGCGTGGCGCGCGCGTGGTGTCGTTGGTGAAGCTTGTCCATCAGCAAGTGGTAGATCGCGGATATGTGGTCGAACCTCTCTTCTTGGACTGACTGTGAACAATTGTCGGTACTCTTTTTTTCATCCACTACGGGTTAGTGCTTGACCTCACCTGATGTTAAGTGACGATAAGGCCGTAAGTGTAAGCGCACGCGGGGGCTGATTACGTAAGTCTGTTGCTCACAATTCTCGATTAAAATCGATTGATACATTGCTGCTTTAAGTAAGATAGTGTCACATTGGTTCTTACTAAAGCAGCAATGTAACTGCGATTTCTGTCAGAGTTGATTGCAACAAAGTTACATAATCGGGGGGCCGGAATCCTCAGCACTGAGGAACTGGCTATCTTACCTCTAACTGCCGGAACACATCAATATTTATATTGTTGTTACGGCGTCAGACTTAGGTGAGATGGTGGTAGCTAGCCAGGCGGACTTGAAATAAGCCCTACGGTGGTAGATTTGTACTCTGTACGGGTGGTAAATTTGTACTTTGTTTGGTTGGTGAACCAGAGTACAAATGTACCCCTCCTCCTGGGAATCGAACTCGGGACCCCTGCGTCTTACACAGGTGGGTGAACCACTAGACCACAGAGGCGGTCATAATCTTAAAACTCCGTTCTACACTTCGAACTCCTACGAAACAAAATACTCGCATCTCATTGGTCAATGCGCGTGGCTAGAGATAAGCTATAGGCTAGGCAATTGAATGACACGAGCATTAACCAATAGGCGAACAGGGACCGATTTCATTTGGGAGTTCGTTTCGTGGTATGGACTTTAGGTCAGATGTTACCAACTACAATGTGATTTAATTAATGTACAGCAGATGTGATTAACTTCAGGGCGGTTGCGGTACAAAATTACGTATTTTAATAAAAATATATATTTATTGACTACAAAGTTCTTTGTCATACATTCTCCAGTGAAATTTCAACGGATCACTATCTTGTCTATTTTCAATTAAATCGCATTGTACTTCAACAGCGATTAACTTTATATTGATGTAATAAATGGTGTTTAATGGGATTTAAGTAGGGTTATGTTATTTCCACTTAAACACGTTTTTCCCGTTTAGGGGTTTATTGACAACTAAAACTATTTACAATTGTTTATAAAAAGATGTCACTTTGATTTAGAATTTGGAAGGTAGACCAAAGAGAAACCCAAAAAGGCTGTAACGTTACTGGGCCCGTACCGGCTAACGCATCAAACTTCAGAAAGTCTGCCGGGCTTCAAATTAAAACAGATAAATCGAGCTCCAATCGGGCCAAAATGGCGAACCCCAATTCATGATGTTACACGAACATCGATATCTTCTAAATAACTTCGGCGAATAGTACAATACGAAACTCCTTACTTCGATATATCTGTTTTAAGTTAAAGCTCGGCAGACCGGCCGAAGTTCGAAAAGTTAGCCGGTAGGGCCCCTGGTCGGTGACAAGGGTGTATGTTATTTTGTGTTATGTACGGAATATTTACCTGTAGTACAGTATGCCTGGTGAGTCCGGGCAGAGTGAGCATGTGCGCGAGCACCGTGTCGTGCGCGTCGCTGTTGGAGTGCGGATTGCCGGCGGGGTGGCATCCGCACGAGCCTTCAGACGCGTCTGTGTACAACATCCTTACTAATATTATAAACGCGGAAGTCCGTTTGTTTGTTACGCCTTCACTAACTACTGAACCGATCGTCATGAAATTTTGCATACACGATGTCAGGGGTACATACCAGCTCCAGTTTTCGGTATCTTGGATGTTTCGTGGAAGGAGATGGGGAGATTGACCGCGACTTTATAAATCGGATCAGCGCAGGGTGGATGAAATGGCGACAGGTTACGGGAGTTACATGTGACCCGCGGATGCCTCTTAAGTTAAAGGGCAAAAGAGCATCATGTGCTTTTGGCATACCTACCTGTCCGCCATTTTAAAAAAAGTCGGTTTAGGAGGCCTGTTATAAAAGTGGTGTCAATCGACAGAATAAGTCATTACAAACAAAAAGTAATAAGAAAAAAATCTCGTAAGTGATATACTTACTGAGATATTTCAGTTTGAAGTTGAAAAACAAAATCAGTATTTTTTTTAGATCAATCGATGAAATAACTGGAGCACACTTCATCAGCTTGGACGCTTCCTACATACATAAAATAGCTTAACAACAATCTGCAACGATATAACCACTAAATCCAGAATATGATTTTGTTTATCAAATTCAAACTCGAATATCTCAGTAAGTATATCACTTGCAAGATTTTTTTCTTATTACTTTTTGTTTATAATGACTTATTCTATTGATTAATCCAGAAAATGTCAGATTTTGTTTTTCAACTTTAAACTCAAATATCTCAGTAAGTATATCACTTACGAGATTTTTTTACTTGTTACTTTTTGTTTGTAATTACTTATTCTATCGATTGACACCACTTTTAGCACAGGCCTCCGAAACCGACTTTTTTAAAATGGCGGACAGGTAGGTATGCCAGTCTTCATACATAAATGACCGATGGCTTTTATAAGTCCGTAATAAGGCCAGTAGTCATGTATGGATCGGAATGTTAGTTTGTTAATGGGCTATGAAGAAGATGGATGAAAGAAAATTACATGTAGCAGAGATGAAAATGCTGAGGTGGATGTGTGGTGTGACGCGAATGGATAAAATTAGGAATAAGTATGTGAGAGGAAAGTAGCACCAGTGATTGAAAAGTTGAAAGGGAATCGTCTGACTTAGTATGGGCATGTTATGAGAAGGGATGAAAGGCATGTTACTAGAAGAGTAATGGATATGGATGTTGAGGGTTGGAAAGTAAGAGGAAGGATGCAGAAAAGATGGATGGATTGCGTGAGGAATGATATGAATGTAAAGGGAGTGGATGAGGAGATGACGAGTGACAGGAAGGAATGGAAAAGAAGGACATACTGCACCGACCCCAAATAAATTGGGATAAGGGTAGAGGGATGATGATGATGTTGTCAGGGGTACAGAGATTGACATAGGGTAAACTGACCCAACCGGGGATCGAACCCGGGACCTCAGAGATGGCGACACCTTGAAAACCGGTGTACAAACCACTCGACCACGGAGGTCGTCAAGTCCGTTTATTACTTTATTTACTTATGGATGTGTAAATTGGCCTTTATAACGCGATTAATGTCCTAGTGAGCCTTTAGGTTCAAAATGTACCTTTCCCATAATGTATCTCGGTTTCAAAAGATACCTTTCCCGAAATGCTCACTTCCCAAAATGTATCTTTCCCATAATGTACCTTTCCCAAAATGTACCTTTCTCAAAATGCATCATTCCCAATAAGTACCTTTCCCAAAATGTACCTTTCTAAAAATGCATCATTCCCAATTAGTTCCTTTCCCAAAAAGTACCTTTCTTAAAATGCATCATTCCCAATAAGTACCTTTCCCATAATGCACGTTTCCTAAAATATACCTTTCTCAAAATGCATCATTCTCAAAATAGTAGATTATGCAATAAGGGCTTAAAGTAGTGTATTATGTCGCGGGCGCTATATTGAACCACGAGTACGAGAGATTTTATGGTTAACTCCCGAGCGGAGCGAGGGAGTTGAGGCTAGAATCCTGAGTACGAGGTGTTCAAGATCGCCCAAGACAAATACACATTTAAGCCCGCGATGCATACTCTACTTTTTATACTTTCTGCGAGGCAATTGACACCAATGACTGTTATAAAGATAGTACTTAAGTATTTATTTAAATTTTTTTTGTCTTCTATTCTGTAGTGGTCAGTTCGACATTCGAATAAATCCTTCTTGATGCGCGGGTGAAAATGAATTTCGTAAATAGTTTTCATGTTTTTCTTTTTTTTAATTTGTACATAACATAACATGCAACCTAACTCAGAATAAGATCTCATTGCACCTAAACTTTTTTGAAATCAACCTCGATCAAGCACGACTACAAGGGTTGCATTCCAAATTCAAATCACATTATTCCCCATGGGAAAAATGACTTACTTTAGGAAAGGTTTGCATGACACATAATATGCCATTGACGAGCAGGTAGTGTAAAAAGTACTTTTCCCATAATGCACCTTTCCCAAAATGTACCTTCCAGCGTTGCCAGAATGTTACAAAAGTAACATTTTACGTTACTTTTGACCCTCTCATGTTACCTCCATGTTACATGACTCAATATGTTACTTTATGTTACTTTTTAGATTTTCCAGGAAACAATTAATATCGTAAAACGTAACGCATTCAATAATTTTTTTGTTCGTCATCTTGACGCACTTGATTCTGTCGAATGCGACATATTCACTCACTCGCCTGTATTTCTCAATTTTCTATCCCGCTTACTGAAGCATGCGCAAGTGAGGCGAGTGGTGGCTAGCAGCGAATGATTACAATCGATTTTAAAATTTTAAATGCATAAACAAAATCATTAGGTACAGGTTGATTGTAATGATTTTTGACCAAACCGTCATCACTGCAGGGCCCGGAGCGCGCGGCGCGCTGCGCACGCCGCGACTAGGCTTTTACACGAATGGGTACAAACAAAGATATTAGCCATCTTTCAAACACAACCCACCTATGTAGAATTTTAATATAAAAAAAACTTACTAAAATGTTTTTTTTAACACTGTAACTAATTAGTTCACAAGTGGATAAGGGTCCACATTAGGCATTTTTCAGCATCGCCAGTCGATTATTCGATCAACAATTATTACGATTTTTTCGATGTTTAACAAATGGGACAGCTTATTTTAGTTTTTGTGTAATAAAATGCCATATTATAGTATTGTCGTTTTCCACAATAAGTAGGTAATGCACTGACCTCCATATTTTTTTCAGGTCAGTGAGATAATGTTACTTTTCTCGTGAAAATGTTACTTTTTGAGCTGTCTCATGTTATATTTGACTATCTGCCACTGGCAACACTGGTACCTTCTTACAACAGATAGAATAACTGACTGGATACATTTTAAATATGTATAAACTAATGTGGTAAATCAAGTTTTAATAGTAAGTTAGACCAGGGGGTCTAGCCAAAGTAACATTACAGATTTTCGCTATCGCTTCGCTTCGAAAAATGTATGGATTTGACGTTTTAAATTTCGATCGATAACAACACCTTATGTCAATCTCATGCATGTTTCAAAAGGGAAGCGATAACGAAGATTTGCAAATGTTACTTTGGCTAGACCCTCTGAAGGCTAGTGAGATATGAGTTAGTGTGTGGGTGTTTATGCACTGACCGTGCGGCGGGCCGGGCCCGGTGGCGGTGGCGGTGGCGGTGGCGGTGGCGGTGGCGGCCAGCCAGCGGTGGCGCGCGACGGCCTTGAGGCCCAGCCGCTTGTCCGGCTCCACCACCAGCATGTGCCGGATCAGGTGCTCGCACTCTGCGATACACACACGACACTAACAATCACTTCCCATACGAGCGTTACGAGCGTCAGGAGCTCGGTGGTATAAATAAATATATAAATATTTGACAACATCACATACATCGCTCCGATTCCAAAGTAAGTAGTTAAAGCACTTGTGTTATGGAAATCGGAGACAACGGTGGTATCACAAACACCTAAACCTGAGCCAATATAGAAAAGTTCGTTTTCTAAATTGACCCAACCGGGGATCGAACCCGGGATTTCAGAGATGGCGATACCTTGAAAACCGGTGTACGAAGCCACTCGACCAAGGAGGTCGTCGTATAGCACCTGGCCCGGCGATTGCGGAGGTTAAGCGACTTCCACAAGGGTCGGTCATGGGATGGGTGACCGACAATTTTTTATCTCGAGCTCCTCCGTGCTTCGGAAGGCACGTTTAGCCGTTGGTCCCAGCTGCATTTGCAGTCGTTAACACTGTCGCCCTTACTAATAAAGATCGTATAGCATATGTATAATTACACAGAGTTTTGTCCCTTTTTTTAAATGTCAAACTTAAATAGTTTGACAGAGAGGAACCGTTGTGTAACTATACATCTGCTATACAATCTTTATTAATAAGGGGTATAACTATAGGTAGCAGTTAAGAGCTTATTAGACCTTCCCGAATTAAGGATCCGATGAGTCCGATTTAGCATCCGTTAAGGACGAGAAATTCAGTCGCCAAAGCTCCTGATTACACGTTACTGATTCAGAGCTCCTACAAGAGACAGACGTACGCGATAGAAAGAGAGGCAACTTTTAGGTGTATATGACCATAGCCGTAGGAGCTGTAGCGGTGTGCGATTTGAATAGCGCTTTATTGTATCGGAGCAAGTCACTATTTATTTAAATGACTACTGTGGCGGAGCGTCCTGAATGCGATTACACTCTCCTGAATTGCTTCCGATTCAGCATCCGTTACGTCGGAGACCATTTCATCCTGAATACGGATGCTAAATCAGATCCTCCTTCCTGAATGCAATTAAACTTCTCTGAATTTAGAAGCGACTGAATATCGGATCCTTAATTCAGGAAGGTCTAATAATCTCTTTAGCCAATCAGAGCATCCGTCAGGTCATTCGCGATTTACCTAAGATACGCTGGATTTTTGTAAAAATCCTAAACATTACTCGGACGATGGCGAAAATCTGTCTCAGTTTCTAAATATCCGGTTTTTTTAACCATACTAGGATATTCGTAAATATACTACGACATATACATCATCACAAATAAAATTTAATACAAATTATGTTCCATTTTGCGAAACAGAGTAATGCTTAAACGTCAATCAACTTTGAGAGGCTCTCAAACATCGTCCTGTCGCACTAAATATCAAAGATACGACAAAGACAGCATGATGTTTGAGCGCGCCTCAAAGTTGAGTATCGTTTGAGTATTCGGCTATAAGTTATTTTACATAAAAATCTTACCTTGCGACATGAAGTAAGGTATCCGAAACTTCCCAGCCAATACGACGCTACGCAGCTCGTGTAGGGTTCCGCCGTCAAACGGGAGAGCCCCGCACACTAACACGTACAGAACCACGCCGAGCGACTAAAACAATTCAAAATAAATCAATAAAAATAAATATTGACGACCTGAGTGGTCAACATGCCGGTCCACCACGCAAGAGGTCCCGGGTTCGATTCCCGACCGGGCAGAAATTGAAATGATGATTTTTAATTTCTGTGACGGGTCTGGGTGTTACTATGAATAATAAGTTTATATTTAATAAAGTATATAAGTAAATATATCAGTTGTCTATCACCCATATTACAAGCTTTGCTTAATTTGTGGCTAGATGGCGCTGTATGAAATTGTCCAAGCATTTATTATTGTTGTTTACAATAAAGAAGGATACAGTACAGATAAGCAACTTTCGCAAGGGTCGGTCATGGGATGGGTGACCAGACCTATCCTATCCTCCATCCGACCTATCTCGGGCTGTTCCAATCTTCGGAAGGCACACCCAAAAAATTACTCCAAAGTACAACCCGAGCAGGTAAAGAATGAGATTGAAAATAGCGGCTTACTGCGCTTACCACCATGAGTGTGAAAGAGGGAGCGATAAAGTGTGCGAGCGAGAAGTGAATATGTACGACGCCACCTCTTATCCCATTCTAACCTCGCAGGTTGCAAGGAGCCATATTATTTCCCCTTGGCGCAACCCCCATTCCCATTGAAACCTCGTTCCTCTGTCGCGGCTAGGGTTGCTACCTATTTTTTTTCAGAGGTAAAATAGTATTTCTTTTAAAACATTGCAAAAATTATAGTACTTTTGGAAAATTAAGAAAAAAATATAGTATTCATCGACAAATTGACAGACATTGACTGAATGACATGACAGTGACACAAAGTTGACGTTTACATGCCGTGACGTGAGTGAACGACGAACGACGTGAATGCGTTTCGTGCTGAAATTCCTAATGCTGCGTTGCGGGTGCGTTCCAGTCACAGTAAATACATAGAAAGCTCGACAACTGAATCACCGATGATGAAAATATAGTATTATTCGTACTATATATTTTTTCTATAACATATAGTACAAACTGAAATATAGCACGATACTATACAAGGTGTTACAAAAATACCCCCAATGCCGAATATGGTATTTAGGGACCATCAAACTGATCAACTTTTACTACGGGACCAACTCTAAAATCGCGAAAAAAGATCAGCTGTTTCATACAAAAATTAAAATCGAAAATATCAAAATGAATGAAACAGCTGATTTTTTTTCGCGATTTCAGAGTTGGCCCCATAGTAAAAGTTGTTCAGTTTGATGGCCATATGCCATATTCGGCATTAGGGGTATTTTTGTAACACCTAGTATAAGTACGGGTGGCAACCCTAGTCGCGGCGTGCAAGTACCAGGTGACCATAATCTACCAAGAGTCACTCACCCAAATATCCGCCTTCGGTCCGTCGTACCGTCTCCCCTCAAACAACTCTGGCGCAGCATACGGCGGACTCCCGCACCAAGTCGCAAGCGGCGAGCCAGAGCTGTATTCATTACTAAAGCCGAAGTCCGCTAGCTGGAAAAAAAGGATGATGAATTATGATTCGACGACCTCCTTGGTCGAGTGGCTTTGTACACAGGTGTCGCCATCTCTGAGGTTCCGGGTTCGATCCCTGGTTGGGTCAATTTAGAAAACGAACTTTTCTATATTGGCTCACGTCTGAGTGTTTGTGATACCACCGTTGTCTCCGATTTCCATAACACAAGTACTTTAGCTACTTACTTTGGAATCGGAGCAATGTATGTGATGTTGTCAAATATTTATTTATTATTATTATTTATTTATTCCATAATGCGTGTTCCATAATGTGTCTTACATTGACATGTCCTGGCAGTTAGAGTTAAGATAGCCAGTTCCTCAGTGGTTGATGATTGGGTGAAGAAGCGCTTCCACCAGGGGCTGCATCACCTAACTTACATTACTATCGTAGTCGTTTTGATTCGTCACATTGATGTGATACATTGCTTCCAATAGACTTGCAGGGGTGGAATCGCTATTAATTAGCTACTTACTTTGGAATCGGAGCAATGTATGTGATGTTGTCAAATATTTATTTATTATTTATTAAATTATTCGGTTAGACCGTATTCGGCTGCAACCCGTATTCGGTTACCTATACACAATACTTAAACCGAAAGCAATCATCGAATTCAATGAACCAATGTAATATAAACAACCCAATTCGATTAACCCTTCAACGCCCGCAAAATGAGACACAATAGATATTCCATTGTTATCTGGGGGCTGATTATGTAACTTGGTTGCAATCAACTCTGACAGAAATCGCAGTTACATTACTGCTTTAATAAATAAGAACCAATGTGACAACTATCTTACTTAAAGCAGCAATGCAACTGCGATTTCAATCGAGAATTGTTAGCAACTGAGTTACGTAACTGGCCGCATGCGTCCGCTCGGGCGTTGATGACTTAATCAACCACCTAAACCGAAATCGGACGCCGATTGTGACAACCAACTAAATGTAAATGCACTGTAACAATACAGTACGGCTGCTAGAACACACATTTGACAAATTTTATCATGTTCCCTATGTCAGCTGGATAAGATTTATTTTTAACTATCTTCTTTTCCGGGTAACAGTATTTTTTTTTTGTTGACAACTTCAAAATGATGTCATTTACTTACCTTAATATTCATATCCCGGTCCAACAACAAATTCTCCGCCTTCAGATCCCTATGTACCACTCCGTTCGCGTGACAGTAGCCTACAGCCGCCACCATCTGCGCAAACGCTCTTGCTGCTTCGGACTCAGGCATTCTACCTCGTGAAACTAAATGATCTGCAAAAATAATAATAAAATCACATTCCTAAATTGACGTAGCTATCTTCAGTTCTTTTTCGTGTTGCAAATATTTAATATTTAAAAGTATGTAAGAAAAAGTATTTGAAAAAGCATTTGACACAGTGTACCACAATGTATAGCGTTTTCTTTAAATTGGTATGCTGGTTTTTAGCCAAAAAAATTTTTATAGTAGCCAACAAAGATCTATAGATTAACTATTAGACATAATTGAGTTAATATGTTTGCCTTAAGTTACATTAATATAAAAAAGAGAACGTCAGGGTAGCATCATGGGACCAGAACTCTTTATAACCAATTAATTTGAAAAATTACCGAAATTAGTGATATAAACGAATAATAAATAATTTTACATACCGAATATTTCTCCATTTGGAGCGTATTCTGTTACTAAATATATTGTGTATGTACTCTCCATAACCTGTAACAATCAGAAAGACAATAGGCTTCCGCAAATATTTCACATAACAGCAGCATTAATTGTACAGAATCTCATATCAATCAATCCATATGCCATAGTCTTTATTATTAGCGGCCGCCCGTGACTTCCCCCACGTGGACCATAAGGAACCCCTGACCAGGATAAAAAGTATCCTATGGTTTAATCCAGGCTATAAACTATGTGTGTGCCAAATTTTATCCAAATCCATCTAGCCTTTAGGCGGAGGTAACAAACAAACAAACTCACACACACACAAACTTTCGCATTTGCAGTAGGACATGATAAATAAGAAAGTAACTCTGTGTGCCTGTTTATTACATTTTCACGTCTACACTGCAGATGCAATTTTGATGAATTTTGATGTAAAGACTACTTTATTTCATTCTCAAAATTCTGGAACACAGGCAAGAACTAGTAATTAATTAATTTCAAAATTATATATTTTTTACACACACACACACGCACACACACACACACACACACACACACACTGGCGCCATGCAGCCGACATATTGACTTTTTTTAAAAAATAAATATTAGTCACTTGGGTGATGTAAAGAATCTAACGATACCTCACACATCCAAATCTGTTCAGACATTTAGAAGTTATGGTGGAATAAAGAAACTCACATACATAGAACCCTGAACACAATACACTCATTTTTTTTGGACAGTCGTGTAAAAACGTACCTGATATAACCTAACTATGTGCGGATGCCTCAACCTCTTCATTATTGCTATTTCCCTAAAAGTCTTCTTTAAATTATCTTCATCTAGTCTTGATTTGTCTATGATTTTTATTGCCACCTGAAACAGATGAAATATAAAAAATTAGTATCTAGTATTCTGCCTGAAGTTCACCTTAAACAGCTGATTAAGTTTTAAACTTAGAAATAAAAAATTTCTAAGTCTATGGTTTATACTGTCTGTTTTTGACGTTTTTTTATGTTTTGAGAAAATGTCAAAAACATACCTAGGTTAAAGTAATTGGTGAACTCGGGTCATATCGAACACAGATTTTATAAAAAACTCTTTATAAATAGTTGGAAAAGGAGGCTAATAGCTCATTTTACTTAGACATAAATAATAATAATTAACTCCCGTTTGCGCTAAACTTAAGAATCGCCTAAGTCTTGCCTGACTACAACTTGACAAAAAAAACGGTGATGGTGACATGAACTTAACTGTCATGGATGCAGTTGTCATGCGCCTATTATCAGCGGCGGTATCAGCTAAAAACATTGAAGTTCATATTAACTGTGTTTTGACAGATGTATGTGATACATTGCTATTTTTCTTTATTAAGTTGTTATTTGTGCCAAGACGAAGTAGCAATGTATCACATACATCTGTCAAAACACAGTTAACATGAACTTCAATGTTTTTAGCTGATAGAGCCCCTGGTCGAGCTGTACACACGACGGCACCTCAGACTATACATGTTGACCTTGAGACCGTCTTTATGCCCTATGTAATAAAAGCTGTTTTCGCAGTTTAACTGAATAACCTGACGTGCTGTCGTGTGTACTTAGGAAAAGACTTAGGCGATTCTTTAGTTTAGTGCAAACGGGTGTGTATGTCCTAGACCAGTGGTTCCTAATCTTTTCAATATTGTTACCCATAATGACCTATGTAGGGAAACAGACTTTAACCCCAACTTGACTGCATACACATGTCATCACACTGGGTTTTGTGAATATACACGCACACTATACGCAACGCGTTATACCACGTATTTAGCGTAATTTTTATTAAGTACGAAAATAATAATAATTATTTTTTACTCTCTATTCTATGCATTCGTACTAGGTATCAACTCTGTTATTCCCATAAAATGGTAATTTAACCCTCGCGGGGATAATTACCCCCAGGTTCGGAACCATTGTCGTAGACAGTAGCGCCGCTCTGACGGTATTCAGAAACATTTGTTTGCGCTAGGAACTGTGCAGTACTGTGCTGACTATATCCTGTTACCTATTGCATGTACTAATGTATATGTGGAAGTGCACGGAAAATCGCGTGTACGTGTACACACGACGGCACCTCAGACTATACATGTTGACCTTGAGCCAGCCTTTATGCCCTACATAATAAAAGCTGTTTTTGCAGTTTAACTGTATAACCTGACGTGCTGTTGTATGTACTATCGACAATGAAAGCACTTCCGTTTTACCACTCCTAAGTTCGAAATCGCTTGCACACCGCGCTGTCACTAACATGCGTTTAGTTCGTGCAGGGGCGATACACACGATTTGCACGTGAGTTGCCGATCGTACGTGTACGACGGATTTGTGAACCGGACAACACTGAAACACTGGCACACCCGAATTATAGCCTTCATGTAGACACAACACGGAGAGAGGACAGGAGTCCAGTTTAGTACCTACTAGTAATACTTCGCACACACACACATACTACGCGTTTACTCCGTGATTGCCGCCGACGACCGTTATTACGTCACAGCTAACGGTACTGTAGACAAAAAAGTAATCATGTTTTTCAACTTTTTTTTCATTTTTTCTTGTTCAAAGAGTGTCATTAATTTATATAACAAGTTAGGGTCACCATTTTGTAGGAACTTTACTCTTTTAATCATTATAACAATACAAATAACGAACGTAATGATTGAATCAACAGAAACAAACATTAAGCTTCGCGTTGCTTTGCTAGCCGTACTAGAAAGGCGACGCAGGGGGTGCGGTATGACGAAGCGGGCCGGGAGGTAGCGGCAATGATGAAGTGAACGCGTAGTAGAAGACAACTATCACCGACTAAAGACACTGCGTCACGCTCTCGAACTAGTTTTGAGAATGGTCCGAGATTCCGTGTCGTTGAGAGGATGTCTATATGTATGGGTTGATCGAGCGCAAGTAGTACTAAGCTTAACTTCTGTCCTTTCTAAATTTTGTGATGTAGATGACACCAGAGCTCAGCCATGAGCTCGTCAGCTCTACTGAAACACGCAAATCTTCGCTATCGATTTGCTTTCGAAACAAATATGGATTCGACGTTTTAAAAATCGATGGTGAATAAAAACTTATCAATCACTCTTTTCGGTAGCGACGATTTCAAGAGAACCACCTATGGTCGCCATTATCATCATTATCTTATCTTTCTGCGCCAAAAAGATTTATAATACTTAAAATAACTAAGTCTAGGTACTCTATTTGGCATTATTTTAATTGAATTTACTATAATTGACTATAATACTATAATTTGACGACCTCCGTGATCGAGTGGCTTTGTACACCCGTTTTCAAGGTGTCGCCATCTCTAATGGTTCGATCCCCGGTTGGGTCAATTTAGAAAACGAACTTTTCTATATTGGCTCAGGTCTGGGTGTTTGTGATACCACCGTTGTTTCTGATTTCCACAACACAAGTGCTTTAGCTACTTACTTTGGAATCGGAGCAATGTATGTGATATTGTCAAATATTTATTTATAATAACATAAAAGTTTAGTGCTCCAGAGCGTCAGCCGCCTAAGCGTAAACGCTTAAGTTAGCGAAAGGAATTTAGCTTGTTATAAGGAATTTCTTCAAAATCATTATTCACAATCGCTCACAACCTTTGTTAAAGTTATAGAAGGGTGCTGGCTGGCTGGCTGCCTATTTTAGTGATTAACATGGCTGACTACCTAACAGCTGATTGAAGTGACAGCTCCATACGAATCAGCGACAATTTTTCTAAGTCTATGGACAGACTATCATTGGCATAGACTTAGAAAAAAATTCGCTGCGATTATTGGACAGCTCTCACGTTATTTTGCAACATACTGACATCTAATGGGGAGTTTTTGGCGCCATTTTGTCGAGTTCGGTTTGGTGTCTATTTTAATTATTTTCAAATTGATTCATAGTGGATATTGTATCTTAAAATTGGTGCAGTTATATAGTACAAGTGTCTACGCAACTGAACAATATGTGGGATAATTGAAATAGGCGCGATCTTGGTTGTGTGAAGCTGAGACTTTTATTGAAGTGGTGGCTTTCTCGGCAGAACTAACCGAGTAAACTATCTTGATATACTTGGTGCCAAATGCTCCAAGCAGCATTGGAATGCGATGCACCCGCATTCTAATGAAAAATTAAACAATATCTACCACTGAACTATTTAACACTTGACACTGGCAAAAATTACTTCCAAGAGGAAAGTAGATAGCCATAACAAAAAAGAAGAAGAAGACATCTAATGACAGATATTTGTTTTCTTTTTTCGTATCAGCCAGTGGTTTTAATTTTTTTTATTTTTGATACCTAATGAAAGTTACACGTTACATAAGCCTTATCAGCATTTTAGCTAAAATTTACTATAACTCTATTTTAAGTTTTTTTTTCTAAGGCAGTTAGTATTTACTTAACCCCTTACTAATAAAGATTGAATGCAGATGTATAGTTACACAGTGGTGACTCTCTGTCAAACTATTTAAGTTTGACATTAAAAAGAAAGGGACAAAACACTGTATAACTTATACATCTGCTATACAACCTTTATTAGTAAGGGGGTTGCAAAATAACTCTATTTTAAGATTTTTTGAGGCGGTTAGTATTTACTTACAAAATTGGGCTGTTACAAGGATCAGTGTTAGGTCCTGTATTCTTTACAATAGTTAGTGAAAATTATGTAAGATAAATAGTGCTACAACTGGATTTCAGTCTAATAATACTGAAACATGACAATGTCACAGATAAAAGATTACGTAACATCTTGATAATGAGTCGTAATATCAACCGCATTATTCTTTTACCATGTTATTATTGCTATGGTAAACATATTGCATTTTTATCAGAAGGATTGTATTTAGGAAAACGAGTAACATTAATAATTCCATTAATAACTAACGACCTCCGTGGTCGAGTGGCTTTGTACACCGGTTTTCAAGGTGTCGCCATCTCTGAAGTCCCGGGTTCGATCCCCGGTTGGGTCAATTTAGAAAACGAACTTTTCCATATTGGCTCAGGTCTGGGTGTTTGTGATACCACCGTTGTCTCTGATTTCCATAACACAAGTGCTTTAGCTACTTACTTTGGAATCGGAGCAATGTATGTGATGTTGATGATGATGTTGTCAAATTCAACATTGAAAATATTATTTAACTTCTAAGAGATATACAAGGTGTTACAAAAATACCCCTAATGCCGAAATTAAAATCGAAAATATCAAAATGTATGAAACAGCTGATTTTTTTTTCGCGATTTCAGAGTTGGTCCCATAGTAAAAGTTGTTCAGTTTGATGGTTCCTATATACCATATTCGGCATTAGGGGTATTTTTGTAACACCTTGTATGTACTAGGTACTAGGTTGGAGTAGCTACATAAACATAAAATATCTTCGTAGTATTGCCAAGCCAATTCATATACTTTATATTCATGATAAAAATAGTTTTTGCTGCCAAATCAAATATGTTCAAGATATGCATTGAGATAAAGACCGAAAGATTAGGAAAATAATACGTACGTACGAAAATGTGATTCCCAGTTATCTCTTTTCTTAAATACCTTTGTTAGATAAAAGCATTAATAAAAGTAAATAAAAACAAAAACAAAAAAACTTTGCCTTTTTTGTTTTTTTCACACGTCCGTCGTCACGTCTGACGTCGTCGCTATACGGCCATAATCCGTGCGCGATTAGAATGGGATGGGACCTTGTCAAAGTAAATCGAAAATGACAGTTAAGCAGTCAAGTAGCGTTAACAAAAAATTCTGAATCTATTTAAATGAAAATTAATTTTAAAAATTATATTTTTTACCCCTTTTCCACTCATTATTGATTAATTACTAAAATAATAACACAATGACATATAAATCTCGCATTTTAAAAAATACCCCGAACAGAAATCTTCGCGCACAGTTCTACACAACCATCCCATTCTCATCGCACGCGGATAACACCACAAAAGATTTTAAAACACTGTTCAACAAGTGTTTAACTTAGACACTGTATAAATGTGATGCTGTCTGTTTCTGACAATATTATTTGAAAGAGAAAATTAAACAGTGATTCAAATTCTTTAAACTCTAATAAAACCGCGATAGTATTCATAAAAACCCAAATATTTTTATCAATTTTAAAATAATAATAATAATAAGACTTTATTGCACAAGACAGAAAAATGATACAAACAAGAAATCATACAGTAGGCGACCTTATTGCTACAAAGGAATTTCTTCCAGACAACCTTGGGCGAAATAAAAATAACATAAAAGATAAATAGGATAATAGGGGAATAGGTGCACTTTAAAGATCAGAATATTAATACACACATACTAAAGGATAAATACGTAATTCCATGGTATAAATAAAAAAAAATGTGTAGTAGAAGTGAATATAAAAATGGAGGATGTTACAGATATCCTTCGGCACGCGGTACATGTGAACGGAGGTCAGACACCGAAAGGTCAAGGTTCAAGTCGTTGCTAGGTCACTTTTTCCGATGCCACCTTTTGAGTGCATTAAAAAACCAATCAAAATGGAAGGAAAGTAAAGGGAGCTGTTTTTTTTCATCCACAACGGAATAGAGCTTGGCCTTCACCTCACCTGATGTTAAGTGACGATAAGGCCGAAGGTGTAGGCGCACTACACCCGGAATCCTCACCACTGAGGAACTGGCTATCTTACTGCTAAATGGCGGAACACAATAATTTTTAAATTGTTGTTATGGCGTCAGACTTAGGTAAGATGGTGGTAGCCAGCTAAGCGGACTTGAAATAAGCCCTACCACCAATCAAACCGAGTACAAATATACCCTCTTCCTGGATATCAAACCCGGGACCCCTGCGTCTGCAACCCACTAGACCACGGAGGCAGTTAGAAGCATCACCGGCCTTCACATTAGCTGAATCTTCTTGGAACTACTTTCTTAACGTTTTCTTCCCACTTGTTTAAATGTGCAATTCTACCGTAGAACTAATGAGACTTTTTTCTCATTAGTCCTACCACAAAGTACTAAATCGTAGAATTAATGAGAAAAAAAGTCTTATTAGTTCTAACAAGTTGTAGCATGACCATCGAAACATGATATGATAAAGCGATTAAAAAGGCAAAATCATAAATGATACAATTATAATAAAAGAAACAATTACTGGGTTGTAACAGAAATCCTTTGAAAATCCTAAAATGATGAAATTTATTTATCTATCTCCATCTAGCCTTATCTATTAAGCAAAGTTTTGTAACGATGTCCGAGGTTCAACATAAGATCATGCGGTACATTTTCCATATCTTTTTGTCGTACTAACTATGCAGGTAACCGTTTTATACTAAGATCCATGAAACTTTATAATTTGAAATACTTGCACATCGATATTTTCTGTACAAAGCCTAAGAAATTCAAAAGTATGTTAATGCAATAATTTTGCCCATATTGTACAGGCTTGCTGCCTTATTTGAATTTGTGTCCATTGTCTATGGTTTTTATTTTTATTTTTGTTTTTTGCTTAAGGTGTTACTTGTTTATTCAATTTTAGATACCAATATGTATAAACTATTTTGGCAAATGTTTGATTTAATTGTAGAACCTACATGTTTTATAAAATTGCTGTTTGTTTCTCTAATAAACTAAATAAATAAACATTTGGTATCATTATAGGTTTTATGTTCATTTTATAATAAAATTCATTGAATCTTTTTAAGATTTGCACACTTCTTCTTTTTTTTTGTTATGGCAATCTACTTTCCTCTTGGAAGTAATTTTTGCCAGTGTCAAGTGTTAAGTAGTTCAGTGGTAGATATTGTTTAATTTTTCATTAGAATGCGGATGCATCGCATTCCAATGCTGCTTGGAGCATTTGGCACCAAGTATATCAAGACAGTTTACTCGGTTAGTTCTGCCGAGGAAGCCACCACTTCAATAAAAGTCTCAGCTTCACACAACCAAGATCGCGCCTATTTCAATTATCCCACATAATTGTTCAGTTGCGTAGACACTTGTACCATATAACTGCACCAATTTTAAGACGCAATATCCACTATGAATCAATTTGAAAATAATTAAAATAGACACCAAACCGAACTCGACAAAATGGCGCCAAAAACCCCTTGCACACTTCGATACCTGTGCATACTTGTTTAAAAAAAAAAGTGCTAATCTGTAGCAGTAACACCATCTGTTGCCATGGCACCGGCCGTCCTTGACCCAAGGTCACGTTGCGACCTCGTTACATTGGTACAGGGGTGTGACCTTTATTTTGAGGTTGACTATCCAAGTGATAGAATTTATAGCGTGAAGAACCAGTGAAAAGGTTTAACCGCCTCTGTGGTCTAGTGGTTCTTCCTAAACTGCGTTTAGCACGGCTCGAATCGCAGTAGGGCTAGATTTGTCCTCAAATTTGGTTGATGATAGGCCCGCTTGACTAGCTACCAGCATTTTACTTATTCTTGACGACCTCCTTGGTCGAGTGGCTTTGTACACCGGTTTTCAAGGTGTCGCCATCTCTGAGGTCCCGGTTGGGTCAATTTAGAAAACGAACTTTTCTATATTGGCTCGGGTCTGGGTGTTTGTGATACCACCGTTGTCTCCGATTTCCATAAGTGCTTTAGCTACTTTCTTTGGAATCGGAGCAATGTATGTGATGTTGTCAAATATTTATTTATTATTATTATTTATTTATTCCATAACAAGACACATTGACATGTCCTAGCAGTTAGAGTTAAGATAACCAGTTCCTCAGTGGTTGATGATTGGGTGAAGAAGCGCTTCCACCAGGGGCTGCATCACCTAACTTACATTACTATCGTATCGTTTTGATTCGTCACATTGATGTGATACATTGCTTCTATTCTTTGGTAAGTTTTTATTTGTGCCAAAAAGAAGTAGCAATGTATCACATCCAGCTGTCAAATCAAAGCTTGTCTGAACTTCATTGTTTTTAGCCAATAGACCTGCAGGTGGTGGAATCGCATAACTTAACATCAGGTGAGATGAAGAACAAGCACTGGTCGGTTCATAATCAAAGAGCTAAATAAAATAAATAATAATGGACAATTTTACACAGCGCCAAACTAAGCAAAGCTTGTAATATGGGTACTAGACAACTGATATACTACTTATATACTTTTTTAAACAAATACTTATTATACATGGTAACACCCAGACCCGTCACAGAAATTAAAATTCATCATTTCAATTTTCGCCCGGCCGGGAATCGAACCCGGGACCTCTTGCGTGGTAGACCGGCATGTTGAACACTGCACCACTTAGGTCTTCAAAAGAACATATATACTCAATTTTTTTATCTTTGCTTGCAACCTAGTTTTTTTCTGAAAATCTCGCAACTCTTAACTGAAAGCAAGAAGCAAGCGGAATTGCCCTACATTTAAGATCATTTTCAGTCAATATTAGATTGGATTCACCCAGCAAACCGCATGGGGCCCGCATGGTAGGTTATGTCCCATCATTCTTATCCAATCGAAACTAGGATTGTCCCAGTAGCGGTGACATCAAACTCAAGCGGCAGATCACATAAAAAAATATAGTACGGAACTCTTGGTGCGCGAGTCAGACTAGCACTTGTTTTTTGCATAAACTAGATTACAATAAAAAGCAGTTTTACGTAATAATAAGTAAGAGTGAACAAAAACTAGAGCAAATGCAAAAAACAATGGGATTTTTTGTCCCTTTCTTGCGTCATCGAGGTCGGAGCCAAGGTAGGTCGATGATCTTGCGTCGACAAATGATCGATGTACTAGAAGCACTAGGCATGTCTAGTTCCATCACGACCCACTGGCATCACCCACTGGTGGGTCCACGGGTAAATTGCGTTTACCGTTCGACCCACTGCACTAGAGTTGGGAGTTTATGTAAAAAGTACAGCCTGTCTGTGTAATGCCTACACAGATTATGTTAAAACTAGAGATGGGTAAAGTGCCCGATTTTTACCCGACTGCTGGGTTTAAACCCAATAAAAACCCACATTGTATGTTAAAGAAACTTTTTACAGTTTTCTTATTTCTATTGATATGTCAAATGTGACGTTGCTATAGAAACAGTTTCTTGTTAAAACAATACAGAAAAATAATCAAAGGGTGAAACATCTCTTATATCTAAAGATTTTATTTAGTTCAATAAAATGGTATACGGGCGTTAACTGGGTTTAAACCCAGCAGTTGCATGTATGTTTTAACCATCTCTAGTTAAAACATACATTAAAAAAACCGCCGACTTGATAGCCTCCTTTTTTTGAAGTCGGTTAAAAAAGGCTTTGCATCATCGGGATACGGTCATACGGATAAGAATACCTATCGAGGGCGGAAGTATTAGTCTAATTTATTGTGCTATGTCAGCGGTTCCTAATTTTTTCAGCTACGGACCCCTTGGAAATCTAGTACAATATTCAAGAACCTCCTTTATAAAAAAACAGCAATACGGACAATTTATTTAAGTACTAAATTAAGTTTAATAAAAATACGTTAGTTATAATGTGTTGCTTAGAGAATGAATTGATGAAGAATTGATGTCCAGAGATGAGACTGTGGACCGCCAATCATATACCCGCGGGCCCCCAGGGATCCGTGGACCACACAAGTTAGGATTAGGAACCGCTGTGCTATACCACTGCTCATCGAGCTCCTTAGTTTAAAACGAAAGTCAAGTTTTACAAAAAAACATTCTTAGTGCATTATTTTAGAATAATATAATAATTATGTATGTTAGTCTGTAAGGTATTTATCATATGGGCCTAACATTTTAACACCTGATATTGTAGATGCCTGAAATAAACGATTATTATTATTATTAAGCTTTATAGTCATAATTTGATTACCACTATAAAGACATTTCATGGACTAATTATGTTAGGACCTTTGGTAAACAGACCAACAACGCATGAGCCGAGCGAGCGAAGCGAGCGTGCCGCGGCAGCGGTCGGCGAAGTGCCAAAACGTCATAGTTAGCTATGACGCCAGACAATCATAACTCATACAAATATCATCATAACGTTTTCTCGAGAATTCATGATGTAAAGAGCTCACAGACGACTTTACAAAAACAGGTTTTTAACGTTCACGAGTTAAATCCATTTTTTAAGTTTGCAAGTCGACCTTTACTTTTTAAGTCTTCGCGGAGTCGTTTGAGCCTCGTTACTTACAACTTCCTTGGTGAAAGTTGGGAAAACTTCTAGTCATAGACAATCTAAAGTTTTTTTTTTATTTCCACGGTTTCTCAAACGAATGACGACAGAAATGGACGGTCATTTACCTGTTTGTTAACTAGATTTTATTAAATTTTATCATTTTAAGCCGAGTGACGTCCAATCGAATAGAATAGCATCTACCATTTCACACTTCTACCACCTCCGTGGACCAGAAAATGGGTAAATACAGCATTTTATAACAATGCGATTAAATTGACAATAGACAGTTATCCGCTGCAACTTCACTCGAGAATGAATGGCAAAGAATACATTTTATGGATTAAAAAACATCGTTTTGTACCGCAAGCGCTCTGTGCCTTTAGCACGAACAACTATCGAAAAAAATTACGCGCATAAAAACATTCAATAGAGTAATTTTGTATGGGAAATTTGTGATGGGAAATGAACCACAGTGCCATTTATTGCCGAAAAGCGAAATGATAAATAATTAGTAGTTGCCGCAGATCACTAACTATTGTCAATTTAATAGCACTGTACTAAAAACACTTTCCAACACTATCATCTTCAACCGACCCGCCTTTCAAGCGCAGCGTGGAGATTATGGCAACACACGTTTTGCAAAGGACTGTAAAGCGAGGTTTAGACTAGCAAGATCTTCCTGCAATTTCTTGATAGAGAAAGTTCTGCAAGCTGCAGCTCTTTGATAATTTAGCTTGCCACACCTGTTTATACAGTGGTAACAGCTTGCGGAAGTCAACTTCTGCAAGATTTATTGCTAGTCTAAACCTTGCTTAAGGCCTCTGCCTCGAATTTTGCCCGGCAGCGGCACTGGAGTGCACCACTCGTCGCACGCTCCCGCCCCGCTGCCGCGCCGCTGTTCCGGCCCATTTGATTTTACGCATAAAATCCTGCCGCTCCAGCGCCGCCGCCACCACCCCACTGCCCGCAAAATTCGAGGCAGAGGCCTAACTATAAAGGACCCGCTCCCCTCGTAAGCACATTGTGATATGAAGTTCATATAAATGTTGACATTTTTGGCCGAATAATCAAACGATACTCAACTTTGAGGGACGCTTAAACATCATGCTGTCTGTCGTATCTTTGACATTTAATGCGACAGGACGATGTTTGAGAGCCTCTCAAAGTTGAGTGACGTTTGAGTATTCGGCCATTTAAGTCCCTATTTTTATAGCTTTTTGGCAATTATGTTTGCCAAAAAACCATAAAAAAGGTTTGATTGTGCTTTTTATCGACGTCTTCGTTGCAAAAAACAAACAAATCAACAAAAAAGCCATAAAAATAGGGACTTCAACATACAACATGTACATGAACTTCATATCAATATAGTTACGCGGTATAAGCCCACAGTAAACATTCAAACTGTTTGTCAAATATTTGACAGTATTCCTTGCCCTTAAGGGAATTTTCCCCTAAAAGGAGATTTTTTCCAGATATACTTCTAGCCATGTCGTCTCTGGATTTTATTTTCTATAATTGCGGTAAATCTCTAAGTAGTGAAATAAAATGCAGCAGAAACTCCTTCTCACTAATACTGCCCAAAATTTTTTTGTTTATCCTCGCAGTCGGGTAAAAATTTAGGGGAAAGTACCCTTAGGTTAAGGAACACTACAAATATTAAACAAACGTCTTTACTAACATGATTCATTTTAATGTATAATCGCGCTTTTGGTTGCTAAGCAAACAAGAATCGACTTCTGGACTTTCTAGACGCCAAATTCTGCATGCCAGTCACAACATCATAATGGTCTTCAAAGAAAATTATATTTTGAAATCGGTATCATTAGGATATCGTTAAATTATTAAGAAGTAAAAACAAACACCAATAATGATTTTCAGCCAAAGTAAATAAAGCTGTGAAATATTATATTTTGTTTTGTAAATAGTCTTGAGATCAAAAGACTTAAGATTGATTTATTATGAGACTCAAAATAGTATTTGAAAGTCAATTTCAATAATTACCTTCATCAATCACCCCTACAATCCTGAATATGGGATAACCTTGGAAAATTATTTTAAACCGTGAAACCCACCATTTTCTGACTTGACTGGGAAAAATTGTTTTTGTGACAACCCTAGACGTAGATGGACTCTAGCTAGATCAAGGTTTCTCAACCTGTGGACCGCGACCAGTTTTCAGGCGGGGGCGCGAAGCATTCGAAAATTTACAAAAATAAATTACTAGTCTCATATAGTTCACTAGAGCTAAATTACCTGTTTAATAAGGAGGCGTGAAGATTTTCGCAAGTCGATAGGGAGGGTCTACTTCAAAAAGGTTGAGAAACCCTGAGCTAGATTATTCTTTTTTGATAATCAATTCCATTAATGGGCATAACCCAAACACCATTTCGGTCTAGAGTTGTCAATTCTTTTCTTATAATCAATTCCATTAATGGGAAAAATCCAAACACCATTTCGGTCTACAGTTGTCACTATGCAGTATTCCATAAAAAGAAACAAATAAAATTTATAATTGAGTGTAGGTGGTGGTAGTTTTCAGGATTTATAAATTTTAGGGTTCCGTACCAAAATGGTAAAAAGGAACCCTTATGGTGCGACTAAGTCTGTCTGTGTCTGTCTGTCACAGCTAGATATCTCGAAACCTACTAATGCTATCAACTTATTTTATTTGATGTTGAACTACTAGAACTACTTAATGATAATTTCGAAAATCATACTATAAATTTAGATAATCAATGCATAGTGAACAAGTAGATACTTTGTTAATTAGGGTACCGTACCTCAAAAGGGAAAACGGAACCTTTACAGGATCACTTTGTTGTCCGTCTATTGATAGCCATTCAGAAAACTGGCTTTTAAGAGTTGTAATATGGGGGCAAGACCTCGATTCTGCTATTTTTTATTTATTTATTGAAGAAACCATTTGGCATGTTTACATGATTATTTATTGAGCATGTTTACATGATTATATATTATTATTTATAATGTTCAAGTAATAATCGTGTCTTAATATTGTGTTACAATTGTATTGCTTTTTGACACAAGTTTTTGATACTAAAATTATAAAACACAAAATAACAAACATTAGCTAATTCTTATGTACACATGACAACATGTCAGGTTATACAGTTAATCTGCGAAAACAGCTTTTATTACGTAGGACATAAAGGCGGTCTCAAGGTCAACATGTATAGTCTGAGGTGCCGTCGTGTGTACATTTGTTATTTTGTGTAACAAGATCTGTGTAAAATAGCAATACCGTTGAAACACTATTGAGACTTCATTTTGTATTACGAGAACATAAGCACAAGGCCCAGATTTGAGACAATATATAAGTTTTCTTCCATTTTAAACCAACAGTTGGTGAAAATGGAAAAGATCCATTTAGGTGTGTCTTGACACAGTCACTTTCTCAAACCTCTTGCGTTTGTTCCTTTGACATGCCTCATTGCACATAATAGTTCATGCCATATCTTCCAAATAAACATCAAATTTGTACAGCAGAAAGTTAAAAAGGAAAGTGCATGGTTTGGTTGGAGGCAATATTGCTTGTCTGACGCAAGTTGAATTTAAAGTTGCAGCGACTCGGTGAAAACAGACCATTTAAGACCCAAAAGCAGTAAACGAGGAATGTTCCTTGTTTACTACTACTGTGATACAGTATTGAATTGAATGTAACCCAACATGATCTGAGTTCGACTGTATAATGTCATGTGTGCATGGATAGAAATTGACGATTTAATCAGATATATATTGTGTCATTAGTTATAGAAAGAAGAAAAGGTCAAAGTAGCCACTTTAAATACAAATTAGTTTAATTATTAATTGTGAAAATCCATAATAAATTCTAAAAATAAAACAAAGGACATTGGATTAAATCCCATGTATATGAATCATCAACAGAGTTTAAAACTTGCCAATCAAGGGGAGTGTGAGTATAGGCTTTTATCATGTCTTATATGAAAGATCATAGGGTTGAAAATTGCTTGACATAATTATTAACAGTCCCATCGTTGATAATGAAATAAAAACTTAAAACTTATACTGTAAATATGCCCAATTTTTTTTTTAATCTATGGTGAACTGTCAATAGTCCTTTGTATTACATATTTTTTTTATAAATACAAAAGAAAGTATTGTTACTTAGTTCGTTCACAGTTATTTTACCTCTGAAAATTACATTTCTGTGGATAACATATCATATTCAGATGTAAACTATGAATGCACTGTACTTAAAAAACTGACATATGGGGAATTTGACTATGTAAAATCTGACTAATCAACTGATAAAATAACAATATGAATTGATAACTGACACAGCCTTAGAGCACATACAAATAAAGGTGAATTTTCAATTTTCATTTGTAACAAATGTTGTCAAGAAATGCAAGATAAATAATGTAGTACTAAACTTTAACTATCCAATAAGAATTCTCCATCACAATTGAACAAGAGGACATCGAATGAACCTGTCAATTGGGAATAATTGTAGCAAAAACGGAGGTCAGTCCAAATACCTTTTGTACATTCCCTTGCCACTATTAAGAAAAAAGTAAGATAAAAACTATTTGATGCAGAATTTCACTACTTTTTTAGTGGGAAAATTGTAGCCCAGCTATAAACCGACTGATTGGAAGTCTCCGGTATCGCATACAGCCACATAGTAAACAATGTGCGTCCGAAACTGGTTGTATTAATGTAATTTTTTACAAAAAACACGTTTTCGCCCCCATACATCAGATAAAACGAGTTCTTTAATATACTCTGCGAACCTGACGGATGATTCCGAGGCTGTATGGAAAAAACCTACGCTGAGCTTTTCCTTAAACGAGCACTATCACAGCAGACGTTTCACGAACGTCTGGACACAAGTTACAAATAAAAAAAATACAGACATACAGCACTAAACTCTTAAATACACCAAGACGATGCTATGTACGCACCTTAGTTTTCGTTATAACATGTGTAGCAAGTTTTACAACAGCAAAGTTGCCTGTTCCAATTGTCTTTTCCAATTCATAGTTGCCCACACACACTAACTGGTCTATTGGGAAGTGTTTGCTTTTGTGCATTGGTTTTATCTCACTATCCATTTTCGTGGAAAACTAGGATCTTGCCCGATAACACTACTTCACTGAGAATTTTTTTGTCTACTGTCATTAGTTCGGCGTGGCTGCCGCAGTAGCGCTAGCATCGCTCACGTCACTCCACAGGGGACGATCATGTGGATGCCGCGATGTTTCATTAACAAACACGTTAAATTAAATATCGAATTCCCTAAATTTACTTTTTATACTGAAAATATTTATACAATCTAAAGTTATCCCTTTAATCTTGATTATTGATATAAAAAGGCATCTACCGATATGTTCTTATCAGTAGTTTTGTTATCAATGCGTAGAGGACTCAGTTGAATGGCCCTCGCCCACGAAAAAAGTGCTCGATTCACAACCATTACACGGGTATTGCTATCTTGCTTGCGCTCATTCATTATTCAGGTGTAAAACAGAGATGGTTAGTGATATTTCTGTCTTGCGACTAAGCTGATGACGTCAGGCGAATCTGCTTACGTCACTGGCGGCAATTTTTGAACGATCAAACAAGTAGGTAGTACGTCAGTACTTATATTGATTTATTTCTTTTTGAAATGCAACTGAAAGGTTATACATGGTTATAATACAGATTTTGCTGCATTCGAGCACGTCACAGTTCTAGCTTCTTTACGTAGACAAATCTAGTAGGAAATCATCATTATCCCTTGTCACAAATTACAATGAGATGGTAGGGGAAATGGAATAAAAGGAAACCTTTGCTAATGAGAAAAGTTAATTCATAATAATTTTAGTGGATTCAATTATCGCGTTGTTGGGCAATTAGGAGGGATGAATATGATACTGTTACATTACAGCTTCGACACCATGAACCAGGGATAATACGAATAAATAAACAAACCATAAACATTGAAATATTATTACGCTAGTAATAATATTTCTATAACCTGAAAAGACCTAACAATAATAAATAAATAATAAATATTTGACAACATCACATACATTGCTCCGATTCCAAAGTAAGTAGCCAAAGCACTTGTGTTATGGAAATCGGAGACAACGGTGGTATCGCAAACACCTAGACCTGAGCCAATATTGAAAAGTTCGTTTTCTAAATTGACCCAACCGGGAATCGAACCTGGGACCTCAGAGATGGCGACATCTTGAAAACCGGTGTACAAAGCCACTCGACCAAGGAGGTCGTCGTAAGAATAATAAAATCATTATCATTGAGTAATTGTTCCTTTTACACACTTAAAAATTTAATACAAAATTAATTTATTCAGTCTAGGCTACTGCAAGCACTTAGGAATGTCAAAGAAGCTATGCCATCGGCTTTAGAGCATTAAGAACGTGCTTAACGCTGCGTGTTTTTGTGTGCCCTTTTTGTGCTGGAGAGGTGAAAATGATTTTGCGTACTGATAAAGTGACATCTGTTGAGGACTAGCTACACTATTGAATGCTGAATGCTTTGCCATTGCTTTGCCACAGATTCAATTATTGAAATGCGTTGCTTTTGAGGATAAAAGTTTCTGCTTCATATTTTACATTAAATTCAACTAGATAGCGCTACTAGAATATGATTTTAATAACATTCTTGACTTATTCATTTCATTCATTTAATAAACTTTAGTATAAAAATAATTTTACATTTCATTGTTATTAACAGTGTGAAGAAATCCACAGAGGTTTATAGCAACGCTGTGGAATGCTCGTGTTAGAGTAAAATATAATTTATAACTAATTACTTAGTGGCGCCACGGTGATTTTTATTGGGTGTGGGTGGTAAATTTTAATTTAACTGGTGAGCAAAATATTCATATTTTGGTGAGCAGAAGAATCAATTGGGGACAGCCAAAATGGTTTGCTGGTCAGCAACTTTTGGCTAGCAAATATTTTTAAATCAATCAGCAATTAATGTCAATATTTGATCTGGTTGCTGGATGGGTGGACCCCAAGGTCCCCAAGGTCCCCAAGGGATGGGTGACGGTCATTTCTTAAAATTGCTTAACTTTCGTAATCGCAGTTCCACATGGTCACCCAACTCATAACCAGCATCTTTAAAAATAGCTTACGTAATCGCAGTCCCCGCACATGGACACCCATCTCATATCCGGTTTTTCCTAAAGAGGCTGGTCGCGTTTTTAAATACATAAAACAATCCAATTATTTATATTGCTCACCATTTTTCAAACATTCGTCGTACTTTTTAGATTAACTGTTTACAAACAAGTATTCTCTGATAACTAGTTTTAAAATGTTGCTGATCAATTAGATATTTGACTCTCCAACTGTTTATTAAATTGCTGACGATTTTAAAGTGCTAACCTAAAGCAACTTTATATCTATTGAATTAAAAATAAGAAGATAAAACTGAGCGTGAATACAGTTTCCTGCTTTAAAATTGGCATAGGTAAGAAGTATCGTATCACCGACACGCACCCAGAAAAAAAAACAATTGTCAACAAGCAAAAGGCGGGAACAGCAGAAAAAAATAACGCATTCATTGATCACAATGGTTTTCTAAAATAGATCTTATTTTTGTCCACCGCCTTGCGTAAAGCCGGATTTGGGCTAAACAGCTTACTTTTGGGGTGAAAAATAGAAATTAGTTACATCCGTTATACTGGCGGCTGTCAGAATGTGACAGGTTTTGGCGTCGCAAAAAATGCAGGGGTGGTGAATAGTTTTTTGCTAGTAGGTAATGGGAAATTCTGAAAAAAATCAAATTGGGTAATACAATTTTTATAGGAAGGTCCCATAAAGGAAAAAGTTTTAGAATTTTAGGTTGCGTAAAAGAACCCTAAGAATAAAATAATTTTGTCTTCTTTCGTTTATTTTTATTCTGTTGTGCAATGGAGATTATCCCTTAGCCACCACGTTCCATAACACGTAGTACTATTATATATTCTGTGCCACAACCACAACATGTATTAAAAAAAGTTTCGATGCTGAAATGTCAAAATTATGTCAAAACTTTTTTTGTTGTGGCAGGTGGAAGATTACATTCTCTTTGGCAGGTGGTGGCTAAAGAAAGAATAATCTCCATTCTGCTGTTACTCATGTACCTACTTTTGCGAAGACAAAGTTATTTAAATATTTTAGTTTTTTTCCCCGCCCCTAGCATGACCACCGAAACACGATATGATGATATAGCAAGCGATTAATCACTTGTAGCTGTCAAAAAACAATGGATTTTGACAGAATTGAGCATCGATAAAACGATGTTTCATAATAACCCGTAAAATTTTGTTTTTTATTTGTATGGAAAACTGCAATGTGACAACCCTAGACGTAAATCACGCAAATCGACTATTATTTCGATTACCCATGCAATTACCTAGGGTTGCCACGATATGCAGTTGATCATGATTTTTTTTAAAATTATGAACTCTTTTTTTAACAGTAATAATAATAGATAATAATAATCTTAATTTGTTAATAAGCTTTAAAATCCACTCATTCAATACAGTTATACACTTGCGCAAAAGAATTTGTATAGGATATTGCCACATTTAATAATTATGTAATGTGTTTACTTAAAACTAGGTACGTACGTCCACAGATTAACAAAACGCCATTTTCGTTAATTTTTGACATTGATTGGATACTTAGAAGTGGATATTGCCGCCTTTGTTATTTATTATAGGACTCAAATACTGTGCTCAAATACAAAGGTTGAATTTCTCTGTCTTTTTTACTTTTCTAATCGTCGGCGGCATGCTACGCCTTCCGGCTGAATCTTGCACGTGGCACGTCCTTATTTCATCTCGTTTTTTTCCCGCCTTAAATATAAAAACTTTTTTTTAGTCTGGAGCAAAAAGTTTGGAATAATTATGAAGTAACTTAACTTTTTGGATGTTGCCATTAAATTTTGAGGAATTGTGTTTAGAAAATGAACTTTATCGTTTTGTAATAGGAAACAGCAGGAATTGTCTATGATATGCCAATTAAGTAGAATTCCTCATTTCAAGTTGTTTTTTTAACAAAATTGTTTTTTTCGGTTTCTCGTATTACTTATTAGTGTAGTGGAATTTTTGAAAGTGTAGAGGCGTCGGAACAAACGCCGATAAGTCGCATTTAAGTAATTTTTTTCCCTTACAAAATCTTGAAGTTATAGGTAATAGATACCCTTCAGAGAAGAAAATTCAAAAACAGCTATAAAATTACCAAAATACTACTACTGTGATCAAATCAAAACGCGACAATAAATGTTTCGGAAAGTTCGGGATCTAGTTAGTTAGGTACCGAATCAAAAACCAATTATGAAGTTACACAATTCATCAAATGCCGACTAATACGTGATTGTAAATTACGAGTTCTATTAGCTTTTTTCAAAAATGTCAATAACCGATAGCTTATTATTATTAGATTGTATTATTTAAGCACTACCTATACATATCTATAGCCTGTCGTTTAGTTTAATGGAGTTTTTTGCTACAAGTGGCCACTTTACGCAAAAAAAACTCCATTAAACTAAACGACAGGTTATAAAATATTGTTAATACGATGAAAAATACCACAAAGCTTTTTTGGAGAGCACTACAGAGAGATGATTCACAAATTCATCTTTATTTAAAAACTATGTTAGTATCCAAACGATCAAGAAATAATCGCACCAAAAACCTAAAACTGACTTAAACAGCAGTTACATTGCCGCTTTAAGTAGCACAGGTTGTCACATTGATTTTTACCAAAGCAGCAATGTAACTGCGATTTCTGTCAGTTTCAAGTAGATCGCAACAAAGTTTAAAAAATCAGGGGGATAAACACAATAAACTCCTTTTTTTGGGTATCGTGTGAGTTGAGTAGGTAATAAAAATTCTTGGCGTGCCGGGTTCGGGACGCCACATCGTATTACAGAGATTACATTAGATAAGTACACATTAAGTATGAAGGTATACCATCGGCGAGAGGGTAAGTGCCGTAGTTTTTTAGTGGATATTCCCTCCTCCAACCTCGACCACTCGGTTGGGTGGGATCACGGGAGGCAGTCGTGGAGGGAGCCGCAACGCTAAATGTTGCGGTTCCCTCCTGGCGAGCCCCACATACCCCTCCCCGTTCTCCTACGGGGGGGGAAGCACGTAAATGCGTTTATCAAATCTACTTAAATCAAATCTCGAATACGTTTCATCGATAGCTTATTTTATTAGATCGATCGTTCATGCTCTAAGTTCATCACATCGATTGTGCCCGCCATGCCATATCGCATGCAAAAGAACATCAAAATTGTATTGTAAGCAGCAAGCGGTTGACGCAATAAGAATTGAATGATGATGTGAAGACGCAAGATTGATAAGAACTTGAACACTGGGGTCGTTAGTAGTCTCGTCTGGGGTATATGGACGTGGCAATAGGTATTGATGATAGGTACACACGACGGCACCTCAGACTAAATATGTTGATTTTGAGACCACTTTTATGCTCTACATAATAATATACCTACGAACTCCTTTATTAGCTTACCCATCCAAAAATCGAACAGACAGAAAAACATCCAGTTCTAAAGGTACACACGACAGCACGTCAGGTAATACAGTTAAACTACGAAAAAAGCTTTTATTACGTAGGGCATAAAGGCGGTCTCAAGGTCAACATGTATAGTCTTGAGGTGCCGTCGTGTGTACACACAGCCCGGACGTCCGGCTTGGACAACGCTTTACAACATCAGCGGGTTTTCTGAACGTGCTACCTACCAACCACAGTATAACAAATATTTTCGATGTCCACATGGGCCTATCCTATCTCCATGCCGTTGCGCTATCAGAATCACAAAGAAGAAGGATGTTATTTTAAAAATACATTTTCTTTAGGTAGGTATATCGGCACGGAAATTACCGTGATAACGGGCACCAGTCTCTCACTCACATCACATCTATAGGTCTAATTAGTTAGTAGGTACTGTGGAGACCTATTAAATTAAACAGAAGATAGGATAAAACCGAATTTATTGTATTTTACTTTATCTTTAAAAATATTGATGGATATTGATGGATGCTGTGGCTCGATGCCGCCGGTCCAAATTGACTCTGTCGAAAACTACATCGGAAGCACATCGCAAGCCTTTTTTTTAATTTGCTTTTCAAATAACCATATCCATTCTAAAAAGGCTTACCTACTTACAGAGTAAACATTTATTATCAGCTTATCACAGCCTACAAATTAACTATCATTACAATGTAATTGACGTAAGATGTCGCTAACTATGACCATTAAAATTATACAATCACGGCGTTTTGAATTGTCAATTTCATACACCTAATGTAACTTCTATTTTATTCGAATAATCGAAAAGCTAAATGTTTGCCACTTGTGTAGGCCCTCCCTCTGGTACACCCGGCTAGAGTTTTACAAATAAATCAATACTTACCGACTAAAGTCTTGGATTATTCCCGATGTCCCTCACTAGTTGGTTCCCACTGGGCACCAAATAGTGAGTGTCCAGTGGGAACCAACTACTGAGCCATCGGGAATTCTAATAAAACCTTTGAGGTCGAGTTTAAAGGAAGAAAGTTTAATAGAAATACACAACGCGTGTTGATGAAAAAGGGCCAATGAGAACACGAAGATTAACGGGTTTTTTGTTGATTTTTGTCTTCATCTTTTTCCTCGCACCCTCGACTGAGAGACGTGACAGCATGAAGTCACTTGGTGAATGAGAGCTCTCCATGGAGTAAGTTTTTCGGCCATTCTCATTTATATGAGTCGATCGTCTGCATGTCTGTTTAGTAGACTTCCACCGAGTTCGTGATGGTGATCTTCCATATGGCCTACGGCAATGAGCTTCTCAGGATTGGTTAGCGTCTGCTCATGTAACGTGAAGATCTGGAGGAAAGACAACATTGAAATATGGGTGTCAACATTAGGGATGCAGATGGAAATTACCTTACAGTTAAACAGTTTGGAAAGGACAATCCCCGAACTGTTACGCCAATTATGGCTTTACAAAATACACAAAAGTACTTTTCAATTACTTTTATATCCCTTTAACAATCTTTTTAGGGCTAAGACTACAAAACAAAGCGAAGGAAACGCACGCTCACAGCCGACCGAGGAAGTTATAAAAACTTTTTTAAAATCTTCGTCCCGCAGACATGTTTACAATCTGCTTCCGTTTCCGGAACGGACAATAACGATCCTTTTATATTATTATATTGAAATTGTTCGGCGTCCGTCCGTCTGTTAGGTGGGCTATTGTCTAATTGCATTTTGGTGTAAACCCATCCTGTTGACGAGTGAGGCAAGGTTGAAACTGTTATTTATTACACACTAGCATCTGCTGGCGAGTTCATCTGCGATAGAGTTCGGCATAAATTAATAGGTATCTATGCGCCTTTCATCTTAATCCATTTAGCCGTTTTTGCGTAACTGAGTAGTACCTAACAAATATCCAAACAAAGTTTAACTAAACTTACATGTATAATACGGGTAGATACCTACCTATAGTTGGATTGTAAAATGACTTTTGGATGAAAATATTTATTATTTTTTGCTTTAGCTTTTATTTTTTCTGATCTTTAGCCTTCGGGCTTTTAGGCACAGAAGTCATAATAGTACCCACCTACTAAACGTCTTCAGGGCAAGTTTGCTAAAACAACTATGTCAATAATTTTGTTTGACTCATCAACTAAAAACTTTCTAATTAAGTCATTGAACATTTCAAATCTTAAGATATACTGCTCCTTCCTATCCCTTGATTTATGACTTCATAAAAAAATAGTAAGCATAAAAACTAAAACGGAGTCCGCCATTTACGAAAATACATTTGCGCGGGAAACCGAAGCACCGGCGGAAACATTCGTCTCTAATTATCTGTTGCTAGATGAAATAAAATGTAGCAGAACTTATGCAAATAAAGATAAACCTTATTCGAACGTACTAAAATATAAATTAAATTGAAACATTCAAACATATAAGACTTTTAACAAGAATTTATTGACGCGGAAACGATTAGTTTCAAACCGCACACTGACGGCAGGATGCGAGAACACATTATCGATTCAAAAACAATAGCCTGTCTTGCTTGCACCCGTAACAGACAGTATTGAAATGAAAGAGACAAAATATACCACCCGCATCCGGCCACAAATGGCGCATGCTTGCAAATCCTGTCACAATGAGAAAAGATTTTAAATTACTGATGCAATCCATGCCATTTTATGCCGTATGCACTTGTGATTGAGGTTTAAGTTCCCTAGAACTGATTTCCGCTTAAATCTATATCGTTTAATTCACTCAAGGAACATCTGCACTCATTCAAGTAAGAAGAATAAACTCTCATTCAATTTCATTCGTGAACGAACAACCGAAAGGAGAGGTGGTGTCTCCAAAAAATATTACACTTACGTTACTCGTAAACTATTACGCGGGAAAACTTAACAGCGGAAATTATAAGTGATTTGTGTAAAATTGTGAAAACTGTTTTGTGAAGAGCTGAAGAGGAAATTAAGGAGTTTGCACTGTTTTAAATTTTAATGGTAAGTATGTTTTATAATTTCTTAGAAATTCTATTACTTTTTAAATGAAACAGGGAGATAGTGTTACTCGTATTGGAACCTGTGAAACAAGTTCAATTTTCAACTCTTACATTTTTCTTTAAAATTGTTTTTTGTAACGACAAAAACTTATAGGAGTACAATATTTATTATGTTTCTATATCTACTATAGGTCTAGGTAGGTTTTTTCTTAATTATCCTACTATATACATAATAGATATTATAATACAATTGTTTGGGCACTCTTTCCCACTGACCCCGTAATAATGTGCAGTGGGGATATTGGGACAATATAAATACAATTTATATACTAACGTAATGTTTTTTATAATAGCGGGATATTCATAAAAAAATATTTTTCAAATCACACTTTTATATTAATTCCTATTTAAATTGCCATTCTGTCTACGATACTACAGATAACGACTGGTTATAATAAGTACATATATAAAAACAATTATCACCCACCCAAGTCGTCAAGTAGGTATATAGGTGCCTATGGTACCTACGTACAATCGTCAAATATCTATAAAAATAAGAGTATATCTACCTACAATACAGTTGAAGACAGTTGGAAGTAGCGTTTACGTACCTAGAAAGTTAGTAAGTAGGTACCTAAGTATTTTATAAAATATGATTAAAAGTAAAATTATTATTTTATGTTATGCGCCTGCTGCATGTGCACCAATTTTTTTAGAAGGCCTCCGTGGTCGAATGGCTTGTACACCGATTTCCATGGAGAGGTCTCGGGTTTGATGGCTAGGCTGCCCGGCTGGGCCAATTCAGGAAACACACTTACTTATCTACCCTAGTCTGGCTGTGTCTGTATGTCATGTCAATATGTGGTACACCTATATGTACAATTATTGTTTGATTTTCATAACAACTGCTTTTTTAATTGGTTTATGATGGTGATGATCACAGATAATGATTAATACACTTTATAGATAGATGATGAAGATGTATTTATATTACTCAAACATATTTGTTTGATCCATTGATCGAAAATAGTTTACAACACATTTGTTAAATAGACAGACAAGAAAAGATGCCAAATGTATAAATTACTCTTTTAATAAATTTTTCATTAATTTGTAATGATTTGATTGAAAAAAAATACAATACGATCGGAAAACGTCTCATTATTTTGTAAGTCTCAGTAATGCAGCGAAATTTTTTCTAAGTCTATGCATTAATGTCTTTCGCGACATCAATCTAATCTGTGCCAACATGTTCAAAACAAAATTATACCGACTGCACAAAAGTTTCACATATCAAACAGACACAAGTTTCCCAAGAAAACAAAACCAAGCAATTTAGAAACATCTTATAATTTTTCTCAACTACAAACCACAGACTTCCTAACCCAAATAAAAACAAGTCTCACATTATGGTATCATCGCCATTGTTGCAGTTTCCCGCCATTAACGCCATGATTGTTTCCCGGTATTATTTGACAGCTCCTTTCCCGCGCTTCGCACTTCCGGTACGAACAATGACGGGAAAGAGAAAGGTCTGTTTCGTGATTTATAATGTGTACCTATTTGTTAAGACTAAAGGTTTGGTTGTGTTGTGTTGGTAGGCTGTTAGCGTTCTTATGTTAGATAGCTTGTTCGGTAAGCGAATTTTTTTCTACACAGAACCAAAAGCTAAATGAACTCTTCCAATAACATAATGCTAACCAGCGTTCTTACAATTAATACTACCCCTCAGGAGACAGTACTTTTTTTCTTGATGAAAGTACGCTCGAAATCATGGTAAGTTAAACAGTTGAACTACGAAAACAGCTCTTTATTACGTACGACAAAAAGATGGTCTCAAAGTCAACATGTATAGTCTAACGTGCCGTTGACTGTACTTTAAATACTTTTTTGTACCCCCGATAACGTGTATGAAAAATTTCATTTCATGATGGTCGGTCAAGTAGTTTTGAAAGACGTGAAATGAAAACGTAATAAACAAGACTCATTTTAATGTAATATAATACTTGCTTTAGCCTGCGACTCCGCGGGAACGTCGAAACATCCTTAAGGAACCATTCACCATTTTCTAGGAGACGTTACATCTACCTACGTCTAGTCACCTGCTACGTGCTACCCTACGACACTCCCTACGTTTGAAGGGTTGGTGCCGATTGCTGGCTATTCTGTAACCCTGGAAGAATAGAATAGAATCTTTTTACCTATTCTAACAGCACGTTTTGTCGACTTCATACCTTACGCTTTTTATCACCAAAGGCTTTATAAAAAAAATGTTCAGTAGTTATGTGATTCGTCTCTCTTGGTCATATTAAATTAATTTTACATAACGCATATGTCGGATTCCTAATTCCCTAAGCAGTCCAGTCGTTAATTTTACATTCTGTTTTCGATAAATTAACACATAAAAAATAAACCAACGACACATAGGCAGATTGCCAGCAATAAAAAACGCACAGTTCCTTTTCCAAACACACCGGAAGTGTCGATTTCAAATATGGCGCGTCCGGGAAAGATGGCGCGAGGGCATCCGCTCGGGTGATCTACTGACTTTAAAAAATATTCTGAAAAAATTTGCTGTGGGATGTATGAGTCAGATCATTTGTAGTGAAAAAATAGCACGTGCGTAGGTTAGGGTTCGTAAAGAGAATACAACATAAACAAAGTCAACCCTTTTGTTAGTTAAGCGCAGTCATGCAATCTATAGATTCGTATTATACAAAAGGAGAAACTGACTGATCCACCGTTCACTCACAACTTCGTCCGCGTTGTCATTCGGAAAATTCCTAGAAAACCTTTAACCAGATAGAAAGTATCCTGTGTTTGTTTTAATCCAGATCCAGACTATAAAATATGTGTATCAAATTTTATCCCACCCACGACACGATAATCAAAAATGTTCATAACAGATATTATTTAGCGTGCGTGCGAAGCGAAAACTATTGATAGCTACAGCACTTGTGTTATGGAAATTAGAGACAACTGTGTGGTAAGTAACACATACACCCAGGCCTTAGACAATATAGAAAAGCTCGTTTTTAAAGTGTAGGTTTGAACCTGGGACGTCAGAGATTGTGGCACCTTAAAAACGCTGTGTGCAAGCGAACCATTTTACCACGAACGTCGTCAAATGAAAAGTGTGTATTGTTGTTGTCGTCCATAAGTTCTTAATTTTTGTTATTCCGGAAATCCGGATAATCCTTGCCTACATAGGTAATTACCCTCTTTGTCGCACTGTCCATTAATTTTGTCGGTTCAGCTTCCCGGCTAGCCCAACAATCGTAAAGGATATTCTTTATATTACTTCACACTGAACATCCGTCGAATGCCATTGAATTATACATTCGCGGAAACCGATCATTTGTACAAATTCCCGCCATTTTGTGTCGCACCGGAAACCGGATGTGGGCCACGCGCGCCAAAGGCGGATTAAAATGCCCACCATTATGTAATTGATTATGTAAAGTCAATAAATTGTGGCCACTTCCTTACTTTAGTAAGTATCTAATGAATGACAAAGTAGATTATTGGTTAAGTATCTCTCGATATACGTTACTCTATCTCATAAATTTTCTTATATTAATCAATTTATATGTATATGACACGATGCGTAAAGATGTCTTTGTGTAGGAGGCTATATTTTTACCGACTTCAAAAGGAGGGAGGTACTCAATTCGACCCGTATTTTTTAATGAGAGTGTTAATTAAGGTTAGCTTCAATAAATAATTCTTACCTACGTTTAGTTTTGATTTAAGTTAATTTATTCCTGTAATCTGTAAGTTGGAGGAATCCAACTTAACTCTTTATTAAAAAATAGCTCTCAATCACTATTTTGTTGTTACAGACCTACTCCCAACAGTCTGCATACAGAATGCCAACACAAGCACGCTGTGACCGCGTCCCGCCAACGGACGCTGGGGGCCAGTGGGATGGGGCCCAGTGGGACGCACTAGGACTAAGAGCACTGCAAGAAGACGACTTACCATTAGGTAAGCAAAGAATAGACTGATAAGAATAAAAATAATATAAACAAAATACTTATTACAAAAAATAGTTGGGTTAATGAGACAAATGCAAAATAGATGAGGCTTAAGGGATGCATTTGAAAACGCTGTCAAAAAATAGGTAGGCTGCTTTTTGGACTAAAAGCCAAAGTTTTTCAAGTATTTGTAAGTAAGTAACGACCAGATAAGGCCAAATGTGATTTCCAATATTGTGTAATGTGTTTTGCTGATAAATGTTTTCTAATATTCTATTCTATTTATGTATTAATATTCATGTTTTCTAATCTATTTATTTTCGTGTACAGACCCCCGCACGTGGTGCCGCTCGGACGTAGGCCGGTGGGTGTCGCGGCGCGGTGGTCTCCCCGAACGATTCCCGATGAACGGGAAGGCGCTTTGCCTCATGACTAAAGAGATGTTCGCGAGTCGCGTGCCGAGCAACGGACATATTCTGCACCAGGTTAGTTTTTAACTAATCTAATTTTCTTAAGACTTCCACTCGCAGTTAATTACAAATAATAATCGCTTTTACGGATTACAGCGCGTATATTTGTGGTATTAATTTGACGGGATGTAATCCCGTGGCCACGGTCCTTGGAAAGGTATTGAAACGTCGGGAAATGAAAATAAAACAATAAATCCAAACTAAATAATTCTAAAATAACAATTGATTTAATGACATTAATATACGCGCTGTAATCCGTAAAAGTGTTTTATTTCCATAGTTTAATTTTCTCACAATCTTAATGGTCTCCCTACTGAAAAAGACTCTATTTTGTCGCCTTTGGTGTATTTGACTGGTGGGTCCATTGGGAATTTGTTTGTGGGCCAATGGGATAACAGGCTGTAGGATCGCAGATTCTCCCACTAGAATTTCTTAGTCTGACTATAACTTTCGCAATATTTAAATTTATATGACGCTCATTTTACTTTCTTGCAGGACTTCAGAAGACGACTAGCAAAAGCACTGGCATTACAAGAGTTATTTGAAAAACTATCCCCTAAATAGTAACTTGGTCAAAGTTAAATAAAATAGTTAAGTTTCCTACTTATATTATATTCGCAGCGATTAAGAATCTTTACAAAGTGTGACGTCATACTGTCAAACCAACTTCTCTTCAGCCTGTTTTTTATATGTGAGTGAAGTGTTAGTTTGACATGATGACGTCACACAATGTGCACATTATTTGTTAGAATCATTATGCTTCTGATGTGGAAAAGATAAAATGTATCTACCACTTAACAATCTTGTTTTAACAGAATTTGTAAAATAATTGTGTCCAATTACATAATTCACATTTAGTGTTAAACACCTACAATGACTTAAAAAATTCTTGCGAAAATAAAAAAATTATTTACGAAATAAAAAGTTAAGACTCGATTATTTTATACATTTAGGCAGGTAGCTTTTTATTTTGTCTAAAATATTGATGTCGTTGGAATTTGAAGGTAGAATATTGTTCCTATAAGTAACTACCTACTATAAATAATAATAATATAGTGTGTATATTTTGGCATTAGATAATGAGGCTTTGTATATTTAAGAAAGAGGTAACAAAAATAAATAATAAATAAATAAATAAATAAACAAAATAAAGGCAAATTAAATAGCAGAGAAATTCTATTAAATTATAATATGTCAGGTAAACTGATCGAAACTGAACTGGCACCTATTACGGGACCCTTTTACTAAGACTCCGCTGTCCGTCTGTCTGTCTGTCTGTCCGTCTGTCACCAGGCTGTATCTCATGATATCTCGTTTCGCAATTGTGTCATTCTGCTAATGTGGCATTTTGAGTGTGGCAAAAAAGGTAGGTATTTAGAGAATGCTAATTTGTTCGCATAATCCAAATAATAATTGTAATGCTGAAAATAATTTCAAGTAAGTAATAGAGTTTATCAGTATTACATAACCATTGATTAAGTTGTTATGTTACTACATAAATAGATGTTAAGCGTTAATATGTAGTTCATTACCGTATTGTATATGACTCTAGTCAATATGTTAATCAAATAAATAACTAACGTGTATTAATGTGTTTTATTCGCCTAGAGGTTATTAAGGCTGGCGTCGGACCTACCGGTTTCATTTCTTTGCTTTGCTGTTCTAGTAGAGCAGGGGCCGTACCGGCCTTAATGCTCTAAGGTACCGGCTAACACATCGAACTTCGGCAAGTCTGCCGGGCTTTGATGCGTTAGCTGGTAGCCCTTGTTCAACTAGAACAGCAAAGCAAAGAAATGAAACCGGTAGGTCTGGGGCCAGCCTTACGGTTCGGCCACAGCTCCCCGGCAAACGAATTCGATAATCACTGAGCGGTCGTGACGACGAGCTGAGACGCCGACATCGAGATAGCGCGCAGTGAATATTGAATTCGCTTGCCGCGCCGCCCGGGCCCGTATTCAATAACTTGACAATTTGGTTTGCATTGCAGTGTAGGTATGAGTAGAATGTTCTATTTTCTAATTAGTTGACCTAATGGATATTATTATGAAATAGTCATGACAAATTGTCACGTTTATTAAATAGGGCCCGGGCCGTAACAATGCGGCATTACACGGATAGACGCGACGTTACCAATCCGCGAGTAGCGTCACCGGTCTATCTCCATTCCAAACTATCATTCTTCAAATTCTCATCACCATTTCAAATCTACATATCCAATCCAAATTCCTCCTATATCCCTCAAGTGAATCATATCTTAATTGGATTTATTGCTTTTATTTTATGGTACATAATGTTACATTATGTACCTACTTAGCGAGCATTAACATCACAAGAGTTAATTATATATACTAAAATCGCAAATTATCTTGGTATTACGTTTGTATGGGAAGCTCACTGTTCGCTGGACTCTTTATTTATTTATTTTTAAATTCAGATGTACAAAACAGCTTTTCTATTGTCTAATTTCAAAATATTTCAGGATGAAATACATTGATGCTTCTTTTTGGCACAAATAAAAACTTACCAAATAAACGCAGCAATGTGTCGGATCCAGCTGTCAAATGAAAGCGATTGCGATAGATTTTTAAATTAGACAATTAGCCCCCTGGTGACAGCCAGAACAGTACAAGAAATGATAAGTAACTTAAAGGCTAGGTTGAAACCCTTAAATATGTAATACTATTGGAATTCACTAGCAGCGAATATGTTGTGTTATCTGAAATTGATTGCTACTCTTAATACCATTAATCAATAAAACAAACTATTTTGATTTTCAAATATATTTCAGTAATCAAAATATAATAATAGGCTTACACATTAATAGTACGAATCGTATCTCATGACATGACCAAATGTTTTACAAAAAAAAAGCAAAATTAACCACAATTATGACTCACGAAGCTAAACCATTGTATTATCACAAGTAATGTTAACATTAAATCGATCTATAGCCAGAAATTAAAATTTATTATTTACAAGCGGTTAATTTAGATTATTATAGATTTTTACATAAATCTTTAGTGCACTTTATTCACATAGTGAATTTTCGCTTATTTATAAAGTAACATAAAGCTCCCTTTAACTCTATATCGTGATTTAATTATATCTTTTCGTGCACATTTTCAAACAAGTTATTTATTAAAACTCTTTTAATTAAGTGTCTGCACGAACATCCTCAATATAATCTACAACTATTTATTATCGTCGGTTATTTCAAAAATCAATACTTTTGTCCTGTATTTTTATTAAAAATGTGTTTACGTCTATAAAATAGTATACAACATGTTACAAAAATACCCCTAATGCTGAATATGGTATATAGGGACCAATCAAACTGATCAACTTTTACTATGGGACCAACTTTGAAATCGCGAAAAAAAAATCAGCTGTTTCATACATTTTGATGTTTTCGTAGTTAATTTTTGTATGAAACAGCTGGTTTTTTTCGCGATTTCAAAGTTGGTACGTACCATAGTAAAAGTTGTTCAGTTTGATGGTCCCTATATACCATATTTGACATTAGGAGTATTTTTGTAATACGTTGTATAAATTATATTCGATTAAGTTTATTTACAATAGTCTTTTCGGCTACATTTTTAAATGTTTGTTTTCTTTTAAAACAACTAGGTTCTTTTAGTAGGCAAGCATTGTCGATTCAATTCTCATAGTCATTAATAGAAAAAAAAATGATTATCACAAAAATAATATAAGGATAAAGTGCAATCAGGAACTTGATTCTAGAATTATTTACATATTTTTATATACCTTACAAATAATTTTATATCACAAATAAAATTCCGAACTATTTTTTTTCGTCTGAGCAATTACATTTTTAAACTACTATTGGTCAATATTGATACAGAGATTTTAATGAAAGAAAAGCATTGTATTCCAGATAAAATCATATAAGATACTATTTAGTAAGAATACTTAATTTTTTGTCAAATAATAACGAAATTATGTACTCCTATTTCGATGTCATAATTAAAATTATTGGCTATATTTAGATAAATTTACTATTCTTTTCGTTTTATAACCTAATGTGAGTAATTTTCCAGATTTGTTTGAAAAACCGTAATGATTGAACAAAAGCAAACAAAATTAAAGATACAAATAAAATGGACGTATTAAAAAAAAACAAATTAAAAAAATGCTGAGCATAATTTCTTCTACATTATGTCTATCTAATTAATTTAAGTCTTAACTTTATTCTGTATAATATTTTAGCATACAGTACAAATTTTATGTATACTTCAAAAGCGTTTTTTTTCTATAAATAATTATGTATATTGTTTATAAGTATTGTACAATTAACTCTGCCATAATTTTTAACTAAAAAAATATTCATTATTTTTACTTTTTAAAAACTAGGGCAGAGGTATCGATTACGTAAGTCCTATAAAAAAGAAACACAGTATTTCAATTAATTACGTAACATTATTTAAACCGCATATCATTCTCACCTCATCACCAACTCCTATAAGTTTTATTTACAATTTTTAATCACTTTTCCTTCGTTTCATTTTAACATTGTTTTGTTGCCTCCTAGCCTAAAAAGTCATATTATTAAATGCTAAAAGATTTTATAATTTACCATAAATAAAATCTCTAACGTCAAAAAATTTACTTTTCGATAAAATATTATAGGATCTACATAATTATTAAAAAAACATTATTATAAATCAACAATACATTCATTTCGAGAACTTATGCGTCAAATAAATAATTAAACATAAAGCTAAGTACATACAGTTCATAAGCCTGTCTTTACTAGGATTACATGTTTTTTTCATAAAAATATGTATTTAATACCATGTTTTAAAGCATAGACGAAAGAACAAAAAGCAAACTGTTACATTTCTCGAAATGTATGTATTATGTTTTAAAGAAAGCTGCCTAAAATCACAAAAGAAACTAAAGTTGCCATGATTTCGGTTTAAACTACTAAATGGTAGAAAATCTCTTAACACAAATGGGAGAAAACTAAATTTTATGTTTAATTCCTTAATTTAATGGTATTTTTCAAAATTTCTGCTTTATTTTGAGTCTAACATGGTTATTTCTTTATCTTTTATACAAAGTTTCTGTCAAATAACCACGTTATTCTTAAAATTTTAACTTAAACATTATCGGCCTTACCATAAAAGATTTTAAAACACTGTTTAAATGTGATGCCGTCTCTTTTAAACAATACTGTCATAAAGTGACAGCATCACATTCAAGCAGTGACTAAGATAAACACTTGTTGAACAGTGTTTTAAAATCTTTTGTGGTAAGCTCGTTTAAGTTTTACCTCACTGGATGTTGGTATCACATTCTAATTTTAATCAAGTACACACAATTGTCATCTAATAGTTCGGTGATGGTTTGTAGTAGAAATGTGTTGCTATATAATTCTACTATAATAAAAAATATTGTAGAAAATCCGTGTTATTTGGAAGGAAGGGTGGTAGCTATGAAATTGATTGGTAATTAAGCGTGGTTTTTTTATTTTATTTAAAATAATGTTTTTACTATTATTCTAATCGGATAGTTCTAAAAATATCCGATTGGTCAGCGCCACTGTGTCTGGTCTGAAGACATGTCAAATCACATGTATTTCCGAAGATTTAATAAGAAAATTACTTGTGTTGTGATGTACCACTGTGGTACAGTCTACGCTGGGCTATCACAACGTGTCAAAATTCAGCACAGTTTTAATTTTAAAGTCGAACCATTTAAGGTTCAAAATTAATTTGAACCGGGTTCGATTCCCAGTAGGGGGGTACATTTTACTCGGTTTGGTTGGTGGTAGGGCTTACTTCGAGTCCGCCTGGCTAGCTACTACCATCTTACTTAATTCTGGCGCCATAACAACAATTAAAATACCTATTGTTGTGTTCCGGCAGTTAGAGGTAAGATAGCCAGTTCCTCTCAGTGCTGAGGATTCGTGCTGAGGATTCCGGGTGTAGTGCGCTTACACCTTTGGCCTTATCGTCACTTAACATCAGGTGAGATGAAGGCCAAGCACTAACCCGTAGTGAATAAAAAATTTAAAAATATTAACACTTAATAAATTACAACGAAAACGACCAAAATGACATTTTGTCGGAGATCTGTCAGACACTAGCGCCGCTCGTGAGAGAAATGGCAAACACAGATCTCATTAGAGTTAAATGTTGTCAACAAATATTATTGTGGGCGAATTTAATAGTTTGAAAAAGCACGTTTTGGATAATCTAGTTTAAATGTCGAGTTTCATTTCACCAGCTCATTGATTTGATACAAGGTTTTACAACTTTTGTAACCAATATTTTTTTAGTAAACCATTGTTTAGAATAAAATCGAGTTAAAAATAAGTTCGGAACTAATTTCAACGCACAGAGTGAGAACTCGAATTAATCGCGTTTATTTTCAATGGTGAAATTAGGGGGCTAATTGTCTAATTTAAAAATCTATCGCAATCGCTTTCATTTGACAGTTGGATTCGACACATTGCTGCATTTCTTTGGTATGTTTTTATTTGTGCCAAAAAGAAACATCAATGTGTTTCATCCTGAAAGCGATTGCGATAGATTTTGAAATTAGACAATAGAAAGGCAGGTCTCAGGGTTGCCACCAACTTCAAATCTACCACCGATCAAACGTAACATGTTAAACGCAAACCACGCCCGAACGTTCGCAGCGACATCATCTGATACTGATTAAACTCAACACCAGTATGAACGTGGCAGTGATTCGATGTCCGCCGCTGTTGTACTTGCTGCTTTGTTCGCATGTACCTGTAAATAACAACATTATGCTTTTAGCATTAAGTCCGCCATTTATACCTTACTTTGTGTATATGTACAATAAAGATTTATAAATAAATAAATTATAAATCTTCACTAAGTTACTAATTAAGAGGCGCATCAGATATTTTGGTTGCAGGGATCTCGATTTTTCTCATAAATTACAAAACATATGAAAGTGATATTTAGTAACCTGATTATCTATTTTATTGACTTCATTTTGTCAGTTGCAGAAACACGATTCATTAACTTTTATAACAGAGAAAAAAATATCAAAGAAACCTCTTTTAACACAGAGATTTGCACTTTACAGACAAACCTGACCGATTTAAGCCTTTAAATTTTCTTACTGGATTAGTCTAAACACACACTTTGAAATGCCGTTGGATTTTTTAAAATATATTATAGATTTTTATTTAAACGAAAAAAATCGGTTTGACGTCGCAAAACTGCTTGCCATGAGTGAGATAGTTAAGCGTAATTTACGCGAGTTTGAGCGAGACAGTCGATACAAAAATAGTTTATCGATGCGTCGCCTTAACCGCCTTATTCATAAAAACAACCTTAAAATAGATTTATAGTCAATTTTAGTTAAAATATTAATTCATTAAAGCCTGAGCGGCCGCATGCGGCCGGATAACAATAGAATATCTATTGTGTCTCATTATCCGGGCGTTGAAGGTCCTGTCTCTTGAAACTGTCTCCATTGAAAAAATAAAAAAGTTAGTCACAACGATGTCTCAAAGTGCGGTGAGTACGACAACTAAAACTGCGCATGTGTAACGCGATTGACAAACTTTAAATATAGAAACATAAAGTGGTCAATTGCCAAAGAGGTTTACTCACTCAAACCTGTCCTAACAAAAACGCAGAAATAGTGTTCCGTGAAATAGTTTCCACTTGTTCTACTAGGCAGTTCTACCGTAGAACTAATGGTAATTATTTTTTCTCATTAGTGCAACGATTTAGTACTTTGTGGTAGGACTAATGAGAAAAAAGTCCCATTAGTTCTACGGTAGAACTGATCAGTAGAACAAGTGGGAACAAAACTGGTGTGGGTCTAGTGTCTATATACATAGTGGTGGCCAGATAATTAAGGACACCAGTCGATTTTCATATAAACGAGGTAACTTTGAAGCCTTGTTTCGCTGCCAAGGATTGATCTAGCTGTGATCTGATAATGGCCATCCAGGGAGTGAATGGAGGAGATTCAGATTGCTATACACACCTAACTGATCTGATTAACATTTTAAGAGATATCAGGATATATTTAAAAACTCCTGAAACTGAAAACTCTGATCCTTATATCTCTTAGAATTCTGATCAGATCAGTTGGGTGCGTATAGAGATCTGAATCTTCTCTATTCACTCTCATGTCATGATGGCCATCACCAGATCACAGTTAGGTCAATTTTTACAACAGGCTTGAAACAGGCTTCAAAGTTGCCTCGTTTGTATGAAATGTCATTAATTATTTATTTATTAATAGGTCAACCAACAGCATATATACAAAAAATACAATTTTAAGGTACATATAGGTCTTAGTTTTATATATATACCAATTACGAGTTAGCACAACATTCTTAAAGAGCAATTTCATCAATATTTAAAAAAAAGAGATTAAATGTTACAATTCGACGACCTCCGTGGTCGAGTGGCTTTGTATTGGTTTTCAAGGTGTCGCCATCTCTGAGGTCTCGGGTTCGATCCCCGGTTGGGTGAATTTAGAAAACGAACTTTTCTATATTGGCTCAGGTCTGTGTGTGTGTGATACCACCGTTGTCTCTGATTTCCATAACACAAGTGCTTTAGCTTACTTTGGAATCGGAGCAATGTATATGATGTTGTCAAATATTTATTTATTTATAATGTGTCCACCAGTGTAGATGTCAGCTTACCGTTGATGGTGAGGTTGTAGGCCTTGTCTGCGTGGGCGGGGGCGGCGGGGGCGCGCCGGCACGCGCCGCCCGCGCCCCACAGCGACACCGCCCCCGCGCCCACGCCCGCCCCCGACAAAGGCCGGGTGTCTGTAAATAAATACCTTGTTATAATAATCATTTATTTCAGGCAGCAAAAATATCATTAAAATATTAGGCCCATATAATAAATACCTTACAGACTAACATACACACGACGGCATCTCAGGCTATACATGTTGACCTTGAAACCGCCTTTGTGTACTACGTAATAAAAGCTGTTTTCGCAGTTTAACTGTATAACCTGACGTGCTGTCGTGCGTACATAAATAATGTATTATTTCTTAACTATTTATTTACACGTAAAGAAGGCGGCGACGTGTTACGCAACGCCGGGTCCGGTAGCCGACCTCGAAACCGACGGAGTATGACACCATTCGGCTAAAAATCTTCCTTCATGAATGTCGACAGATGTTCAGTAGGCACCCTCACCACGAATGAATTGAAGTTCACGTTGTGGCGGGACTCCCGACCGGTCGACCCTCAGCGTTTATTTGGCTTTTATTCTAATGTACTCCACGATGTCATCGGAATTTGCATTGTCGGGATAGCCGACCGCAACAAGTGTTCGTGTCCAGTCGAGGCAGTGCCGCACAGGTTACGACGAGAAGCCTACATCTTCTTTAAATAAATCAATTGAGGAGCTCGGTGGCGTAGTGATATAACGCTTGGCCCGGCGATTGCGGAGGTTGAGCAACTTTCGCAAGGGTCGGTCGTGGGATGGGTGACCGACGATTTATTATCTCGAGCTCCTCCGTGCTTCGGAAGGCGCGTTAAGCCGTCGATGACGGCTGCGTTTGCAGTCGTTACGTTAGCACCCACCGATTCGGGTCGAGTCCGCGTGGTGCATCCTTCTTATCCACCCGTAAGGAAGACCTGTGCCCCGGCAGAGGGGACATTAAAAATGACTGATGGTGATAAATCATAATCACAAGATTATCTCTAAACATAAGAAACGTTATCTATCATCATATCGCCGATATATCAAATAATCAGCCGACAAGAATCAGTTTTACTAAGTCGTACTAACCTAAAAAATAATATTGACATATTAAATATTTTTTAAAAAGTCCAGGGGCCCAGCTAACTTTTCAAACTTCAACGGGTCTGCTGAAGTTGAACTTAAAACAGATAAATCAAAGTAAGGAGTTTCGTATTGTACTATTTGCCGAAGTTATTTAGAAGATATATGTATATGTTCGTGTGACATCATAAATTGGGATTCGCCATTTTGGCTCGATTTATCTGTTTTTGGCAGACTTTCCACAGTTTGATGCGTTAGCCGGTACGGCCCCTGGTCACGCTTTCTTTTGCCAAACTGTAGCTCTGTAACTAAAGGCGCTCCCCTGCTCGTATTTTTTCGAAACATTACACAAAAACATTTGTTTTCATTCACAAACCGTATCCTAAAAATAATAGTACAAACCAAATAACAGGTATCTCCCGAGTTAAGTTTAAAAAATAAAGCAAAGTCTCTTTATTCCACTCCATCATAGTAGTTAATTATATTTCAGCAAGCTTGCACTTTTGGGTAAGAAACATTTGCCACAGATTAGAAATTAGAAAGGTTGTATGAATACAAAAATGTGTATAGCCACGCTCCAATGTTTTTGTGTAAAGAAAGACAGTAGCAGAAGACGCGGCTTAAGAATAGTGAGTCCAGTGACCGTTGTTGGCGGCCGGCTGGTAGTATAGCCACGCCCCAATGTTTTTGTATGTTTCGAAAAAACAGTAGCAGGAGACGCGGCCTAATAGTGAGTCCCACTGACCGTTGTTGTTGGCCGGCTGGGGCTGGTACAGGAAGCAGAGCGTCCTGGGGTGCGTGGAGGCGCGCGCGACGGGCGCCGCGATCAGGAACCCAGTAACAGGAGCAGGAGCAGGAGACGCGGCCTAATAGTGATAGTGTAATGGTGTTGGGACGGAGACCCGAAATGAAACAATGTCTTGCGTTGTTTGAATAATAATCTTTATCCTCTAGTGTATCATCTTAAATACTAATTAACATCACATCTATACGTGACTAGAGGAAGGACGCCTTGTCAATCAGGAAGACCTTAATTATCACGTACTATTGAGTACGTGCTGATAATGTAATTCACTATATCACACCTCCCCTGAAAAGGCTAGGCATCCCTTCCCTGAAATGTAAACTCTTATTTTCTAAATATCTTAGTCCTATTCTTATGAACTATATATTCTTTATTATTCTTTAATATTTTTACATTAGTACCTAGCTCTTCTAAAACTTCAAATGGACCTAAATACAAGTCATTCAATTTATTATAATTTTCATTCTTATACAAGAGTAGATCACCTTTTTTGTAGTGTACTTCCTTACAATCTAAATCATAATTAGTTTTTCTACTTTGTTTTGATATTAATAAGTTGTTCCTGGCATCATTATGAGCTTTTTGCAATCTAAATTTTAACTCCGATGGATAATTGTCGTATACATATAAGGGATCAACTTTACTAACTAAATTACTAGGTACGTTACATGTTTTCCCAAAAACTAGTTCATAAGGGGAGTATTTGGTACTAGTATTTACAGAATTATTATAAGCAAAGCACCAATATGGTATCCAGGTACTCCAATTTGCCGACTGATTCTGTGTTTGTATTCTCAAGTAACATCCGAGATGTTTGTGCCAGTTTTCTAGCGAACCTATACTCTCATGATGATAGGGTGTTGAATTTAACTTATCAATATTTAGCAATTTACATACTGTTTCTAACGTGGAATTAATAAATTCCGTTCCACAGTCAGTCGCAATAACCCTGGGAGTACCATATCGTAAAATAAAATTTTCAGTAAAAACCCTAGCAACAGTTTCAGCTGACTTATCAAGTATTGGGTAAGCTTCTACAAACTTTGTCAATTCGCATTGTATTGTTAATATGTATTTATTACCCAAATTATCGACCTCCAACGGCCCCACAATATCTAAATATAATTTTTCAAAAGAAGTAGATGCTGTAGTGGTTATTACCATTTTCTCTTTATTATTTTTATTACAAAATTTCTGCTTTTGGCAATCTTTACAGCGAGTCACATATTCAGTTATGTCTTTTTGCATATTACTCCAAAAATATTTTTTTCGAATATTCTTAGTCATTTTATTTATGCCTACATGACCACTTGTCGGCAATAAATGATAATCATTTAGTATAACACGTATCAAGTCTTTATTTGTAACATGTTCAACTTGGTTATTAATAATACATAACCGCGGTAATTCTTTATGTTTCATGAAAGTTTGGGTCAAAATTTTAATAAACTTTTTATTAAACCCATTTTTAATCACAACGACTTCTACAATATTATATTTTTTACATAATGCACTCAGTTCTCCTATCGTTGCGTCTCGGCGCGCCTCCGTTAGTAGAGATTCCTGATTTATGTAAATAGTAGAGTCACTAAATAACATATCACCCGTCTGTGAGACGTATCTTTTATTTTTCCTCAACTTCACGAAGTTTTTATACGTATTTATACGTAGTATTAACAATTATCTACCTCAGCGCTATTCAGAACGAAAAAAAAATCATCGCTATGATGTTCGTTCTGACGTATACTCTGACGTTCACTTTCGTTCTCGTCATTAGACTGTTCTGCTGAGTCAACTAAGAAATGTACATTCCTATGTTTATTATGAGGTGACGTACACCTGGTGTTGCGCTGACCCTGAAACCTATTCGAGTTATAGTAGGCACGATCCCGACCTTGCTGACTCGTCGCGTTGTTGTTACGTGACTTATTATATTGCTGATGATAGTTTTTATTTATTTTTTCATATCGCTGGTTCGGAACATAGTTGATATAATTGTTTATTTGTGGTTTCACTACCGAGTCTTCTTGTTTTAAAGCTACAGTTATTGCTTGTGCTTACTGTGCTTACGAATCTAGACGTAACTATAATGTTTGTACGAGCATTGTTTAGGCCGTCAGCGAAACGCTTGATAGCCATAGTTGTTATCGTTTCTGAATGGAATGATGCGAGTTAACGAGCGACTCGATTTCCTCAAAATTACATAAAACTTTGACGAGATTGCTTTTGTTATTTGTAATTCTACAACATCTATTCCTTTTTTTTACATAAGTCTGAGGATATTTGTTCAAAAATATTTTTAATTTCCTTTGCTCTTAAAACTTATTCTGTCTCTGAGCGGAATAACGTTTGTCCTTACTTAATTTAATAATAGAGTCTCTAATAGCCTTAAGCTCACTCAAGAGTTCTGACAGATTTGCCATGAACACACTTTAGGAGAAAAAAAAAAGTATATCACTCACACACACATAGGTTCTTGGTAGCATAGTTCTATTAATTCGTGCTGGCTTACACGTTCTGTGCTGGTCCAATTGCCCGTCGAACTGCTCTGCGTTCCACCTCTTCTAATAGTTGTGCGTAACCGAAGGTCTCCGAAGGTCTTCGAAGGTGCACCAGGGTCTCCGTCCCAACGGCCAAGGGAGTTGATGCTGCCGCCGATTGAGTTGGTGATTGTCTGACAATAATATTGTCTTTAGATTGTGGGTTTCCCATAGTTAAGACAATTTTGGCTTACAGTTTTTCTTCTTATTTCCTTCGTCCTTGTAGGCCCGTGTAGCACTATTTTCTTGATATTTTGTAGACTTCAACTAGCGATTTCGCGGCGCGGACTTGTGACACCATGTCACGGTCGCCATGTAATGGTGTTGGGACGGAGACCCGAAATGAAACAATGTCTTGCGTTGTTTGAATAATAATCTTTATCCTCTAGTGTATCATCTTAAATACTAATTAACATCACATCTATACGTGACTAGAGGAAGGACGCCTTGTCAATCAGGAAGACCTTAATTATCACGTACTATTGAGTACGTGCTGATAATGTAATTCACTATATCACAGTCCCACTGACCGTTGTTGTTGGCCGGCTGGGGCTGGTACAGGAAGCAGAGCGTCCTGGGGTGCGTGGAGGCGCGCGCGACGGGCGCCGCGATCAGGAACCCAGTAACAGTAGCAGGAGCAGGAGCAGGAGACGCGGCCTAATAGTGAGTCCCACTGACCGTTGTTGTTGGCCGGCTGGGGCTGGTACAGGAAGCAGAGCGTCCTGGGGTGCGTGGAGGCGCGCGCGACGGGCGCCGCGATCAGGAACCCAGTAACAGGAGCAGGAGCAGGAGCAGGAGACGCGGCCTAATAGTGAGTCCCACTGACCGTTGTTGTTGGCCGGCTGGGGCTGGTACAGGAAGCAGAGCGTCCTGGGGTGCGTGGAGGCGCGCGCGACGGGCGCCGCGATCAGGAACCCAGTAACAGTAGCAGGAGCAGGAGCAGGAGACGCGGCCTAATAGTGAGTCCCACTGACCGTTGTTGTTGGCCGGCTGGGGCTGGTACAGGAAGCAGAGCGTCCTGGGGTGCGTGGAGGCGCGCGCGACGGGCGCCGCGATCAGGAACCCAGTAACAGTAGCAGGAGCAGGAGCAGGAGACGCGGCCTAATAGTGAGTCCCACTGACCGTTGTTGTTGGCCGGCTGGGGCTGGTACAGGAAGCAGAGCGTCCTGGGGTGCGTGGAGGCGCGCGCGACGGGCGCCGCGATCAGGAACCCAGTAACAGGAGCAGGAGCAGGAGACGCGGCCTAATAGTGAGTCCCACTGACCGTTGTTGTTGGCCGGCTGGGGCTGGTACAGGAAGCAGAGCGTCCTGGGGTGCGTGGAGGCGCGCGCGACGGGCGCCGCGATCAGGAACCCAGTAACAGGAGCAGGAGCAGGAGACGCGGCCTAATAGTGAGTCCCACTGACCGTTGTTGTTGGCCGGCTGGGGCTGGTACAGGAAGCAGAGCGTCCTGGGGTGCGTGGAGGCGCGCGCGACGGGCGCCGCGATCAGGAACCCAGTAACAGGAGCAGGAGCAGGAGACGCGGCCTAATAGTGAGTCCCACTGACCGTTGTTGTTGGCCGGCTGGGGCTGGTACAGGAAGCAGAGCGTCCTGGGGTGCGTGGAGGCGCGCGCGACGGGCGCCGCGATCAGGAACCCAGTAACAGGAGCAGGAGCAGGAGACGCGGCCTAATAGTGAGTCCCACTGACCGTTGTTGTTGGCCGGCTGGGGCTGGTACAGGAAGCAGAGCGTCCTGGGGTGCGTGGAGGCGCGCGCGACGGGCGCCGCGATCAGGAACCCAGTAACAGTAGCAGGAGCAGGAGACGCGGCCTAATAGTGAGTCCCACTGACCGTTGTTGTTGGCCGGCTGGGGCTGGTACAGGAAGCAGAGCGTCCTGGGGTGCGTGGAGGCGCGCGCGACGGGCGCCGCGATCAGGAACCCAGTAACAGTAGCAGGAGCAGGAGACGCGGCCTAATAGTGAGTCCCACTGACCGTTGTTGTTGGCCGGCTGGGGCTGGTACAGGAAGCAGAGCGTCCTGGGGTGCGTGGAGGCGCGCGCGACGGGCGCCGCGATCAGGAACCCAGTAACAGGAGCAGGAGCAGGAGACGCGGCCTAATAGTGAGTCCCACTGACCGTTGTTGTTGGCCGGCTGGGGCTGGTACAGGAAGCAGAGCGTCCTGGGGTGCGTGGAGGCGCGCGCGACGGGCGCCGCGATCAGGAACCCAGTAACAGGAGCAGGAGCAGGAGACGCGGCCTAATAGTGAGTCCCACTGACCGTTGTTGTTGGCCGGCTGGGGCTGGTACAGGAAGCAGAGCGTCCTGGGGTGCGTGGAGGCGCGCGCGACGGGCGCCGCGATCAGGAACCCCACGCCCGCGCTCCACCAGCTGCCGTAGCACGTGTACACTACAGAGCGAAACAAACGGTCAACAGCGAGCCGGACAAAAACACCGACAGTTCCGTACCATCATTCTCAAATAGTTTACCATTTAGAGACATCGTTTTATTTTTACTGTGATCGTTACGTAAACTTCTATCACATAAAATAATATAATTTTTTTTTATATGGACGAAGACAAGGGGGGGAGGGAACGGTATTTTTTTACATCAAAAGCCGAAAACGATGCGGCCTAAAATAGTAGATTATGCAATAAGGGCTTAAAGTAGTGTATTGTGTCCCGGGCGCTATTATTGAACCCCGAGTACGAGGGATTCTATGGTTAACTCCCGAGCGGAGCGAGGGAGTTAAGGCTAGAATCCTGAGTACGAGGTGTTCAAGATCGCCCATGACAAATACACATTTAAGCCCGCGATGCATACTCTACTTTTTATACTTTCTGCGAGGCAATTGAAACCAATGACTGTTATAAAGAAAGTACTTAAGTAATTATTTAAAGTTAGAATAATAAAATATGAAAAATTAAGAATATTTATTGAAAATTAAAAGTTATGTTAGAAACATTACACCAATTGTGCAACGACAAAGTTACATTCTTTGGTACATTTATAGTTGGGTTAGAGTTTATGTTTTTGTCGTCTATTCTGTAGTGGTCAGTTCGACATTCAAATAAATCCTTCTTGGTGCGCGGGTGAAAATGAATTTCGTAAAAAGTTTTCATGATAACATACAGCCTAACTCAGAATAAGATCTCATTGCACATAAACTTTTTTGAAACCAACATCGATCAAGCACGACTACAAGGGTTGCATTCTAAATTCAAATCACATTATTCCCCATGGGAAAAATGACTTACTTTAGGAAAGGTTTGCATGACACATAATATGCCATTGACGAGCAGGTAGTATAAAAAAATTATTGAGAATGTGCAAGCAACGCTCTTTCATATGATATGCCCTAATAGTAAGGCCCCTTTCAGTCCCTGTTAAAAAATGTACATATTTTTATTTTATTATTATTATTATGTACGCTTAAGAATTCACGGGTCAAAAGTGTCCCGGTCCTTTAAGGCTTGCGTGGGGATATGGATCCAACACGTAGAGGCCATTTTTAGCGACTTTTATCTAATATGCGTGTGGTAAATATAGGTTTTGCATGGGTTGTTTTTTCCAATTATTATTATTATTATTATTAAACAGGCAAGCAGTTGTTGCAACTGATAGTGCCTGTATCCTGCAATCTTTGCTTTGTACTTTTTATTTAGTAGGTATGTATTTGTCTAGTCTATTTTTAAATTGGTTTACGTTGTTGGCGGAGATTATTTGTTCTGGCAGTTTATTCCACGCTTTGGCCACTCTGTTGCTCAGAAAGTGCCTGTGAGGGTTGTTGTTGGATATTGTTCTTACAAGCTTGTAGCTAGGTCCTCTTAAGTGAGCGTTATCTTCTGTGTCAGCATCTTGTCAAAGTTTGGAATACCATAATGGCCATTTAGTATCTTAAGGCCGCGCGCTCTTTGTAAGCGTTATCGTACGAATTTGACACGTACGAAATCCCAACTTTCTGAGTGCTATGGGAGCGCGCACACTGGGTGCGAGCGGGCTCCCATAGTGAAAACTTCGTACGAGTCAAATTCGTGCGTAAACGCATCCAAAGTGCGCGCGGCCTAAAAGTCTCAATTAAGTCTCCTCTCTCTCTACGATCCTTCAAGCTGGTAAGATTTAGATATCTCAACCTCGTCTCATAATCTAGGTTCTTTAGTTGTCTCGGTATTTTTGTAACCTTTCTTTGAACACGTTCTATTAAGTCTATCTCTTTAACGAAATAGGGGTTCCAAACCGGAACGGCATATTCCAAAATAGGTCTAATGAATGTCTTGTTTATCCGGGTATCCATTTCAGGTGTAAGTATCCCAAAGGCTTTTCTGATAAGATAGACTATTGGCTTTCTTTGTGATAGTTTGTATGTGGTTGGCCCACTTGAGATCTTCTGAGATAATAACACCCAAGTCTGTTTGTGTCTTAACATCCCGTAGCACACGGTTGCCAAGGTTGTTTTTTCCAATATGTAGACATTTGGAGTTGTTCAGAGTAAGTAACCACTTCTTAGACCACTCTTCAATCCTATTTAGGTCACTTTGGAGTCGATCATATTCTACAACGGGATTGGCAAATATTTTAGTATCGTCTGCAAAGATACTGGGTTCACATTCAAGGCAGTGAGGTAAGTCGAAAGTGTATATGATGTATAGAAGTGGACCGAGAACTGAGCCTTGAGGGACACCACTATAGATTTCTCGTTCTTCAGATAAGGTGTTACCAATTCTAACACGTAGTTTACGATGCCGCAAAAAATCACTAATCCATGCAAGGAGTTTCCCCCGTATTCCAACGAATTCCAACTTCTGCAAACAATCTGTTCACAGGAACTTTATCAAATGCTTTTTCGTTGTCCAGATAAATTACATCGATTGGTTCATTGTTGTTAAATTGTTGTGTCCATGAAGACAGACATGCCAGCAGATTTGATACAGTAGACCGATGTGGGCAGAAGCCATGTTGTTGGTGTCCAATCACTTGATGTTTTGAAAGAAAATCTCTAATGTGTTTAACTATGATCTTCTCCATAAGCTTGCATATAACACTGGTTAAACTTATTGGTCTGTAATTAGCTGCGTCCAATTTGTTACCTTTCTTATATATCGGAGTCACTGTAGCTGTCTTCCACTGTTTAGGAAGGGCACCAGTATCATAGGAAGTCTGCATCAGGGTCATTCAGGGTAGCCAGGCAGTCAGAAAGACCACATTTCTGAAGTATGGTGACCGGAATTTCGTCTGGACCAGGTGATGAGTCAGATTTCATACCTTTTATGTTTTCTATAATAGCATCAGCAGTGAATCTCAGGTCATTTATAGAAGCGTCGACACGGTGTTTAGCGTCTAACACTGGCAAATTTCCAGGTGGCTCTTTTTGAAAGACGCTAGCAAACTGGTCAGCAAAGACTTCTGCTACTTCACGTGCATTAGTAACCTCTTGACCTTGATTGTTAATCAGCGCTAATGGTAAACTTACTTTAAAAAAAATTTGCTGTCTTATGTAGGAGAAAAACTTTTTTGGCATTGATAGCAGGATATTTTTTTCGTACTGCAGTCGAGAGTTACGACAGCTATTTATCAGTTTATTGTTTGCTGTACGATACTCGTTGTATACATCGTTGGAGCCGGTTAATCTGTATCTTCTCCATAGGATTTCTATTTTCTTTACATCTTTTACTATATCCTTGCATATCCACGGCTTGTTTGGCATTGTACAACGGACTGCAGTTTGAGGTACATAGAAGTTATATGTTGGTGAATTATATTAAATTGATCCTCTGCACAGCTCCTTTCACTTACAAGGTCACTGGTATTGCATAAATGTTGGTTTATTTTGGTGTAGTCTGCTTTATTGTAACATCGCCTCAGCGCTGTTGTACTCTTCTTCTTGTTATGCAACTCCAGCTGTATGGTCGCCAGTAGACAGGAATGGTCACTCTTACCTATTGGGGCGTGATGCTCAACTTTCGTTACGAGAGTTTCATCATTAGTCATTATCAGATCAAGACATGAAGGTCGATTGCCCTGTCGGAACCGAGTAGGTTTATCTATAAGTTGTACCAAATTGGTGTTTTGAAACCATTGCACGAAATTGTCTTCCTTCGGCGAGAAGCCTCCAGAATTCTCCAAGGGCCAACTCACTCCACAGTAGTTGAAATCTCCTAGTATTATTATTGTGTTTGTATCTGATGCGATTTGTAGTTGTCTAAATACATCGTTATCGTCTTCTAGAGTAGAGCCATGGCCTCTGTAAAGACCGCAGAGTAGCACTTTGTGTGGTCCCAATTGTTGATCCAGCCACAAGGATTCTGAAGCTGTTTGTTTGGTATTGTATTGTGGATTCAATTTGGCGGTTAGCTAGTTAATATTGTTTGCTATGTATATAGCTACTCCACCACTACGCTTATCCAACCTGTCGTCTCTATATAGGTCATAGCCGGGAAGCTTAACTATAGGATCAGATATGCTTGGTTTAAGCCATGTCTCCGTAATTACTATAATAGCAGGTTTCAAGGCTCTCACACGATTAATAAAGAGGTCTAATTTCGATGTTAATGATTGAATATTTGTGTATAATATTTTGTAAGATACCAGTGATGATGTGGGCTGATTTGTATTACAAGATCTGTTGTTAGTTGTGCTTTGAGTTAGAAGTTTTTTGGGGAGCTGAATATTGGCCTGGCTTTAACTATCTTAGGATGTCCTTGTATGTATTTGATTGTGAGGTCCTTTTCTCCACTAGCCGTTCGCTGTTCGAGTTCTTCACGTAGGTATTTTAAGTATTCACGTTGCAATGGAGTGAGATCCGCTTTGATGGATGAGGGTTTGGATAACTTCCCTTTGTAGCGTAACACATCCATCGCCTCACACTTGTTCTTAAGGACAACCTTTAATAGACGAGGTGGAGCATTAGCATCCGACCTGGGTGCGTCCAAACGGAACATCTGCGCTTCAGAGCAATTGACACCGCTAACTATTCCTCCTATCAATTTTGCAAACTCACGATTATCATGTGCTTCATTTTGATCGACCTGGTTCAAAGTAGACTCGGGTATGTCAAAGACTATGATGTTACGAGCTCTGTTGTCCCTTTCAGACAACTCTTGTATAGCAGATTCGGTAGCAAGCATATTTTGATGAACACGTAGTTGTTTCACTTCTTCTGTCAATTCATGTAGTTTTTTCAATATCAGTGGCAGCTGAGACATTGATGACTTACAGTCTTCACACAAAAATGTAACAATGCGAGCAACGGTTTTAGGTTCGCAGTCGCCACACAAAATGCTTTTACAACAGTCACAAGTGACTGATAATTTCTTGTCATTTGGGCTTTTATTGCATTTAGAACACTTTTCCACTGGCGAGGTATTCTTTGTTTTTGCTTTAGTACTCATGATGATTGCTTTGACTCTCAAATCCCAATTTCCCACAAAATGGCAGTTTCCGTGGACACTGGCAACACAGAATTAGGATATGTTCTGTGGTCAGTGGATAATCTATGTGAGAGTATGGCACTTAAGTCTTATTTACAAAATAGTTGGGCAAAAACTATTCCAAATTTCATGTTGATAGCATTAGTAGTTCTCGAGATATCCAGCTGTGACAGACAGACAGACTGAGTCGCACCATAAGGGTTCCTTTTTAACACTTAGGTACGGAACCCTAACAACTAAAGTAGGGCCAATTAACGGTCACATTAATTACGTGACCGCCACTGTATATGTATACACAAGGTGTTACAAAAATACCCCTAATGCCGAATACGGTATATAGGGACCATCAAACTGAACAACTTTTACTATGGGGCCAACTCTGAAATCAGCTGTTTCATACATTTTGATATTTTCGATTTTAATATTTGTATGAAACAGCTGTTTTTTTTTTGCGATTTCAGAGTTGGCCTCATAGTAAAAGTTATTCAGTTTGATTGTCCCTATATACCATGTTCGGCATTAGGGGTATTTTTGTAACACCTTGTATAAGTACTGTAAATGTCTTATACCAGTCGATTTTCGTAACGAGGTAACTTTGAAGCCTTGGTTCTCCGCCAAGAATTGAACTAGCTCTGATCTGATGATGGCTATTCAGGGAGTGAATGAAGGAGATTCAGATCGCAATACACACCCAACTGATCTGATCAGCATTCTAAGAGATGTAATTATTTAACATTAGTTCAGCGTGATGGGAATTCATGAAAAAAAACCCCAGCGTCCGTAGCCCAAAACACAGCCTGCCCAGATTTTTACTAAGAAAATTTTATTTTTTTGCATTTCTTGAGAAAACCATTATACAAGCGTTGTACTAGAAGCCATTTACATTGCCTCGAATGATTAATCGGCAATGTAAGCGCTCACTTCCCGTTCTGCGGCGGTATCGGCTAAAACATTGAAGTTCATGTTAACTGTGTTTTGACAGATGTATGTGATACATTGCTATTTTTCTTTGGTAAGTTTTTATTTGTGCCAAAACGAAGTAGCAAACACAGTTAACATGAACTGCAATGTTTTAGCCGATAGAGCCCCGGCTCCCCGAGCATAACCATATCATATCGTGTTTTGTTGGTCATTGCTAGCATGACCACCACGATGATATAGCGATTTATCACGTTTAACTGTCAAAAACAATGGATTTTGATAGTTGAGTGTCGATGAAACGCTATATCACGCGATATACAAGGTGTTACAAAAGTACCCCTAATGCCGAATATGGTAGATAGGGACCATCAAACTGAACAACTTTTACTATGGGACCAACTCTGAAATCGCGAAAAAAAAATCTGCTGTTTCATACAAAAATTAGTTACGAAAATATCAAAATGTATGAAATAGCTGTTTTTTTTTCGCGATTTCAGAGTTGGTCCCATAGTAAAAGTTGTTCAGTTTGATGATCCCTATATACCATATTCGGCATTAGGGGTACTTTTGTAACACCTTGTATATCGTGTTTCAGTGGTCATGCTAGGGGGCAGGGCTATAATTTGTTTATTTGTTTATTTGATTGGAAAACCAACAGCATCAATAATACTATAAGCTACAATATGTTAGAAAGCCAATTACAGGTTTTCACTTATAGCAATAAATTAATACAATAGAGGTGTGAACAATATGTATGTTACAGAGTAATTAATTATGAAATTATTATCAAAAATATTCGAAAAACTTACGGACTTTAGACACACCACTTGTGAACAGATATGTAATGTAGTGTATTACTGACCGGTGGTGGCGCAGTGCGACGAGAACTCGATGGTGTCCTGCGCGTGCCCGCAGCCGAAGCTCACGGCGGAGTACTCCCCGGACACGCACTCCGCTGCACTTTCCATACCGGTTTCGGAACCTTCAATGTAATAATAATATTAATAAGCCCATTTAAAATACTAATTTGACGAACTCCTTGGTCGACTGGCTTTGTACGACGGTTGTCGAGGTGTCGCCGTCTCTGAGGTCCCGGGTTTAGAAAACAATTTTTTCTATATTGGCTCAGGTCTGGGTGTTTGTGATACCACCGTTGTCTGTTACTTTTTCTGCCCCTCTCGCTCTCTCTTACCTATAGTGGCCTGTTGTCTTCTCCGCCGACGGTCGGCGAGTGAATTCACGACATTATATCTTCCAATTATAGGACATCGCATCGGCACTAGGTTTGTAGCTGAAAACGAAAAAAATAAATTAAATACCTAGCTATAATGTTAAAAATTCAGTTTCATAATTCACTGCCTTGAAAAAAACGGTCAAGAACTTAAATATAACTTTGTATTTACTGGCGACCTCCATGGTCGAGTGCCTTTTTCACTTGTTTCAAAGGTCAGCATCTCTGAGGTCGAGGGTTTGATCTTAGCTGGATCAATTTAGAAAAAAACTGTCAAATGCGAGTCGGACTTGCGTACCGAGGGTTCCGTATCATCATTCTGAAAAAGTTTACTAGAAACATCGTTTTATTTTTTCTGTAATCTTTAGATAAACTTCTATCATATAAAATAATTTCAGATTTCTCTCTATGCCAACTTCGGAGATAAGGGGGACTACTGTATGTTTTTTTTATATTTTTCAACTATGAGGCCAAAAAAACGTTTGAGAATGTTTAAGCAGCGCTCTTTCATATGATTCCCCTGATGCCCTAGTAGCCTCACTTCGAATTTTTTAAACCCTTTTTGAAACGGAACCCTAAAAAGACGCCAAAGATATTCGTTTCTCACTGCATAAATCTATAGGTACGTACATTGCATAATCAATCTATTTATAGTATAGTTTCTATGTGACAGAAACTGGATTGCGACTAACTTTGCGAGCAATTACAAAATTTGAATTAAATTTTAACAGTCTCCCACATTTCTATGGTCAAAAACAAGGCGCGCCTAGGGTTACCAGATGAAAAAAATCAAAAGTCCGGAGAAAAGGCCCGATTTCCATTGAAAAATCCTGAGATTTGTAGCAGTTCGAGAATAACGTACGGCGGGGGGCTTTTTATTAAAAAGATATTTAAAATGTACTATATTTTATTGAAAATTCTAAAAAATCCTGTCATTTCCAAATTGTATAATACTAAATAATATACTAGAAAAAATACGACTCGCACCAGATCATGTTCTCGGATGGGAATCGAACCCGCGACCTTTGGATATCCGGTGCAATGCTCTGACCGCCGAGCTACCGAGTCACTAGTGGGAACGACGAACTTCTAGTATATCAACTCTTACGCTGCAAGCCAGCGCCATCTCACCAATGTACAAGGAATTACCTCGACATTCAACTGAACATCTTTCCAGATATTTTTAAACAGTTGATTAAGATGAGAAAGCTTTATAACTTTTTAAATTTTGAGATTTAAGCATTCACAATGCTATTTTTGTATAATACTAAATAATATTTTCTGAAATTTTCAAAATCCGGCCGCAATTTTGAGAAAAGTCCAAAAATCGTGAGAGTCGATAACCGTATTCGCGGCGTATGTATAAATACTGACTGATGAGTGTGACCAACGGCGGCTGGTCCCCGGGCAGGCTGCAGGCGTCGTCGGCGCTGTCCCACAGGCCGGCGCCCTGCTGCAGCTCCAGGACTCCGCCCTCGCGACGGTAGAACTTCAGGCACACGTGCCCCGACTCGCTGTCAAAACAAATATTGCTCAACATCACAACTCGTCGCATACATAGGCCTACGTGGTCGAGTGGTTTGTACACCGGTTTTCATCGTGTCGCCATCTCTGAGGTCCCGGGTTCGATCCTCGGCTGGGTCGATTACGAAAGTAGTTACTAGTTATTTATGCAACTGTAGTATAATAAATAAATGCTTGAACAATTTCATACAGCGCCATCTAGCCCCAAACTAAGCAAAGCTTGTAATATGGGTGCTAGACGACTGATATACTACTTATATACTTTTTAAATATATACTTATTATACATAGTAACACCCAGACCCGTCACAGAAATTAAAATTCATCATTTCAATTTCTGCCCGGCCGGGAATCGAACCCGGGACCTCTTGCGTGGTATACCGGCATGTTGACCACTGCACCACTCAGGTCGTCAATAAAGAGAGGTATAAATAATGAGGGACATTAAAACACGAGTGTGTGATAATAGTACCACATGAGTGTTTTAATACCCAATTATGTATAATTGCATACGAGACGTTATCTACACCTGCAGACTATGAAAAAAAAGCGAACTTAAATTTTGCTCACAAAATCACTGAATTTCTACGCGCGTTTTTTTCTCGATACATGTTCGTGCTAAGGGCACTGGTGATGATGATAAAGGTGGTGATGATGATAAAGGTGGTGATGAAACTCACCATCCCCTAGTGACGTGGGCGACCAGTTTGATGTGTTTTCTCTCTTTCTGTTCCAATATGGAATGGCACACGAGTCTCTTTTCTTCAAACGAACCGTCTGAATTCATCACCTGAAATTTTTAATGATAAAGTAAAGATTGTTGAATGAGTGGATGAGTTATGTGGAATTTACACTGGTCGATTTTTTGGTTGAAATCCACCGCAGAATCGACCCGTGTAAATGCCCTTTTACACGCAATCATCCAGAAATAAAATACTGTTCCCGAGGGATATAGGAACAATCGTGCACGCAGACGAAGTCGTGGGCGGCCGCTAGTTAACACTATTTCACTGTTGTTTTAAGATATTCCTTCTTAATACCTACTACTTATCTACTTCAAAATATTTGTAATGTTCGAAGGTCCACGAAAAGTAAATGTTATCGCTGGAAATAGGAAATTGGTCCTTATCACATTTAGAGTAAGGTTTACTTTTATATCAGTTTCGGTTGGTGGTAGGGCTTACTTCGAGTCCGCCTGGCTAGCTACCACCATCTTCCCTAAGTCTGAAGCCATAACAACAATTTAAAAAACAATTTAAAAAATTGTTGTTTCGGCAGTTAGAGGTAAGATAGCTAGTTCCTCAGTGTAGTGCGCTTCCACGTTCGACCTTATCGTCACTTAACACTAGGTGACGAAGTGTGGCGAGTGGCTTTGTACACCGGTTTTCAAGATGTCGCCATCTCTAAGGTCCCGGGTTCGATCCCCGGTTGGGTCAATTTAAAAAACGAACTTTTCTATATTGGCTCTGGTTTGTGTGTGTGTGATAACACCGTTGTCTCTGATTTCCATAACACGAGTGCTTTAGCTACTTACTTTGGAATCGGAGCAATGTATGTGATGTTGTCAAATTTATTTATTTATTATTTATAACAAGTTGTGAAGAAAAAATACTTTACAATATTTACCTTAAGTGTGGCGTTCCTTGTAGTAAAATGGTATTGATGCGAGTGATCAAGGCTAAACCACTTGTGATGCTCCAGGATCCACGAGGGGAAATGACAGCGGTTATGTTCATCGTCACCTGTGAAAAGAAAGTTAATAATTATTTAAATTAATAAAGACATTAGTTCTTCGCACCGAAATTTAGTTAAAAAGATATCGGTATGGTAATGTTGTTATGTTATCTGATACTGATGTTGTACATGATACTGATACTGATGTTGTACATGATACTAATACTGATGTTGTACATGATACTGATACTGATGTTTTACATGATACTGATGATTTACATAATATTGATACTGATTTTTACATGATACTGATGTAGTACATGATACTGGATACTGATGTTGTACATGATACTGATACTGATGTTGTACATGATACTGATACTGATGTTGTACATGATACTGATACTGATGTTGTACATGATACTAATACTGATGTTGTACATGATACTGATACTGATGTTGTACATGATACTGATACTGATGTTTTACATGATATTGATACTGATGTAGTTCATGATACTGATGTTTTACATGATACTGATGTAGTACATGATACTGATGTTGTACATGATACTGATGTAGTACATGATACTGGATACTGATGTTGTACATGATACTGATGTTTTATATGATACTGATGTAGTACATGATACTGATGTTTTACATGATACTGATGTAGTACATGATACTGATGTTGTACATGATACTGATGTAGTACATGATACTGGATACTGATGTCGTATCTGATACTGACTGGTAGTGAGCTTCATGACGCGGCTGCCGTCGGTGGGCGAGGACACGCCGTTGCAGGTGGCGTCGCCGGATTGTGCGATGTTGTACGTCATACTTCGATCGCCGTGCTGCCCTTTGTAGATGAAACATCTGGAAACATTGTTGTAAATCAATAACGATCATTTCGAACAACGCATACAAAACTAGTTAAACATGATTTACTTGCATAATGTATTAGATAGGTACAGTAAGAGGGCGGCGCTCTGTCACCCTTAAGAGAGCGTAGTCTGCACACTAGCGGCGCCATTGAAAAAAAATCATAGTGCTTAAATAAAGACGAAATTGTGAATTATCTCTCTGTAGTGCACTTCGAAGAAGCTTTGTGGTACTTTTTATCGCTTATACAATATTTTCTAGCCTGTCGTTTAGTTTAATTTTGCCAAATTATGCCACAATTTCGTCTTTATTTAAGCACTATCATTTTTTTTCCAATGGCAGCGCTAGTGTGCAGGCTACGCTTCTTAAGGCCGAAATTGCTTGCGCTAACAATGTAGTAAGCTACGCGCGCACGAACCACCTACGAAAACCATGCAAACGATTGTGTTTACAAAGTGGCAGAGAGTGGCACCGCGAATAAAATGTCATATTTGACAGTTAACCTATTAACTCTGTGTACTCGCGCAAAAGCACAAGGTTGCCGTCGACGAGATGTCATTTTTAACATTTCAACGTAGACAAACCGCTCTCGAACACGTCGTGCTACGAGGACGGACAGCTTAGTGTTATTTATCAACCCGATATAAAAATATCAAGTAATGAAAAATCGTAATGTTAAACTACCCAAATGACGGAACAAGTACTCGTCACTGTGACTATACTCTACCGAACTACCGATAAAAGTAGCAGTGAAAAATACTCGTTCTATGATTTTACCGTCCAGATAAAAGTAGCAGTGACAAATACTTGTCATGTAACAGTTATTTACCTGTAAGTGTCTTCGTCGGACGCTATCGAGTTCCGTCGCTGCACCTGCGATATCTGCCCGACGAGGTAGCGCGTGGACCCTTCTTTCCACGTCGCTAGGCAGACGAGTTCCTCCACTGTAATGTAAATAATATACATGAGGCTGAGCGTTGTTATACAGGGCGTGGTAATATCCCTATAAATCCTAATATAAAAAAAAATTTGAAAAATTATTACTAAACCTGGAAACCATCACACGGCTGAGGAATTTTGTTTAAACTGATAACTGAAAATTGACAACCCTAGTACAACACAGATAGACATGCGTTGCGTTTTTGATAATCAATCCCATTAATTCAAGTCGTTTTGCGTAGCAAATGCAGAAAAACACATATCATTCAGAACAAAAATTCGATCTATTCCTTTCTAATACCAAAAACTAATACCAATGGTATTTGTTGTACGCATACTGTATGGCTATACGAATTTATAATAAACTGCCACATGACATAAAAACTTTGACATTATAAAAATTTAAAAATAAGCTGTTTACTTTTTTAATGGAAAAAAATGTACTATTCTGTTAAAGAATTCCTTGAAGACAAGAATATATAAATATGACTAGTTTGATAAAATTGTTTTAGTATTGACTGAATTTCAAATGAATTAATTAATAACTTAATGACATGTAAAATTACTAAGAATTTGCACAACGAACTACTCGATAGAATATGTTGGATTAGTTTAAACATAAGACTTTTCTTTGACCATAGTGCGTACAATTGCATTCCTTTTATGATATGTTATGCAGTTCATTTAAAAGAAGACACCCCTAAACGTCATTAGAAGAGATGAGAGTATGTGAAAGAAAGAGAGGCAATTTCTAGTTGAATATAACTGTAGAGCAGGCAGCCCTGTGCGACCTGAATTGCACTTTATTGTGTCGAAGCAAGAGTCGCTATTTATTTAAATGATTTAGAATGTCTCTTCTATTCTTGTAATTATTATAATAATAGTAATAAAACTTTTATTTCAGAAAACTGGTTCCATTTTTGTTAGTAGGTAAATATAAAACTTATAAGCTAATGTTAGTATATCTCTAAAAACAAAAGACATTAAGACGCCGGCGAAAAGTGAGCTTCCTATACAAACGTAATACCAAAATGATTTGCAATTTGAGCATAATTAACTAATCTTGTGATGTATTCGGATTAAGACGTCTAGGTTTCTATTAAATAAAAATTCCAAAACTAACCCAATTCAAAATAAAGCGCTGCGTAAGCGCATCACAGCGTAAAAAACACTTAGACCTAGTTCAGATGAACGCGCGATTGAGACGCGTTTCGTTATACATTGTTCGCTTGAACACAGCTGCGTCAGTAACTTGTGCAATATTAACTAGTGAAGTGCAGAGTCGCTGTTTTGGTGGATCGAGTCGACTCGAGTCGGTTTATACGGTATTCGAATCCTGACTCGATTCCGCGATTCGAGTCCAGTACTCGAGTCTAGTCTAGTCTAGTTCAGCCGCTGAACTATGAAGCAGAAGTTGGCCTTCTTCTCGATGTACTCTGTCACGTACCGGGGCTCCATCTGCTAACTTACATCGCTATCGTAATCACTCTGATTTGACAAATGGATGTGATACATCGCTACTTTTCTTCGGTAAGTGTTTATAAGTGCCAAAACGAAGTCGCACTAGCAATGTATCACATACATCTGTCAAAACACAGTTTACACTTCACTGTATTTAGCCGATAGATCCGCCGGTCGTCCCCCGCGGTGATGGTGTAGTGCAGACGGGACAGGTACACCCTCGTGGCCGGCGAGATTCTTCCTGACTCGATTATCGGACTCGAGTCCAGCGTACTCGAATCAATATAAATCGGTATTCGAGTAGGCGAGTCCAAGGTAGGAATCGAGTCTGACTCGAGTCAAGCCGTACTCGGCACATCACTAATATTAAGTGTAGTGTAAGTGTTATCTGAACAGGCTCCTATAACGTATAGTGTGTGAGTACTGACCGTTGCTCTCGGTGGCGGGCACGTCGGGGCAGGCCATGTAGCGCAGCAGCAGGCGCGAGTTGTCGGTGCACGCCTCCGCGCGCGACGGCGGGTTGGCGCAGTCCCCGGTGCCTCTACGCACGCAAACGAACACACTCTACACTATTATACTAAATAATGTACACACGACGGCACTTCAGACTATACATGTTGACCTTGAGACCGCCTTTATGCCCTAAGTTATAAAAGCTGTTTTCGCAGTTTAACTGTATAACCTGACGTGCTGTCGTGAGTACTAGAAAAAATAATACTCGCACCAGATCATGTTCTCGGACGGGAATCGAACCCGCGACCTTTGGATATCCGGTCCGATGCTCTGACCGCTGAGCTACCGAGTCACTAGTGAGAACGTCGAATTTCTTGTAGTATATCAACTCTTACGCTACAATCCAGCGCCATCTCACCAATACAGAAGGAATTACCTCGACATTCAACTGAACATCTTTCCAGATATTTTTAAACAGTTGATTAAGATGAGAAAGCTATATAACTTTTTTTAATTTTGAGATTTAAGCATTCACAATGCTATTTTTATATAATACTAAATAATATACTAGAAAAAATAAGACTCGCATCATCTACCCTATTAGCTCTCACTAGACATACTTCATTTATAATTATACTTACTATTAAGTGAAAACAAAATAAGTGAAGTAATACGGTAAAGGTACACACGACAGCAACTCAGACTATACATGTTGACCTTGAGACCGCCTTTATGCCGTACGTAATAAAAGCTGTTTTCGCAGTTCAACTGTAGAACCTGACGGGCTGTCTACCTTGTACAACGTGTTACAAAATAACCCCTAATGCCGAATATAGTATATAGGGACCATCAAACTGAACTACTTTTACTATGGGACCAACTTTGAAATCGCGAAAAAAGAACGGCTGTTTCATACAAAAAATTATTACGAAAATATCAATATGTAGTAAAAGTTGTTCAGTTTGATGGTCCCTATATACCATATTCGGCATTAGGGGTATTTTTGTAACACGTAGTATACTTTTAACTCTCTTAAATAAAAAAAACTTTAGAATGATCGGTATAGTGATGTGAACTACTTAAGTATTGTCATGTGATATTTATACCTGTTATACGTGAAAGTAAAAGGCGCAGGGTGAAACGGGCATTCCTGCGGTATCGGACGCGGCTCCTTCCTAAACATGGAGTAGAGAGGCGCATCTCCGCTGATCTGCTCGCATATCGTCGATAAAGAGTCTTTGGGCCAACTCGGACCTGAAACACGAAAAGTGTAATATATAGTGTAATATATAGTTGACGACCTCCTTGGTAGAGTGGCTTTGTACACCGGTTTTCAACGTGTCGCCACGGGTCCCGGGTTCGATCCCCGGTTGGGTCAATTTAGAAAACGAACTTTTCTATATTGGCTCAGGTCTGGGTGTTTGTGATACCACCGTTGCCATAACACAAGTGCTTTAGCTACTTACTTTGGAATCGGAGCAATGTATGTGATGTTGTCAAATATTTATTTATTTATTTATAGTCTATTTTTTTCCATTTTTATCTATTTTTTTTCTCCTAATCTTAATAATTTTATTTGCCATGAATGTAGGTATAGAAATATTGACAAAATTGAGTTATAGGCCCAGTACAAACTGCCATGGTAGCTAAATAGGTACTTAAAAGTAGATAAAAGTAATTTTAAAGTTAAAGCGCTAAGAAATATTGAGTAATTTGTTTTCCAAGACAAGACAAATTAGTCAATATTTGACAATGGTTGACGCAACTTTTTTTTTAGTAGGTTAATGTAGTACAGACTTATAGCACAGAGGTTGACCCTCTTGCCTCCTCTAACATGACCACTGAAACAGGACATACAACATGTTGTCGTGAAAAAAAAATAACTGTTTCATACATTTTGATATTAGATTTTAATTTTTGTATGAAACAGCTGATTTTTTTTCGCGATTTCAGAGGTGGTCCCGTGGTAAAAGTTGTTCAGTTTGATGGTCCCTATATATCATATTCGGCATCGGTTTTTTGGTAACATGTTGTATATCGCGTGATATAGCATTTCATCGACATTCAACTGTCAAAATTAAACGTGAGAAATCGCTATATCATATCGCATTTCGGTGGTCATGCTAGGCCCCCTAGCACACGATATATATTGCGTGATACAGCGTTTTATCGACACTCAACTGTCAAAATCCATTTTGACAGTTAAACGTGAGAAATCGCTATATCATATCGCATTTCGGTGGTCATGCTAGGCCCCCTAGCACACGATATATATTGCGTGATACAGCGTTTTATCGACACTCAACTGTCAAAATCCATTTTGACAGTTAAACGTGAGAAATCGCTATATCATATCGCATTTCGGTGGTCATGCTAGGCCCCCTAGCACACGATATATATTGCGTGATACAGCGTTTTATCGACACTCAACTGTCAAAATCCATTTTGACAGTTAAACGTGAGAAATCGCTATATCATATCGCATTTCGGTGGTCATGCTAGGCCCCCTAGCACACGATATATATTGCGTGATACAGCGTTTTATCGACACTCAACTGTCAAAATCCATTTTGACAGTTAAACGTGATAAATCGCTATTATCATGTCGCGTTTAGGTGGTCATGCTAGGGGTGTTGATTGTAACTCAGTTTTTATAACGTATCTGCATTGTGACAATCTAATGTAATGTATGAATGAATACGTATATATAAACTACACCAATGATAAGTACACCTTAGTGGTGCAGTGGTCAACATGCCGGTCTACCAAGAGGACGCAAGAGGTCCCGGGTTCGATTCCCGGCCGTGCAGAAATTGAAATGATAAATTTTAATTTCTGTGACAGGTCTGGGTGTTACTATGTATAATAAGTATATATTTAAAAGTATATAAATAGTATATCAGTTGTCTAGCACCCATATTACAAGCTTTGCTTAGTTTGGGGCTAGATGGCGCTGTGTGAAATTGTCAAAAAAAAATATGCTTGCGTTAAAATTGTCACTTGTTCATATTATTTGTTTGTTTGCTGCTTCTTTTGTAGTATACTTCACAACAAAAGGCTATTGTTATATAACAAACATGCAATCAATAAATAATTCAATTAAAACAGAGTCGAGAATACATGCGGTAATTTATATCAAAGGGATTTCTCTAAACGCAATTGAAATCCACTTACAACTATATATCACATTTCCAATTCTAGGTTGTTTCATTAGTGATAATATTGAGACATTTTGTGATGACATTATCACGTAATTAATTACGTAATCGCATACATCGAAATTGAAAGATTTAAATTAAATATTAAGTTATAATTAATTAAATTATTACAATAAGACCTTAAGTAAATTTTTACCCAATTGCCCAGTATCTTATCTACAGTCTAAGTCATGGATGCACAGACTTATTAAGACTAGGGGCCACTCGGGCAAATTATGAACTGATGGTGGGCCACCAGAAGTATAGGTAATTAAAGACAATGAAAAATTGATAATAATGTATTCAAATTGAAAAAGAATTTATTAATTTGAAGCGTGGCACTGCATAGTGCTTACAATCTTTTTTATATTTGGCTCAAATTTACTTGTAGCAACACGTAAAACTGCTTCCAAACTTTCATTTGCAAGGCGGTTTCGATTTTTTGTTTTATTATTATTTAGGATTGAAAAGGTTTGTTCACATATATAGGTAGAACCAAATAAGCTTGCACATTTCAGAGCGTTTATGCGCAACTCTTTGTACGTATTTTTATCAATGCAGCGGTAAAAGTTCAGCAAGTCTCCTTCGTTGAATTTGTTGCGTAAATCTTGGTCGTTCTGAATGTCGATAATTTCTAACTGCATTAACTCTGGCGCATTTTCAACTGAAATCGTGAAAGGATTGCTAAATATGTCCAACAGAGGTTTCACTGTTTTAAACTCCGAAAATCTGTCTTGAAAAGATTGAATCAAAATATCTAGCTTTTTTACATAACTGAAATTAATAGCAGTTTTTTTGAATTTTTCAGCCATTTTCTTATAATTCGGAAAATGATTGTAATTTCCAGAATTCAATTGCGATCTGAAAAGTGTCAGCTTGCATTGAAAGGATGATACATGTGCGTAGAGCTGGGATATCAGTTGATTTTTGCCTTGAAGCCGTGTGTTCAAGACATTCAAATGATTTGTAATGTCAACTAAAAAAGCCAAATCACACAACCAATCAGGACTTTTAAGTTCCGGGACGTCCCTTTGCTTTTCCGCCAGAAAAATATCAATTTCTTCTATTAAATTTAAAAATCGTTCCAGTGTCAATCCACGACTTAGCCACCTTACTTCTGTATAATACAGTAAATCTCCATGTTCGCATTCAATGTCATCAAGGAATTGTTTGAATTGCCTGTGATTGAGTCCTCGTGATTTTATGAAATTCACAGTCGAAACTACCACTTTCATGACATTTTCAAATTCAATTTTTTTAGAACAGAGGGCTTCTTGGTGTATAATGCAGTGAAACTGCATGAGATCTTCAGCGTTTAAGTTTTTTTCTCGCAAATGCTTTTTCAACAAAGTAACTAGCCCAGAATTGACACCAATCATCGAAGGAGCACCGTCAGTCGAAACTCCCGATAATTTCGATAAGTCCAAATCAGTTTTTGAACACTCGTCCAAAAGTACATTGAGTATATCAACTCCTCTGGTTTGACCTTTCAATGAACACATTCCTAATAACTCTTCGAAGACTTCAAAATCTTGAGTAACACCTCGTATGAATATAAGAAGTTGAGCTGTGGAACTAATATCAGTGGATTCGTCGAGTGCTAATGAAAAAAAATCAATTATCTTAGTTTTTTCATTTAATTGTTCCGCAATATTATCTGACAAAGACATAATTCGTCTTTGGATGGTCATACGATTCAGTTGAATTTTCTCAAACTTTTTTGCTGCTTCTGGACACATTTTCTTAGCAGCAATTTCTATGCATTCTTTTACAAAATCCCCATCATTGAAGGGGCGACTCCGCTTTGCTATCATTCGAGAAATTTCATAACTAACTTCTGTAGCTGTTTCTGTATCTTGAATGGGTTTTGTAAACATAGCTTGTTGACCAATAAGCTCCCGTTTTAAAGACAAAACTTTTTGCTTTCTTAATTCGCCTGTAAACTTCGTAAAAGTAGGATGCTGCGTTTCATAGTGCCTTTTTACATTATATTCCTTTGCAATCGCAACAGAATTCTTGCAAATTAAACAAACGACTTTGTTATGCGACCATACAAAAAAGTATTTCTCAGTCCAAATTTCTTGAAACTGCCGATTTTCATCTTTAACCTTACGTTTTTTACTAGTTCCTGGCATGTCCATGTTGCGTTTTAATCCTGACTAGGATTACCACAGCACCTAAAACCAATTACAGTTCCTAATTAATTACCAAAAATAATTGATAAAATATGTAGATAAAATTAATAACAGTTTTACTTACGATTTCACAACACAATTATACACGGCACTTGACGGGAAATCTACGTTGAATGTGGATCAAAATATATTATAATTATGACACCGGCTAGTCGAGTTAAAATCTACACTAGAACTAACGACACTTTACTCAAATTAAAACCGAACTGTCGGTCGCTGCGGTTAGCGTGGCTTTTATACCACGCGCATAGAGTCGAAAACTGTCTGGAGAAATCTCGAAACCGACTCTGGAAGCTTCGTGTATCTACCTACGCGAGCTATCGGGAATTTGGGACTATTGCTATCTCGCTCGCTCGAACAGTATAACGCGGCGCGCTTCCTCAAGAAAACGAATTTAACCGAGATCAACACGAACATTACCGACCGCTGTTACCGACGCATGCACGGCGCACCGATAAGATTGATAGAGCGCGCGCGCGAGATTCAAATTACTTTTCGAACATTTGTTATTGGTTTTATTCTGGAATAGAACTCAATATTTTCGAATGTACGAGAGTATTATTTTTGCTGTCGGCGGGCCACCAGTATTCGACCGGCGGGCCGCATGCGGCCCGCGGGCCGTAGTCTGTGCATCCCTGGTCTAAGTAATAAAATTACGTAATTTGAAACACGCACCATTAGTCATAAATGACATTAAAATAATTTTTCGATTATATGCATTATAATTATGCCTCTAGGCACAAGAATTAATAAAAAAAAAAGTCTCAGTAGGTATGTTACAGTGTGAAAGAATTCACAGCGATTTTGTAACAGTTATTTAAATATTTTTTCTCGGTAGGTATGTTACAGTGTGAAAGAAGTCACAGTGATTTTTGTAACAGTTATTTAAATATTTTTTCTCGGTATGTTCGGTATGTATGTTACAGTGTGAAAGAAGTCACAGCGATTTTGTAACAGTTATTTAAATATTTTTTCTCGGTATGTATGTTACAGTGTGAAAGAAGTCACAGCGATTTTATAACAGTTATTTAAATATTTTTTCTCGGCAGGTATGTTACAGTGTGAGAGAAGTCACAGTGATTTTGTAACAGTTATTTAATAATTGATTAACTAGCAGGATGAAGATTATGGTCTCTCGATTGGTACGAAAAATATTATTTTAATGAAATTAAGTAGGTACACTTACTTTCTTTGTACTGTAGTACATATTTGTGCTTTTCATGTATCACCATGCATCTGTAAGAGTCATCGCTCCTGAAACACAACAAAAGCAAAACGTCAAAACTAGAATCCAGTTCGATAAGGATCGTACGAACGATTCTGCGATAGAAAAATTAAATATTTTTATACTTAAGGCTGCACAAAAGCAAAACGTCAAAACTAGAATCCAGTTCGATAAGGATCGTACGAACGATTCTGCGATAGAAAAATTAAATATTTTTATACTTAAGGCTGCATAGTCTACACTACAATATAGCGCCGCCATTGGAAAAAAAATCATAGTCCTTAAATAAAGACGAAATTGTGAATTATCTCTCTGTAGTGTGCTCCGTAGAAGCTTTGTGTTCTTTTTATCGCTTAAACAATATTTTCTAGCCGGTCGTTTAGTTAAATGGAGTTTTATTGTTAAAAGTGGCTACTTATCGCAAAAAATCTCTATTAAACTAAACGACAAGATAATATTGTTTAAGCTATAAAAAGAACCACAAAGCTTCTACTGAGTGCACTACAGAGAGATAATTCACAATTTCGTCTATATTAAGCACTATGATTTTTTTTCCAATGGCGGCGGTAGTGTGCAGACTATGCGCTCTTAAATAAGTACTGACATATTTTACCCGTGACATTTATCGTGTGATATTTTTGACAGCGATTTGTCATTCAATATTTTACCCACCTGTCATATAGTAGAAATTTGTCGTACGACTCGGTCTCCGCGCATTCCCCCTTGGACTGTATGTGTGTGGAGTTGATGGCTATGAGGCCAGGGTACCCGGACTGAAACCAACTGCCTGTCCAACTTTCTGGAAAGGTGCAGCCTCCACCTGTAACAAAAATAAGTATTGTATAATACTAAATAATATACTAGAGAAAATACGACTCGCACCAGATCATGTTCTCGGACGGGAATCGAACCCGCGACCTTGGGATATCCGGTCCAATGCTCTGACCGCTGAGCTACCGAGTCACTAGTGAGAACGTCGAATTTCTTTTAGTATATCAACTCTTACGCTGCAAGCCAGCGTGATCTCACCAATGTACAAGGAATTACCTCGACATTCAACTGAACATCTTTCCAGATATTTTTAAACAATTGATTAAAATGAGAAAGCTAAAATCTCAAAATTTTAAAAATAAGTATTGTATCATAGGTATTTTGAAAATCATACTTCAAATCTCAAATAAGATCTCAGAATAAAAGACTATAAATAATCACTTATTTATTTCAGGACACGCCACGTGAATCAAAATCAAAACGTGTTAGTAAAAAACCGGCCAAGTGCGAGTCGGACTCGCGCACGAAGGGTTCCGTAAAAATCACGTTTGTTGTATGAGAGCCCCCCTTACATATTTGTTTTATTTTATTTTAATTATTTATTATTATTCTGTGAATATTTCAAGCGTCTACCTTTTGCTGTTATCAATATCGAGCAAAAACGAGCAAAAAAAATCACGTTTGTTGTATGGGGGCCCCCTTAATATTTAGTTTATTCTGTTTATTAGTATTTGTTGTTATATCGGCTTCAGAAATACATAATCTGTGAAAATTTCAACTGTTTAACTATCACGGTTCATGAGATACAGCCTGATTACAGACGGACAGCGGAGTCTTAGTAATAGGGTTCCCGTTTTACCCTTTGGGTACGAAACCCTAAAAATAAACATATTACTGTATTTGCAAAGAAGTATTTTACTTCACTTTGCACATGGAATGGAAGTAAAGTACTCATCAGGTTTCCAGGTATACCTTTTTTTTTTTTTTTAATGCTGAGGAAAAACACATTTACGCGCTTCCCTCCCCGCAGGTGATCAGGGAGAGGGCATGTGGGACTCACCACGACTGCCTCCCGTGATCCCACCCAGCCGTGTGGCTTGATGGGATCTCGGGAGGAGGGAATACTTCCAGGTATACCTATAAAATACCTATAAAAGCCACTACACTACTAGGTTAATTCTATAATTCTATTGTGAAATAAGTTATAATAAAAACAGCATTATTACGTAATTTTATTATAGAACGCTGCAGATATCTCTAAAAACCGCCCTCCAGTTTTACTGCACTCGTAAAGTGCAAGATCTGTGTTCTGCTGTCGTAAATCCAGCATCTCCCTCCACTACAATAGTTTTATGGTGCTGTTACAGCTTATCAATTTCATTTGTCTGAGTTCCGACGTGGTAGATTAAAAATGTTTTACTTTTCTCCATGACATTTTTGTCATCCGTGGTCGAGTGGCTTTGTACACCGGTTTTCAAGGTGTCGCCATCTCTGAGGTCACGGGTTCAATTTAGAAAACGAACTTTTCTATATTGGTTTAGGTCTGGGTGTTTGTGATACCACCGTTGTCTCTGATTTCCATAACACAAGTGCTTTAGCTACTTATTTTGGAATCGGAGCAATGTATGTGATGTTGTCAAATATTTATTTATTTATTTATCTAGTTCCGAGATAATTCTGCAGATTGAATACATTTGAGTAGTCACATATTATTTCAAACCGCAAACTTCGTTGTTTTTTTATTTATCAATATCTTTCCTATATTGCAATATAGGAAAGTTCGTTTTTCTACATTGACCCAACCGGGGATCGAACCTGGGACCTCAGAGATGGCGACACGATGAAAACCGGTGTACAAAGCCACTCGACCACGGAGGTCGTCATCGGAGGTCGGAGATAATAGGAATTAAACTCGTATTTATGAAAGAATGTGTTGTCAATTTGCTATTGGTTCCAATGTTCAAGAAAAAATAAGCCTTCAGGGTTATCACCTCCAATTAGGGCTGCCATCCGTCCAGGTTTCCCCGGATTTGTCCTAGTTTATAGGGCGTCCGGGGTTCTTAAATAGTGTCCGGTGTTAGGAGTAAGGGTATTTTAGGTTGATATTTTAATGTTAAAAATTGTTTGTCAAGTTCGTCTGGGTAAATTCTTTATTTCACTCAAATGTCCGGGGTTTTTGAAAATTTTGTCCGGGTTTTGTAATTTAGGTGATGGCAGGCCTACCTCCAACTGACACATAAAATAATAATAAGTCCATGTGTTTTAAAGTTCAATTCAATGAAGGTCATCGAACTCTATCACAAGTCACAATCACAACTGGCCATCCGGAAAAGTATTTTTCAATAAAGTATTAAAAACAATGCCGACGTTTCGTTTATGCACGGCGCACTGAATCGAACGCAGTCGCATTGTTTCACGATAATGCGTTTTGTTTTTGCATTGAATGAAGCCAGGTGTTTGCAGGAAACGGCGTTTTATGTGCTTTGATTAGTTTAGTTCAGTAACTTAACGACTTTATGTGTGTATGGACGGGCTAAGCAGAGTAGTATCACGAAATAGAGTGACTACAGAAGTAAAGCTTAGTACAACGCGCGCTCGAGCAACGCACACATAGACACTCTCACATACACGCAATCTCTGCTACGCTCGAAACAGACGTGTGACCACGGCAACGGACCCTCCACATCTACAGGCCCGGCCTGCAGGATCGAACGTAGAGGCACGGCCTCACGGCCTTCCGGCCAAATCTCTATGTGTCTTTTTGTAGCTGCAATCATCGCGGCGTTATTTTGTCGCTGGCTAAGTAAACGATGAGCTACTTTTTGTGATTTGCGGAAAATTGATCGAAAACAATTCATCGAATTACAATTCTTCGAAAACAGTTAATCGAAAAAACAATTCGTCGAACAAACAATTCATCGCGGAATAATTCGTCGAATGCTCCCCTCCCTCAAAAGCTTTATGGCGTATAATGTTTTTTCTGTTGTCTGTTATAAAAAAATAACCTCGAAATTTAAGGCTCACGCTCCGCTGCGCTACGCGCTCGCCTTAAATTTCTAACCTAACCCGGGACCTACAGGAGTAAAGCAAGACGAACGAACTGTGACTGACTGATTGACAATGACAATGACAATGAAATTTTAATTCGACGAATTGTATTTCGGGGAATTAACGTTCGAAGAATTGTTTTTCGACGAATTATTTTTTCGATGAACTGTGTTCGAAGAATTGTAATTCGATGAATTGTTTTCGATCAATTTTCCGGTGACCACTTTTTGTAGCTCTTGGGCATTTTACGTATTGAACTCTGTACGTTCTATTCTCGGCGACAAAAAATCGCTCAGCGATTAATCGCTCGTGGGCGAGTCTAAATCTGGTACCGGCTAATGCATCGAACTTCGGAAAGTCTGCCGAGCTTCAAATTAAAACAGAAAAATCGAGCCCCATTCGGGCCAAAATGGCGAACCCCAATTCATGATGTCACACGAACATCGATATCTTCTAAATAACTTCGGCATATAGTACGATACGAAACTCCTTACTTCGATTTATCTGTTTTAAGTTGAAGCTCGGTAGATCCGCCGAAGTTCGTTTAGTTAGCCGGTAGGGCCCCTGGTTGGTTGCGAATCCATGGAAGCGCTGCCGCCGCTCTGGCCTGCATCTCGCTTCTGTACCTCACCTCACTTCACTGCGCGGGAATTTTAAATCAAAATGAGATAATGAAAGGATGTTTTTTTAATGACAAAAGATTTAAGATAGCTCAAAACTCTTTGCAATCGGTAAAGTAGCTTATATTCAGCTAATTTCTATTCTAATAACTTTACACAAAGTGAAGTGAGGTTCGAAGTGAGATGCTAGTTTGGTTACAGAATCGACAGGCTGGCCGTATTCAAAATTGCTCTGTCCGTGGAGTTCGACTGACATCAAACAAATAACTCTAACTAAAACATTAGAACCTTTTTACTTATAATTAAATTTAGGCGTCTCGGAATTTATTACCGCCGTATCATTTATTTGAAATTAATTAACGGGCTATTTTACTGAAATAAACGAACAGGGTTGTCATGTCACCGCTCAAAAATAGGGATGGTTTGATTTCAGTTGCAGAATATCGTTGCTACCTACCGATAACAAAAGTGTGAAGAGTGCTTGACACTTTTGCTATCTCTGAAGTACCTACTTACTTCAGAGCTATATTTTACTTGATAATTGGTAAATACTATAAACTTTACTTTATCACTTCCAGCACATAGAATAATACCTATCAGATTTTTATCTTAAACTTAGGAGATAAGGGGGAACAGTAGTTTTTTTTACCTAAAGTCAAAAACTTTGAGGCGGCCTAAAACAAAAGAAAAATATTTGAGAATATACAAACAGTGCTCTTTCATAATTATGATACCCCACAAGCCCCACATCCCCCAGTACTTGTAGTCCCACTTAATTTTTTTTTAACCCCCTTTCAGTTCTTGTTGCAAAATATATATTTATTTCTTTCTTATTTGCAAAATAGTTGGACGAACGTTATCTAAAACTATTCCACAAGTTTATAGCATAAGTAGTTTTTGAGATATCCAGCTGTAACAAACAGAGTCGCATCATAAAGGTTAGTTTTTACCATTTTGATACGAAACCCTACTTACAAAAATTAGCTTTTAAAATTTACTTTTTTGAAACCGATAATTTAAAATTAGCACCTGCCATCCCTATTTTCAAATATTACAAGCCGCCATTCAGCCATGATTGAATTATTAAAACTGGCGAACAATCACCGTTTATGGCAAACAATTTCGCACGAAAGTCAACCAAACGTTGACAAATAAAACCCTTTGTTTTCGATGCCTTAACGAAACGCGGGATCGTTTTTAAACAAATAAAATCTTCTTCCATAGAGGGATATTACACAATCAGTCTGCCGCCAGTCGGTCGGTGGGTTAAACGATCAGTCTCCCGCCAGTCTACAGACTGATGAATGGACTGGCGGCAGACTGATTGTGTAATTTCTCTCATAGATTCCATCCATAAGTGATTATAATTTATGTGCTATTTGCACGTGTATGACGTCATCATGTCAGTGTCAGTTTTTAACTGACTTCAAAAAAATGAGGAGGTTATATGTTCGTCTGTTTTATTTATAAATTGTTCTGAAGTTTAATAGGATGATGTCTTATTTGTGCACATGTCTTATTTGTGAGTGGCTGATTTAACCTGTTGGCTGCGACATATGTATAAATTAAATACCAGCCGAGGTTGGCCTCCTTATTCATCCCTTTATAAATTGTTCAATCGAATCGTACATACATTTGGTTATGATTATGATCATATAGTATAAACATTGCCAAAACAATCTCGGTTCACTGAACAGTATACATTTTTGTCGCTTTGAAGTTAAAATAAAACGCAATTCGATATATGAACAACAAAATACATCTAAGTATTAGATGCCACTGTATTAGAAGCTAACTGTGTTGTTAAAACTGTATTTTTTAGGGTTCCGTACCCAAGGGTAAAACGGAAACCCTATTACTAATACTCCGCTGTCTGTCTGTCCGTCTGTCACCAGGCTGTATCTCATGAACCGTGATAGTTAGACAGTTGAAATTTTCACAGATGATGTATTTCTTTTACCGCTACAACAACTAATACTAAAAAACAGAATATTTAAATATTTCAGGGGGTTCCCATATAACAAACGTGATTTTTTTACTCATTTTTGATCCTTTGAGGTGGCCTATGCCCATTAGAGGGCGTCTTAAGAGCACGTAGTCTGCACACTAGCGCCGCCATTGGAAAAAAATCATAGTGCTTAAATAAAGACGAAATTGTAAATTAGTAATGGAGTTTTATTGCGGATAGTGGCCACTTTTAGCAAAAAATCCATTAAACTAAACTACAGGCTAGAAAATATTGTCTAAACGATAAAAAGTACCACAAAGCTTCTTCGGATTGCACTACAGAGAGATAATTCACAATTTCGTAATTATTTAAGCACTATGTTTTTTTCCAATAGCGGCGCTAGTGTGCAGACTACGCGCTCTTTTTTAAAACGGTGCCCAGACCAAAACTGGCGCCGCAGTGAATTTTATTTAATATTGTAATTATAAAACATAAAATTAAAAAACCAAACGTGGAAATTTTAAGACTCATAGTCATATTTTATCATTACATCACCTGGGGCCCTACCGGCTAACTTTTCGAACTAGGGCGGGTCTGCCGAGCTTCAACTTAAAACAGATAAATTGAAGTAAGTAGTTTCGTATTGTACTATTCGCCGAAGTTATTTAGAAGATATCGATGTTCGTGTGACATCATGAATTGAGGTTCGCCATTTTGGCCCGATTTGGGCTTTAGTTACAGAGCCTAGTCTGGCAAACAAGCGTGACCTGGGGCCGTACCGGCTAACGCATCGAACTCGGAAAGTCTGCCGGGCTTCAAATTAAAACAGATAAATTGAGCCCCAATCGGGCCAAAATAGCGAAACCTAATTCATGATGTCACACGAACATAGATATCTTCTAAATAACTTCGGCGAATAGTACAATACGAAACTCCTTACTTCGTTTTATCTGTTTTAAGTTGAAGCTCGGCAGACCCAGAAAAGTTAGCCGGTAGGGCCCCTGGTAGCCAATCATAGATCGTAAAAGCAAATGTGTCAAAAACTGCCACTTTTATCAGTTTTGCTATTTCTAGAAATGACTACAGGGAATGTAATGATACCTCTTCTTAGATTATATATAAATCTAAGAACGATACCTTCTAAAAATACTAGACTATAGGTATTAAAAATTCCACGCTTACTTTTATTAAAATCCTTTTCTGCTGAGCCACATTCTATAGGAAGGTGCATCCCTTAGGCCGACTAAAAAGTCTGAAATAGGTTATCTCATAGTTCCTTTTTTTTAATGGCAAATCGCATAGACAAAAGACGCTGTCAGTTCGCGGTGTCTGGCGATAATTTGAACAGTAATCAACTTAGCTCACGTCAAAGCTTCTCCTAATTTCATTTCCGAAGCTTGTTTGACGGGATTAAGCGAGAAAGAACCAAGATGGTTTCGTAATTTATAATAAACTTTGTTCAGTTAACTTCAGTTGGATGGATTGCGTAGGATTATTGTTAGATTGATGTCCGAAAAACAATTCTAGATATTAAGAGTTTATTCAATATTAATCACAAACAATAAGATTAAAAAACAGAATTAATAATAGGCATTTTTACAGATTTCCCATTGGTTGCCTTTTAACGAGTCACCGAATTAATATACCTATGAAATTGGTGTTTTTTTGTCACACACAAAGAACCTCATAACTTCTTTGATTTAAAATATCTATCAGTTGCTGGACATTACATCAAATTATGACCATAGCCGTCAACTATCAGCATCATTAAAGTATATTTATTTGGTTTGGTTAGTTGTTTATTTTATTTATTTATAGCCTTAATTCAGAGGATACAGTTTCTTTTTTAAAATAATCATGTATTATCGAAGTATTTTGGTTGTGCTCCTCTGGCAAAGGCCTCCTCGCATTCTTCCACTTTTCCCTCCCTCTAGCCGTACCCATCCAGTTTCTTCCTGCCAGCATAACCAAATCATCCTCCCATCTCTTCAGTGGCTTCCCTTTCCCTCTTTTTCCCTCTCTAGGGTACCAATTGGTTACCACCTTACTCCATCTCTCATCCCCCCTATATTGGCGCAGTTGTCCGTCTGCGGGTCATGGGTCAGTCCTAGTCTCCCGTCCGTCCGTTTTCCGATAGTCATCTGTCCGTCTCTCCGGTACGTCATCCCTGTCAACCTCTGTCGTATGTCGGTCAGCCTGTCAGTCACTAATCGAAGGAGGCTGGACGCCGCGACACCCCCTCATGTCGCATAAGAAGTTTTATAATAGTTTTTTTATGAAATTGCTCTTTTCTGCACAACCGTGTCCCTTTTTAAACGCGTCGGAAAATAATATGATCGAGTTTCATTTTCTGAATGCCTAATGAATGTCGGCCACTCCCTTCTCTCTCACTCTTACGAATAGGAAAACGTTAGAAAGAGACAAGTATATGTATACTCGTTCTATTGTATTAAGCGACCCGGCCACACGATTTTCTCCTATTGTAAAAGGAATCAATTAATTTTCTATTTGGCTAGAATTTAAATTAAACGTACGTTCTGAAATATGAAAGCAACTTATGTGAGAGTCAATTTTATGGATGTTTTATATAATGGACAGTTTCGTTACTTTATATGCTTATGTAATTATTCAATCTCGGCTCAGACCATTGCCCGGGCTTCCTTATCATGGGCAACCCAAACCCATCCCGCTGTAGAAGTGAATAGTATGGATAGGATGTGGAGGTAGGTAGCCACTGATAGGAAGGCCAAAGGGGAAGATCTTCCTCCGGGCTGGGTGGTATTAGCCCGGGGACCGCGGTCCAACCAACGATGGTTGGAAGTTGTATATATGCTAAGTCGCTGAGTGAACTTCGTTAGCGAGATGTAGGATTTCCATACTGCGAGGTTGCTACTCCATACTTAATGTTCATGTTTCTTGATACTAGCGCCATCTAGTAACACGGTGAGGAATCTTGTTGTCATGCCTGTGTCGTGGTATGTGCGGCATAGGTAAGGTAGGTGCCGCTACACCGCCCCCTCACAAAAACCATCACCAACTGGGATGGTGTCAAATCCACTCTTTCGTCGGCTATTCTGGCAACTCACCGTACGATATTGGACCCGACTATTTCGATAGTACGGAGAAAATAGACAGTGCGTTAAGCCCCTCACTCACTTGGTTTGTTGGTGAGAATGTGAAAGAGGTACCTGTGAAAAATCACAGTGCCATCTCTCCGGCTCTGCGCAGCCTGAGACAGGCCAAAAACGCCTTTAGAGCCGAAGCCAACCGCCTTCAGCGAATCTATACCACTAAACTCGCGAGTTCTCACATTCATCAGTCAAATGAAAGCGATTACGATAGCCATAAAATTTAGGCGGTTTCAAATTCAAATCCGCACCCTTTTGACTCTAAATATGGATCGCAACCACTGCGCCAAGCAGTCTCTATTGCTTTAAAAAACTAATTCTAAAAGATTAATTAAGTTGGCAGGCCACAAGCCTCTATTTTCGCGATAAACAAGTAAAAAATAGACGCAATTTTGAATTTTTTACGTAAACAAGCCGCCATCTTGACGGCCAATTAGTCCATAGTGAAAAACAAGCTGTTTTCAATTTAAAACTAATTAAATAAGTGGATAAACTTAATGTTGAACTTGAATAAAAAGTCCTTTGTTAATGCAAACTAAATAATAGTAGATTATGCAATAAGGGCTTAAAGTAGTGTATTGTGTCCCGGGCGCTATTATTGAACCTCGAGTACGAGGGATCCTATGGTTAACTCCCGAGCGGAGCGAGGGAGTTAAGGCTAGAATCCTGAGTACGAGGTGTTCAAGATCGCCCATGACAAATACACATTTAAGCCCGCGATGCATACTCTACTTTTTATACTTTCTGCGAGGCAATTGAAACCAATGACTGTTATAAAGAAAGTACTTAAGTAATTATTTAAAGTTAGAATAATAAAATATGAAAAATTAAGAATATTTATTGAAAATTAAAAGTTATGTTAGAAACATTACACCAATTGTGCAACGACAAAGTTACATTCTTTGGTACATTTATAGTTGGGTTAGAGTTTATGTTTTTGTCGTCTATTCTGTAGTGGTCAGTTCGACATTCAAATAAATCCTTCTTGGTGCGCGGATGAAAATGAATTTCGTAAAAAGTTTTCATGATAACATACAGCCTAACTCAGAATAAGATCTCATTGCACCTAAACTTTTTTGAAACCAACATCGATCAAGCACGACTACAAGGGTTGCATTCCAAATTCAAATCACATTATTCCCCATGGGAAAAATGACTTACTTTAGGAAAGGTTTGCATGACACATAATATGCCATTGACGAGCATGTAGTATAAAAATACTTTTAGATAAACGGTATTTAGTAAGTATATATAATCCGTGACAGTTAAGCAGTCAAGTAGCGTTAGCGAAAAAATCTAAATCTATTTAAAAAAATATGAAATAAAAAAAGTGAAAAGTTTCACCCCTTTCTCCACTCATTATTAATTAATCACTAAAATAATATATAAATCTCGCATTTAATAAATTTATATACAACGTGTTACAAAAATACCCCTAATGTCGAATATGGTAGATAGGGACCATCAAACTGAATAACTTTTACCAACTCTGAAATCACAAAAAAAATCAGCTGTTTCATACAAAAATTAATTACGAAAATATCAAAATGTAGGTATGAAACAGCTGATTTTTATTTCGCGATTTCAGAGTTGGTCCCATATTAAAAGTTGATCAGTTTGATTGTCCCTATATACCATATTCGGCAATAGGGGTATTTTTGTAACACGTTGTATAAGTAATATAAGTTTAGGTATAGATTTTGTCAACAAATAAATTACTAAAGTAGGTACTTAAATCATTATTGTTCAGAGAAATTTTGAAAATACGATATTATAAAAAAATGATACCGACATCGTTAAGGGAACTTGTGTACAAATAATGTTGTCCAATGTGTCCCATAATAGTTAGGGGACAATGGCACAAACGGGACAATACTTTAATTACGATCCATTAGGATATTGTAACTTATAGGGGCGGTTTATCTACTAAATGAATCTACAATTACGATTCTTGTTGCATCGACCAATTTGTGTCGATTAGTGTTGGGCGGCCATGATTGAATTAATCGAGTATCGATAAAAAGTATCGATAAATTGCCGTTCAAAAGAGACAGTTAAAAAGCGATGTCCTGATATGAATAAATGGAAATTGAATTAATTTTCTTGTAAGATTAAGTGTCTTTTATTTACCTATAATTTAATAAATAATTAATATATTGGATGTTTCAGGAACAGCACATAGCTAAATACATACGTTTTGTTAAGAATGATACGTAAATATTTCAGATTTGTGACTTGTAAGAATAATGACATAAAAATATTTACTTTGGATTAGTTAGACCGAATATACTAAAAAAAGTTCTAAACGATCGATGGATCGAACTACCGATCATTAAGGTTTTAACAGTAAGGGCCCGTTTCACTAGTTTTGGATAAGTAAATAAAGAATAAAGAATAAAGTTCCCATTGACTTACTTAAGTTGAGACTTGAGAGTGCTTGAGAGATAATATAATTGGAAAATTCTTTTCTTTAAATGAATCTCGAAAATAGTGCTATTCAGAACCTGTCATACAAAAGAAAGACGGAAAGTTTGAAAATTAAATTTTACATCAAAAGATTTTTGTTTTCGATAGATTTAAAATTGCTGTCAAATCTGTCAATGCACATCACTAGTAATAGAAAATAAGGACGATGCATTTGGTGTAATTCATTTGATGAGAGTATTTAAACAAAAATTTATCACTTTCAAATCTTGAAGGGATTTTTTGTTAAGGCCCATATTGGCGATATCGCAACGCAAGCCAAGAGTACGGAACATCACAATTCCAATGTCGCAGAGTAAGCCTGTAGGTCCAAAAAAATTTAAAGACAAAATAAGAAGTATTCGAAATCAGCACCTATGAGGACTGTGATGAGAGTAGTTCAAGCCAAAGTAATAATAACCACTAGTCTTATGGTTCATCAATTATCATCTATGTCTATAGTTAAGTGACTAGATCATTGAGGCGGTTAAAAACGGTCTGTCTACCTACCCTTGGGAGAAAAGCGTGAGCTTATACATGTCGTTGGCCAATCGTTGAACTGGGCCGATCAATATCTGCTTGGGCAGATCACGATACTCCGGCATTGCTTGATTTGCCTTTTCAAAACCCGCCATATCGTTCAAAGCATAACGTTTGTCGATTTGCCCGGCCATGATTGGGCAAATCGATTCTGTAGGGTGTCTAAAGTACTAGCAAATAAAACGAAGCTTAGATAATAATAATTTTACTAGATAATATTAATCATTCATCATGTCACTATACATGCCTCCGACTGCATGTTATTGATCTTGTATCCATCTTTTCAGTTGACTTGTTTTTTGATTTTGGCGGGTTCTTTATTTTTATAAATTTATTTATTATTTCTTCAACTAACTCACTGTTGTAGTTTTTATTATCACAATTTTTCTTGTGACGCCGCCATCGTACGTAAACACACAGCTGACAGAGCGCAAACAGTGTTACAGCTCTACAAGCGTCGCGATACAGAAGAATATTACGATGCGCCCAGCCATATCTCGATGTGGCCAAGTACTAGTAGAGCAAATCGACGAATAAGTTGCTTTTATCGATCTGCCTAATTTTTGATTGGGCACATCATGAAATACCGGCACATCGTGATCTGACCGGGCAGATCCCGATCGGCCCAGTTCAACGATTGGCCCACGACATACATATATGAAATCATCTATCAATTGGTTTCAATCTTAAGCACGTAAAATATTTGCCAATCCTCGCTAACATGCCGCATCAAACGCAGGAAACAGCCACGTCTCATTATACAATTGGAGTTGTCAAACACAATTGTAGCGGGATCAATTTAAATGATACTTGAGCTTGTTCGGGATTTAGCTGTAAGTAGTTCCCACAGCAATGACGTGCGGTGTTGAAATGTCACTTGATTGTCATCCGATAGTGTTGATGACATGTCATTTGAAATTACATACAGGTTTAAATGAATATAATTGATTGTAGCCTAATTTTTATTACATTAATAATCCTAATTTAATGTTTTAAGATAAATAATATTAATTAATAATTCATCAACTAAAATCCTATCCCAAATCACACACTGCAGGATCTAAAGATATAGTTAGTTCGTTTTGTAGATAGGGATCAAACGGGAGGTCGACACAACCTCTCTGAGTTTTCTTCCGCCAGTTCTTTCTCTCAGAGGCCTCCCATTTTGTGAACTGGTAGTAGATTCAGTAGCTAGATCTTGTTTTCTAATTAACTTTATTCAATTTAACTCAGTAATAATGATTAAAATCAGAACGCAGCTATAAAATAATTTAATAAACTTGAATACATTTTTATAAAATTTTCGAACGGGTAATTTCATAAAAATATGAGCAGCCTTTTTGCTTAAGTCCTCCCGTGACCACGGCCCCTGGACAGGTGTTAAAACGTCGGGAATTCTAAAAACCAATAAAAACAAACTAAATAATTCTAAAACAACACCTGCATTAATAATATATGCGCTGTAATCCGTAAAAAGTGTTTTATTTCTAATAAATAATATTAGAAAAACGACTCTCCCATAGCACGTCAGACGGGACTCGACCCCGCACCCTTAGGATTCCGGCCCAATGCACTGACTAATTATGCTACCGAGTCGCAAGTGGGAGCGGCAAAATTTTCTAGTACTTTTTACTTCTTCGCTGCAAGCCAGCGCAATTTCATCAATGTGAGGATATACCCCCACATTCGAAGAAAAACATTTTTTTTTCCTATTCCTTTTCTTTAATATTTTAAACTAGCTGCCCGCTCCGGCTTCACCCGGATGGTGTACCTAATGATAAAAATGAGACATGCTTTTTTGTTAGTCATAGTAATGGGGCCATCTATTAATTATATTGCGATTTAAAATGACGGAAAAGTGAAAAAAATCAATTTTTACGTCTTTCCGTAGGTAAATTAATTTGGAAATTATCTTTTATAGAAACCTTGTTCTGATAATAAAAAACACAGCAAACAATGAATTATCTAATTTAGTGAAGTCGTTCTGAAGGGGCGTACATACATTTCGGCGATTCATATTTATACAACATGTTACAAATATACCCCTAATGCCGAATATGGTATATAGATACCATCAAACTGAACAACTTTTACTATGGGACCAACTCTGAAATCGCGAAAAAAAAATCAGCTGTTCCATATATTTTGATATTTTCGATTTTAATTGTTGTATGAAACAGCTGCTTTTTTTTCTCTATTTCAGCGTTGGTCCCATAGTAAAAGTTGATCAGTTTGATGGTCCCTATATACCATATTCGGCTTTAGTGTAACACCTTGTATAGATTTGAGAGTAAGTTTGTTTTTACGGTTTCACGCCATAACTACTCAACCGATCATTATGAAATTTTGCATACACGTTGTTACGGGCACAGAGAGAAAAGCTTAAGTTAAAAGTTAAAGATAGTGAACTCTTTTTTGCAATATAATAACATTAAGTTAATATCAAAATATTACTATTAAAAATCCTACTAATATTAGTGAAAGTTGGAATGTTACTCAATCACGCAAAAAGGGTTGACAGAAAAGTTTATAGCCTGGACAGGTATTACAACCTCTAAATTGTATGTAATACTCGTGATACCTCCTACCCCAACAGCCCCCCCAACACGGTCAAAGGTTTCCTAGAAATTATTCGAAAGCCCACGCGGACAAAAGCTAGTTACAAATAAATGTGAAATCAATGATGTTAATTGTTGACAATTTTGAATTAACTTGGTGTCTAAGGGCGACTTTTACCAAATCTTATTTAAATATCTCCTAAACACGCTTAACTAATTTCGTTTAACTCGTTAAACAAAATTAACTTAATCATATTTAAGTATGTCTTTCACCACATCTAAAATCCCAATGTTTAGCTAAATACGTTTAGGGATGCGACATATTTTTTGTCTGAATAGTTTCAATAAAATTCGTTCTGTCTCCGACATATAGCAATGCTCTTGGCCTATTTAAATAATCTCTTCATCATCATCATCCCACAAAAAGTCTCATAAATCAAGTTAAAATAAACTAAGAAATCACATAACCTCTCTTTCTCATGACAAGCTCTTAAATGTATTTAGCAGATTAAACAACCAAAATTGGGCATTTAACTTTGACAGTTCGGTAAACACGTTTAATAAGTGGTAAAAGACTCTGATTCCTTAAATGTATTTAACATAGCTTAAACATATTTCCTAAACATTTTTAGTGTTTCGTAAAAGTGGCCCTAAGTGTATTTTTATTAGCTTTATAACACTTTGGATGTAAGTGCAGTCTAATATTTAATTTAGCATCAATTAAAATTTATAAACTTACCCTCTTACTAATAAAGATTGTATAGCAGATGAATAGTTACACAATGGTTACTCACTGTCAAACTATTTAAGTTTGACATTGTGAGCTTATTTTTGAATTGAATTGTGAGCCATTTGAATAAAGAATTTTTCAATTTCATTAAAAAGAAAGGGACAAAACACTGTGTAACTATACATCTGCTATACAATCTTTATTATAAGGGGGTTAATGTATATTATATTATACATAATTATATTCGAGAAAAGAGTAAATATAAATCTTTAAATAAAACATTTGCTATAAGAATTAAACATAAACGTTAAATATTTTAAGTTTGCCGCTGTAATAATAAAATATTTTGTAATTGCTGTAGTATTTACTATTCATAAAAAAACAAGAATAATACATTATTCAGATCGCAATGGCGTCATTTAAATTCGAAGGGTGCAAACGTGAATAAAATAAAGAGGTAAAATAAATATAAATTAATAATATGCCCGTAATTGTTTTCTAGGTAGCTTTGGTTGAGAACACCTGCGCTATACGGCACTGTAAAGATATTGATACTAGATGTATTTGTTTCTTTTTAGGTTCAAATAATTTATTTCTCATAAAAACATTAAGTTTACATAAAATGAGAAAAAGGTTTAACATTATAAGTTTTTCTTATGTGGCTCTGTTTTTTTTTTCGCGATTTCAAGGTTGGTCCCATAATGAAAGTTAAGATGGTCTGATCAACCCCACGAGAGGTTTTAAATGAATTAAAAATAACCCTGTATATACCCATCCTTATTCTTACTAATATTATAAATGCGAAAATAAGTTTGTTTGTTTATTACGACACAAAAGTAATAATTGTGTGATAAGCTTTCACGCTACTCAACCGATGATTTTAAAATTTTGCATACACATTGTCAAGGGTACTTTTCATTCAGAAAAAAAACTGTTCATCTAGAAAAAAAATACTGTTCCCAAGCGATTGAAAAATAACTGTCCCCGCAGACGAAGACGCGGGCGGTCACTAGTGTATCATAAATATTGCTTACTGTACCATGCTGATTATATTATAATCCGTACTTTTATACACTGATATAAACCGCTGTATGTACCGCATTTTGATTTTCAGTTCTAAATTAGATTAGACATAAGTTATACACTTATAAGACTATTAGAAATAATAAACCAATAAATGACCAATAAATCCAAACTAAATAATTCAAAAATAACATCTGAATTAATAATATACGCGCTTTGATTCGTAAGAAAGTGTCTTATTTCTATTGGACATAAGTTGCTATTATTTCCGCCGAATACAAACGAAACAAAGAAAAATGGACGAAGACGCAGGAAATATGGCTACTTTCATTTATTCATTATTTCAAACTATACGAGCGTGTTTAGTTGTTTGTTTACAAAATAAGTCTCTCTTAATTAAATTAAATCTCTCTTAGACAAGTTGCTTAGATTTAAGTTGCACCTGCACAATATTAAAGTATCGAGTCGGTCTGGTCGCCTAGACGGTACCCAGGTGTGTTATAAAGACGTTTTTCTCTTGTGCGGCGGTCGCAGCGAGCCATCCTATAGTGATGGGAAACGTAGTTTAAACTGTCTTCTTGGTATCGATAAGTGCTGAGATTTATTTCAAAATGATAGAGCAAGGTTAGAATACGATGAACACTCTAAAAGTGACTATTGAAACTCGACATTGAACATCAAGATAATAATAATAAATAATAAAAATGATTTATTTGCATATAACTGCTGGGGCACAGGCCTTCCTTATGAAAGGACCTACCCCGCGGGCTCAATGTAGATTAGTGGGTGCTAACGACTGCATATGCAGCCTGGACCAACAGCTTAACGTGCCTTCCGAAGCACGGAGGAGCCCGGGATAAAACATTTTTGGTCACCCATCCCATGACCGACCTTTGCGAAAGTTGCTTAAACTCCGCAATCGATGGGCCAGGCGCTATACCACTGTGACACCGAGCTCCTCACATAACATACTTACATGAAAAAAAAACCTTAATTAGTAGACTACAACCGCAGCAAAGGAAAAATTAAAATCGAAAATATCAAAATGTATGAAACATCTGATTTATTTTCGCGATTTCAGAGTAGGTTCCATAGTAAAAGTTGTTCAGTTTGATGGTCCTTATATACCATATTCGGCATTAGGGGTATTTTTGTAACACCTCGTATTTAACCCGCTAGGGATCGAACCCGGGGCCAATAAGATGGCGGCAATTAAAAATCCGGTGTACAAGCCACTCGTCCACGGAGGTCAATAAACATAATGTTAAAAATAATTCATATGAATGTCACATCGTAAACTATCGATAAACAAATTTCCTAGCGGATAGCGCATCACTAAACTGCAGGCATCTATCAAAGTATGACAAATATTGTTTTACTGTGTACCCTGGATTCTAGAAACCCAGCTACTGAGAAGACGTATTTTAAACATTCTTTATAATAAAACAGGGTCACCACACCAGTACACGGCTGGATTTATTTACGATGCATAAAATATTAAATAAAAATTAGTGGCCATATCTCACTAGGATGCACTGGTATCTGGTTAATTAGAAAGGTCCAGTAGTTCTACCATGAGTTGATGCAAACTGTTTACGCTACCGTATACTATCGGATATACTGCTCACAGTCAATGCGAGTGAAAGAGAGAAAACGATAGTTTACGGTAACGTAAACAGTTTGCATCAACTCGTGGTAGGGGCACTGATGGATAAAGGAATATTGGCTGGCCTACAAAACTGTTTACTGATGACATTATCCTGGGCCCTATTTAATAAAGTGACCATTTGTTAATTGTCATGACAATTGGGTTTACACTGCGGTGTAACCAAAGGATACAAAATTGTCATGACAGGTGGCAAATTGTCACGTTTATTATACAACGTGTTACAAAAATACTCCTAATGCCGAATACGGTAGATAGGGACCATCAAACTAAACAACTTTTACTATTTGACCAACTACGAAATCGCGAAAAAGAAAACAGCTGTTTCATAGAAAAATTAATTACGAAAATATCAAATTGTATGAAACAGCTGTTTTTTTTCGCGAGTTCAGAGTTGGTCCCATAGTAAAAGTTGTTTTGTTTAGGGGTATTTTTGTAACACGTTGTATAGGGCCGTAGCAGGAGATGAAACAGAAGGGAAGAGATCGAGAAACTAGGAAAGGAATTAAGGAGGCCTTCACCCGAGAAAGGATTCATAGTTAATTAAAAATTTAAACAATTATTATTCAGAATTATTCTGTATAACCGCAGAATAGATAGATACCTCCTTACTAATAAAGATTGTATATCCGATGTATAGTTACACAATGATTACTCTCTGAAAAACTATTTAAGTTTGACATTAAAAAGAAAGGGACAAAACACTGTGGACAATACATCTGCTGGGTGAATCTACGTTGTTTTCTTATGTTTCTTACTTCCTGCGTCATTCTCGTTTACTCGAAAATCTTTAAAAATCCAATGCATCACAACGGAATTTGCCATCATTTACGTTAGAGTACGATAATAAATTATATTAATTTGCATATTTTTAACTTATTTATTGCAATGCATTGGATTTTTAAAGATTTTCGAGTAAACGCAATGACGCAGGAAGTAAGAAACAACGTAGATTCGCCCTGCTATACAATCTTTATTAGTAAGGGCGTTGATGTATAACTGTGAAAAAAAAGACTATTATTATACACAGCACGGTTGAATTGAATCGCTTCTCTCCACTTTCGTTGACTTCCAATTAGCTGGATTGACACATCCCAAATCTGTACGAAGTCCTTAAAATCCCGAACCCTGACAGTCGTCGACTGACACCAGCCTGACGTTTGACAACCACGATTGCATATCGAGTCATTCGAGTTATTGACAATTTCGACTCATTCGATTTGCTGTTCCAATCTTATCCTAATTTAATTTGAGTCAAAGTTTAAGTTGATCAAAGTTTAGTTGTATAACCATAGTTTAAGATCTTTGTGTTTTTTAACATTTAGCCCGTGTCTAACTTTGTATATACTGACGACCTCCATGGTCGAGTGCCTTTTTCACTTGTTTTAAAGGTCAGCATCTCTGAGGTCGAGGGTTTGATCTCAGCTGGATCAATTTAGAAAAAAACTGTGAAAAGCGAGTTGGACTCGCGCACCGAGAGTTCTGTACCATCATTCTGAAAAAGTTTTCTATTTAAAGACATCGTTTTATTTTTCCTGTAATATTTACATAAACTTCTATCACATCAAATAATGTCAGATTTTTCTCTATGCAACCTTCGGAGATAAGGGTTTTTTTTTACATTTTTCATCAAAAGTCGAAAAGTATGCGTCCTAAAAAAATTTTTGATGATGTGCAATTAGCACTCTTTCATATGATACCTCATATGCCCTAGTAGCCTCACTTCAAGTTTTTAAGACCCCCTTTCAGTCCCCGTTGCAAAAAAAAATATAAATATTTTATTTCTCTCTTATTTGCAAAAAAGTTGGGCAAAAGTCATCTAAAACTATTCCAAACAAGTTGATAGCATTAATAGTTCTCGATATCCAGCTGTGACACAGACAGACAGACTGAGTCGCACCATAAGGGTTCCTTTTTACCATATTGGTATACGGAACCATTAAAAATAACTTTTCTATATTGACTCGGATCTGGGCGTATCACATTGTCAATGATGTCCATAACAATTAGTGCTCCTTACTTTGGAATCGGAGCAATGTATGTGATGTTATTTGAAATTTTGAGATTTAAGCATTCACAATGCTATTTTTATATAATACTCAACAATATACTAGAAAAAATAGGACTCGCACCAGATCATGTTCTCGGACGGGAATCGAACCCGCGACCTTTGGATATCAAGTCACTACAAGTGACTCGGTAGCTCAGCGGTCAGAGCATTAGACCGGATATCCAAAGGTCGCGGGTTCGATTCCCGTCCGAGAACATGATCTGGTGCGAGTCATATTTTTTCTAGTATATTATTTAGTATTGTATGTGATGTTTTCCAATATTTATTTATTTATTCTTTAAGCATGTTCATTCACAATGCTGCAGACAGACTAAGATGGCGATGACTACAGTCTCGCCACGTGTGACCCGCAGGCTGCTCAGCCTCAATCACCCAGACCTCCGGATAGTTGTAGGTACACATACAGGTCACTTAGCTTTAAACCGACAACTATTCATCATGAATGCGACAGACAGTCCTCTATGTATGGGATGCCTGGACGCAGAGGAAACAGCCACCCACGTGATCCTGGAGTGCGTGGGGCTGGCCACACAACGGGCAGAAATCCGCACAGAGGTGAGGTCGCTCCAAGAAGCCTGTGAACGCCCCAGGAGGGTTCTGCGCTTCTGGAAGGAGCTAGGAGGGCTCGATTAGCCATACCGATGCTACGTTCACGCATAATGGACCAAATCGGAGTCTAAATGCGGAGAATGTGCCCATCACCAGTACCAATATGTTCGTTCACAAAATTTTACAGAAAATCTTCAGTATCGTAGCGATAATTCAAAAATTTGACGACCTCCTTGGTCGAGTGGCTTGGTTTTCAAGGTGTCGCCTTCTCTGAGGTCCCGGGATCGATCCCCGGTTGGGCCAATTTAGAAAACGACCTTTTCTATATTGGCTCAGGTCTGGGTGTTTGTAATACCTCCGTTGTCTTCCATAACACAAGTGCTTTAGCTACTTACTTTGGAATCGGAGCAATGTATGTGATGTTGTCAAATATTTATATATTTAAGTACCTACTTTGTCTACATTCCAGTATTTCGTCGCGTCTCTTTCGACTTTTAAATTATGCCTAGTTAACGTAATAGCCAGCCATTAATATGCATTTTCAAGTCATGAAGGATTTTAATGAACAATAGCACTTTTCTCATTTAAGTCTGAAATAATATTTTTTTATGATATTCGAAATAAAGGTGTATTATTTGCAACTACGTAAAAAAGTAGTAATTGCATGCATCATACTAGCATTATAAATGTGAAAGTAACTGCCGTCTGACATCTTTTACCTTTTCATGCCTGAGCCACTGAACAAATTCTGATGAATTTTGGTCGATATGGATTAGATAGGGAAAATAATAGGTTACCTTTTGTCGCTAATGTATACAGAAGAGAATGAAATAGTGGATGAAAGTTCATATGGTGGCATGAAACAAAATCCACGCAGACGAAGTCGCGGGCGGCCGCTAGTGTTTTATTCTCAAGAGTCCGGCGAACAGTGAGCTTCACATACAAACGTAATACCAAAATGATTTGCAATTTGAGCATAATTAACTTTTCTTGTGATGTTATTCGGATTAAGACAGCATTTGTCTACGATTCTTATATAAAAAATCTAAAACACCAAACCAAATAGAAAATAATGCGATTCACAGTTTTGTATGAAAAAATGTACATAATTAACATTTATTTTGTAACATCGTAATTTTCACATTTATAATATCAGTAGAAGTACTACGCGTTCACTTCATCATTGCCGCTACCTCCCGGCCCGCTTCGTCATACCGCAGCCCCTGCGTCGCCTTTCTAGTACGGCTAGCAACGCAAACCTTAATTTTTGTTTCTGTGATGATGATTTAATCATTACGTTTGTTATTTGTGTTGTTATAGTAATTAAAAGAGTAAAGTTCCTACATAATGGCGAACCTAACTAGTTATGTAAATTAATGACACTCTCTGAACAAGAAAAACATGAAAAACCGTTGAAAAACAAGATTACTTTTTTGTCTACAGTACTGTTAGCTGTGACGTAATAACAGTCGTCGACGGCAGTCACGAAGTAAACGCGTAGTACATAACTTTAGGTCGAATCTTTGATCATTGTAATTAAAATAGTACTTATTATAAAATAATAAAGAATACTTATGGTTTAACACTGATGTATTGAGAAGCACCCAATAAATCGTACCTGAAACAAAAAAAATTATCATTATTAATACCATACATACATAAAATAAATAACAATCAGATATTTTTAAAAAGACACAAAACATATCGCCAAAATAATGGCTCTATTAATTTGAATTACGTTGTTCATTACTAAACAGAGCTTACTATAACAATAATAATAATCACCTAGCATCGTGGTTATCCAAAATTAATATTACAAAATTGGTAGACTAAGTTAATAAACTACTGGGGATCGATTCTCGCGCAGTGCTGCATTTCTCGGTTTCGAAATTATCTCTAATCACAAATCTTTTAAATATGTAACTAAAATCTCTATTGCAGCCAAAAAAATTGATTACTACTGGCCAAGAACATCATAATACAAAGGTTTTTGCTACTGTCTTAATCGGTCACCCATCCCAAACTCTACCTTTTTTAAGTTGTTTAACATTCGTTATCGCAGCCTCAAACGGTCACTCATCTCACACCCGGTCATTTAGTAGATTTTCTTAACATTCGTCATCGCAGTACCAAATGGTCACCCATCTCACACCCGGCCATTTCTTAGAATTGCTTTACGTTCGTCATCGCAATCCCACATGGTCACCCATCTCACACCCGGCCTCTTCAAAAATAGCTTAACATTTGTTATTGCAGTCCCAAACGGTCACCCATCTCACACCCAGCCATTTCTTACAATTGCTTATCATTTTTCATTGCAGTCCCAAATGGTCACCCATCTCACACCCGGCCATTTCTTAGAATTGCTTTACATTCGTCATCGCAATCTCACATGGTCACCCATCTCACACCTGGCATCTTCAAAAATAGCTTAACATTTTTTATTGCACATACACTTCTAAGACTTTCGCGCGTACAATTCATTAGAAATAAAACACTTTTTACGGATTAGCTTTAGTCCTCCCGTGACCACGGCCCCTGGAAAGGTGTCGGAACGTCGGGATTTCTAAAAACCAATAAAAACAAACTAAATAATTCTAAAACAACACCTGAATTAATAATATACGCGCTGTAATCCGTAAAAAGTGTTTTATTTCTAATTTTTTATTGCAGTCCCAAACGGTCACCCATCTCACACCCGGCCATTTCTTACAATTGCTTATCATACGTCATTGCAGTCCCAAATGGTCACTCATCTCATAAGAAAGACAGACAACTCGACACTTCGACTGACGTAACGTTCGAGATATTGAATCTACGGCTATCGCCCACTCGTTGCATGTCGAGGATCCATCGTGTAGCCATCGACTTAACTCTATGGTGACATTGAGAATCTCTCCCCCGGGATTGGCCCGAGTTTGCCTGTACGAAATGTCTGTGTGTGAACGGAAAAGCGCACACACATAGACATTTCGAACAGGCGATTTTGTTCCGAGCGCCTCTTCTGTCCTATTTATATTTTGTATCGTAATAATGTTTATGGAAAGCAGAAATGTGCCAGGAAACGAGAAACGGCGGGAACACCGGACGACCGACTATTTGTCAGGAGCGTGTACTACGACCGATGTTCTTGATTCAGTATAGCGGCCGCATAGTCACGGGGTAAAGATAACCATTACCACAAAGTAAGTAGCGGCGATCACAGTAGCATAGTGTAATAATGCAGACAAATGATGGACCAGTGCTAACTACAGTAATTAATGACCTTCCAGTAGGGGTAAAATGAGTTTACGCTTACTATACGATTGTAGTTATCATTTGTATGAAAACTTTTAGCTTAGCTTAGTTACCGCCAGAGGCGCTGTGCCAAATTTCATACAAAATTGATTACTACAGTATCGAGTATAGTAAACGTGACTGCAAACTCATAGTATAAACACAGTAGGGAAAAGATAGGTATTGCTCGCCTGCGCGGTAACGGTGGGGACGCACCTGCATGCACTGATGCTAGGGTTGCCATATTTGCTAGCGTCATGAAACTCCCGATAATATATAGTCGATATATGAAATGCCCGATAATAGCCCGGCCCGCATAGGCGCATAGCAATAATGCGCAGACAGCAAACGGTAAACACTCTACGCTACGCACGAAGCGCATCGTAACTTACTCGTGTAATTCCTGGACACCGGGACAAGGCACGTTAATGTCCTGGACAATCCCGGGCATCTGGCAACCCTAACTGATGCACCCCACCTAATCGTGTTGCCCTGTCAATACGTCTGAGTTACCCAACTATAGTAATCATTACCCTATTATTACAATATTTACACCCTTATTCAAGAAGGACACTCAAACGACCCCTGCCTATGCGGACACACTGCGTTGAAATAGTAATCTGCGATTGGTTCGTTTGTTTTACGTATTGCGTGTGATTGGGTTGATATGAAGGGTAAAATACTGATATGAAAATCATGTAAATGATGACACTTAAAGTCCTTATTTTTATGGCTTTTTGTTGATTTGGTATTGTGTTGCAACGAAGCTTGTCTCGTTATTACGGACGTAGATAAAACGAACTAAAAAATTGACAAATAACCATAAAAATAAGGACTTAAAATGTCAACATTTACATGAACCATATCAATGTTCTTACGCGGTAGGGGGGCGGGTGAAGTCAACTTTTTATTAAAATTTAAAAGTATCTTTTTTATCTGTTCGATAGTGACGGACGATAGATTAAGTATACATATACAAGGTGTTACAAAAATACCCCTAATGCCGAATATGGTATATAGGGACCATCAAACTGAACAACTTTTACTACATTTCGATATTTTCGATTTAATTTTTTGTATGAAACAGCTGATTTTTTTTTCGCGATTTCACAGTTGGCCCCATAGCCAAAGTTGATCAGCTTGATGGTACCTATATACCATATTCGGCATTAGGGGTATTTTTGTAACACCTTGTATACGTAATTAGACATGTGTACTAAATCCTTTAATAAGCTTTTAAATAATTGATGAAATGTATTGATATTATTTATTTAAATTTTGATTTAAAATTTAATTATTATTTTTATAACAATTTTGTTTTATTAATAGGTTTTTTCTTTTATTATTCTTTTATTGTGATGAAATGTAAAGATATTATTTAATTTTAATTTGTTTTTTTTTTGTTTTCGAATGTATTTAAATGAATTCAAATAGTAATCACCTTTTAAATAACACAACATATTCGCTGCTAGTGAATTCCAGTAGTATGTACATATTTAAGGGTTTCAACCTAGCCTTTAAGTTACTTATATTTCTTGAACTGTTCTTGCTGTCACCTGTTTTGTACATCTGAATTTAAATTTTTAATTTTATTTATAAGGACCGCCAACAAAACATACACTATGACAATTTTAAAAGTACAAGTAAATCTTAAAGTTAAGTGCTGTCTTAATTAAAGGCAGTCACGACATGTGCTATCATAAACATTTTAAAAATCTTTAAAAATAAATCTTAGAAAAGTTGTAATCACTACTTAAAAAGAAAAATAGACAATTAATTTTAAACTACAAACAGGTAGGTATGGATGATCGAGAACTACACAATTCAGATTTTAATGTAAACATAATAATACTTCCTAAGAAAAAAAAGTTACGGAAGAATTACAAATCATTGACAATATTAATAACTCAACGATAAAACCTTGTATTTTATTTGAGAAAATGTCAAAAAATAAATAAAATAAAAATTAAAATAAAATCCCTGCAGAATAGGCTATAAATCTATCTAGTATCAAAACTAGTCAGTCCAGCTATAACCACTTCCCAAGTTTTGATCGTTACTACGCGTCGTTAAGTGATTGGCTTTGCGACGAACTGACAAAACGATTTTGTTTATCTCTCATGTATTCACGGTCAAGATATAAGATAACAATTTGCTATAGTTCCGGCTTTTTTAAGGCTCGTAGGCTGGCAACTTTGCTTTTCCACCAAACCTTTTTCACCGAAAAAACTATTCAAAAAATTAATTCGAAAATTCCCTTACAACTTAAATGAAATCGGTTTTTGTCTCACGGACTCGCAATAATCAGAAAGAGATGGCTATAAACTATCTCCCTTAGGAAAATCCCTACAAATGGAAAGCCCATGTTACGTCCCGCGGGAACTCCGTAATATACTAAAGAACGGACATCGCACAATATACTCTAAACAGTAGAACTATTTAAAATGAAAAAGTTTCATAAATTCTAAAAGAGTGCACTTAAATACACTTTACTTTATCTAATATAATTTATAACAAGGATTTGTTACATTGTAATTATGATAAAGATGAACATTTTTTGTATTTTGTATTTGTATGCTGTTTAATACAGCAAAACATGAGCACATACCCTTGTTTTTAAGAACTGTAATACCATGTTTTAGACAAATAAAGATTATTATTATTATTATTATTATAATACATAAAATTCTAGTGTCAGTGTGTTTGTAACGAAACTACCCCGAAAAGGCTTCACCGATTCTTATGAAATTTTGTGTGTATATTCAGTGGGTCTGAGAATAGGACGAAAACTATTTTTCATAGCCCTAAGCGATAAGGGTGGTCCACCTAAAAAAAATATTTTATTTTTTGAACATTTTTTTTAAATTTGAACATGATTCGGCATTAAAAATACTAACAACCCTAAATTTTCACCCTTCTACCACCAACCCCTATTTTTTAATATGGCAAAACAACGTTTGCTGGTTCAGCTAGTATTAATATCTATAAATCTTTTCAGAGCATAACCAAAAAAATCAGCTTTTTCATTCAAAAATTAAAGTCGAAAATATCAAAATGTACGGAACAGCTGATTTTTTTTCGCGATTTCAGAGTTGGTCCCATAGTAAAAGTTGTTCAGTTTGATGGTCCCTATATGCCATATTCGGCATTAGGGGTATTTTTGTAACACCTTGTATATAACTGTAGTTATGAAAGAATGATAAATGGTTTGTCATAGTCAATTTCGTCCACGCGGACGAAGTCGCGGGCAACAGCTAGTTTATATAAATAGACGACAGAAGTTGGTGTCCGATCAAGAACTTTAAATTAATATTCTAGGGCCGATATTTGAAATTAATTTTCGTAGAATCATTTATTGACATTTATAGACAGCTTGTCAGTACTGAAACAGAATAATGAAAAATTTTTTTGAAGGAATTTAATTTTTCAATACAGTTGCTCGAAAATGTGTGTTTTCGATGACAGTACAGCGTGCGGAAAGTTAATTTTACCGCACGCCAGCACCGTGCGTTTTTGTTTACGGGTTTTTTTTATTTCAGAAGATACCTATAATATTAATATTTTCTCGCAAATATATAGAAAAACGTACTATGGCACACAGTTGTTAAGGTTTTTTAAAACCTTACCAACCTTGTATCAAAACTACTATTAATATTTAATATTAATATTTGACAACATCACATACATTGCTTCGATTCCAGAGTAAGTAGCTAAAACACTTGTGTAATGGAAATCAGAGACAACGGTGGTATCACAAACACGCAGACCTGAGAGAATATAGAAAAGTTCGTTTTCTAAATTGACCCAACCGGGGATCGACTTCGGGACCTCAGAGATGGTGGACCACGGAGGTCGTCAAACTATTAAGCAGCTCTTGGTGCAAAGCTCCTGTTTCAAACTACAATCTCGCCCTTTTAGACTGTTTTTACTGCTAAACACTTCACTATGAGTTCAGTAAAAGTAAAACTTTGCAATGCTGATAACTAAACTCACTTAAAGTGCTTTTATATCGTACTCCAGAGTCCGAATTCTTCGATATATTTCATTTTTTTATTTCAAAATCAAATAAAACGGACAATGATCTGTACCCTTAGCACGAACAGCTATCGAAAAAAATAGTGTGCGTTAAAACATTAGATAGAGTAATTATCTATGGAAAATTTCATTCTGCTTTTCGGGGGTAGATGGCGCTGTACAAACTTCGCAGTTTTTTTTTTATACAACATGTTACAAAATTTCCCCTAATGCCGAATACGTTATATAGGGACCATCAAACTGATCAACTTATACTATTGGACCAACTCTGAAATCGCGAAAAAAAATCAGCTGTTTCATACATTTTGATATTTTCAATTTTAATTTTTGTATGAAACAGCTGTTTTTTTTGCGATTTCAGAGTTGGTCCTATAGTAAAAGTTGCCTATACAACGTGTTACAAAAATACCCCTAATGCCGAATATGGTAGATAAGGACCATCAAACTGAACAACTTTTACTATGAGACCAACTCTGAAATCGCGAAAATAAAAGCTACGTTATATACCATTTTCGGCATTAGGGGTATTTTTGTAACACGTTGTATAGCTGTTCATGCTAAGGTTACAGTTAATTTCCGTCAACTAGAGGCCAATTTCACTAATTGCTTGAAAAGTCTAGTTTTGCTTTTGCATAACAAAATTTAAATGAAGAGTTTAGTGTAGTGAATTCAAAATATTACAAATGAACATATTGGAAATACGAATACATTGTAACACCTTTTGCATGTTTCAGTCATCGATCCATAACTGACCTATTTGTTACTAACTCTTGTCATAAAGGTAAATAATTATCCTTAGGTACTATAATATTATAAATGCGAAAGTCTGTTTGTTACGCCTTTACGTCTAACTACTGCACCGATCATCATGAAAGGAAATGGATGGTTTTTCCAAAGGTTTGTCCATCTGCTACGAAATTTCTACTTCTTGTTGTGTATATTATTGGGGATTATTTGACAAACAACTATAATATAAAGTACCTACCCCCGTTCTTTTTAAATAATTATTAAAAATAAAATGAAATAATCGTATTGGCAACACATAGAAGTAAGACGCAATGCACATGCACACGTGGGTGGATTCCAACAGGCTAATCGCTAGGTCATCGATCGCCATAGAGTAGATTTTATCCATGGAAAGTACAATATTTTTAATGGTAGATAAAATTACAATCCATGGTAAAAATGTACTCTATGGCAATCGATGACTCAGCGATTAGTCCGTTGGAATGCACCCAGTTTCAAGTTTCGCATGGGATTTGTTGACGTTACGAAAATACTTTTTTGCTATGTATTTATTATAATACAAACTATTTTTTAAGACATGAATCTACATTTTTCTGTATGTTACTACAAAGGTTACTACCTTAATCATATTAATTGTTATGACATTGACAGTTGATTGATTTGACAACATTTCATTCATCATTTTCACAGATTAAATGTGTCAAGTAAAAGCATGTTTTTTTACTAATTTATTTTCTCTAATTTTGATTAAAAATAAAGAAAATTCCCCCTAATAAAAAATAATAATTTACGTGTAATGTTATAAATCAATGATACGTCCATTAATAGTGCGTTCGTAATTTGTGTAGCCCTCTTTACATTTAACTATTTTTATGTTTTAATTTTTTTGTAATCGGGGGTACAAAAAAAATTGAAAAAAATTGGTAATGTTAGCATATTAAATAAGCTTTCTGTTGCCGAGCCGGCCTCTTTTTTACTAGTTACTTTTAACTTATATTTTTGAATTCCATACTTTTTATACTATAACATATTTTCCTTGAATTTTCCTTTCTAATGAACTGTACGCGCGAAAATCTTAGAAGTGTATATTTTCCTTGTTTTTGTACTCTGTGTTTTTTCTTCCATATTTCAAGTTGTGTTCATCAGTTTACAATTATTAAAACTACTTTTAAGCCAACCTTTCGTTATTTAGAAACCCATTTAGCTCAGTTTTACTTTCAATGATATAACTTTTGAAAGAGATGGTTGCCAAGTACCACTTTTCAACCGTCTCCTTTTGCAAACACGTTGTCAGAGGTACAGAAAAGGACATAGGGTACATTTCATCCCGAAAAAAAAATTGTTCCCGAGGGATAGCAAAAAACTTTCCACGCAGACGAAGTCGCGGGCGGTCGCTAGTATTATTGTATCTATCATGCACTGATTTGAGTTATTGTTAATAGATAAAATCACTACAATGTCGTGCCAGAAAATAAATGATTATAGGTACTGCCGTGTAGCGCATAAAATAGGTGTACCTATTAGACACAAAAAAGCACCATACAAATAAAAAAAACCAGCCAAGTGCGAGCCGGACTCACGCACGTCTGGTTCCGTAAAAATCACGTTTGTTCTATGGGAGCCCCCATTAAATATTTGTTTTATTTTGATTGAATAAAAGTGAATATAGTATAACTAAATATTCTGTGAATATTTCAAGCGTCTACCTGTTGCCGTTATCAATATCGAGCAAAAACGAGCAAAACAATCAAATATAATACCCCTTAAATATTTATTTTAGTTTGTTTTTTAGTATTTGTTGTTATTGGGGCAACAGAAATACATCATCTGTGAAAATTTCAACTGTCTAACTATCACGGATCGTGAGATACAGCCTGGTGACAGACGGACGGACAGCGGAGTCTTAGTAATCGGGTTTTACCTTTTGGGTACGGAACCCTAAAAATTAGACTTTTCATACAAATCAGTGTAAATGTGATAGGTTTATTTTAGGGTGCAGCTGGAGTAGGCAAATTTATTGATGACAATTATTTTGTTGAAAAAATTTTTTTACTTACCTACACAAATCCATTTAGCTGTTTTTCCGTGATTGACAAACATATAAACATCACAAACATCAAAAATTTCACATTTTATAGTACGTAGGATCTTTTGTCGATGCTAAATAAAGCTTGACCTAACGTATTAAAAAAAAAACGATCCTGCTACCGAAGTGACAAGGTCGCATTACTGTCTAACCGAAAGACAGTTCCTTGCCGTTCCTGTAAACTATTACGACGTAGAGTACAAGTCATAAGCGACAGCGGGAGAAACATGCGGAGTTTTTGTCGGTTCCCTGTATAAAGTCTCCCGCCGTAGATTATCGAAATAACGAATAGCTCTTAACCCTTCAACGCCCGGAAAATGAGACAATAGATATTCGATTGTAATCCGGATGAATTAAATATACTGAGAATTTCTATACTAAATTCTCTGTATAAAGTCTCCCGCCGTAAGTTATAAAAAGAACTAATAGTTCTTAAACATACTGAGAATATACAACATGTTACAAAAATACCCCTAATGCCGAATATGGTATATAGGGACCATCAAACTGAACAACTTTTACTATGGGACCAACTCTGAAACCGCGAAAATAAATCAGCTGTTTCATACAAAAAATAAAATCGAAAATATAAAAATGTATGACACAGCTGTTTTTTTTTCGCAATTTGAGAGTTGGTCCCATAGTAAAAGTTGTCCCAGAGCATTCCACCGGATATCCAAAGGTCGCGGGTTCGATTCCCGTCCGAGAACATGATCTGGTGCGAGTCGTATTTTATCTAGTATATTATTTAGTATTCCAGTAAAGATCTATTTCTGCAGTTTATTGTCAGTTTTTAGAACTCTTCTTGAGACGTTTTTCGGATTAAGACAGTATTTATCTAGGGTTCTATTAAATAAAAAATCCAAATTACTTACCCGATTCAAAATAAATGACCAGTTAGTTTTTTCATACAAAACTGTACAAAGTATTAATTTTTATTTGGTACGGTATTTTGGATTTTTTATTTAATACATATAGAACCCTAGATAAATACTGTCTTAATCCGAATAACATCACAAGAAGAGTTAAATATTCTCAAATTGCAAATCCTTTTGTTATTACGTTTGTATGGGAAGCTCACTATTCGCCGGCCTCTTAAGCCTTAAGCCCCGATCTCTAAACATATTAGACGAAGTTAGTTGCTATGCTATGCGCACCACACCGACCAAGATGTAATTCTTCAACTTAATATTTCCCGTCTTCTTTTCTTTGTTACTTATAAAGTAAAAGCTTTCATGAAAAATGCAAATGCAGTGGCTTTGTACACCGGGTTTCAAGGTGTCGCCATCTCTGAGGTCCCGGGTTCGATGCCCGGTTGGGTCAATTTAGAAAATGAACTTTTCTATTTTGGCTCAGGTCTGGGTGTTTGTGATACCACCGTTGTCTCTGATTTCCATAACACAAGTGCTTTAGCTACTTACTTTGGAATCGGAGCAATGTATGTGATGTTGTCAAATATATTTAAAAAATATTTAAAAATATATTAGTAAAAATAGTGAATTACAATCTTGAATTTGTTAGGTTTATTTGACAAGAAAGAGGTATTTGTATTTGACTTTATTAAAATACGAAAAATAAGAAGAAGTAACTGCTCCATTTTCCAGCAACTAACTGAAGTATTCCACTCAGAGCAACTTACAATATTTTTCAATATTTGAGCAACTTGCGAACATATTGAAAGTTGCTCTAAATGGAATACTTCAATTGCTATTCACTCGTTGCTCTAAGTTGAATACTTCAATAAAAGTCATAATATTTTGTCACCCAAAAAAGTCACAATCCCGATTCACTGCCGTACACTGAGGGCCAAGTAAACAACCAACCAATTGTCAACAGTACAAACGCGTGCACTTAATTGCGCCCTCTGGTGGGTCAAATGAAAGTTGCGGGACAAACATGAGTGCGCTTAATTAGCCGGTACACAGCGGGACACGAAAATTGGGCACTGGTATCGAAAATTGAATGAACAAAAAGGATTTTCTGTTGTGAAGTGTAAGTGGAGGTATCTGTTGGCTAGTTTAGTACTACCGAACTATAAAACACAGAATTGTAAGTACTTGATGGAATCAGGCATTACTTGGCGGAAGTCCCAAACCATTGTGAAAAGAGAAATATATGTAGCTTACTCCCGCAAAAAAAAATTTGCAGGAGTAAGCTACATATATTTCTCTTTTTACACAGAATTGTTTCAAGCATAATTTGTAAGTAACTTATTTTGAATTATTGATTCAAATCACAACTAATAAAATAAAATATAAAGTTAAGAAGGTTACAAATGGAAAACCTAGTTAAAAAAAACAAAATAAAGCAAATTATACGTTCTCCTGAAATTAAAATTTATGTATTCCCTTCATCTTGTCCTAAAGTGTACGCATGCGCATTAAGTACAGTGGACCACATATTACTGTTTGCCTGAGTTTTAGGGGCACTATCTTTTTAGGGGTCAATTTGGGGCTGTGAACGATTCCACGGGCCCTTAAGTTAGTTTACTAATGATCTTAATCCTACTTTTAGTCGCCAGGGATTGCCAAAAGGGTTGACAGGCAAGTCTGCTAAATTAAATGCATTTCTTTTGATTTTTGAGGACTTTGATGTCGCAGTCGAGATCGATTTCGATACCGCATCGCTCTGCGGAAATAACTAAAAGAAAATATACATAAAAGCTTGCGTGAGAAAGGGACACAGAAACCGCACACCACTACACAATGAGAAATAATTCATATAACTCGTAAGTTTACTGTTTATGATTGAACTATCATTTTTACTACTAAATAAAACCACAAGGACTGTATAATTAATCAATCAACTGTATTTTTTTAACTTTTTAACAGTGAAAAATTGGTAACAGAAAAAGGCGGTGAAAATTCAGAGTGTCAAAGTGACATCTAATCAATGTCACTTTTTGATGAAGTTTTTGTTTCTATAGATGCGGCTGTAGCAAATGACTATAATGCATACAGCCAAAACTGTTACAATTTGTTCTTGGTGTGCAGCTGTGCTTATAACGTGAATTTCATTATTATTTATTATTATAATTATTTATACACTCAGACTTAAACATTTACCATAATATAAAAAAAAGAATTGCTAATGTTGCTTAATGAAAAATTGTTGGTAATATAGGGCTAGTCGTACGTCATCATGTTTGTACGAAGGTAGTGAAATTCGTTGCAGAAACATTATGCAAGCACTTAACACACATCCTCAATATGGCAATAAGTGCTGGTATCTATCCAGAAAAGTTAAAAGTAACCAAAGTAAAGCCTATATATAAAAAGGGAGATAGAAAGCATATGGAAAATTATAGGCCAATTGCTCTGTCGTCATTGTTCTCAAAAATTTTTGAAAAATACATTTACCGTCTATTGCTCTCGTTTTTGGAAAAGCACAATATTTTAGTCAAAGAGCAAAAAGGTTTTCGAAAAGGTAAAACAATTAACATGGCTATATATGACTTTTTGGAAACTGTAATGAGAAATATTGATAAAAGAAATCCAGTTTGTGCCATTTTTTGTGATATGACTCAAGCTTTTGACCATGTTGACTATGAAAAATTATTATTTAAATTAAATTCTTATGGAATAAGAGGTAATATCTTACAACTCCTTGAAACTTACCTAAAAAATAGAAAACAGTTTGTCGAAATCTCTAAAGTATGTATAGAGTCTAAACATGAACAAACATATACATCCTCTCAGCGTTCCATTACATATGGTGTTCCACAGGGAAGTGTGTTAGGACCGTTACTATTTTTAGTATATATCAATGACTTACCGGAAGCAGATAAAAAACCTGTATCCCTTTTTGCTGACGACAGTACGGTCATTATTGAATGCGAGAATAAAAATTTTTACGAGAGTGATGTAAATAAAACATTGAAATCTATTATTATGTGGTTAGATAATAACAATTTGAAGATAAACCTAGAAAAAACCAAATTAATGCATTTTAGCCAAAGATTACCTAGCATGAAAATGAACATCCACTATTATGCTAAAAAAATTAATGAAACAGACTCTACGACCTTTTTGGGCTTGACAATTGATAAAAAATTAGACTGGAAGTTACATGTAGAAAAAATATCCTTAAGAGTAAGCAAAGCCTCATATGCGCTATACAAATTAGCACCAGTTCTTAATATAGATGGGTTAATTGCTGCTTATTATGGAACAGTAGAATCGATATTAAGGTATGGTATTATTTTCTGGGGTAACTCTGTAAATAAAGAAATGATTTTTAAAATCCAGAAACGAGCAATACGATCAATGTTTGGTTTGAAACGTATTGATAGCTGTCAAGACTATTTCAAAAAATACAAATTGTTAACACTACCATGTTTATACATATTCGAAGTAGCTGTCTTTGTGAAAACGAACCCAGAGATATTTAAATTTCAATCTTTTGTCAGTAATAGAATAAGACAAAATAAAAATACAAAGCTTTGTCTGTGTAGTGCAAATACGGCACTTACGCGCAATAGTATTTTTGGTATGGGACCTAAAATATATAACAAGCTGCCAAGAGCCTTGAAAGAACTTAACTTAAATTTATTTAAAATAAGACTAAAGAATTTCCTTATAGAAAAGTGCTACTATAGCATAAATGATTATTTATCAGATAGAGGTTTACCTAATTTATAATACCTATGTAAAGATGTAGATTCTAGATATCAATTTGTTTTATTTATTATTACCAATATTAACATTTGACATTTGTAAAAATAGACATCTCCAACTTCTTGACATTGTAATTTTGTATGCCTCACAAGGCCAAACATGTAAGGACAACAATAAACCCTAACAACCTACATTAAATGTATACTCATGTTTGACGAAATAAATGATTATTATTATTATTATTATTATTATTATTATTATTATTATTATTATTATTATTATTATCATTTTTTTATATGGGTTTTTTAAGGGGCGCCGACAGTCGATTTTATTTTATTTATTCTAAATAAGCCCAATTTCTTAAAAAAGGAATCAGTCGAGGTTTTGTTTATAACGTCTAATATTTATTGAACAACTTTACACAATTTGAAAAGGCATTCAATCAGTTTAAAACGCGATTTTGTTAAAAGTGGCTACCGTTTTTAAACTATTGCACGCATTTTGTAATTGTGTAACGTTATTCATTCATTTTTGCTTCATTCACGACCACATATATTAATATTTATATGTTTTTTTTCTGGAAAATTACATTTAATATTACTACTGTAAAAATGAAATGTAAGATAGTTTTATAATCCCTCTTAAGCAACTTTCGCAAGGGTTAGTCATCGGATGGGTGACCAAAAAAGGTCAATCAACGTCGTTATTCCATCCAAGTATTATATTAATAACTATAAATAGTAATACATTACTATACTTCATGACCACTATATACGTGCCCGCATTTTGTCGACATTATCGAAATACGGGACAAATACGGGACGCAATATGGGACTTATGACAACCCTAGTTATGGCCCATCCTCTTTATTCACCTGTGCCCCAGCAGTGGGTACAATAATATTGGCTTATGTGCACTGTTTTATGAACAACTAATATCGCAGATCGCCACATTTTCCAATGCTAGCTCCTTGCTCAGTCATCCCACGGAGCCATACACAAAAACGGTGTATGGACGCAAATCTAGTTAAGGACCTTTCAGACTTCGGGTTGCGGTGGGAGTGGATATCTATTGGGACGATCGGGCGGAGCAGACGGGCGGATAGAACGCTGAACGCAGCTATTGAAATAAAAAATCATGTAAAATATTTTTACGGGTACAAAGCGCGGTTGTAGTTTTTGATGCTAAGATTGGAATTTTTATAATAAAAATGAATTTAGAACGTATAAATATTATGAACGCCCAGATTATACGTATAATTTGCCTAAAATAAAGAATAATAATTATTATTATTATTAACTTAACGATTAGACTTAGAAAAGAGGTTAAAACTCCCTGCAAAGGTGCCGAAACGTTAATAAACCCAAAAATAAAATAAATAATAAATAATCTTATAGGCCGGGCTTGTGCATGTGGAGGGTCCATTATCTTTGTACGTTTAGCACTTTTATATATCTGTGTCTTAACACCAAATAACATTTGCGTAAAGGCCGAATACTCAAACGTCACTCAACTTTGAGAAGCTCTCAAACATCGTCCTGTCGCATTAAATGTCAAAGATATGACAAAGACAACGCGATGTTTGAGAGCCCCTCAAAGTTGATTAGCGTTTGAGTATTTGGCCATAAGTCTCGAAAGGTGAGAGAATGGAGAATTTTGTATCTTACTTTAAGCACAGAATACATAATAGTACAAGTCTTAAAGTAGACTCGTAGAATAAAGTTTAATGATAAAATAAATAAATAAATAAAAATAAGAGAATAGTGTTTTAATAATAAAAAATAATCATCAGAAATATCATTTACAATATTAGGCCCATATAATAAATACCTTACAGACTGACATACATAAATAATATAAATAATAGTCCAGAATAATAGTCTTAGCAGTCGGCACGGAAATAGCTTTGGCAAGTGTGTCTTTAGCCTTATGGTTTTGCTATTTCAAGAACGTTTCAACCGCTCGTCTGCATCCCCACTCCGCATCAACGTCTGGACCGTAACTAAATCATACAAGGTCCCATCTACGCCGGGCCCACATTGAATGTGGTACTTTGGCAAATTACCAGCACTATCAGTTAATTTTCTTACGGATTCTCAATTCGGTTACTTTGAAATCGATTTATACAGAAAAATACCCTTTGAAAGACGGTAAGGTTTCTAGATATTTTTAGATCTTTCTAGGTAGATACTTACCAGTTATCACAATTAATTTTCGTTCAATTATAGCCTCTCAGAAGTCTAACAAGTTTATATTTAAATATAGAAATAGCTATTATTTTTCGACAATAATGTATACAATTTTGAATTTCGTGCGGAAAGAAGAATGCTCATTTCTGACATGGCAAAACGTTGATTTTATTAATTAAATTATCGTGTATTGTATAGGGAAGTAATAAAGTTCTTAAAATTGACTTTTTATTGTTATTTATAAATTAGTAACTAAAATTAAAATAGGTAAAGTTGAAATTGAGAAAATTAATAATAAAGATTGGCAATAATTACAACTACAACATATTGATTTTACCATCACATATTTTTTTTAATTGACAAATTAAAAATAATATAATTAAATACTAGTGTTCTACGAACTATACTACGAACTATACTAATATTAATTTAATAACATTATACATCCAAGTTTAATAAAGCTGTTTGATAGGTCAACACTTGTATGGAAAGTGGTCAATGTTCTTTATCAAATAAGGGAAAAACTGAACGTCTCCTTTTTCTATAGGACTTTATAATGAACTCAAGACCATAACTCAAAATCACGATTCAACGAAATGGATAAGCGTTTTTTTTATTGTTTGTGTCCACAAACAAAGGAGATAAAGGAATAGCAAAACTATTGTTCATTCATCATAAACAAATGAATTTAAGTTCTGTCAAAACAAAGTCGTCGGGTTCGTTTAGTCGATGTGCTGGCTGACTGAGCTACTCGTTGCCGCGATAATTTTTTAACGTTCCGTAGTCTAGTCAACACTTATAGTTTCGCCATGTCCGTCTGACCGTCCGTCCGTCCGCGGCTTAGTTCAGAAGCCTGAAGTACTAGAAAAAATTTCGAATATTTTTTTTATATGTACACACGACGGCACCTCAGACTATACATGTTGACCTTGAGACCGCCTTTATGCCCTACGTAATAAAAGCTGTTTTCGCAGTTTAACTGTATAACCTGACGTGCTGCCGTCCGTACTTACTTCCCCTACATGTAAAATGGGGCTGAAAAATTTTTCGCAAAAGAAAAAAAAAAGATTATTTTGTTAAATTTTAAATTAACAACTTATACAACGTGTTACAAAAATACCCCTAATGCCGAATATGGTATATAGGGACCATCAAACTGAACAACTTTTACTGTGGGACCAACTGTCAAATAGCGAAAAAAAAGAATCAGCTGTTTCATACATTTTGATATTTTCGATTTAAATTTTTGAATGAAACAGCTGATTTTTTTTTCGCAATTTCAGAGTGTCCTAGTGTTTTCGGACCCGGGTACCCGGGTATTTTAGAAAAAATAAGAAAAAAATACCCGAAACCCGGGTACGAAAAAAGCCCGGGTACCCAAAAACCCTAGTTGGTCCCATGGTAAAAGTTGATCAGTTTGATGGTCCCTATATACCATATTCGGCGTTAGGGGTAGTTTTGTAACATGTTGTATAATTATGTTTCATTTTGAGGTAAGTACCTATTCTTTCACATAGTTAAAAGCTTTTTTGAATAAGAAACTTTTTTAATGTATGTACTATTTAAAAACCGCAAAGAAGAACAGAATATCAATTACATCTCTTCTATAATAGAAGAATTTCGCCAAGCAAGCGTGTCATGTCCAATTTAAGAGAGAAAAACCACGATAATTTTGAACCATATAACTAAAGATATAGAGTCTAAATCTACATAAAAGGCCTACAGACTGCTAGAAAACCTATTATGTTTTCAGAAAGTGATAAAAATTTTACGCCACCGTAAAAAGTTCCATAGCTGTGATGATAACTATTTGTTTTATAGGACATAAACCCCTAGGCTAGCCTATGAAATTGGAAACAGAAGTGAAAAATCGCAGTGGAAAAATAGTTGGTTAATTCAAATCTCCGCCAACAGATGGCGGTATAACAAAAATTTGAATCGATTTTATACGACTGACCGACGCGACCCGAGCTCAACCCGAACTCAACTCAACCGCAGCCCACACCTTGAAATGCATCGATGACACATGAATGAGCTTCGTTATATTTTGTCGATGCAATTGCACCCGCTCCGAACTCGACTGAAACTCAACCCGAATTCACCTCACACTCAACTTAAACGCAGCCCGCGCCTTATTAATGTGTCATAAGACTCAAAATTGTGAGCGATGCATTATTGTTTAATATTGTTTATTCTTTTTTTTTCTTTTTAGTTTTTGTGATCCAACAAATAAGTGTAGGTAATTAGTTGTTTTTTGCATAATTTGCGTTTTGTGTTGTCGGGTGTTTCGTCATTTGAAGTTTATATTCTTAATATTGTAACGCATGCTGTGGCATCTAAAAACAGTGATCTAACCATTTATATTTTGTATTAGATGTTTCTTTACTTGTATTATTGTAACTGTTACTGTTTGTCCTTAAAGTTAATAAACAAATAAATAAATAAAGGAGCGGGCTGAGGTTGAGTTGAGTTTGGGTTGAGCTCGAGCCGTGTGTCGTCTGAACGCAGCTTTAGGGCACAAATTATGAAATCCATAAAATTCATTTTCAAAATTTCTTTCTTTCTTTACAAATAGTAGTAACAAGCAACCGTAAATATAAACAATATCAGATTTAGATTACTAGTTGTGAAGACTGGTGCTTGAAATGGGTTGGGTTGCAACCTGTAATACAAGACACCAGCCCTTCTATTGTCTAACTTCAAAATCTATCGCAATCGCTTTCAAGATGTAACACATTGATGCTTCTTTTTAGCATTAATAAAAACTTACCAAAGAAATGCAGCAATGTGTCACATCCATCTGTCAAATGAAAGCGATTGCGATAGCTTTTGAAATTAGACAATTAGCCCCCAGGTCCTTACCTCCCGGATTAAGCTAGCCTTCAATACAATCCATAATCACTGCCTGCAACGCGAGACTGCAAAGATGGACCAATATAAGATGGCAATATGCCGGAGGTCACGGGAAGCCGCTGGATGCGGGCAGTGCAGGATGCAGGATCGACAGTGGAGCCACAGTGTAGCCTTGGGAAAAAATGACCACTCTACCACCCCTAGAAGCTCTCAGTTACATCAGTTTTTCTACACGTTAATACATTATTATGGCTAACAGAAATAAAACCCTAACTCGAAGATTTCCGCCAGCTTAAGAGGCTGACATGAGCCAACTAGCGCCGCCAGTAGATTTTATTTTATTAATTCTAAATAAGCCCAATTTTTTAAAAAAGGAATCTGTCAAGGTTTTGTTAATAACGTCTAATATTTATTGAATAACTTTACACAGTTTGAACAGGCATTCAAACAGTTTAAAACGCGATTTTGTTAAGTGGCCACTGTTGGTTCAAACCCGTTTTTAAACTATTGCACGCATTTTGTAATATTGTAACGTTATTCAATAAACATTAGACGTCATTCACAAGACCTTGACTGATTCCTTAAGAAATTGGGCTTATTTAGAATAAATAAAATAAAATCGACTGGCGGCGCTAGTTGACTCATGTCAGCCCCTTAATAAAACAGAAGCACAGCAAGCAAGCAGTTCCGCCGCCAACCGCTAGATGGCACCACAACAAACCACACCCAATGCGAAAACTAATTATAACGACCGCGCAAAACCGTTATTATTTAACAAACATATTCATACCAAATGTACGGATCCGTAATAATTCCGTACGGCTGTACGTGTGCGGCATATTAATAAGGGCGCGAACACACTGGGCTAATCAGCGCACATGCGTACGTGCCCTTATGAGGCGTAATTGATTTTGAATACGTATGTGTCAGGAATGTTTAGTTGTCTCTTGTTGAAATTCGTTGAATATTTTGGGTGGAGTTCAAATATAAAATATTTAAAATGTGTTGTTTATTTTAGTGTTAAATAATATCAAAATTAAAGTTACTTAAATATTTATTTACTAATAAAGATTGTATAGCAGATGTATAGTTAGACAATGGTTACCCTCTGTCGAACTGTTTAAGTTTGACATTAAAAAGAAAGGGACAAAACACTGTGTAACTACACATCTGCTATGCATTATTTATTAGTACGGGTTAAAGTATTATTAACGAAGAACAAAAAAAAAACGAGATACAAAATAAAAGGTGATTTCTACAAAACTTGGCACTTTGAAGAGGGGGCTAGGTACATGTACCTACCCCCCTTTTTAAAGATTCCATCCCCTACTCATCCTCTTGCTTCAAGCCCGCCTGGCTAGGTACCACCATCTTACTTAAATCTGACGTCATACAACTATGTAACTTTGTTGAGTTCCGGCAGTTAGAGGTAAGGTAGTTCCTCAGTGATAGAGGATTCCGGGTGTGGTGCGATTCCACCTTCGGCCTTATTGTCACTTAAGAGCACGTAGTCTGCACACTAGCGCCGCCATTGGAAAAAAATTGTTTAAGAGCACTTAGTCTGCACACTAGCGCCGCCATTGGAAAAAAAACATAGTGCTATAAAGACGAAATTGTGAATTATCTCTTTGTAGTGCACTCCGACGAAGTTTTGTAGTACTTTTTAGTGGCCACTTTTAGCAATAAAACTCCATTAAACTAAACGACAGGCTAGCAAATATTGTTAATACGATGAAAAATACCACAAAGCTTCTACAGAGAGTGCACTACAGAGAGATAGGTAATTCACAATTTCATCTTGATTTTTTTTCCAATGGCGGCGCTAGTGTGCAGACTATGCTCTCTTAACATTAAGTGAGATTAAGGCGTAGCAAAACAAAAGTTCTGGATTAAGAAAAAAATTGCAGTCACTTATGTATGATGTAGTGGTGCGTGGCAGTGTGTCCGAATAATGTCGATGACTTCACAATAATTGTGTCAACATCATCCAATTATTATTATCTTTACGGGCCCAGTGTATTGATAGACAAACAATTATTTTGTTTGTAGCTGGCCGGTATTTGTGTACCATAGACGTATGAATGAGTAGCAAGACCATGAAAACATAGAACGAACCCCAATTCATGGTGTCACACGAACATCGATATCTTCTAAATCACTTCGGCGAATAGTACAATACGAAACTCCTTACTTCGATTTATCTGTTTTAAGTTGAAGCTTAAGTTTTTAAATTGAAGAAGAAACCAGGATGGATCTCGGTATCGCGATGGTTTGTGTGCAATCTGCCATTCGGCCTACGACTGCAGCGTTTAAACAACCTTCGCTAAGGACAGACATCACTGTCATCAGATGGATGACCTAAAATCTATTATACCAAGCTCCTCCGTACTTTTGAAGGCAGGTTTTAAGTTCCAGCTGCATTTACAGTCGTTAGTTTCACCAATAAGGTTTGAACTTGCGTGGTGGGTTATGGCATAACCTACTTATCCATCTATGTGGAAAAAAAATCTGTCTTGTGTATGCCCATTTCTGGTCTATGGTGTGTGCAGAGCGTGTTAGTTGCTCATTAGACAGGGGTTCCGCGTAATAACATTTCCTCACATTTTATTTACGTTGTGAGTTTTTTTTATTGCAAACAATTAGTTATCTGTACCTGTTGTAACTTATAAGTAAAATGTAAAAAGCAAAGCAATACAGAAATAGACTGATATCTGACAAGCGCTATACTCCAACCAACATAAGAAAAAAAGATTGTAATTAAAAAAAACTACTGACTTATACCCTTTTTAACCGACTTCAAAAAAGGAGGAGGTTCTATGTTCGTCTGTTTTTTTTATGATATATGTCCACCGATAACTCAAAAACGGCTGAACCGATTGACATGATTCAAACGCCACTTTATCAGGTTTGTATCCAAGTTGGTCCTATTTTTTGAAAATTTTGAATCGGTTTAGTAGTTTTTGAGTAATCCTGAAAATACTGTAATTTTTTAGGTTACTTTTTTATTAACACATCCACACAATTAAAAAAAATCTTCAAACAAAATTGATCTACACAAATAGAAAACATAAGAAATGGAAAATCTACAAAAACATTGTTTCAGTAAAACAATGTCTTACAACTTATGTGAGTCACTATCAAATAAATACTTTTGAGGTTTTCATTTTCGTAACTTGGCTTATACAACATGTTACAAAAATACCCCTAATGCCGAATATGAAATGAAATGAAAAAATAATTTATTTTCGAATATGGTATATAGGGACCAACGAACTGAACAACTTTTACTATGGGACCAACTCTGAAATCGCGAAAAAAAATCAGCTTATTCAAACATTTTGATATTTTCGATTTTAATTTTTGTATGAATATAGCTGTTTTTTTTCGCGATTTCAGAGTTGGTCCCATAGTAAAAGTTGTTCAGTTTGATGGTCCCTATATACCATATTCGGCATTAGGGGTATTTTTGTAACACCTTGTATATTGAAGCCGAATTCAATAATCGAAGATTGAAGCGATAATTTTCATCATAGGATGAGTTTAGAAATTAGAATACCTACATTACCTACTTTTTAATAGGTCGATTTCATGTGGGTTGAGTTAAAAAAGGGGATGAGACGTAATAGGACTATTATGGAACAACGTCGTGTGAACAGACCCTTAGCAATCCATTAAGGACATTACTGACTTGTCTTATAAATCAACTAATATTGATGATGAGGAATCTCCCATTATTTATTCTTATAGAAAAAATATTGTACGTAAAATATGTTATGCTTTACGTCTCAACTACGCAACCGATCACCATAAAATTTTGCATACACGTAGTCAGAAAAAAAAAGTTGTTTAGAGTCCGACGAACAGTGAGCTTCCCATACAAACGTAATACCAAAATGATTTGCAATTATTAACTCTTCTTGTGATATTATTCGGATTAAGACAGTATTTGTCTAGGGTTCTATTAAATAAAAAATCCAAAATACTAATCCAATTCAAAATAAATGGATTTTTTATTTAATCGAACCCTAAACAAATACTGTCTTAATCCGAATAACATCACAAGAAGAGTTAATTATGTTCAAATTGCAAATCATTTTATTGTGAAAAGAGAAATATACAGTATAAAGAGAAATATACACCGAGTGTTGGTTCACGCACGATCTAACTCCTGAGGATGCTCCGGGTTGGGGCGAAACACGTGTAGAGTAGTCTAATTGGTGAAGGTGCAAGGTGTGTCGCTGTCATGCTAAATGCAAGTATTGTGCACTGATATTTTTGTGGTGTGCATGTGTATTTTTTTTTGTGGGCGGGCGGGCGGTGCATCCTGCATATATTTTTGCGGGAGTAAGCTACATATATTTCTCTTTTCACAATGGTTTGGGACTTCCGCCAAGTAATGCCTGATTCAATCAAATGCAAATCATTTTGGTATTACGTTTGTATGGGAAGCTCACTGGTCGCCGGACTCTTAAGAATCAATCGTACCGAACTGAAATTTAGTATAGAATAACAACGCTATGTTTCTATATGACTAGGTAGGCTGTACCGGAACCGCTATGACGTCACAGGCGGGGCTATTTCCGGTAGCCATTATCCAATCTCGCACCGGAAATGATTCCGTATGTAACAGTATTGTGTGTCGAGTGGACTGAGATTTTTTATTGGTCGGCGAAAAGTTCAATTTCAGAGGTTGTGAATTGTGAAAGTTAACGTTTGGTGTGACCAAATCTACTAATAATAATCTACAACTGGGTATAAAAGGTATATCTTTAAAAAGCACTAATGGAGCCCGTGAACTTTGTATCACTTACAATTTATATAATTATCAATTTTAGCTTAAGATTTTTAAAATATTGAAACCAACGCCATCTGTTTAATTAAATAATAACACAGCAGCTGCTATGTATGCTTTATTTCTGACGACCTCCGTAGTCGAGTGGCTTTGTACACCGGTTTACAAGGTGTCGCCATCACTGAGCTCCCGGGTTCGATCCCCGGTTGGGTCAATTTAGAAAACGAACTTTTCTATATTGGCTCAGGTCTGGCTGTTTGTGATACCACCGTTGTCTCTGATTTCCATAACCCAAGTGCTTTAGCTACTTACTTTGGAATCGGAGCAATGTATGTGATGTTGTCAAATATTTATTTATATTTATTTCACCGAGTGCTTTTTATCATCATTAAAACCTCTATTCGACAACCTCTTTATCAAAAGCTGTCAAAAGTAATCAGAAAGGCGATTACCATATAATGTTGATTTTTCGATTATTTAGCTGTTTTTCTGAGGTTTCCCTATTTTTTGGTTGCTTCTAAACCACCCCAGTACTATAAAAAACGAATAAAACAAAAAAAATCCATTCGATCAAGCCGTTTTTGAGTTTTAGCCAGACAAACTAACATGAATCAGTTGTCTAGCACCCATATTACAAGCTTTGCTTAGTTTGGGGCTAGATGGCTCTGTGTGAAATTGACCAAGCATCTTAATATTGTTATTCGTGTTTATGGAGGTATTTTTACTGGGTTTTTGCATTTACCTACTTTTTCACCTAGAGGTGAAAGAGAGAGGCTTAAGCACTCACTAGACATGGAATAAAATACTTTTTAAGGATACTAGCGCGGTTTTATTAAAAGTACTTTGGTAATTTGCCGGTAATTAGTTTTTTTTTAATTTTCCGATGTTCCGGCACCTTTCAAGCTGCCTTGAACACGGGGATCTACCTTACTACGCTTCCATAAAAACCTAGTACCTAAATACGATTAGTGAATAAAACATACCAACATTTTTACTCATCTTACCATGGTTATTATTATACCATGGTAATATAACTTTTAACTACAAGAAAACTTGAGGTATTTAAATGGGGCAATAGTTTAGCCTTGGTTTAATTAAGGCATTTAAAAATCATCAAAATTGTTTTATTGATTCAGGCGTGAAAAGTTAATAGACTGAATGACATTACTTTCATATTTTTAACATAAGTATTGATGAGTCAGTTTAAAAAATTCTTGTAACCAAACTACTAGCAATATAGTTAAATATCAAATGAATTTCAATTTTTCGAGTACCTTACTAACTAAATTACAAAATAATATTATCCGAATCAAGGGTTCCGTCGCTAAATTAAAACAGTGCACCCCACGCCCGGAGCGAAAACAGAACTCCTGTTACGGTCACCGCATTCGATGTACATTGAAATTGAAACGGAAAAAATCGCTTCGATTTATTCCTGCGCTTGCTCATTAAAGCTGGTCACGCTTGAGCGGACAGGATCCTTTGTTTTTCGCTTTTTAAAAATATTAGCTGATGCTCTTTTGTTTCCTGTTTAAAAGTAAAAAATAATTATTGTGATCAATAGTTAAATTCTAAAATACAGCACAAGTTGTGAATGAATTCCGGGTAAGTTGATGACAGATAATTTACAATAATTATGTGAGAGAGTAAAGGCATGATACCTACCTATCCTAGAAACCTGCGAACTTGTGAAACAAGAGGCGGAGATTTAATTTTGACATTTATGTCAGGTGCCAATTTCGCTTACATAAATTTATTGAGAGAGAGAGAGAGAGAAATTATTTATTTACACCAAAGACCACACAAAAGGTACATAAAAACAAAAATAACATAAGTGTACACATAAAATTAAAACAAAAAAATTAAATAAACAAAAGATGATATAAACATAAGGCCTTTGGGTCAAAAAGGTCCCTGCCTCGGCATAATGTTGCCGGTATGCAGAGAATGCCAGAAGGCAGGGCCTGCTTGTGCGCGCGGACAGCGGACACGCTCAATAAAACAAATAAAAACACATTATTATAAGATTAATATAGAAAAGTAAGTCCTGCTTGGTTTCAAATCGTAATGCGAGTATATGACATTGCGATTGCATTGCAATTGATAATTATATCCTCTTAGTTCTCTCATAAAAACAATCTTCTTGTGACTAAAAATAATCTATAAGACATCAAGATAAACTTGAAAATTATTTAATAATAATAATATAATTTATTTCAGACAATGGTCCTCTGGAATAGTAAATTATTGGTAATTTAATGTACCTATTTATTGTATTGTTTTATAACATCAAAGAACAGTAAAAGCGGAGTTAGATCTTTACTTAATATTATAAATGCGAAAGTCCGTTTGTTTGTTTGTTACGCCTTCACGTCTTAACTACTGAACCGATCATCATGAAATTTTGCTTACACGTTGTCAGTGGTACAGAGAAGGACATAGGGTACCCTTTATCCCGACAAAAAAAAACGTTCCTAAAGGATAGCAAAAAAACTTTCCACGCAGACGAAGTCGCGGGCGGTCGCTAGTGCAATAATAAGAAAGTGTCGAATGCGCCAACGTTTATAGGAGTACTACTTTTATTAGGACGTACGTTTTTACACTCTGTCCATGCGAGATAATCGAATGCCGACAGAATCTACCAATCGAGAAATATGATTCTGATATAATTGTACCGATCGATTGCATTCGCCTCTCTTGTGCAGTAAAAAAAACCTCTAGGTTTTTTTAAAAAAGTTCAGCAGAAAGGCAGAAAAAATGTATACCTACTGGGATTGTAATTTACTATTTAATATTAAATGTTTTACAATAGTAGATTGTACAACAAGTGCATAAAATGGTGTTCACTCCGATTGTGAGGAAATTAAATAGAAATATTGCAAAAACAAGTTTATTTAACGAAGTTTAATTGCGCGTATGGCAGTTTACCTGACGACTTTTGTCTTATGCCCGTTTGCACTAAACCTAAGAATCGCCTAAGTCTTTTCCTAACTACAACTCGACCAAGATATATAGGCACATGACAGCTAGTTAATGACACCGTTTTAATTTGGTCAAGTTGTAGTTAGGAAAACACTTAGGCGATTCTTAAGTTTAGTGCAAACGGGCATTAGAGTCTGAGACTTAGACAAAGATTTTACTTTAAGCACTAGAGCATGAAAAGCGATTTTATGCAGCCTATGCCCAACATAAAGACGAATTTTACGAGCATGAAGAGATATTTGTTATGTCTGTGTATACTCCCGTTAGGATGATTGGTTGGTACTTATAATAATTTCCCTTTCACATTGGACATTTTCCTAACTGCCCGGCAGGCTTATTTATTACCGAACGTCAAGTGACAGTCGCAATTGCAGTTGTAGATACTTATTGCTGTGAAAACTTATATCTAAGTGTACGAATTTGTGTTTTGTGAGCGACTGCGACTGTTACTTAAAGATCGGTAATAAGCCTGCGGGCATTATGAATGATGCCCTATTAATCACTTTGCACACAACATTTTTAATTAGGTATAAGTAACAATTTTAGGAGATGATGATAAAAACTAGAAATTATTTCAACCACCTATTTAACCGACAATAATTTTTACATGAAATAAAAAGGATTTCGTTATGAAAACGCCATGAGTGTTAAGAAAAATAAACATTTACTAGCGACAGCGTCGAAATTGGATTTTGCTGCACACTGCTAGCTCCAAAATCGAATGATCTGCAATGAACCGACTTATCCAATAGGCAAATGCGCTGGCCTACTTTCGAACATGCGCTAGTTTTTGACTTGCTGAAATACACATACGAAAATGGCATGATTTGCCTGAAATTGGTTATAAAGTGGCTTTTTAGTCACCTAACTTAAACTTATATTTGTTCTGTTTTATCGTTTATAAATTGATGATGGTCTCAAAATGCATCATCTCTTGTTTAATTATTAAAAAAAATCTGATGTACTGTTGTGACGAAGGCGAGAATCTATTTTAAATAAAAGATTTAAATCACTTTCCTTATTTATTTTACGCATAGGCATTGATACAATTCGTAGCCAGAAGGGCACAGCCTAGCTTTCCTTCTTCTAGAGAAAAGCTAGAGAACTGTCGTTCACATTTGAAAATATAATAAAATTCTTATTATCTTTAGTCTGTAACCAAAGAGTCACAGAACGCAAATAGTTCGCATATGAGGCTAAGCCCTCATAGTACCTACTTATAAATAAATGGTTTTATAATTATATCGGTAATGTGGAGCTATAAGTTTTATTGTGGCGATTAAACTGATGAATACCTCAGCATTCCGAAAAGGCAGTTAAAATAGTCAATAAACTCAATATAGTTTGTGCCGAATGCTCTTAAGAAATATTAGAATAGAATAATGCGATAAACCCGCAATCTGATGCAAACTAAAGAAAATAATATAAGCGAAAACTTGGCTGTATGTACCTTACGACTCCTTTGCCTTCCCAATAATGGGAGAATTTTAACAACAACCACAAAAAAAGAGAAATTAAAAAAAGAATCTTACATCCGACCACAGACTAAACAAAATGGACCCCACGTTGAAAACAAAAAAGGTTGTAAGTAGTACAATGAACGCACGCATCGTTGCTTACAAATAAGTCGCTTATAAAAGCGGTTCTCGCTTGACAATAGAATTAAAGGGGGGACTTTAAGGGGGGTTTACGTACCCCAGTAAATGTAAAGATAGATTATTCTATATTTGTGAAGTGCGAATTGTTCGAAATATTATTGGGGTTGATTTTTTTAATTGTACCCGACATCAATGGACGTTTTTTAATTAATTTATTTGAACATAATTTCTTGCTTTTTAGAGCTGTATTTTTAAGGTTTTTGAAGGAGGTTTTGCTTTTTTTTAAAAGCTTTTGTTTTTTTGTGTGCTGGCAGTTAGAGGTAAGATAGTTTCCTCACTCCCTCAGTGGTTGAGGATTGCAGGTGAAATAAAAAAGCAGCCCTTGACGAATTTCTTGCCGGTTCTTCTCGACACAAGGGCCCCTAGCCAAGCAACATTTGCAAATATTCGTTATCGCTTCGCTTTCGAAACATTTTTTTTGTTTTTTTTTTTAAACTCAAATATGTATATGAATATTTGACAACATCACATACATTGCTCCGATTCCAAAGTAAGTAGCTAAAGCACTTGTGTTATGGAAATCGGAGACAACGGTGGTATCACAAACACCCAGACCTGAGCCAATATAGAAAAGTTCGTTTTCTAAATTGACCCAACCGGGGATCGAACCCGGGACCTCAGAGATGGCGACACCTTGAAAACCGGTGTACAAAGCCACTCGACCACGGAGGTCGTCAAAACATGTATGGGATTGACATAAGGTTTCGTTAACAATCGAATTTTAAAACGTCAAATCCATACATGTTTCTTTATTTTTATTTTATTGGATAAGGGAAACATACAGCTCAATATTATACATATGAATGAAAAGTATTATGTTTGGACATAGGCAATTTTTTTAAATAAAATTTCGAAGCGAAGCGATAACTAAAATTTGTAAATATGACATTAGCTACGGGCTCTTGTCTCCCGCTACGGGTTTCGAACCGATGGCGTAGCTTCTTACATAAGTGCTTGTAACAGCCTAGACTGAATAAACAATTTTGATTTTAACATCAAGAAAGAGGAAGATCAATGTGCATAAAAAAGCTTACTTTTATTTAAGTACTAAATAATACATTTCTGTAAGGGTTGAGAACTTGAGCATTAAATACTAAGTCTATGGTTGCGAATATCCTTACTTCCTTACTAATGTTATAAAAATGCGAAAGTCTGTTTGTTTGTTACGCCTTCACGTCTTAACTACTGAACCGATCATCATGAAATTTTGCATACACGTTGTCAGGGGTACAGAGAAAGACATAGGGTACCTTTCATCCCGAAAAAAAGAATTGTTCCCGAGGGATAGCAAAAACTTACCACGCAGACGAAGACGCGGGCGGTCGCTAGTGTGTTAGATATAACTAAGTATACATAGGTTTTATTTGTTTACTTAAAAACCGCTTCTGTCTTAACAATTCTGCAACTGACATTAGCTGCCCGCGGCTAGATTTAAAAAGGTAACTACAAAGGGTTCTTTTCAAAGATTTAAATTCTTTGGTTCTTTTACCGCTTGAATGATTTACAAATTAAATTAAAAAAATATTTTTACTTTGGCAACATAATATTCGTACTATCAGTGACATATAGAACACCAAAAACCTCTTATTATTTAAGAATGTTAATTTTTTTCACGTTTCCATATTTCCAATTTATTGCACTGATAAGCAAAAACACGCCAATTTCATATCATGTCAAAATAAAAAGGCAAGCAAATTCATCTATTCAGCCGCAACTGTCACTTCCATTTTACGCTTGAGAAACATAAAACATTATGCCTAAAACGTCAAGGAAAACACTAAAGCCGTCTAAACCCATAAAATCGAAGGAACACCTAAAACGAGTGCCACTCCGAAAAACTGTCTATCAAACGCTTAATGTATTAAATGGTTCGCCTCTTGGGGAGTATTTCGTTGATATACATCTACTGGGGGAAACGGAACGGTTTAATATGAGTTTAACACGACAAGTACATTTGTTTAGCATACAATTTCAGTTATTGCTTGACCGGTTTTTGGGGAAAACTGCTTTTAATAGACAACACTCGTATGAAATATTTTAGGCTGGCAATGTGTCAATATTTGGATGGAATATTTTAGTCTGGCAACTTGTCAATATTTGGAACACTAACCAAAGACCATCCTTACTAATATTATAAATGCGAAAGTCCGATTGTTTGTTTGTTACGCCTTCACGTCTTAACTACTGAACCGATCATCATGAAATTTTGCATACACGTTGTCAGGGGTACAGAGAAAGACTTAGGGTACCTTTCATCCTGAATTGTTCCCGAGGGATAGCAAAAAACTTTCCACGCAGACGAAGTCGCGGGCGGTGGCTAGTTCTCAATAATTTAGACAACAAGCAAAGAATTAGGTTTACTTAAGATAAATTTGACTTTAAGTTCTACATAATCTTGTGGGATTTTTTAACATTTTATACTCGGCGTTCGAATCAACGTATATATTGTACATAGCACTTAAATAAAATCACATCTTTGTCTCCCAAAGATTCAGCACAGTTTAATAACACTAAGAAATTGATGCATTCTTTACTGAGCATCAATCTAGTTCTAGCCAGAACGACGAAGACAAAACGCTTGAGATATTAGATTGGAATCTGACCCTCGTATACAGGGTGTTAGTAGCACCCTAGCGAAAACTTTTAACCCCTTATTAATAAACGAAGAGTAAGTTTACACCTAGTTTAACCAAAAAGTTTGCTTAGGAATATAATGCTTTTTGACGTCAAACGTAAGGACTAATATTGCTAACACAGATAGAAACACATATAGATGTGTAGTACTACACAGATAGAAAAACGCCTGTCTATGCATGTTTCCTGGACCTGTCCAAGGCATTTGACTTGGTATCATACAGCATACTGTGGAGAGAGCTGGCGGGGTCGGGTGTGCCTAGTGAGGTTGTAAATATCTTTAAGTTTTGGTATGGCCATCAGATCAATCATGTGAGATGGGCTGGATCACTCTCGGATGAATACAAGCTGGGGTGTGGCGTAAGACAGGGTGGGATAGCTTCCCCGAGGCTGTTCAACCTCTACATCAACCGGCTGCTCGTTGAGCTGAGCAACACACAGATCGGTTGTCATATTGACGGAGTGTGTATCAACAACATAAGTTACGCAGACGATATGGTGTTGCTCAGCCCATCGATCGCAGCGCTGAGGCGTTTATTGTCCATCTGCGAGCGGTTTGCAGAGGCCCACGGGCTCAGATATAATGCAAAGAAGAGTGAGATAATGGTCTTTAAAGCTGGTACCAAATGTTATTCCGTAGTACCACCGGTAACATTGCGCGGAACTCCTCTAAAACAGGTTACAGCATTTAAATATCTGGGCCATTGGGTCACTGACGACCTCAAAGATGACATGGATATAATGAGGGAACGAAGGGCGCTGGCTGTCCGATGCAATATGTTGGCTCGTAGATTTGCACTGTGTACACACCAAGTTAAGGTAACGCTTTTCAAAGCATACTGTCAGTCCTTTTACACATGCAGTCTGTGGGTCAACTACACGCAGAAGACATACAGCGCGCTTCGTGTCCAATACAACGATGCGCTCAGGATATTGTTGCAAAGGCCTAGATATTGCAGTGCATCAGCAATGTTCGCGGAGGTCCGAGCTGATGGTTTTCACGCTGTGATACGTAAGCGCTGCGCCTCGACTCTGGCGCGACTGCGTGCCTCGCGTAACTCCATCCTGAGCACCATCGCCGACCACTGGGACTCAGCTTTCTTGCGCCACTGGGTTCACCTGCATGCTTCCATCTAGCCACCCACCCACAATTTTATTGTTCTAATTATAATTCATTAATATTCGCAGAGTGACATGCAATCATAATATAATAATGTATAATGTATAATAATTGAATGAATGCACTTGGGAATTTAATTTAATTTAATTATCTTAATAATATCATGTACTAACCTAGCTTTTAAGTTCCATTGTTACTAACCATTATGAGTCTTTGTTTCTCGAATAAATAAATTGAATTGAATTGAATTGGCTAAACAATATTTTCTGTTAAACCAGGTGTAAACTTACTATTCGTTTATTAATAAGGCCGTTAGGACATAGTCGACTTATGATTCTGAGTCTATTTGAAGTGGAATTTTTCGTAGCAAATTTCATGAAAAATTTAGTGGTTTCTCTCGCGATATTATCGAGTTGTTACGCGTACATTGCTCATTGAAAAATCAAAATCTCAACTATGCATTTGCGACAAATGGTTCCATAGAGAAAGTTGTTTAATTTTAGGGGTAAAATCGTCCTTTAAAGTTTTCGCTAGGGTGCTACTAACACCCTGTATAGACGAGTGAGTAATGACTCGAGTAAAACGTGCTATTTTCAAATGCTTCTAGTATTATAGTCACATTCAAAATTTATAGTATCAATTAATCTTAAATGCACCAAAACTGTATTTAAGATTAATTACACTGTAAATTGCATGTAAATATAATATTCGAACACTTGAAAATCGTCTATACTAGGTATTGTAAACTGTAAATGTCTGTGTCTGTCTGTTTGTACGCGTATCACCTAAAAACCGCTGAACGGATTTCGGTGGTTCACAATTTGGTAGCTTGGAGTCCAACTTAAAATCTAAGCCATGTCTCATCTAATTCGGGTGGGTAGAACCAGGGAAACGGTTTGAACTTTCCGTAGTACTAGCTTTCATACACTAAGGAGGTCATTTAAACTAGACGCCTTATATTTCTCAAGGCCGTTGATCTTGACTTAAAATCTAAAAATGCCAAAATCAGATCAGAAAGCCTGATATTCGGGCAAGAGTAGGATAGCTATGCGCATGCAAAAGCTAATAAGCAAGTAGTATTTGTAGTCAGTAATTATTGTTTAAGTTTTCGAAATACCTAAATAAGGTTTATATGTTTTTTGGTAATAAGCATCCGTTAGCGTTTAGCGATCTGGCAGGAATTAGGGGGCCCCTATCGATCGCGGGGCCCTGGGCACGTGCCCATAATGCCCAGTGAGAAAGATGGGTCTGATATTTCTACATTCAAAACACCCTGTATTGTAGTTAGGACAGTAACATCATATTGGTATATTCAATTTGATAAGTACCTAACCCAGTTCAATAAGCAATGCTTATACAAACATACATCAATAAATCATAATAGTTGGTATGTTTGGGTACACAATCCTTGGGATTAGGCCGAATCCCGCGCCCCGGGATTACGGGATCTATCGCGGGATCCAGTTATCTACGGAAACAAATTAGCACGGGGTTGTTGATATTTATCTTTGTTTCACTAATAGATCTCAACGTTGTTTGCCTTGAAGGACGTTAAAAATAGTAACAACCTTTAGCAAACAGCGACTAACTTCGTAACGACGGTCGCACAGAACAGGGGCCCTACCGGCTAACTTTACGAACTTCGGCGGGTCTGCCGAGCTTCAACTTAAAACAGATAAATCGAAGTAAGGAGTCTCGTATTGTACTGTTCGCCGAAATTATTTAGAAGATATCGATGTTCGTGTGACATTATGAATTGGGGTTCGCCATTTTGGCCCGATTGGGGCTCGATTTATCTGTTTTAATTTGAAGCCCAGCAGACTTTCCGAAGTTCGATGCGATAGCCGGTACGGCCCCAGGGGCCCTACGGCTAACTTTTCGAACTTCGGCGGGTCTGCCGAGCTTCAACTTAAAACAGATAAATCGAAGTAAGGAGTTTCGTCTTGTACTATTTGCCGAAGTTATTTAGAAGATATCGATGTTCGTGTGACATCATGAATTGGGGTTCGCCATTTTGGCCCGATTGGGGCTCAATTTATCCGTTTTAATTTGAAGCCCGGTAGACTTTCCGAAGTTCGATGCGTTAGCCGGTACGACCCTAGGGGCTATACGGCTAACTTTTCGAACTTCGGTGGGTCTGCCGAGCTTCAACTTAAAACAAATAAATCGCAGTAAGGAGTTTCGTATTGTACTATTCGCCGAAGTTATTTAGAAGATATCGATGTTCGTGTCACATTATGAATTGGGGTTCGCCATTTTGGCCCGATTGATCTGTTTTAATTTGAAGCTAGGAAGAATTTCCGAAGTTCGTTGCGTTAGCCGGTACGGCCCAGCTCAACGCGTAAGTATATCTTTGGTAGAATGTCGTTACGATATTGATGTTGCAAACTGCGAGGAATCTGTCAAAAAAGTTGCTATGACAAAGTACTAATTGACAGCGACTTTTGTTGCTGACCGCATCACAAACACCCAGACCTGAGACAATTCTGAATTGTTATCCTGATTTCCAAGTTTTAACTAATTTGAAAAATCTTCAGGGACCTACGTGCACTCTTGCAAGCAATTTTGTAACTTTTCCTGATCAAAATAAGTTTTAAAATTGAACTTCCGATATGTCAGGGCTATCCTGTACCCAATATTTCAAGTACGGATTAAAGGAGTTATCTTGTATCTAGTGAATCACGTGTGATCCTTAGGGATATCTTAATCTAAAACGGGACGAGTTGGGAAAGATTGTGAAACTAAGAAAACCGTGTATTTTTTTGAATATCCACAACGAGTCGGTGCTTGTTCACCTCACCTGATGTTAAGTGACGATAAGGCCGAAGGTGGAAGCGCACTGCACCTGGAATCCTCAATCAATGAGGAACTGGCTATCTTACCTTTAACTGCCGGAACACAACAATGTAAGATTTCGGAACCTCTTGATATCGTTGTCAGTTTACGTAAACCCAGTACAAGGCTGGTTTAATTGTCAACGTATATAGGTCCGGAGTTATCAGTTTTAATTGACACAGCCCTCAAATGTATAAAAATAAGAAATCAAATTTGTCTCGCCAACACTTTCACTTCAATAAAAGAAACAGACAAAATCCCATTCGTTTTTAATCGCGCCCCGTGTATTGGGTCCGGTGATGCCATAATCCCGTAATCCCGGGATCTTGCCACTACAACGGGATTACGTTCATCCCCGTCTGGACTGGACACGTTGTTTAATGACAACAAGTCTGATGAAAATTAGAAGTTACCTTTTCACGCCTGAGCCACTAACTAAACCAACTTTGATGAATTTTAGTATGGAGATAGATTTGACCAAGGCGAACGACATGGGCTACCTTTTATAGCAAAAAATAATATTGAATGGAGTAAAACAAGAGGTGAAATGAAAGAAGTTAATATGAGGACCTGGGGGCCTACCGGCTAACTTTTCGAACTTCGGCGGGTCTGCCGAGCTTCAACTTTAAACAGATAAATCGAAATGAGGAGTTTCGTATTGTACTATTAGCCGAAGTTATTTAGAAGATATCGATGTTCGTGTGACATCATGAATTGGGGTTCGCCATTTTGGCCAGATTGGGGCTCGATTTATCTGTTTTAATTTGAAGCCCAGCAGACTTTCGAAATGCGATGCGATTCACGCGGGCAAAGTCACGCGCGGCCGCTAGTAATACTTTTCCTCTACAAACGGAGGTGTAAGGTTTTTCAATTCCACACACCAACCCTGACCGAACCACTAAATCGTCATACAAAAAATATCTGCGCATTCAACAAAATTATATTCGCAAACCCATTTGGTAACATGCACCTGTGTGACAGTTCGCGTCGCGGTGAAACTCGCGAAATGGGCACGCGGAGAAATGGCTGTTATAGTCAAATTGTAAACAGTAACATTTTTTACGCTCGATGGCGTAGTATATTGCACATTTGACCTGTGATTTCGGCGATTGAGTATTGGATGGACCAAAAATTATTATCTCGAGCTCTTTCACGCATCGCAAGGCATGTTACGCCGCTGGTCCCGGCATTAAGAGGAAACACCACGGTTGAGAGAATTGAGAAATTCCTATATTTCTATAGGAATTTCTCAATTCTCTCATAAAATAATAATTACAAGAGATATTAATCTCCAAAAACTTAAAAAAAAATGCCATTGTTTAGACATCCAGCAATCAAATTTGAAGAGATTATATAAAAAAGCAAAATATAGGAACACAGCCAAATCCTTTCTTTATTTTTTATGTAAGTATTTAAATTGGTCAAGTTTTGGAGGAGGAAACGGGGGACTACGAAACGTTGATTTTGTCAACTTACTATAGGAATTTTTCAATTCTCTCGACCATGGTGTTTCCTCTTAATTGTCTTCGTGCATGTTCGCCAATGAGAAAGGAGATGAAAGTCTCGAAAAGCTGGTCGTAGTTGGTGGAATAGAAGGCAAGAGAGCCCGAGGTCGTTCGCCAACCAGATGGTCTAACCAAGTAAGAGTAGCAAACTCTTCAAGCAAATTCCATCAAGCAGTTAGTTAGAGCAACTATGGGCCGAGACCGATGGAGGCAAAGCGTAAAAGCAGCCGATGATCACGATCCTCAGTTATGAGGGAACAATTAAGAAGAATGTTCGTCAATACGCATGGTCCCAATTACGGCCCATATTCTTAATTCCTGTCCATTCAGTGGACCAAGGAAGCAGTGGCGAAAGTTGATTCCCATCGGCTTACCTTATAGAAATCCCCACCGATCCACTATGTAGATCGTATTTTTTTGTAAAGCGGCTTAGGCTGGCCCCAGACCTACCGGTTTCATTTTTTTGCTTGCTGTTTTTGTTGAACAGGGGCTACCAGCTAACGCATCGAACTTCGAAAAGTCTGCCAAGCTTCAAATTAAAACAGATGAGCCCCAATCGGGCAAAATGGCGAACCCTAATTTATGATGTCACACGAACATCGATATCTTCTAAATAACTACAATATGAAACTTCTTACTTCGATTTATCTGTTTTAAGTTGAAGCCCGGCAGACTTTCCGAAAATCAATGCGCCGGTACGGTACGGCCCCCTGTTCTACTAGAACAGCAAAGCAAAGAAATGAAACCGGTAGGTCCGTGGCCAGCCTTACTTTTGCCATTAATTTCAACCCTCGCCACTGGAAGGAAGGCTTGTGAGTTGTGCTCCAGCAGTGGGGTCATTAAAATCATGATGATTGCGATGGCATATAATAAAATAAGGGATATAAAAACACTAGCAGTGCCTAAAGAAACCCTTCTTATCCTTTATTTTAGGTTTAACATTCGATACTGTTCATCTCTCCCACTGTGCGTCCGGCGGTGACATAAATAATAATGTATTCCTTTTTCCTATATTTTTTTATGGTCCACCGCAGAGCAATTCCTGTAAGTGACCGGGTGGGGTTCTGTTTAGCATGTTATTTGCTAGAAATTGTTGTATGTTTAGTGAAATGCTAGGGAAGTGCAACATGTCTTGAAGGCTTCGGTACCGCTATATTGATTGTGTGTGTTCAGTGTTTCAGCTTTGTTGAGGACTGCTGTTGCTGGAGACATCAGGCAATGCAAAAAACCTAATCAATACATCAAAAATATTTAGTAATTTTTAATTTACTCCTTAGTTAGAAATGAATAGATAAATAAATTTACAATGAGGATCAGTAACGACTTTTGTTTAGTGGTTTATCAGAAAGCTTATGCCACCACATAATTAACTGTGAAGAAATTTTCACGATATCTCTTAAACCTGAGAAGATATACGAGCACTGTTATTTTGGGGGTCCTTATGACGTCATCCGCGACGTACGCGAACGTTACGTCGTACGTGATAAAGCACATATTGCATTGAGCTTGGCATTTCCTTTTAAGTCTTATTACTCAACCATTTCTAAACAGATTTAAAAAATCTTTCACTAGGGTTCATAGCTATGAATATGTTTTTATATTATATCACTAAAACTTTAGGATTCACACCTGTTACTGATCTTAAAAACTAAAATAATCATCCACACTACATTCTTAAAACCTATATAAAAGTCAAGAATAATATGTAAAAAATTGCTACGAGTCCCGCAACTCCCGTAGGTCCCAACGACATATTCCCATTTCAGGACGACATACAAATAATTGTTTGGCTTGGAGTGTAATATGAAACTAAATGGGAAGGCCAGTAGAGAAACTATTTTCTTATTCTGGACGTTGCCTTTAAAATATACGGAACGAATACAAGAATATCCTGGACAAACATTCTTTAATCCTAATAACCCGTTTCAAAGGATCGAGAACTTTTTTACTCGACATCCGAGTCAGACAGTCACATTAACACAAGCATGTAGCGAGAAATTTTACCTGACCTTAAATATCGCCAAGAGTTGCATTGAATCTGGCTATTGCAGAAGAATATTATTAACAAAGAAAAGGAAGAAGGAATGTAAGAGAGAGGGAAACTGTCTGGCTTCGCGAATCAAAGGGCAAAGCGATGCACGAACTCCTTATTCATGGCGTGTTATGCCACGAATTGTGAATTAACCGCTGAGCAGTGAGAAGAAGAGTTGAGCAAGCAATTAAGAGAGAATTCGCTGATTTACTCTGTTTGCTGCGTACAGTGGCTGCCTAGCCAAGGTTGACGGAGAAACTGGTGACGGTCGCGGGAAATCTCTGGGTGCGGTCACCGCGGGATGTCACATTCTCAACCCTTACACTTCCCTATTCCCTTGGCAGTGAAACTTTGAATCCTTGTTAAGACAATACACATTTTACTACCTCCACATAATTTAATTCGGTGACTAATAAGATAACAGTATTCTTCTTCTGCAAGAAAGAGAGGAGGAAATTCACTGTGCTTTACTGCTCTTGACATAAGGTCGATTTTAAGGTACGAACTAAACTAACTGAACGGTTCGCGTGAAATATCAACATCAAGGTACCTTTGGGAGTGAGTGAGCTGTACAAGATCTAAGTGACACCTGTTCTCTACAGCTCTTCAGAGGATTGGAGGACAACACAAAGAAAATGTGTCCTATTCTATGGCATCTAAAGTTCAAATTAGAGCACCACTTCAAAACACATCCATCGCACGTCGCTTGAACGAAAAAGAATCATATATCTTGTCAGGAGAGTTTCATTTCGCTTGGACAGTGTTTGTACCTTCCTTGGTGAGTAAAGAAAAAGTAGTCTAATTTTTTAAGTTGTAAGGGTGATTATTGGGTATTTGATTAATGGTTGTTAATTGAATTCGGTTTATTACTGTGGGTAATTTAGATTTATTGGTGACATCATTAAACGCTATGCTGTTTTGTTTTATTTAGTTTCATAGGCCCAGCGTGGACGAAATGGCGACAGGTTACGGGAGTAACATGTGACCCGCGGATGCCTCTTAAGTTAAAGGGCAAAATTTATAAGTCCTTAATAAGGCCAGTAGTCATGTATGGATCAGAATGTTGGGTTATGAAGAAGATGAATGAAAGAAAATTACATGTAGCAGAGATGAAAATGCTGAGGTGGATGTGTGGTGTGACGCGAATGGATAAAATTAGGAATGAGTATGTGAGAGGAAGTTTGAAAGTAGCACCAGTGATAGAAAAGTTGAAAGGGAATCGTCTGACTTGGTATGGGCATGTTATGAGAAGGGATGAAAGGCATGTTACTAGAAGAGTAATGGATATGGATGTTGAGGGTTGGAAAGTAAGAGGAACACCGCAGAAAAGATGGATGGATTGTGTGAGGAATGATATGAATGTAAAGGGAGTGGATGAGGAGATGACGAGTGACAGGAAGGAATGGAAGAGAAGGACACACTGCACCGACCCCAAATAAATTGGGATAAGGGTAGGGGGATGATGAGGCTTCATGAAAAACTCCGGAGATTCTCCGGAGATCCATGTTCCGGTGCAAACCACTAGTAAGAGGTCATTTTGTGCGATCATTCTTGCGGGATGTTTATCAATGCTTTAAACCATCTTTTAAATCTATTTCATGTCATACATGATTAATAATTAATAAATTATTACTAATATAAATTATAATAATGTTGATCATGTTGATTTTAAGGAGATTAATATTTGAGTCATGGACGTTAACTATGTAAACTTTTTTGGTATTTTAATAAAAATGTCTTAAAACATAAGCTAATCATTTGAAAAACTCGAATAACTCGAATAATTCGAATAACTCGAATAGTGTCACGCAAGGTATTCATAAAACTCGAATACCAAAATCTCCCAAAGAAAATCGGTCCGTGTGCGCCCATCCTTCAATAGTTAGTCTACAGCCTGGCTCTAGCCGCGCGCATTGACCAATCAGCTGCGTGCGAGTATTTTGTTCCCTTGGAGTTCAATTCGTGAAACGAAGTATAGTCGGACTGTCTAGTTAGCCTAGAGATACGTAGGTAGGTAGCTAGAGGTTCCTAGCGCAACAAAACAAATGACGGTAGTGTTTTCGACTACGGCCAGCGGCCCTTCTGTATAGAAGACACAGACATATTTTGCGACCAGGTAGTTTACGGTTGAAACCTGCATATATGGCACGCATAAACTCGACTGTGAAATTAATCATGCGCTAACATCAAAGCGAGTTGCGGACGTTGCGGTGCAACTCGTAAATCTGCCGTTACGCGAAATGTCTAGTTTTATGCGCTGCTATGGTAAAGGTAATAAAAATAATTATTATTTTCATCACCGGTTAAGATAAATAAGAACAAAGGAAGACTAGGAAGCGTAATTTATAGCATGCAAGCAAAGCAAACCAAGATGGCGGCGTAGAAGTTTTAAGATCCGATTCTAATGGCACTTCTACACATCAAAAGTGAGTTAATTTGTTTCTACCACTTTTCAATCCTGTTAGGGGATAAATATAAAAAAAATACGAAACACGTGTTCAATTAATTTTGAGAAAGAATGTCTATGCCAAATTTCAAGTCAATCGGGCCAAGGAATCGCGTTCTCCCATACAAACTTTACCACCCTGTTTCACCCCTTTAGGGTTGAATTTCGCAAAATCCCGTCTTAGTGACCCTAACCCTACCTACGCCCTAAAAGGAGCCCCAATGCAAAATTTGAGACTCCTAGCACTTGTAGTCTCTGAGATTTCGTGATGAGTGAAGTGAGTGAGTGATTTTCTTGTATATACAAGGTGTTACAAAAGTACCCCTAATGCCGAATATGGTAGATAGGGACCATCAAACTGAACAACTTTTACTATGGGACCAACTATGAAATCGCGAAAAAAAAATCAGCTGTTTCATACATTTTGATATTTTCGTAATTAATTTTTGTATGAAACAGCTGATTTTTTTTTGCGATTTCGAAGTTGGTCCCATAGTAAAAGTTGTTCAGTTTGATGGTCCCTATCTACCATATTCGGCATTAGGGGTACTTTTGTAACACCTTGTATAGATGTATCAAATCAACATTGAATCATATTGGTTAACCAAAACATAACTACGCAACAGATTTGTGGTAACAATCGTTAAATAACTCAATTAATGTAAGCCAGCAGATTGGGGTTTCTGATTTATCTGCCAAACAAATCGAGTGACTTGCAAATGCTACTGCACTTAGGGTTGCAGTTGCAGTGACATATGTTGCTGAGTGGTCACACACTGGGATGAGAAAACGACGCGGTTTTTTAGCGTTTTGAACGCACGTCTGTTACATTTTCAATATACGAATTTGGAAAATAGGCACCGTGCATACAGCCCGGAAAATTATTATAAACCCTGAAAACAACTACACGGCTGAGAAATGATTTTTCATTTTATTTGTATGAAAAACGGCAAAGTGACAGGCCTTACAATTTGTCAATTCCAAATGTATTTCAATACCTGAGATTTTTTTACTTTTTTTGTCATCCACAGAAAGCAACAGTACAAACATACCTGATTCCCGTGGTTTTCTGAAAATTTATATTCCGCAGTATTTTGAGTGTGTAAAGCTATTAAAAACATAAATTATACATTTTAAAATTTTGCGGAGATTTGAGATGACACGACTCGATTGCCAGACTCCAACACTTAAATAATATTTTACAGAAAAAACGCTCGTTTTTGTAACCCAATGTAAGATTACAATTTTGGGAAAAAATAATATAAAGGGTCAAAAATCGCACACTCACGATTGGGGATATACGGTTGAAGCTGGAATAACTAACTATTAATCTTATTGAATCACGAGCGAAACCGCGGTAATATGTTGTGTAACGGCTTGCATGATAACTTAGTTTTTTTAATTATAGTTGGTTAAGGGCGCGCAGACTGCACACTAGCGCCGCCATTGGAAAATAATCATAATGCCTAAATAAAGACGCGACATTGTGAATTATCTCTCTGTAGTGCACTCCGAAGTAGCTTGTGGTACTTTTTTACGCTTAAACAATATTTTCTAGCCTAACGTTTAGTTTAATGGTTTTTTTTTTGTAAATGTGGGCCACTTTTAATAATAAAACTCCATAAAACGACAGGCTAGCTAGAAGATATTGCTTAAGGTATAAAAAGTACCACAAAGGTTCTTCGGAGTGCACTACAGAGAGTTTATTCACAATTTCGTCTTCATTTAAGCACTATGATTTTTTTTTCAAATGGCGGCGCTAGTGTGCAGCCTAAGCGCTCTTAACTTGCTGAATAATTTGTGACTGTGGTCGCAAGCATGGCATTGGAAATTGAGGCGTTAATTAGAAAAACGGCCTTTGTCCATTTTTTACACATACACAGAACACACACACATTTTACGTTCTGACTGTTAACAACACTTAGGATTGCTGTCTTTTAAGCTGTATTTTTGGTTTGACAAAAACAGCCTACAATACATTGTAACAACACCCAGACCCGTCACAGAAATTAAAATTTTTAATTTCTGCTCGGCTAGGAATCGAACCCGGGACCTCTTGCGTGGTAGACCGGCATGTTGACCACTGCACCACTCGGGTCGTCGTCATTGACAGTCAAAAAGCTCAAGGTGATCTCATAATGGAGAATTGGAGACTTCTTATGCCTGACCATATTTTTTATTACATTTACTTACATCAATTTATTCTCTCTCTGTCTCTCTCTCTCTTGGCAGTGTTTTCGTTTCCGTTGGTGATTACGTGGCGTTGCTAAGTGCGCAGTCGATATGTCACGGGGAAATTATTTGGCCCCTTCTATTTTTGTCCTGGCATGAATAGGGTTGCCACGGAAAATAAATCTTTATATTTTTAGGCCCACTTGCGCCAAGCTGGGTTAGCACATTTAACCCAGAGTTAGTGCTACTTTTGTATGAACTAATTCTGGGTTATATTTTAACCCAGAATGGCGCAAGTGGCCCTCAGATAAGTGTAGTTGTCTAACTCGTCCCCACGAGGGCCACGTGGGACGAGTCAAAACTTTAAACATAAATATTATTTGCGTTGGCTACACCGTCCCATTTTTTGTTTTTTTTTTTTAATTACGACAAACGCAGCCAGAAAGAAAAGTTTTCAGCATTGGCTTTATGTAAAAGTATCGAATAAAAATGAATGATAAAATCTACTATCTTTAGTTTTTGAAAAACTAAGATGTTTATCAAGTAGATAAGAAATTCATTATACATATTAACATAACCACTAACCGGTACCACCAGAAGAAAACCATACAAACTAAGTATCAATACCACCTATATGTTATGTTCTCCTGATACTTAGTACTATTATACAACGTGTTACAAAAATACCCCTAATGCCGAATATAATATATAAATATAATATAGGGACCATCAAACTGAACAACTTTTACTATGGGACCGACTTAGAAATCGCGAAAAAAAAACAGCTGTTTCATACAAAAATTAAAATCGAAAATATCAAAATGTATGAAACAGCTGCATTTTTTTCGCGATTTCAGAGTTGGTCCCATAGTAAAAGTTGTTCAGTTTGATGGTCCCTATATACCATATTCGGCATTAGGGGTATTTTTGTAACACCTTGTATATTCTGTGCTGATACTTCAGAATTATTTTATAACACTAATGTAATTTTCTTGATTTCATTAAATAAATGGTATGTGTTTAAAACAGAACTTAATCCAATTTAGATATCAAATTGAGACGAATTAGCTAACGGCAATAATATTTATGTTGAAAGTTTTAACTCCTCCCACTAAACGCGAGTGGCAGCCCTGCCACCCCTCTATAGCTCAGTGATTAATGACACTTTCCTACCGATAGTCCAAGGTTCGATTAGTGTTAATATTGTTAGTGGACTAATACATTTAGATGAAAACGTGAAACACCGTGGAAATTCGGTTGGTTCTCAGAAAATAGTAAAATTAATGATACTGAAAACGATATAAGAGATAAAACACTTTTTACGGATTACAGCGGGCATATTATTAATGAGGATCAGCAACGATTTTTGTTTAGTGGCTTATCAGAAAGCTTATGCCACCACCTGATTAACTGTGAAGAAATTTTCACGATATCTCTTAAACCTGAGAAGTTATACGAGCTAGAACGCTGTTATTTTGGGTATCCTTATGACGTCATCCGCCACGTACGCGAACCTTACGTCGTACGTGATAAAGCACATATTGCATTGAGCTTGACATTCCTTTAAACCTTTAACTCAACCATTTCTAAACGGATTTCAACAAATCTTTCACTAGGGTTCATAGCTATGAATATGTTTTATATTATATCAATAAAACTTAAGGATTCAAACCAGTCGCTGATCCTCATTCAGGAGTTATATGGCAACTAAAACAAAAAGACTGCTGCTCTGGGAGCAGCCTTTTTGCTTTAGTCCTCCCGTGACCACGGCCCCTGGAAAGGTGTCGAAACGTCGGGAATTCAAAGAACCAATAAATACAAACTAAATAATTCTAAAACAACATCTGAATTAATAATATACGCGCTGTAATCCGTAAACAGTGTTTTATTTCTAATGACGACCTGAGTGGTGCAGTGGCCGGTCTACCACGCAAGAGGTCCCGGGTTCGATTCCCGGCCGGGCAGAAATTGAAATTATGTTTTTTTTTATTTCTGTGACAGGTCTGGTGTTTCTATATATAATAAGTATATATTTAAAAAGTATATAAGTAGTATATCAGTTGTCTAGCACTCATATTACAAACTTTGCTTAGTTTGGGGCTAGGTGGCGCTGTGTGAAATTGTCCAACCATTGATTTTATTTTTATTTTTTATTTAATGAACTGTACGCGCGAAAGTCTTAGAAGTGTTTACGATATAAGAGTTTGTCTTTTAATCTAAGAGAACCTTTTTTCATTGATATTCATAAAAGTGTATTTCATGTTCATAAAAGTCTTCCAAAGCAAGGAAGAGCTCGAGATTATGGTCACCCATCGTCCATCATCCCCCAGTAAAAGTTGCTTAAGGCGAGACCAGTTTACGATCTGATGCAAAGATTGATATTTGAGCTTCCATGTGAAGAACCGATGTAGAATTCAACTTCACAAAAATTACTGTATACTGAAAAAGAAACAATGAAACAATAACCGAACAGAATACTGAAAAAAAAAATTGCTATTAAAAAACAGCTTCAAAAAGCAACAGCTCTAAAAAGCAAGAAATAATATTCAAATCTGCACAATTACTATTTAAGTCTTGAAGTCCCAAAATTACAGTATTTCCAGGATTTTTGGAATAATGTATTATTTATTAAAAATACGCGGTTATTGTGTTAGACCAATAAAAAAAGCTATCCTTTTAGCATAATAAACCATATCACTGACGTTGATAATTACGAAATCTGACGATTGAATGTTTATTTATATAAGTTTTTATGGTGTTATTCAGGAATTTTTAACGGAGTTACCAAGCCATTTTTAACCGACTGCAAAAAAAGAGGAGGTTCTATGTTCGCCTGTTTATTTGTTTTTTTATGTATGTCCGCCGATTACTCAAAAATGGCTGAACCGATTGACATGATTCAAACGTTACTTAGCAGATTTGTTCCCAAGTTGGTCCCATTTTTTGAAAATTTTAAATAGGTTCAGTAGTTTTCGAGTAATCCTGAAAATACTGTATTTTTTTAGGTAACTTTTGCACGAGTTTTTACGGATCTTCAGACATAACTTCTTTGTAACTTCTTTGTTTAAACCGATTTAGATGATTTTTGTTTTGTTAGAAAGGGGATACTATATTACAAACGAACATTCAGAAGACAAAAATTCAAAACAAGCGACTTCTACAAAATCGCGCCAATTTTTTTTTTTTTATTTGTCAACTGCATAAATCGGTCCGAATCGACCACAGTGACTTAACTGTTCTATGATTGATCGTCCTCTTTTGATGTTTTCATTCGATTTTAAGTGGTGAGGGGTGAAAATTATATAGTAGTTTAAATTTGAAAAGACTCCACGTAACGAGAGCTTTTGAAACATGATATAATTCGGAACGGAATGATCTGTCATCAGAAAAAAGAAATTAATTGGTTTATTATTAAAAATAATAATTAACAACTGTCAATAAAAAAACTATGATGCCGAGGCGAGGCAAAAAAATGCAATTCCATATAAGCGGCTGCCCGCGACTTCGTCTGTGTTGTCTATGTTCCAGGTTCCATACGAACTTTAATTATGTATTCTGTGCTTTTATACTTTTTCATTTCACTCCCTTCGATATAAATTTCGCGATAAGCTAGTGTTTCCCCATGGTCCAATCTATCTCTACAGGTTTTGTACCTGTTCATCAAAATTTGTTTATTTGTGAAAAAGTAAGTATGGGTACATATGCGCATGCGCCGTTATTTTGTAGTCATTTCAATCCCTTAGGTGAGTGTGCTACCAATGAAACTAAACATGAAACGTGTGTCGAAAGAAAACGACAAAATATTATTACTTACTACCAGTGGTGCAGTGGTCAACATGCGGGGTTCAATTCCCCGCCGGGCAGAAATTGAAATGATTTTTTTTTAATTTCGGTGTTGCTATGTATAATAAGTTTATATTTAAAAAGTTTAAGTAGGTATCAGTTGTCTAGCACCCATACTACAAGCTTTACTTAGTTTGAGGCTAGATGGCGCTGTGTCAAATTGTCCAAAGATTTATTTCTTTACACTACAAAATTATTTTTTAGCTGTTAGTAAGGGAAACAAAACATTTAAAGTCGTTTTTTGACCCACGTTCCTCTGGCAAAAATGTTAATTTTCATATTGATACCAAAAGGAGGAGGAGCTCGGTGGCGCACTGGTATAGCGCCTGGCCCAGCGATCGCGGAGGTTAAGCAACTTACGCAAAGGTTGGTCAAGGGATGGGTGACCAAAAATTTATTATCTCGAGCTCCCTCCCGTGCTTCGGAAGGCACGTTAAGCAGTTGTCTCGGCTGCTCGACTGCATTTGCAGTTAGAACGCACAAATCCGCATTGGGCTCGCGTGGTGGGTCATGGCCCATCCTCCTTATCCACCCATAAGGAAGGCCTGTGCCCCAGCAGTGGGGACATTAAAAAGGCTGATGGTCAGAACACTCACCTTGAGGGATTAAAATGACTTCAAAATAACAGTGTAAGATAACAAAAAGGTTAAAAGTTTGACGACCTCCGTGGTCGAGTGGCTTTGTACACCGGTTTTCAAGGTGTCGCCATCTCTGAGGTCCTGGGTTCGATCCCCGGTTGGGTCAATTTAGAAAACGAACTTTTCTATATTGGGTCAGGTCTGGGTGTTTGTGATACCACCGTTGTCTCTGATTTCCATAACACAAGTGCTTTAGCTACTTACTTTGGAATCGGAACAATGTATGTGATGTTGTCAAATATTTATTTATTTATTTATTCACCTTTTTGACAAATCAAAAAGCTAAAGTATAAACAAAATTAATATAATTTTCATAAATGGATTTCAGACGGCCAGGTAATAATGAGAAACAATCATTAATAAATTTGATGACTTTAATATAGTAAGACTGATTAGTTCTTACTTCCGGCGATAAGGACGAGGGCACAGGTAGAGCAAAATTAACACAACGACTCTATTTCATTAACATGTCAATTTTTAACCCCCGACAAAGAAAGAAGTTTGACGTGTGTGTTTACCTGTCTGAGGCAACGTAGCTTCCAAACTAATGGACCAATTTTGATGTGTTTTTTTATTTAAGCTGGCGTGATCAAGATGGTTCTTAGCTATAATTTATTTACAAGTAGGAAATGAGCTGATGATCTTTAAATGGCTGAACAGATTACATTGTGGTGTATTGTTATATATCGGTGGTATTTCCAAGACACGACGACCTTGACCTGATGCTACAGCATCAAGAAGTCTACGGAATAACCAACTCCTCAGCAATATACAGCAGATACAGCGTAAATGGTCTTAATGAGTTGATGGGATATTGATCGAGGCTCCATGGTGGAAAATGTATTCTATGTACACCTATAAGATTTAGAGCCTTTATAAGCGTTATATGTCTCAGGTCTGGGTGTTTGTGGTACCACCGTTGTCTCTGATTTCTTTAACACAAATGGAAACCTTAAATACTTATTTGGAATCGGAGCAATGTAATGTGATGTTATCCAATATTTTTTATTTAAAAGCTGGCGTGATCAAGATGGTTCTTAGCTATAATTTAACAAGTAGGAAATGAGCTGATGATGGAAACTGTACAAATGGAAACCTTCTGAAATTCAAAATGAAAATGAATTCTGTAAAAATATCTGTCTAGCTCCCAGTGCACACTTGCCCTTACGCCTCCATCTTAACATTAGTATTTTGATGCCCCGCGTGAATTATTCACAAATTTATAATTCACCCGCCACCCCGCCGCCCCCTACTAAATCATCTTGGGAGAACACGGGACGATATTCGATATCACGTAGGAAACGAGGTTGTAACGACATCTAGCGAGAGAAGAACGAAATAAGTTTATAGTTTAGACAATAGAAACTAGAAAGACAAAAAAAAAATCGTGACCATTAAATAAATACACTCGGCGTCAAAAAAATCGCACCTTTTCAAAAAAATTCTTTGAAACCATTTTAATCATATCTAATTAATAGTAAATGTTGTCATATACTTCTATCCATTCGTATATAACCAACAGTCTCTCAAACCGTTGGAACACTCGTCATACGGAATAAATGACTGAGATTTAGTTTCCCAGCAACATTGCACTGTCACATTTTTTGCAATATAACAATTTCATTTGACAAGCTTCATGGCCAATAGTATGCATCTTGGGTGTTTCTTTTCTTAATTGAGCAGTTGACGTGCGTTCTCTCTAACGTTTCGATAGTGAATTTACCCGATTTTCCTGGATTGACCCCTATTTATACCCTTATAATGAATGCGCAAGTAATTACATGTGCAGCGTTGAATTGTGGTAACTGTTATGTTTTTTAAACAATAAATGATTGTTTAAAAGACCAATAAATGTACTTTCAATAGATATAAATATTAAATAAATAATACGTGTGCTAGCAGTAGCAGGTAGGCATATCTAAACTAATGTAATAGAAGGTGCGATTTTTTTGACGCCGAGTGTAAATAAATAAATATTTGACAACATCACATACATTGCTCCGATTCCAAAGTAAGTAGCTAAAGCATTTGTGTTATGGAAATCGGAGACAACGGTGGTATCACAAACACCCAGACCTGAGCCGGGGATCGAACCCGGGACGTCAGATGGCGACACCTTGAAAGCCGGTGTACAAAGCCACTCGACCAAGGAGGTCGTCATTCATGATGGCTGAGGCTTAGTGAAGGGAGAAGCTGGCCACATTCGTTTGAATAGCATTTTTTAAATTAATGTTATTTTAGAGTTATGGAGTCGGTGCTAGTGAACAGCTGTAGGTCCTTTTTTAACCGCATTTGTGGTCTAGTGGTTCGCCCACCCGTGTAAGACGAAGGGGTTCCGGGTTCGATTCCCAGGAGGAGGGTACACCTTGTAATCGGTTTGGTTGGTGGTAGAGCTTGTTATATAATAATAATACTTAAGTCCGCCTGGTAAGCTAACGCCATTTAGCCATAACAACAATTTAAAAATTGTTGTGCTCCGGCAGTTAGAGGTAGGGTTGCCAACTATACTTTTAAAAACATTATACTTTTTACTGTTGAACAAAAAAAAAGTATACAAAAATACTGTTTTCAGCAAACATCGCTGGTATCCATAGATCTGTTTCAAAAGGATGCCCAACACTACGTTTTAGGCGCGCGGACAGCGCACCTCGTTTCTCGTTTGATTTAATTGTAATGAGGCTTAGATACGAAGCTTTAAAAAATGACACACAATTGATAAGTTGTGCGAGAAACACTCAGAAATATTTAATCAAAAATTCTGTTCATTTATTTAAAATACTGTTTATTTTACTTTTCTTTTTATTTTGTAAAAAAAGTTGGCAACCCTAGTTAGAAGTAAGATACAGTTCCTCAGTGGTAGAGGATTCCGGATGTAGTGCGCTTCCCTTGGCCTTATCGTCACTTAACATCAGAAATTGAAATGAATGAAAGACAAGCACTCACCCGCTGTGGATTAAAAAAAATACAAGCCTAAGTATGTCATGCTCTCTTTAATCATTTCTATGGTGGTGTCGTGTGAGGCGGGTCATTACGTTCCCTCAAATATGGTTGAGCAAAGCGATGGCTGGTTCATGCGTCATGCTCGTGAACGGGTGCTGCCAGTGGGAATGGGTCTGCTTCTGCCGGCTTGTCTTAACGTTTATTGAATTGTATGAATTGATATACATATATTTTTTTGTAATAGCCTAGACTGAACCTTAAATTTTGAATTAAGCTTGACACCTGTAAATTGATTCAGTAAATAATGTTATTTATTTATGAATCTATGTTAATTGTAACATGTATGAATGTAATGTCTGGAAACGATATACATATTCGTAAATATAGTTCCTTCTATTAAAGCTGATAAGTTTTTTGCGCCCATTTTTCTTGTCAGCTGAAAGACGTCATAATGGGTGGTAGGATAAAAGAATTGACGATTTAAAAATGCTTATTATGTGAGTTTATTTGAATAAAGAATTTTTCAATTACAATTTCAATTTCAATTACAAGGTGAATACTGAAGTGAAGTAAGCAAGAGAACGTTCCTTGCGAAGTAAGTTGTTCGCAATATGAACCCGTATTCACCCGCTTTAAATCATCAAGATAATTTTGTTTGTCAACGCCAGATAAAGGTGGATGGAGTGACTTGGCGCAAATTGGCCGACAGAAAACAAATATCCAAGACGGAATAATTGTTTGACGTCATTGTTTACCACGTCTGAAAAACAAGGTTTAAGACTGTATAAATTGTATTAATATTTATGATAATAAATAATAGAATAATATTGGTCGACGCAAAAAAAAAGATGTAAAGTATTCAACATGTTACAAAATAAGCCCTAATGCCGAATATGGTACATAGGGACCATCAAACTGATCAACTTTTACTATGGGATAAATTCTGAAATTGCGAAATAAAATCAGCTGTTTCATACATTTTGATATTTTCGTAAGTAATTTTTGTATGAAACAGCTGTTATATTTTTGCGATTTCAATGTTGGTAAAAGTTGTTCAGTTTGTTGGTTCCTATCTACCATATTCAGCATTAGGGGTATTTTTGTAACACCTTGTATACCATATTCAGTATTAGGGGTATTTTTGTAACACCTTGTATACCATATTCAGCATTAGGGGTATTTTTGTAACACCTTGTATACCATATTCAGCATTAGGGGTATTTTTGTAACACCTTGTATACCATATTCGGCATAAGGAGTATTTTTGTAACACGTTGTATACCATATTCGGCATTAGGGGTATTTTTGTAGCATGTGGTATACCATATTCGGCATTAGGAGTATTTTTGTAACACGTTGTATACCATATTCGGCATTAGGGGTACTTTTGTAACATGTTGTATATAAAAATATAGTAGGTACACCCACTACCTCTGAAAAATTAGGTCCAAAAACGGTAAAGGTTATATAAATACTGATAACAAAAAAAACATTTTAAATTATTATACAATATAGGTATTATACAATTTTTAAAGATTTTTAAAGAAAACACAATCTAACTGATATTAAATAATATACTAAAAAAAATCAACTCGCACCAGATCATATTCTCAGACGGGAATCAAACCCGCGACCTTTGGAAGTCCGGTCCAATGCTCTTACCGCTGAGCTAGCGAGTCACTATTGGCATCGTCGAATTTTTTCTAGTACACAAGGTGTTACAAAAATACCCCTAATGCCGAATATGGTACATAGGGACCATCAAACTGAACAACTTTTACTATGGGACCAACTCTGAAATCGCAAAAAAAATATAGAAAAGTTCGTTTTCTAAATTGACCCAACCGGGGATCGAACCGGGACCTCAGGGATGGCGTCACCTTGAAAACCGGTGTACAAAGCCACTCGACCACTGAGGTCGTCAGAATTATTTTTGTAGTTGCATAATCTAATTCTAAAACGCTATGAATGCAAAAATACAGAAATTGTATGATGCAATTTGCCGGTCGAATTAACTGTTGCAGGTTACACGATGAGAAAACTTTGTTTTTAACTCGAAAGTCCAGATTCATACATCCAATCATACACCGACACCACATAATATACAGCAGAGAGAACCGCTCGGAAAAATCATGGTGTCACGCACACAAAGACATTCGGTACAGGCAATCTCGGCTCAAATCAGGCTATAGTCAGTACTGTAGCCATACTGTAGCACTAGCATTTCCTAGCGCAACTGAAGCTCATCCAGCCCATCAATGAAGTTCCATCCCATTCTCATCGCGCGCGGATTATATTCTGAATTACTTAAGGCGAGGCATCGATAAACTATTTTCGTATCGAAAGTCTCGCTCAATCTCTCGTAAATTACATTTAACTATCTCACTTGCCATAGCAAGCAGTTTTGCGACGCCAAACTGTTTTTTTTTCGTTTAAATAAAAATCTATAATATATTTTAAAAAATCCAACTGGCATTTTAAAGTGTGTATTTAGATTAATCTAGTAAGAAAATTTAAAGGCTTAAATCGGTCAGGTTTGTCTGTAAAATGCAAATCTCTGTTTTAAAAGAGGTTTCTTTGATACTTTTTTCTCTCTTATAAAAGTTAACGAATCGTGTTTCTGCAACTGACAACATGAAGTCAATTTAAATAAATAATCAGGTTATTAAATATCACTTTTTTATGTTTTGTAGTTGAAGAGTAAAATCGAGATCCCTGCCACCAAAATGGCCGATGCGTCGTCTTAATGAAAAGAAAAAATATGTAAAAGAAAGGGAGATAAAAACATCACCGCATCTTTTTTAATATTCACAAAAGGGGATGCTAAAACATGCATTCAATTTGACATAAATTTTACAGAACAAATTCACAATTTTTAAAGATTTTTCTAATTCAAGACGTAAGTCAATTCACTAAGGTTGAATTACGTTTGACTTGAAATACATGAAAGGGAAGTGTTTAATTAAAAAAACAGTGGTCAATGACCCCTTTGTTTTAGACACCGGGACAGACAGACACACATCATAATTGAGGTTGAATTAATTAATTTCGAGTGTGGTAATTTATACTGCGTGAATAACTCTGTGGTGAGAAATGTTAACTGGACTTGCACTATTATGTATTATGAGCTAATACATGCTAAAAAGCATCAGTTAAAAAATACAGGGCGATTTTAAAATCTTGAAACAAACTTTCAGAATATGCTGTTCAATCTATGAAACTGAACAACATAGAATGTCATTTAAGTTACATATAGAATCACATTTATTGTGATCCACTCATAATCATGCAAATAAATGATTTGAATTGAATTGAATAGAAATTTCATTAGAAATAAAACACTTTTTACGGACAGCTTGATTGTCCTCCCGTGACCACGGCTCCTGGAAAGTTTCGAAACGTCGGGAATTCAAAAACCAATAAATCCAAACTAAATAATTCTAAAATAACACCTGAATTGATACGCGCTGTAATCAGTAAAAAGTGTTTTATTTCTATTCAATTCAGTTCAATTCAAATCATTTATTTGCATGATTATGGGTGGATTACAATAAATGTGATTCTATATGTAACTTAAGTGACATTTTATGTTAGAGTTAGCAGGAGATAGCACAATTTACATATTTTGTGCTATCACCTTGCTATAGTTTATTAGAGTTATACTTACAAGAGATAGCACAATTCAATATTCGATTGTGCTATAATGCTGTTCTGCTACGTTTTTCACAACAAAACTATATTTTAGAAACTTTTAATAATTTGTGGTCAATGACAAAACCCTTCATAATTCCATGCTAACATTACAAACTCTTTACTAATAACAAGAGAGTCTAAAGAAACTGTTTTCAAACCAGAAACCTGCATCGTTATTTTCTTAATTTCCGAAGGGAAACTACAAAGTTGAAAAATTAAGGTTCCCACACGAAGATAGGTGACAGTCTCAATTTGCGTTATCGATCTTTAAAGTAACTGCGAACATGTTACCCTAAAAACAAAACATTTTACGCAAAAAAACACTTAAAATCCAAGCTATAAAGTCGGTTTTTCCCAAGCACTGTCTTCTCTAACGCCACTTCTGAAATCTATCGTGGTTTCCGTGGTTTATCTGTTAGGGGATATAAAACTTTTTCCGTTTAGAAATACGGTGGGTAATTGAATGTAGGAATTGAAGGACATGTGTCGTTGTTCGGTTGGAAGGATAAGGATTCCCCTTCAGTAGGCATTGTAAACAAAACGCCTATTATAATGGGATAGCACTGCGTTAGGGATGTGATTAGAGATGGAAATGTCGATAAAGTTATCGATGTTTCTTGTAATCAGCCCCTCTAGCCAAAGTAACATTTGAAAATCAGATAAACCGTTTTTACATCATTGAGTAACAAACATCCAGACATTATTATTTGTAATATTAGTCGAATTTACAGTGATTTTCTCCGTTTTGTATTGTACATATTTTTTGAAATATTCAAGTTCTTAAAATAATAAAAATCGAATGTACTAACATAATTTTGGGCTGGTAACAAACATCGATATATTTTTAGGGGAGTGTTTTCACTGGGAAATTCCATCTATATTTTTATCGACACTTCCCATCCCTAAACCCGAAAAAATTGTGTAACTCGAACCGTTAGTCGCCGATGATATATGAATGTGTTATTTGATTGTCGCCCACCAATAATTGGTAGCGTGTGACGAACGGACGGACAAAGCCTATGTGTACAGATTACAATCTATGGCGGCTGGTTATTAAATTGCGCAAGTGCTGTATTGTAGCGACTATTTTAGTGATGGGAAATTATAAATGTGTACAGATGTTTCAGTTCCTCAGTAATTGAAGATTCCGGTTGCAGTGCAAGATGAAGGCCAAAGACTGAGCATAATGATGACTGAGATAAGATGACTGAGATACAGCCTGGTGACAGACGGACAGACAGACAGACGGACAGCTAAGTCTTAGTAATAGGGTTCCCGTTGGTACGGAACCCTAAAAATGTTACTTTACACCGCTGGAAGGATTTAGTTAGATGAAATTTGACAGACAGGTAGTTCAAGCTAAGCTCTTATAAAAGTTAACGTAAACAAAGGAACACCATATCATAAACGTTTTTCCTTTATAAAAACGCAATTCCTTTGCAATTTTCATTTAAATAAAAGCAAACGATATATTATTCTTCTCAATATATCTTCAAAGGTACCGATTTTAAATTACTTTCCACATGTTGGTTACTCGGCATCGGCACCCCAAAATTTATAACCCTTCAGAAATTAAAACCGACAAATCGGATAATATAATATATTAATGTTTATTGTAAATATAGTTATGAATAAAATATTGCGTGTCACCCTTTATTAATAATAATAAGGGACAGTAGTTCTGGATTATGCAATTTTATAGGGGTTTAGAATTCTTTTACAAAAATGTAAAGTTGTGTTCTAGTCAGAATCAGCGGGGCTAAAGTTATAAGAAATATTTTAAAACACTGTTCAACAAGTGTTTAACTTAGACACTGTTTTAATGTGATGCTGTCACTTTTTTGACAGTATTGCTTGAAAGAGACGGAATCACATTTAAACAGTGTCTAAATTAAACAGTATTTTTAAATCTTCTGTGGTAAGGCCGTAAACGTTTAGGATCTGAAACACTTTCAAAAAGTGACATTAAAATTTGAAAAATCTGTATTCAGAGTCATATCTCTAATTGTCATTGATAAAACAAAGATGTCAGCCCACAAATATCCACATTAAATATACTAGTTGCTCTGTAGAGCTGTAGACCTAATGTTTGTGACATATCTCCGCCATTTTGAAAAATTTCGATAAACTGGATCTATGAATACATTATATATAATTATAGAATCTGCTCACAAAATTTCACGAGAATCCGTTGAGAAACATGTAGAGGAGAACAGACGGACAGCCGGACAGCGGGACAGCTGGACATACGAAAGCATTTTTGCTCAAGCAGGGGCCGTACCGGCTAACGCATCGAACTTCTGAAAGTCTGCCGAGCTTCAAATTAAAACAGATAAATCGAGCCCCAATCGGGCCAAAATGGCGAACCCCAATTCATGATGTCACACGAACATCGATATCCTCTAAATAACTTCGGTGGATAGTACAATACGAAACTCCTCACTTCGATTTATCTGTTTTAAGTTGAAGCTCGGCAGACCCGCCGAAGTTCGAAAAGTTAGCCGGTAGCCCTGAAACGGAGACGATTCGCTCTCTATTATTGCTATTTCTTTAGAAATTAAAAAAAAATAGCTTAAAAATAAGATTGTATTTTTTTTAAGTGTTTGTCTGGGAATAATGCTTATATCGAACTTCATCACATTTATCAACCGACTGGCACTGACAAATACGTGTTTAGAAAATCTAAATAAAAATAATGATATAATGTTGGTTTTTTTATTCATTTGTCTTCGTCTATCTATAGCATGGGTTCCCAACCACTGGGGGGGCGTAGTGCTATCCGAAGGGGGGCGCAGCGAGCGGTTCCAGATAAACTATACATAGTTAGTTCTTATTAAAATTCATATATTTTGTATCGTATCTTTATTTATTTATAAACTTTTATTACATTTAACAATGTGACACTGAATTCTGTGTCTTCCCAAACTATTGATATTAACGTACACAATTTAGGTTTATAAATTATTAAAAAAATAAAAAGAAGGAAGAATAAAAAAAACGGTCAAGAGCGAGTCGGACTAGCGCACCGAAGGTTCCGTACCATTATACTGAAAAAGTTTACTATTTAGAGACATCGTTTTATTTTTCCTGTCATCTTTACATAAACTTCAATCACATAAAATAATTCTTAGATTTTTCTCTATGCTAACTTCGGAGATAATTCGTTCCCCCCGAACGGTATTTTTTTTTTATTTTTTCATCAAAAGTCGAAAACGTTGCGGCCTAAAAAAAATTTTTGAGAATGTGCAAGCAGCGCTCTTTCATAAGATACCCCATATCTTATGAAAGATGCCCTAGTAGCGAATTTATAAGACCCCCTTTCAGTCCCCGTTTTGTTATGGAAATCAGAGACAACGGTGGTATCACAAACACCCAGACCTGAGCCAATATAGAAAAGTTCGTTTTTCGAAATTGACCCAACCGGGGAGCGAACCCGGGACCTCAGAGATGGCGACACCTAAAAACCGGTGTACAAAGTCACTCGACCACGGAGGTCGTCAATTTAAGTTTAAGTTAGGTGATGCGCTCGAGGTAAAAGGTTGGGAACCCCTGATCTATAAATACTATGGTTATATAAACTTTGCCCCGAATTTAGGTTGTCGTTGCCGTAACTTCTGTACCAGGCACCGACATATTTACATATTATACATATTATACATTTTATAGATTCTCATGTACACATATAGCAGCATGATTGTCTGGTAAGCCGCTGTGACAAGCATAAACCATATTTCATGCGATATTTGGCAACCATATTCTATCAAAAAAACATTCGATTAATGTGGGTTAATTCATTCTTGATATCTATGACATCTCATGGAATGCATTTTTTTCATACCTCATTTTCATCTCATTTCTTTTACCTAGCACGTCTTAAGAGTCCGGCGAACCGAGAGCTTCCCATACAAACGTAATACCAAAATGATTTGTAATTTGAGCATAATTAACTCTTCTTATAATAGTCGGATTAAGACAGTATTTGTCTAGGGTTCTATTAAATAAAAAATCCAAAATACTAACCCAATTTAAAATAAATGCCAATTACATTCTATCATACAAAACTGTAAAACGAATAACATCACAGGAAGAGTTAATTATGCCCAAATTGCTAATCATTTTGGTATTACGTTTGTATGGGAAGATCACTGTTCGCCGGACTCTTAACTAAGGCAACTACATATTTTTTTGCTTTCTAAATAATCGATTTCCTTACTTTTACTTTAGCAATAATTTTATGAATTGCACATATTTTTGAACTTAGAGTGTGTGCTGTTTTCGTTTGTGACATTCAGCTGTCAAAAACATAAAGGTGCCAATTGAAAATCAGCGTCGGGTCTCATCAACCCGACACATGCTGAATTGGCTTCCGAGTTTGGCGCAGCAGTGAGATCCGTTTATACTTATATGTTATGTTTTAGATTCATCTTTTAATTTTTTTTTTCACTAATGTACCTGCAGCATGTGTCTTAATTTTTTCTCACGTCTGTGTCAAATAAATGTATTTTCTTTCTTTATTTCTTTTTCGTAAAATTGCTAATCGCCGATCTTTTGTTTGATTCTAATTAAACTTTTTTTCTTAAGTTCAACGTACTGCACAAACGTGCTTTAGGTAATTGTAAATACAGTACGAAAGAATTGATAATTGTATCCGATGCGATTCTGTGTGGTGCAAGTTAACAGAAATAAGCTTATTGCAAAAACAATAAAAACTGGATGACTGAGTGCAACAAAATTTATTTTAATATTAATGACCATGACTATCAGCCATTTTTAATGTCTCCCCTGCTGGGGCACAGGTCTTCCTTTACGGGCGGATAAGACATGACCCACCACGCGGGCCCAATGCGGTTTGGTGGGTGCTAACGACTGCAAATGCAGCCGGGACCAACGGCTTACCGTGCATTCCGAAGCACGGAAGAGCTCGAGATAGTAAATTTTTGGTCACCCATCCCATTACCGACCCTTGCGAAAGCTGCTTAACCTCCGCAATCGCTGGGCCAGGCGCTATACCACTGCGCCACCGAGCTCCTCTTTAATATTAATAGCATTGAATTATTATGTTGCAACACTACGATGTTGTTGGCCTAGAAATAAGTAATTATGTTAAAATACGAGTATAGTGCATTACTTACAATGGATCAATCAAATCTGCTTTTCTTGGCAGTTTTCTGACGCCATAAGAACACTAAGAAGGAACTTACCTGAAACAAAAAATAATAAAAACATCTGTTAATCAAAAAGTAGTAATTAACGAATAACAACATCGGAACAACCACTATACCACAAATAATAATCTATACATATACAACATGTTACAAAAATACCCCTAATGCCGAATATGGTATATAGGGACCATCAAACTGAACAACTTTTACTATGGGACTAACTCTCAAATAATCAGCTGTTTCATACATTTTAATATTTTCAATTTTAATTTTTGTATGAAACAAGCGATTTTTTTATCGCGATTTCAGAGTTGGTCCCATAGTAAAAATTGATCAGTTTAATGGTCCCTATCTACGATATTCGGCATTAGGGGTATTTTTGTAACATGTTGTATCATATAAATGAATCCCTATTTCCCTTGGTCACGGCATCACGCGTGAATGGCTGGACCGATTTCGATAATTCTTTTTTGTTGTGTTTGTTATTGTCAGGAGAAGGTTCTTGTGACAAAAACAAATTTAGAAAATTGCGCGGAGAATTAGAACATTCAAGAATACTTAACCACCATGTTATTATTTCTATCTAATATAATCTTAGCGCTTTTGACAATTTAAACTTTTTTAATTGAACCTCTTTTGTCAATTTCAACTTTTTTAATATAACCTTATGGCGTTTGACATAACATTGACATAATGCGTGCTGCAAATATCGACAAAGAGGATGTAAAAACAGTTATTTCTGAAATATTTTTTATTCGAAAGCTATGTCCGCTAGTAAAAGATAATAAAGTGTTGTCTTTTTCTTTTGTATATGAATTGAGTTTAATCCAAGAAGACAAACACACTTTATAAAAGTCGTTTAGTGTAGTAACTTTTATTTTATCTGTAGTATAATATAGCTAAAATGGCTTAAGTTATTGCCGAAAGTCTCGAAATCAAGTGTATTCTGCGACCAAAAATCAATTTGCCTGCTCATTAAATGGCATGGTTATGGTACCCGATGTGTCTTTAAAAATATTAGAAACAGCAAGTAGTAAAACAAAAAAAAAATGCTTATTAATTAGTGGTTACTTTAAGAAGACTCGTAAATAAATCTAAATCGCTTCAGCTTATGCCTCAAAACCGCTCAGTTAACGCTGAATCAACGTACAGACGGATAACACTCATCACGTTTACAGTAAAGTAAACAAACTAAATTAGAGATGCGCCCACGCATTCATACGTAGTGATTCACTCGGAATCGAATTAGCATCAATTTGCGATTGACTTAAGACTCAAATGGAACCTTTTTAGGGTTCCGTACCCAAATGGTAAAACGGGACCCTATTACTAAGACTCCGTTATCCGTCCGTCTGTCTGTCCGTCTGTCACCAGGCTGTATCTCTTGAACCGTGATGTTAAGACAGTTGAAATTTTCACAGATGAGGTCTTTCTGTTGCCGCACGTAATACGCAACAAATACTAAAAAAAAAGAATAAAATAAATATTTAAGGGGAAAAAAATCACGTTTGTCATACAACAAACGTGATTTTTTTGCTCGTTTTTGCTCGATATTGATAACATGCTTGAAATATTCACAGAATATTTAGTTATTTATTCACTTTAATTACATATAATTAAATTCAATATACTAAAATTCGACGACGCCACTAGTGACTCGGTAGCTCAACGGCAAGAGCATTAGACCGGACTTCCAAATGTCGCGGGTTCGATTCCCGTCCGAGAATATGATATGGTGCGAATCGTATTTTTTCTAGTATATTATTCAGTATTGTATAAGAATGTTTGTTTAAAAACTCAAGTTCGTCCATTATTTTTGAACGCAAGTTTATATTCATACAAAATTACTAAACAATTATCCAGCATGAGACTGAGCCGGCACTGAGGAGCTCTATCGTATCACTTACGACCATCAAAATGTTATCTGCATATATAATTTGATAACCAGAGATTTCTGTTAACTTAAGTGCTTAAATGTACTGAGCGGTATGACGTTTTCACCCGCTGCGACAGATTAGGACAGTTGAAAAATATACGGCCTTACCAGAAAAGATTTTAAAACACTGTTTAATTTAGACACTGTTTAAATGTGATATAATGTCTTTTAAACAATATTGTTAAAAAAGTGACAGCACCACATTTAAACAGTGTCTAAGTTAGACATTTGTTGAACAGTGTTTTAAAGTTATTGTGGTAAGGCCGATAGTCTTCAGATGCATCAGATGTCACGGGTTTGAATTTAGATACAGTCCTTAGCAAGCCTACTCAAATGGCCATCCTACTAAAATAAACGCTAGTAGAATAGAATGACAATGTATGGGATTGACAGGAGCTAAGCGTTAGCTTGTGTCATTCCCATACATTGGCATTCTATTTACTAGCGTAAATTTTAGTAGAATGGCCATTTGAATAGGGGGCTCGCTCTGTCAAACTGCACTAGATGGGACACGATTATTATGTTGCCAACTTAGAATGTTACCAGTTAACATAAGCAGGATCAAGGCCAACCGCGAAGGAGCCTTGGGTACTAAAAATATCTAAGTTCGTTAGCTGGCATCGCGACTGTTAGTGTTTAGACACACTATGCCGAAGTTACGCGACCGAAGTACGGCCAAGTTACGCCTGCAATGCTGTGAATGGCTAACGACACATCTGCCGAAAATTTCGTAGAGTTTTTTTCTTATTAAAAACTTGCCGCCGAACTTCGAAACATTTAAAGGTTTCGTTTGCGTGTGAAACCTCAGCGTCCCGCCCACTACCAGCGCCCGTGTGTTTCCAAAGTTCGGTAAACTTACGTCGGTCCCGTGAGCTTCACGAGACTCCGGGTTAATCACATTATGTATGGGTCAGGGGAGGATCTTTACACTGCAAACTGCTAAATTATACCTCATCTTACTAGCATTTAGTTAAAATTTGCGTAACGTTTTTCATACAAACGGAAGAATTTACAAAGAAGGGAATACACGGTGAGATGATGGCTTAAGGCAGTGAAACGTGGTCACTATATCTCACGAGAAGGCTCAAGGTCACCCAGCGGGCAATGGAGAGAGCCATGAGCATTTACCTGCGTGATTGAATCAGAAATGTAGAGATCCGTAGGAGAACTAAAGAATGCTTGAAGGATTGCTCAGCTAGAGTGGCAGTGGGCGGGACACATAGCGAGAAGAACCGATGGCCACTGGGGCGGAAAGGTTGTAGAGTGACCGCGCACCGGACGAGACGCTCCGTGGGTAGACCCCCGACTAGGACCGACATCGGTGAAGGTCGAGGAAAGCCGCTGGATGCGGGCAGCACAGGACCGATCGCTGTAGAATCCTAAGGGAAGTCCTATAGAAGGGTGTCATGCGGCTGATATGATGATGATTATGAAAATAGAAAATTAGTAACAACGATGCCGTAGGGCAAAAATCCGATGATATATCTCACTTACAGCAACCAATTGGAACAGAACTCCACATTTTATGACAGAACAAAAGCTTGAAACAACTACACGAATAACACAATACATCTTTATCGCATTAGTTTAGATTACATAACGTAGACATGTATAGAAATATTCACCAATTTCTGCAACTAACTTTTACGCAAATTTGAACCCTACGGCCGTCGTGCAAAGGTGTATTGCCGTCCGATATGGAAGGCACACAAATGTTGTGCACATAAATTGTATTCATTTCAGAATACGTCGATGCGAGTACGTGACCTTTGTTGAGATGTGACACATGTCGATAAATATTTTTACCGATATCGATTTATTTTTATTTACAACAGGTCAGAGCTTGGCCTTCATCTCACCCGATGTTAAGTGATGATAAGGCGGATAATGGTAGCGCACTACACCCGGAATCCTCAACCACTGAGGAATCGACTTCGACCTCTAATCTAACTGCCGGAACACAACAATGTTAAATTGTTGTTATGGTGTCAGACTTAGGCAAGACAGTGGTAGCTTAGCTAGCCAGGCGGACCTAAAACATACCCTACCAACCACCAACCACACCAATTCTGAGAATCAAACCAGAGACCCCTACATCTTACACGGGTAGTGGTAGCTCAGCTAGCTTAGCTTAAACGAGCTGTGATCTGATGATGGCTATCCCGGAAGTGAATGGAGGAGATTCAGGTCACTATTCTCACCCAACTGATCCAATCAGCATTCTAAGAGCTGTTCTCAGTTTCGAGACACTTGAAAGCTATTTTCGTGTTTTTTTAAACATATCCAAACAGCTCTTAGAATGCTAATCAGATCAGTTGGGTGTGTAGCGATCTGAATCTCCTCCATTCACTCCCTGGATAGTCAACATCAGATCACAGTTGGATCAATCCCTGGAGGAGAACCAAGACGTCAAAATTACCTCGTTTGTATGAAAATCGTCTGATGTTTCTAATTATTCGTCCACCAATGTATGTGTCTGACACAAAGATCCATTTGACCATCAGCCATTTTTAAAGTCCCCACTGCTGGGGATAAGGAGAATGAGCCATAACCCACCACGCGGACCAGATTTGGATTGGTGGGTGTTGACAACTGCAAATGCAGCCGGGACCAACGGCTTAACGTGCCTTCCGAAGCACGGAGGAGCTCGAGATAATAAATTTTTGGTCAAGATCCATCTATGTGGTTAGTTTCATAATAGCTTATGATCCTATTCATCCTTACAATGGTTGTACAGTATAGCCAGGGAGCTGTCTAGTCCTGCATTGTACAGTCCACTGCAGGACTAGACAGCTCCCGTGGGAGGATGTTGCCATTTTGCCATAATCTCCACGCTTGGCAAGCGGTTATTAAATTAATTCATAACCTATTAGCTAGAAAAGAGGCGGTAATTAAAAAACATGTGTGTCGGTCCTTGATTTTTAACAGACTTTAAAAAAAGGAGGAGGTTATCAAGTCGACGGTTTTTTTTATTATTTTTTATGTATGTTTTAACATAACTTCACCAGTTGTTAACCGATTTCAATTTTTTTTATTACGCATAATATTGATATGCGTACATTACATTTCATTAAGACGTTTGACGGAGGTTGGAATATATTCCACGAGTCACATTAAAGTCAACTAGCATATTTCACAATGTTCACTCTTTGATACTTTGAAGAACTTGCTATTATTTGAAAACTTTGAGTCGACTTATATTTTTTGTATATTGAAAAAAAAAAGCTTTTAAATTTTTTTAAAAAAACCTCCTTCAAAAATCCTTTAAAAAAATGCTATAAAAATCAGCTCCAAAAAGCGACAGCTAGAAATAATATTCAAATTACTATTCAAGTACGCATACCTGATATTAAAAAAACGTCTTTTGATGTCAAAAAACCTGAAAACAAAAACAGCTTCAAAATTAAATAGCTCTAAAAAGCAAGAAATAATATTCAAATTATTAGTTACGCATATCAATATTAATAAAACATGTCTAATGAAGTCGGGTGGGGCTTTTAGAATCAGAAAGAAAAAGAAAAGATGGTCCTCCCGCCCCTGTCGCAGCTGTCGCTTTTTGGAGCTGATTTTTATAGCATGTTTTTAAAGGATTTTTGAAGGAGGTTTTTTAAAAAAATTTAAAAGGTTTTTTTTTCAATATACAAAAATATAAGTCGACTCAAAGTTTTCAAATAATAGCAAGTTCTTCAAAGTATCAAAGAGTGAACATTGTGAAATATGCTAGTTGACTTTAATGTGACTCGTGGAATATATTCCAACCTCCGTCAAACGTCTTAGTGAAATGTATTGCAAGTTTTCGCGGCGAAGCACCTTTCATGTTAGGGTTGACGATTTCATGAAACAAAAATAAATATTTGTTTATTTACTTGTTTTGCCGCTAATATTAACAACTTTAAGACTTTTACTCAGCAAGTTAAAAATAAAGTGGGTATTAAAATACCTTCATGATGTCATCCGACCACATAATTAGTAATAACATTCTTTCTACGTTATTATATAAGTTGTAGACAAAAATACCAAAAGATTGGTACGATTTGCCCCCAACTCATGTTACTAACTTTCAGACAAACAGCGACACTAACGTCTAAGTGACAGCCCTATCGCCGTGAAAGTGGTCCGCAGATCGCAGCATGATACAGACAGGGCCGCAACTTATTTCATTACGAACAGCACGTGATCCCGCGATAGTGATGTGACGTTATCGATAAAACATTTTTTATTTCTCCACACTATTTTCTTCTTGGCAATTTATATGCATTAAAGAAATAAATAAAGTAGTGGTACTGAATCTTGTGCAAAACATAAAAAAATGATACTTTTTTGTTTTTAACGACATCCGTTGTCGAGTGGCTTGTTTGTGTTAGTGGTGGCACCATTTCTGAGGTCCCAGGTTCTAAATCTGGCTTGGGTCAATTTAGAAAATTCGTTGTTGTCTCTGATTTCCATAATAGCTGTAGCTATTTACTTTGGAATCGGAGCAATGTACGCGATATTCTATATTTATATTTATTTAATTTAGTTTATTAATAAGAAATACTTGTAGAAGAAATATTATAGCAAAAGAATTTTTGTGAAATACGTATTTTTTCTCTTTCTCGGCCGTCGGCCATGGCATTTTGTATTCAAAACGCAAATTTAGTGAAAAAATACCATTCCGTTCTTAATATTTGTACAGGGTGTCTGTACAAGGTACGCTACGGTTATATTGCATAAGCGCAGCGATTTCTTTATGTTCCAGTTTTTGTCAAGCGCCATGTTCAACAAATTGTACATATTGTGTCGAAAACATTTAATAAATAAGAAATTTTAATATGTATATTGAAAATTAAAAGCATATATACAAGGTGTTACAAAAGTACTCCTAATGCCGAATATGGTAGATAGGAACCATCAAACTGAACAACTTTTACTATGGAACCAACTCTGAAATCGCGAAAAAAAAGTCAGCTGTTTCATACATTTTGACATTTTCGTAATTATTTTTTTTATGAAACAGCTGATCTATCGCCAAAAAGCGAAATTATATTTCCCATAGGGAATTACCTTTTACACTAATAGAAATTGAAATATATTTATTGCTTTTGATTGGGGTACATTTATAGGTCTTAAATTAATAATATTTCCTCCCACTTAGCCAACAATATTAGCATGCAAACATTAATAATAAAATGATTCTATAATAATAATAATTACAAACAAACTAAGTATTTCAAATTACAAGATGTCATACAAGGAATCACAACAATACACAATCATAGGCCCCACGATTTCATTCCCTTCGCCATCCAAAAGGGCTCACAAATGTCAAAAAAAGAAAAAAATTACTGAGGGACATACTATGAAATGGTAATATTTCATTGTTTAAAATATATTCAAATATTTTCACTTACATCGCTCGTTTTCTACAATCACCGCCTTAACCCCAGTGATGAGATTTTGGAGTGTAAACTCGTTCCTAATCATTTATATTTAATTACTAATTTATAAAATGGAAGACAAATTTATTCGGGTACCATTTATAAATTACTCTTTACTTTTTTATGTTAATAAGTAATGGGACTTTATAACATCTGTACCCTTAACACGAACATCTATCGAGAGAAAAAAACGCGTGTAAAAGGTAATTCCCTATGGGAAATATAATTTCGCTTTTTGGCGATAGATGGCGCTGTATAAATTTCCCATACAAAATTACTCTATCGAATGTTTTTACGCGCGTTATTCTTTTTATAGCTGTTCATGCCATGTTCGTGCTGAGCTAGGTAACACAATCATTTATTCAGTATAGGCAGTCACAGATAATTTGCTACAAGGAAGAAAAAAAAAACAATAATAATAAAAGAGAAAAAAAACAAAAAGGAACCACAACAATACACAATCATAGGCCCCACGATATACAACATGTTACAAAAATACCCCTAATGCCGAATATGGTATATAGAGACCATCAAACTGAACAACTTTTACTATGGGGCCAACTCTGAAATCGCGAAAAAAAAATCAGCTGTTTCATACATTTTTATATTTTCGATTTTAATTTAGTATGAAACAGCTGATTTTTGTATAGATCTTGTATAGATCAACATTAAGGCTATTAGCTCTGTTTGCAATAAAGTTTAAATAAATACTATGGGCTCAGTGAGTTGTCGACTTCGCTCAAATTGCTTACTGTCGCCACGAGGTTGACACTGCTTTTGAAAAGCAGTACTACGTGCTGTTTGGTCGGTTAGGTATTCTTTTAGTATATCTATTCTAAGCTAGATGGCGCTTTGAACATTTTTCAAAGTGATATAATTCGAAATTAAAAAAAACTGGCTCGACAAAATAAAACTATATAATTATCGAACCCAAAATTTCACGAGAATTGGTTGAGAACAAACAGAGCATTTAGGCACATGTCTACAGATTCCCAATTCTACAGATTCTCATGTCTACAGATTCCCAAATCTACAGATTCTCATGTCTACAGATTCCCAAATCTACAGATTCTCATGTCTACAGATTCCCAAATCTACAGATTCTCATGTCTACAGATTCCCAAATCTACAGATTCTCATGACTACAGATTCCCAATTCTACAGCAAGAGTTGAAGACTACTGATTGTAAAATATGATTAAACCTAAACTTTCTCGGCCTTACCACAAAAGATTTTAAAACACTGTTTAATTTAGACACTGTTTAAATGTGATGCTGTCTCTTTCAAACCATATTGTCAAAAAAATGACAGCATCACATTTAAACAGTGTCTAAGTTAAACAGCTGTTAAACACTGTTTTGTGGTATGGCCGTCTGTTTCTGTTTTTATGCCTTTCCAAACATTCGCAAATTTATACAAAATATGATATTTGTAACAATAACAACCCTACTAGTAATGTCTTTGTCTGCAGACTCAATGAATAACATTCGTAACAAGCCTGCTACAGATTTGAAAACATCGGCTAGCTAAGTGCGATAGTAGGCATCCCGCTACGAAATTTCTATAAAGTGATGTCACCAGCGACTACGAACGACGAGGGCGTCTACTACGTGCTACGACGACTACGGAGTCGTCTCCGTGATGAAATGTGATTATTATGTAAACAAGTACCTATGTACCTAATTACATTTACATCTGTTGCACTGCTAGGTGTTTACGTGACACTTTATTTTCAGTTGTTATCAGTTTTCTTTTAATTATGTAATGTATTTGCATTCGAATGAACAATCTTATCATAAAAGTTTGAGAGAAACATGAGATTGGCCGTAATTTAAATTCTACTTTACTTTAAGTAATTTCTCTAAAATATTGTTTCCAACAAATTAACGAAAATTTTGCAACTTGGCGTGAGACGCATGCAGTATTGCCTCTTAACCGTGCGCTTTCCCTTTCAACTTTCAACGTTTTTTGAGAAGATAGGGCATGTGCCCATGTATACACTTCTAAGACTACACCTTTCCAGGGGCCGTGGTCAGTCCTCCCGTGACCACGGCCCCTGGAAAGGTGTCGAAACGTCGGGAATTCTAAAAAACCAATAAATACAAACTAAATAATTCCAAAACAACACCTGAATTAATAATATACGCGCTGTAATCCGTAAAAAGTGTTTTATCTCTAATGTGCCCATGTATTAATGAAGTATGCCTCTTGTTTTTTAACAGCGCGGAAGGAACGGAAATGCGACTGTATCAAGACACACCTTATGATCTTCCGGCCGCGAGATTCGATCGCGTCGTCTTCAATCAATCGAATCGAGGACTGTTCTTCTTCGTAGTTCGATGTACGCACGACAGCAGGTCAGGTTATACAGTTAAACTGCAAAAACAGCTTTTAATACGTAGGGCATAAAGGCGGTCTCAAGGTCAACATGCATAGTCTGAGGTGCCGTCGTGTGTAATTCTAATTCATTAGTCGCCTTTTAGGCTGCGTTCAGATGATAACACACGACCCGAACTCAACTCATACTCAACTCAACCGCAGCCTACGTTTAAATACATTGCTTACAAATTTGAGTCTTATAACACATTAATAAGCTTCGGTGTAATGTTGAGGTGAGTTAGGGATGAGTTTGAGGTGAGTTCGTGTTGAGTTTGAGTTGAGTTCGGGTTGAGTTTGAGTTGAGTTCGGGTTAAGTTTGAGTTGAGTTCGGGTTGAGCGCGGGGCGGGTGCAGTTGCATCGACAATACACAACGGAGCCTATTAATATGTCATAAGACTAAAAATTGTAAGAGATTTATTTCAAGAAGTGGGCTGTGGTTGAGTTCGGGTTGAGGTCGGGTCGTGTGTTATCGTCTGAACGCAGCTTAATGAAGGGCTGGTGATCATTTGCACTGCTTTAAAGCGACGCTACGCGATTTCTAATAGAAATGCTTATGCATAGTATAGTACACCAGCTTAGTTCAAAAGCGAGCGAAAAACCGATTATTTTACCGAAACGATATGTTCAGGATATTGGAAAAGTTTTCGGGATTAAAATGAGGATTTTCTCTGTGAAAATAACGGAGATGGTCGTTTATAAAATGAAGTCGGAAAACCTGGGACTAGCGGCTTAACGTGCCTGGAGCATGGACAAGGTAGAGATAATAAACTTTTGGTCACCCATCCCATGACCGACCTTTGCGAAAGTTGCTGAACTACCGCATTCGCAGGCGACGCACTAACCAGCTGCACCACCGAGCGCCTATGCTCAAGCCACTGGCGTAATCTCAGCATATTTCGGTCGGATGAACATTGGTTCTGTGCTTCAGAATATGGTATAACTTAGCCAATCCGCTTATGAGCTCACGTGTCCAGGGTTGCCAACAGCAATATAAAATCATAACTTCGTTCTTATCTTCAATATTACAAATGCGAAAATGAGTTTGTTTGTCACACTTTCACGTCTTGACTACTCGACTGATCATCGTGAATTTTATGCAAATATCAGGAGTACAGAAAAGGAAATAGGATACCTTTCATCCAGAATAAATACTGTTAGAACCCGAGGGATAGAAAAAGTAGACAAAGTCACGGGTAGCAATAGCTGGCAACCCTACGTTTACTCCCAAATCCTGTGATTATAAATTCTAACAATGCATTGCAATGGATGAACTAATAGTTCTATTCTGATAGGGTTGTCGCAACTTGTATGTCACTGGGACATTTGGAGAACTATTTCTACTTTTAATCAAGGTGTTAAGGTAGAGTGAGGTATTTATGATAAATAAATAAATAAATATTTGACAACATCACATACATTGCTCCGATTCCAAAGTAAGTAGCTAAAGCACTTGTGTTATGGAAATCGGAGACAACGGTGGTATCACAAACACCCAGACCTGAGCCAATATAAAAAAGTTCGTTTTCTAAATTGACCCAACCGGGGATCGAACCCGGGACCTCAGAGATGGCGACACCACAAATGGCAAAGCCACTCGACCAAGGAGGTCGTCATAAAGCCAACTTACATACCGAACTATTAATAAATTGATAACAACTAACAGAAACAAGTTAATATGCAACTTTAGCGCAAAATGCCAGGTGTCCTTATAACATAAGCCTAAACAATTAAACTTAGAATATTAATTTTAATAATAATGACATTATTAATTTGTAATATTATTATCCCTATTTTCGATAAAAGTTATGAGTCAGCTAAAAGTAAGTTAGTTTACTCAGAAGTTTGAATCATAACGTAACGATAAGACTGCTTACACTACAAACATTAATAAATTCTAGGTTACATGAGTCATAGTAATCTTCAGTACCAATATTGAGTAACACTGAAAACCGCTGAGCTACCGAGTCACTAGTGGCATCGTCGAATTTCTTCTAGTTACTAGACTAGTATATTCTGCTGCGCCTAGAGATGGGCAAAGGACCCGATTTTTACCCGACTGATGGGTTTAAGCCCAGTTAACGCCCATATACCATTTTCTTTAACTAAATAAAATCTTTAGAAATAAGAGATGTTTTATCCTTATATATTTTTCTGTATTGTTTTAACAAGAAACTGTTTCTATAGCAACGTCACATTTGACATATCAATAGAAATAAAAAAACTGTAAAAAGTTTCTTTTACATACAATGTGGGTTTTTATTGAGTTTAAACCCAGCAGTCGGGTAAAAATCGGGTCCTTTGCCCATCGCAGCAGCTAGACTGCGCCATTTCATAAAGCCGGCAATACATGTTGGCCCAAGTTGGTCAAGTGACGGCAAATTTTAACGTATAGATAGCCTATTTGCCTTGCCTTGCCATTGGTCGTCGCTCGCTTAGTTGGCCGAGCGAAGGCGAGTGCCAACGTGTACCTATAGATAGGGTTGCCAGGTGTCCGGATTTATCCGGACATGTTTGGCTTTTTGACCTCTTGTCCGGCCAAATTTGACTGCATCCGGCCTATCCGGACGACTGCCCCGCTGACGGACCGCTGTTTGCAAGGCGGTAATAAATATTGTCCGGCTTTTAAAAAGCTATGATTAGCTATTAAAAAAGGTATATCCGGCTTTTAGGGTAAAATGTCCGGCTAAATGAAGCGCCGAATCAGGCTTTTGTGTTTTGGACCTGGCAACCCTACCTATAGAGTTCATTTGTCGTGGCTTGTAATAACTCGCGCTCGTTCTCCACCACTGGTCGCACTTCGGAACGATATCGGTTTTTCTGCACAAATCATCATTTGAAGTTTATATTCTTAATATTGTAACGCATGCTGTGGCATCTAAAAACAGTGCTCTTACCATTTATTTTTTGTACTCGATGTTTTTTACTTGTATTATTGTAACTGTTACTGTTTGTCCTTAAAGTTAAATAAATAAATAAATAAATCAAAGGCGCTCGCCTGCGCTTGGCCAATAGCGTTCACATGTTTGTCCTCGTTGGCTGAGGCTCGGACAACAAGCTTGCCAAATGTGTGGATGGTAGGTTAACATTTGCCTACGCCACAGAATATACTAACGGCCTACGCTCGCGTTGGCTGTGGCTCGGCCAACATGTATTCCTATTCCTATTTCTATGCTTAAGTAATTTAGTTTCTATTCTTGCATAATTATAATTCTAAGGTACTAATTATGTTTGTCAAAGGTATGAAGAGCGGAGCACCCTAACACAAGTATTTCTTTACTTAAAAGGTTGCTCCAATAACTGATATTGCTCATGTACCCACTAGTTATCACAATAAAATTATTTATTTATTTCTTAGAATTATCTAGCAAATCAACGTAAATATATATCTGTTTCATCTTAACAAATTATCAAAATATCTGGAAAGATATTTCAATTGTATCTCGAAAATAAATGCGTTAATTTTTTGCGCAACTCCTAAGATATTCATTTAAATGGTAATGCAAAAAGTTAAAGTAATGTGCATGAAATAGTTAAGGTAACTAACGTATTTAAGGCAAAAACGGAGAGACATCGTACGTCGTGGGGCGACCCTGGGAACGAGTGGCAACGGCGAGCCGCAACCTTGTCCATCGACAGCCACCACCACTCTAGTCAAGAGTGCCCCACTAAGAAGAAGAAGAAGACATTTTTTGACGTTACACCTACACCATATTTTTTACCTTTCTCTATGACCTAGACCAGGGGTCTCCAAACTACGGCCCGCGGGCCAGCTCCGGCCCGCGAGCACCAACAATCCGGCCCGCGGAAGCGGTCCGGATCGTACCAACATACTGTTATTTACTGTATGGTGGTACGATAAGCTAGCTAGGTTCTGGCCCTTGGGGCTTCGTGGAGGAGTTAGTCTGGCCCTTAGGCTAAAAAGTTTGGCGACCCATGACCTAGACTATGCGTTGCTTAATATACCTCGCCTGCTATATTGTGCGTTACTTTTTTAGAACGCATAGCGTTGCTTCTGACACAAGTTTTGTTCAAGAATAGGTTTTTGTTACCCTGTACGTCTGCGCGCACTATGCGACCTCGTAGTAATGTTTGTGAATACGGGTGTGTCTCACCAAAGACTTCTTAGTCATTGTTTCTCACATTTTACGTCGTTTTCAGTGTAAGTGAAGAACATACCTGGAACAAAGGAATTTCTTTTTAGTTTTAACTGAGAAGCTTGGCATCACGTTGCAGAAGATGTTACACACTTACAGTGTAGGGAACAAAACAGTTAATAGCTTAGAATAATAACACCGGTGCTCTTTTACCACAGAAGATACCTAATACGCGCGTCACAGAATATACAAGGTGTTACAAAAGTACCCCTAATGCCGAATATGGTAGATAGGGACCATCGAACTGAACAACTTTTACTATGGGACCAACTCTGAAATCGTGAAAAAAATATCAGCTGTTTGATACATAAATTAAAATCGAAAATATCAAAATGTATGAAAGGTTGATGGTCCCTTTTATACCATATTCGGCTTTAGGGGTATTTTTGTAACACCTTGTATAATAGTATAGACGACCCAACTGAATCATATTTCAAGACTAGGCCTATGCCATCACCTTAATTACGGAACCCGGACAATAATTTCAAAAACCTCAAGACATTTGAGTGAAATAAAGAAATCTACCCGGACACACTTGAAAAAATAAATTAAAATAAAATAAAAACCTAGAATCCTTTCCCCTAACACACATAGTGTTCGGGTTTTACCCGGACACTATTTAAGAACCCCGCCCGGACGCTCCCCGGACGCCCTACAAACTAGGGAAAATCCGGGGAAACCGGGACGAATGGCAGCCCTATTCAAGACCCACTTTGCTTATAATTCCTTTGAGACCATAAAAATAGTTAGGTTTTCTGCTTTATCGTGTATGTTGCACTTAGTATGTTTAAAAAAAATACGGGTCGAATTGAGTACCTCCCTCCTTTTGAAGTCGGTAATAAAAATAAAAATGCACAATAATGACCAGTAATGACAGGTCACAGATCTATGCAATTTTAACCTTTGTTATTACTGCACTAGATATGGTTTTTAAAAAGCAGTCCTGATTTGAATTTCAAATAAGATATGGTTCATAATCCTAACTCTTTTAAGTGCAGAAAAAGTATTATAATTTTAAACATAAAATGACATTATGACAGTCAATGAGAAAAATATAAAGAACGACAGAGACAGTAATAGCATTTCTCATTTCTCTGTTGTCTGTCACGAACATTATGTATGTCATAGTAGCCTAGTCAGTGACTGTCAGTGTCTAATAAAATGATAACAGCTTGATAAAACATGAAGTTGGTTAGTGGCAAGAATTTTCTAATCATATTCTAAAATTCTTGCTTATACTACTAGTGACTGGACTACTTTGTTCAGTAGACACTAGCCATGGCGCGGGCGCAAGGCGTATGCGGGGTGTGTGCAGCGCGTGTGCGGGGTGAACGCGGGGTTGGCGCGAAGTGGGCGCGAGGCGGGTGGACTTCGATAAATGCAATTTGAGATCTATTGATATGTCATAAGACTCAAATTATATACAATGAATTTCAAAGCGAGTTAGACGCGGATACTGACGCGCGTAGCATGCGCTTAGCGGGCGCGAGGCGTGCGCTGATTTTGCGCGTGGCGAGCGCGTGTGTAAGGCGAGCACAACGCGTGTGCGGGACCTGTGCGTGATCGGCGCGTGTCATCTGAACACGGCCTTATTGTAAGTCGCGGGCAAAAGCTTAAATGCCATAAAATCTATTTCCACGCGTACGAAGTTGCGGGCAAAAGCTAGTTTTACTTATACAACAATAATGCTTGTTTTAGTCCCCTTCATTAATATATCAGCAACCATTTCACTACTTTTAGAATACACAAAAATAATATCATTCTTTTTAACTTTTCCAACACTCTTAAATTGAAAAATCGATTTTAGTTAAATTATGAATACTTAGGTAGGTATACTGTTTGTTTATGTTTATTCTCTCCCCGATTTCTCATTGTCAAATGATATTGCCACCTGTGTCTGTATAAATAATTATGTTTTAATGTAAAAACTATGCGAACAGTAATCCATCTACATTCCATGGATGGAACGACGTGACATTAATTTATTATTTTGATTTAGTAATTAAGTGCAATAAGGATTGAGGAGCTCGGTGGCGCTGTGGTATAGCGCCTGGCCCAGCGATTGCGGTTAAGCAACTTTCGCAAGGGTCGGTCATGGGATGGGTGACCAAAAAATTTATTGTATCGAGCTCCTCCGTGCTTCGGAAGGCACGTTAAGCCGTTGGTCCCGGCTGCATTTGCAGTCATTAGCACCCACCAATCCGCATTGGGCCCGTGTGGTGTGTCATGGCCCATCCTCCTTATCCATCCATAAGGAAGGCGTGTGCCCCAGCAGTGGGGACATTAAAAATGGCTGATGGTCAGACAATAAGGGTTGTCAACCCACTGTCTGAAAATATAATATCGTATTCCGAAATAGAATACAGAGCGGTGTGTTGGACATTACACACAGGGGTCTAAAATGGTCAAGATTGTAGACCATGACCATCAGCCATTTTTAATGTCCCACTGCTGGAGCACAGGCCTTCCTTATAGGTGGATAAGAAGGATGGGCCATGACCCACCACGCAGGCCAATGCGGATTGGTAGATGTTAACGACTGCAAATGCAATCGGGACCAACGGATTAACGTGCCTTGCGAACAGTTCACAATTTCGTCTTTATTTAAGCACTATGTTTGTTTTCCAAAGGCGGCGCTAGTGTGCAGACTACGCGTTCTTAACTGCGTTTGACTGCACTATGTACCTATTGTGTTGGGGTGTCGAGTTCGTGCTCCTCTCAACTTTAGGGGGCTTAACGGGAAATGTAGTCACACAGACTTAGTTAGAGGCTCTTTTGATGTCTCGCGGCCGAAGACAATATTGGTGTTTACTTAGAAAAGTGTAGGTTATGTTTATTATAAGATTAGGTTGACATTTTGAGAAACGAATATCGGTTATTGTGGTACCGTCACAAACCTGAAAAAAAAAGACGGACTTAATACCACACTAAAAAGAAGTGAAGCATGCAAGGTCCTACAATTTCGTATGTTGCACAATAACCTACACTTACACAAATACACCGGTCTTTTCTTTCCAGGTGTATTTGTGTGAGTGTAGGTCATGTCAAACTGCGAAAACCGCTTTTATTACGTAGGGCCTAAAGGCGGTCTCAAGGTCAACATGTATAGTCTGAGGTGCCGTCTTGTGTACAACAAACGAAATTGTAGGACCTTGCATGCTTGACTTCTTTTTAGTGTGGTATTACGTCCGTCTTTTTTTCAGGTCCGTGGGTACCGTATGGAATCGTTTCAAATCAAACCGACCCAAAATCTTTTATTCAGTCTGGCTAGGCTATTCGATTCAAATCAATAGCCCTAAAGCCCCGCCCTTGTACTGGCTAGCGGCTCTATTCTGTCCTTCTGTCTAACTAATTCATATTTCGTGGTAACAAACAGACAGATCTATCGGAAAAGGCGTGAAATAAATATCATAGTTTATTATTACAATGAAAGTACCTACTTAGTCATGTTGTTCGACAATTCTCATTGACTTTGGTCTTAAAAAATATTTGGATTTTATTTCAGTGCCTTAATTTATTAAAAATGACTTATAAAAACTAAATGTGTTATTTTTCACTTTTACATCAAAAAGCACCTAAAAAATTAAAAACTTATTTTAAAATCCCGCGCTTTTCAAATTTAGAACGGCGGCAGCGCTAAACGCAAGATGGCCGGTCTCGACTCAAGTAAATATTATTGTTTATGCAGCCAGTGTGAAATCTCTTGAGTCTCAAATGGTCCGTTTCTGAGATGGCATTCTGTAATCAAAACATTTCGACCATTCATGGTTTGTGGTCTAAATAAGCACGCGTTTCATTCAGTCTTCTTCTTCTTCTTTTTTTATTATGGCAATCTACTTTCCTCTTGGAAGTAATTTTTGCCAGTGTCAAGTGTTAAATAGTTCAGTGATATTGTTTAATTTTTCATTAGAATGCGGGTGCATCGCATTCCAATGCTGCTTGGAGCATTTGGCACCAAGTATATCAAGACAGTTTACTCGGTTAGTTCTGCCGAGGAAGCCACCACTTCAATAAAAGTCTCAGCTTCACACAACCAAGATCGCGCCTATTTCAACTATCCCACATATTGTTCAGTTGCGTAAACACTTGTACCATATAACTGCACCAATTTTAAGACACAATATCCACTATGAATCAATTTGAAAATAATTAAAATAGACACCAAATCGAACTCGACAAAATGGCGCCAAAAACTCCCTTCATTCAGTAATTTAAAATTTTTACTCGGCATTGGCAAATGTACAAATCGTACGAACCAACAAAAAATAAATCATTGAAAAGTGACATTTACGTTTTTGTGTTGCCATTCATTCGTCGTTTGATGTAAAGTTTCTGTCATAAAACAAAAAAAGCAGAAAAATATTGATCGCATAAAAAGAAAGTGATGTCCCATTGTTTCAAATCAAACCGCAAATATTTTTTTTATAAAAATGTATTCAAGTTTATTAAATTATTTTATAGCTGCGTTCTGAAGTTTCGTTCTGCGTTCAGGCCCCTGGAAAGGTGTCGAAACGTCGGGAATTCTAAAAACTAATAAAACTAAATAATTCTAAAACCACACCTGAATTAATAATATACGCGCTGTAATCCGTAAAAAGTGTTTTATTTCTAATGAACTGTACGCGCGAAAGTCTTAGAAGTGTATATCGTTTAACGTATTTAAGAAGAAACTTGCTTAATATATTATCAGTACGCAATAATTAAGGATGTATGTGCATTGAATTGTTAAATTGTGCCTACTATAGATTAATTAACTTATACCTACTCAGCTTTGTTATAAGTACCTATGTAATCTGTTTTGCTTTTGCGAACACGAACTGTTTTAGTCTTTTTATTATGTTCTCATGTAAGTGACAATGCTATGTCTTTATGAGAATAAAGTTCTTTAAACATAAACATTGTCACTTTTTCTAAATGCGATCATTGCGTTTCGCCTTTACAGCCTACATATTTATATTATTTAATTATTTTATATTCGGTGGATAGTTACAAAAATATCGTAAATTGAAAGAACCACTAGATCCATTCGTCTGATAAAACTAAACCAATCATTAAACAAAAACTTATTTACTCAAGAAAAAAAATCTTATTAAATTTTGATTTTTCGCATTAACAATGCTATTTTCATATTAAGATAAATAATATTAGAAAAAATCGACTCACCCGTAGCACCTCAGACGGGACTCGAACCCGCACCCTTGGGATTCCGGCCCAATGCACTGACCAATTATGCTACCGAGTCGCTAGTGGCTATTAATCAAAATTTAATAATTATGTAGCTGTTTCATCTTTATCGATTGTCAAAACATCTGGAAAGATGTTTCTTTCGAATGTGGGGGTATTTCCTCACATTGATGAAATTGCGCTGGCTAGCAGCAAAGAAGTTAAAAAGTACTAGAAAATTTCGCCGCTCCCACTAGCGACTCGGTAGCATAATTGGTCAGTGCATTGGGCCGGAATCCCAAGGGTTCAAGTCCCGTCTGAGGTGCTACGGGTGAGTTGATTTTTTCTAGGAAATTTTTAATATTATTTATCTTAAAAAAAAAGAACAACTATGCGAAGCCTCTCTGCTCCAGTTTGGGCAAAAAATGCTTTCGTATGTCTGTTCTCTTCTACAGGACGCATTTCTCAACAGATTCTCGAGAAATTTTGTGGTCAATATATTTTTTTTTTTACCGAGCCAGGTTTTCGATTTTTTTCTAAATAAATAATCAAATGCTTGGGCAGTTTCACATTAAGCAGAGCTTGTAATATGGGTGCTTTTAATATATTGCATTATACATAGTGACACATAGACCCGTCACAGAAATTAAAGCGATCTACAGCAGCCATTTGTTTAATATCAATATGTAATTAACTAAAAAAAACAATCCTGAAATCATTATTTTAACTTTACCGCCAAAAGGCGCTACATGCTATTTTTAAACAGATAAAAGGCGATGGAATAGAACAACATTCAGCTACGTCCGTCGTTTTTTTTCTTAATTCTTTCAGAAACTTAAACATTGTGTTGACAACTCCAAACATCGCTAAGTTTGTCTTTGAAATCGTTTGGAATGTTTATGGTTTCCGAGCGCAGTTATCTCTTATTTGGTATTTCCTTTAATTTATTACAATTGATTGGTTTAGTGGTACGTAAATCTGTTGCGTTCTTTAAATCTTTGATCTGGGATATAAATTACGGCTTAGAGATAAAATGGGACGTTTATTATTCGGTTTTAGTCATTCGTCTTCGCAGAAATGGCAGCCATTTTTAATTTGCACGTTTGGAAGTGAGTCATAAGGTAAACATACCACAAACTACTTATTTTAGTTAAATTTAATCACGCCTACACGGGTGTTCTATAATTTTTATAGTGTATGGTTTAAAATTGTGATGTGTTTTAGATGGGCCTCGAAAAAGACAGTTTAGTATACAAACTTTTTAAAAAGTGATTTTTAACTGAACAGGATAATATGGTAATTCCAGATGAAAACCTGTATTAGTCCTTGATTCATGTACTTAAGGGGCTAACATGAGCCAACTAGCGCCGCCAGTCGATTTTATTTTATATATTCTAAATAAGCCCAATTTCTTAAAAAAAGAATCAGTCAAGGTTTTGTTAAAAACGTCTAATATTTATTGAATAACTTTACACAGTTTGAAAATGCATTCAAACAGTTTAAAACGCGATTTTGTTAAAAGTGGCCACTGTTGGATAAACCCGTTTTTAAAATATTGCACTCATTTTGTAATGTTGTAACGTTATTCAATAAACATTAGAAGTCTTTCACAAGACCTTGACTGCTTCCTTTTTTAAGAAATTAGGCTTATATAGACTAAATAAAATAAAATCGACTGGCGGCGCTAGTTGGCTCATGTCAGCCCCTTAATGGATCTCATTTTTTTTTGTCTGGTAACATTTTACTAAACTTACTTTTAAATGTTAAAAAAAATGGCGCCATGCAGCCTATATAAATTGACTTTTTCCAAAAAATCCATAGCTAGTGTCACTCGGAGTCACGTAGGGATGCGAATCTACGTTGTTTCTTACTTCCTGCGTCATTGTCGTTACTCGAAAATCTTTAAAAATCCAATGCATCGCAATAAATAAATTAAAAATATGCAAATTAATATAATTTATTATCGTACTCTAACGTAAATGATGGCATATTTCCTTGTGATTCATTGGATTTTTAAAGATTTCGAGTAGCCAGTGGGAATGGGTCTGCTTCTGCCTACTTGTCTTAACGTTTATTGAATTGTATGAATAGATATATATATATTTTTTTTTTGTAATAGCCTAGGCTGAGCCTTAAATTTTGAATTAAGCTGGACACCTGTAATTTGATTCAGTAGAAATGAGCTAATTAAATAATGTTATTTATTTATGAATCTATGTTAATGGTAACATGTATGAATACTTTGAATGTAATGTCTGGAAACGATATACATATTTGTAAATATCGTTCCTTCTAATAAAGCTGATAAGTTTTTTGCGCCCATTTTTCTTGTCAGCTAAAAGACGTCATAATGGGTGGTAGGATAAAAGAATTGACGATTTAAAAATGCTTGTTATGTGAGCTTATTTGAATAAAGAATTTTTCAATTTCAATTTCAATTTCAATTTCAATTTCAATTAACGACAATGACGCCGGAAGTAAGAAACATAATATAAATAAATACATAAATTAATATAAATATTAGACAATATCACAAACATTGCTCTGATCCCAAAGTAAGTAGCTAAAGCACTTGTGTTATGGAAATCAGAGACAACGGTGGTATCACAAACACCCAGACCTGAGCCAATATAGAAAAGTTAGTTTTCTAAACTGACCCAGCCGGGGATCGAACCCGGGACCTCTGAGATGGCGACAACTTGAAAACCGGCGTACAGACCACTCGACCACGGAGGTCGTAAGAAACAACGTAGATTCACCCAGGGATTCTAATTCTAACAATGTCTTACACAGTCACACATCAAAATCTTTTTAGTCATTCATAAGTTATGGGTGGATTAAAAAACTCACATACATACAAACATACATGAACCCTGAACACGAGTCGAGTAAAAACGGAAAAGGTGTTCCTTTTTACTATCCTGCCAAAAAGACTACTTTGTCTATGCTCTCCAGTGCGTCAACCCCGTTACTATGTCAATGGCTTCTATATGATATTTCACCCTAGAGTGCCTTCATTTCCGGTGTCGTTTACCTCTGTTGTCTATGAAACCCTATAGAGACTAAACAAATAGATGGAAATTTATACGACAATGCATCTTAAGATTAAGATATTTCTTCCTTTTTAGGGTTCTGTACCAAAATGGTAAAAAGGAACCCTTATGGTGCGACTCAGTCTGTCTGTCACAGCTGGATATCTCGAGAACTACTAATGCTATCAACTTGTTTTTTAAAGTGGCAGAACTGTGACAAAAATGTAAGAACAAACATTTTGAAGTGTAAAACGTAAGAAGGTATTAGGGGTTTAAGTATGAAATTGCCGTTTTGTATGGAGAACTTTAAAGAATTTGAATTATCCAATCACACTTTCTTAATTTATTTAACAACCATGAACGCTTATGTTTTAATCAACTTTTATGCACAAATGTTTAAACACTAAGATAAGGTATGCCACTTAGGTTACATACATATACTCACGCCTGTTTCCCATGGGGGCAGGCAGAGACTATGGATCGCCACCGGCTACGATCCTTGCACACTTCTTTCGCTTCATTACATCCATCAACCTTTTCATACATGCCCGGCGGTTTTTCTCACTGCGTACACCAGCCTTTTTTATTAAAACCTCTAATTGGTCCGCGTAGGTTTTTCTGGGACGCCCTTGCGCATTCGTTCCCTCCACATTCGCACAATATATCTCTTTCGTTATTCGACTTTCATTCATCCTCTCTAAGTGACCAAACCACCGAAGCATTCCTTTCTCAATTCTTGTCACTATATCATCTTTCAGACCACACCTTTCACGAATTACGTAATTTCATGCCACTTAGGTTACGCGATCAAAACAACTAGAGAGATCAACAAAAGATGGAGGGAAAGAAAGGACTGCAGTCTAAGATCTTCATCAAATCAGTTGATAAGAAGAAAACCAGAGAATTGCTGAAACGAAGCAGAAGAAATATAAGAACCATAGTAGGAGTACTGACAGGACACTGTCCACTAAACAGACACCTGGCAGTTATCAAACGGACAGAGGACTCCATCTGTCCGCTATGTAAAGAAAAAGAAGAGACAAGCTACCACTTCATGGCAGAATGCCCGATGTACGCATCGCTGCGTTGGGAGCTCCTTGGAGCGGACAAGCTAAAGGAAGAGGATCCAAAGCAGTTAACGATAAGTCAACTCAGCAGGTATTGTAAGCGCACAGGCAGGTTCGAGGGTCCGACGCCGGTGTGGTAAACGATAACCCGCCTCCCCCAGCTTCCAGCTTTCAGGGGACTTGGGGAACTGGGTGAAATGGTTCCGATTAGGAAGACTGATCACCCGTCCGGCCTCGTTGGCGTCCCCCCTTTCAAATAATAATAATAGGATATGCGCAAAAACTAAGTATCTGCTAAGTTACAACGAAATAAAAAGCATTTCTGCTATAAAAAAAAGGAGTTATTAATAATAAGATACTTTTTTTAAAGTTAAGGAAAGAAAATCTGAAATATTTTTATTGCTGACAGGTAGTTGGCTGTCATGATCATAATCCGAAATAAACAACCGAAGCATCTTTAACATCATAGAAGATATGAGAGTCTCTGTGAGTGAGAAAAAAAGAAAATTACTTAGAATACTTACCGCGAAAAACAAAATGTCATTGTATTTAATTATAAAAATAAAACGTGATATATGAAATAAGGCAAAAAAAGTTGCGTCTCCGTTATTGTGAAAAAAGAAAGTTATAAAAAAACGTAAAAACAATTTAAAAAAATCTCAATGATTCGGTTCGGAAACAACACTGATGAAATTTGATTCGGCCAGTTTTTTTTTAAATAATAAGCTATGAAAAATACCATTCATTCTCTGTGGACCGCGTTCTGAATTCAAATGAAGCTAATTCGTTGGATCAACTCGAAAAATATCGAGAATCGAGTGCCTATATCTAGTCACTTGTTTTAAACACGACGGCAATATCTTGTTTTTCCTTTGCCTGAAAAAATATTATTTTTGAAGGGCGCATTTAAAAAATTGAACGTTATTCTAAAATTAGATGCGGGAAGTTTATATTCACTTAAGAGTACGTAGTCTGCACACTAGCGCCGCCATTGGAAAAAAATCACAGTGCATAAATAAACACGAAATTGTGAATTATCTCTCTGTAGTGCACTCCGAAGAAGCTTTCTGGTACTTTTTATAGCTTAAACAATAATTACGCAGTCTTAACTAAGAATTTTCAGGAAATTGAATTACCTATTGAATAATTAGTACTACCCAGTATTGTAAAAAGATTGTGTGAAGAAGAACACACTTAAAATTCTGTGAATATCAAGACACAAAGCTGTCATAGACCTAAAAAAAATAAAAAGGATAATAATAGTATTATAAGTAAATTTTTAATTTAATATTTTCTTCCGATTACTTTAAGAATTTGTATTTGTAAATAAAAATTAACGTAATAACAGCTGATAAGGCCTTTCCCATATGCTACCTACGTTTTAAAACGAAAATAATTGAAATAGGTAAGGAAAGTTCACGCAAACAAAGTCACGGACAGCCGCTAGTATGCCCATAATAAAAAAAGTTGTATAATAAAAATACATGTGAAGTTTCTGCGAAGTTTACAACCACCTCAACTTAAGAGCTTGCATTATCCTCTCAAGTCAAAGTAAACTTGCAACTATTGGTACATACCTACCTAACTTTCATCGGAAACTCAGCATGAACCAGTTAAAACTAACCGAGGCAATTAAAACTAAACCGACGACACCGTGTACCTTGTTTGTTAGCAATTTCGGAGACATCTTATGTCACATTATTTATTTGGAAATCAGAGACAACGGTGGCACTACATACACCCAAACCTGAATAGAAAAGTCCGTTTTCTAGATTGACCCAGCCGATGATCGAACCCGGGACCTCAGAGATGGTGACACGTTGAAAACCGGCATGCAAACTCGACCTACGTCGAATAAATAAATGACTTTCAGTGAAAAATGTTATCTCAAATATTTAGAATGCTTTTCCTTCAATTAAAGTAGAAAAAAACACCTTATATTATTTAAACTTCGAACATTATTAATAGGTCGGTTCAGTCAGACTGAGTTTAGCGACATGTCATAAAAAGATTTTATTTTTAAATTATTTTAAACTAAACGCAAGTTTTGGACGATGTCCGCGCCAAAATAAGGCGCCATTTTCCAGCACTGCATTTTCCTTCGTTCATTCTACGCGTTCTTAGCTCTACGTCATGAATAATTAAAAACGAATTACGTACGAGCTTATTTAATATTCTCTTAATATCCATTGTAGTATTTACACAAAATTCTTTGCGTTTTGAAAGATTAATCTACACCCCAGGCACAGAATAACTAATAGTACCACCCCAGGGCATGGATGTTACAAATGGAATCTTAAGAGGGCGTAGTCTGCACACTAGCGCCGCCATTGAAAAAAAAAATCGTAGTGCTTAAATAAAGACAAAATTGTAAATTATCTCTCTGTAGTGCACTCCGTAGAAGCTTTGTGGTTCTTTTTATCGCTTAAACAATATTTACTATCCTGTCGTATTGTTAAATGGAGTTTTTTTGCGATAAGTGGCCACTTTTAACATTAAAAAGTGATAGAAATCTAAAACTCCTTAACAGGTTTAAAAAGTGGTAGAAATCTACTTTTGGGGTGATTGAGTTCGACATCGGAATTAAAACTTCTTAGTGCATTTGTTTGATTAATTAAGAAAAATAAATATCATTTGCCATAGCAACGTAGTATTACATTCTCTTTGGTCATTTCCCCTGAGAGTAGGTAGAATTCGTTTCATTGAATAGCGAATATTCAATGAGACGTACTATGAACATTGGCTATTTTGGCGACCTCCGTGGTCGAGTGGCTTTGTACACCGGTTTTCAAGGTGTCGCCATCTCTGAGGTCCCAGGTTCGATCCCCGGTTGGGTCAGTTTAGAAAACGAACTTTTCTATATTGGCTCAGGTCTGGGTGTTTGTGATACCACCGTTGTCTCTGATTTCCATGACACAAGTGCTTTAGCTACTTACTTTGGAATCGGAGCAATGTATGTGATGTTGTCAAATATTTATAGTTATATTTACATTGTGAGTCACTGAAAGCTATGATTACGTTACCATTCCTATGTAGACAGCTTAGCAGTTAATAAAAAAATCTAAACTAAATAAGAACCCATTAAAGGCGGGAATCAAAATAACATTCGCAGTGGGCGGGTCTATCTGATCTATAGCTCTGCGTTTTTGCGCCGATATTTCAGTAGAGGGCGGCGCTGTCTGGACCATAGACAGACTTATTGTCACCACAATAAATAGACATTGACGTTTTTCGTCGTCACTAAGCTTTCGGTTTGCTTCTTGTTCTTTCAAGTGGAATGTGTGTTCAGTGTTGTGCTGGGTTAAAAATTAAAATACAGTGCTAATAGGAACTTTTGACACGTGGCGAAAATAGGAACTAATTTTGGCAACTATAATAAGGGTCAGATTCCAATAAGATATTAGTTTAACAGGGAAAGTGGCGCCACTTTTGAAGTGCTGAAAGATCCTTGTAGCGCTATACGGGTGTCCCTTGACTCGCCTAAAGTCATTGCTCCTAATTTCATTTAGCCGAATTTCTTTGGCCTAAACTCCTTAAGCACAGTTATTGTTTAGCCTAATAGATTTATTCGCATTTTTATCGTTTCGCCTAAACGTTAAGTTCCCTAATTATCAAAACCACTAATGTTAAATGTCCTAAAATTTGGTAGCATACATATCTTTTAACACAACAATTAAAATTAAAATTAAAACATTAGGGATTATGAATAGTTATGCTTAATGATGAATTTGGAAAGTGAAAAGGCGGCGCAAAAATTTTAGGCCAAATGAAAATAGGCTAAATACGTTTAGGTCATATGAAAATTGTGCGAAAAAATTTTAGGCCAATAATTTGTGTGCCAAAGACGGTTAGGGTAAAAAAAATCCGGCATTCCAATATATACCCCGCTATACTAATAAGTTAGTGTGCTTTAAGCTTTAGCTAGAATTAGACGAGGAATATTAACACATTTTATTAAAGGACCAAAAACACGAAATTCGAAATTTACACCGCTTTTAGCATTAATTGTTTAACTCCATTGAAATGGAAATTAACAGTTCCAAATCATCGTGATACTTATAGTTATAATAATTCAGTGTTCCAAATCTTTCTCCTATCACTACACTTTTAATATCTCGAACCTACTTTTTTAAAACTTATGTAAAGATGTATTCTGTGGTAATGTTCACATCACAGATATCGGTCTAAATCTCCTTGGTGTTTGAAATCGTCCTTGAGCTCACCATCTGGCAGACTAACGACATTTTGCCGACTTAGTAAAAAAAAAACAACTGTCACACAAAAAGGTAGCTTCTAAAGTCGTTTAAAAAAAGGTGTTGTATTGTGACGACGTGAGATATGAGAGCTGCATCCTCAACCCATTCATTAGGCGTCGGAGATCTCCAGAAGTATAAAAAACCGTGGAGTTGACGCTACTATTTTAGTCTGTGGTATTTTTGGCGCCATTTTGTGTGTTGCATTTAATTTTGTAAAGATTTTTACAACTAATAAATAGGCTCTGTAGAGCTGTAGACCTTTAGATATATGTGGTGTCATTTTTGAACATTTTTCGAAATGGCTGAAATATGATTTTCCATTTTGAAAAATTTCGAAAAACTGAATCGACAAAAAATATAATTATAGAACCTGCTCACAAAATTTCACGAGAATCGGTTGAGAAATGCGACCAGTAGAGTTATTGACCAAACTGAAATCGACAAAAAAAAAACCAGCTCACACAATTTCACGAGAATCGGTTCGGAAATGAGACTAGCGGAGGAGAACAAACTGACAGCCGGACGGACATATGAAAGCCTTTTTGACCAAACTGTAGTAACAGTCCACGCAGACGAAGTTGTCCCGGGTTCGATTCCCGGCCCGGCAGAAATTGAAATGATGAATTTTAATTTCTAGACGGGTCTGGGTATTACTATGTATATATTTAAAAAGTATATAAGTAGTATGTCATTTGTCTAGCACCCATACAAGCTTCGCTTAGTTTGGGGCTAGATGGCGCTGTGAGAAATTGTCCAAGCATTTATTTTTAACACAACTCATAATACCTACTCTATGATGTTCTTGTTCCAAGCATATGCATCGCACGTGCACTCAGCACCCATGTTCGGCCAGATTTCAGGAAATAACAGTTGATGTATTAATAGTTCCAGTTCATTACTTTATATTTAGACGAAAAGTGCTTAATTAACTGTGGGCGGTGTAATTGGTTAGTATAAGATATCGTTGGAAATATTCTTTAAATCAATAGACTACAGATTAGATGTTTTCTGCGGGTATATGTTACTGTCACTATACCACCACAAGGAATAAAGAAAAACTTGCCGTTCCAAGATTTAGGCTTGCAAAAACTAGAGGTTCATTTATGGGGAAACGCATAACCTTGTTTAATAAAGTTCCACAACAAGTGATTGATCTACCTTTGCATGAATTTAAAAATCATGTCAAAAAGACGCTCATGGGTAAAGGTTATTATAAAGTAAACGATTATTTGAATGACCGAAATGCGTGGAAATGATGTAACACAATAACTTGCTAGTAAGTACTTTGTTGTTTATAACCTGTATGTATTGTATTTGGTAACGATATATTTAAGTTTGTAAATATCGTTTCTTATTTCTGTTAAAGCTGATAAAGTTTCTTGCGCCTGTTCTTCTTGTCAGTTAAAAAAGTCTGGAACGGTTGGTAGAAAAATATAGACGATTCAAAAGCGCTTAATTACTAAGTTTATTTGAATAAAGCAATTTTTTACTTTTTACTTTACTAACTTCCTACACATAAACAAAAAAAAATGTCTGTATTGTAAACTAGAGTTCTACGATTCCAAAAAAAAATTGCGCTGAAGATCGCACTTCCTCTTGTTACAACAAAAAAAAGGGGGATAGTTATAGGACAACACTAATACTTGGCACACTTGTTCCTTAGGTGGACTAGAGTTCACCCCTTCCCGCTCCCACCAGCAGGCTGGCTCCCTCTGTCTCCTGGGCGTTTTTCACTCTGGTCTACCCAGTGGCGAGGGGTGAAATTATGACGAAGGTTGTCGTTTTACAAAAATGTTATGATCTGCATAGTGGATCGGTGAGGTGGGATTTCTAAAAGGATGGGAGTCGGCTTGTATGGTCCCTTCGCTGCTGGGTCTACCTAAGGAGCAAGTGTGCTAAGTCTCCTCCTTTAATGCAAAAAATATTGGTTACATTGGGTAGCAGGTATTACATTACACAGAATTAGTATAGTACTGACATACAGAACGGACACGCTCCGCCTCCCGCCGATCCGAGATACCGCACTCCCCTCCACAATCGGTGGTAAGGTCAGAGGTTCATTCTCGGGCCAAGTCGTGCACGCGAGTTGTCAGTGGTTCGAGCACAGAGTTAATATACAACGTGTTACAAAAATACCCCTAATGCCGAATATGGTAGATAGAGACCATCAAACTGAATAACTTTTACTACGGGACCAACTCTGAAATCGCGAAAAAAAAATCAGCTGTTTCATTCAAAAATTAATTACGAAAATATTAAATTGTATGAAACAGCCGACTTTTTCGCTATTTCAGTGTTGGTCCCATAGTAAAAGTTGTTCAGTTTGATGGTCCCTATCTACCATATTCGGCATTAGGAGTATTTTTGCAACACGCTTGTATACTAACATAGAGCTCCACAGATGTCAAAAGTCAACCCTAAGGTTCACGCACACATTCGCAGCGTGTACAAACGTAATCTGTTTATGTTGTAGTTAAAACGTATGTTTTGTATGGAGTGTCCGGGGTGTGATTGGGTGGCTATGTATAGGTACCACCATGAAAACTCCTTGGCTACTGCTACAGTAAGGCTACAGTACTGACTGTATATGCCTGGTTTGGCCTGAGATTGCCTGTACCAGATGTCTGTGTGTGTGTGTGTGTGTGTACGGAAAACCGCGATTTGTTCCGAGCGGCTCTTCTACTTGTCTTTTGTAGTTGAAGCACGTTTTCAAAGACGCTTTTTACACGAGTGCGAAGCTATACTTAAGACGCTATACGACAGCGAGATAGCAATGAGAAAAAGACGCGTGCGAGAGCGAGACCGATTTGGCAGATTCAGCGAAAAATCACGAAATCAATTCGTAGTAAATAACTATAGCGATTAAAGAGAAATGCTTCTACACTATTTTGAATATTTATGATACATATTACATAAAGCAATCTCTACTTGAATACCTAGATGTAGTTTCTAAATAATTTTTAAAAGGTATGTTCGAAATTAAAATGTATCAAGCCAAAATAATTGAATCGTGTTTCTGGTTCAATACGTGTCTGAATAATAAATAAAAATAATAAATGCTTGGACAATTTCACACAGCGCCATCTTGACAACTGATATACTTTTTTAAATATATACTTATTACTAGTATTTCGCCCTGGTGCGCGGGCTGCTGAAGCAGCCCGCGGGCACCGTTCTGTTGGTCTATAAGTGGGGGCCTTTGAAGAGTCGGACTGCGGATTGTGGTGCGCATCAGATCAAATCACATTGCGATTTGTCTGCAAGTTGCAGTGCGGTGTGGTGATGCATGCATGTGTGGTTAACTTGTGTTGCAGCCCGATGAAAATTAATGCTCTATTCTTTTTTAAGAATTTCTCTGGCTGATATTAAAATCATAGTAATAAAAGATCAAATTACATTGAAGAAGCAGTGGGCCCAGCGTAGTGTGCCTATTTTTTGACGAACCCGAACCCGAATTCAAACCCGAACCCGAACCCGAAGCCGAATCTGAACCCAGAACCCGAACGCGAACCCAAATCTGAACCCAGAACCCGAACTCGAACCCGAACCCGAAACCGAACTCGAACCCGAACTCGAACCCAAACCCAACCCCGAACCTGAACCTGAACCGAAACAGGAACCCGAACCCAAACCCGAACCCGAACTTGAACCTAAACCCGAACTTGAACCCAAACCCACATTCGAGCCCGAACCCACACTCGAGCCCGAGCCCGAACCCAACCCAAACTCAAACCCGAACCAGAACCCGAAACCGAATCTGAACCCAAAATCGAACCCTCACCCGAATCGGAGCCCGAGCCCTAACTCGAGCCCGAGACCGAGTCCGAGTCCGAGCCCAAACCCGAACCCGAAAGTGAACCCGAACCGGAATCTGAACCCGAAACCAAACCCGAATCAGAACCCAAACCAGAACTGGAACGCGAACCCGAAACAAACTTAAACCCGAACCCGAAATCGAACCTGAACCCAAAATGGAACCCTCACCCGAATCGGAGCCCGAGCCCTAACTCGAGCCCGAGACCGAGTCCGAGTCCGAGCCCAAACCCGAACCCGAAAGTGAACCCGAACCGGAATCTGAACCCGAAACCAAACCCGAACCAGAACCCAAACCCGAACTGGAACGCGAACCCGAAACAAACTTAAACCCGAACCCGAAATCGAACCCGAGCCCGAACCCGAAGCCGAAGCCGACCCCGAGGCCGAGACCGAACACAAGCCCGAGCGAGACCGAACCCGAACCCCAAAATTGACCCGAACCCGAACCCGAACCTAATCTTAGCACAAAACTGGTCCGAACCAAACGCGAACACGAACTCGAGCTCGAACCTGAACTCGAAACCGAACTCGAACCCGAACCCGAACCCAGAACTTGAACCCGAACCCAAACAGGAACCCGAAACCGAATTTAAACCCAAACCCGAATTTGAACCCGACCCCAAACTTGAGCCCGAGCCCAAACCCGAACCCAAACCCAAACTCGAACCAGAACCCCAAAACCGAACCTGAACTTCGAAACCGAACCTGAACCCAAAATCGAACCCTCACCCGAATCGGAGCCCGAGCCCTAACGCGAGCCCGAGACCGAGTCCGAGTCCGAGCCCAAACCCGAACCCGAAAGTGAACCCGAACCGGAATCTGAACCCGAAACCAAACCCGAATCAGAACCCAAACCAGAACTGGAACGCGAACCCGAAACAAACTTAAACCCGAACCCGAAATCGAACCTGAACCCAAAATTGAACCCTCACCCGAATCGGAGCCCGAGCCCTAACTCGAGCCCGAGACCGAGTCCGAGTCCCGAGCCCAAACCCGAACCCGAAAGTGAACCCGAACCGGAATCTGAACCCGAAACCAAACCCGAACCAGAACCCAAACCCGAACTGGAACGCGAACCCGAAACAAACTTAAACCCGAACCCGAAATCGAACCCGAGCCCGAACCCGAAGCCGAAGCCGACCCCGAGGCCGAGACCGAACACAAAATTGACCTGAACCCGAACCCGAACCGAATCTTAGCACAAAACTGGTCCGAACCGAACGCGAACACGAACTCGAGCTCGAACCTGAACTTGAAACCGAACTCGAACCCGAACCCGAACCCAGAACCTGAACCCGAACCCAAACAGGAACCCGAAACCGAACTCAAACCCTCACCCGAACAGGAGTTCGAGCTCGAACTCGAGCCCGAGACCGAGTCCAAGTCCGAGCCCAAACCCGAACCCGAAAGTGAACCCAAACCGGAATCTGAACCCGAAACCAAACCCGAACCAGAACCCGAACTGGAACGCGAACCCGATACAAACTTGAACCCGAACCCGAAATCGAACCCGAGCCCAAACCCGAAGCCGAAGCCGACCTCGTGGCCGAGACCGAACACAAGCCCGAGCGAGACCGAGCCCGAGCCCGAACCCGAACCCGAACCCAAAATTAACCCAAACCCGAACCGAATCTTAGCACAACACTGGTCGGAACCGTACGCCAGAGACCGAGTCCGAGTCCGAGCCCAAACCCGAACCCGAAAGTAAACCCGAACCGGAATCTGAACCCGAAACCAAACCCGAACCAGAACCCAAACCCGAACTGGAACGCGAACCCGAAACAAACTTAAACCCGAACCCGAAATCGAACCCGAGCCCGAACCCGAAGCCGAAGCCGACCCCGAGGCCGAGACCGAACACAAACCCGAGCGAGACCGAGCCCGAGCCCGAACCCGAACCCCAAAATTGACACGAACCCGAACCCGAACCGAATCTTAGCACAGAACTGATCCGAACGAACTCGAGCTCGAACCTGAACTCGAAACCGAACTCGAACCCGAACCCGAACTCAGAACCTGAACCCGAATCCAAACACGAACCCGAAACCGAACTCAAACCCGAACCCGAACTTGAACCCAAACCCGAACTTGAGTCCGAGCCCACACTCGAGCCTGAGCCCGAACCCGAACCCAAACCCGAACCAGAACCCGAAACCGAACCTGAACCCAAAATAGAACCCTCACCCGAAACAGAGCCCGAACCCGAAGCTCGAACCTGAACTCGAAACCGAACTCGAACCCGAACCCAAACCCGAGCCCGAACCCGAAGCCGAAGCCGACCCCGAGGCCGAGACCGAACACAAGCCCGAGCGAGACCGAGCCCGAGCCCGAACCCGAACCCCAAAATTGACACGAACCCGAACCCGAACCGAATCTTAGCACAAAACTGATCCGAACGAACTCGAGCTCGAACCTGAACTCAAAACCGAACTCGAACCCGAACCCGAACTCAGAACCTGAACCCGAATCCAAACACGAACCCGAAACCGAACTCAAACCCGAACCCGAACTTGAACCCAAACCCGAACTTGAATCCGAGCCCACACTCGAGCCTGAGCCCGAACCCGAACCCAAACCCGAACCAGAACCCGAAACCGAACCTGAACCCAAAATAGAACCCTCACCCGAAACGGAGCCCGAACCCGAAGCTCGAGCCTGAACTCGAAACCGAACTCGAACCCGAACCCGAACTCGAACCCGAACCTGAACCCGAACCCGAAACCGAAACCAAAACCGAACCGAATTTTAACACAAAACTGGCCCGACCCGAACGCAAACACGAACTCGGAACTCGTAAGCAGAGAAACAGGAAATAATAAGCAGATTTTTAAATATTTACAAATAAAACAAGTAGACTAAAAATGTATGTACAAGTATAATTAATAAATAAAAACATTAAAAGAGATATAAGAAAAACTTAAAACAAAGACTTATGTATGGTAAGTAGGTAGGTGATGAAATGATTGATATTACACTAACTGTACAAAGTGAATGCGGTGGGCAGGGCACCTTAATTTTTGCACTCTTAAATTATTAAATAATATGGAAAAAATATTTAGTTGTTAAAATTAAGAGTTGTTTCTATGGTCTTCTATGGTACAATTTAATACAGGGCACCTTAATTTTTGCACTCTTAAATTATTAAATAATATGGAAAAAATATTTAGTTGTTAAAATTAAGAGTTGTTTCTATGGTCTTCTATGGTACAATTTAATACCGTCGCGCGTCGGTCGTCTCGCTGCACTAAAGTCGCAGTTTTTCTTGTTAAATTAAATCATAAAAATAAGAACGCCCTTACTTGAAACAGACGAAAAGCACGTATAAAAACTTGCAAGATCAGGACTGGAGCTGCCCCGCATAATGTAGTTATAATAATTACTAATAAATAATAATTTAATCATCAAATTATAAAAACAAAAATTAATCAACATCTTTCCTCCTCTTCGCTCCTGGAATTGAAAAAGAAACACAGGAGTTAATAAAAGGAATAATAATTATAGATAAATAAATGCGAAGAACAGTTAAAAGAAATTACTTAGAATACATACATACCCTTTATTGATTAATGCAATTGTCATGAAATTTATATTTACAGCGGTTTTTCACAGTATTTAATATAAGCTGTTTGTGTTTCTCCAACGAGATTTTCCAAAACAGTATGAAAAGCCTAAAAAATCAAACGATTTCATCGAACATGTGAAGACTTTATTGATATCGAAGATCAACATTTAATTTACTTTTAAAATACTTACTGAATAAAAATATGTTATTCTCAAAAGGAATCCACAAAATTTCAACATTTGTTTTAAAATTATATCAGTCTCCTTAAAGTTCGGAGTAAAAATAAGCTTCGCGCCGTGAAGAGTGAAAATTTTCCCAATAAAAGGCGGAAAAACCACGAAAACGGCCAACGAAAGAAAAAAGTATTAGAGTGAAAAGGATGTATGATGTAAAATGGATGTGTGAAAAAAGGAAAGTAGAATACTTGAATATTTTTAAATGTTGTCGAACATGAATTAAAATGTTATAAAAAATAAATACATAGATACCAAGAAGTTTTATACAAGGAGGTTGATCGTTTGAATTTGGAGTATGGATGAAATGAGGTCGCATGTATTAAATAAATATAGAATAAGGAAAATTAATAAAATATAATAACAAATTAGTGTTTTATGTTTGTAAATAAATAAATAAGATGGAATATTGATAAATATGACAATATGACGTTGTTTTTCTATGTAAAAAAAAATACAACGCCTAAACTAAACCGAACCAAACCCGAACCCGAACTCAAACCCGAGCCTGAGCCCGAGTCGGTGCCCGAGCCCGAACGTTCGTGACGGTTACGATTAAGATTACCGTTAAGGTTTTGGCTACGGTTCTGGTTACGGTTAGGTACGGTTTTACGATTACGATTATAATTAAGAGGGTTATTGTGGTGAAACGGTAAAAATATTTTTCTCCAATCAAACAAACAACACTTCAAAGCTGTGGCCCCGCGGTATGCGGTCCAAAAATCTTTTTTTTTTTAAACTCCAGTGCGGAGTCTATCTCTTTTTTCTAAATTTTAAATGTCAAAATTTACCGTTCTTGAAAGTTTGAACAAAATCTGTTGAAAAAAATAACAAACCTCGCCACATTCAACATCTTGCATTTCCCAAATGTCATCATTTTTCCCCAGTTCAATTGGGGTTTTGCACATTTCCCCCAAACATCATCATCTTGTTTTTCCCAAATGCCATAATTTTTCTTCAGTTCGATTGGGGTTTTGCACATTTCCCCCAACCATCATTATACCCTTTTCCACCTCCTTCTGTGAGAACAATTATGTCAATGAATGAAATTATGGTAATCGATAAATAATTTAAACCTGGAAAATGAGCGGCCATTTTGTTTTTCTACCATTTTGAATATTTCTTTTCTCGCTACAGCATCAGATCAAAACATTTTAATTTTATTGTTTTGTTTGTTGATTTTAACTTTGAGAGAGAAATCTCCTTCTTAATTAGCTGCTCGTGCTGGGTTTTCTGTAATTTTGTATGGCGGCCATTTTGTTTTTCCGCCATTTTGAATATTTTTTCTCCGCTTCAGGATCTGCTTAGAGTTCTCCACAACTTTAGTTTGAGCACCATCTACCTATGTAGTACCATTTTGGCGGGCAGCACCCCATCATGAGGATCTTAACCTGGACTTCCACTATAAATATATTTTTTCTGAGAGTTTTCTAGATCCTGAACACTTTTTTTCTAGATTACACCCCTCTACAACTGCTCTTTTTTAGTAATAAAAATGATGCGGTACCGGGAAATTGAGCGGCCATTTTGTTTTACCACCATTTTGAATATTTTTGTCACTTCAGAATTTGCTTAGAGTTTTCTACAACTTTAGTTCAAGCACCATCTACCTATGTAGTACCATTTTGGTGGGCAGTACCCCATCATGACGATCTTATCCAGGACTTCCACTACTAATATTGTTTTCTGAGAGTTTTCTAGATTCTTAATTTTTTTTCATACTTTGTACCCCTCTACAACTGCTTTTTTTGGTAATAAAAATAATGCGGTACCTGGAAAATGAGCGGCCATTTTGTTTTTTCGCCATTTTTAATATTTTTTCCTCGCTTCAAAATCTGCTTAAAGTTCTCTACAACTTTTGTTTGAGCACCATCTACCTATATAGTACCATTTTGGCAGCACCCCATCATGAGGATCCTAACCTGGTCTTCCACTTTTAGTTTATTTTTCTGAGAGTTTTTTAGATTTTGAATACTTTCTTAATACATTACACCCCTCTAAAACTGCTCCTGTTTGGTAATAATAAAGGCGGTACCCGGAAAATAAACCTTACTTCCAATTCCAGTGTTGCCATCCGATCGATATAAAAATAGTCAAATGTCATTAGTATTGGCAAAATCTAATGGTTTATGATAAAAAATATAAAAAAATGGCGCTATTTCTATTTTTCTCATTTTTGGGGTAAATCTCAAAAAGTACCCCGAAAATGGGTAATTTTTTTTTACATGGCAATACTCCTTGATATGTTGCGTAATTCGACAATACATGTTAACCTTCTCAAGTGTTGTGAACTGCCTCAAAATAGCCTTAGAATATTTAAAAAATGTATAAAATTTACAAAATGGCCGCCACTGCGTCCGCCATATTGATTTTTCTATTGTTCATATTTTTCCTATATTTTGCAGCATAAACTGCGTGCAACCACGTTTTGATTTTTTTTCTCACTTGCACCCAGCCGCCGCAATAGAACTTGAAAAAAGGGTATCTCAAAAATGACTTTTTCCTCAGCAGTTTCCAGGGTTGCCAGACTTTGTCGACCAAAACACCAAAATGTCATTTGTATACAAACAATACATAAACCCTCATACTCAAAATTCCCAAAAAGTAGTCGATTCACTTTTTTTCATTTTGGGGTAAATCTCAAAAATTACCCCGAAATGAGGTAAAAATATTATACCAATCTATACACTGTGTCTATACCTAAAACTATTCAATGAACGTCAAAACACTCCAATGTTGCCATCTGGAAGAAAATTGACTTTAAAAATGGCATGTTTTCGTACCTCAAAAAAAATGGCCAGTACAACAGGCGCCATCTTGTTTTTTTTTAAATTTTCCTAGTTTTGTCAAAATTGAGGGCTATTGTAGTGAAATGGTAAAAATATTTTTCCCAAACCAAACAACACTTCAGAGCTGTGGCTCCGCAGTTTCCGGTCCAAAAATCGATTTTTTCAAAGCTCTCCAGCGCGGCCGCCATTTTGTTTTTGACACTTTTTCTCATTTTCCTAAACATTGTACGTCAAAATCTACCCGTCTTGAAAGTTTCAACAAAATCGGTTGGAAAACAAAAAAGTTACAAATCTCCCCACAGCCGCCATCTTGTTTTTCCCAAATGTCATAATTTTTCCCCAGTTCGATTGGGGTTTCGCACATTTTCCCCAAACATCATTATACCCTTTTCCACCTCCTTCTGGGAGAACAATTATGTCAATGAGTCAGTGAGTGAGTGAGTGGTAATCGAGCTATATATAGTATAATAATACATAGCAACACCCAGACCCGTCACAGAAATTAAAATTCGTCATTTCAATTTCTGCCCGGCCGGGAATCGAACCCGGGAACTCTTGCGTGGTAGACCGGCATGTTGACCACTGCACCACTCAGGTCGTCAAAAATATATGAAGGAAATATATTTATATCTTAAGTGACCTTTGGCATTACATCAAAAAGTGATAATTTTCTTTCACCCTCGCCTTAATAATCCTGTTTGGCTTAAAATCTGTTGCTTAATCTAGGTATGTCACAACAGAATTTAACTTTTCCTAATATTTAACTAATTATAATAATGCGGCAATAAAATATTTCGCTTAAGAGTTAAGTTCAACCTAATAATTATAAAAGATGTAATTACTATTCCCAGCGTTACACTAGGAAGTCAACTTAAGATTTAACTAGAACAATTTAACAGCATCTCGCCGGCGGTAATTAGTACCACAGATTAAATAATTCAAAACAAACGTCACTAAAACGGGAATTAAACACCGCAGACGACTTAGAACGTCTGAGGCAATGAACGCAGAATAAATAATAGGACGGTACACGTCTCAACAAATTACCCCGAACGGGCGGGCAGAATTGATGGCAACACTGGAGTGCCGCCATGTCAACTCTGGCCGTCTGAGCTGGTTTTCTTTTTTCGAAGAATTTGAAATTAGAACTCATTATTGATGCCAATGATTATTCAACTATTTATACCATGTGACATCTTTTAAGGAATAGAAACGTATTTTTTTTAAATTATCTGTCAAGTAACTTACTGTGTCCTTGGAACATTTGTTTGATTTAATTTTTTTTTGTTAAAAAACCTTAAGAAATGGCTTTATTATAATTTAAAAAAAAAACCCAAAAACCACCATGTGTGTCTTACCATCTTATTCGGTTGAAAAATAAATACCTTATAATACTTTAACATAAAATAAAAATACACTTTAGTAAGACGTTTACTAAAAAGTATTTTTTTTATGTTAAGTACTTACTTAAGTACATATCTTTTTTTTCTAGGTATATCAATCAATGTTTACGATACGTGCACAGACAAAATAATCTTTAACTTGAAAATCTATTAGCAACAAACTTCAAAGGCTTAAAATGTAAAAGTTACTAAGAAACAGAGACACACAATTTATTTTTAGATAAAGTTAATGCGTTTAACTGGTAAAGCCTTAATGGTGTTGTTTATTCTATTGATAAAAGGTACACTTTTGATAACACCGCCTTTTGAAATAAACTTCCAACTAATTAGTATTATAAACAATATTACGTTAGTAGTCGTTTTAACTGCTAGTGCTAATAATAAAAAGTATGAAAAAGCAATTTTAGTTAACATATTTTGCCATGACTGTATTATTTAGAATATTAAAAGCAAATCTATCTAGATTCTAGTGTCATGGGAGAAAAACAATACTTCCAAATATTTAGATTTGAAACTGTAAAAAGTTTGGTAAAAATAATTAAAAAGTTGATTATTGGTACTCTATCTAAGTAATTTTAATTTCGTTGTTATTAAACAGTGTTAGTGCTATGTATCCACTTTCCACAAAGAAAGGTAATTACGGGAAGGACACTTGCGACCGCACGAACATATTTCCTTCGCCCATTTCTCAAACGTTGGTGACGAAGAAAAAAGTCAATAATGGCGGGACGTTTTGGCGCGATCACAGTGGCGGCTGGGGTGACCATATTTTTACGTAAGTATAACACTAATTGTACTATTATCTGTCTGTGGTTAACGGTAGATTTGAGATATCATATCATTTACTAAATTGTCTTGTTTCGAGCGAATCTTGTATATTATTATTGACTATTTATACATTGGATTGAATTAGATATCACACATTAATAAGTCTTGGCGTCAAAATAAATGTTAATTATTATTATACATACATATAATGTCTCAGCATTAATGAGGAGATGACGAGTAACAGGAAAGAATGGAAGAGAAGGACGCACTGCACTGCACCGACCCCAAATAAATTGGGATAAAGGCAGGAAGATGATGAAATGTCCTAGACTACATAACACACGTATGGTAGCCCTATCAACAATGCTTAGCGGCCATCTTGTTTTGTTAAACGTTCACCGTCCGCCGCACATTTCCAGTCTGCAAGTCTTATTTATACATTTTACGTTTGATTAGCCATTTTCGACGCTCCGCCATTGTGTTTTTGTCGAAAAATATTATAATGATCTTTTTTTTTTGGTAGGATTCAATTTCAATTCGAAGAGGGTTGGTTGGTGTACTTGGTATAGCCAGTGTTTTCTCTTTACGGATGATTTATGTTATGACACATGTGTTTTGATTGTAAGATCATTATCATTTTGGAACGTTGATGTGAATTAAGCTTTTGTCTGCTTGTGGCCTTCTAACGGCAAAAAATATATCCATCACTGTTGAAATTGAAAAATTCTTTATTCAAATAAGCTCACATAATAAGCATTTTTAATCGTCAATTCTTTTACCCTACCACCCATTATGACGTCTTTTATTAGCTGACAAGAAAAATGAGCGTAAAAATCTTATCAGATTTATCAAAGGAACGATATTTACAAATATGTATATCGTTTCCAGACATTACATTCATACATTTTACAATTAACATAGATTAATAAATAAATAATTTAATTAGCTCGTTTCTACTGAATTAAAGTCATTATTCAGTCTAGGCTGTTACGAAAAAAAAATCAATTCATACAATTCAATAAACGTTAAGATAGGTAGGCAGAAGCAGTCCCATTCCCACTGGCAGCACCCGTTCACGAGCATGACGCATGAGCCGGCCATCGCTTCGCTCAACCATATTTGAGGGAACGTAACGACCCGTGTTATATACGCTACAAGTAGGTACCGGGATCTGTGATGCGAACGAAGCTCAGGCTCACCACCGCACCAAGACGGGCACACTTTACCACCAGCACTTGAATACACCAGGAAACCACCAGTACTACTCTGGTATTTTACTCGGCGTTCCTTCACACTTAAACACCCGCCATTACATGCTCAAAGACTATGTATGTATAAGTCATTTCCCGCCATCACATACCATCACCATCCAATGACAGTGACAGTTAACAGTGTTGCCCTCTTGTGCGTGTGAATATCTATTTCATAGATACAAACACTACAACCACGAAATACGAATGCTGTTCTGTTGTTTAAGACAGAAGCTGCCGTACCTATTCGAAAAAACGTCTGATGTTACTCAATCTTCGAACTGCTACTAGTACTAACTATAGCCAGGGCCCTATTAAATAACGTGACAATTTGTCAATAGTCATGACAATTGGATTTACATTGCGGTGTAGCTATGAGTTTGTTCTATGTTCAAATTGGTTGACACAGTGGATATAAAATGGGGTTTATCACGCAAAGCTAATCTCAGTTGGCGAGAGCGGCGACCCGACCTCTATCAATAGTTTTGATTGGTTAAAATACGTCAGAAATGATATTTGACATTCGAAACAACGAATCAAACGATTTTAGTACAGGCGCCATTAGTTCCTCAGTATTCATCCCAATGTCATGACAGGTGACAGATTGTAACGTTTATTAAATAGGACCCTGGTTGGCCTGAGACTCACACAGTCCTTTTCGCCATGGCAAATTCAACTCTAAGGTATAACATCTCAAAACTCTCACGCAATATCCAGACCAAATATTCTAAACGCTCCATTCCTGATAATTTGCTACAAAATGTCACAGAATAAAATCATGACGTCGTTGGGCTTAACAAATTTAAATTTGGAACGTAACGAGCGGCGAGAGCTAATAAATTACGCTCAAACACTTGGGCGGTTCGCGCTTGGCAGGACCAGTTCTATTTTCAAATGTCAAAGAGTTACAATTACGCTTGTTTAGAGCCTGACAGCGTATAGCTTATAGGATATCGTCTTTGTACACACATAATTTCTACGTTTTTATTCATACAGTAAATTAAAAAATCAGCTGTTACATACAAAAATTAATTACGAAAATATCAAAATGTATGAAACAGCTGATTTTTTTCTCGCGATTTCAAAGTTGGTCCCATATTAAAAGTTGTTCAGTTTGATGGTCCCTATCTACCATATTCGGCATTAGGGGTATTTTTGTAACACGTTGTATAATTTTTTGATCGATTCAGTTTTTCGTTTTTTTTTTCAAATAGCGGAGATATGTAAGAAAACATATTTCAAATGTAAAAACATCATATTTCAGCCGTTTTGAAAAATGTTCAAAAATAACACAATTTTTTGATAGCAGTGCAAAGCCCGCCCGGGTGGACGGGCTTTGCACTTGACTTTTCCACTGGTGGGTGGACGGGTAATTCACGATTACCCCTCTACCCACTACGCTAGTGTGAACCGAATTAAGTACGTCTAATAATCGACTAATTTATAAATTAAATTAATTATTATTATTATTCGATTCAAACATTTTTTTTGCATGATAATGCATGATTATTTTATAAATACGTGTATAGAAGTTCCTCCACTAAAAAAGTTTTTTTCATTTTTGGAAGACTCAAAAGTTCATAGTTCAAATCAATAATAATATGTTTTGCCAATATTCGAAACTTGAAAATAATTAAATAAATAAATATTTGGCAACATCACATACATTGTTCTGATTTCAAAGTAAGTAGCTAAAGCACTTGTGTTATGAAAATCAGAGACAACGGTGGTATCACAAACACCCAGACCTGGGGCCATACGCAGCGAACTTCGGAAAGTCTGCCGGGCTTCAAATTAAAACAGATAAATCGAGCCATAATCGAGCCAAAATGGCGAACCCCAATTCATGATGTCACACAAACATCGATATCTTCTGAATAACTTCGGCGAATAGTTCAATACGAAACTCCTTACTTCGATTTATCTGTTTTAAGTTAAAGCTCGGCAGACCCGCCGTAGTTTGAAAAGTTAGCCGGTAGGGCCCCTGAGCCAATATTGAAAAGTTCGTATCTAAATTGACCCAACCGGGGATCGAACCCGGGATCTCAGAGGTGGCGACACCTTGAAAACCAGTGTACAAAGCCACTCGACCACGGAGGTCGTCGAAATTAAGGCTGTGACAGAATATATGATTACGTATATTAGTATTTATTTGTTTTTAAACAACATACTTTTTAACGCGAGGTCTATAACTCACGAAGCCCCTAGTATATATGTATAATCTTTTCTAACAGCACAGTAACTTACACAACGGAGTTTTTGGCGCCATTTTGTCGAGTTCTGTTTGGTGTCTATTTTAATTATTTTCAAATTGATTCATAGTGGATATTGTGTCTTAAAATTGGTGCAGTTATATGGTACAAGTGTCTACGCAACTGAACAATATGTGGGATAATTGAAATAGGCGCGATCTTGGTTGTGTGAAGCTGAGACTTTTATTGAAGTGGTGGCTTCCTCGGCAGAACTAACCGTGTAAACTGTCACGATATACTTGGTGCCAAATGCTCCAAGCAGCATTGGAATGCGATGCACCCGCATTCTAATGAAAAATTAAACAATATCTACCACTGAACTATTTAACACTTGACACTGGCAAAAATTACTTCCAAGAGGCTTTCCTCTTGGAAGTGAAGAAGTAGATTGCCATAACAAAAAAGGAGAACTTACACAACAAATCTGCCTTTTCTCAAAATTCCGTTAATCCCGAGCCATAACCCATTCTATTTTCAAATTCAGAATCGATCCCGATGACAGATGGCGTTCGCGTGTCACGGCGACGACGCCGCGCGATGTCACCGATTTAAAAAGTTATGTTGACAGTGACATTAGAAGCAAGCCAAGGAAGAACTTAGTTTTTGTAAATTGAGGGTTCTGTCCATATTTTAAAGTAAGTAGGTACATACTAACTAGTCAACCGTTATTTAATTTTTACTTTTTGATTCAATATTCGCAAATTATTTTATAAACTTTCAGTATTTCTTTGATTGATTCGAGACATTCAAAATTTCAGATGCCGTGTTCATATAGAAAATTCGTTAAAATAGTTACCGAACAAGTTATTTTGAAATAAAATAAAATCTCATCGTACAAAATGATAAAATTATAAAGCTATGAGCTTTGAATGTGAAAGTATTCATTAATAAAATGTTTTGTAGTAAGTGACCATCAGCCATTTTTAAAATCCCCACTGCTGGCGCACAGGCCTTCCTTAGGGGTGGATAAGGAGGATGGGTCATGACCCACCACGCGGGCCCAATGCGGATTGGTTGGTGCTAATGACTGCAAATGTAGCCGGGACCAACGGCTTAACGTGCCTTCTGAAGCACGGAGGAGCTCGAGATAATACATTTTTGGTCACCCATCCCATGACCGACCCTTGCGAAAGTTGCTTAACCTCCGCAATCGCAACGCCAGGTGCTACACTACTGCACTGAGCTCCCTTGAGAATTTATTACTTATTTAAGTAACATGGTATTATTTTATTAACTCTTTTAACTCATCATTCGTTATTATACATAACTGATATTATTTTTAGTAGATTGGTCGGTTGGAAGAATATGACATGCATATATTACGTCTGTATATCTAGTTACATAATAAAATATTTCTTGGTAAGAAAGTAACAAAACAGAGTAACAGAATTACTTCATAGCTTCTTAAAACTCATTTAGTTTAGGGTTGTCGCAATCGCAACGCAAGCATAGAAGTCTAAAAATTTAAACTTTAATCATGTTTGAAAGATCACTATGATGTAGTAATTACTTGACAACGATAAAAAGGACAATACGGAACGGTATAAATGTCGCAGCCCACTTGTTGAAACAGCCGCTCAATAAACGGCCTAGTCAATTGATTGAACATCAAAAGGCTAGGCCGTTAATTAAGCGGCTGATTAAGCTAGCTGGCTGCGTCATAAAGACAACTTCATAAAAATCGAATCCACATTATGATAGTTAACAATAAAAAGGCTAGTTATGAATTATAATACTTTTATCCATAGATATAATAATTAGTATAATTATATTAAAGTTTTAAATTCAAAACTCAGGCGGCAAACATCTGAAAACAGCAGCAGCTAGCAAACATTAACGGCCTTTCCACAAAAGATTTTAAAACACTGTTTTACAAGTGTTTAACTTAGACACTGTTTAAATGTGATGCTGTCACTTTTTTGACAATATTGTTTGAAAGAGACGGCATTACATTTAAACAGTGTCTAAATTAAACAGTGTTTTAAAATCTTTTGTGGTAAGGCCGTAAGCATTTTAGACATGATTGAAAAATTAAAATTGTCAATATCGCTAGGTATGCTCTATGTGGCTGTCATAACGACAGCCCTTTTCTCAACCAATCTGCGTTTTCATCGGAAGCGTTCTATTTTTAAAACGTTTCACTGTCAACTGTCAAACCTGATGACAGATGGCGTTGTGAGCGGGATAAGGCGGGATTTCTGAAAACACCGTCGCGTTAGCTCGGTGCGTTCCATATTTGAAATTAAGCATGGAGGCACGTTTCGGCTATTAGCGAGGAGGTGCTACGATTTTAAACATGGAACTTTATGGTTTTTGTTTTTTCTTAACGGCATGTGATATTAGTATTAGGTTTTATGACGTTTGGTTTAAGAAAACGATTTAACAAAATGAAGTTTTTAAAGAGTATATTTTTAAAATAATCTACATACAATAAGATAATGTTACCATGCCATACCTAACTTTTATTTCTAAGCTTTTTTAGCGATATACTAAATTATATTTTTCAAGGAATACATTTTTAATTAAAAGTAACTGATACATTAACTGTCACAGTTTATCTTGTTATTACTGCACCAATATGGTTGTAAATAGAGGGGACGTCCTTTTGTATTATGGAAATAACTTCAAAATAAATCCATGGACTTTAAAATGCACTTTAAGAAGGAACAGGGTTAGCATGGAGTCGCACAGGGTTTTTATTTTATTCTTGAAAAACAATGTATTAACTCGGTATGATGATAAAATTTAACTGTAAACCGCAAATTAAATTATTTCGCTGCGAAAATGTAATTAAACCACTTATCGTTCGACAATATGTGCAGCAGCTGAAAAACGTCATTATAAATACGCCAATTATTAAAAGTATAATAGGGGTAATAATAATATACGAAATCTTCATAGTTTTTGGTCATCAAGTGTTTTGATATCCAAGCAAGATAATGTTTAATTCATATTGATACTTTTCACATTAATAACAGATTTTCGAGTCAAAAATAAAAATACTATTACTTTATACTTTTAAAAAGAACACTTTTAAAAGACTTCCGTGCGTACAGTTCATTTAAAAAGTGTTTTATTTCTGATCCCATTATTTTGCTAAAAATAACTTTTGGAATACTATATTATACAAGGTGTTACAAAAGTACCCCTAATGCCGAATATGGTAGATAGGGATCATCAAACTGAACAACTTTTACTATGGGACCAACTCTGAAATCGCGAAAAAAAAATCAGCTGTTTCATACAAAAATTTCTTACGAAAATATCAAAATGTATGAAACAGCTGATTTTTTTTCGCGATTTCATAGTTGGTCCCATAGTAAAAGTTGTTCAGTTTGTTGGTCCCTATCTTCCATATTCGGCATTAGGGGTACTTTTGTAACACCTTGTATAGTAAAAAATAAAGTCTTAAAACATTTATATTGACAGTTTAAAAAAATATTTTGTCCACAACGACTCCATTTCAGTTTTGCTCTATTGATACATTACTAGGCGTAGCGTTCTGAAATTTATGACAATCGAGTATCCCTTAAGTTCACTTTAAGCGCAGCTTTAAGGTAAATAACTTGAACTTAGTAACTTAGGGCTTTCACACTGATTTATAACCAGACTTCGCAAGATTATGACTTTAGTGTTTTTTATTCATTCGTTTTTAAAAAGTTCGTTGGGTATAAATTGCTTCCGATTTTACGATTCTATAATGCTTTTTTGCTTGCTTCTTTAAAGTGACGTTATAAAGGTGTTTTTAGAGTGTTCCTTAAGTAGTTTCTTACTTACTTACATTATTGTAACACCACCAAAAGTACCATTTCAAACTACGAAACAAATCGCGGTTTTTTCGTGTTGGCATTTCGCATTTGCACACATTGACATTTCGTACATAAAATCTCGGGCTAAGTCAGCCTATATTCAATTCTGTGGCAATCACCAAATGTTTAACTTAATTAAATGTCAGTAGGGCAGTTTTTCTGTCTAGAACACATTGTCTTGTTTATAAAAAGGTATGGAAGGCCTAGACTACATAAACAGCTATAATGTTTTAAATTTCCATGGTTAATGACGTTATTAGAATAAACTATATCGGGATTTACACCATGTACCTGTTTTTTTTTTAGCCTCAAAAATAAACATGTACTTGGTGTAAATCCCGATATAGTTTATTCTAATACATAACAGCTAATTGAAGAGAGATATGATTTTAAAGTTCTTGTATACAGCATATTAAAAACTTTTTTCGGAAGATGTGGATATCAGCCAGTGGATTTGCCTGTTTTGTCTATGGATTCGACAGAACGAAAACATAATAACGCTAAAGCGAACAGCCCAATGCGGACATTTTCGACGACGAGTCCGGCAATACCAAAATGATTTCCAATTTGAGTATAATCAACTCTTCTTGTGATGTTATTCGGATTAAGAGAGTATTTTTCTAGGGTTCTATCAAATAAAAAATCCAAAATACGAACCCAATTCAAAATAAATGTCAATTACATTTTTTCATACAAAACTGTAAAACACATGAATTTTATTTGGTTTGTATTATGGATTTTTTAATAAATAGAACCCTAGACAAATAATGTATTAATCCAAATAACCCTAGACAAATACTGTCTTAATCCGAATAACATCACAAGAAGAGTTAATTATGCACAAATTGCAAATCATTTTGGTATTACATTTGTATAGGAAGCTCACTGTTCCCCGGACTCTTAAGGTATTTTTCATGAATAGGGCGGATAGACTTTGTATTTTTTATAACCAAGTTACAAGCAAAGTTGCACTATGAGTTAACCCTTCGCACATTCCTCACCGGACTCTTAAGGTTTTTTTTGATGAATAGGGCGGATAGATTTTGTATTTTTTATAACCAAGTTACAAGCAGTGGTACTGTTTATAAGTTGCACTATGAGTTAACCCTTCGCACATTCCTCGCATACCATTGTGCAGTCATTCAGACCGACAGATTCGGCGGTCGCAGGCTAGGGTTAATTACAGAATAACTGTGGTAATGCGTCAGCTAATATAATTAGTTTGATTGGATAGATTTAATGTACATAATGTATATTTAATTATAACACAATAGTTTAAAGATATTTCCATAGCAGAGTTGAGTTTAGTGGTTTACGGTTTTTGTTTTAACAATACTTAACTTCTGTCCGCGACTTCGCTTGGTTGGAAAATTCTGCCGGGCTTCAAATTAAAACAGATAAATCGAGCCCCAATCGGGTCAAAATGGTGCGATTTACTAACTTTTCGAACTTCGGCGGGTCTGCCGAGCTTCAACTTAAAACAGATAAATCGAAGTAAGGAGTTTCGTATTGTACTATTCGCCGAAGTTATTTAGAAGATATCGATGTTCGTGTGACATCATGAATTGAAGTTCGCCATTTTGGCCCGAATGGGGCTCGATTTATCTGTTTTAATTTGAAACCAAGCAGACTTTCCGAAGTTCGATGCGTTAGCCGGTACGGCCCCAGGGGCCCTACCGGCTAACTTTTCGAACTTCGGCGGATATGCCATCGAAGTAAGGAGTTTCGTATTGTACTATTCGCCGAAGTTATTTAGAAGATATCGATGTTCGTGTGACATCATAAATTGAAGTTCGCCATTTTGGCCCGATTGGGGTTCGATTTATCTGTTTTAAGTTGAAGAGTTATTTGTAAAACCCCAACAACCGCCGCGCCGCCGTATTTTAAGGTTTTATTTCTCAATATACTCAAAAAACAACTTTGTTCTATCTACTACATAGAGACACCATAGGACTAGTAACACAAAAACAACGACCACCGTAGTCAAGTGGTTTGTACGCCGGTTTTCAAGATGTCGCCATCTCCGAGGTCCCGGGTTCGACCCCGGGTGGGTCAATTTAGAAAACTATTTTTTCTATATTGGCTCAGGGGCCCTACCGGCTAACTTTTCGAACTTCGGCGGGTCTGACGAGCTTCAACTTAAAACAGATAAATCGAAGTAAGGAGTTTCGTATTGTACTATTCGCCGAAGTTATTTAGAAGATATCGATGTTTGTGTGACATCATGAATTGAGGTTCGCCATTTTGGCCCGATTGGGGCTCGATTTATCTGTTTTAATTTGAAGCGCGGCAGGCTTTCTGAAGTTCGATGCGTTAGCCGGTACGGCCCCAGGTCTGGGTGTTTGTGATACCACCGTTGTCTCAGATTCCCATAACACAAGTGCTTTAGCTATTTACTTTGGGATCGGTAACTCTAATGCTAACAACTCTCGATGGAAATCGATTGAAACTGCAGTTACATTGCTGCTTTAAGTAAGATAGTTGTCACATTGGTTCTTACTAAAGCAGCAATGTAACTGCGATTTCTGTCAGAGTTGATTACAACAAAGTTACATAATCAGGAGGCCGAAGTTAGTGCCATAACATAGACTGTCAAACAGGTACTTAATATGTTTCTTGGTAAGTTATTTTAAATTAACATCAACACCTAGATTGGATATTGGATAGCTTTATATTTTGCAGACAAACTGATACAGTTTGGCGAAAGTAAGTCTGTAACTTATTTTTCAGCGATAAAAATAAAAGAAATAGTGATTCCATTTTGGGTAATAAAGAGCTGACATGAGCCAACTAGCGCCGCCAGTCAATTTTATTTTATTTATTCTAAATAAGCCCAATTTCTTAAAAAAGGAATCAGTCAAGGTCTTGTGAATGACGTCTAATGTTTATGAATAACGTTACAACATTACAAAATGCGTGCAATAGTTTAAAAACGGGTTTGAACCAACAGTGGCCACTTTTAACAAAATCGCTTTTTAAACTGTTTGAATGCCTTTTCAAACTGTGTAAAGTTATTCAATAAATATTAGACGTTATTAACAAAACCTTGACTGATTCCTTTTTTAAGAAATTGGGCTTATTTAGAATAAATTACATATATTGTTGTCTTTGTCTTGGTAAACGTTGTGTAAGCTTTTATTAGGCTAAGGTCTTTTCTTTTTGAATATTCTTCTATTATAAATTGTATATGTTAGCTGTTAGCTTACCTATTAAATAAATAAATAAATAAAATAAAATCGACTGGCGGCGCTAGTTGGCTCATGTCAGCCCCTTAAGTACATGAATCATGGACATAATATAAGGTTTTCATCTGGCATTACCATATTATTCTGTTCAGTTAAAAATCACTTTGTAAAAAGTCTGTAAACTAAACTGTCTTTTTCAAAGGCCCATCTAAAACACATTACAATTTTAAACCATAGACTATAAAAATTATAGAACATCCGTGTAGGAATTGATTTTATTGATAAATCACACTTTTGTTGTTGTTATTGTATAAAAAAAAATGATTTTCATTTGCTGGGCCATGGTTGGGCTGCGGGATTTTTTTTCTCAATTTATGGTTCAGGCTAATTTTCTGTACGATTCCCGTTTAATTTTTGAAAATCTGTATCATCTTTATCGATTGTCAAAACATCTGGAAAGGTGTTACTTTCGAATGTGGGGGTATTTCCTCACATTAATGAAATTGCGCTGGCTTGCTGCGAAGTAAAAAGTATTAGAAAATTTCGCCGCTCCCACTAGCGACTCGGTAGCATAATTGGTCAGTGCATTGGGCCGGAATCCCAAGGGTGCGGGTTCGAGTCCCATCTGAGGTGCTACGGGTGAGTCGATTTTTTCTAGTATTTTTCTAATATTATTTATCTTAATTTAAAAATAACATTGTGAATGCGAAAATAAAAATTTAATATTCAATATAATTTAAACCATTATTTTTAACCTCTTTTTAATTCACTCTGATATATTACACCGCATGTTTCTACTTCCTCGTAATTAAAGGTTATAGATTAACAAATCGCGTGCGAAAATAACTTTTAAACTATTTTTGTTAAAGAAATTTTCATATTTTTTAGTTTTACTTTTTTTCATGTAATTAACACAACTATTGATGCTGCGGTACATAGGGCTTTCCTTTTACTACGAGGGACCAATGCGGATTGTGGGCGTTAACGACAGCAAATTCAATCAACTATGTTTCTTCAAAAAAGATCCGTTTATTTGGTTAGTTGTTATTCCAATTACGGTGACGACACTGTTGATTTTTTTAAATAGGTGCTAGTTAAATGTTTTACTTGTCTAAAACAAAAAATATCGAGTTACTCATAACGACTGAACATTCTGAAAAAAAAAAATACTTAAAATTATTGGACAATGAAAAGTTTTTTTTTTGTTCTCTAACAAAGCCAATAATAGGGTAGTTTACCTTACTTTCTGTGTTTGTCATACACTCACACCGCTCTTCGGTTTAAGAGTGTCATAATAACACTAATTTCACAACGTTCATGTGTTCTTAGAATCCATAAAGCGTTATGAGTGTTTCGTTCTTTGACCCTATCACATAAAAAGTTAGTGGTATTATGTTGGTAATGTTAAAACTCACAATTTTTTTTTTGATAAATTAAATTAAAAAGTGGAAGAGAGAACTCTGACACTCAAAACTATGGAAAAACCTTGAATTTGCAAATGCTGAAAATTAAACCCGAAATTATCTCGATCATCACATTACATTTTCAAATTATTAAATAATTTTCACAATGTTCTATCTATAAAATATTTACAAAAGAATATATTTCTCTTCTTGTTAAGTCTACATCTGAGGAAATTATATGAAATAATACGTAATTGTTCACGAATCGTGTCGAACGCACGGATGTGTTATCGTGAGGGACTGAGAAGGCCAATTTATTTTATTGCTGACACGCTCTTGAAGAAATGCAGTTGATGACAGTATGATATCTTTAAGCTGTGATTGGGCGTATTCACATTGGACGATAACTGTATGTAACTACACTGGTAGTTTGATACAATCACTACTAACTGCTTTCACACTGTGTTGTAGTTAACGTTATCGTCGCCGACAGATTATCGTGCCGATATCTGGCGACGACACAGTGCGGGGTGAAGCATGATCGGTTACTTTTGCTGGCGCAATGCGACTGACCGCATAACAAGAGCGGTTGGGTATCGTGTCACATACCGATATCGTCGGACGATATCGTTGTCGTCCAAGCTGAATTTATTTTATTGCTGATACGCTCTTGAAGAAATACTGTTGATGACAGTATGATATCTTGAAGCTGTGATTGGGCGTATTCACATAGGAAGATAACTGTAACTACACCACTGGTTGTTTGATACAATCACTACTAAACGCTTTCACACTGTGTCGTTGTAGTCAACGTTATCGTCGCCGACAGATTATCGTGCCGATATCGGGTGACGACACAGTGCGGTGAAGCATATGTTCGGTAACTTTTGCTGGCGCAATGCGACTGACCGCATGACAAGAGCGGTTGGGTATTGTGTCACATACCGATATCGTTGTCGTCCAAGCTGAATTTATTTTATTGCCGATACGCTCTTGAAGAAATACTGTTGATGACAGTATGATATCTTATAGCTGTGATTGGGCGTATTCACATAGGAAGTAGTAATGGCAATTAATGCTAATTGTAATTAATTTCATTTACATGCTAATTTTCATAATTAGCATGCTATGTGCTATTGCTATGCTAATTGCTAATATGAATTGTAATTATGAATTTTAATATGAATTTTAACATGAATTTTAATATGAATTTTAATATGAATTTTGATATAAATTTTAATATTATTTTTCATGTGATTTGTGGAATGCTTGTGTTTTTTCACTATTTAGGTACTTATGAGTTTATTTTCACAAAAACACTAAAACAGTCATTTGAAATATGCATTTACACATTAAAATTAAATTAGTTAGGTTAAATAAGTAAATCAATGTTATTTTGTAAATAATTTACTAAATAACACTTGATTTACACTATTTCTTTAATTTTTATTGACATGACACCCAAAGAATTATTTGAATTACGTATTTAGACGTAAAAATCAAATCTACCATTTACACAACACGTCAGAATAAATTTAAATGCCAATTAATCACACGCGACGCGATCGATGTCACAGCAATTAAATAATTGACTGACCTACGACCTGCGACAAGTAAATCATTTCTAAACAAAATTAACCAAAGAATAATGAACTCTAAACAAAAGCGTTTCACTTAACTTTTTAAGAAATTGCACTGCATGCGTGCACTCTTCCCTTTCACTCATTCACTCGTATACATTCGATAAATCATCGTCCACTGTCGGAAATTAATTCACGAACGAAATTATTTAGCAGCAGCCGACAGTTCGCAGCGCGATGCTAACGAGCGTAGTCGCATTATTTCATATCGGAGACGAATTCATTTCGAATGATATTTCGCGCCGCGTGCTAATTAGCGCGGTCGTATTATTTCATATGATAGCAGCAGGACGCGAACGCAGACGATTTCGCGCGGTTTGATGATAATTAGCATTCATTATTTTTAGCAACTATGATTAATTTAATGAATGCTAAAGGACGATTAGCAATTAATTATGAATGCTAATGCTAATTGTTCCATTACTAATAGGAAGATAACTGTAACTACACCACTGGTTGTTTGATACAATCACTACTAAACGCTTTCACACTGTGTCGTTGTAGTCAACGTTATCGTCGCCGACAGATTATCGTGCCGATATCGGGTGACGACACAGTGCGGTGAAGCATATGTTCGGTAACTTTTGCTGGCGCAATGCGACTGACCGCATGACAAGAGCGGTTGGGTATTGTGTCACATACCGATATCGTTGTCGTCCAAGCTGAATTTATTTTATTGCCGATACGCTCTTGAAGAAATACTGTTGATGACAGTATGATATCTTATAGCTGTGATTGGGCGTATTCACATAGGAAGATAACTGTAACTACACCACTGGTTGTTTGATACAATCACTACTAAACGCTTTCACACTGTGTCGTTGTAGTCAACGTTATCGTCGCCGACAGATTATCGTGCCGATATCGGGTGACGACACAGTGCGGTGAAGCATATGTTCGGTAACTTTTGCTGGCGCAATGCGACTGACCGCATGACAAGAGCGGTTGGGTATTGTGTCACATACCGATATCGTTGTCGTCCAAGCTGAATTTATTTTATTGCCGATACGCTCTTGAAGAAATACTGTTGATGACAGTATGATATCTTATAGCTGTGATTGGGCGTATTCACATAGGAAGATAACTGTTACTACACCACTGGTTGTTTGATACAATCACTACTAAACGCTTTCACACTGTGTCGTTGTAGTCAACGTTATCGTCGCCGACAGATTATCGTGCCGATATCGGGTGACGACACAGTGCGGGGTGAAGCATGATTGGTTACTTTTGCTGGCGCAATGCGACTGACCGCATGACAAGAGCGGTTGGGTATTGTGTCACATACCGATATCGTCGGACGATATCGTTGTCGTCCAAGCTGAATTTATTTTATTGCTGATACGCTCTTGAAGAAATACTGTTGATGACAGTATGATATCTTGAAGCTGTGATTGGGCGTATTCACATAGGAAGATAACTGTAACTACACCACTGGTTGTTTGATACAATCACTACTAAACGCTTTCACACTGTGTCGTTGTAGTCAACGTTATCGTCGCCGACAGATTATCGTGCCGATATCGGGTGACGACACAGTGCGGTGAAGCATATGTTCGGTAACTTTTGCTGGCGCAATGCGACTGACCGCATGACAAGAGCGGTTGGGTATTGTGTCACATACCGATATCGTTGTCGTCCAAGCTGAATTTATTTTATTGCCGATACGCTCTTGAAGAAATACTGTTGATGACAGTATGATATCTTATAGCTGTGATTGGGCGTATTCACATAGGAAGATAACTGTAACTACACCACTGGTTGTTTGATACAATCACTACTAAACGCTTTCACACTGTGTCGTTGTAGTCAACGTTATCGTCGCCGACAGATTATCGTGCCGATATCGGGTGACGACACAGTGCGGTGAAGCATATGTTCGGTAACTTTTGCTGGCGCAATGCGACTGACCGCATGACAAGAGCGGTTGGGTATTGTGTCACATACCGATATCGTTGTCGTCCAAGCTGAATTTATTTTATTGCCGATACGCTCTTGAAGAAATACTGTTGATGACAGTATGATATCTTATAGCTGTGATTGGGCGTATTCACATAGGAAGATAACTGTAACTACACCACTGGTTGTTTGATACAATCACTACTAAACGCTTTCACACTGTGTCGTTGTAGTCAACGTTATCGTCGCCGACAGATTATCGTGCCGATATCGGGTGACGACACAGTGCGGTGAAGCATATGTTCGGTAACTTTTGCTGGCGCAATGCGACTGACCGCATGACAAGAGCGGTTGGGTATTGTGTCACATACCGATATCGTTGTCGTCCAAGCTGAATTTATTTTATTGCCGATACGCTCTTGAAGAAATACTGTTGATGACAGTATGATATCTTATAGCTGTGATTGGGCGTATTCACATAGGAAGATAACTGTAACTACACCACTGGTTGTTTGATACAATCACTACTAAACGCTTTCACACTGTGTCGTTGTAGTCAACGTTATCGTCGCCGACAGATTATCGTGCCGATATCGGGTGACGACACAGTGCGGGGTGAAGCATATGTTCGGTAACTTTTGCTGGCGCAATGCGACTGACCGCAAAACAAGAGCTGTTGGTTATATCGTTTCACATACCGATATCGTTGTAGTCCGAGCTGACGATATATGAGTATCGTATCGTGTCGTTATCGTTATCGCCTAATGTGAAAACAGCCATTGACGGGCGAGAATACCGTACGTTCACACAGTGATCTATTTTACACAGTTTTCTTCTTCTTCTTCTTCAGCGCATATTCGCCCACCATTAAGCATACGCCTCTCCACTTTTCCTCCAAGCAGCCCTGTTCTCTGTTTGTCTAGGCCAGAGTGGTCCTGCGGCTGTTGATATGTCGTCAGACTATCAGTTCACAGTTTTACAGGACAGGATTCGTCTTTACTGGACGTAGTGTTCACACCGCATTTACAGGACCGACGGGTCCGTCGTTACTGGATACAGTAACAAAATCTGTGTTGTGTGAACACGCTAATACAACTACATACGCCATCGCCGAATAAAAACGTATCCGATAAAACGGATCGCTGTGTGAACAGGCATTAGGCTGCCTTTCCAGAGATGCGCTACGTAGCTATGTAAAGCTATGTAACAGCTAAGTAGCAACTATGTAACTAATTAACAACTAGCCACTCGACGACCTCCGTGGTCGTGTGGCTATGTACACTGGTTTTCAAAGTGTCGCCATCTCTGAGGTCCCGGGTTCGATTCCCGGTTGGGTCAATTTGGAAAACGAACTCTTCTAGATTGGCTCAGGTCTGGGTGTTTGAGATACCACCGTTGTCTCTGATTTCCATAACACAAGTGCTAGCTACTTACTTTGGATTTTCTTCCAATGGCGGCGCTAGTGTGCAGACTATGCAGCCTTAACTATCCCGAATTTAACTGGCCCGCTTATTCGTTTTTTTCGGTCCCAGTTCTGTTACTTGTTCACGAAACTAGCAATTATCAGTATTATGGCTAAAAATGAAATTGTAACTTTTTAACCTGTGACCTGTAAAAAGTACGGAAATTGCGGACCAGTTATATTCGGGCGAGTTAAATCGTTAGGCTATTGTTTCTGTGTTGTTCGAGTTTTGTTACACTGACTTAACTTCACTATGAATCTTGTGGTCATTTTTTACGAATGCACTCTAATGAGGGTAAAGAATATTTTAGTACCTACCATTATAATGTGAACTATCTAGTCCACTTTTATGATAAATAATAAGACAGAATAAGAATAATTGGCTGTTTTAATGAACTTTTATGATACGCCTGTATAAATTAAAAAGCAGTTTTTTTATTGAGTTAACAGCGTAAGATACTGCGTGTCTTAACTTAACTTCTCACCGGCCTTCCATAAAAGATTTTAAAACACTAGTTTAGACACTCTTTAAATAATATACGATGTAGTCACTTTTATTTAAATTACACTGACAAAAAAAAAACAAATAAACAGATGAACATAGAACCTCCTCCTTTTTTTGAAGTCGGTTAAAAAGTGACAGCAACACATTTAACAGTGTCTAAGTTAAACACTTGTTGAACAGTATTTTGTGGTAAGGCTGTCAATATTTGTTTTACTAGCCTCCGCCCGCGACTTCATCCGCGTGAACAGTAGGAAAATCCTTAATGTATGAAAGATAACCAGTTTAAATGACCTCCTTAGTGTATGAAAGCTAGTACTAGGGAGAGTTCAAGCTGTGTCCCTGGCTTATTGCCGTACTGAGATGTCAATTAAGTTTAACGCTTCATTAAAATAGGTGCTATCTCTTTCTTTTCCATGAGTTTTTTTTATTGGGGTCAAAAAACAGTTTCTCAATAAGTAATATTAAGCTAATTTTACATAGTAGATCTAATAATTGTAAGACCAACACCGTCAACCACAGCTTGATAAACTGTAAAAAGCCCATCAAAATCAGTCCAGCGGTTTATGCGTGATGCGCGCACACACATTAACGGCCCTATTCATAAACGCCTAATAATTCAATTTTAGCTATTGAACCGTTAAAATATGTTTTATCTTTATCATTTGTCAAAAGAGTAAAAGAAATAAATCACTTTATGAGCCCCCTATAATTTTGCTTGTTTCTATAAATAAGATTAGACAACAGTTTTATTATCTTGCAAGCTTTTTTACTGTTAACAGTACACAGTTTTCAAGTTCGTTTTTAACGGAACACATACACAAAACATACACAACTAACAGTTAATGCAACAAAAGTTGTAAATATTAGAATAAACTATATCGGGATTTACACCATGTATCATTTGACGACCTCCGTGGTCGAGTGGCGTTGTACACCGGTTTTCCAGGTGTCGCCATCTCTGAGGTCCCGGGTTCGATCCCCGGTTGGGTCAATTTAGAAAACGAACTTTTTTATATTGGCTCAGGTCTGGGTGTTTGTGATACCACCGTTGTCTTTGATTTCCATAACACAAGTGCTTTAGCTACTTACTTTGGAATCGGAGCAATGTATGTGATGTTGTCAAACATTTATTTTATTTATTTATGTACCTGTTTATTTTTTTTTTTGAGACTCCGATATTTCGACTCAGTTGCATGCGCCATGGTTACGTTCCATGTGCCGAAATATCGGAGTCTCAAAAATAAACAGGTACATGGTGTAAATCCCGATATAGTTTATTCTAATAACGTCAAAACCATGGAAATTTAAAACATTAAGTTTGAAATAGATGAATTACACATTGCTACACAACGCAGATTTTACTAGAATAATTAGAAAAATAGATAAAATTCTTTTATCGACGAATTTTTTTTAAAATATCTATCTTCTTTTTCAAACAATAGTAAATTTCAGGAATCTTGGAACAGGAAAGGTGTCTGGCAAAAAAAGGAAAAGGAAACATTCAAACAATTTTTATTATTTCCTGATTGGAATTTGTTTGAATTCTATCGATTCGTGCGTTTTAGTATTTTATCGTCTTTACTGTCAAGCAAAAGGGTCAAATTAAAAAATACACTTGAGAGCAAATCAATCGTCTCAAATACGATTCTTTTAAGTTTTTTCCGACATAGAATCAATAGATATAATTAATTTAAATTGTCAAAAGATTTCAAAGATCAATTAACTATTATATATATATATATATTTATATATATATAGAGCATATTATTTAGTATTATATAAAAATAGCATTGTGAATGCTTAAATCTCAAAATTTTAAAAGTTATATAGCTTTCTCATCTTAATCAACTGTTTAAAAATATCTGGAAAGCTGTTCAGTTGAATGTCGAGGTTAATTCCTTCTACATTGGTGAGATGGCGCTGGCTTGCAGCGTAAGAGTTGATATACTAGAAGAAATTCGACGTTCCCACTAGTGACTCGGTAGCTCAGTGGTCAGAGCATTGGACCGGATATCCAAAGGTCGCGGGTTCGATTCCCGTCCGAGAACATGATCTGGTGCGAGTCGTATTTTTTCGAGTATATTATTTAGTATTATATCAATTAACGACTTAAAAATGGTGGTACCAATTTTATTTTTTTACATCATTTGATTCTGTGCTGAAAAGGTTGAAGTTGTGAAAGTAACTAAAACCCAATAAAATAGTAACTATTCCCCTAAAGTTAGGTAAATTGAAACTATTTCGTTCTTATAGATACGATTAGGTAACGTATGAATTTATTGCCTCATATTTTTTGCCTCACTTTTGACAGTGCGCTTTGTAGGGAACTATCAAAGTTATTATTCTATGTCTTATAACAAATAACATTTTTCTTATATCATAAACTTACCATATGAAGAATACACCCCAACAGTCAGCAGCAGAACGGCCTGCGCGAATAAGTCGCCGATTCTCGTACAATACAAAATGGTGCCCATTTTCAAAATGGCCGCTACGTGGTAACTAATGCACTACACAGAACACTTATCACATAATACTGGTTTATTTGTTGATTTTAACTTCACTGGAGTTTTTGGTGTTGGCGTGTGGTGCGTCATTCGTTAGGTGAAGTTTCTGAAAAAAAGAGAAAATATATTAATGGTATGTAATGGTAATCAGTAAACTATCTACATATACCTTAGTGATACAAATGAAAAGCTTTTATATTGTGTTAGAATTGGTTAGGTTAGGTTTCTTTTTTGTTTTCTTCTAAGTTTTCAGTTTTGGGGTTGATGTTGTATTAAAAAGGGTATAATACTTTTATTATTGTATTTTAGTGATAAAATTTTGAGTTTTAATGATCCGCAGACCCCATCTGCGTATGCTATTCCGTACATACGGGGATGGAAAGTCGTGTGGGGGGGGGGAAGAATATAAGAGGACAGAGCAGAGATAGAGGAGGAAGAAATAGAGTATAGAAAAGCGAGGAAAGGAAGTTAGGTTAGGTTAGATAGAACCTTTCATAGGTTTGGTATTAACTCGCATGATCTAAACTGGGTCTGCTTTACGTTTAGTTTTTCCAGACTCAGGTTCAACATAAAGTTATTAACTATACGTCACTGTCTCCTGTTTTTTACGATGATCAGTAATTAGTTACGATCGAGCTATGATCTGATGGCTACCCAGGGAGTGAATGGAGGAGGTCCAGGTCGCTATACACATCCAACTGATCTGACCAACAATCCAAGAGATGTAAGGATAAGTATGTTTAAAAAACGGAAAATAGCATTTAAATGTATGGAAATCCTGAAACTGAGAACTCTCATTCTTACATCTCTTAGAAAGCAATCAGATTGGGTGTGTTTAGCGATCTGGATCTCCTCTATTCAATCCCTGGAAAGGCATCATCAGATCACACAGCTCGATCCTCTGGCGGAAAACCAAGACTTCAAAGTTACCTCGTTTGTATGAAAATCGACTGGCGGCCTTAATTATGTCGTACCGAAACACTTTTGTTGAGTATTATTTGAGTATAAAAAGGTACATTTAAATAAGTAAGTAATAAAATTTTGGGAGAGAACATTTTTTTAATAAATTATAACAAAGAAAAATTGTTCTTACAAGTATTTTAAGCAAACTCATAGTACTAACAGTACAACTTTGTATAGAAACTGCTTGTAAGTATGCCAGGCGACGCGAACTTAAGTGATGGAATTAAAAATGTATTTCAATTGACCCACTTTCATTGCACTGCAGTGTAAGGGGTTAGTGTATTTATTCAATAGAGAGAATTAGTTCGAAAACCTTAAAAATGGTTCCAAAAAGTTAAAGTTACTGTTACAAAGAAGAAAGTGATTTTGCTAACAGATGCTAGTTTCATTCACCCGACTTCACTAGGTTTTTTATTTATTTAGAGCGCGTAGTGTGCGCACTAGCGAAAAGTGGCCACTCAATAAAACTCCATTAAATTAAACGACAAGGTAGAAATTATTGTTTAAGCGATAAAAAGTACCACAAAGCTTCGGAGTGCACTACAGAGAGATAATTCACAATTTCGTCTTTATTTAAGCACTATGATTTTTTTCCAATGGCGGCGCTAGTGTGCCGACTACGCGCTCTTAATTGTGTTGGACATTATTTCTTGCTTTTTAGAGCTGTTTTTAAAGGAGGTTTTACTTTTTTTTTAACTTTTTTGTGGTAGGTAAAAGTTTTAATATTTCTTTTTACACTTTTTAATGGTACGAGTAATAACTCAATTTCCACATTTAGTTCGCGGCACGCGCACGCGCTGATTGTTCGCGGCATTCACAGTTTTAGTCTAAATTGTTTTTAATTGTCATAAACCAACCAAACGAATAGTAGAGTACTCGTACTAGATCATATTCTCGGACGAGAATCGAACCCGCGACCTTTTGAAATCCGGTCCAATGGTCTGACCGCTGAGCTACCGAGTCACTAAGAAAATATCGCATTAAGAGGACGCATCGGACATTTTGGTGGCAGGGACCTCGATCTTTCTCATCAATTACAAAACATATAGTGATATTTAATATCCTGATTGTTCATTTCATTGACTTCATTTTGTCAGGTGCAGAAACACGATTCGTTTTATAACAGAGAAAAAAATATCAAAGAAACCTCTTTTAAAACAGAGACTTGCATTTTACAGACAGACCTGACCGATTTAAGCCTTTAAATTTTCTTAGTAGATTAAACACACACTTTAAAATGCCAATTGGATTTTTTAAAATATATTATAGGTTTTTATTTAAACGAAAAAAAAAACGGTTTGGCGCCGCAAACTGCCATAATTGAGATTGAGTGAGTTAAGTGTAATTATTAAATTTTAATTTTTCGCATTCACAATGCTATTTTTATATTAAGATAAATAATATTAGAAAAAATCGACTCACCCGTAGCACCTCAGACGGGACTCGATTTTTTCTAGTATTTTTTCTAATATTATTTATCTTAGTTAAGTGTTATTTACAAGAGTTTGAGCGAGACAGTCGATACAAAAAGTTTATCGATGCGTCGCCTTAAGTACAAGTTTGCATGCAATAATTCACCTACGCACTTAGCCGCTGACGTCAAAGCTACCCCTCCCTTGTCAACTAGACTTTCATCTCTACCCCTATTCAAAAGAATGCTATAATAAACTAAGATGCATTAACACGTAATAAGCTTGTTCTTATATTCTTGTAATATCAGATTTCTGCTCAGGCCCTGTGAAAGCTGTGCTAATGACAGATAGGCTGAGGGATAGAAGACTTGCAGTATAATACAAGGTGTTACAAAAGTACCCCTAATGCCGAATATGGTAGATAGGGACCATCAAACTGAACAACTTTTACTATGGGGCCAACTCTGAAATCGCGAAAAAAAAATCAGCTGTTTCATACATTTTGATATTTTCGATTTTAATTTTTGTATGAAACAGCTGATTTTTTTTTTACGATTTAAGAGTTGGCCCCATAGTAAAAGTTGTTCAGTTTGATGGTCCCTATCTACCATATTCGGCATTAGGGGTACTTTTGTAACACCTTGTATAATAAGAAACGGTCAAGAGTGAGTCGGACTCGCGCACCGAGGGTTCCGTAAAATTTTTCTCTATGCAAACTTCGGATATAAGGAGGGGGACGGTATTTTTTTTACATATTATATTTGTAAATATCGTTCCTTCTAATAAAGCTGAAAAGTTTGTTGCGCCCATTTTTCTTATCAGCTAAAAGACGTCATAATGGGTGGTAGGATAAAAGAATTGACGATTTAAAAATGCTTATTATGTCAGCTTATTTGAATAAAGAATTTTTCAATTTCAATTTCAATTACATAACTATGCAGCCTAAAAAAATACAAATAAATTATAGCCTCACTTCGAATTTTTAAGCGTTCTAAGACACTGTCAAAAACTTGAAAAAATATAAATACCTACTATGTATTTGTGTTTGAGATCCAGAAACTTAAGTCTTTAAGAAGCGCTCATGGCGGAGCTGGACAGACTGATCGTGCTCGATCACGTTTGTTAAGCTGTTGTCATCTGATGACAATCGCTAAGCCAAGTCAGAGGCCTTACGAGAGTCTTGATTTAAACTGTTACACCAGAGATGGCCACTAATCCTCATAGAAGAAGAAGACTTAAGTCTTTGACAAAATAAATTATATTATCTAAAAATAAGTTTTTGTTTAGACATTTTATAAATAAATAAATATTTGACAACATCAAATACATTGCTCCGATTCCAAAGTAAGTAGCTAAAGCACTTGTGTTACGAAAATCAGAGACAACGGTGGCATCACAAACAGCCAGACCTGAGCCAATATAGAAAAGTTCGTTTGTCTAAATTGACCCAACCGGGGATCGAACCCGTACCTCACATATGGCGACACCTTGAAAACCGGTGTACAAAGCCACTCGACCACGGAGGTCGTTGAACGCCATTATGTTTTAATAACATAATAGCGTTTTTCTGGACATTATCCCTTAGTCTACAGCTGAGGGCTCTTACGCAGTCTGCAGAAGTGCAGTATTTTCGTTTCATCACAGACAACGGGCTTTTAATTAATTATTTCGCCGCCTGCACAGCGTTGGAACGCATTTTCCGGTATTTTTTCCCTGAAAGTACCACTCAGTACTGTGTTTAAGATGTGATAATGGAATATTAACACGAAACTATTTTACTTGCTTTGTAAAAGTTCTTTCTGGCCTTCTCTTCCATTAATATTAAATTTTTGTCGTCTTTTGGTTAGCGGCCTGCCACGCGGACCGGCAACGCGACTCTCGAAGTCGTTGTCATATCGTGAAATGCGAATAAAAAAAACGGTCAAGAGCGAGTCGGACTCGCGCACCGAGGGTTCCGTACCATCATTCTGAAAAAGTTTACTATTTAGAGACATCTTTTTATTTTTCCTGTAATCTTTACATAAACTTCTGTCACATAAAATAATTTTAGACTTTTCTGTATGCAAAATTCGGAGATAAGGGGGGGAACGGTTTTTTTTTTTTATTTTTCATCAAAAGTCGAAAACTATGCGGCCTAAAAAAATAAAAGATTGAGAATGTGCAAGCAGCGCTTTTTCATATGATACCACATATGCCCAAGTAGCCTCACTTTTTTTTAGAATTTTTAAGACCGTGTTGCAAAAAACATATAAATATTTTTATTTATCTCTTATTTGCAAAATAGTTGGGCAAACATCATCTTAAACTATTCCAAGATTCAAGTAGATAGAATTAGTAGTTTTCGAGATATCCAGCTGTGACAGACAGACTGAGTCGCACCATAAGGGTTCCTTTTACCATTTTTGTACGGAACCCTAAAAATGACTGATGTCGAAGTACTATAAAATGCTCAGCCAATTATTGCTAAGGCCGACCTAATCATTATTTTTTCTGTAAGCAAGTACAATAAGTTACAATACAAGCAATTATCAGGGCAGTTTTCCTTGTCAAGTCCGGTAGAGACACAGTTTTCTCCAGGCAGTTTTGCGATAATTTCGTAATTTTTTTCGTAGAAAACGAGTAAAAATATTATTAGACATTGTCTATGTTTGTGTTGTAATGAGAATAAAAAAAAGTCACTGGCAATCTTTTGAACTAAGAATCTAAACGGAATTTTGATAATTATGTGAAAAAAAAAATTATATCAAAGTGATCAAAATTCAAGGTTAAATGAACAATGAAAAATACATTTTGATATTTTCGTAATTAATTTTTGTATGAAACAGCTGATTTTTTTTCGCGATTTCAGAGTTGGTCCCATAATAAAAGTTATTCAGTTTGATGGTCCCTATCTACCATATTCGGCATTAAGGGTTATTTTGTAACACGTTATACAAGGTGTTACAAAAATACAAATAAAATACATTGTGATATTTTCGTAATTAATTTTTGTATGAAACAGCAGATTTTTTTTCGCGATTTCACAGTTGGTGCCATAGTAAAAGTTGATCAGTTTGATGGTCCCTATCTACCCTATTCGGCATTAGGGGTTATTTTGTAACACGTTATGTAGACTGTGGTTTTATAGTATGACTACAAAAACGCTTAACTATAAAAGAGTCCAAATCGTCAATGAAAAAATAATAAAATCAAAAAGTGTAATTTCGGACAAAGTTCCCGAAATTATTTTGTAATACACATAGAAAAATACCCCTAATGCCGAATATGGTATATAGGGACCATGAAACTGAACAACTTTTACTATGGGGCCAACTCAGAAATCGCGAAAAAAAATCAGCTGTTTCATACATTTTGATATTTTCGATTTTAATTTTTGTATGAAACAGCTGATTATTTTGCGATTTCAGAGTTGGTCCCATAGTAAAAGTTGATCAGTTTGATGGTCCTTATATACCATATTCGGCATTAGGGGTATCTTTGTAACACCTTGTATTTACTGGTAACCCTGACCTTGAATAAAACCACCCTCTGATCATAATTTACTTTAGCACATCTTAACCCTTTCACTTTCCACATATTTGCCTTTCCAAGACCATGATCAAAGGGTACTTTTATTTATAGATAAATAAGGATTCCTACTATTTCAGATTTAAAATTGTTAATATGGCCGTTAAAGCCTAAAATCTAAAACTTTTCGAACTTCGGCGGGTCTGCCGAGCTTTAACTTAAAACAGATAAATCGAAGTAAGGAGTTTCGTATTGTACTATTCGCCGAAGTTATTTAGAAGATATCGATGTTTGTGTGACATCATGAATTGGGGTTCGCCATTTTGGCCCGATTGAGGCTCGATTTATCTGTTTTAATTTGAAGCTCGGCAGACTGTCCGAAGTTCGATGCATTAGCCGGTACCAGTGTTACCAGATTAAAATTGTAAACTACCGTGCGTACATTTTACAGTAATACAGAATTATCGTGTAAAATATAAGGAAACTATTAAGAAATTTCGATATTTTATTTAAAAAAATAATTGTTTAAACATTCTATTATTACCTACAAGACCAATTTTCATATGTGGAAGGGTAACGGCTGGCTGGCAATCGTAAAATCTTTTGAATTTAGTTGTACTCGTATTGCGTAATTCCGGCATTACTGCCGATACAACAAAAAAGTGCTGCCACGCCAAAGGAAGTAAATGTTTTTTTAATAATATTTTGATAATATACACGGTACACAGTAGTGAATCATTACCGTAGACCGTGTTTTAGCCAAAAATACCGTGTTTTTACGGTACCGTGTACCTGGTAACACTGGCCGGTACGGCCCCTGACCCCGCAAACGTTGTTTTGCCATAATAATAATTTCTAGTGAATATTTTGGTAGTCAAATAAAAAATATCTTACCTACTTATTGTATCGACCGCCGAGAGTAGAAAATTATGAAAGTATTAATATCGCCGTTTAAAAAATAGAAGTTGGTGGTAGAAGGGTGAAATTTTAGGGTTGTATGTATTTTTTAATGCTGAATATAAAAAAAATTGACCAGAAACTAACTAACGCATTTTAGCAAAAAAATTATTGATACAAAAAAAAATTTGGGCGGACCACCCTTATCGCTTAGGGCTATGAAAAATTGTTTACGTCCTATTCTCAGACCTACTGAATACTCACACATCAGAATCGGTCAAGCCGTTTCGGAGGAGTTTTTTTACAAACAAACAATATGACACGAGAATTATATACAAGGTGTTACAAAAATACCCCTAATGCCGAATATTGTATATAGGGACCATCAAACTGATCAACTTTTACTATGGGACCAACTCTGAAATCGCAAAAAAAATCAGCTGTTTCATACAAAAATTAAAATCGAAAATATTAAAATGTATACCTAATAGATTAAAAGGTAAAAACAATATTAACAGTTCAGTATCTTTTTTTTTCCTCTGTTTGTCAACTGATTTTATTTTAAATAAATTTTTTTATTAATATTTTTAAATGCAGGTAAGTATTATGGTTTCCTATATTCAATAATGTCATGATCATGGTCAATACTTTTTTTTCTGGTTCTGTAGTCAATAATTACCCTAGAAAGTTATAAAAAATCTTCAAAAGGAAAGGGACGGGAAAAAGCTATAATATACTCGTAAAAGCTAAGAATATTTGTTTCTAAATACTCAATGCATATACAACCGATAAGTTATATCTACCACTGAACTATTTAACACTTGACACTGGCAAAAATTACTTCCCAGAGGAAAGTAGATTGCCGAAAAACAAAAAAGAAGAAGAACCGTTTAAAATAAGTATTTTAATGGAAGTAATGCTGGAAACAGCAGGTACTTCAAATTAAATCCTCCCAAAAAGAAATCTGAAACCATAAAATTACCATAGCATATTCACAAAACACTACAAAAGGACGAATACAGACAAACAACCACACGTGAATCCAGAACTTTAAGTAAAAAAAGAAAAAAAAAAACAAAAGCCGCCGCGACGATCCTTGATGAAAGGGCCCGGTAACTCAAAAAGGCGGGAGAAAAAGCAAGATGGCGATCGTAAATCATTCGTTTGACTGTGACGAGTGCAATACTTTTGTTTGAGACTGCAGCCAGTATTTTGAGTAGATGTTTTTTTTGGTCAACCGATTTATCTTTGCGGCTGTGGCAGTGTATGCGGTTTCTCAAATGAATGACCACCGAAAGCGAAACACAATATTATATCAAGTGATATAGCGTTTTATCGACACTCCACTGTCGAAATCCATTGTCTTTTGACAGATAAACGTGATAAATCTAATATCATATCGCGTTTCGGTTACGTATCTAACTAAAAAAAAAAGTGAGAAAAACTGTAATGAACCAATTCTGTAATTGATTTAAATGCGTATGCGTCGGTATACTTGCGGATGTCAAAAAAGATTTGCAATTATGTCTTTGTCGACTTCAACAGTTCCCATTCCCAACACAAGTTTGCAGGCTGTTACGAACTGGCCATCAGGCCGGGTTTGTAAATATCTTATTGTTTATAGTTTGTGTTTTGATCTTTGCTCTTTTTCGATCTGTCATCTATCTGTCTTCTCTTCAGTTTTCTGTTTGTTGTTTTGGTTTGTATACTTTATTATTACTAATATAATTTCTTACTTCCTCACTTTGAGCTTTTCTCCTTTTCCCCCTCTTTAACACAGGCGATAAGTACTTATTTGCCATAAACTTTTAGCAACCTTGGAATTATAACACCTAGAAGCCCAGTCCTTGTATGTAAAGTGAGACAAAAAATACTGAGCCAAAATAGCTTAGTTTTCAGATTTATATCCTTCATATCTTACCTAATCGTAACTAAAATCCAATAAAATAGTAACTAATCCCCTAGTGAAATTGAAACTATTTCGTTCTTATAGGTACGATTAGAGCACGTCAGGTTATACAGTTAAACTGCAAAAACAGATTTTATTACGAATGGCATAAAGGCGGTTTGAAGGTCAACATGTATAGTCTGAGGTGCCGTCGTGTGTACGTACACACGACAGCACGTCAGATTATACAGTTAAACTGCGAAAACAGCTTTTATTACGTAGGGCATAAAGGCGGTCTCAAGGTCAACATGTATAGTCTGAGGTGCCGTTATGACATGTGTACATACCATTTTGGCTCAGTTTTTTTTGCCTCACTTTTGACAGTGCGCTTTGTAGAGAACTATAGTTATAGGTTGTTATTATTCTTAAGTTATCAACTTATGAAATCAGTAAGTAAAGTCATGTAACAAATGAATTACAAAATCCAAACCTGTACACAACCTCTTTTAAGTTCAAAGCCGTTTGACATTTTACAATATCAGTGACACAGCTGCTCTCAACCTTTTTTCTGAATTCAAACTATTTTAGGGGTTGTCAACCTTTTTTCGGTAGTTTTTATTAAGACCGAGATGTGAAATGAGTTTCGTAAACAAATAGCAGATTTTTTTCAAATAGCAGGTCTCCCGCTTAGGGTTTGCGAACCGATGGCGTAGCTTCTTTGATATTCACAAGTGCTTGTAACAGCCTAGACTGAATAAATGAGTTATGAATTTGAATTTTTCGACAGATTTGATTGCCGCGTTACACAGTGGTTCCAAATTTAAAATTAGTGGACACAGAAGCCGATGTCGGTTAAAGAGAAATACTCAGAAGCTTTTTTAAGGTTCTTCGTGCGAATGTTCGTCGGTATTCGGCGAATACAGACAGACGATGACCGGAATATACATCCACACAATCGTTTGACGGTATTCGCCTATTTTCGTCGAATGTTGGACTCGCCATAACTCAAACGAAAATGTAATTGATCCATTCATAAGTCAATGACCTCGGGTACCCAAAATCTATTGTGCAACAATCAGGACATCATTCAATACCAGTAGTACCTACCGCCTATAATGTATTCCTCGTCTCTAAATATAATCACATAAGGTCTACATTCCTGAACCATTTTTAAAACACTACTCCCCTCAAACCTGATGTAATTGAATGGATTGATAAAGATTTTATTGTTCAATTTAAATCTTTACAAGGACTTCAATTTGTAAACATTTATAGAGTTGTTAATAAGGCTGGCCCCAGATCTACCGGTTTCATTTCTTTGCTTTGCTGTTCTAGTAGAACAGGCCGTACCGGCAAACGCATCGAACTTCGGAAAGTCTGCCGGGTTTCAACTTAAAACAGATAAATCAAAGTAAGAAGTTTCGTATTGTAGTTATTTAGAAGATATCGATGTTCGTGTGACATCATAAATTAGGGTTCGCCATTTTGACCCGATTTGAAGCCCGGCAGACTTTCCAAATTTCGATGCGTTAGCCGGTAGACCCTGTTCAACTAGAACAGCAAAGCAAAGAAATGAACCCGGTAGGTCTGGGGCCAGCCTTAGGTATTATTATTTTAACCGGATTATTTAGGTAATCCAGCCTCCGGTGTCCTGTATTACTTATCATTAAATAATTGAAACTTAACGCACGTATAATAAAAACACATTGAAGAATATCTTTAAATAAACGTTAATTATAGGGCCACAACTGTAAGTAATCAGACTAGATACAATATGTTGACCTTGAGACCGCCTTTATGCCCTACGTAATAAAAGCTGTTTTCGCTGTATAATCTGACGTGCTGTCGTGTGTATACAACGTGTTACAAAAGTACGCCTAATGCCTAAATCAGCTGTTTCATACATTTTGATATTTTCGTAGTTAATTTTTGTATGAAACGGCTGATTTTTTTTCGCGATTTTAAAGTTGGTCCCATAGTAAAAGTTGTTCAGTTTGATGGTCCCTATCTACCATATTCGGCATTAGGGGTAATTTTGTAACACCTTGTATAATATATCACACAGAGATGTTTTTTTCCACTAGTTGGCCGATTTTATACATTAAATTTCATTTCCCGACAAGCATAGAGTAGTAAAACAGCGTCAAGAAAGAGGACACCATAAGCACAAAACCATAATGAAGCACTCTTGAAATTATCAAGGTTATTAGTGATGTCTATTTATGTCATCTTTTTTATTTCATCTTATTATATTCACAAAATTAACCGATATTGAACCTTGTTCCTTATCGAAATTAATTAATTCTTTACAATAAAAAAGGGAATTATGACGTTTTAGACAAAATGATTTCAGACACTTTGTCCGAATCGACACTTTTTTTTCTAACGATTCGCACACAACTTTATAGTTAACGCGTTTGTACAGTCAGACAAAATGTTGTAAATACCTAGAAAAAAGAGCGGAGAAACCCCTGTTACTCAGATGACGTTTTTGTTCTTTTTTTTTAAAATATAAAAAACTCGCAATTGACCGTTTTTCCACATTTCATGTATTTCAGGGGTTCGTTCAAAAAAAAACTTATTTTTTGGCTCCGACGCACTGTCTCTGAGATATTTGTTATTAACAGACATGTTTTTTTTGAGAAATTATATTTTGACAAGATTTTGACATAATATGATTATTGCTTACCATTAGATGTGTTTCCTGCCACCTCAGTTAAAAATAGTTCGCAAATAAATTAATTATTCATTGAAAAAGAACCGGACGGATAATCAAGCAAGAAAGATTCGCTGTCTAACGCTTAAAATCTATCCAAACTAATTAATCGCCGTATTGTTTGGTTAATTGGATCTTTTATCATAAAAATATATAAAAAAACGTTTAATACTGACGGCGGGGTCCAAAACAAAGGCGTTCTCCGCTAAAATGGGTCGAGTTTGAGAGTGCAGGCAAGGACCCTTCAAATTAAACAGGTGAACGTCGAGGGATGCGAATATTTTTTATCGATATCGATAAAAATGTGGACTTGGTCTTATGCCAGCTAACGCATAGGTTTAGGTTACTAAAATTATCCATACGTCTGTTGTTACGCTTTCACGCCTTAACTACTGAACCGATTTTGATGAAATTTGGTTGGAAAACGGGAACGAGAAAGGGGAAGGGGAAGCAGGGCAGCGCGCTTTGAGGGGACCCGCCTATTTACGTAAAAACAGCTGATCGGATTTTGATGAAATTAAATAATAAAAATAATACTATTTATCCTGGTTAAAGTTGTCGAAGCCGCGGGCGGATGCTAGTTCTATATATTCTTAATTTTGACATCGAATGGTTGGTTATGGCGAAACGAAACTGTTCAATGTCATTTTATAGAACTGCGGCCAAAGCAAAAAAACAAAATCATGGGCGAGTTTAATTTGGGCCAGTTGCCACCTAACACTATTGTAAAACGTAGACTTCTCATATTATTTTCGGTACTTTGTCTTATTTTTTGTTTTCACAAGTGCACCAAAAACATAAAAACACAGTTTCACACGATTACCGCACACACTACAAAAAACGGACTCCAAAAAGACACAGTTGCGCGCTCTTATAAAAAAAAAGGTTTTGAAAATAGAACAACTGACAGATTAACTTTCATTTGCCACACTATTTTCCTCGACACAAGTCACAACATGCCGCGCAGCACTACCCTTGACTCGGTGGCAAGACTTTTTTCTGCTGGCGTCGTCAGAAGGGGAAAGGTCATGAGGTCATGCGACGATCTCGACTCGAGAAACCAACGTAGCCGAAAATCGACAATTTCGCGACCATTGTTGTTTGTTATACAGGGTGCCTTTAAAACCACTCACCAAATTTTCAGAATGTGTTCAGTCCATGAAACTGAACAACTTTCATTATGGGACCAACCTTGAAATCGCAAAAAAATAATCAGCTGTTTCATACATTTCGATGGAGTAGGCATTGTACTTTTGTATGGAACAGCTGATTATTTTTTCGTGATTTCAAGGTTGGTCCCATAATGAAAGTTGTTCAGTTTCATGGACTGAACATATCCTGAAAATTTCGAGAGTGGTTTTTAGAGGCACCCTGTATATTGTTACAGTTTGTCTGGCACAGATGATCTTAAAACCCATGTGTGTTAATATAAAGCTGGGACAACTATTTCTTTAAAGTTGGGAACCACTCGAGAACTTTTTGAGACACAGATTAAACAATAGTTAGAGAAAAAAAAGATACCTGTTAAAAAAGCAAATAGGCAGTTTTTATTAATCAGACAGCGTAATTTTTTTATTAATAAAAAGGCAAATTATTGTAATAGTATCGTTAATATCTTTAAGACGAACCCCCTTACTAATAAAGATTGTATACCAGATGTATAGTTACACAGTGTTTTGTCCTTTTCCCTTTAGTGTCAAACACTAAAGAGAACAGTTTGACAGAGAGTAACCATTGACGACTTTCGTGGTCGAGTGGCTTTGTACACCGGTTTTCAAGGTGTCGCCATCTCTGAGGTCCCGGGTTCGATCCCCGGTTGGGTCAATTTAGAAAACGAACTTTTCTATATTGGCTCTGGTCTGGGTGTTTGTGATACCACCGTTGTCTCCGATTTCCATAACACAAGTGCTTTAGCTACTTACTTTGGAATCGGAGCAATGTATGTGACGTTGTCAAATATTTATTTATTTATATTTATTGTGTAACTATACATCTGCTATACAATCTTTATTAGTAAAGGGGTTACTATAAAACAGGTACCTAGCATATAAGTGAAATTGTCCTACAAACAAGTGACATTTAAAAAAGTGAAGTTTTGTTCAGCAGTTTTATTGGTATACTTACAATTAATATCTTGTCAATGTTAACCTTTAGTTACGATCCGATAATGTTAAAACGGTTTCACTGATATTGATAATGCGATAATATCACTTTAAGTTTAACTTTCAAGTCAGCTTGCGTCAAACACATGCAATATTGCCTCTGAACTGTGTGCTTTCTCTTTAAGGGGCTGACATGAGCCAACTAGCGCCGCCAGTCGATTTTATTTTATTTATTCTAAATAAGCCTAATTTTTTGAAATTTTGAGATTTAAGCATTCACAATGCTATTTTTATATAATACTAAATAATATACTAGAAAAAATAGGACTCGCACCAGATCATGTTCTCGGACGGGAATCGAACTCCGAACAAAGATCACAGTCGCTTTCCCATTCCCTTCGCTTTCATTAGACGCATGCGCATACCTCAAGCTGCCTCAAGGCATTCAACACCTCACGCTGATCGTGCGCTTTTGATTTCCCCTTGTGCTTTCAACAAAGGCATGCCTCAGATCTATCTTATCAAAAGAACGTCAAAATTGTATGGCAGTGAAACTGAAAGCGCACGGTTTGGAGGCAATCGATATTGCATGCGTTTGCAACTTGAATTTAAAGTTTAAGGGGCTGACATGAGCTAACTAGCGCCGCCAGTCGATTTTATTTTATTTATTCTAAATAAGCCCAATTTCTTAAAAAAGGAATCGTTCAAGGTTTTGTTAATAACGTCTAATATTTATTGAATAACTTTACACAGTTTAAAAAGGCATTCAAACAGTTTAAAACGCGATTTTGTTAAAAGTGGCCACTGTTGGTTCAAACTCGTATTGCATGCATTTTGTAATGTTGTAACGTTGTAACGTTATTCAATAAACATTAGACGTCATTCACAAAACCTTGACTGATTCCTTTTTTAAGAAATTGGGCTTATTTAGAATAAATAAAATAAAATCGACTGGCGGCGCTAGTCGGCTCATTTTAGCCCCTTAAACTTTAAATTCAACTTACGTCAAACGCATGCAATATTGATTGCCTTCAAATTGTGCGCTTTCAGGGGCCGTACCGGCTAACGCATCGTACTTCGAAAAGTCTGCCGGGCTTCAAATTAAAACAGATAAATCGAGTCCTAATGGGGCCAAAATGGCGAACCCTAATTCATGATGTTACACGAACATCGATATCTTCTAAATAACTTCAGCGAATAGTACAATACGAAACTCCTAACTTCGATTTATCTGTTTTAAGTGGAAGCTCGGCAGACCCGCCGAAGTTCGAAAAGTTAGCCTGTAGGGCTCAACTTTCTGCCTTACAATTATGACGTTCTTTTGAGAAGATAGGGCATGCGCTATTGCCCTGAGGCATGCCTCTGTTGAAAGCAAAAGCGCACGATCAGCGTGCGGTGTTGAATGCCTTGAGGCAGCTAGAGGCATGCGCATGCGTCTTATGAAAGCGAAAGGGAATGGGGAAGCGACTGTGTGAAGACACACCTTAACACTCTTTGATCTTTGTTCGCAGGTGAACCCTGAACACAATACACTCTTTTTGGCATTCGTGTAAAAAAGGTTTAATCGAAAGGATTTCGGATATCATATTTTTCTTTTATACTGATTTCAATCCAAACCTATCATTGAAAAGATGCAAAAATTGTAAATAAAGTACATTTTACCTACTTCGAAAACCTTTTAGGTTTCAGTCAAACCCAGAGGGTAGGATCAAAATGTTCTGAACAAAATAGATGCTCGGACTGGATTTAAAAAAATAAAAATATATTGAATCGAAGCATTAGAGGACCCATGTATTAGGTTTTATATCACAGGCTTTAAAAACAAAATGGTTAAACCTAAATAGAACTGTAAGCATTTTTTTAGATATAGTTGTTACAAAAATATACATATAGATAGATGGATTACAAAAGTATACAGCTTATCTACCGCTCTGTGCTCGCAAATGATTATTAAATAGTCACTACTATTATACTTTAACCTCCTTACTAATAAAGATTGTATAGCAGATGTATAGTTACACAGTGTTTTGTCCCTTTCTTTTTAATGTCAAACTTAAATAGTTTGACAGAGAGTAACCATTGTGTAAACATCTGCTATACAATATTTATTAGTAAGGAGGCAAGGCCGCTATATACCTCAATGTGGCGCCCTCATCTTAAGGCTCCTATATACCGCAAGTGGTGCCCTCATTTTAATTAAATTTATTGCTCGCTAAGCACATAATGTATCGAAAATTCACATGTGCAGATTAAAGCTAAGGTTCTATAGTTTATTTACAAACAATAACCTCGGTAAAATTTTGTTCGTTGTAGTAGTAGTTCGCAAAAGTGCTAAAAGGGCCACTATTAAAATGAGGGCGCCACTTGAGGTATATAGGGGCCTTAATTAAATTAATTGCTCGCTAAGTACATAATGTATCGAAAATTCACATGTACAGATTGAAGCTAAGGTTCTATAGTTTATTTACAAACAATAACCTCTGTAAAATTTTGTTCGTTGTAGTAGTTCGCAAAAGTGCTAAAAGGGCCACTATTAAAATAAGGGCGCCACTTGAGGTATATAGGGGCCTTAATTAAATTAATTGCTCGCTAAGTACATAATGTATCGAAAATTCACATGTACAGATTGAAGCTAAGGTTCTATAGTTTATTTACAAACAATAACCTCAGTAAAATATAGTTCATCGTAGTAGTAGTAGGTAAAAGAGCAAAAATTGGCCACATGGCACTTTTGAAAAAAGCAAAAAAAAACAGGTTATTGTTTGTAAATAAACTATAGAACCTTAGCTTAAATCTGTACATGTGACATTTCGATATATTATGTCCTTAGAGAGCAATTAATTTAGTTAAGATGAGGGCGCCACTTGAGGGATATAGTCTGTAGCCTTAAATATGAGAGACAGGTGAGCGTTCAAAGCAATATTTTCACGGTAATTTCATGATAACATGATGTTCAGAACAAGGGTCGTCTGCTAAACGCTGCGTCGGATGCCGTCGACAGAGCAAGCCTGATATGGGTCAGTTTTTAGACAGTGGTACAAGTCATGGGATAAAGGAAAGCAAAGAGAAAACCTAACACCCGTATTCTGGCGCTGTTGTTGGTCAGCGGGTCAGTCCTTAGCCAGTCTTCGCGTCTGTCCGTTCTCCGATAGTCATCTGTCCGTCTCTCGGGTACGTCATCCCTGTCAACCTCTGTCAGCCTGTCAGTCATTAGTCGGAGGAGGCTGGATGCCGCGACAACCCGTATTCAAGAACAATACTCAAACGACCCTTGCCTATGCGAACGCACTGCGTTGAGATAGAGCTCTGTGATTTTTTCGTTTGTTTTACGTATTACGAACGTTATTTCTCTAAAATTGTAAATCTGACCGGACAAATTACATCCGGTCCTGGTGTTAGCGGCCTGATCCCAACAATCCTTTGTAAATCTCAACAGTCCGGTCGAAAACCGGCAAGTCGAAACCGAAATTCGGGAAACCGTTGGCAACTCACAAATGTATTTTGGAGTTATGGTTGTGGACGGCAATCACTATTCCTCCATACAAAAAAAAATAGTAAGTTTTTTGGAAAATTGTAACCAATTAGTGTTTTATAATTAAAACCTACAGAGTACCTATGTAAGAAATATATGAACTTAAAATATGAACATTTCTGTCGACTCTTCTGTCTAGTTTATAATTGGTAGTAATAATCCCCCGTTCCATAATATCCCCGCTATCCCAGCGGGGATATGTCTATATATACTGACATATCACCGCTGGTAGGGAATTAGTGATACTTGGAGATTTTTTCCAATTTGGGATAATTTGTGTGTTAATGGAAAGGAAAACTGACTTTGATAAAATTTGTTAACATATTTCTTAAATCGCTCACATCTTTTAACAAACACCAAGCCCCAACATTAACGTCCACATATCACCTGTGCGGCTCTTTGATACAAAGCGAATGCAAATAATCAGTTTTAAGTACTAAATTGTGTCATAACCACAGAATACATAATAGTGTCATAACATTAACACAGTATATAGGACATATTATGACAGAACTAGCGGCCGTTCGCGACTTCTGCGTGGACTTTATTCCAACATAGTATAGCACATATTATGACAGTACACTTGTACTATTATGTATTTTTTTACAGAACTAGCGGCCGTTCGCGACTTCTGCGTGGACTTTATTCCAACATAGTATAGCACATATTATGACAGTACACTTGTACTATTATGTATTTTTTTACAGAACTAGCGGCCGTTCGCGACTTCTGCGTGGACTTTATTCCAACATAGTGTAGCACATATAATGACAGAACACTTGTACTATTATGTGTTTTTTTACAGAACTAGCTGCCGTTCGCGACTTCTTCTGCTTGGACTTGTTTCATAAAGAGATTCAACACCCTTCAATATTTAGTTTTGTGACAAAAAGTAGTCTATGTCCTTCCCTATCCCATGGTTTAGAGTTTTAGAATCTCTATGTATATCAAAAATTCATCTAAATTGGTATGTACTAGTGCAGGCTTGAAAAGGGCGAGCCATTTTTTTTAAATCTTTTGTCTTGGTATAACAAAAATCTTTGGTTTTTACCCGGAGTTTCATTGTGAAATAAAAACCACTTCTTTTTAACCATACTACTATATTTCAAGACTTCTATTCTACAATTACAATTACTTAATTACCGACTTCAAAAGGAGGGAGGTACTCAATTCGACCCATTTTTTTTTGTTTTTTGTATGTACACCGACTACTCTGGCGTTTGTGTGCCGATTTTAATAATTGTTTTTTTTGTTCGATTGGGTATAATTTGGTCCCATATAAGTTTCATTGAGATCCGACGATAATCTTCGGAGATATGGGGCCTAATGTCATGGAAGTCATGAATATTTAGAGCAATGTAAACATTAGCTTTTTGTTTTAGCTGAATCCGTTGTTTTATATCGCTGCTATCACTATAATACAATTTGTAGTCAGACTGGCATAGTTTTCTATATTCAACTTCTTGCTCTGGAGAATAAAATAAAATCACACCAGACTGAACATTCGAGACTGTCTTGTCTGTAACCGTGCTTTTACATTATCTATCCCCCTCCACTCTTACCATTTTAAATTGGCGCCAACTCCAAAAATGGCGCCAAGAACCAGCACATATCACAGTTGCCGTTTTAATGCCATGAAAAACTACTAAATATTATCGACGATCTTCCGACGATTTTCAAATTCAGGAAAAATAAAAAACCACATACTTTTCACGAAGCCAGGCTGGCCATGCTGCTTATGAGGGGTTTTTAAAGACACTTTTAAAAAATAAAAATAGTTCCGATGTACATTAGATGGCGCCGAGTTAAATTACCACAGAGTAAATAAAAAATCTACCCCAAGGAGCGTGTAATCTAATCACAATATGACGTGTATTTTAACGGTAAAGATATGTTTTACTCTACCCATTCACTTACAGATGCTGTATCTTTGATGAATTTCGTGATTATTTTCAACGATTTTTGCTACAGACTCTGACGAATCTTCTAACAACTACACAACAATTAATGAGACTTGATGTCAGTACAACGCCATCTGTTGAGATGAGAACAAGTTATGGAAACCCCTCATTCTAAAGTGAAAACCTCTTTTGTCTTCAACCTGTCATTTTTCGCGCGCTCGTAGCCAGTTTTTATCTAGTACCATAGACTAAGTCACGGCCTCGGAACACGATTAATTCAGCCAGGCTAGAAGCCAGCGCGTAATTACAGCAATTTGGCTAAATCGGTGCCGCAATTATCGCGGGGAGGTAGAAAGCAGTACTCCTTATGTGGGGTTACCACACGAGATAATAGGAGATGAAAATGGCCTCCGTCGCCATTATACCATGACCAGCGGAGGCTTTGGGGGGTAAGAATTTAATTTTGCTTAACTTGTTAAAGACAACTATTTATTTTATCTTAAATGAAACTCCTCACTATATGAGAAACACAAGTTCTAAAAAGGACTAAAAGGTATTTTATCCTAAACAAATGATGATTTTGGTGATGTGGGCTTTATCCCTAGCAGGACATAGGACTGACAGAAAATACCACTCTTTCGATCTTTTGCAGCCATCTCAAGATCTGTCCAGCCGTAAACAATTGGCGCAGCTTCTTTGTCACATTCTGCTCCCCATTTTGTCCTAGATAATGATAAAAATTCAGGGTGTCACTACATGTGGTTAAAAGCAAGAGCACAGACGCCGTACTGTTAATAATTGAGAAATCTCCTGACAGTTAGATTGACGGTGGTCTTTGATATTCTAGTTCTGATACTCTATAGCGGAATTGCATGGTTTCTACCGTGAAGGAGTTTTTGTGGTGCGATTTTGTCGAGTTTAGTTCACCGGCTCTTTCAATTGTTTGTAAATTGGTTCATAGTGGATATTATGACTTGTGACTTAAAGTTGGTGTAGATTTGAGTCCTAAGTGTCCAACTACTGAATATGAAGAATCATTGAAACAGGCGCGATTTTGGTAGTATGAGTGAGGTTGAGTTTTATTGTAGTGGTGAAGACTTCAGCAGAAATTACTGAGAAAGCGGATTCGATACTTGGCTGTATGGGCATAGATTCCTTTGCCTTCCCTAAGCCTCTATAATAGGAAATACAAACAGCAACGGTCGTTACGTTAGTTAAGCTACCCTATTAATTTTGATATGTAATTCAAGGGGTGAAATTAACGATTTCGCGAGTAAAAGTAAGTGGGATAGTCAAACATGCGATTAAGTAAGTATTTTTCCCTTAAGTTGTAAATTAAGTGATCAACGAGGTTTTGAATTTCACTTTTTTTTTTGTCACATTTTTAACCCTAATTTCGCGTGGTTTAAGAAGACTAACTGACCTTCTTAAAGACACAATCAATGCACTCTTAACTGAATTTTTATAACTACTTAATATTTTATTGTTATTTAAGATTGTAATTTTGTCTTTATTTATCTCATTCTTTTCTTAAAGTGGTCCCCTACCTACTGTTAAACTACTATTGGTTTAATTGTATTTGTTAGTTTTTGCATAAGTTAATAATAATTCATCATCTACTGTTAAACTACTTTTGGTTTAATTAATTAAATATAAATATAAAACAACATCACATACATTGCTCCGATTCCAAAGTAAGTAGCTAAAGCACTTGTGTTATGGAAATCAGAGACAATGGTGGTATCACAAACACCCAGACCTGAGCCAATATAGAAAAGATCGTTTTCTAAATTGACCAAACCGGGGATCGAACCCGGGACCTCAGAGATGGCGACACCTTGAAAACCGGTGTACAAAGCCACTCGACCACGGAGGTCGTGGTAATCATTTTGTGTACACTACTTGTGGATTATTGTCTAGTCTAACTATTTCTATTGCTACAAGGTCTCCCGCTTAGGGTTTGCGAACCGATGGCGTAGCTTCTTTGACATTGACAAGTACTTGTAACAGCCTAGACTGAATAAATGAGTTTTGAATTTTATTTTTGTAGCTGTTATTTTAGAGATAATGATCTGTCTGTGTACCTTTTTATAAATAAATTTCCTAAATTTTTTGCTCCTGAAAGAAATTTACTTTGTTGCAATTATGTTTCTAATTAAAATTAAGACATTCCTTAATATTGTATTAGAACGTTAATTGAAAAAGCAACTTAAGTAGAAAAATAAATAAAGTAACAAAATCGTGTTTGTCATTCAGTGCTTTCTCATTGTATAAAATTACGAATGAGCAAAAAAAAATAAAAAGTTAATTAGTTTGTCTTTGGTTGTTATTAATGCAATTAAGATGATTTATATTGAAAGAAATTAAAGGTCACGAAATAATTTTATTTTTTATTTGACAACATCACATACATTGGTCCGATTCCAAAGTAAGTAGCTAAAGCACTTGTGTTATGGAAAATTAGAGACAACGGTGGTATCACAAACACCCAGACCTGAGCCAATATAGAAAAGTTCGTTTTCTAAATTGACCCGACCGGGGAGCGAACCCGGGACCTCAGAGATGGCGACACCTCGAAAACCGGTGTACAAAGCCACTCGACCACAGAGGTCGTCAATTAATTCCCGCCTGAGACAAACCTTTGTGACGGTGACGCATGACGAGTCGATTTTTTTTCTATTTTTTAACCGACTTCAAAAAAAGGAGGAGGTTCTAAGTTCGGCTGTTTATTTGTTTTTTTTTTATGTATGTCCACCGATTACTCGAAAACGGCTGAACCGATTAATATGATTCAAACGCCACTTTATCAGGTTTGTTCCCCAGTTGAAAACTTTAAATCGGATCAGTAGTTTTCGAGTAATCCAGAAAATACTGTAATTTTTTAGGTGACTTTTGCACGAGTTTTAATGGATCTTCAGACATAACTTCTTTGTTTATAAACCGATTTAGATAATTCTTGTTTTGTTAGAAAGGGGATACTTTAAGGGTGTTTACATTAAAATTTCCTGCACATTGGACCTTGGACTTCGAAGATACTCAAGAGAACTCTTCAAAATCGAATAGGATAGTGTATTAGTGATTACTCTACGGTATTGAAAGGTTTCGCATCAGCCATTTTTATTCACACTGCTGGGGCTGGGATACAAGCCTTACTTATGGGCTGATGAATAGGATGGACCATAACCCACCGCGCGGGCCCAATGCGGATTGGTGGGTGTTAATGAGTGCAAATGTAGCTAGGACTAACGGCTTAACGTGTCTTCTGAAGCACGGAGGAGCTCGAGATAATACACTTTGGTCACGCACCCCATGACTGCCCCTTGCTAAAATTAACAGCGCGAAAAGTGGAAATTGAGTTATTAGGAGTATTATACCATTAAAAGGTGTGAAATATGAATAAAATATATGTATATCGTTGCTTAAATTTACTTATATATACCTACCACAAAAAAGTTAAAAATAAAAAAGCTTTTAAAAATTAAAAAGAAAAACCTACTTCAAAAAACCTTAAAAAAACAGCTTCAAAAACAACAGCTCTAAAAAGCAAGAAATAATATTAAAACCTGCATAAGTACCTACGCATATCTGATATAAAATAACGTCTTATGAAGTCGGGTGGGGCTTTAAGAATTAAAAAATCAAATTGAGAAAGAGAAACCACGATAAATGTTTATATAAATTTAAAAAGAAAAATCTTTTAGCCCCACCCGACTTCAAAAGACGTTATTTTATATCAGATATGCGTAGGTACTTATGCAGATTTTAATATTATTTCTTGCTTTTTAGAGCTGTTGTTTTTTTATTATTATTTACTATTGATAATAGGCAATTTTGATCTATTCCTTTCTAATACCAAAAACTAATACCAATGGTATTTGTTTATTGCCGTTATAAAATTAGTACAAGTAGGCAATTTTGATCTATTCCTTTCTAATACCAAAAACTAATACCAATGGTATTTGTTTATTGCCGTTATAAAATTAGTACAAGTAGGCAATTTTGATCTATTCCTTTCTAATACCAAAAACTAATACCAATGGTATTTGTTTATTGCCGTTATAAAATTAGTACAAGTAGGCAATTTTGATCTATTCCTTTCTAATACCAATGGTATTTGTTTATTGCCGTTATAAAATTAGTACAAGTAGGCAATTTTGATCTATTCCTTTCTAATACCAAAAACTAATACCAATGGTATTTGTTTATTGCCGTTATAAAATTAGTACAAGTAGGCAATTTTGATCTATTCCTTTCTAATACCAATGGTATTTGTTTATTGCCGTTATAAAATTAGTACAAGTAGGCAATTTTGATCTATTCCTTTCTAATACCAAAAACTAATACCAATGGTATTTGTTTATTGCCGTTATAAAATTAGTACAAGTAGGCAATTTTGATCTATTCCTTTCTAATACCAATGGTATTTGTTTATTGCCGTTATAAAATTTCTATGCCCTCGAATACCCAAAATTTGAAAAATTATATTAAAAATATTTAATTTTGGTATTCGTTGAGAATATACATTTTATAACGGTAATAAACAAATACCATTTGGTATTAGAAAGGAATAGATCGCAATTTCAATAACGCAAAGAGATATAATTGGTTAGGAATTTTTTTTTTACTAGCTTAGTTGTTAGTAGAGTGCATTAGTAGAAACGTGTAAACGGTCGTATTACTAAAGCGACTGAGGTTCTAATTGCCTTTCAACTTGTTTGGTGTATTTTAAGGAATTTTAGTTCCCAACACCACCCAGAGATGGCGCTGTACGCCGCAGAATCGCGATATCTTATTGTTTCGCTAATTACTATGGGTAATGTGTTTGTGGTTAATAAAGTTGAGTTTTCTGTGAGTACTATTTGTTTTATCTCTTAACACAACTCATGCCCCGTGCGACACTACTGGAAGCATATAAATCGACATTTCAGAAGCGTATTAGTAGAGTGCATTAGTCATACACTACTGGAAGAAGTGTAAACGCTCACTGGAAACCAAAATTACTAATGCACTTGCATTCGAGTAAGACTCGCACTCTACTAACAACTAAGATAATGTAAACCGGCCGTCCAGGGGCCGTACCGGCTAACGCATTGAACTTCGGAAAGTCTGCCGGGCTTCAAATTAAAACAGATAAATCGAGCCCCAATCGAGCCAAAATGGCGAACCCCAATTCATGATGTCACACGAACATCGATATCTTCTAAATAACTTCGGCGAATAGTACAATACGAAACTCCTTACTTCGATTTATCTGTTTTAAGTTGAAGCTCGGCAGACCCGCCGAAGTTCGATAAGTTACAAATTTCGTTATACAATGTTCGCTTAGGATTAGCGACGTCAGTAACGTGTGCAATATTAACAGCAGTGTAACGAAACTCGCGTGTCAAATCGCGGCGAATTCACCCTTTCTGGATAAGGTCTTAGACTTCGTTCCAGCGGAGGTATCGGCTAAAAACATTGAAGTTCATGTTAACTGTGTTTTGACAGATGTATGGTGATACATTGCTACTTTTCTTTGGTAAGTTTTTATTTGTGCCAAAACGAAGTAGCAATGTATCACATACATCTGTCAAAACACAGTTAAAATGAACTTCAATGTTTTTAGCCGATAGAGCCCCAGGTCCCCTTTAGAATGTTTATCCCCTAAATACACCCCTTCAATATTAATTTTCGTTCAAAAGGTAGCGCATGTTCTACTAACCTAATGGTTCAATAATATAAATGCGAATGTCCGTTTGTTTGTTTGTTACGCCTTCACGTCTTAACTACTGAGCCGATCATCATGAAATGTTGCATACCCGTTGTCAGGGGTACAGAGAAGGACATAGGGTACCTTTCATCCCGAAAAAAATAATTGTTCCCGAGGGACAGCAAAAAAACTTTCCACGCAGACGAAGTCGCGGGCGTTCGCTAGTTTAATATAAACCAAAATTCAACATATTGTTAGTGCTAAGATTCTAAGCTAGTAGAATAAAATAAAAATTAAATTATAATTGGATGGATCGCGACAACCTTGATTTGATTCTCATTTCTTCCACGCGGCACAGACTAAATTAACTACACGAACTGTCAGAGTAAAAGAACTCTATTTTGGCGGGAACACGAAACTTTTAAAATTGAAAACTCGAATTTGGAACATACAGAAAAGCGCCTGCGACCGCGATGCATCGAGTAATCAGATACAGCGCTACGCTAATGCATTCGTAGTAGTACGGATTTGGAGTAACGAAACGCACCGCTAATGGACGTCGGGTTAACTTTTTTCTTTTACCATGCCCTCAGATTAAAACTGAACAAAGAAAAAACGCAAAGGCGTTATTATTTTTAAAGCCTTATTTCAAGATATTATCTGCGAGGTGTTTAATATTGAATAAACATTTATACGCTATCGCAAGTTAAACTTAGCTCGAAACTTATCCCGTTGGCTGTGAAAAAGCGAATGAACGTTCACAGGTCATTTGGCGCTTGTAAAATTCAAATTAGAGCTCTAACTTCGAAAGCTGGTGAGTTTAAAGCGAGTCTGACGTTGTTTTTGAAAGCAATTATGATAAATCTTTATGGAACTACATGTATGATGCGTGAATGAAGAGTATTTTTTCATTGCCTTCAAAAAAATTACTATTACCAGTATCAAGTTGTTTCTTAGATGAAACGTATTAATTTACATAGTCCCGTCTAAGAGGCAAGTCGATTTTTTTATAGTATTTTTTCTAATATTTTATTTATCTTGATTTACATTTTTCATGTGGTATGTCAATAGAAGGCGTGTATAACGCGTTTTAATATTCTTCTTGGAGATTTTCAAGGAAAAAGAAGTCAGTCGGCCGCTTATCATTTTTCAGATATTCTATTCCAATTTCAAATCAAACCGGCATCATTTTAATGTTAAAGTAGTAATCGTGTCTCAATCTTGTTTTAATAGTGTTGATTTTTGTTTTTGTGTCTATGACTAATGCCATTTAAACACCATTGAGACACGATTGTTACGTTAATATTACCAACAGAATCGAGGCTATTAAGCTAGTTTCGGATCCAAGTATTTTCAGAGTACAGTATTTAAATATTCTCGGGAGAATATTGATCAGATCACATCGCTCATAGAGGAACAGTTGCACTTAGGTACATTTTTCGCGATAAGTGGCCACTTTTAACAATAAAACTCTATTTAACTAAACGACAGGCTAGAAAATATTGTTTAAGCGATAAAAAGAACCACAAAGCTTATACGGAGTGCACTACAGAGAGATAATTCACAATTCCGCCTTTGTTTAAGCACTATGATTTTTTTTTCCAATGGCGGCGCTACTGTGCAGACTATGCAGCCTTAAATACTTCCTCAAGTCCAGCACCAAGATTGCGCTGATACAGGCTCTAGTTTTACCCATTATTGACTATGCTGAAATCTGTAGCAATCAATGAGAATTTTCTAGATAAGTTGGATCGACTTCTCTATAACTATGCGCTTCATATATGGAATACGTAAAAATGACCATATCTTACATTATCGCAAACAGCTCAAACGGCTCCCTCTCGTGAGCGTAGGAACCTGAGAGTTCAGGGTCTAGTGGGTCAGGGGCACTTGTGGTATGGAAAATCAGAGACAACGGTGGTATCACAAACACCCAGACCCGCGCCAATATAGAAAAGTTCGTTTTCTAAATTGACCTTCTTCTATGAGTGATATGATTTTGCTATTTCTATTTATTTTTTATTTTATTTTATTTATAAAGACCGCCATCAAAACATACACTATGACAATTTTAAAAGTACAAGTAAATCTTAAAGTTAAGTGCTGTCTTAATTAAAGGCAGTCACGACATGTGCTATCATAAACATTTAATACATATATGTAGTAATACGAGATGTGGGCGTATGTATAATATTAATGGTTAATGATTAACAAACAACTGTTATGTGCGGGCAAAGCAAATATTAGGCTGATAGGATAGTAGCCTGAATTTCGTGTTTTGGGTATCAGTATTATGCAAATTTAATACATATAATATAATAACTACTAAGAAATACAAAGACAACAACACAACCATTGTTGTAGTCGTTTCGATTTTGATTTCGGTACCCGCCTCGGAGATGACGAGAATGACACAGGGTCATCGATGACGAGAACGACACTGGGTCATCTTAAAAGCCCATTAGCCAATTATAATATATTATTGGCCCCATATATAGTGAAATCACGGACAACGACAACGAGACAAGGTCATCTTAACAGCACATTAGCCACATAATTCACGATGACGACAACGAAACAGGGTCATCTTAGCAACCCATTAACCATCATCATAATCCACGATGACAACGACACAGGGCCATCTTAAAAGCCCATTAGTCAATATAATCCACGATAACGACAACGAGACATGGCCATCTTAAAAGCCCATTAGCCAATATAATCCACGATGACGACAGCGAAACAGGGTCATCTTAACAGCCCATTAGCCACATAATCCACGATAACGACAACGAAACAGGGTCATCTTAACAGCCCATTAGCCATCATAAACCACGACAACGACACAGGGTCATCTTAAAAGCCCATTAGTCAATATAATCCACGATGACGACAACGAGACATGGTCATCTTAAAAGCCCTTAGCCAATATAATCTACGATGACGTCAACGAGAAATGGTCATCTTAAAAGCCCATTAGCCATCATAATCCACGATGACGACAACGAGATAGGATCATCTAAATAGCCCATAGCCATCATAATCCACGACGACGACAGCGACACGGGGTCATCTCAACAGCCCATTAGCCATCATAATCCACGACAAAGACAACGACACAGGGTCACAGCGACACGGGGTCATCTTAACAGCTCATTAGCGATCATAATCCACGACAAAGACAACGGCACAGGGCCAACTTAACCACCATAAATGTCATAATACACAGCAATGATTTGTCCGCAGAAGAGAGATAGTCCTCTCCCGTGGGAAGATGATGTGCCGCAATAAATTCATATTTTTGTAATAACTCTTTAAACCAGGTCAATATTTATTAAAAGAACACAAAACAGACAAGTTTTTAAAATATGTCTTTAATATTTATAAAATAACTCATAAACATAGTTTTTATTTTATTTTATTTGTTTCAAAACGGGGCGAAACAAAAGCGGCCACACATTTTAAGTCATGAAATTGGGCAAAAAGCAAGGTTGGTAGTTTGGTACATACTGAAAAAGCAGAGAAAGTTTTATAACAGAATACCCCTTTTTGTTTCGCCGTAGTCGGATAAAAATTTAATTAACGAAACCCTCGGTATTTTTATTGACGTGTGTTTTTTTTGCTTCTTTGTGACGTCACAATTCTAGTTATTATAATAATTGTACGTACAGTTGTACCATATACGTACAAACATAATTTAAAAATACTAATATGGTGAAACTATCTAAGTCACAAACATGTATAAGCAGTTAACTAGATGTTTACGTTATGGCTGTTGTGGTTAAAACATAACTGGGTCGGCAACATCAAAGGGATTCTAGCCGGAAACAACTTTTGATGTTATTGAAGTGGGTGTTAACATTTTAAGATTGTGCCGGGGATTTCTCTATTTGTCTATCTATGGTGTCACCCAATTCTGTTTTGATGTTTTTATTTGGAAGGCAGTAACTCCCTGAGCAACTCGTTTTATGGATAAATATTAAATTGGTTAATATTAAATGTTTTTTTTTTCAGTAATGCCATCCGCACATTGCGGGTAGGGCTGCCAGATGGTCGGGATTCGTCGGGATTGTCCCGACATTTCGTATGATGTCCAGAGTCCCGAAAAAATACAAAATGTCCCGACAAATAACAACAAAATAATTCAAATAACATGATAATTAAACAATCATTAAACGAGTGTATATTACTATTAGTTGCCCTGTCGTAGACTTAATTCACCTGGGCTAATTCTTCATATCATACAATAATTTTCTTAGCTATGTGTTATCGAGTAGTAGACAGCAATTTCTCAACTAGTTGAAATTTATTTTACCTACCCATTGAATGTTAACTTTGTTAATTATTGTAATGGAAAATTACGTTACTTTAAATGCCGACCTGATTTTTCAAATTTTGACGACTCTGTATGAAATATACAGTGAGAAAAAAGCAGCCCTTGACGAGTTTCTTGCCGGTTCTTCTCGTTACAAGGTCTCCCGCTTAGAGTTTGCGAACCGATGGCGTAGCTTCTTTGACATTCACAAGTGCTTGTAACAGCCTAAACTGAATAAATGAATTTTGAATTTTATGAGCGTTTATTAGATTTAGTGATTAATGATAATCTGCCAAAAAATTTTTTGTGATTATTTTAATTTTTATAACAAAAAGTAATTTATATTTCGTAATTTTAATTCGTATCGACCATAATCTCAAAATCGCGACTTATTGAAATTTTGCCCAGACATTTAGTCTTCCCATCTGGCAACCCTAACTGCGGGCCTAGTATGCACCGTGACTATTTGTCGCCGGGGTGGTCGCCGGATAGACAGACACTGCGCTTACGTGAAAAAGTGCTCAGTCAATTTTTGTCTTGCGCATACGAGGCCCACAGGTAGGGTTTCCAACTCCCTTTTAATATTTTGAAGAATTTAAAAATATTAAATGCGAGACGCCCGGCGAACAGCGAGCTTCCCATACAAACGTAATACCAAAATGATTTGCAATTTGAGCATAATTAACTAATCTTGTGATGTTATTCGGATTAATACAGTAATGTCTAGGTTTCTATTAAACAAAAATTCCAAAACACTAACCCAATTCAAAATAACTATTTTTTTTTCATTCAAAACTGTAACGCATTAATTTTTATTTGGTTTTTGGATTTTTTATATAATAGAAACTTAGACAAATACTGTCTTAATCCGAATAACATCACATCTCATGTCTAAGAAGAGTTAATTATGCTCAAATTGCAAATCATTTTAGTATTACGTTTGTATGGGAAGCCCACTGTTTCAAAAGGTTAAGAGCGAGTCGGACACGCGCACCAAAGGTTCCGTACCATTATTCTGAAAAAGTTTACAGATTACAGACAGTTACAGATTTTTTTTTATGCAAACTTCGTAGATAAGGGGGGAGGGGAACGGTATTTTTTTTTTAACATTTTTCGTCAAAAGTCGAACACTATGCGGCCTAAAAAATGTTTGAGAATGTGCAAGCAGCGCTCTTTCATATGATACCCCATATTTTTATTTATTTTTTATTTTTACATCATCCAAAACTATTCCAAATTTCAAGTTGATATAGCATTAGTAGTTCTCGAGATATCCAGCTGTGACAGACAGACAGACTGAGACGCACCATAAGGGTTCCTTTTTACCATTTTGGTACGGAACCCTAAAAGACGGATTGGTCGGACGACATCAGCAAATTAGCGGGGAAGAACTGGATACAAAAAGGACAAGACCGAAGAGGATGGAGTGCAATGCAGGATAACAGCAAATTTATCCCGCTAGGTGGGGCTGCTGTAGATGGAGACCTTTTATTATTATTAATTATGTCTAAAAATGGTTGATAATAATAATATGTGTCCGTAGAATAAATGAGATTTCACGAAAACTCGCTTCCAGTTCCAACATCAAAAAATTGATAGCAAACAACAAAATTTCAGGTATACATCTACACTAGCGCCAAGTTAGCGGTACTGCGCCGGCGCCGACTGGCGCACGTTTTGTGAATCAGCAAAATTATTCTGCCATTATGAGAAGGCCTAACAGTGGCACACAATATACATAATAGTACAACAAGTGCACTGGGTGACTTGGCTTAAGAAGAAGAGGATTACATCAAAAGATAGCACATTCACAATTATGAGCTATATTACTATTCAAAATAAAGTCGAAATTGCAACAAAACTATCCTACAATTGCAGGTTTTCAAATAAGTAACTGAATATCTTTGAAACTGGTATTTCAATAAAGAACTTCTCGTACTGGTTTGACAAATAAAAAGGAATCTTACTGCTTATAGCATAAGATTTATAACATTTTGTCAGACATAATTAAGTATGTAGCACTTTTGTATTATAATTGAATTACTTAACAACAACAATACGCGGTTTTTGCACGGTAAAGTGGTTTTAACTACTCATTTACTTTTTTATACCATTCCCTAAAAATCTTAAATTATAATCTGAAAACAGTGAATAAAAAGCACTTTTGATCACTATTTTGGTGTTTGAATTTAGAACACAATTCAACCTCCATCTCAAATTCTCAATGCTATACAAAAAATACTCGATACAAACTCTTTGTGCAAAGAATACTTGACATACAAACTCATTGTGCAAATAATATTTTCGTTTAAATCTTTCTTTTTCTCATAAGAAAATTGCATTATATACTATTGTTTAACAATCTTTATTGTACATATATAAAACAAATGTTACAAAAGGCGGACTTAATGCAGAAAGCATTATCTCCGAGTCAACCTTCAGGAAACAGATATCAATGAAGGCGGTACATAAAGTGAAATAGTAATACATACAGACAACATTAGATTTTTCACATTCACAATTATTTTTATATTAAGATAAATGATATTAGAAAAAATGCTACGGGCGAGTCGATTTTTTCTAGTATTTTTTCTAATATTATTTATCTTAATTCAAACAACATATTAAAATGTACCTATATAAGGAGATCTAAAAAACGCTGATTACCCATGTTACCCATGAGCTTTCTAAGAGTAAGGCATGAACTTTCTTTTTAAAGAAGACTTTGCTAGGAGAACTTCTGATAGATTCAGGAAGACTATTCCAGAGATGCAGAGCCTGCAGTGTGAAAGAGTTTGACATGTAGCCGGAATGAAAGAGAGGAGTAAACAATTCATTTTGTTGAGTTTTAGAGCATTTAAGCTCTAATATTAAAATTAATGCTCTAAGTGTTACATTATGTTTTTACCGCACTGAAAGAAGAGTAATTATTTTTGTTAGTTTTTGAGAAATTAAAATTCAAAAATTATTAATACCAACTATGATGTCACAAGTTCTTGTGAGTGTCAAAAAAGCAATGCCATCAGAAGCAAGCCTTTTTAATTTGAGAATGCTATTTACGCATACCCCGTGCCTGGCAAGCAGAATTACCATACTTAGCCTACCGAGTATAAAATCTTTTTCTTAATTACTAGAAGTAAAGAAATTAAAATTATGTTTAAAATTGATTGAAACTGATTACTCTGTTGTGGTAGCAAAGCAAGACCAACGTGTTGTTGACTGAACTGATGTGCCAATACATACTACACAAATTGTCATTTTTATAGAATCTAGATTCTTTAGTGCAAACAGAAAAGGTAAAAGTTGTAATAAAAAAAAAATAAACCCTGTTTAGTTAGGTGTTTTATAATAGTAAAGATCTACAGATTAAAAGCACATGATGTCTATGTATGCTAGGCTTTGTCTGATCTACACTTATGAGAAAAATATAGAATCAATTTTTTACTTATTTTTAACATAAAATCAACTGAGGTTATAAACTGAAATTGATACCATTATAAAGATCAATTACAGAGATTTAACCCTTCAAGGCCCCGAAAATGAGACACAATAGATATTCCATTGTTATTTGGCCGCATTTGCCTGGTCGGGCGTTGATGAATTCAAAAGATACCAATATCATTTAATACTTAAATTGATTCTATGCTAAAAACAGGTTGAAATAATCAGTTGTGGTTCTATATTTTTGACCGTAAGTGTACTAAACCTTATCAGTTGTAAGGTTATTAAATATTATTAAAAAACAGTTCTATTTTCAAAGTGTTCACTATTAAAATACTGTTATTTTAATAACTGAAGAAATAAAGAAACTTATTTAAATTTTGACACACCAAACACATATCTTACATCACAGCTGATTTTAAATTTTGCATTTCAAATATGTTTGGAAAACTCATCATAGAATCAATATACGACAGAGAAGACAGTGCAGTTGATAAGGACCTATATAAATGTAATTAAAAACCAAAAAATACACTAAAATGGTTTTGTTTACTTACCTTCTTGGTTACAAGGACAATGCACTGCACGAGCGAGTGAAATCATCACCATCACACTTTTAATCATGACATAAACGGTGACACTATTATCAAAACAATTGTATTAACAGATAAACAAAACATTCGATTGATAAACGCAACATTCGAGCCGGTAACACGGTATTGACCCGATCTTTTAGGGAACCATGGGGAAAATATGCATTTTTTATCAACTTATATCGATTCTAAGCGGGGCCAAGCTATAGCAGCAACGAACGGACTTCGTAACCGTAGGCCCAGGAAACAGGTTCTTTTATATAACAGTATCACTCGCGAGCACCTTTGTAATTTCATTAATAACACCAAAAAATCGATCCCACAACAAGGTTCACGACAATTCAAACAGAAGAGTGCGGCGGCGTGTCAAATTCATTATTTTACTAACAGAAACGGGGAATAAAATAGTACACATTAGAAATTTTACTCAATACACTTTCGTAAGGTTACGATCTGACTATTAAACAAGTTTTACGACGGCACACGATGATATTCCATGACGAATTCATAATACAATGGTTGTTGCAAACAATATAATAACCGCGAGTCACACACACCGTACACACGACTCCAACGATGCAAGCTCGCGATGACACTAACTAAACTAACTAACTAAACTAACTACTAAACTCTGCCATAGATGTCGCGTTTCTCGCGGCCATAATGGAAAATGGCGGCGAGGCCAACACAATCCGTCAAAATACTACAAGCCACATTTGTTCCTATTGCTGTGGACCACAGTGCAAAATCAGCTTAGCCCAGTCAACCCTCACCACTATTCGATCGTATAATACGGCCAATTTAAAAAGTCATAAGGGTTCTTAACTTTGATTTGGTGAGATGCGCGCTTTGTCAATTCGCCTTATGTGGTGGGATCTTTTTTGTCTCTTTTTCTTGTAATACGCGATTCGGAACGGAACTTTTATTCTACGCTTGCGCGAATGTCTTCCAAGTTCCAATGTCTATCCTTTGGCCTTAGAGCATTTTGCGATCTTTATTTAAAAGAAAAATAAAATTCTTTTTCTTTTTGATGTGGCAATCCGAGCGCAGCGAAAATTTTTCTAAGTCTATGGGCAATCCACTCCTCTTCACATCAGGGTGAAGTTCCCCAACGAGGAATACTTCAAAACAATAATTGACAATATGACAATGTGTACGAAGTGTGACCAACTTCAGAGCGCTTGTAATTGTGGCAGGGATGTCAAAAAAATATCGATATATATTTTTCGATAATATCGATATTTTTAAGGTGTTATTAAATATTCCGATATATCGATAGATAACGAAACAAAATCGGTATCGAAAACGTATCAAAAACTTTTTTTTCATAAAAATTCACTAGTAAGTATCTGATTTTTTTTATTGAACAATATGTATAAGCTTGCACGGACGAAACCCTTGAGGCCCCTTATTTTTAATTTATTCTAGGATAGGTAGGTAGGTACGTACTTTAAATTATATAGGTATAAATCAGTGTCTTTTTAATATATTTTAAATATTTTGTAACTGTACCTGTCTACCTATTCCGATATTTTATTTGCATGAATTAGCAAATAATGTAGACTTTTGCTAAGTCTGAGAACACCGAGAGCCATCTATTTGTCAAGCAAAAAATCGAAAGCAACAGAAGTCAGAAGCAGCACAACCAAGACGTACCTACATAGTTTTAAAAGCAGACATCAGATGTCGCTTCTCAATGACTTAGTATCTCCATGTTTGTACAGATGTGAGTCTAAGCGTTTTAAATGAAAATTGAGAGATGGCGCTGGAAGCCATTCAAAACATTTTTAGATATTTTTTAGGGGTGTGCTTGAAATTGTTAGCAAAGTAATCTGTGGCAATATAATTCGTATCTTGGTGAGCAGAAAAATATATTCAGTCAGCCAAAATAGATAGTTGTCCAGCAACTTTTAGCGAAGATAATATTTCTAAACCAATCAGCAATTAAATACTTTCACTTGATTTTTTAAATTGTCTGTAGATCAGTTTCAATTAGAACCAAGTAGGTTCTTGTTTGCTGGCTGATTTTTTTGCTAACCATTTAGATTAATGACAGTTCAAAAAAATACTTCCCGTATTTTTAACATTCATCTTTTTATTCGAAAGGGTCTCGAGATGGTCCCTTTCAATGTTTTTTCTAATTGATTCTGTAGTTTTCAAGTAACCCTGAAAATACTAATTTTGACGACTACGTTGTTTTTTATGAACCTTTAAGTTATGAACCGATTTAGATGATATTTTTTTTGTTGGAAAAGGGATACTGAAAAATATTTACACGGTTACATACCACATAACAGTTGAAAATAAAAAAAAGCTTTAGAAAAAATTGAAAAACCTGAAAATAAAAACAAAAACAGCTTCAAAATTAAATACATAGAAAAAGCAAGAAATAAAATTAAAATCGTTAGACATGTTTATAAAATTGATAAGTAAAAGTACCTAGTAGGTAGGTACCTAATAATTAGAATATTATTTCTTTCTTTTTATAAATATTGAATTTTGAAGCTGTTTTTGTTTATATTTTCAGGTTTTTTAAAAAGGATTTTCTTAAAAATAGACCTTTTTTATTTAAAAGTTCATTTTAAGGAGATTTTAGCATTCGCAATGTCACATAATTTTGTTAAAATAATATTCAATTTATAAAGATTTATCCTTATTCTTTGGTTTCCTATCTCAACAACAACAATAGGGTAACCAAAAATGGGAAGTATTTTTTGATCTGCCATTAATCGAAGTGAATGGTTACGTTAGGAACCTAATTAAATCAGCAGGTTAATTATTTGACCAGCAAAAAACATTTGGGTCGTATATAAAATTTGTTCGGTTTGATGATCCCTATACCATATTCGGCATTAGGGGTATTTTTGTAACATGTATAGATTACCAAATAAATAATAGTGAATCGGTACCTCAGTGGTAAGAGCATTGGACCGGACTTCCAAAGGTCGCGGGTTCGTTTCCCGTCCGAGTATATGATCTGTAAAATGCTCAAATCTCAAAAAAGGTAAGTATATAAAAAAGTTGAGATCAACAAAATTAATTAGTTATAGGTACATACTACTTAGTTAAAAAAATTTTGTCCCAAATTTTTAGTACAATCTAGGCAACCTAGTATGACTTGAAATAAATAATTACTCATTCGTATGTCCTTATTTGTTTTGTACAGACGACATTACGATGGTTGTTCTTAATTGTGTTAATATTATTTCTTTTATTTGGATATTTTTTGCCTTAAGTGATGTTTTAGCAAGTAAGTAATAAGTGTTTAATTAGGTATTAATTGCACCGCATCGCATGCAACCAAAATCCGCGGCGGTATATGTCAAATTGCATTATTCTCAAATGATTTCAGACGAGAATAGCTAGCGGCAGTTACGTAATGAGGGGCTGCTCCTCACTTTATGACTTCTTATATTTTCAGATATAACAGTGGAAGTTAGGACTAATCGTAATACGATACGATACGATCAATGCGGCTCAGATATTATAGTAGAAGTGAAGGAAAATTCATATATTACTATAATTTTCACTAGCAATAACTTTGTCAACGAAGTTTGGTAAGATCACAATAATTCATTCTAATTACGCGCGTTACTTTTTTAACCGACTTCAAAAACAGGTGGAGGTTCTATGTTCGTCTGCTTATTTTATTTTTTTATGTATGTCTACAAAAGAGGTTATTTTAATATCAGATACTTTACTTGAATAATATTTATGCAGATTTTAATATTATTTCTTGCTTTTTAGAGCTGTCGTTTTTTGAAGCTGTTTTTATAGCAGTTTTTTTAAAGTTTTTTGAAGGAGGTTTTTCTTTTTAATTTTTTTTCGATAGCTGCCTTATGTTACATTGTACTCTATGAATAGCTGCTACGAGTACTGCTTTAAAGCGCTCATGGTGGAGCTTGATAGACTGGTCCTACTTGATCACGTTTGTTAAAGTTAAGCAACGCTCAGTCAGCCAGGTGTCGGATGGGTGACCGTTACAACTGAGCGCTTCCGTGCTTCGGAGGGCACGTTAAACCGTCGGACCCGGCTGATGTCATCTGATAACAGTCGTTAAGCCAAGTCAGAGGCCTTACAGGCGGCTTGATAAACTCTAACACCAGAGGTGGCCACTCATCCTCAAACGATAATAATAATACGTGTACTGCTGCCTGTACCCTTAGCACTTTTACGAACAGCTATAGAGAAAAAAACGCGCGCGAAAGTACTCGATAGAGTAATAATTCTCTATGGGAAATCTCATTTCGCTTTTCGGCGGTAGATGGCGTTGTACAAATTTCCCATACAACATTACAATGACGTGACGACCTCCGTGGTCGAGTGGCTTTGTACACTGGTTTCCAAGGTGTCGCCATCTCTGAGGTCCCGGGTTCGATCCCCGGTTGGGTCAATTTAGAAAACGAACTTTTCTATATTGGCTCAGGTCTGGGTGTTTGTGATACCACCGTTGTCTCTGATTTCCATAACACAAGTGCTTTAGCTACTTACTTTGGAATCGGAGCAATGTATGTGATGATGTCAAATGTTTATTTATTTATTGATTACTCTATCGAATATTTTTACGCGTTATTTTTTTCAATAGCTGTTCGTTCTAAGGGTACATACAAGAAGCTGTTGCTGCTGTGGCGCATCTCTTGCGCCATCGGCCTCGCCCTATTTCGTATGATTATATAACATTAATATGTTTTAAGATAAAATATTTAAAAAAATCGACGCACCCGTAGCACCTCAGACGGGACTCGAACCCGCACCCTTTGGATTCCGGCCCAATGCTCTGACCAATTATGCTGGGAGCGGCGAAATTTTCTAGTTCTGTTTACTTCTTCGCTGCAAGCCAGCGCAATTTCATCGCTGTACTAGGAAATTTCGCCCCTCCCACTAGCGACTCGGTAGCATTATTGGTCAGAGCACTGGGCCGGAATCTCAAGGGTGCGGGTTCGCGTCCCGTCTGAGGTGCTACGGGTGAGTCGATTTTATCTAGCATTTTTTCTAATATATTGTTTATCTTAATATATTATTACAATAGCATTGTAAATGCGAATAATCTGAATTTAATAATTAATATGTTTTATTAGGTGCACTAATCTAGAGTATCAGTCAGAATCAAATATCACACTCAGTCGTTCTGAGGACAAGAAAATAACGACAGTTGTAAGTATTATTTTTAAATATTATCGATAATTGATAAAAACCAACGATGATCGCAATTTTTTTGTCCAATATTAGACACCATCACAAAAATTGTTCATCCCAAAGTAATTAGCTAAAGCACTTGTGTTATGGAAATCAGAGACAACGGTGGAACTACAAACACCCAGACCAGAGCCAAATAGAATAGTTGTTTTCTAAATTGACCCAGCCGGGGACACCTTAAAAACCGGCGTACAAACCACTCCACCACGCAGGTCGTTTTCGATAAGGGTCAGACCCTTAACTAAAAAACAATAACTAAATTCCAACTAGCTTTTGTTTTATCTAATTTAAGACCGCACTTTATGGTGATGTATAGATACATTTTCTTTTTTTTATGTTAATGCCTCCTCCTCCTCTTATGCTGTATTCTAATTTGGGATGTAACTTTATGTAAGTAATCATTTTTTTTGTTATGGTTATAAATGTTTGAGTGTAAATTCTTTCATGTTATTTTGCTAGGCATCTGATATTGTGAAACTGTGGATGACGTATTTGGCCTAATCAGCATAGGTTTTACTTTATTTTGAACCAGTAACTAAGTCCTTAACCAATAAATAAATAAATAAACAATAAATACTGCTAGTGCTCATGGTTCGGCATATACAGGTCTCGTAATTTTGATGATAAAGATGTTCCTCGCTGTGGTATCTTTATTATTTTTAGTACAAAAAGGCCGCGAACTTTTCCGACTACCTAATATTATACATACCATATAATAAATGCTTGGTCAATTTCGCACAGCGCCATCTAGCCCCAAACTAAGCAAACTTCGTAATATGGGTGCTAGACAACTGATATACTACTTATACTTGTAATAATAATAATACTTTTTAAATATATAGTTATTATACTTTTTAAACATTCTGCCCGGCCGGGAATCGAACCCGGGACCTCTTGCGTGGTAGACCGGCTTGTTGACCACTGCACCACATAGGTCGTCGGTTCGGTTAAATACTTACCGATTATTTAAAATTTAACAGAGCATTCGACCAAAATCAGTTTTTTTTTTAAACTGCGTCATGATGTCAGGTGAGGGCAGGGTACCTGTGGGGAGGGAAGCGCGTAAAGGCGTTTTTCTACGACATACAAAAAAAAAAGTTGAGGGCAGGGTGAGGGAGTAATATTGAAAATAACATACGCTTACATAATAAATATTCCATGTTTTTTTAACTTAAAATAAATATTATGGTTTAATTCTAGTATTTTCAAGCAGTTGACAATAATGAAGGTCTTTTGAACTGTACTTTTCTAACGGATAGAGGTGTTTTCCGTTATGGAGATGCGGGAATCATCCTCTGGAAACACTATTCGTACAGAAAAACCTATTGTCCTTTACACATAACTATTGAATGTGAGTATTCAAAAATATTGTATTAATTATACAAGCCACAAGGTGTTACAAATATACCCCTAATGCCGAATATGGTATATAGGGACCATCAAACTGAACAACTTTTACTATGGGACCAACTCTGAAATCGCGAAAAAGAAATCGGCTGTTTCATACAAAAATTTAAATCGAAAATATCAAAATGTTTGAAACAGCTGATTTTTCTTTCGCGATTTCAGAGTTGGTCCCATAGTAAAAGTTGTTCAGTTTGATGGTCCCTATAAAACATATTCAGCATTAGGGGTATTTTTGTAACATATTGTTTATATATTATGTACGTTAATGTTATTAACGTGGCAATTATTAATAATAGCCGGTAAGTATTGGTAATCAAAGAGTTCATTAGGTTATTTAGGTTAGGTTAGAACTGCTACCAAAAACGCGCGATCCGAGCGAGCAGAGCGAGCGACCTAATTGTTGTGTGTGTGTGTGACATATTTTAAATGTAAGACACTATTTTGAAAGAAGATGTTATCTATTCGTCGCATTTGTATATTTATTTAATGAATCGATTATATAATACTAAATAATATACTAGAAAAAATAGGACTCGCACCAGATCATGTTCTCGGACAGAAATCGAACCCGCGACCTTTGGATATCCGGTCCAATGCTCTGACCACTGAGCTACCGAGTCCTATTTTTTCTAGTATATTATTTAATATTATATAAAATAGCATTGTGAATGCTTAAATTTCAAAATTTCAAATAATGAATCGATTACTCGAAGATGGCTAGACCGATAGAAATGATTCAAGCGTTGTTAGTGGGTTTCCACAATTCGAATCGAATAGAAAATTGTATGTAACTGGCGTAAGATGTCGCTCACCATAGGCAATCACGACGTTTTGAAATGTCAATTCCATACACTTAGGGCTGATTTTTCAATCCTCAGATAAACAGATATTAATCAGGTTTAACTATTGATGCGTAAATGCATTTTTTTTTATAATAAAAAAGGGCATTTTACCTCGTGCCGCACTGATCGACTTAACAACAATTTGTTTCAGATATTCTCCAAATGACGATTTATAACCAAATAACAAATTCCAGTTCCATTCAAAAAAAGGATGGGAGTTATTTTTTTAAAGATGGCGACTCATTGTCAATAGTTTGCAGTCGACCCGAATATAAAGGGCGACAACTGCCGAGTGACACCACATTTAGTTTGTGTCATCGTAAAACTGGTAAGCCACGTGGTACCTATAGTAGTTTGCATGCAGGCCCTGAGGCTGGCACCAGACTGCGTAGAATGCGTAGACTTCGGCTTCGTTGAGGGTCTTTTTACACACAGATTTTTTACTTTAGTAAGTAAAGGCTGGGACAAAGGCCTTCCTTATGGGTGGATAAGAAGGATGGGCCGTAACCCACCACGCGGGCCCAATGCAGATTGGTGGGTCACCTATTACTTATACTTATTTAAACTTATGATCCTAATATCGAAGTAAGAAGTTTCGTATTGTAGCTATTTAGAAGATATCGATGTTCGTGTGACATCATAAATTAGGGTGCCATTTTGGCCCGATATGGACTCGATTTATCTGTTTTAATTTGAAGCTCGGCAGACTTTCCGAAGTTAGATGCGTTAGCTGGTAGCCCCTGTTCAATTAAAACAGAAAAGCAAAGAAATAAAACCGATAGGTAGCTGGGGCCAGCCTGAATCAAAAGCCGTAGGATCATAAATTTAAAAAGTATAAGTAATAGGTGACCCACCAATCCGCATTGGGCCCGCGATGTGGGTTACGGCCCATCCTCCTTATCCACCCATAAAAAAAGGCCTGTGTCCCAGCCTTAACTTCCTAAAATAAAAAATACCGGGTGTAAAAAGACCCTCAACGAAGCCGAACGAAGTCTACGCATTCTATACATAAAAACAAGACACATAAAAAAAATTGCTGGGAAACGATTTTTATTTATCTCATGCTAAATATTACATATAAATGTATGATACAGTTTCTTTATTTTAGAATGGGATGGGACCTTGTCAGCGTAAATCGAAAATTACAGTTAAGCAGTCAGGTAGCGTTAGCAAAAATTCTGAATCTATTTAAATAAAACCAATTAAAAAAGAGTAAAATGTTTAACCCCCTTTTCAACTCATTATTTAAAAACACTAAAATAATCACACAATAATAATATAAATCTGGAATTTAAAATAAAACTCGAGCAGAAATCCACAGTTGCACAGTTGTACACAACTAGCAAATGCGAGCATCTACGCGAGAGGAAAGCTCACGCTAGACTGGGGCGTGCCGTGTCCAGGGTCTAAGTTACGTTGGTCGTGCTAATATTATTTATATGGACCAATGCATTTTGAGCCGTGACTTCAGAAGCCGAGCGGCAACCGGCGCTCAACGAACATTGGTGTCTTATACAGAATGATGACGCGACCAACATAGGTTGGGTCCCGTACACGGCACGGCCCGGTCTAGCATGAATCATCCTTTAGCCGACGCTACGCCTGGCCGACGGAACGTGCGCGTCTCATTTCCAAAAAGTAGCATCCCATTCTCATCATACGGGTCGTAATATAATCATAGTAACCCAATAACTAATGTAGGGATTTAGTGAAGGGTATGCCCACTACACACTATCTTATCAGAAGGATAAACTAAACAAGTAACTGTTTAGTCCGTATATCCGTTTACTCCGACGCGTGTAGGGATGCGACTTGACTGGCAACTCTCCTTAACAGTAATGTTCACAAGTTTATATGGCTACGACACTCCGCTACGGCCACTACGGGTATTTTACCGTTACAAGCAGAACTGTCGCTACATACTGTGTCGCTAAACACGTCCCTCCCTTATTTTAAACAAAAAATACATATATATATATACACACACAAAGTTATTTCCAAAAATAACTACATTAATTATTCATTGACTGTTAAAATATCTAAATATATTTCGGGGAATGTGCGTCGATCACACATTTTGATGTGTGTAAGGATGCGACTTGACTGGCTAATGACTGACTGGCAACTCTCCTTAACAGTGATGTTCACAAGTGTATATGGCTACGACACTCCGCTACGGCCGCTACGGCTGCGGTTTACCGTTACAAGTAGAACTGTCGCTACATACTGTGTCGCTACACACGTCCCTCCCTTTTTTAAACAAAAAATACATATACACACAAAGTTACTTCCAAAATTAACTACATTAATTATTACATTGACTGTTAAAATATCCAAATATATTTCAAGGAATGTGCGTCGATCACACATTTTGATGTGTGTATACTTTTTTTTTTTATACTTTATTTTCATACTACAACAAATAGGTAATAATATTTAATTTATGGTTTTATTTATGGTTGCGACTCGACTGGCTCATAACTGACTGGCGACTCTCCTTAACAGTTAAGTAGTCCACAAGTTTATATGGCTACGACACTCCGCTAAGGCCACTACGGCTACGGGTATTTTACCGTTACAAGTAGAACTGTCGCTACATACTGTGTCGCTACAACTAAAAACTTTTCTCTTTTTATATTTTCAGAGACAAACAATTGCACTAATCTCAACAATAATGCAACAGTAGCTTCCATTACCAGCTTTGCAACAGAATTGAAAACTGACAAGTTTAATGACCAAGATGATGTAATATGTGAATTCAAAAGTGGTCTTAAAGTTAAACACAGATTGGTAACTAGACTTGTCTTAGTGCCTGATGGTGAGTGCCTGAATAGTGTTCCGTGGACAGAATCACTCACACTTTTACGCATACACACACATAACATCTCAATACCAACCATGAATATAAAAAAAGTTAAACGGAATCCTCAACTTCTAATTTGTAATAAGTGCTATTATGTAGTAACACTATTTACAAAAAAAAACTTACTTTTGTCTCTCTTCAACTACTTTTTAGTCCCTTTCGTAAACTTGTCTGGATGTCCTTCATACAGGTCATTTTATTGCCCTAGTAAGGACTACAGCATAACCAATTAGTTACATTTTGTTAAACCATATTTTTAGTGTCCCTAATTTGTAAGTTTTTTGTAAACTTTTTATGAAATATATTTATTATTATTATTATTATTAAAGAATGCTATTTTCATACAATACTAAATAATATACTAGAAAAAATTCGACTTGCACCAGATCATATTCTCGGACGTGAATCGAACCCGCGAACTTTGGAAGTCCGGGCCAATGCTCAGACCGCTGAGCTACCGAGACACTCGGTATTTTATTATTTAGTAGTTTGTTTGTTTGTTACGCTTTCACGTCCTAATCCTAACTACTCAACCGATAATTATGTTTTGCATACAATTGTTTGGGGTACTATATACTCATAAGTTTTTTGCGCCCATTTTTCTTGTCAACTAAAAGACGTCTTATAGTGGGTGGTAGGGTAAAAGAATTGACGATTTAAAAATGCTTATTATGTGAGCTTAGAGTTATTTGAATAAAGATTTTTTAAATTTCAAATAGAATAGGACATAGGGTACCTTTTATCCAAAAAATAAATACTGTTCCCGAGGGATATAAAAATACTATAAGACGATTTTCCGCCATAACAACGTGGCTGACATGAATAATAAATAATAATAATAATAAATTAATATAAATATAAATGTAGCGTTTGACGACCTGCGTGGTCGAGTGGCTTTCCACACCGGCTTTCAAGGTGTTGCCATCTCTGAGGTCCCGGTTTCGATCCCCGGTTGGGTCAATTTAGAAAAAAACGCACTTTTCTATATTGGCTCAGGTCTAGGTGTTTGTGATACCACCGCTTGTCTCTGATTTTCATAACACAAGTGCTTAAGCTACTTACTTTGGGATCGAAGAAATGTATGTGATGTCAAATATTTATTAATATGTATAGCGGAGCTTGTCAGACTGAACGTACTCGATCACGCTTGTTAAGCAACGCTCGGTCCGGCCAGGTGTCGGATGGGTGACCGTAAGTGGCATTACAACTGAGCGCTTCCGTGCTTCAGAGGGCACGTTAAACCGTCGGTCCCGGCTGTTGTCATCTGATCACAGTCGTTAAGTCAGAGGCCTTACAGGCGGCTTGATAAACTCTAACACTAGAGGTGGCCACTAATCCTCATACGGTTAGAAGAAGATTAATATAAATAATATACTGGTAGTCTTATTGTAAGTCGCGTGCAAAAACTAAACTATCATAAAACGCCGACGATCTCCGTGGTCGAGGGGTTTTGCACACCAGTTTTCAAGGTGTCGTCATCTCTGAGGTCCAGGTTCGATCCCCGATTGGGTTAATTTAGAAAAAACGCACTTTTCTATATTGGCTCAGGTCTGGGTGTTTGTGATACCACCGTTGTCTCTGATTTCTATGACACAAGTGCTTTAGCTACTTTGGAATCGGAGCAATGTATGTGATGTTGTCAAATATTAAAAAAAACCCACTATTTCCACGCGAACGAAGTCGCGTCTCTAAAGCACAGTTTCTTGGACCAGTTAAAATATCAAGCATCGAAGTTTGCCATTGTCTTCCAAATACCCATGCTGGCATATGAAGTTCAGGGTCTGCAGGCTTACTCCGAGCTCTTATTGCGATCCAGTGTAGGTCCTAAAATGAACTGCATCGCTATGTGACAGCGGTGTCAGCAGAGAGCGACTCAACTTTAGTTTATAACCTAAACTGAATCGCTAAGCCGTATGTCATTCATGATTTCTTCTTTTTTTTTTGTTATGGCAATCTACATTCCTCTTGGAAGTAATTTTTGCCAGTGTCAAGTGTTAAATAGTTCAGTGGTAGATATTGTTTAATTTTTCATTAGAATGCTGGTGCATCGCATTCCAATGCTGCTTGGAGCATTTGGCACCAAGTATATCAAGACAGTTTACTCGGTTAGTTCTGCCGAGGAAGCCACCACTTCAATAAAAGTCTCAGCTTCACACAACCAAGATCGCGCCTATTTCAATTATCCCACATATTGTTCAGTTGCGTAGACACTTGTACCATATAACTGCACCAATTTTAAGACACAATATCCACTATGAATCAATTTGAAAATAATTAAAATAGACACCAAACCGGACTCGACAAAATGGCGCCAAAAACTCCATTCATGATTTGTTTATACAAGAATAGACTCGATACAATAGCAAATAAAGTTTTTTTGCCGTGGACACCGGCGTCCTCTCGGGGTTCGAGGAAACGGCAAATGGCGATTTCGGTTCGAGTGACACTGACAGCCCGGTGTAGCTCATGGTACGAAATAAAGCGATTCAGTTTGGGAACTTAAATTGAAACACAATCGCTTTATAAAAGTTCATGGTAGGCATCCAGATGTTCTTCAATTTTTTTCAGAGCCTCCTACAATAGAAATAAATGAAATAACTTTTGACAATTCGTCTCCAAATATTTACGAAGGCACAACCGGAGAAAATGTTAGTATTATTTGCCGGAAAAATGAAAAACATGGGAAATTACAGTGGGATTATTGCAAAAGTATAATACCAGGTACGTATAGTCCTTTTATGCTTTTGTCTTATTTAGTAAACAATCTTCACCCAACTATTTATTGAAAAAATCTATTATAAAATACAAGAAATGGTTTTTCACACATAGATTACTTACAAAAGAATTTCCTAATTATTAGTGAAAATTTGATTTAATAAGACAATATATTTTTACCCTTCATCGCCCGGAAAATGAGACAATAGATATTCCATTGTTATCCGGCCGCATGCGTCCGCTCGGGCGTTGATGAATATAACAGTTTAAATTTAAAAGTCATACGACAACAGACTGTCAAAAGCTGTAATTACTAAATAGTAAAAGTAAGGATTAACAGATTTTAACAGAATTTAAGCACTGAAAAACTCCTATAACTTTCACTGTTTGTCAAATTGGCTTTCGTTGTGTGGGAAATGATTAAAGAGATTTTATTTTAATAAATACGGTTTATTGTGCAGTAACTTTACAAGAGCACAGTCCCCTTAGCACGAACATCTATCGAGAAAAAAAACGCGCGTAAAAGTACTCGATAGAGTAATTATCTATGGAAAATTTCATTTCGCTCTTCGGAGATAGATGGCGCTGTAAAAATTTCCCATACAAAATTCCTGAATATTTTTACGCGCGTTATTTTTTTCGATAGCTGTTCGTGCTAAAGCTACAGCACACATGACATGTCGGAACATACAATAGCGCCACCAGCGGGTCAAAAAGGAAGTTATTAACTTTTTTAAATTTTGATAAAGGTTGTGTTTACATACTTTCTACATCTTGCCTTTGAAGACCTCCTTGGTTTCAAGGTGTCGCCATCTCCGAGGTCCCGGGTTCGATCCCCGGTTAGGTCAATTTAGAAAACGAACTTATCTATATTGGCTCAGGTCTAGGTGTTTGTGATACCACCGTTTTCTCTGATATCCATAACACAAGTGCTTTAGCTACTTACTTTGGAATTGGAGCAATGTATATATGTGATGTTGTCGAAATTAATGGAGATGTTATATGTTTCAGGGTCCCATTGTCTTACACAAGAAAATAATGGAAAGATAATAGTGTACGCTGGCCTCAACCTTGAACATAAACTGAATAACACAGAAATAAAATGTGTATTCACTAATGTAAACGGCCGTAAAACTGTTACAAGTGTTTTTTTTAACATTAAACCCAAAGACGACATAGGTAAGTACCTATTTGCCTTTCAATTAAATAAAAAAAGGAATTAAAAATCTTTTGCTTCGCAATGGAATATTGAAAAAAATGTTTTTTTAAATTTTTTATTAAAAATTGAAAACTATGCGGCCTAAAAAAAATATTTGAGAATGTGCAAGCAGCGCTCTTTCATATGATACCCCATATGATACGAATTTTGAAAAAAAAATATAAATATTTTTATTTCTCTCTTATTTGCAAAATAGTTGGGCAAACGTCATCTAAAACTATTCCAAATTTCAAGTAGTTGAGCATTAGTAGTTTTCGAGATAGCTGTGACAGACAGACCGACAAGTCGCACCATAAAGGTTCTTTTTTACCATTTCGGTACGGTACCCTATATTGAGGGTTCTATAGAACATGTCATATCATATCAGCTGGTGCTTTAATATAAGCTATTATGAAATACATATTCATTTCCATATTATTATATTTAATAAGGAATTATCCTGTAGAAACCGACCACTGACGCATCAGTATTGAATCACTTAAGTCTTTTCCTATATGAATACAGTAACTGTACGCTAACATGTTTAAAACAGTGCTAATAATGTTTGTGCCAGTGTTTTATTTATTTTACTTGTCTGCCTTTGTGAAATGTAAGTCAAAATTTACAAAAAACTTAAGCCAATTAGCCAATTCTAAACCGGCCCCCTGATTATGTAACTTTGTTGCAATCAACTCTGACAGAAATCGCAGTTGCATTGCTGCTTTAGTAAGAACTAATGTGACAACTATCTTACTTGAAGCAGCAATGTAACTGCGGTTTCAATTGATTTCAAACGAGAATTGTTAGCAACAGAGCTACGTAATCAACCCCCTGAACTCAACAGAAATCGCAGTTACTTTGCTGCTTTAGTAAGAACCAATGTGACTGCTATCTTACTTAAAGCAGCAATGTTGTAATGTAATAGAAAATTGTTAGCAACAGAGTTACATAATCAGTGGGTTGGTTACAGTTCTAAACTCCTAACCTCACTAATATGTACGATATCTGCACCCATAACAAAACACTCTTTTCAACACTTACCTACCTCCATGCATTTCTTGAAATCATTCCACCTCGTTTTGTCATCACTAGAGATGGGCAAAGGACCCGATTTTTACCCGACTGGGTTTAAACCCAATAAAAACCCACATAGTATGTTAAAGAAACTTTTTACAGTATTTTTTTATTTCTATTGATATGTCAAATGTGACGTTGCTATAGAAAAAATATCTTATTAAAACAATACAGAAAAATATTCAAAGAATAAAACATATCTTATTTCTAAAGATTTTATTTAGTTCAAGAAAGTAGTATATGGGCGTTAACTGGGTTTAAACCCAGCAGTCGGGTAAAAATCGGGTCCTTTGCCCATCTCTAGTCATCACACAACTCATCACCAATCATAGATATCATAAACATTTAAATCGTTTAACATCACACGCGACAATCACTGTCCTTGCGACAACACAACCCCCCAAACATATTTCTCAAAAACTGCCAAAGATTGGCAATATTTGGCTCACATAGGAACGATTACCACAAACAATATTGCCGATCCCTATGACTTGAACGAGGTTGCAACTAAAAACAGGTAATTATAAACAGTCTAAAAGAATTTAATAAAACCTAAATTAAAACAAAGAACACATAATATAAACAAATCAGAAATCAATCCTTAAGAGCGCATAGTCTGCACACTAGCGCCGCCTGTGGAAAAAAACATAGTGCTTAAATAAAGACGAAATTGTGAATTATCTCTCTGTTGTGCACTCCGAAGAAACTTTGTGGTACTTTTTATTGCTCAAACCATATTTTCTAGCCTGTCGTTTAGTCTGATGGAGTTTTAAAATTGCTAAAAGTTGCCACTTTTCGCAAAAAAAAAAAAAAAACTCAAGGAATCGGACGGTCCCCGGACGCCCTACAAACTAGGACAGAGAAATCCGGGGAAACCCGGACAGATGGCAGCCCTAGGTGTACGTAATTTTAGTAGGAAATAGGATGTGTTGAGTAGAGTTTGCAGCCAGATATAATTTTTAGGCATTGCGTTTTTAAATGAAAACTTTTTCATCGTAAATAAACAAATAAGTCAATACATATATTTTTATGTCTAGGTTGCCCGTCGAAAATTTTTAAAAACGAAGTATATTCTGCGCCATCGCCAGTGCAGTTCATACCTATGATTATGACACCTTCCACCAATGCCCCGGAAGTTCCTCCTCGGAAATATGATGATGGTACTTTTTGTTTTTTTTTTTAAATCTTTTTATTCCATATTAACAACGATACATAGTATAAGTTCCAGTGCAGGTTTGAAATTAGTGAAGTGTAATGAAAATTGTTACGGCCTTACCACAAAACAGTTAAAACACTGTTTAACTTAGATACTGTTTAAAAATGTGATGCTTTTGACAATATTGTTTTTCAAATTTTACAGGAATAGGTCAGTAGCGGCGTTTTGTGGTTGTGGTCAGTGCCGTGTGCGGGGAACCTAACACTTATTATGCATTCATACAAAACTGCTTAGTTTGGGACTAAATAAAATATAAGTTTTTTATAAACTAATTTTATGTCATTATTACCATAAGTCTAATTTTACTAACAGCTATTATCGATATAATTATACAACGTGTTACAAAAGTACCCCTAATGTCGAATTTGGTATATAGGGACCATCAAACTGATTGACTTTTACTATGGGACCAACTCTGAAATCGCGAAAAAAAATCAGCTGTTTCATTCATTTTGATATTTTCAATTTTAATTTTTGTATGAAACAGCTGTTTTTTTTTCGCAATTTCAGAGTTGGTCTCATAGTAAAAGTTGATCAGTTTGATGGTCCCTATCTACCATATTCGGCATTAGGGGTATTTTTGTAACATGTTTGAGAGCACCCTTTATAACGTTTTGTCTTTATCAAATAAATTCTAATAGCTTGATTCAATTAGAGCTAGACGTAATTATGAAGTAAAGTTTTAATTTGGACATCTATACGACATTTAAGAAAAAAACAGTCAAGAGCGAGTCGGACTCGCGCACCGAGGGTTCCGTACTTTCCATCATCATTCTGAAAAAGTTTACTATTTAAAGACATCGTTTTATTTTTCCTGTAATCTTTACATAAACTTCTATCACATAAAATGATTTCAGATTTTTCTCTATGCAAACTTCAGGGATAAGGGGGGGAAAGGTATTTTTTTTTAAATTTCATCAAAAGTCGAAAACTATGTGGCCTAAAAAAATAAAAAAAAGTTTGAGAATGTGCAAGCAGCGCTCTTTCATATGATATCCCATATGCCCTAGTAGCCTTACTTCGAATTTTAAGACCCTCTTTCAGTCCCTGTTGCAAAAAAATATAAATAATTTTATTTCTTTGGAATAGTTTTAGATTCAGACGTCATCTAAAACCATTCCAAATTTCAAGTTGATAGCATTAGTAGTTCTCGAGATATCCAGCTGTGACAGACAGACTGAGTCGCACCATAAGGGTTCCTTTTTACCATTTTGATACGGAACCCTAAAAGGCTAGCGCGTTATTGCTCGGTCATCCATCTTATGTCAGGCCCTGGTAAAAATTGCTTAATGATTTTTAACTTCCAACATTTTAATTAAATGTTTATTTATTGCAGGTAACGTCACAATCAACTCAACAAAAAACGAGTTTGCCTTTAACGAAATTTTAAACTTTAGTTGTTCCGCTTGTTATAATAATCCTTCCATTTTTATGAACATCAAGACACCAGGTAAGTAACTTTAAAATATTAGAATAATAACATTTTTGTTACATGAACTTACTGATTTCATAAGTATAGAATTCATACTTAAGAATAATAACCTAGTGTATACAACATATTAATATATTTTTATACTACCTGCTCGTCAATGGCATATTATGTGTCATGCAAACCTTTCCTAAAGTAAGTCATTTTTCCCATGGGGAATAATGTGATTTGAATTTGGAATGCAACCCATGTAGTCGTGCTTGATCGATGTTGGTTTCAAAAAAGTTTAGGTGCAATGAGATCTTATTCTGAGTTAGGCTGTATGTTATCATGAAAACTTTTTACGAAATTCATTTTCACCCGCGCACCAAGAAGGATTTATTTGAATGTCGAACTGACCACTACAGAATAGATGACAAAAACATAAACTCTAACCCAACTATAAATGTACCATAGAATGTAACTTTGTTTCTAACATAACTTTTAATTTTCAATAAATATTCTTAATTTTTCATATTTTAGTATTCTAACTTTAAATAATTATTTAAGTACTTTCTTTATAACAGTCATTGGTTTCAATTGCCTCGCAGAAAGTATAAAAAGTAGAGTATGCATCGCGGGCTTAAATGTGTATTTGTCATGGGCGATCTTAAACACCTCGTACTCAGGATTCTAGCCTTAACTCCCTCGCTCCGCTCGGGAGTTAACCATAGAATCCCTCGTACTCGGGGTTCAATAATAGCGCCCGGGACACAATACACTACTTTAAGCCCTTATTGCATAATCTACTATTAAATAGTCTATGGTTGTAAAATAACGAAAAAGCTGTCATTTTAATCAGCTGTTATGTAGTCGGCCATGTTATTCACTAAAATAAGGAAAAAATAGGCAGCACCCAGCACCCTTCTATAACTTTATCACAGGTTTATAGAGCATAGTATTATATTATCTATGATAGAGCGTTTGTTGCTATTGTGCGATTATGAATAATGATATTCAAGAAATTCCCTACAGCAAGCTTATAGGTCTTCCATAAACTTTATATGAATAAGATGATAAAAAGGCGCTAAAGATGGCCGACGGACCGTGCGCGTCTCAGTTCCAATACACATGTAATCATCGCGCGCAGATTATAACCACAACTAACAATATGTGTCTATTTTCAGATAATACTGAAATTAAAATTGACAATGGAAAATACAATGCAAAGAATGAACAAAACAAAAAAAGTTGTGTAATTTATGTAGTTTCTTATAAAATGAATTTTAACACTGAGAGTGTTGAAATTCTCTGCTATGCAAAAAAGGGAGGACACGTTTTAGGGAATGATAAAAAAAAATTGATGCGAGTAGAGCCCACGACAACAGGTAAATTTAGATGCTCCTAAAGGTACACACGACAGCACGTCAGGTTATACATTGAAACTGCGAAAACAGCTTTTATTACGTATGGCATAAAGGCGGTCTCAAGGTTAACATGTATAGTCTGAGGTGCCGTCGTGTGTACATCAACCATTGCTGTATGGTTCATGTGCACATAAATGTTAAGTGTTGTTGCGTCTTTTTTGTGTTGTAAGCTCATACTAATATTAGATTTAAGTATCATTGTTACTAACCTTTTGAGTGAGCCTAAGTAGCTCAAAATAAATTATTATTATTATAATACACGGGCAATATTTTCCGCCAATATGTGGCAGTAATACCAGACGTAACTATGCAATATTTTAAGTATGGCCCGGAAATTACTTATGGCTGGTTTACATTATAGCTGTTACTACGCGTTCACTTCATCATTGCCGCTACCTCCCGGCCCGCTTCGTCATCCCGCACCCCCTGCGTCGCCTCTCTAGTACGGCTAGCAACGCAAAGCTTAACTTTTGTTTCTGTTGATTTAATCATTACGTTAGTTATTTGTCTAAGTAGTAAAGTTCCTACATAATGGCGAACATAACTTGTTATATAAATTAATGACACTCTTTGAACGAGAAATAAATGAAATATAGTTGAAAAACATGATTACTTTTTTGTCTACAGTAACGTTAGCTGTGACGTAACAACGGTCGTCGATGGCAATCACGAAGTAAACGCGTAGTAGTAGAGAGTCATCACTTCTCATGCTCGTAAAGTTCGTCTTTATGTTGGGCTGCATAAAATCGCTTTTCTTGCTCTAGTGCATAAAGTAAAATCTTCGTCTAACTCTCAGACTCTAAGACAAAGGTCGTCAGGTAAACAGCCACACACGCAATTAAACTTCGTTAAATAAACTTGTTTTTGCAATATTGCTATTTAATTTCCTCACAATCGAAGTGAAAAGCAGAGTGTATAACTCGTAAATAAAACTCATTTTACCCTCGACTTGACTCGTCTCGGTTAAAATGGTAAGTTTTATGCACTTGTTGTACAATGTACTATATTTTTCAGTTTCACTTACAAGTTGCTTTTAATTTTATCTTTTATCAGATACGTCTTTGTTCACAACAGCAAGCGGGAGTAACACAGGTAAATATTTTTATTTTTATAAGTAGGTTATAAAATATTATATATCTTTATTACTTGTTACAAATTATTACAGATTATTTATAAATTTACTTCCAAATGTTTTGAAGCGTTAGGTTTTTGACATTTCCTCCTAACGCTCAGGAGGATGGGCCATAAATCACCACGCGGGCCCAATGCAGATTGTTGGGTGTTAACGACTGCAAATGCAGACGGAACCTACGGCTTAACGTGCCTTCCGAAGCACGGTCCTCGATTTCACGTAATTTTCTGTTTTTTTATTTTTAGATGCCCAACAAAAAATTATGACTGAAATGTTGGATAGTACCCAGCAAAGTGAAGGTATGTAGAGTAATTGAGATTATTATTACTATAATTATATTAAAATCTAGAAAAAATACAATAAAATTATTATTGGTTACGTAAGGGGCATAATCAAACAATAACAGCTCTCGAAATATGCAATTTGGAGAAATAATTTTGATGACGTTTTGTAGATAATATCCTTGTGTATTAGAATAATTTAAAAAAGTAACATCAATGTCCTAGTTCTTGAGATATGTAAGAAAAACTAAAAAAAAAACTAATTTCGATTAAAAATTTATTTAGTTATTTTTTATGACGTATTCAAGTTGAAAGTTTACACAAACTTTATTTATACTTGATAGGTGGTATTATTAGCTTTTGATTTTTTTTTTATAAATATAGGACTTCTAAATCCGAAGAATATGATATTTTTCGGCAGGGCCATCTAAAATAGAAAGTAAAATTTAAAATGTCGGCAATTCCAACAGGAGAGGGGATAGACCCCAACATGTGGGTGTTTTTGTTGATAAAATTAGGTGTATTTCACACCTTTCAATTATCGCTAATAAAGTATAGCACTGTGGCGGTGTAGAACATTGCAGTCAGCGCCATCTCTTGACCGATAGTGGAACTAATGTCATATTTGTTGACGATTTCTGAAAAGGTGTGCTATTTAGAGATATCGGATTATTTTTCCTGTAAACTTTACATAAACTTCTATCACGTAGAATAGTTTCAGATTTTACTCTATGCAAACTTCAAAAATAAGGGAGGGGGAACGGTATTTTTTTTTTCAAAAGTCGAAAACTGTGCAGCCTAAAAAAAAGAAAAAATGATTGAGAATGTTCAAACAGCACTCTTTCATTTGATATTACACTACACATGCCCTAAGAGCCACATTTCGAATTTTTAAGACCCCCTTTCAGTCCCTGTTGCTGCATATTTTTTTTTGTTTCTTTCTCATTTGCAAAGTAGTTGGGCAAACGTCATCTAAAACTACTCTCGAGTTGATAGCATCAGTAGTTCTTGAGATATCCAGCTGAGACAGACTGAGTCGCGTCATAAGGGTTCCTTTTCACCATTTTGGTACGGAACCGGAAAAAAGTGTTAATCACCGTTGCACAGTATCTACCTACACCTATTTAATTAAAATTTCATAAAAATGTGACGTTATTTTTATTTTCAGATTTTATAAAAACACCTTTCATTTGGGTGATAGTAGGAGTTGGCACCTTATTAATAACTATGTTTATTATTATCACCGCCAAAGTGTGTAAATCTAAAAAGTCGGATCAAGAGAAGGTAAGAGATCTTACATTAATTCATGCGCTCATATTACATTAATTTGTGTATGAAACAGCTGAATTTTTTCGCGATCTCAGATTTGGTCCCATAGTAAAAGTTGTTCAGTTTGATGTCTACCAACTATATTCGGATTTACTAAAGCCATATTAAATTACAATTTCCATACTACATTTTCTCCATACTTATTTATTATTTACGATTTTGCACCCTACACCACATAGCGGCAGTCCTTTCACTTATTTACTAACTACTCTACATGTGTTTTACCCCTACACGACTTTGGGAAGATGACCACGTGGCTCTGACACCCTACACCACTTTAGGAAGACGACCACGTGACTCTGATATCCTACACGACTTTAGGAAGACGACCACGTGACTCTGACGTCCTACACCACTTTAGGAAGACGACCGCGTGACTCTGATATTTTACACGACTTTAGGAAGACGACCACGTAGTATTGATACCCTACACGACTTTAGGAAGACGACCACGTGACTCTGACACCCTACACCACTTTAGGAAGACGACCACGTGGCTCTGATACCCTACACGACTTTAGGAAGATGACCACGTCGCTCTAATACCTTACACGACTTTAGGAATACGACCACGTGGCTCTGATACCCTACACGACTTTAGGAAGATGACCACGTGGGTCTGAGGGGCTTAATTTAGTTTTTAACTGACTATTTTGCATACCGAACTTCTTATAACGCCTGATTCTTATATACAACTTTATTATTTAACTCATTATCTGAAACAGTTTGTCCCTTTAGACTAGAGTTTTATACATTTTATCAGAGAACTGTATGAAACTTTCCCACCCCACTTAAACAAACAAGACAATGTTTTATACTTAAAAATATGTGACCATCAGATCAATAGAGAAAAAAATTGTAATTTTATTTTCCAGGATCACGAAGATGTAACATATGAGAATCTTTCTAATGAGGTGGCTACTCCTCCACCATTTCCAAAAAACGCTAAACTAGAAGAAACCTACTTGAAGCCGGCAGATTGTCGAGTAACTGACAACGTAACGTACGCGCTACCTTACATCGAAACCAACATCGAAAACTTATATTCGAAGCCGCTGCCGAAATCACAACGAAATCTCACGCCTCAATACTCGGAAGTAACACCGAAAAATATGCAAACGAATGAACCGACCTATGCAGAAATAGAGAGTTTCTCAAACAATGACTATAAACAAATAACAAACAAGACAGAATACGCAACTATTAAGGACTTAAATCCAAACTATACAAATGTTTTTGTCAATGAACCGTATGTTAATACTAAAGATACAGTTAAAAATGACGATTATGCAGAACCGAGCTATTGTGAAATAGGTAAATTGATATAAGTAATCTGATGAAATAATTAGTATAATAGCATTTTTCCAATCGTTACGATTGTCTTTAATTTTTTCTTAAAATTAATATTATTTTCACTATTTCTTATTGATGCAGATATCTTATTATGAATACGAGGTGCAATACAAAAGATACAATTATTACACATGTAATTTAAAAACTGCGTGGTGTACAATTCAAATTCTTCGATTTTAATAAACATTTCACATTGAGCGTTTCATTTTTTTATGAATAACACAGTAAATCTAATATCAATTTAGAAACCGCCTAACCCACTTCCGCTAACCGCTACGAGCTGCCAAACGCTACCGCGACCACCCCGCCCGCTCCGTGTGCTACGAGCTCATTAGCTACGGGCGCTACGAGCTCGCTGTGTATATGTCATGGCCAAATCGTGGAATTAAACAATTTCATGAAATGGTTGTATTTCATGAAATGGAAAATACCTGATATAAAATACCATATCATGATGGTCTGGCCATATCAATGAACACACGGCTGGAATTTGGAAACATGGAATTTTTTAAACCATACATATTTCTTAAAATGTTATGTTTTAATATTATGCACCACAAAAATTAACGACTTTTGGTGTAATAATCATATTTATAGGAACAATAACAACAAAGTTATGACAAACACATTTTTTTTGTCTCTGCCCTTTGATCCGCGAGGTATATACATGTCATTTAATTCACGTTATCGATAAGTTAAAAGTACTTATTGGATTGGCGATAGAAAAAAAAAATTGCTAGTGTCACTCAGGATGATGTAAGAATTCTAACGATACCCCATACATCCGAATCCATTAAGGCATTTGGATGTATTGTGAAGTTATGGTCCATCATCTTCATTCCAATGAAGAAACTCACATGAACCCTGAACACGGCAGTCGTGTAAAAATCAAAACCAAATCCAAACTTATCTTGAGGAGTTTCAATAAAACAGCGCTAGTATCAGTTAAGGTTTTTATTCCAATAAAATTAGAAACTAGAAATAAATCATTACAGGCAGAAATACAGTGTCTTTGGACTTGTATTATCGCTAGTACAAGACCATAGACACTGTATAATGTTTTATTTGTTTATCATTTTAAGTAAAGCAATATATTTATTAGATACTTACTCAATCACAAAATTAGTCACAAGATAATAGGTGTTATAAAAATACCCCTAATGCCGAATATGGTATATAGGAACCATCAAACTGATCAACTATTACTATGGGGCCAACTCTGAAATCGCGAAAAAATAAAATTAGCTGTTACATACAAAAATTAAAATCGAAAATATTAAAATGTATGAAACAGCTGATTTTTTTTTTGGCGATTTCAGAGTCCCTATATATACCATATTCGGCATTAGGGGAATTTTTGTAACACCTTGTATACTTAGTATTAATCGAAGACGTGACTGACTGACATATCAACGCACAGCGCAAACCGCTGGTTCCATATTTGGCACGTCACGTAGGTATGAGGTCTAGGGGTGCACTAAGAAAGTTTTTTCACAATTCACCCCCTAAGGGGGCGAAACGATTGTCCAAAAATTGTATGGGGAAACAAAATTAGTTACTGCTTATTTTATTCGAAACTTCACAGGAGTACTCCTATCGATAAATAAGTAAACAATGTTTCAGGCTTTTCAGAATTCAACCCCTAAAAGGGGGAGTTTAAAGATTCCCTAAGGATTTTCTCGAATGTCTACGCGAAGTCGCGGGCGAAAGCTATTCATAAATAATTTGATACAAAAAGGAAAAGGAAATTGACTAATCTATTAGGACAGAATAGATATAAGTTCTATTTGCTCAACATACTAGCGGCCACCCGCGACTTCGTCTTTGTGGACAGTTGTTTTTCTATCTATCGGGACAGTTTTTTTCTGAATGAGAAGTACCTACCCTCTGTCTTTTTATATCCCCCTAACAATATGTAGGCAAAATCTTATGATGATCGGTTGAGTAGCAAAGATGTGAAAACCTCCATTATAGGTCCTCCTTCGATCATCTAAGGTCCTCCTTAAATCATAATAATTAACAACTTATTTCGTATTTATTTATGAACCCTTGATCTTGCGGTGTATCTGGAGCAGCCAACTGGTTTAATCAGCCACTCAATTAACGGCCTAGTCATTTTATTGAACATCGCCGTTTAATCAACGGCCTAAAAAACGTTTAGCCAATGTGTCTAATACAACATTTGATTGAAGGGCTGGCCATAAAAGATACAAATCAAATCAAATGTTTAAACTTGTGACATTATTATTGTATACCCACATATCGACACAATCGAAACAATAAATTGCGAAAACCTACACAAAAAACACCTTTATACCACCTACATATTGGTCATAGCCAATAAAATGTTGGACAAAATTTTCTTTGAAAAGTTCGATAACGGATAATATTTACACTATTTTTATGACCACACACTTTCATAGAACATTCTCGTGAAATTTTAATCTCGTTAAATCGTGAGAAATACCAAAAATGAGCAGCTGGTCGAGACACCATATTGGTAGCTCTGCGAACAGTGCTCTAGGTGACAGAAAACGGAACTATATTTCAATGTCTTGGCTAGGCAAGTTATTAAACGTCATTGAACCTAGTCATTTGCCTAGCCATCTAATTAGACAGCTAGATATTATTTAGGCCGCTGATTGAACGGCGCCATTAAATGATAAGGCTAGGTCGTTAATTGAACGACTGATTTAGCTAGTCGGCTGCGACATATCAATAATTGTTCTTAATTGGACTGGATCTATTTATGAATAAGTATGATTTTCGACTATGGTATTTCTGAATGGTACTGGATCTATATACGTATAAATATTGTCTTCGTCTCCATCTATAGTATAATAGACCCGTTCTTCTTTACTTTGCTTTAGTACTGACGGTTGTGCTGGGGGAGTCGATCTCTTCGCGTGACAGTAGACACACAATCCACCAATCAGAATCGAACCGATCATAAGTATTGTTGACACACTGGCTACAGGCAGTAACCATTTGGCTGAAAAACATAAATGGTCGGAAGAAAAACAAAGACAAAACTAAAAATAACATTTGAAGACCAAATCTATTAAAATTAAAAAAAAAACAGTCAAGAGCGAGTCTTAAGTTTATTTTCTAAAACTCTAAACCATTTTTTTTTTAAATTGTGTAAGCTTTTTCGTTGCCACTGAAGTAGGGAAGGTAATTCCTTTTATGTGAAATTATTTTATGTGATAGAACTTTATGTAAAGATTACAGGAAAAATAAAACGATGTCTCTAAATAGTAAACTTTATCAGAATGATGATGGAAAGGACGGAACCCTCGGTGCACGAGTCCGACACGCTCTGGCCTTTTTTTTTCACAAATCAAAGGGAATTTGCCGTAAGCGCTTGCGACGCGTCCACAGTCCTCACGTTTGTGCGCTCTCACTCTCGTAATGTAAATTGTATTCGAAATAAAAAGTAGAGTGTGTGTTTAACACAGGTAAAATGGCGATGACTGTGTGTGTGACCCGCAGGCTGCTCAGCCTCAACCGCCCAGACCTCCGGATAGTTGTAGGTACACTTACAGGTACTACATGATGAATAGTTGTCGGTTTACTTAGCTTTAAACCGATAACTATTCATCATGAATGCGACAGACAGTCCTCTATGCAGGGGATGCCTGGAAGCAGAGGAAACAGCCGCCCACGTGATCCTGAAGTGCGTGGGACTGGCCACACAACGGGCAGAAATCCGCACAGAGGTGAGGTCGCTCCTAGAAGCCTGTGAACGCCCCAGGAGGTTTCTGCGCTTCTGGAAAGAGCTGGGATGGCTCGATTAGCCATACCGATGCTATGAGGTTTCACGCATAACGGACCAAATTGGTTTAAATGCGTAGAAAAGTGCCCATCACCAATACCAATACCAATAAAACACAGGTGAAAGTATTAAATTCCATACTCGAACCATAGTCGGTTTCCATAGTCTAAATATCACATAATCATCATATCTTTCCAATATATATTTTTTTCTAACAAATACAAGCGCTAACTACTTTGTAATCTTAGCAACGTATTTGATGTCCGAATTTTTACTTTAGATACTCACGACTTTCATCTGCAGTTACGGTACTTTCATCTACAGTTACGGTTTTTTCATCTGCAGTTACGGTACTTTCATCTACAGTTACGGTACTTTCAAAAGTTGAGTTCGATGTTTCTTTCTTGGTACCTAAAATAGAAATAAATGGTAATTATTTAACTCTATACTAACTCACACTCTCATAAACGCATAACGAAGTGAGATACGCAGTGAAGATGACGTTATGGAAATATAGAGTAGGTACTAGGTACTTGTGATTCGACCATTACTATTGTAAAATTGCCAAAAAATCGGCCTGCGATTGTTGAGGTAAAGCATCTTTCACAAGGGTCGGTTTATGGGATGGGCGAACAAAATTTTACTATCTCGAGCTCCTCCGTGCTTTGGAAGGCACGTTAAGCCGTTGGTCCCGGTTGCATTTGCAGTCGTTTTGGTCCCGGTTGCATTTGCAGTCGTTAGCACCCAACAATCCGCATTGGGCCCGCGTGGTGGTGGATGGCCCATCCTTTTTATCCACTCATAAGGAAGGCTTGTGCCCCAGCAGTGGGGACAATAAAATGGCTGATCCTGAAAATGATTAGAAAAGTAAAATTGAATTCTGTAAACTTTCGAGTTATTTCAAAGATTATAAATATCCCAATTTATTTTAGATAATCACGAATAAAGAATAAGGCTGCATACGCACCGACGCCAGGTGGCTTGCTTGGCGCCTATCGCCTAGATATACATTTTTACTAACGTGATTCACTTTTAAGGGGCTGACATGAGCCAACTAGCGCCGCCAGTCGATTTTATTTTATTTATTCTAAATAAGCCCAATTTCTTAAAAAAAGGAATCAGTCAATGTATTGTTTATAACGTCTAATATTTATTGAATAACTTTACACAGTTTGAAAAGGCATTCAAACAGTTTAAAACGCGATTTTATTAAAAATGGCCACTGTTGGTTCAAACCCTTTTTTAAACTATTGCACGCATTTTGTAATGTTGTAACGTTATTCCATAAACGTTAGACGTCATTCACAAGACCTTGACTGATTCCTTTTTAAGAAATTGGGCTTATTTAGAATAAATAAAATAAAATCGACTGGCGGCGCTAGTTGGCTCATGTCAGCCCTTAATTCTTTTTTTACTAACGTGAAATAAGTAATAAAAACTTGTTTTCTAAAAAGTTTTTTAAGTATATTTTTTTGTTTAATTGAATAGCAAATACTTGCCTGTTCTGTCCCTGGGTGTTACGTACAGCAAAACACTTGTAACAGTTTTGTATCCTCTTAGACTAGTGAATACACATTTTACTTCATCCATATTCTGTCTCTGTTCAAGAACTAGGCCAGCGTACACTATTTCCATTTCATTACTTTCTTGTGTAATACAAGTAGAACCTAGAACATAATAATCCCCATTAGTTTCATACAAACATATACAACGTGTTACAAAAATACCCCTAATGCCGAATATGGTATATAGGGACCATCAAACTGATCAACTTTTAATATGGGACCAACTCTGAAATTGCGAAAAAAGAATTAGTTGTTTCATACAAAAATTAAAATCGAAAATATCAAAATGTATGAAACAGCTGATTTTTTTTTCGCGATTTCAGAGTTGGTCCCATAGTAATAGTAGTTCAGTTTGATGGTCCCTATATACCATATTCGGCATTAGGGGTATTTTTGTAACACCTTGTATATTTGTAATAGCCTGAACCTTAAATTTTGAATTAATCTTGAAACCTGTAAATTGATTTAGTAGAAATGAGCTAATTAAATAATGTTATTTATTTATGAATCTATGTTAATTTGTAACATGTATGAATGTAATGTCTGGAAACGATATACATATTTGCAAATATCGTTCCTTCTAATAAAGCTGATAAGTTTTTTGCGCCCATTTTTCTTGTCAGCTAAAAGACGTCATAATGGGTGGTAGGATAAAAGAATTGACGATTTAAAAATGCTTATTATGTGAGCTTATTTGAATAAAGATTTTTTTCAATTTCAAAGGCGAAAGGCAACAAAGGGATCGCGAATTTGGGTTTCTTAGTGCAATTATGTATTACCTGGTATATTGTTGCAATAATCCAACTGTAACATCCCTCTTTCTTCGTATTTCCGGCAAATGATTGTAACCTTTTCTCCGTTTGTACCGGAGTAAATATTTGGAGCTGACATATTATTGTCGAAACGCATATCGTTGATTATTATTGTAGGAGACTCTAAAAACAATAATAGAACATCGGACGTCGAACTTATGCAAGTACTAAGATAAATAATATTAGAAAAAATACTAGAAAAAATCGACTCACCCATAGCACCTCAGACGGGACTCGAACCCGCACCCTTGGGATTCCGGCCCAGTGCACTGACCAATTATGCTACCGAGTCGCTAGTGGGAGTGGCGAAATCTTCTAGTACTTTTAACTTCTTCGCTGCAAGCCAGCGCAATTTCATCAATGTGAGGAAATTGGTCAATGCATTGGGCCGGAATCCCAAGAGTGCGGGTTCGAGTCCCGTCTGAGGTGCTACGGGTGAGTAGATTTTTTCTAGTATTTTTTCTAATATTATTTATCTTAATATGTGATTTAATGTTAAGGCGTTTTCATTATGGGCATTTCCAATTATGGATTCTAATATAGGCCCTAATCGGCCACTTACCATAAGGCACTAAGACAAGCCTAGTTGCAATTTGGTGTTCCACTACGCCATTTTTGGATCTACAGATAAAATGATCTTGATCATTAGACTTTTCAAGTTTTAAGTTTATTGTAACGCTGGGTATAGGGCTTTTCCGACCATATTCGTCGTTAAAAAAATCGGTGATATTTGTGCAACTGTTGGTCCCTGGAAATATAAAAAGAGCAAAGTGGTTATGTACAAAGCAATATGCTAGTCGTATTTGTATTTTAACCCTAGAAAAAAATGATATATATATTATAGCATACTTCAAACGGACTGGACTAAGTGAAAACGTAAAATAATAAAATTTTATCGATAAATAAAAATCACAAAGATTACGTCTAATTTTCAACTATTATCAATTTATTTTCAATATGATGCATATTGCCAATAAATAAAAACTGAGCCAATATTTTAATCCATAATATCAAATTATATTACCAAACAACCCTAGCTTCGCTCGAGTGCACTCGAGCGCGCTCGGGTGCGCACTTTAACCGTTCCGTGGCTAGGTGAAATTTTACTCTGAGCGCTGTCAGAGCGTATTTTCACCCGTTCCGTGGCTTAGAGTGCAGCAACCAAATAACTACCTAAATCGGTCGTTGAAAAACGCTCTGACGTTTATCTTTTGTCATAATGTCAATGTCATTTGACATTATTTTATATTTTGATGTTTTTGTGTCTAAAAGTTCATGGTTGCTCCTCAAAAAAACTGGTTTTATTTGATTTTGTTTATAGGAATGTTTAAATTATCCGTATTCCAAAATAGAAAACGCCCAACTTTGTACTTAATGACATCTAAAGTTCTTTTATGTTATAAAAACAACTGGATCGTTCCGTGGCTTGTTTGCAACTGAAACGAGTTAAACTTTAACCAAACAACTACACCCAAAACGTCGGAACGCACACTAGGTGGTTGTTTGGTTGCTGCACTCTGAGCCACGGAACGGGTGAAACTACGCTCTGAGAGCGCTCAGAGTACAATTTCACCAAGCCACGGAACGGTTAGAGTGCGCACCCGAGCGCGCTCGAGTGCACTCAAGCGATGCGACGGAGCGCACACCAGCCGTCACGGGTCGCAGACGACAGAGAGAGACGACCTTGTGTGAACTTCTTCTCTTTGATCGTGATGTAGAGTACATACATATGTACTATTGTGTGAACTTCTTCTCTTGGATCGTGATGTAGAGTATGTATGTACTATGGTGATATCATGGACCTCGTATTTAGAGCCTGTAAGCTACCGTTGGCAGTCATAACTCATAATATAACAAGTGCTTACCTATTTTACAATAAGTCAAATAAACTGAGTCGTTGTCAGTCGGACGTATTTTGGTCTGAAAGCAAGAAATCCACAACGAGTCGCCATCTTTAAAATAATACTCTCCATCATCAGCTCTTTTATATGTGGTATTTTCATGTAGGTTTTTTATCATCACGGAGAAAACATCTGAAACAAATAATAAGAAGTCGGTCAGTGCCCAACCGTCTTTTTAGAATTCCGTACCCAACGGGTAAAACGGGAACCCTACTAAGACTCCGCTGTCCGTCTGTCTGTTTGTCTGTGCGTCTGTCACCAGGCTATATCTCATGAACCGTTATAGGTAGACAGTTGAAATTTTCACAGATGATGTATTTCTGTTGCTAATAAAAAATACTAAAAAACAGAATGAAATTAATACTTAAGAGGCTTGCGTACAACAAACGTGTTTTTTTTTTGCACGTTTTTGCTCGATATTGATATTATTATATATTAATATTTAGCTATATTTTCACTTTAAAAATAAATTATTAATTTAAAATAAAACAAATATTTAAGAGGTGGCTCTCATACAACAAACGTGATTTTTACGGAACCCTTCGTGCGCGAGTCCGTTTCGCACTTGGCCGGTTTTTTCTTTATTTTGTCTTTTACTCGCATTGACTAGAGCATTTTTTGATATCTCTGCTGTTTGCGTTTATAATGTAAACAAAAATGTCGTTTTACGCTTTAAAAAAAGCTTTTTTACAGCTTTATTTAATGCTTTTCGTTATTATTTATATAGATAAATTATTATTAAGTGCTACACTATGTCATGAAATATGAATTCATTTTCTCAAACCAGCCAAGTGAAGTTACGGAATCACAGACGCGCGTGACTGCTTATGTTCAAGGCCGTCTTTAACCTATGTGGGGCCCTGGGCACATTAAGATAAGGGGGCCCCTATGATCTTGACTTAAATTTATCTAAACATGCCGAAATCAGATCAGAAAGCCTGATATTCGGGCAAGAATACGATAGCTATGCGCATGAAAAATCTAGCAAGCAAGTAGTATTTGCAGTCAGTAAAGTTTTCGAAATAACTACCTATGTATGTTTTATGTGTTTTTTGGTAATATGCATCCGTTATCGTTTGGCGATCTGGCAGGAACTAGGGGCCCCTATCGATCGCGGGGCCCTGGGCACGTGCCCAGAGTGCCCAGTGGGAAAGATGGGCCTGCTTATGTTCGGCGCAAGGATGCGTATGGAATACTGGAATAAGCACAAGCGAATAATACAGAAGTTTAGAATACTCACGTTCTTTTAAAAGTATGTGTAGAGGGCAATAGGTTTTTCTGTACGATTTGTTATTCCAGAGCATGACTTCCTCATCTCCAGAACGGAAAACACCTTCATCCGTTAGGAAAGTACAGTTGAAAACACCTTCAAACTCTTCATATGCTGGAAACCGCTAGAAATTAACCACATCTATATATATAAAAGGGAAAATCACTCACTCACTGATCACGAAATCCCAGAAAGTACAAGTGCTAGGAGTCTCAAATTTTGCATGGGGGCTCCTTTTAGGGCGTAGGTGCTCACTAAGACGGGATTTTGCGAAATTCAACTCCTAAAGGGTGAAACAGGGTGGCAAAGTTTGTATGGGAGAACGCGATTACTTGGCCCGATTGACTTGAAATTTGGCATAGACATTCTTTCACAAAATTAATTGAACACCTGTTTCGTATTTATTTTTTATTTATCTCCTAACAGGGCTAAAAGTGGTAGAAAGCTACTTTTGGGGTGATTAACTTCGACGTCGGAATTGAAACTTCTTAGTGACTCGGCAGCTCAGCGGTCAGAGCATTGGACCGGATATCCAAAGGTCGCGGGTTCGATTCCCGTCCGAGAACATGATCTGGTGCGAGTCGTATTTTTTCTAGTATATTATTTGGTATTGAAACTTCTTAGTGTATTTGATTGATTAATTAAGAAAAATAAATAGCATTTGTCAACAACGTAGTATTATATTCTCTTTGGTCATTTCCCCTGAAAGAGAGAAGGTAGAATGCATTTCATTGAATAGTACCTATGGCGTTATGTTGGCAGTGCTGTCATTTTTTCCTAATTGCGTTGTAATAAGGTTCAAAATTATTCCATCTGATTGTCAGATTAATTTTAAAAGAATGCAATATCCGGTCGCCTATGCTATGACAATTAATAAAGCACAGGGACAAAGTTTAAGAGCGGCTGGTGTAGATCTGCTCAGTGATTGTTTGTCCCATGGCCAGATTGGCCAGCTCTAATGTCGCCTGCTCGAGAGTCAGCTCGCCGAATAGCCTTTTTATTTTGCAACCGGATAACATGACAAGAAATGTGGTAGGAATATAGAGAAGTGTTGGATGATCGAGATTGATAATCCTGATAATGTACAACATACTTTTATTTAACTAGCTGCACCCGGCATGCGTATTGCAATGCTCCATTTTTTTTAGCCAGGGACCTTCTCGGTTTTTAGCAGAACAACTCACCAAAGTTTCATCATAATCGGAACAATGATTTAGGAGTCCCGCCGTCTGTACACTTATATCTTTTAAACTATGCATAAAAAACCGCATCAAAATCGTTCCTTAAGCTTGGGAGCCAGGTTGCCTCAATCTTCAATTTAAAAAAAAGTGATTCTATAAGGGTTCCGTTTTTTCCTTTTGAGGTACGGAACCCTAATTATATAGCTTTCTCATCTTAATCAATTGTTTAAAAATATCTGGAAAGATGTTCAATTGAATGTCGAGGTAATTCCTTGTAAATTGGTGAGATGGCGCTGGCTTGCAGCGTAAGAGTTGATATACCTACTAGAAAAAATTCGACGTTCCCACTAGAGACTCGGTTGCTCAGCGGTCAGAGCATTGGACCGGATATCCAAAGGTCGCGGGTTCGATTCCCGTCCGAGAACATTGTGAATGCTAAAATCTCAAATTTAGAAATTGAGACGCTTAATAACTATAGTACTGCCCGTAAGTCTGCCGCCCACTTAGTATTTTGGTACCTAAAATTGGAATTTATAATCACCCGGTTAAATACCACCCTTCTAAATTATAGTACTTACAACGTTAGTTATTTTCTTGCTCATACGCTCGATTGCGATCAGTGGTTTGCTCCCAACTTCATTAGTACACCTGAAAACATATTAATATATTAATAAACAACATGGGACCAACTCTCAAATAGCGAAAAAAAATCAGCTGTTTCATACATTTTGATATTTTAATTTTTGTATGATACAGCTGACTTTTTTTCGCGATTTCAGAGTTGGTGCCATAGTAAAAGTTGTTCAGTTTGATGCTCCCTATATACCATATTCGGCATTAGGGGTATTTTTGTAACATGTTGTATAATGAATATTATTATACCTAACATTTGCAAGAAGTCCGTAGTTCTTTCAAAGGTCTAGGTATAAAGTTCTATAATAAAATTTCAAGTAATTCGAGTCGTCGATTTTTCTTTTCTAAGTATAAATTGTGAGTTAAAAAACGTATCTACAGGCTTCCTGGCTAGACGCCTTAAGAGGACGCATCGGACATTTTGGTGGCAGGATCTCGATTTTTCTCATCAATTACAAAACATATAAAAGTGGTATTTAATAACGTGATAATTTATTTCATTTTGTCAGTTGCAGAAACACGATTCGTTAACTTTTATAACAGAAAAAAAATCAAATAAACCTCTTTTAAAACAGAGATTTGCATTTTACAGACAATCCTGACCGATTCAAGAGTTTAAATTTTCTTACTAGATTAGTCTAAGCACACACTTTGAAATGCCAGTTGGATTTTTTCAAATATATTATAGAGTTTTATTTAAACGAAAAAAACGGTTTGCAAAACTGCTTGCCATGAGTGAGATAGTTAAGTGTAATTTACGAGAGTTTGTGCGAGACAGTCGATACGAAAATAGTTTATCGATGCGTCGCCTTAATATGGGTAGCGTTAGGTTAGTGTATAATTATGTTCTGTGGCTTTAGTATGTCATGCTCACTTAACATTATTCTGCGGTGGTGTCGTGTAAGGCGGGTCATTACATTCCCTCAAATTATGGTTGAGCGAAGTAATGGCTGATTCGTGCGTCATGCTCGTGAACGGGTGCAGCCAGTGGGAATAGGTCTGTTTTTGATTACGTTTTGAACTAAGATATACAAAATAAAAAAGGGTTTTGCTGAAATATTATGTTACTTCCACAATTTTTGTTTGGGATTAACTTAAATTTTGACGTTTACACTTTTACTGTAATGTTCATAGTTTAATCGCTACAGGCGGGCCCTCAATCCTCTATATAAGAACTGAGGGCCCAACTCTTTAACTAATAACTCAGTGTATTTATACATAGGTGGTTTGGCATTTTTTTCCTATTGAGGGTGTTTCACATTAACCTGTAAAATTGTCTTTATTTTTTGTATTAAAAACTGCAAAATGACAACCCTAGACGCAAATTGTTTGTTGTTTTTAATAATCAATCCCATAAAATGAGCAATAGCAAAACACAATTTAAGTCTAGGGTTGCAACTAAACAGTTTAAAATGAAACTTAAAAAAGGCGTGTTTTTAGGGTTTATATTAATTTGTATGGTGTCCTATTTATAGATATATTTTGCTTCAGGATTTACCTACGTGTTTTTTGTAACACGTAGGTAAATTCTTAACTATGTAAGTATTATATTTTATCTTACCAAACTTTGTTGATATTTGTATCGCTTTTGAAAGTGATGTTAACTAAAGTGTTTAGTCCCACTATTAGTTTTATATTTGATCTTGAGCCACACCGATAGCTCGGATGTAAAGTATTTGTATACGTTTTATTACGCGTCGAGATTTCCGCTGTTATTTCTGAAAAATATCAATTAATCTTTAATAAAATTTCCTGATTTCTTACAAGTTCCCTCCGGATCTTGTAAGAAATCAGGAATCGCAAAATAAAAATCAGCTGTTTCAGCAGCATTTTCAATCAGCATTTTGATATTTTCGATTTTAATTTTTGTATGAAACAGCTGATTTTTTTTCGCGATATCAGAGTTGGTCTCATAGTAAAAGTTGTTCGGTTTGATGGTCTCTAATAGTCTCTATATACCATATTAAGCATTAGGGGTATTTTTGTAACACCTTGTATAGACGTGCACCCAATAAAGTTATTTATTATTTATTTATTTATTTACTTACCTGCTGTAACACCATTAAAGGCAAAAAATACCGAAATTATGAAAATAATTTTGACACTATAATTATGAGAGACCATTTTGCCTCACCTTTGCCACACAATTGGTAGGGATAAATACGAATAATGATTAATTCATTATTTCAAGTCATACTAGGTTGACCAGTTTAGACGAAAAATGTGGGACAGAGTTTTTAAATTCAATCACCTAGTTTTACAATGTTTAATTATGAAATAAATCATAGTCACAAAGGTTTCCTATGGATTTTTGTTTTCGAATGACCATGCAGATGAAGTCACGGCCAACAACCAACAGCCATTTTTAAGGTCCCCACTGCTGGGGCACAGGCCTTCCTTATGAGTGGATAAGGAGGATGGGCCATAACCCACCACGCGGGTCCAATGCGGATTGGTGGGTGTTAACGACTGCAAATGCAGCCGGGACCAACGGCTTAACGTGCCTTCCGAAGCACAGAGGAGCTCGAGATAATAAATGTTTGATCACCCATCCCACGACCGACCCATACGAAAATTACTTAACCTCCGCAATCGCTGGGTCAGCCGCTAAAACACTGCGCCATAGAGCTCCTCTCACTGCGCCATCGAGCTGTACTTATACAGTTTAGAATTTTGTCACTCTAAAAGCTATGACTTTTTTGAATAGAAATCAATAAGTTCTAAACTGTAAACATATTTTTAGACGTGACTGCACATACAGGGTTATTACTAGCCACACCGATCACGGGACAATACTGTGACTAAAAGTGTGTAGCAGGGTCACACACACAACCGTCCGTAGGTTGTGTGTGTGACCCTGCTACACCGACCGACCGACTACACGTGCATCAGAATCTGCATAGTGTGGTCAAGTGAAGGCGCTACGGGAGGTACTGCTACGACCTCAGTGCGGTTGCTACGAGACTCGCTACGAGAACTATTTGAACTAGTTGGTTACTGCAAGACTGCTACGAGATTTATACGCAAAAATATTATTTTAGCATAATACCTTTTGGCTCGGTTACAATTAGGTAAGTTATATCGGTAAATTTTGACTAAGACTTAACTTAAAATCTAGTAAACTTTTTTAAATATTAAACAACTTCACTGGTCAAATGCAGCCAACTCTACTCTTGTTATTAACGTAAGCTACTATGCTATTTTTAATAAATTTTTAACCATAACTAAGATTTTTGAATATTAACCGATAGTTAATTTTTAGTTATGGTTATAAAGTTCTTGTTAATATTCAACGTAATGACAGCAAATATGACGTCATTGTTTTAGCAGTTGCTATATTGACAAACATGATTGGTTATTTTCAACTGTTACAACTTTTCTTTAGTGTGTGCTCGGATTCTGCATTATTGTAGTTCCTGTTTCCAATTCTGTATCAGTACTTACAAGGAAATTAAGTCATTTCATTACTCATTTTGTGATTAAAATTATTATAAAGAATTAAATGCGAGTTAATCCTGTTGAATAGGGTCACTAAAATTCCGATGGAGGAATTCCCATTAATAACATTTATGTTTATATCACTTATAACATAAATAATATCATTTATTTCGGAACGATATCCATTGCGTTTGTAACAATTTACTTTAAAAACTATGCTGGTAAGGATTTGTAATAAAATACATTAAATTAATCTTAATTTATACACGATAAAATTTTTACAATAAATTTTGATTTGTTAGCATGCCTTTTGGCCCATAGTCCCTATGCTCGACCAACAACGCCCTCAAGATGGTATTGCCGCTGTTTCTTACTCTGTTTAACAGAGATACATGATGCTTTCGAAAATGGTGGAAAAGCCATCGACCCGCTCCTCCGCAAACATACCAGATGCACTACAGCGACGCGGGAGTCCCTTTAGCGCCCTAATGGCGTGGTCCCATTCTTTAAGCCGGGCCGTAAACTGGATGACAGCGGCTTGCGCGCTTTGATTTTGCCGCGCGCTGCCGCAGCCATCGAAAACAGTTCCAACATATATTTGGACGCACTGCTTGCCGCGCCTCTGTCACACACAACAGGCTGCAGTAACAGGCCGAAAGCACTGTGCCACTACACCACCTCTCACGTTTTATAAACGTGTTACAAAAGTACCCCTAATGCAAAAAATGGTAGATAGGGACCATCAACTTTGAAATCGCGAAAAAAATCAGCTGTTTCTATAAAAAAAATAATTACGAAAATATCAAAATGTATGAAACAGTTGATTTTTTTTTCGCGATTTCAGAGTTGTTCCCATAGTAAAAGTTGTTCAGTTTGATGGTCCCTATCTACCATATTCGGCATTAGGGGTACTTTTGTAACATGTTGTATACCTTTTCAATTCACCTGCTGTAATTTGCAATTATCTTTAATCATTTACGTTCATATTTTACGCGAATTCGAATCACCCGCTTTATCGGCTCCTAAACTTGCAATTTAAAATTCCCAAGTTAATCGCAAAGATATTTTTTGAACCGCTTATTTTAGAACCAAGTAGTAGTTATGAGTTATGTTGATAACTGATTATTATCTTTAACTTAATATTGTGAAAGTGATTTTGATTGTTTGTTACGCTTTCACATCTTATTAACCCATCTTCATTTGCCCACGTTGTCAGGGGTACAGAAAAAGACATAGGGAACCTTTTATCCAGAAAAAAGGGGATAGAAAAATAAATTCCCAGGTAGACGAAGTCGCGAGCGGCCGCTAGTCACAATACATAAAAACATCAACCGATTTTCCTAATTTTCTTAGCTAATTCCAAGTTTTTGCAATAATATAGGAAAAATCTGCTAGTGATTTATGGTCACCTTAATATTAATAATAATTTGTCTTTCCTGTTACAGTAGCGTAGAATTCCTGTTGCTCAATTTTCATTTTAAGTGTAATGGAATACTTCATAATTTGTTGAAATGAATTTTTGTGTTTTATTAGTTTGTGTGTTTGTTGTTTTTCCATACGCCGCTCATGGTATGTACTAATACTATCGTATCTACTTAATGCCTACCATCAACTTTTATAAAGCAATTGCGTTTCAGTTTAGGTTCCCAAACTGAATCGCTTCCGCCATATTGCCGTTTCGAGGGAGCCATGCCACCGCCGGTGTCAAAAACATATACAAGGTGTTACAAAAGTACCCCTAATGCTGAATATGGTAGATAGGGACCATCAAACTGAACAACTTTTACTATGGGACCAACTCTGAAATCACGAAAAAAAAATCAGCTGTTTCATACAAAAATTAAAATCAAAAATATCAAAATGTATGAAACAGCTGATTTTTTTTTCGCGATTTCAGAGTTGGTCCCATAGTAAAAGTTGTTCAGTTTGATGGTCCCTATATGACATATTCGGCATTAGGGGTATTTTTGTAACACCTAGTATATCAGCCCCTACCGGCTAATTTTTCGAACTTCGGCAGGTCTGCCGAGCTTCAACTTAAAACAGATAAATCGAAGTAAGGAGTTTTGTATTGTACTATTCGCCGAAGGTATTTAGAAGATATCGATGTTCGTGTGACATCATGAATTGAGGTTCGAAAATTTGGCCCGATTGGGGCTAGATTTATCTGTTTTGATTTGAAGCCCGGCAGACTTTCAGCGAAGCGTTAGCCGATACAGCCCCTGATCTAAGTAATGTGAAACTGTGTAGTTTACATTTGCCCTTTGCCTCCTAAAACCATTCCTATTGTTTTTACAGGAAAGAATTTGGAAATATCAGTTTCTGCTGAAAGCAACTATACTATTGTAACAGTACCGGTGTATGATAACGAGGACTTACGAGTTCTGTTTAAAACTAACCAGCCTACTCAATTCACACCTAGGTATGGATATACTTACATACAGCGTCAGTTACTTTAGCGCTTCCTTATCTTTCTTTAGTGTGAAAACAGAAAAAATTACACCCGTTTGCACTAACATTTTTTATTATAATTTTTTTTTCATGTATTTGACAACATCACATATATTGTTCCGATTCCAAAGTAAGTAGCTAAAGCACTTGTGTTATGGAAATCAGAGACAATGGTGGTAACACAAACACCCAGACCTGAGCCAATATAGAAAAGATCGTTTTCCAAATTGACCCAGCCGGGGATCGAACCCGAGACCTCAGAGATGGCGACACCTTGCAAACCGGCGCGTGGACCACTCTACCACGGAGGTTGTCGAATAAACTTAAGAATCGCCAAGTCTTTTCCCACAACTACAACTGGACCAAATTAAAACGGGGCTATGAACTAAGCTGCTAAGCAGCTGTCTTGCGCCTAATTTTCTTGGTCCAGGGGCCGTACTGGCTAACGCAACGAACTTTGGAAAGTCTGCCGGGCTTCAAATTAAAACAGATAAATCGAACCCCAATCGGGCCAAAATGGCGAACCCCAAATTCATGATGTCACACGAACATTGATATCTTCTAAATAACTTCGGCGAATAGTACAATACGAAACTCCTTACTTCGATTTATCTGTTTTAAGTTGAAGCTCGGCAGACCCGCTGAAGTTCGAAAAGTTAGCCGGTAGGGCCCCAGTTGTAGGTAGGAAAAGACAGGCGATAACAATCGCCTGTCTTTTTAACTTAACAAAGTTAAGTGCAAACGGGTGTTAATGCTTTGCCGCATCATGATGTGGTTTGACCAGGGGCCTTACCGGCTAACTTTTAGAACTTCGGTGGGTCTGCTGAGCTTCAACTTAAAACAGATAAATCGAAGTAAGCAGTTTTGTATTGTACTATTCGCCGAAGTTATTTAGAAGATATCGATGTTCGTGTGACATAATGAATTGGGGTTCGCCATTTTGGGCCGATAGGAGCTCGATTTATCTGTTTTAATTTGAAGCCCGGCGTACTTTCTGAAGTTCGATACGTTAGCCGGTACGGCCCCCGGGGCCCTATCGGCTAACTTTTCGAACTTCGGTGGGTCTGCCGAGCTTCAACATAAAACAGATAAATCTCAGTAAGGAGTTTCGTATTGTACTATTTCCCGAAAATATTTAAAAGATATTGTTCGTGTGACATCATAAATTGGGGTTCGCCATTTTGGCCCGATTGGGGCTTGATTTATCTGTTATCTGAAGTTCGATGCGTTAGCCGGAACCGCCCCTGATCAATGAATAACCTTCATTTAAAGATAAGCAACATCATACACAGCCATTTCAAGATGTGACCTAAAATATGATAAGAATACAGTGACATAATTGCGTTATTCACCGCTATAGACACAGCTAGCGTTCACAATGCCACAGAATTAAACTGATGGCGGACATGAACTACTGTTTTAATTAATCCATGACGATCGCTATTGTGTTTGAATTGTGTGTTACGAAGTGGTAGCAGCCGATAGCAGCCCGAATGCGTAATTAGAGAACATATACAAGGTGTTACAAATTTTTGATATTTTCGATATTATTTTTTGTATGAAACAGCTGATTTTTTTTCCCTATTTCAGATTTGGCCCCATAGTAAAAGTTGTTCAGTTTGATGGTCCGTATATACCATATTCGGCATTAGGGGTATTTTTGTAACCCCTTGTATAATATTATAATAATATGAATTATATCTCATTTCAGATGCAGACAACTTCTATCCATGGAAACTTTACTACTTAAATTAAGTAACAATGGCGAGGGTATTTCTTATATTTTAGTAAGTACCTACTAGTTAAAACTACTATGGGTGCAATGTCTTTATGAATGGCTAAAACTACAGTGACTAACAACTTAAAAGAAATGGCCAGCTGTCGATTATTTTATGAACCTGCCGTTTCAATAAGTGGTCTTGCACTTTTTGGAGTGGCGAGTTTGACACTCATAATAAGTTTTATTTTTCAGAATCTGAAACAAGCTTTATTTACAGAAGGTCAGTGGCTTTGCTCATTTGAGAGCAAGACTGAAACAAAATACATAGGGTTAAATATATTTATAATCTGTAAGTGAATATTTGATTAATTTCTACTGACATTTTACCAAAAAGCTGTACTTCACTCTTATAATAATAATAATAATATAATCATCATTTATTTCAGGCATCTACAATATCAGGTTTTAAAATATTAGGCCCATATGATAAATACCTTACAGACTAACATACATATTATATTATATTATGTTTTAGTTTTAGTTTTGGTGAGGCTACTAGGGCATATGGGGTATCATATGAAAGAGCGCTGCTTGCACATTCTCAAAAATGGAAAACCCCTTATCTCCTAAGTTTGCATAGAGAAAAATCTGAAATTATTTTATGTGATAGAAGTTTATGTAAAGATTACAGTAAAAATAAAACAATGTCTCTAAATAGTAAACTTTTTCAGAATGTTGAACTTTTTCAGGACTCGCTCTTGACGGTTTTTTTTACATTGCAGATGAAGTGAGAATGACGATTTTTAATAAACTCATAAATACTGTTTATACATACACGACATCTATGTCAAATTACTATTATAAGGAAGGTGACGAGTTACAGGTTTCTTGCTTAAAACCGGATATGACGATAAAAGGTGAAAGAAAATACTCAGCCTCCCTCTTGAGTTTAAAATTTTACAGAACAAATGGCAAAGGTGAGTTCTTAAACATAATCTGACCGACCTTCATTCCAGCGTTGCCAGTGGCAGATAGTCAAATATAACATGAGATAGCTCAAAAAGTAACATTTTTACGAGAAAAGTAACATTCCCTATCTTTTTTTCGAGGAAAACGACACAATACTTTAATATGGCATTTTATTACACAAAAATTAAAATAAGTTTCCTGTCCCATTTTTTAAACATCGAAAAAATTGTTTATTGAATTATCGACTGGCGATGCTAAAAAATGCCTAATGTGAGCCCCTATCTACTAGTAAACTAATTAGTATCAGTTTTAAAAAAAACTTTTAGTTAGTTTTATAGATTACAATTCTACATAGGTGGGTTCTGTTTGAAAAATGGCTATATTTTTGTACCCATTCGTGTAAAAGCCTAGTCGCGGCGTGCGCAGCGCGCCGCGCGCTCCGGGCCTTGCGGTGATGACGGTTTGGTCAAAAAATCATTACAATCAACCGGTACCTAATGATTTTGTTTATACATTTAAAATTTTAAAATCGATTGTAATCATTCGCTGCTAGTCACCACTCGACTCACTTGATGTAAGCGGGGAGAAAAATTGAGAAATATAGGCGAGTGAGTGAATATGTGGCATTCAGTAGTTCACAAAATCAAGTGCGTCAAGATGACGAACAAAAAAAATTCTTGGATGCGTCCGTTTCACGATATTTTTTTGTTTCACAAAATCTAAAAAGTAACACAAAGTAACATATGGAGTCGTGTAACATGGAGGTAACATGAGAGGGTCAAAAGTAACGTAAAATGTTACTTTTGTAACATTCTGGCAACGCTGCTTCATTCGCATGCGCATCCTACTATTTTCAACTAAACATTCTTCTTTTTCTTTTTTTGTTATGGCAATCTACTTTCCTCTTGGAAGTAATTTTTGCCAGTGTCAAGTGTTAAATAGTTCAGTGGTAGATATTGTTTAATTTTTCATTAGAATGTGGGTGCATCGCATTCCAATGCTGCTTGGAGCATTTGGCACCAAGTATATCAAGACAGTTTACTCGGTTAGTTCTGCCGAGGAAGCCACCATTTCAATAAAAGTCTCAGCTTCACACAACCAAGATCGCGCCTATTTCAATTATCCCACATATTGTACAGTTGCGTAGACACTTGTACCATATAACTGCACCAATTTTAAGACACAATATCCACTACGAATCAATTTGAAAATAATTAAAATAGACACCAAACCGAACTCGACAAAATGGCGCCAAAAAACTCGGCTAAAAACATTGAAGTTCAAGTTAACTGTGTTTTGACAGATGTATGTGATACATTGCTATTTCGTTTTGGCACAAATAAAAACTTACCAAAGAAAAGTAGCAATGTATCACATACATCTGTCAAAACACAGTTAACATGAACTTCAATGTTTTTAGCCGATACCGCCGCTGGTGTGCGTTCCGTCGTTTTGGGTGTAGTTGTTTATGTAAAGTTTAACTCGTTTGAGTTGCAACCAAGCCACAGAACGATCGAGTTGTTTTTATAACCTAAAATAACTTTAGATGTCATTAAGTACAAAGTTTTCGTTTTCTATTTTGGAATACGGATAATTTAAACATTCCTATAAACAAAATCAAATAAAATCTGTTTTTTTGAGGAGCGACCATGAATTTTTAGACACAAAAACATCTAACAAAATAATGTCAAATGACATTGACATTATGACAAAAGATAAACGTCATAGCGTTTTTCAACGACCGATTTAAGTGGTTGTTTGGTTGCTGCACTCTGAGCCACGGAACGGGTGAAACTACGCTCTGACAGCTGTCAGAGTAAAATTTCACCGAGCCACTGAACGGTCAGATCAGAGTGCGCACCCGAGCGCGCTCGAGTGCACTCGAGCGAAGCGACGGAACGCACCCTGTGGACCCGCGTCACTGCGTCATGAGTTCTTAGCCTTAAAGTTTTAAATTCTATTACATTATTTCTGTTTTATAGAAACTTATGCGAATGTAAAGTCTTTGAACCTTACTGAAAAGGACAATGGATCTGTTTTACTGTGTGCTAACGACATACATGGATATCAATGGCAACAACGAATTGAAACCTCAGTTAAATTAGTTTTGGTAGCGGGACGTAAGTAGTTATTTATATACAAGGTGTTACAAAAATACCCCTAATGCCGAATATGGTATATAGGGACTATCAAACTGATCAACTTTTACTATGGGACCAACTCTGAAATCGCAAAAAAAAAATCAGATGTTTCATACAAAAATTTAAATCGAAAATATCAAAATGTATGAAACAGCTGATTCAGAGTTGGTCCCATAGTAAAAGTTGTTCAGTTTGATGGTCCCTTTATACCATATTCGGCATTAGGGGTATTTTTGTAACATGTTGTCTATCTCGACGATGGTACAGGGCGGCTAAAGTCCGTGTCCTCCTGCCTCAGCCTGTCGAAACACAATAACAATGTTAAATTATTGGCATTGCGACATAAAGGGTAAGATGGTATGCACTAGCTAGCCAAGCAGGTTTAAAGCTAATCGTAACAGCGACCAAACCAAGCACAATAGGTCAGTAAGAATCAATCTTGATCTTCGGAACATCGCGCGAGACGAAGCGCAGCCTGTCTAAGACTTCGCTGTCCGTTTATCTGTCTGTCTGTCCATCCGTCACCAGGTTGTATCTCATGAACCATGATAGTTAGACAGTCGAAATTTTCACAGATGATGTATTTCTGTTGCCGCTATAACAACAAATACTAAAAAACAGAATAAAATAAAATTTAAGCGGTCTCCCATACAATAAACGTGTTTGTTTTGCTCGTTTTTGATCGATATTGATAACGGCAACACATATTCACAGAACAGTTAGTCATATATTTACTTAAAAATAAACAATTAAATTAAAATAAAACAAATATTTAAGGGGGGCTCCCATACAACAAACGTGATTTTTAAGGAGCCCTTCGTGCGTGAGTCCGACTCGCACTTGGCCGGTTTTTTAATTGATGTTATGGCGCTTTAAGTTATATGGTGGTAGCTAGCCAGGCGGACTTGAAATAAACCCATCCACCAACCAAACCGAGTACAAATTGTACCTTGCTCCTGGGAATCTAACCCGGGACCTCTGCATCATACACGTTGGGGCGAACCACTAGACCACTGCAGTATTGTCCAGTGTGTACTAATGATCGAACCACGAGCTAACGATCTAGCTAGGAGGCGGAAAATATTAGACTTTTTAAAAGTGAATAATTCAAGTTAACTCCAGCCAGCAAAGGCGGTGATGGCCAGGGTGATACCGGCTAACTTTTCGAACTTCGGAAAGCCTGCCGGGATTCAAATCAAAACAGATTAATCGAGCCCCAATCGGGCCAAAATGGCGAACCCCAATTCATGATGTCACACGAACATCGATATCTTCTAAATAACTTCGGCGAACAGTACAATACGTAACTCCTTACTTCGATTTATCTGTTTTAAGTTGAAGCTCGGCAGACCTGCCGAAGTTCAAAAAGTTAGCCGGTAGGGCCCCAGCTCGCAGTGTGGAAACAGACGAATTCTAAAGTACCTACATTACATTGCTAAAAACTTTTTTTTTCAGATGCGAGCACTACAACAAGCCCAGCTCCAACCATTAAAATGCCTGAAGTAACTTCACAGAGTAAGTATCATTATTATGAAATGGCTGAAATATTTTTTTTATGTTTTCATCCAAAAATCCATTTCATTTTCGAACCTGCTAACAAAATTTCATGAGAATCTGTTGAGAAATACGACCTGTAGCTCTACCATGAGCTACCGTAACTTTTCTTTTTTTTTTGCCGAAGAAAACGCATTTACGCGCTTCCCCTCCCGCAGGTGAGCTAGAGGGGGGTATGTGGGGCTCGCCAGGAGGGGACCGCAACATTCAACGTTGCAGCTCCCTCCACGACTGCCTCCCGTGATCCCACCCAACCGAGTGGCTCGGTGGGATCCCGAGAGGAGGGAATACCCAAAACTCCGGCACTTGCCCTCTCGCCGCCGGTTGGTCTTGAGGGACCCTTGTGGGATTCACCTCATTAGACCCGGCGGCCGGCCCGGTTATCCAGGCCTCCTCGCGGTTGGGAGATGGCCGAGCAAGTTTGGCCATCTCCCCAGACGGTTGAGACCGTGCAAGGCAGGCGATGTGTCACCCCCAACCTTGGCTTGGCCTTTACTACCGTACCTAAACTATCGGAAAAACTGCACAGTCAATGCGAGTGAAAGAGAGAAAACTAAATTATACGGAAGTGAAAACACTTTGCATCACTTTAGCACTTAGAGAACATCCAGACGTCCGGTGGATATACGAAATAATTTTTGCCCAAGGTGAAACGGAGACGCTTCGCTCGCGCTAATGCTTAACGCGATAATTTACGTACCCACTAAGTAATACTTAACTAGGTACTAAGTTTTTGTATAGTAAGATAGGAAACTTATTTAGTCCAGGTAAGTGTTGCCAGTTGGTATTTTTTTTACATTTTCAATCAACAGCCGAAAACTGCTATGCATAGGATGCCCGCCCCATAAGAAAATATAAATATTTGGTACGGAACCCTAAAAAGAAACACTTTATTTGAAATAATCACCTACATGAAAAAACAGGATTTAAAATACCAACCTAAACCTAATTGAATTTATTTAATCTGAATCAGAACAATAAAAACAACATTAAACGTAATAAAATGATCAAAACTATTTGAAATTTGACAGATAAAGCTGTCATTTTTGGCTTAAAAAATGTGTTTGTTTATTACCTACTTATTTATAATTTTTAGTTGCTGAAACTTCACCAACAAGGCGTCGTCGTCGTCCTAAAATGCCCAGAGTAACTACTGAGAGTATGTATTTATTTACGTAGTACCTTAGAGCATTAAGAATATATTCTACACTAGATTTCGTTCACCGATTTTGGAAGGGGACGAGGTATACACGCACAGCACACAACTTCATATTCACGCACACTCTTGTAGAAAAAAGTCTTGTTGTTACACACGCACACAAAACAAAATCACCACAAAGTTATAATTGTGGGTGGTCAAATTTAAAATTGATCATTTCATGATGTGGCCGACCATTTCATGAAATGGTTGTATTTCTTGATAAACGTCAATTTTTTATTATAATTACCTATGTCAATTCACTTTTGGCTATATCATTATTTAATGCATTATAGGGTCTCCATGATATCAAAGGTTTAATAAAAACTCCAAAAAAGAAGAAAGTTAGAAAAAATATTTATTGCAGTTGACTTGCAGTTTGAACGGTCAGTAAAAAACTTAGAAATGATATTCCTTTTTTTGTGCTAACTGATTAATTTCACATACAGAGCATAGGTCAACAAAAATCGTGATGGCTTTATAAGGAACGTCAAAACTTTTCTTTAAAAAATACCTATTCACCCGCAATTTCCGTGACGTCATATTGTGAAATCAAATAATAGTACACACGACGGCACCTCAGACTATACATGTTGACTTTAAGACCGCCTTTATGCCATACGTAATAAAAGCTGTTTTCGCAGTTTAGCTGTATAACCTGATATGACGTGCTGTCGTGTTTAGATTGATTTTCGTTGCGTGGTCACCCTACTCTCTTTTGTTTGTTGTAAAACCTAAAAATAAAAATATAATAAGTACGTTACGTTAAGCTGGGTCCACACGTGTATCATTTTGTCATATCAGATCACCGTATCTTTATCATACGTCGACACTTTGATACAGTATTACTCCATCGCACATTAAACCAAATTGGCGATTTATAATAAAGATACGGTGATCTGAGACGCCAAAATGATACACGTGTGGACCCAGCTTTACGGTACGTACGTATACGTAAGTGTCGTTACGACATTTTATCAATTGGCGCAATGTTGTTGACTATTTTATCTGAATTATTGCCTGCCGCCATGATGCATCACAAAAACAAAACGATATCAGCGCCTCTAACGGTGGGTAATGTAACTATTTTACGATATGACCACAGTGACCACTATTGTTTGACTGACTATATCATGATGAAGTAGCTTTGCGTTTAGCTATTCATATAGTCAAACGATGATTATTCATTGATCGGGCCAGACCATATCAAGATGTGGGCAGCGAATATTTTCCATTTCAAGAAATACAACCATTTCATGAAATGGTCGGTCACATCATGAAGTGATTTCTAAGACATTTCTAAGATGTGGCCACGACATACATAGGTACTGTGGTAATTATATCGGCATATATTTCTATTTTAGGTATCAGGCGAGAAACATCGGAATCAACAACCGAAAGTACAGATACTGTATATAATAGTCGTAAGTAACAACAGATTACTAATGATGAATAAATAAAACAGTTATCGGACAGCAACAAATATATTGCTAAGATAAGGTTACAAAGCAGGGTCCTATTAAATAACGTAACAATTTGTCAATTGTCATGACAATTCGGTTTACATTGCCGTGAAGCTATTTAGTACATTTTTGTATTTTCTAATTGGTTGATGCAATGGATATAAAATTGTCATGACAGGTGACAAACTGTCAACTTTATGACCTACATAATTAAAGCTGTTTTCGCAGTTTAACTGTATAACCTAACGTGCTGTCGTGAAAATTGAAATTGAAATTGAAAAATTCTTTATTCAAATAAGCTCACATAATAAGCATTTTTAAATCGTCAATCCTACCACCCATTATGACGTCTATTAGCTGACAAGAAAAATGGGCGCAAGAAACTTATCAGCTTTATCAGAAGGAACGATATTTACAAATATGTATATCGTTTCCAGGCATTACATTCATACATGTTACAATTAACATAGATGAGATAGATGTCGTGTGTACCTATGTTCCATGTTTGAATTTACAAAATAACCGGTGTTATGTAACGATAGTGTAAGCATGCCTCTTAAAACTTTTCAAAATTCAAAAGTGTTATTGCTTGAAAACCGGTGTTCAAACCACACGACACAACCGATGGAGTTCGTCAATGTTTCAAGCTGCACCAGGGTTACTAAAGCCATATCCTTTTTATGTAACTGCAAGACTTCAACACAATAGTTAATTCTTTTATTTTATTAGCTGATGGTTTTGGTCTTCAAAATGATTTTTTTATTCACAACGGGTTAGCGCTTGGCCTTCGCTTCACCTGATGTTAAGTGACGATAAAGCCGAAACCGAGTACAAATGTACCCCCCTCTGGGAATCGAACCCGGGACCCCTGCGTCTTACACGGGAGGGCGAATCACTAGACCACCTATCGTATCTCCGTTATTTTGTTTTTCAGCCACATGGTTACTGCCCGTAGCTGCCAGTGTGTCAACAATACTAATCGTTGGTACAATTCTGATTGGTGGTTTGTGTGTCTACTGTCACGCGAAGAGATTGACACCCCGTCCCCCAGCTCAACCGCCTATAGTGCAGCAAAGTATAAATGAACGAGTGTATTATAACATATACGAAGATCATACCTATACGTACATAGATCCAGCAGAATTGAGAACAGTTGATACGCCGCTTGCCCAAACGTTAATAAATAATACGAAATAGTAAACTCGTTTGTTTTATTTACCTCTCTGTTACCACGCGAAGCGCTCATGGCGGAGCTTGACAGACTGATCGTACTCGATCACGTTTGTTATGCAACGCTCGGTCCGGCCAGGTGTTGGATGGGTGACCGTTAAGTAGCATTACATTACAACTGAGAGCTTCCATGCTTCGGAGGGCACGTTAAACCGTCGGTCCCGGCTGTTGTCATCTGATAACAGTCGTTAAGCCAAGTTACAGGCCTTTTTATTTATTTATTTATTTATTTAAGCAACACTAACATTTTATTAACAATAAACTGTTGGAAAGACTAAACTTATGCTTTGTACCTGTAAATACAACAATTATAAGTGTCGACAGAATACAGTTGATCATCATTACTCTAGCTAGAGCAAAGAAATATCATCTCTCTCTTCTAGCCCTTTGCGTGTCCAACAGGGTCCATAATAATGGTCTTTTATTACGTAACATCTTTGTAAACATTATGGTTTAGCAATACATTATTTGATTTGCTTTAATTTGATTATTCACAGATCACATTAATAAGTTAAATACTAACAAATATTAAATACAATGGCTTCATATCGCCTAACCAAATCAATGAGTTCATCTCCCATTTTAAGTGAAGGTATACCGCTACGTCCAATCCGTATCTGACGCGCTGCGAATGTAAGATCTAAAAACAACACTAGTCGTACGCGTGGGATAGCGTATGAATATCCCCTCCACGTTCCCACGCCGATCTATTTATTTTGTAGAAAGACAAGCGTTTTGTAACGTTTGCCATTTGAGTAGGCCCTCTGGCGCGACAGGTTGAACGTTGCATGGGACGCGTGACAGCATTGCGTTGCGTATGACAAATGTGTTTCTAGGCATACAAATTCTACCGTTTTGCGTAAGTGGGCTCAGTTTGTCTCTAGAATTCTACTTTACAAAAATTACTGTAGATTGAAAAAAAAAGAAACACAATAACCGAACAGCATATTGAAAAATGACTTGGTAACTCTGTAAAAAATCCATAAAAAAAATTATAAAAATAAACTTCCAATAGTCAGATTTAGTAAATTTTTTATGCAAAAAGGATAGCTTTTTATTGATCTAACACAACACAATAACCGAGTACATTTTTAATAAATGATCCAGTATTCCAGTAATCAATAAAAATTTACTTCGTCAAACTGGCGAAGCGACGGTTAAAGCTATGCAATAATCACCCATATTCTAAAGAGATAGTAAAAGAATAGATTTCGTGAACTGCCTTGCCTTAAGAGCTGTCTTTTATCAAGTTTCCAACTTCACAATAATTAGGTTCGTCATAGTCTTCATCTTTATCATCTTTACCATTAACATAAGTTTCATCAACAAAAACATTCGTATAGTTAGGATTTAGGCCATTTACAGTTGCGTATTCAATATTTTTTCTTATTTCTTTATTGTCATTGTTCGGTAAATTGTATATGTCTGCGTAAATTGGTTCGTTTGTCACAATATTTTTCTTTGATATTTCTGGGTATTGAGACTTGGGATTCCGTAGTGACTTCGGCAGCGGCTTCGAATATAAGTTTTCGACATTTGTTTCGATGTAGGGTAGCGCGTAAGTAACATCATTGTCGGTGGCTCTGGCTCCGGCATCTGCACCGTCTGAGGGTATCAGATACATCTCTTCTAGTATCGCGCTATTCGGAAATGGAGGCACCGCACTAGAAACATTCTCGTACGTAACATCTTTGTAATCCTGAAAAAATGCAGATGGAATATAACTTCTTTATTAAAAACATTATTGAGATTTTAGCATTCACAATGCTATATTTATTCAACTAAGCAAACCCAGATATAAGTATTTTTTTACAATACTAAATAATAAACTAGAAAAATGCAAAATGAAATTAACTTAATTTTAAGAACTTTTGAATAGTTTATATTTTCCTAACACCCGTTCCAGACTTTTTAAACTGACAAGAAGGACAGGGGCGCAAGAAACTTATCAGCTTTAACAGAAATAAGTGACGATACTTACAAACTTAAATATATCGTTACCAAATACAGTACAACAGGATTATTAACAACAAAGTAGGTACTTATGTGTTACATGTTACATCATTTCCACGCATTTCGGTCTTTTTAACCCCCGACGCAAAAAGAAGGGTGTTATAAGTATAACGTGTCTGTGTGTCTGTCTGTGGTATCGTTGCTCCCAAACGGATGAACCGATTTTGGTTTAGTTTTTTTTCTGTGAAAGATATTTTTTTGGATAGTCGTCTCGTCTACTTTATTCGCTGAGGATTCCGGTTGCACTTACAAGCAGGTGAGTGAGGCCAAGCACTGGCTCTTTATGGATAAAAAAAATACCTAATTGTCACACAAGCTGGTTTTCGTCCCATTATATATTTTTTAAACATTCGCCTTTTATGCAGCGTTGTAAACTGCTATTAAAAATTGTGTTATAGATAGAGGTATTATGGCCGAATACTCAAACGATACTCAACTTTGAGGGGCAATCAAACATCATGCTGTCTTTGTCGTATCTTTGACATTTGATGTGACAGGACGATGTTTGAGAGCCTCTCAAAGTTGAGTGACGTTTGAGTATTCGGCCATTAGGCACTTAAGTAGTATCTTACCTCTTCCTGCTCTGATTTTTTGGATTTACACACGTTGACAGTTATAATCATAAGTATAATAATTATTAGAACGCCGACGCCTACTATAACCCAAATGTAACTGCTTGCGAAGAATTCTAAAAAAAATATTACATTATTTTGCGAGAATACCTTTTCCGGTAATTCTCACGCTGTGTCACATGATTTATGATATAACTAAGATTAATTATCACAATATATAAATAACCATGACAACCACATCGTTTATTTAATTCATCGACGCCCGAGCGGACGCATGCGGCCGGATAACAATGGAATATCTATTATATCTCATTTTCCGGGCGTTGAAGGGTCAACATCATTAACTTTTTTGTTTTCACTGCTGGAGCACAAGCCATGATGGCGAATGGGCTATAACTGGGGCCCATGACCATCAGTAGTTGTTAACGACTGATACAGCCGGTACCAACGGCTTAATATACTTCCCGAAGCTTAAAAGAGCTCAAGATGTTTATATTTGATCACCCATCCCTTGAACAATTCGAGTGATAGTGCCTATAGCCACCACAAACGTAGGCTGAATGCGTCATCCAATTCTTTTGCGCTTTTGACGACCTCCGTGGTCGAGTGGCTTTGTACACCGGTTTTCAAGGTGTCGCCATCTCTGAGGTCCCGAGTTCGATCCCCGGTTGGGTCAATTTAGAAAACGAACTATTCTATATTGGCTCTGGTCTGGGTGTTTGTGATACCACCGTTGTCTCTGATTTCCATAACACAGGTGCTTTAGCTACGTACTTTGGAATCGGAGCAATGTATGTGATGTTGTCAAACATTTATTTATTTATTATTGTTATCCATCTGCTTGCTGGGGAATACACAGACCACTGGGGTGTCGTTCAGTGGTGTGGTTGGTAAAGTCTGTTTTTTTATCCCTGAGACAAAAATGACGTTAAATCATTTTTCGTAGTTACATATTTAAAAGTTTAAATTGGATTCTGAAACAGAATCACAAAAACAACATTAATCGTAATAAAATGATCAAAACAAAAGACAGATCCATCTGTCATTTTTGTCTCAGGGATAAAAAACAGACTTGAGTGGATTGGTGAACCCTTTGATGTCTTCCTAGCATGGAATCTTTTCTTTCAATCCATCATTTAATTACTTAATTATTAATTACAAATTGAAACAGAATTGACGACAATATTCAACTCACGATTATTTTGATGACTATTATTCAACATTTCAGTCATATTACTTTGACTAGAGCCTGAAAATTAAAAAAAATACATCAAAATTAGGCAAGTTTTTTATAATCGAGCGATAATGACAAAGCTTTGATCGATTTTGCATATCTGAAAGAAATCCAAAGTCATTTAAAAAGGAAATTGCTAAAACAAAATGGTTAAAAGTTTCAAAAAAAGCAAATATTATTCGCCCAATTCTGGAACATACTACCTTTACCTATTAACTATAGGTACTTTTTTCAGCGGAACTAAAAATACCTACCTACTGTTTCTCCGTGTCTTATGATAAACAAAATGTTTGTGACAGTTTTGCGCTGTTTTACGTTAGTGAATACACATTTAATTTCTGTCCCATTTAGTTCTTCATCAAGAGTCAGGTCAGCATATATTGTCTTCTTTCCATTATTTACTTGTGTTGAATGAGAGTTACCTAGAACACAAAATCATAATAGCTTTAAAAGGTTACACAACTCAGTACAGGAAATATAGCATCCCACAGGGCTCTTACATGGGTCCTACCTTTTTTATCATTGTTAATAATAATAATGTAAATATTTGTTGAATGGCTTTAATTTTCAGATTGTATTAGTTTTGTTCTTCCCATAATTACTGAAGTCCATGTTCATATTCACATAACATTCCTTATAAATGCAAATTATTGATAAGTGCATCATTTTGATCATGAACTTATCTATAGTCTGTTTATCCTTACTTGTCTTATTTGGTAAACAATCTTCATCCAACTTTTTATGAAATATTCATTTTTAAAATACAATACAACAAATGGTTTTCCACGCACAGATTACGAATAATTGTTGATAATTATTAATAACCTGGGGTGGATAGCCAGGTCCCAAAAACTGACTAATTAAGACAAGTAAAGATAAACAGACTATATTTATAATAAATATAAATAAATAAATATTTGACAACATCACATACATTGCTCCGATTCCAAAGTAAGTAGCTTAACCACTTGTGTTATGGAAATCAGAGACAGCGGTGGTATCACGAACACCCAGACCTGAGCCAATATAGAATAGTTCGTTTTCTAAATTGACCCAACCGGGGATCGAACCCGGGACCTCAGAGATGGCGACACCTTGAAAATCGGTGTACAAAGCCACTCGACCACGGAGGTCGTCAAATGCTAATATTTAATACATAAATATGTTACCCTTCAGCTATCTGATCTGTAGCTATATTGTTTTATACGTCATAATATTGAATAATTTTATTTACCTTGTGTTATATTTTTGCAAAAATCCCAATGCAAAGTCCCTCTGTCTTCATTTTTCTGGCAATTGATTCGAACTTTCTCTCCCCTTGTACCTTTGTAAATATTTGGCGTGGAAGAAGATTTATTGAAATGCAAATTGTTGACTAGTATTGTAGGAGGTGCTGAAAAATAAATGAGCTATAAAAACATGGGACATTTTAGTATGTTGCTAAAAGTTATTCTTCTGGGAAAAAATGATCTGAAGCATATAAGTTGTGTATTATTAATTTTATGAACAAAATCGTTAAACCTTAGCTGTCGTTTTTGTATCAAAAAGTCTTAAAAGTTCATAGAATTTCGTAAACCAGCTAGGGTTGATTGTATCACTTTTGAACTATTATTAAGTATTAAGTTTTTGGCAATGTTAACACATTCTTGCGTTGCATTATTTTCATCTATGGAATTTGAGTCCTAATAAGAGCGCTGTGCCCGAGATACAGTTTTAACTAGTTCGGGTATTTATAAAAATATATTCAATAAATATTTTTATTATTTATTATTATTATTATTATTTTCCACCCAGCTTGGTATTTTTCCATATATCTATCCCGTGTAACACAAAAACATCGTTCACTAGAGCGTAATAAGCATTCGGCCACTTCCACGCTTTTTGGCATCGATGAGCTGCTTTTATCTCGCTCTAACGACCGATGTTTCTGAGCGGCAGAATGAGATAGATAAGCTAGAGTCAATAAATATTACATAATGTACAATACGGGCCGGAAAGGTTCTGCAGCCGACGCTCCTTGAGCAAACTCCGATAATAAGGGACGGAGCAATACAAGATAAAAGGACATACGACAACTTTCTCTTTTCTTTATTGCTCCGTCCCTCTCGGCCTCTCCGGCCGCCGCTGCATGTGGAGGATAAGAGGGAGCGACCGACAACGCGACGAGAGAGTGAAGGTCGCAGGCGGGAAGCCGCTGAATGCGGGATGCGCAAGACTTACCATCGGAGATCAAGACAATCTTAGTTGACAATCTCTCCAACACTGAGACTAAAGATAAATCTTTATATTCACAGATTATAGCATCGTTATCGTTGTGCTTGTCTAATTCTAAATTTGTCAAAATTCTGCCGATATCCCGATAGCCTGTTGCCGCACACCCAGTGAGATTTTCGTCACTCCATGTCCCTGTATCAGAAGAACAAAAATTAACATTGGTCCCGCCCACTGGAGCATTTTTCCATAGCTCTATCTCTTTTTAATCGACTTCAAAAAAGGAGGAGGTTCTCTGTTCGTATGTATGTTACCTACCTATGTTACATTTTTTTTCTGTGTAATGTCCGCCGATTACTCAAAAACAGCTGGGCCGATTGAAATGATAAATAAATAAAATTATTCGTCAGGTCCTTTTGGGCCGACGAGCCGGCGAGTCCATTTTGGAGCTTTTCCTTTTGTGATAATACGTATAGTGAGTGGTGGCCACATAATTAAGGACACTAGTCGATTTTCATACAAACGAGGTAATTTTGAAGTCTTGGTTTTCCGCTAGGGATTGACCTAGCTGTGATCTGATGATGGCCATCCAGGGAGTGAATGGAGAAGATCCAGATCGCAATATACACCCAACTGATCTGATCAGCATTCTAAGAGATGTAAGGATCAGAATTTTCAGTTGCAAGATTTTCATATATTTTTATGCTCTATTCGCGGTTTTTTAAATATATCCTTACATCTCTTAGAATGCTGTTCAGATCACTTGGGTGTGTATAGCAATCTGGATCTCCTCCATTCACTCCCTGGTTGGCCATCAGCAGATCACCGCTCAGTCAATCCCTAGAGGAGAAGCAATACTTAAGAGTTACTCCGTTTGTATGAAAATCGACTGGCGTCCTTAATTATGTGACCACCACCACCACTACATGTGTTTTAGGGTTGCCACCCGTACTCCAAAATAGAGTATTGTACTCTATTTCGTGTAGGTGTACTCTATAATCTACGACCGCAACAGAGTATGCTCAAATACTCTATTTACGTTTAACTCTCAACTGTTATTGTCTTGTTACTAGTTGTGAAAACTTATGAGACTAAATAAACTGGTTTTTAAGGATAATTAAGTATAAAATAAATATGAAATCTTTTTTATGCTGTGCAAGTGCTTTATTTTTGTTCTACTTAAGAGGGCGTAGTCTGCACACTAGCGCCGCCATTGGAAAAAAATCACAATGCTTAAATGAAGACGAAATAGTGAATTATCTCTCTGTAGTGCACTCCGAGGAAGCTTTCACTTACAAAATATTTTCTGGACTGTCGTTTAGTTTAACGGAGTTTTATTGCTAAAAGTGGTCACTTTTCGCAAAAAAACTCCATTAAACTAAATTACAGGCTAGAAAATATTTTTAAGCTGTAAAAAGTACCAGAAAGTTTCTTCGGAGTGCGCAATTTCGTCTTTATCTAAGCACTATGTTTTTTTCCAATGGCGGCGCTAGTGTGCAGACTACGCAGCCTTAAATGAAAAAATACTCTGTCTGAAAAAAAAGGTGGCAGCCCTAGAAGCTATGTATGTGTATGATGATGATAAAGTTCATAAATTACCATTTTTACAGTGATACAAACGAATCGCAGTGCCACTAGGCAGCCAATTTTTATATCTGGTATGACTACAGGACATAGACAACGTATCGCCATCTTTATAATAATATTCTCCGTCTATTTTTCGCGTAACATTGATATTTGTAATATTATTATAAAACGTCATTTCCATATAGCCTGAAACATAATAATGTGCAGTTAGAAAGAGCACACATTGCTACGCATTACGCTCCGTCATGCAGATTTTGGCGGGAACAGAACGCGCAATTGCGCATGAATGCGTTTAGTGTGCTACACCGCAGAACAGGGGCCCTATTTTCGAAAGGCGGCGAGCGCTCTATACTACGCGTTCACTTCGTGATTGCCGTCGACGATCGTTATGACGTCACAGCTAACGGTACTGTAGACAAAAAAGTAATCATGTTTTTCAACTGTTTTTCATTTTTTTCTTGTTCAAAGAGTGTAATAAATTTATATAACAAGTTAGGTTCGCCATAATGTAGAAACTTTACTCTTTTAATCATTATAACAACACAAATAACGAACGTAATGATTAAATCAACAGAAACAAAAATTAAGCTTTGCGTTGCTAGCCGTACTGACGCAGGGGGTGCGGTATGACGAAGCGGGCCGGGAGGTAGCGGTAATGATGAAGTGAACGCGTAGTACTATTCATTTTCATTCGACGACATGGCTGTCCAATGAAAATGAGAAGTTTTTCAGTGTAGTACAGTGACACAAACTTATCTAACCCGATGGCCAAAACTGGAACTAACACCCGTTTGCACTAAACTTAAGAATCACCTAAGTATTTTCCTAACTAGACCAAGATAAATGGGCGCATGAAAGCTGCATGACAGCTAAGTTAGTGACACGGTTTTAATTTGGTCAAGTTGTAGTTAGGAAAAGGCTTAAGCGATTCTTAAGTTTAGTGCAAACGGGCATAAGTGTTACATAGTTACAAAAAAAAAAACCTTGTACCTAATATGTTACGCCGTCGACTACATAGACTACAGCGACGCTGTTACAGCGCAAGGTAAGTTTGTGTTTTTCAAGTGCGTGTTGTCAATTGTAACTACCGCATGCGATCTTTTTTGCGTATTTTCCACACAAATGGAACTTTACGTACAGTCGACCAAATTGAATCATGACCCACGTTAAGTTAATTTATCTTTGGCAACAAACATGTAATAATTTCGACGACTTTCGTGGTCGAGTGACTTTGTACACCGGTTTTCAAAGTGTCGCCATCTCTGAGGTCCCGGGTTTGATCCCCGGTTGGGTCAATTTAGAAAACGAACTTTTATACAAGGTGTTACAAAAATACCCCTAATGCCGAATATGGTATATAGGGACCATCAAACTGATCAACTTTTACTATGGGACCAACTCTGAAATCGCTAAAAATAAATCAGCTGTTTCATACAAAAAATCAAATCGGAAATATCAAAATTTATGAAACAGCTCATCAAAATTTATGAGTTGATCCCATAGTAAAAGTTGTTCAGTTTGATGGTCCCTATATACCATATTCGGCATTAGGGGTATTTTTGTAACACCTTGTATATTGGCTCAGGTATGGGTGTTTGTGATACCACCGTTGACTATGATTTCCATAACACAAGTGCTTTAGCTACTTACTTTGAATCGGAGCAATGTATGTGATGTTGTCAAATATTTATATTTATTTTATTGGACACTGACTGTCACTGACTAGGCTATCATAATAAATAGATCGGACAGAGCCCGTAGCCAATGTGACGTTTTAAATTTCGATTGATAACGAAACCTTATGTCAATCCCATTGTTTCAAATGCGAAGCGATAACGAAGATCTGCAAATGTTACTTTGGCTAGACCCCCTAGACCTGACTCGTCTATTCTCGTTCCATTTAGGCGCGATTGGTCCAATCGTGAAAAAATTACAAATTCGCGATTAGTCCAATTCACGATTGGACCAATTGCGCATTGGACCAATCGCTTCTTCGTGTAAACAGAGAAATACAATTACTGTCTCTGTCATTCATTATATTTTTTCTCATTGACTGACTATTACTTGACATCCGACACACACTCAGTGTGTGTCACTTTAAATCAAGTTACATTATGAAGGTTTATTACTTTTTCTGCAGTTAAAAGAGTTAGGATTAAGAACCATTCTTATTCGAAATTAAAACCAGGACTGCTTCATTTAAAAACATATCTAGTGCAGTAATAACAAAGGTTAAAATTGCATTGATCTGTGACTCGTAATGAAGCGTTTTTATTCATATTTAAAACGTATTCAGTACAACATAGACGATAGAAATAGGAGAAAACCTATTTTTATGTTTGTGGGTCATGATTCAGTTGGGTCGACTGTACCTGTCTTATTCAGAGTGCGTTCGTTAAACCAGGGCTAAAGATAACCTGGCGTTAGACCGCGTACTAACGCCATTTTAGCGCAAATCGTATTCATAGTGACAGTTTAAGTTTAGTCCCACGTTTAAGGATGGTTTACAAGCGGAATCATATATTCATCACTTAAACCTGCTTGGGGGTAAGTTTAAGGGTGGTTTAATGTTATTTAATAACCAAAGACTTCTGTGTTGTAATTGTTTATAACCTAGAAAAAATGGAAGAACTAGATGAAATTAGAGAATACGAAGAAGTATTTGAAAATCTGGTCTCGCGAAAAAAAAAACAGCTGTTTTATACAAAAATTAAAATCAAAAATATCAAAATGTATGAAACAGCTGATTTTTTTTTCTGCGATTTCAGAGTTGGCCCCATAGTAAAAATTGTTCAGTTTGTGGTCCCTATATACCATTATTCGGCATTAGGGGTATTTTTGTAACACCTTGTATACACTCCCAACAAGTGACAATGATATTTTATTTTTCTTCGAGTGATAAGACAAACCATAGACTATTTTGTCTTTTTCACGTATAAATTCACTCATAATTCATTCCTTCATAACAGTGTTACCATTTTATTGCTTAATCCACGGTTTAGTTATCATGTTGTGGCGTGTCTCTGAATAACAAAATCGCTAGTCCGGGATCTAAGCATAAAACCAGGTTTTGTTAGAACCGTCTTGCACCCCAGTTTTAAGAAACATCTATGAATAAGACAGTCAAACTTTAAAATACGTCACTCATGGTTTTGCTCCCCATGCCTAACGTTAACCATCTATACACTTCTAAGATTTTCGCGCGTACAGTTCATTAGAAATAAAACACTTTTTACGGATTACAGCGCGTATATTATTAATTCAGGTGTTGTTTTGGAATTATTTAGTTTGTATTTATTGGTTTTTTAGAATTCCCGACGTTTCGACACCTTTCCAGGGGCCGTGGTCACGGGAGGACTAAAGCAAAAAGGCTGCTCATATTTTTATGAAATTACCCTATTTACTACAAACTAGATTGTGACTGTGGGCTCTCTTACATCGGACAAACAAAGAGAAGTATAGGGACGCGCGTTAAAGAACATGTAGCTGACATGAAGCATAGGCGCGATAACAAGTCTGCAGTGTGTGAACATGCATCAAAGGGACCTAACCATTACATTAGATTTGATAAACCACAAATACTCGCTAAAGAACAAAGATTCATTCCCAGAATGCTACGCGAGGCTATTGAAATCAACAAACATCCAAATTTCAATAGAGATGATGGTTGGAGAGTACCACCAGCTTGGGACCCCATAATCCATCAACTAAAATCCCATCCCAAATCACACACTGCAGGATCTAAAGATATAGTTAGTTCGTTCTGTAAATAGGGATCAAAAGGGAGGTCGACACAACCTCTCTGAGTTTTCTTCCGCCAGTTCTTTCTCTCAGAGGCCTCCCAATTTGTGAACTGGTAGTAGATTCAGTAGCTAGATCTTGTTTTCTAATTAACTTTATTCAATTTAATTCGGTAATAATTATTAAAATCAGAACGCAGCTATAAAATAATTTAATAAACTTGAATACATTTTTATAAAATTTCGAGCGGGTAATTTCATAAAAATATGAGCAGCCTTTTTGCTTTAGTCCTCCCGTGACCACGGCCCCTGGAAAGGTGTCGAAACGTCGGGAATTCTAAAAAACCAATAAATACAAACTAAATAATTCCAAAACAACACCTGAATTAATAATATACGCGCTGTAATCCGTAAAAAGTGTTTTATTTCTAAGTTAACCATCTAGATCTACTCAACCCCCGACCCCCCATAGCGTGACCACCGAAACACCTACGATTATGATATTAGCGATTTATTGAATCTCAACTCAATTGTCAAAATCCAATCTCGTTTTTTTACAGTTAGTTATAATGTCCATAAAGCGCCATATCACTTCGAGGTGGCCACGCTAGGAGAGCAGAGGGTTCACCGCGTAGGTAAGTATTAGTTAATATTGATATGGTCATGAATAAGTAGTTTAGCAGTTCTGGGGCACGAGGAGTTTGATGGCCCAGTGGTTTAGCGCATGGTCCAGCGATTACGGAGGTTAAAAATTATAAATTAAAACAAATTTTTGGTCCCATGATGGGTGACCAAAAATTTGTTATCTCGAGCTCCTCCGTGCTTCGGAAGTAACGTTAAGGCTTAAGGCTCCTATATACCTCAAGTGGCGCCCTCATTTTAATTAAATTTATTGCTCGCTAAGTACATAATGTATTGAAAAAGTGGCCACATTTAGCACTTTTGCGAACTACTATTAAAACGAACTGTATTTAAATGAAGTTATTGTTTGTAAATAAACTATATAACCTTAGCTTCAATCTGTACGTGTGAATTTTCGATACATTGTGTACTTAGCGAGCAATAAATTTAATTAAAATGAGGGCGCCACTTGAGGTATATAGGAGCCTTAAGCCCTTGGTCCCGGCTGAATTTGCAGTCGTTAACACCCACCAATCCGCATTGGGCCCGCGTGGTGGGTGGAGGCTTGTGCCCCAGCTGTGGGGACATAAAACATGGTTGATGGTCATTACTAGGTAGTCTAGTTGGAGAAACAATTAACATTGTCAGAAGATAAATAAAATTAATTAAAATAAATAAAATAAAAAAGATACAATTAGGTAGGCATGTACTTACTATTTCGAGAATCACCATATGTATAAAAGCGTGACATTACGAAAATAAAAAATACACTATTAATAATCATATTTGCCACTTAACTGAGTAAACTGTCGTAAACAAGGAAAATATAATGTAACACAATAACTAGGTACTAAAGTAGGGTGACTGCATAGGTCATTGGCGTAGGACAAGGACTTTATGATCATATTCTAAAATTCTTGGCGTAGGACGAAAAATTGACACTGTTTGCTATAACAGTTTTCAAAACACTTACTCGTAAAGTGAGCCTTATTACATCACCTTTAGTGCCATAAACTGAGCTATACCACACACACGTGCGTAATCCTTACTTATCCTTATCAATATTATTTCTAATATTATAAATGCGGAAGTCCGTTAGTTTGTTTATCACGCCTTCACGTCTTATTTACTGAACCGATGATCATGATATCACTTAAAACTAAAATTTTATAATTTTGAAGTAGGCTGTACGTTCACTCTCTCCTCTGTTCGCAAAATATTCTTGCTTTGGGCGCGTTAAAAAAAAACTTGCGTGCCTTTTCCCAAATTTTCATATTTTGTTTTTATCGTACCTATTTGTCGCTGTGTGGTAAATTATTTTGTTTTTTCCTCGCAAATGTGTTGAAAAACGCCGTAAACTCGTGAGCTCTGCTTATTACTCACTCGGCTGAATTACGCCCTCGCCTACGGACGGCTCGGGCTGCAACCCACAGCCTCGAGTGCAATGAGCAACTTAAGCTCACTTGTATCATAATATACTATTATGACACAAGGTTGGTAAGGAGGTATTTAAAGGCGGCTTATAAACTTTACGAGCATGGGCGCCGGCAGCAGGGTGCAAAGGTGTGTTCTCCTGTCAGGAAAAAAATACATAGAAAAAATTACATTTTCTTTATTAAGTTGAATAAAAACTGTAGGCATCTAGGTTGCTGTTCAAATTTGATCAGCGTCTTGTCAATAAATTCAGTAGGTATTGTTATTAAGACAGTGAGTTTCCTATACAAAAGTAATAGGTACCAAAATGATTTGCAATTTGAGCATAATTAACTCTTCTTGTGATATTATTCGGATTAAGACAGTATTTGTCTAGGTTTTTATAAAATAAAAAAAATATTAAATTAAAATAAAACAAATATTTAAGGGGGGCTCCCATACAACAGAAACGATGCTTTTTTGCCGTTTTTATAGATTCGCGCACAGAACCCTTCGTGCGCCAGTCCGACTCGCACTTGGCTGGTTATTTTATATACCGTGTCATGTAAGGGAAAGAGATGTAAATTATTCTTGACAACCATGCAGATTTCAAATATTATAGAGACAGGGTAGAGATAGAATCTTAACACCCGTTTCCACTAAACTTAGGAATCGCTCTTTTCCTAACTACAACTCGACCAAGATAAATAGGCGCATGACAGCTTAAGGACACCGTTTTAATTTGGTCACGTTGTAGTTAGAAAAAGACTTAGGCAATTCTTAAGTTTAGTGCAAACGGACATAATGTTCTTCAAACAGTGGGGTGCAATTTGATCAAGGTAAGATCTACGCACATATTTTTTGTTTTAAATGCTCTATGAGCTTAGCATCTACCGTGTTTACAAGTTATTTATGTGATAGCCGTAAATATTTTTTTGATGTATGTTTAGTTTTTTTTTTCAATGTAATTTGTTAGAGTATAGTTCCAAAGTTCGGTTAATATCCGTGAATAAAGAGAAAAACGTTGTACATACGACAGCACGTCAGGTTATACAGTTACACTGCGAAAACAGCTTTTATTACGTAGAGCTTAAAGGCGGTCTCAAGGTTAACATGTGTAGTCTGAAGTGCGATTGTGTGTACCATAGATTAGTTTTTCATTGATTGCTTATAAAAAATGTTCTAGGTACGCCAAGGTTACTAGTAACTATGATCATCAGACGTTTTTAATGTCCCCACTGCTGAGGCACAGGCCTTCCTTATGGGTGGATGAGGAAGTTGGGCCATGACACATCACGCGGACCCAATTAGGATTGGTGTTTGCTAACGACTGCAAATGCAGCCGGGAACAACGGCTTAACGTGTCTTCCGAAGCAGGGATCGAGATAGTAAATTTTTGGTCACCCATCCCATGACCGACACTTGCAAAAGATGCATAAGAGCGCGTAGTCTGCACACTAGCACCACCATTGAAAAAATAATAATAGTGCTTAAATAAAGACGAAATTATGAATTATCTCTCTGTAGTGCACTCCGAAGAAGATTTGTGGTACTTTTTTATCGCTTAAACAATATGACTCCCTCTAGCCTGCCGTTTACTTTAATGGAGTTTTATTTGCGAAATGTGGCCACTTTTAGCGAAAAACTCCATCAAATAGTGTTTATTCAGTTGCAATGGGGATTCGAATCTCTGAAAAAAAACAAATATCTTTATTGATATGAATAAGATTTTTAAACAACATACAATTAGAGCTACTTAACGCACAAACGCGAGGCCTACTTAAGAGGACGTAGTCTGCACACTAGCGCCGCCATTGGAAAAAAAATCACAGTGCTTAAATAAAGACGAACTTATGAATTATCTTTCTCTTAGTTTAAAACTAAACGACAGTCTAGAAAATATTGTGTAAGTGATTAAAAGTACCACAAAGCTTCCTGGGAGTGCACTACAGAGATTGTTAAAGAGGGGGAAAAGGAGAAAGGCTCAAAGTAAGGGAGTAAAGAAATTATATCAGTAAATTAGTAAAATGTACAAACCAAAACAGCAAAACAGAAGACCGAAGAGAAGACAGATACATGACAGATAAAAGCAAAGATAAAAACACAAGCAATAAACAATAATATATTTACAAGCCAGCCTGGGGCCCTACCGGCTAACTTTTCGAACATCGGCGGGTCAACTTAAAACAGATAAATCGAAGTAAAGAGTTTCGTATTGTATTATTCGCCGAAGTTATTTAGAAGATATCGATGTTCGTGTGACATTATGAATTAGGGTTCGCCATTTTGGCCCGATTGGGGCTCGATTTATCTGTTTTAATTTGAAGGCCGGCAGACTTTCCGGAGTTCGATGCGTTAGCCGGTACGGCCCCTGATGACCAGTTCGTAACAGAGATATTTTTTTCCAATGGCGGCGCTAGTGTGCATGCAGACTACGCGCCTTTAACTACAAAAAGAGGTCAAGAATTTCTGCTTATTCGACATCTAGTTTTTGCTTATTTTATTATATTTTATTGGAGGGACAACAATTACAGCCAAGAGCATTATTACTAGTTTACAATAAAGTTAAACATTATGCTGATTGGGCCAAATACGGCATCCACAGTTTCACAAATTCTGATGCCTAGCAAAATAACGTAAAATATTTACACAAAAATAAATTTAATCATAACAAAAAATAAGATACAACATAAAGTACAGTTTATGAGGTATTTTCGGTACTTAACATAGAAGTCTCATCACCTTAAAATGCGATCTTATCTTCAATACATATAAAACTCTAAATTGATTGATTTTTTTTTATTTGACAACATCACATGATTGGTTGGGTTACGCCTAAGCGTAAACGGGCTCTAAAGCCCTAACAGCTGAAAGTAGAGAAACCATTTTTGGTGGGTATTTCGGGTTTTTTTACCAACCTTTCATGGGGTTGGTGAGCACTAAGAAAGGATTTTGGAAAATTTAACCCCTAAGGGGATGAAATAGGGGATGAAAGTTTGTATGAAAGTCACTTAGTTTCAAAGCTAGGATGTTAAAATTTTGTGTTTAGGCTGAAGATGACGATTAAAAATTATAAGGGGAAGGGGAAGGGCAAGGTAAAGGGGAGAAGGAGGAGGGGACTTGTGGGGAGTGTGGTTACGGTTATGGTAAGTGTAAGTGTAAGTTTAAGTGTTAGCGAAAGCGGAAGCGTAAACGTGAAGTGAAAAGTGAAAAAGTGAATACCTAAGTGAAAAAAAATAAGATAAAATAATATTAGAAAAAATACTAGAAAAAATCGACTCACCCGTAGCACCTCAGACGGGACTCGAACCCGCACCCTTGGGATTCCGGCCCAATGCACTGACCAATTATGCTACCGAGTCGCTATAATTGGTCAGTGCATTGGGCCGGAATCCCGAGGGTGCGGGTTCGAGTCCCGTCTGAGGTGCTACGGGTGAGTCGATTTTTTCTAGTATTTTTTCTAATATTATTCATCTTAATATAAAAATAGCATTGTGAATGCGAAAAATCTAAATTTAATGAAAAAAAAAAATATTTTTTTCCTTCAATTTTTACATATGGGTATCAAATGGATGGCCTTGATGAGTACATTCCAAAATTATATGTTTTGTTACTAAATATTAAGAAAAAAATCAACGAAGCGAAGCGAGGGCGGGTCGCTATCGCTAGTAATAGATAAAACTAAAAAGAGTTGAAAGAATAGAATAAGAAAAAATATTACTACTAGGAATATAGTAAAATTAAAAATATATAATTTTGATTGAGTCAAGTGTGTCCCCCCCCTGCCAGCCAAATGGTTGTTTTTGGATACGTGAAAAAATTCACGGTAGTTGTATACAACATGGTACGAAAATATCCCTAATGCCTAATATGGTATATAGGGACCATCAAACTAATCAACTTTTACTATGGGACTAACTCTGAAATCGCGAAAAAAAATCAGCTGTTTCATACAAAAATTAAAACAGAAAATATTAAAATGTATGAAACAGCTGATTATTTTTATTCGCGATTTGAGAGTTGGTCCCTTAGTAAAAATTGTTCAGTTTGATGGTCCCTATATACCTATCATATTCGGCATTAGGGGTATTTTTGTAACATGTTGTAAATGACGAAGTTAAAAGGAAAACTATCACAGCTAAGTAGGCTTTACAAGTTTACGAGTAACAGTCTACCAACATACATACATTATATTATATTACATTTTATAAATGTACTGGGCGCAGTGCAAATGCCTCATTGGGAACTACTTAAATAACGTTGTCAGGTGTGTGAAACCGGAAGTATCTACATTTAAGTACTTAAATGAATCATTTAAAACATATACAAAGGTATAAATGTTCATAAAAGCCCTTAAGAGTCCGCATTATTGAGATGGGCTGCGGGCCCCTACACTGCGCGTGGCCCGACATGCACTTGGCCGGTTTTTTATAATTTTATCTTTTCCAGTGAGTAATTAACTCCTAAACTTCTTGAACTAAGATGTTTCGGTAATTTATCATTCCACTAAACGTGGAAGATAATTTTTGGTCGACTAGATCACTAATGCTGTGATGGCATTGCATTTTTCCCTTTACATTTGTTACAAAACTTGGAGCCATGGTTCAGCGGCGTTGTGGAACCGGTTTAGGCTGTTTTATTAAATTCAGTTGCTTTCGCGCCACGACCGCGTACAAACGCGCCTGTTAACAGTTCTGTGTTATTCGAAGTTTAAACTGGTTTATCTTTTCGGTTCAACTACTAACGAGGTAAGAACGTTAAGAATGTAAACTTTTATTCAATCTTAGAAGATAAACTAGAGTTTAGTCTAAAAATTATCTTTCACACAAAAAAAAATAAACCAAAATCGGTTCATCCGTTTGGGAGCTGCGATACCATAGACGGATACACCCATACACAGATACACAGACTGGTTAAACTTATAACACCCCTCTTTTTGCGTCGGGGGTTAAAAATGGATTTCGGCATCAGTCATTTTTTTTTGCCCCATTGCTGGGGCACAGGCACAGCCCTCCTTATGGGTGGATAAGGAGGATGGGCCATAACCGACCACGTGAGTCTAATGTGAATCAATGGATTTGTTTGTATGATATTATTTGTCAGGTTTTCCAAGCCTTAAAAGAGTATTAAGACTATGTGTAACAATATACAACGTGTTGCAAAATAACCCCTAATGCCGAATATGGTATGTACATAGGGACCATCAAACTGAATAACTTTTACTATGGAACCAACTCTGATATCGCGAAAAAAAAATCAGCTGTTTCATACATTTTGATATTTTCGTAATTAATTTTTGTAACACAATATTTTAAATATTTGACAACATTACCTACATACATTGCTCCGATTCCAAAGTAGGTAGTTAATGCACTTGTGTTATGGAAATCAGAGACAACGGTGGTATCACAAACACCCAGACATGAGCCAATATAGAAAAGTTCATTTTCTAAATTGACCCAACCGGGGATCGAACCTGGGACCTCAGAGATCTTGAAAACCGGTGTACAAAGCCACTCGACCACGGACGTCGTCAGGTATAGGTAGGTAGTTAATTATTATTAAAAGGTATTATTGAATGAATGATTATTTTGTTATTCTTATTAATGATTATTGTCTGTTTATCCTTACTTATCTTATTTGGTAAACAATCTTCATCCAACTCTTTATTGAAAAAAATAATAATTATAAAATTAAACAAATTACCTAGATATAGATTACAAAACAAATTACTGTCAATTTGATTTAATAAGACAACATGTTTTTAAATTTACTTAAATTTAAAAGACGTATGACAACTGTCAAAAGCAGTTTACTTAATAGGACAAGAAAGAATAAACAGACTATTTATTAACCGACTTCAAAAAAAGGAGGAGGTTCTATGTTCGGCTGTTCACCCGACTTCAAAAGACGTTATTTTATATCAGATATGCGTAGGTACTTATGCAGATTTTAATATTATTTCTTGCTTTTTAGAGCTGCTGTTTTTTTATAGCAATTTTTTTAAGGTTCTTTGAAGGAGGTTTTTCTTTTTAATTTTTAATTTATTTATTATTGTCGGTTATCAGCTGTTTCATTCATCCAATTAAGGTATGGTAATATCAGAGTATAAATCTTATGCCGGTTGTAGACCAAAAGTTAAGCTTACTTACATTACCTAGCTGAAGTATTTTTTACCATACAACATTATGTGCAGAGTCAGACTGGAAACTATATACAATCAACGGCACGTCAGACTATACATGTTGGCCTTGAGACCGTCTTTATGTCGTACATAATAAGAGCTGTTTCCGCAGTTCAACTGTTTCACTTATCGTGCTCTGTGTACAACAGGTATGAAAAATAACCCGTTATGCGAGCTAACCCTTTATACCTACTAACTACTTATCCGCATTGGGCCCGCGTGGTGGGCTATGTTATGGACCGTCCTCCTTGCCATAAATTTCATCAGTCATTTTTTTATTAAAATTGCTATGCGAATCCTATCCAAAGATTTATTATTTTTGCTTTTTAAAGCTTATTAATTTTGAAACTGTTTTTGTTTTTAGTATCCGGTTTTTGTAGAAGGCTTTTCTTTTTTTAAAGCTTTTTATTTTTAACTTTTTTTGTGGTATTAAGCGTGTAAATATTTTTTTACTTTATATGTTTTCAATGATACAATACCCTTAACTTAATTTCCAAATTCACGCTGTTACTTTTTAAAGGATCATTCACACAGCTCCGGCGCGGCAACGGCGCGCCACCGGCGAGTCAACGGCAAAAATATAGTTACATACAAGTTGTACTACACTGTTCACACACATCAGTCACCTCGCCGGCATGTCACCGGCAAATCAAACGCGTATTGCTACGGCATGCCGGCCGGCACGGCGACGGCCCGGCGACGGCACGGCACCGGCACGTCCGGCGCCTCACCGGCATGACTAGCAGGGTTGGCAGATAAGGGGATTTTTTCGAAATTTTGGGAACATTTTTAATTATTGGAGAAAAAAATAAACTTATTTTCATACAAAAAGTATCTTTCATACAAAACGTTATCTAACGAAATAAAAACAATCTTATTTGGGAAAATTTTTAATCTTCTCTTCATACAAATTGATAGAGAATGTATGAAGATAATTTCCGTTTCATATAATTTGTCAAATCCAAAATAAATAAAAGTGAAGGTAGGAAAATACTATCATAGAATACATAATAGTACAAGTACATTGTCTAATGATAATTCTAGTGAAAATTCTAAAAAATAGTATCTTTACTTGAACTTAGTGGAAAAGGTAAATCAAGTCTAATAAAGTTACCAAAATATTACCAAAAGCAATATAAAGCATGTTTTTGAAAGTTGAAATATAATAATACTTTATTTTCATACTACAATGTACTTTTTCTCTACCGATTATAGCAACCAATACTTTATCAAAACAAAAAAGTGGCAACCCTGTTTGCCGGACGTGCCGTCGCCGCGCCGGTGACTTGCCGGCCGGCACGGCGACGGCCCGGCGACGGCACGGCACCGGCACGTCCGGCGCCTCACCGGCATGAGTAGCAGGGTTGGTAGATAGGAGGATTTTAACGAAATTTAGGTTTTTTTTTATTATTGGAGATAAAATAATCTTATTTTCATTCAAAACGTATCTTTCATACAAAACGTTATCTAATGAAATAAAAACAATCGTATTTCGGTAAATTTTAAATCTTCTCCTCATACAAAGTGATAGAGAATGTGAGAAGATAATTTAATATAATTTGTCGAATTCAAAGTAAATAAAAGTGAAGGTAGTAAAACATTATTGCAGAATACATAATAGTACAAGTACATTGTCTAATGATAATTCTAGTGAAAATTCTAAACAATAGTATCTTTACTTGAACTTAGTGGAAAAGGTGGATTAAGTCTAATAAAGTTACCAAAATCAGTATAAAGCATGTTTTTGAAAGTTGAAATATAATAATACTTTATTTTTATACTACAATGTACTTTTTCTCTACCGATTATAGCAACCAATACTTTATCAAAACAAAAAAGTGGCAACCCTGTTTGCCGGACGTGCCGTCGCCGCGCCGGTGACTTGCCGGCCGGCACGGCGACGGCCCGGCGACGGCACGGCACCGGCACGTCCGGCGCCTCACCGGCATGACTAGCAGGGTTGGTAGATAGGAGGATTTTAACGAAATTTAGGTTTTTTATTTTATTATTGGATATAAAATAATCTTATTTTCATTCAAAACGTATCTTTCATACAAAACGTTATCTAATGAAATAAAAACAATCGTATTTCGGTAAATTTTAAATCTTCTCCTCATACAAAGTAATAGAGAATGTGAGAAGATAATTTAATATAATTTGTCGAATTCAAAGTAAATAAAAGTGAAGGTAGTAAAACATTATTGCAGAATACATAATAGTACAAGTACATTGTCTAATGATAATTCTAGTGAAAATTTTAAAAAATAGTATCTTTACTTGAACTTAGTGGAAAAGGTGGATTAAGTCTAATAAAGTTACCAAAATATTACCAAAAGCAGTACAAAGCATGTTTTTGAAAGTTGAAATATAATAATACTTTATTTTTATACTACAATGTACTTTTTCTCTACCGATTATAGCAACCAATACTTTATCAAAACAAAAAAGTGGCAACCCTGTTTGCCGGACGTGCCGTCGCCGCGCCGGTGACTTGCCGGCCGGCACGGCGACGGCCCGGCGACGGCCCGGCGACGGCACGGCACCGGCACGTCCGGCGCCTCACCGGCATGAGTAGCAGGGTTGGTAGATAGGAGGATTTTAACGAAATTTAGGTTTTTTTTATTATTGGAGATAAAATAATCTTATTTTCATTCAAAACGTATCTTTCATACAAAACGTTATCTAATGAAATAAAAACAATCGTATTTCGGTAAATTTTAAATCTTCTCCTCATACAAAGTGATAGAGAATGTGAGAAGATAATTTAATATAATTTGTCGAATTCTAAGTAAATAAAAGTGAAGGTAGTAAAACATTATTGCAGAATACATAATAGTACAAGTACATTGTCTAATGATAATTCTAGTGAAAATTTTAAAAAATAGTATCTTTACTTGAACTTAGTGGAAAAGGTGGATTAAGTCTAATAAAGTTACCAAAATATTACCAAAAGCAGTATAAAGCATGTTTTTGAAAGTTGAAATATAATAATACTTTATTTTCATACTACAATGTACGTACTTTTTCTCTACCGATTATAGCAACCAATACTTTATCAAAACAAAAAAGTGGCAACCCTGTTTGCCGGACGTGCCGTCGCCGCGCCGGTGACTTGCCGGCCGGCACGGCGACGGCACGGCGACGGCCCGGCGACGGCACGTCCGGCGCCTCACCGGCATGACTAGCAGGGTTGGTAGATAGGAGGATTTTAACGAAATTTAGGTTTTTTTTATTATTGGAGATAAAATAATCTTATTTTCATACAAAACGTATCTTTCATACAAAACGTTATCTAACGAAATAAAAACAATCGTATTTGGGGAAATTATAAATCTTCTCTTCATACAAATTAGAAAAATTAATAGAGAATGTGAGAAGATAATTTAAAGTGAAGGTAGTAAAACGTTATCACAGAATACCTAAAAATAGGTGCAAGTGATTTTCGACCTTATGAACAATGAAAATTCGGTTGCTTTTTCCCATAATATTCTCGTTTACTAACTTTGCTGTTTCATAAAAACTGTGATTTTGATTAATGTCAATAAGGCCGAAAATCGCTTGTACGGTCAGAATACATTTGTCTACTGATCTCTAGTTAAAAAACGGGTGCAAGTGATTTTCAACCTTAATGACATTTATCAAATTAACTGTTTTTAGAGAAACCTCAAAGTTAGTGAATAAGAATATAGGAAAAAAACATCCGCATTCCAAACGTCACTAAGGTCGAAAATCGCTTGCACCACTATTATTACGAATTCTGTGATAATGTTTTCTTACCTTCTTTTTTATTTACTTTGGATTCATTTCATTCAGTTCTTCCGTGACCATGGCGCATGCAACTGCGCCGAAATATCGGTGTCTCAAAAATAAACAGGTACATGGTGTAAATCCCGATATAGTTTATTCTAATAATGTCAATAACCATGGAAATTTAAAACATTATATTTTTTCTACCTATTATAGCAACCAATACTTTATTAAAACAAAAAAGTGACAACCCTGCTTGTCATGCCGGTGAGGCGCCGGCGCGTCGCCGGAGATCTGAAATGCTTGTTCACACACGTCTGTGAAGTTGACGGACGTGCCGGTGCCGCGCCGGCGCCGCGCCGGAGCTGTGGGAATGATCCTTGGAGTTCCAATATGCCTTCGTAGTCAAAGTCTAGTCCCAAAAAGTTACAGACCATAGCTCGGTTTGTGTTGGATTGTCATAAATCAATCACTATACTTTCGACGACCTCCGTGGTCGAGTGGCTTTGTACACCGGTTTTCAAGGTGTCGCCATCTCTGAGGTCCCGGGTTCGATCCCTGGTTGGGTCAATTTAGAAAACGAACTTTTCTATATTGGCTCAGGTCTGGGTGTTTGTGATACCACTGTTGTCTTTGATTTCCATAACACAAGTGTTTTAGCTACTTACTTTGGAATCAGAGCAATGTATGTGATGTTGTCAAATATTTATTTATTTATATTTATATCCTTTTTGACTTTGAGTAGTTCCCTTGTGTATCTTTGAAGTCCAAGGTCCAATTAATGTCAATGAAATGAAAAGGACTAACTTAAGGTAGCCCTTTTCCAACAAAAAAATAATTTAATAAAATAAATAATCGGTACCTACAATTTCCATACCATAGATACAAGTTGTAAGAAGTGCGCATACGTTACATTTTAATTACTGACTACGTAACTACCCACGTAAGCAAATTACATGGTTGCATTGTCTTCTCGGACATCACTGCATTAAAAAGTGATATTTTTGATGACGCAAATCTGTCGCAAACAAACCGATTCAACAACTTGCTGAGCCGGTTTGTTCAGAGTTGTACCAACAGTGTGATCAGGGTTGCCAACCGTTCGTCCGTACTCGTCTCGATTGATTTTACTATAATTCGAGACCTGTCGGCTAAAAACATTGAAGTTCATGTTAACAGTGTTTTGACAGATGTATGTAATACATTGCTAGTTTGCTTTGGCACAAATAAAAACTTTCCAAAGAAAAGTAGCAATGTATCACATAGGTACATCTGTCAAAACACTGTTAACATGAACTTCAATGTTTTAGGCGATAACGCCGCAGGGGCTCTATCGGCTAAAACATTGATGTTCATGTTAACTGTGTTTTGACAGATGTATATGATACATTGCTACTTCGTTTTGGCACAAATAAAAACTTACCAAAGAAAAGTAGCAATGTATCACATATATCTGTCAAAACACAGTTAATATTAACTTCAATGTTTTTAGCCGATATCGCCGCTGCAGACATGAAGTAAGTGCAAAAATACTAAACCTTATCTGATATAAGCAATGATCCATTAAAAGATTAAAACAATAAAACAACATACTGTAGGAATAATTTGTTTTCCATTTAATACTATATTCTTTGGAGTCTCTCGTTCAGTTTTAGATGTCAATATTTTTCTAGCCGCCACCCATTCGAAAATCGACCTTACAGAAGCAAGCTTAGCTTTCACAATCCTCGACGCAAGTGTATTTCTTTGGTTTGCTTGTTTCAATATCCAAAAAATGTAAAACCTATGGTAATCTGGACCGGTTAAACAAGTAGGCATACTCAATATAACCAAGCAACTGGTATTTAAATACTTACATTTAAAAAAGGTAGCTATAGGTAAGTAGTTTATAAACCGTGACCCAACCCTGGCGGGCGGAGCGGGGTGACTCACTTACGTGAGCCCACAAGTGTTTTGCAAGACAAAAAAATACAAAATGCAAAAATCTGTATTATACAAGGTGTTACAAAAGTACCCCTAATGCCGAATATGGTATATTAGGGACCATTAAACCGATCAACTTTTATTATAAGACCAACTTTGAAATCGCGAAAAAAAATCAGCTGTTTCATACAAAAATTAAAATCGAAAATATCAAAATGTATGAAACAGCTGTTTTTTTTTCGCGATTTCAGAGTTGGCCCCATAGTAAAAGTTGTTCAGTCAGGGGTACTTTTGTAAAACCTTGTATATTTAATTAGTATTAAAACATTTTTTACGGATTACATACAGCGCGTATTTTAAGTAGAAAAAAAATCAAAATTCAAAAATCTTTATTATATTATACACTTATCTAAGACTTTCGCGCGTACAGTGGCCGTACCGGCTAACGCATCTAACTTCAGAAAGTCTGCCGGGCTTTAAATTAAAACAGATAAACTGAGCCCTAATCGGTCCAAAATGGCGAACCCTACATGAATATCTTCTAAATAACTTAACTACTAACTACTGTAATAATTAAATTACAATGTGGTTTGTGTGTAATTTCTAATGGAGATTAAAAATAATTATATTATTAAAAGCTTAGCACCTCAACTATAGGATTGAAGAGCCAAAATTAAGTAAGTGTATTTTTATGTCTATTCTTTTAATCTTCGAACTTTAATTAAACTTTTTTCTTTTCAAGGGTTTTAGTTGCCACGTATTAGAAGTAAAAAATAAAAACGCTTTTTAGGAGAACTTACTTCATTAATATGGGCGTAAAAGTTAAATAAAAATCAGCTTGAACAAATACTCCCAAAGAATATTTGCAAAGCTCCGAAGCTGGTTCGAAAAGTTAGCCGGTAGGGCCCCAGTTCATCAGAAATAAAACACTTTTTACGGATTACATAAGTCTTAGATAAATAATTCTAACGCTGTATGTATGACTTTATTTATGTAGTTTGGATTTATTGTTTTTTAATTCTCGACATTTCGACACCTTTCCGGGCGGTCAATGCTTCCGTGACCACGGCGACCAATGTGAAATAAAAAAATATATGATAGGTACGTACAGTTTTGTATGAAAAAAATTAATAGGCATTTATTTTGAATTTGAAATTTTGAGATTTAAGCATTCACAATGCTATTTTTATATAATACTAAATAATATACTAGAAAAAAAGAAAAACCTCCTTCAAAAAACCTTAAAAAAATTGCTATAGAAAAACAGCTTCAAAAAGCAACAGCTCTAAAAAGCAAGAAATAATATTCAAATCTGCATAATTACCGCTATTCAAGTAACTACGCATATCTGATATTAAAAAAAACGTCTTTTGAAGTCGGGTGGGGCTGAAAGATATTTTCCTTTTTTAATTTATATAAACATTTGTAGTGGTTTCTCTTTCTCAATTTGATTTTTTAAATCTTAAAGCCCCACCCGACTTCATAAGACGTTTTTTTTTAATATCAGATATGCGTATAGTTACTTGAATAGCGGTAATTATGCAGATTTGAATATTATTTCTTGCTTTTTAGAGCTGTTGCTTTTTGAAGCTGTTTTTCTATAGCAATTTTTTTAAGGTTTTTTGAAGGAGGTTTTTCTTTTTAATTTTTAAAAGATTTTTTTATTTTTCACTTTTTTGTGGTAGGTATGTACAAGTAGTTAAATGTAAGCAATGATATAAATATATTTTATTCATATTTCACACTTTTCAATGGTACTCGTATAATACTCCGAATAACTCAATTTCCACTTTTTGCGCTGTTAATTTTAACAAAGGTCAGTCATGGGGTGGGTGACCAAAGTGTATTATCGCGAGCTCCTCCGTGCTTCAGAAGACACGTTATGCCGTTAGTCCCAGCTACATTTGCACTCATTAACACCCACCAATCCGCATTGGGCCCGCGCGGTGGGTTATGGTCCATCCTATTCATTAGCCCATAAGTAAGGCTTGTATTCCAGCCCCAACAGTGACACTAAAAATGGCTGATGCGAAACCTTTTCAATACCGTAGAGTAATCACTAATACACTATCCAATTTGATTTTGAAGAGTTCTCTTGAGTATCTTCGAAGTCCAAGGTCCAATGTGCAGGAAATTTTAAAGAAAACACCCTTAAAGTATCCCCTTTCTAACAAAACAAGAATTATCTCAATCGGTTTATAAACAAAGAAGTTATGTCTGAAGATCCGTTGAAACTCGTGCAAAAGTTACCTAAAAAATTACAGTATTTTCAGGATTACTCGAAAACCACTGAACCGATTTAAAATTTTCAAAAAATGGGACCATTTTGGGAACAAACCTGATAAACTGGCGTTTGAATCATGTCAATCGATTCAGCCGTTCTCGAGTAATCGGTGGACATACATAAAAAAAAAAAAAACAAATAATTGCAGTCGTTAACACCCACCAATCCGCATTGGGCCCGCGTGGTGGGTTATGCTTATGACACATCCTCCTACTTTGCTTTCACCATCCAAAATTCGAGAGGCAACTAAGTAGGTAGGTACACACGACGGCACCTCAGACTATACATGTTGACCTTGAGACCGCCTTAATGCACTACGTAATAAAAGCTGTTTTCGCAATTTAACTGTATAACCTGACGTGATGTCGTGCGTACATACTGCACTATGTAACTGTAGTAGCTATTAATATTGCATTATGCAACGGTAAACAGCACAGCTATCTTAAATGACTTAAGAGGCCGCCGAACAGTGAACTTCCTATACAAACGTAATACCAAAATGATTTACAATTTGAGCATAATTAACTCTTCTTGTGATGTCATTCGGACTAAAACAGTATTTGTCTAAGGTTTTATTTACTAAAAATGCCAAAATACTAACACAATCCAAAATAAACGCTACTGACATTTTTCTGTTTTATAGAAAACTGTAAATCGCATTAATTTTTATTTGGTTTCTCACTGTTCGCCGGACTCGTAAGACAACTACGTACCTACCTACCACGAAGTTATTTTTATACTTACATGCCAACGGAATGGTGTGATGTTGTGGTACATACTCATTACAACATAATTAACAGTTTTTGTGTTGTTATACTTGTTATTTTTCGTTTTAATCTTTAAGTTTACACTTCTTTTACACTTCTTTAAGTTTAAGGTTACAGTTACAGAGTTTTTGATGTGAATAAATAACATTTAATGATAAGCGAAAAAATGTTTCCTTAATTGCAATAAAAGCCTCCAGGATTTTAATAAACTTTTTTTATCAAAAACTAACCTTCGGAAAATTTTATGTCGAGTGTAAAGTCCAAGAATGGCACGTTTATTATAAAACCTCGCTTATTTGCAGTTATGATTGACATTCTAGGTAGGTAGGTACACAGAGCGGTCAAGGTTTTCAGTTCAGGTAGGTACTTGTACACACGACGGCATCTCAGACTATACATGTTGACCTTGAGGCCGCCTTTATGCCCTACGTATTAAAAAAAAGTATGAGCTGTTTTCGCAGTTTAACTGTACCTATAACCTAATGTGCTGGACTATTATGTAATCTGTGAGACTGTGACCGTAATACGGATCGCTTAGGATAATCGTATTCCTTTTATGATGTGCTATGTAGTTAAAGCAACACAACCATATAAATAATCTAAGAAGACAACCCTAACGTTGTCAGAAGAGATGAGACTAAGCGATAGAAAGAGAGGCAACTTCTAGGTTAATAAGCTGTGGGGAAGGGAGCGCTGTGCGACCTGAATTGCACTTTATTATATCGGAGCAAGAGTCCCTATTTATCTAAATGATCTTGCGGAGTGTCCCTTCTGTACTTGTATTCTGTGGTACAGCGGTACAGCCAAGTTATGGGGCTGCACTGCACGTGCACACAGATCATTTCTAGATTGAGTACCTACAGAAAGAGATGAAATATAATAAAAATTTTCAGTACAAAATATAGTCCGTATTGCCAAGTTATTCGTGGTTTTGACGTGTTTGCATAGAAAGTGGCGCCCTCATTTTTTGTCAACCCTTTATGGTCTAGCTGTATATTGTCTTGCATTTACCCTAGAGTCTCAAAATTGAAATAGGTACTAAAAAGATTTTTTATATAAAAACAATGGAGGCAGCTAAAAGAAGAACTTTTGGTGTCATCCTTGCAAGCGAATTTGCTTTTAAAATATGAATATCATAACTTTGTTGACTGTAGGTACCTAGGTACACACAACAGCACGTCAGGTTATACAGTTAAACTGCGAAAACAGCATTTTTATTACGTAGGGCATAAAGGCAGTCTCAAGGTCAACATATTATTATATAGTCTGAGGTGCCGCCGTCCGTACTATCCGCCGAAGTTATTTAGAAGATATCGATGTTCATGTGACATCATGAATTGAGGTTCGCCATTTTGGGCCGATTGGGGCTCGATTTATCTGTTTTAATTTGAAGCCCTGCAGACTTTCCAAAGTTCGATGCGTTAGCCCGTACGGGGCCTCTGGACGTACTTTTTTAGAAACGACTACTGGGCACTGGCAACACTCAAAAGTCAAAAAGTATATTAAATCAAAACGTCAAATGAAATCAATCAAAACAAAAGTCAAAAAGTTTTGTTGTCTGTTGTGTCCATAAAAGTTGAAAGTTGAAGTTGTGTTAATTAATATAATAACAGTAACAGCTATAACTAGGTACTATAATTGTGTTGTATTGTCTGTTGTGTTGTGTGGTGGTGTGAAACACTTTTGAATTCGTATATCTTTCTATTTTCACAGAATTGTAAACGAAAAAAATGGGTGACGACTCGCAAGTTCGTGCCTTCTATTCAGGCAAGAACTTCTTCATCACTGGCGGTACCGGTTTCGTCGGTTTGTGTCTAATTGAGAAAATATTGAGGACAATCCCAAATGTCGGGAAACTGTTCTTGCTAATGAGGCCAAAGAAAGGCAAAGAAATCATCGAGAGGCTTGACGAGTTTCCCAAAAACCCGGTAAGTAAATTTATTGGTTCAAATATTTTAAAGTAATCTTTTAAGTCAGTAGAAATAATCAAAGGTCAGTAGCTACAACTCAATATGACACCTGGCTCGGAACTCCTTCCCCAGCTACCTTGGTTTCGATCTAGCCGCTTTGAGAAACATTGTCAACAGTTTTACGCTGCCAAATACTTCTAGGCACATAAATTTGCACAAAAATCTTACAAGCCAGGTGTCATGTTAGGTCACCAGAGTTGTAGGTATTCTGGTGTTTGTGAAAACTTGAGTTCAAAAGTGACATTGCTTTCACACCTCGCAGCTCTTTATTCACGGAAGTGCTCAAGATAAGTAATAAAGTTTTGGTATGGTCACCTGTCCCATGACCTTGTGAAAGCTGCTTAACTTTTGCAATCGTAAGACCATTCGCTAACCAACTGCATCAACGAGCTCCTTGACACCTACTTGTTAATTTACCTCATACCTTAATTATTGTATTCTATGTAATGGCTGTTTGTTACTCAAAATAAATGCATTATTATTAATATTATTATTATTGGCCTTTATATGCAATTAATCTAACAAAGTGCATGAGGTGTGATGAACTTCACTTCAGTGCACTTGTGGTGACATTGTAACTCTGTGGTGCGAACAGTGTGTGAGGATATAATATCAATCCAATACATATCACAGTATATAGGTATATCAATGGATTTTTTCATAAAAATCATTGATAGGTATTCATATATGTATATGTATATCCATTTTTTTATAGCAGAGAACTGACTTATTCTACTGACTATGGTTGAATGGGCTAGATCCTTTTGCCTTAAAAGTAAGAATTATAATTGGATATTATCTGATATTTATTGGATATATCAAAAATCTGTTTTCTTTTTTATTATTATTATAAAAATCAGATTTTTTTCACACCTTGGATATATCTACCATACTTTTTTGATTGCACTGAACTGAAGTTGGTCACAGTCACACCTCATGCACATCAAACTAATGTACTCTCTTCCAGATCTTCGAGAAGCTAATAGAATTAAAAACATTAGACATCTTCCATAAACTCGTACCGGTTGCCGGAGACGTTGGTGATGAGAACCTCGGTCTCAGTCCAGAAGACCGCAAAACACTCATCGAAAATGTAAATGTTGTGATACACTCTGCCGCTACTCTGGACTTCCAGGACAACTTGAGACCGACCGTGAAAATAAATCTTCTTGGTACAAGAAAAGTTATGGAACTTTGTAAGGAGATGAAGAATTTGAAGGTATTTTGTTATGAAGCCATAAATCTGTAAATTGTGGTATTGTAACTGAGAAACTAATTAAAACACTAATTAGAATCGCATGAGGTTATTCAGCTAGGTAGCCTGAACAGAAATGTCACAACAGTATCTGCATACCCTCCACTTACTTACATTATTATAAATCAATAAAGTAATAAGTAGGTACCCACACTAAAATCAACCCAATGACGTAGGTATATGACAGGTGGCCATATATAATGTGCAAGAGCCATAGAATGACCCACAATATGTGTGAGCGAGATAATACGACTGTTGGCCGCAATTCACAGATTATTTCTTTAACTGCATGGGTATTTATTTATTAAAATGCAGGTATAATGATCTTTGTTATAACTATTTATTATTAAACAATATTATTACCCTTTGCAGCATTATGTACAATTTTTAAAATGTGATAAATATTACACAATATCACAAAAATTGCTCCAATTCCAAATAAGTAGTTTAAGCGCTTGTGTTATGGAAATCAGACACTAGGCTAGTATCACAAACACTTAGACCTGAGACAATATAGAAAAGTTTATTTCTTAATTGTCCCAGCCGGGATGCAGGACCTCAGAGATGGCGAAAACGGGTTTCGACCATAGAGTTTGTCAAATAATCAATATTTCAAATATTCTTTACACCGCTGTTATAGCTTTTAAATTATGTTCTGGCCATTTTCCTTCAAAAAAGTTTGCTTATCTAATGAAAAAAGTGGAGTCACCTAATTGTGATAAATGTGGTATAGTGGACTACGTTCAGTATATTTTGTTGGAGTGCAAAAAGTTTCACATAGAGAATGCGATAGATGCGATCCAGCTTAATATTATGTCGGTGTAGCACAAAGCATCCTGGCGGAACCGAGTTCGGAGTCCGCCATGATGCTATACAACCTAGCTTGTAAGTACATAAAAGTCCTTTTTCACAAGAGCTTAAAGTATGTGAAATAATTAATTAAATATCCATTTTGATTGTTTTTAGGTTATGGTCCACGTATCATCAGGTTACGTCAACTCGTATTTAAAAGAAGCCCACGAAAAAGTGTATGAGGCCCCGGACGATGCTGAAAAAATCATATCTTTGGTTGAAACCTTGACGGACGAAGCTTTGGATGAAATTGAACCAAAGTAAGTTACATACTCAATGATCGACTGCCTCTGAGGGCCTAGGTTAACTATTCGAAAAGTGAAATCACCAATCGTACTAGGCCCTTTGTGGTCTAGTAGTGTTCTGTTGCTGAGTTCATACAGCGATCTGTAATACAGGACCGGTTTCAACGGATCCCTCGATACTGGATACAGTAACGACATTGCATCAGATTGTGTGATTACTGGATCTGGAATACTGTGTTGTGTGTGAACATGCTAATACAACTACATACGCCATCTCCGAATAACAAAGTATCCAATAAAACAGACCTGTAAAACGGACCGCTGTGTGAACGGGCACTAAGGCAACTAAGGTGTAATCCTAGGTTCGATTTCCAGGATGGGAGTATATTTATACTCGGTTTCGACTTGTTACAAATCTGCTTGTAAGCTACCAACAATTTAATATTGTTTTTTTCCGGCTGTTTTGGTATTAAGGTAGCCAGTTCCTCAGTGGTTAAGGATTCCGGGTGAAGTGTACTTCCACTTTCGGCCTTATCGTCACTTAACATCAAACACTGATCCGTTGTGGCAGCCTTATCGTCACTCAAACACTGATCCGTTGTGGCGCCTTCTCGTCACTTAACATCAAACAGGTTTGGTTGGTGGTAGGGCTGACTTCAGGTCTGCCTGGCTAGCTACCACCATCTTACCTAAGTCTGACGCCATAACAGCAATTTAAAAATTGTTGTGTTCCGACAGTTAGAGGTAAGATAGCCAGTTCCTCAGTGATGGTAATTCCGGGTGTAGTGCCCTTCAACCTTCGGCCTTATCGTCACTTAACATCAGGTGAGATGAAGGCCAAGCGCTAACCCGTAGTGAATAAAAAAAAACTGATCCGTTGTGGCGGCTTTATCGTCACAAAACATCAAACACTGATCCGTTGTGGATTTAAAAAAAAACAATCAGTGTTTCTAAACTCATTGCTTTTATTATTTCCCTACAACCCGTGCGTCTCGGTTGGAAGTCCCTGCGCTTGAGACAACATGCCTCATACCACAAAACTCACTGCGCTCGGCGACAAAGCGACGCCCGTCATACAGATTGCGATAAGTAAGCGACAGTCACTTCTCCGAGACGTTTTCATAATACTTATACACCAAATCTCGGTGAACAGACTGGTTAAAAGTGGATAAGTTTATTTCATGCATTTCTATATAAATGTTTTTTTGTTACAGAGTGTTGAAAACACACCCAAACACTTACACCTTCACAAAACACTTGGCGGAGCATGAAGTAGTGAAATGTGCTGATTTATTCCCTTGCACTATCGTCAGACCTACTATGAGTAAGTATTTATTATAATGAGAGAGAGATAGAGAGAACATTTTCGTGAACACAAAATAACACTTTACAATTACATAAATAACAAAGGATATAGAAAAAAAACAATTCATAATACACAAATTAACATAAAATAATACAAATCAGGTCTTTATTGTTAATTAGGATGTTACACGAGCCATAGTTACACGAGGTTAGCTACTTATGTTTGTACATGTTACTTGTCACTAATACCTATTGTGTAAATATACTGAACAATGCTTAGCATGTTTACATGTATTAGCTAAGCTCGTGTAAACATGTTACGGCCAGCAACAAACGCTTAAGGCCCCTATATACCTCAAGTGGCGCCCTCATTTTAATTAAATTAAATGCTCGCTAAGTACATAATGTATCGAAAATTCACATGTACAGATTGAAGCTAAGGTTCTATAGTTTATTTACAAACAATAACCTCAGTAAAATTTTCTTCGTTGTAGTAGTAGTTCGCAAAAGTGCTAAAAGTGGCCACTTTTACACACATGGTACATGTGAATTTTTGATACATTATGTAAATTTAATTAAAATGAGGGCGATACTTGAGATATAAAGGGGCCTTAACACTTTAGCAACTTCATCGTAGTAACTTTTTTGACAGAGTATCTCACAGTTTCAAATGTTAACCAAAAAAACTGCTATGACAAAGTTCTAAAGTGTTAATGCAACTTTCATTGTTGCAATAATTATTTGTCTCACGAATGGGTATAACTTTTTAACCGACTTCAAAAAAGGAGGAAGTTGTAGTCGCCTGTTTTTTATGTATGTATTGTAATTTTCAATATAATAATAAAAACCAGCCTTTGAGATTAAAGTAAAGTTGGTCAATATTTAGTTTTTTAACAGAGCACAGTATTTTTAACAAAAACCAAATAAGTGTCAATAACTAGTTTTTAGAAAATCTCGGAAAGACAATCACATTTTGTTAAGTCGGTCAAAAATTTGTATTTCATACACACATTTAAAGGTCTTCTCACAAATCTCATAAAAATAAATATTTCCAGTCGTAGCAGCGTGGAAGGAACCTGTACGCGGTTGGACCTGTTCCAAAGTGGGACCACAGGGGTTCCTTATGGGTGCTAGCAAAGGTTAGTAACGGCAGATACTAAATACCTAGAAAAATGTATAAAATATATACTAAAAATGTATTCCGTGCTTCGGAAGCCACGTTATGCCGTTAGTCCCGATTCCGTTTGCAATCGTTAACACCCACCGATCTGCAATGGGCCCGCATGTTGTGTTTGTGGCCCATCCTCCTTATGTATTTTAAAGGAAGCCCTGTGCCAAGCAGTGGAGACATCAGGTCTTCTCAAAACCAAAACATAAGCCAATTTGGAAAATTTTACAGGATAAGCAGAAATGTGTTTTCCTCTGTCTTAAGGGGCTGACAAGAGCCAACTAGCGCCGCTAGTCGATTTTATTTTATTTATTCTAAATAAGCCCAATTTCTTAAAAAATTGAATCAGTCAAGGTCTTGTGAATAACGTCTAATGTTATTGAATAACCAGAAAAGTAAAAAAAATTTTTTTCAACTTGTGCCTGTCCGTGTTTTGTTTTTGAGCAGCCGATCAAAATGGCTGATTTGCAAATAGTCCAGCTACTAGACCACTGACGCATAGTAAAACCTACCTTATTAATAAATAAATATATAAATATTTGACAACATCACACACATTGCTCCGATTTCAAAGTAAGTAGCTAAAGCACTTGTGTTATGGAAATCAGAGACAACGGTGGTATCACAAACACCCAGACCTGAGCCAATATAAGAAAAGTTCGATTTCTTAATTGACCCAACCGGGGTTCGAACCCGGGACCTCAAAGATGGCGACACGTCGAAACCCGGTGTACAAAGCCACTCGACCACGGAGGTGGTATAACTGACTTAAGATGCATTTTAAACGAGGTTTTATTTAACAATGGCTGTACTAAAATTAACGCTAGTGACATGACAATGTATGAGATAGACAGGAACTAAGCGTCAACTTATGTCATTCCCATACATTGTCATGTCACCTAGCGTGGCAGGTAAGGTTAAAAATATCACTCTGTATATTAAGATAAATAATAAAAATATCACTCTGTATATTAAGATAAATAATAAAAATATCACTCTGTATATTAAGATAAATAATAAAAATATCACTCTGTATATTATGTGTTTTTTTTGTTTAAGGTGTGGTCCGAAGACTCCCACTCGCTAAGGAGAACATAAGTGACTATATTCCTGTAGATGTGGTCGTCAACCAATTGCTGGTGGCTGGGTGGAATGCGGCTAAAAACAAGTAAGTTTCTGTACATGTTGAAAGGATGATGGGCAAGATGTAAGGGAGTTGGTCCTACACTACACACCATCTAGCAATGAGTGACATATCGTTAGAAACGCCTTTTTTAAACAAATATTTTCTGCTAACATACTTTATATCAATTGTAAGTATATTCGCAGATTTAAAGTCATTAAAGTTGTAAAATTGTTGAGTTCAGAGCGTTAGAACTACAAAAATACAAGTTGACATTTGCTGTCATATAATAAAATGTTCCGAAGGAGACCCGTCATTTTATGTTCAATTTGTATGTCTTATTAAACTTTAAATCCGTGATAATGAAAATTGACATTTCATCATCTTAATTTCTATAAAAGCAAAAGGTTTATGCAGCCGTTTTTTTCACATTTCATACCCTTTAAAGATTTCATGTTGATAACTAAATGTTTTAAGTGAGCGTTGTTACCGTAGTGTTTCCATATAAAAAAAAAACAAATTACCATTGAATAACTCGTTTTCTACATGCACTAGAAATAAAACAGAACTTGATTATGTACCTATTATTGGATATTTTTAGACTAATTTCAGTTGTTGCCAGTTAAGCATTTTTTCTATGGAATGTGCCGGTTCTCCTTTCAAATGATAAAATCGTTGCCAAATAAGCCTAGATCAAAACCCTCATTGTTTCATTGTTTTCTTTTTATTTATGCCTTGCTTCCGTCCGCAACTCATCCGCGTGGAAGTCAAAAAATCATCTTTGACTAGAAAACGACAATTTTGTTTTAAAATCTCTATGACATAGTATAATCATACTGTAATAATATACTTTTCTATAGTGAGGTAACTCCTTTGTCTCGCGATAAATGCAAACAAATGACAACTAGTACTACAGTACCGCACTTTCGAGTTACCCAACTACAAGGTGTTACAAAAGTACCCCTAATGCCGAATATGGTATGTAGGGACCATCAAACTGAACAACTTTTACTATGGGACCAACTCTGAAATCGCGAAAAAAAAACCAGCTGTTTCATACATTTTGATATTTTTATAATTATTTTTTGTATGAAACAGCTGATTTTTTTTTCGCGATTTCAAAGTTGGTCCCATAGTAAAAGTTGTTCAGTTTGATGGTCCCTATCTACCATATTCGGCATTAGGGGTACTTTTGTAACACCTTGTATAACAATCATTTCATTATCGTGTCGTGTGAGGCGGGTCGTTACGTTCCCTCAAATATGGTTGAGTGAAGCGATGGCTGGTTCATGCGTCATGCTCGTGAACGGGTGCTGCCAGTGGGAATAGGTCTGCTTCTGCCTTAACGTTTATTGAATTGATTGTTTTTTTTTCGTAACAGCCTAGATTGAATAATGACCTTAAATTTTGAATTAAGCTTGAACCCTGTAAATTGATTCAGTAGAAATGAGCTAATTAAATAATGTTATTTATTTTATGAATCTATGTTAATTGTAACATGTATGAATGTAATGTCTGGAAACGATATACATATTTGTAAATATCGTTCCTTCTGATAAAGCTGATAAGTTTTTTGCGCCCATTTTTCTTGTCAGCTAAAAGACGTCGTAATGGGTGGTAGGGTAAAAGAATTGACAATTAAAAAATGCTTATTATGTGAGCTTATTTGAATAAAGAAATTTCGATTTCAATTACGTTATTTATGGTACCATCAGCTTAATTTTATTTATTTATGACACACCAACAGAATACACATTAAAGAAGATACGTCAAGATTGTGTTGTAATAATATTGTAATATGTATTCTCATTCGTGTTTCAGAAACGGTCTGTCCGTATATCACTGTTCTTCGTCAACATGTAGACCTTTTCGTTGGAGCATTATGGAACATACCATAAACAACACACTACACACATACCCACTGAAGAGTGCTGTTTGGTAAGTGGAGAATGTCTCTGGGCCTGTTAAATCGCATGAAACTTTATGACCATGAGCTAACGGCCTTACCGCAAAATATTTTAAGGCCAGTATATTCGAAATTATCGAAACTAACCTATTTTTGATTCAACGGTAAACAATCTAATATTCTTTACTTTGAGCAGATAAAAATATATGTTGTAGTTTCATAAACGACCTTGATTATTTTACAGTAAAAAAAAGATATTCGTATCTTCACTCGACTATACAAATAGGCAAAGACAAAGAAAATTTTAATTATTTTTATAGTTTTGGATAATACTTAAAGTTTATTAACCTCTAACTGACGAATAATATCTAGAAAAATAGGTAACGACTTAAAGAAAAATATTTAACGGTTACTATTTCGAAAAGTGACTTTATGCTTAAAATAACAACAAAAGCATTGAAAAAAATGAAAAAGTGAGTTATTTTCATTACTCTTCACACAAAAAGAAAAAGAGGCAGAGTTTTACGAATATACTGGTCTTAAAACACTGTTTAAATTTGATGCTGTCACTTTCAAACTATATTGTAAAAAAACTGACCCCACCAAGACATTTTGAATTTTATTTAATTTGCTGTAAATACTATTTTTCATTGAACAGAGATATTATTTCCAGGTACCCATACCTTGCTTTTAATGCGTCCTTGTGGAGTTTCCGGTTATCCGCCATCTTTATTCATTTCTTCCCTGCCATTTTGTTGGATTTGTTATTGAAATTCACTGGTGGAAAACCTATGTAAGTATGTCAATTAGCGCCGCACAACGCGCAATACATTTCAATTAAAAAAAAAACACGACACTTGTCGCAAATGCATAGTCGAGATTTTAATTTTTCGTTGAGCAGCAATGTACGCGTAACAACTAGATAACATCACGGGAGCGCGCGCGCGCTTACAAAGGCCACGACCTTCGACCGCGAACAAATAGCTTTTGTTGTACGCACAGCAGCACGTCAGGTTATACAGTTAAACTGCGAAAACAGCTTTTATTACGTAGGGCATAAAGGCGGTCTCAAGGTCAACATGTATAGTCTGAGGTGCCGTCGTGTGTACATACATTGCGGGTTTATAAAATTTTGATATTTTTTTCTGTATGTTTAGGTTCTATGCAACTAAGACAGACTCTGTGTAATAGAAAAAAACTTGACTTTTCATGAATTATGCGAAGAAAAATTCCACTTCAGATATACTCAGAATCATGAGTCCACTATGCCCTAAAAGTTTTCGCTAGGGTGCTACTAACACCCTGTAGAATGAATAGCAGTCTGCCATTTTGACACAGCTGTTGATGTTAAATTATTATTGACTTTTATATAAAACTAAATAATATACTAAAAAACGGTCAGAGCATTGGACCGAATATCCAAAGGTCGCGGGTTCGATTCCCGTCCGAGAACATGATCTGGTGCGAGTCGTGTTTTTTCTAGTATATTATTTAGTATTATATAAAAATAGCATTGTGAATGCTTAAATCTCAAAATTTTAAATATTATTGTCTTGTTATTATTTCCAGATTGTTCCGTCTAAATCGCAACGTGTGGAACTCCCTGGGCCGTCTCGAAAGGTTCATATTCACAGAATGGTTGTTCCACAATCCGAACACATTAGATTTGTGCAAACAACTCAACAAGACGGACAGCGAGCTGTTTTATATAGACATTTCTACTTTAGACGTGAGTTACTGCTATATTATTTATTTATTTATTTAGTTCTTGGGAAACATACAGCATTAATTTTTACTTGTAGTTACAACACATAACAATTTACATTAGCCTAAGCAGTTTCCACTACTAAGTAATGACAATAAAGTGTCGAGCAACAATAACAATGTAACTTTATAAGTACTTTAAAAACTTTAACAATTAAATTATGTTTAAGTATTATAATTATCTAGGTCTTTCTTTCGCCAGTTCTTTCTCTCAGAGGCCTCCCAATCTGTGAACTGGTCGTAGATTCAGTAGTTAGATCTTGTTTTCTAATTAACTTCAATCATGCAAAATAATATACTAGAAAAAATACGACTCGCACCAGATCATGTTCTCGGACGGGAATCGAACCCGCGACCTTTAGATATCCGGTCGACTGCTCTGACCGCTGAGCTACCGAGTTACTAGTGGGAACGTCGAATTTCTTCTAGTATATCAACTCTTACGCTGCAAGCCAGCGCCATCTCACCAATGTACAAGGAATTACCTCGACATTCAAATTAAATATCTTCCATATATTTTTCATAAATCAGAACGCAGCTATAAAATAATTTAATAAACTTGAATACATTTTTATAAAGTGAAATAAAATATGAGCAGCCTTTTTGCTTTAGTCCTCCCGTGACCACGGCCCCGAAAGGTGTCGAAACGTCGGAAATTAAAAAACCAATAAATACAAACTAAATAATTCTAAAATAACACCTGAATTATACAAGGTGTTACAAAAGTACCCCTAATACCAAATATGATAGATAGGGACCATCATACTGAACAACTTTTACTATGGGACCAACTCTGAAATTGCGAAAAAAAATCAGCTGTTTCATACATTTTGATATTTTCGTAATTAATTTTTGTATGAAACAACTGATTTTTTTTTCGCGATTTCGAAGTTAGTCCCATAGTAAAAGTTGTTCAGTTTGATGGTCCCTATGTACCATATTCGGCATTAGGGGTATTTTGGTAACACCTTGTATACACCGTTAATTTTTTAGTATATCTAAAAATGAAATGGGGATTTCAAACCACTTGAATGAACAACTTTTACTATGGGGCCAACCACGGAATCGCAAAAAAAGAAACCGGCTGTTCCATAGAAAAGTACAACATCGACTTGACTATAATGCATGGAACAGCTGTTTTTTTTCCGTGGTTGGTCCCATAGTAAAATGTTAAATAAAAATTCCAAAATACTAACCCAATTCGGAACAAATGCCAATTACATTTTTTCATAAAAATCTCTAAATCGCATTAATTTTTATTTGGTTTAGTATTTTGAATTTTTTATTTAATAGAAACCTAGACAAATACTGTCTTAATCCGAATAACATCACAAGAACAGTTAATTATGCTCAAATTGCAAATCATTTTGGTATTACGTTTGTATGGGAAGCTCTCGGTTCACCGGAGCCTTAACTTGAAAATGAATTCTTTTACTATTTCAGTGGCAAGAATTTTTCACCAATCTTCATTTGGGAGTTAGAAGATACTTGAATAATGAAAAGGAAACCACGCTGCCGGCTGCTAGAAGCAAGCAAACTAAGTAAGTATAATACAACAAAAGCTAACTCTGAATAAAAAAACCCCATATAAAACAAGCTTACTTTAAAGAAAATATCATCATATCATCAAGTCATAAATAAATCTATGAAAAATCGATTCATAAACAAAGAAGTTATACCTGAAAATCCGTAAAAACTCGTGCATTGATAAGCTAAATAATTGGGATAATATGGAACCACACACGAACTATTTTCTTTCAAATAAAAAAATAATAATTGAAATCGGTTAACAACTGGTGAAGTTATGTTAAACATACACAAAAAATTTGATAACCTCCTTTTTCTAAATCGGTCAAAAAAACGTAGACGTCGGGGGACCGCTAAGTATGGATTTACATGTAAGCTCGTCACATGTCTGGACTGATAGTATACTGTTAGGTATAGCTAGACACGTGACGAGCTAATCAATTAATGGGACGAATTCTTAAATCGCGAAAAAAATACCTATCAGCTGTTTCATACAAAAATTAAAATCGAAAATAACAAAATGTTGATTTTTTTTTCGCGATTTGAGAGTTGGTCCTGTAGTAAAAGTTGTTCAGTTTGATGGTCCCATATACCATATTCGACATTAGGGGTATTTTTGTAACATGTTGTATATTTTGTTTAAATAATTGTTTTTTTTTTAATTCGACTGAAAGCAACTTCCTTATGTAGTTCCACAGTTGTCTCTCATTTCCATAACTCGAGTGCTTTAGGTATTTCGCAATCAGAGGAACGCTATTAAATGCTGTCTGATATTTATATTTATTTAAAAAAGTACGTTGCGTCGTCTGCGTAAGTTCTAAAATTGAGATATTTTTTTTTCAGGTTATTTTTCATGCATTTGTTGTGGCAAGCGCTGATTATTCTACTACTGTGGTACATTTTATCATGTCTTATGGGTCTGACTATGATTCAAAGCTCGTGGATCGTGCCTGGAATATACATACTGTACAGTTGTTTGTAAAAACAACTTAAAATCTCATCGAATGGAGTTTAAATTTGAATAAAAGTACTGACATTGTTTATTATATTACCCAATTCTCATCTTTTTATTTAATACTTCATACATTCACTTGTTAATAATAAATAATAGTATTAAATTAAGTGGGAAAATAATTTTAAATACTAAATAAGAACAATTATATTAATAAGTAATATATTTCGAATATTTTGTAGGTTTATGCTTTGTTTAGTATTTTAAACGGCGATTTTGAGCTAAGCACCTTGAATAATGGTTTATAATCATACCTAGTATTAGGCTAGCCGCACACTAGCAATAATATTGGCAACAAGAAGATTTAAATTTACAAATCAAATCAAATCAAATAATTTATTGCTAAGCCATGTTTACAAAGATGTTACATAATAAAAGACCATTATTATGGACCCTGTTGGGCACGCAAATTTGGGCTAGAAGAGAGGGGGCGGGCGTTTAACTAAGATAGGATAGTAGGTACTTACTTGATTGGTTTTAATTTGCATTAAGGATATTATATTATATTATTATTTCGTAGACCCTATGTATGAATTGTCTATAAAATATTCATTAATGCTATAACAGCATTAACTATTTAAAATGTAATACTGACATAATCCTCAATACCGCCCGCAAACACAATATTATTATTAATATGCAAATTATTGCCAATAATATTGAGTGTGTGCGGTTAGCCTAAGATATTTTTGTACTTGCTTTTTTATTATTTGCATTTAAGTTAAATGGTCTTTTTGCTTGATTATAATGGTAAACGAGGTTAACTATTTGAAATAGTTATTTAACTTTTTAGAATAAGCTTTTAAGTAATTGTATTTTACACGTATTTTGTTATATTCTAAGGGTATCGTAAAATAATTTTATATTTTCAATAATCTTGAGTTTTAATTGTGTACCTACTTATTTTTATTACCTTTTGCCTCCATCAATATTTTCCAATTGAGTAACAAACATTTTCCACCTCTCCAGGCAAAACAGATTTTTGCTGCGAGCGTGAGGAAAATTGATTTTTTAATTTCTAGCACCACCCTTTCGAATTACTCAGCGCGAAACAAAAATAGGGAATGGTTCGCCACGGGTAACAAAGGGCTCAGAAACTCATTTTGATCTAGCGATTTAACTCCTAGTGAGGAAGTGGAAGGGAAAGGGAAAAAACGGTTAGGGGAAGGGGAAGGGAAGAAAGGACAAGAGGGGGGAAGAAAGAGAACGAGCGGGGAAGATAAAGCGAGGGAAATATTGGGGAAGATAGGGAAAGAGGAGGAAACAGGTAGAAACAGTGGGAAATTGGCGGGAAACAGTAAGAATATAACTTGAACCCGACTATAGACAATGAGGCTCGCGGACTAAACGTTTTTGTATGTAAAATTGCTACTACGCAAATCATATGATACTTAATTTTTTTTTTTTTTATTATTATTATAAAATTTACATGAATATCTTACATATAAATATAAGTCAAGTTATTTTTACTTCTTTACTTAACTTGCTTTTTATTTAATTTCGCATGGCCTTATTATAAGAATGTTAGGTATTGGTTTTCCATGTCCTATAAAAAAAGGAAAAATTAGTTTGGCCTCTTATTAAGGATGTTAAGGAGTTTTTGGCGCCATTCTGTCGAGTTCGGTTTGGTGTCTATTTTAATTATTTTCAAAATGATTCATAGTGGATATTGTGTCTTAAAATTGGTGCAGTTATATGGTACAAGTGTCTACGCAACTGAACAATATGTGGGATAATTGAAATAGGCGCGATCTTGGTTGTGTGAAGCTGAGACTTTTATTGAAGTGGTGGCTTCCTCGGCAGAACTAACCGAGTAAACTGTCTTGATATACTTGGTGCCAAATGCTCCAAGCAGCATTGGAATGCGATGCACCCGCATTCTAATGAAAAATTAAACAATATCTACCACTGAACTATTTAACACTTGACACTGGCAAAAATTACTTCCAAGAGGAAAGTAGATTGCCATAACAAAAAAAGAAGAAGGATGTTAAGGCGATTAGTGCCCTCACAGTGGCGCCCTCATTATATTGAATTTATTGCTCGCTAAGTACATAATGTATCAAAAATTCAAACGTACAGATTGAAGCTAAGGTTCAATAGTTTATTTACAAGTTAGTTGTAGTAGGCAAATGTGCCAAAAGTGGCCACTTATTGCGCTTTTGGGTACTACTACAACAAACTATATTTTACTGAGGGGTTTGTTTGTAAATAAACTATAGAAACTTAGCTTCAATCTGTACGTGTGAATTTTCGATTCATTATGTACTTAGCGAGCAATAAATTTAATTATGATGAGGGCGCCACTGTGACACTAATCGTCTTAAACATAGAATTCCATGTGTCTTCAGTTTATAAAAATAAAAAGACAAAATAACTTACTTATAGACTTTTATTACTTGTTACCATTTACTCCACTCAAATAATTCATAAGTTTAATTAATTCCTTAATTAACATCAAACCAGCCGTAACTTAACATTGACCACAACTAAAATTATTTGGCAAATGTTACACGAAATGCATTCTTATGAAGTAAACATATCATAGATAGCATAATAATTACTATAGTGAGGTAACTCGGCCGTGACATTCATTCCATAAGTTCGCTGGAGTATAGAAACTGTCATTTGTTTGAATTTATCGCCGACAAAGTTATTACCTCACTATAGGAAAATGTTTAATTGTACAAAATACTTAACCAAAAAATAAGTACCTAGTGTATTACAGTATAGTTTCCAAATGAAAAAGTACATTTTAAATATAATATTCAGCGACGTAATGTGTTATATTTCTTTTTCTGTTTTTTTTAATACTATATGTATTGTGAATAGGTAGACGACCTCTATGGTCGAGTGGTTTGTACACCGGTTCTCAAAGTGTCGCTAGCTCTGAGGTCTCGGGTTCGATCCCCGGCTGGGTCAATTTAGAAAACGAACTATTCTATATTGGCTCAGGTCTGGGTGTTGTAGTTACACCGTTGTCTCTGATTTCAATTGCTTTAGCTACTTTGGAATCAGAGTAATGTTTGTGATGTTGTCTAATATTTATTTATTTTACGTCAAACGTGATGTTTAAGTGAAAAAGGTTTTAAACTCTATAAATATTACAATAAATATCTGTTTTGAATGACAAATAAATATCTGTAATAATATTTTTGTAGGTACACACGACGGCACCTCTGACTATACATATTGAGACCTTGAGACCGCCTTTATGCCCTACGTAATAAAAGCTGTTTTTGCAGTTTAACTGTATAACCTGACGTGCTGTGATGTGTACCTTTTCAAGAGACAGACATGTTTATAACTAATAAAATTCTATACTTACATAATATTGAAATTCCAGAAACTAAACCATGTATATAAACCAAATTTAATAATAACTTATGAGTTTTATGCCTTTTATAAAATTATTACATTTTACAAATTATTTATTTGTGACTTTAATTTCCTACATTATGCATAAAAAAGTACTACGCGTTCACTTCATCATTGCCCCTACCTCCCGGCCCGCTTCGTCATACCGCACCCCCTGCGTCGCCTCTCTAGTACGGCTAGCAACGCAAAGCTTAATTTTTGTTTCTGTTGATTTAATCACTACGTTCGTTATTTGTGTTGTTATAATGATTAAAAGAGTAAATTTTCTACATCATGGCGAACCTAACTTGTTATATAAATTTATTACACTCTTTGAACAAGAAAAAAAATGAAAAACAGTTGAAAAACATGATTACTTTTTTGTCTACAGTACCGTTAGCTGTGACGTCATAACGGTCGTCGACGGCAATCACAAAGTGAAATGAAATGAAATGAAATATTCTTTATTCAAATAAACTTAGATATTAAGTGCTTTTGAATGGTCTATATTTTCCTACCACCCATTCGAGACTTTTTTAGCTGACAAGAAGAATGGGCGCAAGAAACTTATCAGCTTTGTCAGAAATCAGAGTAACGATATTTACAAGAAATTATATCGTTACCAAATACCTTCATTTAAAACAACATAATTAAAAAACAATAAAGTTATTAAAAACTGAAAATCAGATAGTTACTTATAATGTTACATCCATGCATTGCTGTCTTTTAAATAATCTTCTACTTTGTAATAACCTTTGCTCATGAGCGTCTTTTTAACATGTATTTTGAATTCATGCAAAGGCAGTTCAATTACATTTTGTGGAACTTTATTCAAAAGGGCAATTCCTTTCCCCATAAATGAGCCCCTAGTTTTTGCTAGTCTAAAACTTGGAACGGCAAAGTGGCAAAGTGGCAAAACGGCAAGTGAACGCGTAGTACGTCTGATTATTGACATCAACCATTTTAATGTCCCCTGGAGCACAGGCCTTCCTTATGGGTGGATAAGGAGGATGGGCCATAACCCACTACGCAGCCAATTGAACGAATAACGAAATTATTCGTCTGCACAGTCAATCGGCGACACCGTCCGAAAAACTGTGCAAACGGACTGCACAAACAAATCGCTACGGTATATCGTTACTTGTTTGACAGCTCCAAAAAAAAAAAAAATTTTAACTAGTGTTGTGAAAAACCGGTTTTAAACCAGAATCAAGTTTAAATTCAGTGGCCAGTACATTAATGGAATAATAATCAAAACATTAAGATACTATTTTTAAATTTGAGATTTTAGCATTCACAATGCTATTTTATATAATACCACATAATATACTAAAAAAAATACGACTCGCACCAGATCATCTTCTCGGACGGGAATCGAACCCGCGACCTTTGGATATCCGGTCCAATACTCTGACCGCTGAGCTACCGAGTCACTAGTGGGAACGTCGAATTTCTCCTAGTATATCAACTCTTACGCTGTAAGATACTATAACGGTAAGTTACGGTTTAAGATACTATATTAGAGCACAGAATATCTACATAATAGGTAATTTTATTTCAATGGACATCTTTATTTTCATCAAAGTATTATTTCATTCACATTTTTACAATCCATACAATGGTAAATGCCTTTGATGTCGAATGACACCGCCGCCATCGTAGGTAACTACTTACACTATCAGTCGCAAATGTGCAAGGGTTGTCAAAAAAGAAAAAGAAAAAAATGTGATTATAATGTAATCATTTAATTACAAGTACCTATGTACCTAATTACATTACACAACTGCTAGGTGTTTAAGTGACACTTTGTTTTTAGACTTTTTCAGTTTTCTATTATTATATTTAATTATGTAATGATCGCTATACACACCCAACTGATCTGATCAATATATTAAGAGATATAAGGATCAGAGTTTTCAGTTTCAGGATTTCCATACATTATTATGCTAATTTTGCGGTTTTTTTTTAACATATCCTTATATCTCTTAGTATGTTGATCAGATCAGTTGGATATGTATAGCAATCTGAATCTTCTCCATTCACTCCCTGGATGGCCATCATCAGATCACAGCTCGGTCAATCCTTAGCGGAGAACCAAGGCTTCAAAGTTACATCGTTTGTATGAAAATCAATTGGTGTCCTTAATTATCTGGCCACTACTGTACATCCGTTTACCAACTGTATGGATTGTAAAACTGTGATTTCATTAATGTACAGTCAACAGCACGCTGGGCTCCCACGACAGGGTAAGCATATTCAATCAATTTTATATTTTAATGCGAAGACATTAAGGTTCAAAATTAATTGCAGATTTTTGACAGCTGAGTGTCGATAAAACGCTATTATATCGTGTTTCGGTGGTCATGCAACAGGGGCTATGTCGATTAACCTCTATATCGTATCGTTTTTCGGTGCAAAACGATCTCATAATATTTATTAACTCTAGTCTAGGCGTATAGATTTTATACTTAGTGGGTACCAAATTGGTTTGTTATTTAAATCTCAAAGATACTGAATTTGTCAATTTTACAAAAATATATACTATATGAATGGACGGCAAAAAAAATCCACTAAAATACTAGTTGAGTCAGTTATGCTTTGCTCATTTTAACATGTGCATTACTTATACGTAAATTTATCTTTTACTAATAAAGATTGTATAGCAGATGTATAGTTACATAATGGTTACTTTCTCTATTTAAGTTTGACATTAAAAAGAAAGGGACAAAACACTGTGTATACATCTGCTATACAATCTTTATTAATAAGGTATAATGATTAGGTATTATATAAATCTAAGAATAAAAAATTACATACAATTATTCGGATACAATGTGATTAAGAGAGTTGACGCAAACGGCATTTCATACAAACTTTCAAGACCTTATTTTTGGAAATAAATTAACCGATTTTAATGAATTTTCATACGCATAAGCAGAATAAATCGGTCAAAAAGCTAGTTGAAAAATTTTTTGAAATGTGTTATTTAAAATAAAAAGATGTGTTTCTCTATTTATTGAATTAAAACACAGCTTTTAAACACTAAATTTACTGTTTATTTACTATTTTTCAAAGCACAAAATTATTACTATGTGAAAATTTCTATACGTTATGTCAAAGCAAAAATCAATACATTTTATTCTTAAATAAAAGACGATCGCTAAATTAAAAACGCAATCGATAGCAATGAGGTTTTATGTTATGGTTCAATGATCGAAAAATACTACAAACCAAACAAGATGATTGGAAATTTCTGTTTCTAAAGAAAACTTTAAATCAGTCTACTTTAACTATAACACTAATAATCGAAAATGTTTACACACTTTTTATTAAAATCGGTTTATTCATTTAGAAAAATAAGGACTACACAAAAACAGCTTTTGTCTCGTAGGACATAAAGGCGGTCTCAAGGTCTCTATGTATAGTGTGATGTGTCGTCGTCTGTACTTGAAGACAAAAGACATTTTGTAGACATAAGTGCTTACATAATTAAGCAAATTATGTATTATAATCTATACATATTATAATAAGACTGTAAATTGTAAAGGTTTGTGCACACATCACGCAAAAACCGCTGAACGGTTTCTAATGGGCTTTTCAGTTTGGTAGCTTGAGGTTTAACTTAAAATCTAAGCCATGTTTCATCCAATTCAGGTGGGTGGAACTAGGGAACGGTCTGTAGCCAATGTCACATTTACAAATTTCCGCTATCGCTTCGCTCCGAAAAATGTAAGGATTTGACGTTTTAAAATTCGATTGTTAACGAAACCTTATGTCAATCCCATATATGTTTCGAAAGCGAAGCGATAACGAATATTTGCAAATGTTACTTTGGCTAAGGGTCAGCTTAAACTCTCCGTTTTCATACACTAAGGATGTCATTTAAACTGATTTTTCTGCTGTCCACAGTATCCACGCGGACGAAGTCGCAGGCGGAGGCTAGTATTTAATATAATAATACTTTCTTATCAATCATTTATATTATAAACATTTTTTTATACTAAAACTAAACTGTGATTGTGTCAATAGTAAATTTTAGTACATACAGCTTTACCATAAAGAGTTGACAAAAAAGGGCGCCACTTTCTATGCAAACACGTCAAAATCACGAATAACTTGGCAACACTGATTATATTTTGTACTGAAAAAATTTAGTTCCATTTTATTTAATTTCATCTCTTTCTGGCCAAGCTGTACCTAATTGACTAAATAATTACACAAATCATTAAGTGCTAAACAAGTACATGTTTAATATAGTTAAGAATTGACAATCAAGCAAACATTAAGGATTTGTTAATTTTTTTTATTGATATCATATGGCAATACTTTTTAATGAAGTCATGAATAAACTTAAAAAAAAATATCTTTCGACGAATTTTTAATAACTTAAAACTGGCCTAGTAAAAGAGAGAAACAGTTATTTAGTTGTTTATTAAGGCGAAGCCAGTTCACGATTTGATAAAAAGATTAATTCCAATGCGAAGAACTGAAATAGAATATACTTCACAAAAATTACTGTAGACTGAATAAGAAATAAAGAAACACAATAACCGAACAGAATATTGAAAAATAAAATTGTACTCTGTTAAAAATTCCAGAAAATCTTATAGAAATAAACCCAATCGTCCGATTTCGTAGTTTTCAACGACAGTGATATGATTTTTTTATGCAAAAAGGATAGCTTTTTTATTGAACTAACACAATAACCGAGTACATTTTTAATAAATGATCCAGTATTCCAGAAATCAATAAAAATGTACTAAATTTCGTCTTTCTGGCTAAGCGACAATTAAAGCTGTGCAATAACAGCTTTAATTGTCGCTTAGCCAGAAAGACGAAATTTAGTACATTTTTATTGATTTCTGGAATACTGGATCATTTATTAAAAATGTACTCGGTTATTGTGTTATATATCAACCATATTCTAAAGAGATAGTGAAAAAGTAGATTTCGTGAACTGCCTCGCCTTAAATGAATAATCAACATAAAAAAGGAAGAATATTTGATGTAAAATTAAGATTTACAATGATTAGACAATACAATTAAACAAAAAAGACAAGTTGAATTTGTCTTAATGAATTGCATGAACTGAAAAAAAAAATGATCTAGGCAAGCAATAAAGATCATGCTCGGGAACGATTTCACAAAAAACTTGTCCTGTGCCAAAAATATATTTATAATATTAACAAGTATAAATACTTACAAAAAAAAAATCAAAATATTGTCTACTTTGTATTTTGAGATATCATCGTACCTTTCACTCTTGTGATTTCAAATTAACGAAATAGCATGAATTTATAAACAACAATTCTAAACTCAGATTTATCATAAAATACATAAGTAGGTACGCACGACGGCACCTCAGACTATACATGTTGACCTTGAGACCGCCTTTATGCCCTACGTAATAAAAGCTGTTTTCGCAGTTTAACTGTATAACCTGACGTGCTGTCGTGCGTACATAATTTCGAGATATTATATAAAATATTATATCCACCAAAAAAGAATTTAATATTATTAAGATGTAATTAAATTTATTTAATCCTTATCCGTATGGCAACACCGCATACAAAGATCACGTGTTGCTAGTAAAAATAATTTAAGTGACCTACTAAACTGTCTTTCTAAACTGTACATTTACTTTACTTATACAAGAATAAATCATTTATCAGAAAACACCTTTTAAAAGGGAGAAGTTATATTGACCAAAACACCACCAAGATTTTGTAAGAGGCAGCACAGTAAAATAAAGCTTAACTACAACTATTAAAGTCTATTTTTCTTAGTCTCTAATATTATATGTAAACTTAAATTACTTCTCTGACTTATAAATTTAATTAATGATGAAAAAAATAGTAAAAATGTTCTTAAGATGAAACAAAATATTTTGCTAAGCGACTTTCTACCTTAAACGTAGACAGTTAAAGTCAATATTAATTGTTTTTAAGTAGTAAGCACCATTAACAGTTTAGACAAGGCATGCGACTTTTTTATTAATTTAAAGTCACTAAATAGTAAACTTTAAAATTATTTATTATTTTCTGCTGTCTGTACAATCAAAATAGTCATATAATTAAAGATCTTTATTGTGATGTTAAGTGATTAAGTTCCAAGTTCTATAAGATTGTATCCGATTGTGCGTTTGTCGAAATAAGTACAGCCCCCATTCACTAACTTAAAGCTGAAAACTTAACAACAAAACACGCGTAAACTTAAGAGGACGTAGTCTGCACACTAGCGCCGCCATTGAAAAAATCGCAGTGCTTAAATAAAGACGAAATTGTGAATTATCTCTCTGTAATGCACTCCGAGGAAGCTTTTTGGTACTTTTAATCACTTACACAATATTTTCTAGACTGTCGTTTGTTTAACGGAGTTTTATTGCTAAAAGTGGCCACTTTTAAGCAAAAAAACTCCATTAAACTAAACGACAGGCTAGAAAATATTGTGTAAGTGATTAAAAGTACCAAAAAGCTTCCTCGGAGTGCACTACAGAGAGATAATTCGTAATTTCGTCTTTATCTAAGCACTCTTTTTTTTTCCAATGGCGGCGCTAGTGTGCAGACTACGTGCCCTTAAGTCTTAAGAAATTGACAAGATAACAACATTTTTTATAGCTTATTTTTTAGTTTTAAGTTAGTGTTTACGTTTAAACAGAAGATTAAAATAGAAAGTTTGCCATTCTTAGTGGATACTTGCGATCAAATATTATTAGATTTTCTAACAACAATTTATTAAATATTTCTATTAAGTTCCAATTGAAACCAAAAGTGATGTTTTATTAAAAAAAATGTCATTTTATAAACTAACTAAAGCAATGTAAAAGTACTTTGTTACAACAACAATCATCTCTTTCACTCTTTCTACTTCTCCTTGTCTAACTAAAAAATGCTTTAACATAATCGACCTTAAAATGTACATAGTAGAGGTTATTTTTGTTTCTTCAAGCGCCTACTTTGTTTCTGCGTTTGTTTAGTAAAGAGTTGTTGCTCTGTTCTAAGGCTTTGATTTGTACCTGAAAAAAGAATGTTTGAATATAATGTTTATGCTTTCTGAAATGAAAATATTGTCAGTAAAAAAAATATATTTTGTATTGAATCCTATAAAACCATGTAACGTTTTTTTAAAATGTTAACATTTTAATTGGGTATTTGACTTGAGAATGGATTCTACCTTTTAGGTATTAAAAGAGAAGAAAGGGAAGCAAAATAAACCCCTACGCTAAATTTAGGCTTGATTTGACGAATTTTACTATGATTGCTAAGGTCCAGTGACAAAATAGAGCATTTTGTTTTTTTACCAACTTTGGGGTCTTAGAAATCGCGAAAGAAACAGCAATTTTTTTTGCGATTTCAGAGTTTGTCCCAAGTAAAAGTGATTCAGTTTATTGGTTCCTATCTACCTGACTTGACAACTATATTACTTTGTCAGTGTTACTTTTCACTGTTACTTTGTCACTGTAAGGCACTGATACGTTGTCACAGTTTTTTGTCACTGTTATTTTTTTAAAAATCATTTTATATTCTTACCTGGTCGTAATCCACTCGCATAGTGGCCAATGACCTGGTCATCTCGTCCTGTACTTCCGCCCACGCGTCTCCCCCCTCCCTCAGTAAAGTGTGCGTGTAGAGGGGGGTTTGTGGCACTTGTGTGTATTGACGGACCCAGGGGCTGGCCATCACCTAAGAAAATAGTTAGAGACATTAATTATTAGAAAATAGTTAGAGACATTAATTATTAGAAAAAAAAAGAGACATTAATTATTAGAAAATAGTTAGAGACATTAATTATTAGAAAATAGTTAGAGACATTAATTATTTGTGATTAAACGATAACGTTTATAATGAAATCACCCTCTTACACTCGACAGGATCGAGTTCACATACGGATTAGCGTTGAGTCGTTCGTGAATGGATCCTTCAATTGAACTAGTCCACTTATCAAGTATATCTCCTTTACTCGTTCATTCGGGTCCCAATTACTTCAGTACTTCATTTAGTTCACACTTCACTGAAGGAGAGTAAAGCGGACAGATAGATTACGATACGAACACCGCGTGCGGAAGCGAGACAGTTCCGTCGTTGACACCCTTGAAAGGTTGTTCAACCCTTATTACGCGTACATTAAGGCTTAGTTTTACATAACGACAAAGTGACTCAAATGGACTACTGAAGTACTGAGCCAAGTGAACTAGATGAGCTAAATGAACTAAATATACTTCATTTAGTCAAATTGAACTATATCATTCTTTTCACTTCAGTGAAGTATTTGGCGCATGTCTAATACGGATCGATTAAACGTCAACAAACTGTGATTTACACACAACGACACCTCAGAATATACATGTTGACTTTGAGACCGTCTTTATGCCCTACGTAATAAAAGCTGTTTTCGTAGTTTAACTGTATAACCTGACGTGCTGTCGTGTGTACATTGAAAACGGTTTCCATAGTACCGTTTTGACGTTTACTCGATTCGAACTCGATCTCGATTGCGTCGGGTGAACCCCCCAGTATACAAGGTGTTTATAGGAACCATCAAACTGATCAACTTTTATTATGGGACCGAAAAAAAAATCAGCTGTTTCATACATTTTGATATTTTCGATTTCAATTTTTGTATGAAACAGCTGATTTTTTATCGCGATTTCAGAGTTGGTCCCATAGTAAAAGTTGTTCAGTTTGATGGTCCCTATATACCACATTCGTTATTAGGGATATCTTTGTAACACCTTGTATACTGGTAAGGCAATACCATGGAGTGAACCGGATGCTAGAGAAATAAACTAAATGATAACTCGGCTAAGTTTCTTTCAACCTTCTTCAGCACATCAATTGATGTAAGAAATTAGAATTGGTACCACAGGCCCAATGCGGATTGGTGGGTGTCAACGACTGCAAATGCAGCCGGGACCAACGGCTTAACGTGCCTTCTGAAGCACGGAGGAACTCGATTCTTTTTTTTGGTCACCCATTCCATGACCGGCCCTTGCGAACGTTACTTAACCTGCGCAATCGCAGGGCCAGGCGTTAAACCACTGCGCCACCGAGCTCCTCACTGGACCTTTAGTAGTGGTAACTTTAGAAAATTAAAACCGTTGTAAGTTTCAATAGTACTTTAAGTTTATGATAATTAATTTAACAAAAATATTATTTCTACATCCGTTATTTACTTTTATGGTAAATTTGAAAGTTCAATATTAACCCCTACGGCTATTAATTTAAGGTTCAAAATTGTCTTACCTGATGTATAGTAAGTCTCTTCGCAGGGTCCACTGACAGCATACCTTTGATGAGATTCTTCGCTTCAGACGACACATTTGACCATTCTGGCTCCGGGAAATCGTACTGTCCTAATCTTATACGCTAAAACAATACACGTAAGGTTCAAATTAGTTTAAACAATGTTTAGCCAGCCATTACGTTACTGGCCCAAACTTATACGCTAAAATGCAGGTACCCAATTTAATTTTATATTAAAAAAGACAGCTTTAGACACTCTGGGATTAGATCAATATAATACAGTTTAATTATAAAATTTTATAAAACTGACAATTACTTTAATCGATTTTAAGCGTTATGGTGATATATCACATGATTCAAATTGGTTGACCATCAGCCATTTTTAATGTCCCCACTGCTGGGGCACAGGCCTTCCTTATGGGTGGATAAGGAGGATGGGCCATCACCCACCACGCGGGCCCAATGCGGATTGGTAGGTGTTAACGACTGCAAATGCACCAAAGGCTTAACGTGCCTTCCGAAACACGGAGGAGCTCGAGATAATAAATTTTTGGCCACCAATCCCGTGACCGACCCTTGCGAAAGTTGCTTAACCGCCGCAATCGCTGGGCCAGGCGCTAAACCACTGCGCCACCGAGCTCCTCCTGAAGCAATTTGATTGCTTCATCTAAATTGACAGACAGAAGTGAACGCGTAATTTCGGTTTTGTTGACGACTTAGAATATTCTGATATTGTGGAATATCACAATAACACACACACACGCACACACACACACGTTCGCACACGCACGCACACACACACACGTTCGCACACGCACGCACACACACACACGTACTAACCTAGAAATAATATTATAAATATTATTATATATAATCACTTAACGCTTATAAGCTTGCTGTAACCTTCTGAATGAAATTGTTGTTATCCAATTGGGAAGTTACGAATCATTCCCTCTACAAGTATCTCTGATTACTTACCGGGAAGTCTCGATATAAAATTATTTTAACCAATTTCAGTAATAAAGCTATTTTTATTTATTTATTTTAACTAGTACACGTAACAACTCACTTTCTTCATGCCAGGCGATATGGCAAGTCCGTGGTTAGAGTAGAACGGAGGGAACCCACATAGCAGGATGTACATCACTACCCCTAGCGACCAGATATCACAGGATTTATCATACTTCTCTGGACCTAGTACCTGTGAACAAGTATTTCATTATTGACCGAGCGAGCGATGGATGTCGAGGTAATTCCTAAAGCTGTGTCTCCTGCGACACTGTTTTGTGTTAAAAACTCATTTATTCAGTGTAGGCTGTTACAAGCACTTGTGAATGTCAAAGAAGCTACGCCATCGGTTCGCAAACCCTAAGCGGGAGACCTTGTAACGAGAAGAACCGGCAAGAAACTCGTCAAGGGCTGCTTTTTTCTCCCTGTTTATTTCATACAGAGTCGTCAAAATTTGAAAAATGAGATCAGCATTTAAAGTGACGTCATTTTCCATTACAATAATTAACAAAGTTTACATTCAATGGGTAGGTAAAATAAATTTGAACTAGTTGAGAAATCGCTGTCTACTAAGTCGATAACACAGCTAAGAAAATCATTGTATATGAAGAATTAGCCCAGGTGAATGTTTTCTAACATCTAACATAAAACATCTAACAAAATATGGGCGTGGCCCGTTTTGTTAGCTCAAACAAGCAAACATGTTATCCGAGGTCGACTGAAAACATCCCCGTGTTCGCCTGCGGGGGAGGGGTAATTTCATTTCGAGTACGTCTTTCGTCCGAAGTCATTTTGTCGAGTAGGTATATGTTTGTTAGGCGACCATTACACACGTCAATCTGGTTTCAATCTGATCAAAACCGCTGATCGCAGCAGAATGATGGAATTTGATGCGGTTGGTTTGCGACGTTACACGGTCAATCCAGCAAGATCTGGATCGCTGTAGATCTTGGTAGATTGTCAATCTACCACGATCTGATGTGGTTTTTGGTAGGGTTGCCAACTTTTTTGCATCAATTTTCGCGTGATATCGATCGATGACCTGAATGGTACAGGTGTTCAACATGCCAGTCTACCACGCAAGAGGTACCGGGTTCGATTCCCGGCCGAAATTAATTTAATGAATTTTAATTTCTGTGTATGTTTTAAAACAATTAAAATCCCCAGGGTACCTTTAACCGAGATAAAAAGTATCCTTTGTTTTAATCCAGACTATAAACTGTTTGCCAAATTTCATCCAAATCAGTTCAGCCTTCATAAGAAATTAACATACAAACAAACAAAGAACCTCCTCTTTTTTTAAAGTCGGTTAAAAAGGAGGAGGAGGAGGAGGTTCTCTGTTCGTTTGTAGGTTTGTTTTTTGATTTGATTTTTCGAATGTCCACCCGGATGTAGTCGGGGTCGGAAGCTAGTTAAAAATAAATACTTACCTATGGGCAATTTTTTTTTATAAATTTCCCAAAAGTACTAAGAACACACGACGGCACCTCAGACTATACATGTTGAACTTGCGACCGCCTTTGTGCCCTACGTAATAAAGGCTGTTTTCGTAGTTTAACTGTATACACACGTCAACCTGACGTGCTGTCGTGTGTACATATTAATTTCAATGTTTTAAAAAAATAAAAATCCCTAGGGTACCCTTAATCGAGATAAAAAGTATCCTTTGTTTTAATCCAGGCTATAAACTGTGTGCCAAATTTCATCTAAATCAGTTCAGCCTTCAAAAAACATACAGCAAGACTGCAAATCTGCGATCCGATATTTTCAGCCAACTTTAAAAAAGGAGGAGGTTCTCTGTTCGTTTGTTTTTTTAGTGATTTTTCAAACGTCCACCCCCACGCGGGTGTAGTCGCGGGCGGAAGCTAGTTAAAAATAAATGTGGACTTAATTTTTTATAAAAATCCCAAAAGTAAGTACTATATTTCTCAATGTTTTGAAGAAAATACTATTTACCTCGAAAAAAAGGTGCCATCCCTAAGCCAGACCAAGCCAGATTGACGTAGATTGACAATCCGGCTCAATCTGATCACGCCAGATCGCGCCAGATTGCGCTAGATCGCAAACAACGTTACACATTCAATCTCTGTCAATCTTTGTCAATCTGGCACGGTCTGGATTGTGTGTGTAATGGCTGCCTTAGATGTTTGTGTTTAAAAGTTGCAGGAGACTGCCATGTTTTGCTAACATGTTTTGATAATATGTTTTGTTGGTTTGTTTTGTTATTTTTAGGCGCAGGAGACACGCCATAAAAGTGGGGTATACTAGAAGAAATTCGACGATGCCACCAGTGACTCAGTAGCTCAGAGAATTCCGAAGATCGCAGGTTCGATTCCCGTCCGAGAATATATAATCTGGTGCGAGTCGTATTTTTTCTAGTTAATTATTTAGTATTGTATAAAAATAGCATTGTGAATGCTAAAAATCTCAAATTTAAATATTAGCATTTCAATAAGTACAAATCCAAACTCACCTCAGGAGCAACATAATAAGGAGTATAGCAAGGAGTCTGAAGTGTGTCAGCGGGTGTCAAAGTTTCTTTAGCGAAGCCGAAGTCTGTAAGTTTGAGCACCGCATTCGGCTCCATACTTGTGTAGAGTAAGTTCTCGGGTTTGATGTCCCGGTGAGCTATGTTGGTGTCGTGCAGGTGACGGACTGCGACGCATATGGAATGCATTATCTATAAATCAAAAACATATTATGGGATATGCTGCAGCAAGTGTAATCCAGGATCCTCGCGTTAGTTTTCCACGGAACAATAGACGAGCTAAACATTAAGCAGATAATTAGTCATGAGAAATTTAGCTCTTTAAAGAGATAAGAGCTATATGGCTCTTTTTTCCCAGTCAAGAGCTAAACAACATGTTACAAAAGTACCCCTAATGCGGAATATGGTATACATTAGGGGTACTTTTGCAACACCTTGTATAGGGACCATCAAACTGAACAACTTTTACTATGGGACCAACTCTGAAATCACGAAAAAAAAATCAGCTGTTTCATACATTTTGATATTTTCGATTTTAATTTTTGTATGAAACAGCTGGTTTTTTTTCGCGATTTCAGAGTTGGTTCTATAGTAAAAGTTGTTCAGTTTGATGGTCCCTATATACCATATTCGGCATTAGGGGTATTTTTGTAACATGTTGTATATCTCTTCTAGCTCAGTAACTCATTTAGCTCAGTGTAGATCATGAAGATAGAAGGCTCTTGAGTCGTTTAAATGTGTACATGTACAGATCAGACTCGCTCGATTGACACTTTTGAGTTATACCACAGAATGATTAATATTTACTTTACAATTAAACAAAGTCTATGTAATTAAAAATTGCACAAGTATGTCGCAAAGGTCAAACGTGACATCTCAAGCTGAACGAACGAATTTTAACTAAACGATGACATTAGGTAACAATAACAAATAAATAATAATATTGCACACGTAAAAATCCTACTCATAAAAAAGCACCTTATTACGATAGCAATATAGTTAAAATTCAATAAGCAGTGTTTGTGTGTATATCTCTTTCTATTATTTCATACGTCATTCGAATATGTCTCTCATTGTCTATAGAGCCGCTCGATTCCGACATATTCCGATGAAACACTGAGCTAATGATATGAATTGAACGAGACTGAGCTAGAATAGGTGAGCTAGCTCCTTTTAACAACTCGCTTGCGAGCTACTCATCGCTAATTATGAAAAGAGGGCACAAACAACACTATAATAAGGTGTTTACTCACACTTACTAAGGTAATACAATCTGAATAATAATCGGTTTTGGTGCCAAAATGCCATAATTACCTACCGGTCATTTATTAAACAGTTGAGGCTATTTTTGCTCGGCAATACAATGCCAACAGGTTTTAAGGTCACATTAAATTAATGAACTGTGATTATCATTATTTATGATTTAAAATAGTGGGTGAACTCGGCCACGATGACAGGGCAATGATGAGGTCCATAGGGTAGCCTTATGGGGAGCCGGGAACATGCTTCCTCCCCCTGCCACTAGGGCAGGGGTTAGAACCACCCAGCCCTGACGCGAAGCCTATTAGGCTTGGCGGGAGGGCTGGGTGCGGCGAGGAACATGCCCCGGGTAATAACCTGGGGGGTGACCGACCCCAACATGCCGTTTGGTATGCGTAAAGATTGCATTCTCCTCTTGATACAAAAAAATGGGCAATGATGAGGTGGGTTGCGGGGCTAGGGGGGCGTCTCCCCGCCGCTACCTCGCAGATGAGAGGTACTTTACTTTACCCTACTGAAAGTGCGGTGCTATAGTACTAGTATAACCCGCATGAGCATTGCCGCGCCTTGGTTATAGGGGCTGACATGAGCCAACTAGCGCCGCCAGTCGATTTTATTTTATTTATTCTAAATAAGCCCAATTTCTTAAAAAAGGAATCAGTCAAGGTCTTGTGAATGACGTCTAACGTTTATTGAATAACGTTACAACATTACAAAATGCGTGCAAGTTTAAAAACGGGTTTGAACCAACAGTGGCCACTTTTAACAAAATCGCGTTTTAAACTGTTTGAATGCCTTTTCAAACCGTGTAAAGTTATTCAATAAATATTAGACGTTATTAACAAAACCTTGACTGATTCCTTTTTTAAGAAATTGCGCTTATTTAGGATAAATAAAATAAAATCGACTGGCGGCGCTAGTTGGATCATATCAGCCGCTTAAGTGCGCGGTGAGGGCGGGGGCGGAGCAGAGGCTCTTTCTCCCTCCCACACGTACGTCTATCGCTGCTTTCTTTCTCCCCGACACGTCTACCACCACGGTGCACGTGCAGCACTTGCGGTCAAAAGAGTTTTCATTGCTCATCGCCGAGACGCAGAAGTTACCTCACTACAGGAAAATACAGGAAGTTTCTTGAATTACCCGAAAAAAACTGCAAAGTGAAAACCCTAGACGCAAATAGACTATTGTTTTCGATAGGGTTGCTACTATGAAAATCATGAATTTTTTTAAAGTGGCAGTTTTCAGGTTTTGTAATAATTTTCCGGGGTTGTTTCCCAAATCTTTGTAACACGTTGTTTATCACCACGACTGACTATGTCACTGTCTGTCTCACCTCAGCCGCTTGCCTCTCAGTAAATGCTCCTTCTCTGTTGTCCTGTATCCTCTGGAAGAGTTCCCCACCGTCCATGCATTCCATCACGACCAGGAGACATCGCTTCCCACCATATGTGTTGTCGTACACGTCTATGATCTGGAAAAAGGAGTTTTAATGCTTATTGCTCAATTTGCATTGTAGTTGTTACAAATACAAATAAGTCGAATTAAGATTTATGTCGTAAAGTTAGTTAAAATGGTGTAGTTTAACCCTAAAGGGTTATTATTAAATTAGAGATTTTAGCATTCACAATGCTATTTTTATACAATACTAAATAATATACAAGAAAAAATTCAACTCGCACCAGAATCAGATCTTTGTCGAATTTTTTCCAGTATGTTATTTTTAAAATAGCATTGTGAATGCTGAAATCTCAAGTTAAAAAAGTTACCTAAAAATTACAGTATTTTCAAGATTACTCGAAAACTACTGAACCGATTTATCAAAAAATTGGACCAACTTGGGAACAAACCTGAATAAAGTAACGTTTGAATCATGTCAATCGGTTCAGCCGTTTTTGAGTAATCGGTGGACATACATAAAAAAAACAAATAAACAGACGAACATAGAACCTCCTCCTTTTTTGAAGTCAGTTAAAAAAAAAGGTTGACACTTCCTTTATAGGCAACGATGATTTCTTACGAAAAGACGAAGTTGAATAAAAATATAATATTTTAAAATAATTTACATGACACGTGTGTAGTTCATGGATCATTTGCTCGGCGATTACATAACAATCGTATTGACAATAGTCCATTGTTATATTTTTTAAATCATACCTATATTTTTAACATACACAATGCATAAGTATATTATTTAGTATTATATAAAAAAAGCATTGTGAATGCTTAAATCTCAAAATTTCAAATAGTTATATAGCTTTCTCGTCTTAATCAACTGTTTAAAAATATCTGGAAAGATGTTCAGTTGAATGTCGAGGTTAATTCCTTCTACATTGGTGAGATGGCGCTGGCTTGCAGCGTAAGAGTTGATATACTAGAAGAAATTCGACGTTCCCACTAGTGACTAGGTAGCTCAGCAGTCAGAGCATTGGACCGGATATCCAAAGGTCGCGGGTTCGATTCCCGTCCGAGAACATGATCTGGTGCGAGTCCTATTTTTTCTAGTGTATTATTTAGTATTATATAAAAATAGCATTGTGAATGCTTAAATCTCAAAATTTCAAATACACAATGTTAGTTGAGTGAGCTAAATACTGTAAAACCACAGAATATATAATAGTTGGTATAATTCTTTTTATTGCAATCTCTGGTTTTCGCAGGATTTTTTTCTTGTATCCAAATATCATATAGCAAAGGTCGGCCTTTGCTTAACTTCTGTAGACTATAGGTATCCCCAGACCTGAGCCAATATACAAAAATTAATTACGAAAATATCAAAATGTATGAAACAGCTGATTTTTTTTTCGCGATTTCAGAGTTGGTCCCATAGTAAAAGTTGATCAGTTTTATGGTCCCTATGTACCATATTAGGCATTAGGGGTATTTTTGTAACACCTTGTAGATAAGTTAGTTTTCTAAATCGACCCAGCCGGGAATCGAACCCGGGTTTCAGATGGCGACACCTTGAAAACCGGCGTACAAACCACAGACCACGGAGGTCGTCAAACACTGATTGCGTAATATATTTTTATGCAAATAAAAATTCTTATTCTTCTTCTAATGTTCAATGCTTTCTACATTGTTTATATTTTAATGGGTAGTGGTTATTAAGCTGAATTTTAAAACAGTAATCATTTGAATTGCTGATTCGGAAAGGAGCAGGAGTATAACGATATAGGTAATTCAGCCCTGATATATTTTCATCATCACCCCTTATCCATATCCCAATTTATTTGGGGTCGGTGCAGTGCGTCCTTCTCTTCCATTCCTTCCTGTCACTCGTCATCTCCTCATCCACTCCGCACACAATCCATCCATCTTTTCTGCCGCCTTTCTCTTACTTTCCAGCCATATCCATTACTCTTCTAGTAACATGCCTTTCTTTCGTCCCTTCTCATAACATTCCCATGATATATTTTATGAAATGAAAATATTTTTTTTACAATGAGAGTGCGATTGTTCAACTTTTGCCACTGTCGATCATGGGATGGGTGACCAATGCTATCTCGAGCTCTTCCATTCTTCAAAAAACACGTAAAGTAAAGTCCTCTTTCTCTATTCATTCATAAAACAGTGGCCCTACCATGAGTTGATGCAAACTGTTTACGTTACCGTAAACTATCGGATTTACTGCTCACAGTCAATGCGAGTGAAAGAGAGAAGACGATAGTTTACGGTAACGTAAACAGTTTGCATCAACTCATGGTAGGACCACAGGTCTGTACATAGTCCGGCAGTGGGGACAGTAAATATGTTGACTATACAACATTACAAACAACAAACAAAAGTACCCCTAATGCCGAATATGGTATATAGGGACCATCAAACTGAACAACTTTTACTATGGGACCAACTTTGAAATCGCGAAAAAAAATGAATTACGAAAATATCAAAATGTATGAAACAGCTGATTTTTTTATCCCTATACATATGCCATTTCGGCATTAGGGTATTTTTGTAACAGGTTGTATAACTGATGAATTATGGGCAAAACGATGGTGGCAGCCATAGCTAGCCAAGAGGACACCACGAACCACGAGCAAATCTCTCAGCAAAAATGTTAGTCTCTCTATTTTAAAAAAATTAATACTTTTGCTACTGCCGCCGGTTTCAAATGCATCTCTTTTTACGTGTTATGGGTTCCCGGTTTATTTTTGAATGTAAAGATTACATCCACTCCGCAAATATTCTTTACATCGAATCCATTTATTTTTAGCCTCAGTTCCATTGTTTAAGAATGCGGTTTATTTGTGGAGCGATATTTAGAAATCTCATTACTCGTTCGATATAAGAAATAAGGATTGAGTGCTCAGTAGTGACACTATAAGCATAAATAGCGCGGGAATATTAAATTGGTTTGGAAATATATTGGTTTTTAGGGTTCCGTACCTCAAAAGGGAAAAACGGAACCCTTGTAGGATCACTTTGTTGTCCATCTGTCTGTCTATCAAGACCCTTTATCTCGAGAACGCATGGAGGGAGGTATCGAGTTGAAATTAAACCTTCATTGGCGGGAGACGTGGTGCGGGGCTACTGCAAACATGGGCATTGATCCCCTCCAATTTCTCTCACTGCTCAAGATCTGTGCCGGCACCTATACTTTAATTTATTCAAGTTCAACTCCAAGAATACCTACTCCAAGACTACCAAAATATCTTCATCTTCATAAAAAAAAACTAAATTCATTGTCTGAAGTCGATCTTTACTGCACAGTTTTCGTATGGATTGACATGCGAGCTTAGGCCGTATACAGAAAGACAGCTGGAAACTTATAAGCGCTTACCGGCGCTTGTCAGCGCTGGTAACCCGCGCAGGAAAATATATGAACGCGCGCCGATAAGCACTGAACGGTGCCGACAAGCTCCGACAATTTCCGACAAGCTTCAACAGGCGCTGGTCAGCGCTGGGCGCCAGTGTTGCATTATGTACTGAAATTATAGTATTCATACTATAATTTCATAATGAGTACTATATACTATCGTTCATATAGGATAGTACACTTAAATACTATAATTTGTCCGCTCACTAATTTCTTACCCTCGTCGTCCGTCACCCTCATGCATGTGTGTATGGCAATACCGCTGCTTCAACCTGCTTCCTTTGTGTAGAACGGACCAGCGCTGTCAAGCGCCGGTAAGCGCTTATAAGTTTCCAGCTTACTTTCTGTATACGGCCTCAAATCGTGATCCAACTTTTTCAAATACGCGAAGCGAACAACTGCAGTGCACTCGCGTAAGATTCTGTGTCGGTGAGGTGTGCTGCTCGAGCACGTATGTATTGCACCAAGCTTGTCCTGTGCCTTAATTTTGTCGTTGGACTGCTCCCATCGGAAAGCACTGCAGGCCATTTTCTGGTTTACGGAGGTGTTTGATGTTTTATTATCTCTACGTGAAGGTTTGGTGCCATTCTACTCTGCTAAACACAGACCTGACTATAACAGCAGACAAACTTACCTCAACTATCCAGACTATAACAGCAGACAAACTTACCTCAACTATATGAATACACCCACTCGCTCTCCAGTGCAGTTCCACTTCTCTTCTGGCCTTCGCACTATCGTGAAGGACCTTCAAAGCCCGCCTGGCTCCTGTGCGCTTTGACTTGCACTCAAGGACCTGCAGACAATAAACAACTTTATTTTAACAAGAGCAAGATACAAAAACTGAAATAATAAACCACTATTATCAAAAACTAGAAAGGATCCAATGAACCATGAATGGATTTCAAAATGATCTGGGGCCGTACCGGCAACTTTACGAACTTCGGCGGGTCTGCCGAGCTTCAACTTGAAACAGATAAATTAAAGTAAGGAGGTTCGTATTGTACTATTCGCCGAAGTTATTTAGAAGATATCGATGTTCGTGTGACATCATGAATTGAGGTTCGCCATTTTGGCCCGATTGGGGCTCAATTTATCTGTTTTAATTTGAAGCCCGGCAGACTTTCCGAAGTTCGATGCTTTAGAGCCAAAATTGCGAACCCCAATTCATGATGTCGATTTATCTGTTTTAAGTTGAAGCTCGGCAGACCCGCCGAAGTTCGAAAAGTTAGCCGGTAGGGCCCCTGCACGAGACGACGATATCCAGACTACTCGTAGAAATAAATAAGTACGTTTTAGTTCAGGCTATCGCTTACTGTATTGTTATGCGTGACGTAAGTAAACCTATTAATATCCTGTCTGATATGATACTTATCTATGGATTTTTCCTAACTGATAACTAAGCGACACCTTTATCTTCGTCCAAATTAAACACGTGATTATATTTACGGAAGTAGATTTACACCTTAAGCACAGAAGACATAATAGTACGGTAGGTGGTAGAGCAACTCGACCACCAACCATATTATGTCTTCCAGCTCTACTAGAGCTTGTTGTAAGCTCGCCTGGCCAGCTACCACCATCTTACCAAGTCTGACGCCATGACCACAGAATTATTAGTGCTACAATTTAGCATTGCTGTTCCGGAGGTATGAAAGCCAATCAATGACCTAATTATTCTCTTGTATTTATGTTTGCTTAGTGTTAGTTATTTAGATAAGGGTATGATGAGGCTGACATACCTACTAGCTAGGTAAAAGCTAAATAAAAATAGATTAAAAAAATAGGTATGAAAGCCAGTTCCTCAGTTGAGGATTCCGGGTAGAGAGCACTTCCACTTTCGGCCTAATTGTCACATAACATTAGGCGAGATGAAGGCAAAGCACTGTCCAGGGGCCCTACCGGCTAACTTTTCGAACTTCGGCGAGTCTGCCGAGCTTCAACTTAAAACAGATAAATCGAAGTAAGGAGTTTCGTATTGTACTATTCGCCGAAGTTATTTAGAAGATATCGATGTTTGTGTGTTATCATGAATTGGGGTTCGCCATTTTGGCCCGATTGGGGCTCGATTTATCTGTTTTAATTTGAAGCCCGGCCGACTTTCCAAAGTTCGATGCTATAGCCGGTACGGCCCCAGTTCTTTTTTATCCACAGCGGGCCACTAAACAGTTTTGGATAACAAAAGAAAATTGTCTTATCTCCGTTGCAATGCATATTGTTTACGTTTTGCATTGTAAATGATAGTCCATGGAATTTTCTTGTCTAGATAGTACACTAGTTGACAAATGTCACTAAAAGCAATTAACTGCATATTATTATACTCAACGTTATTGTGACAGCAAAACGTTCAATTTCCATATACAAAGTTAACAGTAACAATCAAGTACAACAAGTATAATTTATCCGCGTGGATTCCCATTTCCCGCGGGAATTTAAAAAATATCTATTAAGGGGCTGACATGAGCCAACTAGCGCTGCCAGTGGATTTTATTTTATTTATTCTAAATAAGCCCAATTTCCTAAAAAAAGGAATAAGTCAAGGTCTTGTTAATAACGTCTAATATTTATTAAATAACTTTACACAGTTTGAAAAGCCATTCAAACAGTTTAAAACGCGATTTTGTTGAAAATGGCCACAGTTGGTTCAAACCGTTTTTAAACTATTGCACGCATTTTGTAATATTGTAACGTTCGCTCGGTTCGATAGTTGCAATGAGTACTTTTGTAATATGCCAGTTGATACAGACAACATGATAATTACGTAAAAGTTTTCATAACAATTAGCTTCTCAGCGTATATAATACCAAATAATATACTAGAAAAAATACGACTCGCACCAGACAATGTTCTCGGACGGGAATCGAACCCGCGACCTTTGGATATCCGGTCCAATGCTCTGAACGCTGAGCTACCGAGTCACTAGTGGGAACGTCGAATTTCTCCTAGTATATCAACTCTTACGCTGCAAGCCAGCGCCATCTCACCAATGTACAAGGAATTACCTCGACATCAACTGAATACCATTCCAGATATTTTTAAACAACTGATTAAGATGAGAAAGCTACATAATTTTTAAATTTTGACATGGTAAGTGTCTAATCAATCTCAGGTAGGTAACCCTGAACACTTCACCCACATACGCAGTGTGCACAGACGTCATTCTGTTTATATGGAGTACACATCAGACATATCTCACCGACTGCCGACACGGTATAACCGGAATCTCAGACGAATCTCAAACGAGTTCGAGTGCGTGACGCAGTGTCGTCGGTCGGTGAGAACTGTCTGTGTGCGTTGCTCGAGCGCGCGTAGTACTAAAGCTTAAGGCTGACAGACGGACTGCATCACAGCTACCGCGCGCAGTCGATATATTTAACTGCATGCAGTTGTACGTTCAACTTCGTGCAGTCATGATATCAACTGCACGCGGTCGGCTGCAGTCGAGTGAAGTCAACAACTGTATGCAGTCGTGCCTTCAACTTCGCGCGGTCGGCTACAGTTGTTTAGTGTCGCCGCATGCTGTCCACCGCCGTTCGCATGCAGTTGATGCAGTTAGTCTGCAGTCAAACCTAACACTGAGCTACTGGTCTAGATGCTTGGCGTCAACTGCGTGAAGTCAGGGGCCCTACCGGCTAATTTTTCGAACTTCGGCGGGTCTGCCGAGTTTCAACTTAAAACAGATAAATCGAAGCAAGGAGTTTCGTATTGTACTATTCGCCGAAGTAATTTAGAAGATATCGATGTTTGTGTGACATCATGGATTGGGGTTCGCCATTTTGACTCGATTGGGGCTCGATTTATCTGTTTTAATTTGAAGCTCGGCAAACTTACCGAAGTTTGATGCGTTAGCCGGTACGGCCCCAGATCCGACTACAGACAACTGCATGCAGTTGAATATAGCGACTGCGTGCGGTTGCTGATGCGAGTTCGTGCGGTTGTTGTGGTGCAGTCCGTGTGATGGCGGCCTAACTTCTGTAGTCTCTAATTTTGTGCGCTAACCCACACTAAAGCGCCACCGTGATCCTACTCACGTTTTCATTATGAATATCCGGTGGGATAATTTTGGATGAATTTTACGATCGTTCGTAAGAAATATTATCAGCCCATTCATATCTTTCTCGCTAGTTGTATGTTTACAAACACTATTAGGAAATCTGGTGAATCAAACTGTTTTTCTGTAAGATGATTTTTTAACTGAACTGGGGCTTTATTGCTTAACTCAAAACCTATCACGGTCGCTTTTAATTTGGCAGTCGTGTACACCATCACCGGGTCTCAAAGAGAGTCTGTCACAGTGCGTTGTAATGCACAGCAATGGATGTAGCATTCGTGCCAAATTGAAAGCTATTGCACTAGATTTTGAGTTAGACAATTAGGTGGCTGGTTATAAAATTATAGCATCAAATTTGTTTTATGAGGGTGGCATTAGTTATTGTATTGACTATGTTCCGATCTATTGCCTTTATTGTTCTCCAAGTGCCTCGATTACTGGAGATTGGTCGTTAGCTTAGCGAACTTCTCTCTATACTATTGACGACCTCCGTGGTCGAGTGGTTTTGTAAACCGGTTTTCAAGGTGTCGCCTTCTCCGAGGTCCCGGGTTCGATCCCCGGTTGGGTCAATTCAGAAAACGAACTTTTCTATATTGGCTCAGGTCTGGGTGTTTGTGATACCACCGTTGTCTCTGATTTCCATAACACAAGTGCTTTAGCTACTTACTTTGTAATCGGAGCAATGTATGTGATGTTGTCAAATATTTATCTATTCTGCGCCAAGCGAAGCAGTTGCTCAATGCTGGTTACACTTGTTCACTTTCGGATGTTTCGTTACCACGTTTTTTTCTAGCGCGTCGTTTGCTTTCAACCTGGGGCCGTACCGGCTAACGCATCGAACTTCGGAAAGTCTGCCGGGCTTCAAATTAAAACAGATAAATCGAGCCCCAATCGGGCCAAAATGGCGAACCCCAATTCATGATGTCACACGAACATCGATATCTTCTAAACTTCGGCGAATAGTACAATACGAAACTCCTTACTTCGATTTATCTGTTTAAAGTTGAAGCTCGGTAGACCCGCCGAAATTCGAAAAGTTAGCCGGTAGGGCTTCTGGGCAAGGTTGAAGGCAAAATCATTATTAGCTGGGAAGCTGGTATTTTTCTGGTTGGAGTAGGAACATACTGAAGAAGTTTCTTTCTGAGTCCGAATATAAATAAACGAATTAAATCGAATTCGAATTCAAAAAAACCGTTGTTGTATCAACCTCATTTGCTGGAACTCTTTTGAATATGTTATCATCGGTAAAACTTGCTTGTGGCATTCGCGCATGACGTCATTGCTCTTGTGACTTGAGTCATAAGGACATTCACCCATTTGGCACTTGACTGTTTTTTATTTTTAAACAGTTTTATGACTGGGTAATGGTAAGCTACTTAAACAATGGTTTATAAAGGGATGGTTTGACCAAATATTTAATTTAAATTTTTCACATCGTGAAGAAACAGTATACAATATGTTACAAAAATACCCCTAATGCCGAATATTGTATATAGGGACCATCAAAATGAAACAACTTTTACTATGGGACCAACTCTGAAATCGCGAAGAAACAATCAGCTGTTTCATACAAAAATTAAAATCGAATATATCAAAATGTATGAAACAGCTGATTTTTTTTTCGCGATTTTAGAGTTGGCCCCATAGTAAAAGTTGTTCAGTTTGATGGTCTCTATACACCATATTCGGCATTAGGGGTATTTTTGTAACACCTTGTATAAGTGTAATAGCAACTCGCCGCTACCCAGATAAACCATGCGAGGTTTTCGTGGTGTGGTCCATAATTGTTAAATTTAATATTGAACTTGTAATACATTTTCATAACATTCTTATCCTATCCACCCATAAAGAACCAAGAGCTAGAATTTTTCTTCAGCACAGCGGAAAAGAGGACACGGTTTCATGAAGAGTTTATTTTTAGAAGAAACATGAATAGGGAACGTTATAAAAATACCTACAGAAGATTCCAAGTAAAGGGTGCTACGTTACTTACGACGCATTTCATCGTAACATAATTATGGCGTAACACGAATCTTTGCGTGTGTTGACGACTTTATCAGTAAAACAAATATCGGATAAAGATAGCTATGTTCTAGCTGATATTTATGGCGTAATCTTGGCAATGATACAGCAAATTTTACCCTGAGTTTAAAACTCATTACGAATAATTTCAATACACAATGTGGAGAAGACAATGCGACAATAAATGCATACATTGGTGACACTAGTTCATAGGAGTATTTTGTAACTATCAGACAATTCCTAGGATCGAAATTGAAAAATTAAACAAACTAAATAGCATGAAAACAGATTGTACTGGAAAGAGTAATTGAAAAATTATTTCCTGTGACTTAACTATTGGTTATTTTAAATTGTTTTTTTTTTTTATGCAGACTGAGAGCGAAATTTAATCTAAATTAATGTCGTATGTTAACATTAATGTCGTATTGTCTTCGTTGTATTTTGTGCATGTAAGAAATGTTTTTTAAATCCCTTATTGACAAGACTAAGTTTTAAATTATGTTATATCTCCTAATTTTATTACATAAACAGAATGACGCCTGTACACACTGCGTATGTGTGGGTGAAGTGTTCAGGGTTACTTACCTTATTTAAACATTCGCTGTAAAGCTAATTGTTATGAAAACTTTAACGTAATTATCATATTGTCTGTATCAAATGTCATATTACAAAAGTACTATTTGCAACTGTCGAACCGAGCGACGGTCGTCGGATGGCGACGGCCCTCAATAATGATACATCTAACTCGGCAACCTAGTGCGGGGCGGGGTGCGGTACGGCCGATCGGTGGGAGGGTGGGAGTGTCCATTCGGTACTATTATTATTTCTATGACGAAGGTTAAAAAAACGTTGACCTTTTGATACAAAAATGTTCTGTTAAGTCTACTGCTGTCAATGCCTTTTTTGAAGCTTCCAGTCACGTGTGGCAATCAGAAGAAGCAATAATCAAAAGACTAGGTAGTCTTAAAAATACACTATCTGTTCTAATAAGAACGCGTATGTAAGTGCAAGGTCTGACTCATTGGCATCTTAGTCAGATCTGCGCTGCGTCAGCAATCACTCCACTCATTCACCCCACTTGCATTTTGTTCAACTAAATATTGGTGAAATTGGTTGATTGGCCGAAGTAGGAGCCGATCAGTCGATTCACTTTTCCTACAAATTCTGTGGATTTAGTAGTTTTATTTTATGCACCAGTAATATTGGAATAATGCTTTCTTGTAAGACGTCATAAATCTTTGCTAATTATATAATTATATTAATTGTTTTGCTTCTTTTATCAGTATCATTGTATGATTTTTGCCTAATGCCTATTGTTTATTTTGTTTAAGTATTTTGGTAGTAGTAACACGGCACAACTAGGAATAGAATTTTCGTCAGTTGGGCAATAGGTAGGTACTATTTTTGTCCCAACGGACTAATCAGTTGTGTAGAAGGGAATAAAAAGTATCAACGGCACAACCAGTTGAGCATAGCAGTTGTGCCTTTTTTTTTTTTTTTTTTTTTCTCTTTATTTTTTTTTGGGGCTTTTATCCATATGGATACGCCAGCCCCATTGTATCTTCTCACAATACGATACCAACATGATTGTAACCAGTCTAAGAACAATATTTAATTAAAGTAAGTAGGTACTTAAAATTACCTAGGTTATGGAAATGGAATTACTGTTCACATTTTTTTATTAAACTACTTAATTTCTTTGCCGAATCTGATGCTGGGTTTGCTAGAATACTTTGAATTAGCCCTACGTCCCTAATATTCAAATGTAATTCGTTGAACAGTAATTCCCTTTCCACCCGGTTCTTGGCACAATCCAACAGCATGTGCTGTATGTCTTCCACCTTATTACATTCGCTGCAGTTAGGGGAATCGACCTTTTTCATTAAGTAGGTAAACTTTGCTGATGGATAGTGTCCCGAACGCAGTCGTAGAGCCAGTTTAACATAATTTCGACTTAGGCTAATGTCTTCAAACCAGGGCACCCGAGAAGGCTCACTTTGTATAGACTTGTACCATATTCCTTTATCTTTGGAGATATAGTCAAAATGATTTTTCCATTCTTCAAAACATGCTTTCTTATATTTACAAACATATTCGGATTGATCTGGTAAATACTCGAGTACAGATCCCCCACTAGCCGCTTCTTTAGATACAAGGTCTGCCTTCTCGTTACCCACAAGACCAATATGCGCTGGAACCCATTGCAACCTTAGATCTACATTTTTGGTGTTCAATGTGTGAAGGGCTTTTAAGATCTCATAGGCTATCGCAACACCTCTGTACCCAGAGGCGGTGCGAGCCAGATGTTGTAAAGCGCTTTTACTGTCAGACAGTATTACGACCTTCTCTAAGCCATTATCAATCGCATATGATATCGCCTTAAATATTGCAATGAGTTCCAACGTCATAATGGCCACTTTACAAGTTATTTTAAAACCAACCGAAACATCCAAGCATTGATCAAAGAACCCACAACCCAAACCTTGAGGACTTTTGGAACCATCGGTAAATATTTTATGCCAGCCTTCGTAAGTTTTATAAAGCTCCCTAATAACGTCATTTTTCAATAGATTAGGTTCATACGAGTTTTTAGGTTCCCGGATGCAACTTAGCTTAATTTTTATGGTTTTCTGGATTTCAATACCGGTTACCCAAATGTCTAAACTGAACATTGGTAAAACTTCAGTGGAGAAGTACACATATTGACACACCTCGCTATATACTTTAGTGAGTAGCGGTTTTTTCTTATTACGCCAATAACTGTTTTGATTACTCAAACTGGTCAGATTAGACATTTCAGCGGTAATAACATTATTTGCGCGTGAGCAGCATTTCAGCATATACTTGTACGCTAAATATAATCTCCGTATAAATAAAGGTTGTATACACAGTTCGCTTTCCATCACATGAATAGGAGAGCTTTTAATAAACCCTCCTATCACTCTCAGAGCTTGGTTTTGAAGTTTGTCGAGTTTTGAAACATGTGTTTTAGCACTACTATCAAACAAAAAAGAGCCGTAATCCAATCGGCTTCTTATAAGGGCAATATACAGACGACGTATGTGTTTGGTGTGCATACCCCACGAGCTACCAGCTAACATTTTTAGTATATTCAAGAATTTGGAACAACGGTCTATTATCTCATTAATATGCTTCCTCCATAGGAGACTCCTATCTATCCACAAACCTAAGTATTTGACACATTCTGTTGAAGATAATTGTTGTCCATAGATTTTAACTATTGGATTAATTCTTCGTCGTCCTCTACTGAAAACACAGAAGTAAGTTTTAGCTACAGACAGTGACAATCCAAGTTCATCTAAAAGCTCAATCACCGTGTTCAACGATTCCTGAATATACCGTTCACAATTTTTAATGTCTTTGTCACTTACAAATAACACAAAGTCGTCTGCGTATTGTGATACCTGTACACTTTGTAGGTGGCGGCAAATTTTATGCGTAATTATATTAAAAATGAGTGGCGAAAGGGGGTCCCCCTGAGCCAAGCCTTTATTTGTCCATCTCGTCACAATATTGTCATCCCTGTTCAAATTTATTTTTAAATGTCTTTCGCTGAGAAAAGACCATAGATAAGTACATAATTTAGAGCCAACATTGAGTTCATCTAGAATTTTGACTGCGACATCGATAGACACATTATTGTAGGCATTTTCGATGTCCAAGAAACAAGCCATAGTTGGAATATTTTTCGTGAAACCTATTTGGATGTGGGTTACCAACCGGGTAAGTGCGTCTAAACATGATTGAGCTTTTCTAAACCCCACTGTGGCTGGCGATAAGATTTTATTTTTTTCTATAAGCCATTCCAAACGTCTTAAAATCATCAGATGAAAAATTTTGCACAAGCAAGAGAGTAGAGAAATGGGTCTTAATTTAATTTGAGAATTAGGCGTATTTGGTGTACTCGCATTGCAAGACTTTGGTATCGGGATAATGTTAACATTTCGCCATTGTGCAGGTACTTTACCAGTATTGTAAATATTATTATAAAGATTTAACAGACACTTCTTTGCTTTGTTCGGAATGTAATAAATCATGGAGTAGGCAATGTTATCGTCACCGGGTGCAGAGTTTGTCTTTTTCAAACTGTTATTGAGTTCCTGAAGAGTAAAATTAGATTCACAAAGATTATTTTTTGATTTGAATATCGGCGGTGCATTTGAAGCAGAATCAGGGGATAGAGACTGTAAAAGTTCACATTGCTTTTCTAAGGGTGCACATGATTTATTTTGCCTATAACCTTTCATCCATTTGACCCGTTTCCACATTTCAGGAGCCGAAGTAGATTCATTAATAGAGTCGCAGAAGTTATACCAGCCTTTTGATTTAGCGTAGGAAATCAATTTTTGGGATTCAAGAGTTTTCTCTTCGAGTCTGGATAGGTTTTCGGGGGTTGGGTTTCTGCGGAAGGTAGATAGCGCTAATCTACGTTCTGCTACGGCCTTAGAAAGACTAGGACTCCAGTAGCTTTTAGGTTTAAATTTGTTATTAGGGAAGTTAGGGTATTTTACATAAGGAATGTGTTTGTCTACCGCATCAGAGATGTGTTTAACAAAATGATCATACCTAACCTGAGTATCACCCACGTTACAACTGTCACAGTCAAAACTAACTGTTAAGGTCTCTTGATATTCATTCCAATCGACATTTTTTAAATTACGTTTCTTTGATTTTTGAAATGAGTCTTCAACACTAACTGAAATTTGAATGACCAAGTGATCGCTTCCTAAATTCTCATTTAACACTCGCCAGTCGAATTTTATTGCTATGTCAGTCGACGCAAAGGTTATATCGGGTGAGGTTCGTTGTAGCAAACCGTTAACTAATTTAACTCGTGTATGGTCACCATTATTCAGGGAGCTGAAGCCGTTTTCTACAGAAGAGTCCATAATCTGTGTTCCTCTAGTATCTGATTTCACAGACCAGTTTGTATGATGGCCGTTAAAGTCTCCTGCCACTATGGTTTTCCTCCTGAACAACGAAAATATTTCATCCCAGTCAGATTGGGTAGTATGCACAGTTGATGGACAGTACAACGATACGAGGTATTCTAGTTCATTGCAATTTATGAACTTAATACATAAAATTTCAATACCTGCATTATTCAAATTGACTGGTATAGCATGGCACTGAAACGATTTATGTACCGCAATCGCAACACCACCATAAGAATCCCATCTATCCACTCTATAAATATTATAACCACTAATGCTTAAACTTGTTTCACTATCCAGCCAGGTTTCACTTAATATTGCTATATGAATGTTTTCTAGTGCTAACAAGTCTGAAAAGCTATTTAATTTTGGACGCAAGCTCTGAGAGTTCCACTGAAATAACTTAATATTCGGTTTTTCAGAACGCAGCCTAGCCATTAAAAATATTTATAATTGTTTCTAAAGTATCTCTTCCAAGTAAGACATTGAAAAAAAACGATTTGATTTCCTCGAAAATTAATTTAAAAACGTTTAGACTTTTTACCTCAAAACTAGCTTCTGACATAATTATCTCCTTCATTTTTACAAATAACTTCTTAAATTCGAACTTGTTATCTAGCTGTTCATCTCTTTTTCTTCTTTTTTCTTTACACTGTATTTCATCATTTTGATATTCCATCTTATTTTCCGTTTCCATAGGTTGAATGACAGCGTGGAATGGTTGATTTTCTTGTTTTTTCTTAGATTTTTTCTTATTTTTCTTTTCGTATACCTGTTGGTCGTCACCCTCTCCAGAAACCTCTTCATAAAATTCGGAACTGTCCTCGTCATGTGTAAGACCTTTTGCTAATACACTACTATAAGTATGAACACTACTTTTTGGTTTTGACAGTAAATTCAACGATGTTTGAGTTAAGTTATCTGGAACTGTAATTTTCTTTTCTTTTTGAGTTTCTTCTAGAATCATCTGCAGAGCTTTCCGATAAGTAACTTGTTCCTTGCTCATAATATATCTTATGCGTTTTTCTTTTAAGAAAAATGGACATTGTTTGTCCAGAGAGATATGAGGTCCTTTACAGTTTATGCATTTAACTGTTTTTGAGTCGCATACTTCGTGATCACTTCCACATCTTGGGCACAACATTTTTTTTGTAGGGCAAAATTTTAGGGTGTGGCCAAATTTCCAGCACCCTGAGCATTGTGTAACTGGGAAGCAAAATGGCTCAACCTTGAAGCAACATTGATAAGCATAAATATTATCTGGCAACTTGTCACCTTTGAAAGATATTCTTATGGACTCGCTATCAATCCATTTACCCTGTTCATTCAAACGTTTCAGCCTCTTAATATCTAAAATCTCTGTCTCAGATTTCAATATTTCGGTAAGCTCTTTTTCACTCAAATCCAAATCTACTCCTTTGACTACTCCATAGCACACAGATAATTCATGTCTTAGTTGGCACCGTAGGCCGAGTTCTTGGAACTTAGGTGATTCGATTAATTTTACTGCATCCTCTCGGTTTTTAAATTGAACAAATAACTTGTGTGGGCCCTTATAGTTGATTCTCCTAATATCCTTAATACTTTCTGCTTGCAGAAGTTTAGCCATCGCTATTGGTTTTGGTAAACTTTCAAGTGAGGTAACACAAACTTCATGAATTGAGGGGTCGTCAATTAGTTCATTTTTCTCAGTATGCTGTGTGTCACTTTTCTCTTTCCTTGTTGAAATACTTCTTATCAATCTTTTTGGTTTCCTTCTATAAACTGTTATAAACCCATCATCTTCTTCAACACTGTCATCTTCTCGTTGTCTTCTTTTTTCAACAGACCTTTCATTTTCTAAGATTGACGTTTTCTCTGTGTTCACATTTTGATTCATTCCACTAAGCTCTCGTTCACAATACTCCAAAATAGCTGAGTCACTCATGTCTTCTTCACTTTTATTCTCAGCCATGTTTGCACTCAAACTTTAATGAACAAATGCAGGTAGAAATAAAACTTAAACCGCTCGCTTCGTAAGGTCTGCGCACGTCCGTTCGGATCGGCCGCACGCGCCGCACTGCAGTTGTGCCTTGAATCCGGAAGGTTCGTTGGACATTACAGTCAGTTCAGGCTGCCAATCGTCCCGCATAGGGGGGGACAGTCCCGCATTTGTCGTGATTGTTCCCCTTTATCAAAAGTGTCCTCCATTGTCTTGTCCCCAAAACATCAAATTTTAATGTGTCCCACATATATATCTTATATCTTGGAGATCTGTAATACAGGCCCCTCGGGGATCCTATTATGGACTCCAGTCTCTCACAAAGGTTTTATTTGTAAGCTTTAGCTAGTGTACCTATAATTAAGTATTGTAACAACCTTTGTGAAAAGTAAATAAAGAATATTTATTATTATTTATTATATAAAACATATCGCACATAGAGAGCTACAGCCACAGCCAAATGAGAGCATTGCACGCGAATGTCACTTACCAAAACGAGACAAACACGATGGCGGATTTTTTTTTGGTTGTTAAATTTCGGATTTTCAGGTTTTTGTTTTGGGAAAGTTGGCAACCTTGTGTTAGTCAAAGGCAGTCACGTGGTAGCCGTGACATTATTACAGTGACAAACACAAAAAAAAATTCAGATCAGTGGTGACAAATGATAAAACAATATAAGGGAAAACCTCGGCAAAGATGAATCACTACATCCGGTAGATATGCCCAATTCATAAAGCAAGAGATATGCAACCTCGTCATGATGAAGCGTGTAATGACAAATTTATATTGTTTTATCGATAGTTACTTTGTATGTTGGCGCTTTGTTCTAAATCCGCGACAAAAGCTGCGCGTTCGGAAATCAACATCAAACGAATCGCATCAAACGGATTTTAGAATTCTTTGAAAGTATAGAAAGTCAGACGGACCTCAGCATAAGTTACATTGTATTTTTAGGGTTCCGTACCAAAATGGTAAAAAGGAACCCTTAGTATGCGACTCAGTCTATCTGTCTGTCACAGCTGGATATCTCGAGAACTACTAATGATATCAACTTGAAATTTGGAATAGTTTTAGATGACATATTAAAAAAAAAAAAATCTCTATTATTTGCAAAATAGTATTTTTTTAAATCACAAATGATGTTTAAAAAAACTCTATTTTAGAGTACGGGTGGCAATGACAACCCTAACTGCTATTCTAGTAAGCAAAAACTCTTCAAAAATTTTAAATTATGAATGATGTTCGCTTCGAAAGAAGTTTAATCAATGATAATAGAACTTATTCGTAGAATGTTCACCAATTCATTGCTATGTCCTCGACGGAGTCGGTTTCCCCAACAATTCTTGGTATAAATTACAAGGTATTTAATCAATGCACACGTCACGGCAACTAGTCGTGTGACGTAAGTGGCGCAGTGTTATGAAACGGTGCGCCATGCGCCAGTGTTAAGGCTCCTATATACCTCAAGTGGCGCCCTCATTTTGATTAAATTTCTTGCTCGCTAAGTACATAATGTATCAAAAATTTTGTTCGTTGTAGTAGTAGTTCGCAAAAGTGCTAAAAGTGGCCACTTTTAGCAATTTTGCGTACTACTACAATTAACTATATTATACTGAGATTATTGTTTGTAAATAAACTATAGAACCTTAGCTTCAATCTGTACATGTGAATTTTCGATACATTATGTACTTAGCGAGCAATACATTTAATTAAAATGCGGGCGTCACTTGAGGTTTATATGGGCCTTAAGACGCCGGCGAACATTGAGCTTCCCATACAAAAGTAATACCAAAAAGATTTGCAATTTGAGCATAATTAACTAATCTTGTGATGTTATTCGGTTATTAAAACAGTAACGGCCTTACCACAAAAGATTTTAAAACATTGCTCAACAATTGTTTAACTTAGACACTGTTTAAATGTGATGCTGTCACTTTTTTGACAATATTGTTTGAAAGAGACGGCATCACATTTAAACAGTGTCTAAATTAAACAGTGTTTTAAAATCTTTTGTGGTAAGGCTGTATATGTCTAGGTTTCTATTAAATAAAAAATCCAAAATACTAACCCAATTCAAAATAAATACCAATTATTTTTTTCATACAAAACTGTAAATAGCATTAATTTTTATTTGCTGTAGTATTTTGGATTTTTTCTTTAATAGAAACCTAGACAAATACTGTCGTAATCCGAATAACATCACAAGAAGAGTTAATTATGCTCGAATTACAAATCATTTTGGTATTACGTTTGTATGGGAAGCTCACTGTTCGCCGGCGTCTTAATGAAGCGACGTAACTTTTGCGGACAATATAATTAACTAACAGCCAGCGACTTCATCCGCATGGACCTTAGGGAACAGGGGCGGATCCACCGTTGTGGGCACTATTATGGGCATGCCCACAAGCCTAATTTAGTCTCGCCTGGTGGTGCATCTCATTTGTTTGTCATACTATACTTACGACTCCTGAGACAGCGTCAAGATTTTGATTATTGGCTTGGAAATTGGTTTGGTATTTAATCGAAACTGTTTGACTATTCAATTGGACGAAATCGGGTCTGACTTCCTCCAATGATGATTTCCATTCCTAAGGCCAAAGTCCTGATGTGCGGAAAAAAGGAAATAATGATATTCAAAAGTCGTTCATGAGTCATGATTGTTCATGAACGACTCGCACTTGGTTGATTTTCGGGTGGCTGTGACCACAACCTTTTTTGAAGGCTGGATCCGCGCCTGTTAGGGAACCTTTGACTAGGTTAAAAAGTATCCAGGTTATAAACTATCTGTGTCCCCAATTGCCCATCTACCAAATCCGTCCAGCTGTTTAGGCATGAAGGGTTAACAAACAAACAAACAAACAAACAAACTTTCGTATTTATAATAAAATACAGCAAACTGTTATTATTTCTGTTAGCAGCCGAAATAATTTCTTCATCATAGTATGAAAAGTATAATAAATACTAAACAAATAAATAAATGCTTGGACAATTTCACACAGCGCCATCTAGCCCCAAACTAAGCAAAGCTTGTTATAAGGATGCTAGACAACTGATATACTACTTATATACTTTTTAAATATATACTTATTATACATAGTAACACCCAGACCCGTCACAGAAATAAAAATGCATCATTTCAATTTCTGCCCGGCCGGGAATCGAACCCGGATAGATAACCGTATCGGATGGTGATAAGAGATAAGTACTCAACCTAGGGTGCCACCTATACTGTTAAAAACAGTATTATACTGTTTTTCACTACATTATACTTTTTACTGTTGAACAAAAAAAATATACAAAAATACTGTTTTCTGCAAGAATTACTGGCCAGATTACCCGTATATCTGTTTAAAATGTGAACACCTAACACTACGTTTTAGGCGCGCGGACAGCGCATCTTGTTTCTCGTTTAATTTTAATTGTAATCAGGCTTACGAACCTATCAAAAATGACACAAAAATTGATAAGTTGTGCGAGAAGCACTAAAAAATATGTAATCAAAACATTGAAAAAACTATTCATTTATCTAAAATACTGAATTTATTTTTCTTTTCCGACCTTAATATACTTTTTATTTTGTAAAAAGTTGGCAACCCTAACTCAACCTCTTCAATAATACCGATTATTGTAACGCCAATGTGGCTTAAAAGTACATACTATTTTTCTTACTTCGTCAGATTAATAAAGATAGTTCATGAGATATTAATCCGTGGATCAGTATGTGTGCACGATTGTTAATATTTTAAATAGTATTAATTGTTATAACTGTTTGATATCCTAAATAAATAAAAAAATCATATAATGCATAATAATATAATTTAATATAATATAAAAAATATAATTTAATAATATCTAATGATTTGTTATAAATGTAATGTTTTGTTTCTTTTCTTTTAAGATAATTTTTCAATTAAGTCTGAATTTAATTTAATTTAAATATCAATATTGATATGTCCTTACAGGGCTCATTATGTATGCACCAAAATATTTTTAAGATCTGTAATGTAGCACATGAAATGCAATAAATATATTCTACAGCATGTTACAAAAGTACCCCTAATGCCGAATATGGTAGATAGGGACCATCAAATTGAACAACTTTTACTATGGGAACTTTGAAAACGCGAAAAAAAAAATCAGCTGTTTCATACAAAAATTAATTACGAAAATATCAAAATGTATGAAACAGCTGATTTTTTTTTCGCCATTTCAGAGTTGGTCCCATAGTAAAAGTTGTTCAGTTTGATGATCCCTATCTACCATATTCGGCAATAGGGGTACTTATGTAACACGTATAATATAATACAGTTCAATGCTCGAAGATTTGCTCAGCAGATGTGGTAGTAGAACAGAATAAACTTATTATAACTTAGAATAAACTAGTGGCTTTGTAGACCTGCGGACCTCGCGTTTGTGACATTTTTGAACATTTTCGCCCCATTTGAACCCCATGTCTCCGCCATTTTGAAAAATTTAGAATAACTGAATCGACAAAAACATATAATTATAGAACCTGCTTACAAAATTTCACGAGAATCAGTTGAGAATTTATGCGACCTGGGGCCCTACCGGCTAACTTTTCGAACTTCTTCGGGTCGGCCGAGCTTCAACTTAAACAGATAAATCGAAGTAAGGAGTATCGTATTGAACCATTCGCCGAAGTTATTTAGAAAATATCGATGTTCGTGTGACATCATGAATTGAGGTTCGCCATTTTGGTCCGGTTGGGGCTCGATTTATCTTTTTTAATTTGAAGTCCGGCAGACTTTCCGAAGTTCGATGCGTTAGCCGGTACGGCCCCTGTAGGGGAAAACAGTCGGACAGTCAGAAAGCCGGACAGACGTGTTGGAGATCACATAGCGGAGTGTCTTTACAAAGTTTCATAATTACAATATTTTACCAAACAATATTAATTATAATTACGCCCTCTCGTTTACAACTACAAGTGGAATACGTTTATTTATTCTTCTAAAAATAAACCAGCTTGATATTTTTTTGTTTTTAGCATTTAGTAAATTACTGAAACTTATGAGCGAAAAAATAGGGCTATTCTCAGACTATCTAATATGTATTGTGATATTTGTAATGTCTACATCTAGGCACAGAATTAGTATAGTCTAAGTAGAAAGACAAAATATGTTTATTAATGAAATGTGAAAACAAAAACCTAGAACGTAATTATTAAGGAGCAGAAATCTAGAATAAATAAATAAGCATATTTCATTTCTTTACATAAGATTTAGCTAAGTCAAATCGGCTGTCGTTTATACCTTTTTCAACAATCGACTTAAAATAAGTATTAAATTTTATCGCTCTTGACATCAATTAAAACACAAAAAAAAGATAATAAATGGCCGTGATATTTAAATGTAAAAGTTTATTCACTCTAGTAATTGAAGTGGCGAGAAGGTTGAAATGTCTGAAAATTAAACAATGCACAAATCGTAGACTCGTATGGGATTAAAAAGAAGTTAAAAGCAAGGTCTTAATGGATTATGAATGAAATGAGGTTGTTTTTTTATTAAAATAAAACCAGGGACGAAGCCTGATTGATGGTAGGAGAGGTAGCTAGTATAGGTAGATGATACTAGCCATTTTTAATGTCAGAGTCTGATGCGGGGGCACAGGACTTTCTAATACTTAGGTCACAGTCTTAATACTACCACAGAATATACAAGGTGTTACAAAAGTACCCCTAATGCCGAATATGGTATATAGGGACCATCAAACTGAACAACTTTTACTATGGGACCAACTTTGAAATCGCGAAAAAAAAATCAGCTGTTTCATACAAAAAATAATTACGAAATATCAAAATGTATGAAACAGCTGATTTTTTTTCGCGATTTCAGAGTTGGTCCCATAGTAAAAGTTGTTCAGTTTGATGGTCCCTATCTACCATATTCGGCATTAGGGGTACTTTTGTAACACCTAGTATAATAGTCTAACAGTCGTCGTTGTCGACTACTAATAGTTTTGTTGTGACAACCCTGACCTGACCTTTAACTGAGTTTCTGTGCGTATACGCAGTGGCGACATGCATTTAACAAAGGAGTCGGACTACAGGCAGTTGGTTTATAATAGTGTTGCGGCCCGGCTCCAGCAAAGGTTCCCGGCAGGTTCGGCACTTTTTACGAGGTTCGGCCGAGGACCGAACCTAGACCCGCGGTTCGGCCGAACCTTCGAACCTTTCTAAAATGATGTTTTGGTCGTTAAAAACCAAAAATTTCGAAAAAAAATAATATGTAATTTTTATTTATTACCAAACAAAATCTTAATATTTTTATTTAATAGGTGTTTTCAATAAGAGGCAAATTATGTCGCAAGAAAACAAGCACTTCTGCGCGATTGGGCTTAAACCGGTTTTTTATTCCTCGTATACGAGCCCAGCCACTGAAAACAGACGTTCTGAATATACGGAGCTACTACGCGTTCACTTCATGATTGCCGTCGACGACCGTTATGACGTCACAGCTAACGGTACTGTAGACAAAAAAGTTATCATGTTTATCAACTGTTTTCATTTTGTTTTTGTTCAAAGAGTGTAATAAATTTATATAACAAGTTAGGTTCGCCATTATGTAGGAACTTTACTCTTTTAATCATTTTAACAACACAAATAACGAACAAAGTGATTAAATCAACAGACACAAAAATTAAGCTTTGCGTTGCTAGCCGTACTAGAAAGGCGACGCAGGGGGTGCGGTATGACGAAGAAGGCCGGGAGGTAGCGGCAATGATCAAGTGAACGCGTAGTAGACGGCGTAGCAAAAAGCTTTTTCACACGTTTTGTAAGGATGGGAAAATGACTTAGACGAATACCGAGTCGGCTCGGCCGGAACGCGAACAGTTCGGTATTTTTAAACCGAACTCGCGACTCGGCGGTCCGGTATAATAAAGAGGAAACACCACGGTCGAGAGAATTGAAAAATTGCTATAGAAAGTTGACAAAATCAACGTTTCGTAGTCCCCCGTTTTCTACTCCAAAACTAGACAATTTAAATACTTTTTACATAAAAAAATAAAGAAAGGATTTGGTTGTGGTCCTATGTTTTGCTTTTTTATACAACATGTAACAAAAATACCCCTAATGCCGAATATGGTGTATAGGGACCATCAAACTGAACATCCTTCATCCCATAATAATGAGACCAACTCTCAAATCGCGAAAAAAAACAGCTGTTTCATACAAAAATTTAAATCGAAAATATCAAAATGTATGCTACAGCTGATTTTTTTTTCGCGATATGAGAGTTGGCCCCATAGTAAAAGTAGTTCAGTTTTATGGTCCCTTTTATACCATACTAGTGGCCCGCTCCGGCTTCGCACGGGTACAATGTAAACTAATGTGGTGAGTGTGAAGTTATTAGACTATACTACAGGATATCTATATAGGTATAGTAGTGGCCACAAAATTAAGGACGCCAGTCGATTTTCATACAAACGAAGTAACTTTTAAGCATTGCTTCTCCGCCAGTGATTGACCGAGCGGTGATCTGGTGATGGCCATCCAGGGAGTGAATGGAGGAGATCCAGATTTCTATACACACCCAAGTGATCTGACCAGCATTTTAAGAGATGTAAGGATATGTTTAAAAAAACCGCGAATACAGTATAGAAATGTATGGAAACTTGCAACTGTAAATTCTTATGCTTACATCTCTTAGAATGCAGATCAGTTGGGTGTGTATTGCTATCTGAATCTTCTCCATTCACTCCCTGGATGGCCATCATCAGATCACAGCTAGTTCAATCCCTAGCGGAAAACCAAGACTTCAAAATTACCTCGTTTGTATGAAAATCGACTTGTGTCCTTAATTATGTGGCCACCACTATATGTATATACGACGTACACAACATACGCAAGGGGTGTTATAAGTTTGACTTGTGTGTGTCTGTCTGTCTGAGCCAACCTAGCTCCCAAACTTATGGACCGATTTTGATGCGGTTTTTTATGCATAGTTTAAAAGATCTAAGTGTACAGAGGGCGGGACTCCTAAACCATTGATCCGATTATGATGAAACTTTGGCGAGTTGTTCTGCTTACGACCGAGAAAGTCCCTGGCTAAAAAAACGGAGCATTGCAATATACGCATGCCGGGTGCAGCTAGTTCTAAATAAAAATATGTTGTGCATTAACAGGATTCTCAATCTCGATCATCCAACACTTCTCTATAATAAAAATCAGCTGTTTCATACAAAAATTCAAATCGAAAATATCAAAATGTGTTTCATACGTTTTCAAAAATTGTTCAGTTTGATGGTCCCTATATACCATATTCGGCATTAGGGGTATTTTTGTAACATGTTCTATACCTACCACATTTCCTGTCATGTTATCCGGTTGCAAAATAAAAAGGTTATTCGGCGAGCTGACTCTCGAGCAGGCGACATTAGAGCTGGCCATGGGAGAAACAATCACTGCAGATCTACACCAGCCGCTCTTAAACTTTGTCCCTGTGCTTTATTAATTGTCATAGCATAGGCGACTTGACCGAATATTGTATTCTTTTAAAATTAAACTGATAATTAGATGGAATATTTTTGCACCTTATTACAACGCAAGGAAGGAAAAAATGACTGCACTGCCAACATAACGCCATAGGTACTATTCAATGAAATGCATTCTACCTACTCTCAGGGGAAATGACCAAAGAGAATGTAATACTACGTTGAGATGACAAATGATCTTTATTTTTCTTAATTAATCAATCAAATGCACAAAAAAGTTTCAATTCCGACGTCGAAGTCAATCACAGCAAAATTAGCTTTATATCACTTTTTAACCCTGTTAGGTGATAAATATTAAAAAAATACGAAACACGTGTTCAATTAATTTTGTGAAAGAATGTCTATGCCAAATTTCAAGTTAATCGGGCCAAGGAATCGCGTCCTCCCATACAAACTTTGCCACCCTGTTTCACTCCTTTAGGGGTTGAATTTCGCAAAATCCCGTCTTAGTGAGCACTTACGCCCTAAAAGGAGCCCTCATGCAAAATTTGAGACTCCTAGCACTAGTAGTTTCTGAGATTTCGTGATCAGTGAGTGAGTGAGTGAGTGATTTTCCCTTTTATATATATAGATTTGGCATTAGGAGTATTTTAGTAACATGTTGTATAATCTCGTCTAATTTGATTGTTGGATGTCTAAGCAATGGCATTTTTGTTAGGTTTTTGGAGATTAATATCTCTTTTAATAATTATATTACGAAAAAAAGAAAACATAGGAACACACCCAATTCATTGCTTTAAATTTTAATGAAAATCACACGATCCTGTTACCAGTATCCCTTACTATTTCTGACCAATCAAGTATTCCCATTGCATTATAATATAAATTATGAGAAAATTGAAGCATTACTTGTAAAAATTAAATAGCTGGAAATGAATACGCTGAATAATAATAATAAAAATAATATATATATTATATGTATACAAAAATACCCCTAATGCCGAATATGGTATATAGGGACCATCAAACTGAACAACTTTTACTATGGGGCCAACTCTAAAAACGCCAAAAAAATTTTGCTGTTTCATACTTTTTGATTTTATTTTTTGTATGAAACAGCTAATTTTTTTTTTCGGAGTCCCCTTTTAAGCTAAATCCGCTCTTCCTTAAGGGGCTGACATGAGCCAACTAGCGCCGCCAGTCGTTTTTATTTTATTTATTCTAAATAAGCCCAATTTCTTAAAAAAGGAATCGGTCAAGGTTTTGTGAATGACGTCTAATGTTTATTGAATAACGTTACAACATTACAAAATGCGTGCAATAGTTTAAAACGGGTTTGAACCAACAGTGGCCCTTAACAAAATCGCGTTTTAAACTGTTTGAATGCCTTTTTAAACTTATGTAATGTAAAAAATTCTAAACAGTTAAGTTATTATTATTATTATTGAACGAGAGCAGTTACGTCAAGGCTTCATAAGTTCTGCGACGAGAGACCTTGTATTGCTACGAGGTCTCTTGACAAAGCTATGCTACAAGGTGATCGTCAAGGGCTGTTTTATTTTAGTTAACTACCTACTTATATCATTATTATTTATTATAGATTTGGTTCATTTTATAAGCTTCGCCCTGCCTAAAGTTTCTTTTGGTACTATTATTTTGTTAAGTTATAAAGGCTCAAAATCGGCCTAACAAAACAAATAAATCGGTTCCAAAAATATCAGAAAAGACTATCGTCGTAGCATGTAAAAAGACACGACTAAAATCTGATGCATGCAGAAAACGATTTTAATCGGTCTTCTCTGAAATCGGATAGGAAATACCAATGTTTACGGAAACAGTAAGAGTTGTTTATATGACTTTCGTTTTACAGTCGTGATTTACGCCTCATTTAGACGCATATTATTAACTGGAACAACAGTTTATTCGCAGTATTGTTTTCCTCGGAACACTGTTTGGCAAAACAATGTGACTTTAGAGTCATTTACGTCATTATGTAAAGATCGCCTCGTGTAGAACTCAGCTCAGGGGGCTGATTACGTAACTCTATTGCTAACAATTCTCGATTGAAATCGATTGAAACCGCAGTTACATTGCTGCTATAAGTAAGATAGTTGGCACATTGGTTCTTACTAAAGCAGCAATGTAACTGCGATTTCTGTCAGAGTTGATTGCAACAAAGTTACATAATCAGGGGGCAGGAGTGTGTGTTAATACTGTGCGAACTTATTTTTTAAGGCAAAGCGAGATAGCAATAAAAAAAACGTCATATGCTCGGACGCCCAAAAAACGTCATCAGTCATTATTAGTTCTTCTTTATCTTTATCTTTGTAGATAAGTAACATTTTATTTAGACTCTATAAAGATGTTTTTATAAATAAATAAATGCTTGGACAATTTGACACAGCGCCATCTAGCCACAAACTAAACAAGCTTGTAATATGGGTGCTAGACAACTTTATACTACATAAATACTTTTTAAATATATACTTATTATACATAGTAACACCCAGACCCGTCACAGATTTAATAAAAAAACACCATATCAATTTCTGCCCGGCCAAAAAAAAAATCAAGTTTGTTGGCCAAAAAAAAATCATGGGAGCCCCCTTAAATATTTATTTTATTCTGTTTTTTAGTATTTGTTGTTATAGCGGCAACAGAAATACATCATCTGTGAAAATTTCAACTGTCTAATTATCCCGTTCATGAGATACAGCCTGATGAGTGACACACAGACGGACGGACAGCAGAGTCTTAGTAATAGGGTCCCGTTTTACCCTTTGGGTACAGAACCCTAAAAACTCCCATTATAATAATTGCGTAAATTAAAAAAAATCCAAACATGCAGCTTATCTAATAGCCGATAAAAACAGCTTGCTAGAAGCATTGACTTATATTATTACTAATATCGGAGATAATGACTTCAAGTTCTTAGTCACCGTGTCAATGGTCACTGTGACATCTCATAGATATCGAATGATTCAGTTTCTGTAGACTGTCTGTATGTCTCGATATCATCGAAACAAATATATATACACTACAAACTATTTAACTAATAGTCAATTTTCGATTTACTTTGACAAGGTTCCATCCCATTCTTATTGCGCGCGGATTATACTAGGTAACATACCTATCCTATTAATGTTTAATATGATAAAGTGTGAATTTATTTTAAACGTAACAGGTTTTACCAGCTAAGAGGAATATTGTACAACATTATACAAATGCATTTTCAAATACAAATGACTCAACGATTTAATTAGCTTCAAGGATAATGGTGATTGAATCATTTACTAATTAATGAACGGAATCTTCAATATTTAAGTACTTACTTCCCTTGTAAGAGAAATTCTTGATAGATAAGAATTTAGGTACTATTTTCACAGCTCAGATAAATTAATTAGGTAATTCGTAAAAGGTATGTGTATAATTAATGGGTGCAGCATAGACAATCAAAGAGATTACTTAATGCTTATAATCTTTTTCCTCAGGTATATGATTTCATTAATTTTTTATCTCACTTGTATGGCTCAGTGTGTAGCAACGTGGTAGCAACACAAATCCCTCTGTACAGTTGGCCCATGTTGAGCACTGTTAAGCATAGACTTATCTATACTTACGTATTAATAAGTTTATGCTATTGAGTATACTTAGGACCTTGTCATACATATTGACGAGTGACATTAACGTGTCACTGTCACTTTTTGCGTTATGTGTTATTTAATTTGACACAGTACTTAAGTGCTCAACATTTTCATGGGTCAATTGTACAGTGGGATTTGGGTTGCTACCACGTTGCTACACACGAGCTAGACACTGAGCCATACAAGTGAGATAAAAAACTAATGGAATCATTGAAATGAGGAAACTGTACGTCATTGCCTATATCAGGTTGATCATACTGCAGGTGGTTGGACACAAGGGACACTCCAGCTGCTGGAGTCCAGCAGGTGCGTCATTGTATGAGAAGACTCTACATTCGCGTTATGCATTTACATACTCCTATTCCTGCAGGATATGCTTGCAGTAGCCAACCGTTGCATGTATGTGGTTAAAGATATTAGATCTCACGAAGTCCTTTGGCTATGAATGTTGTTAAGCGTGCACATGCACATTGTTCTAGTGTGCATAGCTGCACGAACGAATCGTTATTCGTATGTGCTCTCAAGGTTACGCACACTAAAACAACGTGCATGTGCACACCTAACAACATTCATAGCCGAACGGACTTCGTGATATAGAAATATCTGTAAGTTTTATCCCTATTGGACAAAATATGTCCCGACCAATATTCAAAACCTGGGTTTTTAGGTTCAATTTGTGAGATACTTTTGCACCCAACACTTTGGACTTTTTTTATCACGATTTCAACTCAGCCCTATCAATAATAAAGACTAGATCGGACTAAAAGTCCATCACCTAGGGCCTAGGCTACTTCTTATCTATTAACTCATGAATGTTTTGATAACATGTTTCACCTTATATTCCAACCTACAATAAATGTTTATAATGAGTTACTCATAATATTTCAATATCAAGTGTATAAGTTAATTTGAATTAAAGAAGATAGTTCTTGTTAGGTATTTGATATCATTTGAAAGTTTTCAAGAATTATTTTGCTGTGCGGTCATCATGTCTTTTTTAATATCACTTATTGTTTGTGACAGTAGCATTTAATCGGAGACGGTTATATATCTATTATGTTAAAAACTAATTAAAAAATATGGAAAGTACTTGAATAGATGACAACTTGTTTTAAGCCACGTTGACATGATCAAATGATGTCTGCTTTGATAAAGTAGTTTCGATGACTACTTTGATCATGTGAACGAGCAATCAAAGTGCACTTTGACGTTGGCGTTCAATCAAAGTGGTCTCCGAGCCATATTCACAGTGTTGGACATAGAGCAATGTTCAAGAGTGCCAAAAATAAACAAACTGATCAGAGTATAGTATCAAAATGAACTTCATTCAAAGCTTTCTGTCAAAGCAGACACTTTGAATGTGTCAACAGGTATCCAAGTAAACTTTAATTTAGATCAAAGCAGGCGTTGTTCAGGTCAACGTGGCTTTAAAAGAAATTATCCAAATTTTGGATACTTTGATACTACAACAACAACAATAAAATTAGTCACAACACATTTATGCAGACTGATTTGCAAAGAAAAGATCTTTAGATATTTCCAAATATTCTGATCTTTTGACTACTTTAGCCTATAAGTATTCTTGCAAAGTTTTGGAATGTCAATTAAACAAATGTTTTTTTTAATCAAAGGAGATAATTCATAATATAGCTTGTATAGGGCAGGATATAGAAACATCAAAAAACATATAGTCTGATCTGGACATAAACTTCTATGCCAGTTAGTAAAAAGTGTTAGAATCAGATTATACTATTTAGTAATAGATTGATGACAACAAATGTATATGTAAACTTAGAATAATAACAACCTACAAGGATAGTTCCCTAAAAAGTGCACTATAAAAAGTGAAGCAAATAAAACTGAGCCATTTTGGCTCAGTTTTATTCATTCATGTAGGAACACATAAGAACGAAAGAGTTTCAATTTCCCTACAAAGGTAGAGAAATTGTAACTTTTCCTACATACCACATGCTTCGATATAAAAAAAAAATTATTAAGAAAGTAAATTTATAATGTATTAAAATCATAATTAATAATAATAATGTTATGAAAATCATAATTTTCACAGATGCTGATCAAAGATAAAACAATTTTTAGTTCTCCCAAAAAACTTCATCAATTTAACAATAATAATAATTAAGTAAACTCTCTTGGGTTGTAGTTTCAACATAATTACAAAAAAATATTATATAATAGTGACTAATTACCAAATTCTAAGAGCGGAATGCATTGTCATTTTACTTATGAGGAAATAGCGTAAAAAACGTAAAGAGACGAGCTAATTTTATACTTGACGTCAGCCAGTGTAAACATTTGTGTCGTCAAAATCTTCGTTTAGTCAGATTGCGTTTAGTTTGAGCTTGGACGCAAACTTACCTTTCCATTGATCCCAAGGCCAAGGACTGTGTTGGAAATATCATATTCTTCAGTTATTGGTGTAGTTTTTGGGATTCTTGTTATGTTATTCATGTTTTCAGATACACTTGCACCACCACTGTTTTCAACACTAATTTCACTATGCACTTTGCCCACTTGCGACTCAATGTTCTGGTTGGATAAGTAAATTTTATTGTCCTTTAAATTATTTACAAACTACTCTCATTCAAGTATTGCATAAATTTTATCTAAATTATTCGTTAACAAAAAACTTCACTAGTCCGTCCGTCTCGTCGCGTTGAGTAATGCCGCAATACTGCCAACATTAAGATAATTATGATTAGTGATGGATAATAGTGAAGCTATAACCACACGAGCTTGATAAAAAAATATCGATAAATCGATCTTTTTTAATCGAAATAATCCCAAGTATAATCAGGTGGCTAAAAACAATGAAGTTTATGTAACTGTGAATTGACAGATGTATAATGATACGTCATTGCTACTTCGTTTTGGCACAAACAAAAAAGTCACCAAAGAAAAGAAGCAATGTATTGCAATCGCAATTGCAATCAGAGCGTAAACGATAGCAATCTAATTAGCCGATAGAGCCCTAGTTGGGCACTATGATGTGTTCCGATTTAACGATACAAAATTAAAAAAAACTCCGTAATCATTAAATTTAAAACAATTATTAATGATAATTTTAATATTTGCCATTTTTTACAAATCGATGATCGATAAAAAAAAATCGATGTTTCGGTTTGTTTTGAATTATGGTGCTACGCTGTGTGCTGTTTTACACAGTTTATAATATTATTACGCTAAACGCCTGTAGCACACACACATCGGCACATTCGCATATAATATATCTACGAAAACTTTGCAGAAGCAAAACATCTGCAAAAGAGCCAGGCGTTTTAGCTCAGTAAATATACAAACTGTCTTAATATTTTTTTTTGATGATTCAATAATACTAATTTATATTATAAGATAATTTCGCAGCTACGTGCGAAACAGTATCGACAAGGAACCAACTGACATTTACGTGAAATGCTGCCATACAACTGACAGAAACAGATTTTTTTGTTAATTCGCTGTCGCATGTGAATGTGTTGGCGTCGGTACGTTGCAGGCGAAAACACCAGAGGGCACGACAAAATTTTCTTGACACTTTTCTCGCGTAAGCGCAGTGCCCGACCCGCCTGCTCACACCGTACTTACTGATGTTAGCGGAACAGACATCACAAGATGTGTCCACAAATAGTCGTGGTGCGCATGCTAGCCCCGCTGTTTAAACGTCAATATTATCCTATCGTCAGTACTCTAAAAATATAAAAAAAATATTGATACTCTTATAATATCGCTTAGAGCCTAAGTAATATCGTTATTTTATTCACTTTTGACATCTCTAACTACTAATATAGTAATAAGGTGAAAATTGCGTTCCATTTCAGTCAAATAAAATGATAAAAACTATAGTTATGCAAACGATTACCGACTAAACGAAAGTTAATTGAACATGATTTATTAATAAACATATTATCGTGTTCAGAAACTTAACTTAATAAAACAGAACAGAAAAATTATAAAACTGAGTATAAATGCTCAACAAGTTACTTTGAAGATGCAACATTTTTAAGTAATAAATTATTTTGTAAACAGCTACTATGCTTTAAAAATGAAAATCACCTACTCTAGTGTACCAGCCTGACATAAGAACGCAATGTGTAACGGAATGTATTCCTTTGGTTTTATTAAGTTGGTCTGACTGGTTTCCTCGTGGTCGTGGATTTGGATAACTGACATTGACATACGATAAAAGCGGGAATATTTGAAAACGTTTTATTCTACCCAACCATAACTCAATCAAGTTCATTTTTCATTTCACACTTAGAACTTTTTTTACTCATAATAAAATACTACAAAATAAAATAGGTATGTACAGCATGTAAATTAACTCAAGGCAATCCTTTTGATCAGGCTGTGTGTAAGTTGAGTAAAATGAGTAGGTCCCCCTTTACTAATAAAGATTGTATAGCAGATGTATAAGTTACACAGTGTTTTGTCCCTTTCTTTTTAATGTCAAACCTAAATAGTTTGACAGAGAGTCACCACTGTGTAACTTAACATCTGCTATACAATCTTTATTAGTAAGGGGGTTAATGTATGTAGAAGGTACTTACGAGTATGTACTTGTACAACTAATAAAAACTAACTGACAAAATAGGTAAGTTTTTATACCTATACCTACCTAATTTAATTAAGTAGGTAAGTACCTACTGTCTAGAATCAAACCAACACAGGTTGTATACCAGCAAGGTATGCAACCTCCGCGAAAACAACTTTTATTATTCTAATAGTTACGATCGTCTTTTGTTAAGTGACGCTCTCGGCACACCGATTTAGACACTAGAATGTAATACATATTTATTAGTTTTGAATTACCAATATATTATTTTTATCGCAAGTTAATGTGTTTTTATGCAATAATCCAAATAAGTATCATCGAGTACATCTTGAATTGTACATTGGTCCTTACGATAGCCGGATATACTAGCAAAAATTAAAGAAAAAATATATTCAACGTTGATACAATTTTGCATACTAACGGTGCCGTGGCTTTTCATCACGCTGAAACGAGGTTTCGCTATTTTCAAAACTTTATTCCCGATTTCAACAATATTCCCGAGTACAACGCCGTTAATCAAGACGGAAAGTACGTTGCGTCCGTCCAACCGTCCAAGGGTGAAACTCCAGTCAAAATCAAAAGTCATTGGCAGCAGCATACAACAGACCCTACCAGCGGTACCTCAACCATCCAGTAAACAGTGAGTGAATTTTGCACATTATTGAGAAGAAAATCTTGTGGCGTGGCAACTGCAGAAACGATTTGAACATATTAACTTTTTAGTACTTACTTATAGTTTTGTGTAGAAAATAATTTGTAAAATATTAAGCTTAAAGTGTTTATTCTATTGTAAGATTGATTTACCACGCAAGTGTAGTTTTCAAACAGTTTTAAAGTTATCTTTCAGTATATTCGTGTTCAGAATCAAACATGGAAGCTTATTATAAGGTACAAGATGATATTAAGTCTGTTATTATTAGTGAACATGTTAATTTTAAAAAGTTACCTATCGAGAGTCTCTCTTTGGACTATGTAGAGACTCAGTTGAAAGCTTTAGACGGGCTATGGAGATGTTTGGTAGACACGCACAGGACTATAATAATTAAAATAGACACATTAGAATACAAGGCTTCCAGTTATTACAAAAATGAAATATATGAAACCACGATAGAACTGTATTATGATTATAAGACTGATTTAAAAAATGTGTTACACGAAATCGCAAATCGCAGTTCTTATAATTATTTGCCGCCTGTGGACTCAATGTCAAATTTTAGTCATGTCCATCGCGCCACAACAATTTCATGTGTTTATTGCTCAGAAATGCATGAGTTATGTGATTGTAAATATTTTGTACAGCATAGCGTAGAGGTAAGGTGTAATTTTGTTATTTCAAAAAATCTGTGCTTTAATTGTATGGGTTCCAATCACTCAATGTTTACATGCCGTCAAACCTCCAGGTGCCGCGTGTGTATGAAAAAACATCACTCGCTATTACATTTTAGTGTCGAAACATCAACGGAAAACCATGTCGTAGATTCATTCGTTGACAAGTCGAGTGCCATTGTCGTAGAAACAACTTCATTGCCTAGTGATTCCAGAGGAAGTAAATCCCAATCGTACTATTGCTTTTGTAGGGGTGCAGTCTCAGTCGGGTAATCACTGCACTCACAAATCCTTGGTCGATCAGCGAACACATTCTTTTATCCCAGATGCCGCTGTGCAATCGCAAATACTACCAGCTAAAGCACTTGTTTCAAGCCTCGGCGATCACAGTGACTCTGTATCTAAACCATCAGTTGGTTTCAAGCTACCGTCCATACATGATGTCAGCTTAGTTGTAGACATCAGGGCTCATGTAGTGGACAAAGGAACATCAATCTTATTACCCCAAAAATTAACTTGCGAAATGCTTCCGCAGTTAATAGGGACACAATTAGCAGACCTTGAGTTTTTTATTCCCAATAAAATCGACTTGCGTCTAGAAGCTGATAGTTTCAGCCAGATTCTAGTGGAAGGTATAATCAAGTGTATTCCAGAGGCTCTAGTAACTCAAAATAGTAGGCTTGGATGGATGCTATCTGGTCAGCTTTTTCAAAAACCTTTGGACAGCTATCAGTCGCGTCACGAAAGCACAGTCTATTTGCATACTAGCGTTGGGAACTTAAAGTCAAAACCCTTAGTAATTGTTGACAAAAAATATATCACTCAAGTTGAGCATGTAACAATATTAAAAAAACCCACGATTAGAGAAAACACTAGTCTTGCTATAGTTAGGCTTTCGTATCGCTCTTTTGATTCTCATTGTTATCATTTCCACTACTTAGAAAATATATCTTACGGTTCTTTTCAAAATGAAAGAACTACGTGTAAAGTCGCATTTGATGTAAATATTTTGTATTTACATGAAAAGTTGTATATAATTCGAGTCAAATTAAAAATTGAGATTTCACCCACTGTAAGGGTTTCCATTTTTCGTTTATTATTGTATGACAAAGTATATTTCTAATGTGGTCACCTGGAGGTCTGAACAATTTTATTGTAGAAAATGAGCCTTCCTTAAATATAAGATAAAACCACCAAATACAGTCCACTGAAGTTAAGTTAAGAAACATTAGGGCGGGCGGTACAATAACCTAGAGTGCTTAGTGCGAGTTTCTTAAATTCTTGCGAATAACTTTACTATCGCGTTAATCGAGTAAACGTGAAACGCGGCGTAAATCGAAAACGAGCGAGTGCAAGATGTAGTTACATGTAACCGCTCGATCTGCGTTTACTCACCGTGAATACAGTTTTTTATTTTCTTGTGTTGGTAGTAAGTTTACGTCGTGATATAATCCAACCGATTTTAAAGGGGATATCTTTCTATCTAGCTAAAAGAAAAGTATTAAAACTGCTGCTTTTGGATTTGGTAGGGTTATAGGAATGTGTTTACTTTTTCAGTCGACAAACTTTTGTTTTTAAAATAAAGCTTATCGCCCAAAAAGGTTGAGATGTTCGAAATAGGACTTGTAGAGTCAAACTAACTAATTAAGTCATTGATTTATGGTGTGGAAACGACGGTGGTTTGATTTTGTATTGTACACTCTTTCACCAAAGAACGTACCTAAAAAGTTTTGTCAAAAAAGAGGTGTTTTGAAGTGTTTCAAGATTAAAGTGGTTCTGAATTATTGTGCGGACATGCTCATATTTACTGTTGATTTGGTTATTTCGTCATTTGTAAACGTACGAAACAACGCGAAAATGAGAACGAGCATGTCTCAATTCGAAATTATGGTTTAATTAATGGAGCAGTGAGTAACAAACATTATTTGAAAAATACTTTATAGTAGCTATACTTCTTTGCTTTATTATAATTTGTGTTATTTACGGTGTCAAATTGTTTTACAGACATGAAGATATCAGCAAACCCTCATCAAATGCAAGAAGCAGGGTTTTACATTTAAGGTTGTGGGAAGAACTTGCAGAACTATTAAATAGTGATGGAAGTGGTGATACTAAAACTGCTAAGAAATGGAAAAAAGTAAGTAAACTACACATCTAATTAATTAGGTATAGGTTAGGTTAGGTTATTATAGTATTTAAGTATTTTGACACTGCAACCCATTATCTGACTAAAAAAAAATTAGTTCCTCTAAAAGTGCCTATGTAATGTGATGTGATTTAGGCACTATTACCACAATGAATTAAAGCTACCAATAGCAACTCTGTCTCAACTTATTAACAATATTGAACTTTTTAGGTGTCAATGTTACTCATCCAACGCGGGCTGTTTCTCCACCTCAATCTCCAGTCCGGGTACAATCTCACCCTTCTTCCGTTGGCCACACTCCTGCTCAACGTGGCAGATGAGCTAGGAGAAATATATGTTCACCTCGAAAACTGGTGAGGCCTACTCAAACTGAACAAACCAGTCAAATACTTCTCCAGGCTGATGAGGAATGGAGGAGAATCTGACACAGGCAACACGAGGACTATATGGACCAGAGAAGAGAGAAAAATAGGATAAGAGAAATGGAACTGCAAATCCAAAGAGACTGGCAGCAATTAGGATCAAGAGGTTTGGAATTAATGGAGAAATTATTTGATAAATATTGTAATAATTAAGAATTTATATACCTACCTAGGTACTTACATTTTAGTTTTAATATTTTATATACCTACTTTTATTGTTTCTCATTACAATTATGCCAAATATTACTACTATAATTAGTATAATCTAAGAAGGGGTTATTATAATTCAATATGCTTTGGTAATATTCAATTATTTTTAAAATTAAGTTTTAAGTGCATAGGTACCAATGTACCTATGCACTTAAAATTTACTGGCCTATTGCCAATAATTGGGATAGTACTTTCATTATTATTTTTGCATTAGGAACCTTATTTTCATAAGTAATAGTTTTTTTATTTCCAAATGTTGGCCCCATGCCAATAGTAAAAAATTCAATTACTATCACTTTATGACAAAAAAAACAATGGGTATAAGCATGCCAATAATTGGTTTTGGGTACTGAAGTATATTTTAAGTATGAATATTTTTTTACCCTGTTTAAAGGTTCCCTAAGAATTTTCTCGAATGTCCACACGGACGAAGTCGCGGGCGGTAACTAGTAACACAATCAAATTGAAGACTGATTGTAGCATTTATCTAATTAATTTAAGGAGATTACAATAAGTTAGTGTTCGTTTGTATTTTTTTAACTTTATTAAAACTACTTAATTTCTTAAGCACTGGTTTTATTTTTCTAAAATTATGATCCCCAAACTACCTACATAGCTTAACGTTAGCAAAATCTTTCATGATACAATATGTAGGTTTTAAGGTGCGGTCACATTTGTCTGACGCCACAAATGTATGCATTAAAAACACGTCCCTATAAATACGGCGCGCGTGGCATCAGACAAATCTGACCGCACTTTTAAAAGCATCCACATCCTAAAAATAATTGGGGCAGTACATGCCAACAATAGGTCAAAGGGGGCCAATAAATTAACTTTGGGTTATTTTTGTTTCCAATAGAGATTACAAAAGAAATAATTCTAGACCTACTATATAATGTAATTCAGTGAAATAAAACAATCAATGCAATTCAAAATAGTTTATTCATGTAATTACAAAAGCTTGTGGCCGCTGAGGATATCCAGAGTCTCCTTCAACATTCATTTTTACATATTTTATTTTTTATTCATTTATATACACTTCCAAATAAAATTAAGACATTTGACCACAATATTTTGTTCATATTTTTACCTAAAAGCCAAATTGATTCTCCATTACGGTGTAAACCCAAGTATTCAGGTTGCTATTTTTCCAAATGAAGGAGTCATGATTGGCACCACCAAACTGCATTTACACTGATGATGCGTTGCTCATCATCACATACCTGAAAATTGTTCTCTTCCTTAATACACTACATACCTTTTTAAACATGTTAGTTTTGAAATATCAATTTGGTCTTTATTTACTACCTTCCTCACTTACCATTTGCATGTTTAGTGAATGATAGTGTTTCCTACTAAAGTACAGATGTTCTTCTTCTTTAGATGGAACAACTATTTTAAAATGACTCCCATCAACACATCCAACCGTTCCTGGTATCCCATACTTTCAGTTAAATCTAAACAATGACAAAATTAAGTTACCTACAAGTTAAACATCAATAATATTGACTTTTATAATAGGTACTAAAATAATTAAATTGCGACACTAACCTTTGACTTACAGCTTGTCTGGCAGCAAGAGTGGAAGGAAAATTAATATATTTATTTATTATATTTCTATGTGTTAAGGCTTCACATACTTCCTCTATGTACACACTGCCTTTTTTTCGAGACACTTGTTTTGCAACACCAATAGGCCTTTGGTAAGAACCCGTCGCAAAGAATAGAAGAGCAGTACTTGAGCACCTAAAATGAAAAAGAAAGTTATTGAAGCCGAAGTGTATACAAATAATGTTAGGTTGCTATTTAGTTGGTACCATTATTTTATTGGTAATTCTGAGAAGGAAAACATACCTTTATTTCCAAAGATACTCTCTGAGATGCCTTTAAATTGGTGTTCATCTTTAATTCATTGCAAAGAGTCCTAAACGACTTTTTGGTTAGCCGGTACCTGCGCTTAAATTCTTCATCACTTATGTTGTTGATATTAAATGAAACTCGAGCTCTTGCTTGACTGACGGTGATAAAATTCCGATAATTTTTTGTCTCGGCCGCCGCCAGCATTCTCCAAGCAAAATAATACCGAGCTACCATGCTTTTACTCTTCAATATTTTCGGTAACTTCGGTTTTCAAATAATACCGAGCTACCATGCTTTTACTCTTCTTCAATATTTTCGGTAACTTCGGTTTTCAGTGTTTTCACTAAAGAAATCTAGGTGACAACGTCGCGTTAACTTTTCGATTGATTTCACGTTTTTTTCACCTAAGTTAACTATTCGAACTGTCAAAAATGCAGCTCGCACTCGCAAATTATAACAAACGACCAATCACAAGCAAGAACGTTCTCACGTGGTCACGTGGTGCTCTCACTTTTCGATTGTCGATGCTCGGTATCGACCGCGTAAAAAACTTACACTCACAATTTCTAGTACGGCCTTTCGTCACGAGATGGCGTTGTTCCGATTCCATACTAAATCGCGTTTACGTTAACGCGATCGAATAAGTAAGAAAACTCGCACTAAGCACTCAGATCTTTTTGTATTATTTAGTCTCGAGCATTAGAAGCAGTAAAAGCATAATTTAAGTTTCATCTAGTTTGTTTTCATTGTAAAGTTCAGCTTGTGATGTTACATATCCACATTCAACATTTTATATTATTATAATATTCTTTATGTTTCGTTTGATTTAAAGTTATAGATCAATAAGTTAATAATTATTGTTAATTCTTAAGTTAAGATGATTTTTTAAGTTTTATGTTGTGGCTCAATATGTTATTCTGTTTCTTTTTTTGTTTTGTTTGTAGTTTTACATTGTCATTATGATGGACATGCTGTCCATGGCGGGACTCTAGACATACATACCAAATCAAACCAACACAGGTTGTATACCAGCAAGGTATGCAACCTCCGCGAAAACAACTTTTATTATTCTAATAGTTACGATCGTCTTTTATTAAGTGACGCTCTCGGCACACCGATTTAGACACTAGAATGTAATACATATTTATTAGTTTTGAATTACCAATATATTATTTTTATCGCAAGTTAATGTGTTTTTATGCAATAATCCAAATAAGTATCATCGAGTACATCTTGAATTGTACACCTACTATAGGTACCTACTTAGGTACTCTAGGTTTTTTCTTTGGTAAAATAATGTCAGTTGAAGAAAAAAAATGAAAAAACATACAATACCTACTTACGTTATTATGCCTATAGTCCTTGACTTGAATTGAATAGGTATGTGCCTACATTGTCTGTGCCCAATAACAGTTTGTGTGTAACGAAAAAATTATGTTTTCCGTTGTGTTCAAATTACGCACTTTACAGATACGAGAAAATGGGTGTTTCTTTATATTCATGGGAAATGTATTAGGGCCGCTATACCTAGCATTACTGTGTTTTTTGAAATTTGGCAAACAGTTTATAGTCTGGATTAAAACAAATGATACTTTTTATCTCGGTTAAAGGTACCCTGGGGATTTTAATTGTTTTAAAACATACACAGAAATTAAAATTCATCAAATTAATTTCGGCCGGGAATCGAACCCGGTACCTCTTGCGTGGTAGACTGGCATGTTGAACACCTGTACCATTCAGGTTATCGATCGATTTCACGCGAAAATTTATGCAAAGAAGTTGGCAACCCTACCAAAAACCACATCAGATCGTGGTAGATTGACAATCTACCAAGATCTACAGCCGTCCAGATCTTGCTGGATTGACCGTGTAACGTCGCAAACCAACCGCATCAAATTCCATCATTCTGCTGCGATCAGCGGTTTTGATCAGATTGAAACCAGATTGACGTGTGTAATGGTCGCCTAAGTCAAGCTCGTCTGAACTCGAGTATTTTTATTTTGCCTTTTACGACACACTCCTTGACTATCAGCCATTTTTAATGTCACCACTGCTGGGGCACAGGCCTTCCTTATGGATGGATAAGGACGATGGGCCATAACATAACCCACCACGCGGGCCCATTGCGGATTGGTGGGTGTTAACGACTTCCAATGCAACGGGGACCAACGGCTTAACCTGCCTTAAATTTTGCCCTCGGTGGGTAAGTCCGACTCGCTCTTGACTGTTTTTAAAATTATGAGTTACACCTTTAATGATAAGTCCGAGAGAAGTAAGAGTCCTTGATAGTTATAATATAAATATTAATGAGTTATTTTATTTATTATGATTTGAAATTTTAGACAAGTACACACGACGGCACCTCAGACTATACATGTTGACCTTGAGACCGCCTTTATGCCCTACGTAATAAAAGCTGTTTTTGCAGTTTAACTGTATACCCTGACGTGCTGTCGTGTGTACATGCTCCCGCTGAAAGATGGGAGATGAATGATAGTGATATGAGTGAATGACATGATAACAAGGTAATAAATCTTATTTGATGTGATGATTAGAAAAAAAATCTTAAAATTACAATGAATTACCTTTGGGTTACCTTTGGTTTGGCCAAATTACCTTTGGCGACGTTGGTACCTATTGTTATTAACGAAACGCGCACCTGGTAAAGGCTTAAAGATTTACCCCCTTACTAATAAAGATTGTATAATAGATGTATAGTTACACAATGGTTTCTCTCTATCAAACTATTTAACTTTTACATTAAAAAGGGACAAAACACTGTGGAAATACATCTGCTATACAATCTTTATTAGTAAGGGCGTATAATTATGTGCGAGTGCGTATTGTCCTAGAATCATTTACCTGTTTTACGTAACGGATGCACCATATTACAATTTTATTTTTGTATCATAAACGTTACACAACAGACTGGTCTGATACAGACTTGGGGTAACGAAATAAGCGAATAAACAGCTTGTATAAAATTACTTGTATTATTCGAAAAATCTTTCATTCCTCATGTAAATGGAATAAATTGACCAAAATACTTTTTGTTATTTTTATACAATAGGGAAGTACTTTGGCCGAGCTAGGAGTCTGTGCTCGGGGACCGCGGTCCTAATGTTGGGTGTTGGAATTTGTATTTATGCGAAGAAAACTTCGATATCGTGAGTCAGGTCTCCATATTTTTTTGCCTCGATGTTAGCTTGACGTAGTGCGACGTCACGAAAAATAAGAACTTTTTCTTTTTGTTGTAGATGACATTTGTCATTGATTTCTGTTCCAAAAAGTAATAGCTCTTGTGATAAAGTCCTAAACTGTGACTGTACCTATTGCGTAAAAATCTACTGTACATTTTGATATTTTCTAATAATAAACTTGCATTTATCGATATCAATTATATTATTCGTAAGATCACGACATGACAGTCATGTTACATATTATCAGTGGTGTGGTTACCAAAAAAAGTTTTGTAACGCGCCCTTAACTTTACATAACCCGTGAACGCGACCATACTAATCTATGCTCCTCGCCGCTGATTGGCCGCCCGCGCTTCTGGCAAGAAGAACGATTTTCCGCGCGTGTAATGGCGGACTACGCATTCCGTTTTGTCCCGTTTTGAAAAACTTATTAGAATGTATCTACATGCTCTACCATTGATTAAATGAGACCCCAGTGGTGTCGTTGACAATACACGGTACTTATTTATTATTCTATAACAATAGCTTTTTAAAACGACAAATAATCCATATCAGGGGGTCTAGCCAAAGTAACATTTGCAAATCTTCGTTATCGCTTCGCTTTTGAAACATGTATGGGATTGACATAAGGTTTCGTTATCAATCGAAATTTAAAACGTCAAATCCATACATTTTTCAAAGCGAAGCGATGGCGAAAATTTCTAATCTTTACTTTGGCTTGAAGATTTGGAAAACCATACTTTGGCTAGGGGAGCCGACTTCATCTTATATTATTATATTATTTTAGACAATATCACAAACATTGCTCTGATCCCAAAGTAAGTAGCTAAAGCACTTGTGTTATGGAAATCAGACACAACGGTGGTAAACACACGCACCCAGACCTGGGCCAATATAGAAAAGTTAGTTTTCTAAATTGAACCCGGGACCTCAGAGATGGCGACACCTTGAAAACCGGGGTACAAACCACTCGACCACGGAGGTCGTCTATATCGCGCACATCTCATTCCAACACTTGTTCTATGGCCTCGCGAGTGACTCACTCAGCCGTAGAAAGTCCGGTGCGATATGTATGGCGTCCGTCGACCTACGCAAACTGACAGCTTGGCTCGCCTCCGCCCCCTCAGTTCGATCACAGTAGGTAGATCAAAATAAAAGGCGATTTTCCTTGCACATACACAATATAGACATTTCATTATTATATTTTGACAACCTGGGCTCTATTTAATAAACGTGTCAATTTATTATTTATATTTTTTATTATAATTTGATATTTTTATTTAGAAAAATGATTAGAGAAAATTGAGAAAACGTATTACGTAAGTAACTTTAATTTGATAATCTTCTCAAAAATTATTAAATTTTTTTAGGGTTCCGTACCTCAAAAGGAAAAAAGGGAATCCTCTTAAAAAATCTTTGTTGTCCGTTTGTCTGTCTGTTTGTCAAAAACATATATTAAGAAAGTTCATAACTCATTTTTAAATTATGACAAAGTGCAATGATTATTCTAGTTTCACGTTTCACCTTTCAAATGTAGACTTCCTTACTTTCTAGATGCCAGGTCATGATCGTGATTGCAAGTGACATTTAGACTTCCGAATGAATGAACAATGTGCACGAGATTTCGATGAAATTAAACAATCTTTGTTCAAACTAAATAACTAAGCATTCACAATGCTATTTTTATACAATACTAAATAATATACTAGAAAAAATACGACTCGCACCAGATCATATTCTCGGACGGGAATCGAATCCGCGACCTTTGGATGTTCGGTCCAAGGGAATAACCTGCTCTGGGTTATTCCCTGAGGATCCCATTCCCGAGGATCCTGTCCCGGGAGCATATAAGCAAAACCTAACTACGGAGTTTAGATAGTGATCTCTGATTGGTCAAAAAAACTCGGTAGTTAGAGTTTGAGCGCAAAATCTAACTACGGAGTATTTGTTAAATTTAGATTTTTCGCATTCACAATGCTATTTTTATATTAAGATAAATAATATTAGAAAAAACACTAGAAAAAATCGACTCACCCGTAGCACCTCAGACGGGACTCGAACCCGCACCCTTGGGATTCCGGCTCAATGCACTGACCAATTATGCTACCGAGTCGCTAAAAATCGACTCACCCGTAGCACCTCAAACGGGACTCGAACCCGCTACGGGTGAGTCGATTTTTTCTAGTATTTTTTCTAATATTATTTATCTTAATACGGAGTATTTGACCAACCTGTTTTCGAGTTTTTGGTGTCTTCTTTATTATTCGCAGGTATCTACGTAGGGGCAAGTCTTACAATCTCCCACATGAGGGATGATCAGATCAAGCATTAAATTTTATTAAGTAGTACTTACGTACCTAACCTTAACTCTAACTATCGAGGTTTTTTGACCAGAGATCACTACCAAAACTCCGTAGTTAGATTTTGCTTATATGCGTCCCGGGGGATCCCGAATGCGATCTAAACATAGTATTGATTAAGTTCATGAAGATAAAAATAAGTCGGGAATAGTCGGGATCGTCCGGGACAGGATCCTCGGGGAATGGGATCCTTAGGGAATAACCCAATGCTTTTACCGCTGAGCTAATTCCTCACATTGATGAAATAACGCTGGCTAGAGCGGGATATGCTAGATTCAGCGTTGCCACTAGTGACTCGGTAGCTCAGCGGTAAGAGCATTGGACCGAACATCCAAAGGTCGCTGGTTCGATTCCCGTCCGAGATATATGATCTGGTGCGAGTCACATTTTTTCTAGGATATTATTTAGTATTGTATGAAAATTGCATTGTGAATGATAACATCTCAAATTTTAAAAATTATGTAGCTGTTTCATCTTAATCAACAGTCAAAATATCTGGAAAGATAATATTTCAATTGGATGTCGTAGTAATTCCTCACATTGACGAAATAACAGTATAAGCGCGGGATATACACTCGACGATGTTACTAGTGACTCGGTAGCCCACCGGACATCAAAGGTCGCGGGTTCGATTCCCGTCCGAGATGATCTGGTGCAAATAGTATTTTTTCTAGAATATAATTAAGTAGTGAATAGCCTGCTTTAGTTAGTATTATTAACCAAATTAGAATCGCTCTCACTCACACACTTCCTACAGAAATTACAATTGCCATTTTTAGCACTTGTGTGCTTTTTCTCACCTCCAATACTATTGTAAACCGTTCTCAGCGAACATTAGTTATTCTGGTATTTCTCTGAAACAATAGATGAATGTTCATTTCTTCTGGTCTACTTCACTAAAAGTAGGATTTAGCTTCTGAGTTTTAAACTAACAATAAGACAAGAAATTTCGTTCTACACAACGTGTTACAAGAGTACCCCTAATACCGAATATGGTATATAGGGACCATCAAACTGAACAACTTTTACTATGGGAGCAACTTTGAAATCACTAAAAAAACAGCTGTTTCATACAAAAGTTAATTACGAAAATATCAAAATGTCGATCACGGAAATATGAATTAATGTAAGGGACAATATACCGAAAATGAGTTATATACACTGTTGGATTCGGAATTTTACGCTCCATCGAATGGTATACTTGAAATGTTGATATCTTGAAAAAAAATCATTTTTTTGTCCCTTACAGTACACATTTTGAGAGGTCCTAAACAAATCTTTACGACAAATTTTGACGTATCATACACTTGTACAAAATGTCATTTTTAGTTTTAAGGTATGTCTCATAAAAAGTTATATATGGCCTTTACCCTAACCACGTTTTCGTTTTTCTAAACCTAATCAGCCTTACGTTACTTTATGATTTATGTATTTGGCAAAGATGTCCCTTACATTAATATGCCAGCGTGTGTAATAATTTACGTGTTTCTTACATTACTTTAATAGAATATGAATTCATTTTATTTTTCTAATACTACAATATAACTAGTAGAGAGCAAAACAGAAAACTAGAGCCCGTCCCCGCCTGCTCCGCCCGCTGCATGCTTCGTGTATCGTAGGTAAACATTAATCGATTATGGAAATATAAATTAATGTAAGGGACCAAGGTCTACTTTTCAGGAGGAGCAAAAAACAAATTTTATTTAAAACAATTGCTTGTATTTTTTTAACTTTTTATTCTACTAATTTGATGCCTATAGCAAAGTTGCTTAGGTTTAAGAGCTCTATAAAGCTATGCAAGCAAAACTAAGATTATCTTTATGGATTTCAAAATAGCATGTCTCTTATATAAAAAATAAATTTAAATGCGTTGTATACCTTAATAAAAATAATATTAGTAATTTTAGAAGTAACTGGTTTAGTACTAGTTATTGCTGTATCTTAATTAAATACTATAATAAAATTGTACTTTCAAAAGCAATTAATCATTAAAAGTATTTATTTTTATTCTGCGTTTAACAATAATTAGTCTCAATATTAACAATGATGGCACATTATAGGAAAAATCATTTTTGAATGATAATCAACTGTTTATATAACCAAAAAAATATATTCCAAAATTTCAAGTTCAATAGATTTTTTAAAGTAATTATGGTTATTAAATTATAATTAAAAAAAACAATTCAATTTGAAATTTTAGTATTATAGCAATTTAATATAAAGAACTCAGTAAGATAATAACGATGTTCACACTATTAATTTATACTTAACCGTATTAATTAAGGGCCGATTGTTGCAAGGTCAGGTAAAATTTAATCGTAGAGTAAACTTTATAATGTAATACAAACGATTGTTAAATATGTCACGTCAATTATCAAGGCATTTAACGATGGTTAGAGCTTACTCAACGACTAAATTTTATCTGACTTAGGTAAAATTTGCCTAAAGCGAAAATACTACAACCTAATTGTTAACTGCAGCAGTTTGCATTATCAACAATCCAACGAAACATTATAAACAACATAACAACGTTATCAAATATCCAAAAAAAGCTCAAACAGGTTAAGTGGAGGAAATTATTCCCTACTAGAGTCTTCGTCTTAGTCTTATTTAAAGTGTCTTTAATTTTATTTTTATAAGGAATACTTAAGTAATCCTTCTGATATGTTTTAGGTATAATACCCTTTTCACAAAGTTTTATTAAATCATTAAACTTGATGACGAAGACTCTAGAAGGGAATAAGTTCCTCCACTTATTAAATTTTTATGATTTTCATTCTTATTTTTAATCGCATCGCGACCTGTTTCTCTTCCTCCTCTTTTTTTGGATTGTAGATAACGTTTTCATGTTGTTTATAATGTTTCGTTGGATTGTTGATAATGCAAACTGCTGCAGTTAACAATTAGGTTGTAGTATTTTCGCTTTAGGCAAATTTTTCCTAAGTCAGATAAAATTTAGTCGTTGAGTAAGCTCTAACCATCGTTCAATGCCTTGATATTTGACGTGACATTTAAAAATCGTTCGTATTACATTATAAATTTTACCCTACGATTAAATTTTACCTGACTTTGGAACAATCGGCTCTTAATTAATATGGTTAAGTATAAATTAGTAGTGTGTATATTGTTATTATCTTGCTTAAGTTCTTTATATTAAATTGCTATAATACTCAAATTTCAAATAGAATTGATTTTTTAATTATAATTTAATAACCATAATTACTTGAAAAAATCTATTGAACTTGAAATTTTGGAAACTATTTTTTTAGTTATATAAACAGTTGATTATCATTCAAAAATGTTTTTCCTATAATCTGCCATCATTGTTAACATTGAGACTGATTATGTTTAACGCTGAATAAAAATAAATACTTTAAATGATCAATTTTTGTATCATTTTATGCTTAGAGCATTAAGAACGGGAGATGGCAAATACACGTTCCCCTTTCACCAAAGTACATGACCAATTTGATCGTGACAGTTTATAAAAACTAGTTGGTCTCGAACACCCGTCATTTTGTAAGAACACATGTCACCGATCGCAGCTCCGCAAAAATGGTGAATTGTGCAGTGTTTTCGTGCAAAAGACGATCTGAAAATTCAAATTTTACTAAGAACGGGATTTTCTATCACACGTAAGTATAATTTTATTACCAAACTATAATATAATTACGAAGAAAACGCACTTTGTTTGTGTAAGATAATGACGACATTGCGATAGCAAAACGATACCAAACACATGTCGAATACCATAATAAAAGTCGTAGTGCTGCGACAAAGAGAACGAATGCTTATGCTCTAAGAACGAATGAATGATCAAGTGAATGAGTTTAACTATTATTTTGATGTGATCAGACCAGCACATAAATTGTCAAATATTATTTTTTATATTTAATATGTAATAGGTAGGTATTGACTTTTTTGCAAAATCTATACATAGTATTAATTGGAGACACTGTTTTACGGGTGTGATGTTCTCCTTTTTTAATCTTCTCTTTCTTTTAGGTCATCCCGGGATAGTTACTAGTCCTCGGCTGTCTGTCGGTTATGTAGAAGTGGAGAGAATCTTATAAATCAGTCCTGTCAAAGCCCGAGCATAGGACACCAAAATCATTAACCAAAATAAAGGAAACTGATGCCGAGATCCTCAAGTCAAATTGTTCCAATTGTGCAGCTTCTGCAGGTAAGAAATTTCAAAACTTTTGTTTACTTAAACTTTCCTTGCAAAAAAATTACTAACTACCAAAAAGGAGGTTTTCAATTCAACCAATACATATTTATTTGTAGATTATAGGTATTAACATATTATCATACCAACTTTTTCATTTTAAGGTGGCTGCAAGCATTCACTACTGCTTATATTTTGGCTTGAAAAGCGGAGCTGTGAGCCTTCCAGCACATCTACACAAGGCTTCTGGATAAAGCCTACCTTGGCATCGGAACGAACTAATCATGTTTTGGCAGAACATGTATACAAAAGTTTAATAATACCTAATAAAAATTAAACACAAATCACTTGTTTTCCAAGCATTTATTATTTTATTTCACTTTTTTGTACTATTATGTTTTATTAACAACTCGTATTGTAGAGACCACGACGTTTCAATAGTAATACACAATCACGATTGTATGCACAATAAAGTATCATCTTGCCAATGCAAACCAATAGAAACGGTGCAACAGCAAAAGTATTTAGGCCTATCAATTGACAACCGCCACAACTGGGGTCCTCATATCGAAACTGTGTGCCATAACTTCGTGCTCTGTTAGCTAAATTTGTCATAATCAAAAATAAAATACCGTTCCAAGTTCTATTAATCCTGTACAAATCCTTGGTAGATCCTATAATTTCATATGGAATTTCAAGCTATGGACGCACATTTCAACCTACTTAGAGAAAATGTATAATCTACAATTACGAATATTAAAGCTTATAGTTAGTAAGAAAGTAAATCGTATCTATAAAGATAAGTATGACGAACTCTTTAGGTAATGCAAGGTCATATCGGTTCATGACAAAGTGAGTTACGCAATTATAACTGAACAACTCGATAACGTTGCTTCTTTGCCGAGGATTAATCATAGAATACAAACAAGACAGATTACGCAGAAGAAACTTCTCAAGGGCCGCTCAAATAACTTTTACGGAAAGAGAAAATTTACTTGTCTTCTTCCTGTCATAATTAACAATCTACCTAAAAAATTATAGGTTATTCTGGATGACCTCAAACACAAAAGTGTGAAGCAAACACTCAAAATTTATTGTTCTACCAAAAATTTGCTTTAGAATTTCTCGTATTTAAACAATAGTCAGCTTTTTCTTAACATCATTCTGTGCACACGCATTTACGATCAAATATTGTGTTTATTAAGTATTTTTTAAGACCTTAAAATAATATATATATGTATACAACGTGTTACAAAAGTACCTCTAATGCCGAATATGGTAGATAGGGACTATCAAACTGAAATCGCGAAATAAAATCAGATCAAAATGTATGAAACAGCTGTTTTTTTATTTCGCGATTTGAGAGTTTAGTTTGATGGTCCCTATATACCATATTCGGCATTAGGGGTATTTTGTAACATGGTGTATACATATTCTTTTTTATTTTTTTTATTCATAAGAATGAAGCAATTTGTTTTTTCTTTTCAATACTGCTTAGTTGTATACCGACTATCTATTTTGACGAATACGTAGTGACTGGACAAACCTAATCGGGTTTTACGTTTTAGTCGCTGGGTTTTTCTATAAATTGTATGTTTTACTTTGTTTAATAAATAAATAAATAAAAAATGTATGTTGAACATTTAAGTATAAACGCATTTAGTGATTGTTGGTGTATATCACAAAATCAAATGAAAACCATTTACCATAATCTTGTTCATAATCAATCACTCATCTTCCAATCATTCAATTTCATCGGTCTTTTGAAGGCACATCACTAGCTGTTTGTTGTAAGTTTGGCGCTGCCGTAGCGTGATCTGTCAGAATTTGTACTGAGATTGTTAGTTCCAAATTTGACCACCCACAATTATAACTGTGTGGGATTTTGTTTTTGTGTGCGTGTGTAACAACAAGACTTTTTTCTATAAGAGTGTGCGTGAATATGAAGTTGTGTGCTGTGCGTGTTTACCTCGTCCCCCTCCAAAATCGGTGAACAAAATCTAGTGTAGAAGAGTGCTGTTGGCATCTCCCGTTCTTAATGCTCTAAGATTTTATGTATTCACAATAATAGCAATTTTTTTTTATCTAAATTAAATCAAGTTAACCAATTTGCTTTTGAAAGTAAAATTTTATTATAGTATTTAGTTAGGATACAGCAATAATTAAACCCAAAAGGGTACCTTACTTTAAAAAATACTAATATAATTTTTGTAAATATGACTGTTACATTACTGCGGAGTATTTTTGTGTTAAATGCAATTAAGGTAAAGAACGCATCTACATTTATTTTTAATGTAAGAGACATGCTATTTCGGAATCCATAAAGATAATCTTAATTTTGCTTGCATAGCTTTATAGAGCTCTCAAACCTAAGCAACTTTGCTATATGCATCAAGTAAGTAGAATAAAAAGTGAAAAAAATACAAGCAATTATTATAAATAAAATTTGTTTTTTGCTCCTCCTGAAAAGTAGACCTTTGTCCCTTACATTAATTCATATTTCCGTGATCGATGTATCAAACAGCTCATTTTTTTCGCGATTTCAGAGTTGGTCCCATAGTAAAAGTTGTTCAGTTTGATGGTCTCTATCTACCATATTCGGCATTAAGGGTACTTTTGTAACACGTTGTATAGATTAAAAAAAAAACTACCTATGTTTGTATTATGACCAGTCTGTCGATTCTGTAACCAAACTCGAACCTCACTTCGAATCTCACTTCAGTGCGCGAGAATTTTAAATTATAAATGAGATAATGATAGGTTTTTTTTATCACTAAAGATTTTATAGATCGCTACGGTAGCTACTTACCAATTAAAGATGGCAGTGATTTCAAAAGTTATGTTTCAATGTTTGTTCATAAAGATTAATGCGATATTGATTGGAAATGAGGTCTAATGTGTTGTTTTATCAGTAATACGGTTTAAAATATTACGCCCTTACCACAAAAGATTTTAAAACACTGTTCAACAAGTGTTTAACTTAGACACTGTTTAAATGTGATGCTGTCACTTTTTTGTCTATATTGTTTGAAAGAGACGGCATCACATTTAAACAGTGTCTAAGTTAGGCAGTGTTTTAAAATCTTTTGTGGTAAGGCCGTTAGTGATTATAAAAGTAACGTTAAAATATAGTGATTAATAAGGTTAATGATGTTGTGTTCTGCGCCGTCCTCTTCCCTGAGGGAGGGCGGTCGCTTTGTTCGCGACGAAAGAAGGTTCGTTGCCTTTCCGGGCACGCAACCAAACTCAAGGCGGTTTTAGTCAGTAGGAGTCTGACATGCCCCCATAGCCGGCTATGGAAAGTCCAATGAGGATTTCCTTCCCCCGCGCAAAGGGGATGGTGCTCCGAACCCCTCTGGTTGAGAACGAAAAAAAAAAGATGTTGTTTTCTAGTTAATTTATGCTTAGTGTTGGTTGTTCAAATATATCCAAGTTTAAACAATGATCTAGTGCTTTTAATTATGTAAGTCTAACCCTTTATTCTCAACAGTTTTTGCAATCGGTAAAGTAGCTTATGTTCAGCGAATTTTTGATACCAAATTTCCGCGAAGTGAAGTGAGCCGTGAGGTTCGACGTGAGATGCGAGTTTGGTTACAAAATCGGCAGGCCGCGTGCTGCGCGGCAGAGTAGTGTTAGCCTATATTATATTAAGTAAGCCTATTTAGTATTAATTATAATTTACGTGAGTGTTAATAAATAATATTTCATTGCTTTGGTATGATTGTATACGTCTAATAGATTTTGTATTGAGTCTCTTTTATAAAAAGAGATAATTATAAAACTTCTTTGCATTTACGAATAGTTTTATTTTTCTTAAACAAAAGAAGAACGATATTCAGGGCATTGAGTTGATATAGCCTTGTTGTACTGGAATGTAAAACATTGATATTTTAATGTAATTTGCATAATTTGTAGTAAACTGTTAAAAGAATAATTGCTCTCTTATTCAGCATTCCTTGCATTCTGGAGCTATCCCTACAGTAGATAGCATCAACTTAGAGGTTTCGTAATAAACGACTTATGTTATGAGGTTATGACTGATCAGTACACCTAGTACATCTGACTTCGAGGAACAGTGGGTAGCAAAACAACGTTTTCTGATGAAAACGGGTCCAACACTGGGATCTCCAACTCGCCTGCAAATGGAAGACTAAAATGTCTGGGCAAAATTTCAAAAAGTCGGGATTTTGGAATAATGGTCGGGACAAATAAATATTAAGAAAAATACATTACTTTTTATTATAAAAATTAAAAATAATCACAAATAAACACTGGCAAATTACAAGATTAATCTCTTATTCTATCTAATATACACACTTATTCTATCTAATATACATCTAATATACACTTATTAATCACTTATTCTATCTAATATACACTCGTTTAATTATTGTTATTTGAAATTTCGTTTTGTTATTATTTGTCGGGACATTTGTCTGGACTCTAGACATCATACGAAATGTCGGGACAATCCCGACGATTTGGCAACTTTACCTGCAAAGCATGGAGATTTTGGTAACAGTCTCCCACGGGATATTCCTCGCCTGCTGTGGACTTTAAAGGGTAAGCTCATCTCATACGCACTATGCGGTTACCTGCAAAGTGGGCAGCCGTCTAGCTGACCGCAAAACGCGGATGCGAATGTAGGAGTGAATAAGTATGGAAAGGATGTTGAAGGTAAGGTAGTCACTGATGGGAAGGCCAAAGGGAAGATCTTCCTCCGGGCTGGGTGGTATCAGCCCGGGGACCGCGGTCCAACCGATGATGGTTGGAGGTTGTATATATGCTAAGTCGCTGAGTGAACTTCGTTAGCGAGATGTGGGGTTTCCATACTGCGAGGTGCTACTCCATACTTAATGATCTTGTTTCTTGATACTAGCGCCATCTAGTAACACGGTTAGGAATCTTGTTGTTATGCCGTGTGTCGTGGTATGTGCGGCGTAGGTAAGGTAGGTGCCGCTACAGCGAATGCGGCCAACCGGGGGGCTTATTGTCTAATTTAAAAATCTATCGCAATCGCTTTCATTTGACAGTTGGATCCGACACATTGCTGCATTTCTTGGGTAAGTTTTTATTTGTGCCAAAAAGAGGCATCAATGTGTTTCATCCTGAAAGCGATTGCGATAGATTTTGAAATTATACAATAGAAAGGCGGGTTGCGGTCACCCGCAATCGCAACCGCAATGTACAGTTGAAGAACAGTATTTGCGGTCATATCGATCAAAAATGGACGTGGGAAGAGTTGCAGCTATTTACAAAAAAATCGTTATGTACTGAATCGTGATACCTACCACTTAAATGAAACAATTTCGCATTCACGCATAGTGATCCGCGGCAACTTCACTCGAGTATGTATGGCAAAGAGTTTTTACAGATTAAAATACATCGTTTTGTACCGCAGGCGCTCTAAAGTTGGTCACTTCTGTTGTAAAAAGTTAAATTAATTGCTTTGTGATTGACCATTGCCCGGGACATGGTTCTGTGGTCCAACTATAAAAATAGTTGGACCACTATAAAAATAGTTGGACCACTACCCCTAGTGCAGGCCCGTAATATTATAGTCTAACTGGTTGGACAGAGCAGTTGGACCACTGCCTCGGACGGATTCTTTGTCTTATTTTCCCTGACCAACTTATTAAACTAATGTGATGATCGCGAAGCGTCGCGTCGGCAAATTATTGGATAAATAAATAAATAAATATAAGACAACATCACAAACATTGCTCTGATCCCAAAGTAAGTAGCTAAAGCACTTGTGTTATGGAAATCTAAGACAACGGTGGAACTACAAACACCCAGACCTGAGCCAATACAGAAAAGTTCGTATTCTAAATTGACCAAGCCGGGAATCGAATCCGGGGCCTCAGAGATGGCGACACCTTGAAAACCGGCGTACAAACCACTCGACCACGGAGGTCGTCGGAGGATGGAGAAACCATTAAAGTAAATTGTTCAAATTCAAGGAACCTCCAGTTAAATTTTCACCAAAATGCCTTTATAAATATGTCCAATAATAATCTTTACACACGAAGTTTTTAGCTGTCTCAAAATATGACGAAAATACAGAAGTTAAATTTTAGAACGTGTGCGCTTAAGAGCACGTAGTCTGCCCACTTGCGCCGCCATTGGAAATTACATCATTGTGTTTTGTGTGTGAATTATTGAAAAGTGGCCACTTTTGGCAATAAAACTCCACTAAACTAAATGACAGACTAGAAAATATTATTAAAGCGATAAAAAGTATCACAAAGCTTTTTCGGAGTGCACTTCAGAGAGATAATTCACAATTTCATCTTTATTTAAGCACTATGATTAAGAAAAAATTTGGACGATTTTATGACTCATTCTCGAGTGACAATCGTAAAAGCAACCTACTCATAATTAGTTCAATTTTTATTTAAGTATAAAAATACTTTTTAATTAAAAAAAAGAAAAAAAAACTGCTAACGTGCCTTTCGAAGCACGGAGGAGCTCGAGATAGTAAATTTTTGGCACCCATCTCATGACCGTCTCTTGCGAAAACTGCTAAATTAAAACCGCTGCGGTATCGCTCACAATTCGCTCCCGTATGTTTTCGAAACACAAAGGCTGTTCATATTACACGTAATGACTGTAGCTTTTCATGCCGCTTGCACACATTACAATATGACCCTTAGCTAAGGTTGAATCCATATTGTTTTTTCGGACTCCCACAAGGTAACAACGCACGGCCTTTGTTTTATGGACAAAATTCTGTTACGTGTGTTTTGTTAGATTGTTCGCATTGTTTTGATGTTTAATTAATCTGTGGAACGTGTTAAAATGAGTCATTTGGATGGAATTTCTTTTTTTTGTAACATTGATGAAATACCTTAAATCACGTACCTACCTAATAGGCACGACAAGGGTTGCCAGATCCAAAAACACAAAAGCCGGATTCCGCGCTTAATTTGGTCGGACATTTTACCCTAAAAGCCGGATATACCTCTATCAATAGCTAATCATAGCTTTTTTAAGACCAGACATATGTTCTAAAAGCCGGGCAATATTTATTACTGCCTTGCGAACAGTGGTCAGACGGGACTCGAAGCGGGGCAGTTGTGCCGTGCCATTACTTGCGCTCGACTTACGACTCGCGCGGCGGCCACACCTAACAAAAAGCCTAACAAAAGCCGGACAGGCCGGACATGTTTGGCTTTTTGACCGACGCGAGTCGTAAGTCGAGCGCGGCGGCCACACAAAAAGCCTAACAAAAGCCGGACAGGCCGGACAAGAGGTCAAAAAGCCAAACATGTCCGGCTAAAGCCGGACACCTGGCAACCCTAGGCACGACAGAACACGCTGCCATGTCCAATTGATTCCAAGTATTGAATAAAATTGTCTCCTGATCAACGTTACAGGTGGTTACAACCTGAAAGTAAGGTTTCAAAGGTTTTCGTTCGAGAAGTCTTTCTTTTCGGTCAATAATCAATATAAGAGGTAGTACCGGAAGTAAAAGTATAAGCTCATAAAAAGACTGAGTCATAAAATAATGTAGGTTTCAGATGTAACATTATAGAGGGGAAATTTCTGAAACCAAGGGCCCTACCGGCTAACTTTTCGAACTTCGGTGGGTCTGCCGAGCTTCAACTTAAAACAGATAAATCGAAGTAAGGAGTTTCGTATTGTACTATTCGCCGAAGTTATTCAGAAGATATCGATGTTCGTGTGACATCATGAATTGGGGTTCGCCATTTTGGCTCGATTATCTGTTTTAATTTGAAGCCCGGCAGACTTTCCGATGTTCGATGCGTTAGCCGGTACGGCCCCAGTAAAGTGTACCATATATTTGAGTTTGTAAATATCGTTCCTTATAGCTAAGCTGATAAGTTTCTTGCGCCCGTTCTTCTTGTCAGTTAAAAAAGTCTGGAACGGGTAATAGGAGAAAATAGACGATTCAAAATCGCTTAATTACTAAGTTTATTTGAGTAAAGATATTTTTAGGGTTTCGTACCAAAATGTTAAAAAGGAACCCTTATAGTGCGACTCAGTCTGTCTGTCACAGCTGGATATTTTGAGAATTAATGCTATCAACTTGAAAGGAATAGTTTTAGATGACGTTTGCCCAACTATTCTGTAAATAAGAGAGAAATAAAAATATTTCTATTTTTTGCAATAGGGACTAAAAGGGGGTCTTAAAAATTCGAAGTGAGGCTACTAGGGCATATGGGGTAGAATAGAATAGAACAGAATAGAATCATTTATTTGCGAATATTGCGTTTACAAGTTGTTAGGTACAGAAATATAATTTTAGCAGTTTTAACAGTATTGGCTTTTTTAATGTAGGCATGCAAATATTTATTAAAAATAGAATTAAAAAAAGAAAAGTGATTTTAGGCAATTTAAAATATACACCTCGAATAAAAGTATCATATGAAAGACTGCTTGCACATTCTGAAACATGTCTTTTACGTTTTCAAACATATTGATGACAATTGATAGTAAAGAAACATTTTAAATTCACAAAGGCACGTCACTCTTTATTGTTTTCTGGTTGTTCTATACAATAATAACTCTATGGATATTACACAAAACATGGTACGAAGTGTTTTAGATTAAATACAATGTTATGGTGCAACTCTCTTTGTGCTATTAATAACATAATAACAATCTTATTAAATTTAATTACTATGTAATTATATGAATTTGTTATTAATGCTGTATTTTGTGTTGTTTGAATAAGATTTGACGCATAAAATTTTTTAATTTAAAATTTTAGCATTCACTATGCGGTAGCTCAGCGGTAAGAGCATTGGACCGGACATCCAAAGGTTGCGGGTTCGAATCCCGTCCGAGAATATGATCTGGTGCGAGTCGTATCTTTTTCTAGTATATTATTTAATACCTATTGTACATAAAATTGTATTAATTTATTATTGCTATTAGAAAATGATACAGGTTTTAAAAAGCAAGTATAAATGGGACCATATTCTTGTCCACGCATAAAACCCAAGGCCGTCTGTAACCTATTTGAGGCCCTGGGCATATTGTAAGGGGGCCCCTATGATCTTGACTTAAATTTACCTAAACATGCCGAAATCACATCAGAAAGCCTGATATTTGAGCAAGAGTAGGATATCTATACGCATGAAAAATCTAGTAAGCAAGTAACTAGTAGTCAGTAATTATTGTTTAAGTTTTCGAAATACCTAAATATGTTTTATTACGTTTAGCGATCTGGCAGTAACATGGGGCCCCTAGCCCCCTATCGATCGCGGGGCCCCGGGCACGTGCCCAGTGGGAAAGATGGGCCCCAACGAGATCCAATTAACTTAGGTATATGTCGTAGGATATTCGTTCAAATCGGATCTTTACAAAAATCCTAGTACGATTGCAAAAAACAGAATGATTAGAATCTGAGACAGATTTCTCCGGACATCCAAAGGCCGCGGGTTCGATTCCCGTCCGAGAATATGATCTGGTGCGAGTCGTATTTTTTCTAGTATATTATTTAGTATTGTATAAAAATAGCAAAAATACAGCATAGTGTTGTCATAATCTTCGCTATTATTTGGTGCAGAACTATGGTTGGTTACGCTATAGTTATGTAGGTCACACCGCCATCAAGTTAGCGTTACGTTTACGTAAACGATGTTAATTCTCTTTGAAATATCGTTGCAAAGAACTTAAATATAATCTTCAAGGACTGTTAACAATTAAGTTGTTGAATCGAAGCAGGAAAATTACCCAGATTAATGAGAGTAGATAGGTGTATACGTAAAATTTTCGAAGCATTAGCAAAGTTAGCACATTTTAGGTAATTTTTTCTAGTGCTATATGAAAATAGCATTCGCAAATGGTATTTTTATATAATTTTAAATAATATCTAGAAAAATACGACTCGCACCAGATCATGTTCTCGGACGGGAATCGAACCCGCGACCTTTGGATATTCGGTCCAATGCTCTGACCGCTGAGCTACCGAGTCACTAGTGGGAACGTCGAATTTCTTCTAGTATATCAACTCTTACGCATTGAGTTGATACAGTATACACTTCTTGACTTCCGCGGAAATAAAACACTTTTACGGATCCTGTCGCGTATATTATTAATTAAGGTGTTATTTTAGAATAAAGGCCGTGATCACGGGATGACTAAAGCAAAACTGTTTTTATTTTAAAATTTCGAAATTACTTGCAGCGTGTTTGCTTTAGTTATCCCATGACTTCGGCCCCTATAAATGCTTGGACAATTTCACACAGCGCCATCTAGTCCCAAGTAAGCAAAGCTTGTAATATTGGTGCTAGACAACTAATATCCTACTTATATACATTTTGAATATATACCTATTATACATAGTAACACCCAGACCGGTCACAGAAATTAAAATTCATCATTTCAATTTCTGCCCGGGCGGGAATCAAACCCGGGACCTCTTGCATGGTAGACCGGCATGTTGACCACTGCACCACTTAGGTTGTCGAAGACAGAAGTCGTCAAAAGACTATCAAATTAATGAAAAATGTTTGCTTTACATTTTCTACCTTCTATAAATAAATATGAGACAACATCACAAATATTGCTCCGAAACTAAAGTAAGTAGCTAAAGCACTTTGTGTTATGGAAATCAGAGACAACGGTGGTATCACAAATACCCAGACCTGAGCCAATATGGAAAAGTTCATTTTCTAAATTGACCTAGCCGGGAATCGAACCCGGGACCTCCTCTGGGTGATGGCGACACCTTGAAAACCGGTGTACAAACCACTCGACCACGGAGGTTGTCAATACCGAAATCTCAAACTTTTGATTTTGTATTTGGTTTAAAACCCAACTATTGTAATATAAATTCAATTATTGCACACCGGATTTTGGGTTTAAGGTTCACTGACAGTACATTGTCACTTCCTGACAGCTTATTTCATTATTCGATTTCTCGGTAAGCTCATTGTTGTAGGATCATAGGTAAAGAACATGAGCGAAATAATGAAATAAAAAAAAATGTATACTTTTGACGCGCGACTTGCTATTTGACTTGACTTTGACTATCCGAGGTCCCAGGTTCGATCCCTGGCTGGGACAATTTAGAACTATTATTTATTATTTTAAATCATTAATTATTTTTAAAATTATTATTGTGGATTTTAAATTGTATTTAAGAAAAAAAAATGCAACCTATACCTATTTAATAATTCGATTTTATAAGATGGATTAAGCAACTTTTTTACAATGTTTTACTGAATTTAATTTTAATTTAATTTAGCCAAATTTATTTAATCAATTTTTGATTACATTATAAGTTTCTCTCTCGCATTGCAACGCCCTCACAGGGCCTCACAGAAACTGTAAAACTACCTATGTATCATCTTTAAACTATGTGACAAGCAATAAATGAATTATGAACACGAAGTCTCCGATTTCCATAACACAAATTGGACCAACAAAACTAACCAAAAGTGTTTTATTTCTAATGAAAGTCTTAGAAGTGTATACTATTATGGAGTAAAACAGGAATACAACATTTTGTTTATTTTCTTGTCTGTCTTTTACAATACTGTTATTCCATTTTGAATTAATGCAGAACACAGCCAACTTATGTGGCTGGTTTATTCTTTATTGTAAATCCGATGAAATAAGCTATTTTGGATAAAACAGCCACGTCAAAAACGCTATTATTGGTATTATTCTAAACGATACGAAATACTGGATATGATATAAAAAAATGCTATACTTTTCCTAATAATTCTCAAATATAAAATAAACAGAAAAGTAATAAATAACTGAAGGGCAACATTTGACAGAAAAACGCTCATAACTTCGTTCGTACTTTTCCTCATATGGGTGCTTTCTGCAGAACTAGGTCCAATTTAGCTACTTACATTCACGTGGTGGGTACAAATATCTTAAAGCCTAACAAGTTCACACAAGAACCCTGCCTGTCGTTTCTGTAACCAAACTCGCATTTCACTTCGAACCTCACTTCACTTCGCGTGAATTTGTTATTAGAAATTAGCTAAATATAAGCTACTTTACCGATTGCAAAAGGTTTAAGGTAGCTACCGTAGAAATCTAAAATAGTTTTTGATTAAAAAAAACAGCCCATCATTTTCCCATTTATGAGTTAAAATTCACACGCAGTGAAGTGAGTTTCGAGTTTGGTTACAGAATCGACAGGCTGTACGGGCAATGCAAAAAAGAAAAATATATTTATAAAATATCTGCTCGTAAAGGGTCTCTTATTACACCAATTTCAATATCGTATTGTATCTCATTACGTACTTGTGCGTTAATGTAATATGTTAAACGCACGGTTTATCAAGACGCTCCGTCTAAAACGAACGGTACTTTTTTAAATCTTAGCAAAGAGTTTTTATGTGAGAAAAGAGGTCAACATATTATGAATAAATTTGAACTGCTTCAACAAGTGATTAAAAGTTTATTCGTTTAAGAAACTCCGAGTTTTATTTATTTCCTCGCAAATATGTTATAAAACGTCGTTGACATACGTGCGCTTTGATAATTACAGCCTCTGCTTTCTTGTAGCAATATCGCCTCGGCTGTAATTTTCAACTTACCGCACTTATATCATAATGTACTATAAAAAAACGAAGCATTCATTATTGTCACTTTGTTTTCTGTTAGTATCCCAATTTGACCTCCACCATATCATTCACTCAACCGAATCGAATCGTTCATCCCAAGCTCGATCATTCAACCGCAGAATTTGTCCCACATTACGGTGAGTGAGTTGTAACAATAGTCTGTTCATACAATTGGTCGTGTAAAATAAAAAAAAATATTGCTAATGTTATGATAAGGTAAAAAAAAAATCCTTCCTGAATGGAATGTCTTATACTTCGCTTCTGTACTCAGTTTTTTTATGTAGGATAAAAATCTAATCTTATACCACTGTTAGAGTTATGCGAAATATGATGTATTACCACAGAATATATAATAGTACTAAACGAGTATTACTATACAACATGTTACAAAAATAAATACCCCTAATGCCAATATGGTAGATAGGGACCATCAAACTGAATAACTTTTACTATGGGACCAACCATATTCGGCATTAGGGGTATTTTTGTAACACGTTGTATATCCCCTGTTGCCTGTATAATCCGCGCGCGATGAAAATGGGATGGAACCCTGTCAAACTGAGACGCCAGACAGAGATATCTAAAAACAACGCATGCTGCAGCATCTTCAAGTAAGATAACAAGTAAACAATTAGTTGACTAATCAAATTAAACTTAACTAATTAATCAATTTTCTATTTTTTTTTTGACAAGGTTCCATCCCATTCTCATCACGCGCGGATTATAGTACAGGTTAATATTTATGTTTATCATTGCCTCTTATCTTATGAAATTATGATTAAATATTGAAACTGTGTAATTGTTTTATGTAATAAACAATTTATTATACTATTATTATTATTTTAGTGTGGATAAATAAACTTAAACCATAAACTTACGAGAGAGAGAATTAGAGAATTACTCTATCGAGAAAAAAACGCGCGTAAAAGTACTCGATAGAGTAATTACCTATCTATGAAAAATCTCATTTCGCTTTTCGGCGGTAGATGGCGCTGTACAAATTTCCCATACAAAATTACCCTATCGAATGTTTTTACGCGCGTTATTTTTTTCGATAGCTGTTCGTGCTAAGGGTACATAAGAAGAAAGGGCGCAAGAATTAATAAAAAAAAAGATTTTATGTGTTAATAAAAATAGCGTTGCAATATTCAAGGTGTCTCTTCCGTCCGAAACACGATAAGAAGCAGACGTGCTGCGCGTTTCGCTCGTAAAAATGATTAAAAAATTATTACGTTTGCGCAAATATAACTTCTATTAAAAGTGCGTCAATGCGCAAATTTGTGTTACATAGACTCACTCACTATCTGTAACCCTGATCGTACCTGTTGAAGAAGAAATACTGACCATCCTGCTCGCACACGACCCAGACCAGTGCTACGGTAAGCGACTACGACTTTGCTACGACACCGTCTACAGAAACACCGTCTACGCGAGCTACGGACAAAAACTCGTATGATAGATTATTTCGTCAGCATTATTATCTGTTGCTGTGGTGTAGTGCGCTGATCGCTCGAGATATTGTACACGGGCTCTGTCGAGCGCGGATCAAATCCCGTCCTATACAAAATAAGATATTTTTTATTATTGTTGCTTTTCTGATTGCGAAGATGAATAAATCTCTCTCAGAGACTAATCTCGTCGATGATAATAATGTTACACCACCAAACTACATATCTATGCGCAATAAAAGGAAGCGTGATGAGGATTTCTATTCGGAATTTGATAACTTTAAGCAGGAAATAAAAGATATGTTCAGTCAGTTATCTTCAACACAGAATAGCGAAACCAGTAAAATCACGAAAACTCTCAAGGATATTCAACAGTCTAACCAAAATATTGAATCGTCTATAGCTTTCCTTGTCAGCCAAAACGATGAATTGAAGAAAAAAGTTGAGTCATTAGAGTTGCAAAACAGAAAAGATAAAGAATATATTTCGATTTTGGAGGATAAATTGGAAGAAGTGCAAAGAATACATAGGAAAAATAGCTTGGAAATAAAGAATGTCCCAAAAGCTCAGAATGAAACCGCAGATAATTTAATTAATTACATGTGCACCTTAGCGTCTACTATCGGCACACAAATGTCCGGCTCTGATATTAAAGATATTTATCGCGTTAAAAGCAAAAATCCTGCTAAGAGCAATACCTCGATTATAGTTGAGACGCAATCAACCCTCATGAAACAAGAAATATTGAAAAAATGTAAATCGTTCAATATAAAAAACAAAGAGAAACTTAGAGCTAAGCATTTGGGATTCAAGAGAAACGAAGATACACCTATCTATATATCGGAGCACCTGACCATCAAAGCATCGCGTTTGTTCTTTCTTGCTCGGGATCTAGCTAGATCCAAGAACTATAAATTTTGCTGGACATCTTTTGGCCAAGTTTATGTGAGGAAAAGTGAAGATTCTGGAGTAATAACTATTACAAATGAGACTCAAGTCCAAAGTTTAATGCAAATAATATGACTAGTAGTAGTTATTGTTGTATTATGTAGTTTTGAAAGCTTAACCTATAAATTTTGCAATGTATTCACACTGCATATTATATCTCGATACATTAATGTAAAACTAATTCTACTAAAAACATTTACACTTACACACGTAACACACATTCCTAAATACCTCAAAATGTCTAGCACTTTTAAAAAATATCAAAAGTTGACTGCCATTAACTTTAAAAATAATCAAAAAACAACCGTATGCCATTTTTACTTATACACTTTATTGCACTTAAATAACAAAGATAATTTTCAAATATGTACCTCTAATTACCTTCTAGATGAAACTCTTACAACCAGTACATTGTACCGCAGATACAACAATAGTTATTTTTCAGTTTTAATTTATGGATAGCACTCTACAAACAATTTCTGCAATAGACAACAGTGAGATCGCTACTTCCATTTCCACTACTTTCGAAAACCTGTCGCAAAATATAATAAATAACGCAAAACTTACAGTAGTGACCCAGAACATACGAAGTATATATTGTAATATGGATGATTTAATATTGAATCTATCGAATTTTAGTTCTAATGTGGACATTATTATTCTGACGGAGTGTAGAATTGATAAAAATAAACCTGTACCAAATCTTGCAAATTATCAAAGTTACTGCACCACCAACCACCTCAACCAAAATGATGGTGTAGTTGCGTTTGTTAAAAACGGTATTCAAGTTTGCGTTAAAGAAATAATACTAACTGATGCGTCATGTATTCAAATTATAACGAATTGTTTTACTATATTAGGCATCTACCGATCACCATCCAATAAATGTGCAGATAGATTTATTGATTCTATAAATACCCATCTTGAGTCACTCAATATGCGTAAAAATATCTTTTTAACTGGAGACATCAATATAAATATTATTCAAAAATCTGTTGAGCAAACATTTGAACTTAATAATAGAATTAGTTATCTCAATACATTGTCACATCATGGCTTGCTCCCTGGGCATAGGGAACCAACTAGGGGTCCTAGTTGTCTAGACCATTTTATGATAAAACTAAATAAATCCAAATATGATGCTTCTATTGCTGTACTTAACACCACAACTACCGACCACTATATGGTACTCCTGGCTGTTTCTCTGTGCGACCTGTCACGCCATGAAACGACATATTTGGTTAAAAATAAGATAAATTACGAAAAAGCACTCGAAGATTTGCGCTTAGATAACCTATCCGATATGGAACACCATGATGACCCGAATATAGTGACTAACTTACTTATAGAGAATATTAGACTAGCTATTGCTGTCAATACCAAAACTATACGTACTCCCTGTAACAAACGTCTAATTAAGCCCTGGATTACTGAAGGTATATTGAGGTGCATTCGTACTAGAAATGCTATGCAAAGAAAGTTACGTAATAATCCAAATAACAACATCCTAACAATAACTTACAGAAGGTATCGCAACTATTGTAATAACCTCATCAAAAAATTGAAACGTGACTATTACAGAAATCAATTAGAAAAATCGTCACATAATCCTAAAAAATTATACAAAACTGTAAATGAAATAACCAACTTTAAATGTTCTAAAACAGCTTGCACTAGTCTTCTTAACCTGGCAGCAGATCCTTTACAATCAACTAATATCGTTAACAAATCTTTCTCAGTAATTGGTCAGACGCTCGCCGAAAACATCATTGCTAATACTCCAAATTACTCTATGCCGAAATTAACACATTTACAACCGACGTCATTTGTACTTTTAGAAACTGATCCTATTGAAATTGAAAATATAATTATGAGCCTTAATTCTAATAGTGCAACTGGATTAGATAGCATACCAATATCTTTCCTAAAGGCCGGTAAACGTGTGCTAGCTCCTATAATAAGTAAATTAATTAACTTATGTTTTAGTAAGGGTATATTCCCCGACGCCTTCAAAAATTCTATTATAACTCCCGTTTATAAGGGTGGGGATAGAGACAACGTCAACAATTTTAGACCTATTTCTGTCTTAACCGCGTTGTCGAAGATTATGGAAAAAGTACTAAATGAAAGATTACTCAGTTACCTCAATAAATACAAACTCATTTCTGACTCCCAGTATGGGTTTCGCAAAAACATATCTACGGAAGATGCTGTTAGAGATCTCACCACACTAATTGTAAACAAAGTGGATAAGAACAACAAATGCATAACAGTATTCTTGGACCTTAAAAAAGCTTTCGACACCGTCTCAATCCCCATCCTTATAAACCGCCTTGAAGAAATTGGCATACGAGATAACTCTCTCTCCCTTTTCTGCAGTTATTTAACGGGTAGAAGGCAAGCAATTAAGATTGGCACTTTTATTAGTGACAGTGTCGATGTAAACTACGGAATCCCACAGGGAAGCGTGTTGGGACCGACACTGTTCTTAATTTATATTAATGAGATGTGCAATATGAAGTTCAATAATGGAAAAATTTTTGCTTATGCTGACGATACAGCAATAGTGTTCACGGGTGACACTTGGGAATCAGTGAAAAAGACCACAGAATCGGGCCTGGCTCAATTGTCTACATGGCTTAACCAAAATTTACTATCTTTAAATATAACAAAGTCAAATTATATCTGCTTCACTATATATAACACCACCCAACCTAAAAATGATTTTAATATTAAAATACATAATTGTAAATTTTGCTTAAACTGTAATTGTCCACAGTTGAATCGGCTTTATAGCGCAAGATATTTAGGTGTAATATTAGACCAAAGACTAACCTGGTATTCCCATCTGGAAGTAATGTCAAATCGTTTAAGAAAACTTATATACATTTTTAAATCTCTAAGACATGTTTGCACGAAAGAAATTATTAACAAAATTTATATAGCTTTAGCGCAGTCTATACTAAGTTACTGCATTTCAATATGGGGTGGTGCAGCGAAGACAAGGTTTTTGGAACTAGAAAGAGCGCAAAGAAGCCTAATCAAAGTCATGTACTTTAAACCTTCTAGATTCAGCACTACAGAATTATATACTTTGAGTGGCTTACTGTCGGTGAGAAGACTTTACATTTTTACAATAGTTTTAAAAAATCATAAATCCATCATCTTTCAACCAAATATGACAAATAAAAGACGGAAATATAAAATTGAATATAAAGATAATTTTAAAACTAAATATGCATGTAGACAGTATACTAGGCGAGCAATAACCTTATACAACGCTGTAAATAATAAAATTGATGTATACGGTCTGACATATGTTGAGTGTAAAAAGAAATTGAAAATGTTTTTAATGCAACAAAGCTATGATGAGGTTGAAGGTTTGTTATAATATATAAGATAAATATATACACATATACATTAACATGCACACACACACACACACATACACACACACACACACACACACACACACACACACACACACACACAAAAACACACACATACGCAAATTAACTTTTTTTCTTTTTTTCTTTTTTCTTTATTATTATTTGTTCATAAAGATTTAATAAGTCCTACATTTTAGAGAAATTATATTAAAGTGCACTTACATTTAGAAAATTAAAACTAAGTAGATTGTTTCTGTCGTGCTAATGCGGAGGAGCGGGGCTCCTCTACTACAGGTATTACTATACTTAACAGAGGGCCCCAACACTATAGTTACAATTACAACAAAGCAGCCTAATACTAAAACGAAAGCAATCCTTTTATCATTACTAAGATCATTATTCAGACTAAAAATCAAAAGATAGCTGTCAAAAGTAACCCGAAATGGCGATTCCCATACAAAATAGCCAAAGTTCATAGTACGTTTCATTGAATATTCGCTTTTCAATGAAACGAATTCTACCTACTTTCAGGGGAAATGACCAAAGATAATTATAATACTACGTTAAGATGACAAATCATGTTTATTTTTCTTGATTACTCAATCATATGCACTAAAAAGTTTCAATTCCGACGTCGAAGTCATCACCCCAAAAGTAGCTTTCTATCACTTTTTAACCCTGTTGGGGATAAATATTAGAAAAATACGAAACACGTGTTCAATTAATTTTGTGAAAGAATGTCTATGCCATTTTAAGTCAATCGGGCCAAGGAATCGCGTTCTCCCATTACAAACTTTGCCACCCTGTTTCACCCCTTTAGGGGTTTAATTTCGCAAAATCCCGTCTTAGTGAGCACCTACGCCTTAAAAGGAGCCCCCATGTAAAATTTGAGAGCACTTGTAGTTTCTGAGATTTCGTGATGAGTGAGCGAGTGAGTGACTGATTTTCTCTTTTATATATATAGATAACTATAACATGGTCTGTGACTGTGTCTATTACGTGATGGAACAAAAAAGTGTCAGAAGAAAAAAAAACCTTCAGCAAGCAAGTTAATACAATGTTCCGTCACTCGTCTTGCGTGCGCGCAATCGATTAGTCATCGATTGTAATTATCAATCGAGATCGATAGCCGAGTTTTCTTTCATTAGTAATCTGTTATATAAGTTACGTGAATTACTGTAACACGGATATAATTCAATAAATTAATCATAATTTGTTTTGTTCCTACTTTGTTCTTCTGGGCAGTACTACCGTACCGTAGCACTAATGAGACTTTTTTCTCATTAATTCTACCAAAAAGTATTTAATTGTAGCACTAATGAAAAAAAGTGTCATTAGTTCTTCATTAGAACTGGCGAGTTGAGCAAGTGGGAACAAAATGGAACTTCTTGGTAACCAATACAGTCGGGGTTGGCTTAAGATGCCTACCTACTATAGAGTTCGTCTATGGTTCTGCACTGCTGGCCATCACCACCGTTGCGGGCTGAAATTAATTTGAATTATTTACATTTTCAATACAGTTGCTCGAAAATGTGTGTTTTCGACACGGTTTCGTACAACGTGCGGAAAGTTAATTTTACCGCACGCCTCCACCGTGCGTTTTTGTTTACGGTTTTTGTTTTAATTTTAGTATGTTCTTATAATGTTTTCTCGCAAATATATTGAAAAACGTAGTACCTATGCTAAATAAATAATCTCCTAATTATTAATATCCTTAATCATTGCAAGCTTTTTACATAGAATCTTAAGGAATGTAAATAAATAAATCATTCAAAATCTATAGCCTGTCACTCTGGGTGATGTAAGGATCCTAACGATACCTCACACATCTAAATCTGTTCAGGCATTTAGAATTAGTGTAATGTGTTCAGGGTTCATGTATGTTTGTGGGTACGTCAGTTTCTTTAAGGTCAGTCGTGTAAAAACTATTTTAGTTAAAAGATTGGGTTAGTCATATTCAATAAAATATCTCTAAGCGAGGATCAGCCCAGATTATAAATAGGTAATAATAATAAACTTACGCAATATTATACCAAAACTGAAACCCGAATACAAGATGGTATCTTTTGTAAATGTCAATAAAACAACTGTTTTGTGCAACCTACACTTAAGAGCAATAAAATTGACTCAGCTAAGTTTCTTACATCCTTTTTAAGGTTCCGTACGGAAAAGGGAAAACGGAACCCTTATAGGATCACTTTGTTGTCCGTCTGTTTGTCAAGACCCTTTATATATCGGGATCGCGTGGAGGTATCAGTTGAAATTAATAAAAGTTAAAGTTTTTTTAATATTAGATATGCGTAGTTACTTGAATAGTAGGTAATTATGCAGATTTGAATACTATTTTTTTGCTTTTTGAAGCTGTTTTTTTATAGCAATTTTTTTGAGGTTTTTTTAAGGAGGTTTTTCTTTTTAATTTTTAAAAGCTTTTTTTCAGTACAGAATCAGTTGATAAAAATAAATAAAATTGCCACCATTTTGAAGCTCATTAATTGATATTGGAAATGTATCAATTTAATTGTTGTATGTCAGAAAGAACTAAAAAATAATCTAGTTGATACGATTTCTTTGCTCTCAAGTGTACTTGGTAAGATTAGCGAAACAAAAGCTTTTGAAAGTTTCAGAGCCTTGAATGCTATTTAAGTATGTTTTAAAAAATTGGCGAAGCTTGGGCGGAGCTTTGCAATTATGTCTATAAAATAGCTAAATCAATTTAAGTGACTCTTAAGTTTTTAACGAGAAAAAAGTAAACAAACTAGTTGTCAGTGCATAAATAATAACATACATTTCACTTATTTCTTAGGTCTACAAATACACACTTACTTCACATTGAAATAATACTCTTTTTACGGATACTATTTAATTCTTTTTGTTTACTTTGGTGTTTGTATAGTACTTAATTGATTTTTAGTTTTCCAGACATTTCAGCACCTTTGCAGCTGCCGTGTTTAATCACGGCGCTAGTAGGATCAAAAATTGATTTTTTTGTACATTAAATAAAACAGAATATGTATGGACTATGGGCCCTTAATAAATAATGAAAAAATTAGCTACAACTAAGTGTTCAGATACTTTATGACTGTCCTATGTTTAAGCACAGATAATAAAATACTGTAAGTTTAAGTCGTAAAATATATGAACTTCGACTTAAAGTTTAATTAAACTTAACGTTAGAAATAAGCGTAGGTTGCGTTATTGAGCACTCAAACCAAATCTTCAATTATTTGATATAATAAGAGGCAAGAATCAAAATGTCTTTATTCAAATAAACTTAATAATTAAGCACTTTTATAACGTCTATATTTTCCTAGCACCCGTTCCAGACTTTTTAACTGATAAGAAAAATGAGCGCAAGAAACTTATTTCCTCTCTGTATTAACTAACTTAAAAAAATCCATAAAAATATTTGCCATAAACACAACCACAAACAATAAACTGCATGTCCAGTCAAAAACCTTTTTATACCGACAACTATACATAGCAACCTCTTTAAAACGATTTAAACCCGAAATCCTTCGAGATGATCGTCAATTACCTATACAATAAAAAAAGCGAGTGAGTTTTGCAACGACAACCCTGAGACACCAGGCGGACGTTAAAAAAAACGCCCCCCCTACACCCATAATCACCATTCACTCCCCTCCTTTACACATAGGATAAATCCAACTGAGAACCAGAGCTGCAACTCAGTCGTGCCGCGCGGTCGCACGTGAACTGTCAAAAAAGCGCGCGAATTTTGACGTTTTTCTTTTTTTTTTTAACCCGTTGTGGCTTCGGCACTTAGCACAATGAAGTACTTGGTTGTCCTCGCGGTATTCGCTGTTGTCTTTGCTGCTGAAGAGGCGAAAGATGAAGAACGGCCGAAGACATTCAGAAGGCTGATCCCAGCTGACGTTTTAAGAGGTCAGTGAATGTTGTATGGAATGAAAAGTGACTGAAAGTACTGTAAACTTTCAAAATAGTGACGTAAGCGTAATAGTCATCGTGATTTAAACTCGGAACGGTTTAAGCTAAAACTTGAGGATAAAACTGAAACGAGACTAACAATCCAATGCTATGAATGTCTGATTAAAAAGTGTGAACTTTGTTTCCTTTTTAAATCATTGAGTAAACACAGTTTAAGTAAGTCTATGGTAAATACTTATTTAAATTTAGAAAAAGTGAACATTAAATTCTTTTTTTCAACATTTGTTTAGTGATTTACAGTTTTAGTGGAAAGTTACCACATTCATTTACATATTTTACATAATTAAGTAATCAGAGACCGGTACGAAAATATTCGTAACGCAACTTCTTACAATAACTGCTATTTTTTTGGGTGCATCACCCGATTTCGCCGGTTTGCGTGTATTCCGCCTCATTAGAATTAATTACGAGTAAAAAAAAACTGTTGGAACTGTTCAATGACTCTCTTTGGTGCGTAAAATAATTTGATGAAATGATTCTGCAGTTTGATTGTAAGCGAGACTCTTTTAAGTTAAATTTTACATTAGAAAAAAAGGCGACACGACACGTCTCTAACTTTTTAAAAAATAAGAAAAATACATGGTATTGTAAAACATCATACTTTCACTCGAGAGTGTATGGCGAAGATAAGGCTGCCATCCGTCCGGGTTACCCGGGTTTGCCCTAGTTTGTAGGGCGTCCGGGGAGCGTCCGGGCGGAGGTCTTAATAGTTTGGGTTACGGGAAAAGTTGTTAGGTTTTTATTTAATTGTAAATTTGATTTTTCAAGTGCGTCGTAAAATTCTTGATTTCACTGAATTGTCCGGGGTTTTTGGAGTTTTGTCCGGGTTCCGTAATTAGCTGATAGCAGGCCTAGGCGAAGAGAAAATTTTACACATTAAAATACGTCGTTTTATACCGCTAGCGCTCTAAAGTTAGCCACATCAGTCGTATATTGTTAAATTATTCGCATTGTACTTACCATGTGTTTTTAACGCAACAAATTAGAATAAAACTTATGCTTGCACAATAATTATTTCCCAAATGCTTGTAATTAAATATTATTACTTGAAATTAGTAATATTACTAAACTTCGCCTCCCTGTGTAATTATTTTTTTCACACTGTGTAGTACGTAATTAGTTAACAGTTGTAATTAATTACTGACATTATGGTAATTAAGTTTAGCCAATTTTATTAATTAGTTAATGGCTAAGTCAACATGAGTAGTGAGAATATTTCATTGTATAAGTACAATGCAAGGGATTCCAATTTTAGTGACTATTATTCAACATGTTACAAAAATACCCCTAATGCCGAATATGGTAGATAGGGACCATCAAACTGAACAACTTTTACTATGGGACCAACTCTGAAATCGCGAAAAAAAAACAGCTGTTTCATACATTTTGATATTTTTGATTTTAATTTTTGTATATTCGGCATTAGGGGTATTTTTGTAACATGTTGTATTATCTTTTTCTTGACCCTTTCAACTATATAATTTATAAAACACTGTAATGGGCATGATAGTGACTAATTCGCCTTCTGATGCACCTATCTTAAAATAAAAAACTCTACTGTGAAACATAATTTACCTCAATTAATTATGTAAAGCAACATTTAACTGAATTATGGCTTAACTTCTCACACTTTCAAACTGCTACTTTCACACCATTTCACGGGCAAAATTAAATTCACTTCCCTATCTTGTCGTTGATTAAAAAAAGTATTTTGTAGTCTATCAAGTTTACTTCTGTGTGATTTAACTTTTGAAATAAATTACTAAATCTTAAATAAATCTTAAAGAAATGGACATCATTTTTAGTGCAAAAAAATTCAAAGTTGTCATAAAGAATCATTTTTTACACTCAAATTAAACAAAGCGCCCAGTTTAAGCAATATTTTTGGCGCGTAATAAGATGGCACACAAAATGTGTTGCCATTTGCGTTCATTCGAATAATAGGGCCATTCTGTTGCTTCACTGCACGGAAACATTGCAACATTTGCCCCTCATTAGTGCAACACGATTCGCAATCAATGTACTTAATGATGCTATCATGACTTCCATGGTAGGAGGATGGAGTTTCGCAAAACTTTACCGTTTTTGTTAAAATTCAAAATGGCGGAGATATGGCTAAAATTCTTATTTCAGCCATTTTGAAAAATGTTCGAAAATATCATAGACGCGAGGTCTACAACTCTAGAGACACTAGTTTTTTATATGCGCCTATTTAACCATTTTTTTTTTTCTTTAACACCGAAGAATTACACAATAAGTATTATTATTTTAACGTGTGTTCAAAACAAAATATAAAAGATGCAGATTCACATAATTTAATACATAGACACATTGATTTTTATTTTGACGACCTCCGTGGTCGAGTGGTTTGTACGCCAGTTTTCAAGGTGTCGCCATCTCTGAGGCCGCGGGTTCCACAAATAAGAGCCACAGTATAATATTAGTTTTTTCAAATATATATACTGTGATAGAGCTCTTTAATCTGGAATTTTCCCAAGCATCTGACAGCTCACAGCAAAGAGTTTAAAAATTTATTGGCGGGCGATGCGACCATGGTCCACTAAAAAAGTTTAAGGTTTCATTTCGTGGACCAATTTTGAAACCAGTTTTGCGTCGAAAGGAGTTATTATGGTGCCGTCTGCGAGGAGTCATTGGCATATCCGTTATGTTGAAAAGAAAAAAAAACAAAAGCATTATGGAGTAGGTATCTTGTAATATTATTACTTATAAAGACGGTAATTGGTTAAAATTATAGCCCGAACTGCATTGAAGCAAGACAGTTAGAAACTTTTTAGTTATTTTATTAATGTTTTTTTCGAAAGTTTGAGTTGCATGATTCATAAGATTTGTGGCGTCTGCAAAGAGGTCACCACTCCTCTATGGTTAATAAGAGAAAAAGAAAGATGGTTCTGACTTCTGTCTTTTCTGACTTCTGTCTTACGTACTGATGTGACAGAATTTTATTGTTGCTTTCTTTCTATTGTAAATTAATATTATTCTTTCCTTACTGGTCCGTGTTCCTTCCTATTTTAATGAGACTCATCCATGTAAATTTTCTCTGTACATAGCATTTGTGGAGTAAATAATAAACACACGTTGGAAGTGTTTCCATCATAGTTTTTAACAACGAACACAAGAATAGTGCGGGCAGGAACCAAAGCCCGCACAGATTCCTTATGATGCTGACATTATTTCATTTACTAATTTTGCGATCACAGATACCTACCAAATGTTATAATAAACTAAGTACCTATCTGTTCAGTTACATAATTACTCCATAATTTGTAACAAGCGACAAAACACAGGAAAGGAATCACAGAAACTAGATCTTCTTCTTTTTCTTTTTTTGTTATGGCAATCTACTTTCCTCTCGGAAGTAATTTTTGCCAGTGTCAAGTGTTAAATAGTTCAGTGGTAGATATTGTTTAATTTTTCATTAGAATGCGGGTGCATCGCATTCTAATGCTGCTTGGAGCATTTGGCACCAAGTATATCAAGACAGTTTACTCGGTTAGTTCTGCCGAGAAAGCCACGACTTCAATAAAAGTCTCAGCTTCACACAACCAAGATCGCGCCTATTTCAATTATCCCACATATTGTTCAGTTGCGTAGACACTTGTATCATATAACTGCACCAATTTTAAGACACAATATCCACTATGAATCAATTTGAAAATAATAAAAATAGACACCAAACCGAACTCGACAAAAACCAAACTAGATCTTAATCCATCAGATTTCACATCGATTTTGTCTTTGGAAATAACGAAATGTTCTTGGTGTTATACTGAAAGAGGTTACAGCAATAAACTTTTTAAACCTAATCGAACACAAGGCAAATGTATTTAAGCGTTAGCCATTAAAAAGCTTTTGCAGACTTAAGATCTAGAACAATCCAAGGCTAGCCTATGCACCATTCACTTATCGTTCCAATTTATTACAATATGAGTCACCGTTTTTACAGGTAGTAATTTAATAACATTCACAATAATAAGGACATCAGGAAATAAAACCTTTACGCTTAAGAAACTTATATGTTCGCGCCTTTTTTGCAGTTTAAAAAATAATAATGAGGTCGGTTCTATATTTGAACAATGTCGCGAGCATGAGCTGAAAAAAACTAATATACTCTTTTCCGTATATGCCCCCTGCCCCACTAGCATGACCACTGAAACACGATATATCATATCGCGTGGTCTTGCTAGGGGGGCTAGTATGACCATTGAAACACAAACGCGTGATATAGCGTTTAATCGACACTTTACTGTCAGTTATAAATGATAATACGCTATACCATTATTTAATTATTTAACTATCTTTATTATACAATAAAGGACGGTACAAGAGGCAGACTTAATGCTAGTAGCATTCTCTACCAGTCGAACTTTGGTTTTAGCGTATCGGTGGTCAAACTAGGGGGTAATTGACCATCAGCCATTTTTAATGTCCCCACTGCTGGGGCACAGGCCTTCCTTATGGGTGGATAAGGAAGGTGGACCATGACCCACCACACAAGCCCAATGCGGATTAATGGGTGCTGAACTAAAAATCTATGTCTTACCTGCGTTTGCTTAGGACTCAGCTCAACAAACACGAGAAAGAGATAGCGAACATTGCAAAATGAATGTTTCTATCTGTAAGGGATAGACATACTAAACAAGCGAGAGTTTGAGACTTTTAACTATTTATTTTCAAAAATTTTTTTTTAATCATAAATGGGTTTGCTCTTAACCCCAAATTTTGTTGGATTTATACCCTTATGACTTAGTAGATGTGACCCTCGACTCGATGATAGAAATATCAAGCTTTTCATTATATCAGCTACATCACGCCCACTGCTGGGTGTAGGCTTCCCCCAAGCATCTTCACAACGATCGGTCCTGCGCTGCCCGCATCCAGCGGCTGCCCGCGACCTTCACCAGAAGTCGGTCCATCTTGTCGGTCCCATCGTAAAATGAAACAGGGGGCTGATTACGTAACTCTGTTGCTAACAATTCTTGATTGAAATCGATTGAAACCGCAGTTACATTGCTGCTTTAAGTAAGATAGTTGTCACATTGGTTCTTACTAAAGCAGCAATGTAACTGCGATTTCTGTTAGAGTTGATGCAACGAAGTTACATAATCAGGGGCCTACCGGCTAACTTTTCGAACTTCGGAAGGTCTGCCGAGCTTCAACTTAAAACAGATAAATCGAAGTAAGGATTTTCGTATTGTACTATTCGCCGAAGTTATTTAGAAGATATCGATGTTCGTGTGATATCATAAATTGAGGTTCGCCATTTCAGCCCGATTGGGGCTCGATTTATCTGTTTTAATTTGAAGCCAGGCAGACTTTCTGAAGTTCGATGCGTTAGCCGGTACAGCCCCAGGGGGCTGGTAGTCCCTTCCCGGGACAGCTGGGTCACGTGACTGGCCCATGACTACGTCATGACCAATCAATAGAAACACTATCGTGACATCTTAGACCATCGTAGCTGGACCAAGTCGACATTAAAATAAGACAGTAGCATTTGTCGGTCAGTAACTTTAATTTGGGACAAAGTGGGATATTTCATACAAGCCGACATATTTGTAGACTTGTCAGTAATTCTTGAGATGAGATTGGAGCTGAGTCAAGTTTGCGGTACAATTGTCGACTTGTAAAAAATATCCCTGTTTCACAACGTGGTTGACTGTAAAAATCGAAGACATGTTATTGTCACTGATAAATGTTAATTTGATGAAATTATATAATAGTTATTATACCATGGCTGGCGGCCTACCTACCTATAGACATAAAACTATGTAACATGCTATAATGAAACTAGTCACCAATAATTAATACACAGAGAGCGTATGGTCTAGATTCATAATTTAGATTCAAGACACGTTTATTTACATAATTGTTACGAGACTTACCGGTATCATATAATCGGCATTTTTACTCACGACGGACGGACGGACGGACGGAACGGAGGCGGTATATGTAGACGTTATTTGTATGTGTCTGTTACCATACCAACTAGCATTTGGGTAATAAGAAATGGTGTTATAGGAGTTATATAAAAATGATTTTGGCAAGCAAGAGTTGTACAAAGGTTTTAGCAATTGGTGAGTGCTCTACAAACACTCGATTGAGCCAATTTTTCTCGGAAACGACTGGGCCGTGAAAAAGAACTTTTTTTTTAGAATACTACCATGTGGGTATTTTGATACCCACATTAAAATTCAAAAAAAAAGTGTGATAAGCCCTTTAATTTGTTAAAGGGCATAAATTTAATTTGTTAATATAACCATAACCGTAATAATATAATAACTAAAAAGACAAATAAAATAACTAAATTTAAAAATAAAAAAAAACTCGCCTGCATCAAAAGACAAGTCAACTGAAAAGATGGAAACAAGATCAATTATTAAAAGCAACATAATAACATGCAGTCGGAGACATAGAATTTAATGACTTATCATTATCAAATCATTCATAATGTCACTTTATACAAACTCACTTGAGTGAGTTTTTCGAAAATGTAAACTTCTTGAAAGTAATAATCGTTTTAAAGATCAAATCCATATAATATACCTACATATTTTTATTTTGCGAAGGTATGTATTGTTTTGGGAATGTTACTAATTTTTTAGTCATCAAACATTTTTTATATCATTCGGCAAAAAGCTTATTTTATTTAGGTACTGAAAACAGTGAATAAAAAGTTTTAATCACTATTTCGGTATTTAAATTTAGAACACAATTCGACCTCCATTTCAATACTATACAACCTCCTTTTGCAAAAAATACTCGAAACAAACTCCTTGTGCAAAGAGTACTCGATATACAAACTCCTTGTGCAAAGAGTACTCGATATACAAACTCCTTGTGCAAAGAGTACTCGATATACAAACTCCTTGTGCAAAGAGTACTCGATATACAAACTCCTTGTGCAAAGAGTACTTGATATACAAACTCCTTGTGGAAAAAATATTTTCCCTTAAATTTTTCTTTTTCTCGTAGTCATGGTATAAAATATAGTATGCAACTCTTGAAGAAAACGGATTTATAACGAGGGCCATGAATCACTCGCGTCGTTCAGGATTCTAAAACTCGAATGACTTCCCTACGGCTTTAAATCTGTTTTTTATTCACTAATTGCATAATATACTATTGGTTGGTTATTAATATGTTTGTTTTTAACTCCCTATGTATTTTTTTGTATTTCATAATTTAAATTGAAAAAGATAACTTTTAATTTCGGAATATAAGAAAATCTTCAATCAAGTTTTTACTTGAGTCTTACTAAATATACCTTGATCTCTATATAATTTTGATGAGTGTGTATGTCTAGAAGGTCAGATTTAGTCCGTAAACGCAAACAGTCTAGATCATTGTCATTTCCTGTTTTAAGTGAGAGTAGTCTATCGAGTTATTGCACACAATGCTATCAAGTTTTACTGACTTCCTGTGTTATGTCCTGAGGTTAGGTCGAGATTAAATTCTAGAACCTTTTTAGAGTGATGGGATTGTAGAATATTACCTAAATTAAGTTAGCTTAAGAGAACTTGTGAAAAAATTGCTGTTGGCACCTAAACCGAGATGAGATGACACGACATTAATGAAGCTTTAAAAACATCTTATTATTTTGATATTAAATCCATGACATCATAATATTAAGTTATTTAGATTCTGTTATATGATCATTATATCTAGATCACTTAACATTGATATTTATTCAAAATGTCAGTCTGACATTTACATAGTTGCATTAACCAGTGACGTCATTATGATAATTTTTTTAGACCTACTGTTTTAATTGTTTTAAGAATACAATTATGGAAAATCCCTTATAACAAGTTTATCGATAATGACACTAGGTACTTCCTAGAATTCGTTAACAGTTTAAAGGGAAATAGAAAGAAACGGAAAATACAAAAAACAAAACATAGATCCAACTTTTTTATAAGTCGGTTAAAATAGTATTACATCATATTACCTACTAAAAAAATTTACATTACAGTCTATTTTATGTTCACTGCCAAACAAAATTAAAAAGTAATTCAATGACGTTTTTTTGGCGGCAAAAGAGTTGTTATGCGTTTTAACGTAAATGATTGTTTAATAAGGAAATAAACAGTGTATAATCGAAGAGTTGTTAAGTGTTTCATGGTTCACTTATTATTGAAAGTGAAACTAAGTACGTGATCGAGGTGATAGCTAAATGTCACTGCGGTGTGTGAAAAATTAAGTTGTTTGGTCAGATGCGAATATTTTGCGGAAAAATTAATATGAGTACTTAAAAATCTTTTTATTTTTTGATCGATAATAATAAGTAGCATTCGGATCTGAGGAGCTCGATGTCGTAGTGGTCATGGGATGGGTGACCAAAAATTTATTATATCGAGCTCCTCCGTGCTTCGGAAGGCACAATTAGTCGTTGGTCCCAGCTGCATTTGCAGTCGTTAACAACCCACCACGCGGGCCCAATGCGGATTGGTGGGTACCAATCCGCATTGGGCCCGCGTGGTGGGTTATGGCCCATTCTCCTTATCCACCCATAAGGAAGGCCTGTGCCCCAGCAGAGGAGACATTAAAAATGGCTGGTCTCATTTGGATCATTGTTCCCATTGCTAGATTTAGCATAAAACAAGCAAAACCTTATTTTGCAATAAACAATATTGATATCAAAATGTCAAGCAACGTTTATAATGGTTTGGAAATGATGGGTGATCGTCGAAAGTTCGAGAAACATTCGACGCAATGCACGGAAGACTTTTAAGGCGCAGTGAAAGTGACTCGCGAAGTCGCGAATGTAGGCTATGCCGAAGCCGGCACTAAATTCAGCGAACAGAATTTTGTAACACATTTCGTAATATTTACGGGTCGGCATGCTTTTGGAAGGATCAATTAGAACATCCTGTTTTTAATTTAATACACTTGTATAATAATATTACTAGTGGCGTGGCTCCATGAGCTGTAAACTTCGCGTTAAAAAATAACTGAAAATGTTGTTTAAAAACCTTAAAACAAATAAATATACGTAGTCTATACTCATAAGTTGTCACAACCTTATTATTTTCAAATTTCGAATACCGACCAGTTTCATTGGTTGTCTTCTAAAAAAAAAACAAAATTTGCTTTGCACCGCTAACTAAAAAGGTTTGTGTTATTTTTAATCATTTTTCAAAACGGCTGAATACGCGGGCCTTCTATCAGGCCCGCGTTGCTCTAAGTTTTCTACATTAACTCCGCCATTTTGAAAAAAAAACGAAAATCTGTATCGGCCAAAAAATTCTAATTATTTATGATGTTTTAATAAGAAAAACTAATAAATTGTGTAAAAATGTATTTTTTTCATTATTAGCCTGTCTTTTGAATTTCATAATATTTCCGGTTTTTCCGGCATAGTTTGATTTTCCAATAAGAAAAAAATAATGAGTGCGCACGCATAGTGGCTAACTTCACAGCCACCAATAAGATTGAAACGAATTATACTTAAAAAACTCTCTTATTTGAGTTTGAAGCAAATTTAGCTTATTTTTCCGATTAATTAATTACCTACCTGATTTTCTTAATGTCATTATTGAAATAGGTTTTATTGTGGTTAAGATTTTGCGGTCTTAATCAGCATAACGTCTAAATGAGTTAGGATTTCCTGTTGATTATGTAAATAGCCTTTTACGGTAAATCGCGGAGGTAAACTAATTGTTTTAATGAAGACCTTGGTATTGTTTTAAGATTAGTATTTGACAAAGACCGTGGGCTTCTTATCATTATGTTAGAAACATAATTAATTAGGTATTTATAATCAAACTAGCGACCTGCGTGGAAAGTTTTTTCCTATCCCTCGGGAACAATCATTATTTTTGGGATAAAAGGTACCCTAGTACCCTAGTAGTTATTCAATAAATATTAGACGTTATTAACAAAACCTTGACTGATTCCTTTTTTAAGAAATTGGGCTTATTTAGAATAAATAAAATAAAATCGTCTGGCTCATGTCAGCCTATGAAACTGATTATACCTAGTAGGTTAAACTACTTATCAAAACATACTTCTAGTGAAATAGGTGAACAAGCTGTTACGTGAATTAGACACGGTCCAGTCTAGAATAGTGACTTCAAAGAGGTTAACACACATTCAAGGCACCAGACATCTAGGTTACAATAGGAGGTTTGACGACCTCCGTGGTCGAGTGGCTTTGTACACCGGTTTTCAAGGTGTCGCCATCTCTGAGGCCGGGTTCGATCCCCGGTTGGGTCAAATTAGAAAACGAACTTTTCTATATTGGCTCAGGTCTGGGTGTTTGATAATACCACCGTTGTCTCCAAAGTAGTATATTAGCTGTCTAGCATCCATATTACAAGTTTTGCTTAGTTTGTGGCTAGATGGCGGTGTGTGAAATTGTCCAAGTAAAAAAAAATGGAAGGAAGTGACGTGTAATTAGAAGATACAGAAAACTACAATTCTGAGAAAAACAAAAACACATGATAATAATCTTCCTTTTTGTAAATGCATTGGTTAAGACTCTAAAATAACAATTTAATTAAAATCTTTATACAAATTAACTACATATATGATATGCACATGGTGCAAAGTCGTGTTTGCACATATACAAACAAGTCTAGGTGTGGTATGAACCAAGATTTGCAGCATGTTACAATCTTAATGTCAAATGTTGAGCTGTTTGAAACTGGGTTACCCTCATAAATACTCTGCAGTTGAGCTGTACATGAATAAATCAATAAATAGATACAAATATTAGACGGTACTCTCAAACCCGAGACGATATTGATTTTTTTTTAAAACAAAACGTCTTTCAAAAACTTTAGTAAAAAAAACTTAACAAAAACAGCTTAAAAAATTAAAGGCTCTAAAAAGCAAGATATAAAATATTCAAACGCCTTCTGAAGTCGGGAGGGAGGAGGTCCAGCTGTCTTCGAGCTATCGAGTAACATACAAAAAAAAAAAGATTCCGACAAACTGAGAACCTCCTCCTTTTTTGAAGTCGGTTAAAAAGACCTACTAATTGTACTTTGATTCAGCCGGGGATCAAATCTAGAACCTTTAGAGATTATGACGATTTGAAAACCGGTACTAAACCACTCGATTAAGGAAGATAATTAAAATGTTTTTTGAAACAAAGTAGCGTAAATGAGTGGTTCATGCTTTTTTTTAAATAGCATATTTTTTTATTTAGCCCATTGATTGTTTAGAAACTTCAAAAGGTGGTAATTATTGACATAAATAAACAAGTTATATAAAATAATGAATTTCGCAAAATCCTGTCTTAGTGAGCACCTACGCCCTAAATGGAGCCCCCATGCAAAATTTGAGGCTCCTAGCACTTGTAGTTTCTGAGATTTCGTGATCAGTGAGTGAGTGATTTTCCCTTTTATATATATATTATAGATTATAGATGAAGACAAACTTTAATGAGATAATTTTACTTAAAAAAGGTTTTTTATTTATTTAAGCAGCCATGACCGAGTATTATCACTAACTAATCGTAGAATTCAATGTCAATGTAAAAAGTTACACAAAAAGTTTGACAGGCGTTGCTAATTATGATTCAATTCGATTTAATTTTAGATGTAATAATAGGCAGTCGGAAAAGTTCGCGGCCTTTTTGTAGCATGAATTTGGCGTGTTATATTTCTGGCAATACTTAACTTAGGCGGAAAAATAATACAACATGTTACAAAAATACCCCTAATGCCGAATATGGGATATAGGGACCATCAAACTGAACAACTTTTACTATGGGACCAACTCTGCAATCACGTTAAAAAATTAGCTGTTTCATACATTTTGATATTTTCGATTTTAATTTTTGTATGAAACAGCTGATTTTTTTCGCGATTGCAGATTTGGTCCTATAGTAAAAGTTGTTCAGTTTGATGGTCCCTATATACCATAATCGGCATTAGGGTTATTTTTATAACACGTTGTATATTGTTTAACAGCTGACTCTCTGGTAATAGCGGTATTAAACAAATTGATAATTGTCTTGCTTTACATACTTTTTGATAATTATTACTATGTACACACGTTCTGCATTTTTTTTTCGACTAGGGTTAGGTCCTAAATAAAAAATAATAATGCTCTTAGTGCTCAAAGAAAGATTTGAAATATTAATGGAGAAGATGCATTGTGTATTTTTTTTTTAATTTCATGTGGTCTTAACTTCAAATTTCGTTTGAGTATTTGGCCATAAAATAGACAATAACTTAGCACCATAGAAAGTTAGCAACATGTCATTATTGACAATATTGTTGACAGTTGCTTAAGACTTTCACTTAGCTCATTCGCAATTATGTAAGTTATTTCTTAGTTAACAGAAATGAAAGTGTTCAGTCAATCGTTAAAGTCTTTTCTAAATTTTCAAACTAATTTGAAGATAAATACCTTAAAATTATAAATGGCTTGTATTTTATTTCTTATTTTGTATCTCAATATAATTATTAGCAATAGAAAGTGATAGAAATTTCTACCTTTTGTAATTAAAGATATATATTTTTACAAATAATGCAAGTAACTGCCAATATACATTGACCGGCGGCAACTTTAGAGCGCTTGCGGTACAAAAAAAGGATTTTAAACTGCTAAAATCTGTGCGCACCATACATTCTCGAGTGAAGTTGCCGCGGATCACCGTCTATTGCCAATTTAATCGCATTGTTTGACATTTAGTTTTTTGTCGTCCTCCGTGCTTGAGTGATTTGTTTCATGGTATCACCATCTTTGAAGTCCCGGGTTCGATCCCAGGCTGAGGAAAATCATGTTTAAGATCTGGATGTTTGTGCTACCGTTGTCGTTGTTTACTTACTTTGGAATTAGAGCAACGTGTGGGATCCTAGATTGTCTCCTCTTGATTTGATTTAAAAAAATTCCAACCCCACCTCCACCACCACCACTACTTTTTTCAGTGCAAGGCTAATATTATCTAGTTTATTGTGTGATATTATCACCCATTCAATTGATTGATCATTTTACGATACCTATATTATTACAATTTATCCTTACAAAGATTTTTAACGATCCTCTTTTCAAGACAGATTTAAACAATCTTTTTTTTTTTCACAGACTTCCCTGGCATGTGTTTCGCGTCAACCCGCTGCGCGACCGTCGAGCCCGGCAACACGTGGGACCTCGCGCCTTTCTGCGGCCGCAGCACCTGCGTCGTCAGCGAGGACACTCCACCGAGGCTGTTGGAGCTGGTAGAAGACTGCGGTCCACTGCCTCTCGCCAACCCTAAGTGCAAACTTGATACTGGTGAGTTTAATGGTCTTTGGACTTCTTCTCATCCATTTTCTCCCTGCTGAGGACCATTACTTCCACTGATTCCGTTAACCAACTGTTTCCATCGGGTGCTCTGGTGGTGCGTAGCTGAAATTCTTCAAGTGTCCAGAAAACTAGTAGTAGGTCATTGTTCGGGACGACGTGTTCTAAGACTTTTCACTTCTATCTGCCCTGGACGGCGAGTTTGATGGTCGTCTTCTATTATACTTTAATTCCTGGTAACACGCGAGATGTTGAGCCCTTCTGCGGTCGCAGCACCTGCGTCATCAGCGAGGACACTCCACCGAGACTGTTGGAACTGGTGGAAGACTGCGGCCCGCTCTTTTTCGCCAACCCTAAGTGCAAACTTGATACTGGAGTTTATCCTCCGAAAACGAAAATTATTTAATTCATGGCTTACGTTATTATTGGGGACGCACCACCACGACCGTTGGAGCTGATCAAAAAAATCACCAGATTTTCCTAAACATTGACATTTTCATTCCATATGATTACCTAGTTAAATGATAATTTAATTCTGATTTTTATTTCAGACAAGACCAACAAAACCGCTCCATTCCCCGCCTGCTGTCCGATATTCACATGCGAAGATGGCGCCAAGCTTGAATACCCCGAGCTCCCCACTCCTCCCCCAGAAGAAGAAAAGAAGGAGGAAGAGAAACCCAAAGCCTAAATAAAAATAAAAAAAAAACAAATTAAATAATAAACTCTTCAGCCCACAGACTTGAAAGCGTATCCGAACGCCAAAGTTTTTATTTTTAAGATTGTTCCAAATTCAAATATATTATCGTGCTTTTGTGCGCGAAATTCTGTGGGCATTATTATATTGGTCTCAAAAAATATTCTACCAAATTGTTCTTTGTCATTTTTATCAGTAATACAACGGTACTTTCTCATTTGTATATAAAGTTTTTAACAATAAAATTACAATAACGAAATACAATGCCACTCACTTCCTACTTCCTGTCTATAGAATTATATTGATTCAAAAAAAGATTATTGACTGTTAAAAATGGGTCGTATTATTGTCCTAAATGTATGACGCATTCGATGTGTTGGTGAAAAAGAATGCTTGCAACACATGTTATTTGTGAACGAGTTTTTTAGAAGTTTATCGGCTTTTTTACTTGAATACCTGCCTAATATAGTATGTTTGTGATATTGCTACAAAAAAATAATATAAAAGTTATTCAATAAAAAAACACAAAATTTCTAATGCTGCATTTTTATTCATCCTATTACTGTCCTTTATGAAATATTTTTTTTTTTAAATATTTGACAACATCACATACATTGCTCTGATTCCAAAGAAAGTAGCTGAAGCACTTGTGTTATGGAAATCAAAGACAACGGTGGTATCACAAACACCCAGACTTGAGCCAATATAGAAAAGTTCCTTTTTCTAATTGACCCAACCGGGGATCGAACCCGGGACCTCAGAGATGGCCTTGAAAACCGGTGTACAAAGCCACTCGACCACGGAAATCATCAATTTTATGTACCTCTTTGAAGAATTTTTATTAAGCCTAGGTGTAAACTTAACAAAATGTTTTTTTTTTGTGGACACATTTCTAACCTTACATTGCCTTCGGCATCAGCCATTTTACTGTCCCACCTTCTGGAGCACAGGCCTTACTTATGGGTGGGTAAGAAGGATGGGCCATAACCCACCACGCGGGCCCAATGTGGATTGGTGGGTGTTAACGACTGCAAATGCATCCGGGAGCAACGGATTATCGTGCCTTCCGAAGCACGGAGGAGCTCGAGATAATAAATTTTTGGTCACCCATCCCATGATCGACACTTACGAAAGTTGCTTAAACATCAATCGCAGGCCAATGCGTTAACCATATATGTATTTATCGTTACAGACCTATGTATTGGTTGTCAAAATTATGAATAAAAAAAAATTGTGAATAGAAAACTGTAGTCGAAATAATAGGTAAGATTTATTTAGTTGCCACCTAAGTAGCTCGATGGCGCAGTGGTTAAGCGCCTGGCCCAGCGATTGCGGGAGGTTAAGCAACTTTCGCAAGGGTCGGTCATGGGATGGGTGATCAAAAATTTATTATCTCGGGCTCCTTCGTGCTTAGGAAGGCACGTTAAGCCGCTGGTCCCGGTAGCATTTGCAGTCGTTACCCACCAATCCGCCCACCAATCCGCATTGGGCCCGCGTGGTGGGTTATGGCCCATCCTCCTTATGGATATGGAGGAGGGGCCATAACACACCACGCGCATGGGTGGACCCATAAGGAAGACTTGTGCCCCAACAGTGGGTACATTAAAAATGGCTGATGGTCACCTAAGTCTAGTCGTTATTCACAACTAAAAGAAAAGTATTATTAAATCAATATTTTATTTGGGAATAATGAATTTCAGTAATACACAATACAGTTATGATCTTCAACACTTTATAATACGTGTATAATATAAACATACAGCTAAATTACCTAAAACATATAAATTATTATGAAATTATTGTTTGCACTTACATACTTAACTAAAAAGTTACATTGTAAGATCATCAACACTTTTTCATTGTTATATACGTTGATATAAATTAATTTACACATTACCAATTGAAATAAATACGACCAAGTAATCTTTTTTTAACATTTAAGTTCTTATTTTTTTTAAACTTAACAGTCTATAAATACAATTTAATTTTTTTCAACTATATTTATCTAAACACTGATCTTAATTATGATATTACAATAATATATTTTAAAATGTTATTATTTTTAAACTATACGATAAAATATAATCAACTATATTGTTAAAATCACAATTCTCCTAATTATAACATTTAGTACATTTATATTGCACAAATAGACACAGACAGATTATTAGATTATATCGTTTGAGCTGTGGAACTATTAGCTAATAAGCAACTATTCGACATCGACAATATTCTAAAAAAAACTTTTTTAAAGTCGAATCACAGTTGCATATTAGCCAATAGAGCCACGGAAATATCCGAATAACTATAAGCTGTCAAAATCCAATATGGCGAGCGACGATAAGCGCGCGAAAATTTAACTGAAAATTCACGTCAACCTTTTTTCACACCTCAACTTAGCTACTGACGAGACGTCTTTTGACAGACCTCCAAATAGAATACTTCAAAAAGGAAGTAAGTCAAGATTTAAGCTCGTTGGCTCTATTTCCATTTGGACTTACGTCGTCACTTCTATAGCTTAAAACTGGACGTACTTACTTCCATTTGAAAGTATTCCATTTGGAGGTCGTCGTCTGCCAAATGGAAGTCTCATTAGTGTTCCTCACACGACCCTCAAAAACAGCCAAAAAATAAGGCATAGACAAAATTTAAACTGTATTTTTTTGATAAACAAATTAAACCTAAAAATAAAAATAATTTAAAAAAATATGGCATTTTAAAATCTAATTTAAAAGAAAGTATTAAAATGGATCGCATTCAATTAAAAGAAGGTGTTAAATTGGATCGCAAATTAAATGCTACCAATATACTTAATCCACGTAATTTCCTGAAAAACTGAATTAAGTTTAAAACAAAAATAAGTACCCATAATATCTGTTTTCTTTTGCAAACGTAATACCAAAATGATTTGCAATTTGAGCATAATTAACTCTTCTTGTGATGTTATTCGGGTTAAGACAGTATTAGTTTAGGGTTCTATTAAATAAAAAATCCAAAATACCCAATTATTCAAAATAAATGCCAATTACATTTTTCATACAAAAATGTAAAACGCACTAATTTTTATTTGGTTTCGTATTTTGGATTTTTTATTTAATAGAACCCTAGACAAATACTGTCTTAATCCGAATAACATCACAAGAAGAGTTAATTATGCTCAAATTGCAAATCATTTTGGTATTATGTTTGTATGGGGAGCTCACTGTTCGCCGGATTCTTAAGAATAGCTAACTGTACCCATTATAATATTAATAATAATAAATGCATAGACAATTTCACACAACGATATCTAGCCCCAAACTAAGCAAAACGGCCTTACCACAAAAGATTTTAAAACTGTTTAAATGTGATGCTGTCTCTTACAAACAATATTGTCAAAAAAGTTACTACGCGTTCACTTCGTGATTGCCGTCGACGACCGTTATGACGTCACAGCTAACGGTACTGTAGACAAAAAAGTAATCATGTTTTTCAACTGTTTTCCATTTTTTTCTTGTTCAAAGAGTGTAATAAATTTATATAACAAGTTAGGTTCGCCATAATGTAGAAACATTACTCTTTTAATCATTATAACAACACAAATAACGAACGTAGTGATTAAATAAACAGTAACAAAAATTAAGCTTTGCGTTGCTAGCCGTACTAGAAAGGCGACGCAGGGGGTGCGGTATGACGAAGCGGGCCGGGAGGTAGCGGCAATGATGAAGTGAACGCGTAGTACAGCATCACATTTAAACAGTGTCTAAGTTAAACACTTGTTAAACAGTGTTTTGGACTATTTTTTGTAGTTGTAAGTAAGTATTTAATTTTCAAACCAATATTGAGTTGTTATGAGGGTCTTGTGAGTGATAAACCTATTTATACATAAATACTATATGTTATTGAGAAATTACTGAAATATATTTTACTGTCTGATTATTGAATAATAAATTATTTCGAATAAAACGTTAATAATTCTGTAGCATATTTGAAATATTCCAGCTTGTAAATGTTTGATTATCTATCGCAAAAATAATTATATTTAGATTTACCTAGAAATATATTTAAACAGTTAAAAATAAAGTTATGTCTTGCAAAAAATATATATTATATCTCTTGTATTTTTCACGAAAATATATTTCTTATTAGAAAGCGTTTTTTTCAAAAATAAACATGATATGTCAGATTGTTGTACATCACAATTATTTTTAAAATAAACTTAAAAAAAAACATACGGAGTATGCTTAAAACTTAGAAAATACTTTTAAAATTGCATTGTAGGCAATTACATAGTTTAGGATTATTATTAAGTAATTAAATAATAATAGGTAGTCGGAAAAGTTCACGGCCTTTTTGAAGCAAGAATTTTGCTTGTTATATTTCTGGCAACACTAAACTTAGGCGGGAATCTATTATATTTTTTAACAGCTGACTTTCTGGTTATAGCGGTAAAATTAAAACAAATAGATAATTGTGTTGATTTTTCATATTTCTAATATTTTTTATTACATTCGTTTTGTATTTTTTTTCGATAAGAGTTCAGACCCTTAACGAAAGAAAATGAATGCTGCTAGTGCTCAAAAGATGGTTTGTAATGTTTATAGAGAAGATGCTTTGTCGAATACAACTGCAAAAAAATGGTTCATCAGCTTCAGGTATTGTAATTTTGATGATAAAGATGTTCCTCTCTGTGGTATCTTTATTGTTTTTAGTACAAAAAGGCCGCGAACTTTTCCGACTACTTAATAGAATAAGCGAGAGAGGTAGGTAGTAGAATTGGAAGAATAGAAGAGCATGAGGAGAACGTATACATATAAATTTATATCTGTCCAGAGTTCAAACATACATGTCAACGCATGTTATATATGTATATATCTATGTATGTACATTTATTAGAATTATTCCTCTCATTTTGACCTTTCTTTAAAATTACATTTTTTTATTATTATTTAAAAACTCCTAATACGTCAGGATATGCTTTGATTGATTTAAGAATCGCAAAATCATTTTAATTTAACTAGAAGCGTTAAATATTGCAAAATCATTTTAATATTAGAACTAGAAGCGTAAAACATTTATTAAAAAAACAACGATAAAATGCTTAGCAAAAATAAATTAATAAGCAGGTCTTAGAGGTTCCCATTATAGATATTTTTTAAAATATATCATGCTTTTTAAACATGAGAGTAAAAAATATAGTATTTTTTTACTATTTACTACGCTACGATTGGCTGAATAGCCTTTGTCAATCGTTAGTTAAAAAAATATGGCTTAAAAATAACTCAGTGCCAAGCCAACTAAAAAAAGATACGAGAACAAAAACTAATAATCATAGACAATTAAAAAAAAACGGTCTAAAGCAAGTCGGACTCGCGCACCGAGGGTTCCGTACCATTTTTCATCAAAAGTCGAAAACTATGCGGCCTATAAGAATGATTGAGAATATGCTAGCAGCGCTCTATCATATGATACCCCATATGCCCTAGTAGCCTTACTTCGAATTTTTCAGTCCCTGTTGCAAAAAAATTATAAATATTTTTATTTCTCTCTTATTTGCAAAATAGTTGGGCATACATCATACAAAACAATTCCAAATTTCAAGTTGATAGCATTAGTAGTTCTCGAGATATCCAGCTGTGACAGACAGACTGAGTCGCACCATAACGGTTCCTTTTTACCATTTTGGTACGGAACCCTAAAAAGAAGGCATCGAAATAAGTTGCATTGGGTAACAAATTGATTTCTAAGTAGCCATAACACAAACAACTACATTTTAAAACCGGTATTTAGCCAAGACTAGTTAGAACGAAACAGTTGCATAAAAAATTCACAGTGACAAAAAGTTGATAACATTAACTATTAACTTTTTTACAATTATGAAATTGTTACTCTATAACTAGGGATCTATTTGTTTAAAACACTATGTTAAGTATTAGTTGGCATCCTAAAATCGGTTTCCCAAGCTCTGTTAGATGATTAGTTAATTAAAAAAAAAACATTATTACTTTTTTCTTTCATTGAACTTTTAACAGACCTCTTTGCAACTAATTTATATAAACATCGAACTCTCTCTAACATCTATTACATACAACAAGCTACACCTATAAATACACTACGTCTCGCTATAAAACTTTTTATAAATGTATACAATATTTTTACGGATTCTGATGACATTTTTTATCGTCTTTAACATCGAACGTACTACGGATTTTAAGCTTTAACATTTAACAACAAGCATTTTGACTCTAATTTATTTTTTTAACAAAATAGGTTCTATGCTACAAAGTTCCATTGCATTTTTGCGAAAAATAGCAACTAGCCGGATTGTTTTACTTATTGGCTGCATTTAGAGCTTTTTGCAATTATTCCTCGCAAACTTACAATAGAGTTGTATGTCAATGATTCCTTTGCCCAATCAGTTATCACATTATAAAGTAAAAATATTTTTTTCATTTCCCCCCATTTTCATTCTTTGTATTAAAAGCTTTTTCCCGCCTAAAATTGACCAGCCAAATACACCTTCCATTTCCTTAATATCTTAAGTTTTAACAATCAATTTAGAATGTAATATCTTAATATTTAAGCTTCACGACTTGGAAAGTAAAGTTAAAATGCATTTGACACAAATTTTCATTTGGTTATTTTATTTTCTGATAACAATTTGGCAGTATTTTTTTAAATAGAAATTGATACCATAGAGTAAAAGATTAAAATAAAATAAAATTCATGGATATTTGTGTGATATTTTGAGCAATTATAAAAACACACGTAAAAACATTCAACACACAGATTAAAAATTAATTTACTACACATTTTGTGCGATGTGAACTCGACATTTTTTCATAATAACTACATTTTAACAATTAACTAATTTTATTATTTCTACTATTTTTACTATACTTATTAAAATCCTTAACATTGATCATTCAAACATCAAAAACGTCAATATTATTAGTAATAAGATGGTAAGATTTCCAAAATGTCGAATAAAATTGAATTTTAAGTTTATTATTTGAAATTACAACAATAATTAAAAAAAGAACTTTTGGATATTTAATTTCTAGTTAATAAAATTAAATAGGCACTGTTAACGCAAATGTTCCCACTAAAACAGCAAATAAAATATTTAGAGTTACGTAAAACTTAATTTTATTTCGACATAAGAATGATTTAGGATAGACAGACCTAGTAGGGTTTGACTAATAGATTTTGACAGGTTTAAGATCTATGTTTTTTAGGTTAAAATCATGAAAGCATTTTTAAGCAAAATGGAGCGATGAAAATTCGTAAAAATGAAATAAGCACATTCATTTTTAATTTTACTTTGCGACATTTTTAATTTAAAACTCCTTGGAAAATTTCAGATTCCTGTCAGTTTAAGTTTGTGTAATACTATGGTAAAAAAAATCGTTAAGTAAAATGATAATCTTTGATTTAGTTTCTGAATAGTTTTGACTTCTTTACCATTTTCTTTTCATTGTACGTTACTTTATTACTCTTAAAATACGTCGATGTCATGTTAAATTTAAAATAATTTAAAACGCCACGTCACCTTTCAACTTTATTCTGCGATATTTTAACTTAATGCACTATAACTTTTAGTCTTGATTTTGAAACAAATTAAAAAAACAACATTTACTAAAAATATTGAAAAGTGCGCATCGTCAGAGTGTTAAAGATATCAAATCGCAGATTTAATCCAAAAAATATTTACACGTTTCCTGGATTAAATTCGATTAAAGTCATAGCGGAGAGAGAGATTCTTTTTTTACGGTGCCGATTTTGTTTTTTTTTGTTAACCGCTCAGTCTTATGACGTTTTGTATTAACTGTTTTGTTGCTTTTTCTTTTTTAAATAACAACTTTTACTCGGGCTTCAAACGATGCCATTGTACGATGGTCTGCCTTGGTTTTGTGATCATGTCTTGCCAGTGTTTCGTCTCCGTAGCACCTGAGCCGTTTTTACCTGAGAAATAAATTCTTAGTTAGTAAAACAATGTATTTTTTTTATAGAGTTGAACTGCTGAGGCACAGGCCTTCCTTATAGGTGGATAAGGAGGATAGGCCAAAACCCACCACGTGGGCCCAATGCGGATTGGTGGGTGTTAACGACTGCAAATGCACCGGGACCAACGGCTTAACGTGCCTTCCGAAGCACTGAGGAACTCGAGATAACATTTTTGGTCACCCATCCCATGACTGACCCTTGCAAAATTTGTATAACCTCCACAATCGCGGGGCCAGGCTCTAAACCACTACACCACCGAGCTCCTTAGAGTTCTCATTACGAGAGACTTCCTCAGAGTTGAACATTATGAAAACCTTTATGTATGGAAACAATCATGTAATCGCGAAAAAAAAAATAACTGCTTCATACAAAATTTTATTCATCACATCTTTATGATCCCTCAAGCATACCACCTTGTTATGTCTAAACCTCGAGTGAATAGGTCGCTTCTGAGCAAGCTTGCTCCATTCACGGCTTCATCATTTCAGCTTCAGGGTTTTGAATGTGGCGAAGAGTAAGCCCATTTAATATGAAAAGAACCGTGATCATTCGTGATGATGTTGGAAGGTTAAGACCATCTTATCAACTAAACTAACCGACATCGCTCGAAGCATTACTCATACATATAGTGAGATGAACCGGTGTCGGTTGGGACGGGGCGGTTCTGGAATGGACCGGACTCGGCTCCGTGGGTAGGCCCCCGACAAGGTGGACCGACGTGAGGATGAAGGTCGCTGGCAGCCGCTGGACGCGGGCCAACCAGGAACGGTCGTCGTGGAGATCCTCGGGGAAGGCTTATACCCAGCAGTGGGAGTTGTAGCGGCGCGATCATACCGCTACATAAGCAAATCGACGAATGACGAAGAAATGCAGGATCAGCGAAAAGTACAATAATATGTAAACATTACGCAGCCGTGACGTCGCACTACGTCAAGCTAACATTAAGGCAATAATGTATGAAGACCTGACTCACGATATCGAAGTTTTCTAAGCACTTCGCATAAATACAAATTCCAACATCGAACAGTTGGACCGCGGTCCCCGAGCACAGACACCTAGCTCGGCGGAAGTACTTCCCTTTTCGCTGAATATATGGCGAAGAGATCCTGCCTCAACAGGTGTCATGCAGCTGATATGATAATGATGATAATCTTACCAGCCAAAAGTATCCTCCCAATGAGCTCATTGCGGCCGATATTATCGAAGTCCATAACCTGGACGTCCAAGGAGCACTCCCGGATCTTCTCCCAGGGTACGTTGAAGGAGAAGGAGTCGTTGAACACCGGGTTCAGCGTACATTTAAAGATGGCCGTCTTACGCTTCTCGATGCGTTTGTCGCCGAACTGTAGCCACACTTTTACGTAGGGATCTGGAAAATTAAATGGTTTTATGATTTAGGACTGATGCTTTTGGCAGTATATCCTATAGGTTTATCCTTTATGTGGTATAGCCGTAAATAGGTACGGGACACGGTGGTACGGGAATACGGGATACCCTCAAGTCCGTAATCATTAAAAACAGTGTGAGGAAAACTGCATCCATGTATTTTCGTTAATTTTCAGTCTGTTAGTTAAGTTTAAGGGTGATTGGCTTCTGTTATGTTTTTTAAGTTTTTAACTCTATGCTTTTCGTGGCAACCTTTAAGGCAACACTTACCTTGTATATTATTTTTTTTTAAGTTACCTATTTGCATGTGAAGTGTATGACCTTGTTGGTTGTTCTAATTAATTAAAAAAAAATCTTAAATAAAATCTTAGGAAATATAAGTATCGTAAAATTGGAGGATAACAAAGACGCCATTTTGATTTATGTTCAGTTATAAAATGACGAAAATGAATGAAGCTTCCGGTTGCATGAAATCCGAGATACTTTAAAGAAAATTGTCTTTTGAATAAATTATTGCAGAATTCACAAAATATGAGATAAGCTTTATTAAAGAATTCTGACTTAATTTATAATGCGATAGTGGGAAAGACTATTATATTGTGTGTTACGAATCAACCGATCATCATGATATATGCATATACATAATGATATTATGCATATACGAACAAGTATCAGTGGCGATGGTGAGGGATTACAGGCGAAGAAAAGCCGTTATACAATAGTTGATTGTACAACAAGTGCATAAAACGCACCCTTTTATGTACGAGTTATAAAGTGCGACGTCGTTAAATATTTGTAAAGTTCGTCTTTATGTTAGGTATAGGCTGCCTAAAATCGCTTGTCATGCCCTTGTGCATATAGTAAAATCTTCATCTAAGTCTCAGACTCTAAAACAAAGGTCGTCAGGTAAACAGCCACACACGCAATTAAACTTCGCTAAATAAACTTGCTATTTCAGTCTGTTTCTTCATTTTTATACATAATCCATATTATAATACTAAATTAATAAAACTAAGCAATATTAATGACTTTTCTAAGAAATAAGTATTTGAAGAGCATTATGTCTATGCTAAGCTTAGAGCATCTAAGATACCAAGTCACCGTGCTGCCACTGCCACGTATAAAAAAAGAAAAAGAAGTATATTGGCGGGAAATCCTTATTTTTCCTTTGTGTTGCAATTTGAAATTGTTTTACAATATTGACGTAATTTACTCTCAATCGAAGTGAAAAGCAAAGTGTATAACTCGTACATAAAACTCATTTTATGCACTTGTTGTACAATCTACTATTTATCTAAAATCTTGTACCTACTTGACTACTCAATCGTAAATTGTTATTAAAACTTTTTCGTGTCCAACTCGCACTCAGTTTTAATTCTGATTAATCGAGCAATAACACTTAAAAATGAGTCATTTGTGAAACTAATGGGTAGATCACAACAACTTCTGTCTCTGTTACAATGGTTTTCTTTTAAATTACCCATAAAATTGGTATTTAAGTCTTATTTATTTCAAATTGAATAAAGAAGGAGGAAAAATTATACACAGACGTATTTTGTTTTTGTACAATATTGTCTCGTTAAGACTGTTACATTGTAATTGCCTTAAGCCCCTTAGCCAGTTCGTACATTATAACGTTCGAAGTAATATCGAATTAAAAGCTTAAATTCAGCTCGTGCTTTAGCGTGCTTTGAGGTTTTTCTTGCTTCTAAAACCTTACTTTAAGTGAAGATAAACAATATTAGAAAAAATACTAGAAAAAATCGAGTCACCCGTAGCTCCCGTCTGAAGTGTAACGGGGAGTCGATTTATTCTAGTATTTTTTCTAATATAATTTATCTTAATTTAAAATAGCGGGAGACGCCTTTTAGTTTTATTGCGATTTAAAATGTCGGAAAAGAGAAAAAATGGTTTTTACGTGTTTTCGTAAATTTTTTTGACAATTATAATTTTATACAAACCTTGTCCTGATGATAACAAACACAACAAAAAAAATAATTATCTAATTTGGTGCAGTCGTTCTGAAGTTATGCGCTTACATACTTTTCTGTGATTAATTTTTATTTTCCTCTATACATTATTTTTACTGTCACGAAAAGCTAGTATTAAAAACAATTTAGTAATATTACTAACTTCTAACTTTCGAAATAATTGGGATAAAGTCTTAAAAATCAGCTATAAAAATGTTCGAAAAAAGTTTTTTAGCATAGTCAATAAATAATGCGATTTACAGTTTTGTATGAATAAATTAAATTGGCATTTATTTTGGATTTTTTATTTAATAGAACCCTAGACAAATACTGTCTTAATCCGAATAACATCACAAGAAGAGTTAATTATGCTCAAATTGCAAATCATTTTGGTATTACGTTTGTATGGGAAGCTCTCTGTTTGCCGGACACTTATAATGAAATAAATTAACATCAGCTCAAATTCATATATTTTTACCAACAAAATGACTCATAAATATGTTAATTAGCTAGCGACCCAATTTTTCACTAACTTACGAAGTTTAATTACAAGTTTGTCAAAGTTATATTGGAAGGTCCCACTTTCATTTTTCATTTTTAGCTTCGCTTTAATCAGTTTGTTTGCTGAAAGTCGGAGGTTTATAAAAAAACTAACAGCCGCCCGCGACTTCGTCTGCATGGATAGTTATTATTCTCTCGGGAACAGTAGAATTAAGTCAGAACCTGAAAACGTGTATGCAAAATTCGATGGTGATCGGTTGAGTAGTCAAGACTTGAGGGCGAGACAAACAAGCTTACTTTCTTATTTATGACATTAGTTAGGATAGGCTAACAACTGTTTCTTTAATTTTTTTTAAATCTCAATTTTTTTGAAACTCAAATGATAGAAAGTTAAATTGCCTTTGTAATGAGATAAAAACAGTTTTTTTTTCTTTTTACCCGACTGTAAGGAAAGGGTTATGTTTTTCGCGCGTATCTTGTATGTTTGTATGTTACCTCATACCTTTCAAACGGCTGAATTTATTTCTGTAATTAAGATATCGTTAGATTTGTCTTGGCAGCCCAAGTGTTCTTAGGTAAGTGGCGTTAAAAAAACCAACATAGCGGCTGTAAGGTGCTATTATTTGAAGTGTAAAAAATTTTTTTTTTGATTATACATAGTGTTACAAAAGTACCCCTAATGCCGAATATGGTAGATAGGGACCATCAAACTGAACAACTTTTACTATGGGACCAAATCTGAAATCGCGAAAAAAAAAATTAGCTGTTTCATACATTTTTATATTTTAATGTTGTATACTGCAATATTTAGACTATTTTCCTATAGTTTTCTGTAAAAATAATTAAACAAATAATGTTGGCCAAAGTTACTGACCTGATTTCCCATTAATGTCCTTTGCCTTCAAATTCCTCGCCTTCAGCAAGGTAAGCGTCAACACGCTGTTGCTCGGATGGTAACACAATGACGTCAGCAACTCTCCACATTTGTCTTTGGCAGGGGGCTTCAGAGCCTTCCAGAATGAGGGCTTCTCGCTTAGATCCACCTGGAAAGACAAGGATGGAAGATTGAAATCTAGGTTTTGTTGAATTGTGTGTACACCCCACATTGTTACCATAGATAAGTATTTGTATTATCTAATCTATACGATTGATGTACTTCCACTTCGATTCCCGGCAGCTTGACCTCCGTCTTGCTTTCTGTGTAATTTAGCTAAAGTAATTATAATCCTAAAATATCATAATGTTTTATATAACAAGACATGACAAAAGATGTTATATAATATCGTGCGGTATATTTTGAATAAAACATCGGTTGGATTTGTGGATTTTATTTAACTTCGTCTCATGTAGGTATTTATATTGCAAAGGCTGCACGATCCCACAGCGCCATCACTTTGCCAATAGGTTTACATGATTTTACCTACTCCATGAATATGTCATTAGGAATTTTAAATTGTTGTTAGCTGATAGGCACACAAATTTTACGAAAAACATTTTTTTTCCGTTCTAAATTGGAGAATTAAAGTATTTTAAATAAAGCCAGTAATTTGAAAATTCACGAAATGAAATACAGAATTGGCTGTCGAATTAATTAAAACCTTGAGTAAATTTAAACTCGCTTAATGTACCGAAATTAACGTTTAATCACCAGGCTCGAGTAAACAAGAAATAGATGTTATAAAGCACCTAGGAGCATTCATTAAAACAACATGGAAATCTAAATTATCCTAGGAACGTGAAAGGAAGTATAAAGCGCCTGAGAAAGGCAAAATTACACAAGTTGTAAATACAAACTTTTGCTAAGTTGTTTTAAACAGGCGTTCACATAAACTCTCGGTGAACGGGAATTTACATCAATTTGAAATGTTAAATAGCATTATTTTAGTTAGTTTGTTTAAGCATTTATTGCGAAAACTGTGTCAATCAATAACATTGCGCGGCAGATTTGTGGGTAATGAATGAGCAAAGATGAAAATAAACAAGGTGTTAATAAAATAACGCAAAATTTTTAAACTTTATTTGATAGAGTAATTGTGTATGGAAAATTTGTACAGTGCCATCTACCGCCGAAAAGCGAAATTGAAGTTTTCATTTCAATTTCATAAACAATTACTCTTTAGAGCACTTTTAAGCGCGTTTTTTTCTCGACAAATGTTTGTGCTAAGCGTATAGCATCAATATTTACCTGGCAAAGAGGTAGAAACACTTCCCCGATGGAGTCATCTCTTGAAAATCGGTCGTAGTCAAACACATGGAGGTGTAGCACCTGAAAAGGACATAAAAATTAAACGAAATTCTGATAGATACAAGATGTTAAGTAGTTGTGTATTCTTAATGGTATCACGACAATTCAACCTCAAGACAACTTAACCCCGTCAACTTGACTTTACGACAAGTCAACCCCGATAAATCAATCCCGACAACTCAACCCTGACAACTCAATCATCATTCACACATTTATCATTTGTCAAATATTTCACTTGGCCACACAACTATTAGACGAATAACGTTTAATCCTTGTAAAAAATATCTTCAAAATTTTATCTAAGACTCAGTATTGCAGTTTTTTCGAAATCTAACTCATACTTTTGGTGGTAATCAGAATAGCAACAGAAATCTCAGTATCTTAAGTTAGGTTAGGTTAGAACATGACAAACAACTTACAAAAGCGAATCGCTTTTGTAAAAGGAAACACTTACTATACCTTACCAAAAAAGATTTTGAAGCGCTGTTCAACAAGTGTTTAACTTGTTGACACTATTTAAATTTGATGCTGTTACTTTTGTTGACAATTTAATTTGAAAGAGCCGGCATTACGTTTAAACAGTGTCTAAATTAAACAGTGTTTTATAATCATTTGTGGCAAGGCCGTTAGGTTTAGTTTAGGTAACCTTAGTCGGGTCTAGGTAACCTCAGCAATAGAATGTGTCGTGACGCCAAACGTCCCAGAGGTCGAGTTGTCGGGGTTGAGTTGTCAGGGTTGAGCTGTCGGGGTTGAGTTGTCGGTATCGAGTTGTCTCGGGGTTGAGCTGTGGTAGTGTTGAGTTGTCGGGGTCAAGTTGTCGGTGTCGAGTTGTCTCAGGGATTAGTTGTCGTAGACTTCTAATTTTTTATTCTGTAGCTTTTAAGCACATATATAATTCTCGTCCAGTTAATTTAGGCATAGAGTACATTTTAAATTAAAGACCTGTTAGGGGAAGATGGAGTTCAGTGTAACAAGAGGCACATATGGAACCACGTTTCATGCTACCTCGGGTTTAATGCTATTAAAAGTCGCTAACCTCCTTTTTTTCTCGATGAAACTTACCTGACTTTCCGGATTAATTCATCAACGCCCGAGCGGACGTTGATGAATTAATCCGGTCACCTTAATCTAGTCACCTTTCAGACTTACCCGACTTTGCAGCTTCTGTATAGGGAACCCCTCGAAGTAGAATGTCTCGTTCCACCTCGGGTTCAACGTCCTCCGTTTGATCTTAGTCTCCAGCCGGTGTTTCTTATCAGGAAGCAGGGTCACCCGCACGTATGGGTCGGAGGTGCCGCTCAAGTCCTTTGCGGGGAGTTCCTTGCCCTGTAAAAAGGTTTGTCTATCAAACATAAGTAAATATAAGTTGACATCAGATAGGCACAGAATTAGTATAGTACTAACGTACAGATCAGCCACAGTCCGCCTCCCGCCGATCCTTATACCACACCTCCCCCCACAATCGGTAGTAAGATCAGAAGTTCATTCTCCGGATACGAGCTCAAGAGATGTCAAGAGTCTAACCTAAAAGCACAGCCTATAGGTTCTATAGGCTGTGCTTTTAAGCCACAGCTTTTAGTTCACAGCCTATAGAACCTTCTTAAGAAGGCTGTGCTTTTAGTCCACAGCTATTAGTTCACAGCCTATAGAACCTTCTTAAGAAGGCTGTGCTTTTAGTCCACAGCTTTTAGTCCACAGCTTTTAGTTCACAGCCTATAGAACCTTCTTAAGAAGGCTGTGCTTTTAGTCCACAGCTTTTAGTTAACTAAACTATGGGCTGTGTCCTATAGAACCGCTAAAAGGTTCACGCACACATTCGCAGCGTGTACAAACGTAATCTGTTTATGTTGTAGTTAAAACGCACTTTTTGTATGGAGTGTGACATAGGTACAGTCAGAAAAGTCGTCGCTCGCCAAAATTGCTTGCTAACGACGACGTAAGTGCCTACTTTGCCGGCTGCTATGCACGTCCCAATCAAGGTGACCTTGGTTGACAACCGCCACAGCTTGTTTCGAAATTTGTTTGTAAACATCCATCTACACGGTTACCTTGGTTGGTTGGCAGGCACTGTATTAACCGACAACCGACAAAAACCGTGCAACAAAAGCATTTTAATTGCAAAGTGGCTAACTGTACATTGTTTTGATATCAAAGTAAGTAGCTTAAGCACTTATGGAAATCGGAAACAACACACAGGAGAAATAAAAAACACCCAGAGTTAAGGCAGAAAAGTTTGATTTCTTAATTGACCTAGCCGGGGTGGGAACCCGGGACCTCAGAGATGGCGACACCTTGAACCTGCGTACAAGCCATTCCACTATCGTTGATTTTTAAGCGAAAACTACTTGATAATAGTTTTCGCTTAAAAATTATCCCAAACTTGAACTAGTCTGGGTTTTTTTATAATTATAATAACCCTTACTTGCCTGACGCAGTAACTCAAACATCTCTAACAAACTCCAGCTTGTCGATTCTGTAGCCAAACTCGAACCTCACTTAAGGGGCAGACATGAGCCAACTAACGCCGCCAGTCGATTTTATTGTATTAATACTAAATAAAATAAAATCGACTGGATAAAATAAAATATTTTATTTATTCTAAATAAGCGTAAATTTCTTAACGTTATTCAATAAACATTAGACGTCATTCACAAGACCTTGACTGATTCCTTTTTTAAGAAATTGGGCTTATTTAGAATAAATAAAATATAATCGACTGGCGGCGCTAGTTCGCTCATGTCAGCCCCTTAACTGCGCGGGAATTTTAAATCATAAATAAGATAATGATGGGCTGATTTTTAATCACAATATTATATATATTCAGCTTATTTCTAATAACAAATTCACGCGAAGTGAAGTGAGGTGCGAGTTTGGTGACAGGATCGACAGGTTGCTTTTTGGACGTTTAAACAATACTAAGACCCGATTTCACCAACTACTGTTTTTGACATTTCCTCTATACATAAAAACGTCAGATATACACGGTTAGAACCATAGACTTAGAAAAATTTTCGCTGATATCTATGGTTATAACTTAATCAGCTATTTAATATTGGTGAACTTCAGCCTTTCAACTTCATATTTTTCATCAATTTAATGTTTTGCAGCATTGCGGTACGACATCTATCGCTATCATTGTCAAAACATTTTATCGTTACTTTACATAGTCCATTATTTCAGATATTTGCTCAAATTGTTCGTCAATAATTCATAAAATGTCGTTGTTTGAACAAATCGTTTTTGTTTCGTGATCAAGTAATTTACTTATCGTTTTGTGTGACTTTTGAATAATCGTGTTTCCATTATGATTGCTCTGTGAAACAACAGTGATAAAGTGTTAAAAGGAATTTGTGTTGAAAATCAAAGTTCTAAGTACTTACAATATTTTTTCTACTTTTGAATTCGATAAGTAAGTACATGAATGTTGGCGATCAAGCCAACCTCTTTTTAGATCTTTATATGCTTTTATACTTTTTGTTACCATAAATAAAACAGTTGACGAAAATACGTCTATCATTTACAATGAACTTAAATGTACTCGAATAATAAAGTATTCAATTTAAGTGGTGGATTTGTGGCATATAATTTTATGCTTAATTATGGTAGAAATATTTTAAAACCTACTTTTGCAAAAATTGGTAATGCGTGTGTATAGTGGTGGCCACATAATTAAGGACACCAGTCGATTTTCATACAAACGAGGTAACTTTGAAGCGTTGGTTCTCCGCCTAGGATTGAACTATTTGTGATCTGACGATGGCCATCTAGGAAGTGAATAGAGAAGATTCAGATCGCCATACACACCCAACTAATCTGATCAACATCAAGAGATACAAGAATATGTTTAAATAAACCGCGAAATTAGCATAAAAATGTATGGAACTCCTGAAACTGAAAACTGTGATACTTATATCCCTTAGAATGCTGGTCAGATCAGTTGGATGTGTATAAAGATCTGAATCTCCTCCATTCACTTCCTGGATGCCCATCATAAGATCACAGCTAAGTCTATTCTTGGCGAAGAACCAAGGCTTCAAAGTTACCTCGTTTGTATGAAAATCGACTGGTGTCCTTAATTATCTGGCCACCACTGTATGTGCATTGTGCAGATAACAGTTTTGTGTCAAACTTTACTATTATTAGATTTGGGATTGCTGTGACAGTCAACAAGACAATTTGCAATGATTTTATTCTATTTTATATGATTGATTTTGTGTTTGTGTAGGTACACAGATCAGCAAGTACAAATGGTGACACTACAAACATCAATCCACTTTAAACTTATTTGCAACGAATTAAAATCGAAATCAAATCATTAGAGAAAGTCAGTTTTAGACGATCTGGCGGCAACCGTCGACGACTTCCTTGGTCGAGTGGCTTTGTACACCGGTTTTCAAGGTGTCGCCATCTCTGAGGTCCCGGGTTCGATCCCCGGTTGGGTCAATTTAGAAAACGAACTTTTCTATATTGGCTCAGGTCTGGGTGTTTGTGATACCACCGTTGTCTCCGATTTTCATAACACAAGTGCTTTAGCTACTTACTTTGGAATCGGAGCAATGTATGTGATGTTGTCAAATATTCAATTCAATTCAATATTCAACCGTACCACAGAATAATTAATAAACCGTACATACCTGAATGATTCTCAATATCAAAGTGGTGTTCTGGAAGTCGTACTCCAGCGAGAAATGGATCTGGCCGACGTTCTCCGACGGCTCCGAGCTGTCGATGTACATGTCCACCAGGGATATGGAGCGATTCTGCAGAAACGCCATCTGTCAGCAAGTGTCGACACTTTAAAGTGGTGCCTACAAGTCGGCAAAGATGGCGGGTGTGTTTGGTGACGGTGACTTTTGACTTGGGCAAAGTCAAAAGGTGACGGTGACTTTTAACGGAGATTTAGGCAAAGTAAATTGACTTTGAAGGTAATAATTAACACTAAGCTATGCTACCCTGGTTTGCTCTATTTAATCAACTCGTTTTAATAAATGAGAAATTAAATAAAACAATGCTGCACATCTCGAAAAATATCACATAGCACGTGTTGATAAGCTCCTTGCACTTGTGTAAGTTTATCTAAACTGACATAAGTTTACATAAGTGCAACATAGCGCAGCATAGCTCCATGTTGTTAAGTGATCCATAACAAAACAAACAGTGTCTTAGACAAAATGAGTAAACAGTTTGTAAACACGGTGCACTGTAGGCAACTTACTGAAATGCCGTATTTTTGGTTAAAACAGTGACTTGGGCAAAGTTGGCAAACCGTTTACGAAAACACGGTGCACTTGAGAACTTACCGTTATACCGTATTAGTTTAAAATTTTGTTTGTGCAAAATTTTGGTGCAGTATGTTACAAGAATCTTGTTATTTTAACCAGTTAACGCATACGAGATATGGGTAAAATTTCTACTGGCAATTGTTTTAACGATGTTCACTGCATAAGTTTCTGCAAAATGTAAGCATTTAACCTTTAGCCAAAACCAATTGTTAAAAGTAGAAGTAAAAAATTGCTTTATTCAAATGAACTTAGTAATGAGCGCATTTAAATCGTCTATATTTTCCTACCACCCGTTTCAGACTTTTCTTATAGACATTCAATAAAATATTGATGTTTTTGTCTAGGCCTTAATTTCGTTAGAAATAACCAACAGTATTGATTAATACCAAATAATATACTAGAAAAAATACGACTCGCACCAGATCACCAGAGTTACTAGTGGGAACGTCGAATTTCTCCTAGTATCGTTCCCACTAGTTCCAGGTAGCTCAGCGGTCAGAGCATTGGACCGGATATCCAAAGGTCGCGGGTTCGATTCCCGTCCGTGAACATGATCTGGTGCGAGTCGTATTTTTTCTAATATATTATTTGGTATTATATAAAATAGCATTGTGATTGCTCAAATCTCAAAATTAAAAAGTATTGATTAATGCAAGCTTAGAATATTTCACGCTATATTTGCCGCTAATTCACCACACATTAGTTATCTTCACACAAAAGACTAGCTCGAGTAAAATTAACGTCTATTCAATGTTAAATTAAACACTTAATGGTTTAACACAGCTTAAATTGTCCAAAGAGGATTGCGGTCTTAAAATTATCATGTCTCAACTTTGCCCAAGTTTATGAAATTCTAATTATTTGATTAATTAATTTGGGTTTATCTTTTTTTGTAGTCAAAGTAAGTTTAGACAATAAAATTTAAATCATCGTCACCAAACATAGCTCCGTTAAAAATAATGTTTTATACACGTGCAATTATTAATCTGTGAAAGAAAATACAAATTGATGTCAACTTTAAACATTAAAAAGTTCGATATGATCGAAGATTAAAAATAAAACAGTGGCAGATATTTCAAAAAAGCTTATTATAAACAGACATAAGTTGAATGTATTTTTTTTATAATTTACTTAAAAGATTCATATTTCGCAAAATAAATATAATAAAAGCAGAAATCCAATCGATTTTTTCTAACATTTCTAATGTTTTTTTACATTAAGTACATTAACTGCAGCTATCAAAAAGTTGATTTAATTTTTCGAATTCAACAAGTACTCAACTAGATGTAGATTTTAAAAAGTACAACCTTATTTCACTCTGCACTTTCAAATACTGCAATATTTTGCAGTGAATATGCACAACGATGACGTGACATTATTATGTATACAAGACATCAAAGTGAAATCTGAAGTTTTATAGCTAAGCTTTAAGCGTGATATAAACAGAATACCGAATAAAAGAAAATGTTGAACACCAGCCATTTTAGATGTCCCCATGACTGTTGGTGCACAGGCCTTCATTATGGATGGAAAGAGGATGGGCCTTAACGGAGCGGATTGGTGGGTGTTAACTGGTACCAACGGCTTAACGCGCCTTCCGAAGCACGGAGAAGCTCGAGATAATAAAATTTTGGTCACCCATCCCATGACCGACATTTGTGAAAGTTGCTTGACCTCCGCAATCATTGGGCCTCACACTAAACCACTGCGTCATAAAGCTCATACAGAGATAAAAGGAAAGGTTAAAAAAAAAACAATTCTAAGGTTACCTGTATTATAAAATAAGTAAAATATTAAGTCAGGATTATAATAACCCATTTTATCAATGGTTTTTTGTTTTGGTTTGATTATGCAACTGCCAACTTTTTTTGGGAATTTTCATTCATATTATACAACATGTTACAAAAATACCCCTAATGCCGAATATGGTATATATAGGGACCATCAAACTGAGCAACTTTCACTATGGGACCAACTCTGAAATCGCGAAAAAAAAAGCAGTTGTTTCATACATTTTGATATTTTCAATTTTAATCTTTGTATGAAGCAGCTGATTTTTTTTTCGCGATTTCAGTGTTGGTTCCATAGTAAAAGTTGCTCAGTTTGATGGTTCCTATATACCATATTCGGCATTAGGGGTATTTTTGTAACATGTTGTATAGTAAGAATATTTAAAAACAGTTTTGAAATAACTGCCATAAAGATTCTTTTTTAATTTAAAATTACATCAATTATAAAATTTAATGTATTAAAAAAACCTTGTGTTTCGTGTTAATATCGTTCTCAGAGAGATTTTTTTATTAGTTTTTTTCTAACATGCAAAGTTATTATAAAAATCTTTATCATAATTTTCTTTGCATAAACAGTAGATATTAATAGTAAACATTTTTAAAAACGAGTAAATAACCACCTGGAAAATACTTACTTGTAATAAAACAAAAACAATTGTAGAACTATTATTAAACCCATTTTGCATAAAATTATAAGTATACGCTAAGTATAAAATTTACTATATTTAAAAGATACATTCGAAATTAAAAACTATATTTAAAAGCATAAATTCACATATTGATTTATTTATAAATAAATAAAAAACTATAATACACTAAAACCATAGTCACACTACATATATATTCAAATAAATAAAATATTGAAAAAGTTGTGAAATAAAATGTAAAATGTTGTATTTTTCATTGACAAAATAATCACATTTTATTCCACAAAGAAAAATGATGCATTAAATGAATGGTGCTTGATTATTTTCTAAATAATTTTAAGTGTTATTATTCTAATTTCTAATTCTATTTATTCTCTTGTGATCAAACCGTGTTAGTTTTTTTTTCTAAAAATGTGAGGCTAAATCACTTCAGTCAAATGTGGTGATGAGAAATAAAAACTATTTTTGAAAAGCTTTAAAAAATTACTTATTTAAAAATTATTTACAAACGCTTCTAAAAAGTTTACCGAATCGCATTATTTAATGATTATAAATAATTATTTTAATTATTAATAACTAGAAAGCTGGCTGAATAAAAATAGAAGCGTTCAGTTTTAAAAATAAATAATTAAAACTTTTTTAAAAGCTGAATTAAAAACTTATTTTTAAGCTTTCCGCTATTTTTAATTTTTTTCTATTCTGTTCATATACAACCTCTTCTACCTACCATTTTTGAAGGCGAAAGCATGGAAAGGGAATCCATAGTTTAGATATGTCACCGAAAAGAAGAAAAGAAGAAAAAACACTAATAACACAGTGACGAAATAAGAACAGTTCTTTATTTAAACGTTATCACTTTTTTAATAAGATCTTTTTGGACAAAACTTTTTTATTTGTCAGCCATTTTGTAACATAGTAAAATCCAAACTAAATGTATTATTATGTGTTTAGATTCATTTTCTGAATGTTTGTATTGATTTATCGTCATTATGTTGGTACAAAGAAGTTTGTTTTCGTGATTTTATGATTTTGCCAACGATGTTAATTGTTTGAACAAACTTAACAATATACAAGACTATCGCTTAAGTGTGTAACATCCCAACTTATTTTACATACATATACACTACACGTAGTCCGTGTAGTGTGTCCTTCTCTTTCATTCTTTCATTTCACCTGTCATCTTCTCATTTGCCCTTCAATGTCAGAGGCGAGGAGTTGCGAACGCAACTATTCCCTCGTGATTTTAATGTAGGTAAAAGTAACAGTATTCTAGCGTCACCCTTATCCGACGAGGCCAGAATGCTGTACAATTTGTCCTAAATGATTATTGTACGTCGAAATCAGGTTCTAAACTAATTAGTATTAAGTAAAATTGTTAATTGTATGTCCTTACGAGGGTGGCATAGTCACTGTGTGACTAAACCCTCTATAAAAAAACAAAGATAAAAAAAAAATAATAATAATAATTTGCCCTTCAAATTAATTCATCATTCCATCCATCTTTTCTGATTCCTAATTTTAATTTTACATTCTGGTAAAATAGTTGCTATTTGTGGTACCTATAGCTTCGTTCAATAAATTGCGTTCAATTCCTATTTAAGTTAATGTAAAATACACTGTTTTTAGGGTTCCGTAGTCAAGTCAACAATCTTTATAGTTTCGCCATATCCGTTTGTCCGTCTTTCCGTCCATCCATCCGTCCGTCCGCGACTTAACTCAGAAGCACTTAGTGCTAGAAAGCTGTAATTTGGCATGAATATGTATATTAATGAAGCCGAAAAAGTGGTAGAATAAAATTTTGAAAAAAATTTTTGGTACCTTCTCTTCATAAAGTGAGGATGTTTTTTATCTCGTCAATCTCATAGGGTGAGGTGTCGTTAAATAGTCTTTTGAAAATATTGTAGGTTTGTGACCCCTTTTTAATATATTTTACATTAGCTTCCCGCCCGCAACTTCGCCTGTGTGGACTACAGGTTATATCGAGCGGGCGGAGACCCGTGTGCCTAGGACTAGGTTAAAAAGGAACCGTGCCCAACAGTGGGATAAAAAGTAGCCTATGTCCATCCCCAAGGTCCCATCTACATCCGTACCAAATTTCGTCAATATCGGTCCAGCGGTCTAGGCGTGAAAACGTAACAGACAGACAGAGTTATTTTCGCATTTATAATATTAGTATGGATTAGATCGATCTGGTCCATTCCATAATATCAATCCATGGTTAATAACTAATATTATAAATCTGGTCCATTCCATAATATTAATCCATGGTTAATAACTAATTTTATAAATCTGGTCCATTCCATAATATTAACCCATGGTTAATAACTAATATTATAAATCTGGTCCATTCCATAATATTAATCCATGGTTAATAACTAATATTATAAATCTGGTCCATTCCATAATATTAATCCATGGTTAATAACTAATATTATAAATCTGGTCCATTCCATACTATTAACCCATGGTTAATAACTAATATTATAAATCTGGTCCATTCCATAATATCAATCCATGGTTAATAACTAATATTATAAATCTGGTCCATTCCATAATATTAATCCATGGTTAATAACTAATTTTATAAATCTGGTCCATTCTATAATATTAACCCATGGTTAATAACTAATATTATAAATCTGGTCCATTCCATACTATTAACCCATGTTTAATAACTAATATTATAAATCTGGTCCATTCCATAATATTAATCCATGGTTAATAACTAATATTATAAATCTGCCTTTCTATTGTCTAATTTCAAAATCTATCGCAATCGCTTTCAGGATGAAACACATTGATGCTTCTTTTTGACACAAATAAAAACTTACCCAAGAAATGCAGCAATGTGTCGGATCCAACTGTCAAATGAAAGCGATTGCGATAGATTTTTAAATTAGACAATTAGCCCCCTGGTCCATTCCATAATATTAATCCATGGTTAATAACTAATATTATAAATCTGGTCCATTCCATAATATTAATCCATGGTTAATAACTAATATTATAAATCTGGTCCATTCCATAATATGAATTCATACTAATATTATAAATGCGAAAGTAACTGTCACATTTCCGATCCATCGAGCATAGTTGTTTCCCCCAACCCTCTAGCGCTCGCCGTTATAAATAATTCATTCGTTTGTCAATAAGGGTCAAATGGATCGAAATTTTCCAACTCCTTTTAGTGGGGGCTTTTAGTGTTAAGGTTTTCTAGAATGATGTTGTGGAATTTTCCAGAAATATTTTCATTGAGTTTTGGTAAGTATTGTGGCTGTTAAGTTGAATAGACGAGTGGCGTCCGGGAGATTAGAATAGCGTCAACCCTTTACACTTAAGGGTGTCGTAAAAGGTGACTAAAGCCCATTTTATTTAAGGGGGCGTACAACGCTACAAGAAATTTTCACAATAAAATTTAGCGAAAATATTGAAAACATTATCGTTTAACTATTTCTTATTTTGTAAAACTGACAATCACAAAACTAGAGGGCTAGCTAAAGTTTTTTAAATTATAGTTTCAAGATTATAGGTTGTATAATGGTTGGCACAGCATTGAAAACGACATAATTGGAGGTCATTTTACGTTTTTTTTTCTATTGAGAAACTTTTAGCTATCATGTTTCTGTCAATTACATAGCTGAGTACTATAATCTAGTATCTACATTATCTATGATATCTGAGAATAAAAGTTATTTTTAATTTTAATTATTTTTTGGGACCGATAAATTCTAGTAATACTGTGTGAAATCATTGCTCAATTGGTTTGACGTTGTACGACCCCTTAAGAGAGTCTTATTTTGTGAACGAAAATGGCGTCGTGAGAATCAACGCCAATAAAATATTGTGTAACAACTTAAAATTGAGAAAGTGATATTCAATTGTTTTGTTGCGTTAAGATAGGATCTGCTACAGTACTGACTATAGTCTAGTCTGGCCTCAGGTTGTCTGTACGTAAGTAATGTTTATGTGTGCGTGCATCTACTCTATATTATGTATGTGTACCAACAAAACATATGTGCTATAACAACATAAAGGCCCGTGTGTTAGTGGTTACGACAATTACGCAGTGGCCAGCGGAGGTAAATATTCTGACTGTGAAACTTCTCATTTCGACGTGTGGTACAATTTATAAGAGATTTACGTGAAATAATAAGTTTCATCAATATAATTTGGGGTCTAAGCAAAGTATGTGATGTTATTTTATATTTATTTAAAAAAAAACTTCGGCCCCCGTAGGATGACTACCGAAACGAAATATGACAAAGCGATTAATCACATTTAACTGTCAAAAGACAATAGATTTTGACAGTTGGGTGTCGATAAAACACTATATCACGCGATATGTCTCGTGTTTCGGTGGTCATGATAGGGGGCATAACTGTCTACGTTTCAAATAATTGCATTTACAGTGCTATTTTTATAAGTTACACTTTATACTTTTTTGAGGCGAGAATGCAAAATCTATTGTTTGGGTAAGCTACTCGTACCTAGTATATTCGATATAATAAAAAACTCTTGGTGTTTTATTCATACTTTGTACTAAAGCCCTCGCTATTTTTACAACTCACGCAGGTTGATATGCTGTTAATACTCTTTAAAATATTAAAAACATTCGGAGCAAATCTGTGATAATGGTAAAAAACCTTGAATGTAAAAACTGGTCTGGCGAAAACTAGCAACAAGTTCGTTTGGCTAATGCGGTGTTTGTTGATGTATGGTACAAATAATAAGAGTTAACGACAAAGTGTCGACCAAGGGTTAAGTTTTGTTGCTAGGTTTTTTTTATTCAATATATTTCATTTCAGATGAGTAACAGCTGGGTGAATCTACGTTGTTTTGTTATGTTTTTTACTTCCTGCGTCATTGTCGTTTACTCGAAAATCATTAAAAATCCAATGCATCACAACGGAATTTGCCATCATTTACGTTAGAGTACGATAATAAATTATATTAATTTGCATATTTTTAACTTATTTATTGCGATGCATTGGATTTTTAAAGATTTTCGAGTAAACGTCAATGACGCAGGAAGTAAGAAACAACGTAGATTCGCCCAGCTACTATTACATAATAGCTACGTAACTTAAATAGCAACAAAAATCTAATTTTATTTTTACATTACCATTTTATTACCATGTTTTAAAATTCAATATTTTGATAACATAGGATGACATTTTACAACTCTTTGCAGGCTTTAAGTCCTTTACGTTTTGTAAATTAATAACATTCGGAATTCAAAGCTAGATCGTTAATTTTCTTGCTACCCATTCAAGACAAAAGCCTTGAATCAGTCAGCTCAAAAGAGCTGACAACAAGAATGGATAAGATGAACTAGCAAATGGACCAAACTCAGAAGCATTCGGTCCATTTTCTCCAAATCTTTTCAAGTCGCTTATACCTGGCGCTTGTACCAAAACTAAATCATTTACAACAACGCTGTGGTTTATGAATAATTCAGGGCTACCCATTGGGTGAAACCTTAGTTTTATTAATGTGACTCGTCCTGATGAGTCAACTAGATTACAAGTTTGAAACAGTTTGAAAGCCTACTTTAATGACGCAATATGTCAACTCGTTAAGAGGTACTTTGCATGAGTTATGTGGTTAAGATCGTTTATTTGGTTTTGAGTGCTTCAACTAAGATATATTCAGTGAAATGTTGTGAGTCTTGGGATTAACGTTAAATTGAAATGATTCACCACATACTTATCTGTCTTAACATAATTAATAAAACAAATTAACATGCTATGCTGTCAAATTGTTTTTATTATTATTACTTTAAATACACGCTTTATTTCACAAACAGATGGGATGACATCATAAAACTTAGCCAACGTCTTAGCATTCGGCATAATTTTTTGAAGTTTAACAAAAAGTTGGTTTCATTTAGTACCAGCATATAGTAAATTACCACCAAATTGCTAGAAGCAAAAAGATAAGGGAAAAATCAATTTTAACAGTGGCTAACCCCCTGTCCCTACAGTCGAGAAACGATTCGTTTTGCTTACAGATGCTAGAATTTTGACATACGTTACTACTTTCTTTATGTAAAAATACTACCATTCGCAAGCAAAACGAATCGTTTTCGAATATAGAAAACGACACTAAAACAAAAAAGGTCAATCAGTACATCATACTTGGCATAAAAAATATCGAGAATTTTGTATCAAATATTAATGTGTAACCTTAATTTTCTTTACGGAGGTAGGTGGCGCTGTAATACATAGGTAAGTACTTATTACATTTTCACATGCCTCGGCTAATAATGGTACCACTCGACATTACACAGCAAATACTGCTTTTCTTGCAAAGCCTACAATTTGGCATCCGCGGTTATGAATTAATAGATGCTATCAGAAAATCGCTATCGCCTATGAATTAAACCACAAATTAACTCCTTTACACGACAGCTAGGCATTTGAATAATTCATGGGTACCCTCTGGCCTGGAACAAGAGTTTTATTAATATGACATGATCCTTGATGAGTCAACGAGGTTTCAAGTTATGTTAAGTTTGCTGAATCTATTTATGAGTAAAACGGAACGCGCCGCGCCCATTTTAAGACGCACTATAAAATCTTCGAAAGTAAATAATAACCAACCGTTGAGGTCCCACCAAGAAGTTTAAATTCATATAATTTATGATAAGAATAACTCCTAGAATAAATAATCAGTCTGTCTAGGATCTTTCTGTCAGGAATGACTGGAGGTATCAATGTGTATCAAATGCTTATTATATTACGTGAATTTGAACGGGAAAAAACAAACTTCTCATTCAAAGTAATTAAAAAAAAACAAATTATGAATTTATATAATATATACATGACTGAGGAGCAAATGCATCAAAAAAGTAATTTAAAACAAATTTTTATGTTAATTCTTATGGCTGGCCCCAGACCTACAGGTTTCATTTCTTTGCTTTGCTGTTCTAGTTGAACAGGGGCTACCGGCTAACGCATCGAACTTCGGAAAGTCTGCCAGGCTTCAAATTAAAACAGATAAATCGAGCCCCAATCGGGCCAAAATGGCGAACCCTAATTTATGATGTCACACGAACATCGATATCCTCTAAATACAATCCGAAGCTTCTTAGTTAGATTTATCTGTTTTAAGTTGAAGTCTGGCAGAGTTTCCGAAGTTCGATGCATTAGTCGGTACGGCTGCTCTACTAGAACAGCAAAGCAAAGAAATGAAACCGGTAGGTCTGGAGCCAGCCTTATCTCTGTGAAACTGCCGATGCACCATGCCACAAATATAACGTAGAAGATCGGCACGCACACATAGACATTACTTAAGTTAATCTCAAATGTTTGAGTACTATGTAAGTGCTTAGACGATAATATTATATTGCATTAAGCTTGGACCCGGCTTAAGGCTAAATCTGATTAAAGGTTTCAATTACTTGCTGAACTTTTGACCGACCCTATTGAGCTTAACATTGGCCAAGAGTGAGTAGTGATTTTATTTTTTACTAGTTTTATAATAGTTTTTAGGGTTCCGTAGTCAACAAGGAACCCTTATAGTTTCGCCATGTCTGTCTGTCTGTCTGTCCGTTTGTTCGTCCCCAGCTTAGCTCATAGACGCTTAGTACTAGAAAGTTGTAATTTGGCATGAATATACATATTAATCACGCCGACAAATTGGTGAAGTAAAATTTTGAAAAATATATTTTTTTGGTTACCTCCCCTACACGTGAAGTGGGGATGTAATTTTTTTTCTTGTCTACTCCATAGTGTGGGGTGTCGTTGGATAGCAATTTTAAAAATATTGCAGGTTTGTGAAAATAGGTTTTTGATTGAGGCAGCCGTTTGTGAGTTATTAAGCATTAAAGTGCAAAATTTTGTTAGAGTCAAGTGTCCCCCCCTGCCAGCCAAATGGTTGTTTCTGGATACGTGAAAAAATTCACGGTGGTTGTATATATGATGAAGTTAAAAGGAAAACTATCACAGCTAAGTAGGCTTTACAAGTTTACGAGTACAAGTCGACCAACTTATAATATGTACTTGGCGCAGTACAAATTCCTCATTGGGAACTACTTAAAGAACGTTGTCAGTGTGTGAAACTGGTACCGGTAGTATCTACATTTAAGTATATGAACCAACATGGGCTACGGAACCCTACACTGTGCGTGGCCCGACACGCACTTGGCCGGATGTTTTTTATCTACAAGGTGTTACAAAAATACCCCTAATGCCGAATATGGTATATAGGGACCATCAAACTGAATAACTTTTACTATGGGGCCAACTCTGAAATCGAGAAAAAGAATTCAGCTGATTCTTTTGATATTTTCGATTTTAATTTTTGTATGAAACAGCTGATTTTTTTTTCGCGATTTCAGAGTTTGCCCCATAGTAAAAGTTGTTCGGTTTGATGGTCCCTATATACCATATTCGGCATTAGGGGTATTTTTGTAACACCTTGTATAACGGGATAGTCCTTGGCCATTACTCATTAGATGTTAAGTGACGATAAAGCCGAAAGAACAAGTGCACTACACCCGGAATCCTCACCACTGAGGAACTGGCTATTTTACCTCTAACTGCCGGAACACAACATTTTTTTTTATTGTTGTTATGGTGTCAGACTTAAGTAAGATGGTGCTAGCTAGCGCCCTACCATCAACCACACCGAGTACAAAATATGTACCCACCTCCTTGGAATCGAAACCCATGGCGTTTTACACGTGTGGGTGAACCACTAGACCACAGTGGTAGTTATAGAATAATTATTAGCTTAAGTATGTTGTTTGTTGTTCTTCAAGTTATTTACTTACCTTGATGACCCAGCGATCAAAAGAGGGTATTTGCCTCCAATATTAAGTTATAAAAAGAATATCTATATACAAGGTGTTACAAAAGTGCCCCTAATGCCGAATATGGTATATTGGGACTATCAAACTGAACAACTTTTACTATGGGACCAACTCTGAAATCGCGAAAAAAAAATCAGCTGTTTCATACAAAAATTAAAATGGAAAATATCAAAATGTATGGAACAGCTGTTTTTTTTTTCGCGATTTCAGAGTTGGTCCCATAGAAAAAGTTGTTCAGTTTGATGGTCCCTATATGCCATATTCGGCATTAGGGGTACTTTTGTAACACCTTGTATATATATATAAAAATTAATCCTTATTTCCCTTGGTCCCAGACTCGTGTTTTAATACCCTTTATTATGCATCAGTTTCATAAACTACTATTAAATAATTTTGTTTTTTTTTATCGAAGAACCCAATTTGTGAACAAGCCTCCGAACCAATAACTTTTGTTTAAAGAAAAAAAAAGCGATTCCAATAAAGACAAAATAAATCTGTTCCCTTGTCTTTGGGCTTAGGGATACCCCGAAGGGTTTATGAATAATTCATAAATGTACGAACGAGCAAAATAAACTTATGCGAAATGGGAAGATCAAATCGTTTTTGTTACATTCGGGAGGCAATACCACAGGTAGGTATTGAAGGTTCTTTTGCTTGAATTGAAATTAAAGTAGAGAATATTTCGTAGAAACACGCAGAAAATGCTACTTGAAAGAAAACAGGACTATTATGTTTTCCCATACAAACAACTAACTTTGGAAATTTATTTGAATTTCTTATTGTTCGAGACTTGTAATAGTCAATTTACGGACTTTACTGTATAATTACTCAAATTATCATCACTAACAATATCAAATTCAAATAAAATCAGATTGAATGAATATTAAAAAAATATAATGTTTTGTGTTTTAACATATCCGTCGCTATCGCATCCGATCGCGTGGTTACTGGATCCGGAATACTGTGTTGTGTGTGAACACGCTCATACAACTACTACGCGTTCACTTCGTGATTGCCGTCGACAACCGTTATAACGTCACAGCTAAAGGTACTGTAGACAAAAAAAAAAATCATGTTTTTCAACTGTTTTTCATTTTTTTCTTGTTCAAAGAGTGTCATTAACTTGTATAACAAGTTAGGTTTGCCATTATGTAGGAACTTTACTCTTTTAATCATTATAACAACACAAATAACGAACGTAATTATGATTAAATCAACAGAAACAAAAATTAAGCTTTGCGTTGCTAGCCGTACTAGAAAGGCGACGCAGGGGGTGCGGTATGACGAAGCGGGCCGGGAGGTAGCGGCAGTGATGAAGTGAACGCGTAATACATACGCCATCGCCGAACGTATACGTATCCGATGAAACGGATCTGTTAAACGGATCGGTCCGGATTTTTTCCGGACCGGTCCGTATTAAGGCAACGCAGTTCACGAAATCTACTCTTTCACTATCTCTTTAGAATATGGTTGATTATTGTATAGCTTTAATTGTCGCTTCGCCAGAAATTTGACGAAATTTAGTAAATTTTTGTTGATTTCATTTATTAAAAATGTACTTCTTGGTTATTGTGTTAGATCAATAAAAAAGCTATCCTTTTTGCATAAAAAATCATACCACTGTCATTGAAAATAACAAAATCTGACGACTGGAAGTTTTATTTTTATAAGTTTTTATGGTATTTTTTTACAGAGTTACCAAGCCATTTTTCAATATTCTGTTTGGTTGCGTTTCTTTGTTTTTTTTTCAGTCTACAGCAATTTTTGTGAAGTAGAATAATTCTACATCAGTTTTTCACAAATGGAAGCTCAAAACTCAATATTTTCATTAGATCGTGAACTGGCCTCGCCACAGTTATCACGAGTCAGAATCTTACTCAGTCAGTACTTTAACCCCTTACTAATAAAGATTGTATAGCAGATGTATAAATTACACAGTGGTCTCTGTCAAACTATTTAAGTTTTACATTAAAAGGAAAGGGACAAAACACTGTGTATAAAAACGTATCCGATAAAACGTATCCGATAAAACGGATCCGTAAAACGGATCGACGTGTGAATGGACACTTAGGTCATAGATTTCAGTCTAGCGGCCAGTGGCTTCAGTTTACAAAGTAAAGCATACAATAAGATGTTATCGATCGAAATAACTTCTCCGCTGATTTCGAACTTTATCAAACTTCATCGATAGTGGACAGAACTAGGTCTAGATTCGTATCTAGACTTTTGAGACACGATCTGATTGAGTAAGAAGTTGGACTGGAGATGGCTACGTCCTACTTTTGTGATAATCGAATGAAATGGCATGACGATAGTACATTAAGGGGCTGACATGAGCCAACTAGCGCCGCCAGTCGATTTTATTTTATTTATTCTAAATAAGCCCAATTTCTTAAAAAAGGAAAGGAACCTCTCTCCAATATTTTAATAATAATATCAAGTCAAACAAGCCATGATATAACAGAAAACGTCCTGTCAAGTAATATGTCAAAAATAAGACACAGGTAAGCAGACCCAATGTAATTGGTACAGAGTTGGGTGGGGGGACAGCTGGCGAAGCAAAAATAAAGCTTTTTAGTTTTATCAAGGTAAGGTCAGGTCAGCAGAAAGAAGGTATTACTGGTATTAGATACACGCAAATATTAAGACAGAAATGATAAAATTGATTGGCAATAAAAGGGTTAACTATTATGTGTGTCCCCACTGCTGAGGCGCAGCCTTCCTTATGGGTGGATGAGGAGGATGGGCCATAAACCACCACGCGGGCCCAATGCGGATTGGTAGGTGTTAACGACTGCAAATGCAGCCGGGACCAATGGCTTGACGTGCCTTCAGAAGCACGGAGGAGCTCGAGATAATAAATTTTTGGTCACCCATCCCACCCGACCCTTGCGAAAGTTGCTTAACCTCCGCAATCGCTGGGCGAGGCGCTAGCACTGCGCCACCGAGCTCCTCAACTACTATATATTTAAGTAACAATATTTTGCATACACGTTGTCAGGGGTACCGAAAAGCATATAGGGTACCTTTCACCCAGAAAAATGTCCTAGGGATAAGTAAAAAAACCGGCCAAGTGCGAGTCGGACTCGCGCACCAAGGGTTCCGTAAAAATCACGTTTGTTGCATGGGAAACCCCCCTTAAATATTTGTTTTATATTAATCTAATTAATTATTCTTAAAGTGAATATATAACTAAATATTATGTGAATATTTGCCGTTATCGTTATCAATATCGAGCAAAAACGAGCAAAAAATCACGTTTGTTGTATGGATCCCTTGAATATTTATTTTATTATATTTTTTAGTATTTGTTGTTGTAGCGGCAACAGAGATACATCATCTGTGAAAGTTTCAACTGTCTAACTATCACGGTTCATGAGATACAGCCTGGTGACAGACGGACGGACAGACATACAGCGGAGTCTTAGTAATAGGGTTCCCGTTTTACCCTTTGGGTAGGGAACCCTAAAAACTGTCCCAGACGAAGTCGGGGGCGGACGCTAACTTTAACTATTTATTAGTGAACAAGCTAGGTAGTCGGACCCATATTTGCTATTACTACCCGCCTATCGCCTACGAGTGCAGTACAAACAAACTAACACGTTAATAGTTATACTAATTGAATTTGTGATTCGTATGTATTTTGATAGATTTGTTAATATTTGAATAGGTAGGTACTATTAAGACCTAAATGTAGGGCTCCTACTTCTAATGACTTTAATTAAAAATAGTATAAAAATGGATTTACTTTAAATCACTGTATCATTTTATGACGCTGTGGTCGAGTGGCTTTGTACACCGGTTTTCAAGGTGTCGCCATCTCTGAGGTCCCGGGTTCGATCCCCGGTTGGGTCAATTTAGAAAAACGATTTACTATATTGGCTCAGGTCTGGGTGTTTGTGATACCACCGTTGTCTCTGATTTCCATAACACAAGTGCTTTAGCTACTTACTTTGGAATCGGAGCAATGTATGAGATGTAACACCTTGTATATCTAAAAGTTCAATGGGGATTTCAGACCACGTGAATGAACAACTTTTACTATGGGGCCAACCACGAAATCCTGAAAAAAAACATCTGCTGTTCAAAGTTCTATGGAAAAGTACCTACAACATCGACTCGACTATAATGTATGGAACAGCTGATTTTTATTTCGCGATTCCGTGGTTGGCCCCATTCACGTGTTCATTCACGTGGTCTGAAATCCCCATTTCATTTTTAGATAATACACTTAAAAATAACAGTGTGTTGGACAGCTGACTTTCTGGTAATAGCGGTAAAATTAAAACAAATTTATAATTATCTTGCTTTTTCACATTTTTTTGCATTTTTTTCAATAAGAGAACGAACGTTTTGCATTTTTTTTTCAATAAGAGAACGAACCTTTAACGAAATAATGTTGCTAGGGCCTAAAGAAAGATTTGTAATGTTAATGGAGAAAATGCTTTGTCGAATACTGCTGCAAATAAATGGTTCATCAGCTTCAGGTCTTGTAATTTTGATGATACAGATGTTCCTCGCTGTGGTATCTTTATTATTTTTAGTACAAAAAGGCCGCGAACTTTTCTGACTAACTAAAATTATACAACATGTTTCAAACATACCCCTAATTTCGAATATGGTAGATAGGGGCCATCAAACTGAATAACTTTTACTATGGGACCAAATCTGAAATCGCGAAAAAAAATCAACTGTTTTATATATTATCGTAATTAATTTTTGTATGAAACAGCTGATTTTTTTTTCGCGATTTCAGAGTTGATCCCATAGTAAAAGTTATTCAGTTTGATGGTCCCTATCTACCATATTCGGCATTAGGGGTTATTTTGTAACACGTTGCATAAACAATTCTCATTAGCCTAAACCCACAAGAATTAATGATAGTTAATATCAACACATAAACACAAATAGCAATGTACTAAAAGGGATATCCATTTACCTATTGTATCAGAAGGTCAGGAGTTCAGGAGTTAGATCATTTGGGAAAAGAGCGGTCATGTCGATGTTTGGGCATGATGGAGAACAATAAAACAGATATGACTGTTAAGATGAGTAATATTACAAAAAATACTAGAAAAATTCGACTCACCCGTAGCACCTCAGACGGGACTCGAACCCGCACCCTTGGGATTCCGGCTGCAAGCCAGCGCACACATTGATGAAATTGCGCTGGCTTGCAGCGAAGAAGTTAAAAAGTACTAGAAAATTTCGCCGCTCCTACTAGCGACTCGGTAGCATAATAAAATTGGTCAGTGCATTGGGCCGGAATCCCAAGGTGCGGGTTCGAGTCCCGTCTGAGGTGCTACGGGTGAGTCGAATTTTTCTAGTATTTTTATCTTAATATAAATTTATTATAAATATTAATTAATAAATATTATTTATCTTAATATAAAAATAGCATTGTGAATGCGAAAAGTCTAAATTTAATAGATATGACTGTAATATTATGTTTGTGTTTGGTTATTTAGACCTGAGTGGTGCAGTGGTCAACCTGCCGTTCTACCACGCAAGAGGTCCGGTTCGATTTCCGGCCGGGCAGAAATTGAAATGATGAATTTCAATTTCTGTGACGGGTCTGGGTGTTACTATTTATAATAAGTATATGTTTAAAAAAGTATATAAGTAGTATATCAGTTGCCTAGTACCCATTTACAAGCTTTGCTTAGTTTGGGGCTAGATGGCGCTGTGTGAAATTGTCCAAGCATTTATTTATTTTGTTGTTTTTGAGTAACACGTATTGTAAAGAACTTATAACTGTCATCTGTTTATCATATTTATTTATAAACGGATAAACATTATGTTAAGTCATAAAAACATCAACAATAAAATAAAAAAAAGTATTATTATTTTATGAAAATAGCATTGTGATTGCTAAAATCTCAAAAATAAAGTTTTTTTTAATAAATGTTAATCATAAAATAAAATTTTATATTTTATTGTGTAATTCATTAAATTTTATTATGTTCTAGAATCTAGCCAGTGTGTCAAGACCTAACAATTAATAAAAAGAGATAAAAAAGTTGTGAAAGAGTCGAGAAGACACCAAGACATGGCTTAAAGGACTTAGTACCCAAGCCAAAAATCTTAAAAAAAAAGGTTTGTCTCTATCATAAATACTACGTTTTTGTAACTATTTATTATAAAAAAACAGCGATAATTAACCCAAATATTTTTAAGCATGGCTGACAATTATTTATTTTGTCAATTGGTATTTTCTTGTTTATTTGCTTTTGTTATTGTATTTTTTTTTAAAGAACTGTCCCTTTTCGCTTAGATAATAGAGAATACAACATAAAACTACACATTGGATATATAAACGTTCCATTTCTTACAATCCACATTTAACAATAATTTAAGACAATGTTAGGGAAAAACGAAATGTTATCCATAAACTACTATAGAGTATTTAGTTAAAAAAAATTGAAAACTAAATATTTTTCCCACATTGTCCTAAAAACAACAACAATTACCAAACACTGAAAATATAATTCTGAAAAAAAGTTGTTCAGAAATATTAAATCATCTGTACTGAAATTTATTCATGTTTTGTACTTTACAGTTAAGCTATCACAAAATATCACATTTCATGTAGTAAGTAATTTTTGAATAACTAAATATTATTGTTTTAGTTATGCTTATGCTCCTTTTCAGGAGCCGTTGACAAAAAACCACAAAGATTTTTAAATTTTTACAATAACGAAAGTGAATATACATACAACATGTTACAAAAATACTCCTAATGCCGAATATGGTATATAGGGACCATCAAACTGAACAACCTTTACTATGAGACCAACTCTGAAATCGCGAAATAAAAACAGCTGTTTCATACAAAAATTAAAATCTAAAATATCAAAATGTATGAAACAGCTGATTTTATTTTCGCGATTTCGGAGTTGTCCCATAGTAAAAGTTGTTCAGTTTGATGGTCCCTATATACCATACTCGGCATTAGGGGTATTTGTGTAACACCTTGTATATGTTCATAATATATTTTTTTTACTGATAAACAATTATTATATCATTGAAATAAATATAACATTAAAATAATAGTGTTTTATTTCAAACGCTGAAATTTTAGAAGTGTATCTAAGAACATAATTATTTGTAATCTCAAAGTTAGCTTTTATCTGTTTTTACCTCTTTCATAATAAAATGAGTGATGATTTAATATTTCATATTAATTTACTAACAATAATACGATACACCGTACCCATCGAAACATTGACTAAATTCAACATTTGAAACTCGCAATCAATAGCTAGACATTGACATAACCTATTTTTTATACTTACTGTTCAAAGGGTCTATTTATACAGAGTAGAAAAATGCTTGAGCACTTTTTACACTAAGTTTTTAATATCAATTTTACCAAACTGAAAAAAAAAAATGCTGTCTAGCAAGAGTATTTTAATCTAGCTAGTACTAGCAAGTAGCACGCAAAGCATACTTAGTTCAATTCCTTTAACCAAGATGCTTTCTACATTCCGAAAAATATGGAATGATTGTAAAGAATTGTCACAAGATGCCGCTCTATTAAACGTCAACTTCATATAGTAACGTCAGCGTCACTCTATACCATTCAAATTGTCGATAAGATATTTAGCAAGGAGCAGGGGCCCTACCGACTAACTTTGCGAACTTCGGCGGGTCTGCCGAGCTTCCACTTAAAACAGATAAATCGAAGTAAGGAGTTTCGTATTGTACTATTGCCGAAGTTATTTAGAAAATATCGATGTTCGTGTGATATCATGAATTGAGGTTCGCCATTTTGGCCCGATTGGGGCTCGATCTATCTGTTTTAATTTGAAGCCCGGCCGACCTTCCGAAGTTCGATGCGTTAGCCGGTACGTCCCCAGGTCTGTTTAAATGAGATAAGGTTGAAAAATATAGCTTCAAAAGCGCTCGAGCATTTTGCTGCACAGTGTGATCATACCCTTACACGAAATTCCTACCCCCAAATGGATTATGAATAATTTACTCGTCAACTTGTTCCACTTTTCGAGCCCAATTACTAAATCGATTCGTACTTTACTCAGACGATAATCGATTAGGAAATTTTTACGGCGTCATTTGAAAGTTTGTACGCGAATAACAATGTAGGTAATTTATATTCAACTGTAGGTAATAATGAGTACCTATTGGCCGAATCATTTTAGCACTTGTTTTCTAGAACAATACTTAGTAGCACCCTAGCGAAAACTTTCAGGGCATAGTCGACTCATGATTCCGAGTCTATCTGAAGTGGAATTTTCCGTCGCATAATTCATGAAAAGTTGAGTGTTTTTTCTATCATACCTTAGTTGCAGTTGCAGAACTTAAATTTAGTAATTAAATATCTTTTATAACCCCGTAATGTATGTACAATAACAGCTATTTGCTCGCGGTCGAAGGTAGTGGTTTTGCTGTAAGCGCGCGCGCTCCCGTGATGTTATCGAGTTGTTACGCGTACATTGCTGCTCAACGAAAATAAAAATCTCAACTATGCATTTGCGACAAGTGGTTCCATAGTGAAAGTTGCTTAACTCTAAGGGTAGAATCATTCTTTAAAGTTTTCGCAAGGGTGCTACTAACACCCTGTATTTTACTGTCAGCATAAGCTTTTCTTCTTATATTTTTTACTATCGTCTCTTTATTGAACTACCCCTTTGGAATTCCAATCTTCTCTATCATTAATACTATCATTGTTCCTATGTCTTTAGTCTAAATATATTTGCTACTGTAAAAATCCCTTTATATAAACATCACCTATACTTTACAAAACTCATAGTTCTTTAGCATTTCGCTATCCCCCTGCTTAATACAAACTCATTATCGTAACTTCTATATTAAGTCACTCAGCTTTGCATTTTCCATATCTCTGTCCCTTTCTGTCGCTCAAAAACATCGTTCACTAGAGCGAGAATACCGCTCGGTGACGACCGGCTCACAGATACCGAAGAGCGTGGAAACAGCTGAGTCTTCTCATCTCGCTGTAGTTAAGATGTTTCTTTGTGACGTAAAAGAGATATGAGCTATGGTTTTTTTAGATTCTAATGCACGATTCAAACCAACCAGGCCGCCGCGTCGGAGCGCATTTTACCTGTGCCAGAGGATAATAAAGCATCTTTACAGCTAGTTAATTCCATATTTGCATAAAAAAATCCTTTATTTTCCTCTGGCGGAGGTAAAATGCGCTCCGACGCGGACCGGTTAGTTTGAATCGTACATAACCAATCTGTCCCATAATTGCCACTCCAATATAACTCTTAAGCGTACTTACAGAAGGATGCGGCGGGTGATCCTGGCCCTTGACATTTTGCAGCTGCTTGTTTTGCGCAGTCGGCGTCCGCTCTCCGGCGGCGGTGGACGCGCCCGCTGCTGCGCCGGCGCTGCTGCCGGCAGGGGATTTGGCTTGAGGGGAGCTAGTAGATGTAGTCCTGGAAAGAGAAGATTATAAGAAAATCCGATATGAATAAAGCTGCACAGCAGCCATTTTTAATTTCTGGGGCACATGCCTTTCTTATGGAATAAGGAGGCGGTGTTAATGACTGCAAATGCAGCAGGCATAACGGCTAAACGTGCCTTCGGAAGCACAGAGAAGATCAAAATAAAATATTTTTGGTAACCATTCCGTTTTCGATGCTTGGGAAAGTTTCTTGACTGCCGCAATCGCAGGGTGATGTGATGGGCTAAGTGCGTATTCTCATAGGAAATGGCTAGCCGGCGCCGATCTACCAGTGCTTATCGGCACCGGTTCACGCAGGGAGTCAGCGCCTGCAGTCGGTACCGAATTTCCATTCTGTGGCGGCCTAGCGCTGATCGGAGCAGCTGGCCTTTTTTGTAACTCAACTTACAGCTTAAGTGATCATCACTTTATCATCATCATCATCATCTTTAGCTTAGTATGGAGACTCGGTGCTGACTGCAGGCGCCGACTCCCTGCGCGGGCCGGTGCCGATAGGTGCTGGTAGATCAGCGCTGGCTACCCACGCTTTACGTGAATACGCCCTAAACGCACTGCCCCATAAACGCACTAGCTCATAGAAAAAGATTTGGTTATAAGAAAATAATAGTTACATAAGGTGACGCCTCTCACTCAAAGGATTATTCATTTTGCATCATCTACTCTCATTACTCATTAGAGTTCGATGGTGTATTGGCGAATTGGCATCAGTGGTATTTCGGGCTGCTATTGCGGAGCTTAAGCCATTTTAGCAAGAGTCGGTCATCGGATGGGTGGCCAAAAATACTTCTCCGTGCTTCGGATGGCACGTTAAGCCATCATCTACCTCATTACTCATTGGAGTTCGATGGTGTATTGGCGAATTGGCATCAGTGACATTTCGGTCTGCTACTGCGGAGCTTAAGCCATTTTAGCAAGAGTCGGTCATCGGATGGGTGGCCAAAAATACTTCTCCGTGCTTCGGATGGCACGTTAAGCCCTTGGTCCCGGCTGCATTTGCAGTAGTTAACATCTTCGAGTCTGATCTCGAGTGGTGCGCAATGGCCCATCCACCTTATCCAACCATAGGGATGGCCTGTGCCCCTGAGCACTCAATTATTTATTCTGAATGTTGAATCTAATCGGCGAGTTAAACCCTTTCACCATCGAACTCCATATCAAATATAGCGATTCCTACCCGCTATCTCTAATCTCACCAACATGCGCGTTTACGTTAAGTAAACATATTCAAGCAAATAAAAAAGGTATCCAATGTTTGCAAATCCAATCAGATAGCATCGAGATGTAGCCAAAATGTACCAAAGTAAACTTGACAAAATGTTTACGCACTCACCAAGTTGGCAAGACCCTTTTCACTTATAAAGATCACTAATACAGTCCCTCGTTTATTCAAAGTTGAGTTTGTTTCGTAAAGGCTACATAAACTAAGGTATAATGCACAGTATATATTTGAAAACATTTAAATCTTGAAATCAACCTTATTTACTTGTAACAACGGTGGTATTGGAAATACTTAAGGTTAGATTCAAATGTTTATGAAGGTTACAACAATTTATTTTGGTAGGAAATTGCGATTCGGACTTGAGATAAAATTACAATACCAAAGTTTCATGTTTATGAAAGCATTCCAATGTTAAGGGGCTGACATGAGCCAACTAGCGCCGCCAGTAGATTTTATTTTATTTATTCCAAATAAGCCCAATTTCTTAAAAAAGGAATCAGTCAAGGTTTTGTTAATAACGTCTAATATTTATTGAATAACTTTACACAGTTTGAAAAGGCATTCAAACAGTTTAAAACGCGATTTTGCTAAAAGTGGCCACTGTTGGTTCAAACCCGTTTTTAAACTATTGCAGGCATTTTGTAATGTTGTAACGTTATTCAATAAACATTAGACGTCATTCAAAAGACTTTGACTGATTCCTTTTTTAAGAAATTGGGCTTATTTAGAATAAATAAAATAAAATCGACTGGCGGCGCTAGTTGGCTCATGTCAGCCCCTTAAGGTTTGAGTTCAATAGAGCATAGACATAGCGCATTTGGCCTTTGATTGAGGCGGTTAAGCAATTTTAGCTTAAACAAAGGATATGGGGTGGGTGACCAAAAATATATATCTCCGACTGAAAATTGCCGAAAAGCAAAATTTATACACCGAGTCTGGGGCCGTACCGGCTAACGAATCGAACTTCGGAAAGTCTGCCGGGCTTCAAATTAAAACAGATAAATCGAACCCCAATCGGGCCAAAATGGTGAACCCCTATTCTTGATGTCACACGAACATCGATATCTTTTAAATAACTTCGGCGAATAGTACAATACGAAACTCCTTACTTCGATTTATCTGTTTTAAGTTGAAGCTCAGCAGACCCGCCGAAGTTCGAAAAGTTAGCCGGTAGGGCCCCTGGAACCTTCTTGCTGCTGCACACACATGCATGCCTTCTGATTATCTCTTTTGTTATGTATACTTACTTAAATGTCAATTTTGTTTGTCTTTTACTTCATTAATTGAATGTATGTTATGTTATGTGTTTTGGCAAGTAAACTTCTTATCTATCTCAAGCTACGGAGGGCACGTCAATGAAGCCGTTGGTCTCGGCTGCATTTGCAGTCAATAACATCCACCAATCCGCAATGGGCCCGTATTTACGTATTACGTTTGATTGGTAAGTAGTTGGGACGCTGTCATCTGTGTGAGATACCTCAAAGTAATAATACCAAATAATATACTAGAAAAAATACGACTCGCACCAGATCATGTTCTCGGACGGGAATCGAACCCGCGACCTTTGGATATCCGGTCCAATGCTCTGACCGCTGAGCTACCGAGTCACTAGTGGGAACATCGAATTTCTTCTAGTATATCAACTTTTATGCTGCAAGCCAGCGCCATCTCACCAATGTACAAGGAGTTACCTCGACATCAATTGAATACCTTTTCAAGATATTTTTCAACAATTATCAGAGTAATGTTCATAAATACGTGTTAAAGTGTTTGATAATTAACTTTGGTTTATTTAAACGTTTATTTTGCTATACTCACTCAAGCTGCGCTCTGCAGAAGTCATGGGGACAGCACATGGAACAAAGAAATGTTATAATGTTAATAATCATAAACGTAACTTCAAATTGACTATCAGCCGGTTACTAAAATGAAATATTAAAGTTGAGCAATACTCAAATCTTATTCCAGCAACCACAATAGTGATAGTGCTATATTTAAATTTCATAAATCTGGAAATCTGGCCGTAAAAAAATTTTTTAATCTGACAGGTTGTGTTATGGAAATCAGAGACAACGGTGGTATCACAAACACCCAGACCTGAGACAATATAGAAAAGTTCGTTTTCTAAATTGACCCAACCGGGGATCGAACCCGGGACCTCAGAGATGGCGACACCTTGAAAACCGGTGTACAAAGCCACTCGACCACGGAGGTCGTCAATATGTCGCGGAACCGATGACCGGTGGAGCAGAATGGTGCTGGAGTGGAGATCAAGGACCGGTTCCAGAAGCGTTGGCCGCCAAAAAATCCAGATGGTCCGACGATATCACCAAAGTAGCGGGGAAAAACTGGATGAGAAAAGGACAAGACCGATCGGGATAGTGTGTAAATGAGGAGGCCTACACTCAGCAGGGTGACTTAAGGCTGAAGAAGAAGAAGAAGAACAGATAAATGGGATCTTCTAAAGCACAAAGATTAAAAGGTAATTCCTTGTACAATGGTGAGATGGCGCTGGCTTGCAGCGTAAGAGTTGATATGCTAGGAGAAATTCGACGTTCCCACTAGTGACTCGGTAGCTCAGCGTTCAGAGCATTGGACCGGATATCCAAAGGTCGCGGGTTCGATTCCCGTCCGAGAACATGACCTGGTGCGAGTCGTATTTTTTCTAGTATATTATTTGGTATTACACAAAGATTAAGGTAATTTAATAGGATAAGATAATAATTTATATGCTTGATAAGTCGTTAAATTGGGGAGATCCATTTGAGGCTAATTCGACAGTATTAAGCCTTTGGAAATGAGAATAAACAAAGTTTTGCGGTAACACGGGATTATATTTGGGCCGGATCCGTTTATTCACACCTATCTATCAGTTGTCGTTCTGCGGGTCAGGGGTCACTCCTTAATCTTCCCGTCCGTCTGTTCTCCGATAGTCATCTGTCCGTCTCTCTGGTACGTCATCCCTGTCAACCTCTGTCGTATGTCTGTCAGCCTGTCAGTCACTAGTCGAAGGAGGCTAGATGCCGCGACACCTTCTTAAAGACCTAATTAGGTTTTATTTTCTTATCATAATATTATTATCAGTAACTACTAATGGATCATAATTTTGTTCGGTAAAATCTGAGGTTTACTGAGATTATCAATAATATTTTTCTTGGTTGATTTGGATCCAAAAAACAAAAGATATTCAACACTTATTTAATTTTAGCTGTCATGCTGGGGCCAGGCATGGCTTAAAGGAATTAATAAAATTATCGTGTTAATATTTTTAGGGACATAATGTATTATTAAGTAGGTCTATTATGTTTGAAAATATTTGTGTACCGTAATGCCACAGCAAAGCTTAGCACTTGTGAAAGTGGAAAAAGCTACGCCATCAATTCGGAAAGCTACGGTAAGCGGTGAGACGACGAGAAAAGTCACGAAACTCGAAAATACGAAAAAGATTCTGACTATATAATGTTTTAAATTTCCATGGTTTTTGACGTTATTAGACAGGTACATGGTGTAAATCCTGATATAGTTTATTCTAATAAAGATTCTGCCTATTGTTCACAGAGTTGTCACACGAACTTGATGGACGGATCCTACACGGTTAGTAAATAAATACCTAATAAAATGAAAAAAATGAACTGAAACGATCGCAAAATGTCCACGTGTGTTTTCAAGCCATCGGTCGTTTATAACTGATGGATTTTCATATTAAAACTTCGTCGCAAGCGGATATCTGCTGTAACACTGAAGTTATAAAGTAACTTTTACTTTGCATAGTGGTGTTTCAATAAAACTGATGTTCGCGCAAATGAAAATATATAGATGTAAAGTTTGCAAAGTAAATATTGATAGTTAGCAAGTTGGTTGGGCTGTCAAATTTGTGGGGCCTGTAATCAGGATTCATAATGGGGGGATTGAAATGTTTAAAAATGCTTGTAAAACAATAGGTGTCGTGTAATGTAACGCGTTGAATATGTTTTTAAGTTCGAAGATTACGGGGGGAGAGGGGGGGATAAGACACCCATATCCCCCTATGTCTAAGGGCCTGTTTCTGTCTGTAAAGACTTTACGTTTAATTAAAACAAACATTGTAAAATGGCCCTAACAACAGATGTCCTTTTGGTTGTACCTAATACTGCATGCAAAGACTGATTTGAGTATACTACACTAGACAGGCTGTACAATACCGAAAAATTGCTTATAAAGTTACGGTGCATGCACCGCAACTCCTTTGTCTATTGCGAGCGACCGAGAGGAACAGTTGATGCGCCGCTAAATAATGTTGATGATAATTGAAGTCATTGATTGTATGTCATAGTATAGGTACACCCCGGACACTCCATACAAAAAGTGCGTTTTAATTACAACATAAACAGATTACGTTTGTACACGCTGCGAATGTGTGAACCTTTTAGGGTTGACTCTTGACATCTATTGAGCTCGTATGTTAGTACAAACAACTCGCGAGCGCGACACGGCCCCGGAGAATGAACTTCTGATGTTACTACCCATTGTTGGGGGAGGTGCGGTATCTCGGATCGGCGGGGGGCGGAGTGTGGCCGTTCTGTACGTCAGTACTATACTAATACTGTGGTATAGGTAGACAGTATTAAAACAGCAAACCCAGCCTAATAAAGTTTTTAACTACTTATACAGGGTGTTAGTAGCACCCTAGCGAAAACTTTCAGGGCATAGTCGACTCATGATTCTGAGCCTATCTGAAGTGGATTTTTCCGTCACAAAATTCATGAAAAGTTGAGTGTTTTTTTTTATTTACAGAAAAATAATTTAATTTTATAAACCCGCAATGTATGTATGTATAACAACAGCTATTTGCTCTCAGTCGATGGTCGTGGTTGTTGTAAGCGCGCGCGCGCTCCTGCGGTGTTATCGAGTTGTTACGCGTATATTGCTGCTCAACGAAAAATCAAAATCTCAACTATGCATTTGCGACAAGTGGTTCCATAGAGAAAGTTGCTTAACTCTAAAGGTAGAATAATCCTTTAAAATTTTCTCTAGGGTGCTACTAACACCCTGTATAGAAATGTGTGTCACTACACAGACAAAATATTTGACTTTATAATAATTTAAATTGATAGATTAAATTGAATAGTTAAATATTGCCCTAACCTTTGAGCTTATCAGTTGGTACAGACAAGTCAAACTTTGCCAGAACTAATCAGGGAAATTGAGTTTACTGAATGTTTTATTAGTTTTACGCTTACTGAAATTAATTGTGTTTCGGAACAACGTGTTCAATAAAAGTTATGTTTATACAATACAAAGTAATATACTAGAAAAAATGCGACTCGCACCATATCATATTCTCGGACGGGAATCGAATCCGCGACCTTTGTATATCCGGTCCAATGCTCTTACCGCTGAGCCACCGGATTCGATTCCCGTCTGAGAATACGATCTGGGGCCCTACCGGCTTAATTTTTTGAACTTCGGCGGGTCTGTCGAGCTTCAACTTAAAACAGATAAATCGAAGTAAGGAGTTTCGTATTGTACTATTCGCCGAAGTTATTTAGAAGATATCGATGTTTGTGTGGCAGACTTTCCGAAGTTTGATGCGTTAGCCGGTAGCCCCTGGGGCCCTACCAGTTAACTTTTCGAAATTCGGTGGGTCTGCTGAGCTTCAACTTAAAACAGATAAATCAAGCCCCAATCGGGCCAAAATGGCGAACCCCAACTCATGATGTCACACAAACATCGATATCTTCTAAATAACTTTGGCGAATAGTATAATACGAAACTACTTTCTAAGACTTATCTGTTTTAAGTTGAAGCTCGGCAGACCCGCCGAAGTTCGAAAAGTTAACCGGTAGGGCCCCTGTTCAACTACAACATCAAAGCAAAGAAATGAAACCGGTAGGTCTGGGGCCAGCCTTATTGTTATTCATTTGACTGACGTTGTCTGGTGTTATTTTTACAGCATTATAATTACGTCGAAGCTCTTTGCACATCAGCATTTTTAATTTTCCCACTGCTGGGGGAAAGGCCTTGGGTAAATAAGGAGGAGATGCCCAATGCGGATTGGTGGGTATTATCGACTGCAGATGCAACCAGAACTAGCGGGGGAACTCGAGATGATAAATTTTGGCTTATTCCCATTGTCTCCCACTGTTTGTCCACCACTGGTGGATATCGGGCAATAAAGTATCCGTTTATTCCCGTTTCCCCCACTGGGGGATATCGGGAAGAAATGTATAGTAAAATAACATTTTTTCCCAATATCCCCCAGTGGTGGACTACGGTGGGTGACAACGAGAACAGGCCTATTTTTGGCCACCCATTCCATAACCACCCCAACCAAAGTTAAGATAAATAATATTAGAAAAAATCCAATAAAATACTCGACTCGCCCAAAGCACCTCAGACGGAACCTAACCTAACCTAACCTAACCAAAGTTGCTTAACTTCCAAACGCGCTAACCCACAGCGACACATTAATGAAGACTTTGCATGTTATTTGACATTGCACTTTGTGGACAATTATCATTCTAGGATTAAGTGTAGGTATTTATAAGACACATTATGAATTAATAGATGGGTGGGCTTATGGCGTATGAATTTATAATATTATATCTATGAGAAGAAACCTCAATGCAAAATAGGTCACTGTACAAAGGGACAATAGCGTCTTAGCAGGGGACGGCGGAATGTGTACAACGTCTGTAGAATGTAAGGCCTTACACAGTGTAAATTAATACCAGTAGGTATTCTGCCTTTAGAGTAAAGTAAAAAATTGCTTTATTCAAATAAACTTAGTAATTAAGCGCTTTTGAATCGTTTATATTTTTCTACCACCCGTTCCAGACATTTTTAACTGACAAGAAGAACAGGCGCAAGAAACTTATCAGCTTTATCAGAAATAAGTAACGATATTTACAAACTTAAGGTGCGGTTCTATTGAAAGCTATTCTTTTTAATCCTACTTCTATGTTTGATACTCAATCACGCAAAAACAGCTGAACGGATTTGGACATGGCACACCTTTTTTTGAAAACCAGGGAAAATGCATCCCAACCTCGCAGGTGAGCAGGGGGTTCGTATGTGGGACTCGCCAGGAGGGGGCCACAACATTCAACGTTGCGGCCTCGTTGTGATCCAGCCGTGTGGCTCGGTGGGATCCCGGGAGGGGGGGATACTCACTAGGACATTGCTCACTATAGAATAAACTACAGTTTATGTATGACTTAGGTAGGTACCTAGTTAGATTAAAACATCGGATCCTATTTATCCTTTAGGAAGATATGAATTCCCTTTATGGATGTACTAGCTATGATTCTTTTATTACAGTTAGGCACAAATGGAGTACACATGTACTAAGTACGTGCTTGGTTTTTTTATACGTTTCGCTAGGTTGAAGTGAAAAGGGAAATACGGTGTAGAAAAGTAATTATTGTTATAAGGTACACTTTCCTCGTCGATACACTTTTGAAAAAAGACCGCTTTTCTTCCCTAGAGATACACTTTCATCTAATACAGATATACAGAAAAGTGTGTTGGTGTAGGTAAGGTGAAAAAATTTGTTCAAAAAGCCCGATAGATGGCGTTTTATAAAAGCCGAGCAGGGGGGTTATTCACGATTGTTGGAAATCAACTTTCCGAATCGAATCGGAAAGTCTTCCGATATGGAACTTATTTTCTACGTAATGCTACCAAACTTTGTAAATGCATTGCCCTTTCCCATCGGAAAGTGAATCGAATGCCAGTCGAATGTATTTGTGAATAGCAGTTTCCGAATCTATCGGAGGATACGTATTCGAATCGAATGCTTTCGAGTAGATTTCCGAAAATCGTGAATAACCCTACTGAACTGGAATAAACTTGAAAACTTGAATCCCCCTGGGAATTGAAGCCGAGACCTCTGCGTCTTTAGCACACACTGAACATAAACATTGATGCCTTCACGCGTAGGTACTGTGAAAAAAGGTATTGTCAACTATATTATCTCATCACTTATCAGCTTTATCAAAAACAAAAGATGTGTGTGTGTGTGTACAAAGTCTGTCAATTTAAGTAAATAGGCTTATAAAGAATTTAGAATATTTTTCTGGGGTTGTATGCATGGTATTCAATATTCGACCTTATAAGCCTATTTACAAAATACCCTGTACATGCACTACGCGTTCACTTCATCATTGCCGCTACCTCCCGGCCCGCTTCGTCATACCGCACCCCCTGCGTCGCCTTTCTAGTACGGCTAGCAACGCAAAGCTTATTTTTTGTTTCTGTTGATTTAATTATTACGTTCGTTATTTGCGTTGTTATAATGATTAAAAGAGTAAAGTTCCTACATAATGGCGAACCTAACTGTTATATAAATTAATGACACTCTTTGAACAAGAAAAAAATGGAAAACAGTTGAAAAACGTGATTAGTTTTTTGTCTATAGTACCGTTAGCTGTGACGTAATAACGGTCGTCGACGGCAATCACGAAGTCAACGCGTCACTGTGTAATAATGTAGAAAAGGTGGACATTATTCGTGTTCTAAAATGCCACTCCCGCAGTAGGTTGGCATAATCATTCTCATTTGCACCCCCAGACGTGTAATTATAAAGCTTTTTCACTAATTGAAGTTGCTTGCGTCTAATTTTGTCATTTAACTTTAGGCTTGGGTAACAATTAACGCAATGGAAACAAACTACTAGTAAAAAATCCTGTTCATTTCTCATATTCGGAAGGTGATGTATATTTAAACTGAGCAGCGGGTTAAAAACTCTGCGTTCCACCCTAGGGTACAAAAGAATTTTAAAAATAGAACTGAATTTGGCTACATAGTCGATCATAGAGTTACGTCATCAGCAATGAAAACGTTTACAATGGGTGCATTCCAACAGCTTAATCGTTGAGTCATCTATTGCCATAGAGTACATTTTAACTATGGAAAGAAATAAAAATGAACATTGAAACAAATTACTTTAATAAATATTTTGGATAAACTACGATTTTTTTTACTTTCCTTATATTCGAAATGAAAAGTAGACTCGGGTAAAATTCATCAATTCCATACTCGAACTATAGCTAAATATCTCGTATGGGATTCGCTTTTTTTACCCTTGTCTAACAATCTACTATTATTATGTAGGTACTTGAAATAGTAGATTATTAGACAAGGGTCAAAAGAAAGCAATTCCCATACGAGATATTTAGCTATAGTTCGAGTGTGACATTAATGACTTTTACCCGTGTTAAACACTCTACTTTTCATTTCGAATATAAGGAAAGTAAGAAAATCGTAGTTTTTCTAAAATATTTATTAATAAAAACATGTAGTAACTACATAGGTAGACCATATTTATTTATTTCTAATTTCAAATTTGGAACAGCCCGCGTCGCCGCTCCGGCCACTGTTTTTAATTTTGCACTGGCTGCTATACCAACTCTATGGTCGACTGTGTAACCAAATTCAGTTCCATTTTTAAAATTGTTTTACACCCTAGGGTGGAACGCAGAGTTTTTAACCCGCTGCTCAGTTTAAATATACATCACTTTCCGAATATGAGAAATGAAAAAACATTTGCATGATAAATCCACTGGATTATTTCTACATTTCCGTCTGCATTATTTCATCTCATTTCTTGTTTCGTACACCTGTACATCTAAAAAGTATGCGACGTGTTTTGACTACTAAACGTAAAAAAATAATTCAGACAGCTGTTATACCAATTTAGCTTTTAGTACATTGTAATAAGGCTAAACGGAAAAGGTTATTTCGAAAGGAAACGCATTTAAAATTGCTCTAGTAATTTGCGTCATGAATGAAAAATACCCTTTAATGTTCGCTTTGTATTCCAGTTTATTTAAATTCTCTTTGAGTTTTTTCGTATTATGCCGTTTAGTTTTGGTTCTTTCTCTTTCTACTTGATTAGCTAGAGCGAGACAAGATATTTTGACAATGACAACAAATTTCGAGTTAATTCCTCACATTGATGAAATAACGCTAGCTTGCAGCGTAAAAAGGATATCTTAGAAGAAATTGGACGAGATGCCAATTTGCTGATGATGCCAATGGTAAGAGCATTGGACCGAACATCCATATGTCGCGGGTTCGATTCCCGTCCGAGAATATGATCTGGTGCGAGTCGTATTTTTTCTAGTATGTTATTCAGTATTGTATAAAAACAGAAAAAAAATATTTTGAGCTTCTTTGGAGAAAAAATAAAGTTTAAGCTTTTACCACTCAATTTCTTTATTTTTCAAATGTGAAGTACGTTAAATAAAAATAATCTTCAAATGCAGTGTTTAATTTCGACTTGGACAAGGTTCCATGGTCAAGGTGTACAACCTTTCAAACAGCTCCCAATTCAAACAGCTGTCTTCAACGCGACCCTTGTCAAACCGAACGCCTCTACACTACACGCGTATGCCATTATCGCTTCACTATCAAACGTATGAATTGTAGGTGTTTTCGCGCGCATAATTAAATAGGGGAGTTTCGTATAGTGTTGCAAAGGATTCAAGTTTTTAAGTCTTTATTGAGCTTTTTATAGTAAAAACAAGACTTTTTTAAAACTTGAGACTCTTTTAAGACTTGAAAATTTTTAAGATTTGAGTCTTTTTTGAGACAAGACTTGAGTCTTTTTTAAGACTTGAGTATTTTTTAAGACTTGAGTATTTTTTAAGACTTGAGTCTTTTTGAGCATTAAGTCTCAACTTATGATAAGTGACACCTTTCCCAGGGGCCGTGGGGGAAAAATTGTCGAAACGTTGGGAATTCAAAAAAACAATAAATCATAACTAATTAATTCTAAAATTTCATCTGGTTTAATATACGCACTGTAATCCGTAAAAAGTATTTTATTTCTAATGAACTATACGAGCGGAAGTCCTAGAAGTGTATAGGTTAAGAATTGTTACGGCCATGTTCCTATATCTATCTATTTTAATGACGTTATTAAATTTACTTCTAAGAAATATTTTTATGCGCCCATTTTATACCTCGACATAGGACACGTTGAATTGTTAGTTAATAAAGAAATATGCGATACAATTTGTTTTAGATAAGTATAATTAATTTTATTTTAACTCGAGGGCTTAAGTCCATCACTAGTCATCGCTATAAACCTTTATTAAGTCCCAAGGGTGTTATTTACACGCAAAAGCTACAATGCATTAGGACCTTTCCATGCCACTTGTAACATTTCCTAAGTGTATACTCATATGAATAAGTAATGAAATGTTTTTAGAATTTCCGACAGTTTTTTTCAATTCAACTAACTTAATTTTGATGGTTTTCTTTTTGCTTGAATTATATTATGACACATATTTATGTGTCATGATATAATAACTAAAATAAAAACGAACTTTTCTATATTGGCACAGGTCTGGGTGTTTGTGATACCACCGTTGTCTCTGATTTCCATTACACAAATGCTTTAGCTACTTACTTTGGAATCGGAGCAATGTATGTGATGTTGTCAAATATTTATTTATTTAAAGTTACACTTTTATGATTAATGTTTGACTGATTTGAATATCGTAGGGTCGAAGCATGCATACTTTGTTTTATTGTAGTTGTGGAACTATCGACAACAGCCAATGACTTCAATTAAATAGACGAGCTGTTTAAAACTAAGATTGTGTCACAACCAACCTTCGTGGCGCAGCAACTGTTTCTCTCGGTCGCTCGCAATAGACTAAAGGAGTTGCGGTGCATGCACCGTAACTTAAAAGGGCGTAGACTGCACACTAGCGCCGCCCTTGGAAAAAAAATAGTGTCTATCATCATAATCGTCATCATCCTGTAGTGCACTCCGCAAAAGCTTTGTGGTTCTTTTTATCGCTTAAACAATATTTTCTAGCCTGCCGTTTAGTTAAATGGAGTTTTATTTTGAAAAGTGGCTACTTATCGCAAAAAATCTCCATTAAACTAAACGACAGGCTAGAAAATATTGTTTAAGCGATAAAAAGAACCACAAAGCTTATACGGAGTGCACTACAGAGAGATAATTCACAATTTCGTCTTTATTTATGCACTATGATTTTTTTGCCAATGGCGGCGCTAGTGTGCAGACTATGCAGCCTTAATGAGCAATTTTTCGGTACTGTACAGCCTGTCTAGTGTAGTACATACATAGAAGTCTTTGTCAACAGTTCCGCGTTCGCCAAGGGTGCGGGTTCGAGTCCCGTCTGAGGTGCTACGGGTGAGTCGATTTTTTCTAGTATTTTTTCTAATATTATTTATCTTAATATAAAAATAGCATTGTGAATGCGAAAAATCTAAAAATTTAATAGTTCCGCTTTACTTGCACGCCGCGCCGCCGTCACAAACATACGTTCAGTTCGAGGCGCGGCTTTACGCGCGCACACGAACTTTTCTGTAAAGTGGTAAAACACGCGAGTTGCCAGTCCTTCATGCTGAATAAATAAATAAATAAGGTGTTAATCACTTAAGTCTTTAAAAGTTTATCAATAAACTTCGCGAACCTATGTTAGGTTCGCGGAGCTCAATGTGGACGCTATTGCGAACTTCTTTCTTTGCGAAAAAAGTCAGGAACGGGTAGGAAAATATAGACGATTCAAAAGTGCTTAATTATTAAGATTATTTAAATAAATAAATTTTGACTTTTTGACTATTGTTTCTGCTTGCTTCCCTTTTGTGTTCGTTCGCATCGGATCGCAAAATGAGCGCGCACCGAAGTTCTCACGTACACACTTTGGGGCATTGTTGCAGGTTCGCGGGGCACGGAGGTTCGCGAATCTAAGTGAGTACCAACTCCTAGATATAAATTAGAAGGGCCAGGGCATGGTTATTTGGTGATTACCACCCATGGCCCCCCGAATGACCGTCTGGTGGCGAGTGGGCAAGTGCCGGAGTTTTTTAGTGGGTATTCCCTCCTCCCGAGATCTCATCGAACCACTCGGTTGGGTGGGATCACGGGAGGCAGTCGTGGAAGGAGCTGCAACGTTGAATGTTGCGGTCCCCTCCTGGTGAGCCCCACGTACCCCCCTCTCGCTCACCTGCGGCAGGGGAAGCGCGTAAAGGCGTTTTTCTTCGGCACACACAAAAAAAAAAGGGCATGGTTGTTTGCTTTTAGCTTAATTTTGACCTGGTTTTAAATTTAATACCTTAACTTCATAACGTAAAGTTTAAAATCATCATGCAGAACGGAACTTAATACCTTTGCATAGTCCACCGCGCGGTATTCAATGAGTAGGCAAGCATGTCTCTTGTCTCATTCACATGTCAACCGCCGCAAAGCTTTTGTCTCGAGACATTGTTACCAGGAAATGGAGGAAATGTGATTGTTGGAAACCGTACAGCAAAACATGCTGGTTTGAATCAAGTGAACAATGAAGGTGCCAAATGAAAAGAGGTTGAATTTTTAATAGTGTCTACGCGACATAATGGTGCCATTAATAAATAAATAACACAAAATACTTTGAAAAACTGTAATCAAGTATAGCTCGTACAACGGATGAAATAGAAATGTGTGGGTGACAATATGAAATAAAAAAGATGGCGTTTGGATGCATTCTGTAGCAATAAAATCCGGAGTGTTGCGTTGCCGTTACTATTTTGTAGGCGCATGCTCGAACAAATAGTTTGCCTGATAGCTTATAATCACATATTGAAGAATTAACATGATTCAGTGCGATACTAAAGCTAGCCACTGAAAAGACATATACCTAAATGTATACAGCTTAGAACTTTGTCAGTCTAAAAGCTATTACTTTTTTGAACAGAAATCAATGACAAATGACAACTACAACAAAGTGACAGAGTTCTAAACGTACATACAATTTATTTTGTGGCTAAAACAAACTTCAAAATAAACCAAACCTTTGAATAGACTACCACAGAACATAAAATAATCAAAAATACCAAAAGAGTTGTAATGCCTTTTTCCTCATTATGAAAAAATTAATCAGAGCAACATTACAGACGGGCCGTCCCGTTCTTTTAATGAATTCTCCCGTTTCGAAGAAATTAAGACTTTACTGCCATAAATTAAGCTTTCATTTAGAATAGCTGTAGCTAATGATTCATTTTTCTTCAACTCCGTCGGCATTTTTCAACTCTAATTAACCGTCTTCAAGTTTATGAAAATTCTTCTTAAGTCTGTGGTTTTTGTATATGATGTGCTTTGTATAAAAATTCATCTACAACATGTTACAAAAGTACCCCTAACGCCGAATATGGTATATAGGGACCATCAAACTGAACAACTTTTACTATGGGACCAACACTGAAATCGCGCAAACAAAATCAGCTGTTTCATACATTTTGATATTTTCGTAATTAATTTTTGTATGAAACAGCTGATTTATTTTAGCGATTTCAGAGTTGGCCCCATAGTAAAAGTTGTTCAGTTTGATGGTCCCTATATACCATACTCGGCATTAGGGGTATTTTTGTAACACCTTGTATATTCAAAAATCAACTAATATTTTTAAGGAGATAAATGTTATTAAGGTTTGTGTGTTTGTAGAAAGTAAGTACAGAAACTACCCGTCCAGAATGTTCGGAAACATACTAGCAACGCACACCTAGAACTCAAATGGTCCAGGATGTTAAAGCACTTGTGAATTTTTAAATTTTGAGATTTTAGCATTCACAATTCTATTTTATATAATACCAAATAATATACTAGAAAAAATACGACCCGCACCAGATCATGTTCTCGGACGGGAATCGAACCCGCGACCTTTGGATATCCGGTCCAATGCTCTGACCGCTGAGCTACCGAGTCACTAGTGGGAACGTCGAATTTCTCCTAGTATATCAACTCTTACGCTGCAAGCCAGCGCCATCTCACCATTGTATAAGGAATTACCTCGACATCAACCGAATACCTTTCCAGATATTTTTAAACAATTGATTAAGATGAGAACATGATCTGGTGCGGGTCGTATTTTTTCTAGTATATTATTTGGCACTTGTGAATGTCAATAAAGCTACGCCATTGCTTACCGAAAACCGGCCCAACTCCTCATAACTTCTTTCCCACGATAGCATAGCGATAAATTGACTCACAAAATCACTCAAAAACTCGCTTGGAACTAGAAAAAGTAATAAATATGTGGGTGAACTACCTAAGTATCGGAAAACTGGAATTTTGAGAAACAGAACCATAGGGTCCTATTTAATATGACAATTTGTCACCTGTCATGACAATTTCTAAGCTATTGCGTCAACCAATAAGAAAATAGAACAAACAACTCTTAGCTACAAGGCAATTTAAACCAAATTGTCATGACAAATGACAATTTGTCACGTTACTAAATAGGGCACAGGGGCCGTACCGGCTAACGCATCGAACTTCGGAAAGTCAAAAATCAAAACAGATAAATCGAACCCCAATCGGGCCAAAATGGCGAACCCCAATTCATGACTAAAAAAAAAAAATCATTTATTGCAGTCTATCGCGCGTTACAGCTTTATACAGTGATTGGGACCAAAACCAGTAGGCATTATGAAGGCCCCGCTCTTCTATAACACAATCATGACATAATTATAATGTAGCTATTCTATTTTAAAAAGAAAGATAGACATTATAATGTAGTCGTAGTAGTAGTAGTAATGATGTCACACGAACATCGATATCTTAACCACTTCAGCGAATAGTACACTACGAAACTCCTTACTTCGATTTATCAGTTTTAAGTTGAAGCTCGGCAGACCCGCGGAAGTTCGAAAAGTTAGCCGGTAGGGCCTAGATCGAAGAAATTCATTTCTGCCTTCCGAATTTCATTGGCTTGTGTACTTCTCATTAGCACTGAAATCTCCCTGTCACAGCTGTTCCATTTTCAGCTCTGAAAACTGTAAACGAAACTTGCTTTGTTTTTTTAATATATGTGGGAATCAAAGATTATAAGATCTGAGTAGCTTACTTGACAGATGGTTGGACAGTTGCGATATGAAAAATATGTCAAATCATCTGTCAAGTAAACTACTCAGAACTTATAATTTTTAAATTTGAGATTTTAGCATTACCAATGCAATTTTTATATAATACTAAATAATATACTAGATAAAATACTGCTGAGCTACCGAGTGACTCAGTAGCTCAGCGGTCAGAGCATTGGACTGGATATCCAAAGGTCGCGGGTTCGATTCCCATCCGAGAACATGATCTGGTGCGAGTCGTATTTTTTCTAGTATATTATTTAGTACTCAGAACTTACTTTTACACTGTAAAACAGGCACTTACTAGGCTATTTTCAGAGGATGGTAGGTTTTAATTTCATTCGGTCAATTTCTCAATTATTTTTTAACTTGTTTTCGGTATGCAATGTGTAGCCTAAATTTTATTTATTTATTAAAACATATTCATACAAAACTATCTGAATTTCAGTATATTACAGGCTCAGATACTATTTGAGTCAAAAATGCGGTAAAAATTAACTCTTGCATGGGTTTTAAGCTTTTTATATCATAATATTACCTTACCATAGAGGTAAGATTTTGATATTAAAAATATTAATTTGATAATATACAAGGTGTTACAATAGTACCCCTAATGCCGAATATGGTAGATAGGGACCATCAAACTGAACAACTTTTACTATGGGACCAACTATGAAATCGCGAAAAAAAAATCAGCTATTTCATACATTTTGATATTTTCGTAAGAAATTTTTGTATGAAACAGCTGTATTTTTTTTCGCGATTTCAGAGTTGGTCCCATAGTAAAAGTTGATCAGTTTGATGGTCCCTATACACCATATTCGGCATTAGGGGTATTTTTGTAACACCTTGTATAGATAAATAAAAATCAAATTATTGAACGCATGTTGGTTTCATGCTTTTTTTTAACATTTGCGCAAATTAAAATTTACATGAATTATCAAAAACTGTTTACTAAACAAGACTATTAAGGAGAAGCTAGGAATAGAAAATACATATTCATTTCTAAGCTTTTGAAAGTGTTAATTTAAAAATAAAATAAGTGATTGTATTCTAAAACATATTTTTACAATTTTAATCAAACTTTTAATTTTACTGAACCACTTTGTTGACAACCCTAGTAAAGCGGTCACATCAATTTGAAACAATGTAATTGGCCCTAATTTCACATGTCCGGTGTACGCTTTGTGATATCAACGAGTATTATTGAATTCGCAACAACCCTTTATTTTATAAAGGGAACAAAGAATTGGTAAAAAAAATACGCAATACTTAACGCCATGTATGTATTTTGTCAATCCTCCATGGTCGAGTGGCTTTGTGACCGGTTTTCAAGGTGTCGCCATCTCTGACGTCCCGGGTTCGATCCCCGGTTGGGTCAATTTAGAAAAACGAACTTTTCTATACTGGCTCAGGTCTGGGTGTTTGTGATACCACCGTTGTCTCTGATTTCCATAACACAAGTGCTTTGGATACTTACTTTGGAATCGGAGCAATGTATGTGATGTTGTCAAATATTTATTTATTTTGTATAATTTTTTTAGAGGAAAATTTATGCAAAATTAATTTGTTTAATTATAAAACACATTATGTTAATAAGGACACGTGCTTGTACTGGTTAAAATATATTTTATTATCTTCTTTTAGAGGTTTTTTTCAGTTTGACGACAAGTGGTGCAGTGGTCAACATGCCGGTCTACCACGCAAGAGGTCTCGGGTTGATTCGAAATGATGAATTTTGTACAAACAAATGTACAGATTCGACTGAAATACGCAAGATTTAAAAAAGAATAGCAAAGCTTTCCGAAACCCACGTAGTTCTATAACTTTTTCCGCATAAATTCAATACAGAAAAAGCACTTCTCTAATACTTATTCAATAGAGTTCCTAATGCTCGAAAAACACTAAATTTTCTTTTAAAAAAAACTGTATTTGTCTCATGTGTTCAATTATCGGGAACCTTATCAAACTCTTAAACAGTGTTTCTAAAGCATTTTGCAGTCACACACGGACCACTTTCAGAATTTAAAAACTTTCACAGAACTTTACCAAATAATAATAAATAATAAATGGTTGGACAATTTCACACAGCGTCATCTAGCCCCAAGCTAAGCAAAGCTTGTAATATGGGTGCTAGACCACTGATATACTACTTATATACTTTTTTTAATATATATGTATTATACATAGCAACACCCAGATAGGTCACAGAAATTAAAATTAATTATTTAAATTTCTGCCCGGCCGGGAATCGAACCCAGGACCTCGCGTGGTAGACTGGCATGTTGACCACTGCACCACTCAGGTCGTCAAAAAATAATATTAACAGAAAACGAGCATGTTATAAAAAAAAACACTTTTATCGGTAGTTTCATTACGGGAAGGGTTAACTGCGGACCACTGATACACATGCTGCGGACCCTAAGGGGTCCGTGGACCACACTTTAAGAAACCCTGCTCTAGAGAGTTGCCAAGAAACTGCGACCAACATTTCTCTTTTCACTTCATTTTGTATTTCACTCACGGATCTCCGAGTTTCCGTTAAGGCGGGGTTGTATGCTACTTCAAATGTGTTTAAGAAAGATTTTTTTCTACTAGCCTATTTTATGTTTAGAAATCGATACGAACCCAAGAAGAGAAAAGAAAGGGCAAAATATATACTTAATAAAGAGAAACCTAATAATCCTACTAATATTATAAATGTTTGTGGGTTTGTATGTTTGTTCCTCAATCATGCTTTAATGGCTGAACGAAATGGGCTGAAAGGGACACATATAGATTTGGATTTAACCTAACACATAGGATACTTTTTACTCCGGTTTCTGTTTTCGTGGGATAATACAAGACATTTGGCCACATCTGGTGGTCAATAACAATGGGAACGAGAACAAATACGGGAACGGGAACGGGAACGGGAAAGGGACTGTCATATCTCTTGATCCAATTGGTTCTGAATTTTATAAACTAGCTTCTACGCAACGCACTTGGTGCGGACCCGCCTTTTAATCACGTTAAAACGGCTGATCGGATTTTGATGAAATTAAAACAGAATGCTTTTTATCCTGGTCAAAGGTTCTCTATCGATTTTCTCCAATGTCCACGCGGACGAAGTCGCGGACGGAAGCTAGTGGAGTATAAAAATAACAAGTGAATAGAGTTAAAAATTATTTTGCTAAAACTATTCGTTATTCACCCAATAACATTTTAAATGAAATTAATTCAGTTAAGGCAATATGTTCAAAACGTAAAAAATAATGAAAATTGTAAGATTTTCATTTAAATTGTCCAAGATCAAGATCCTAGGCTTCCTACCTAAGCATAGCTTTCAACAATTTCAACAAAATAAAAGCGAGTATTTTTCTGTAAATGAAACTGAAAAAGTAACGATATAGTTTTGGTTCTATCGTTGAAAATTAGCGCAATTGGGCCCTAGTTATTTTACTAGATCGATTTACATATATTTCACAACATTCAAACCCAAATTGTCATAGAAAAATAAATGATGCTTAGTAGATTTTGATTTTCTTTCGTAGCGTGAATGGTACTTAGAAGATTTTAATTTTCTTTCGTAGCATAAATGGTGCTTAGAAGATTTTGGTTTTTTTTCGTAGCGTAAATGGTGCTTAGAAGATTTTGGTTTTCTTACGTAGCGTAAATGGTGCTTAGAAGAATTTGATTTTCTTTCGTAGCGTAAATGGTGCTTAGTAGATTTTGATTTTCTTCATAGCGTAAATGGTGCTTAGTAGATTTTGATTTTCATTCGTAGCGTTTCCTCCGTTCTTAGGGGCAATTGTACCTTGCCCTAAGAAGCTTGGAAATAGTTTGGAAATGGAACGGACTGCCTCCCTAGCATGACCACAAACACGATATATATCGCATGATTTAAGCGATTTATCGACACTCAACTGTCAAAATTCTGTCTTTTTGACAGTTAAAAGTGATAAATCTCTATATTGACAACCTCCTTGGTCGAGTGGCTTTGTACACCGGTTTTCAAGGTGTCGCCGTCCCTGAGGTCCCGGGTTCGATCCCCGGTTGGGTCAATTTAGAAAACGAACTCTTCTATATTGGCTCAAGTCTCGGTGTTTGTGATACCACCGTTGTCTCCGATTTCCATAACACAAGTGCTTAGCTACTTACTTTGGAATCGGAGCAATGTATGTGATGTTGTCAAATATTTATTTATTTATTTATTTATTATACCACGTTTCGGTAGCTAGGGGGACAAATAGTTAAATGCCTAAAATCCATTCGTGTTTAGCTATGATATCACTTAAATAAACAATATTAGACAACTTAAACTATTCTTCATATTTTCTTCTGAATAATAATAATTTGTCTTTACGAACTTAGTCGGAGGTTCTCTTATCTTACTTAGCGAGACAGTTAATATGTTTATATACTATTAAATATTATAATAGTTGCGACCTTCTCTTGCTTCGCTTCAGCGTAGTGTGGAATTTTACACCATCGGTTTCACGCGCGTTAATTTTTTGCGACAGCTCCGTAGATATTAAGTTAAATTATATGGTGTAATAGTCGTTTATAACATATTTGCTCGTAAAGGGTCTCTTATTACACCAATTTCAATATCGTATTGTATCTCATTACGTACTTGTGCGTTAATGTAATGTAAAACGCACGGTTTATCAAGACGCTCCGTTTAAAACGAACGGTACTTTTTTAAATTTAAGCAAAGAGTTTTTATGTCAGAAAAGAGGTCAACATTTTATGAATAAATTTGAACTGCTTTAACAAGTGGTTAAAAATGTATTCGTTTAAGAAAGTCCGAGTTTTATTTATTTCCTCGCAAATATGTTAAAAAACGTCGTATGACATACGTGCGCTTTGATAATTACAGCTTCTGCTTTCTTGTAGCAATATCGCCACGTCTTACCGCACTTATATCATAGTAAAGTAAGTAAAGTAAAAAATTGCTTTATTCAAATAAACTTAGTAATTAAGCACTTTTGAATCGTCTATATTTTTCTACCACCCGTTCCATAATGTACTATTATGATACAAGGTTGGTATGGAGGTTTCAAAAAACCTTAAAAACCGTGTGCTATACTACGTTTTTCAATATATTTGCGAAAAAACTACAAGTGATTTGACGACCTGAGTGGTGCAGTGGTCAACATGCCGGTCTACCACGCAAGAGATCCCGGGCTCGATTCCCGGCCAGGCATAAATTGAAATGGTGAATTTTAATTTCTGTGACGGGTCTGGGTGTTACTATGTATAATGAGTATATATTTAAAAAAGTATATAAGTAGTATATCAGTCTAGCACCCATATTACAAGCTTTGCTTAGTTTGGGGCTAGATATCGTTGTGTGAAATTGTCTATGCATTTATTATTATTATTATAATGTGTATAGTAAGCTATTCTTAAGACCCCGGCGAACAGTGAGCTTCCCATACAAACGTAATACCAAAATGATTTGCAATTTGAGCATAATTAACTCTTCTTGTGATGTTATTCGGATTAAGACAGTACTTGTCTAGGTTTTTATTAAATAAAAAATCTAAAATACTAAATCAAATAAAAAATAATGCGATTTACAGTTTTGTATGAAATAATGTAATTGTCATTTATTTCGAATTGGGTTAGAATTTTGGAATTTTTATTTAGTAGAAACCTAGACAAATACTGTCTTAATGCATTTACATTTTTCAATAACCCCGGACATTTTAGGTGAAATAAAGAAAAAATTTACATTAAAATAAAAACCTAACACCCTTTGCCCTAACGCTAATAGTTATACGTTATTTGACGACCTCCGTGGTCGAGTGGCTTTGTACACCGGTTTTCAAGGTGTCGCCACCTCTGAGGTCCCGGGTTCGATCCCCGGTTAGGTCCATTCAGAAAAGATTTCTATATTGGCTCAGGTCTGGGTGTTTGTGATACCACCGTTGTCTCTGATTTCTATAACACAAGTGCTTTAGCTACTTACTTTGGAATCGGAGCAATGTATGTGATGTTGTTAAATATTTAATTTATTTAATTTAATTTATAATTTATATTTAAGAACCCCGCCTGGACGCTCCCCTGACGCCCTACAAACTAGGACAAATCCGGGAAACCCGGATGGCAGCCCTAGTTATGGCCCATCCGCCTTATCCATCCATAAGGAAGGCCTGCCAGCAGCACACATAAAAAATGGCTGATGGTCAAATAAGTTTTCACCAAAATATTTCTGATCGCAACCTATTTTGTAATTAAACCCTACATTCTTATTATAGGAACAAATCATAAACCGTTTTCATATTTGATCCCGTTAACCCTCCCAAACGCATGCATGTACACATAAAAAATGGCTGATGGTCAAATAAGTTTTCACCAAAATATTTCTGATCACAACCTATTTTGTAACTTAACCCTACATTCTTATTTTAGTAACAAATCCTAAACCGTTTTCATATTTGATCCCGTTAACCCTCCCAAACGCATGCATGTACACATAAAAAATGGCTGATGGTCAAATAAGTTTTCACCAAAATATTTCTGATCGCAACCTATTTTGTAATTAAACCCTACATTCTTATTATAGGAACAAATCATAAACCGTTTTCATATTTGATCCCGTTAACCCTCCCAAACGCATGCATGTACACATAAAAAATGGCTGATGGTCAAATAAGTTTTCACCAAAATATTTCTGATCACAACCTATTTTGTAACTAAACCCTACATTCTTATTATAGTAACAAACCCTAAAGCACCTTTTTCATATTTGATCCCGTTCACCCTCCCAAATGCATTAAAAATGGCTGATGGTCAAATAAGTTTTCACCAAAATATTTCTGATCGCAACCTATTTTGTAACTAAACCCTACATTCTTATTACAGTAACAAATCCTAAACCTTTTTCATATTTGATCCCGTTAACCCTCCCAATTGCATGCATGTACACACTAAAAATGGCTGATGGTCAAATAAGTTACACCAAAATATTTCTGATCGCAACCTATTTTGTAACTTAACCCTACATTCTTATTATAGTAACAAATCCTAAAGCACCTTTTTCATATTTGATCCCGTTAACCCTCCCAAACGCATGCATAAAACAATCTGCTGTTTTGACGTGCCTCTTAAAAATTCATAGGCGGTTTGTTGCGGTATTAGGGTAGGATTTTTTTGAATAAAAGAGTGTAAAGTAAAAAACGAAGAATTGAAATGATAATACTTTGACATTAGACAAGAAAATAAAGCACAAAGCTCAATTATAATGTACCAGACAAAGACTATGTGTATACTACACCAGAAAGACCGAAATGCGTGGAAATGATGTAACACAATAACTTGGTAGTAAGTATTTTGTCGTTTATAACCTGTTGTATGTGTTGTATTTGGTAACGATATATTTAAGTTTGTAAATATCTTTACTATTTCTGTTAAAGCTGACAAGTTTCTTGCGCCTGTTCTTCTTGTCTGTTAAAAAAGTCTGGAACGGGTGGTACAAAAATATAGATGATTCAAAAGCGCTTAATTACTAAGTTTATTTGAATAAAGCAATTTTTTACTTTTACTTTTTTAGACACGCTGTACAGTACCGAAAAATTGCTCATTAAGTTACGATGCATGCACCGCAACTCCTTTAGTCTATTGCGAGCGACCGAGAGGAACATTTGATGCGCCGCGAAGGTTGGTTGTGACACAATTTTAAAATAGAACAGCTCGTCTATGTAATTGAAGTCATTGGTACACACGACGGCACCTCAGACTATACATGTTGACCGCCTTTATGTCCTACGTAATAAAAACTGTTTTCGCAGTTTAACTGTATAACCTGGCGTGCTGTTGTGTGTACCAGATAACCGCATCTTAATAATCATAGAACTCGGATAGTTATCACCATTTTAATTTGCTATTGAATAGATAATTTCTATTGTAGAATGGCTTGGTATTATTTATGAACGGTTCTCCCATACCTACTGTTGGCAATGTATTAAAACCCTATTAAACATTTTATAATAATAATAATACTTTTACAGGTGCAATTGAAGAGATTGTCAATTGCTCTAACAATGACATTGACGGAAAATTTTATAATCACAATTGATCTTTACCGGAGCCTTTAGAAACGACAACTTTTTGTACTTCAGCAATATGAAACTGAAATATATGTTAAAATGTCCGTAATCTTATATGGCGAAGAGGGGCCGGAACACATTTTTAATTACACACTCAGATTTAAGTAAACTTGAGAAAACATGAGATGTGCGAGCGAGAGAACGGCAGAACGTGGACGGTCTCTTAACTACTCAACCGATAATCATGAAATGCATACACATTGTCCGGGGTACATAGAAGGACAGGTAGCAATCTTTTATTCGGAAAAACAGTACTATTCCCGAGGGATAGAATAATAACTGTCCACGCAGATGAAACCGCGGGCGGCCACCAGTTTCGTAAATAATTATCATGGGATAATATGCACCTCATAAAGAATTTATGTTTGGGTTTTATTCACGTAACATTGTAATTAAAACAATAATTTACAAGATGGCGGTTAACCCCAAAAATATCTATCACACCCCATAACGATATCAATTTTCTTTAACTCTCCGCAAATCGGTGTAATTTAATACAAGCCCAAAACACCAAAGTTTAGAATAGAAATTGTTCCTTTTAACCTTTATCAGACTGGCTCGCCGAAGATATTAATTGGGTCGATTTATTTTTCTCGCAAACGGTTGAAAAGGTATTGCCGTAATGCTACAAGTACTAATCTTTTGTGACCTGTGTGTCATCGGATTTCAGTCAACGTTTCTATTATTTAATATTTGTAATTCCTTTTATACAAGGTGTTACAAAAATACCCCTAATGCCGAATATGGTGGATAGGGACCATGAAACTGAATAACTTTTACTATGGGACCAACTCTGAAATCGCGAAAAAAAAATCAGCTGTTTCATACATTTTGATATTTTGGATTTCAATTTTTGTATGAAACAGCTGATTATTTTTTCCCGATTTCATAGTTGGTCCCATAGTAAAAGTTGTTCAGTTTGATGGTCCCTATATACCATATTCGGCATTAGGGGTATTTTTATAACACCTTGTATTTATAAAAATAAAACAAAGTGATTTCACTGTTACTGATGTCACACCGAAATAAGTGATGCGCGATTAGGTATGACTTATTTCAATAATTGAATTATCTTACTAACTTCAGTAATTGAATATCAAAGTAGTTAGTCAATGCTATATGAAAAAATGCGACTTGATCCACAAACCTAAAGTTTATTACCGCTTGGTGTTCGCGGAAGTTGTTCTATCTCACGAATACATAAAATATATACAACATGTTACAAAAATACCCCTAATGCCGAATATGGTATTTAGGAATCATCAAACTGAACAACTGTTACTATGGGAACAACTGTCAAATCGCGTAAAAACAGCTATTTCATACATTTTGATATTTTCGATTTTAATTATTGAATGAAACAGCTGATTTTTTTTTCGCAATTTCAGAGTTGGTCCCATAGTAACAGTTGTTCAGTTTGATGGTCCCTATCTGCCATATTCGGCATTAGGGGTATTTTTGTAACATGTTGTATAGATACAAAACCCTTTTGCTATGAATATTGTTAGGCGTGCACATGCGCATTATTTTAGTGTGCGTAATACGACGGTGTGCACATTTAAACAAGTGCATGTGCACGCCTAACACATTCATAGCAAAAGGGTCTTTGAATCTATATATTTTTGATGTAGAGTTTTAATTTGTATTTCTTTTTTATTCCTCTGAGTCCGTGACGGTCCAGGCCCTGTCAGAATAGCAATCATACGCTGAGACTATTTTTATTAATCTCTTTCTTTGTAGTTTTTTTCAGTTTATTTTACTTTTAGAGTTTATTTATTAAGTATTTCAAAGTAAGTAGCTAAAGCACTAAACAAATCAGAGACAACGATCTAATTTTTTAGTGTGTGTAAAGTTTATTTATTAAGTATTTATTTTAAATATAAAACTTTTCACACACTAAAAAATTAGATCGTTTCCTGTTGCAAAGAACTATTTTACTTGCATTGAATCTATTATAACCAAGAACTCTAAATTCATTCTATGACACAGAATAAATTTAAAGTTCTTAATTTAAACCTTCATCGTTTTTCCTTATAGTTTCGATCCGATAATGAGCTGTCAAAACTGAATTACGCAAACTTTCGCGTTTGTTCCCTGTAATTTATGTTCGTCCGGCTATTATTAATGGATGTGAAAATGTATAGATCACCCTTTTTAAATAAACGAGTGATTTGAAGATGGGTAGGACATTTATATTAAGTGGTTTAAAAAAAAGAGACGTCATTTTTAACGAACAATTTGAATTTTTTTAACTCCATGGTTGTAGAGCTGGCAGAGTAGTTTTAACTGAGGTTCAATTAATACTAGTGTCTGACCGAAACTGGAATTCCAGCCTAAACCAAAACCGAACTTTCGGCTCAGGGACTCTACCGGCTAACTTTACGAACTTCGGCGGGTCTGCCGAGCTTCAACTTAAAACAGATAAATCGAAGTAAGGAGTTTCGTATTGTACTATTCGCCGAAGTTATTTAAAAGATATCGATGTTCGTGTGACATCATGAATTGAGGTTCGCCATTTTGGCTCGATTGGGGCTCGATTTATCTGTTTTAATTTGAAGCCTGGCAGACTTTCCGAAGTTTGATGCGTTAGCCGGTACGGCCCCTGGTACCAGTTTCGGCTGAAAACGAATCTTCTTTTTACACATTCAGGTGACGTTGGTTTTTTACGCGTACATGGTTGGTGGTACGGTTTGTTTCAAGCCCCCTAGTGGTTGACGGATAATTAAAAATAACAGTCGATTTTCATACATAAAACGAGGTAACTTTATTTGACGACCTCCATGGTCGAGTGGCTTTGTACACCGGTTTTCAATCTCTGAGGTCCCGGGTTCGATCCTCGGTTGGGTCGATTTAGAAAACGAACTTTTCTATATTGGCTCAGGTCTGGGTGTTTGTGATACCACCGTTGTCTCTGATTTGTTTAGTGCTTTAGCTACTTACTTTGGAATCGGAGCAATGTATGACATGTGATGTTGTCAAATATTTATTTATTTATAACTTTAAAACCTTGGTTCTCCGCCAGGGATTGATCGAGCTGTGATCTGATGATGGCCATTCAGGGAGCGAATGGAGGAGATCCAGATCGTTACACAAACCCAACTGATCTGATCAGCATTCTAAGAGCTCGTGGCTCGCTCATTCACTCGGAAATTACGGTTAACTTTTTTATAGTAGGGGGAATGCATTTACGCATGCTGAAGGTATGTGGGACTCGCCAGGGGCACTACCCACTAAACCCTCTACTACATCCCGCACTAACACGCAAAACCTACGGGACCGTGGTGTCACGCACCATGTGGTCTTGGTGTTGACGCCTCATCAGGCCCGGCACTTGGGGGAGGGATAGGCTAATGGCCATCCCCCTCTTGAAGACTAGGAGGGAATATTATGGCTTCCTGTACCATGACACCGGTTGTAATGTTGGCATTAAGCTCCTGTTTCAAAACCTTTTATAGAGAAATTATATCATGGGTGTAGATAAAGTCGTACATAATTAGGTATTAAAACACTTAAGAGAAACTATTATCACATATTCGTGTTTTAATACCCCTCATTATACTACAGTTGCATAAATAACTATAAACACACTACAAAGATTAACAAAATTAATGATAAGACGCTGAAGCCTGCGGTAGTTTAAAACTGTGCTACAGACCCCAAATTGTACGGGGTTGTTTGTTAAGCACAAACAACCCCGCAGGAGTAGTTACTTATCGACTTTTCATACAAAACTCGATCAGCTGCTCGGACATTTGTATGAAAAGTTGTTTTCGGAAAAGTCGTAGAACAAATGTTGTTGTTTGTGATATTAATAATCTGCTCCTGCGAGGTTGTTGGTGTTGTATAATCTGCGCGCGATGAGAATGGGATGGGATGAACTGAGACGCGGTCCGTCGGCCAACCGTAGCGTCGGCAAACTCGCGTAGATGCTCGCACAATGCTAGTTGTGTACAACTGTGCACGTGGATTTCTGCTCGAATTTTATTTTAAATGCGAGTTTTATATTATTGTGTTGTTATTTTAGTGATTAATTAATAATGAGTGGAAAAAGGGGTATTTTTTTACTTTTTTTCAAATTCATTTTTATTTAAATAGATTCAGAATGTTTTGCTAACGCTACTTGACTGCTTAACTGTCTTTTTCGGTTTACTTTGACAACGTCCCTTCACATTTTAATCGCGCGCGGATCATACATGTATACAATAACCCTGTATGTCCTACAGGGTCTGTTCCACTCACAGTGGAAACCAGGTTTATCCCCAACAATACGGGAACATTCAGGATTCATTAACGGAAGTTTTCGAATGAAATGGAACGAAATATTTAAATAGATACGACGACATTTTACGATCAATATGTTCCGCTTCCGTCCCTCTAATTATTTGAATTCTATATCGAACATTTGGTTTTATCGAAATAACTGTTGAAAATCTATCGTAATGAATAGTTATACTAAACTGATTATGAATATCAATGTAAGTTTGTTTGATTAAATTATGACATATGTAATAGGGAATTACACCTTTTTTTGAAAACATGTTTATATTATTCCTGAGGTCGTAATAAACCAGCACAATTTATATTTCAATTTTATAAAACCAAGAAATACCTTAAAAATGATTTTTTATTTATGATTTTGAATTATTGCGCAGAAACGCAAGCCGCCATGCTGTTTAGGCCCGTGACGTCACTCCGTCAGGCGTCAGGAAACAATCAAGAGTGGTTACAATGTCTTTTTACAAAAGTAACGAGAGTTTTTAAAATAATTAGTTGTAATGTTTTATCATTGGTGTCTTGTGCCTGATTGCAGTAAAACAAGTGTAAAATCTCCACTAAAATAGTGGGTTCAAGTGCCAAGTGACATCAAAATGAGAAAAACTTGGTTGAAACTGGTAAAAAGAGATCCAAAGAAATCCAAAAAACAAACAAAAAATATCCTGTTCACCTGATGGTCTCGTGAATTTTGTGTCTACTGGATATGCAAGAAGGATAAGCGATGTGAACATAATTGAACACAGCAAATTTTTAGATAGTTTGCTACCTAACACTTGCATTTTTTGATTCAAAATCAATCATGTGTTTTGAAGGATTAATACTTACACAGGCAACTTTAAGTTTATATAAAAGGTATTATTATATTATAATAAATAAATATATCAAATAATAAGTATAGTTTTTTTTATTTCCATGGTGCACTCACTGTATAAAGATGATGTTGGTCCATCACAGCCGAGTTGATTTGAAGAATGGGTCAACTTGGCCACCATAAAGATGTTAAGGATATAATAATGTTCATTTCAATGTCATGTGCATGTGGAACATATGTGAATACATATGCACTATACATAGGGTAGGGTAGGAGAATAGTCAAAGTCAAAGTACAAAAACTATTCAAATAAACTTAGTAATTAAGCGCTTCTGAATCATCTATATTTTCTACCCATTCCAGAGTTTTATAACTGACAAGAAGAACAGGTGCAAGAAACTTATAAGCTTTAACAGAAATAAGTAACAATATTTACAAACTTAAATATTATATCATGATCTGCTATTGTTAATCTGGCTGTCATCAGTCAAGTTTATGGTCACTCGGTTATGTCCTGTCTCTTTAACTTAAATTGGAAATTTGATTATATGAATAACAGAAATAAACACTTAATTGAAATATATCTTTATTACTTTACAACAGTTACCAAATACAATACAACAGATTATAAACAACAAAGTAGGTACTTATATTTGCAAGCTATGTGTTACATTTTTTCCATGCATTTTGGTCTTTCAGATAATTGTCTACTTTATATTAACCATTACCCATGAGCGTCTTTTTAACATGATTTTTAAATTCATGCAAAGGTAGATCAATCACTTGTTGTGGAACTATACTAATCAAGGTTATGCGTTTCCCCATAAATTAACCTTTTGCATCGCACACTGCTGTCTGCAACCATCTCCTTAGATTTTCTTTTAGAAATTTCTTTTGCACACAAAATGTTTATCGATGAGCCAACCTTAGCCAGATTCGATTTCTTCCATTAAAACTCAACCGAAGTACACGACGACAGGGCTTCGGTTCGGCGGTGTACATCGTAACACCATGCTTGCACCTTCTGACGAGGGACAATCGTAGCACTTAACACTACTCACAGTCTCTTCCTGTTCATTCACATTATGTGTCAATCAGTACATAGGGCTTGGAACGCACTTTATGTTCCAGGCATACCGTACACTACAACGCACGTGTTTTGAACCCGTTTGAGCTGCACATAGCCTATTGCGTCGTCAGATTCCCTTCCGGACCTGATAACAAAATAAAAAAAATAGGTTATGTTGGATTGTAATAGTAAACAAACACAGGGTATTATCGTGTTGTGTAGTACTTAATGTTGGAAAAAACTTGATATGATAGGTACTTACATTGCTGATTTAACATTTCTCCACTCTGCAGAACAGAAATCGGGATTGGACGCAAAAAAATTCGCCACCATATCGTATTTATTTATATATTGTTGGTAGATTAGTACTTTGTGCTTTCACAAAACCGTCTTCCATGATGCGATTTTAGTAAAATAAAGCATAAAAGTCCCCAGGCGTGATAATCACATAAAATTATAAAATAACACAGTACGACGAGTACGAAATCCTGTTTGCTTACTGTCGGGCTGACGTCACGTCGGAATCCAATATGGCGAATGGCGTTTTGAACATTTGAAGAATAGATTAAAAAAGTCGATTTTTTAAATTGAATTATAAAATGTATATTGCATTTTTATGAATAAATATCGACGTTTCTCATTCACTTTTTATGAAATCTAACATAAACATGCATTTTTATATTGTTTCTTACATGGTGTAAAATACCCTATTGTAGTACTAATCCTTTCTTTCAAGAAATTACTGTTGACAGTTTTACAGTCTAATGACTCATCACAGTCATCAATTTAAAAAAAGGGGAAAATACTTTATATTTTTCTGAGTTTTGTATATTTTTTTTTAATTTTTATTTGTATCTTTAACATCTAGTAATTATTCTCATTCCTACAAATGTGCACAGTTATAATTAGACGTAGGTATGCACTTAGTTTTAATTAAGTTTTTCTTTATTGTAAGTAATTTTGTCTGATGTCTGTTATTGTGCGGTTCTAAGTAAAAAAAAAAAAAAAATATATAAATATTTTGACAACATCACATACATTGCTCCGATTCCAAAGTAAGTAGCTAAAGCACTTGTGTTATGGAAATCAGAGACAACGGTGGTATTACTAACACCCAGACCCGAGCCAATATAGAAAAGTTCGTTTTCTAAATTGACCCAACCGGGGATCGAACCCGTGACCTCAAGAGATGGCGACACCTTGAAAATCGGTGTACAAAGCCACTCGACCACGGAGGTCGTCAATTGTTAGTTTGTTACGCTTTCAACCGACTATATCATGAATTTCACACACGTTGTTAAGGGTACAGAAAAGGACTGGATATTTTGCATCTTGACAAAAATTCCACGCAGTGAACTATAGTCGGTTTTCGAACCCGGGACCTCAGAGATAGCGACACCATGAGAACCGCAGCCTCTCGACCACGGACATTGTCATTCGTGAAACAAAAATTGTTATGTGGGTTCCACAGTTAAAGTCGCTTAGTAAAGTACCAGAAGTTCTGAAGTAACCTGCGATTTAAAAAGTTACTCGCGAAATTACTAAAACTTTAACCATATTTTAGAATAAATTAAGATCAACGATCTTTATTTCTAATACGAAAAGGGAAGGTTTTGTTAAAATTTTTCAAATATTAGTGGAAAACATATAGAATAATGTTAGGAATATCAAGTGAATGTAAGTAGTTATCAAGATAAGTACTTAAAAACTTTATGAAAATAGAAATAATTTTTTTAATTTTGAGATTTTTATATAATACTAAATAACATACTAGAAAAAATACGACTCGCACCAGATCATGTTCTCGGACGGGAATCGAACCCGCGACCTTTGGATATCCAAAGGTCGCGGGTGCGATTCGTATTTTTTCTAGTATATTATTTAGTATTATTGAAATAAACTACTAAGGGGAAAGTATGCTATAATGGACGGGCAGCTTAATTGAAACATGCACCTAACTCCAACCTCACGAAATAAAGTTAGGTGCGAATCGCTTGATGTTGCCAATAAATAATTAAAATAGTAGATTATTAGACAAGGGTCAATAGGAAGCAATTCCCATACGAGATATTTTCGACTATAGTTCGAGTATGGAATTGATGACTTTTACCCGTGGGTCAATTTCAACAAGTGGTGTTTTTTCTTTCATTTCGGTTGAATTTTTTATTATAAAGTTTTTTTTAATTCTAACCGTGGTTTATTGTATTTCTTTATACTCCAAATGCACATATTTAACACCATTAAAATATCTTTACAGACTTATGAGATATACGTGTTTAAAAATGTGATGTCACCGAAATGAAACGGTCGTTAACCGAAATGAAATAACTAGTCACCGAAATGAATGAACTTATACACCGAAATTAAAATCCACCGAAGCAGCATATACAGGTGTACCGCAATACTTATACAGGGTATTTGTTTATCCCCTTATAATTCCGTATATGATAGATAGCATTATCATGCATGCATACGACCTCATGGGTGAGTAAGACGTGAGTAAGGTAACCGGTCCGGTAACAACACCCTTATCTGACCCTACCCTACTGTCAACTTCACCTGCACGCACTGGTGGTTCGTACGAATAGCTTGCGGCAATAACCTTCCAGTCGTTGTCATGTTGCTGCTGAATAACAGACGAGGCTCTGACAACCAAGCAATGGCAGTACACCATAGCCATACACCCAGCCGTGAAACCAATTGGAAGAGGCTTCAGTGACCTTTAGAATCTAAATCACTCCTTAAATACTTATCTGGTGCTGAAGGCAAAAGAAAATCACTGCATTATTACTTATCCCAAGAAAATTATCATGAAATCACAATTAAAGATCTTAAGATAGCTATGCAAATCCGCTTAGCAACCGGCGCCGTACTGCGTCCGGGGCAACGGTGGAAAATTGGATACCGGCCATGACGTTGTGAGAGATCAGGTAACGCATGGAATAAAATACTACTTGTATCTTAATTAAGCTGCGGCAAGTCCAGAGGATAGCTACTTGAAATGTATTTGGCTCACTACAGCCCGGGACTAAAGATCTTGGAAAAATAAATACCCAGATGTGAACTGAACATCTGCGGGCTTAGTGAAACTCATTGGAATGGAATGGTCATTTACCCACCGAGACACACGCCATCAACTTTTCTGGCAATGACAACATGACCCGAAATGGAGTTGCCGTCCTTCTTCCAAAACTCATAAGAAACACACATAACCAATCAGCAATCGAGTACTAAGCATCAAGCTCAAAGCGGCGCCAGCACTGCAACGGAGGCTGACCTGGAGAGTTTTTATGCCGAACTGGAGAGCGCCATGAGCAAGGTCTGTTTTTTCCTGTTTATTCTGCTTCATGGCGATCTGTGTATTCACAATAACTCATTTCTTTGGCTGATCCTAGATCTGGATTTTACACATCTAAGAGAGCCAAATCTAGTTGTAAGATTTCTTTACAGCTAACACTCTTTTTGGCTATAAGATCTTTTAAATAAAGTCGAAATGTCATGTCGTTTCAAACGGGCATGTTGTACACCTTTCTCTCCACTTAGGGTCTTAGCCAGTTCGTTCGCATGGGTAACAACCCTGTCTTGGTCTGTCTTTTTAGTGTACTGGGCTATTTCTTGTCGAACTGTGTTTATTTTAAGGTCTAAGTATGTATACTTGTTGCTAATGCACTGGGGGGATAAAGAGCATTGTCCGTAGTGCTTTGCTTTAAAATCTTTCTAGGATGTCTATATTAGCATGGTCTCTAACAGATAAATGTCTGTGTAAATATTTATTTTTTTGTGTTTTATTTCCTGCATGATGTTATTTTGTGTTTATAATCCCTATGTCTTAAGTATTTGTTTTTTTTTCTATTCTATAATTTATCATCACGTACATGTCTGTTTCTATCACTCCTTGACCCTGTCATAATACCAGTGCTTTTGGGTCATTCTAAACATCACAAGAATGACCCAGAAGTTAATTTTGCTGAGACAGGGCCAATTAGCAGCACACTTCAATGCTAAAGATTGGGGCTGACTTCCACCGACTAAGATTGAGACTAGGTCAGTGCGATAAAAGAGGTGAACGCCTGATGCAATTTGCGGCCGACAAACAGCCTGTTCCAGAATCACCCTAGAAGACTTTATACCTGACGACAAGTATCTTAACCAAATTGACTTCATTCTAATTGGATCTCGAATCTCGATAGCGGAAATCAGTCATAAATGCTCTCACTCTACTTGCGGCTGATTCTTATCTCCAAAGTACGGCTAAAACTGAGAGCAGCCAGAAAGATAGAGAAATAAAAGAATCTAAATAGAGAATAACTCAAAGTTTATAGCAATACTCGAACAGAATTGGAGTCTATGGCTGTCCATAGACTCCAACTCTGTATGCAGAAATGAAGATGGAGAACACAGATCAACTTTGGGGCCAAGCCAAAATTATGGTAAGGAACAGTCAAAAAGTCTGAACCACTCGTGGATACCATCAAACGGCAACACTAGATGAGCGACACTACTTTAGCACTGATTGAGGATAGACAGATAATGAAGGGTTTAGGAGCCGTTTGAGAACTAAACTGTTTAGTCTATCGGTCTGTCGTGTCTTGTCTAGGCACATCCCAACCAGCATGCAGACATGATCGTAACACACATCTTCAAACATTTGAAGAACGGAAAAGCCACAGGTAGCAACGACACGACGTATCCCGGCGAGGCGGTGCATCTATCGAACGAGTCGCGGTGCAGGGTTAGGTCAAGCCAAGTGGTAAATTGCCAAGGAGGTGGATGGACCAAGTCAGAGCAGCCGTGGATGACCGCTTGCACGTATGCATAAAGAAGGCAGCCACTATCGAAGAATGCCGATGAATAGTAATGCAGGTCACTTCCACTTCCGCTGAAGGATTATGACAACCACGACCACCCTGCCAAGTTTACTGACTAAAAAGAGAAGATACGACCACGTAAAATTATTATAAAGGTTGGCACTGGCCAGTTTTTCATAAAAAGAAACATATAATTCCCTTTCAATCAAGTAGTGGTTACAATAATAAAAGGTCGAAGTTAGTATCGCATAAAAAACATGCCTTAGAAACACATTAAAAAATACACTTAAGATTTTGAAATATCACCTGCTGGCCTGAATTTTCACCGAAATGAAATAATAATAAGCCGAAATGATAAAACAATCCACTGACATGAAACAATTATGCACCGAAATTATCATCACTCACCGAAATGATTTTTTTTATCATTTCGGTTAGATTTTTATCATTTCGGTTGACAGTTTAGGCCACCGAATCAACCGAAATGAAGACACCGAAATTAAAAACAAGAACAAAAATTGGAATTAAAAGAAATCTATTTAATATAGATTATTATGAATACTACTCAAATAAACGTAGTAGAAATAGCGTACTTACGAACAATCAATTAAAAATACTAGCTCTTTGGAAGACGAGTCATACCCATAAACGGAAATGAAAACAAAGTTGTCCCATGACCACCGAACAGCAATACTTATTTTTTTGGCGGGAACCGCAGGCCAGCTGCGCACTTTCTTCCACAACAAGCACTTAGGCGGCACTGGTACGCAAGTTTTAAGCGTATGAGGGGGGAGCTAGAGTTGTTCTATGCAAAAATATGCCTTATAAACTTTAGGTCACCGAAATGAATAGACTTTCTGGGACACATGCGTTTACTCATACCAGTTACTAAACTGGGTAGATATAATTATAAAGTTACTTTGTGATAATACCCTCACTATTCAAGATTAAAATAAAAGTAACCACACATCAAAATAATCAATAATTTTTGTTGTACGAGGGAAATTACACTGAAAAAAGTGTTCTGGACAGCTACCGAAATGATAAAATCGGGGCTTAACTATTATTTTTTCCTAACTAACTGCAATCCAAATAAAACAATATTTATTGCCTCTTATAGGCAACGACCTCTTCTACATAGAAAAAAATATTAGAACTGTAAAGCAACGTTTTACACTACCGATTTCATCCGTGCCGCGTAAATTTTTCAAATGGGAAATCCACCCCCGTGTTAAACACTCTACTTTTCATTTCGAATATAAGGAAAGTAAAAAAATCGTAGTTTTTCCAAAATATTTATTAATGAAAACATGTAGTAACTACTTAGGTAGACCATATTTATTTATTTATTATTTCTTTGGAACAGCCCGCGTCGCCGCTCCGCCCAATGTTTTTAATTTTGCACTGGCTGTTATACCAACTCTATGGTCGACTATGTAACCAAATTCAGTTCTATTTTTAAAATTTCTTTTACACCCTAGGGTGGAACGCAGAGTTTTTAACCCGCTACTCAGTTTAAATATTCATCACTTTCCGAATATGAGAAATGAAAAAGTACGAGTATTTAACGTGATATGAGAGAGGTGTAATTTAGCTGTCCAATATTAACATACTTTCCCCAATTAAGGAATGCAACGTATATTACATTTTTATTTAGTCACCAATTAAGGCTGCATAGTCTGCACACTAGCGCCGCCATTGGAAAAAATATCATAGTGCTTAAATAAAGACGAAATTGTGAATTATCTCTCTGTAGTGCACTCCTTAGAAGCTTTGTGTTTCTTTTGATAGCTTAAACTATATTTTCTATCCTGTCGTTAAGTTTAATGGAGATTTTTTGCGATAAGTGGCCACTTTTAACAATAAAAATCCATTTAACTAAACGACAACCTAGAAAATATTGTTAAAGAGAACCACAATGCTTCTACGGAGTGCACTACAGAGAGATAATTCATAATTTCGTCTTTATTTAAGCACTATAATCTTTTTTTCAATGGCGGCGCTAGTGTGCCGACTACGCGTCCTTAAGTATGTAAAAGTTTGAGACTAAATGGACTAAACTGGTGTACTATGTGCAGATTAAAAAAAAAAGAAATGTGAAATAAAAAAAAAAAATAGTATGATTGCTTGCAACTAAAAGAAGAATAAGCTACAGGTTTTCTCTTGCGTATGAAAAAACCACGAGAAATTTCACTTATCCCAGAATTTACTGCGTAAAAATCGACTTCGGCTCGTTTTATTACTACTCAAAGTGACTGTAAACTTTTACTGCGCTGTAGAACCGCGAATAAACAAAATAAATTATCTGGTAGGTAAAGTAACAGTGAAGCAGAATTCTAAACATTTAAGTAACTTTCACTTCTGTACGGTCATCCATCCATAAGTATCTAAAATTTTTTTTTTAAATAAAAGAAACATCATTTTCAATAAATGGTTTTTCTATTCTTTCTATTCTAATTCGATTGGGTAACGATAGGTATTTATACTTCTGATTTCTGGTAAACACATAAATTTCTTGCACCCATTCTTCTTGTCAGACAAAAAGTTTTGTACAGGTACCAAATAATATACTAGAAAAAATACGACTCGCACCGCACCAGATCATGTTCTCGGACGGGAATCGAACCCGCGACCTTTGGATATCCGGTCCAATGCTCTGACCGCTGAGCTACCGAGTCACTTTTGTATAGGTGTTAGGAAAATACTGACGATTCGAAAGCACTTAATTTTAAACTTGTTTTGAATAAAAATATTTGACTTTGAATTTATTTTACTCAAAGATTATTATGAGAACGTCCCTAATTGAAATACGTAATCATATAAAGTAACTTATGAATTTATGAAAAAATACTGTATTAACTAACTCCATTGTGTCAAATTTGACTACCTACTCATTTTTCACAAAGCTGGGTTCGTTTAAACAAAAGACTTCTATGTATATACTACACTAGACAGGCTGTACAGTACTGAAAAACTGCTCATTAAGTTACGGTGCATGCACCGAAACTCCTTTAGTCTATTGCGAGCGACCGATAGAAACAGCTGATGCGCCGCGAAGGTTGGTTGTGACACAATTTTAGTTTTGAACAGCTCGTCTATGTGAAGTCATTGGTTAAAATAATATTTTTTTTGCGTGGCGCCGTCGAGTATTTTTCTGCTACTCGGCATCGTCAGCTCTAGCCGCGATAAACATGGCCCATCGTTAATAACCACTGGGTCAACTGACTCCATATCAACATCAGTATCAGAGACCATATTCATGTAGATAGCAGAACAACTTTCTACATTTCCCGTCACTTCTCACGAGGTAGACAGCTGTGACTCGCTGAAACGCAAATTTCGCGCCTCGTTGGGAGGTTCGTTTTCTTCCACTGGCTCATTTTTCTTAGCTACTTTTTGCCTCATTCTATACCTACAATACTTCTTTGCATTTTTAATTGCTTTAGCTTGGGCGATTTCGCTTGTTTACTTTTTTCCACCATAACCCGGTTTCGCTCAGGCATTTTGCGATTAATGGCTACAAAACCAAAAGTAACTTTATATATAGATAGTTATTACACTCAACTAGCACTCAATGCCTACTCACGAGTAAGTTAAAGTTTTAATCATACAAATTGGTCTATTACTTTTTGAGTTACAGCTCTTAGAAGGCGCTCTGAAAAGCGCGTGTGCACAGCAATACTTCTGTTAAGGGGTGTTATATTTTTATTTACCAAAGTTTGCTAACCTTCAATTATTAAATTTAGATTTTTCGCATTCACAACGCTATTTATAAATTGAGATATATAATATTAGAAAAAATACTAGAACAAATCGACTCACCCGTAGCACCTCAGACGGGACTCGAACCCGCACTCTTGGGATTCCAGTCCAATGCACTGACCAATTTTGCTACTGAGTCGCTAAAAATCGACTCACCCGTAGCACCTCAGACGGGACTCGAACCCGCACCCTTGGGATTCCAGTCCAATGCACTGACCAATTTTGCTACTGAGTCGCTAAAAATCGATTCACCCGTAGCACCTCAGGCGGGACTCGAACCCGCACCCTTAAGATTCCGGTCCAATGCACTGACCAATTATACTACCGAGTCGCTCAGTTAGTCGTTGGTCAGTGAATTGGGCCGGAATCCCAAGGGTGCGGTTTCGAGTCCCGTCTGAGGTGCTACGGGTGAGTAGATTTTTTCTAACTTTATTTATCTAAACCTTCAATTACTTGAATCACACACCTTTGATAAGCTCCTCATTTTCCCTTCATAAATCCATGCCATAAACTTCTCATAAATTACCTTCTGATGACATTCCGACTCATAAATTAAATGACTAAAGCGATAAAAGGGAATTTGGTTCTAATTTTTGATGGTGTAACGATGTTTCACTGTGTTTTGTACTTTTTTATCCTATGGTAATTTTATTTACGGTGTGGGATCGATTCTTGGGTTTTCTGTGTTGAATATTTGAATATAAGTACTTGTATTATTTTTTAATTTCATTTTGGACAACTCATAACAATAATAATGGATTAAATAATGACAATCTGGTCTGGGTGTTTGTGATACCCAAGGTGCTTTAGCTACTTGCTTTGGAATCAAATAAAAAAAAAATCAGATAAGATCAATAATAGTTTACAGTAATACATAAATGAATAATAATAACATCCACAAAATACCTTGGAATCGAAGCAATATATGTGATCATTATTACATATTCAATAAGTAGTTGAAATAGTACAAGAACTAGTTGAAATTTATTTTACCTACTCATTGAATGTAAACTTTGTTAATTATTGTGATGGAAAATGACGGCACTTTAAATGTTGACCTCATTTTTCAAATTTTTGACGACTCTGTATGAAATATACAGGGAGAAAAAAGCAGCCTTTGACGAGTTTCTTGCCGGTTCTTCTCGTTACAAGGTCTCCCGCTTAGGGCGCGCGAACCGATGGCGTAGCTTCTTTGACATTCACAACCTAGACTGAATAAATGCGAGTTTTGAATTCTGAATAATTACCTCTGTGGTCTAGTGGTTCGCCCTGTAGTGTGTGTACTAAAGTATATACTCACACACTCATCTCTCCTCATATATAAGCTCTTACGGAGCACAATAAATGGATTATTGATCGCAGTCAGTCTTATTATTAACACCCCCGAACCGCCACATTGCATGGCGACCCTGCCAGTGCTGCCTATCGGCGGCGCTGCGCAGACGGTTTATAATGAATTCTGATTATTTTTATGTGTGAAAATAAAAACTAAAAAAAAAAAAAGTGAAATAACAAGCATACAGTGAGATGGGTGCTTCCTAAAATTTAAAGGAACTTTAATAAATTAAGTATTATGTTAAAATAATACAAAATAAACTAAATATAATTAATATAATATAGATAAAATATATTCTTCAAGTTTAAATAAACTCATAAAAAGTCATAATATGAACAATCAAAATTAAATAGTTTTCGTGTTTCGTGGCTGTTTTGCTGCTGCCGATGATGATAATGGAGATACCAGGGCGCTGGGAGACGATGGTATCCGATGTGGACGTTGCCGGGAGATGTTGGAGTCATGAGAGGGCTACAAGTTGAATTTACCAACAGGAAGCGGCCAGATCGTTAGCACCGAAGACTTCAGAAACGACGCAAAATGACTTCTAAAATGTTTTGTGGTTTGATTCCCTTTTGTTTTGTTGATATTCTTTTTTTTACGAACCAAAAATTACAAAATTTAAAGATTATTAATATTAAGATTAATTTCAGAGTTTATGTTGGGTTTTATTGATGTTTCATATTTCATTGTTTTTGGTGAAAATGAAAAAAATAATCGTGTATTCAAAACTTCTCTAACTTTAAATGTATTTTTTAAAAATATGAAATTGGAAGTAACATAACTAGGAAAAAGTTGAAGAATTTATTTTAGGATTTTTTTTACCTACTATTTTATTTTGAATGTTTTAATCATAGATTTAGAAAAAAAAAAGAGAGTTAGAGAATAAAAATATTTTATGCTCCTGTAAATTTATAAGTAAATAGTATGTTTGAGGGCTATTTTTTTTTTTCTAAAACAATGTTTCTGATTTAAAGGTAACTACGATTGCACAAAGAAAAAGTAAACATTTTCATGTGAAGTTGGTTTATTTATGTTTGGGTTTTGTTTTCACAGTTAGTTTTCCGGAGAATCAGCGTGGTTGATTAAGGTAACTCATTGTAATAATGAAGTTTTGATTATTTTCACTTGAGAAATAATTTAATAAGAATAGGGTATTCCCCCTTCTCGTGGTTTTAAAGATCAACTTTGCAGCTATGGTGTTTTATTAATTTGTGATTTCCCTTAAATAAATAAATAAATAAAATTTAATAATATTTATCGATGTCAATTATTTAGAAATTATAATGTTACAAAGTTTGGATTTCGTAATTGCATTCAATGTGAACGACATCGTAATTGCTGACAACGCGACACGTGTGATATTGTAGGTATCATTTTGTTAAGCCAAAAGAATTTAAATTTCGTTTGTATTTCTTTTATCGTAAACTAAGTAAGTAATGTTTAAATAAAGTTTTTCATTTTTTAAAAAGGTTAATAACAATTTTATTTAAGTAGCGTAATTGATTTTAAAACGTGGAAAAAAAAATACTTCTTTTATCTCTACATTGATATTTAATATTTTAATATTTGATATTTTTATAACTATTTTTCTTCAGTTTAAGTAATACAATTATATATTTCTCATGATGACGTAGTATTTATACTTACCTATTTTTCAAATTTTAATAAATAGCTCCAATAGATATGAAAAACATTCCACTTTTCATTAGAAAAAGAACGTAAATTGTTTATAGAAATTGAAAATTATTATTATGAAATCATCAATTACTAAGCTATCTTATAAAGAATCTTTGGTCCTCATGGTTAGCACATATTTTTTTTTACATTATATATTTATGTAAGGACAAGTAATTTAAATAACTTTATTCTGTTTTCTATCTTAGACACAATTTATTTTTATATATAGATGATCGAAAATCAAATTTATTTACACGTTTGCTTGACAATTTTTTTTATTTACGAGTTCGAATATTATTTATGACATTGACAAAACAATAAAAACAAAAATAATTTCATTACTTTTGTGATTTCCGCTCTACTTTTATGAAAGTATACATTTTATTTATGTATAATGCTGCTATGTATAGTAATTAAATAAACGCTCGATATAAATTTAATTTAATTAGGTTTTGTAGTGAATTCATCTTCTTTTACGTATGTTATAGGAGTGAAATTAACAAAAAAATATATATATATGATCGAAAATAGTGATAAGATAGCATATTTTGGTACTATTGAAAAGACATTTGATTTTAACTATTAATAGTATTCTGACTCTATTTTTTTCGCATATTAGTGTCTTAGCATTTTATTTTATCATACAAATGAGTTCTGAAGTAAAATTATTTGTCATTTTGGCCTGAATTTATCATTAACTTGTTGAGTTTCAATTCAAATAAATTATCATATGACAAAATTTCTAATTAGAATAGATGTGATGCAATCATATTGTTTTGATTAATTTAACGAACAAGGTAATGGAATGTTAAGTGTTGTATTTCGATATCAGTAGATTACAAAGAGTAGCGCAGCTGCATTTATGCAAGTTTTATTTAGGTGAAGCAGTAATATTAATCTTGTCGCAAAATATCACACGGGTTTGCTGGTTAAGCTGTAATATGAAACATTGTTTTAATATAACAGTGGAAAAGATAAAGATTTCAAATGTGGAAGTTTATGTTGAGGTATGATTGAGATAGTATGTTAGTGGAAATTATAGTTGAGGTATTAAAAGAGTGAAAGGAATAATTTGATAAGATGATAAATAAATGATTAGAATAAAGAAATAAAGCAGAGAAATAGGTTTTATATGTAGAAGGAATATATTGTAGGTGATTAATGTAGCTGTATTAAAAATCTTTTTGTAGCTCTTTAGTTTGCAATTAGGTACAGCATTGTTTAGGTACAGGTAATGGTGTGTTTTTTTTTTATAAGTTTTGGAATGATGATAAGCATTTATTTATAGAAAGTTAGGGAATATACGGTTTATAAATTTTCACATGCGATTGGACTGATCACCCAAAAGCGATGAACCTCTTATTTACCTTATATTCAATTTAGGATTGTTAGTTTATATGATAGGTTTTGGAAAGAAAAGGTAAAGATAAAAAGCTCGATTATACGGTACACATTAAAGGAGAGGTACTATAGGGATCAGGTCCTTCGGTTGTATCAAGGTGTGAACGAGATTTCCCCTATGAATCCTGTTTGGAGACCAAATTAGTATGTGTCTTAATTCATGACCCTATTAATAATGGTACATACGTGGGGTGTCAGATCCTTCCATTCGATCATGGTGCGAACGAGATTTCCTCTGTGAGATAAGTTGGAGTCCAAAAGAGACTTAAACCACGACCCCCATAAATAATTAGGTTGTGCGCACAACCCAAATGGCACTATAAGTTGTCCATTTTATGTTTTATTATTATTATGAAGTGAAGTCGACTATAAATAAATATGATAAAGTATGTACCAATAATGATGATTTAAATAAAAATGAAAGTACGCCGGCGCCGGGCGAATTATGATTTGTGAGTACCTAGTAGGTAATATGTGTAATGTGTATAGTGTACCGATGGTGTTATTATGAAAATGAAGTTTTTATCGAGCAAGAGTAGGATTTAAAGTGAAGGAAATATATGAAAATATTGACACAGGATAAAATAGATAAGAATAAGAATATTGAGAAATATGAGGATACGAAATATAATAAACATAGGTGATGAAATTATTGATGATTGATATGTTATATTATGAACAATAAGAATGATGAAAGTTTATATTATTGAAAGTTTGAAAGAAGGAATATGGTTTTATATAAAAGCGATGGTAAGAAAGATGAAAGATTTTATAAATAGAATTAAGGTGAAGAATGAAAGTGTTATCTAATTATGTTAACGAAAAGTAACTTGTAATAAAGTGTTATTTATGAAAGAGAAATAAGTACACAAAAGTAACGTGATTTTTAAAGTTTAGTATTTTATTCAATTACCTTTTTCAACTATAGAATAAAAGATTTTTTTTTTAAACTAAAATATATAAAGTTTGTTTCATTATTAAGTATGTGCAATCTATGACCTGTAAATTAGAAATATACCTTTGATTATTATTATTAGGTATTGTTTAACAAATAAAACATTTTTTTTTAAATATATTATGGATATATGATATTATGATATCGATTCAAAGTCGAACGAAATTTGATATGAATTATTAATAGAAAAAGTAAGTAAAGTTGTTACTAACAACATATTCTGTAGATAACTTAGGTACCTTTGTCTTTTTATAATGAATGTATTCAATTATTTTACTAGACACCGACTATTTATACTCAATTGGCAATAATAAAATTCTGAGTAGATTTTATAAAAATAAAAAAGTTATAACAATGAAAGTACTATTTTCAATGATCGTAGTATAAATAAAATGTTCCTGTAATGTAAGTAATTCCATTCGCATCAAACAATTTTATATTATTTCAATTTTATATTCGTAATTCAAAGAAACAATCCGTTCATAATTTTCTGTGTTATTTTATAAAAATAAGTGTAGTAAAATTCGTTGAGTACTTACTATAATTTTATAATTACATCGTTTCCTTGACAGTGAATAAAGATTGGATGTCCTAAAAATATTTGGTACTTAATACATATTTCATTAAAATTAAGTTTATTTTTTATGCTTTTTGTGTATTTTTCTAAAATGATTGGTATGTTGTTTAAAAAAAAATGCATGTTCTTTTTTTAATTCATAATTAGATATACCTACATATTATTAATAAAAAAAAAGCCTTTGTATTTTTTTTTTCTTTTTAGGGGGGAGGTGTAGTGTGTGTACTAAAGTATATACTCACACACTCATCTCTCCTCATATATAAGCTCTTACGGAGCACAATAAATGGATTATTGATCGCAGTCAGTCTTATTATTAACACCCCCGAACCGCCACATTGCAGCCCTCCCGTCTAAGACGCAGGGGTCCTGGGTTTGATTCCTGTTTCAAGCCCGCCTGGCTAGCTACTACCAACTTACGTTAGTCTAACGCCGTAGAAAACAATTAACATAGTTCTAGTGCTCTGACAATAGTGATTCTAGGTGACATGCGTTTATACAAACCGCCTGCTCACCTGGTGGGAGGGATTAGGGTTGCCACCTTTTTTTTGGACTAATTAAGTACATTGTTTGAAATTTTGAGATTGAAGCATTCACAATGCTATTTTTATACATTGCAGCGTAAGAGTTGATATACTAGAAGAAATTCGACGTTCCCACTAGTGACTCGGTAGCTCAGCGGTCAGAGCATTGGACCGGGTATCCAAAGGTCGCGGGTTCGATTCCCGTCCGAGAACATGATCTGGTGCGAGTCCTATTAAGTACATTGGTTGCTAAACGATAGAAAAAAAGGACATTGTATGGAAATAAAGTATTATTAATTTTTATAAAAACGTACTTTTTATTACTTTTGGCAATTTATCCTAAAGAAATAACAAGCCATGTGAAATAAAGTATTTTCACGTACTTTATTTCCCTCATAAAGTTTAAAGTACAATCACCCCGAAATAAAGTATATACTTTATTATAAAGTACGGGTGGCAACCCTAGGGAAACGTAATATTATGCAATATTTTTCACCAAAAAAAAACTTATTTATACATTCTTCTGACCAGTGTGTCCCATTTAACCCTAAAGCGCTCATTTTTCCACCGTGCCATAAATTCCGGTGTACAACCTCCATTAATCATTTGTGACGTCATACCTGAAAGCACGATCCCTCTGACGGGCATTACCGTGAATTTTTGAGCGTAAACGGTCATTTTGTGAAAATGAAAATATATCTTATTTTCAGCTTACAGTAACGTAATTTTAGTTTTCACTACCCTATGAACCGTGATTTAATTAAAATCGAATAAGCATTTAAATTTCAACTGAAACTTTCGTCACTTAATGTAAAATAGAAGAGCTGATTGGAACAAAATACAAATTTAGTGCACGCACACATATACGTTGCAAACATGCAAGCTTAAGCCATATCGGCCATGATATCGATATGATATAAAGATTTATCATGTTTAACTGTCAAAAGACAATGGATTTTAATACTCATACTCATACTCATATACGTTTATTGCTTTGACATAATGTACAGAGGATGTAAATATAACAAAATCGATCATTATGGACCCTATCGGGCACAGCAAAACTGGGTAAGAGACCTTTCTATTTATTTCGAATTATGTAGCTTTTAGTGAACTGTCAAAATTTTTGTTTCTGTTTTTGACGACCTGAATGGTGCAGTGGTCAACATATAGCCGGTCTACCACGCAAGAAGTCCCGGGTTCGATTCCCGGCCGGGCAGAAATTGAAATGATGAATTTTAATTTCTGTAATGGGTCTGGGTGTTACTATGTATAATATGAATATATTTAAAAAAGTATATAAGTAGTATATCAGTTGTCTACCACCCATATTACAAGCTTTGCTTAGTTTGGGGCTAGATGGCGCTGTGTGAAATTGAAAAAAGCATTTATTTACTTTTATTTACTTACATAAAAACAGTACGAATTATGAATTTCAATCAGTACTAACTATGTATACTTTATCTGGAGCTGCTCGCCGCGTTCCCCGTTGGATGTCTTTGTTTTCAAAAATCAATCTCATTAGTGGGAAAAACAAAACACAATTTAACACGTTAAGTGCGAAGCGAGGCCTAAATCACCCCTGATGCAACTTCCCTGTGGTGCGGCAAGGAAAAACGTGAGTTTCTCTGTCGTGCGAATGGCATAGCTTTGGTTTGGTCCAGTGTAGGAAAGAGATAAATATATATTTGAGATGCGCTAATGGTTCCGTACTCGGTGGTGTACCTACCTTGGTACCGGATGTCTTAGGCCTCGTGCCGCACTGAATTAATATAATTTTAATGCAGTGCGGAACGAGGCTAAAACGTCCCATATCCCCCCTGACCTCGTACCGCACCCAACGCGAGCTTCCCGCGACCAGTGTTGTGCATCACGTCGATTGGAGAGCACGTCCTTTTACAGCGCCGAACATGTCTAAACGATGTCGGAAGAAGTTAATTTTAAAAAACTCAGAAACAGAGCCAAAACAGGTAAGTTTTTAATGAAAAAAACGCTTCGTGCGCGAGTCCGACTCGCACTTGGCCGGTTTTTTTTCTTTATGGCGCCTTCAAGCACAATTTAGATTATTAAAAAAAAAATGTATCCTTTGATAGCTTTGTGTTGTTTTGCCAGGTTTTGCCCTTAAAACGATCTAATGAGATATAATTGATCAAAATCGGTCAAGTCGTTGCGTAGTTAAGACAGTTTAAAAACGTCGATATTATTTTTCCCATCACTAATCTCAGCGAAAATTTGCCCTATTTCAGTACGTTACGAGGTGTATAAGATCCCATATTTTGTTTTGCTAATAATTCCTAAACTAGCCATCAGATCCCGGGGCGACGGTGGATTAGGGTTCATCAATTCACTGTCTATATCAATAAGGACCAAAATTCTCATTTATCTTTGATTTCGCGCCAGAAAATGGATTTTAGTCTGTAAAAGGAGGTGGGGTCTAATAGACCGCGTGTCGCCCTAACGTCTGGTCACTGTACGGGCCGATTATACCTCGTGCCGCAGGAACGGAAAGTATGCAAAAATTGGTGCCGCAGCTAACGTGTTAAGTCTAGGGTAGCCAATATGCAGTTCGATATCATTAGATTAAAAAAAGTTGTGCTTTTCAGTGTTTATACGAGTAATTGTTAACCCTTATTTAATAAATAAATAAAGAAATAAAATAAAATAAATATACTTCCGGGATGGTATGCATGGTACCCTATCCACCATTTTCAGCTTTAGGGATTTGTAACACTTTACGAATTTTAACAAATTATCATGTAGCGGCACCTACCATACGTACGCCGCACATACCACGACACACGGCATGACAACAAGATTCCTGACCGTGTTACTAGATGGCGCTAGTATCAAGAAACATGAACATTAAAGTATGGAGTAGCAACCTCGCAGTATGGAAATCTACATCGCGATAACGAAGTTCACTCAGCGACTTAGCATATATACAACTTCCAACCATCATCGGTTGGACCGCGGTCCCCGGGCTAATACCACCCAGCCCGGAGAAAGATCTTCCCTTTGGCCTTCCTATCAGTGGCTACCTTACCTCCTCATCCTTTCCATACCATCACTCCTACACATTACTTTTACTGATCTTTACAATAATTTCAAAGTCAAAGTAGTATAACATTCCATTCAACCCTTTAACGCACGGTGTTAATATAACGTACAAGATAATTAACCTGGCCATTTTATCGCACAGTCTACGTACGTACTGTGTTCGTAAATTGTGTACTGCCACATCCACATTGAGCGTTCGTGCGTAAAGTCCTATTTTTAGGCCAAACGAGTGTTAATAAAAATCTTTAGGTATACTTTAACAGGTAATTCCTTTGTACACTAACGTCGCTTACGACTTTTGTATTAAGCTATTTACAAAAAGTTACATCAAAACGAGATTGTTAAACGAATTTGACGCCTATTTAAGATTATGACAATTTGATTGGTATTGCTCATCCTGTACTTGTAAGGGTGAGCCTTAGCTACCTACCGGGTCACAGGTTGTCAGATGGTCGGGATTCGTCGAGGTTGTACCGACATTTCGTGTGATGTTCAGAGTCCCGAAAAAATACAAAATGTCCCGACAAATAACAACAAAACAAAAATTTCAAATTACATAAACAATAATTAAATCAGTGTATATATTATTATAAGTCCTGTCTTGCCCGTGGTCCACCTGCCTGGTTCACCTAGGTGGACTACGGGAATTTGTTTTTTCCCGAAGTCCACCAGAAAGTCCATAATTATGTTTATATCGTAGTCAATGATATTATATAAAACAAGTATTACGTAAGAAAATAAATGATATATTAGAACAAGTGATTAATGATCTCATAATTTACCGAAAAGTGTCTTTTTGTAATTATTTTAATTTTAATAAATAAAGTTATTTATATTTAGTAATATTTATTTGACCCGACCATAATCCCAAAATCCCGACTTTTTGAATTTTTGCCCAGATATTTTAGTCTTCCCATCTGGCAACCCTAGTCACAGGTGGTGGATAGTGACAAATCCTACAGTATGTAGAATAGCTGCGAATAAAGGGAAACCGAAATAAGCAGAACCAGAGGCAGTTAGACTATCAGAGAGTGTTAAGGGTATTTTTTTTTAAATAAATTTTGACAACATCACATACATTGCTCCGATTCCAAAGTAAGTAGCTAAAGCACTTGTGTTACGGAAGTCGGAGATAACGGTGGTATCACAAACACCCAGACCTGAGCCAATACAGAAAAGTTCATTTTCTAAATTGACCCAACCGGGGATCGAACCCGGGACCTCAGAGATGGCGACACCTTGGAAACCGGTGTACAAAGCCACTCGACCACGGAGGTCATCAAAATTCAGTGGCGTGGATACATATAAATAAGTGCTGCCCTGACAGTGGGAAGTAGCAGTCGGCGGATCTCAAAGAGGGAGGAACGGCTGCCTAGAACTCTTCATCTGCAGGTGACGATGGAAACCATCACAATCGGCTGTAGTACTGCGATCATCAACCCGTCGTGACTGGCGTGGTGATTATGGCTAAAAATTACATCCCTAAATGACAGACACGAATAGAAACCGTCCCCAGCGCTTTGTCACTCTCCGGTCCGAGCAGTGTTTTGGAGTTGACACACTGCCGTGACAAGCAGGACACAACTGGATAAGAACGATCGCGGAGGTTAAACAACTTTGGCATGGGTCGGTCATGGGATGGATGACCAAAGATTTATTATATCAAGCTCCTCCGTGCTTTGGAAGGCCCGTTAAGCCGTTGATCCCAGCTGCATTTGCAATCGTTACCACCTATCAATCCACATTGGGCCTGCGTTGTGGGTTATGGCCCATCCTCCTTATCCATTCATAAGAAAGGCCTGTGCCCCAGCAGTGGTGACACTAAAAATGGCTGATGTCGATATTTTACTAAAAATTTCACTGATAAATGTCGTACAAAATCTTGCGAAGTCGTTCCAAGTCTACAAAGACATATCTTTTGTCCCCTAATGAATACATACACGGTACAAGGTTATATAAAGCTAACACACATGTAGTCGACAAATATCCCTAATGGCTTTAGCGCCCTATCTCACTAGGACACCATGGTTGCTCCACCAGTGGGTGATTCCGACACCAAGTGACCTCCCTACATCTGTTGTCTGCTAGCGCCTCCTTGTAACCGTTTTTTATACTAGTAATTAGTCATAACAACATTTTAAACATCGTTTCGAAAATAAGTCTGACATATAGTGAGAGCACAACTCTGTCAAAAGTGTTTGTAATTGACAAGTTGACTTAACAAGCACTCCACTGCATTGACTTGTTAAGCCAACTTGTCAGTTATAAACATTTTTGACAGAGTTGTGTTCTCACTCTATGACATACTCCTTTTCGAAACGATGTTTAAAACATTGTTAATTGACTAGTTACTAGAATAAAAGCACGCGCTAGCAAAAACATTTATACAGATGTATGGAGGTCACTTGGTGTCTGGCGACGGCAAGCGAATCACCTTAAACCAAAGAGATTGTATAGCGAACACATATTGTCTTAGCGCCTTATTTCACTAGAACACCATGGTTGCGTCCCACCAGCAGGCGGTTCATTTGCCACCCCCCAAATTGGCACCAGTGCCTACATTATGAGTTTGCACAATAAGGCCTCTGGCTCGAATTTTGCGGGCAGCAGGGCGGCGTTGGGTGCGGCGCGGGAGCACAGCAGGGTAGGGCCAAAGTAAAATTTGCAAATATTCGTTATCGCTTTGCATTCGAAACATGTATGGGATTGACGTAAGGTTTCGTTAACGCAAAATTCGAGGCAGAAGCATTACGTCTACTATACTCGATAACGACTGTATTAAGACAATTTTGTATGTAATTTGGCACAGTGCATCTGGCGGTAACCACACTGAACTTACAGTTTTCATACAAATGTTAACTGCAGTCGTTATCGAGTATAGAAAGATTACCGCAGGTGAGGTACCTTCCATACATCCGTATACATTTTGCTGGTAGAGTGACTTGCGCCGCCACTGGTGTCCTAGTAAGATATAGGCCCTAATCTACTTTCGATGGAAGTAATTATGGCCGCCATGACATATATTAATTGAACCACTTTTGTTAACGACTGTTATTCGATAGCGACTCTTGACTATGTTTCTATATAGTCAAGTATAATCCGCGCGCGATGAGAAAGGGATGCTACCTTTTGGAACTGAGACGCGCACGGTCCGTCGGCCAGCCGTAGCGTCGGCAAACTCGCGTAGATGCTCGCATAATGCTAGTTGTGTACAACTGTGCGCGTGGATTCCTGCTCGAGTTTTATTATAAATGAGAGATTTATATTATTGTTGTGTGATTATTTTAGTGATAAAATTAATAATGAGTGGAAAAAGTCGTAAACCTTATGACTTATTTTAAATTCATTTTTATTTAAATAGATTCAGCATTTCTTGCTAACACTACTTGACTGCTAATCTGTCATTTTCGATTTACTTTGACAAGGTAATCGCGCGTGGATTATTTATAATACATACCCGAAACTAGGTTGCGAAATAATAATAATAAAAATATTTCCGCCTGACTCTAAACAGACATGCGTTACCTAACTAGTTATTTTATACTAGCGGTAGTTATTTTTCTACCTCTCGGGAACAGTCCTCTCTCTAGATAAATAAATAAATAAAATAAAAGCTTGGACGATTCCACACAGCGCCATCTAGCCCCAAACTAAGCAAAGTTTGTAATATGGATGCTAGACAACAACTGATATACTACCTATATATACTTGTTAAATATTTACTTATTATACATTGTAACACCCAGACCCGACACAGAAATTAAAATTCGTCATTTCAATTTCTGCCCGGCTGGGAATCGAACCCGGGACCTCTTGCTTGGTAGACTGGCAGGTTGACCACTGTTCCACTACGGTCGTATAAAAGGTATCATGTACCCCTGACAACGTGTAAACAAAAATTCATGATGATGGGTTGAGTAGCAAGAGTAACAAACAACTTTTGCATTTTCTCTCAACTTTGGCTGTTTTCACATTGGACGATAACGGATAACGATAACGACACGATACTCATATATCGTCAGCTCGGACGATAACGATATCGTCCGACGATATCGGTATGTGACACGATATAACCAACAGCTCTTGTTATGCGGTCAGTCGCATTGCGCCAGCAAAAGTAACTGATATGCTTCACCCCGCACTGTGCCCTCACCCGATATCGGCACGATAATCTGTCGGCGACAAACGTTGACTACAACGACACAATGTGAAAGCATAAGCGGTCTATCGCCGCAAACACAGCATCCGGAAACAGACACAAGTTTAACTTTGCGTGAGCGCAATTGTGCAGGCGACTCCGAGGCTAAAGGCGCTGTATGCTGAAATACAGGTTTTTACCTAGTTCGGCAACAGATGCTACATTTACAATTGTAACTAGCATTAATCATTAGGCTAAGTACTGAAAATGTATATCTTTTGGTGAAATAAATTATTCTTGTTATATTATTATTTAGTAGTGATTGTATCAAACTACCAGTCCGACGATATCGTGCAGTTGTCGTGTAGTTACAGATATCGTCCAATGTGAATACGCCCTTTAGCTCAATAAGACATCTTGCGGTTAATTAAATGTTGCCGAGTGGTCACAAAAGCCCATCGATAGTGACGTGCCACTCTCATCGATATTCGATCGCAGCTGACCCATTATCGAGCCAACCAGTTCACCGATTACGGTTATGGATCTGCAATTGATATTCTGACTTCATAATAATTTTATATGACACTTCGGTTTGTTATTACTATGTTCTTTAATTGAATCCTGACTTGTCTCAGCTTGGAAATATAGTGGTGGTCACATAATTAAGGACACAAGTCGATTTTCACACAAACGAGGTAATTTTGAAGTCTTGGTTTTCCGCTACATCTCTTAGAATGCTGATCAGATCACTTGGGTGTGTATAGCAATCTGGATCTCCTCCATTCACTCCCTGGATGGCCATCACCAGATCACCGCTCGGTCAATCCCTGGCGGAGAAGCAATGCTTCAAAGTTACTTCGTTTGTATGAAAATCGACCGGCCTTCTTAATTACCACTATACAAGGTGTTACAAAAGTACTACTAATGCCGAATATGGTATATAGGGACCATAAAACTGAACAACTTTTACTATGGGACCAACTCTATAATCGCGAAAAAAAAATCAGCTGTTTCATACATTTTGATATTTTCGATTTTAAGTTTTGTATGAAACTGCTGATTTTTTTTTTCGCGATTTCAGAGTTGGTCCCATAGTAAAAGTTGATCAGTTTGATGGTCCCTATATACCATATTCGGCATTAGGGGTATTTTTGTAACACCTTGTATACTAATATACAAGATTATTTTGTAAAACACCAACAATCGCAGGAGTAAATTACATTATAAACAACAAAGTTTGTTCTACGATTTTTACAAAAAAAAGTTGGGCAGCCTACTGGGCAGTTCTACCGTAGTAGTGATACTTATTAGTGCTACGATTTAGTACTTTGTGGTAGGACTAATGAGAAACAAAGTCTCATTAGTTCTCTGACCAGTAGAACAAGTGGGAACAGAAAAAAACTTTCCATACAAATGTACGAACAGATGATTGAGTTTTGTATGAAATGACGTTTTTTTGTCCTTTTCGGAAAGCCGTAGAACAAAAGTTGTTGTATATTTATGATGTAAGTAATATACTCCTACGAGTTTGTTAGTGTTTTTCAAATAACCCTGTATCCTACTTGATAGCAAGAAATGACTTAGGTAGGTTTCTCGTTCTGACATATTTGACGACCTCCGTGGTCGAGTGACTTTGTACAAAGGTTTTCATGGTGTCGCCATCTCTGAGGTCCCGGGTTCGATCCCCGGTTGGGTTAAATTAGAAAAACGAACTTTCCTATATTGGCTGACAGGTCTGTGTGTTTGTGATACCACTGTTGTCTCTGATTTCTATAACACAAGTGCTTTAACTACTTACTTTGGAATCGAAGCAATGTATGTGATGTTGTCAAATATTTAAAAATTAAAAAAAATATAATCAGTTGAGAAAACTCAACGAAATTGATACATTTCAAAGATCAATCAACGAACTTTATAATGGTACCAATTTTTCATTATTTAATATTGTAAATACGATGTGGCACAGTGGTTTAGCGCCTGGCCCGGCGATTGTGGAGTTTAAGCAACTTTCGCAAGGGTCGGTCATGGGATGGGTGAAATAATAAAAAAATGTTATCTCGAGTTCCTCTGTGCTTCGGAAGGCAAGTTAAGCCGTTGGTCCCGACTGCATTTGCAGTCTTTAACACCCACTAACCCGCATTGGGCCTGCTTGGTGGGTTATAGTCCATCCCCCTTATCCACCTGTAAGAAAGGCCTGTGCCCCAGCAGTGGGGACATTAAAATAGCTGATGTCGAAGGAGATTTAAGCAGTCAATGAAACTATCATTATCTCTTACTGTCAGTTTGTTTATGATGAATGGTTTAAAGCTATATTATTATTTAAGCTTGCTAGCTTAACTAATTGACAATAGATAGTCATAAATAATAATTTACTTGGACAATTTAGCTTTCCTGAGGCTTTTCAAATTAAATACAGTACAATACAAAATATAGGATGAAAATATAAGTACACGGAAGAGCCTTACGTTACGTAAAATTTAAGAATACGCCAGAAAAAATCTAATAAAAGAATAACTGATCACTCATGTTTGCTATGGAATTTCTTTCTACAACAACAAACTATTATTAAACTATTATTATATTCTGTGATAAAACATAAAAAAGAAAAAAACGCTGTTTTTAAGGGCCCTAGTACGAGTTGATGTTTTCACCGTCCGATTAATTAACTATCGTTTTTTCTCTTTCACTCGCATCGACTATGAGCAATATATCCGATAGTTAAATTTTTAAAGCTCAATTTTTATTGCGCTATTGGTTAGTGGACATGGCATTCTACTCAATTGATGAATTTTTAAGATATGATAATAAGTAGTTGTGTAATAAATATCAAAAGGTATTTATGATCGATAATAAATTATAATAAGTTAGGTACTTATCTGATTAAATTGGATTTTAATTTTCATATTTGACTATACATTTTAAAAAATTACCTAGAACTTGACTACAAAAATTTGTACAACTAATGTAATGACATTATTTAATTTAGTCTTTAATAACATTAATAATTTCTGTTTATGTTTGCATGCTACTTAAGTTGGCTAAATAGGCTAAGCTTCTGATTCACCTACTTTTAAGATCTCCATTGTAGCCTATTTAAAGCAAATAAAGATATTTATATTTGAGAAAGGAAAGACCCTCTGGTTATGTGTAATTATTTTTAATGGGAATAAGATAACAATAAAACCTACCTACTTTTGAAAAATAGGTACCTATCTACTGAAAATTTGACAATACAATGTCTGTCGGTTCAGCTAGATTAAAAAAAAATAAAGTGGTATCTTTAGTGGCTGGAAAAAATTGTCAAAATAATGGCTGAATATTAATCGGCCGAGTTGCCACCTAAATCCTACCAACTTCAGCACAGCAAGCTGTTCAACTAAAATTGTTTTTGGACCGCCCACAGTTTACATTAAAATTCCCTCTTCGCCCAGAAATTGCTTATTGAATCTATCGCTACTCATTATCGCCGCGAGAGGGCGCCACAGGAATATTAACGAGCCATTTCACCTAGACGTTTTTTTAATAAATGGTTTTTCTAATATTGAGCACTATTTTTATTTTATTATGAAAGTTTTATTATAACTGAAATTACGATAAGCAACCAATAATGTAATGTACTTAGATTAAACTTGAGAAGATTCTTGTTTACTATGTGCTTTATTTGGTCCATAGCTTCAGTGCTCTACAGTTTTAATTTTTTTTCATCCTAGCGGTTCAGTCACACTAATGGCCGAATACTCAAACGTCACTCAACTTTGAGAGGCTCTCAAACATCGTCCTGTCGCATTAAATGTCAAAGATACGACAAAGACAGCATGATGTTTGAGCGCCCCTCAAAGTTGAGTATCGTTTGAGTATTCGGCCATAAATCTGTTATCGGCCGAAGTATGCTCGGGCGTCGTCGGTCGGCCGAATTCTACTTCTACTGACATCGTCTGAAGAGTAATGTACTCTAATACTCGTCGGAAGATATCAGTCAGTAGTAGTTAGTAGTAGAATTCGGCCGAACCGAGCATTCTTCGGCCGAACCGAGCATTCTTCGGCCGATAACGGATTTAATTTAGCTGGTAGTGCTTGCATGAAAAAATATTGAGTGTGAATCGAATTAGAATCAAACACAAAAGCCAAATTTTTTAATTGGAAAACTTTATCTATTTGTACTTTCGTTTTAATATATTCCATTTGGACGTCTGCCAAATGGGCTTAAGAGGAAACACCACTGTCGAGAGAATTGAAAAGTTCCTATAGAAAGTAAACAAAATCAACGGCGTAGCAGTTTCTCTTGCTACGCCGTAGCAGCTGTTGGACGAAACAGTTCATCTAAGGCATCTTTATATTTATACAACTTAAAGCATAACGATCTTATTAACTATATTGATGGTTAAAATAAATAGTAAAATCTAATCATTATCATCATATTAGCCACACGGCACCTACTGCTTGGTAGAGGTTAGGGCATCCAATCTCGCATGTTATTTGTGATCTCGGTATTTGCGGGATCGATGATTTACGATCCCGCGGGATCTCGGTATTTGCAGGATCCCGCAGGTGTAAGATGAGCTGCCTATTAAGTGTTGTGTAAAGAGGTATTTATATGTTAAAATAAAATTCTCAAGTATCCATTTATTGCTTTTAGTATTTACTTCTTTTTACTGTCAACAAAACCATCAAACAAAACCAAACATGGCGATATCAACAGCGCGGCGCATGCGCGGGATAAGCGCCACGAGCCGCGCGCGTAACAACGGCAGCCAGTCATTCAGTACTCGCGCACCAGCGCTTGCAAGATGACGTTTCTATGCTAATTTCCAGTCCCGAAAATCCCGCGGATCCCGCACTGGTAATCTCGCTCCTTGCGGGACTGGAAAATGACGCGAGATCTCGGTATTTCGAGATCTCGGTATACCGAGATTGGATGCCCTAGTAGAGGTTTTCCCGCCCGCATCCAGCGGCTTCCCGCGACCTTCACCATATCGTCGCGCGTCGGTCCGTCGGGGGCCCACGGATCGTCGTCCGATGAACGCTCGCCCCCAAGAAGCAATAATCAGTATCTCAATTAAGGCCCCTATATACCTCAAGTGGCGCCCTCATTTTAATTAGATTTATTGCTCGCTAAGTACATAATGTATCGAAAATTCACATGTACAGATTAAAGCTAAGGTTCTATAGTTTATTTACAAACAATAACTTCATTAAAATTTTGTTCGTTGTAGTAGTAGTTCGCAAAAGTGCTAAATGTGGCCACTTTTGAATTTGTGTGAATTTTCGATACATTATGTACTTAGCGAGCAATAAATTTAATTAAAATGAGGTCGCCACTTAAGGTGTATAGGGGCCTTGAACCCTTTTCTTTTTACACGGTTACACATACACCGTCATTGGAGAGCTAGGGTTAGCACTCTTAGCGCGCAATGGGGTTGTAAATAGCTGCTCACCACTTACCACAATGAGTGAGACAGCGGTATGTGTGACGATTAGAGTACAAGCGAGACGTGACTATGTACGACGCTATTTCTAATCCATTGGGATTTGCCGTCAGTACAACCCATGCAGTTTAGAATTGTCTTAAATTTCCATGGTTTTTGACGTCATTAGAATAAACTATATCGGGATTTACACCATCAACAGTCTCAAAAATAAACTGGTAAATGGTGTGAATCCCGATATAGTTTATTCTAATAGAATTGTCTTAACTGCACGGGTTGTACTGATAGCACTCGTGATTGGCGGGCTTCTAGAACGCATAGCGAACCTTGCTTAAAGCCCAAACACACAGGATGCCTTCCGATCATGCGATCTGATCTCACCGAGCCGAGAAGTGCTCATGGCGGAGCTTGACAGACTGATCGCACTTGATCACGTTTGTTAAGCAACGCTCGGTCCGGCCAGGTGTCGGATAGGTGACCGTTAAGTGGCATTACAACTGAGAGCTTCCGTGCTTCGGAGGACACGTTAAATCGTCGGTCCCGGCCGTTGTCATCTGATGACAGTCGTTAAGTCAAGTCAGAGACCTTACAGGCTTGATAAACTCTAACACCAGAGGTGGCCACTGATCCTCATACGATAAGAAGAAGATCCGATCTTAGATCGCTGCGATCTATGTGATATATGGGATCGGAACGCAACCAGTGTGGAAGGGATAATAGAACTCCATACATCGCATAGATCGCAGCGATCTGCGGATCGGAACGCATCCATAGAGCTCTCGTAGTGACATGAGGTCTGTGTGGACGATTCAATAAATAATAATATAATAATAATAAATAAATATTTGACAACATCACATACATTGCTCCGATTCCAAAGTAAGTAGCTAACACTTGTGTTATGGAAATCAGAGACAACGGTGGTATCACAAACACCCAGACATGAGCCAATATAGAAAAGTTCGTTTTCTAAATTGACTCAACCGGGGATCGAATCCGGGACCTCAGAGATGGCGACACCTTGAAAACCGGTGTACAAAGCCACTCGACCACGGAGGTCGTCGAATGTTAGTTGCGTTACTACTTTTGCCTTGTTCTTGTCCGTATTTTATGCTTTAGCTATGTTTATTGTGTGATGAAATGTAGCTCCGTTTTGCTACGAAACACTACGACGTAGCATTATTGTTTACGTCTTGTGTTTTCCTAAAGATTTGAATGTTTTGTATTATATTAGTGAAAATAACACAACTGATGTAAATGATTATGTGGCAATTATTTTTGTGATTGCAATTTTAAAGTCGTGACTAAAATAACAAAAAAACCATAATTATTTAAATTATATTTCAAACGAATTATTTAACCGCATTTCATTGGTATGTACTTAAAATATTTTTTATCTAAAGTATTTTTTTAATAAATAATTCAGTTATCAACTATGAACTTTAGATTTTTCAAAATAACTTTATTCATATTTAATGATTTTTTACAAAACTGTAGTTTTAACGATTAAAAAAATAATTATTTCAAATATTCATTTTAAAAGTAATCTCCGAAATGTTACACCAATATTTATAAATTGTTTTTCTAATTCCTTCATTTGATAAGATAAATTAAAATTTTCTCATTGAATAAATTAGAAATGCGAGAAATATAAATGACTCCTCTAGAGAAACTCGTAATTAAATATCAGACAAATGAAATGCTGAATACAGCGTTAAATTTACATATTTCCCTTGAAAATTTCCTTTAGAGTACGAACAAAGAATAGCTTGGTGGTAAAACCGTAAAAAAAATGAATTTAAATGTCAAGTGAAATTAGTATATTATTTGATCTGTATGTTAAATTTAATTTTATGAAATATTATTATATCATCTGATTGTCAGTCCATGTAAATTTATGTCATACCTTAGATTATTTTATTAATAATCTAAGTGCCATACATTACACACCCGGTCATGTCATAGTTTTTGAATCTTTGGTCAAAAAAAGATATAAACAAATTTAGATGCAATAAAGAAGTAAAAAAGATTTTTTTTTATTAAGATAAATAATATTAGAAAAAACACTAGAAAAAAAATTATATTTATTATACAAAAATATTTTTAATTGGTCAGTGCATCGGGCCGGAATCCGAAAGGGTGCGGGTTTGAGTCCCGTCTGAGGTGCTACGGGTGAGTCGATTTTTTCTAGTATTTTTTCTAATATTATTTATCTTAATATAAAAATAGCAATGCGAAAAATCTAAATTTAATAAGTTTTTTTTATTGTGCCTAAAGGGGTATGAGTAATTTTCTAAGAAGAGGTGGGTCAATTTTTTTTTCAATGTCGCTTCCAAAAAACCGTTTCATCGTAAAGATCTTATCCCAATTAGCAAAAAATTGTTTAAAGCGTAAGTCTAGCATGGGTAGTTTATGAGATATTTAAGTTTAAAAAAAATATTTGGGTAATTTTTTTCCGCGATGTCGCTTCCAAAAAACCATTTCATCGCATAGATCTCATCCAAATAAGCCAAAAACTATTGAACAGCGTAAGTCTAGCATGGGCAGTTTTTGAGATATTTAAGTTTAAAAATTAATATGTGGGTTATTTTCTTTTTTTGGCCTTGTCACTTCCAAACAACCATTTCATCGCATAGATCTTATCCAAATAAGCCAAAAACTATTTGACAGCGTAAGTCTAGCATGGGCAGTTTTTGAGATATTTAAGTTTAAAAAATAATAGATGGGTTATTTTCTTTTTTTGGCGTTGTCGCTTCGAAAAAACTATTTCATCGGAAAGATCTCATCCAAATAAGCAAAAAACTAATTAGCAGCGTAAATCTAGCATGGGCAGTTTTTGAGATATTTAAGTTTAAAAAATAATATGTGGGTTATTTTATTTTTTTGGAGTTGTCGCTTCCAAAAAACTATTTCATCGCAAGGATCTCATCTAAATAAACAAACAACTAATAAGTAGCGTAAGTCTATCATGGGCAGTTTTTGAGATATTTAAGTTTCAAAAATTATATGTGGGTTATTTTCTTTTTTTGGAGTTGTCGCTTCCAAAAAACTATTTCATCGCAAGGATCTCATCTAAATAAGCAAACAACTAATAGGTAGCGTAAGTCTATCATGGGCAGTTTTTGAGATATTTAAGTTAAAAAAATAATATGTGGTTATTTACTTTTCTTAACGTTGTCGCTTCCTAAAAACTATTTCATCGCAAAGATCTCATCCAAATAAGCAAAAAACTATTTGGCAGCATAAGTCTATCATGGGCAGTTTTTGAGATATTTAAGTTAAAAAAATAATATGCGGTTATTTACTTTTTTTAACGTTGTCGCTTCGTAAAAACTATTTCATCGCAAAGATCTCATCCAAATAAGCAAAAAACTATTTGGCAGCATAAGTCTATCATGGGCAGTTTTTGAGATATTTAAGTTTCAAAAATGATATGTGGGTTATTATCTTTTTTTGGTGTTGTCGCTTCCAAAAAAACTATTTTATCGCAAACATCTTATCCAAATAATCAAAAAACTGTTGAACAGCGTAACTCTAGCATGGACAGTTTTTGAGATATTTAAGTTTAAAAAATAATGCAAGTCATTTTCTTTTTTAGCGTTGTCGCTTCCAAAAAACTGTTTCATCGCAAAGATCTTTTCCAAATTAGCAAAAACCTATTCTAAAGAGTAAGTCTAGTGTAGAAATAGTATATATGGAAAGTCGCTGAGTGAACTTCGTTAGCGAGATGTAGGTTTTCCATACTGCGAGGTGCTATTTAATACTTAATGATCATGTTTCTTGATACTAGCGCCATCAAGTTTAAAAAATAATATGTAGGTTATTTTCATTCAATTCATTTTTTTTAACCTACATTTATCTCAAAAACTGCCCAATATTGGAAAGTAGATCATATCAAGAGTCATATTTAATGGATGAATTTTTTGCTTATTTAGATGAGATCTTTGCGATGAAATGGTTTTTTGGTAGCGCCAAAAAAAGATAATAATCCACATTGGATTATTTTTTAAACTTAAATATCTCAAAATCTGCCCATTATAGACTTACGCTGTTAAATATTTTTTTACTTATTTGGATGAGATCTTTGCGATGAAATAGTTTTTTCGAAGCGATATCGCATTAAAAAAGTCCCAAATATTTTTTTAAACTTAAATATCTCAAAAGCTGCCCTTGCTAGACTTACGCTTTTGAATAGGTTTTTGCTAATTTGGATGAGATCTTTGCGATGAAACAGTTTTTTGGAAGCGACAACGCCAAAAAAAGAAAACAACCCACATATTTTTTTTAAACTTAAATATCTCAAAAACTGCCCATGATGGACTTTCGCTGCAAAATAATTGTTTGCTTATTTGGATGAGATATTTGCGATGAAATGGGTTTTTGGAAGCGACAACACCAAAAAAAGAAAATAACCCACATTTTATTTTTTTAACTTAATTATCTCAAAAACTGCCCATGATAGACTTACGCTGCCAAATAGTTTTTTACTTATTTGGATGAGATCTTTGCGATGAAATAGTTTTTTGAAAGCGACAGCGCCAAAAAAAGAAAATGACCCACTTATTATTTTTTAAACATTAATATCTCAAAAACTGCTCATGATAGACTTACGCTGTAGAATATTTTTTTGGTTATTTCGATAAGGTCTTTGAGATGAAAGAGCTTTTTGGAAGCGACAGCGCAAAAAAAAATGACCCGAATTTAATTTTTTAAACTTAAATATCTCAAAAACTGCCCATGATAGACTTACGCTGTAGAATAATTTTTTGGTTATTTTGATAAGGTCTTTAAGATGAAAGAGCTTTTTGGAAGCGACATCGCAAAAAAAAATGACCCACTTTTTACTCATACCCCAAATTTGCCCAAAGTGTACATTATTTTAGTCAAAGTATCTCTGTATCTTTTACCTTTTCGCCAGGCAGTTGACCATCTCCATAATGGCAAATAGATTTCTATCGAACGTTGCTAAGAACCATGTCGATTAAGTTAACTTTCAATAAAAAAAAATGCATTGAAATCGCTTGATCCGTTTAGGCACTACGAATATTTGTACATATACATAAACTAGCTTCAAACTTATAACACCCCTCTTTGCGCTGCGTCGTTGGTTAAAAAATAAGTGTTAAGTGTTATTTTCAGTTCAATAAGTTTCTTCCAAATATTGTAACATGTAATATTACATAAAGTATAGAGCTTGCAAAAGGTAGAATAACAAAAATGCCGTATATTTTTTTCGTCAAAATGAATGCTTGTACGGAAACGTCTCATATTTTCATAGTTAAGGCAGATCAGTAGGTTCTTCAATTATTACATAAACTTTTTGTAATCCTTATAAGGAGGAGCTCGGTGGCGCAGTGGTGGTTTAGCGCTTGGCCCTGCGATTGCGGAGGTTAAGCAACTTTCGCAAGTGTCCATCATGTGATGGGTGACCAAAGATTTACTATCTCGAGTTTCTCCGTGCCTTTCGAAGCACGTTAAGCTGTTGGTCCTGGCTGCATTTGCATTCATTAACACCCACCAATTCGCATTGGGCCTGCGTGGTGGGTAATGGCCCATCCTCCTTATCCACCCGTAAGAAAGGCCTGTGCCCCAGCAGTAGGGACATTAAAAATGGTTGGTGTTGAATCATTATGAGCTAAAAAGTTTTTTGCACCCATTCTTCGTGTTTTGTCAGCTAACAAAACATACATAGTAGGAAAATAATTAAAGATTTAAAAGCGCTTAATTTGATTACAGATTAGTTTTGACTTTGAATTTACAAGTAAACTTTTTCTTTCTTAAGATCTTTTAAGTTTCATGACCATTTTTAATCTGGTTTTAAACTAGTTATAAATATTTCATTTCTGTAACAAAATAGAAGCAAAATTACAGACGCTATTTAACATACCAATATTAAGTAAAAATTAAATTAAATTTTTTGTTGAAACAGTTGAACTTTCTTCGCGATTTTAGGGTTGGTACCAAACAAAAATATACTTTTAATTTTGAGATATTTCAATTGAATGTCGAGGTAATTCCTTGTACATTGGTGAGATGGCGCTGGCTTGCAGCGTAAGAGTTGATATACTAGAAAAAATTCGACGTTCCCACTAGTGATTCGGTAGCTCAGCGGTCAGAGCATTGGACCGGATATCCAAAGGTCGCGGGTTCGATTCCCGTAGAACATGATCTGGTGCGAGTCCTATTTTTTCTAGTATATTATTTAGTGTTATATAAAAATATATTCATAATGGAACTAAACAAATGTTTTTCTGATTTAGTGAAAAATAACATTATACATTTGACTACACTACACATACACTATGCCACTTATCTTCTACAAAAGTGTAAGCAATATATAAGAATACCCAAGTAATGTAATACAAACAAGTTGTCTATCAAGCACAGAATAATGTTACAATAGGCTTCATGTGTGTGATAAACCTCGTATTAAGTTACTAGTGAAGTGACGCCCTCAGCAGGATACTTTTTGGGGTCCATAAACTTATAGGTATTATAGAGAAAAACCAATGACCACTGAAGTAGAAAAGTTCTGGTATGGCAAACCCGTATTGGATGCGATATTAGAAATGCCTGTGGGGTACAGACCTGGACCGCACAGGGATTTCCAAATTAAATACGTTGAAAAAGCCTGTGTGTTTCAGAGCATCGACTACTCTGTAGCGCGCAAGGTTTTTAGTCTAAATATGTAATACTTTCACCCTAACAAGCCTGTGGAACACAGACACCTTGCGCTGTGTTGCACATCGATTTTCATACCTAAGAACAAGTGCGGCGTATTTACCGTGTAAGAGAAAGCAACACTGAGTTACTGTAGTGAAGAAGGAGATGATTATAATGATCTTTGCCCGCTTTAATTATTTTTTTTTTAATTCGGAACTCTGAACTGCACGGGGTTTTCAGGCGTATTTAAATTTAAAAACCCTATGCGGTACAGAGCCGGTAGTGTCTGTATCCCACATTTCTAATGACGCTCCGTGGGCATGCCCCCGACAAGGTGGACCGACAATCTGGTGAGGGTCGCGGAAACCCGAAGGATGTGGGCAGCGCAGGACATCTACTAGGATATATTCTTGGAGGAGGCCTATATATTATGTAGTGGGTGTCATGCGGCTGATATAATAATGGTGATGATGATAATGAAAGTATGAGCATATTAAATCGATTATTGAATTAATTAATGAGAAAGATATCGCACGATAATGATTGGTTACTATAATTATATATTTTTAAGGCTGACATATACAAGGTGTTACAAAAGTACCCCTAATGCCAAATATGGTATATAGGGACCATCAAATGGAACAACTTTTACTATGGGACCAACTCTGAAACCTTTTTTTTCAAAATCAGCTGTTTCATACAAAAATTAAAATCGAAAATATCAAAATGTATGAAACAGCTGATTTTTTTTTCGCGATTTCAGAGTTGGTCTCATAGTAAAAGTTGTTCAGTTTGATGCTCCCTATCTACCATATTCGGCATTAGGGGTACTTTTGTAACACCTTGTATATCAATTCAATTTATTTTAATTTTGTCTTCATTATAATTTTTATTTTTATTTCTATTTTTATTTTTACTTCAATTTTTCATGTTTATTTTAAACTTTTATTTTTATTTCAAGTTTTATTTTTATTTTAACTTATTTATTTTAGTTTATCTTATTTTATAAACAAATTATGTTATTCTTGTAAAAAATGATAATGTGTTGCACAAAATTATTATATTTTTTTGCACACCAGAAGTGGTTAGATTATGGCGCTCCAATAATTTATAAGACCCTCATTAAGTATATTTTGCAAATAAAACTATTTGATTTGATTTGATTTGAAAGTTATATCATTTGACGACCTTTGTGGTGACATAGCTTGTATACTGGTTTTCATGGTGTCGCTATAGGTTTTGAAAGTGAAAGTGAAAACATTTATTCAGCCAAAGTTTACAAAGAAGTGCTTAAACACTAATACAAATATACTATGAAAGTTAACTTAGCAGATATGGTCTCCAGCCTCACTTATAGTCACAGCCTGTGCGACACTGATTTTGAGGAGCCAAAAATAAAAAAAATATTTGCAGCGACTATATTGTCCCTTTTCTATATTGTCCCAGTCTTCCAATTTCCAATACATCTGCTTTAGCTACTTACTTTGGAATGTAAAAAAGTCTAATTTCTATTTTAAAAAATATTATTTTTAGAGAAATTAATTTACTATTTAATACTTATTAGTCGGGAACGCATTTACTATAGTATGATAAAATTAATAATTCAAAATCAAACGGGACTTAAGAAACTTTATACCGACGCAAGATAAGTTATTCCAATACAGGTAGAGACATGTTTTGACAGTTAGCTATAATCTAAGATTAATACGAACTATCGACAGCAAAATGTCAAAGTTTCACCTTCGATATTACGTAACTATCGAATTGACAGCCACAATTTCGATATATCAATTACTTGTCGACCATTCGAGAAATATCACAGATGTGTGTTTTTTTTTCTTTTTATAATTCGGGGATTAACCCAGAATTATGGTAATTACCATTTCTCAATGAAATGAAATGAAATGAAATGAATGAAATGAAATATTCTTTATTCAAATAAACTTAGATATTAAGTGCTTTTGAATGGTCTATATTTTCCTACCACCCATTCGAGACTTTTTTAGCTGACAAGAAGAATGGGCGCAAGAAACTTATCAGCTTTGTCAGAAATCAGAGTAACGATATTTACAAGAAATTATATCGTTACCAAATACCTTCATTTAAAACAACATAATTAAAAAACAATAAAATTATTAAAAACTGAAAATCAGATAGTTACTAATAATGTTACATCCATGCATTGCTGTCTTTTAAATAATCTTCTACTTTGTAATAACCTTTGCTCATGAGCGTCTTTTTAACATGTATTTTGAATTCATGCAAAGGCAGTTCAATTACATTTTGTGGAACTTTATTCAAAAGGGCAATTCCTTTCCCCATAAATGAGCCCCTAGTTTTTGCTAGTCTAAAACTTGGAACGGCAAGTTTGTCTTTATTTCTTGTATTAAAACGGTGTACATCACTATTTTTAGCAAGTGAGCAATAATGTTTCCTTACATTAACTAAATTATGATAGATGTATTGGCCTGCCACTGTTAAAATATTAATTTCTTTAAACAATTCTCTTAAAGAATCTCGCAGCCGAAGGTTGTATAATTCATTTCATTACTGCATTTTAGAATTTTCGCATTCACAATGCCATTTTTGTATTAAGAATAATAATATAGTAGGAAAATTACATTATTTTGTCTGGTGTCTATATTATTATTATTATTATTTTATTTTATTTGACAACATCACATACATTGCTCCGATTCCAAAGTAAGTAGCTAAAGTACTTGTGTTTTTTTGTTATCGGAAAATTACCACTTTTTCCGTTGTAACTTAGCTGAAACTTATTTTTTTCGTTTAAGTTTTGTTGCCTAAGTTAGCTTAATTTTCAAACTTTTTCATAACAGTTTTGTTACAATAGCGTTCATTAAATTGTTAAATAAATTATTTAAATGTTAGTATGGAAAATGCTATTTGTAAAAATTCTCCATACAAAACGTCAATTTCATAGGTAAGAAAGAACCTAATATTATTCCCCTAGGATTAAAAAGTAACTGTTTAGGAAGATAGACTTTACTGTCTTGCTAAAATAGGAACAAGAAAATGTTCTAAAAACAATTTAAAAAATATCCTTTTAGTATAGAAATATATTCGCGCTGGTAAGCATACTGATAATACAGTGCCTTTCTATTTTTAATATTTTTATAAAGAGTCATATTGTAACATCCTAATTATGGTCTTCTTATCGTATGAGGATTAGTGGCCACCTCTGGTGTTAGAGTTTATCAAGCCGCCTGTAAGGCCTCAGACTTGGCTTAACGACTGTTATCAGATGACAACAGCCGGGACCGACGGTTTAACGTGCCCTCCGAAGCACGGAAACGCTCAATTGAAATGCCACTTAACGGTCACCCATCCGACACCTGGCCTGTTGCTTAACATACGTGGTCGAGTAAGATCAGTCTATCAAGCTCCGCCATGAGTGTTTCGTATTATTATCGTATGTACAGTCGACCAAATTAAATCGACAGTCACCGACTAGGCTATGACAAATAGATCGGCCAGACTCGACTATAATCGTTCGTGACAACAGAGAAATGCTATACTGTCTCAGTCATTCACTATATTTTCTCAGATTGACTGACTACTACTTGACGTCTGACACACTGTCATAAAGTCATTTTCTTTTTAAAAAAATATAAAACTTTTTCCTTTTTCTGTGGTGAAAAGAGTTAGGATTATGAACCATTCGAAATTCAAATCATGACTGCTTTATTTAAAAACATATCTAGTGCAGTAATAACAAAGGTTAAAATTGTATAGATCTCGGACCCGTAATGATGAATTTTTATTCATATTTAAAACGTACTAAGTGCAACATACACGATAGAGTATAAAATCTTACTATTTTTATGGTTTCATAGGAATTATCGGCAAAGTGGGTCATGATTTGACGACCTCCGTGGTCGATTGGCTTTGTACACCGGTTTTCAAGATGTCGCCATCTCTGAGGTCCCGGGTTCGATCCCCGGTTGGTTGACCCAAATTTAATTGACTTTAGAAAACGAACTTTTCTTTATTGGCTCAGGTCTGAGTGTTTGTGATACCACCGTTGTCTCTGATTTCCATAACACAAGAGCTTTAGCTACTTACTTTGGAGTCGGAACAATGTATGTGATGTTGTCAAATATTTATTTATTTATTTATATTTATGATTCAGCTGGGTCGACTGTACCTAAAGGCCATTTATTACCTCTCATACTCAGTCGTGTAAACTGCGTGTATCGAGGAATGCGTACCCAGATAAATGAATGAGATCATTTCACTGTAATGTTGTAATGTGCCTCGAGATATGAGATTTTTGACGTATTTAACTGGTTCAGTGACTATTTGGCAGATAAGCGTTTTATTAACGACATGATATTGAAAAAAGATTCGGTGAAAAGACGTACTTATTGCTTTTTCCTAATAAAAGATACTAGAAAGTGGTTTTTGACTTAGACAGAAGAACAAGTTTTATCTGTTAAACGCTCCTAGTTTTTCATTTGTCTTTTCAAAAAGAGTTTTTGACATAAACAGTGAAATTATCCCTCCGGCCGTTTTCGCAATTCTTATTCTTTATTCGCAACCAGTTGCGAATCAGGAAAACTTTTTCCTTAACCGCAACTAGGCATCCTAATTCACCTGATTCGCAACCAGTTGCGACTATCACGTTTTAACTTCTCAACTATCATCATGAAATTTTGTACAAACATTGTCTCAAACAATAAATTATAATAATAATTACATTTTGCACTTACACCATTCCACACATACAAAACGTCCCATTTACCTTATTCGCTTCATTAAACAGAAGCTACCTTCGCCCAAATTCATAAATAGTGACAATAAGAACTCATATCTCAAGCGAATTTTCATTTCCTCCCTTACCTAAGGGATAATGAGGGCATTAGTCATAGTAATTTATTAGAGGATAATGCTTTTCCCTTTTTACTGGATAACTTTTGGTAACATTTCTCGTTATCGTGAAGAGTTTTAGAGGGGTTTTTAACCGACTTTAAAAAAAGAGGAGGTTATCAAGTTTTTGGGGTTTTTTTTAAGGGTTCCGTACCTCTAAAGGAAAAAACGGAACCCTTATAGGATCACTTTATTGTCCGTCTGTCTGTCTGTCCGTCTGTCAAGACCCTTTATCTCAAGAACGCGTGGAGGTGTTGAGTTGAAATTAAAACCATATACTCAAGTCTACGGGCACTTGCAGCTGTGAAAAAATCAAACTTCTAAGTTAACGTAAAAAAGAAACGGCCCTTAATGCCTCAAAAACGCATATTTCGACACCCTCAAGGGAATCAAAATTCATAGGGTACTTCCAGTTGACCTAGAACTTTGAAATTTGGCAAATAATATCGTCTTATACTACAAATACAGGGAAAATACTCGTCAATGGCATATTATGTGTCATGCAAACCTTTCCTAAAGTAAGCCATTACAGCCCCACGGTCTAGCCGGGTCATAATCTTGTAATGAATATAATTTTTTCCCATGGGAAATATAATTTTCTTTATGTTATCATTTTCTTTGCACGGCCTACAAATAAAAAAAAATATTGTTTTAATGTTTCTAACATTACTTTTTATTTTCGATAAATATTCTTAATTTTTCATATTTTATTATTCTAACTTTTAATTAATACTTAAGTACTTTTCAATTGCCTTGCAGAAAGTATAAAAAGTAGAGTATACATCGCGGGCTTAAAAAATGTGTATTTGTTTTGGGCGATCTTGAACTCCTCGTACTCAGGATTCTAGCCTTAACTCTAGCATCCTTCGTACTCGGGGTTCAATATAGTGTCCGGGACATAATACACTACTTTAAGTCCTTGTTGCATAATCTACTATATTGTGTTATAAAATACTAAATAATAAACTAGAAAAAACTCGACTCGCACCAGATCATATTCTCAGACGGGCATTTTTTAAATGGCTCGGTAGCTCAGTGGAGCTTTGGACCGGACTTTCAAAGGTCGCGGGTTCGATTCCCGTCTGATAATGTGATCTGGTGCGAGTCGAATTTTTCCAAGTATATTATTTAGTATTGTATAAAAATAGCATTGTGAATACTAAAATCTCAAACTTAAAAATATTAAGATAAATAATATTAGAAAAAATACTAGAAAAAATCGACCCACCCGTAGCATCTCAGACGGGACTCAAACCCGCACCCTTTCGGATTCCGGCCCGATGCACTGACCAATTAAAAATATTTTTGTGTTTTCATCAAAATATGGCTCCTTACAACGATATCAACTATAACCAAAGAAAAATACTAGGTTCTTATGTCGTGTAGACATAAAAACCTGATATATAAGTTTTTTTAGTACGATCACTTTTTTTTTAATTGTCCGACGGCACGACAAATAAAGCGATTGTAGAACTCACGTAAAAAATACACGATTAAAGTATAACCCACGATTTTTTTGTTATTAGGTATTAATCCTCACCTTTGTGCATAGTACTCGAAGAAAGCTACGAGTATCTCAATAGATCTGGTCATAGCGGCCCACATTTCTTGCGATTTGCATTTTGATGGCATAAGCGACGGTAGCCTGGATGGGCCCTCCGACATTTATGTTTTTTTTCTTTTTACATAATTACACTTTATTTTTCACTTCATACACTTTTTTGTATTTCAAAAATAAAAGGTTGGGAATCACTGTTCTAGAATGAAAAGAGAATTTAATCATAACTCATCACTTTTTTATTGCAAACAAAAGTGTAGACAAAACATAAATTAAACGCAAAGTGATTAAAAAACGGCAGAAACCTGTTTGCTTATAATAAAAAAGCGAGCAGGGATCGTAAATTTATATTTACACTGGAAATTCAAAGAGGATCGCTTTTAAACATGTATCTAGTGGGAAAGCTCGCAGGAGCCGTGAAAATTGATCCGTTTCTCCCGGCTGAACTTTACTACGCCACCTACGCCGTACTATGGCAACAGGTAAACGGCCTACAAATACGATGTACACATGCCGTTATTAAAAAATAAAACCAAAATAAAACTATAAAATGGTACCTATTCCAAAGCCATTAAAAAGGTGAAAAAAAAAACAAATTATGTAACACACTGTACGTAATTGACACTTGTTTATTTATTTATCACATTTCAAAAATGGAACGTTCTTCGAATAAGATTTGAGTGTTTTATTAAATTTATTTATGTTTTTAAAAACTCTTTTGTCCCTTTTTAAGTGATGCCGTTTTCGAAATTCGAACGCGAAAAACGCGGGATACGTTTTAATGAGCGAAGCTGCGTTCAAACACTGGATTGTGGATGGACATTGCGCATGCTCTATAGAGAAATTGTGTGAAACCGGCCAGCGTTTTAGAGCTTCCACACCTCCTTTTACGCTTAGTAACAAAGGATAGTTTGGGGAAATTTTCAAAGTTACGGAAGGTCTTAATATAGTGGTTATTGTTCAGCACAAATGTGTAGGTATATAGACTAGCTACGAATCCACAGTTGGTTTGGCATTCACACTTGAATCGGTTTCATAATTGAAAACATGCGCTTTTTTTTTAAAACATAGGACCTGTTGAAGCGTCATACTGAAGTTGACAAATGCAGTTTTAACTTTTAGTAGGTACCTACCTACAGCTTACATTTTTTTAAAAATAAAAAGCATTTAGTACTTATGTAGCGTAGGATTGATAAAACTCTTATCTTAGATTTCTACTTTCTTATACATTTAATTACTTAACTGTTTATACATTATTAAGAAAGACTTAGCTAATTTTGTAAGATAATCTATTATTCTTAAAATGTGACAGTCTGGATGTTGTTACTCATGACACAAAAGCAGCTGAATGATTTTGGATGAAATTTGGCACTCAGTTAGTTTATAGCCTGGATTAAAAAGGAGACTTTTGATCCCGGTCATAGGTTTCCTAGGGATTTTCCGCGGACGAAGTCGCGGGAGGGAGCTAGTTTTTACATAAGCAACAAAAGCGTTGCTCGGGAAACTCATGCCTATTGTTTATTTACAACCATACTAGAGGTGCTAAGAAATACACCGTTATTTTTTAAGTATATCTAAAAATGAAATGGGAATTTAAAATCAGCTGTTCCATACATTATAGTCGAGTCGATGTTGTATGGAACAGCTGATTTTTTTACCCATACCCATAGTAAAAGTTGTTTATTCACGTGGTCTGAAATCTCCATTTCATTTTTAGATATACTTAAAAATTAACGGTGTATAAATAAATATTAAATATTAGACAACATCACAAACATTGCTCCGATTCCAAAGTAAGTAGCTAAAGCACTTGTGTCATGAAAATCAGAGACAACGGTGGTATCACAAACACCCAGACCTAGGCCAATATGGAAAAGTTCGTTTTCTAAATTGACCCAGCCGGGGATCGAACTCGGGACCTCAGAGATGGCGACACCCTGAATACAACCACTTGACCACGGAGGTTGTGTGAGTTTCCCCATTTTATACAGAATTCGATTAATTACACAAATGATAAACGACTTATCGTACCTACACTTATTCTAGCCTCGAGCTGTCTAAATGAACATAGATCAACTTAATTAATGATTTAGATTTGAAATGTAACAATACAGACTGTTACGAATGAATAAATCAATGAGAAAAATGTATTTCGAGTCCATTGACAATAAAACTTGGCAGAAAAGGATGAAACATGAAGGTTCCTAGCCCAAAAAAATAATAAACAAGGTGTTACAAAATACCCCTAAAGCCGAATATGGTATATAAGGACCATCAAACTGATCAACTTTTACTATGGGACCAACTCTGAAATCGCGAAAAAAAAATCAGCTGTTTCATACAAAAATTAATTACGAAAATATCAAAATGTATGAAACAGCTGATTTTTTTTTCGCGATTTCAGAGTTGGCCCCATAGTAAAAGTTGTTCAGTTTGATAATCCCTATATACCATATTCGGCATTAGGGGTATTTTTGTAACACGTTGTATAGGCATAATCCGCGCGCGATCAGATTGGGATGGGACCTTGTCAAAGTAAATAAAAAATAAAAGTTAAGTTACGCGAGTTTGCCGACGCTACGGCTGGACGGACCGTGCGCGTCTCAGTTCCAAAAGGTAGCAATAAAAAATAAAAGTTAAGTTACGCGAGTTTGCCGACGCTACGGCTGGACGGACCGTGCGCGTCTCAGTTCCAAAAGGTAGCATCCCATTCTTATCGCGCGCGGATTATACTATAATAAAATTTAATGTTTGTTTGTTTTTAGTCGCTAAACTACTTATCTATGTGGCATTGCAACACAGACTAGTAGGCAACACGGCAAAATTTATTCTTTGCTGGTCACTTGTAAATTAAAATAGCCAATTCTACTTCGTTACTTATTGTTCATCAATAGTTATTATAAATAATAATGACGACCTCCGTGGTCGAGTGGCTTTGTACACCGGTTTTCAAGGTGTCGCCATCTCTGAGGTCCCGGGTTCGATCCCCGGTTGGGTCAATTTAGAAATCGAACTTTTCTATATTGGTTCAGGTCTGGGTGTTTGTAATACCACCGTTGTCTCTGATTTCCATAACACAAGTGCTTTAGCTACTTACTTTGGAATCGGAGCAATGTATGTGATGTTGCCATATACTTATATTTATTTATTTATTTAGTTATGAATTAAAACAAATTAATCACTCTAAATCAAACCTGGGACTAGGAAGTTGAAGTTAAAGAAATGGCCGAGTTTTTTTATGTGTTGAAGAAAATGCGCTTACGCATCCTCCCGGTAGGTGAGCAGGGGTTCGAAATGTGGGGTTCGTCAGGAGAAGACCACATCATGGTCATCACCGACGTTCGAGAAGGTGGCTTGCTTTTCGCGCGTGAAAAATCGCATCATGTCAACCAGCCATTACGCTCAATAAAATAATATGTGCACATGCTCGCCTAACAACATTCATAGACTACCGACGTGAAGTTAACTATACGGAACCTTCAGTGTGATAATCAGAGACAAACTTACCCCTCTTTTTTAAGTTGAAGACACTTTCAGGTTTCCAATTCCAAAGATTTTTATCCATAATGACCAAAGACGCGTAATGGTACTTTTTATTTGACTTTTCAAGTCTTCGATCGCCTTTAAGAGCTTAGCTTTAGAGTTGAAGATCGTATCGAAAAAATATTGTTACTCAATCTTTTAAAAGTTTTTGTTAAGCAAATATAGACTTAATGACGTAGTCTTTTTGACTTATTTTAAGTTAATTCTTACCGTGGAAGTGAAACGGGTTGTTTACTTACCTGAAAGAAAAAAAAACAGTTTAACTTAGCGTATTAAGCAAAAATTAATCATTTAAAAACTTATCACAAAATATTTTGTAGCTTAGCTTTGACTTTTAACTTCGCTCACAGCTTAGCTACGTTCTTTGGTGGAAAGGCAGCCTAAATCTAATAAATTATGCAACAGTAATCTAAAACACCTGACTTATCCCAAGGTTGTCGTTTATAACTACTTGAACTAACTTTGTCAAGGCCTCAAGAGTGTGATGTTATAATAACAATGTTCTTTGCTACGCATTGTAACGCATGTGTTGTGTAAAATAGTGGCCTGCGCCCACTGACGGCATGACGCAGCACGCCATGATGGCAAGGGATTTTTTTCGTGGACAAATGATTTTCGACCTTATTGCAATGAAAAAATGAATAGGTCGTGGAATATCACAACGTGTTGCAGCATCCCGTGGCGCGTCGCGGCATTCCAAAGGATGCTACGGCATGCCACGGCACGCCGCTGCATCACGTGACACGCATTTGTGTTGTCAAAGGAATGTGATTGCTAAAATGCTTAAAATAAGGTTCAATCTGGACGGTCGGGGCGGGTTAGCGCGAGCGCCCAATAGTTGAGCATGTCGGGATGGCTGTGGGATGCCGCAGGACGCCACAGGATGATTCGGCATGCCGAAGCGTTTTGTGCCGCGCCATGCCATGCCATGCCGTCAATGGGCGCTGGTCATTACACTACCCTTCACACTTAGGGGTGTCGTAAAAGGCGACTACTAATATAAAAGTAGGACAACTAACGTCTTCGTGTATTAGAAAATGGACAGTATTATTTTCCGATGAAAACAGTCTTGTCCAACATTGTGATCTCTAATCCGCCTGCCAAGCGTTGAGATCACAGCGACGTCCTCTTACGGGAGTATGAAAATTCTATAGATTTCTAGTAAAAAGCTTATATAAATAGCATTATCCTCTCCTCTACTAAAAAATATGCGCATTTGCAAGCGTTTGGTACGCAAATTTTCGCGAATAATTCCGCGCGTCATTAAAACTGTGATTTCTCAAGAAACTTGTGTAGAGACTTGAAAACCGCCACATGCCTGAAAAATTTTGTTTTTTCATTTGTTTGGAAATATGCAAAATGACAACCCTAGACGCAAATAGACAATTGTATTCGATAATCAATCGGATTAATAGGCAAAAGCAAATCACAATTTTGGATTAGGGTTCTCACTTTTCAGTTTATCATATTTTTTTTAAAGTGGTGGTTTTCGGCATTTATAATAACTTTCTGGTGTTGTATGCGTGGTATCTTAGCTACCATATTCGGCTTTATAAAGCAAACACCATGTAGAAAAGGAGAGGTTTGATTTAAATGTCATATACATTTTGAACCTCTCCTTTTCTCAAAAAAAAACAAAAATCGATACGAACTTACTATTTAATAAAATTATTAATAATTCTAACCAAGTTGAAGACCCCCAATCTATGGGATAATGGAGCTATGAGGCTGACGACTCGTTATGCCTTGAAGATCTTGTTACTTGGTTATAAAACGTTTTTGTTTAAAAATCGTGTTACAAGATATCTCAGTTCCAACGAGTTTTCTAAATAAAACAACGACTGACGACCTCCGTGGTCGAGTGGCTTTGTACACCGGTTTTCAAGGTGTCGCCATCTCTGAGGTCCCGGTTTCAATCACCGGTTGGCTCAATTTAGAAAACGAACTTTTCTATATTGACTCAAAATATTTATAAAAAAAACAAGAAGTTATTCGACTGAACTTTTCCTAAGTTTTTATCACCTGCCCCATTAGGACCTCGTTAGCTCTTACTTATGACAAAAATTTATATAACTGATCATAAGCCTTCTCGGTATTAAGGCGATTAGTGCCCTCACAGTGGCGCCCTCATCATAATTAAATTTATTGCTCGCTAAGTACATAATGTATTGAAAATTCACACGTACAGATTGAAGCTAAGTTTCTATAGTTTATTTACAAACAAACCCCTCAGTAAAATATAGTTTGTTGTAGTAGTAGTAGGCAAAAGAGCAATAAGTGGCCACTTTTGGCACATTTGCCTACTACTACTACAACGAACTATATGTTACTGAGGTTATTGTTTGAAAATTAATTTTGGATACATTATGTACTTAGCGAGCAATAAATTTAATATAATGAGGGCGCCACTGTGAGGGCACTAATCGCCTTAAGAGGCACCGAGCGTCCAGTGGCGCCACAATGACTATTTCTCCTTTTCTTCTGTTAAAAAAGTTTTAGATATTTTAAAAATTGAGGGAAAGAAGATGTGCAAGTCGTACTACATAAAAAATCCCTTATAAAATTTCTTTGTTCTATAGAACAATTAAAGAAAGAAAAATCGCAATTGTTCTATGAAACAAATTAGGATTTTGTGTTATTTTGTCCGATGACGTCAAGTTCTATAGAACAAATAAATAAATATTTGACAACATCACATACATTGCTCCGATTCCAAAGTAAGTAGCTAAAGCACTTGCGTCATGGAAATCAGAGACAACGGTGGTATCACAAACACCCAGACCTGAGCCTATATAGAAAAGTTCGTTTACTAAATTGACTTAACCGGGGATCGAACCCGGGACCTCAGAGATAGCGACACCTTGAAAACCGGTATACAAAGCTACTCGACCACGGAGGTCGAAATGGCAACTCCATACTTGATCCAATACATGTTTTTTTTAGACAAATTTACCCAATAATCGAACCCAGAAACTCAAAGACACCATGAAAACCGTTGTACAATCTACTCGACCACGGAAGTCTTCATAATGAATTTATTAATGTCCTTTATAAGAAACCAAAAACTGATTTTATGACAAGAAAATTCAAAATCCCAAAAAGCTCTTTCGCTTCCACCTGTTTTGTGCACCAAGCTCCAATTATGCTGCTACGCGTTAAAACCATGCTATTCACAACAAAATGGCTTCCGACACATAATGGCGGCCAACATCTGTTGACAGCGTTTCGCTTTCATAGAAACACTCGTAAATATAATTACCGGTAGTCATTTGACCCAGTTAAGGTTAGCCGCGTGTTTGTGAAACACATATCTGATAATGTGATAATACAGGTTATTTTGTAACCTTTATAAAGTGTTTTCCGGCAGGAGGCATACTACGAACTCTTATTGCGATCCAGTTTAGGTCCTAAAATGAACTGCATCGCTATGTGACAGCGGTGTCAGCAGCCAGCGACTCGACTTTAGTTAATAACCTAAACTGAATCGCTAAGCCGTATGTCATTCATTATTTGTTCATACAAGAATAGACTCTATGACAGAGAAAATAAAGGATTTTTTGCCGAGGACACCGGCGCTACCTGTTGCCGTTATCAATATCGAGCAAAAAAATCACGTTTTTTGTATGAGAGCCCCTTTAAAAATTTATTTTACTCTGTTTTTTAGTACTTGTTGTTATGGCGGCAACAGAAATACATCTTCTGTGAAAACTTTAACTGTCTATAATATAGTTCATGAGATACAGCCTGGCGAAAGACGGACAGACGGACTGCGGAGTCTTAGTAATATGGTCCTGTTTTAGTCTTTGGGTACTGAACCCAAAACTGCGAAAATTTTTTGTAGGTATTTGTTTTAAGTAGGATTCAAGCAATTTTCTCCGAATAAACTGGACTCGACCACTATGGTAACTGTAAGCGTTTATTTTCTTTATTTTAGACCATTTAATTTAAATCTTATTTTTATTTAACTGTTATTTTATTTTTTTATTTTATTGAGTGAACATTGTTACCACAGTGCATTACGCATGTATAATTTATACTGTACATAAGCCAATTTCGGAAACAACACTTTGTAAACAAGATAACAATTATATAAATGGTTACTAAAAAACAAAATATTATTCTATATGTACAAACATTACTTAAATATAAAGAATTTGTAAAAATTTAAGAGAACAATGAAATACTTTTGATATTGTCTCATGTTAGGTGTGTGAGTGTGCGCATGTGTATTAATTAATAATAATAGATTAGTGGTTATTTCTAGTCCAGTTTAAGTAGGTACTGTAACTTTTATTTTCCACGACCACACTTACATAATGTGGTTATTCAATGAAGGTTTGTAATTACGCAACCAGTTATTATACTTTAGTTGTAAACGGGATCACTCACACAGACCTTATGCCCTGAAGTTCTTTTAAACTTTACAGCTTTTAACGTTTATTGCAAGAACTAAAGTAAGTACTACGTTCAATTTTTTTCTTGCATACAGGGCTGCCAGATCCAAAAACACAAAAGCCGGACTCGGCGCTTAATTTGGCCGGACTTTTTTCCTTAAAAGCCGGATATCCCTTATACAAGGTGTTACAAAAGTACCCCTAATGCCGAATATGGTAGATAGGGACCATCAAACTGAACAACTTTTACTATGGAACCAACTCTGAAATCGCGAAAAAAAAATCAGCTGTTTCATACAAAAATTTAAATCGAAAATATCAAAATGTATGAAACAGCTGTTTTTTTTTCGCTATTTCAGAGTTGGTCCCATAGTAAAAGTTGTTCAGTTTGATGGTCCCTATGTACCATATTCGGCATTAGGGGTACTTTTGTAACACCTTGTATAATAGCTAATCATAGCTTTTTTAAAGCCTGACATATGTTCTAAAAGCAGGACAATATTTATTACTGCCTTGCGAACAGCTGTCGGACGGACTCGGAGCGGGGCAGTCGTATCGTGTAATTTACAGGCCGGACGCAGTCAAATTTGGCCGGACAAGAGGTCAAAAAGTCGTACATGTCCGGCCAAAAGCCGGACACCTGGCAACCCTCCTTGCATAAGTTCTTACTTGTTACTTGTTTGCAAAAAACTTGGTTTTGTCTTTCAAACAAAAAAGGCAGTTGGGAATATGAAGTTTCCGATGGAAAAGTAAGTAAGTACCTACTTTGGAAAAAAACGAAGTCATCTGAAATGAGATATTAACTTACATTAAAATAATACATAATATGGACGATGCTCCATTTCTGTTAGAAGAAGTTAATTTCCGTGTACCTGGCAAGCAGGAAAGAAGTTAGAAATAAAACACTTTTTACGGATTACAGCGCGTATATTATTAATTCAGGTGTTGTTTTGGAATTATTTAGTTTGTATTTATTGTTTTTTTTGGAAAGAAGTTGTCGCGAGAAGTCACTCTTTTTCATCAAACCTAGTCGAACATGCTATGGCAGAAATAGTTTTCTAAAAAGATCATGTTCCCTATATGATGATAAATATATAATAGTAGTGTGGAAATTTTTGATAAATCGTTGAATAGATTTAAGAACCGCATCACTGAACTACCCGACACCGCAGAGTAGTGTCTAGGTATTGTAATAAACCCCTTTATGTCCTATAATTTGTTTAATATAATAATTATCTTAATAGTTTAATAATATCTTATTTTATTTTTATTTTTGTTTTTTCTATGAATTGTCTTTGTATTTTACTTCATAAAAAAGGATTTTTTTTTTCATTAACTTAAGATGTATAATGTAAGGTGTTTATTGTTAACTGTATAAGCTTGTCTAATTTTTGTTATTCTTAACTATTTTTTTTTATTTTTTATCATTTCTCATAATTTTTAAATAATTAGGGAGCTATAGGTTTATTTTTAGTTTACTTAATTATTATGTAAATAACTGTTTGTTCCAAAAAAACTGCCGTACGTCAAATAAGTTTAATGCTTCATTACAATTGGTGCTATCTCTTTTTTTTCCATAGTGATAGTATAAGACGACACGATATAAAATGACTTCTCCGAGTACGGTAGTAATACAAATATTATGTACCCCCAGCACGAACATTTATCGAGAAAAAATCACGCGTAAAAGTACTCGATAGAGTAATTTATCCATGGAAAAAATCATTTCTATTTTCGGCGGTAGATGGCGCTGTACAAATTTCCCATACGAAATTCTGTATTGTTTTTTTTTGATAGGATGTTCGTGCTGCGGTTACAGAACATTAATATGAATAATATGTTACGCTAGAGTTTAAACGTCACGAACAACGAAACAACGTAATTAACCTTGATAAAGGAACTAATTGAAAGAAGCGCGTGAATGCACAATATCGTAACAATTAGCTACCTAAGTAACGTCATTGGATGGGTGACATCATCACTGATCACCTGATATTAAGTGAAAATAAGGCCAAAGGTGAAAGCGCACTTCACCCGGAATCATCAACCACAAGTCAGCTATCTTGCTTCTGACTACCGGAAAACAAACTGTTAAAAATTTGTTTAGAGTCAGACTATTGTGGTAGGCTTAGGTTACAAAAAGAACGTGGGTGGGGCCCTACCGGCTAACTTGTCGAACTTCGGCGGGTCTGCCGAGCTTCAACTTAAAACAGATAAATCGAAGTAAGGAGTTTCGTATTGTACTATTTGCCGACGTTATTTAAAAGATATCGATGTCCGTGTGACATCATGAATTGGGGTTCGCCATTTTAGCTCTGTTGGGGCTCGATTTATCTGTTTTAATTTAAAGTACGGCAGACTTTCCGAAGTTTGATGCGTTAGCCGGTACGGCCCCTGGGTTCTCTGATCTTAATTATACACGACCAAAGAGGATAAATACAGCTTTGAGTCTGTATACAAGGTGTTACAAAAATACCCCTAATGCCGAATTTGGTATATAGGGACCATCAAACTGAACTGAAAAGAAATCTGCTGTTTCATACAAAAATTAAAATCGAAAATATCAAAATGTATAAAACAGCTGTTTTTTTTTTCGCGATTTGAGAGTTGGTCCCATAGTAAAAGTTGTTCAGTTATATTCGGCATTAGGGGTATTTTTGTAACATGTTGTATATTAATTATTAGTAGCATAAAAGACAATTAGTGCATCCCACTCTCACACAAAGGCGTAATAGAAGAGCTAGACACTAAGTAACGAAGAATGCCTTGTTAGAGGTACCGTCGACAAAACAACGCAACGAAAATATTTTATCTTAAAATACTATTCACATTCTTAAATACGAATTTAAGAACCCAAGGCAAATCTATTAAAGCATCTATTTTTTAATAAGATATTTTATTGTTAATAAAATGTTCAATAAAAGGGAAACATCCCTTTTATTGAACATTTTAGGAGTAATGGACATGATCTTTGATGGATTGAGAAGAAGAGAAAGAGTAAAGAAAAGATGTAAGAATTGTGTGCTGAATGATAAGAATGTGAAGGGAGTGAATGAAAAGATGACTGGTGACAGGAAATAATGGAATAGAAAGACCATATAGTACCGGGTTTTTGACTGGGTTCCCCCTCCCGGAGTCCCATCGAGCCACTGCTGGCTGGGTGGGCCCACGGGAGGTGGTCGTGGAGGGAGCCGTTACGTCCCCTCCTAGCGAGCCCCACATACGAACCCCCTGCTCACCTGCGGGGGGAATGCGTAAATGCATTTTTTATCGATATAAAAAAGGTATAGCACTCCGAGACAGAAGGATCACGTGGTCTACACTTGCTTACGTCATCTCCGCTATCAGTATTGAAAATAACGTTTATTCATCTTTAACTTGAACTGTTTCGTTTGCTAAAATAAACGAATCACAATTAAAATGCACTAAAATAATATTGTAATGAGAGTGACAGAAAAGAACCTTCATTCTTTTCTTGTTACTATAAAGTCGCGCAAGGGGAGTTTTTGGCGCCATTTTGTCGAGTTCGGTTTGGTTTCTATTTTAATTATTTTCAAATTGATTCATAGTGAGATCTTAAAATTGGTGCAGTTATATGGTACAAGTGTCTACGCAACTGAACAATATGTGGGATAATTGAAATAGGCGCGATCTTGGTTATGTGAAGCTGAGACTTTTATTGAAGTGGTGGCTTCCTCGGCAGAACTAACCGAGTAAACTGTCGTGATATACTTGGTGCCAAATGCTCCAAGCTCCAAAAATGTGAAGATTATATTATAATCTTCACATTTTTTAAACAGCAAAAACAAAAGGTGCTCCGGATGTTAGGTAATCCCGAATTTGTATTTTATTTAATCCAATTGAACACGAAATTAATCAAAATATACGACGCGACATTTTGCAATAACAACAACGTCGTTCGCAATCTAAATTGTTCCGGACGTAACACATTGCTCACATTAAAATTCATTGCTCGTTTAAGAATTTTTGAATGTTTTGAATGTAAATTACTTTGCGAAATCTTCATATTACGGGGTTACCGGTAACTTTAATAATTCCCGGAAGGAGATAGTATAAAAAAGTATTTCTCAATAATGTATAAATTATTTATACAAGGTGTTACAAAAATACCCCTAATGCCGAATATGGTATATATAGGGACCATCAAACTGATCAACTTTTACTATGGGACCAACTCTGAAATCGCGAAAAAAAATTCAGCTGTTTCATACAAAAATTAAAATCGAAAATAACAATATGTATGAAACAGCTGATTTTTTTTTCGCGATTTGAGAGTTGGTCCCATAGTAAAAGTTGATCACTTTGATGGTCCCTATATACCATATTCGGCATTAGGGGTATTTTTGTAACACCTTGTATATTTACGATACAAATGCCTTATCTTAATGCTAGTTAATCTTAAAAAACGATTTCTTCAATTGGGGTTCTGAGTATTTTAAAACCCCTGTATCTCTGAACCCCTTAAGGAGCTGACATTGAGCCAACTAGCGCCGCCAGTCGATTTTATTTTATTTATTCTAAAAAGGCCAGTTTCTTAAAAAAGGAATCAGTCAAGGTCTTGTGAATGACGTCTAACGTTTATTGAATAACGTTACAACATTACAAAATGCGTGCAATAGTTTATAAACGGGTTTGAACCAACAGTGGCCACTTTTAACAAAATCGCGTTTTAAAACCTTCAAACTGTGTAAAGTTATTCAATAAATATTAGACGTTATTAACAAAACCTTGACTGATTCCTGTTTTAAGAAATTTGGCTTATTTAGAATAAATAAAATAAAATCGACTGGCGGCGTTAGTTGGCTCATGTCAGCCCCTTAAGGTACAAACGAAAAGAAAGTTGGTACAAACAAGTACATACTGAGTACAAACATATGCGTTTTAAAAAAAACCGATTTCTTCAAGTCGGGTTCCAGGTTCACACAGGTGCATAAAGCACTATCGCATGTCCTGAAAGTGTTAATTTCCAGCCATCTTGTAAGATACTTGAGTGTTTTCGCATTTTGCAGCTCAGATAGGCTGTTTCACTCACACTTTTGAACTTTTTCAAAGATAATAAAACCTGAAAAAATATTGAATACTTTTTCTACTGTCTGTAGTAACAGACATATTCCCGCTGTGGAATGCACGCTCTATAAGACTTGTAAAGGGCAGCTTAACGGCTGCTCAAAAGCAAAACGTAGTAAATAATAAAATAAAATAAAAAAATAAATATTCTGATTCACCTTGTAACGCTCTACAAACTGGTCTGATCCTCGTAGCGCTACGTCGCCTAGAACCTAAGGGAACATTATCACCTTATAAATGTTTTGATATGTCGACATTCTGCCAACAACGTCATTTTCCTAGGTTGTCCTTCTGTGTATGACTGTTGATGCGGAGGGAATCATTTTAAGAAATTTAAACCTAGTAAGAGACAAAATAGCATAAAACAAATACAATCGGCCTTACCACAAAAGATTTTAAAACACAGTTCAACAAGTGTTTAACATTGTTTAAATGTTGACATTGTTGCATTTAAACAGTGCCTAAATTAAACAAGTGTTTTAAAATCTTTTGTGGTAAGGCCGAGTATGTCTCAGAAACAAAATCAAAACAGGTCCTGTTTGTTGTCAAGTAGTGTTAATAGTTCTGATATTGTTTCTGTGACGTCATGTTTTTATGTTTAAGACACATTTCTGCTTGTCCCGTAAAATAAAATGTGTGGCGTACGTCCTGTGGAAGCTTACAAATGTGGCTTACTGTGTTATGGTTTTGAGGAGCCGTTAAGTGGAAGTGTAATAAGACCCTTATTTCGAGATAGCTCATTTCAGTAATAAAATGAGAACTTATCTGATTTTATTTTGGTGTTAAGTGACTTTTTTTAACCACTCCTATGGCCTTGTGGTTCGCCCACCAGTGTACACAAATACTTTAGCAGGGGTCCCGAGTTCGATTCTCAGAAGGGGGTTGATTGGTGGTAGGGCTTATTTCAAGTCCTCCTGGCTGGCTACCACCATCTTAACTAAGTCTGACGCCATAACAATAATTTAACATTGTTGTGTTCCGGCAGTTAGAGGTAAGATAGCCAGTTCCTCAGTGGTTCCGGGTGTAGTGCGCTTACACTATCGGCCTTATCGTCACTTAACATCAGGTAAGGTGAAGGCTAAGCGCTAACCCGGATAAAAAACATACACGAATTCAAAATATATTGTTGTGTTCTGGGTGTGGTACACTTCTACCTTCAGCTCAATCAACACTTAACATCAAGTGAAATGAATGCTAAGCACTGACCGTTGTGTATAAGAATAATTTAGTGAAGGCGTACTTCAGAACCGCTGAACCATTTTGTATGAATTTTGGGATAAAGATTAATTCAATAAGCTTATGGGTGATTGATTAATAGACGACCTCCGTGGTCGAGTGGCTTTGTACACCGGGTTTCAATGTGTCGCCATCTCTTGAGGTCCCGGGTTCGATCCCCGGTTGGGTCAATTTAGAAAACGAACTTTTCTATATTGGCTCAGGTCTGGGTGTTTGTGATGCCACCGTTGTCTCTGATTTCCATAACACAAGTGCTTTAGCTACTTACTTTGGAATCGGAACAATGTATGTGATGTTGTCAAATACTTATATTTATTTATTTATATTAATTATCTAACATTGTTTAGATAGCCCAGTACACTGTCCCATTAAACTTTTAACAGTCAAATAGCTTATGAAACTTTGTATGTACAGTGTTAGTAACTTAACGATTAAAACATTGTAGTATTTCGCCTTAGTGTAAAAAAAGACTAGACTTAGGGTAATAACATGCTTACTATTATTCCCGAAATTCCAATGACATAGAAAATTGCAGAAAGAATTGAAGTCACAGGCAAAAGCTTGTATGTAATAAAAACAGAAATAAGCATTTTTTTATGTATAGATTTGTTTGGTTCAAAACTAGAACTCTTTTTTAATTCGTATCATAAATGTGTACATAAAACAATTATTATTAAAGTTATTGCCATAAATATCGCGGTTTGTATTGATTTCCTGGGCACGGTATATTTGTATTTTCCTATTGTTTGTGTTTAAAAACCCGTGGTTATAGAATCATCTGTTATTATTTGATTTGACGACTCTGTATGAAATATACAGGGAGAAAAAAGCAGCCCTTGACGAGTTTCTTGCCGGTTCTTCTTGTTACAAGGTCTCCCGCTTAGGGCGCGAACCGATGGCGTAGCTTCTTTGACATTCACAAGTGCTTGTAACAGCTAAGTCTGATAAATAATTTTGAGTTTTTTTGTAATCTACATGAGTAGTGCAATGATTATACAAGATCAGGTTAATATAAGAGAAGTTCAAATCCTCTAGCCCCTTACTAATAAAGATTGAATACCAGATGTATAGTTGCACAATGGTTACTCTCTGTCGAACTATTTAAGTTTGACATTGAAAAGAAAGAGACAAAACACTGTGTAACTATACTTGTACAATCTTTATTAGTAAGTGGGGAATTATTTAAAATTACACATAATTTTCTTACCTAAATAAATGTATTTTGATTTGTTACTTGAAAAAGCTTTCGAGTTTTAAAGGTCTTATCAAATTGAATTTATTCCATTCTATTACATTTACAGCAGTCTGGAGTGGTCACTATGAAATGCGATTTGTTTAGGAGAAAGCAATTCCAAATCCTATTATTAACTTTTCTTCACTTTATCAGTAAGTATATCACTTACGAGATTATTTTATTTATTACTTTTTGTTTGCAATTACTTATTCTATCGATCGACACCACTTTTAGCACAGGCCTCCAAAACCGGCTTTTTTCAAAAATGGCGGAGAGGTAGGTATGTCAGTCTTCATACATAAATGACCGATGGCTTTTGTGGTGAGTCAGCCATTTCTTTGCATGGAAGTCGATGCTTTGGACTTCATAAAGAAGTTAATTAAGTTGTAACCACAGTTGCTGGAAGTGTAGTACAATAAATCTTAAAATGATTAACTTTTTTCAGAATCAGTAAATTGTCCATCTTTTGAGATGGTGTACATAAACTTAGCTTCGGGACATTTCCTTTTTAAAATTACTTCAACATAATATAAAGTGAGGTCACTTTCACAAGTCCTAAATACTCACAAAAAAAAAAAATAATGTCATAATAAATATTTGACAACATCACATACATTGCTCCGATTCTAAAATAAGTAGCTGAGGCACTTGTGTTATGGAAATCGCAGACAACGGTGGTATCACAAACACCCAGACTTGAGTCAATATAGAAAAGTTTGTTTTCTAAATTGACCCAACCGGGGATTGAACCCGGGATCTTAGAGATGGCGACACCTTGAAAACCGGTGTACAAAGCCACTCGACCAAGGAGGTCGATATTCTGTCGCAGTTGTCGTTCTGCGGGTCAGTCCTAGGCGTCTTCAGAAAGTCTTCAGGTCCGTCCGTTCCGTTTGTCGATAGTCATCTGTTTGTCCGTTTCACCGGTACGTCGTGCCTGTCATCATCTGTCATTATCTGTCAGCCTGTCAGTCATTAGTCGAAGGAGGCTGGACAATACTATTATATTTTCTGTGGCTGGACGCCGCGACAACCCAAATAAATAATAATAAGTAGGTAAATAGGTACCTATTATTATTATTAAATTTAGATTTTTTGCATTCACAATGCTATTTTTATATTGACGGTTTCGAGTCCCGTCTGAGGTGCTACAGGTGAGTCGATTTTTTCTAATATATTATTTATCTTAACCTATTGTTATTCCTCTTTAGTCACACAACAAAATATAAAGTACACACGACAGTACGTCAGGTTATACAGTTAAATAGCGAAATCAGCTTTTATTACGTAGGGCATAAAGGCGGTCTCAAGGTCAACATTATTGACTGAGTTGAGTAGTTTGTACACAGAATGAACCGCTCTCGGAAAAAAAAAGATTTTTCGTGTAGGTATGTGTACCTACACATTATAGGCTCACACGACAGGACATACTTACTTCTTATTGACGACCTCTGTGGTGGAGTGGCTTTGTACACCGGTTTTCAAGGTGTCGGCATCTCTGAGGTCCCGGGTTCGATCCCCGGTTGGGTCAATTTAGAAATCGAACTTTTCTATATTGGCTCAGGTCTGGGTGTTAGTGATACCACCGTTGTCTCCGATTTCCATAACACAAGTGCTTTAGCGACTTACTTTGGAATCGGAGCAATGTATGTGATGTTGTCAAATATTTATTTATTTATATTTATTTATTATTTTGTGCTCACACTTTTCCGATTTTATCTTCTTACTATAAACGTGCTCACTTTCCCATCATCCAGAAAAAAAGGCCAATAGAACTAATCGACGATTCAAAATAATAACCGTGTGAAAGAAACACAACTATGTTATATAGTACAGGTGTGAAAGAGACGGTATGGGGTTTCCATCGATCGGTGGCTATGGTAACAGGTTGTTTGGGATCTTATGCGAAGGACTTTAGTAAAATTGTTTACATAATTGGTAGCATAATTTTGTAGTGTACAACCACTACTCATTGGAAAGGAGGTTAGGCCTTAAACCACCATATTGCAGTCTGCAAATGCAGCCTGGAACAACATTGTATAACGTGCCTTCTGAAGCATGGAGAATTGAGATAACAAACTTTTGGAAACCTATCCCATGACCAACCCTTGTTAAAGTTGCTTACCTGCCCCAATCTCAGGGAAAACGCACTTACTCCAGTCAGTCGTTAATAACAACCTATTTGTGAGTCTGATGTAATATTATCATTCTGAAAAGTGATGATATTGAACCCTTGAATATTCGTGACCTTGCAAGTTTATTGAAATTCTTGTTCAAACACCGGGTGACATCTATTAACATGGAAGAAAATTATCTGGTAAGAACGTGTTCTGCTATTTCAAAAGCACAAGCTTAATTCAAGTTTTCCCAATGCAACACGAGATGGCGCTGCAATATTACCTTGTTCAGGGCAAAGAGTGACATCTACCTATGTAACAGGAAAGTAAAATTTCATGGTAGCACGGTGTAGTTGTGGAGAAAATTCAAAAGCATTTCATCACAACAAAACTAGATGGCGCTGCCGCTGCAATGAAGTTTGGTTCGACAATTGACAAGATAGATGGCGTTACGTTAATATTAATGAGCGAAATATCAGTTTTATCCCTAGGGTGCTTTAAAATGGTGAGAAACATTGGAACTCTTATCCCTTGGGAAATACACTGTGAATATATTGTGCCAAAGTAATACTTTGTCTATTTCAATGGAAATTGGGACATAGATGGTTATCAATATTTTTTAGAAAGGATATAGTAGATCCGATAGTGAGAAACTATGTTGTGTGTAGACAGGATAAAAGACAAGAAAATAAGATTGAAGTTAAATAAGTAGGTAGTTTTTATTTATTGATTGTTAATTAATGAACATTTGCATGAATCGACGAAATTTATTTTCATATTTAATAGATTTATTACCTTTCGATTATGAATAAAATTTCTAGTATCTATCGATAAATTTCAATTGACTCTGAATTTGATGTTTTTTTATCACATGGATATATTTTTTATCTTGAGACTAATAAATCGAAGTCACTTACTCTAAGCGTAGTCACAATCTTACGAACCAATGAGGCAGTGGAAAAAATTCGGAACAGCGGCAATCGAAACTTCGTAGTACCCGATCCACATTGGGCCCGCGTGACGGGTTATGGAAGGCCTGTGTTTGGCCCTATAATGATTGCAACGAACGCAATTCCCAAACGCATGGCCATGATCATGATGTAGTCGACTGATAAGACGAATTCATTAGTCATAGGTACACACAACGGCACCTCAAACTATACATGTTGACCTTGAGACCGCCTTTATGCCCTACGTAATAAAAGCTGTTTTTACAGTTTAACTGTATAACCTGAGGTGCTGTCGTCTGTACATACGTAGGTAAATATTTCTTGAAACATTGTTGTATGAGAGACAGATTCAACATCAGCAAGTAGGTAAGATACTAACCAGCGAATTAAAATCAATATAATAATAATAAATAAATATTTGACAACATCACATAAATTGCTCCGATTCCAAAGTAAGTAAGCTAAAACACTTGTGTTATGGAAATCAGTGACAACGGTGGTACTACAAACACCCAGACCTGAGCCAATATAGAAAAGTTCGTTTTCTAAATTGACCCAACCGGGGATCGAACCCGGGACCTCAGAGATGGTGACACCTTGGAAACCGGTGTACAAAGCCACTCGACCACGGAGGTCGTCATCACTGGAAGTGTAATTGCAAACAAATATTGCCTAAAAAACGACACCACGGAGCTAAAAAATGACAACTCGCAGACATATTTGAGGCCCTGGGCACATTTGGTGGCCCCTATGATCTTGACTTAAATAAAATTTTTCTAAACAAGCCGAAATCAGATAGCCTGATATTCATGCAAGAGTAGGGATGGCTATGCGCATGCGAAAGCTAGTAAGCAACTAATATTTGTATTCAGTAATTATTGTTTAAGTTTTTGAAATACCTAAATATGTTTTACGTGTTTTTTGGTAATATCCGTTATCGTTTGCCCTGGGCACGTGCCCAGAGTGCCCAGTGGGAAAGATGGGCCTGCTCGCAGAGTATTTATATACTCGGGCCAGCCACGCGCCCGGTGACAGACGTTAGCGTTCTTTACAATAAATTGCACTTTGTATTGTAAAGAAAAGAAAAAAATAGAGAGTTATTTGATTGATTCAGGCGTCACTTGGCGGAAGTCCCAAACCATTGTGAAAAGAGAAATATATGTAGCTTACTCCCGCAAAAAATATATGCAAGATGCAAAAAAATGCACATGCACACCACAAAAGTATCAGTGCACAATACCTGCATTTAGTATGACAGCGACACACCTTGCACCTTCACCAATTAGACTACTCTACTAGAGAGTTTATTAGTAATGACGTCTTGTGTAGTCAAATGGTGTATAAGACGCAGAGAAGGCAGTAAAAAGATGCAGAAAGAACGTCTCATATCTTTTCGTTTAGGGCTGATTTTTCAATCTTCAGATAATAGATATCTATCAGTTAAATAATTAACCAAATAAAATAAATGGCATTCAAAACATTTGACAGACAAGCAAACGACCAACATTTTCAATTTGGCGGTTTAATAAGTTATCAACCGAATAAATTTTGTCAAGGCATTGAAAAATCAGCCCTAAGTATCTATGTAACATTATTTTGTATACCTACATACAAAATAATGTTCGCTATTATGCAACCAAAGACTTAGGTATATGTATACAACATGTTAGAAAAATACCCCTAATGCCAAATATGGTATATAGGGACCATCTAAATGTACAACTTTTACTATGGGACCAACTCTGAAATCGCGAGAAAAAATCTGCTGTTTCATACAAAAATTAAAATCGAAAATATCAAAATGTATGAAACAGCTGATTTTTTTCGCGATTTCAGAGTTGGTCCCTATATACCATATTCGGCATTAGGGGTATTTTTGTAACATGTTGTATACAACACTAGACAGGCTGTACAGTACCGAAAAATTGCTCATTAAGTTACTCAACTCCTTTAGTCTATTGCGAGCGACCGATAGAAACAGTTGATGCGCCGCGAAGGTTGGTTGTGACACAATCTTAGTTTTGAACAGCTCGTCTATGTAATTGAAGTCATTGTATGCAACCAGTGTTCAGTAGCTTTGTGGTGCATAATTAAATGCCACCATTTTTAGCTCCGCCCACTTAGTTGTCATTTTCACGTGCCATTTTTTTAAACGGAATGCTGATTCTAATAATACATTCATCATGTTACGTCATAGTACCCTTTGAATTTCGTACACAGAAAAGGATTTCGGTAGTCGACCGCAAACCCATACCCAGATAGTGTAGCCACATATTATACTATAGAGCTTTGATTTATTAAAAATATGTCGGCTCAACTTGTTTTTTAACATTTATGACAAAATGTTCGATCAATTTCCTCACATTAAAAAATTGTGTCATGTCTGCCCTTATTTTTCTAACCAGCCTCCCTACCGCTTAAGAACATTGATTTTAAGTTCTTAAAAATGTTGACATTTTAAGTAAGGCCCTATTTTATGTTTTTTTTGTTGACGTCCAAAACAAACAAATCAACAAAAAAGCCACAAAAATATGGAGGTTAAGTGTCAACATTTACATGAACTTCATATCAATAAAGAAACGCGGTATAGAGCCTCTGACCACACGGTTTAATAATAATAATAATAATTGACAACATCACATACATTGCTCTGATTCCAAAGTAAGTAGCTAAAGCACTTGTGTTATGGAAATCAGAGACAACGGTGGTACTACAAACACCCAGACCTGAGCCAATATAGAAAAGTTCGTTTTCTAAATTGACGACACCTTGAAAACCGGTGTACAAAGCCACTCGACCACGGAGGTCGTCGAATTTATATTGTTATACTGTGTCTAGCAACACTGTCTGAAAATGCTCAATTCTGTGACCACCATTGTAGCTGTGTGTTGCATTTTACTTTGATCAATATCAAAATTGTTAATTCTATCAAGCTCTTCCATTTCTAAACTACCTAAATTCCTTATTCACAGTATGTTTCAGGACTTAAATAAAAAGTTGTTTTAAATATACAATTGTCGATTATCCTTACTAATATTATAAATGTGAATGTCCGTTTGTTTGTTTGTTACGCCTTCGCGTCTTAACTACTGAACCGATCATCATGAAATTTTGCATACACGTTGTCAGGGGTACAGAGAAGGATATAATACATTTCATCCCGAAAAAATAATTGTTCCCGAGGGCAAGAAAAAAAACTTTCCACGCAGACGAAGTCGCGGACGGTCGCTAGTTATGAATAATTAGAAAACGTAAGAATTCTTAATTAATTTAAATAATTTTTGCTATTTAAAAATACTTCAATTTTTTTTCCGTTAAGGAAACAAAGATAATATTTTATTTATTATTGAAGTTGGCTGATATAATATAAAATAACTGATGAATCTTTACAATCGTAATAATAAGTAATTAATTTTCTTAATGACCCCCAGATTTTGACAACCCTATTTGTCTAGCTAATAATTCACATTCACAAAACAAGCATTATTAATCATGAGCCCATATTTCTGTAAATGACAGTTCGACAATAGATATTATTTCAAAATTGATAAATTATTATTATTTCCGACCATACTAAATAGTATCGTTTGAGATACCTATACAACATTGTGTCGAAAAAAAAATCAGCTGTTTCATACAAAAATTAAAATCGAATATATCAAAATGAATGAAACAGCTGATTTTTTTCGCGATTTCAGAGTTGGCCCCATAGTAAAAGTTGTTCAGTTTAATGGTCCCTATATACTATATTCGGCATTAGGGGTATTTTTGTAACACCTTGTATAAAATTATGCTATAAAGTATCCCCCTTACTAATAAAGATTGTATAACAGATGTATAGTTACACAGTGTTTTGTCCCTTTCTTTTTAATGTCAAACTTAAATAGTTGGACAGAGATTAACCATTGTGTAACTATACATCTGCTAAACAATCTTTATTATTAAGAGGGTATGTAAATTAACTAAAGACAATTATTTTTAACAGGTTTAGGTTAAGAATAAGCCAACAGTATATGTTTTTTTCAAATAAAAAGTATTAAATTTATTTCACACTAGCATAACTATGAATATTGATTTTGAATTGGTATAATTAATAAAAAAAATATTTGAGAAACAACTTTATTTTACATCCTCTTTAACGATATTTGCAGCACGCATTCTGTCAATGTTATGTCAAACGCCATAAGGTTCTTCTTCTTTTTTTTGTTTTGGAAATCTACTTTCCTCTTGGAAGTAATTTTTGCCAGTTTCAAGTGTTCAATAGTTTAGTGGTAAATATTGTTTATTTTTTCATTAGAATGCGGGTGCATCGCATTCCAATGCTGCTTGGAGCATTTGGCACCAAGTATATCAAGACAGTTTACTCGGTTAGTTCTGCCGAGGAAGCCACCACTTCAATAAAAGTCTCAGCTTCACATAACCAAGATCGCGCCTATTTCAATTATCCCACATATTGTTCAGTTGCGTAGACACTTGTACCATATAACTGCACCAATTTTAAGACACAATATCCACTATGAATCAATTTGAAAATAATTAAAATACACACTAAACCGAACTCGACAAAATGGCGCCAAAAACTCCCGCCATAAGGTTACATTAAAAAAGTTTAAATTGTCAAAAAAGGTTAAATTAACATTCCTAGCTTGGGTTGCTCCAATTATGACCAATGAAACACTCGTATAAAACGTATCCTTTTTATATTATTATAGAATGGCAACAGAGACTGCCCTCGACAAGGTGGGCCGACGACAGGCCCGGACTGGGACCCGAAACCGGCCCGGGCATTTTAGAGACGGTCGGCCCTCCACTCTGAAGAGAAAGGAAAACTACTAATGTTATTTTGAATCATATATTTTAAATTTTAACAATTGAATAGTGATGTTTTTTTTAAATAGCAAAAGAAAGTCGACTGCTGATCGGCCACATCGGCCCATTGGGCATCCGGCCCATCGGGCCTTTGCCCGATTTGCCCATATGGCCAATCCGGGTCTAGCCGAAGATCTGGTAAAGGTCGCGGGAAGCCGCTGGATGCGGGCAGCGCAGTAGGACCGAGTGGGCTTAACCCATCATGGCCCGAAAAATGAGATACAATAGATATTCTATTGATGACCGGCCGCATTCGGCCGCTCGGGCGTTGAAGTAATACTTTTGTTTTAAAAAATATGCATGAAATACAATTTATTTGAATTATAATCCCATGCAAACACACACATATACCGCACACATACTTTTCCGCATACGGATGCCCTATACGTTTTCCGCATTCGGAATCCGTGAGACTAGCGCCACCTAGCGCACACGTTTTATATTGAATTTACCAGGGATGCAAAATTGGGAGTTTTTTATACAAGGTGTTACAAAAGTACCCCTAATGCCGAATATGGTATATAGGGACCATCAAACTGAACAACTTTTACTATGGGGCCAACTCTGAAATCGCGAAAAAGAAATCAGCTGTTTCATACATTTTGATATTTTCGATTTTAATTTTTGTATGGAACAGCTGATTTTTTTTTCGCGATTTCAGAGTTGATCCCATAGTAAAAGTTGTTCAGTTTGATGGTCCCTATATACCATATTCGGCATTAGGGGTATTTTTGTAACACCTTGTATATAAATACCTAACTATCATTCATTTTCATGAGACAAGAGATGAATGCGAAAGGGTCTTAAAAACAAATAAATTAAATATACAGCTAATGAAATAATTTCGAGTTATATTTCCCTATCCGCCCGAATTCCCAAACTTTCATGAGTCTTTCGTATAAAGCTATAATACGGTATCGGGTAAGCCCTACAAATGGCCCAGCGGTCCTCAAACTTTTGATAGGCCTTTGACGGTTCAAGTTTATGTAGTAATTGGGCTGCGCATTATTTTATTAAGGGCTGTGGCAAAGACTTTACCGAAGGTAATAATGTTAGGCTAGTGTCGTTTAAGTCAATGTCCGATGTAAGTACTTGGAGAGTTAACATTAATTAATTACTAGCGGCCCGCGACTTCGTCTGCGTAGAAAGTTATTTTTCTATCCCTCGGGAATAAAACCTGGGACCCTTGCATTTTACGTGATTTTACACGGATCGGTGAACCACTAGACTACAGAGGCAGTTATTATAACGTCAAGAAAAGAATTGTCGAAATTCTACCTCAACTAGGAGAAATCTATTATATAAAAAAATGCGCGTAGTCTGCACACTAGCGCCGCCATTGTAAAAAAACATAGTGCTTGGAAGCTTTGTGGTACTTTCAATCACTTACACAATATTTTCTAGACTGTCGTTTAGTTTAACGGAGTTTTATTGGTAAAAGTGGCCACTTTTCGCAAAATTAAACTAAACGACATAAGCTATAAAAAGTATCAAAAAGCTTCTTCGGAGTGCACTACAGAGAGATAATTCACAATTTTGTCTTTACTTAAGCACTATGATTTTTTGTTCCAATGGCGGCGCTAGTGTGTAGACTATGCAGCCTTAATTCGCTTTTTATAGCAATCGAAATCTTTCCCTATACAGGATTAACCATAGCCATTTTCGCCATGTAGCGGACATAAAGAGCTTTACCCTAAACTTTTCCGTTAGCTGAATAAGTTGGCTTAGCAAAAGCAGAAAAGCTGATTAAGAGGTATTCGAGTTTTTTTTTCTTTTGGGTACCAATACGAAATGGTTAGCGGAAATACGCTTCGTCCCAATTGGAGTTTAGGGACTTTTTATGGGAATCCGGTCAAATTAAATTCTGTTGAAAGATTTTCTTAGTAGAAAATTGTATTGACACACATATTTATTTTATTTATTTATTTATAAATAGGACACCAACTGTGAATGCATTAACACATTAAAGAAAAAAACAGACGAACATAAAACCTCCTCCTTTTTTTGAAGTCGGTTATAAAGCAATAAAAAGAAATTCAAAAATATGTTAAAAAAACATCTATTAGAAACTTTAGAATAAGCAAGTAAAACACATCTGTACATATACTCAAAGTCATAGCGCTAAATATTATTGAGAATCACTGGGTCCCGCAGTCAAACCGTGTAAACGGTTTTGCGGGCCATTTGATGTAACACATATTGTAACACAGAGTTTTGTAATAAATAAATAAAAAAAAAAAAAAAATAGGTACAGGTTACATCCTTAAAGGTGACACGATATTGACACGTAGACAGACCTTGTAATATTATGCAAATGCTAAAGTAGTTGTAAGCAATCTAATCGCACTTGAGCTCAAACACAACGGTCATGCGATCCGATCTCACATTACTGCGATCTATGCGATATGGGATCGGATCGCAACCATGTGGAAGGGAAAAGAGAACTCCACACATCGCAGAGATCGCAGCGATCTGAAGATCGGATCACATGACCGGAACGCACCATGTGTGTTTTGAGCTCTTTTTCCCCTGTGGCAACACTAGCGTAAACAGCTGTTAATAATTGCTCCCAATTTAAATAATAAAATTTCATTGTTTTAAGTGTAATATCAAGGCCCCAATCCAATAATCACGTTCATAAGCATATAATTGTGTAGTGTGTAGTGTTTTTAAGTGAAGATAATACAAACAGTAACTAAAAAACTGGTTCAAATCAACCCGGTTGAAAGCCGGTAAGTCAATGTCAGTTCGTATTTAAATTGAATGTGAATCACTGTTATCCCTTTTGTAGCGAATATTTACTCCGTATTTACGGATATTATACTTTAATAATATAATTATCACAAATTATTTCGCAAATTGAGTTTGAGTAAGTATAGGTTATCTTACCTACCTGCAATATAAACAACTCACGGTTGTTTGACAACTACCTGGACTCTAAATAAATTGTAGTAAGATTATTTAATTTTCAACATAATGATGACTCGCAAGGCTTTATCTCGTCAGGAGGAATCAAAACTTCAATTGACCTTGCAAGAATTAAAAGTTTCCAAGGAGTTAATCAAACAATTGAATAGGGAAAGGGATGACAATGAAAAGGAATTATTGGATGTGCTGAGTAGAAATAGTGCTTTAAAAAAAGAAATGGCTTGAATGGAATTTAATAAATTTAATAAAAATTTTAAACAAAGAGTAATCAAATGTAGCAATAAAAAGGAATTTAGTGATTGGGCCACACCAGGTATTTATCAGAGTAGAAATAAATTATATGAACTGTATGCTTTAAAAGCTACTTCCTGTGACCCTAATTTCATTGAATATGTCAGGAAGTATTCCAAAACATTTAGAAATGTATGTATTCTTGCAAAGTCCATGTCTATCTCAAATAAAATTAAATCATCGGCGAATAAAATAAAGGCTACATGGAATATTATTAATCAAGAAACAGGGAAACCAAAAGATAAAATAAATTATTTCTCTCTTAAACTTGGAAATGTAGATTCCGATATTGAAGTTGCGGGTGTTTTTGAGGATTTTTTCACTCGGATTCCCCTGGAAACTACTGGTAATCTAAATTCCTGTCCTAGCATTGCTATCGCCCTCCTTGAGTCAAGTGTTGATAAGTGTAATGAAGTTTTCAATTTTAAATATATTAACAGTGATGATATCATAAAAGCTTTTAAAATAATTAATGTTAAAAAAACAGAGGATCTATGGGGCATTTCTACCAATATTATTAAATCAATTATTGATGTAATAGCTCCTTATTTAGCGTTTATTTTTAACAAATGCATTGACGAAGGTATCTTTCCTTACTTAATGAAATACAGTAAATTAATTCCTCTGTTTAAAGCAGGAGATAAAAGTGATCCAACAAATTTTAGACCAATATCTATTTTACCTGCACTAAGTAAACTATTTGAAAAAATTATATATCTTCAATTATTAGAATATTTTACAAAGAATAATATACTACATAAGAATCAGTTTGGTTTTTCTAAAGGCAAAAGCACTACTGATGCTGGATTGCACTTTTGAAGCATATCTTTGACGCTTGGGAGGCTAAGCAAGATGTAATTGGCATTTTTTGTGACCTTTCTAAAGCGTTCGATTGTGTTGATCACATAACTCTCTTAAAGAAGTTAGAACATTATGGTATCTCTAATAAATCAGTTAGCCTTATGCAATTTTATCTATGTGGTAGAACACAACAAGTAATTATTAATAAAGCGGCATCTACTGGAGCCCCCATTAGCATGGGCGTGCCCCAAGGATCGATATTGGGACCTTTACTGTTCTTAATCTATATTAATGACCTACCTTACTACGCGGAGAATTTATGTGAGACAGTGCTATTTGCAGATGATACCTCCTTAGTCTTCAAAGTCGATAGAGGTAATAATTGTTCTGACGATGTAAATAGTGCTCTCTCTAAAGTTTTGAATTGGTTTAACATTAATAATTTAGCATTAAACCCGAAGAAAACAAAATGTGTAAAATTCACTTTACCTAATGTAAGGCAGGTAGACGTGCATATTAATTTGAATGCAGAAGTAGTCGAGTGTGTTGAGAGCACAAAATTTCTAGGTATTACAGTAGATTCCCTACTACAATGGGATCCACATATTGATGCCTTGTCGAGTAGACTCAGTTCTGCGGCATTCGCAGTTAAACAAATAAGGCTCTTAACTGACATTGAAACGGCAAGGCTGGTCTATTTTAGTTATTTTCATAGTGTAATGTCCTACGGAATGTTGTTGTGGGGCTCAGCAGCTAATATTGGAAATATTTTTGTGCTCCAAAAAAGAGCTGTTCGCGCCATATACAACCTTCGGCCGCGAGATTCTTTAAGAGAATTGTTTAAAGAAATTAATATTTTAACAGTGGCAGGCCAATACATCTATGATAATTAAGTTAATGTAAGGAATCATTATTGCTCACTTGCTAAAAATAGTGATGTACACCGTTTTAATACAAGAAATAAAGACAAACTTGCCGTTCCAAGTTTTAGACTAGCAAAAACTAGGGGCTCTTTTATGGGGAAAGGAATTGCCCTTTTGAATAAAGTTCCACAAAATGTAATTGAACTGCCTTTGCATGAATTCAAAATACATGTTAAAAAGACGCTCATGAGCAAAGGTTATTACAAAGTAGAAGATTATTTAAAAGACAGCAATGCATGGATGTAACATTATAAGTAACTATCTGATTTTCAGTTTTTAATAACTTTATTGTTTTTTAATTATGTTGTTTTAAATGAAGGTATTTGGTAACGATATAATTTCTTGTAAATATCGTTACTCTGATTTCTGACAAAGCTGATAAGTTTCTTGCGCCCATTCTTCTTGTCAGCTAAAAAAGTCTCGAATGGGTGGTAGGAAAATATAGACCATTCAAAAGCACTTAATATCTAAGTTTATTTGAATAAAGAATATTTCATTTCATTTCATTTCATTTCATTTCATCTCTTACTGAAATAAAAATGACAGATGAATCACGACCACTCAGACTTGAAATATAAAAAAGTTTAAATTGAGGTCATAGCACACCCCGGACACACCATACAAAAAGTGCGTTTCAACTACAACATAAACAGATTACGTTTGTACACGCTGTGAATGTGTGCGTGAACTTTTTAGGGTTGACTTTTGACATCTGTTGAGCTCTTCTTCTTCTTCTTCTTCTTCTTCTTAATGAGTGGCTTGCTCTGTGGTCTATGCACAATAATTCTGCCAATGTTAGTATATTTAACCCTCTTACTAATAAATATTGTATAACGGATGTATAGTTACACAGTGTTTTGTCCCTTTCTTTTTAATGTCAAACTTAATTATTTATTATTTTGACAGACAGTAACCATTGTGTAACTATACATCTGCTATACAATCTTTATTAGTAAGTGGGTTACTCTGTGCTCGTACAACTGACAACTCGCGCGCGACACGACCCGAGAATGAAGTTCTCATCTTACTTCCGATTGTGGGGGGAGGTGCGGTATCTCGGATTGGCGGGAGGCGGAGTGTGGCCGTTCTGTATGTCGTCAGTACTATACTAATTCTGTGGTCATAGTGTAAGGGGAATCTTTTGTCTTAATAATAATATAATCAAAGTAGGCACAGCAATTTTTTCATTTGTTTCTAACTGAACATCGTACTCTCTACCAAACCACAGATGGGTCTAATTTGGTTAGCATGTTGGTGCAGTCAATGAGGTACGTACCTACCCAAAAAGTTAGTATTCAAACCTGGGGGCTAATTGTCTAATTTCAAAATCTATCGCAATCGCTTTCATTTGACTGATGGATGTGACACATTGCTGCATTTCTTTGGTAAGTTTTTATTTATGCCAAAAAGAAGCATCAATGTGTTACATCTTGAGAGCGATTGCGATAGATTTTTAAATTAGACAATAGAAGGGCTGGCTTTATAAAAGTCACACGTTTTCATTCATTGGTGGGTCCAAATACTATCTACACTTATCCATATTTAAGAATTTTAAAATTAATTTGAATCTTAAAATAAAAAACATTACTTTAAGCAGTTGCCGCACAATTATGAAACATTCCGCATTTCAACAGCGATAAAACAGTTTGAGTTTCACTGGACATTTTTCACATTGCAAGCGCCATTTCTAAAACAGCTCCATTTCCTTGTCGTAATGTTGCCAGTCGTTCAAAAACTTGCAGGCCTTTTTAAACCTCAACGCGTTGAAATAAAGCTGACAATGCTTAAGATTGGAGAATCTGAAAATGGTACACTTTCTGATGAAAATGTTCTCTCTGGGACCTAATTCTGTATTAGGTGGAATAAAGTTTTGAAATGATGAAATCGTTTTGAGTTTTTCTTTCATTGCTTCGGAGGGGGTTTTGGGAAAAAAGGTGTGATTCCACGTATCGTAAAAAGTTTAAGAACGAAGTGTTGAAAGGTACAATATTTCCGTTTTGATGTCTAGAAAAGTTTTTTTATGATTAATTAAATGGAATAAGCATAGATAGGTTGTATAAAGTAACTTGATATGTCTCTACATACGTGTGTTCTCTAACACGGAAAATAAAAATAAGTTAAGAGATGGGTGACCAAAAATTTATTATCTCGAGCTCAACATGCTTCAGAAGGCATGTTTTTTGATTCACAACGGGATAGCGCTTGGCCTTCACCTCACCTGATGTTAAGTGATGATAAGGCTGAAGGTGGAAGCGCACTACACCCGGAATCCTCACCACTGAGGAACTGGCTATCTTACCTCTAACTGCCGGAATACAACAATTTTTAAATTGTTGTTATGGCGTCAGCCTTAGGTGAGATGGTGGTAGCTAGCCAGGCGGACTTGAAATAAGCCCTACCACCAACCAGACCGAGTACAAATGTACCCCCCTCCTGGGAATCGAACCCGGGACCCCTGCATCTTACACGGGTAGGCGAATCACTAGACCACAGAAGCGGCGTTCAGCCGTTGGTCCCGGCTGCATTTGCAGTCTTTAACACCCACCAATCCGCATTGGGACCGCGTGGTAGATTATGGCCCATCCTCCTTATACACCCATAAGGAAGGCTTGTGCTCCAGCAGTGGGAACATCAAAAATGGCTGACGGTCTTAGACAACCATATAGATATTTGTTTATACCTAATGGATATTTTTTTTAATTTCCTTAACCTAACTGAGACCTAATTAATTACCTATCTTATAAACTTTATAAACCTAGAAATCGATGTATTTAGCAAATGACGATGACGATGTATTTACGTACAAGCAAGATGGCGGCGTCACAAGAAATCAAAAATTGTAATAATAAAAACCATAACAGTGAGTTAATGCAGAAAAAATAAAAAAATAAAAAACCCGCCTGCTTCAAAAGACAAGTCAACTGAAAAGATAAAAACAAGATCAAATATTAAAGGCAACATAATAACATGCAGTCGGAGGCATGTATAAAGTGACATTATGAATGATTTAACTTATCATTAAATTCTATGCCCTTTAATTAGATACCCATATTACAGTAACAAAAAATATTTCTTTTTACACTTCAAATAATAGCACCTCACAGCCGCTATGTTGGTTTTTTTAACGCCACTTACCTAAGAACACTTGGGCTGCCAAGACAAATCTAACGATATCTTAATTACAGAAATACATTCAGCCGTTTGAAAGATAGGAAGTATATGAGATAATAAAGAATATTACATACAAACACACATACATACAAACATACAAGATACGCGCGAAAAACATAACCCTTTCTTTGCAGTCGGGTAAAAAAGTGCTTTCCGAGTGAATTACGAGCGTCAGTTACTTTGGTCACCCAACAGAATCGATTTGCCCAAGCATGGCCGGGCAAATTGTGAAACGTTATGCTTTGAACGATATGGCGGGTTTTGAAAAGGCAAATCAAGAATTAATGCCGGCGTATCGTGACCTGCCCAGGCAGATCTCGATCGGCCCAGTTGAACGATTGGCCCACGACATGGCTGCTTTAGTCCTTTAGCCTTTTTGCTTTAGTCCTCCCGTGACCACGGCCCCTGGAAAGGTGTTGAAACGTCGGGAATTCTAAAAACCAATAAATACAAACTAAATAATCTCATAACAACACCTGAATTAATAATATACGCGCTGTAATCCGTAAAAAGTGTTTTATTTCAAATTTATATTTGTGTTTAAATTATTTCTTTTAATTAGCACATTTTCCTTCTACTCAAAATTATCATGAATTAGAAATTAATTTTCTTTAATTACTTTGCGACTGATTTTTTTTTATTTAATTAACTGGCTTTGTCTCTTATATAGGCTTTTCTAACTTATTTTAGCTTTGATCTCAAAGTTAAGTTACTCAGTCGGAATAAACATCAGTAATTTTGATTTATTTTTGTCTCTCAAGCGAAAATTATAAGGTTCAATTATTCTCTTTTATGCTTCCGAGAGCAATATTCGATGATATTAAAAAGTTTAACTTACCATTGTACTTATTATTAATTTGTTTAATTTTTTGTCTTTTATTTTGCATTTGTGTTTGTGATCCAAATTAAAGATAAGCCGTTGGTCCCGGCTGCAGTCAGAGGCATGTATAAAGTAACATTATGAATGATTTGACTCATCATTAATTTCTATGCCTCCGACTGCATGTTATTATGTTGCCTTTAATATTCGATCTTGTTTCCATCTTTTCAGTTGACTTGACTTTTGATGCAGGCGGGATTTTAAGTTTTTAAATTGATTTATTTTTTTATAGTAGGGTGAATGCATTTACGCATTCTGGATGTATATGGGACTCACCGGGGGCACTACCCACTAAATCATTTTTTTTGGTGTTATTGGAAGGTTGCAATTGGCAAAGGAAGGAACTTAAAGCGAGTTAATTAAAACATGAGCCTTATTTTTATTATTAAATCACTTCTGATAAAGAGACTTAAAGAGACAAGATTGTTTATTAAATTTCCTGTTAGAAAGATTGGTATCAGAACAAAGTATAGACGATAGCTTGTTTGTGACATTTTAAAATTCCTCTCACCCGTTTGAGGGTGTGACCCCAATAGCAAAGTCATCGTCCGCTTTATCTGTCGGAGTGACACAGATATCCACCCAATCCGGGAACCGGGATACGGCAAACATCCTGGGTTACGTCATCCTTGAGAAACTGGGAAAGGATACAGTCACAAAATACGAAGTACACAGAAGAACTGCTCGGAAAATAAACATTATATACTAAACCACCTATCAAATCGTGTTAATGTTAAAGTTATGTTTAGATTACGATACTTTTTTGTCAGACACTAAAGTGTCTGTGTCTATACACCACTGCACTTGCGACATTTTACATGCAACGAAATGAAATGAAATGAAATGAAATGAAATGAAATGAAATGAAATGAAAGATTCTTTATTCAAATAAACTTAGATATTAAGTGCTTTTGAATTGTCTATATTTTCCTACCACCCATTCGAAACTTTTTTAGCTGACAAGAAGAATGGGCGCAAGAAACTTATCAGCATCAACAACATCTAGCAAGTGTCGCGCCAGAGCAGTTTTTGTTAGACATTACAGTGATGCAATTTAATCTTTTATTTCCATAAAGAATCGCATCTAAGTACTATGATTAAAACACATACTCAGAACATAAAGTAAGCCAACATGACTAATAATAATGGATCATCCTAGAGATTACCTAACCAAGACTTAGTGGAATGCCAGCGGGGTAGATTGATGTGACACGCGGACAGCAAGAACCGACAACTCAATCTATAGACAATTTTCATTCTCTCTATTAGTTTTAAAATTTGAAGCACAGGAACAATAATGAACTTATATTCATTCTTATATAATATAGATAAATATAATATATTCTTATAGAAATATACAGGAAGAAAAAAGCAGCCCTTGACGAGTTTCTTGCCGGTTCTTCTCGTTACAAGGTCTCCCGCTTAGGGCGCGCGAACCGATGGCGTAGCTTCTTTGACATTCACAAGTGCTTGTAACAGCCTAGACTGAATAAATGAGTTTTGAATTTTGAATTTAGAAGCATTTCAAATAAAAACCGGGCAAGTGCGAGTCGAACTCGCGCACGAAGGGTTCCGTTGCATTATCTATAAAGCGGCAACAGAAATACATCATGTGTGAAAATTTCATCTGTCTAACTATCACGGTTCGTGAGATATAGCCTGGTGACAGACGGACAGAAAGACGGAAGGATAGCGTAGTCTTAATAATTTTACCCTTTGGATACGGAACCCTAAAAAGGTAGAAAAGCACTTTTCAATAAAATTCGCCATCCTTTCACTCTGTAGATCACTTAGCTTCATCGATTAAGCAAATAGAGTAACCGCGGAATTAACTTAATCCTGCTCGGAACAAGGTCTCGATTTGGATGTTTTATCCGATTTGTTCAACAATTGGGCCTAATTCGATTGGAATTAAATCGATTAGAGTCTCCCTTTAACCTTCCTTTGTTTGCATAAAACAATTTTAATTTGCATAGATTAAGGATTGGCGTGTATTATCAGTGTGTTAGCGAATATTAAATGCGTCGTTAAAGGCAATTCATAAACGAGGGCCTTGGTTGGTTCGAATCTGGCCCAAGTAGCATAACGAGTTCTAAAGAGTACACTTTTTATTATTTATGGATAGATAAGAAGGATGGGCCAGGACCCACCACGCGGGCCCAATGCGGATTGATAGGTGCTAAGGACTGCAAATGCAGTTGGGACCAACGGCTTAACGTTTCCGAAGCAGAAGATCTCAAGATAATAAAATTTTGATCACCCATCCCATGACCGATTCTTGTGAAAGTTGCTTAACTTAAGTTGCTCATAACTTCTGTTATGTTAAATATTTATTAGTTGCTGGATATAACATCAAATTATGACCATTAGCCGTCAACTCATATTTTGTTTTCTTAGCATTAAAAAAATACCTTGAAAGTGACTCCTTTTGTGTTAGCGAAAATTACCACGTTATCAGTTGTAACTTAGCCGAAACATATTTTTTTCACTTAAGTTATGTTGCCTAAATTAGCCTAATGTTCAATCATTTGTACATAAATGTATTGTTACAATAGCGTTCACGGTTGTTAAATAAATTATAAAAATGCTAGTATCAAAATGCAATATGTCAAATATTCTCCATACAAAACGTCAATTTCATAGGTAAGGACCGGGGGGCTGATTACGTAACTCTGTTGCTAACAATTCTCGATTGAAATCGATGGTAACTGCAGTCACATTGCTGCTTTAAGTCAGATAGTTGTCACATTGGTTCTTACTAAAGCAGCAATGTAACTGCGATTTCTGTCAGAGTTGATTGCAACAAAGTTACTTAATCAGGGGGCTGATACAATCAGCTATGCGAGTTCTAACTAAAACTTTGAGTACAACGCTCCTGAAATTCAAAACTAGACTACTAACATTTCCTGTAATTTCCTGAAACTGTGAAACAAGTTTCAACTAATGTACATTCGATTGAACCGTTTCAAACTCATTTACGGTACACGTTTTTGCTGATCAGCTAACTCGATTTAACTTATTTTAATCTTTTTACGGATTACAGCGCGTATATTATTAATTCAGGTGTTGTTTTGGAATTATTTAGTTTGTATTTATTGGTTTTTTAGAATTCCCGACGTTTCGACACCTTTCCAGGGGCCGTGGTCACGGGAGGACTAAAGCAAAAAGGCTGCTCATATTTTTATGAAATTACCTGCTCGAAATTTTATAAAAATGTATTCAAGTTTATTAAATTATTTTATAGCTGCGTTCTGATTTTAATAATTATTACCGAATTAAATTGAATAAAGTTAATTAGAAAACAAGATCTAGCTACTGAATCTACTACCAGTTCACAATAAACAACACCTGAATTAATAATATACGCGCTGTAATCCGTAAAAAGTGTTTTATTTCTAATGAACTGTACGCGCGAAAATCTTAGAAGTGTATATTATTTTAATCTTCTTAGTAAACGTTAATTTATAAAATGTATTATGTATTTAATTATTGTCCATTAACTTTGACATAAATACACTTGACTATGTAAGTCGTAACTAATCCTAAACCCAACTAAATGAATATTACTTGTGGCTCCATGAGCTGTAGATCTCGCGTTAAAAAGTAGCTTAAATGGTATGTTGTTTACAAACAAATAAATCCTTAAGGCTGCATAGTCTGCACACTAGCGCCGCCATTGGAAATAAAATTACAGTGCTTAAATAAAGACAAAATTGTGAATTATCTCTGTAGTGCACTCCGTAGAAGCTTTGTGGTTCTTTTTAACGCTTAAACAATATTTTCTAGCCTGTCGTTTAGTTAAATGGAGTGTTTAAAAAGTGATCCTATAAGGGTTCCGTTTTTTCCTTTTGAGGTACGGAACCCTAAAAATGGCCACTTTTCGCAAAAAACTCCAATAAACTAAACGACAGGCTACAAAATATTGTTTTAGCTATAATTAGTACCAAAAAGATTCTTCGGAGTGCACTACAGAGAGATAATTCACAATTTTGTCTTTGTTTAAATTCTGTCACAACCTTATTAATTTCAAATTTCGAATATTGGCCAGAAATGTATTGATTGATTAACTTTTGAGTCTTCTAAAAATAAAAAAACAAAATTAGCTTTGCACCGCTAACAAAAAAGGTTTGTGTTATTTTTGAACATTTTTCAAAACGGCTGAAATATGATTCTTTTACATATCTCCGCTATTTTGAAAAAAGAAACGTTAAACTGAAACGATCAAAAAATTATTCTATATAATTATCGAACCTGCTCACAAATTTTCATGAGAATCGGTTAAGAAATGCGACCTAAGGACAACAAACGGACTCCGTAAGGACATACGCAAGCATTTTTGCACCAAGCTGAACCAGTGACGCTTCGATCGCGCTTCGCGCTCGCTCCGTCAATAAATGTGAAAGTAAGTTTGTTTGTTTGTTTTGATTTCACGTTTTAAAGAACTACTAAACCGATTATCATGAAATTTTGCATGTCTGTTGTCAGGGGAACATAAAAAGACACATTTCATCCAGAAGAAAGAACTGTTCTCGAGAGATAGATAAATAAATTATTTTAATTATTAAACATCAGCCCCACGAAACTATTTAAAATAGTTTGACTGTGGGATCAAGTCTCCAAATATCTTATGTTAAATGTATTCTAATCTTATATTATCTTTGATGTTATACAATTGTCCCCGAGCACAAATACCTAGCTTAAACGAAGTATCTTTTCGCAGAATTTATCGCGAAGAAATCATGCTTCAACATAACCGAGTATCTTCAATCTTTGATCAATTTGACGACCTCCGTGGTCGAGTGGTTGGTACGCCGGTTTTCAAGGTATCGCCATCTCAGAGGTCCCGGGTTCGATCCCCGGCTGGGTCAATTTAGAAAACGAACTTCTCTATATTGGCTCAGGAAGCTAATTGTCTAATTTCAAAATCTATCGCAATCGCTTTCATTTGACAGATGGATGTGACACATTGCTGCATTTCATTAGTAAGTTTTTATTTATGCCAAAAAGAAGCATCAATGTGTTACATCTTGAAAGCGATTGCGCTAGATTTTGAAATTAGACAATAGAAGGGCAGGTCTGTGTGATTGTAGTTCCACCGTTGTATCTGCTTTAGCTACTACTTACTTTGGGATCAGAGCAATGTTTGTGATGTTGTCTAATATTTAAAAAAAAAACTGACACAGTCACAATCCACATAGTACACGGTGATTACGTGGCAGGGTTAAATTGTAAAGCATAGCAATTATTGTACCACGATTTGTATCAGTATCAATATGGTAGAGTTTCTTTGAATTAAACAAAAAGAAAAAAGTACCCAACCTCTTCGAATTATTTTAACTAAGTTTTATTAGATAGTCGAAAAAAATCGAAGATAAGTGTCCATAATATTCAACTGGTTTAACAAATAGTTGAGCATACTGGAAATGAGATGTTATTTTCTTCTAACTTTTATTACTTTACAAAGGTTGTTTTAACTTTTACAAATATAACTTTGTTCAATTCTCTGTCGTCAGCAATGCTTACATTAACATACATCTTAGCAACATTATAATATTAATTCCCTCCTTTGCATATCCACTTTGAACAAACTTAGAACAATCAAACAATGTTATGATGTTGGATGTTGCCAGACAACGTTAGGAGTTGCCTTGTTACAACTGTCTTAGAAATTAATTTAAACAACATGAATTTTGAAAGCAATTCTTGTTTATGTTAATGACTAGCCTCCGCCCGCAAATTCGTCCACGTATTCCAGGGATTCCCGAACTATTTTGGGCAAGAGATCCCTTTTCCAAAATGAACTAATACCTCAGACCCCCATAGCCAAATTACTTAAAAAACCCTATCAAATAACAAGTGTAATAATAATTATAATTATCCGTTTATGTCGACCCTGGGAAACCGATTTCGACCCCAAGGGGCGTGGACATTAGAAAAATATGGCGAGACAAGTTTAGTTCCCTGGTTCTTCCCACCCGAATTAGATGAAACATGGCTTAGATTTTAAGTTGGAAGCTAGAAAATCCATTCAGTGGTTTTTGCCTGATGCCTGCACAAACATTTACAGCCTTACAACAAAAGATTTTAAAACACTGTTTAATTAAGACACTGTTTAAATGTGATGCCGACTCTTTCAAACAATATTGTTAAAAAAGTGACAGCATCACATTTAAACAGTGTCTAAGTTAAACACTTGTTGAACAGTGTTTTAAAATCTTTCATGGCCGTTAGGATTAACAGTTCCACATCAATATAAGTATTAGACATCATCCCATAAACGTTTCACTGATCTGAAAATGATAAAACTCGTGTTATGAAATTCGGAAAAATACGATATCAAAACTCCCAGACTCAAGACAATATAAATATTAATAAATATTTGACAACATCACATACATTGCTCTGATTCTAAAGTAAGTAGCGAAAGCACTTGTGTTATAAAAATCAGAGACAACGGTGGTATCACAAACACCCAGACCTGAGCCAATATAGAAAAGTTCGTTTTCTAAATTGACCCAACCGGGGATCCAACCCGGGACCTCAGATATGGCGACACCTTGAAAACCAGTGTACAAAGCCACTCGACCACGGAGGTCGTCATAAAAAGATATATAAAAAAGTATCCATGTTAACCAAGCAACCATTTAGTTCTTATCGCGAACTTCAAGTCAATTAGTCTTGAACTTAATTAGGCCCATCAATAGCCCATAAAGTAACAGACTGCTTCTGGCAACCGCTTAATTTGCCAATTTGGAGAATAAAGAAGATTAATCGCATAGATGTTCGCTTAACGGCCTGGCCACGTGCTCTGGCGACCAGCGACGCGACGCGAGAATTTCTAATTCAAGGCATGTGATGCCGCGAATTGTGAACTTAACCGCTGTGTAGTGAGTGAATCAAGCGCGCAATGAAGAGACAATCTATTCAACCGTCGCGTCGCCGTTCGCTAGTGTGAGTGGCCCAGACTCAATTTACACCGCGAGCGAAGAGAAAAGTCTAAAAGTTTTGACGACCTCCGTGGTCGAGTGGCTTTGTACACCGGTTTTCAAGTTGCTATCTCTAAGGTCCCGAGTTCGATCCCCGGTTGGGTCAATTTAGAAAACGATTTTTTCTATATTGGCTCAAATCTGGGTGTTTGTAATACCACCGTTGTCTCTGATTTCCATAACACAAATGCTTTAGTTACTTACTTTGGAATCGGAGCAATGTATGTGATGTTGTCATATAAAAAAAAGTGATATAAATTGTATGGTATACTAGTTCGATTCGATTTCATCTGCGTGGACAGTTCTTTTTCAAGATCTTGGTAAAAGTACTTTTTTCTGGTGAAGAGTTCCTTTTTTTTGTATCCCTGACACCGTGTATGCGAAATTTTATGATGATCTGGGGGCTGATTACGTAACTCCATTACTAACAATTTTCAATTGAAGTTGATTGGAACCGCAGTTACATAGCTGCTTTAAGTAAGATAGTTGTCACATTGGTTCTAACTAAAGCAGCAATGTAACTGCGATTTCTGTCATAGTTGATTGCAACAAAGTTAGATAATCAGGGGGCGGTGAGTAGTTAAGCTGTGAAACAGTGACTAACAAACTCACTTTCACATTTATAACACAGACAGATAGATGAACACTTTATATGTGTATGCAACACACATTATAAAAGAACAATCACAAATTTAAATAAATGGTGAGCAAATTAAGGCTTTCTTATCGCTAGAGATCTCTTCTAGACAAGCTAGCGGATAACGAGTCTTATATCATACCAAATAATATACTAGAAATAATAGGACTCGCACCAGATCATGCTCTCGGACGGGAATCGAACCCGCGACCCTTGGATATCCGGTCCAATGCTCTGACCGCTGAGCTACCGAGTCACTAGTAAGAACGTCGAATTTCTTCTAGTACATCAACTCTTACGCTGCAAGCCAGCGCCATCTCACCAATGTAGAAGGAATTAACCTCGACATCTTATAGTCTCGAGTCTCGAGTCTTATAATCCATCAAGTAAAGTGCATAGTTCAACGATTCAACGATTCAAAAAGGAGGTCGCGCGTCTTTCGGGGTTTTGTATCTGGGAACTAGTAGGCTATAGTTGCTGAAATATAAAAGGCCCATTTTGACAGCTGTCACTTGATTACGTAATTAGGGATGCTAACCAAAGAAATTGATAACAGGAATATTCGATTATCACAACAAATCGATTTTAAACTGTGTGAACCCTTAATCGAGTTGTTTTTATTTTTATTTTCAGTTTTAAGTTTTAAGTTTGAGAAAGTGATACCTAAAATGATTCAACGGAATACAAGAAAGATTATATTTCTGTAGCTTTTCACTTTTAAAAGAAAACAAAAACAATTTTTACAATTTAGCTAGCTTTTTCGCCTGTGTAAATAATTATTTTATTTATGAATTAAATCATAAATAATTTTGTATCTGTGAAAATATTACTTTATAATTTTAATAAGATAATTTGTGCATTTTAAATGGAAACGAATAAAGTTGATAAAAATCAGTGATCAGCTTAGTTATGGTACTATGGTAATGGTGAACTAAAGGAATAAGAATGTAACTGGTTCTTAGACGTTTCAAAGCAATACAAAACCACATTTGATTTCGGAATTTACGTGAAAAGAGTTGCATTCTATTGTCATAACCTATCTAATAACGTGACAATTTGTCAATTGTTAATTTAGTTAATAAAGTTTTTAGTTTGGTTTTAATTTTAATTGTTAATTTGGTTTACATTGCGGTGTAGCTATGAGTAGTTTAATTTATTTTCAAATTGGTTGACGCAAAATTGTCATGACAGGTGACAAATTGTCACCTTATGGACTTATATTATGCTTTATATCATAAAAAACGCTTCGCTTCCAGTCCAGACACTTGCCCTCGCCCTTGGTGGAGCTTGAGCCTGAGGGTTAAAGTGTTCATTTGGTTAAGCTATTAAGGGAATATATTAGCTTAATTTTGATTAAGTTGATACGTAATCTTCTGAGATAATCTTGGGGCAATGAAGATGTAAATCTCACTTACATCGATTTTTAACCAAAGGAGCTTAAAACTAAAAACCGGCCAACAGCACCAATTGGTGCCGTAACTGGAATTACCTCAGGCCAAGGTATATTACTATAGTATTTTAATAAATGTGATTATTGATTATGATTTTTAATGAAAAGATAGGTACATGAAAAAAAGTGTTGCACACAAATAATTATTTTGATATTTAAAGTACGTACTAATGTATTGTTATTATGAAAACAATTATGGTAACTATTAAAAAAATAGATTTGCTAAAATAAACCACTGTCTACATTGGCTTTGAAATTTATTTTAGTTAATTTTAATCAAAATTGCAAAGACGAATATACCATCCTTCAACTTTATTGGATGATACTTGCCTTATCTCAGTGTTTAACACTTATCTTCCCACAAAACGGTCCATCTTCGCTTAAAACAAAGGCAAATAATGGTTAGAGCACTCAAACACAGTGAAAATATATACAGTAGCTTATTAAGATAAATAATATTAGATAAATACTAGAAAAAATCGACTCACCCGTAGCACCGCAGACGGGACTCGAACCCGCACCCTTGGGATTCCGGCCCAATCAATGACCAATTATGCTACCAATTTTGAGTATTTGCCTTTGTTTTAAGCGAAGATGGACCGTTTTGTGGCAAGATAAGTGTTAAACACAGATAAATTTAATAATACAGTTGCTTATGTTTATTTCATGGTGCTTATTTCCCTGAATAAACATCTATTTATCGTTTCTGCATGTGAATTTATTTGCGGCAGCGGGCGGTGTATAATTGCATATTTTGCCAACGGTTGTGAGGCTGGAAGTTACTGCTAAATATAGTTTTTGCATTCACTTGAAGCTATACAGACAGTGGGTGTCATTGTCATGTGGCTGTTATGATGATAATGATTTCATCTAATGAAAATATTCATTTTTATGTTAATGCAACATTCTCTACTGTTCGATATCAGCCATTTTTAATGTCCCCACTGCTGGGACACAGGTCTTCCTTATGGGTGGATAAGGAGGATGGGCCATAACCCACCAAGCAGACCCAATGCGGATTGGTGGGTGTTGACGACTGCAAATTTAGCCGGGACCAATGCCTTAACGTGCTTTCCTAGGCACGAAGGAACTTGAGATAATTTTTGGTCACCCATCCCCTGACCGATCATTGCAATAGTGGTTTAACCTCCGCAATCGCAGGGCCAAGTGCTAAGCCACTAAGCCACCGAGCTCCTCCGAGATTCTTTGAGATTCTCTACTGTTACCAAGCAACTATGTCTCGAGTGGAAGTCGTCGAATCAGCAAGGGCCCTCCAAAGAAAGGGTTACGGTTCACTACGGTGCTTGATATTTTGCCCTTTTAGATGTTTCGTAACAATGACTCTTAACTTTATCGATTTTAAGTCCCTTTTTCATTGTAAGTAACTGAATCATTTATTTACAGATACATCACTTAACAGAACAAATACATTGTGTGACGTAAGAGATCATTTATTTTGTAAATGTGGATAGATGATTAAACGCATTATACTCGTACGGTCACGTTCAACGATATGTATATAGTTCAGAACTTTGTCAACAATTGAAGGATATAATTATGTGTAGGCCACACACCAAGCATTGGTTGAAGAAGGCTAGAGAGAGAGAGAGCGAGAGAGAGAGAGAGATGTATTTAATTCAGTTTTACACTTACATTGACTTAACATCGTGCAATCGACGACCTCCGTGGTCGAGTGGTTTGTACGCCGGTTTTCATGGTGTCACCATCTCTAAGGTCCCGGGTTCGATCCCCAGCTGGGTCAATTTAGAAAAATAACTTTTCTATATTGGCTTAGGTCTGGGTGTTTGTAGTTCCACCGTGTTTCTGATTTCCATAACACAAGTGCTTTAGCTACTTTCTTTGGGATCAGAGCAATGTTTGTGATGTTGTCTAATATTTATTTATTATTATTATTTATTTATATAAGCATTTACACAAAAATAAATAAGTACTGTGTAAGCAATTTATAAAATAATAATTATTATGTCAGCGTTAAATCATAAAGTCAGTTAAATTATTATTAATCTCAATAGATCAACATCTATCGGAATATTGTAATAAGTCAGTGCCCTTGGCACACCCCGGACGCTCCATACCCAACAAGCAAAGTAATCCTATAAAGAAAAATTATAAGTCATTATCTACTAATAACGTTCTTATAAATGTATGTTGTAGACTTTTTTACTTATAATAGCATTCGACAAGCTTTAACATACTCAAGAGCATTCATTTTTGTATCTTAGTCTTATAGTTTGCTACAAGACTAACGCACAGAACGGTTACAGGATACTTTTACTTATAGTAACCTTTCACAAGCGTACATACTCTCAAGAGCATTTGTTTTTATTTCACAGTCTTCTAGTTAGCTACAAGAATATCTTGTAAAACACTTACAGGTATAAGTATCCTATAATTGTTTGCAGAAAGATTAAGTAGTCCTGACTGATATTTGATCCTATCGTAGTATTTTATAAGAGAACAAGATATTATAATACACTAAGCTACGCTAATTATAAGATTGCATCGTTATTAGTCTTGTTCAAGATTCTTTTAAGTGTAATTGTACTTAATTAGGGCGATATTAGGTGAAATAACCGTATAAGCTACTAGATAAATCACTTTACTAGTAAACATCTGCCGTTTTGTTCTGATACAATTGTTCACCTATTTGTCCAGGTGATGTAAATGAGGGTTCCGCGGTTGATTTTTTTTTCACCCTTAGCCCATCATTTGGATAGCGAAGAAGTTGAAGATTTTTTAGAAGAATACGATTTCAATTTCGAGGAAACCACTGAATATGAAAAAAATCGTGAATTACACAATTGAACAATGCGCTCGTATTATGTAGGTAGTTACTAAATAAAAATATGGTTATATGTACGTTGTTGATACGGATAGTGAAAGATGTTATTTTATTTTTAATAGCAATAGTAACATTCATCTTCCGGGTAATGATTGTACACTAGCATAATATATTGACAGCCTTGACATAACAATTGTTTTATATTAAGAAGTTTTTTAATATTGATTATGTTAACAATAAAGTGACAGTACAATCTTGAATCAGTGAATCGTCCACAACCATAACACTTTTCAGATAGAATAAAATGTGTCATTGTCCACGGCCATTTATATTCGTTGAGTTTTATAAAGTTATCTTTACTTAAAAAACAGTCAACGTCTAAAAATACCACCATCGCGAAAGGAACTGAAAAACAAAAGATTTTTTTAAAGTGTGATAGAGTAACCCTTAAACTTTGTCATGCATTCATGACGAGAGTTAGCTGTAATCTAGTGATTTATACGTCTCGTAATTGAATTCTAGCAAATTTAATTTATATATTAGTAGGCAGATTTCGCGAGGAACCCTAATATGTTATAATATGGAGGCAAGTTATCTGGATTGAAAATGCTATAAGTACAAATTTACCTATAATTGTTCTATAACATACTCAATGCAGAGAATTTTAAAACATGGCGAATGTTCGTAATTATTTTCGAAATATTATTTTAATAATAAATATGCTATGTGCTATTTTTTAAAGGGCGTTGTGAAATTAACAAAATTTTGAGAGATATTTACAATAAATATGACTTCCCCGGCAAGTTCACACACTATAAATACAATATTTTACAATACTTACATGTCCTATGATAATACAAATTATAATAGTATAATAGTGTAAATACATATATACTTACGTTATTTTCTTGTGTTTAACACAATCCAACCGGCCGAAACTCAAATAGATGTTCAGAAGAAAACGTACTTATAACTAATAACTAAGTACATTAGTAGTGCATTATAAACAAGATTGCTCCAGTAATGTTCTTAAGTCACTAACTAATAAGAGTATTTGTGTTTAAAAATGTGTAGTCTCAGAACATTATAGAAGCAATTGCGCTTCCATAAGTGTATTATAATGCTTAGTGACATTCTGCGAGTTGATTATAAGACCGTTATTAGAAACTAATGCTCCTATAACTGCGCCCAAATCCAGCATTGTAACAAACTTCAAGTAGCTTATAAGTAAAAAAGAAAGTAGCCTTAAAGAACACTTCAAGTATTGATTTTGCTTGTTGGGTAGTGTCTCGTTTTATCTCCTACTTCTATTACATAAACAGAATGACGTCTGTACACACTGAGTATGTGTGGGTGAAGTGTTTAGGGTTGCCTACCTGAGATTGAACCTTTTTAAACATTCGATGAAAAGCTAATTGTTATGAAAACTTTTACGTAATAATCATATTGTCTGTATCAACTGTCGTATTACAAAATTACTCTTTGCAACTGTCAAACCGAGCGACTGCATCGCCACAGAGTTAATATAGTACTGACAACATCGCCCTTAATAATGATACTTACAGCTAACTCGGCAACCTAGTGCGGGGCAGGGTGCGGTACCGCCGATCGGTGGGAGGGTGGGAGTGGCCATTCTGTACGTCAGTACTATATTAATTATGTGCCCTTAGCGTGAACATCTATCGGGAAAAAGACGCGCGTAAAAAATCTCGCTAGAGTAATTTTGTATGGGAAATCTTAGTTCGCTTTATGACCGTAAGTGGCGCTGTGCAAATTTGCAAATAGGGTCACACCCGTATTCACAAACATTACTATGAGGTCAAACAGTGCCCGCAGACGCACAGCGTACCAAGAACCAATCACGCGTAATACGTAAACAAACGATCTAATCACAGAGCTGTGTTTCAACGCTGTGCTTTCGCGCAGTCACGGTCGTTTGAGCGTTGCTTGTGAATACGGATGTTTGACAGGACATTAGTTTATAAATAAAGACCTTGCAATTATTATTCTTAATGTGCTGCCACTCCATAAGCTCGTTTTTCAGTAACGTCGACAAATTAAATAACTCAAAGAGATATAAAACATACTGGATAGGTTCAAAGGCAATTTGTTTCACCCTCGTTTCTGTCCAAGGGAAAATCTCGTATCCGGAGTTTCATTATTTTTAAAGGCTGTTCGAAGTTGCTGGATTGAAGATTGTGAATGTGACTTACCTGTGGACAAAAAAGAAATTGGTAATTTTTATTTTATAACACCACTTAGTCCGGTTAAGTGCAAATTAATTCACTTGACAGGTAATTTGATATAAATTCTATCCCATTTTTAAATAAAACCAAAAGGTAGTGCCTTATCTGATTGTAAAAGAGGCACGTAACACCTCTTTTTTATAAAAGACCACACAGAATAAAAAAGACAACTTTACGAATCACTACGCAAAAATAAAAAATGTGTATACCCTAACCTGCAGGGTTAATAGCAAAAATTTAACATACTGCTTAGTTTTTACAATCACAAAAAACGCATTTAGCAAATCGCGGTATAGATTTCAAATCAAATCAAATCAAAAGTTTATTAGCAGACTAAGTGTAAGTATACAAAGATGTTTGCTCCATAACTTTTCTCAAATTAGGTTATAGGTACTAAATTGCTCACGCTTTGCTCTGATTCCAAAGTAAATAGCTAAAGCACTTGTGTTATGGACATCAGAGACAACTGTGGAACTACAAACATCCAGACCGGAGCCAATACAGAAAAGTCCGTTTTCTAAATTGACCCAGCCGGGGATCGACCCCTCAGAGATGACGACACCTTGAGAATCGGTGTACAAACCACTCGACCACGGAGGTCGTCAAAGTGTTTGTATAACTTGCTCCTATATATTAAATACTCGTAATTATTATATAAGTTTTTCAACTTATATCGTGGGCTGTGGTTGATCACATTTTACTATGAGGCTGTGTCATTAAGTGCATCTTTTTTTTTTCAATATCTGTATGTACCTTAATGAGTAAGGAGCCTAAGTAAGTGAAGTACCTAAGTAAGTGAGGAGCTCGGTGGTGCAGTGGTATAGCACCTGGCTCAGCGATTGCGGAGGTTAAGCAACTTTTGTAAGGGTCGGTCATAGGATGGGTGACCAAAAATGTGTTATCTCGAGCTCCTCCGTGCTTCGCAAGGCACGTTAAGCCGTTGGTTCCGGCTGCATTTGCAGTCGTTAAGACCCACCAATCCGCATTGGGCCCGCATGGTTGGTTATGGCCCATCCTCCTTATGCACCCATAAGGAAGGCCTGTGTCCCTTAGTGGGGACATTAAAAATGGCTGATGGTCAGGTACCTAAGTAAAGATAACAAAAATAATTCTTAAATTATACAAGACTGTAACATCAAATGTTATAGGTCAATAACCACAGTTAATTACTTATTCTATGTCTCAAAGTACGTTTGCCACAACACAATTAATAATTATAATTTATAATTGGACTTCTAAGTTATAAACGAGATCGTCAATTTATACGACATGTGATTTGTTTAATGTCGACAAGTTAACGTAACGTTCTGACATAATCTAGTGACATTAAAGTAAAAAGTTTTACCTAAAATTCACCTACAATATGAAGCATAATAGGCAGCTGTTATGTAAACTTTTACCACTTAAGGCCCCTATATACCTCAAGTGGCGCCCTCATTTTAATTAAATTTACTAAAAGTGGCCACTTATTGCTCTTTTGCGAACTACTACTACAACGAACTATATTTTACTGAGGTTATTGTTTGTAAATAAACTATAGAACCTTAGCTTCAATCTGTACATGTGAATTTTTGATACATTATGTACTTAGAAGGCAATAAATTTATCTGTTGGCTGTTTCATCTTTATCGATTGTTAAAACATCTGGAAAGATGTTTCTTTCGATTGTGGGGGTATTTCCTCACATTGATGAAATTGCGCTGGCTTGCAGCGAAGAAGTTAAAAGTACTAGAAATTTCGCCGCTCCCACTAGCGACTCGGTAGCATAATTCTGTACCTTCTGTGAAAACTGATCTAACTCGAGTTATATCGATTTTGAATTTATTTCACTATTCAAGTCATCGAAAAATTAGCTTTTTTTGTGTCTAATCGGTGTATTTTTACGACTTATATCAACAGAGATAAATTTTGTGCATAGTAATATAAGTGCTTGCTTTTCTATGATTTTTTTGAAATAAAATGTGTATATTAATATATCTCTAGTTAAAACAATCTGTACCGAAACTTATTTCTCTTTAAATTAGTGTCTAGAAATATAACTCGTTTTAAAACTTTACACACAATTCAATAACAACTGACTTAAATTGTGCGTAGTGATTTATCTAGAATTATATCAATACACACATATAATTTCACAGTATGCTAGTTTGTGAACATTGATTCAACTCGACTTATAGCATCAAAAATGAAGTAATAATCAAGTTTTATTTTGTGTTTATCGATATAAATTAAGTTGAATCAATAATCACATATAGGTTTGCGATAGGTGTAAAATGATGTAATTGACTCATATCAAAAAATATTATGAATAAACGAAGTAAAACGTTTGATTACTTATTGTGTAAAATGATATAACTGCCCAATAAACCCCCCGCGACCTCCCCTTCTCTCCTACCCTTCCCCCGCGTCTGTGTGGATACGACAGTGTGTTGTCTCAGTATTGCACCGACGTTCATGCGCTGCGGTCACATCAGTAGAGTCTCCGCGACACTAAACAAGATGAATTGAAATGTAAGTTGTATCACTTTACACAAAGCATAATACATTGTGCCATTTTATTAATAATGGGCTAAAGTCATTGATGGAATGAAAATCTGCCCTATGTTCCTTAAAATAAGTGTGAGATTGCTTCGATGCATAATAGTGAATTGTATCAATATACACTAACTTTTTACACCATTGCACGTTATTTTTTACAAGAAATTAAAAATACATAGTATTTTTTGATTCGGGCGTATTTTTTGTTTATTATTATTCATTATTGCCTGTCTTACTAACACGTGGAAAAAGAGTTGTGTTTTTAACTGCTTTTTGACCCCCGACGCAAACAGAGAGGTGTTATAAGTTTAACGTGTCTGTGTATCTGTCTGTGGTATCGTAGCTCCCAAACGGATGAACTGATTTTGGTTTAGTTTTTTTTTTTTAAATATAATACTCAGCTGCTTGAAGATCATCAGCTCTTTTCTAGTTGATGACGGGATCTGACTAACTTCTTTATGTCCGATCGATTCGGAATTTGGTACAGTATTACTTCAATAACATTGAAAGAACATGGTAAGGTAACCATGACCTGATCAGCCGTTAGAAGATCATCAGCTCTTTTCTAGTTGATCAGGGGATCTGGCTAAGTTCCATATGTCCAGTCTTTTCGAAATTTGGTACCGTGTTACTGCAATGATATTAAAAGAACATGGTAAGGTAACCATGACCTGAAGCTTAAATACTCAACTCCTCACCAACATACAGCAGAGGTATAGTGTTTGGGATCACTAGAATGGTCTTTAATGAGTAGATTGCGAATAAAGTATAATAGGTGGTGATGATGAGGCATCATCTAGAATCTGAAGGATACCCAACTCTTCAACAACATACAGCAGAGATATCGTGTTTGAGATCACTAAAATGGTCTTTAATGAGTAAATTGCGAATAAAGTATAATAGGTGGTGATGATGTGGCATCATCTAGAATCTGAAGGATACCCAACTCTTCAACAACATACAGCAGAGGTATCGTGTTTGGACTCATTGGAATGGTCTCGATGATTAGGTTATACTCCTAGATTGGTAATCAGGACTCATCAGCTTTTTGAAATTGAATTCAAAATTTGGTACCGTGTTACTTCAATGATAATGGCTGCCAAAAATTTAGTTTAAAAAGCTTCAAATAAAACTGAAATTAAAAATTTAAAAAACCCCCGATACAAAAAAGCTAACTCTTAATAAAATACCCCCATACAAAAAAGCTTACTCTTAAAAAGTTGAAAATAATGTCATTATATCATCAAGTCTTAAATAGATCTATGAAAAAATCGTAGACGTCGGGGGACCGCTAAGTTAATGGATTTACATGTAAGCTCGTCACATTAACTTCGCGGTCCACCGACGTCTACGATTTTTCCATAGATTTATTTATAACTTGATAATAATGATGATTTTGTATGGGGGGTTTTTATTAAGAGTTAGCTTTTCTGTGTCGGGAGTTTTTAAAGAATAATTTATTTATTATCATTAAATGTACTATTTTGGGAGTAAATTCATTTATTTTAATTTGCTACTGAATGGAAATGGGGACTTATGAATGGTTTTTTTAAGATCGGTTTATTGCTAGTTGTCATTTACAAGTTGGCTAAGTTTGAGTCTGAATGACTGTAGTGATGATTGTGTTGTCTTTACATGAAGCACTCCGTAGTCAAGTCAATATTAAGCCAATGGGATCAATTCCCGATCACCGAACCGAGCTCAATGGAATAAACATTTATATTCATTTTCTTTTTTTTTCTGAGTAGGTGTTTAAATACCAGCCTGTTTTCTTTATTATGTTACGTTGAATTTCGATACAACAACAGTTTTAACAAGTCTAAACATCTGTTATGTTTTGTTTAAGTAAACCTTTAAGTTTAAAATTGTTTTGTTATTTTTCAAAATTTAAAACACATTGTTCTGCTTATCCAAGTTGATTTAAGCGCTAATGAAGCAAGATTTAGTATTTTATATGATTACCAAAGTGTTAGTAATAAATTACCGAAATATTTTTGGGTTTTAATAACAGCAAACATTACCTCATGATATTATTTAGTATTTTATCATAAGTTATATCACTATTCACATAATATACGTACTAGTTATATCGTTTGTGATAAAAGTTATAACAATATCCACATCGATTTTTTTCAAAAAAGTTGTGTAAATTGATATAATTCGATTTTTTTAAACGATTCTACAAAACTAAACTCTAATTACTAACATTTAGAGTGTGTTCAACAATGTTTGTTCTACAACATTAAAAAAAACATACAATTGAAAAGGCAGACACAAAAAAATAAAGTCAGTTAACATTTTACACGAAAGCAGATTTTCATGGTGAAAAATGATATAAGTCTTATTACATCAATATACACAAAACAAATAAATGTGATTAGTGATGTAACTAAACAATTTCATGAATACTGAAAAATCTGTAAGACATTTCTCTTTAAATAATACAAGAAAACAAAGTTAGCTTAACCATCTACAGTCTACAAGCACTTATTTTATTTTATCATTCTCAGTTGAAGAGTGAGATTTTTTTTAACTTTAAAGTCAATTTCCCGAAAATCATGTTTTTAGAGTTATACCTCTTTTCACGGAAGGTACAGAATTGGTCAGTGCATTGGGCCGGAATCCCAAGGGTGCGGGTTCGAGTCCCGTCTGAGGTGCTACGGGTGAGTCGGTTTTTTCTAGTATTTATTCTAATATTACTTATCGCAATAAATTTAGTTAAAATGAGGGCGCCACTTGAGGTATATAGGAGCCTTAAGCCAGGGATGGGAAAATATTCTTAGATGTGGACCATATAGAATAATTACAACATTTGCGTGGGCCAAGGAGCATTTATTAATTGTTTTGACGTGCTGGGTCGGTGTGCCAGATGAAATTTTGACTGAGTATGAACGAATTTGGCCACAAGCACAAAATACATTCCCCAAGTTACTTGAAGAAATACTAGAGAAGTTGGTCTATTGGTCAGGCATTTTTGTTTTTAGCGCGAATTTTCTAAAGTCGCGGGCCGGATTGAATCTTGTCGCGGGCCGGACTTGGCCCGCGAGTCGCCATTTCCCCCATCCCTGACATAAGCCCAGGTCACATTGAAAATGATTTAATATTTTTTCAAGTTGAGCAACTTTTTAAATTCACCACTATGATAAGGTCGCAGTTAATTGAATCCTGCTCGGGAAAATGTATTTTTAATGAATGTTACGTATGTTTAAACTTTAAAAATCTGTCGAGCGAAGTGTAAAGTAATTAAAATAAAATGACATCAGGAGTGAGAACAAAAATAAAGATGATAAAAATATACTTTTTACGGATTACAGCGCGTCTATTATTAATTCAGGTGTTAATTTAGAATTATTAAGTTTGGATTTATTGGTATAATATACACGCTGTTATTCGTAAAAAGTGTTTTATTTGTAATAAACTGTACGCGCAAAATTTTTAGAAGTGTACAAAAAATAATAAATTCAATAAATAAGTTTTCGTGTTTTATAACAAAAAGAAAAGCTATATAAATGGACGCCATGGACATCGCGCGCTCGTAGCACTCGTAGCAGAGCGTGCACTACGAAACCGTAGCGCGCTCCATCCGGGCAGGCGATGCTACGCACCTGCGGTTATGTGTGCCTACAGGTGCTACGCGATTTGTGACGCAAAGAAGGTGGTCATTGGGACTCACTTATTGAGTTATCTTCTAAATTTTTTTACATGTCGTCCGACACATGACGTAATACGTCTCCTAATCTATTAATAAATTCTCAACTGTGACCGAACCCTAATATAGAGCCCGTCAGCAACCATCGTGCGGTGCGTACATCCCAGGATTATCTCTTCCCTAAATCATGAATAAAGGATTTTGCGGCATTACGTAAGCTTAAGCGTTTATTTTCAGTTTAAAGAGTTGTTTATGCGTTATGGTTTTTAAGGTAAATTAGGTTTGTATAAATTATTGAGACTGTTAATATTATTGTAATATTTTACAATACTTTTATTCGACCGAGATTAGAAACGAATTAAACTTTCTTTTGTGATTAAGATCAAAATCTTATCCTTTAGTTGTTATTACAATGGTATTGTTCCTTTGTATAAAACACACAAAAAGTTACGATATACATCGAATAATTAATTAGTTAACCCTTAACAAAGTATTAAAATAGTCGTGGTCGAGCATGCCTGGAAAAAACTGAGTTTCTATAAATGATCTTTCTAAATGATTGGTATGTTTTTATGAATTGTATCATATAGTATAGTATAAACAACAATCTTGTTAAAAATAATAAATTTATATAATTTATTTAGTTGCAATTAGTTGTAGAATAAAAGATTTGAGCAGGTTAAATACATGTATAATGTAGAAGGAATTTGGTAACCAAGTAAACAAGTATGAAACAGCTGTCTAAGATGACATTACAATTTAGATTAAAGTTTATAAGTAACCAGTATCACAACACAATTCTTTTGTATGATTCTTGTTTTGGAGCTATTTAATAACATCATACCTACCTCTAAATAGATAATCATTTGACAAACATCAAACTTATCTCAAGTAATTAAAGTGTACTTTCATTTGTTCTCAGTCAACAAATGAAAGTGCTTAATACCTTGAGATAAGATTGATTTTGTCAAATGATTAGGTATTTTGGTGGGTTTGAATGCTGCCTCTACCACAAAAATGCAATAAATTAATATGAATACGAGTAAACAAACAAAACATAAATCCATAACATTGCTCTATAAGTACTTGATTGAATCAGGCGTTGTAAGCTAGATATTATATTTATTTTTTCACAATTGCTCTATAAAATATACCTATAATACGTCGTTTAGATATCTTCAGAAGTTATACAGGGTGTTTAGTAATAGTCTTATAAAGCCGAATATGGTAAATAGGGTGCCATGCATAAAACCCCGGGAAATTAATATAAACCTCAAAAACGAAACCTGAAAAAAATATATTTTTGGTATAAACTGCATAGTGGCGACCCTAGACCGAAATTGTGGTTTGCTTTTGCTCATTAAGGGGACTGATTATCGAATTCAATAGTCTATTCGCGTCTAGGGTTGACATTTTGCATTTTTCCATGCAAAGTTTTGCCATGTGGCGGATTCAGGGTTTATAATAATTTTCGAAGGCTTTATGCATGGTACCCTGTCTACCATATTCAGCTATATAAGGTTATTACCAAACAGCCTGTATAAGAGAACACCTTAATCTTAACGCATATCTTTATCGCCTTTTCTGCTCTTCCAAGTCTGAAGTTTTCCTTACGGCATTTCGAAGTTTTTATCTGGTTTACCGGGAAACTATGTTTTAGGGTATTTTGATAAGAATGTGTTTGAAACTAGAACACTACGATATTGCATGGAATCATTGAAGCTTCATTGTCATTTTTCAAATGATTTGGAATGAAGCAAATAGTTTTATCAAATACTAATACTATGAGATTTTTAAAAGAAAAACATCTTAATATAGGTTTCATTTTTGATTATTAATACTTAATTGACATAATACGAACTGTAAGCATGTTTTTTAAATTACATAGAAATTGACAAACAAACAAAGACGCTTCAAACATCTTTAAAAAGTAATATTATTCTTAGTTTTAGTAATATTATTATTTGAATAGGCATAACTTTTAACTTTTATAATATATACATATTATATACTTTTTACTTACGTAGGTACAAGGTAAGGTAGGTACTATTTGTTTGTGCTTTCTGAATTTCATTGACCACTACTTATGGCTTAAATAACCTTTTCTGAACTTTATAGACTAAGCGCCATTTGCCATTTTCACAGGATACGGATTGCCCAATGTATTCTGGTTCTTTTTTAATTTAAGAAAATTGAACTGAATTAAAAAGAATATTTGAAAGACGTAAGTAGTTACTACAAACTGATTTTGTTAGTGTCAATACAAGCTGTTTTTAACTAGGAATTATTTTTCAAGTATACTAGACCAATAATGACGACCTGACAACCTGACGACCTCCGTGGTCGAGTGGCTTTGTACACCGGTTTTCAAGGTGTCGCCATCTCTGAGGTCCCGGGTTCGATCCCCGGTTGGGTCAATTTAGAAAACGAACTTTTCTATATTGGTCCAGGTCTGGGTGTTTGTGATACCACCGTTGTCTCTGATTTCCATAACACAAGTGCTGAAGCACTATGTTACTTACTTTGGAATCGGAACAATGTATGTGATGTTGTCAAATATTTATTTATTTTTTTATTTTTTTTATAATTGTAAAAAAACATCATCTAAAACTCATTTCGTGCTAGATGTTGCAGCAGTATTCGGTATCATCTTAACGCATATTGCTATCCTTCTCGTCTCTATACGATCTTTAAAGGATAGATAGATAACCCACTTCCTCGGAACGTTCTCAAATCCCCTTATCTGGTTCCTCCGGCTATAACACCGTAGATTCTGTGGTAACGGGTTTCTGATCGTTTATAACCGAGCATTCAGATTTAAAGATGTTCTCAGACTATTATTCGACCATAAATCTGGCGACGTCGATGTTGGTAAAGATTTTTTATTAGATATTGATGGTATTTTTTATGAGTAGTTTCTAGAATCAGGTTAACGGTTACACACGAGTTTGAGCCTAGATTTTAGGTAAAGATAAATAAATAATAAAGTTCTTTGTCATGTCTTAAAGTATTCTCAGTGTTTTAAACTTTTTGATAAATTTGCTTTTAATATGGTTTAGTCTGTGGGTAAAAGTAAGTAAGCTTATTTTATAAAAACTAAAATGTTACCTATGTAAGTTACCCTATAGTAAAAGAAAATTATTATTGACATGAGTTGAAGGCAAAAAACATATTGGAAATGCATAATTATGCTGAAATGCTGTTTATGCGTATTAATGCTGTTAAAGCTGATAAGTTTCTTGCGCCTGTTCTTCTTGTCAGTTAAAAAAGTCTGGAACGGGTGGTAGAAAAATATAGACGACTTAATTACTAAGTTTATTTGAATAAAGCAGTTTTTTACTTTTTTTACTTTAAACGATATTTTGATCCTTCTTTCACAAACGCAGAAGGTATCAATAAATTATCTTTTCTTGTTCTTATTTTCGAATGAACTAAATTGGGTTAAATTCAATCATTAACTGTATCAGGTTCTTTCAGTGTCACTTCTTTCATTGCAACTCAGTCGGTTTAATATTCCAATCCAACGATTCGGAATGTTTCGAGATCGAATCTGAGAGTCCGAGCGATAAAGTGTTTCATGGAGTGAAAGGGACGACAGTAGATTGCAGCTTTTGAGTTTAAAATGTCTCCTTTATGGCGATGTACTTCTTAATTTCAGTGCAAACAAAAGGTCGGTGTAAAACCGTTTAAAACCGTGTAAAAGATGATGTTCAATCAAGATGAGTGATACGTCGTTGGCTAGCAGCTAGCCGTCTTTAACCAATTTGAGGCCCTGGGCACATTAGGATAAGGGGGCCCCTATGATCTCGACTTAAATTTATCTAAACATGCCGAAATCAGATCAGAAAGCCTGATATTCGGGCAAGAGTAGGATAGCTATGCGCATGCAAAAGTAAGCAAGTAGTATTTGTAGTCAGTAATTATTGCTTAAGTTTTCGAATTAAGTACCTAAACATGTTTTATATGTTTTTTGTTAATAAGCATCCGTTATCGTTTAGCGATTTGGCAGGAACTAGGGGGCCCCTATCGATCGCGGGGCCCTTGACACGTGCCCAGAGTGCCCAGTGGGAAAGATGGGCCTGAGGACGCCAGTAAATTCCAACATTTGAGTTTACAATGTCTCCTTTATGGCGATGTACTTCTTAATTTCAGTGCAAACAAAAGACCGGTGTATCCGTATAAAACCGTGTAAATTCAACTCAATGTAAACTTTACACTCGTCTGTGTTATTGTTAGATGAGAGTTGGCAACATTGCGAATAAACGAGGCCTTAGTTTATTCATAACTAGCGACCGACCGCGACTTCGTCTGCGTGGAAAGTTTCTTGCTATCCCTCCGGAACTGTTATTTTTTTCGGGATGAAAGGTACCCTATGTCCTTCTTTGTACTCCTGATGACGTGTATGCAAAATTTCATGATGATCGGTTCAGTAGTTAAGACATGAAGTCGTAACAAACAAACAAACGGACTTTCGCATTTATCAATAATAGTAAGGATGTTGCCAACTTTACTACAGTATCAATGTTTATAAGCATTTTCTCATAGAGATATGTCTAAGCACAATTATTTTATATATGTGTTAGGTTCAAAGGCCGAAATCGCTCATAGAGCGAAAAAACCGCCCACAGCATGCCGCCTTCTCCGGAATTGGTGACCACTGAAAATCAGCTTCATGGTTCTCCTCTAGAGTGCCGTGGCATAATGCTGAGTGGGAGCCATTTTAGCACATGTACCAACTGTAGGGATAACTTCAGAATGCAATGACTGCTAAATAAGAGAGCAATATTCTTTTAACAGTTTATTACAAATTACGCAAATCACATTAAAATCAATGTTTTACATTCCAGTACAACAAAGTTATGTCAATTCAATGCCCTGAATATCGTTCTTCTTTTGTTTAAGAAAAATAAAACTACTCGTATGAATGCAAAGAGGTTATATATCTCTTTGCAATGAGGTTTGTTCATTTTATAAAAGAGACTCAATACAAAATCTATTAGACCTATACAATCATACCAAAGCAATGAAATATTAGTACAAAATAGGCTTACTTAATATAATATAGGCTAACACTATATTAAGTTAGTTTTATAAAGCATGTTATGTTTAATTGTGTGCTAAATACAATTATTTTCTTTCTTTCTTTCTTCAGTGCGTTGTAGTCGCTGCCAAAAATCGACAACGTGAAATTTGTGTCGTGGCTCTTATAAAAACGCTCATAACGCGGCGTGGCAATGAAGAAAAGCCATGACGATGTATGGACCTTCGAAATAGGTAGAATTTCATACAACGCTCAAGTTATTTGTGATATCCGTGCGTGGGTCCTACAAGTCTCAAAACTTTTTGGTAGACATCCTTAAGAATTAATAAATTTGTTCTGTATTAAGTACTTAACCTACTAGACAGAAAGACTAAAATTGCATGGTAGGCGTAGGCAGGTTGGGTTTGGATGTGATGAGATTTGGACTGTTTTTATCAGACAATGCTATTTTAAATTTTCTGGACTTGTGTTAGTCAAGTCCGTATCTATATTTTACGTCACGCCTGTATAAAAAGAAAATGCTATACTACTCTGCCAGTGCCCGATGCTTTACAAAATATACCCAAAGTGAAAATTGTAGTAAAATGGACTCTTCACTGCGTCCTCGACATTTCCCAATTACGTGACACGGCAGATCGTTAAAAATTTCGTTACGTTTCGTTCACATTCTGCTCTTAACCTACAAAAATTGGGTACTGTGAGGCCTTAGCCTCATATTCAAACTTTTTGGGTTCTGTAACTCGTTTGTTACAGTCTAAAAAAGAATAATGGATTTTGAATTAAATTCGAATGCGATCGGCAGTTTGCTATTTTGTTTTGTATCTACTTGTTTTCTCTATTGATATTAAATTCTATGCGTTAACTTTTTAAATTTTGAGATTTAAGCATTCACAATGCTATTTTATATAATACCAAAGCTACCTGAGCTACCGAGTTACTCAGCGGTCAGAGCATTGGACCGGATATCCAAAGGTCGCGGGTTCGATTCCCGTCCGAGAACATGATCTGGTGCGAGTCGTATTTTTTCTAGTATATTATTTGGTATTCTATGCGTTAAGTTCATAGGTCAAAATCGATGATGATGATCCTGCTATTTTAGTTATGTTGACTCTATGGATTAGAGCTTAATAGATATTTAATAAGCACCTTAAAATTTACTTAAGCAGGAACCAAGACAAATTGATTTAAAGCAATGTAAAATTGTGAATAAATAAGTTGAATTGTATAACAACATGCTAAATCTGTGGATATAACACGGACAGACTTTAAACCAATTTAATCAAGATTATATAGAAGTAGTTTTGAAATAAGCTGCTTGCTTGAAAATAGAATAACTGTGAATCTTTACATAAAACACGTATAGCATTACAACGATAATATGACACTGTTCGTGATGTGTTCCTAAAGTAGGCAATATTTTCACAGTCTAGAGATATTGCTGAAATTCCGTCGAGTAAAATAGAAAATGCTCAACTATTCCCTAAAGTGTGATGAAAAATGTGACCTGGTTAGGCATGTAAGTGAACTTATGGTCAAAAAAAGGGATTTACTAGTCTCTATAGTTTTATTATCATACTATAAATTCGCTTGAAAGGGTTTGGTGCTGATTGTCTTATATTTTTTGCATTTTAAGCAAGATCTGATAAAATAATTATTAAGTATTATTCGACATTTGAAATCGACTGACCACCAGATCATTTTCTCAGGTGGGACTCGAAGCCGCAACCTTTGGAAGTCCGGTCCAATGCTCTTCCAACTAAGCTACGAAGTAATTTTTTGTAAGATTTATTATCAACTGTCTTTTGTATGCGCCCTACGTTTTTAGGTTTAAAACTTCTGTATAAGGTTATAAATCTTTACGGGAGAAATTATTGTATACTTTTTAGTCCATTTTAAAAACGTGTATTTTGTATGAACATTTTTTAGTTACTTATTATTTTCTGCTGCTTAGTCATCGGAGTACTTGTCAAGACGAATCAAACGAGCTCAAATTCGATGGGGTTATGTGGTATTATTATAGTAGTTCCTGTGGTCTTCTTCCGGCTTCATCATCAGACCCTGGACATTATTTCCCAACAGAGTACTCGTTAAGACGAATCAAACGAGCCCAAACTCGATGGGGTTGCATGGTTTCAATACGGAGTTCCTGTGGCCTTCTTTCAGCTTCATCATTAGACCCTGGATCTCGTCTCCCGTCAGAGTACTTGTCAAGACAATTCTAACGAGCCCCAACTGATGGGCTTGTATGGTTTTATTACAGAGTTCCTGTGGCCTTCTTCCGGTTCCATTATCAAATCAGCTCTATGACACCATAATATTGTACTGTCTTCCAGTTTTGACCTATATTCAAAGTTTTAAGCCTCTTGCTCATCGGAAAGCTAGTATAAAATCGTTGGCAAAAAATTAATAAAACAAACAAATAATCGAGAAAGCAACCCAAGAATAACGTTTTAAAAATAATTTCGAATGCTAAAATCCCAAGATCTACTAGGCTATTCTCTAAGGTAGGCAGCGCTGTCCAGTAGTAATGCCAAAATAAATACCCATTTTTTGTTAAATTCTTTGGAATTTATGATTGGCCTTGTAACTCAATAATTATCTCTATCAGTACGTAACTTGTAATTAAAATAAAAAAGGAAAAACGCTTTAGGTACTTCTCCATCAATAGTACATAGTACACTCTTAAGTATTTCGCTACTATTTTCTTATAAAAGAATTTAACTCGACTCAGCTATTTGCAAAATGTGCTAGCATAGTATTTAGCTCACAATAAAAGCTCACGACTGCATGCTGCATAATATTCAAATCTCAAAAGCATTCCACATTTAAAATGCCCAGGCATCTGACGGAATGTGTTGAGTAGAAAAACGTGACAATGTGAAATAGATGCTTAAAAGTACTCATTTACCGGGATTGGAGGGATTTTGAGTATTATCATAGAACACTGCGTCAAGTGAACGTTTTGCTAAATGGGCTTATCGCGATAAAGAGGTTTAATGCACAGTAGATGAAATGCGACTAATGTGGTATTTACACGAATGACTAAAGCCCCACGACTTTTGCCGCACGGCGAAAATCGACTGTGTAAATGGCAATTCGGCCTAGTCCTCTGGTGACTGATCACCTTATCTGATCCGGCGGCTAAATTAATAGTCACTTGAAGTTCTAGCTAAATATCAAATGTAGTCAAATTGTGTTCTCGGCAGTCCAAGGCCATCCGCCATTTTTAATGTCCCCACTACTGGGGAACAGGCTTTCTTATGGGTGGATAAGGAGGCTGGGCCATAACCCATCACGCGGGCCCAATGCGGATTGATGGGTGTTAACGACTGCAAATGCAGCCGGGACTATTGCGCTAAACGTGCCTTCCGAAGCACGGAGGATATCGAGATAATAAATTTGTAGCCACCCATCCCATGACCGACCTTTGCAAAAGTTGCTTAACCTTCGCAAACTGCTGCGCCATCAAGCTCCTCAAGACGATCCAAGACCAACCCTGAGTTATGAATTGAACACCGAACTCCACGGTAGCCCTAGACTTACACACACAGCGTGTACAAAAACGTCATCTGACGTCATCTGTTTATAATGGAGGGGTTGCATGTAGTGTCCGGGGTGTGCCTGCGATTCAATATTACATGTGACTTGCTAGGTGACCAAAGTCGAGCGTCTCCCTGTTGCGGCAAACCTGCTTTAGCGGGAGAGTTCGAGATCGTCATGCCACATACAGTGGCTGAAGTAAACCAGTTGTGGCAAGATATTTGGACTTTACGTTCAGCGTAACTACCATCGAACAAGCATTGATATATGTGTCCGTGCTCGAGGACCGAGATCTAACTGAACAATTTAGAAACTTGTGTATATTTGCAGCGACGTAGAAAAGTTCAATATCGTGACTCAGGTGATATATTTTGCCTCGACAAGCTACAAGCTACCACTTGACGGCGTCACGTGTGTGCGTAATGTTTTCAATGAAACTATTCCCTGACCCTGCACTTCTTCGTATTTCGATTACTGCTTATGCGATATGATTTCTACATCCCTACAATGCAAAATGGCAAAGTCAAAGATATACTTGATGGATGCTTTTGTAGTCTTGGCGCTTCGGGTCAAAGTAATAAAAATAAATTTATCGAAGACTCGAATCGATTCAATTCGTACGAGCTTTTGTATTCCACTTAAATCGATTTAAACTTGGATTCAGTTTGACACTTCTATGTGACTTCGAGGCAAGTATTTTGTTCTCGAAAATTCCGATCACGTCTTTAGAAGTTTGAAACTCAGTTCCGATATTGTTATGCAAGCTACTGGCTAGACTTTGGTTTATGTTCTCTAAATAGATTATGGTTATTCTTTGAATATTATTACTACATTATAAACACCAAGAGACTTGTATTATAGTATGTCAATGACAATATTTCAATGTTGTCTTGTCACTGTCATTTTTCTAAATAACTTTGGAGGAACTATCATATCACAAAAAAGAAGAAGAATTAAAAAAAGTGTGAAAAATATGAAACATTTACTGAAGGAACCATATTTTTACGTCACCAAAAACGACATTGCCAAAGTAGTTGAAAAAAATAAAAAAATGAAAGGCGTTTAACTTTTAAATTTTGAGATTTAAGCATTCACAATGCTATTTTATATAATACCAAATAATATACTAGAAAAAAAAACGATTCCCGTCCGAGAACATGATCTGGTGCGAGTCGTATTTTTTTTAGTATATTATTTGGTATTATATAAATTAAAGGCGATTATAAAATGTTCAAAAATAGCACAAACCTTTTTTGTTAGCGGTGTAAAGCAAATTATGTTTTATTTTTATTTTTGGAAGACTCAAAGTTCATAGCTTCAAAATCAATCAAAACAATTCTGGCCCATATTCGAAAATTGAAAAAATAAGGTTGTGATGTGACAGAACTTATGACTGCGAATATTATTTATATTAATTTAAACAACAAACAATTTGAGCTACATTTTAACGCGTGGTCTACAGCTCACGGAGTAGACTAGTATTAGTTAGTTCTAGATAGTAATAACAAAATGATTTATCGATTCCACAGAATCAATATCATACATATGACGTAGAATCGGTACAGTAAAGATTATTGCGTTCACATCTCTAGACCCGTGATTTTGACATGACTGTGTCAGAAATAGTAGACAGACCATAGACTTAGAAAAATTTTCACAAGAGACAGACTGTGAAGGTTGGTTAGCCAGTAGTTGAGTGGCGTCAAAATTGTTAGAATGATAATAAATAAACGATTTTCATACTTCCGCCTGCCTATCGTGGAGAAAATATTAAAATTCTCCCATGCTGAGACCTACATCCTGCAGAGTAGAACTAATAAAAAAAAAATATTTGACAACATCACATACATTGCTCCGATTCCAAAGTAAGTAGCTAAAGCACTTGTGTTATGGAAATCAGAGACAACGGTGGTATCACAAACACCCAGACCTGAGCCGATATAGAAAAGTTCATTTTCTAAATTGACCCAACCGTGGATCGAACCCGGGACCTCAGAGATGGCGACACCTTGAAAACTGGTGTACAAAGCCAAATAAGGTGTTATAACTAATAAGGTGTTTTAATAATATTATAAATAAGAAAAATGCGAAGACCCTACGTCTTAGAATAATAACAACCTAGAACGATAGTTCCCTACACTGTCAAAAGTGAGGCAAAAAATACTGAGCCAAAATGGCTTAGTTTTCAGACTTTCTATTCTTTATACATTACCTATAGTGTACATAAGAACGAAATAGTTTCAATTTACCAACCTTCAGGGGATTAGTTACTATTTTATTGGATTTTAGTTACGATTAGGTAACGTGTGAAGGATATAAATCTGAAAACTAAGCCATTTTGGCTCAGTATTTTGCCTCACTTTACATACAAGGACTCTAGGTGTTAGTATTATTCTGAGCCCTACGTCATCTTAAAGTATTAACTGTAACACACACACAGTTTTGTCAGCTGTGGCACAAGGCCACAGCTGACAAAACAAAACAAACTAACAAAGATATATCAAAAAGATTTCAAACATGTCGAAAGTAACCGATCGAAAAATTTCCCCTTTAACATTTCGGCGCAGGATATTATGGCGGGCACCGGAAACAAGATGGCGGCCGCCGCTCGGGCACCGGAAACTACGTAACCGAATTTTGGTCAACTGCCTCTAAAATGTTTTATGCGTTTGTTTGGGGTTTTGAAAAACGGAGTTTCAGTCGCTTTTTTAGGTAAAGCTGGGTATATATAGATACGTTTTCCTAATTATGGTTCCGTACCAAAATGGTAAAAAGGAACCCTTATGGTGTTATGGTGCGACTCAGTCTGTCTGTCTGTCACAGCTGAATATCTCGGGAACTACTAATTTTAGATGACTTTTTACATTTTGATATTTTCGATTTTAATTTTTGTATGAAACAGCTGATTTGTTTTTCACGATTTCAAAGTTGGTCCCATAGTAAAAGTTGTTCAGTTTGATGGTCCCTATATGCCATATTCGGCATTAGGGGTATTTTTGTAACACCTTGTATTAAAACGGACTATACCTTCGCGACTTGTTGAAAAAGTTATTCTTTTTTCATACATTGGTAAATACACTTCTAAGACTTTCGCGCGTACAGTTCATTAGAAATAAAACACTTTTTACGGATTACAGCGCGTATATTATTAATTCAGGTGTTGTTTTAGAATTATTTAGTTTGTATTTATTGGTTTTTGAATTCCCGACGTTTCGACACCTTTCCAGGGGCCATGGTCACGGGAGGACCTGAATTAATAAAATACGCGCTGTAATCCGTAAAAAGTGTTTTATTTCTAATAAACATTGGGAACTTATTTATAATTTTTTATTATCACATTTTTTTAGTTTTGCTATTATGAAATAAACGGACGGATCGGAGCATTCAGCAGACCGATCTGCTAAGTCATCGACCACCACAGTATACATTTTAACCATGGAAAGTAATTTGTTTTACTGTTCAATTTTATTATTTTCCATGGTTAAAATGTACTCTATGGTGACCACCAACCCACCGCACCTGTATACTTGATAGACAGATGGACAGACAGACAGACAGTTAATGATTTAACTACAAAAATTAAATGTAGAGTTTTCAGATTTTTCCCAGTACTTGTAGTATATGATGATATTATTTGCCAAATTTCAAAGTTCTAGGTCAACGGGAAGTACCCTATGAATTTTGATTCCCCTGAGGGTGTCGAAATATGCGTTTTTCGAGACATTAATGGCCGTATCTTTTTTTACGTTAACTTAGAAGTTTGATTTTTTCACAGCTGCAAGTGCCCCTAGATTTGAGTATATGGTTTTAGTTTCAACTCGATACCTCCACGCGTTCCTGAGATAAAGGGTCTTGACAGACGGACAGACAGACAGACAGACAGACAGACGGACAACAAAGTGATCCTATAAGGGTTCCGTTTTTTCCTTTTGGGGTACGGAACCCTAAAAATATGTACTTAGCACATCTGCCTTTACTATACTATGGCTTTGTGCACTAAAGGCGAAATAATTAAATTTCTGGCAAGCTCATGTCTTTTGTTGCCTCTGAGTTAAATGCAAGATGGCGGACTAAAATGAGATTCGGAATAATGGGACATATCCAACAAAGCTTGTTATGGGGCTTATTTCTTTGTGACTATGGTGAATACCTTATTAAGACATAGATTACCATCTGTTTAAATGACATTTTGTTCGAAATGATTTATGATGTATTTCAGTAATTTTATTAACATAAAATTTTGCAATTATTCATTGTCTGGGCTATAGAAAAGGACAAAATTATTATATATTAATTATTTAACCAGAAATATAGTACTGTTTCTGAGGAATAGAAAAAGAAATTTCAATGCACGTATTTAGTACGAAACACGAGTACCACTACACAATCTGTGTGCTTTGTTTTAAAACTCAAAAGTGATAGCACAGCGGTAAAAACATTGGACCGGACATCCAAAGATCGCGGGTTCGAGTCCCGCCCGAGAATATAATCTAGGGGCTAATTGTCTAATTTCAAAATCTATCGCAACCGCTTTCATTTGACAGATGGATGTGACACATTGCTGCATTTCTTTGGTAAGTTTTTATTTATGCCAAAAAGAAGCATCAATATGTTACATATTGAAAGCGATTGCGATAGATGTTGAAATTAGACAATAGAAGGGCTGGCGCGAGTCATATTTTTTTCTAGTAGATTATTTAGTGTTGTATAAAAATAGCATTGTGAATGCTAAAATCTCAAAAACTTCTCGAAACTAATTCCCGGTTTATTTTTACGTACATTTGGCGGCAAAAGCCCGTTGCCACGCCACAAAGAATGTAGGTCGTGTCATTAGTATAAAGACGCAGTATGTGTAGCTGTTGAAAATGCTCATTCTAAGCAGTAATAATAACTATTCGTGTACATTTTTACTGTTCGAAAATATTATGTCTGGAAACTTTTTGTAAATATCGTTCCATCTGATAAAACTGATAAGTTTTTTGCTCCCATTTTTCTTGTCAGCTAAAAGACGTCACAATGGGTGGTAGGGTAAAAGAATTGACGATTTAAAAATGCTTAGTATGTGAGATTATTTATTTAGGGCTAGTCAGTAGAAGCAAATATTAGGCACTTATGTGGAGATGTGGTGCAGGTATGTTGTTCAACCGTCTCTGTGGTCTAGTGGTTCGCCCACCCGTTTAAGACGCATGGGTTCCCCGGTTCAATTCCCAGGAGGGGAAATATACATTTGTACTCGTTTCGGTTGGTGGTACGGCTTGTTTCAAGCCCGCCTGTCTAACTACCACCATCTTACCTAAGTCTGATGACAAAATATTAATTATTTGATTGAATCAGGCATTACTTGGCGGAAGTCCCAAACCATTGTGAAAAGAGAAATATATGTAACTTACTCCCGCAAAAAATATATGCAGGATGCACCGCCCGCCCGCCCGCAAAAAAATGCACATGCACACCACAACAATATCAGTGCACAATACTTGCATTTAGCATGACAGCGACACACCTTGCACCTTCACTAATTAGACTACTCTACACGTGTTTCGCCCCAACCCGGAGCATCCTCAGGAGTTAGATCGTGCGTGAACCAACACCGAATGAGATAAAAATTAATTAATTAAGAAAATATTAATTAAACATTGTTGTGTTCCGGCAGTTATAGTGGTCGAGGATTTCGGGCGAAGTGCGCTTTCGCCTTCAGCCTTATCGACTCTTAACATCAGCCCCCTAATTATGTAACTATTGCAATCAAGAAACTGACAGAAATCTCAGTTACATTGCTGCTTTAAGTAACATATTTGTCACATTGACTCTTACTAAAGCAGCAATGTAACTGCGATTTCTGTCAGTTTCAATCAAGAGTTGTTAAGACAGAGTTACACAATCAGAGGGCGGATGAGACCGTGAAGAAATGACCCGTTGTGAGTAAAAAAAAGAAAAATAAATATAATAATAATATTATCATATTTCTTATTTTGTATAGGATTTATTTGTTACAATAATATTAATCCTTACTAATATTATAAATGTGAAAGTCCGTTTGTTTGTTTGTTACGCCTTCACGTCTTAACTACTGAACCGATCATCATGAAATTTTGTATACACGTTGTCAGGGGTACAGAGAAGGACATAGGGTACTGTAGAATCTATTGTAAATGAAAGATTTAAATAACTTTTCTTATTTATTTCGAAAATTGGTATTGATATAATTCATGGCCAGAAGGGCATAGCTTTTTTTATCTTTAGTCTGTAACAAAAGAGTTGCAGAACCCAAATAGTTTAGATACGATGCCAAGGCATCACAGTACCTTTTATTCCGAAAAAAAATAGTTGTTCCCGAGGGATAGCAAAAAAACTTTCCATGCAGACGAAGTTGCGGGCGGTCGCTAGTAATAAATAAATCTAAAAGAGACCTTAAAAATGTTAAACTTCCAGAAAATCACCAGGTAAACTCAATTACCAAAAGGATTGGAATTTCCGAAATATTGCCGTCGGATCGAATTCGATAGAACCCCGTAACGGAAGAACGAATTACATTAGATGCGCCGAGGGGTTTTTGGAATTTAACGAATTCCCGCCATAATGAGGGATGAGGGGCCGTACCGGCTAACACATCCAACTTCGGAAAGTCTGCCGGGTTTCAAATTAAAACAGATAAATCGAGCCCCGATCTGGCCAAAATGGCGAACCCCAATTCATGATGTCACACGAACATCAATATTTTCTAAATAACTTCAGCGAATAGTACAATACGAAACTCCTTACTTTGGTTTATCTTTTAATTTGAAGCTCGGCAGACCCGCCAAAGTTCGAAAAGTTAGCCGGTAGGGCCCCTGGTGAGGATGGTGTTATCCTTACCTACTCTTTCACTATCTTTTTGGAATATGGTTGATAAATTACATATAGCTTTAATTGTCGCTTCGCCAGAAATTCGACGAAATTTAGTACATTTTTATTGATTTCTGGAATACTGGATCAATTATTAAAAATCTACTCAGTTAAAGTGTTAGATCAATAAAAAAGCTTTCCTTTTTGCATAAAAAAACATATCACTGTAGTTGAAAATACGAGAGGTCAGTTCTTCTCTTCTTGGAAGTTTATTTTTCTAAGCTTTTGTGGTGTTATTCAGGATTTTTCAATATTCTGTTCGGTTAACTTGATTCTTTTTCAGTCTACAGTAATTTTTGTGAAGTAGAATTCAATATAAGTTCTACACATGAGAAGCTTAAAAATCAATCTTTTCATTAGATCGTGAAATGGCCTCGCCTTAACTAGCTTTCGCTCGCGACTTCCGCGTGGTCATTCGGAAATTTCCTAAGGAACCTTTAACCAGGATAAAAAGTATCCTATGTTTTAATTTGAACTATCTGGGTGCCAAATTTCATCCAAATCTGTTCAGCCGATTTTGCGTGATTAGTAATAAACATCAAAACGTTCACATTTATATTAATAAGATTAGGAAGGAAGGATCGAATACTGCCCCAAAAGTTCCGGGTTTGAATTGTGCTAGGAGCATAATATCAAGTGTGATAATAACTTTTCCTATAGTGAGGTAACTCCTTTGTCTGGGCGATGAATGCAGAAAATTTCGGGTTACTAGTACAACAGTACCGCACTTTCAGTAGGGTAAAGTTAGGTACTCTCCTCTTGTTACAAAAAAAAAAAAGGTACGACTATACCTGACTGGTAGCGATGCGGTAGGGGGACGAACTCTGTCCTGCACCCCACCTCATCGTTGCCCTGTCAATACGGCCAAGTTACCCCACTACAGAAATCATTACTAAAGATTTTCATACAACTTTTGTTGTTTAGAGTCACTAAATTATTACGTCATTTTTTGCAATCAACATGACCTCATTCGCTTCACAAGTGAAATTGCAGTGCAGTAGTTGGCCGTAATTGTTTGCCTCGTTAGCACATAGAGTGCAATATTTCATGATATGTATTTAACAAAGTTTGTATGAAAATACAGTTATTGCAAGTATCGATCGACCTCACACCCGTATTCGCAAACATTATATTTTGACGACCTCCGTTGTCGAGTGGCTTTGTACACCGGTTTTCAAGGTGTCGCCATCTCTGAGGTCCCGGGTTCGATCCCCGGTTTGGTCAATTTAGAAAAACGAACTTTTCTATATTGGCTCAGGTCTGGGTGTTTGTGATACCACCGTTGTCTCTGATTTTCATAACACAAGTGCTTTAGCAACTTACTCTGAAATCGGAGTAATGTATGTGATTTTGCCAAATATTTATATTTATATTTATTATTGCTATGAGGTCTCACAGAGCTGGCGAACGCACAGCGTCCTAACTACCAATCACACGTACCTAATACGTAAAACAAACGAACCAATCACAGCGCTCTATTTCAACGCAGTGCATTCGCATAGGCAAGGCTCGTTTGAGTATTGTTCCTGAATACGGGTGTCAGTAAGTTATTAATAGCAGAATACAATTAAAAAAAAAAAAATTTCCAATAATGTGCAACTTTGTTTTGCATCACAAACTCCATAATCGCGTAGCACCCAGGCACGCGTAGTCGGTGCGTAGCATCACCCGCACCGATGGAGCGTGCTACGAAACTTGCATTATGACGCCGGCGAACAGTGAGCTTCCCATACAAACGTAATACCAAAATGATTTGCCATTTGAGCATAATTAACGTATCTTGTGATGTTATTTGGATTAAGACAGTATATGTCTAGGTTTCTATTTTATAGAAATTTCAAAATACTAACCCAATTCAAAATAAATCCAATTATTATGTTTCATACAAAACTGTAAATCGCATATTTTTTTATTTGATTTTGTATTTCTTATTTAATAGAAACCTAGACAAATACTGTCTTAATCGGAATAACATCATAAGAAGAGTTTATAATGCTCAAATTGCAAATCATTTTGGTATTACGTTTGTATGGGAATCTCACTGTTGGCGTCTTAACACCCACCAATCCGCGTGGTGCGTATGGCCTATCTTCTTACTTATTACATCCTTATTTTTTACGTAAATATACCATTGCACTGACGCTCGGACGATATGGGATAGGTTAGGCTAAAACTGAAACATTAGAACAGTGGGGCAAGTCACATTGGGACGAGTTGCCCCCTAACTTGTTTAGGGGGCAACTCGCCCCAATGTGACTTACCCCACTGTTCTAGTGTTCTAGTATGTTTAGTAATGTAAAGTTATTGTAAAATATCAATACTAGGTATAATAATGTTTACAATTTACATTCACTTGGGAAGTACATTAGCCACACAATCGCCCATTATGTGTACAGTCAGAACGCTAACGAGCGAGACAATTAAGGTGCCGACCCTACCTGCATTCGAATTGTGCTTAATCTAAATGGGGGAGTTGAATGTATTTGCTGACGGTAATTGAGTTATATGTTGCATAGTTTAATACTGCAAGGATTAATTAATTATCGGTAATTTATAAAAAGGTGGGAAATTACCTGAAATTATATTCCTTCCTCTCTTTCAAGGATTAGCTAAAAAGCTAATATATAATTATCATTATCATTGCCTTTTATTGTCAACTATATTCTTACAAAAACAACTCAATTAAATCTCTTAGGCAGGATTAAATATAATGTATTCCTTATTCTAACCCACTTTTTCTACCCACTAACTTATAATAATAACAATATTTCCGTTTTCTAACCAAATTTTAAAATAACTCCGTTTTCAACCCACAAAACTAATTTGTCGTATTGAAGGAAGAAAACGGAATAGATATTGGGTAGAAAGCGGAACCATCTTCGATATTTTCACCGTACGACTTTACGTCAGAGAAAACTTTCTTGTTGTTTTATTCGTTAACCAATTCTCATTCTGTTTATTGTTTTAGAATCTGGAATAAATTACCAAAACAAAGAACCAGTACACCACCACCACAGACACCTATATTTATCATACGGGAATAAAATAACTTAAACTAGTAACCACACCACTAGTAAACTCACCACTGGCTGTTGACCCGTTTTTGCTAGTGGTAGTTGTACTTACCACTGGGGCGTCTGAGACAAAATTTTCGAGTCAAAAGGGTAAAATGAAATACTGTATACTTGATTTTGCCCCTAAAATAGTAAAAAAATGCAAAAAAAATGAAAAATGGTGCATCGCCGGCACGAAAAAAGACAGTCGATCTTCGGTTCTCAACTTAGGGTGACCCCAGACCTGTGCCCCAGACCTACCGGTTTTATTTCTTTGTTTTACTGTTCTAGTAGAACAGGGGGCTGTACCGGCTAACGCATCAAACTTCGGAAAGTCTGCCGGGCTTCAACTTAAAACAGATAAATCGAAGTAAGAACTTTCGTATTGTTGTTATTTTGAACATATCGATGTTCGTGTGACATCATAAATAAGATCTGAGGCCAGCCTTATTCACTCAATTTAGACGGTTTTAAAAGTCATTGGAAAGGAAATTTTATAACTTTTATAGTAACAAAACATTGCATTCAAATCCAAACCATATAGTATTCACAATAAGACAAAATTTAGGCTGCGACTTGTACCCATAGGGACCTGCGGTACTTGACGAAAGGCCGCCGCGCAGTGGTTCTTAGCCGTTGGTCCGCGGACCACTGGTGGTTCCTAGAAGGACCAGAAGTGGTCCATGAAACGGCTTAGTCTAGGAATGACTGATTCGCAGAATGACTACGTAGTCAATCCTTATTAACCCCTTATTAGGTTTAGTCTAGGAATGACTGATTCGCAGAATGACTACGTAGTCTATTATTGACCGATTTGTGGAATGTACAATTCTATAAATGACTGATTATAGTAATGACTGATTCTACAAATGACTGATTCTACAATTGTTTACGTCAACACGTTAACGTTACGGTTCCATCTTAAAATAACAACCCTTCATTAATTTACTTACATTTACTGTATTTTACCTGCAATCCAAACTGTGGGTGGTCCATGGCAAGACAGACATTTTGTCAAATGGTCCCTCATCACTAAAAGATTAAGAAACACTGCTCTAAAGGTAATATTCGTGGGTAGAAAAAGTGTTGTACAACGAACAAGACCATAGCAGAACTACTGCGGTTTCGCTAGAATGGTTTCGCGGTAGAGCTGTGCAGGCATAAAAAATAATTTTCAACTTCAGTTAAGAATACTAAAATGTTTATTACCAACTTGATATTATTTTTAAAACCATGTTTTCTCAGACGTCTTATTTCTGTACCGATCATTAATAATGTTGAAATCTTACGGGTCTGTATTTCACGAAGTTGATAAATGATGTTCTTCATTATTAAGCAAAATCCTTTTTAAGGTATTATCCGATTGTAGCGGAGGCTTAAAAATTTCGGTCCAGAAAATATAAATTAGAAAAAATAAGGTATTTATAATAAGGGATATTTTACGATATTAGTGTGTAGAGGGAACTCTACACACTAAAATCCAATGAAAAAATATATTGATGGATCTTTTTCTCTATACAAGGTGTTACAAAAATACCCCTAATGCCGAATATGGTAGATAGGGACCATCAAACTGAACAACTTTTACTATGGGACCAACTCTGAAAACGCGAAAAAAAAACCGGCTGTTTCACACAAAAATTAAAATCGAAAATATCAAAATGTATGAAACAGCTAATTTTTTTTCGCGATTTGAGAGTTGGTCCCATTGTAAAAGTTGTTCAGTTTGATGGTCCCTTATACCATATTCGGCATTAGGGGTATTTTTGTAACATGTTGTATACTTTATATCCACTTTAAACCATTAACATTATGGGTAATTAATTAATTAATTTATATAATTATTTATTTATTTTAAGCAACTATAGTAAATAGTTTGAGGAGCTCAGTGGCGCAGTGGTATAGTGCCTGGCCCAGCGATTGCGGAGGTTAGGCAACTTTCGCAAGGGTCGGTCATGGGATGGGTGACCAAAAATTTACTAGCTCGAGCTCCTCCGTGCTACGGAAGGCTCGTTAAGCCGTTGATCCCGGCTGCATTTGCAGTCGCACACCCACCAATCCACATTGGGCTGCGTGGTGGGTTATGGCCCACCTTATCCACCCATAAGGAAGGCCTGTGCCCCAGCAGTGGGGACATTAAAAATAGATGGTCTTATAGTGAATAGTAATGATACACCGAATAGGAAATAATTAATTAATACATGTTTTTTTTAATTAGAACAAACGAAAGAAGATGGCATCAAAAGAGTATTTCAATTTGAAATATTTGGCATTCACAATGCTATATTTTATAAATACAATTTTAAATAATAAGTAAGTATACAACAAAAATACAATTCGCCATCCAGATGCTATATTATTTAAAATGTTTAAAGTTATAAGGGTAGCTTAACTATGGACATCAATCTGTCTGTGGCGTCTGCAAAGAGGTCACCACTCCTCAGCTCTCCTTAATAGAAGCAGAAAAGAAAAAGATTGTCCTGACTTCTGTTATTCGGGCTAATGTCACAGAATTTTATAGTTGCGATTTTGCTATTGGAAATTAATATTATTCCTGCCTATTATAATGAGACTCATCTTTGTAAATATTCACTGTACCTAACATGTGTGAAGTAAACATAGAGCTAAAACCACGCAAGCCGTGTTTCTACTTAAACCCGTAGACAATTTGCCGAGGGCGTCCTCTACAACTCACTTCCATCATCATTAACAACGAACTAAGTATAGTGCGGGCGGGAACTAAAACCCGCACATGTCTGTTTTTTACGTTTGAACCGCTTGTGGCGTCTGCAAAGAGGTCACCACTCCTCTATGGTTAATAAGAGAAAAAAAGAAAGATGGTTTTGACTTCTGTCTTTCTGGCTTCTGTTGTTCGGGCTGTTGACACAGAATTTTATCTTTGAGAGTTTTTCTATTGTAAATTAATATTATTCTTTCCTTACTCGTCCGTGTTCCTTCCTATTTTAATGTGACTCTTCCATGTTAATATTCTCTGTACATAGCATTTATGAAGTAAATAATAAACACACGTTGGAAGTATTTCCATCATAGTTTTTAACAACGAACACAAGTATAGTGCGGGCAGGAACCAAAGCCCGCACACGCTGAACCAATTTTGATAAAATCAAAGTTAGCACAGATATAAATTGGGTAATGACATACATACTATCTTTTACCTTGAAAATAAATATGAAAAGGGTGTAATAATGTCTAAAAACTCGTAACTGAAAGAAATCCCCGCATACGAAGTCGTGGGCGGCGACTGTACGTATTTGATAAATATTATTATAATCATTAAAATGCATGATAATCAAGAAGTTGAAGCATCCGTACCTGAAGCCATATTCGATTAAAAATATACCTTTCATCTTACAATTCAAAAATAGAGCATCATTTTACCTTTAATCGGAACGCCGGAAGCCAGCAATCCCGCCCACTTCCGGTTGAGATAACTCGCCGGGACCACCGGGATAGGTTTTTATTGCCGAAGGCTTTTGCGCGGTAGGCTAGTTTCACGTCAGGTTTACTGGAGAATAGATTTTTATATCCCTAGATTTATGGTTCACTGTTTTTGCTGTTAAATAGTTATGGCTTTGTGATACTTTTTTTATAAAACTGGAGGTATTTATTTTTATAAATAGATAGTGACCGTCTGTGACTTCTTCTGCATGAATAGCTGTTTTTCTATTCTACGGGAACAGTACTCTTTTTCTGGGTAAAAGGCTTTTCATTTCTGTATCCCTACAATATGTATGAAACATTTTATCATGATCGGTTCAGCTCCTATTAGGATAAGACTCTTTAGTATTTGATATCGACTATATTTTTCGTCCTGCGTTTCTGAGAAAAAGGATGTGTCAGACAGACAGACAAACATCCCTTTTGAGGTAGGGAGTATATGATATTTTTTATCGAATAATATTATGGTTACAACTATTAAAAATATGCCCTATTTAAAAAACGTGACAATTTTTATATCCATTGCATCAACTAATTTGAAAATGGAACAAACTACTCATAGCTACACCGCAATCTAAACTGAATTGTCATGAAAGTTGACAAATTGTCACGTTATTAAGGTTAGGGCTGCATGTAAGTTTAATTGTTGACACTTTGAACAAAACAATAACTTTGCAATATCATAATATTTTGTTTGACCGATTTTTTCTTCAGCACTGAAAAATTATTCAGCCCACGAAAACAATTTGGGATGTTATTAAGAATTCCATTTCTTTTTAATAACTTTCATCTTGTAGAATTACGGATTCCAATATTGTAGAATATTGTTAACATATTTATTTGACAAAAGTTAAATTGCTTTGGGGATAGGGTTGCCAGGTGTCCGGCTTTAGTCGGACGTATTTGGCTTTTTGATCTTGTCCGGACAAATTTGACTGCGTCCGGCCTGTCCGGCTTTTGATAGGCTTTTTGTGTAGACGCGCGAGTCGTAACTTCGTAAGTCGAGCGAAAGTAATGCCGACGACACGACTGCCCAGCTCAGAGTCCGTCCGACCGCAGTTCGCAAGGCGTTAATAAATATTGTCCAGCTTTTAGAACATTGTCCGGCTTTAAAAAAGCTATGATTAGCTATTAAAGGTATCTCCGGTTTTTGGACCTGGCAACCCTATATGGAGATGCAATATTTGTGCTTTCAGTTTTTTTGCTTGTTCTAAAAACTTAAGTTTTTGTTAGCTATCCCTTAGTGAGTGTCTTTTCATCATAACAGCCTGTCGATTCTGTAACCAAACTCGAATCTCATTTCATGTGACTTCACTGCGCGGGAATTTTAAATTATAAAGGAGATAATGATAGGCTGTTTCTTTAATCACAAAATACTTTAGATGGCTACGGTAGCTACCTAAAACCTTTTGCGATCGGTAAAGTAGCTTATTATTAGCATGCTAGCTTATTGATTGATCCTCGAGAACAGATGCCTACCATAAACTTTTAGATTCCAAACTGAATCGCTTTATTTCGCACCATGAGCTACACTGGGGTGTCAGTGTCAAATTGGGTGAGAGAGCGCCGGTGTCCTCGGCAAAAAAACCTTTATTTTCTCCCAAATAGAGTCTATTCTTTTATGAACAAATAATGAATGGCATATGGCTTAGCGATTCAGTTTAGGTTATGAACTAAAGTTGAGTCGCTGTCAGCTGATACCGCTGTCACATAGCGATGCAGTTCATTTTAGGACCTAAACTGGATCGCAATAAGAGATCGTAGTAAGCCTGCAAGACGTATTGCATATATCGCAAGTTGGTCACATTGCTAGCGATTGAGAGCCTCGCTTACTGCAAAGCATATTGAATGAGTCCAGTCAAAATTCAAAACTCATTTATTCGGTCTAGGCTGTTACAAGCACTTGTGAATGTCAAAGAAGGTACGCCATCGGTTCGCAAACCCTAAGCGGGAGACCTTGTAACGAGAAGAACCGGCAAGAAACTCGTCAAGGGCTGCTTTTTCTCCCTGTATATTTAATACAGAGACGTAAAAATTCGAAAAATGAGGTCGGCATTTAAAGTGACGTCATTTTCTATTACAATAATTAACAAAGTTTACATTCAATGGGTAGGTAAAATAAATTACAAAGTTGAGAAATCGCTGTCTACTACTCGATAACGCATAGCTAAGAAAATCAGTATGATATTATGAAGAATTAGCCCAGGTGAATTAAGTCTATTACGGGGCAACATTACACACGTATTGAGAGCTCAAACACACAGATGCGTGCAGGTCTTACAATCCGATCCGCAGATCGCTGCGATCTATGCGATGTATAGAGTTATCTTATCCTTTCCACACTGGTTGCGTTCCGATCCCATATATATATTTTTTTTATATTTGACAACATCACATACATTGGTCCGATTCCAAAGTAAGTAGCTAAAGCACTTGTGTTATGGAAATCAGAGACAACGGTGGTATCACAAACACCCAGACCTGAGCCAATATAGAAAAGTTCGTTTTCTAAATTGACCCAACCGGGGATCGAACCCGGGACCTCAGAGATGGCGACACCTTGAAAACCGGTGTACAAAGCCACTCGACCACGGAGGTCGTCTCTGTATCGCAGCGATCTGAGATCGGATCGCATGACCAAAACGCATCCAGTGTGTTTGAGCTCTGAATAGTATCCCAGTTGGACACACTGCAAGCGCGGCGACTCGGTGGGTGTCTTTTATACCCCACCACACAAGTCGCTTGGCAGTTGGCACGTGTAGTGTGGCCTTAGCCTAAATGTTAATAATAATAATAGTTTATTTGGAAGAAGTGACATTGTTACATTTAGTATTTTACGTTAATAACCGCAAAAGTTATAAAACTGTGTCGCAGCACTAACGCCCGTCTCCGGTAATAACAGGGACAGCGTTCCAATAAACAAGTAACACAAACGCACTATTTGATTGATAAAGGAATACACTAAGACTGTCTGAAACACAGCAATATAAGTAAAAACTTAACAGCCTTATTTACAATGTACGTACGTATGACTAACCCGTCGGATGTGAGGGTCAATTTGACCCTACTAGTTTTATTTTGGACATAGTTTGTTATTCCATAGTCGTTCGCGGCTGAGCTTCTCAGTAGCTGTAGTTATTGCCTTCCCCTGCCCTCTGCGTGCGACTATCCCGTCGACCGCCAATGAGGTTAGACGTGTTCCAACACAAAAATAGTACCTAAATGGAGATAATGAGTAGCTTATAAAACTGTTTTTTTTTCATTTTAAATATGTATCGCAGAGTCCTAAAATTTGATTGTAGTTACAAAGATCTTAACGGTGTTTGTTTCTGTCTACATCCAATAATGAATAACTATATTGTAAATTGGCTTTCCAGCCATTTTAAAACATATATTAATTTAACCACCTCTGTTGTCTAATGGTTCACCCGCACGTGTAAGACGCAGGGGTCCCAGGTTCAATTCCCATTTGTACTCGGTTTGGTTGGTGGTAGGGCTTATTTCAAGTCCGCCTGGCTACCACCAACTTACCATCTGACGCCATAACAACAATTTTAACATTGTTGTGTTCCGCCATTTAGAAGTAAGATAGCCAGTTCCTCAATGGTGAGGATTCCAGGTGTAGTGTGCTTACACTTTCGGCCTTTTCGTCACTTAACATCAGGTGAGGGGAAGGTCAAGCACTATCCCGCTGTGGATTAAAAATTAACACTCAGAAAAACAAAAATTGATGATAGGGTCATATTGACTCTTCAAATCCTCAACGTACCCTTTTGTACACACGACGGCACCTCAGACTATACATGTTGACCTTGAGACCGTCTTTATGCCCTACGTAATAAAAGCTGTTTTCGTAGTTTAACTGTATAACGTGACGTGCTGTCGTGTGTACTAATAACAGGTAAAAACAGACTGGAACAGACAAAGACGCGCTATTTAAAATCGGTATTTGCGATCGTTGCCACACTCACACAAAAGTTATATCGAAGCATATAAAGCCATTTTATTTCAACAATATGACGCATAAAGTTGGAATGGCAGTAACTGTTGTTCCTCTTGGATATTTATGTGTTTAGGGGTTTATAGGGGTAGCTCGGGTTCAGTGGTGGCTCAAAATAGATTTAACCTGTAGCCATAGGCCTTAAGGGATTGTCTACGAATCCCACAATCCGGGTGACAAAAACTAGCTGCGTTGCCAATAAGTACCTAGGTAAATGGCTTTTATTAATGAAACTACTTTTGACGACCTCCGTGGTCGAGTGGCTTTGTACACCGGCTTTTAAAGTTGTCGCCATCTCTGAGGTCCCGGGTTCGATCCTCGGTTGGGTCAATTTAGAAAACGGATCTTTTCTATATTGGCTCAGGTCCGGGTGTTTGTGATACCACCGTTGTCTCTGATTTCCATAACACAAGTGCTTTAGCTACTTACTTTGGAATCGGAGCACTAAAAACTAGTGGACCCTGTGAACTTCGTATCACCTACAATTTATAGAACCTGGGCCCTATTTAATACGTGGCAATTTGGTTTACTTTGCAGTGTAACTATAAGTAGTTTTTTTTATTTTCAAATTGCTTAATGCAATGGATATAAAATTTTCATGACAGGTATAATAAAGTATAAATTAAGTCTAAATAACGCTCCAAGTCTGCATAAAAAATATCAGGAACACTGGAAACAACACACACACAGGAAATATTTTTCAGTTTTTGTTTTTAGTACTTACAATTAATTTTGGTGCTATTTAATTTAGTTTGTTTGAAAATATTTTTTCGTTCCTAGTAATTATTCGATACCTACTTAGTTTCAAAACACTCCTATGAACTAATGTCACCATTTTTTATTTATTGTCGTGTTGTCGTCTCCACCCCGTATGTCACTACGCCCCTCTCCTCTTCAACTTCTATGCTAGGAGTTATTTCCATCTGGTTATCATTCAACGAAAATCAACTTAATTTTGCACCTTATTACAACGCAATAAGGAAAAAATGTCAGCACTGCCAACATAACGCCATAGGTACTATCCAATGAAACGCATTCTACCTACTCTCAGGGGAAATGACTAAAGAGAATATAATACTACGTTGAGATTAATGATATTTATTTTTCTTAATTAATCAATCAAATGCACTAAGAAGTTTCAATTCTGACGTCGAAGTCAATCAAAAGTAGCTTTCTACCACTTTTTAATCCTGTTAGGGGATAAATATAAAAAAATTACGAAACAAATTTTGTGAAAGAAATGTGTATGCCTAATTTCAAGTCAATCGGGTCAAGGAATCGCGTTCTCCCATACAAACTTTGCCACCCTGTTTCACCCCTTAGATTTCGCAAAATCCCGTCTTAGTGAGCACCCTAAAAGTAGCCCCCATGTAAAATTTGAGACTCCTAGCACTTGTAGTTTCTGAAATTTCGTGATGAGTGAGTGAGTGAGTGATTTTCCCTTTTATATTTAAAGACATGCTGCCTTTGATAATTTCACTGAGCCAAGTAAGTACAAGAAGCAAAAGAGCAGAGGTAATACATATTCATATTCATATTCTTTATTTGCGTTCTTGTTGTATACATGGTGTTTACAATATAAAGTTCCAAACAAGAACCCCACAGGGGTACTGCAAATTACTTACAAACTAGAAAACAATTTTAGACGTATCATGAATACTGGGCGGATTAAACAATCAAACAATAGTAAGTACCTAAATTAGTGTACCATCTTCAAATTCCTTAATATTATAATATGCCTTTTCCAGAAGAATATTTTTGGCTGCTTTATCAAATTTACCACCTTGGAGGGCTTTTACATTATTTGGCAAGTGGTTATACAAGGTGTTACAAAAATACCCCTAATGCCGAATATGGTAAATAGGGACCATCAAACTGAAGAACTTTTACTATGGGGCCAACTCTGAAATCGCGAAAAAAAAATCAGCTGTTTCATACATTTTGATATTTTCGATTTTAATTTTTGTATGAAACAGCTGATTTTTTTTTCGCGATTTCAGAGTTGGCCCCATAGTAAAAGTTGTTCAGTTTGATGGTCCCTTTATACCATATTCGGCATTAGGGGTATTTTTGTAACACCTTGTATAGTTGGACAGCCATGTAGAACGGTCCTTTTTTAAACAGCTCGAGATGAGGTGTGAGTTGGCACAGATGGTTGTCGCGGCGTGAGGCAAAACGTCTAGGCACGTCTCCTACTCGTTTGAAATATTGTGGACCGAGCGAACGCGAAGCGTCTCCGTTTCAGCTTGGGCCAAAAATGCTTTCGTATGTGATCGGTCGGGCTGATAAATAATGACAATCATGAATTAAAAATAACCATTTATTCTTATCCTTTCATCGTTCTGAAAAAATAAATGCCTGTGATTAAGCGGAACCATATTATAAACAGCTTGTTAGAAGATAATTGTCACAATTACCTTTTCAACATTGGAACTACGTTCAACAACGGTAGTTAAATGATTTTTACATGTAAAATGGCATCAGATAATATTAATAAACTAACTCATGAAAACAGTTTTCGTTGACAGAGATTGTTCAACATCGCCCCAAAACCAACAAATATTGGAAATGTACCTATTTTAATACGAGTCATTCCGTGACAAATAAATATATTTTGCCCGTTAACAGACAATCACACTACTTCATTGTATACTCAAATATATTCTGTTTATTAACAAAGTACAAGAGATAAACAAAACTTTACCGATTTCACGCAAAAGTCGTAACTAAATATGGACTTTCTTCTTTCGAATCCTGTCGAAAGCAACGCGTAGTCACAGTATTTTGCACCACAGTGACGCTTGACAGATAAACAAAATGGCCGGTGTCAGCAAGTAATGTTGCCGGAATTAAAAAACCAAGGTGTATGGTAATTTATTAATTCAAAAGCAGAGAAAAGCCGTAAATAAAGTGAAATTGTCCATGTATCTTAAAATTTAGATTACGATATTTTCAAGAAACTCTTTGTATACTATTAGGATTGTGAAATAGAATTGCTGCTAAAATTAAAATAGGTATTATAAGGTTTGAGAATACCCGGACAATCTGACCACTAAATCCCACCACCAGTGGTTGGTTAGTACTCCAATTTTACATGATAAACATAAAACTGAAACAAAAGCCTGGTGGAAATTCCGTTTCTTAAAACTCACATGCTAGTCTTACATTCTAAGAATGTACGAATGACTCATTGAGAGAACTCGGGGAAGATGTGGTGCAGCATATTTAAAATGTTCAATGCTGAGACCATCGTGACTAGGCGATTTCCCACGCACTACTTCAGTAATAATTTTAGTCACACTTGTAGCGGCACCTACCTTACCTACGCCGCACATACCACGACACACGGCACAACAACAAGATTCTTCACCGTGTTACTAGATGGCGCTAGTATCAAGAAACATGAACATAAAGTATGGAATAGCATTTCGCAGTATGGAAATCCTACATATCGCTAACGAAGTTCACTCAGCGACTTAGCATATATACAACTTCCAACCATCATCGGTTGGACCGCAGTCCCCGGGCTAATACCACCCAGCCCGGAGGAAGATCTTCCCCTTTGACCTTCCTATCAGTGGCTCCTTACCTTACATCCTTTCCATACTATCACACCTACACTCTCTTCGCAGGTATTTTTGTAATTCGTCTTGTCACAATGGCTCCAACATCGCTCCCACTGTTGGGTACATTAACCAAGGGTGACTGCTCAAGAAAATTACGCCTGAAAGTATTGACAATGTCTTTGTGGTCCATGGCACCATTTGTACCAACAGGGCGGCTGGGCCTGACATTCTTTTGATTGTTTTTTTTTATTCACAACGAGTTAGCGCTTGGCCTTCACTTCACCTGATGTTAAGTGACGAAATGGATGCGCACTAAACCCGGAATCAGTCCTCACCACTGAGGAACTGGCTATTACCTCTAACTAAATAAATAAATTAAATATTTGACAACATCACATACATTGCTCCGATTCCAAAGTAAGTAGCTAAAGCACTTGCGTTATGGAAATCAGAGACAACGGTGGTATCACAAACACCCAGACCTGAGCCAATTTAGAAAAGTTCGTTTTTTAAATTGACCCAACCGGGGATCGAACCCGGCACCTCAGAAATGGCGACACCTTGAAAACCTTGAAAACAGCATAATTAAAATTTAAATATGATAACTTCCAACTTGATATTAATTAGGTCTTTCTAGGGTTCCGTACCTCAGAAGGAAAAACAGAACCCTTATAGGATCACTTTGATGTCCGTCTGACTATCAAACCGATCGTCTGACGAGCAAAATAAACAATTCTTATTCTTATTCTTATCTGTCTGTCAAGACTCTTGATCTTGGAACCGCGTGGAGGTATCGAGTTGAAATTAAAACGATATACTAGGTATACATTTGTTGGAGGCGATTATGTTGGAGGCGAATGCTTGGGATACCCTGGACGGAAAAACGTACAAATGTATCTATTCTAACACAATTAAATGTCAAGACTCGGCTGTCCACTACCTGTTTACATCGCGTACTCTCATACTTTTGCCACATAATGCGAAGAGGAGATGAAAGTCTCGAAAAGCTGGTCGTAGTTGGTGGAATAGAAGGCAAGAGAGCCCGAGTTTGTTCGCCAACCAGATGGTCTGACCAAGTAAGAGTAGCAACCTCCTCAAGCAAATTCAATCGAGCTGTGAGAGCAACTATGGACCGAGACCGATGGAGGCAAATCGTAAAAGCAGCCGGTGATCACGATCCTCAGTTATGAGGGAACGATTAAGAAGACGGTATGCAGTCCCTCGGAACTGTAAAAAAATCAAACATCCAAAAAAGACACGGCTGTTTATGCCGCAAAAAAGCATATTTCGACACTCTCAAGGTAATCAAAATTTATAGGATACTTCCCGTTGACCTAGAACTATGAAATCTGGCAAGTAATATCAATGAAACTATGAACTATGAAATCTGGCAAGTAATATCTATGAAACTATGAACTATGAAATCTGGCAAGTAATATCTTCTATACTACAAGTATAGGGAAAACATCTGAAAAACGTACATTTGTACAAATACGTCATAAAAATATAGTCTTCATTTAAGTACCTACAAATTTCTACGGAACCCTCGGTAAAGAATCATATAACCACCATAGTTGAGCGTATCCTCAATTATGAATAGGTAATTTTGAACATTATACATTCAAACAAGCTGTTTATATTGTTCCGCTCAATCATAGGTAGGTAAGTATTTATTTTTGAAATATACGATAAAAAGTTACAAGAATGCAAATGTGTTTTTAATTTATGGTTGACTTTTTTTAAGAACATTGTGTACAATTTGTATTTATAATTAGCTTTATATTCATTTTTTAACCCTTCCACGCCGGGCACGCTGGAGACTTTAATAAAGGTTTTCCAATTTTACGTAAATCACTATGAATAGGAGCAAACAGAACAAAAAAATAATACCGTATTTTCCCTGTATTTTTTTACCCGATAATTACACAATTAAACTATATTTATTCAATCAGTAAATTGTGTCCTATTTATGAATATGTTGGCCATATTCAAATACTGACAATTGAAGACATCTTCATTATTTATTATTTGGAAGGGGGGACGCCAGCGAAGCCGGATGGGTGATCAGTCTCCCGAATTGAAACTATTTCACCCAGTTCCCCAAGTACCCTGAAAGCTGGAAGCTGGGGGAGGCGGGTTATCGTTTACCCCACCCATCTTCACTATTTAGCAAACCGTGGTTATTTTTTCTGTATTTCCCGGGCGGACGCAGGAGACCGCGCGGGCGTTGACAGAACGGCATATAATGATTTTATAGCTGGACGCAGGCGTCTGGACCGGCGTTGAAGGGTTAAACAAAAACTAAAAACAAGATTGCAACATTAAATTATTTTGTTTTTATGTTTGGATGGATATAGGTACTATTGTTTTTGTCGATCGAATAGCAACGTTCGCAATAAATAATAAATACTACAGTGAATTAATAAAAAAATATAAATACAAAAATTTGATTCACTTTAAATGACTTAAGTAACAATAATTGTTGAAGCCCACTTTTAAGCAAAAAGATGTCTGTGCCAGGGGACTCCGCTCTTTCTTACATATTTTTCTAAAAAGTCACTGAAATTTCCTTTTCTAAATACTTAGTTAATTAATAAAAACAGAAACTTTAAATTATTATCAAATCCAACATATTTCAATTATACTTATAACCTTTTATCAGAAATGCAAATACATTTTAATCACCCGAAGTGTGGTATTCGTAGACAATCCCTCAAAGCCAATGGCTGCAGGTTAATTAAAATTTTGAGCCACCACTGAACGTAAGTTACCCTTATAAATCCCAAAAACATAAATATCCAAGAGGAACAATGACAATATTGATAAACTAATGACTGCCATACACGGTCCAATCGGCTTGATCCGGGCAAAAGAATTGACTTGATTGTTCCGTCAATTCGATCTCTCCTGCCAATCTACGGCCACACACGGTCAGTTCGATTGGATACAAGCGGCAGTATCATGCCAATTTGACGATCGGCAGGATAGTGTATGGCCTGCATAACTTACTAAAAAAGATTTGTTAACAAAATTTCATGCGTCTTTTGCTACTGTGATTGATCACAGACAGCACAATACATTCTTTGACGTCCTCCGTTTTTCAAGGTGTCGGCATCTCTGAGGTCCCGAAATCGATCCCCGGTTGGGTCAATTTAGAAAACGAACTTTTCTATATGGGCTCAGGTCTGGGTATTTGTAATACCACCGTTGTCTCTGATTTCCATAACACAAGTGCTTTAGCTACTTACTTTGGAATCGGAGCAATGTATTCTGTATGTGATGTTGTCATATATTTATTATTTATTTATTGATTATTATTATTCTAAATATCCTACTACTAGGTACTACTTCTAATGTTATCTCAGAAAGTGTGATGTTTGCATGTTTGGATGTTTGTTATACAATCACGCAAAAACAGCTGCACAGATTTTAATGAAATTTGGCAAACGGATAGTTTATAACCTAAATTAAAACAACGTATTATCGTGGTTAAAGGTTTTTCGAATTTCCCCTTGAACGAAATCGCGGGCGAATTCTATCATGACGAGGAGCAGTTCAATAAATGTACATTTTGGGTTTAAAAATAATAGTAATAACAAATCATTTATTTCCGATAATCCATTGTTAGTAATTAAAATAAACTAAAGCTAGTGATAGTAAAACAACATAACACAGGTAACATAACTTAAAAAACACAAGGGGCTCGGTGACGCAGTGGTTTAGCGCCTGGCCCAGCGATTGCGGAGGTTAAGCAACTTTCGCAAGGGTCGGTCATGGGATGGGTGACCAAAAATTTATTATCTGTGCTCCTCCGTGTTTTGGAAGGCACGTTAAGCCGTTGGTCTCGGGTGCTCCGGGAGTCGTTAATATCTATCTTATCCACTCATAAGAAAGGTCTGTGCCCCAGCAGTGGGGACATTAAAAATGGCTGATGGACAACATATAAAACATAAGCATAACTACTTCAGTGCTATACTAATTCTGTGGCATAACATGCGGAAAACACATAAACAAGGTTACATAATTATGCAAGATGATAAGACTTATTAAAAACGATTAATTGTTAATTAAGTAAAGTTAATAATCAATTAATTAATTGTTAATTAAGTAAAAGATTGAACCCGGGCCTCAGAGATAAAAACCGGTGAAAACTTTCACGATTCCCGTCCAATAATATCTGGTGCGAGTCGAATTTTCCTAGTACCGATATTATTTAGTATTGTATAAAAATAGCATTGTGAATTCTAAAATTTAAAATTTAAAAATCTTCTGTTACAGCGTTCCAAAGACGTGCGACATTTAAAAATCGCACCCCAACGAGTCACTTCTCACCCCAGCGGGTGCCAGTGTACACCCCCGCGTTTAAAAAACATTAGAGAATAGGCTATAAAAGCTCAAGCTCTCAGTTGAGTGCACAATTTTTAATTTCTTTTTTTCTTGTTAGGTTTTGCGTCGAGCATATGGAGGTAAATACTGTAGTTCATCACTGTAGTTGTTTGATTCATATAAAAGGTATGTGCAATTTTCATTTTCTCAAAAGGCCACACAAATGGGAACCCCTCTAAAGAAGCAGACCATTTTGTAAAGTTGACGACAACCTGGAAATTATAAATAAAGTTATTTCACACTCAAAGCATAGTGAATCAATGAGGTAAGTATTTAAACACATACACATTTTATATTTCAAGTATGAACGATCGACAGTCAGATTGAATGAATGAATGAATGAAATTCTTTATTCAAATAAGCTCACATAATAAGCAATTTTAATTCGTCAATTCTTTTACCCTACCACCCATTATGACGTCTTTTAGCTGACAAGAAAAATAGGGTAGAATGATATTTACAAATAAGTATATCGTTTCCATTCATGTATGTTACAATTAACATAGATTAATAAATAAATCATTATTTATTTAGATCATTTCTTGATGAATCTATTTACATGTTTCAACCTAATTTCAAAATTTAAAGTCATTATTAAGTCTAGACTGTTTTTTTTGGACTATTGGTATAGGGAATGGGGGATCCCAAATTGGATTTTGAAAAGGAGGGGTTGAGTGGGGGATGAAAGGGGTGAGTGGGTAAGATGAATGCGTTTCCTTCGGGCTCATCCCTTGATGAGGCTTGTTACCCTAGGGAGACACGTCAGGGGGAAGAAAAAGAGTTGAGAAAGGAAGAGAGGATGGATTGGATAGGCAAAGAACGAGGATAGAGGAAAGAAAGGAAGAAGGGGGTTAGTAGAAGGAGAAAAAATAAAACACACAGATAAATGCTGAAGTGCTGTTGGGCCCCATCAACCCCTAAACTCTCGCGTTAGACCCGAAGTGGGTCAGACCCTTCCCGGGGGCGGCAGTGACTGAAAAGTGCCCCCTCCACGTATGATAAAGTCTAGGCTGTTACGAAATAATAATAAAAATTATAATTTGTCATGACTCGTATATCTATGTCCTGACTGGCTGACAGACTGACATATCAACGCACAGCCCAAATCGCTAATCCTAGAAATTTTTCACATAGAATCCTTATACGGTGCAGGCATCCACTAAGTAATGATTTTCGGATATTTTCACCCCTAAGGGGCAAAATTGTATAATATTAGTAGGATTTATTTTTTATTATAATATTTATCACTCACAGTTGGTATTGGACATGACAAGCCTCGAGAGCTGAAGAAGGTCCCAAAGTATTTTTCATGATTCAAAAAGTCACACAATTTGAAACTTTTATTTATAAAAGTCTGCCTGTATTCATTGTGAAGATATTCATACACTATAAAGTGGAACTGTAAATAAATAATACAACATTTAGGTTAATAATGGGGTAAGTGAGCATCAATCAATGTGGATGTCGTTATAGTGGTTTTATAGGATTATTATTAGAAACGCCGTTGGTTGTGAAAATTACATTAATTTTGAAGTCGAACACGTTGGACATGATTCAACCCCTAAAGGGGTGAAATAGGTGTTCAAATTTTACGGATATTTTCCCTATATGGCGTGATACTCAGTTCATTTTTGTAATGTATGGCGCTTAACTGTTTTAGATTCCATATGCCTCAATGATTTATGTTTTTACTTACTGATAAATTGTTCCCCCATGGGTGAAGTGTAGTAAACGCTGCGTTTAAATAGTATTCTCCTTTTCTACTATATCTTCTCACATTTAAAGTAAAATTTCTTACATAATCTTCGTTGACATAGTATATCTCTGCTCTTTCCGGTACCGCTCGGAAGCACTATTGTAAGTAATTAATATTTGGGTAACTTTTTTATTTTATATTGTACTCGATAAAAGGAAAACTCATTGGGAACGTACGAGTTAAGAAAATAATTAATATTTTAAACAAATTTATTATGCTAGAAACAGCATGTAGAGGGAGTTAGAAAGGTGGTGTTGGTGGTGACAAAAAAGATGATAATGAAACCGTCTGGATTGAAATGATAAGAGACATGCTTAAAAGGTATGTTGCTAAAAGAGTGATTGATATAGACGCAGAAAAGATGAATGGATTGCGTTCGAAACGATATGGATGTGAATCAGGAGATGACGGGTGACAGAGAAGAATGGAAGAGATGGACGCACTGCGGCCAACCATCTTTCACCTATTTCGTGTCAACCAAACTTCAAATCCCAACCAATTCGTGCGTATTTTCCACGTATACGCACGAAACGCTTTTCATTTTTTTCACGAAACGCTTTTACACTCCTAGCCCAGAAGTGGAATGAGGATCAGTCATGTGGTTGAGTCCTATGATTTTATTGATACAGTGTGAACACTTTTCATAGCTATGAAACCCAGTGAAAGAAATATTGAAATCCGTTTTAAAATGCCTAAGTTGCAAAGGTTTTAAAGATAATGACGTCATAATTCACCCCAAAATAACAGTGCTCTAGTCCATATGACGACCTCCGTGGTCGAGTGGCTTTGTGGTGTGCACGAGTTATAAAATTAAGTGGCTCTTACCAGATAGAGGTATTGTATGAAGAGGTGAGCTTTTTTTATTATTATTTGTTTACTCATGTTTATCTACTTTTGACCAGCCATTTTTAATGTATAGACGACATCTGTGGTCAAGTTGCTTTGAACACCGGTTTGAACATTTCTGAAGTCCCGGGTTCGATCCACGGTTGGGTCAATTTCGAAAACGAACTTTTCTATATTGGCTCAGGTCTGGGTGTTTGTGATACCACCGCTGTCTCTGATTTCCATAAAACAGTGCTTTAGCTACTTACTTTGGAATCGGAGCAATGTATGTGATGTTGTCAAATATTTATTTATATTTTTTTTATATACAGATTCTCATTTTTAAGATATATGGTAAAAAAAAAATCACAGTTATTCTTCTGGTATCATAGGCTATTGGAAAAGTCGCTAAACAAAAATTTTCACTGATCCTTATTCCCTGCCTGCGAATGTTTCGATCCCCGCAATAATACAACCCAGATACTATTATATTATAACTTCGAGTGAATAGGCATTTACTGGGAAAACTTGCTCCATCTCCGGCATCATCTTATTCTTAGGGTTTTGAATGTAACAAGGAAAAAGCAATTTATTTAAAAAAAAAATATGGTAAAGGACAGGTAGATGATTATGATGTGTAAAAAGTTCTAAAATAATCAATGATAACTTACTTGTATGTATACAAATGCAAAATAGACTGTTAATATTAATTTAAAATACATTTCATGAACGTAAGCGACTAGTTCTTTTTATGTATGCAGTCATAATAAAAATAGATACTCAATTACCTTATTTAATGACTTTCGGTATATATTTAACTATAATGAACGACGAGTGTCAGATAAATATAATACCTAGTAGCTATTATTCGCTGCATTCAAGATGTTGCACTTTTCAAACTAATATTGTTTTGGAACCTCGTACGTACAGTACAGCACATGTACAGCATGTATGTATAGTTAACGAACATCATTTTAGAAATAATAAATTGATCGGTATTTTCCATAGTGGCATAAATTGAGAAAATGCTGTGTCCTCCTCTGCAACAGAGGAGGACACAGCATTTTCTCAATTTATTTAACAACCGTAAACAAATGTTACAAAACTTTTATGTGCAAATGTTTTAACACTAATCTAACTTATTGTTTAGGTTAAAGTAATGAAAATTAGTTTTGGTTAAGTTTCAACAAATAAAATGGTAGTTTTTGCTAACTAAGAGGACGCATCGGACATTTCAGTGGCAGGGATCTCGATTTTACATATAAAAGTGATACTTAATAACCTAATTATTTATTTTATTGACTACATTTTGTTTCTGCAACTGACAAAATGTAGTTAATTGTTAACTTTTATAACAGAGAAAAAAATATCAGAGAAACCTCTTTAAATTTTCTTAGTAGAGCCTAAACACATAATTTAAAACGCCAGTTGGATTTTTTAAAATATATTACAGATTTTTATTTAAACGAAAAAAACAGTTTCGCCTCGCAAAACTGCTTGCCACGAGTGAAATAGTTAAGTGTAGTGCACTTTGAAATACATCGCTTACAATTTTGAGTCTTATGACACACTAATAAGCTCTGCCCCCTGATTATGTAACTTTGTTGCAATCAACTCTGACAGAAATCGCAGTTACATTGCTGCTTTAGTAAGAACCAATGTGACAACTGTCTTACTTAAAGCAGCAATGTAACTGCGGTTTCAATCAATTTCAATCGAGAATTGTTAGCAACAGAGTTACGTAATCAGCCCCCCGGTGTAATGATGAGGTGAGTTCACATTGCTAGCGATGCATCTTGGAATGTCTTAGTAGTCAGTAACCACGCACATCGCGTAGCGAATCTCAAAGTTTGACACTTGTAGTGTGGTCCCAGCCTAAGGCTATTACCCCACTACAAAGAGCCTCGCTAATTGCAAAGAATATTTAATGATCCCAGAGAAACAGACGTAATAGTATCGCAGTTGGCTACATTGCAAGCTAGGCGTCCTAGGAGATGCATTTTTGAATCAATAGAATTCCAAATCGTGTATGAAAGATTCGTATGCGAATCCCTAAAAAAGCTATTTATGAATATTCATACTCGTGAATTTTGGGTGATAACGGGTGGGGAGTGGTCCGACCCACCGTTTTCTATATATTTTTTTTGTGTGTGACTGGCCTTTTCCGTTTATCACAGAAATTCCGCCAACGTCTTTCTATATTCTACCAGTAGAAATGAATGTCAGAAAGACATTGACAACTTGACAAGTGAAGACAATGACATAATATAACTTTTTCCGTTCCCGCGTTACTCATAACCGGTTTTTTTAAATCAACGAGTTATGGCATGGTTTTTGTTTTTTTTCTGCGTGTAATGAAAAATGTTAAAAGGTTCGAGTTTTAGGACAACACTCATTTCTAATGTTTCAATTTAAAAAAAAAAGTAGTAATCGAATTTAATTTCGTATACGTTTTGATTCATTTCGAATGATTCAAAAAAGGTGCTCTTGGGCAGGTGTCGTTGGTACCACGCCACACAAGTCGCTTGACTGTTGGCACGTGTAGTGTGGTCTCAACCTAAATATATGATATCAGGTAAAAACTTAACTCAGGGGCCCTACCGGCTAACTTTTCGAACTTCGGCGGGTCTGCCTAGCTTCAACTTAAAACAGAGATATCGAAGTAAGGAGTTTCGTATTGTACTATTCGCTGAAGTTATTTAGAAGATATCGATGTTTGTGTGACATCATAAATTAGGGTTCGCCATTTTGGCCCGATTGGGGCTTGATATATCTGTTTTAATTTGAAGCCCGGCAGACTTTCCGAAGTTCGATGCGTTAGCCGGTACGGCCCCAGATTGGAATAGAAGACAGCGAGCTATTTAAAATCGGTATTTGCGAATGGTTGCCGAACGCTCTCAAAAGTTTATTATTTATTGAACATTTTATTTATTATGTTATTGAACATGTCGCATAAATTTAGAATGGCAGCTGTTTCTTCTAGATATTTATGTGTTTGGGATTTATAGGGGCAAGCTTGGGTTTAGTAGTGGATCAAAAAATAATTAACCTGTAGCCATATGATTTGTGGAACTGTCTACGAATCCTAAATTTCTGGTGATTAACAAGTAGTTGCGTTTCTGATAAAAGGTTTTAATGTAAACTAAGCCGTCCTATAATCATAATAATTTTATAAATAATATTGTGTAAATAATATGGACTCACGTCTGAAACAAATGTTTTTTTTAAGTATTATAGAGATATGTTGGATTTGATACTTTTACTGTAACATTTATTATTTTTTTGTGAACATTGCAAACTATTCGACCGACAAAAACAATTAGTACCTATATCCATCTAAACGAAAATTACAATTTTGTTTTTATTAGCTGTTTAAAAAATTAATGTAACAGCTAATTATATTTTTATTTCTTTAAATCTAATTCGCACTTCAGCGCGGATATCGGCAGACAGCGCACTCCGTGACAATGTTTACAATATCGATGCGCACACGCAGCGCTGTTGACGCGCGCACCGGTTGATAAATTACAAGTTAGACTACTTAAACGAACCAAAAAATTTAAAAAAGGCAGTCTTATTTTGGTGCTTACGTGTTTGAGTAGTTATATATTGTTAAAGACATAATTTAAGTAACATTATCAATGTATTGTATACAATACACTGGCACCTAAACTTAGGCCGGGCCAGTTCCTTCCTCATGTCGCTTGTTAATCATTCATATTCAATTATACACATTGTAAATATGTACTTAAAAAATGTCAACCATACATTAAAAACACATTTTCATTCTTGTAATTTTTAATCGCATATTTCAAAAATAAATACCCTTAATTGAGCGGAACAATATAAACAGCTTGTTTGAAGATAATGTTCAAAATTACCTATTCATAATTATAATTGGGGTTACACTTAACTATGGTGGTTATATGATTTCATACTCTACTAGTGGACCCTGTGAACTTTGTATCACCTACAATTTAATGATTATCAATTTTACCTTGAGAACCAGCCAGCGCTATCTTTTTAATTAGTAAGTTGATAACAAAGCAGCTGAATACTAAAACGAAAGCAACACCACGGTCCTTTTATCATCACTAAGATCATTATTCAGACTAAAACCTCTTTATCAAAAGTTAGTTGTCAAAAGTAACCCGAAATGGCGATTCCCATACAAAATTGCCATTGAATATTCGCTGTTCAATGAAACGCATTCTACCTACTCTCAGGGGAAATGACCAGAGAGAATATAATACTACGTTGAGATGACACATGATATTTATTTTTCTTAATTAATCAATCAAATGCACAAAGAAGTTTAAGTGAAAGAATGTCTATGCCAAATTTCAAGTCAATCGGGCCAAGGAATCGCGTTCTCCCATACAAACTTTGCCACCCTGTTTCACCCCTTCAGGGGTTGAATTTCGCAAAATCCAGTCTTAGTGAGCACCTACGCCCTAAAAGGAGCCCCCATGCAAAATTTGAAACTCCTAGCACTTGTAGTTTCTGAGATTTCGTGATCAGTGAGTGAGTGAGTGAGCGATTATCCATTTTATATATATATAAATAAAGATTAAAAATAAAACTGGATAAGTGCGAGTCGGACTCGCCCACCGAGGGTTCCGTACAAATTTGTAGGCACTTAAATAAAAACTATATTTTTTGTTATTTAATTACAAATGTATGGTTTTCAGAATTTTCCCTGTACTTATGGTATAGATGATATTACTTGCCAGATTTCATCGGGAAGTATCCTATATATTTTGATTGAATTGGAGAGTGTCAAAATATGCGTTTTTGCGGCATAAACAGCCGTATCTTTTTTACATTAACTTAGAAGTAAAATTTTTTCACAGTTTCAAGGGACTGTAGACCTGAGTATATGGTTTGTAATTTCAACTCGATACCTCCACGCGTTCCCGAGATAAAGGACCTTGACAGACAGACAGACGGACAACACAGTGATCCTATAAGGGTTCAGTTTTTACCTTTTGAGGTACGGAACCCTAAAAATTACATCAAATAATACTGATAAAGTAACTCACGAAAAAAGTTTTTGATTTTTTGATTTCATGGGTGTTTTGCTAATTGTGATCACAGACAGCACAATTACTTATCTCTTCCTATAAATATCCTACTACTAGGTACACACGACAGCACGTCAGGTAATACAGTTAAACTGCGAAAACAGCTTTTATTACGTAGGGCATAAAGGCGGTCTCAAGGTAAACATATATAGTCTGACGTGCCGTCGGGTGTACTACATCTAATATTTATATAGTTTATATCCTAAATTAAAACAACATATTATCGTGGTTAAAGGTTTTCGAATTTCCCCGTGAACGAAGTCGCGGGCAAATTCTATCATGTCGAGGAGCGGTTCAATAATTCAGTACATTTTGGGCTTAATAGTAATAACAAATCATTTATTTCCGATAACCCATTGTTAGTAATTACAATAAACTAAATCTAGTGTTAGTAAAACAACATAACACAGTAACATAACTTAAAAAAAACGAGGGGCTCGGTGGCGCAGTGGTTTAGCGCCTGGCCTACGATTGCGGATTTTAAGCAACTTTCGCAAGGGTCGGTCACGGGATGGGCGACCAAAAATTTAATATCTCGAGCTCCTCCGTGTTTTGGAAGGCACGTTAAGCCGTTGGTCCCGGGTGCACCGGGAGTCGTTTCCATCTATCAATCCGCATTGGGCCCGCGTGGTGGGTTATGACACATCCTCCTTATGCATCCTTAAGAAAGGCCTGTGTCCCAGCAGTGGGGACATTAAAAATGGCTGATGGACAACATATAACATAAACATAACATGCGGAAAACACATAAACAAGGTTACATAATTATGCAAGATGACAAGACAAACGATAAGTATTATTAAATAAGTAATGTTAAAAATTAATTAAGTAATTAAGATAAATAATATTAGAAAAAACACTAGAAAATATCGACTCACCCGTAAAGCACCTCAGACGAATCTCGAACCCACACCTCGCTCGAGCAAGTGACTCAGTAACATAATTGGTCAGTGCATCGGGCCGGAATCCCAAGGTTGCGGGTTTGAGTCCAGTCTGAGGTGCTACGGGTGAGTCCATTTTTTCTAGTATTTTTCTAATATTATTAATCTTAATTTAAAAATAACATTGTGAATGCGAAAAATCTAATAATTAAGTAATTGTAAATTTATTATAAGTTTAACTCGGGCTTCAGATATGGCGACACCATAAAAACCGGTGTGCGAACCACTTGACTACGGAGGTCATAGCACAGAGTAATCAAAATCTTCTCTATTCCCGTCTGAGAAAATGATCTGGTGCGAGTCGATTTTTTTCTAATATATTATTAAGTATTGTATACAAATAGCATAGTGAATGCTATGATCTCAATTTTTTTTTTGTCAATAACAGAGGAAAAGCTTAATACAGTGTTCCAAAGACGTGCGACATTTAGAGCTCGCACCCCAACGAGTCAGTTCTCACCCCAGCGGGTGCCAGTGTACACCCCGCGTATGTAAAAGTACAGAATAAATAATAGTTATAGCGTTTAAATCTCAAGCTCTCAGGTCAGTGCACAAGCGATTTTAAAATTTTAACTCCTTTTTTCTTGTTTGGTTTTGAAGCGTCGAGCAAATGAACGTAAAAACTGTAGTTCAGGACTGTGGTTGCTTGATTCATATAAAAGGTATCTGTAATTTTCATTTTCTCAAAAGGCCATACGTATGGGAACCCTTCCATAGGCATGGACCAGTTTGGAAAATTGTGGTATCCCTGGAAATTATAAATAAAGTTATTTCAGGTAGATAAATACGTACACATTTAAATTTCAAGCATGAACAATCAATAATAAGATTGATTGAATGAATGAATGAAATTCTTTAATTAAAAAACGATTAAAAAATGCTTATTATTTTAGCTTATTGCTAAAATAATAAGCATTTTTTAATCGTCATTTATTTTACCCTACCACCCATTATCACGTCTTTTAGCTCACATGAAAAATGGGCTCAAAAACTTATCAGCTTTATCAGGCGGAACGATATTTACAAATATGTATATCATTTCTAGACACTACAAGTATGTTACAATTAACATAGATTAATAAACAAATAAGATCATTTCATATTTATTGTATAATATTAGTAGGATTTTTAGTAGGACTGTTTTATTATAATATTTATCACTCACAGCTAGTACTGGACATGACAAGCCTCGAGAGCTGAACAAGCCCCCAAAGTATTTTTCATATTTCAAAAAGTCACACAATTTGTAACTTTGATCTATAAAAGTCTGCCTGTATTCATTGTGAAGATATTCATACACAACAACGCGGAACTGTAAATAAATAATACAATATTTAGGTTGACACTTACCTGTTTCACAATGTAAAAGTAATTTCTGAGTAGCTTACTTGACAGATGATTTGACATTATTTTTCGTATCACAACTGTCAAGTAAGCTACTCAGTACCATGGATTGGTCTATGTGAGAACTTTCTTTTACATTCTGCCCGCGACTATGTCCGCATGGATCTATTGTATACAAGGTGTTACAAAAAGACCCCTCATGCCGAATATGGTATATAGGGACCAGCAAACTGAACAATTTTTACGATGGGACCAACTCTCAAATCGCGTAAAAAAAATCATCTGTTTCATACATTTTGATAGGTATTTTCGATTTTAATTTTTGTATGAAACTGCTGATTTTTCTTTCGCTTTTTCAGAGTTGGTCCCATAGTAAAAGTTAATCAGTTTGATGGTCCCTATATACCATATTCGGCATTAGGTGTATTTTTGTTAAATGTTGTATAGTACATGCAGCCTCGTGTGCGGCCTCAAACGTCCTGCCTCGCGAGGCAGCGCGCTTGGTGGGGGCCTAATCACGTAGAAACGGCTGGTTGAATTTAGATGAAATTAAAAATAGAATACCACTTTTCCTGGTCAAAGTTTTCTAAGGGTTTTCTCTTAATATCCACGCGGAATTTCTCTTAATATCTAACGGGCGCAAGCTAGTACTTTAGTCTTTCTTCTTTGTATGTACCTACTTAATATTATTGTTTTTACTTACTGATAAATTGTTCGTCCATGTGTGAAGTGTCTCTGCTGCTGCGTTAAAGTAGTATTCCCCTTTTCTACTATATCTTCTGACGTTTAAAGTAAAATTTCTTACATAATCTTCGTTGACATAGTGTATCTCTGTTCTTTCCGGTATCACTCGTAAGCACTAGTGTAAGTAATTAATCTTTATTATTTTTTATCGTACTCGATAAAAGAAAAGGTTATTGGAAACGGCTGAGTTAAGAAAGAACTAATTATTAATATTTTAAACTAGAAACAGCATAAAGAAGAAGTTTGAAAGGTGGCATTGGTGGTGACAGAAAAGTTGAGAATAAAGCCGTCTGGATTGGAATGGAGACGTGCTAAAACAAATTTAAGACATGCTGCCACAAGAGTGATTGATATAGACGCAGAAAAGATGAATGGATTGCGTGACGAAAAGATGAAACGATATGGATGTGAAGCGAGTGAATGAGGAGATGACGGGTGACACATAAGAATGGAAGACATGGACGCACTGCGGCAAACCCTATTTCACCTATTTAGTGTCAACCAAATTTCAAATCCCAACCGCTTCGTGCGTGGTTCCACGTACACGCATGAAGCGCTTCTCATCCTCTTTAACAAGGCTCCTAGCCAAGAAGTGGAATTCCCCGTCTGCGTCTGTTTCCCCGAAATAATACAACCCAGATAATATTATATTGAAAGTTCGAGTGAATAGGCATTTACTGGGAAAACTCGTTCTGTCTCCGGCGTCTTCTTATCCTTAGGGTTTTAAATGTGACTATGAGAAAGTCAATTTATGTAAAAAAATATGGAAAAGGACAGAGAGATGATTATGATATGTAAAAAATATCGCATCATAGTAAAACTATTTTTGTACAATACTAAATAATATACTAGAAATCAAATGTTAATTTAAAAAAAAAATATAGCTGTTTCATCTTAATAAATTGTGAAAATATCTGAAAAATATATTTTAATTGGATGTCGATGTAATTTCTCTCATTGATGAAATAACGCTGGCTTGCAGCGTAAGAGTGGGATATACTAGAAGAAATTCGACGTTGCTGCTAGTGACTCAGTAGCTCAGCGGTAAGAGCATTGGACCGGAATTCCAAAGGTCGAAGGTTCGATTCCCGTCCGAGAACATGATCTGGTGCAAGTCGTATTTTTCTAGTTTATTATTTAGTATTTATGAAGTACTAGCGACTAAAATAAGTGATGATAACTTACTTGTATGTATACAAATGCAAAAAATACGGTTCCTATTAATTTAAAATACATTTCATGAACGTAAACGACTAATTCTTTCCGTGCGTGTAGTCATAATAAAAGGAGGAGGATGGAGTATCCATTTTTATTATGACTACATCTACAATTATTTATTTAATAAGTTTTGGTACCTATAGGTATACTTAACTATAATGAACGATGAGTGTCTGATAAATAGAATACCTAGTTATTATGCCCTTCATTAACATATTTGGACCGGACATACAAAGGTCACGGGTTCGATTCCCATCCGAGAATATGATCTGGTGCGAGTCGTATTTTTTCTAGTATAATATTTAGTATTGCATAAAAATAGCATTGTGAATGCTAAAATTTCAATTACATTGCGTTTCATCTTAATCAATTGTCAAAATATCTGGAAAGATATTTTAATTGGATGTCGAAGTAATTCCTTACATTTATGAAATAACGCTGGCTTGCAGCGTAAGAGTAGGATATACTAGAAGAAATTCGACGATGCTACTAGTGACTCGGTAGCTCAGCGATAAGAGCATTGGACCGGACATCCAAAGGTCACGGGTTCGATTCTGGCCCGAGAATATGATCTGGTGCGAATCGTATTTTTTCTAGTATAATATTTAGTATTGTATAAAAATAGCATTGTGAATGCTAAAATTTCAAATTACATTGCGTTTCATCTTAATCAATTTGTCAAATTATCTGGAAAGATATTTTAATTGGATGTCGAAGTAATTCCTTACATTGATGAAATAACGCTGGCTTGCAGCGTAAGAGTGGGATTTACTAGAAGAAATTCGACGATGCTACTAGTGACTCGGTAGCTCAGCGATAAGAGCATTGGACCGGACATCCAAAGGTCACGGGTTCGATTCCCGCCCGAGAATATGATCTGGTGCGAATCGTATTTTTTCTAGTATATTATTTAGTATTGTATAAAAATAGAATTGACTGTGAGTGCTAAAATTTCAAATTTGAAAATATCATTTTTTTTGCATGCAATTTATTATTGAAATAACTACAAGGTGTTTGATAAATAGGGTTATGAAACTGAATATGGTAGATGGGGTACCGTGCACACAACCCTGGAAAAATATTAAAAATATTGTTAAGCCGTTGGTCCCTGCTGCATTTGCAGTCGTTAATACCTACCAATCCGTATTGGGCCTGCGTGGTGGGTTTTGGCCCATCCTTCTTATCCACCCATAAGGAAGGCCTGTGCCCCAGCAGTGGGGACATTAAAAACGACTGATATCGAATCAATTAATTTATCTTTTTGAAGATTATAGCAACACCAAAAATTAAACAGCCTATTTGCCTGTAAAAGGTACTATTTTTAATTGACCTTACAAACTGATAAAGCACCGGAAATGAGGCTCCGTTGCGCCACAAGATGGCGCCACTTCCGCCATCGTTAGAGCTATTATGTTGGCAACCATTGTTATTCTGACTCTAGTTTTCGGCGGTTGGTAGTTTAATTAATTGTCAGAGCTGATTGTTATCTCTAACGATTGGTTTAATTAAGATAACAACTGGAATTCGAATAACTGATCATAGATATGGCAAAACTGACATTGGTTATTATTTAGGTAGCATTTAAATTTATTTTCAATACACTTGCTCGCAAAAGTTTGTTTTCAATACAGTTGCTTGAAAATATGTGTTTTCAATACAGTTGCTCGAAAATGTGTGTTTTCGATGACAGTACAGCGCGCGGTAAATTGGTTTTACCGCACGCCGTGCCTTTTTGTTAACGGTTCAGAACAGCGTGCGGAAAGTTAATTTTACCGCGCGCCACCACCGTGCGTTTTTGTTTACGGTTTTTAAGAAGATACCTATAATGTTTTCTCGCAAATATATAGAAAAGCGTAGTATAGCACACGGTTGTTAAGGTTTTATAAAACCTCCTTACCAACCTTGTATCATAAACTACTATTTTGCCAACTAGAATCGAAGGGCCTATTACAAAAAAATGCGATAGTCGGACGATGTTTGTCGTTCGATTTATTTGATTATGAACCTTATACAAGAGTTATAATAGGTGTCAAGGAGTGTGACAAACATCGTACGATTATAATAATAATTAGTCCGATGAATCGTAACCAAAAATTTATTATCTCGAGCTCCTCCGTGCTTCGGAAGGCACGTTAAGCCGTTGGTCCCGGCTGCTTGCAGTCGTAAACACCCACCAATCCGCATTGGGCCCGCGTGGTGGGTTATGGCCCATCCTCCTTATCCAACCATAAGGAAGGCCTGTGCTCCAGCAGTTGAGACAATAAAAACGGCTGATGGTCAATTAGTCTGATGATAATAAATCTAGTCCGATTATAAAATCATACTACTTTTATAAACCTATAAAATTGCTTGTTTCTGAAACAGAAAAAACTTGATAACTATAATTGTAAGTGACATGAAAACAACACTTTAAACAAACAACTTTTTCCGTCTTCAACAGTCAAAGTTCAATTCTCACAGCAACAGCGTAAATTTTTTGCGAACAAAGAAACAAACAAAGTTATTTAAGATTCCAATGTTCCTTTTTCAAGTGAGTACCACTCACTTGAAAAAGAGAAAACAATTACTTTAATTAGAATTGTTCTGCAAACTTGGGTTTAGAAAAAGTAGTAAAAAAAAGTTTGTTTTCCAGTCTGGGCGATTATGGCACCGTTGTACTTACTACTTTGGAATCGGATTAATGTATGACAATGTGATGTTGTCTAATATTTATCTAATAAATACAGCTTTCCGTTTCTGCCATAACCAGAAATAACTAATGAAATTACCCTGTATCTGTTTTCTTTCACGCTTTTTCGTTCCACCCAATATTTGGATCCCTACTAACTTAATTACTTCACAGACTAGGTACACGTAAACAGAGCAGAGTGACGTAAGCAGTTTGCTTAATTAATCTGGGCTCTTGAACAGACAAATGGGATGAAAAACTTTTTTTGCGCCTAAGAGATTGAAGAGATTAGTGTCTTTATTTTTACTAGCTATTTACGATACTTATGTTTATACAAACATTTTGTGAGAAAAACAAAAAACCGTTACTGTATTTAACTGTGTTTTTTTCAATTTGATGTATTTACATACATATTTGATGTATTTACATACATCAAATTAAAAAAAACAACCTTCCCACAGTTTGTTTTTTTCTTAACGGGTCATTCAACTTTATTACTGAAGGTCTCAAAACAAGTTTCCTACGATATAACAAGAATAACACTAATAACTTTTCAAAACCCATTACTTAACCCGGAATAGGCCGTAAAACGTTAATGTAATAAAACCAATAACAAATAAGAATGATAAAATTTTATTATTTTACTCTATGTCGTATAACCACTGCTTAGTATACGGTTTCATTTGTGTTAGAGCAAACATGGTATAACAAATGTTATTCCGAATAGAACACTTTGTGTAAGTTCAAAGCTTACATTTTTCAAATTAATAATATATAAATATAATAAATATTTGACAACATCACATACATTGATCCGATTCCAAAGTAAGTAGCTCAAGCACTTGTGTTATGGAAATCGGAGACAACGGTGGTATCACAAACACCCAGACCTGAGCCAATATGGAAAAGTTCGTTTTCTAAATTGACCCAACCGGGGATCGAACCCGGGACCTCAGAGATGGCGACACCTTGAAAACCGGTGTACAAAGCCACTCGACCACGGAGGTCGTCAATTATTATCGTTGTTTATTATTTTAAGATAAATAATTTCCATCTTAACCTAGCCTGATGCTCGGGCTTATAAAACGTCAACTGGTTTAAAAAAACCAACCTTGTAACATAAACTACTATTATTTTTTATTCATTTTTAATAGGTGATGGCTAGCAAAAACCGAGTCTAGTATTTAGCATTTTATTTTAATAAATACCACAGGCAAAGAGAAAAAACAAGTTTTCATCTTCACTTTAGGGTTTTCGCTTCATAAGAATACCTCAAGAAAATAATTGAAATGCGCTAATTAGCTCTGTGTTGTACAGAAATGCATATTTCGTTGTTAGTGGTAAAAGGTTGCTGTTAGCTAATTATACTAGACTTGTTATAAACCAGATAAGTATCAGAGGGTTAACATCCGTGGGAATATTACCTCTAGTTTTCATTAACTAAAATAAACAAAACTAATTAATTGGGAAGATATACAAAACAATTGTGGCAAAAGTGTTCACGACCTGAGTGGTGTAGTGGTCGACATGCCGGTCTACCGCCAAAGAGGGGTTCGATTCCCGGCCGGGCAGAAATTGAAATGATGAATTTTAATTTCTGTGACGGGTCTGGGTGTTACTATGTATAATAAGTATAAATTTACGACCTCTGTGGTCGAGTGGTTTGTACGCCGGTTTTCAAGGTGTTGCCATCTCCGAGGTCCTGGGTTCGATCCCCGGTTGGGTCAATTTGGAAAACTCACTTTTCTATATTGGCTCAGGTCTGGGTGTGTGTGTGTGTAACCACCGTTGTCTCAGATTTCCATAACACAAGTTCTTTAGCTACTTACTTTGGGATCAGAACAATGTTTGTGATGTTGTCTAATATTTATATAATATTTAAAAAGTATATCAGCACCCATATTACAAGCTTTGCTTAGTTTGGGGCCAGATGGCGCTGTGTGAAATTGTCCAAGCACTTATTTATTATATTTAATTATCTACCATTTAAGCTTACTTAAACATGAGACATAAATACTTGAGTAAGTATTGTTTAAACGATTTTGATCTCTTTTTTTGTATATTTTTTTTTTATATTTGACAACATCACATACTTTGCTCTGATTCCAAAGTAAGTAGCTAAAGCACTTGTGTTATGGAAATCAGAGACAACGGCGGTATCACAAACACCCAGACCTGAGCCAATATAGAAAAGTTCGTTTTCTAAATTGACCCAACCGGGGATCGAACCCGGAACCTCGGAGATGGCGACACCTTTAAAACCGGTGTACAAAGCCACTCGACCACGGAGGTCGTCGTCTTTGGATAACATAAACGAAAATTATTTGCCCAAATACCGTCTGAAACGCTAAAATTTTAAAAAGGAATTAATTGTCTTATCGGTGAGTAAAATTAACCTTTTTTTTAAATAAACCGTTATCGTATTTAACAACAAGGAAAACTAATTACGAAATCACAGAGACCGCACTGTGGGTGGATCTCATTTATTTCGAATAATGGCTATCTGAACAATCCTGTACATTTATTTCAGCTTAAATAAGCCTCGCCGGATTAACGAGCCGTCGATTTACAATGTAAAAACGATGTTTTATACTTAATTAGGATTAAACGATACGGAAGTAATAAAATCTACAAAATAGTACCTAATTTCATAAATATATGTTTCTAATAGACGTTTGACCTCCGGGGTCAAGTGGTTTTGTACACCGGTTTTCATGGTGTCGCCATCTCTGAGGTCCCGGGTTTGATCCCCGGTTGGGTCAATTTAGAAAAACAAACTTTTCTATAATACTAAATAATATACTAGAAAAAATAGGACTCGCACCGGATCATGTTCTCGGACGGGAATCGAACCCGCGACCTTTGGATATCCGGTCCAATGCTCTGACCGCTGAGCTACCTATTATTATTTTATTTTATATATTTTTACCTATTTTTTCTAGTATATTATTTAGTATTATAAAAATAGCATTGTGAATGCTTAAATGTCAAAAATTTCAAAAAAAAAAAAAAAAACTTTTCTATCTTGACTCAGTCTAACTGTTTGTGATACCACCGTTGTCTCTGATTTCCATAACACAAGTGCTTTAGCTACTTACTTTGGAATCGGAGCAATGTATGTGATGTTGTCAAATAAAAAAAAATAAAAAAAATATATAATAGATACCAACCAACATGGAACCTCGCCATTTTGGAACGAAGTGATAGTAACGCACGATTCGCGAAAACATAATTTAAATGTAACAATTCTGTAAAATAGCATGTGTGTGTATTTAAAAAAATAAAAACACGACCGCCCTGCCAACAACGAACTAAAAACTAAATAACAAGTGTCTTTGCAGTCGGGGGACCGTTTTTTGGAACCATTTTAAATCAAAGAGGTTCGCCGATTGCAATGAGATTAATTGTTATTTTACTTTTTAGTTCGTTTTTGCAGGGCAGTCGTATTTTAATATTTTTTAAGTTTAATTATTAATTTTTCACACATTCTAGTGACAAATTATATAGTTTTAGAATGTGCTCATCAAAGGTCTTTCATTTGATGCCCATAATTGTAATAATTTAAGTTTTTTTTTCGCATTCAAAAGTGGTGTCGTACAGATGCAAAGTTGTTTTTTTTATCAAAAAAATATAGCCAGTGTCGCTCGGAATAATGTAAGGATTCTAATGATACACCACACATTCAAACCCGTTAAGGCATTTAGAAGTTATGGTGGAATAAAGAAACTAACATACCCACAAACAAGCGTGACCCCTGACCACATTACACTCTCTGTTTTTTGAGCATACTTGTAAAAAAACAATACTATAACTGAAGGATATTAAATAATAATAAATATAAATAATAATAATAAATATTTGACAACATCACATACATTGCTCCGATTCCAAAGTAAGTAGCTAAAGCACATGTGTTATGGAAATCAGAGACAACGGTGGTATTACAAACACCCAGACCTGAGCCAATATAGAAAAGTTCGTTTTCTAAATTGACCCAACCGAGGATCGAACCCGGGACCTCAGAGATGGCGGCACCTTGAAAACCGGTGTACAAAGCCACTCGACAACGAAGGTCGTCATTAAATGTTAGGATTTTATTTTGAATTCACCAAAAACCCTTCATTATTATAACAATATAACCGAATCTTAAACCACTTCTTTCAAGTCTTAAACTTAAGACTATAAGAAAAGTTGAAGCAAAGTTGATCCGTCTTTAAAAGATAGTCATAAAAAGTTGCAGTTTTTCAGAGCTTTAAATGAAATAGTTTTTAAAAGATGGCTGACTTGCAGTCAGTTTTGCATTTCAACGTTACTAGCAACATTTTTCACTGCAGCAGTGGAAAAAAAATGTAGCTAGCCAAAATTTACATTAACTGGTGGCTCTGTGAGCTGGTAGACTTCGCGCTTATGACATTTTTTGAAATGGCTGTAATATGATTATTCCCACATAACTCCGCCGTTTTGAAAAATTTTGAAATCTGTATCGACAAAAAAAAAATTTGTTTATCGTACCTGATCACAAAATTTCACGAGAATCGGTTGAGAAATGCGACCTGGAGCCGTACCGGCTAACGCATCGAACTTCGGAAAGTCTGCCGAGCTTCAAATTAAAACCGATAAATTAAGCCCCAATCGGGCCAAAATGGCGAACCCCAATTCATGATGTCACACGAACATCGAATATCTTCTAAATAACTTCGGCGAATAGTACAATACGAAATTCCTTACTTCGTTTTATCTGTTTTAAGTTGAAGCTCGGCAGACCCGCCGAAGTTCGAAAAGATAGCCGGTAAGGCTCCTGTAGAGTAGAACAAACGGACATCCAGACACCGGAAGGACATACGAAAGCATTTTAGCCCAAGCTGAAACGGAGACGCTTCACTCGCGCTTCGTGCTCGCTCGATCAATTACTTTTTATTCCAATTTTAAAACGTTCAAATAAATATATAAGACACTAGCGGCCCGCCCCGGCTTCGCACGGGTACAATGTAGTTATTAACGTGGTGAGTGTGAAGTTATTAGACTATACTACAGAATATCTTATATACAAGGTGTTACAAAAATACCCCTAATGCCGAATATGGTATATAGGGACCATCAAACTGAACAACTTTTACTATGGGGCCAACTCTGAAATCGCGAAAAAAAATCAGCTGTTTCATACATTTTGATATTTTCGATTTTAAATTTTGTATGAAATAGCTGATTTTTTTGATTTTTAATGGTAAACCATTTATTAGATCCGATCAGATTTCTATACACACCCAAGTGATCTGACCAGCATTTTAAGAGATGTAAGGATATGTTTAAAAAAACCGCGAATATAGTATAGAAATGTATGAAAACTTGCAACTGTAAATTCTTATGCTTACATCTCTTAGAATGTTGACCAGATCAGTTGGGTGTGTATTGCTATCTGAATCTTCTCCATTCACTCCCTGGATGGCCATCATCAGATCACAGCTAGTTCAATCCCTAGCGGAAAACCAAGACTTCAAAATTACCTCGTTTGTATGAAAATCGACTTGTGTCCTTAATTATGTGGCCACCACTATATGTATATACGACGTACACAACATACGCAAGGGGTGTCATAAGTTTGACTTGTGTGTGTCTGTCTGTCTGAGGCAACCTAGCTCCCAAACTTATCGACCGATTTTGATGCGGTTTTTATGCATAGTTTAAAAGATCTAAGTGTACAGACGGCGGGACTCCTAAACCATTGATCCGATTATGATGAAACTTTGGCGAGTTGTTCTGCTTACGACCGAGAAAGTCCCTGGCTAAAAAAACGGAGCATTACAATATACGCATGCCGGGTGCAGCTAGTTCTAAATAAAAATATGTTATGCATTAACAGGATCCTCAATCTCGATCATCCAACACTTCTCTATCATAAAAATCAGCTGTTTCATACAAAAATTCAAATCGAAAATATCAAAACGTGTTTCATACGTTTTGATATTTTCGATATGAATTTTTGCTGATTATTTTTTCGCGATTTGAGAGTTGGTCCCAATAGTAAAAGTTGTTCAGTTTGATGGTCCCTATATACCATATTCGGCATTAGGGGTATTTTTGTAACATGTTCTATACCTACCACATTTCTTGTCATGTTATCCGGTTGCAAAATAAAAAGGTTATTCGGTGAGCTGACTCTCGAGCAGGCGACATTAGAGCTGGCCATGAGAGAAACAATCACTGCAGATCTACACCAGCCGCTCTTAAACTTTGTCCCAGTGCTTTATTAATTGTCATAGCATAGGCAACTTGACCGAATATTGTATTCTTTTAAAATTAAACTGATAATTAGATGGAATAATTTTGCACCTTATTACAACGCAAGGAAGAAAAAAATGACAGCCCTGCCAACATAACGCCATAGGTACTATTCAATGAAATGCATTCTACCTTCTCTCAGGGGAAATGACCAAAGAGAATGTAATACTACGTTGAGATGACAAATGATATTTATTTTTCTTAAATAATCAATCAAATGCACAAAAAAGTTTCAATTCCGACGTCGAAGTCAATCACAGCAAACTTAGCTTTATATCACTTTTTAATCCTGTTAGGTGATAAATATTAAAAAAATACGAAACACGTGTTCAATTAATTTTGTGAAAGAATGTCTATGCCAAATTTCAAGTCAATCGGGCCAAGGAATCGCGTCCTCCCATACAAACTTTGCCACCCTGTTTCACCCCTTTAGGGGTTGAATTTCGCAAAATCCCGTCTTAGTGAGCACCTACGCCCTAAAAGGAGCCCCCATGCAAAATTTGAGACTGCTAGCACTTGTAGTTTCTGAGATTTCGTGATCAGTGAGTGAGTGAGTGAGTGAGTGAGTGATTTTCCCTTTTATATATATAGATAAGACAACATCACAACATTGCTCTGATCCCAAAGTAAGTAGCTAAAGCACTTGTGTTATGGAAATCAGAAAATACGGTGGTAAACACACACACCCAGACCTGAGCCAATATAAAAAAGTTTGTTTTCTAAATTGACCCAGCCGGGGATCGAACCCGGGACCTCAGAGATGGCGACACCTTGAAAACCTGGCGTACAAACCACTCGACCACGGAGGACGTCGCACTTACAGACACAAATACACTTGAGAGTTAAAAACACCTAGCTGAGTTGATTTCTTTGCTCTCAAGTGTATTCAAAATTGAAATAAATAAAAATAATAATAGTTTTGGGCAATACATATTACAGTAAATAGTATATTCATTTAAATTAGGCATAATAATTTTTGAAACTAAATAGACAGATTGACAGATCGGGTCTTGGTGAAAAAAACCTTACTTACCTATTATACAAGGTGTTACAAAAATACCCCTAATGCCGAATATGGTATATAGGGACCATCAAACTGAACAACTTTTACTATGGGGCCAACTCTGAAATCGCGAAAAAAAAATCAGCTGTTTCATACATTTTGATATTTTCGATTTTAATTTTTGTATGAAACAGCTGTTTTTTTTTTCGCGAATTCAGAGTTGGTCCCATAATAAAAGTTGTTCAGTTTGATGGTCCCTATATACCATATTCGGCATTAGGGGTATTTTTGTAACACCTTGTATACATATCTACATGGATGAAGTCGCGGGAAAAAGCGAGTATAATTAAGCAAAAGGTATCGTCATTTATCTGTCTTTACGTTAATTCGCGAAATTTCAAAGAAATCATCATTCATTTTGGCATTTTGAAGCATGGCGTACCTACTTAAAACTAAAGTCTCAAGTATTACGCGCTTACTAATAAATATTGTATAGCAGATGTATAGTTACACAGTGTTTCGTCTCTTTCTTTTTAATGTCAAAACTTAAATAGATAGACAGAGAGTAACCATTGTGTTACTATACAACGTGTTACAAAAATACCCCTAATGCCGAATATAGTGGTTAGGGACCATCAAACTGAACAACTTTTACTATGGGACCAACTTTGAAATCGCGAAAAAAAAATCAGCTGTTTCATACAAAAATTGATTACGAAAATATCATATTAATGGTAACATGTAAGAATGTAATGTCTGGAAAGATATACATATTTGTAAATATCGTTCCTTCTAATAAAGCTGATAAGTTTTTTGCGCCCATTTTTCTTGTCAACTAAAAGACGTCATAATGGGTGGTAGGATAAAAGAATTGACCATTTAAAAATGCTTGTTATGTGAGCTTATTTGAATAAAGAATTTTTCAATTTCAATTTCAATCAAAATGTGTGAAACAGCTGATTTTTTTTCGCGATTTCAGAGTTGGTCCCATAGTAAAAGTTGTTCAGTTTGATAGTCCCTATATACCATTTTCGGCATTAGGGGTATTTTTGTAAAATGTATATTTGCTATACTATCTTTATTAGTAAAGGAGTTAAAGTCTAAATTAGTCAAATCTAAATTTTACCATTTTATTATTCGCGCGAACAAAGATTAGCGTAAAAGGATTACTAACAAAATCCATTCATTACACCTACATTACAACGAAATGTTTAATTTTAATCCTTTGAAAGAACAGAAGAATATAAAGCATAAAGTAATGTAGATAAAGATCATTTTTCTGTTACATATTTTTATATCTAAAAGGCTCGAGTTCTGTAGGAATTTCATAGTAGTTTTCTTTTAGCTTTTAGCATCAATCCTTGAGGAGCTTATTAAATGTTTGTTCAGGAATTCCTTTAAAAGGTAAAAGTAGAAGTAGTAATTGTTGTAAAAGTTCTGTTCCTAAGCGAAAAAAATACTTTTTATACTACCTGCTCGTCAATGGCATATTATGTGTCATGCAAACTTTTCCTAAAGTAAGTCATTACAGCCCCACGGTCTAGCCGGGTCATAATGTTGTACTGAATACCTATCATTTTCCCAAGAGAAATAATTTGATTTGAATTTGGAATGCAACACATGTGGCCGTGCTTGATCGAGGTTGGTTTCAAAAATGTTTAGGTGCATTGAGATTTTATTCTGAGTTAGGCTGTATGTTATCATTTTCTTTGTACTGCCTACAAATGAAAAAAAGAAAAACATGAAAACTTTTTACGAAATTCATTTTCATCCGCGCACCAAGAAGGATTTATTCGATTGTCGAACTGACCACTACAGAATAGACGACAAAAAAAATACTTAAGTACTTTCTTTCTAACAGTCATTGGTTTCAATAGCCTCGCAGAAAGTATAAAAGTAGAGTATGCATCGCGGGCTTAAATGTGTATTTGTCTTGGGCGATCTTGAACCCCTCGTACTCAGGATTCTAGCCTTAACTCCCTCGCGGGACACTACTTTAAGCTCTTGTTGCATAATCTATTAATAGGGCCGTTCATCTCTTTTTTTGCCCCCACTGCTGGGCACAGCACAGGACTTTCGGGCAGGCCGCTGTGGATCAGTGGGTGTTATTGCAGCCGGGACAAACATGCGTATTGGAGGAGAAGTACGAGAGAATAAATTTATGGACACCCAAGACCATTGACCTAGAATCAAAAAAGGCAGGAACTACACACACAACTTAGTAGTCGTAATTTCCGAAAATGGTGCTTTTTCCTTATACCTATCACATCTTTACTAATATTTTGACGACCTAAGGGTCAGTTCACACCGGGACGCGACGAGACAATTCGCCAAGGGGCGGCCTCAGGCTGCGCCTCGCGGCGTCGCGCTACGTCGCGCGGAAATGTGTATCTTTTCGCGTAGTAAATAAAGTCAAATTTGGAGTTGCTCTATTAAAATGTACGCACAGCGTCGCGTCGCGTCGTGTCTCAGTGTGAGCTGATCAACATGCCGGTCTACCACGCAAGAGGTCCCGGATTCGATTCCTGGCCAGGCAGTAATTAAAATTTTGAATTTTAATATCTGTGACGGGTCACTATGTTACTATGTACTGGGTATATTTAAAAAGTATATAAGTAGTATATCAGTTGTCCAGCACCTATATTACAAGCTTTATTTAGTTTAGGCCTAGATGACGCTGTGTGAAATTGTCTAGGCATTTATTATTTATTTTTTATTAAATGCAAAAGCAAGTTTGTATGTTGGTATGTTTGTTACGTTTTCACGTCTTAACTATTCAACCAACTTCATAATATTTTACATATACGTTGACTAAAGTCGCGGGTGGCTGCTAGTGTAAATTTTGACTTGTTTTACTACAATCGGGATCCGAACTTTGACCTCATATATTGTGGACAGTTACGTATTGTCATATTGATTTTGTTTCGGCCACACCCGCTCTGAGTCGGCTGTTTTCGGTTCAAGTGCCTTCCAGTTACATATTACGCATTCGATATTCAAATTAAGTTATGAACTCGACATTTGTTCAATTACATTCCTCTCCATCAGAACAAAAGAAGATCAGGCTACGTATTAGGGGTTGATGGAAACAAAGGAGTCGCGCGTTAGGGCGTTCCAGGGCACAATCGCGCTTCAACGATAAAACTAAAGCTAAATCGTTATCATTTCAGTTTCGTTTACAGAAAAATACTTGCTTATGTTTTGTTAAAACTAGTGAAAGCTTGCTTAGGGCCTAGGATGCTAATATTGAACAATTTAATTGAAAAGAAAAGAAATCTAAACCCAAACCAAAGATTTTAAGTAAATATAACCTATATGATAATTTATTTTAAAAAACTCAAGTAAAAACACAATAGCATTTTTAATAGTGTGTATTTCAAAAAATGCTTATTTTAAAGCGGTAAATAAATTTTATTGGATGAATAAAATTAATATTTTATGAAAAGAATGTCCAAATCACAACCATCTATTTCCATGAAATACCTATGCATTATAGTCAAGTTAAATACATTCAATACAATTTTTTTTTTAAAACTCGATTAATAAATTAAAAAACTTCATTTATAGCATGGCACACTGCTATGCCAGTATTATTATTTACTTTTAGTCACGTAGTTTCACTTTAAAACCAAACAGTGACCAAGCTGCCGCACTATTTCCACTCCAAACAATGGCATTGCACTGAATTTAGATTGAACGCGAACACAAAGTGTCTAAAGCGGTTGCCTTAACGGGTGGCCGGGGGATGCCTCAATGGGTGTTACGTCATGGTTAGGGTGGATATGCATAAGGCAATTTTTGGGATTTGGACAATATATTTTTTGCAACCACCTCATTATTATTATTATTTTAGCTGTATTTTTATACGTGAGTAGATTATCTGAATTCTATTATGAGGGATAATGGTTTACTTGTATCTTTTTCTTTTTTAACTATTTCTTGTTTATTAGATATTATTATTGTCAGAATTCCGTACATATATAAAAGGCAAAAAATGGAGCCCTTTTAGGATCGTATTCTCAAATAGTTTGCTCGTATATCTGTCCGCCTCGACTGGTTCTTTGGAGCTGTCAAATAATCTACCTCTCAGTCAACACACAAACATTGAAGTCTAGCGCTGCGCACCGATATGGCACTTCTGTGATAACTTTGCGGTACATTCCTGCTTTTAAAAAACTTCATGGTAACCCTACAGTCATCAAACAAGCCGACAAAACAACTTGCACGTTCACTGCAATGAGGAGCCGTTTATATTTGAAATAAATAAAGCTAAGGCGCTTTGTGCACGCTCTACGTCTTTGGTTTTGTTGCTAATTGACAATTAGAGCGCAAAAATAAAGAAAGTTTCACAATTTCATTTTATTATATTTTTTTAGTTATGTCAATAAGGAGTTATTTATTGTAAGTTAGTAGTCATCAGTACAAAAAACAACTTTAAAAATATGACCTACAATATTTTGAAAAACGAACAAGGCAATAATGATCGTCTCAGAAGCTCCTCTATCACAACTAACCCATTGAAACTGAACATCTACCTATATAAATCACAACCAAGCCCACAGAAATCCTCAAATTAGGTCAACATATTCTCGTGATGTATAGGGACAAACAAACTGACATCGCATTACGCATATACAATGATCAAACAATACCTCATTATTGTCACTATAGATCCAGATCATAAAAACCATTACTTTTAAAATACACAAGATTTAGTTTTGAAATAAAAAAGACTAAACAGTTTTTATTTTTAAATAATAACTTCACAATCGATAACCTTCTTGAAAACAAACCTTTTTATTTCTAAATTCTAACTTCTTTTGTTTAAGAGAAATTGCAATTTTAAAAGTGTGGTACTTAGTTTTGAAGGCCAGTGTATAATTTTGTGTGCTCACTGTAAAGGTGTTTGGGCATAGATAACAATTAAAGAGGGATTTAGCTTTTCTTATCATTATAATTTTATCAAAACAGGCTTCCGTCCATGCCTACGCACGACGTGCTCTTTTTTAATCAAATCATTGCTTTTTTAATTAAAAAATTCAAGCTAAATCCAGCCAATGACGGCGGTGATGGCCAGCTCGCGGTGCGAGCATAAATAAACATATACGATCTCCACAAGGATACCTAATAAAACCTTTTTTTTAATAATAAATTAATAAATATTAGACAACATCACAAACATTGTTCTGATGCTAAAGCACTGTTATGGAAATCAGAGACAACGGTGGTAAACACACACAGCCAGACTTGAGCCAATATTGGTGGTTAAGCAAGTCGGTCAGGGGTGGGGGACTTCCGTGCTTTGGAAGTCACGTTAAGCCATTTGAAATTTTGAGATTTAAGCATTCACAATGCTATTTTTATATAATACTAAATAATATACTAGAAAAAAACTGCTATAAAAAACAGCTTCAAAAAGCAACAGCTCTAAAAAGCAAGAAATAATATACAAATCTGCATAATTACCACTATTCAAGTACCTACGCATATCTGATATAAAAAAAACGTCTTTTGAAGTCGGGTGGGGCTGAAAGATATTTTCCTTTTTTAATTTATATAAACGTTTGTAGTGGTTTCTCTTTCGTAATTTGATTTTTTAAATCTTAAAGCCCCACCCGACTTCATAAGACGTTTTTTTTATATCAGATATGCGTAGGTACTTGAATAGTGGTAATTATGCAGATTTGTATATTATTTCTTACTTTTTAGAGCTGTTGCTTTTTGAAGCTGTTTTTTATAGCAGTTTTTTAAGGTTTTTTGAAGGAGGTTTTTCTTTTTAATTTTTAAAAGCTTTTTATTTTTCACTTTTTTGTGGTAGGTATGTACAAGTAAATGTAAGCAATGATATAAATATATTTTATTCATATTTTCAACACTTTTCAATGATACTCGTATAATACCTACTCCGAATAACTCAATTTCCACTTTTCGCGTTGTTAATTTTAGCAAGGGTCAGTCATGGGGTGGGTGACCAAAGCGTATTATCGCGAGCTCCTCCGTGCTTCAGAAGACACGTTAAGCCGTTAGTCCCAGCTACATTTGCACTCATTAACACCCACCAATCCGCATTGGGCCCGCGCGGTGGGTTATGGTCCATCCTATTCATTAGCCCATAAGTAAGGCTTGTATTCCAGTCCCAACAGTGACACTAAAAATGGCTGATGCGAAACCTTTCAATACCGTAGAGTAATCACTAATACACTATCCAATTTGATTTTGAAGAGTTCTCTTGAGTATCTTCGAAGTTCAAGGTCCAATGTACAGGAAATTTTAATGAAAACACCCTTAAAGTATCCTCTTTTAACAAAACAAGAATTATCTCAATCGGTTTATAAACAAAGAAGTTAAGTCTGAAGATCCGTTGAAACTCGTGCAAAAGTTACCTAAAAAATTCCAGTATTTTCAGGATTACTCGAAAACCACTGAACCGATTTAAAATTTTCAAAAAATGGGACCACCTGGGGAGCAAACCTGATAAAGTGGGGTTTGAATCATGTCAATCGGCTCAGCCGTTCTCGAGTAATCGGTGGACATACATAAAAAAAAAAAAAAAAAAAAAAAAAAAAACAAATAAACAGACGAACATAGAACCTCCTCCTTTTTTTGAAGTCGGTTAAAAATAGGACTCGCACCAGATCATGTTCTCGGACGGGAATCGAACCCGCGACCTTTGGATATCTGGTCCAATGCTCTGACCGCTGAGCTACCGAGTCACTAGTGAGAACGTCGAATTTCTTCTAGTATATCAACTCTTACGCTGCAAGCCAGCGCCATCTCACCAATGTAGAAGGAATTAACCTGGACATTCAACTGAACATCTTTCCAGACATTTTTAAACAGTTGATTAAGATGAGAAAGCTGTATAACTATTTAAAATTTTGAGATTTAAGCATTCACAATGCTATTTTTATATAATACTAAATAATATACTAGATAAAAAAATAGGACTCTCACCAGATCATGTTCTCGGACGGGAATCGAGTTGATATACTAGAAAAAATTCGACGTTCTCACTAGTGACTCGTTAGCTCAGCGGTCAGAGCATTGGACCGGATATCCAAAGGTCGCGGGTTCGATTTCCGTCCGAGAACATGATCCGGTGCGAGTCCTATTTTTTCTAGTATATTATTTAGTATCACGTTAAGCCGTTTGACCCGGCTGCATTTGCAGTCGTTAGCACCCACCAATCCGCATGGCCCGCGGGGTGGGTCATGGCCCATCCTCCTTATGAACCCATGAGGAAGGCCTGTGCCCCAGCAGTGGGGACATTAAAAATGTCTGATGATCATTATCGATGCACTTTTCGTCGTTTTTATGATGATAATTAAAATATTGTATGTACTTATACTGGGAAAGTAGAAACAAAATCTAATTTATTAAATGTTATGACGGCAGGGAGAGCAGAACCTCGCATTACAATTCATAATTAATCTAAAGCAAACTTTATACAAATTGAACACTTCATGAATCTATTCAAAATATCCGAATCATCTCCGTTACCGCTTATTTTATAATAATATATCAAAGTGAAGGAAATTCCATTAACACTGAAAGGGTAAAATACGTTGCTCGGAACATCGTACGAGACGATGCGCATTACACAATTTCGATGTAAGTGGGTGAGAGAGGAGAGCGGTGGGGCACAGCTACGCGCATACTGGCTAACTTCACAACCACCAATAAACGCAAAAAAAATTTAAGCGGTAAGCGATTTATTTTTGGTTTTATCGATAAGAAAATAATTATTAAACCTGTAAATGTAATTCAAACTGTAAATCGAATTAATTTTTATTTAGGTTGGTATTTTTGATTTTTTATTTAAAAGAACCCAAAACAGATACTGCCTTAATCCGAATAACATCACAAGAAGAGTTAATTATGCTCAAATTGCAAATCCTTTTGGTATTACGTTTGTATGGGAAGCTCACTGTTCGTCGGACTCTTAAGACGTGAAGGTATTACAAACAAACAAACTTACTTCGCAATTATAATATAGTAAGGATAAGGATAACTTATTTATTTATATATTGTGATACCAATCGGCATTATCGATACGAAAAATTCAAAAGTCAAATTACAATTCAATACAAAAAATGGCATAAAATCATGTCTGTTGTATGGGAGCCCTCTTTAAATATTTGTTTTATTTTAATTAATATATTTAAATTTGTAAAGTGAATATATAACTAAATATTCTGTTTCAAGCGTCTACCTGGAGCCGTACCGGCTAACGCATCGAATTCGGAAAGTGCTGGGCTTCCCTAAGCAGCCCTAATCAGGCCAAAATGGCGAACCCCAATCATGATGTCTAACGAACATCGATATCTTCTAAATAACTTCGGCTAATAGTACAATACGAAACTCCTTACTTCGATTTATCTGTTTTAAGTTGAAGCTCGGCAGACCCGCCGAAGTTCGAAAAGTTAGCCGGTGGCGGCACGGCAACAGGAGCCCCTGTTGCCGTTATCAATATCGAGTAAAAACGAGTCACGTTTGCTGTATCGGAGCCCCCTTAAATAATTATTTTCTTCTGTTTTTTAGTATTTGTTGTTATAGCGGCAACAGAAATACATCATCTGTGAAAATTTCAACTGTCTAACTATCACGTTTCATGAGATGCAGATGCGCTTTTGTATCGTCTATATTTTCCTACCATCCGTTCCAGACTTTTTTAACTGAAAAGAAGAACAGGCGCAAGAAACTTATCAGCTTTAACAGAAATAAGTAACGATATTTACAAACTTAAATATATCGTTACCACTAGCAAGTTATTGTTACATTATTTCCACGCATTTCGGTCTTTTAGATAATCGTCTACTTTATAATAACTTTACCCATGAGCGTCTTTTTGACATGATTTTTAAATTCATGCAAAGGTAGATCAATCATTTGTTGTGGAAGTGATTAGGGGTACGACAGACAGACACGGACGGACAGCAGTCTTAGTAATAGGGTCCCCTATGCAGGGGATGTCTGGAAGCAGAGGAAACAGCCGCCCAAGTGATCCTGGAGTGCATGGGGCTGGCCACACAACGGGCAGAATCCTCACAGAGGTGAGGTCGCTCCTAGAAGCCTGTGAACGCCCCAGGAGGCTTCTGCGCTTCTGAAAGGAGCTGGGATGGCTCGATTAGCCATACCGATGCTATGAGGTTTCACGCATAACGGACCAAATTGGTCTAAATGCGGAGAAAAGTGCCCATCACCAATACCAATACCAATAGGGTCCCGTTTTACCCTTTGGGTGCGGAGCCCTAAAAATACATAAATGCGGCTCACACTTGACGGCTTTTACACCCGTCACAAATGGGTAATTCATCTCCATTTAGCACTCTATTCTAAGTCCGTAACGACATCTTCAAAGACAATATCCAATTAGTTTATTACTGGGAATTGTATTACGCGATGAAAGCTGATGGAAGATGTAATAATATTGCCTTTATTGGGTACACTTACTAAAATGAAATTTTAAGACCTACCCCTCTGTATTTAAGTGGCTGAATATCTCGGACATATAGTGATTTATGTATTATTAATGACTTAAGGAAATTTCAACTCGATCGGTGTTATTTTTGAGTCGACAGGTGTTTTTCTATACCTCGGGAACCGTACCTACTAAGTATCTGGATAATAAATAAACTGTTGGACAATTTCATAAAGCGCCATCTAGCCCCAAACTAAGCAAAGCTTGTAATATGGCTGCTAGACAACTGATATACTATTTATATACTTTTTAAATATATACTTATTATACATAACACCCAAACCCGTCACAGAAATGAAAATTGAACATTTCAATTTCTGCCTGGGAATCGAACCCGGGACCTCTTGCGTAGTAGACCGGCATGTTGACCACTGCACTACTCAGGTCGTTGAAAGTACAGTAGTCATCTCCTATGTCTTTTTCTGTACTCCTGACAAACTGTAGGCAGAATTTAATGATGATTGATTAAGAAGTTAAGATGTGAAAGCAGCGAGCTGCCATCTGCAACTGCCGACAGCACGTGTTATTTTCTATGAAGCGCGGCTGCACGTGCCGCGGCCAAACGTGATCGTTTCATATAAAAAAAACTCGTGCAGTACCCCTCTGGTTGTCGGTCGTCCTCTAAGCGCATGCTCGCCTAAGTGAGTGACGCTCGCGCCGCCCTCCCCTCGGTGGGCGGTCGGTTTAGTCAGTAGAAGTCTGACATGCCCCCCCATAAATAAATAAATAAATATTTGACAACATCACATACATTGCTCCGATTCCAAAGTAAGTAGCTAAAGCACTTGTGTTATGGAAATCAGAGACAACGGTGGTATCACAAACACCCAGACCTGAGCCAATATAGAAAACTTCATTTCCTATATTGACCCAACCGGGGATCGAGCCCAGGACCTCAGAGATGGCGACACCTTGAAAACCGGTGTACAAAGACACTCGACCACGGAGGTCGTCAAAATGACCCCCATAGACCGGCTATAGGGGAAGTCCAATGAGGATTTTCGCCTCCATCCCCTCGCTTGTTCGGAAAGGTTGCTCCGAGCCCTTCTGGTTGAGAGTGCAAAAAACGGCAGTTGCAGTTGGCAGCTCGCTCCGAAATAGCACCTTGACAAACATACAAACAAACTTACTTTCGGGTTAATATGAGTTAGGACTAGCGGCCGCCCGCGACTTCATCTGCATTGACAGTTATTATTTTATCCTCCGGGAACAGGTACTCTTTTTCTGGATGAGAGGTACTTTAGATCCTTTTCTGTGCCCCTGACAACGAGTACAGACACGTCTAAAAATATGTATACAGTTTAGAACTTTGTCACTCTGCTGTGGTTGTCATTTCTGATTGATTTCTGTTCAAAATAGTAATATCTTGTAAGGGACAAAGTTCTGAACTGTATACATATTTATAGACGTGACTGTACATCAAAAAACGTAAAAGAGTAACAAACAAACAAACAAACCACACATACATTATTTCTTCATCTCACTTGATTTACATGTGTGTCTTTGTGTCATGTGTGTCACTGAAATACAATCGAATCGAGACGGAGACTGACGAACGCCACAAGGGAGAAAAAGATGAATGAAATGTTTCGTTCGTTCACTGACACAATAGAGAGATACATCATTGATCTGAAGAGATTCTTCTCTCTTTTCGTCTCAGTGACATATTGCACAAGGCTAGTGATGGCGCGGCGGGCAAGCCATTTTAACCTTAGGCTTGGTAAAGCGGAAGTGTTATAAAAAAAAATAACTTTATTACTCAATTTCAATATAACGTAATATTGAGAGACCCCAGAAAGTAATACAATACTCGTGTTGGGGTTGACTCGCTCTTCCCAAGACAAAACTTATTAAATTAAATATTTATTATGATGTAGGTAGTACCTAAATAAAAACAAATTTATTTAACAAAAGGTAACATTCCAAGTGTGTGCGTGAAGGTAAGTGCGTATGTGTTTGTTTGTGTGTGTGTGTGTGTGTGTGTGTGTGTGTGTGTGTGTGTGTGTGTGTTGTGTGTGTGTGTGAGGTCATTCTGAATTTTAAAGTATATAAGTCCTCAAAAAGGGTAAGTATTTGTCGATAGTACTTAACAAACATCCAAACTCACTAACTTACATATTTTTTTATGTAGTTGGATCATTTCATATAGCTTGCCTTTTGTTGCCACACTCAAACCACTCCGTTTAACTTTTTTTTTAATGCATTTACCCATTAGTAGTTCTCGAGATATCCAGCTGTGACAGACAGATTGAGTCGCACCATAAGGGTTCCTTTTTACCATTTCGGTACGGAACCCTAAAAAGAAAGTAGCTCATATATAGTACAATAATGAATATTTGCTAATTAATTAACCTGCGCTGAAGAGAGGTGCTTCATTGAGCCCAGATTTCCATTAAAACCTTTTTACGTCATCCGCAGGTTTAAACAGTGATATAGGGATTCATTTTGAGTAAATTAACGGTAAAATTATATTTGAAGGGTTTAAATATACTTACGGTTTTAACTATAAAGTTTATTATTAAATTTAGACTTTTCGCATTCACAATGCTATTTTTATGCTACCGATTATGCTACCGATTCGCTAATTGGTCAGTGCATTGGGCCGGAATGCCAAGGGTGCGGGTTCGAGTCCCGTCTGAGGTGCTACGGGTGAATCGATTTTTTCTAGTATTTTTTTAACATTATTTATCTTAATATAAAGTTAATATTTATGTATACTAACTTTAAGTTTTTATTTAACCTATGGTTCATCCTTATCCTTACTTTATTTAGGTTAATTAATTAGGTACTATTTCTACTAATAATATAAATGCGAAAGTTTGTGTGTGTGTGTGTGTGTGTGTTTGCTTGACGGAGTTGGATGTAATTTGGCACACAGATAGTAGACCTGGATTAAAATATAGGCTACCTTGTTATCCTGGTCAGAGGTTTCTTAGTGTCCACGCGGACAAAGGCGCGGGCGGTCGCTAGTAATATTATAAATGCGAAAGTGTGTTTGTTACACTTTCACTTAACTACTCAACCAACCATCATGAAATTCTGCACACCTAGACGTTGTCAGGGGTACAGAAAAGGGCATAGAGTACCTTTCATTCCGAAAAAATAACTGTTCCCGAGGGAAAAAAACTTTCCACGCAAACGAAGTCACGGGCAGTCGCTAGTTTCGAATAAAAAAAAACAATCCAATAATTTTAGATCCTTCTTAGATCCTTTCTTTCCGCTCGAATAACTACGCTAAAAATAAAACAAACATAAAAAAAGTTTTATCCAATAAATTTTATTCATCTTTTATCAAACGCGTTGGTGTAAGCCAATTTTGGCATCAAAAGAGACTGTCTGTAAGTCGCTGAAATCCTTAATTTTCACAGCGTATTATCAATTATTATTTTTTTACAAAAAAATGTACCTCGTATATTGACGACCTGAGTGGTGCAGTGATCAACATGCCGGTCTACCACGCATAAGGTCTCGGGTTCGATTCCCGGCCGGGCAGAAATTGAATTGCTTAAAAATATCTGGAAAGATATTTCAATTGAATGTCGAGGTAATTCCTTGTACATTGGTGAGATGGCGCTAGCTTACAGCATAAGAGTTGATATACTAGAATAAATTCAAGTAGTACCCACTAGTGACTCGGTAGCTCAGCGGTCAGAGCATTGGACCGGATATCCAAAGGTCACGGGTTCGATTTCCGTCCGAGAACATGTATAATACAATACAATACAATATTTACGATCGTGAATTGTTTGACGACGCACAAATTTATATAGATTTTACGGCACTAATGAAAATACGTTTTAGAATTATTATATATTTTTATTCGCAAGATGCATTTTATTCAAGTATCACCGAGTACAGCATTGGGCTGTACAATAGTCGTACCAAGAACCTTATAATACAACAGTCGTACTAAAGTAGATTGCCCCACTTTTCTTTTATTATCCTCTTACATATTTATTGCATTATTCAGTCGAAAATGTTTATTGTCTCGTTTCATTTCATCAAAAACACCCTTGACAGTCATTTGTCTAAATTAAAATGGCGTTTGACAAAAACAGAAATGATGAAAACAAGATCTTTTTGAGATATTGAGTGGACGTTTTATTAAGTACGCTTTACAAAAGATAGAGGAAATTGTAGATAGAAGCTTATAGAAAAAGAAAAACGAGATAATTACATTGAACTTCCTTTGTCTTTTTAAAGTTTGGGGAAAAAATATTAATAATGGATCACTGTCAGAGGTTTAATAATTCTGTTTTAAACTCTTTTGTGTTTTTGATGTGTTAAAAAACAGCTTTGTAGATTTTAAGTTTTAAGTTCTATTGTGTGTAGGAGATATTATTCCATCCATTCTACGGGGACCCTTCGCATCGCATAATTTCATTTGTCCTAAAGTCCCTTGGCATAACTAGATTCTCATAAAATCACAAAGCATACTATTCATTTAGCATAAATTTTTAAACGCATAAACATTTTATTGCATAACTTTTAAAAAGCATAATATTTCTAAGCATAATAATTAAAATTCCTAATATCGAATGGCATATTGTCATTAAGCATATTTTGAAAGGCATAATTTTAGAATGCATAAACATTGTATTGCATAACTTTTAAAAAGCATAATATATCAAAGCATAATAGTTAGAATTCCTAATATCGAATGGCATATTGTCATTAAGCATACATTTTGAAAAGCATAATTTAGTTATGCCTTATTTACATAAGTACTATTATTTTAAAACATAATATACGAGTAAAATAAAGCATAACTAATTTTAATAGGTACTTACTAATTTGAGGCCCCCTGCTATAAATAAAAAAATGTAGTAGGTTAATTTAGGTTTTGGTTGGTTTAGGTTTAGGTTAGGTTAGACTTGTGACCACGCGCAACGGAGCGTCTAACTGCATATTGCATGCTTGCTTCCATGCTGCACGCTTTCCTGCATGTGCTGCATGCTATGCCATGCAGTCTGCACAAGCGGGGGGTGCAGGGGGGCGCATACCCGGAGGGGGGGGGGGGGGTCGGGGGCCCGAAGACCCCCCGCTACAAACTTAAGAAATTATGCATTTTCTTACTTATGCGTAATAAATTTATGCCTTTTCATAATTATGCTTTTTAAACAATATGCCAATTAAAAAATATGCGTTTTGATATTTATGCTTTTTGCGTATATGCCATTCAATATTTATGCTTAACAAAATTCGGCCTTACAATATTATGCGTTATGAAATTGTGCATTTAAATATTATGCCAAATGATGATTATGCCATCTAACAGTATGCGTTTCATGTTTAGGACAAAAAAAGTTATGCGTTCCATTAGGTAACCCCATTCTACATCTTGCATTAGCCAACCCGATGGAACGCGCTACGTAACTTTCGTAGCACGCGCTGAGCTACGAGTGCTACGACTGCGCGATGTCCATATCGGCAAGTCTATTTACGAAACTATTCAAGTGATTATACTACACACAAGAACATTTATTAGTGAAATATATATTGTTGATCCTCCACCTATTTATTATCATATTTTTTACACGTCTCTTGATACATCCTGTTGGTAATATTGTATATTTAAAAGTTTTGTTCTAAGTCACACGCCAAATTGAATAAATATAACAAAAAAAAGTGTTAATCATAAAAACCTTCTTGAAGAAAATAGTTTAACATCCTTTCACCGCAATTAATGTTGACTTACCTGAAAAAGAAGAAATACAACTTATTAAATTGCTTTTGCATCCAAATCTAATGATAATGATTCGAATCGAGTACAAAAATCGAATAATAATGATGCCTAAATAACAATTTTTCCACACATAATATTACTTCAATTTCACAACAGTCAGAATAAGTAAAAGATTATTGGAATTAGCGTTTAAAACTTTAAAGCTTATTCTGATTTTCGTAAAGTTGTATCGATCTTGCGGCATTCGATCTAAGTCAAAGTCAAAATATCTTTATTCGAAAAAACTTAGTAATGAAGCGCTTTTTCGACTTTATTTCGCTACGGCCCAGTTCCAGACTTTTTTAACTGATAAGAAGAACGGGCGCAAGAATCTTATCAGCTTTAACAGATATAAGTAACGATATTTACAAACTTGAATACATCGTGATACAAAAATACCCCTAATGCCGAATATGGTAGATAGGGACCATCAAACTGAATAATTTTTACTACGGGACCAACTCTGAAATCGCGAAAAAAAATCAGCTGTTTCATACATTTTGATATTTTCGTAATTAGTTTTTGTTTTTGTTTTGCTTTTTTTTAAACGCAATAAGGTTACATTAAAAATGTTAAAATTGTCAAAAAAGGTAAAAATTAAAAAAGTTTAAATTGTCAAAAGCACTAAGGTTACATTAGAAATAATTTACTATGGTGGTAAAGTATTCTTAAATTTTCTAATTTTTCGCGCAATTTTCTTAATTTTTTCTTTCATAAGAACCTTCTCCTGACAATAACAAACGCAACAAAAGAGAATTAGCAAAATCGGTCCAGCCGTTCACGCGTGATGTCGTGGCCAAGGGAAACAGGGTTTTTTTATTTTTTTATATACCTACATATAGTTTTTTTTGTGTGACTGGCCTCTTCCGTTTTTCACAGAAAAACCGCTAACGTCCCGTAGTGAAAGTTATTCAGTTTGATGGTCCCTATCTACCATATTCGGCATTAGGGGTATTTTTGTAACACGTTGTGTATCGTTACTGAATACAGTACAAGTAATAGATTATTAACAACAAAGTACTTATACTAGCAAGTTATGTGTTACATCATTTCCACGCATTTCGTTGTTTCAGATAAACGTCTACTTTATTTTATCGGAAGCAATTTTTTTGATAATTATTTGGATACGATAAGCAACAATAAATCAGAATTCTTATTGGCAAAATGTTTTTTGTTTCCACTTGTTCTACCGTAGAACTAATGAGACTTTTCCCATTAGTCTTTCGATTTAGTATTTTGTGGTAGCACTAATGAGAAAAATGTCTCATTAGTTCGACGGTAGAAAATAAACTATACCCATGAAAGCTTTTTTAATGTGATTTTTAAATTCATAAAAAGGTTTGGAACAAAATCTTGGAACGGTAAGTTTATCTTTATTCCTTGTATTACAATGGTGATTATCACTGTTCTTAGCAAATGAATCATAGTGTTTCCTTACATATACTAAATTTTCATTAAGACAAAATGTGCACACGAATACTAACACGAATGTTTATGATAGAAAACCAAACGAAAACAACAGCTATGATAAATTCCAACATACATTTGTTTACCCCTGCGCCCACCCCACGGCTATAACTAGCAGACGTGACGTCACGTCCGTCTGCGGCCATTTTTAATCGGCTCGGCTTTTGGCAGAAAGAAAACGAGGTCACAATGGTTTACTAGCTGCCTGACATTCGGGCCCAAAGGAACCTTTGAACATGATAAAAAGCATCAGTTTTAAGCTAGGCTATAAACTATCTGTGTGCCGAATTTTATCCAAATCCGTACAGCCGTTCTTGCGTGATTGGGTAAAAAAAAAACAGTTCAACATCCAAATATCCAAATATTTAAATTTTCCCGTTTAGGGGATCTTTAACCAGGATAAAAAGTAGGTAGCCTATATGCTGTTATTCCAGGTACTAATCTATCTACGCACTCACACACACACACACACACTATGACGTATGGGATTGACAGTCTTTTCTAACCATAGATTTTTAATCCAGCATACTTCTTCCGCCACATAATTTCGTTAACAGTTTTGCAAAAATAAAAAATCTTCACAAATACAGGGTTAACTTTTAATAACTACAAGCTCTGAAGGTGTATTCGGATCAAGAAACTGAATGCAACATTCTCTAAAAAAATACCTGCAAATAAAATAATTGGTCAAAATACCATTATACATTTTTGAATCTCCCATTACTTTTTCTTTCTATTTTTATGAATAGTCTAATATATAACTTTTAAACAAACTACGTTTCATAAATAAATAAGTTGTTCAGTATTTTGTCATATCATAACCTGGATTAAATAGGAAGAACACATTAAATTTCTTATTATTACTAATAATATAATATAAGTCGCAGGCAAACCCAAGTAGTAAGGATAATACACATTCATAAAAATAAAGATAATATTGTATACGGTTTTTGATATCATAGAACGCGGAAAAGCCAGTAGAATAAGGAATAAAATTATGTACATGACGATGAGATGTTATCGTTTCATACGGTTATGGCTTCGTGTACAATAATGGAATCTCTTTTTATGAGATTTGTTTTACTGTTATGATTATAATATTGACACACGACACGTGTTATTATACGAGGGCAAGGCAGATTGATAAGTTTCCGAAACGATAAACTTAAAAAAAGAATCACTTCATTATATTCTGAAATCTTTTCGAACTTAGAATACGTGAATTTAATCGAACTGATGGAATTTCGACAAGGGACCTAGAACTGTATCTATCGTGAAAAAAAATTGTCGCCAAACTGTATGAATTGCGGTTCAATTTGGTACTATATCCACCCTTCCCCAGATCTGGACCCGTGAAACTTCCACTTGTGCCCAAACCTAAAGAAATGGTTAGGTGGCCAGAGACTTTCATCAAATCTGGACCCGTGCAACTTCCACTTGTGCCCAAACCTGAAGAAATGGTTAGGTGGCCAGAGACTTTCATCAAAACTGGACCCGTGCAACTTCCACTTGTGCCCAAACCTGAAGAAATGGTTAGGTGGCCAGAGACTTTCATCAAATCTGGACCCGTGCAACTTCCACTTGTGCCCAAACCTGAAGAAATGGTAAGGTGGCAAGAGACTTTCATCAAATCTGAATCCGTGCAACTTCCACTTGTGCCCAAACCTGAAGAAATGGTTAGGTGGCCAGAGACTTTCATCAACTCTGGACCCATGCAACTTCCACTTTTGCCCAAACCTGAAGAAATGGTTAGGTGGCCAGACACTTTCATCAAATCTGGACCCATGCAACTTCCACTTGTGCCCAAACCTGAAGAAATGGTTAGAAGGCCAGAGACTTTCATCAAATGATGAAGTAATTGTTGCCGTATAAGAGTATTTCGACTGGTTGGAGAAATATTTTTTTTAAACTGGTGTTTGTTTCTTTTTTTTTCAACGGCATTGGAGAACTGTTGGATTAGATGCGACGAGGTTCAAGAAAACTACGTTGAGAAATTTTATTTTAAATTGATTTAATAAAGTTTTTCTTAGTCAGTAGGTTAAAATTGAGGAACCTGGATCAGAAGAGATCCAGGTCCCTCAATTTTACCATCGCAACAACACTATTCAACCATGGAGCCAACTTCAGTAGTTTTTTTGAAATTATCAGCATATTTATTTTCAAAGGTACATTGCTCCAAAAGCTGTATGTTCCATGGATTGTCCGTCACCAAACTAGAAATCTTGAAAACAGCTTCATATTATCCGTAAACACATACTGCCGTCGTATCAGAGAACACAGTATCTTTACTTACTGTGTTTTCACTTTTATTGTATTACTGTAATAATGAGCAAGAGCTCTACCCGGCAAAATTTTTGTTTTATTTTTAGCACTTATGGTTCCAGAGATACGGTTACTAAAAACACAGTAACTTTTACGAACTAACACCAATTATTAAAACAAAACACAGCATGTAGGTATTACATAATTTGAAAACAGTAAGTAAGGGGTTACTGTGATAATGGTAACAAACAATAAATACCGTAAGAAATACACTTTAGATAAGAACACAGTAAAACGCTCTTGCTAGTATAAAACACAGCATTTTTTCTAAATACTGTGTTATAGATTAGCTCAAGATTTCAAGATTATAATATATCACCTAGCAACAATACAGTATCTAAGATACTGTGTTATAAGAGAATTATGCTGGCAATCGATTATTTAAGTTCCTTAACAAAATAACAGTATTTAACTACTTACTGTTTTTTTACCTAGACCTTTCGAGCGCGGAAACAATATTTACTGGGTTTTAACTCAGTATAAGGGACGTGCGGTCTCTTGAGTGATAGCTCACTCCAGCCGAAGGACGGTGGTCATGCTAGGGGGGCATAAAACTAAATAATTTTAATACCATCACGTAAAAAAGTACAGTTAGTTTGTACGAACAATATCAGTTTTAAAAGGTCGTAAAGTAAAAAAGGTTGAGCTACCAAATAAGAGATTTTGCGTTATTTACAAACATATTCCTTAAGGCTTCGGCGAACGGTGAGCTTCCCATACAAACGTAATACCAAAATGATTTGCAATTTGCGCATAATTAACTCTTGTGATGTTATTCATATTAAGACAGTATTTGTCTAGGTTTCTATTAAATAAAAAATCCAAAATACTAAACATAATATAAATACAAATACAAATAAAAATGTATGCGATTTACAATTTTGTATGTATAAATGTAATTGGCATTTATTTTGAATTGGGTTAGTATTTTGGAATTTTTATTTAATAGAAACCTAGACAAATACTATATTATTCCAAATAATATCACAAGAATAGTAAATTGTGCTCAAATTGAAAATCATTTTGGTATTACGTTTGTATGGGAAGCTCACCGTTCGCCGGAGCCTTAAGTTACTGTTTTTATAATTATTTTAAAATATTATGGTTGATTGATCTCATGTTTTTAATAAGTAAAAGTTTTAACTAGATATTATTATAATTTGTTAGAAGTTTGCTAATTTTTTATTTTTTTGTAGGGACAACTTTTTCCAAATAGTGATTAAAAAGACTTTTAGAATTTTTTAATTTTGAGATTTTAGCATTCACAATGCGATTTATACAATACAAATAAATATACTAGAAAAAACACGACTCGCACCAGATCATGTTCCCGTCCGAGAACATGATCTGGTGCGAGTCGTGTTTTTTCTAGTATATTTATTTGTATTGTATAAGACTTTTAGAAGATTATTATTTAATGTAAAAGCCTAGAAAGGCATTTGATTTGAGACTGATTTGTTTAGTTTAGCTGTTTTACCAGTAAAATATAATTAGTAATTATTTGTTTTATTTACCTGGACCATATTCATGTTTTTTCAATTCATTTTACTAAAGAAAACTATATCCTTTTTAGTACAAAAACTTGCAAAGTTTAGTCTATAACACAGTATTGTAAAATACTGGATAAGACCAACCATCGCTAGCTTTTATCGTTTTAACTTAAAATACAGCAACTTGACTTACTAGATTCACAGTCAACTAAATTTTGTTAAGTAAATTAGATTAAAAAACAGTATATTAACAGTTACTGTGATGAAGTAAAGAATTTAGCAGCTTCTTTACTTAACTTAATCACAGTATTTAGTAAATCTTAGCTAGTACACAGTAACTAAGTCAGTTACTGTCATTTAGTCTAGTACAACTAATTTTTCTTATTTCTTTTTACCAACAAGAACACAGTTATGCATTTAACACGAAATATCATAAAGATACATAAAAAATAAAAATACACATTTTAGCGCAACGTTATTTTGAATCACTCTACATTCTAGTTAGTTTGCTAACTTTCATAAATTTGTCACAATCGAACATAGTTTCCAAAAAACTTTTCGCGCGTTTTTCTCGAAACGACTTTTTCAAAGTTACTGTGTTCTCTGATACGACGGCAGCATAGGGCTCCAGTTTAAAGTTTGCACCGTCGATGTTTTCCAGCAAATCAAAATAATACAGAAAAATATCCGAACTCAAGCATTGGCTTCTAAAGGTTTCGAAATCTTAAACACCCAATATTTCGATTTATCCATTAGTAAATTTTCAAGCTTCAATAAAGCAAGATGTAGACTCATTTTCAACGCAGCTATGCAGTCGGCCGATCGGCACACACGTCGTAACGAACGAAAGTGTCTGCTTGGAACCGAACCGTGATTTGAGAAGCAAAGGATTGTCTGTTTTTCAGGAAGGTGGTAAGTAAAAATATTAGTAATTTGTTTTATAAGTATTTTTTTATTTTATTTTTATTTTTTTAAGTATTACATACCTACTTATTACAATTTCTTATACTACTATCAAATGTACCGAAATAAAATTATTACTTGGGATTATACCTAGTAAGTAAGAATAAAAAGAGAAATCATTTTGTTATTAAATAATTACATTGTTATTTAATTCATAAACTAAAAGAAGTTAAAACATCATTTTCCCTACACCACTTATCCAAAAGAAATACATTTTTTAGAGCACATATTTTATCATGATGAATACAACTCACGATATCCAACGAAGTATATTTTTCATATAGCGTTAAAAAACTAGGACAATTAATATCTTCTAAATTAAACATGTTATCGTTATTAAACATCTCCTTAATCCACAACATTTTTTCATAACCTTTAGTCAAAATACAACTTTTTGTGTTTAAATAGTAGTTTATACAATCTTTATAATTAGAATAAGGAACGACTCCTTCATTCCAATAAATTCCTCTAGTTTTTTCGATTCTGACTACTTCTAATCGTTCTTTTTTTGTCAGTTCATAAAATGGGTATGGTGGTTTTATTAACAATACAATTAATCGATTCTTCCATAGAATTGCTATTTCTTTTGGAATAAACTGGTTTAGCTCGTTTTTAAATCCTTGCACATCTACTATCACATTCATGATAATGTTGTGGAAAGGTTAGTACAAAAAGGACCTTCACAATACAGTTTGGAGAGACAAATGTTACATAAAAAATAGCTATAGCCTTTATACAGTAATTTGATTTTCAACACGTGTGTGTGTGTGTGTGTTTGTGTGTTTGTTAACAAGCTGTTATAATTACAAAATTAAACGGCATTATTATTGCACCACATTTTAAGACATAACACATTTTTTAAAGCACACATTTTTTTATGATTAACACAATTTCTTTCTTTGTTTTCGTTTTCATTATAATCGTGATACAATTTTTTGAAGTTCGGACACCCTTTCTCACCTAATTCTATTATATCACAATTTTGACATAACTCTTGAATCCATTTTATTTTTTCCAATCCCTTTAATAATATTTTTTTGTTGCTTAAATATGGAACCACTACCCTTCTGAATTCAAAATAATCAATGTATCCTTCACTCCAAGTGAGCCCACGACTCTTTTCCAACCATCGTACTTGTTTCTTTTCTTCATTTGATAGTGTTTTAAAAGCATAGGGCGGCTTTATGAGAAAAGTTTGCGTGTGCTCCTTATGTGCTATTGCTAGCTCTTTAACAATAAACTTATTTTCAAAATCTTTAAATCCTTGCAAGTCTACAATTATAGTATTCATATTCATGATATTTTCTTAACAATGCTGGTTAGTGGCTTGTATTCGAATATGCAATCGTTTAGTATGAGACAGTATGCGGTTGTCTGATCAGGTATTTCTTGATCTGATTCGAATTCAACTCGCACATCTATTGACCCCTTTAGTGTTTCGTGCTGACGAGAACAGTCTATCACAAATAAAGGAGCAACGTCTCTGAATTCTTTCAAACTCATCAACGGTTCTGCTCGACGCCCATAGTAAGACTGCTGAAATCTTACGTACTGTTCGTATATTAATGTAATCTTCTGTTCCGAGAAACTAACATTCAGTCCTTCATAGGGGTAATACGATGAATTCAAAAAGACTCTTACATCGCGTACATTGCAATGATCAAACTCCGCCATTGATCTTTGAGCATTATTTTTACGGTTGGTTTGTAAAGCAAGAACAACATAACGTGGTTTCTCAATTTGCGTTGATGTCTTTATCGACCAAGTATGTTTACGTGTTTTAGGGAGTAATGGATATTCATATAAATCCCAATTACGGAACGCTAGTGTTATTGCCCGATCCTTTTCTAATTGCTTTAATAAATTAACTCTTTCACGATCTGATACTTTAATATGTGGAACTCGCCAAACGATTTTACTTAACGTTATATCCTCTACTGATTCTCCTGGTTTTAATTTTAAAGCATTGAGATTAGTATTATTTCTCAGTAACACTAGCTCATGTTTACAGTTAATGATTATTTTTTCATAATCTTCTGCAAAACCTAATACTTTATTCAATGGTATTGAAACGGAAAACATCCCAGCATTGTCATTTGTAGTACCAGTAATGGACCATCCCCAATTTTTTGCACTTTTGGATTCATGTTCATTCAATGATAGAAAAGATTTGATAGTAGTAGTGATGCCTGCATTTTTGATTTTATCAATTTCTACACCATTTAGTTCATACCGAATGTCTTGAAATAAAAATAACGCAGGGTTATTTACAAAATCCACACTTAGTACTTTCTCCTTAGTAGTAGCGGTGCTCTTAAGCACATTGACTGCACCCTCTATATACAATGTGCTGAGTGATGGTAGCACATACAAATCTTGTTGATTAATAGGTATGCGTATCTCGTCATTCTTGTTGAAACTTGTCACATATGGTTTGTATGAATGATATTCGAAACTTTCAACGCAGTTATCGTAAGATGTTGGCTGAGTTATATTTAAAATATTCATTTTAATAAACCTACCAGCTTCAGAAATTCTTTATTACTTTTAGTAAGTTTCTTTTTTAGCTGAAACGGTGTTCGTTTATTAACTGATCTTTGAGAACTGACTTGAATAGAAGACGGAGAGGGGTTTTTATTGAAATTTATCATTTTTTTCTGAAATGTAAATATAACTGTACTTCTTCACCACGTAAATTTATTTTCTTATTTTCACTGTCTAATAACCTTATGTTAATAGTATTAATTGAACTTTGGTTAACTGGAAAATAGGTTATATTTTGAGGTATATCAATTATTCGATAACCTGGTGGTACATTTAGCACAAATTCATGAATTATATGACTTCTTCTTCCATTCACGAATGATCCACTAACCACATCACATTCAATGCGTATGATGGGTGTTGATAAAATGCTTACAGGATACTGCGACTCAGTACTTATATTAGCTTTTACTGTTTCCATGCCAAAACCCAAAATTTTTCCGAGTGAATCACTTTTGTCGAAGTGAACATCTTCAGAACAGAAAATACGAGTTTTCAGTGTATTGTTGTTGCAAGTCATTTTCAATGAAGCATTCCTGACATTATTTTTTAAAAAATCACAAATATCTTGAAACTCATATGACCCTTCGGGTATTTCGATAACTTCGTCTTCACCATAATAAAACTTATTGTTTTTTTCGTCTATATTCGGAATAGAGTTAAAAGTAGAAAAATACAAAAGACCGCACTCATATTCTCCACCTAATTCTAAAGTTGGTGAGTAGTTTGTTGTCAAGGATGCTCCTCTTCCAGTTATCGATACGGTGAAAGACATATTTATACTAACTTTGATTTCTAAGGTTTTCTTTATTTAAATGTGTTTTTTCCAATAGTCTCTTAAAAATTTTAAACAAAGATGACCACAGTTAATGGTACCGAACGTTTGATGTGGTATGTAATTATATGTTATAGACATGTGTCGCAAATACTTTATTAATTCTAAAGGTGGTTTTAAGTTACCGAAACTGTCAAAATATTCACAGTAATCGTTTTGTTTAACGTAGGCTACCCAATGAGTTCCAGGATTATCAGAACTATCCAAATTTATAATAGCACTCTCTATTTTCCATGGTTTTGATGGTAATGTATCTCTCATAAAAACACCACGAAAATAAGGAATGTATTTTGCATGTTCCACTAAATCTACATTAGTGAGTGCTCTTCTGGGAAGCCGCTTAATTAGTTTTTTGAATTATTTAGATACAACCCAGCTCCTTTTTTATGAGCCTTTATATACACGCCTTTTCCGAGAGCAATAGCTTCCAGCATCTTATTATGTCTTTGGGATTCTTTAAGATTTTTTTCAGCAACCTTGTAATCATTTACTGCTTTGGCAATACCTGCGGCACCTCCAGCTAATGCGCCCAAAGCTGACAATCCAGCAAAGATTGGAATGAGTGGTAGTACGCCACCACTTTTTGGAATAGGAATATAGCGTGGCATACGTATTCCTTTCTTATCAGCGAACAGTTTTCTCGCAGCAACATATGCACACTTTATAGCTGCACGATTGTTCTTGGATTTTATGTTTTTTATTTTCGATTGTATTTTTTTCACATTTGTCATAAAAGAGCGCATTCCTGCACCAGCTTTAAGTTTTGCTTTCATTGCATTTTTTACTATCCATGAAGCGGCTTTCTCTCCCAGTCCAGCATCTTTCGCTTTTAATCTTTTCTTTGCCATATTCAAAAGTTCTAAGTCCGCCTTATGTCGAACGCTTAAATCACTATTGTTATAAACAATATCGTGGTACATACAAGCTTCATCCAATTTGTTTATACCTCGATCACCCCTCTGTAGTCGCTTTGTCAATTTTGTTCCAGGACCGCAAAATTTATATCCGGGTAAGTGTAACTCAAACGGTATATTATTTATTAAGTCGTTAACAATACCGCTTCCTTCCTTCATCGATGCAAGTGAACTGAATGTGTTAATAAAGACACTTTATTTATATTACAACACCAATGCAGTTTTGTCAACCCAACTGTTCTCTTCAGCACTAAGACCTAACCATTTTACATAAAGCTTGTTTCCTTTGCTTTTTATAACTTTCTCAATGAGATATATGTGGGGGAACTTTGTTTTCTGTAATTCGTATTCGTAAAAAGAACCTAAAATCTTTTGTTTATGTTTATCTTCTAAGTGGTAAGTTGGCGGATTTGTGTGGTTGACTTTAAATACATTAAATATTTCCGTCGACCAATTTGATGTATAACCTTTGTAAAAATCCCCTTTATGTTTACTTATACGAACGTGATCACCAACTTGGAACTTAGATTTTTTGCCAGTCTTGTTTCTTTGAGATTTGATAATGTTTGATCGGACCACCATCTCATTTGTTTTATTAACATCGATGGGCTTAGATTTTGTTATTCGGTGTCTAGTATTATTATAGCAATGGACTACGTCTTCCAAATTTTTTTTTAGCCATTGATATTGACCGTGTAGGCTAAACAATTTAAAAAGGTGACTTTTTAATGTTCTGATTACTCGTTCTACAATAGATGCCTTTTTTACGGAGTAAGTAGAATAATGGTTAATATGGTAGTTATTCATTAATTGTTTAAAAGTGTGGTTATAAAACTCTTTACCTAAATCAGTTTGTAAATTTTTAGGCCTACGAGATGAACTACATAAAATATTTTGCATTGAATCTGTAACACATTTTTTCTCCTTCGAATTTAAAGGACTAACCCATACAAACTTCGATAAAGCATCAATAACTACTAAAATGTATTTATACCCTTTGTTGAAATGTGAGTACTTTTGAAAGTCCATTAAGTCAGCTTGCCACAAATCATCTATTCCTTTTATGATCGTACATCGACGAGGAAAATTTCTCCTCGCTGATCTATGGAGTTCGTCGACTACATCTTTTTTGCTCATTTTCTTAAACTTTGTAAGATTCAATCATGTGATCAATTTCAGATTTTGAATAAAATAATGTACTTAAACGTTCATTAGTTAGTTTTTCCAAGTTATTAAGGTAAATTTTAACTTCACTATAAATTTTTTTCATTTCATGTCTCAATTGTTGAACAACTTCATCCACATATGCTTTATTTACAGCTTCATCATCATTCTCAGGAGATGAAACACCTTTTAATTTTGATGATTTTAAGTCGTAGTCACCTCTTTCCGACTTAACTAAAGTATTGTCTATGGTATCAATGTATTCTGATAATCGTAAACGTTTATGAACGTGATTACCAAATTTATCTATATTCATCGCAGTGTTTGCCCGCTCTTTACTGTAAGTCAACTGTTCAATTTTTACGCTGCATATTACTTATATTTCTTAATGATGCCAGCTTCGTATAGTTCTTCGATGATTGCGATAATTTCATTATCTAAACCTGTGTTACCAGCATTTCGCGATGCATATAATAGTTTTAACCGTTCTACTAACTCATTTGGATCATCCCAATAAACATAGTCCGTATCCTTTTTAACTTTTTTAAAAATGTCAATGCCTTTTCCGTGCGGAAGATTCTCCGAACTAGTAGTTATAGTTCTAGAAAATTTAAACATTGGCTTTATAATACTCATATATTTAAATCCCTTGTTACTGTTGATTGGTTTGGACGGATCACAATTACGCTTGTGTGCACTGGTCTCAATTAGAAGGTATTTATAATTATGCATGTCTTCATCTGTGATTAAATCTAGATTAGGTTTCTTTTTGTACAACAATTCTTTTAAACCAACTGTTTTCTCAAAACAATTATTACCTATTTTCAGAATCGTGCCATCATCATAAACTCGAGTTTTACCAAGCACAAGTTTCCCCCGATCATTTCTTATTCCGAAGGGGATGTTGGTCATTACTTCAGATGATGTCGACCATGACAATGATGGATTTGAAACGTTTGGTGATGATTGGAGGGATTTAAATGAGCCCTCACTAACATTGTGGTTTTCAGAAGGTGATATAGTTAAGGTTTTATTATATGGTTTTTCACTTTCACCGTCTACTTTTTCTTCTTCTTCACAAACAGATTCATCAAAATCTTCAGTAGATGAATACGATGTTTCACTCTCATTGTTTTTAGTCTTTTTAATTTGTTTGTATTCCGAATCTTCCGTAGGACTCTTTTTATCATTTTTATTTGCTAACAGGTTTAGCGGCTTAATTATGGGTTTAAATATAGTTTCTAAGACCACATTATTTATATTTTTTGCATCTTTTAACATTTCAACCTTCCTCTTAACAGCTGCTGCAGATTTTATAATTTGTTCTTTAAGGTGTTTTTCCATTTTATAAATTATAGCACTCACTTCTAAATCCCAAATGAAAATGATTCATCAATGATATAGCAACCTCTTATGTATATTAATCTACAACTATGAATGTGTCAAATTCCATTCTGTAACAGCCTTTATTACGTTCACAGTCCTTATTAATAACAAGATATCTAAACGGTTTATTCCAGACAACTGAGCACATATCACGGAATTGTCGCCAAGACATGTCAGACCCAACATGCTCATCATAAACGTGTCTTAGATTGATATCATCTTGTTTAAATAATATTATTAGGTTTGAATTGTCTCTTACAAGTTGTTTGGGTATTTTTGTATAGGTTTGATTTATATAAAAACAATCGATATTCTTGTGGCGACCCATAGCAAAATAATCTCGGATGCTATTTTGATTTTCACAAGCAACATCATCGAATATAATTATTGAATAGGGTAAGGCTTCGTGTGGACTTAGAATATCACTGTTGTGATCAAATTTGTTATAAGAAATGCCAGGAACTATATTTAATACATTTTCTAAATATACGTATTTAGGCTGATATAAAGACTTTGAATACACGTAAACGTTACTAAAACATGGACCATCCTGATGTAATAATAAACTAATAACTAATTTGATGGACCACAAACAAGGCAACGTATACTGTTTGGCAATAAATTGCCATGGCGTTTCGATTCACTTAATGGGGTAAGATAGATACGCTCTAATTTTAAACTTTGTTTTTGTTTTATAAATTTCATATCTGGTTATTTGAATTTGACTATTTTGTTTCAAGGCTATCAATAAAATGATTTTTAAACATAGCACTCACATTATTTATATGAATTATTGAATCGTACTAGTTAGCATCATGCAGGCGCTACAACAATGAATACAATACTAGAGCAGTGCTTTTATTTCAGCATAGGTAATTATGTTATGGGGTATATTAAATAATAAATTCATTTAGTTAATGTTGTACTATATTTTCAATAAAATACATTTTTTCATGTTATCCTTATCAACTATTTGTTATTAATTAATTAATCTAAATTAAAAAATCACATACTTTCATTTCATTCATTACTAGATAGGTAGGTATAATATAATTTTAATTTGTTTTTAAACATTGGTACTTATAACTTATTAAATCCTTAAATCTATCTGTATCTGTATCTCCATAAAAACTTTTTTTAGTATTATTACAAAATAATATGTACTTACACATTTTTTTAAATTATACATCATAATAAATTCATTGAAATTTTAGCCCCACTCATTGGCTTACATATTTTGAAAATCAGAACTATAGTGACCCCAAGGCAGTGTCTCTATTTGATTTGAAAGGATTTGCCTTTTATCATCACATCTGTTTAATACAAGTTTATTTACTTCTTGAGTATACAGAGTATGTTTAATTGATTTTATCATACTCATTTTACATGTAAAATTAATATTATTATACAACGTTTTAACATACTCTGACATTTTTAATTTACATGTCACTGATTTACATACTCCTTTAGCTTTCATTATTTTTGTTTTCATCGATGATAAAGCATAAAGTTTTGCTCTTAACCCGATGAACTCAACTATTATATCACCACCAAGCTCATCTTTGAATAAACCGGGTATTTTCGCGTTCACATTAGGCATTTCATACGGATTGTCAGTGCAAAAGTTGCTCGTATCAAAGTTATTAATATCATCTTTAATGTCTCTATAAATATCTTCAGTATGCACTAAATAAAGAAGACTATCAGTATCTGTATAACAAAGTTTAATATTATCATTATATTTTCTTTTCATAAAATCATAATGAAAATTGTACAGATGTTGTTTGGCGTATTCTAATACCGTGAAACCAATATAAATCGGTCTATCAAGACATATTTTTTCACGGTTTAGTTGTATAGCTATAAAGTTTTCGTTGAATACAGTTATACTTTTTGAATTCGGTCTTGTAATTAATTTTTCAGCACCCAAGTGTTTATTCGTTTTATTACAATGTTCATTCCAATTTGTTATCAACTTAACATCAACTTGTTTACGTTTGTTTTCTATAGTCTTCCCAAATATTGCATTATTTAATAGTTTAAAAAAATCTTTCTGAAATGAAGTTGTTGAAGCTTGACGTAATCGTGTGTTTAAATCAATATATTTTTGTAAAAAGTTATCCTGGCGGAAACTTATAATGCGATGTATTTTAAGTAAAATTAGTCCGTGTTTAATGCATTCTTTCAAATGAACATAATGAATTACATAGTTGTATTTGTTGTACAAATTTGCAATCAATTTTGGTGATTTTCCTCCTGGAGGAATAAGTTTTTCCGGAGCGAAAGGTAAATCGCTATGTAAATCATGTAAACTATCAGGATAGGCTAAGTCAACCTCTAAAATATACCCGTAATCAGCATCATCCGATATCCTCATTACATCGAAACATTTTATTTCATCCATTGACATTAACTTGAACTCTGAAAGAGGCATTTTTTTCGTCATAGCGTGCCCATATAGATTGTTACAATCAAGATATATTAAATATTTTGACTGTCTTGAGTCATCAAATGCCGGTAAGTACTTATTATTGGCTACAGCATGTCGATATGAACATTGTGCCAAGCCTCCACGTACACCCTTTTCAAGCATTTGATATATTTCTAAATCACTAATTAACTCGAGTTGGACACCTGTATAAAGCAACATTGCATCCCAACTTAAGCTTGGTGAGGTAATATAATATGCACAATCCAGATTATAAAATTCTAAACATAACATGCGGAACTTTTCGAAAATGTCACACAATAGTAACACATCACATTTCAAATATAAGTCTGTGTATTCACCGAGTGTACGAATATTAAATTTTTTCCATACAGTTTTTGCATGATTATACTCTTCATCGGATATATCACTCATTTTCAAGTTATTATAGAAATGCTCTTTCGAGGGAAGATGTGATTCATCGTACTTTGACCATGAATCCATGTACTCATATGGATAGACACCCTTTTTTCTCAATAAAGAGCATTTAAATTCATTATTAAATTCTGAGAATAAATGCACAAAATCTTTTTCACATAAACTTTTACTTAAAGTGTCTAAGCTTGTACTTAGGAAATGGAAAGAATCAATGAACTTAATTTGAATTGGGTGGTTTTTATCGTCTGATTTAATAATTTTCGTAATACTTAGATAGTTTTCTTTAGTTTTAGGTATAATATTGATCATGCCTTCATATCTCGCCAACTCATCAATAAAAATATGTGAATCATAACCAGACAGATTATGGAAAACAACCGGTATGAATGGACAGGTTCTATGCATTAAGTTACAATGGGAATGTGCAGATCCTCTATACTGGCCAGTAACATGATCGTGATCACGAACTTTGTCATCGAATAACAATTGTTTACAAATGTAACATTTTTTCGAGTCTTTAAAATATTTCTCCTGTTCAGTGGTTAAAGGATACATATCCTTTTTATCACGTAAAATAGCATGGATTCTTTTGACTTCCAAAATTAATTTTTTGATAAACACTTCGACACAATCTTCGCCTCTATAAGATACATATTTATTTAACGAGTCATCATGAGAACAACAGACATAATATGCAAAACATGAAGGTTTATGAATTTTATTTGTTGTTGTATTATTAGTATGATTTTCATTGTGATCTATCAATAAACATTCAAAGTCAGCATAAACAATAAAATGTATTTTTTGCTGCCTTTCATAGTGATTAAATTTAAGGACACTGTGTTTTTCTGGTAACACAGTCAACATATTAGAGCAATCATGAGAATGAAGCATTGCTTCACATGAAAAAAACTGTAAACAGCTATCACACAAATATACTTTATTCTTGTGTAATGATACCTGCTTACGAACTAATCGTGCCAGGTCTTTTATTAAGCAGTAGTGTGCTTTATCATCACTTTCCAGATATAATAAATTAAAATGATTCTGTTTTTTTATATTTGTTTTATACAAAGGGCCTACTACAATGTGTTTGTCTAGGCCGTATATATTGATACTTATATTAGAATTATTTTTCTCAAATAACTTTATATCACTGATCGAAGGTGGAAATGACATTCCTTCTATGTTTAAAACTCTAGAGTAATGAGGATATGAAGATGGCCTGCATACATTATTTTTGGCAGGAAACATACCCGCAACAACACTCCATAAAAAACAGCAATTATCTGAATTTTTTATATTTATACAGCTTTTAGAATTTCTTACACTTGGAGGTAATTCTAAATAACTGCCACCTCTCATAGGGGTATATTTGTTTACATTGATTTCTAGGTGGCTTATCGCAATAAAAGACCAACCAGACTCACAATGTTCAAATTCTGTAATTTTTTGATTAATTTTATCAGTCATATTCATAAAAAAATTATTCAAATCAGTATTTTTGTAAACAATTTCATATTTTGTGTTAAATGATTTCAACTGTTGCTCATTTGTTTTATACAATATAAAATGAGCGAACAATTCAAAGTTAACTTTTATACAGATATTTTTAGATACAGATTCATCGATCAGTTTTATCATGACTCGTTTGTTATCCTTCAGGAACGTCTCAATTTTATGGTACTCGTCTTCCTGCGAGGGGTTTAAACGATATGTCATGATTCTATTTTTAAAAGCAGTAGCAATAATGTCAATATTTTTATATTTAGTCTTTAGTAAACAATTAGATTTATGTATATTACTTTTGGTATGATATCGATATTCATTTCTTGTTAATTCTGTATTACATTTTTCACAATATTTCATTTCGTCAGATGGGGCTGAAAAAAAAAAGACTGACACTTAATAATATACATTTTATTTTATAAAGATTTAGGTACAATAAAATTAGATAGTTCCTATACAAAGAAGTTAGACACTTAAACGTTTTATTAATAATAATGATCATAATGAACGGACCTTTATTTTGGGTGTGAGCCCATCACAAAGACATAATATGTAAGTACAATAAGAATAAGACTAATAAAAGATTACTTTACATAATTAATAATAATTGCTCACGAAAGTTGGCGGGCAGTCTTTAAAATCTTTACGCGTTGCCGCAATTAATTGGGATAGTACACGCCAACTGTCACTATCCTCATTAATTTTATTTTTTATTGTAATGATGGCATGACGCCATCTATTCAAAGGCAGTACATGCTCTATTTCCTCAGTTTTGTATACTTTAATCTCGATATAATGAGAGCCTTCCTTGTTCTCATTGATTTGGCGAGAGTGCCCGTTCGCCAGTCGTCGTGTGTAATAATTATAAACCGGTGCTTTGGGTTTACCTTTCGGCTTGGGCGGCGGTTGTGGTTCTTCATCACTGTCGCTTATGTCACCGAATAATTCTTGAGCGGTGGCCCTTGCAGTTTGCATAGAAACAGGCTTTATCTTGGGCTTCTTTTTTGATGGACCGGCGACGGCAGCGGAGGCGGTGGTGGCCGGCGCTGCTACCCGTTTCTTCGACTTGTCAGTTTTCTTCACAGTTTCTGTCTCCGTTTCTGAATGACTAACATCCTCATCGGATGGAAACAGACTGTCAGCAGTAGCGGTAGCATGATGATGCTTTGACCTGTCGAAAAATAAAAAAGGGTAAGAAATAATTACTTATAATAGCTAGTAAGCAAACAACTTCGAAGAATAAGTATTTATATTGTTTATTAATTAATTATTACTATTATTATCGTACGCATTCTTTGAATACTGAAATAATGATATTTATTAGTAAAATACTAAGTACTTATTCACATAATGCAACAATGACAGAAAGTATTATAAAGAGCGTAGGTAATAAATAAATAAATAAATTCCTGACAACTATGAATACTGCATACTGTACAGAATGCACACACAACAAACGCAAACATTTAACCCTTGCAGGAATCGAACCCGCGATCGTAAGTTCAGTAGTCATATTCACCCACTAGGTGCAATGATATAGATACTTAGATTAATATATACTTGGTAGGTAGGTACTTACATTTTGTTTCGATTATCAGGCTGATGACTCCTTGTAGAGTTGTTGTTGTTGTTGTTGGTCCCTCAGGAGAACTGGATGTGAGGTGATCCAGGTTGGATGGGCTTAAATATTATGTTTCACACAATACTTTTCATGTAACGACACAGATGCACACTAAGAAAAAAATGCTTACTTCATAATAATCCTAAAATGGATTGATGTGGATCTCAGTGCACCGCAAGCAATATTTCAGGACATATTTTATACGGTGACTTTACTTACAAATTAATTAGGTATTTTAAGTATATCGGAAAACAAATAAATTTATATAAAAAGTAAAGAATAGTTGATCGACTGATTTTTACCAAGTTATGATAATTTTATAGTACCTACCTAACACTAACGTCTAGTGATTAGCGATCTTAGGGGCTAGTTACAGGTTCGACCCTTTTTGTGTTATAAACATAAACAACCGCTGAGTTGAGCCACCTCCAAATCCCGGGTTCGATTCCGATCGAGTCAATGTAGTAAAAAGTATTTTTTTCTATTAAGTACCTACCTATTGTCTTTAGTCCGATTCTTTGTCGAGTTCAATATTTTTCGAGTATCGTATTAGTCCGGTCCAATGCTCTTACCACGGAGCTACCGAGTCACTACTGAGCTGCCGAGTGACTCGGTAGCTCAGTGGTAACAGCATTAGACCGGACTTCCAAGGGTCGTGGGTTCGATTCCCGCCCGAGAATATGATCTGGCTGGTGCGAGTCGTATTTTTTCTAGTATAATTATTTGGTATTTTAATAATTTAATAAAATGTATTTGTGTATTTATTTCATGCCGGAAGTCGAACCCATGTCCACAGTTTTGCAATTAGTTATTCACAACATTCATGTAGTAGATATCTGGATAAACAAGGTACAGTCATCGTCAGAATCAATTGAGCTTTCAAAGTAGAAATAAAATATACCTACATTATTAGAAAAAGCAACCGCATTACTATAGTATTAGAATCATTTTTCTTTTTTAAAGTGACAAAAAGAAATTAGCAAGATAGGTACTCGTACTATCGCAAAACAAAGGATATCGGAATTTCCGGTGTCCGAAATACAGCCAGCAGCACGTCAGGTTTTACAAAACTGACAAAAATCTGGATTTTGAACCTTAAAATATTTAAGTATTTACATTTATGTATAAAATTGAAATTGGTTACCCTGTCGCGGTATACCAGCGTGCCGTTCACTGTACTTACCGTATTTTTTAAATATTACTTTCCTCCCACATTTGAGTAGAATAATTATTTTACAATAGTGCATGTGCATCATGTAGGTACCTACCTAGGTAGATATGTATGGCGAGGATTTCATGCAGTGTTGTATGTCATCCCTAATATGGTAACACGATAAATAACTTGTTTTGCTATTCTATTTTGAACTTTATGAGTAATTTGAATATCTATAAATTGGGGATAAGATTTAAAAAATCAATCACTTTTCTACTTTACCATTTACACTCTAGACCAGTACGATTTGATATTCTAAATAAATTATGTCGTCGGTGAGTTTTTACTGATTTAATTAGATTTTATAATATAAGTATTTATTTTACTAAAACTTATTACTATTTGTCGCAATTATACTTATAATGTTAATTTTACAAATGTTTGACTTTCAATTATACTTTATCTTAAAGAATTTATCATACAAGCGAAAGACTAAGAAAATAATCTATTCTGTTTCAGATACCGAGCTGGGTTTATTCACCAACATCACCCCCGCTAATGATAGAACCTGATGTGATTGATAAAGTTGTAAATTATTTGGATGAGGAAGAACGACAACGAACCCCATTTGTTCCAAATACAAATACAACTAATAATAAGGAGTTGATAAGTTTTTACAAAACGGTTTCGACCGGTGGCGGCGCTAAAGTTGTACGGATCGAAATTTACGATGCAAACCAAGTTGAAAGTAAATCTATGTGCCAGTGTAGTGCTGAAATATGTGTTCAGCATATTGTAAAGAACGTTAACACTGACAACATCTACTTACGTGTCAAAGACATGCTACCATATTTAAACAATACTTTTTATCAATCATTGTAACAAGAAAAACGGATCTCCTACAAGCATCTGTATCACCTACTGCATCTGTTAATTTATAATAATTTTGTATAATTAGTTGTAATTATTTTGTTAAATTTGTAAAGAAAAGGAACTTAATAAATACTTGCTTATTCATTGCAATAACGTTGTTTCATTACAGTAGCTAGAAAAATGAAGTCATCAGTAAGATTCTACTTACATTCTCAATATTTTAATGTCATTAGACAAATTATGTTTATTGAAAAAAAACTGTTAGTCATTAAAGCAAACACTGTGTTATAAATATCAAGCAGGAACAATGCTCATCCATTCCCGAGATCACAGTTGCATTGAACAGATCAAGTATCAAGTTTTTGCTAACTAAAATAATATCAGATACTCGAAACTATAAGCACACATGTAACGAGGCCCCCTGATTACGAATTCGCTAAACATTCAAATTAGCATTCGAGTAGATAATTTTTTTATTGTATTAAGAATAAGTAAATTTTAAAATTACTGTGCGATTAATAAAAAAAAAACACTGAAGTTGGCTCCATGGTTGAATAGTGTTGTTGCGATGGTAAAATTGAGGGACCTGGATCTCTTCTGATCCAGGTTCCTCAATTTTAACCTACTTTAGTCGTTTCGGAAACTTATTCATCTGCCTTCGTATATGTTCTGACTCTGATTAGATTTACAGAAAATAATAACTGTAATGCTTTTACTTTTACGACTATTTTAGTGGCCCTACAACGTCAAGTACACTTAATTGAGCAACGATTTCACACAGTATTACTTGATTTACCGGTGCCAAAAAAATATGTAGATTGTACATTATAGTTCTCAGCTATGCGATTGACAGAAGCGATAGCTAAAACTTTTCTCGATAGAAAAAATCGTTAAAATTTTGTAGTTTTCCAATGCTGTGCCAACTATTAACAAACCTATAATCTTGAAACTATTATAACAAAACATTAGCTAGCTCTCTAGTTTTGTGATTAACAGTTTACCAAAATAAGAAATATCAATTCAAAATAATAATGTTTTCAATAATTTTGACTATGAAATTTTCTTCCAGCATTGTATGCCCCCTTAATTGACACAGTATAACTTAATAATGAGTATTTCAACTTTTTATAACCGGGAGATGGGCGTCACTATAATTAGTCTCTTCTAATGCATATTAGAGTGTTGAACATTAATTGAAATTAAGTAATCCAGTTAGCTTATCTTGGACTTTCTTTTAAGTAATTACTATCAAGTCTTTTAAGTTAAAGTTAGAAATGGCAATGGACATTTTAAGTAAGATGATACTTTAATTTAAATTAATTATTCTGTAATAGCTTTCAATTAACTAAAACATTATATTTCTGATAAAGAAATTTTAACTAAGAGACAATTTTTTGATAATTTATTTGGAATAGACTTGGAAAAAGAGTAAAACATTAAAGTAAACAATTTTATATTATTTTGATAAAGTTCTAGGTACCTACTTATATCAAGCATACCATTTTATAATATTGATGTTATAATTGTATTTTCATCTTCCAATCTTTAAAAAAAGGTAGGTCTCTCGTTTCTAAAAGGAGAAATAATTTCGACCCATTCTCATCTAAAGTTTATAAACCACAAATGTGATAACTACCTAGCATTGTCAATACGGCTTTTAAAGGTTAAATTTATAAGGGTTGGTAGCTCTAATATCGGTGAGACAGATTTATCGACGCTAGGCACAATTTATGTCTCCGGTGATGTCAAGTTGTTGTTTAAATAAGATCACCCGTTCTGCGATAAATTTTCAAATATTTTTTTTTGGCAGCCATTAATATTAATTGCAAATTTTTAAGGAACACATAAAACGTATTATTTTTAAAAATGGCGTTAATGTCGAATACATTTTGGGTTCGGAGGTATATACCAGATGAAGATGTCAAAACTGAGAATTTAAACAAATACTAATAATAATAATAGGTACTTAATAATAATTAAAAATGTCAAATTCTATCATTAATGAAGTCAGTGATTAAGAATGAAAACGACAGTTATGGGAAATTATTTGCCCTAGGAGTTTTAATAATCAAATCATTTTTAGGATTCTGTACCAAAATGGTAAAAAGGAACCCTTATGGTGCGACTCAGTCTGTCTGTCTATTTTTTTAAGCCGCATAATTTTCGACTTTTGATGAAAAATTAAAAAAAAATACCGCTGGGACAATGGTGTCACCATCTTTAACCGTCACTTTATAGGTTGCGCGGCGAGTTATGAGCGCTGATCTTGGATGCGCAGTAGTAAATTTTACATTTAAGACAAGTTTACACAGGGTCAGTACAGAAATCAGTAGCGGGGGGCGCCGACTAACTTCAAAATATTCGTGTGGGAATTTTCAAGTCAGCGCTGACTTCATGCCGCTGTACTGACTTCAAACCAATTTACATTGGGTTTTTTTTGGGTCAGCGCTGACTTGTCTCGATTTTGGAGTCAGTCGCTTATCTCGTATAAACCAGCCTTTACGGGCGGTTGCATATCACCGAGCGCTCATACGACCAAATTGAATCATGACCCACCTTAAGGTTATTTTCTTACAGTTATTCAAATACAAGTAGGTTGAAATTCGCTTGAACATACATTAGCTTGGTAACGAACCTGTTATTATTTTATTAGACACTGAAAGTCACTGACTTGGCTATGGTAGATAGATCGGACAGACTCGACTATACTCGTTCGTGACAACAGAGAAATGCTATTACTTGACATCTGACACACTGTCATAAGCGTCATAATGTCATTTTATTTTTAAAATTATAATAATTTTTTTGCAGTTAAAAGAGTAAGAATTATCAACCATATCTTATTCGATATTCAAATCATGACTGCTTTATTGAAAAACGTATCTTGTGCAGCAAAATAAAGGTTAAAATTTGATAAATCTGACCCGTAATGTTCAATTTTTATTCATATTTAAAACGTACTCAGTGCAATATACACGATAGAGAAGAAAATCTAACTATTTTTTATGGTTTCATAGGAATTATTGGCAAAGTGGGACATGATTCGGTTGGTTCGACTGTACATAATTTACCAAAAATAGGCATGCTTAGGTCAAAGGAAACTGCGTAAAATATAGTTCACTGCAGTTGTACACAGGAAAAATACTAAATGCACTAACGGCGCGCTTGGCTACCTTGCTAACTAACATGTCAAGTCCCCTTTAATTAAAAAAAACCCGACAATTTAAGGCTCTATAGTAATTGGAAATTTTTGATAGTTTTGTGTGATGTGCTGATAACTAGGCTATCGGTCAACTCGCTATAATAGAGAGTTCACTAACGCCCAGAATTAATAAACCACAGATTGATTGCTAGGCAACACTTAGGCAACTGTCGATATCAACTAATCTGGATCAGGGCTATGCCAATCTGGCCGTTAGTCGCTCTTATGGGAAATTGAAAAATTCTTTATTCAAATAGGCTCACACAATAAGCATTTTTAAATCGTCAATTCTTGTACAATACCACCCATTGTGACGTCTTTTATCTGACAAGAAAAATGGGCGCCAAAAGTTATTAACTCAATCAGATGGAACGCAATGATATTTACAAATTTGTCTATAATTTCCAGACATTACATTTATATTATGTCACAATTAACATTGATTAATAAATAAATAACATTATTTAATTAGATAACTTCTTAATGAATCGATTTATAGGGTTCAAGATAAAAGTCAATTATTCAGTCTAGGCTGTTAGAGAAAATGCAATTCATACAATTCAATATGCGTGCCCTTGCTTAACCTCCGCAATCGCTGGGCCAGGCGCTATGCTTTCGACGACCTCCTTGGTCGAGTGGCTTTGTACACCAGTCTTCAAGGTGTCGCCATCTCTGAGGTCCCGGGTTCGATCCTCGGTTGGGTCAATTTAGAAAACGATTTTTTCTATATTGGCTCAGGTCTAGGTGTTTGTGATACCACCGTTGTCTCCGATTTCCATAACACAAGTGCTTTAGCTACTTACTTTGGTATCGGAGCAATGTTTGTGATGTTGTCAAATATTTATTTATTTATTTATACCCCTGCGCCACCGAGCTCCTTCCATGAACTTCAATCATGGTTAAAAGTTGTATTCAACAATACTCGTAAATAAAAGTTTGTCCGTTTGTGTTCCGCGTTCTGCGCTTCTATTGTTTGTCCCACTTTGAAATACATGTGTGTTGTCGCACAAAACTTCATTCAACTTCAAAGCAACGGTGAAACTCTGGGTGAACTAGATTTACATACAAAGACTAGTACCTAATACGGTCACAAAATAAAGACAAGCGTCTGTGTTTATATTATTATTAATAATAACAATAAAATGTATTTATTTTACAAAAAGTAAGTACTTAACTTACTGATAGTAAGGTGACAAAAGAATATGAAGAAGCCTGGCCACGAGAATAAGTGAAGGGCGACGCGACTAACGAATTCTTTCTTTATTTTTATTTTTTATTTATTTATTTATTCAGACAACAGGGTCCATATTTGTCAGTACCAATAATCCCTAACTAATTTTGACATTGTATTTTGAGCCATATGCCACATTAAAGGGCAAACATGTTGCCTATTTGCAATGACCTTCAGGATGGTGTTGGTGCTGCCCTTCACTCTGTTTAATAACACATTCGACTAGCCACTGCACAGAGCGGTTAGTTCACAATGCGCGAAATCATACAGTGCTCCCAAAGTGATAATGCGCATAGAAATCTTCGTCACTGTTCGGCAACAGTCGTATTCCCCGAGCGTCGGATGACGATATGTATATAGAGTGGTTAAGTGCATTTTCTTCATGCATAATTTAGTAGAATTATGTATATAATAATTCGGATGTTTCTGGGAATACGACAATAAGCGAAGATCTGCATGTGCATTATTAATTTGGGAGTACTGTACACCATTATAGGTATTACTAATTCGCTCGTCTCATCGCCGTTCGCTCCTTCGCGTGGCCAGACGGCGTTACATAAACAAATCGCAGCTGCTCAACCTCTTTGCACCCAATCAATAATACTCTTGGAAATTCCATGAGCGTCTTCACAAAGCCATCTTGGGTAAAAAATACTTGGAAAGTATGTTAATGAGACTCTTAGTAACTGGCAAACTGGCCATTTCTGTTTGCTAAGCACTTGGGGACCTTAGGAGAATTTAGTGTTCCTTTTTATTTTTGTAAGATTTTAAATTATTTAAGTGTGTAAGCCCGTTAGGATAGTTCCTGGGCTATCATTGGTGTGTGCATCGTTAATTTTTGATTTTTTTATATCTATTTATTTAATCTTTATTGCTGTTTATAAAAAATTGTAGTCAGGCGAACAGTGAGCTTCCCATATAAACGTAATGCCTAAATGATTAGCAATTTGAGCATAAATTAACTCTTCCTGTGATGTTATTTGGATTAAAACAATAAAAACAATATTTGTCTAGGGTTCTATGAAAAAAAATCCAAAATACTAACCCAATTCCAAATAAATACCAATTAATTTTTTTTCATGTGGAGCTCGCTGGTGCAGAGGTATAGTGACTGGCCCATCATTGTGGAGGTTAAGCTACATGCGTAAGGGTCGGTCATGAGATGGGTGACCAAAAATTTATCACCTCGAGCTTCTCCGTACTCCGGAAGGCACGTTAAGCCGTTGGTCCCGGCTGCATTTGCAGTCGTTAGCACCCACCAATCCGCATTGGGCTCGCATGGTAAAAAAAAAGGTCATGGTCCATCTACTTATCCACCCATAAGGAAGGCCTGTGCCCCAGCAGTGGGGACATTAAAATGGCTGATGGTCTAACATTTTTTTATACAAAACTGTAAATCGCATTAACTTTTACTTGGTTTGGTATTTTTTTTTTTTTTTTTTTTTATTTAGTAGAACCCTAGACAAACACTGCTTTAATTCGAATAACATCACAAGAAGTATGCTAATTATTATGCTCAAATTGCAAATTACTTTGGTATTACGTTTGAATGGGAAGCTCACTGTTTACCGGAATCTTAAGGCAAGCTCGACTCACACTTGACGGCTAAAGAATTATCATATTTGTCCACAGTCTGTACTTGAATCAAGATGGGATGGATGGGTGAACCTTTCTTAAAGATGGCAAGTGAAAATGAATTGTGCACCTCATTTGATCAGAGGCTTTTTAGGGTTACATTTTGGGTCCGCTTTTCCTTATCAAGTAGGAAAACTTAATCACTATGTACTGTACATGTCCTATTTCTAATATATTAGGGGTTTAAGTATGAAATTGCCGTTTTGTATGGAGATTTTTAAAGAATTTGAATTTTCCATACTAACATTTATTTATTATTTCCCAACCATGAACGCTTAAGTTTTAAAACTTTATGCACGAATGTTTAAACACTAAAATAACGTATGCCACTTAGGTTACGCGAAAAAAATAAGTATCGGCTTAGTTACAACAAAATAAGATGTAATTAATTCTGCTAGCAAAAAAGGAGTTACTAATAATAAGGTACTTTTTTAAAAGTTAAGGAAAGACAATCAGAAATATTTTTATTGCTGACAGGTAGTTGGCCGTCATGATCATAATTCAAAATAAACAACTGAAGCTTCTTTAACATCATAGAAGATATTATGAGAGTCTGTGTGCGAGAAAAAATCGGTAATTTCATACATTAACCATTATTTATTTATCACAGTGTCAAAAGGACTTTTTTACTCCGCGTTCATCTGATCATTGCCGCTACCTCCCGGCCCGCTTCGTCATACCGGACCCCCTGCGTCGCCTTTCTAGTACGGCTAGCAACGCAAAGCTTAATTTTTGTTTCTGTTGATTTAATCATTGCGTTAGTTATTTGTGTTGTTATAATGATTCATAGACTAAAATTCCTAGATAATAGAGAACCTAACTTGTCACCTGTATAAATTAATGACACTTATTGAACAAGAAAAAAATGAAAAACAGTTGTTAAACATGATTACTTTTTTTGTCTACAGTACCGTTAGCTGTGACGTAATAACGGTCGTCGACGGCAATCACGGAGTGAACGCGTAGTACTGTAACTTAATGGGGTTTATTTTTTATTAGAGACATGAAATGAAAAACTGCTAATAGATTGTCATGCATTAGGATTACTTGTTCTTACATTGATTTTCTTTTATGTGAGATTTAGTGTTAAATTCATAATGTTTTCTAATTTCAGTGGTTCCTGAATATACTCTGATATTTCAACTCATGAATTGGATCTGACAAAAAGTTAGGTCTGTACAAAAATGTCCCCCAATTTGCCGGTTTTTTAACACAAATTTAATTCGGTTAAAATGGGGAGTACCCTCTGGGAAATCCGTCCATTCGGGAGTAAAGAGCTTACTCCAAAAACCGTAACCGAAATTCGACCGAAGTTCGTTTTACTTAGTACACAAATCGTTTTAGAATATCGTACGATTGTCGAGATTCTTTTTCGTAGTAGGATCAGATCCAATTTGCGTCGTAAGTTACGGCTATTATTTGCACGTCTTACTGATAAAGTTTGGGATGTAGACGCAAAAACAAGTAGGGGAAGGTCGCTATATCCTTTTTTATTTGCGGGAAAACGAATAGTATTATTTTTTTACTCGTCTAGTGTTTCACGAGTTGTTGTCTGAAAACTGAATTTATAACAATGACCGTGGTGTTATCGGATTCGGCCAGAGACAGCAGGATGTGCATCTGAACTGAGGGCCCATTTTTTAAATCGTGGCGAATCAATCTGAGACTTACATGGGATTTAGTAAAAAATTCTAAAAACTGAAAGCATAGGTTCAAAAATTTCTAAAACGTGAATTAAAACTTTTATAACCGAATGTGTTGGGCCCTCAATCCAGACGGTTGCAATAAGAGGCATAGCTTAGATCTCAGAAAGTACCATCTCTGTGTTAATAATTTTCATTTTAGAATTTAGTAAAGAATTTCTAACATCCTTTCAGAAATTTTCAACTCGCTAGAAGATGGCATAACAGATCTAAGGCTGTTTAGCTTGGGCCCTCAGTTCAAACATATCTGAACTGAGAGCCCAAAATAAAATCTTCAATATATTAGTTTTAACTGAAGAAATTCAATAAAATTACGTTTTTATCATAAAGTCTAACATCTCAGTGAATTTCTAAAAAATAAATATTCGTTAAAAAGTCTAAAACACACTCTTTTCATTTTGTACCCTCAGGTGCTGTTGAGTAAGCCCGCTGTGCGAGCGCGAAGCACGAGCGATTTTTATTTTTGGAAGACTCAAAGTTCATATTTCAAAATCAATCAAAACATTTCTGGCCTATTCGAAATTTGAAAATAATAAGGTTCTTCTTCTTCTTCTTTTTTTGTTATGGCAATCTACTTTCCTCTTGGAAGTAATTTTTGCTAGTGTCAAGTGTTAAATAGTTCAGTGGTAGATGTTGTTTAATTTTTCATTAGAATGCGGGTGCATCGCATTCCAATGCTGCTTCGAGCATTTGGCACCAAGTATATCGTAACAGTTTACTCAGTTAGTTCTGCCGAGGAAGCCACCACTTCAAAAAAAAGTCCCAGCTTCACACAACCAAGATCGCGCCTATTTCAATTATCCCACATATTGTTCAGTTGCGTAGACACTTGTACTATATAACTGCACCAATTTTAAGACACAATATCCACTATGAATCAATTTGAAAATAATTAAAATAGACACCAAACCGAACTCGACAAAATGGCGCCAAAAAACTCAACAATAAGGTTGTGAGCTTGTGACAGAACTTATGACTGCGTATAAAATAAATAAATATTTGACAACATCACATACATTGCTCCGATTCCAAAGTAAGTAGCTAAAGCACTTGTGTTATGGAAATCAGAGACAACGGTGGTATCACAAACACCCAGACCTGAACCAATATAGAAAAGTTCATTTTCTAAATTGACTCAACCGGGGATCGAACCCGGGACCTCAGAGATGGCGACACCATGAAAACCTCGACCACGGAGGTCGTAAAATTTTTTCGTATATTATTCGTATATTATTTGGATTTGAATGACTTTGGATTTTCTTTGCTTACTGGTTGGAATATTAATATTATTCTGGGGGACAGGGATAAAACGTTATGGGACCGATAAATCAAGTAAATAACTAGCTGACCCGACAGACGTTGTCCTCTCTTAGCTAAAGCATCTGTTTTAAACCATATTCGTTTTTTTTACATCCTCTTTGACGATATTTGCAGCACGCATTCTGTCAATGTTATGTCAAACGCCATAAGGTTACATTAAAAAAGTTTAAATTGTCAAAAAAGGTTAAATTAAAAAAGTTTAAATTGTCAGAAGCACTAAGGTTACATTAGAAATAATTTAATATAGTGGTAAAGTATTCTTAAATTTTATAATTTTACGCGCAATTTTTTTAATTTTTTCTTTCATAAGAACGTTCTCCTGACAATAACAAACGCAACAAAAGAGAATTATCGAAATCGGTCCAGCCGTTCACGCGTGATGTCGTGACCAAGGGAAATAGGGATTCATTTTTATATAACAAATATATAGTTTTTTTTGTGCGACTGGCCTCTTCCGTTTTTCACAGAAATTCCGCCAACGTCCCGTAGTGAAAGATACACGGTGATTTCTGCATAAATGTTTGGTAATTTTCCTTGAGATATTATACAACGTGTCACAAAAATACCCCTAATGCCGAATATGGTAGATAAGGACCATCAAACTGAACAACTTTTACTATGGAACCAACTCTGAAATCGCCAAAAAAACAGCTGTTTCATATTAAAATTAAAATCGAAAATATCAAAATGTATGAAACAGCTGATTTTTTTCGCAAATTGAAAGTTGGTCCCATAGTAAAAGTTGTTCAGTTTGATGGTCCTCATCTACCATATTCGGCATTAGGGGTATTTTTGTGACACGTTGTATAATATCTCAAGGAACGAAATCTTCACAAATTACCGAACATTTATCCAGAAATCACCGTGTATCTTTTACTACCGGAAGTTGGCCGATATACCATATTCGGCATTAGGGCTATTTTTGTAGCATGTTGTATATAGATTCTCTAAACTCATAATACTCATACGACACAATTGATCACGTAATCTCATTACTAGTATCACTGTCACGTCATAATGACAACCGCGCGTCAAATAGCTGTCAGCGAAAACTCATTACAGTCATTAGTGGTGCGGTGATGAATGGTATTTTGAGCCGGAATGTTATGAAATAAGGTACTGGGTTCGATTGTCGCATTAGCAAATAATTATCCTACATCCTACTAATATCATAAATGTGAATGTTTGGATGTTTGTTTGACGACCTCCGTGGTCGAGTGGCTTTGTACACCGGTTTTCAAGGTGTCGCCATCTCTGAGGTCCCGGGTTCGATCCCCGGCTGGGTCAATTTAGAAAACGAACTTTTCTATATTGGCTCAGGTCTGGGTGTTTGAGATACCACCGTTGTCTCTGATTTCCATAACACAAGTGCTTTAGCTATTTACTTTGGAATCGGAACAATGTATGTGATGTTGTCAAATATTTATTTATTAATTTATTTATAATTATAAAAAAAAAAATCGATTCAGCTGTCTTCGATTAATCGGGGAACATAAAAAAAAAATATAATATAAACGCGACGAATAGATCCATCTTTTAAATTTTTGAATTGAAGTCGGATAAAAAAGGTAAGATGATAGGATCAACCATTGAGAAACTGGAAAAGTAAACCGAATTTAAGTTGATATTCTGCAAAACTCTTTCACACAAACAAATGCCAATCGAAAAAGAACTCTACTGCATTTATTTCGAGACCCGTATGAATACAAACCTCAATCACTTAACCGAACACTATATTCGGCTAAAATAAAACGTTTGTAGTCGATAAGATCGATTTTGCGTTGAACGTTCGTGTAAAGAGACGTTAGGTCTGAATGGTTGTGATATAGGTACCGTCAAAACATATTATCCCCTTTGAAGGCATGAGGCTGTGAAAGAGGTTAGGCTACGTTCACACTAGACGGCCACCAGCGGCCTCTGATTTTTAACTCGACATTTGTGATCTTTTTGGCGTTGACTATCAGCCATTATTAATGTCCCCACTGCTGGGGCACAGGCCTTCCTTATGGGTGAAAAAGGAGGATGGGCCATGAAGGAATGAGGGACCTCGATGGCGCAGTGGCTTAGCGCCTGGCCCAGCGATTGCAGAGGTTAAGCAATTTCCGAAAGGGTCGGTCAGGCCACGGACGTACATTGTTGGGATATAATTAGCAGCCATTTGTAATTACTTCTAAAAACCCCGCCATTTTATGAACTCTCCACGATGCAGTATTTTGTTAGCGTTCCTCAAACTCCATTTCCAGTTCGTTTGAAGTGCCACAACGAAAAGTACATGTTCCAAATTCCGTTTGAGAATATCTGAGTGCAATATCAACCCAGCCTAGGCACTAAGTCGTCATGGCTGGCTGGCTGCCAAAACCGGATATATCCACCATGTCTCCTGTCTGATGGGTATCATTATTACTGCGCCTTTAAATTGGGTAACTGCTTCCTTCTTTGAAATGTTGGAATTTGTAAGATTTTTGTCAGGAAGAAATGTTTAAGTAGTTCACATCTTATTGCCACCATATTAAGCATTATTTTTATACATAGTGCTTGACGTTTTTCTCATGCCCCTTACTCAAATGGCCATTCTACTAAAATTAACACTAGTAGAATAGAATTACAATGCATGGAAATGACAAAAGCTAACGCTTAGCTCCTGTCAATACCATACATTGTCATTCTATTCTAGTAGCGTTAATTTTAGTAGAATAGCCGTTTGAGTAGGCCCTCTGATGTTAAGAGCGCGTAGACTGCACACTAGCGCTGCCATTTGAAAAGAACAATTCAAAGTGCTTAAATAAAGACGAAATTGTGAAGTGGCCACTTTTAGCAAAAAAAACTGCATTAAACTAAACGACAGGCTAGAAAATATTGTTAAAGCTATAAAAAGTACTACGTTCGTAGTGCACTACAGAGAGATAATTCACAATTTCGTAGTTATTTAAGAACTATGATTTTTCTTAATGGTGATGCTAGTGTGCATACTGGCTCTCTTAAGTGACGATAAAGTAAGGTGAAAGGCACTACACCCGGAATCCTCAACCACTGAGGAACTGAATAATATCTAACTCTTTGACGACCTCCGTGGTCGAGTGGTTTGTACGCCGGTTTTCAAGGTGTCGCCATCTCTGAGGTCCCGGGTTCGATCACCGGCTGGGTCAATTTAGAAAACGAACTTTTCTATATTGGCTCAGGTCTGGGTGATTGTAGTTCCACCGTTGTATCTGATTTCCATAACACAAGTGCTTTAACTACTTATTGGGATCAGATCAATGTTTGTGATGTTGTGTAATATTTATTTATATTTATTTATTTAACTCCTTACCACAGAACTTGCACTATTATGTATTGTATTCTGTGCGACAGATTAAACTCGTGACAAAATGTATGCAAAAATGCACGATGATAATCTGTTAAGTAGTTAGGAACTTTTACACACTGCGACTTTTAGCAGCGGCCAGCGATACAAACGCGATACAGTACGCACCTTTAATCATGAAAAGAAATAACTCAAAATTTACCTTTGGTGGGTTTTTACCATAAAGTGAACTAACTACGCGAATACTAAATAATATACTAGAAAAAATAGGACTCGCACCAGATCATGTTCTCGGACGGGAATCGAACCCGCGACCTTTGGATATCCGGTCCAATGCTCTGACCGCTGAGCTACCGAGTCACTGGTGAGAACGTCGAATTTCTTCTAGTATATCAACTCTTACGCTGCAAGCCAGCGCCATCTCACCAATGTAGAAGGAATTACCTTCGACATTCAACTGAACATCTTTCCAGATATATTTAAGATGAGAAAGCTATATAACTTTCTACATTCCTTCACTTCCTTCTACATTGATGAGATGGCGCTGGCTTGCAGCGTAAGAGTTGATATACTAGAAGAAATTCGACATTCTCACCAGTGACTCGGTAGCTCAGCGGTCAGAGCATTGGACCGGATATCCAAAGGTCGCGGGTTCGATTCCCGTCCGAGAACATGATCTGGTGCGAGTCCTAATTTTTTCTAGTATATTATTTGGTATTATATAAAATAGCATTGTGAATGCTTAAATCTCAAAATTTAATAACTACGCGAAGTCAATGCGCTCAGTTTAACAGCCGTTCCGATACGATGAAAGTGAGTATTAAAGTTAGGAGACAGCGTCTCTCTTTTCTGCTAACGCGCGGGCATTAGTTGGTACTCAGGAGCTATATAAACGCGATGCCCCCTTTTTTCTACTGCGAGTGTAATGCGTGTGTAGCGATGCAAGCGCGCATTCAAAAATCGCACCGCTAAAGGCTGGTTTACAAGATGTAATAAGTAATCATAACTTAATTTTAAGTAAGCGTTTACATTTTTTAACACGTGAATATTATATTATAATTAGAGATTTTAGCATTCACAGTGCTATTTTTTACAATACTAAATTATTTACTAGAAAAAATTCGACTCATCACTAGAATTGTCTAAGGCGGGAATCGAACCCGCGACTTTTGGAAGTCCGGTCCAATGCGCTTTATTTTTTTTTGTAAATTATTTAGTATTGTATAAATCCTATTCTACTTGTTTACTTGCTCGCTAAAATTTAACTTGCAAATTATCACTAAATTCATTGCTTACATACATTAAATCACTTAAAATTAAGTAAAACTTTTGAAAATTACTTGACTAATTTATAAATGAAACCAGCCTTAAAAGACGCTGTGTGTTTAATCTAGGACGTGAAAGCATAACAAACTCACTTTCATATTTTTAGGCCCCCGGTAACTATCAATTGCGATTGACATTTTTCCGTAAATGCCATTGTTAGAGCAATTAACAATCGCTGTTTTCGCGTCAATGAGCTCCAATTACGTAAAAATTGTCAATTGCAAGTAATCGTTACCAGAGCGCTTAATATTATAGTTAGGAAAAGTCTGGCACGGGTGGTAGGAAAATATAGACGATTCAAAAGTGCTTAATTATTAAGTTTATTTGAATAAATAAATTTTGATTATTGACTATTGATTATGGACTGATCCTAGATAGTACAGTGTTCCTATACAAGGTGTTACAAAAGTACCCCTAATGCCGAATATGTTAGATAGGGACCATCAAACTGAACAACTTTTACTATGGGACCAACTCTGAAATCGCGAAAAAAAATCAGCTGTTTCATACATTTTGATATTTTTTGTATGAAACAGCTGATTTTTTTTCGCGATTTCAGAGTTGGTCCCATAGTAAAAGTTGTTCAGTTTGATGGTCCCTATCTACCATATTCGGCATTAGGGGTACTTTTGTAACACCTTGTATAAATTTTAATATTCCCCAACAGTTAGGGAAATTTTCTTACGAGGAGACATATTTCCTACTGAATTGTTTGAACAGTGAAACAGTACATGAAATTACATTCCTAATGGCGGATTGCCAAATTGAAATACTAATTCGTTGGACAAATTACTGTTAATAACACTAAACGTTAATTTAATGGGGCTAGGCGTAACTTAACATCATTTGTACTTAACAGTACCTACCTAATATTATTTTTAATTTTTACACCACACGTGCACAAAAAAATTATTCGTGGCAAGATTGGTTTGTTATCAGCTACTGTTATTTATTACTAGCAGCCGACCATGACTTCGACTGCGTGAACAGATTTTTCTATCGGGACTTCCGGCGGGAACAGTACTTTTTTCTGGATAAATATAATAAATAAATATTTGACAACATCACATATATTGCTCCGATTCCAAAGTAAGTAGTTTAAGCACTTGTGTTATGGAGATCAGAGACAACGGTGGTATAACAAACACACAGATCTGAGCCAATATATAAAAGTTCGTTTCTAAATTGACCCAGCCGGGGATCGAACCCGGGACCTCAGAGATGGCGACACCTTGAAAACCGTTGTACAAAACCAGTCGACCACGGAGGTCGTCAAATTGTACCCTATGTCCTATTCTGTACCCCTCACAATGTGTATGCAAAATTTCATGGTGATCGTTTGAGTGGTTAAGACGTGAAAGCGTAAAAATAGTTGTACATAATAAAGTCGTTTACTGTGACGAACTGAGGGGTGCAGTGGTCAACATGCCGGTCTACTACGCAAGAGGCCCCGGTTTCGATTCCCGGCCGGGCAGAAGTTCTAACGATGAATTTCAATTTCTGTGACGGGTTTGGGTGTTAATATGTATAATAAGTATATATATTTAAAAATATAAAAGTAGTATATCAGTTGTCTAGCACCATATCACAAGCTTTGCTTAGTTTGGGGCTAGATGGCGCTGTGTGAAATTGTCCAAGCATTTATTTATTATTTTAAAGCGCTTTGTTTTATTTTTGCCTTACTTTGTAACTTACTAACTTCAAATGTTGATATTATTTAGTCGTTAGTAATGTTTGATGTGCAGTATATTGTTGTACCATGGTACATACTTTGGAACCAAAGCAATAAATAATATAAATATTAACATTACATACACTGCTTCGATTCCAAATTAAGTAGCTAAAGCACTTGTGTTATGGAAATCAAAGACAACGGTGGTAACACAAACCACGAGCCTAAGCTGTTATAAAAAAGTTCGTTTTCTAAATTCCCAGCTGGGGATCGAGGGACCTCAGAGATGGAGACACTTTGAAAATCGGTGTACAAACCAGCCGACCACGGACCTCCGTGGTCGGCTGGTTTGTACACCGTCACAATATTTACCTAGTGATGTTGTCCTATATTTATTTTATTATTCTCAAAAGAGTAAAGCTCAGATTAAAAAAACTCATCTCGTTATATACTCTGATCAGGGAAAAGCAATTTAAAACAACCCTTGCTTTGTTTGAGCGTAATGGATATTAAAACAAAAACACGCTGAAAGAATGTCTGTTATACAACACTCACTTTGTCCGTATAAAGTAAATAAAATGCCTTTAACATATTTTTAGATTTTGTTTCACATCAAAAACTATTTTTTGGAATAACTCCCTGTCTTTTGAGCTAGTCGAAACCCTTTGAAAGTTTAAAACTTTACAAAAGTTTCCCCCCTTTTCACCCCTAACTTTTCTTTCACCCCTTAGTTTGTATTTCCCTTAGAATCCATTCAATACTTGTACATTGAAAAGATTCTAATTGTATAGTTTAGAACCTGCGCCAGTGCTTCCCAAACTTGGTCCTAACTGCTACCACATGCTGTCCTGAATTAATTTGGAAGTTCAGCTAACTAAGTTTCAGAAACTTAGGAATAAATGTTTACATAAAAATGTTTTAATTAGATTTTATTCATTTACTTTGGTCTAGAAACGTCTAGGTTGGTCTAGCAGTGCTGTTTACCCTTTACAAATATTATTATTAACGCGAAAGTGAGTTTGTTTGTTAAGCTTTCACGACTTAACTCAACCAACCAATCAGCATAAAATTTTGCACAGAAAAGTACTATTTCCAAGTAATTAATAAATGTTTTAAAACAGAACTTTTAGAGTTATTAATTGATTATGTGCTACTATTTACTACACTTTATGATTAACTCAGACGTATTTTATGATGATGTGAACTATAAATTCACTATCTCTGACGACCCGGGTTCGATCCCCGGCTGTTTCAATTTAGAAAACCAACTTTTCTACATTGTACCAGGGTATTAATGGTACTGTTCTTGTCTCTAGTTTTTATAGCACAAGTGCTTAAGCGCTCCGGTAACGATCATTTGCGATTGTCAATTTTTACGTCATTGATGCTTATTGACGCGAAAATTGATCGTTTACATGTGCAATTGAAGCGATTGTCAATTGCTCTAACAATGGATTTGGCGAAAAAAATTGTCAATCGCAATAATCGTTGCCGGGGGTCTTTAGTTGTTTACTTTGGAATCGCAACAATGTAGACTCCTATGTGATGTTGTTCAATGTTTGTTATTTATGCAGACTGAAAAGAACCTACAAGCAGAATGTTCGCAACGTTGAAATATTCATAGCCGAATAGCGCAAATGTCAGTCACGTAACGTTACATGTAGAGTTATAAAATTTAGGAGGTATTGTATGAACAGGTGAGCTTACTCATGTTTATCTACTTTTGACCATCTGCTACTTTTAATGTCCCCACTGCGGGGGCAAACGCCTTCCTTATGGGTGGATAAGGAGGATGGGCCATAACTCACCACGCGGGCCCAATGCGGACTGGTTGGTGTTGACGACTACAAATGCAGCCAGTACCAAAGGCTTAACGTGCCTTCCGAAGCACGGGGGAGCTCGAGATAATAAATTACTGGTCACCCATCCCAAGACTGACCCTTGCAAAAGTTGCTTAACCTCTGCAATGGCTGGGCCATCGAGTTCCTCAATTAATCTATTGCACCTATTTCTCTCTTTCATTCTTTCTTTTCCTTGTTTTGTATTTTAATCTCTATTTTTACTATGGCGATGAGGCCAATAAATGTATTCTTTCATGTTTCTTCTGGCGCGACTCAGTCTGTTTGTCTGTCTGTCTGTCACAGCTGGATATCTTAAGAACTAATGCTATCAACTTGAAATTTGGAATAGTTGTAGTTTACGTTTGCTCAACTATTTTGCAAATAAGAGAGAAATAAAAATATTTATATTTTTTTGCAAGAGGGACTGAAAGAGGGTCTTAAAAAATTCGAAGTGAGGCTACTAGGACATATGGAGTGAAAGAGCGCTGCTTGCACATTCTCAAACATTAAACTCTCAAAAAAGTCCCTCCCCCCCTATCTCCGAAGTTCGCATAGAGAAAAATCAGAAATTATTTTATGTTATACAAATTTATGTAAAGATTACAGGAAAAATAAAACGATATCTCTTAATACTAATTTTTATCAGAATGATGGTACGGAACCCTCGATGCGCGAGTCCGACTCGCTCTTGACTATTTTTATAACAATTCCAATGTCGTACAATAGGGATTGATTTTAACACCTGCTAGGGAAAAATAATAGAATTAAAGCTCCAGACCGTGAGAGCAACAATAAATTTTGCACGTGTAGGTACCCCCCATCTTTTTCATTTAAACTGTTCGTTCATTTAAAATACCACTGAAACTAGAAGCCTATTTTAGTATAACCGTTTGCTTTAATATCGGCTTCCTGCTGTGGCGTTGTGCCAAAGTCAACAAGTCTGGGCATAAAACCGATTTGCGATAAACCTCCGTAACAATACGGGTTTATGGCAGGTATTAAATCTTTAAATTGTATTTTTAGGGAATGAAATATGAGGTGATACGATGTGGACAATGGTAGAGATATTCAGGTTGTTGGATATATGATGAAACGAAAGTTTTAGTGGGCCAGATTTTCAAATGACTTGAGGAGCTGGCGATGATTATTAGAACAGAAATGCATCTGCAATGCAATGCGAAATGGTTCTGGACTAGTGACCGCGCACCCGATGACGCTCCGCAGTTAGGCCCCTGACAAGGTGTACTGACGATCTGGTGAAGGTCACAGGAAGCCGCTGGATGCGGGCAGCGCAGGACCCTTGGGGGAGGCCTATACCTAGCAGTGGGTGTTGTGCGGCTGATATGATGATGATGATGATTATGAATGCAATCTTATGCCGTAGCACCTGTTAGTTTTATCCTCCGACGACCTCCGTGGTCGAGTGGCTTTGTACACCGGTTTTCAAGGTGTCGCCATATCTGAGGTCCCGGGTTCGATCCCCGGTTGGATCAATTTAGAAAACAAACATTTCTATATTGGCTCAGGTCTGGGTGTTTGTGATACCACCGTTGTCTCTGATTTCCATAACACAAGTGCTTTAGCTACTTACTTTGGAATCGGAGCAATATGTGTGATGTTGTCAAATATTTATATTTATTTATTTATTGTATTTTTAGGGAATGAAATATGGGATGATACGATGTGAAAAATGGTAGAGATATTCAGGTTGTTGGATATATGATGAAACGAAAGTATTAGGGGACCGGATTTCCAAAGGTTGTGGGCTAGAGTCCCTCCTGAGGAGCTGGCGATAATATACCTGCTAGAACTGAAATGCATCTGCAATGCAATAGGAAATGGTTCCGTAACAGTGACCGCGCACCCGATGACGTTCCGCAGTTAGGCCCCTGGCAAGGTGGACCGACGATCTGGTGAAGGACACGGGAAGCCGCTGGAAGCTGGCAGCGCAGGACCCTTGGGGGAGGCCTAGCAGTGGGTGTTGTGCGGCTGATATGATGATGATGATGATTATGAATGCAATCTTATGCCGTAGCACCTGTTAGTTTTATCCTCCGTGGTCGAGTGGCTTTGTACACCGGTTTTCAAGGTGTCGCCATCTCTGAGGTCCCGGGTTCGATCCCCGGTTGGGTCAATTTAGAAAACGAACTTTTCTATATTGGCTCAGGTCTGGGTGTTTGTGATACCACCGTTGTCTCTGATTTCCATAACACAAGTGCTTTAGCTACTTACTTTTGAATCGGAGCAATGTATGTGATGTTGTCAAATATTCATATTTATTGTATTTTTAGGGAATGAAATATGGGATGATACGATGTGGACAATGGTAGAGATATTCAGGTTGTTGGATATATGATGAAACGAAAGTATTAGGGGACCGGATTTCCAAAGGTTGTGGGCTAGAGTCCCTCCTGAGGAGCTAGCGATAATATACCTGCTAGAACTGAAATGCATCTGCAATGCAATAGGAAATGGTTCCGTAACAGTGACCGCGCACCCGATGAGGCTTATACCTAGCAGTGGGTGTTGTGGATGTGATGATGATGATGATTGCAATCGTATGCCGTAGCACCTGTTAGTTTTATTTACACCACTATACTACAGAGGCCTCGTGTATAGCAAAAATATCCCGTGTCATTACAAAAGATTTTTAAACGCTGTTTAACTTAGACACCTGTTTAAATGTGATGCTGTCTCTTTCAAACAATATTGTCAAAAAAGTGACACGTTTAAACAGCTTTTGAACTAACACGGAATATCTTTTCATGTAGTGCGTTACCTCTTTGTTTCCGCGCAAATTCATAAAACAAATGACGATTAGTACTATGGTACCGCACTTTCAGAAGACAACGGCTCGTCTTCACTGTGATGGGGGACGCTACCCTGCCCCGCACCCTACCTCATCGATGCCCTGTCAACACCGTCAGGTTCCCCCACTGTTAGTACAGAATAAATAAAGTTACCTTGTGGCTACATTTTGCTTCAAAGACCTGCCATAACTTTAGCTACAAGACTTATCATTTATCGTTCTACCATTTCACTCCTACCCCGCTTTGAAGTCCAAAGCAATAGTCCCAAGAACTCTTGCCATTCTAATTACTTCATGCAGTTCTGTATTAGTTGGCGAACGACCAAACTGCAGCTTGCTTGGGCTTTAGAACTGTTTTACGAACATCTAGATTTGTGGTTAAACTAAGCAAAGATTTTAATATCGGTGAATTTTAGGTAAAACATTTATTTTGATTAAATAATGACATGGCCATGGGTTGTAGCTACCGGCGACGCGATGAGTGTATTCTCTCTTCATTGTGAAACAGAAATGCATAAACACATGACAATAAGCCATTTTTAATGTCCCCACTGCTAGCCAGACCTTATGGTTAGATAAGGAGGATGGGCCATAACCCACCACGTGGGCTCAATTTGGATTGGTGAGTGTTAACGACGGCAAATTTTTGGTCGCCCATCCTATGACCGACCCTTGCGAAAGTTGCTTAACCTCTGTTATCGCTGGGCCAGGCGCTAAACAACTGCGCCATCGAACTTCTCATAGACGCCGGCAGCAGGGTGCAAGGGGTTGCACTTGCACCCCCTGTCAGGAAATAAATACAAAGAAAAAAAATTTTTTTTTCATTAAATTACTGTTTGAGTAAAAACTGAAGGCGTCTAGGTTGCCATACTTTGTTCATCACCTTGTGAATAAATTCAGTATTGTCCTGTATTAAGTAACTTAATACTATAATGTACTACACTATAACGCAGATGCCTTCCCTGAAAAAAATCCTGGCGGTGCCTATGGAACTCCTCAAACAACACATATTATCGTAGCAACATACGCCATGTGGCATTTTGTTGCGCCACCGCCAGTCGCTCTGCACTGTGGCCAGTGCATAAGTCTACCATTATTATTTAAACATTTTATAAGCCCAAAATGCTTTCCGGCAATGCAAACATATTTCAAATTAAACTGAATCTACAACACTTAAAAATTTAGTAAGCATATATGATTACTAGTTAATACATATAAGACTATGAAGATCATCACGTCAGCTAACTACGCAATCATGAATGAATTAAGCTCATCTGACAGATTGCCACAGATTATGCGGGCCTATCTCAGCTGCTATGAAGTTGGTAACCTTTACGGTTGGTCTGAGTGCAAGGATGTAGCGTTTATGGGCGACACGCTGGACGTGTTTCGCCCAGACTGATCAGCATCACGCTTCTAAGACTTTCGCGCGTACAGTTCATTAGAAATAAAACACTTTTACGGATTACAGTGCGTATATTATTAATTCAGGTGTTGTTTTAGAATTATTTAGTTTGTATTTATTGGTTTTTAGAATTCCCGACGTTTCGACACCTTTCCAGGGGCCGTGGTCACGGGAGGACTAAAGTCAAAAGGTTGCTCATATTTTTATGAAATTACCCGCTCGAAACTTTTTGAAAATGTATTCAAGTTTATTAAGCATCACGCTGTTAGACCGTGCAAAGAGTTGGTTGCCTTGGTGCCTGGCTTTGCACAGCCTAACAATCGCGTTAAATTTCAGCGATAAAACTTAATCGTTACCAACCATTTCAGTTTCGTTTACAGAAAAATATCACCATTGGACACCATGGTCCCACTCGTCCTTTGGCGACACTGCAGAAGAAGACACTAGGGGTTTTAGTGGATAAACTACACGCGTCTATCCGGCGAACACGTTCGTCGAATGGGCAAGCCGAAGCCGAAGCAAGTCGAATGGCCGGTGAGTTTGGGGCGCCCCAAACTCGCCGGCTTACCAGCTGGAAGCTAATACTATTATACTGAAGTGGTCAACATCTACCACGCAAGAGAGTTCGATTCACGGCCGGGCAGAAGTTGAAACGATGAATTTAAATTTCTGTGACCCGACCCGGGTATAATAGTATATATTAAAAAATATATATGTAGTATATCAGGTGTCTAGCACCCATATTACAAGGTTTGCTTAGTTTGGGGCTAGATGGTGCTGAGTGAAATTGTCCAAGCATTTCTCTATTTATTTGCGGGCAGGATGTCGGTGCATAGATTTCCTGCATATCCATTTGCTTCCGCCAAGTAAAGCTTGATTCTGTTAATTCATACATTTGGGAATTAAGGTGAAATGGTTATTTAATCATGTTTTTAATCGTTGTGTTTAAGTTAGTAACTTAGACCACGTTGCCTAAGGCTGAAATAGTTAAGTTCATTATACATAGCGAGTTGTGTTAAGTTTTGTCACCGACAGGGTGAAATTTAAGTTAACCTGTACTGTCTTTGTAACAAGAGTTAAATTAGGATGAAGCAGTTTAACTAGACTTTTAGAAGGTGGATGGATGTTTTGGATGTGTTTTGTGTTTTTTTGAACATAGGATAGATTTTATCCTGAAAAAAAGGTATTTTTCCCGAGCGACAGAGAAATAACTGTCCACGTAGACAATGTCGCGATTAGCCGTGAAGAATCTATTCTCCAATGTCTATTACTAGACATCGGATTTTATGCATTTGCATATTTGCTTATGCAAATGCATATAGGTAACTCTCTAATTACGAAGTTAATGAATATTTTAGCCTTATTTCCCAAACGTGCATATTTCGTTGATACGCATAGGGAGCTATTTAAGTTAGCCCCTATTTAAAACAATAGAAATACTGGAAACAATGTTTTAGCTCGCCAACGCCCTTCCTAATTATATATCAGAAAAGATTTGTGAAAACTCGAGTTTAGAAGACATGCATAAAGGCTGGTTTATACGAGGTAACCGACTGACTTCGAAATCGAGACAAGCCAGCGCTGACCCAAAAAAAACCCAATGTAAATTGGTTTGAAGTCAGTACAGCGGTATGAAGTCAGCGCTGACTTGAAAATTCCCACACGAATATTTTGAAGTCAGTCGGTGCACCCCGCTACTGACTTCTGTACTGACCCTGTGTAAACTTGTCTTAACATTGGCTACACCAACGGCACAGTTCGCATCCTGCTTAAACAGGTATTTCCAGAAATGGCGCCAAATTTTTTATTATGTCCAATGACGTCAGTTGACGTCAGTTGAATAGAGATTTGGCGTATTGGCGTGCAAATTGATACTGGGTTACAAACGTGACTAATTTGGAAAAATAGCATAATTAAAATTTGCCTCAAAACCTATGCATTTATTATAAAAATATTTAGCTGTTTTTGTACTATGATCTGAAATTAAAATATATAAAAACAAAAATGTTTTTTTTTATTTTGCATTGTGCATATTTTGGGAATATTAACAATTTTGAGTGCATATTTCGCCCTTTTTGCATATTTTGGCACTTTGTTAGTGCATATAATCCGATGTCTACTTACATTGTTAAACATGGTCTTTTCAAAGACAGTTTCAACTGTACCTCTGTTTTCAAGATAGGACCGTCATTTTAAATATTGATATTAGCATGATACATTTCCACATAATATACAACATACACTTGTTATAAATATTTTTTGTAAATTATTCTGAAAACACTTTTCGAAATACGATTCATCATTTAGTCAAATATTCTATAATAACTTCTGATTTGACCTTTAATTTTTCACACAAATGTATTCAAGATACCTAACAAATAAATGTGAAAATAAATTGTAGTCTTATAAAGTGAAATTATCATAACTAAAATGAAATAATACACAAAACAAATACATTAAATGCTAGATATCAAGTTTTAAACTTTTCGAATTTGAACAATACCTTCTCATTAAATAAACGACGGCACATTAAAACAAAAGCCCGAAAAATTGGCCGCCATTTTGTTCGCTTCTTAAAATAGCAAGTATACAGGGTGGGATTTAGTTATTAAATATGATGATCGAAGTAGTTAAGACGTGAAAGCGTCACAAACAAACGAACTGATTTTCGCATTTATAATATTAGTTAGGATAAGGATTACTCTTCAAGTATAATTACTCGAACCTAATCGGACTTTCGGAGGAGCTTGGTGGCGCAGTGGTTTAGCGCCTGGCCCAGCGATTGCGGAGGTTAAGTAACTTTCGCAAGAGCCGGTCATAGGATGGGTGACCAAAAATTTACTATCTCGAGCTCCTCTGTGCTTCGGAAGGCACGTTATGCCGTTGGTTGCCGCGGCTGCATTTGCAGTCGTTAGCACCCACCAATCCGCATTGGGCCCGCGTGGTGGGTCACGCTTGGCCCATCCTCCTTATCCTTATCCACCTATAAGGAAGGCCTGTGCCCAAGCAGTGGGGACATTAAAAATGGCTGATGGTCTAATCGAACTTGTGAAACAGTCCCTTAACACATCTAGGCCCGGAAAGTTTTGAATTGCGTGCAATTTTTGTTTTTCACTCAATGTTTTATGAAGTCAAATGTAGTTACTAATAAATAAATAAATAAATTCCTGAGTCCGCCCCTGTGAGCACAAAAGTCTTGTACAACAAAGAGCATTATTATCATTCTTACAGCAGATTGAATATCAGATTTCAGCAATAAAGAGAGAAGTTTCACAAAGAACTTGTAAACAGTAGTTAATTCAGATCAGTGCCTGTAGTTAAGAGCCATAGTCTGCACACTAGCGCCGCGATTAGAAAAAAAAATCATAGTGCTTAAATAAAGACGAAATTGTGAATTATCTCTCTGTAATAAATGACAGGCTAGAAAAAAGTACCACAAAGCTTCTTCGATCGCAAAGCTTCTTCGATGCGATGTATGGAGTTCTCTTATGCCTTCCACCACACTGATTGCGTTCCGATCCCATAAATCGCATAGATCGCAGCGATCTGAGATCGGATCGCATGACCGGAACGCATCTTGTGTGTTTGAGCTCGAAGTCCGTAAGATTGTTGTTTGCACATGCACATTGTTAGTGTGCGTCCGCACGCTCTCGTATTACGCACACTCAAAAAAAGTGCATGTGCACGCCTAACAACATTCATAGACGAACGACTTCGTGAGATACAACAATACACATTGATTTAAGCACGACTGCGGCCAAACGTGGTCGCTTCATAGGAAAAAAAAACACGTGATTAGAATAAACATGTCGGGATTTAGGCCGTATACAGAAAGAAAGCTGGAAACTTATAAGCGCTTACCGGCGCTTGTCAGCGCTGGTAACCCGCGCAGGAAAATATATGAACGCGCGCCGATAAGCACTGAACGGTGCCGACAAGTTCCGACAAGCTTCAACACGCGCTGGTCAGCGCTGGGCGCCAGTGTTGCATTATGTACTATAATTATAGTATTCATACTATAATTTCATATTGAGTACTATATACTATCGTTCATATAGGATAGTACACTTAAATACTATAATTTGTCCGCTCACTAATTTCTTACCCTCGTCGTCCGTGACCCTCATGCATGTGTGTATGGCAATACCGCTGCTTCAACCTGCTTCCTTTGTGTAGAACGGACCAGCGCTGTCAAGCGCCGGTAAGCGCTTATAAGTTTCCAGCTTTCTTTCTGTATACGGCCTTACACCATGTACCTGTTTATTTTTGAGACTCCGATGTTTCGGCGCAGTTGCATGCGCCATGGTCACGGAAGAACTGTCGATTGTTGCGTGCGGCTAGATGTTATTGGCAGACGAATCGGTCTACCCTCCGTATAGGTATTTTATTAGTTTATTCTAATAACTTCAATAACCACGAAAATTGAAAACATTAAAAAACACGTGCTTGCAGTCTGCAGCTCGATTTGGAAACGCACCTTTACAGTAAACTATAATAAATAATAATAATAAATTTGACAACATCACATACATCGCTCCGATTCCAAAGTAAGTAGCTAAAGCACTTGTGTTATGGAAATCAGAGACAACGGTGGTATCACAAACACCCAGATCTGAGCCAATATAGAAAAGTTCGGTTTCTAAATTGACCCAACCGGGGATCGAACCCGGGACCTCATCAGAGATGGCGACACCTTGAAAACCGGTGTACAAAGCCACTCAACCACGGACGTCGTCGGATAATATTTTCAAACAGCTTGCAGGGATCTTAAAAGAGTGTCAGTGAGTACTTACAGTGATTGAGATAAGTATTTCGACAAGCCCAGCTTGGATATCTTGCTCCCCTTGATACCTTCATTCACAATGTTGGTCACGGTCAGAAAATTCTTCGTCATAGCTGACTCTTGCGTCACTACGTCACACAAAAATTTACTTAGCAAAGAACCCAACAGCTAAATCACTACACTAAAAAGAACCCACTTACTCTTTCAAAAAGGAAAACAACATCGAATTATATTTTTTGAAATCGCAACAGATAACACGCGAACAATTTGTTGTTTTTTTTTTTCTGATAACTACTTAACGGCAACGGAATAAAATATTGCTCTGACACTTTTTTCTCTCTTATTTTTATCACAGATAAATTTGTCGATGTTTGATTTTGTTTTTATTTTATTTTTTTGTTAAAGTTGAAGTCTGCGTGAAACCTGAAAAAAATGGGAAATAATTTAGTTCTTACATATTTCTTTATTTTATTTGTATTAAATTGAGATTTTTCGCATTCACAATGTTATTTTTATACTTAATAAGATAAATAATATATTAGAAAAAAAATCTAGAAAAAATCGACTCACCCGTAGCACGTAGGCTTGTGACCCAACTAAGGTGCTACGGGTGAGTCGGCATTTTCTAGTTTTTTTCTAATATATTATTTATTCTTATTTACTTTTATTGAATTCCAAGAGTACTTTTGCATGACAAACAATCAAAGATTCTAAGTACAAATAAAAGTTCCTGCTCTTTTTGAACTCAGATTTATAGTTTTTTTATAAAAGTTATAATTAATAAATGAAACTAACGAATTCGGTATTTACAACATGGTGAAATATTAAGGTATATAAAGTAAAATTAATTAATTTAATTAGTTCGGAATATGCTGTTATTTAAATAAAGAGTTTTAATGAGTAAAATATTTTTTTTAATTTAAAAATTAAGAAAGATAATCGTCACAATGTTCTATTTTAACAAATAAGTAACCAGGTTTTTCTACAAAATTATATCCCAAGACATTTCTCGAAAGACATTCAATTTTGCACACCGAATCGTTATTCGAATGGAAATTCGAGATTAAATTTTCTTCCTCTGATATTTCTGACGTCGAAAGTGAATTAAAATATTCCTATGGAATGTTACAAGTTGCATTTCTTGATTGTGCAGTAAAAGTTGTTATGGAGATGGACGTCAAGATAAAAGTCAGTTTAAATCTGATTTCATCAGCAAGAATTTATTTTTAATCAGAAAGGAGTCGCTATAACGGATTTTTCGGCTTTTATATTCATCGCGGATTCAGCTGTTATGATCATAATTTTAAGTGTTACCTATGAAATTGACGTTTTGTATGGAGAATTTTTTGACAAATTGCATTTTCCATAGCATTTTTATAATTTATCTAACAACTGTGAATGCTGAAATAACAAAACTATAATGTACTACGCGTTCACTTCATCATTGCCGCTACCTCCCGGCCCGCTTCGTCATACCGCACCCCCTGCATCGCCTCTAGTACGGCTAGCAACGCAAAGCTTAATTTTTGTTTCTGTTGATTTAATCATTACGCTCGTTATTTGTGTTGTTATAATGATTAAAAGAGTAAAGTTCCTACATAATGGCGAATCTAACTTGTTATAAAAATTAATGACTCTCTTTGAACAAGAAAAAAATGAAAAACAGTTGAAAACATGATTACTTTTTTGTCTACAGTACCGTTAGCTGTGACGTCATAACGGTAGTCGACGGCAATCACGAGGTGAACGCGTAGTACAAATGAACGGATAAAGTGGTCATTTTCGCTAACAAAAAAGGAGTCACTTTCAAGATATTTTTTTATTGCTAAAAAAACAAAATAAATAGACTTTCATGACGATGATAGTGGACGGCTATGGTCATAATTTGATGTAACATCCAGCAACTGATAAATATTTTACATCACAGAAGTTATGAGGTTCTCTGCGTGTGAGAAAAAACACCAATTTCATAGATAAGGACCTAAAGATACTTATAGATAACATGAAGCATCTGATAAATATGTATTACCATAGGTAGAAGTTATAAATACATTTTTAAATTTTTGAGATTTTAGCATTCACAATGCTATTTTTATATAATACTAAATAATATACTGTTTATCTATTTAGTATATATAGCTATATATATTTAGTATCATATAAAAATAGCAATGTGAATGCTAAAATCTCAAAAATTTAAAAAATTATATAGCTTTCTCATCTTAATCAATTGTTCAAAAGTATTTGGAAAGATATTCAATTGATGTCGAGGTAATTCCTTGTACATTGGTGAGATGGCGCTGGCTTGCAGCGTAAGAGTTGATATACTAGAAGAAATTCGACGTTCCACTTCCCACTAGTGACTCGGTAGCTCAGCGGTCAAAGCACTGGACCGGATTTCCAAAGGTCGCGGGTTCGACTCCCGTCCGAGAACATGATCTGGTGCGAGTCGTATTTTTTCTAGTATATTATTTAGTATTATGAATACGTTTCAATTTTAAACGTTATTCAAATTCAATTTCAAACGTAATTTTCAAACGAAACGGTTTAAGAAAAAGTCGGTAATTTCATATTTCGTATTGATCATGATTCTATTCGAGTTAATTGTAAAATTAATTTTCAAGCCCAAACCACGTACAATTGACAAAGTATGTCAACCCCACCTTAACGAGACAAGGTTGGTAGCTGAAATTTCGGCCCCTTATGAACCGAGTATTTGCGTAGAGCATTGTTCAGGTGACACGACAAATTAGGACCGTGTCACTTCGTGTTGGTGAGTAAATAAAAATAAGGGGGACGAAGACGTGGCTACTGAAATATAGGCGTCTCTTTCTATCGCACTGAATTGTAGCAAGATAAAAACGAGGTAGTGTTAGTGGACTTAATGTGCTGATTAAACATCCTTTTTTGTTCCCTTTAATGAGGGTTTTTGACGAAAATAAAGGTTATAAATACAAAAGAAAACTTTGTCTTTGTTTAAGATCGGTACCTACTTACTAAAAATAATATAAGAAATAAACATAGGTAAGAAATCAAATATTAGGTAGTAGAAAAAGTTCGCGGCCTTTTTGTAATAGAAATAAAAAAGATACCACAGCGAGGTACATTACTTTATCATCAAAATTACAAGACCTGAAATTGCTGAACCATTTTTTTGCAGTTGTATTTGACAAAGCATCCTCTTCATTAACATTATAAATCTTTCTTTGAACACTAGCAGCTTTAATTTTTTTTCGTAAAGGGTCTGAACCCTTATCTAAAAATAATTGCAAAACGTACCTGATAAAAAATAATAAAAATATGAAAAAGCAAGACAGTTATCAACTTGTTTCAATTTTGCTGCTATTATCAGAAGCTGTCCAACAGTATATTACATTCCCGCCGAAGTTAAGTATTTCCAGAAATATAACGCAAAATTTATTGTTCAAAAAGGCCGCGAACTTTTCCGACTACCTATTATTTTGAGACATTTGAGTTTTGAATTTGCTGAACTTTAGTAGGTAGGTAAACTACCTAAAAGTTTAGCAAAATGTTATTGACCTATGATTAAGTATTAATTGTTATGTGTCCTACATAGGTAGGGTTTAGCCGGACATGTTTTGCTTTTCGACCTCTTGTCCGGCTTTTGGTTACGTTTGGCATGTCCGGCTTTTGTTAGGCTTTTTGTGTGGCTGCCGAGCGAGTCGCAAGTAATGCCTCGACACGACTACCCTGCTGACTGACCGCTGTTTGCAAAGCGGTAATTAATATTGTCCGGCTTTTAGAAAATATGTCCGGCTTTTAGGGTAAATTAAGCGCTGGGTCCCGCTTTTGTGTTTTTGGACCTGGTAACTCTATACAAAGGCCGTTTGGTATTAACGTTGTTCCGAATATTATTATGATAGATGACCATCAGCCATTTTTAATGTCCTCACTGCTGGGGCACAGGCCTACTTATGGGTGGATAAGGAGGATGGGCCATAACCCATCACGCGGGCCCAATGCGGATTGGTGAGTGCTAACGACTGCAAATGCAGCCGGAACCAACGACTTAACTTGCCTTCTGAAGCACGGAGGAACTCGATAAAGTAAATGTGTGGTCACCCATCCCATGACCGACCCTTGAGAAAGTTTCCTATCCTCCGCTGGGCCAGACACTATACCACTGCGCCACCGAGCTCCTGATGACAGACGAGGTACCACGAATACAAACATAATTATATATATTTTGTCCAATATTATGAATATTAGTAAAATGAATTAAATTATTCGGTAAACAACTTTTGTTATGTACAACATTAACATAACAAAACTTTTCATGTTACATTACCTTTTTGTTAAATAAAAATAAAAATTTGAACACAAAACATTCATCTTTAGCTGATGCCATTACCGACTCCCGATATTAGACAGAGACAGAGACATATCTCCCGTTCTTTTCTAGCTGCTAGGGACTTGCAATAAATCACTCTTGACCCATTTTCTTACTGCAAGCTTTTAACTTTTGGTATAGGAAATTTGTACTGACATATCTATTTTCAAAATTGCATTTTAAAAATATTCTCATATTTGGTAACGTAGTTTTATATTTGACAGAATAATATAACCAACTCGATGCGGCGATTGACCGCGACATTATAAATCGGATCAGCGCAGGGTGGATGAAATGGCGACAGGTTACGGGAGTTACATGTGACCCGCGGATGCCTCTTAAGTTAAAAGGAAAAATTTATAAGTCCGTAATAAGGCCAGTAGTTATGTATGGATCAGAATGTTGGGCTATGAAGAAGATGGATGAAAGAAAATTACATGTAGCAGAGATGAAAATGCTGAGATGGATGTGTGGTGTGACGCGAATGGATAAAATTAGGAATGAGTATGTGAGAGGAAGTTTGAAAGTAGCACCAGTGATAGAAAAGTTGAAAGGGAATCGTCTGACTTGGTATGGGCATGTTATGAGAAGGGATGAAAGGCATGTTACTAGAAGAGTAATGAATATGGATGTTGAGGGTTGGAAAGTAAGAGGAAGACCGCAGAAAAGATGGATAGATTGTGTCAGGAATGATATGAATGTAAAGGGAGTGGATGAGGAGATGACGAGTGACAGGAAGGAATGGAAGAGAATGACACACTGCACCGACCCCAAATAAATTGGGATAAGGGTAGGGGGATGATGATGATGAATATAACCAACTCGTAAATGAGGTAATTTTAAAACCGTTAGATAGTTTTTTTTATAACTAACGCTTATATTATAATTTAATTGCTGTATATTTGTATACAACATGTTACAAAAGTACCCCTAATGCCGAATATGGTAGATAGGGACCATCAAACTGAACAACTTTTACTATGGGACCAACTTTGAAATCGCGAAAAAAAATCAGCTGTTTCATACAAAAATTAATTACGAAAATATCAAAATGTATGAAACAGCTGATTTTTTTTCGCGATTTCAGAGTTGGTCCCATAGTAAAAGTTGTTCAGTTTGATGGTCCTTATCTACCATATTCGGCATTAGGGGTACTTTTGTTACACGTTATATACTAAGAAAAACTAATGTATTCAGAAATTTTAAAATTCGAACATCCTGTCGATTCGGGAAACCAACTCGAATCTCACTGAATTTTAAATCATAAATGGGAAAATGATGGGCTTTTTTATACTATCTCAAATCTCTAAAAGATAGCTACTATCTCAAATCTCTTGTGATGAAAAACAGCTAAAGTTAAAACTGAAAATGACACTGGCTTGCAGCGAAAAAGTAAAAAGTATTCTAGTATTTTTACTAATATACTATTTATCTTAATGATTGTGGTACTAACGCTGTTTACAATTTGTATGGCAAATATAAGAATAAAATTAGACTTATACTACATATACAAGATGTTACAAAAATACCCCTAATGCCGAATATGGTATATAGGGACCATCAAACTGAACAACTTTTACTATGGGACCAACTCTGAAAACCCCAAAAAAAAACAGCTGTTCCATACAAAAATTAAAATCGAAAATATCAAAATGTATGAAACAGCTGATTTATTTTTCGCGATTTCAGACTTGGCCCCATAATAAAAGTTGTTCAGTTTGATGGTCCCTATATACCATATTCGGCATTAGGGGTATTTTTGTAACACCTTGTATAACATGTTACGCGAAAAAAAATCTGCTGTTTTATACATTTTGATATTTTCGATTTTAATTTTTGTATGAAACAGCAGATTTTTTTTCGCGATTTCAGAGTTGGTCCCATGGTAAAAGTTGATCAGTTTGATTGGTCCCTATATACCATATTCGGGATTAGGGGTATTTTTGTAACACGTTGTATATAGATTTATAGTTATCGTCTAATATTTATTCTTTTTTGTAGCTGTAACTTAAACTAAAATTGTTTAGCTTTTTTCTTGAAATCTGTAAAATGAACCAACTTCGAAATTCGTGTAAATCACCTAGTTAAAACATTAAGCGGTAGAAACCGTAAAAAAACATCATAAAAACCCGTTTATAGTGAGTTATGATATGACGCAAAGCATCAAATTGATGAAAAAAGCACTTAGCTATATTGAAGGGACGCACAAATATTATTCATGATTTGGCTGCGAAAAGTCCCGAGAAAATTCACACGAAATGGGGAGAATTTTCTTATACCGTGTGTATACGTGTGGTAGAAATTGCTATACTTTCTTGTTTGTAAAGAAAATGAGATCGAGTCATAAGGTCGCATAACTTAAAAAGTTATAAAACAAGTGCAATTCGCGTGTAGTCTTTGATGATATTATGTAATTCAATCAACATACGATTTAAAGTATGTGTGTTCTAAACAAATGCCGCTCGCAGTATTTTACAACACTTTCCGTCATAATTGTTTTGTTTCAGTAGAACCGTACTATAGTACAGACTATAACCGAAACTTGGTACACACACAATTTAAAGTATGTGTGTTCTAAACAAATGCCTCTCGCAGTATTTTACAACACTTTCCGTCATAGTTGTTTTGTTTCAGTAGAACCGTACTATAGTACAGACTATAGCCGAAACTTGGTACACACATACAATTTAAAGTATGAGTGTTGGATTAATGAAACTTGGTACACACACAATTTAAAGTATGTGTGTTCTAAACAAATGCCGGTCTGGCAGTATTTTAAAGCACTTTCGTCATAATTGTTTCGTTGCAATAGAACCGTACTATAGTACACACTATAACCCAGTTTCGCTTAAGAGGCTGACATGAGCCAACTAGCGCCGCCAGTCGATTTTATTTTATTTTTTCTAAATAAGCCCAATTTCTTAAAAAAGGAATCAGTCAAGGTTTTGTTAATAACGTCTAATATTTATTGAATAACTTTACACAATTTGAAAAGGCATTCGAACAGTTCAAAACGCGATATTATTAAAAGTGGCCACTGTTGGTTCAAACCCGTTTTTAAACTATTGCACGCATTTTGTAATGTTGTAACGTTATTCAATAAACATTAGACGTCATTTACAAGACCTTGACTGATTCCTTTTTTAAGAAATCGAGCTTATTTAGAATAAATAAAATAAAATCGACTGGCAGCACTAGTTGGCTCATGTCAGCCCCTTAATGAAACTTGGTACACAGATAGTTCTGTTCTAATCTTGGATTAACAGGATATTTTTTATCACATTTGGAGGTCTGTTCTCGTGGGATGATTCAATTCAATAGACCGCGGAGACGAAGACATGGGTGCAAGTTAATTTGCTCAATACCTACATAATGAAATCAGACTACAAAACATTATTTGAATGAAAAAAGCTTCCAGCTTAATATAAATTAAATAAATAAATAATAAATTTTAGACAACATCACAAACATTGCTCTGATCCCAAAGTAAGTAGCTAAAGCACTTGTATTATGGAAAGTATTATGGAAATCAGAGACAACGGTGGTAAACACACACACCCAGACCTGAGCCAATATAGAAAAGTTAGTTTTCTAAATTGACCCAGCTGGGGATCGAACCCGGGACCTCAGATGGAAACACCTTGAAAACCGGCGTACAAACCACTCGACCACGGAGGTCGTCCATAACTGTTCTCTTCTATTGAAACAGTAATAGTGTCCAATATACTTAATTTGACCCTTAAATTTTCAAGGGTCGTACCATTTGGACACAATGAGGGTATCGGTGTCAAAAGAGACATATTTCCGCCTGTATTGGATTGAAAAGGGACAAAAGACTTCATATTATTATGGTTGGATCAATAGAACATCAAACAGAAACTTTTTATTTGTTGCGTTTTTACACATTTTGAAAACTATTTTTTTTTATGATAGATAGGCAAGCGCTTGACCGCTCTATCATGCCTGTCCCCCTAGCATGACCACCGAAACAATATATATCCCGTGATATAGCGTTTTATCGACACTCAACTGTCAAAATTCATTATCATTTGGCAGTTAAACCATCAGCCATTTTTAATGTCCCCACAGCTGGGGCACAGACCTTCCTTATGGATGATAAGGAGGATAGGCCATAACATAACATAAAATTGTAGGTAGGTACCTATTAGAAAACACAGACTCTTAGGTACTTACAGAAAAAAATTATTTCTGCTTTCTAATAGTAGTGCGTTATAAAGTGAAATAGTAGTTTATGATACAAGGTTGGTAAGGAGGTATTTAAAAACCTTAACAACCGTGTGTTATACTACGTTTTTCAATATATTTATAAGTACCTACCTTCTGAAATAAAAAAAAAATCCGTTAACAAAAACGCACGGTGATGGCGTGCGGTAAAATCAAATTACCGCACGCTGTACTGTCATCAAAAACACACCTTTTCGAGCAACTCTATTGAAAAATGTATTATTTACGTTTCAGCTCCGATTAGCATAAGCAAAGAAACACCTATATATATAAAAATCAAAGGTAATGAATACAAAAAGTTAATAATTAAATATTCAAAATTTAATATAAGCAATGAAAAAGTCGCCTCGATTTTCGACGAAGTTTTTCCATTTTCAATGTTATTTAACATTCTTAGCGCGAGCCACTTTTTCTCTTTCTCCATTTCCTTAACCATTTGTAAAGTAAACCCTCCAGACAGATAACAGATAGGTAAATTCAATTTAAACACCGAACAAATATGCGAGTCTTCCTATAGGTACGATTCTAAAGGTCATGGCACACTATACCGGCACCGCAACGGCACCGCTCCAAGCCAGTATCGTCTCGAATTTAGGTTACAGTTAGCCGTCCGCGCGCCGGCCACGAGGTGTAAACTCGCAGTCCGCGCGCCGGCCTCGAGGTGCAAGCTCGTTGCCGCGCGACGACCGCGAGGCGTAAGCTCGCAGTCCCCGCGCGGACGGCGAGGTGCAAGCTTCCTGTCACCGCGAACACAATTGTATGGTGGTGGTGCGGTGCGCGGGCGAACGGTGCTACGATGTTGTTTCGCTGGCGACTCGGAGTCAGCCTGCAGTAAGCACGCGGCCGGCGCGCTGTAAGCACGCGGCCGGCGCACAGTTAGCACGCGGTCGGCGTCCTATAAGCGCGTGGTCCGCTCGCTTACAGCGAGCTGGCTGCGAGTCGAGTTGTATGGGAACGGCAAGCGCGCTGACTGCCCGCCGTTGGCTTTTTCTTATTGACGTTATGAAATATATTTTACGACACATGATTTAATGCTCTAATTTGAATGACCAGTTAATTGCTGGGTTGGAGCGGTGCCGTTGCGGTGCAAGTATAGTGTGCCATGACCTTAACACCCGTATTCACAAACAACACTCAAACGGTTCTTGACTACGCGAACGCATTTCGCTGAAATAAAGCTCTGTGATTGGTTTGTCCGTGGACATGGTACGAAAAACGAAAAAGCTAACTCTTAATAAAATAAACCCCCATACAAAAAAGCTTACATTTAAAAAGTTAAAAATAATATCACCATATCATCAAGTCATGAAAAAATCGTAGACGTCGGGGGACCTCTAAGTATGGATTTACATGTAAGCTCGTCACATGTTCTGGACTGACAGGTATACTATTAGGTATAGCTAGATGTAAATCCATTAACTTAGCTGTAATAAAAAAAGTAAAAAAAAATTTTTTTTTTGGCGGCCATTTTTTGCCTTTATTTTGTTTTTTTTGCACCTAAATTTGCCCAAGGTGTACATTATTTTAGTCAAAGCACTACCTCTGAATCTTTTACCGTTTCGGCAGGCAGTTGACCATCTCCATAATGGCTTAATGGTTTTCCACCAAACGTGGCTAAGAACCATCTCGATTAGATTAGCTTTCAATTAAAAAAAATGCATTAAAATCTTGATTTGTTTAGGCACTACGAATATTCGTACAGACACACAAACATAGGCTTCAAACTTATAACACCCCTCTTTGCGCTGCGTCGGAGGTTAAAAAGATAACTAAAAGCGCGGAACCAGAAAATTCGGCTATCATTAATGTTGACAACAAAAACTTATCTTCTTGAAAAGTTAACAATAAACCTCTTTCAAGAATGCTTTTGAAAAGCGACTGAGAATATTTCGCAAGGGTCTTGAGAGCAAAGTCGTAGCTATGTTTGTTATACTTTTGTATTTTCGGAACATTTTGTAAGCTTGATAGCGTAGTAGCAGTCGGCAATTTCAGATGTTAACTTAGCTACTTTCACAGAAGTCAACTTTCGAAAGGGTAATTAATTTTTTTACTTTATTTTCCATTTAAGATTTTAATAGCTGTTTTAACGGCGTAAATACTAAATTTAATTGTCAAATTCACGCGATATTCGTTTCGATTAATATATTTTTTTGTAGTAGATGTCCTATCCCAAAAATGCCATTCATCAATATTTTCGGTCACCCATCTCTAAATCAGCCTTGCCAAAACTTGCTTCACGTTGCTAATCTCGACGTCATTAAGCTGCTCATTCAGCGGTTATTAAATAGATTACTCTGCGCTAGCACGGGAGACATTAGTTTACTATTGACTTAACACGGACTCGGAAGTTACGAGCGTAAACTATAGTTATGTTATGGCGGAAGAAAGTTAAGTTTTAGTTATAGAGAGAATTATGTGTGTGTGTGTAGTCCTCCGTGGTCGAGTGGCTTTGTACACAGGTTTTCAAGGTGTCGCCGGTCCCGGGTTCGATCCCCGGTTGGGTCAATTTAGAAAAACGAACTTTTCTATATTGGCTCAGGTCTGGGTGTTTGTGATACCACCGTTGTCTCTGATATCCATAACACAAGTGCTTTAGCTACTTACTTTGGAATCGGAGCAATGTATGTGATGTTGTCCGATATTTTATTATTGTACGCGACTATTGCTTATAGCTATTGTTTTTCCTGCTTCACCAAACTGTTAATTATGTGTTCTTAATTTCTTCCTTCTGCCTACCTAAACTAACTCTGTGCTTGTGCGGGTTTCTTATGTACTGTTTTATTGTGTGTGTGTGTGTAAGGACAATATACCACTCAACCGTAAGTCAGATTATTTACTGAACTATTATACCTTACACCTACCTAAAAATTTATTTATATTATTTATAATGATATTTGTAGCCGTAATGGTTTTCCTGTGTTGGCAACTTCATCTTTTGAATATAATACTAGTAGCAAGTGACGTCCTATCGCACAAAACATTATTTACCACAAACGTACACACGACGGCACCTCAGACTATACATGTTGAGCCTACGTAATAAAAGCTGTTTTCGCAGTTTAACTGTATAACCTGACGTGCTGTCGTGCGTACATCGCACAACGTTATTTCTTGTTCGAAGCGTGCGTTCTTTCGCAGGAACACGCATCGCAAAAACGATCTTTTGAACAAATGTTTAACGCTTAAGAGTTCTTTCGCAGAGACGTGTATCGCGGGTCCTTCTTTCGAACCAATTTCTATCGCACAAACGTCATTTCGAACAAATCTTTAGTGTTGAAGCATTCATTCACACAATCGTGCATCGCAGGAATGTTTTTATGATAATTTTTCATCGCACAAGCAGTCTTTTGCACTAACATTAATTTATAATAATTTTGTATATTAGTGAATGTCAAAGAAGCTACGCCATGGTTCGCAAGCCCTAAACGGAAGACCTTGTAACGAGAACAACCGGAAAGAAACTCATCAAGGGCTGCTTTATTTTTCCATGTTTTATTTCGTACAGAGTTGTTGTTAGCTATATGTGAGCGTGGACTAAAAATGGAAAAGCACCTTTTTTATTATTGAATAATGTATTTTTATAGTGACAGCAATCATTGTGAAAAGAGAAATATATGTAGCTTACTCCCGCAAAAAATATATGCAGGATGCACCGCCCGCCTTCACCAATTAGACTACTAATTGGTGAAGGTGCAAGGTGTGTCGCTGTCATGCTAAATGCAGGTATTGTGCACTGATATTTCTGTGGTGTGCATGTGCATTTTTTTGCGGGCGGGCGGGCGGTATATCCTGCATATATTTTTTGGGAGAGTAAACTACATATATTTCTCTTTTCACAATGGTTCAATCAAATAGTGTCAGTAATGTTACGGCCACACTACAATTATTATGCCCATAATTTTCCTTATGCCTATACACATAAGGTTCATCAATTGCAATATTCAATGGCATATCAGTGGCCGTATAACGTTACAGATCTTTGATTTGGCATCAGTTACAGCTATCTCAATGACCTTTAGCCAACAAAATTGATAGGTACTCTATGACGACCAGCCAGTTTCCGACAGATGTCAATAATGTAAAACATTAACACAGAGAGGTCGTCAATAATGTACAATATTAATACACAGAGATGTTGCTGGCAACATTTAATTATTTAAAAAATGTAAAGATGAGAACTTCCGCATCCGTTCTCCCTCTGCCCGCGGCAGCAATTTAAGCTGATTAGTGTCCTATATAAATTATTGTATTAAGTGTGCAAAATAAACGTAATTTCTTAAATCCAGTGTTGTGTTGAGTGACCATCGCAACTACCTTTAGTCCACTACGAAGACTTCAACAAGAGGTCGTCAATAATGTACAATATTAATACACAGAGAGGTCGTCAATAATGTACAACATTAATACACAGAGGTCGTCATAACGTTAAAACGATGTGCTTTAGCAATAAATGACCGTTCGTAAACCGAAATGCTAAAACAGCGGAATTTAATCGGATTCCGAAAGGGAGGCATGCAACAATATTGTGTCAGATAAATGGGGGTATGACGTCATATTGGGCAGTATCAGCAAATGGGTCAATTGAATGTTTGGGAGACAACGAGAGAATTAATGCATTGAATGCGAATACAGTCTTGTTTAGTATAGCTATATACAACATGTTAAAAAAGTTGTTTTATTTATTTTTAATACAATTCAGGACTGCATTCGCATTCAGAGCATTATTCTTTTGGTTTTATTCAAAATTGGAACATTATTTGTAAGTATAACAAACCATTCCTATTCTTCCTAATAATAAGAAGAATATGAATGAACTGTTGTACAAATTCTGTTCCAAATATAAATTGAACCAAAAGTATAATGCTTGAATGCGAATGCAGTCCTGAACAGAAGATTGATCTTTACTCTGTACAGTACAGCTATACATTTCGTGCAATATATGGGTGAGAAGAAAATGCAAGAATAAAGAGTAAAACACAAAATTATAAACGTAATATAAGACGACCTGAGTGGTGGAGTGGTCAACATGCCGGTCTACCACGCCAGAGGTCTCGGGTTAGATTCCCGGCCGAGCAGAAATTGAAATGATGAATTTTAATTTCTGTGACGGATCTGGGTGTTACTATGTAGAATAACAAGCATATATTTAAAACGTATATCATATTATATCAGTTGTCTAGCACCCATATTTCAAGCTTTGCTTAGTTTGGGGCTAGATGGCACGGTGTGAAATTGTCCAAGCATTTATTATAATAAAATTTAATGGCCAGTTTCACTGTTAACTTTATCTGATAGATAAGCTCATCAAAATTATGTAAATAAATTCAGGGCATCTTTTAACCCTTCAACGCCCGGCAAATGAGACACAATAGATATTCCTTCTTATCCGGCCGCATGCGTCCGCTCGCTGATGAATCAATAGTCAAAAATAAAAAATATGGGTCCCATCTTAAGATACAAGAACCTACGTGACACACGCGCTTCCAAAAGAAAAATATACTAAATAAATTAAGTAATACTTTTCCCCAAACTCGCTGAGTATCAAAAGATCACCCATTTCAAAGCGTCACGTGTTGAAAATTGACGCGATCATGCCTCAAACGCGTCCTTTTGGCTTATCCGATTCAAGGGAATTGCTTCAAATGATTGTGTATTTGTCAACTTTTCTTATCGAATACTAGCGACCGGCCCGCGACTTTGTTCGTGGAAAGTTTTTTGCTATCCCTGGGAAACAATTATTTTTCGGGATGAAAGGTACCCTATGTCCTTCTCTGTACCCCTGACAACGGGTATGTAAAATTTTATGATCGGTTCAGTAGTTAAGACGTGAAGGCGTAACAAACAAACAAACAAACGGACTTTCGCATTTATAATATTAGTAAGAATAAGAATAAACTGTTTCTCGAAAAATAGGATCAACTTGGGAATAAAACAATGTTTGAATCATTTCAATCGGACCAACCTTCATCGATTTTTTTTCTTTTGGTGTAACAAACAGTTGACACAATCAAGTACTTAATCCGCAACATACATAAAAGATACGTGATGATATTGATAACCTCCGTCTTTTTTAGGGTTCCGTACCAAAATGGTAAAAAGGAACCCTTATGGTGCGACTCAGTCTGTCCGTCTGTCACAGCTGGATATCTCGAGAAATACTAATGCTATTAACTTGTGGAATAGTTTTAGATGACGTTAGCCCAACTATTTTGCAAATAAACATATTAATATAGTTTTTGCAACAGGGACTGAAAAGGGGCTATCATATGAAAGAGCGCTGCTTGCACATTCTCAAACATTTTTTTAGGCAGCATAGTTTTTGACTATTGATGAAAAATGTAAAAAAATACTATGCTTTATTCTTAGTATGTGCTTGACAATCTTTGTATCGATTACAAACTATCGATTACGAATTTCAAAAGGTTTGAAACTCACTTTATGACTAGGACCGAAGCTTGTTAAGTTGACTAATTACTTAAAAAAAATAGAGCATATTACACTAACACAGACTACACTTTGCTTGAAACGATACAAACTATTGATACTTATCGTATATTGATATTGATCTTTATCAGAAAATAAACAAAGAACTTTCTAGGAAACTCAGAAGTCACTGATACCGAATGCAATTTCCGGGAAACTTCGAAAACTCAAGCTCAAGGAAAAATCCCAATTTTCCGGTAAGCCACAGTCACACTCCAATCGCAATCCCGTAGTAATTGGAAAGCCGAGAAATACTAAAAATACAAGAGGTATTTCTTTGTTCAATATAAATTTGGTAGAAAAATCTAGATTTTTCTTTAATAATTCAATTTTCAGCGAAAAATCTTTGAAAGAGAACTTTGTTCGGATCTTAATGGTATTAGGCTTATTTATGAAACTTCACTACTTATATTATATAACAAAGTCCTCCGCCACGTTTGTCTATCCGTCTGTTCACGATAAACTCAAAAATACTGCACGGTTTTTCAAATCCGCATAAAAAACCTTGACAAAGAAAGGTTTTGGTATGTAAATTGTCACGGTTTTATGTAAATTGGTGGAAATCTTTACTAATATTACAAATGCGAACCCATGGTGTCAAAGTCTACATTATACCGAAGCGAAACGAAGGGCGGGTTGCTAGTCATTTTATAAATTTGAAAAGGTATTTTAATTTAGCACCAATTATAACGTGCATAGACCTGCGCAATCTCGGTTGGGCTAAGCCCACACCATAGGTGCCAAGCTTAGATAAGATTCACTACGCGGTATGCGTGGTAGCAACCAGTATCTAAATTGCAGCCTGCAGCGTGGCCAGCTGCGATAATATGCAATACGTCTGTTCACGATACGTCAGCAAATAGCTTAGCTCTATAACAATAAGTGAGGCCATTCGTAATGTAGCTTTAAGGTCATTCTATACCGGCACCGCAACGGCATCCCTCCAACCCAGCAATTAACTTGTCATTCAAATTAGAGCATTAAAAAACGTGTCATAAAATTACAGCACGCAGACCGCGTGCTTACTGCGCGCTGACTCCGAGTCACCAGCTAAACAACATTGTGTGTGTTCAATCACAACACAAATGCCATATTACAATATTGTGTTCGCGGTCACAACAAGCTTGCACCTCGCGGGCAGCGCGCGGACTGCGAGCTTGCACCTCGCGGCCAGCGCGCGGACTGCGAGCTTGCACCTCGCGGGCAGCGCGCGGACTGCAAGCTTGCACCTCGCGGCCAGCGCGCGGACTGCGAGCTTGCACCTCGCGACCAGCGCGCGGACTGTGAGCTTGCACCTCGCGACCAGCGCGCGGACTGCGAGCTTGCACCTTGCGGGCAGCGCGCGGACTGCGAGCTTGCACCTCGCGGCCAGGGCGCGGATTGCGAGCTTGCACCTCGCGGGCAGCGCGCGGACTGCGAGCTTGCACCTCGCGAGTAGCGCGATGACTGCGGGCTTGCACCTCGCGAGTAGCGCGATGACTGCAAGCTTGCACCTCGCAGCCAGCGCGCGGACTGTGAGCGTGCAACTCGCGGCCAGCGCGCGGACTGCGATTTTGCAACTCGCGGCCAGCGCGCAGACTAACCGTTTGCACCTCGCGGACGACGCGTAATTAGCGCGTTGGTTGGCTAGCCGTGCTACAACTGTGCAGTTGCGGTGCGTTGCAACCTTTATTTAGCATTAGAGATATATGCATATTATTTGTAAACACAATATTCAGACTAATCCTTATTTATTTCAGATCTATTTCACAGGTATTAGACAGCATAGACTTCTGGTTTAATTTTAAAATGGAACAGAATTTCTATCCTACTTATATTTTATAGTAAATGTAATTTTTTGTATGTTCTGATGTCTATTACTCAATCACGCAAAAACGGCTGAACGGATTTGGATAAAACAAAAAAAGGGTTGGTGTTATCACAGTTGTATGTTACCATAGGATGATTCAACTCTATAGACTACGCGAACGAAGTCGCGAGTGGAAGCTAGTAAAGTTATAATTGCCAAGTAAATTTGATCTTACACAGAATCTGTGACACTTTTTGTAGTTTTAGTATGATAATGATAATAATATGTAAACTCATATTTCTCTAAAAAAATACTTAACATAAACATAATAAATAGACATGGAATAAAAAAAATAACCTAATAAAGTAATTCCTTGAGGAAATAGCATATTTCTGGAGATAACATACGCAAGTTACCAGGAAAACTATCAAAAAATGTAGGTCGAGCTTTGTGCACACATTTTCCGGGATAAAGTATCAAATACGAGATAATATCGCAAATCACACACACCTGAACATTTCTTTGTAGAAATCATGATAGTGAAAAATTGCTGAAGGTACATTTTCAGTCAGTGAATTGATGTCTGACGTATTACGAATGTATGTATTAAAAGGATAAGTTTTTATAAAGAATCATTATTCAATTCATAACAAATTCAACATTTTAAAAAATCCAAAATTTAAACTCATTAATTCAGTCTAGGCTGTTACAAGCACTTGTGAATGTCAAAGAAGCTACGCCATCGGTTCGCAAACCCTAAGCGGGAGACCTTGTAACAAGAAGAACCGGCAAGAAACTCGTCAAGGGCTGCTTTTTTCTCCCTGTATATTTCATACAGAGTCGTCAAAATTTGAAAAATGAGGTCAGCATTTAAAGTGACGTCATTTTCCATTACAATAATTAACAAAGTTTAAATTCAATGGGTAGGTAAAAAAAATTTCAACTAGTTGAGAAATCGCTGTCTTCTGCTTAATAAATAGGAATCCCAGATAATTTCCACTTATAATTTTGAAAATAACCAATAGATTTTACCACATCTCTAGAGACTAGCTGCTCGTAAAATACACGCCCGATAACCGATAACGGTGTATTAGTTATTATTATCCTACACTACTAATCATAAATGTGAAAGTTTGTGTGTTTGGATGTTTGTTCCTCAATCACGCTTTAATGGCTGAACGAAATGGGCTGAAATTTGGGACACATATAGATTTGGATCCAACTTAACACATAGGATACTTTTTATCCCGGTTTTTTGTTCTCGTGGGATAATACAGGACATTAAGCCACATCTGGTGGTCAACAACAATTCAAAACGCATTTACTCAGTCTATGCTGTTACAAGCACTTGTGAATGTTCGCGCGCCTAAGCGGGAGACCTTGTAACGAGAAGAACCGGCAAGAAACTCGTCAAGGGCTGCTTTTTTCTCCCTGTATATTTCATACAGAGTCGTCAAAATTTGAAAAATGAGGTCAGCATTTAAAGTAACTTTTATTTCCATTACAATTTAACAAAGTTGACATTCATTGGGTAGGTAAAATAAATTTCAACTAGTTGAGGAATCGCTGTCGATAACGCATAGCTAAGAAAATCATATTGTATGGGAACGAGAACGAATACGGGAACGGAAATGGAAAAGAGATTGTCATATCTCTAGATCCAATTGGTTTTGAATTTTATAAACTAGCTTCCGGCTGCGACTTCTTCGCGGTGCAACGCGCTTGGTGCGGGCCCGCCTATTAATCACGTAAAAACGGCTGATCGGATTTCGATGAAATTAAAACAGAATACTTTCTATCCTGGTCGAAGATTCTCTGTCTCTTTTCTCCAATAAATAAATATTTGACAACATCACATACATTGCTCCGATTCCAAAGTAAGTAGCTGAAGCAATTGTGTTATGGAAATCACAACGGTGGTATCACAAACACCCATACTTGAGCCAATATAGAAAAGTTCGTTTTCTAAATTGACCCAACCGGGGATTGAACCCGGGACTTCAGATATGGCGACACCTTGAAAACCGGTGTACAAAGCCACTCGACCACGGAGGTCGTCAACTCGTCAATGTCGTGGACATTGGAGAAAAGCGGACGAAGTCGCGTACGGAATCTAGTGTTAACATATATCTTAATTAACTTCACTCAAAGAACATAGTTCCTAAGTTATTAAACCAAGCTGCCCCATCTATTTGCAGTAAGCCAGTTTCAATTTGACCTAATTTAAACTGCCCCAAACAGATGCACGTAAGTAACAAAGTCGCTTGCGCGCACCGTACACTTTACGAGTTTGCTTCCTTTATAAGTTCAGTTTTACGGCAAACGAAATTGGCCGTTATTGACATTGCAAGCAATGAAATTTCCGGTCTTATTGCTAGTGGACGCCGATTGGAAATATTTTAACCCTGTATTGTTATCGCTTTGCCAAATGCTTTGCTTATGTATACGGTTCATTTGATCCCTAAAGCAAAATTAGGTCTAAATGAGTTATACAAAATTATTGTGAAAAGAGAAATGTATGTAGCTTACTCCCGCAAAAAATAAATGCAGGATGCACCGCCCACCCGCCCTCAAAAAAATGCACATGCACACCACAAAAATATCAGTGCACAATACCTGCATTTAGCATAACAGCGACACACCTTGCATTTTCACCAATTAGACTACTCTACACGCGTTTTGTGTTGGTTTGCGTAAACCAACACCGAATTTTGGTGTTCGCACGATCTAACTCCTGAGGATGCTCCGGGTTGGGGCGAAACACGTGTAGAGTAGTCTAATTGGTGAAGGTGCAAGGTGTGTCGCTGTCATGCTAAATACAGGTATTGTGCACTGATATTTTTGTGGAGTGCATGTGCATTTTTTTGAGAGCGGGCGGGCAGTGCATCCTGCATTTATTTTTTGCGGGAGTAAGTTACATACATTTTTCTTTTCACAATTGTTTGGGACTTACGCCAAGTGACGCCTGATTCAATCAAATAAACAAAATTAATTCAACACCAAACTCAAAGTTTTATAAAAGTCACTTAATATGATAATTATGATCCCGACTAAAGTAACAAAGTTGTAGATAAATCCATTGAATGTTTTCTAACTTATAATTACATTCGACTTTCATGTGAAAATGTGTGAAGATCAAAATTTAATAGGCGTCATTTAAAGTTTATTTCTACAAGATTATAATTGAGACCGTCAGCAAAAAAATATGAACTATTTTTTTTCGATAATTTAAAACTAAATTCTTATTCATCGATTTTACATAAAGGCAATATATTTGTCTAATAGTAATGTGATGAAACTTGTCCCAGTTCATTTATATGATTAACAAAAACCTTGATTAATCTTTGTTTAGGATGAAAAACAAAACTGTGTATGAATAACAACGACAATGCAATGACTACTCGTCTTGTGGGAGTATGTTATCCCAGTCAAGATTCTTCGATTAATTTTTAACCCCCGACACCCGACGCAAAAAGAAGGGTGTTAATAAGTTTGATGTGTGTGTATGTGTGTGTCTGTCTGTCCGAGACAACGTAAGCTCCCAAACTAATCTACCAATTTTGATGCGGTTATATTTATTTAAAATCTGACGTGATCGAAATCTTTCTTAGCTATCCTTTTGAAGATCATCAGCTCATTCATTCCCTATACTTGATAAAAGAGTCTTACCAATTACTATCACAAGACCGATTGATTTGAAAGGTGTCTAGGCAGGGTACCACAAATACCCATTACCCAATTTCACTAGCGAACTCATTAGCGCTCGTTTAATCTTTTCTATGAAAAACATTATGAAATTATTTTTAAATTTGAGATTTTAGCATTCACAATGCTATTTTTATCTAATACCAAATAATATACTAGAATAAATACACTACAATATACTAGAAAAAATACTACAGTGACTCGGTAGCTCAGCGGTCAGAGCATTGGACCGGATATCCAATTTCGCGGGTTCGATTCCCGTCCGAGAACATGATCTGGTGCGAGTCGTATTTTTTCTAGTATATTATTAGGTATTATTATGAAATTATGTTACTGTGATGTTGACATACTATAGCTATTTCACATTACTTTAATAAAAATAGTAAAATAATGGTAACATATTGAAAAGCCAGCGATTTTCCCCACAGATTTTCCGAAGCTACAACAACAATTATGAAAATATACGCGACAAATAGATAACCTCCATCTTTTCCATCAGTCAGTTTTTTAACCAACTTAAAAAATAAAAAAAACCCGCCTGCATCAAAGTCAAGTCAACTGAAAAGATGGAAACAAGATCAAATATTAAAGGCAACATAATAACATGCAGTCGGAGGCATGTAGGTATAAAGTGACATTATGAATGATTTGACTTATTATTAAAAAAATAATAAGCCAGTAAACGAATGCATTCCATGTTTCTTATTATTGTTTTAGTTAGTTTGTTATAGCAAAATTTAAAAGATTTACATGGCAAAATTTATTTTCTCTTAAACATCGTTATAATAATGATACCAGCAATTAAACTTACTCTTTTTAGGGTTCCGTACCTCAAAAGGAAAAACCGGAACCCTTATAAGATCACTTTGTTGTCCGTCTGTCTGTCCGTCTGTCAAGACCCTTTATTTATACTCCGACCAAACCTCTTCCTATCTTTACATCGTCTGTCTGTCATCGCAGCTCCAAGTAACCGTTTTTTTAATACTAAGTAGGAGTAACAGCTTATTGAACAAATGCTATGCAAGAAATCGCAATCATTATCAAAATTTGAGTGGAATTCTATAATATTAAATAATATACTAGAAAAAATACGACTGGCATTCTATTCTTAAGGGGTCCTACAACGTCAAGTACACATGTCATAATTGAGCTTTGAGCAACGATTTCACAACCCCATCGCCCATCCTCCTTATCCACCCATAAGGAAGGCCTGTGCCCCAGCATTGGGTACATAAAAACGGCTGATGGTCTAAAATCAATTAAAATCAATTTTCAATAATTTCGATAATAATTCTTGTTTGAAAATATCTTTTAGCGTTGTATGCCCCCTTAATCATAGTCTATGCACATTTCAATATAGTTCTTATAAACAACTCTGGAAATGCGAAAAAATAACTTCGTTGTATACATTTTGTTATTTTCGTTATTAATTTTTGGTTTGAAACAGCTGATTTTTTTTCGCGATATCAGAGTTGATATCATGTCTGATGGTCCCTATTTACCATTTACGGCATTACGGTTTGTTTTGTAACACCCTGTATACATACAAGGTGCTTGGAATAGACAAGAAAAAAAGGGCAGCTCCGTTTTCCGAAGAAAACGGTTTGACACTGCGATATTCGGCATTACGGGTTATTTTATAGCACTCTGTATATATATATATATATAATATGTTTTTAATATTAATTTTCAAGCAAAACCTTTTGAATAACCCTGCAGCATCTGTTAATTTAAATCCATACTAAACTATCAATCGGAAACATTTACATAAACACACAAAATATTTATTAAAGCTGTTAAAATTTTATTGCCGACCGTACCAAGATGGCGGCGTCACGTAAAGCCGGTTGCGCAATAAATAACTTTGGCTTCAGACAGCTTGATTTAGATATATTTGGAATTTCATGAAAATATGTCTGATAACAATAGGATTATGTTGTAGCATAATGTTGATGCGATATTGCAAAAATTTAGCAGTTATATTTGTCTGGCAGATGCTCGCAACGTCTGCGTGGATTCTGAAGGGTTAAATTTACAAAGATACCTATATCCTTACCTATGAAATTGACGTTTTGTATGGAAATTGTGTACTGCCCTAACCCGGAGCATCCTCTGGAGTTAGATCTAACTTGCCCCAACCCGGAGCATCCTCAGGAGTTTTTTGCGGGCGGGCGGGCGGTGCATCTTGCATATATTTTTTGCGGGAGGAAGCTACATATATTTATTTTTTCACAATGGTTTGGGACTTTCGCCAAGTGACGCCTGATTCAATCAAATACTTTTTAAGTTTATTTGAATAAAGATGTTTTGTCTTTGACTTTGAAACTTACCTTACAGAACTTAGTACAAAGCAAAAAAGGCACCTTTCTTTTTAAGTTACACTAGCTACCGCAGCTTCCTATGACTGATGGACAGTTATTTAATATCCCTAGGTAACAATACTGTTACTCTTCTCTTGACAACGTGTATGCAAAATTCAGATACATTGCTGCTTTAGTAAGATCCAATGTGACAACTATCTTACTTAAAGCAGCAATGTAACTGCGGTTTCAACCGATTTCAATCGAGAATTGTTAGCAACAGCGTTACGTAATCAGGGGGCAGTTGAGAAGTTCAGACGTGAAAGCGTTAAAAACAAACAAATTCACTTTCGCGTAATTTACAACATAAGTTACGATGGATTTTTCGAAATTCAAATTATTATTTGGTAACTTGATGTAGCCGTATCAGTAGTCCTTTTAAACTTTCACACTTCGAATAAATTATTTTGTTACAAACTTGACAGCCCTATCAATAAAGTTGGTAACTTTGTCGCTAAATATGAAATAAGATATAAAACTGAAATTATTTATCGTTATTTTAATAGCTTCACTGTTAAAGAGGGGGAAAAGGAGATGGCTCAAGGTGAGGCAAAGGAGTTATATTAATAATAAATAAAACATTTGACGACCTCCGTGGTCGAGTGGCTTTGTACAGCGGTTTTCAAGGTGTCGCCATCTCTGAGGCCGCGGGTTCAATCCCCGATTGGGTCAATTTAGAAAACGAACTTTTCTATATTGGCTCAGGTCTGTGATACCACCGTTGTCTCTGATTTCCATAACACAAGTGCTTTAGCTACTTACTTTGGAATCGGAGAAATGTATGTGATGTTGTCTAATATTTATTTATATCTATATTTAAATACAAACCAAAATACAAATTTACAGCAAAACAGAAGCGAAGAGAAGACGGATGACAGAAAAGCAAAAAAGGGCAATGATCAAAACACAAACTATAAACAATAATATATTTACACACCCGGCCTGATGGCCAGTCCGTAAAGGTGCGTACAGACTATGTAACATGTTTTATAACTTTTTTTATAACACGTCCACATTATGTAACTTTGTTAATCAACATTGCAACATAAAACAATACTGTACACATTAGAATAACAATATAATATAACAATGTTATATAACATTGTAGTTCCTCGTTCTTCAGTGTTATCCGTACAGTAACATTGTTAAACATATAAATAACATGTTATTATAACATGTTTTATAACATTCAGTGTCCATATTATCTGAAACATGTTATAAAACAATGTTGTATAACATGTTATGTTATACATATAGTCTGTACGCACCTTTAAAAGCACTTATTTATATAGCGCAAAAGACTGTTGAAATGATAAGTGTCTATACAATTTGCTTGTAATTGAAATAAGAGGAAATAAGTGATCCTTAGGAAACATAATTAGTCCACAATATTTTTTTAAATAGCGGCAATAAAAGTATAAGTTTCGTCTGCCTCATTGAGGATTCGCAACTGGTTGCGAATAAAGAATAAAATTCTTAATTCGCAATTGGTTGCGAATTTCAGTTGCGAAAACGGCCGGAGGGGAAAAAACACTGGCCTTAAAGTACCCCACCTTTTAAAATTGCAATTTCTCTTAAACAATAGAAGTTAGAGTTTTGAAATAAAAAAGGTTTTATTTTCAAGAAGGTTATCGATTGTGAAGTTATTATTTAAAAAAAAACTTTTTCAGTCCATTTATTTAAAAAAAATATGTTGTGTATTTTGAACGTTATTACAACTTTAAAAGAGTGGTACTAAGTTTGGAAGGCCAGGGTAGTTTATATTAGATTATGGTACTATATAGCCTTTTATGCGTTGTAAAAATAACCCTTCTTATGTTAGTAGATCAATCAAAAGATAAATCAATAATAAATATTTGACAACATCACATACATTGTTCCGATTCCAAAGTAAATAGCTATATCACTTGTGTTATGGAAATCAGAGACAATGGTGGTAAAACAAACACCCAGACCTGACCCAAAATAGAAAAGTTCGTTTTCTAAATTGACCCAGCCGGGGATCGAACCCGGGACCTCAGAGATGGCGACACCTTAAATACCGGCGTGCGAACCACTCTATCACGGAGGTCAGATATTTTGTTGGTAGCGCGACTGGTTATGCCGCCACTGTTGTCCTAGTACTTCAGTTTTTTTTTTCTATTACCTATCTAAATTGTGATTAAGAGTTCAAACATACGAGATGCGTTCCGATCATGCGATCCGATCCGCAGATCGCAGCGATCTGCGATCTGCGGCGATCAGCGATCTGGGCCCCTAGCCAAAGTAACATTTGCAAATATTCGTTATCGCTTCGCTTTCGAAAACTGTATGGGATTGACATAAGGTTTCGTTAACAATCGAATTTTAAAACGTCAAATCCATACATGTTTCGAAGCGAAGCGATAACGAAAACTTGTAAATGTGACATTGGCTACGGGCTTAGGTCGCATTGCTAGCGATTGAGAGCTTCGCTTATTGCATGGCATATTGAATGATTCCAGAGCACAAAGGTATTTAGAACTCAAACATACAGGATGCATTCCGGTCATGCGATCCGATCCGCAGATCGCTGCGATATATGCAATGTATGAAGTTCTCTTCCCTTCCACACTGGCTGTGTTCCGCCCCCTGATTATGTAACTTTGTTGCAATCAACTCTGACAGAAATCGCAGTTACATAGCTGCTTTAGTAAGAACCAATGTGGCAAATATCTTACTTAAAGCAGCAATGTAACTGCGGTTTAAATCGATTTTAATCGAGAATTGTCAGCAACAGAGTTACATAATCAGCCCCCCCCTCCCATATATTGCATAGCTCGCAGTGAACTGAGATCGAATTGCATGATCGGATCGCATCCTGTGTGTTTGAGCTCTAAGAGCTGTAAAATTTGGCAGGAAACAAGGTCCCACAGCACAAGTTATGTAAAAAATACGAAAGTCATCATTTGTGGTGATATCATACAATGAAACATTAAAACCGAACCCTCGGTGTATTTGTAGTTAAATTATTATTCCTACAAAAAATAACATAACTACGAATAAATGAACTTTAACATAAAACTTGTTTGTGACAGAACAATTAAGAATTATTATGTAATAAATACAGCTAAGAAAATTGTGACCGTGGCCTACAAAATCAGCCCTCTGGCGGTCAAAACTGGAAACTCGGGTTATAAATTGTAAACTTTTTACATTAATCCGGAATGGACAGCGCTCTCTTGCGGCGAAACACAAAAACTTTGCCTCTTATATTTCAATAAAGAGAGTTGGTAGGACTCAATTAATTCTGGTTAAATTATCGCGTTTGTTTTGATAAAGCGAACCGTTTTTGTGACCCGTTTTTCGTTGAGCGGAAAATTGTGATTTTCTCGGGCGGAAATGATGAAAGCATATTGGTTTAGAAAACAACCAAACCATCATACCTAAGTCTGATGTCATATTAACAATTTAAAATTGTGTTCCGGCGGTTAGAGGTAAGAACCAGTTCCTAAGTGGTCGAGGAATATGGGTGTCGTGTGCTTCCACCTTCGCGGTCTTGGTAAGAACCAGTTCCTAAGTGGTCGAGGAATATGGGTGTCGTGTGCTTCCACCTTCGCGGTCTTATCGTCACTTAACATCGGCTGAGATGAAGGCCAATCTTTGACCCGTTGTGGATCGAAAGAACTTGTCTGTTTGGGTCACTGTTTCTGTTTGGTTTGTAGTTTGATTTTTCGATGATTGAGCTATGACATACAACCTCATTGCTATCGATTGCGTTTTCAATTCAGCGATTGTTTTTTTATTTAAGAATAAAATTATTGATTCTTGCTTTTGAAATAGCTAGTGTAAATAAGTCTATGTTTGAAATACGTATACTTTTCACATGGTAGGTAATAATTTTGTGTTTAAAAGCTGTGTTTTAATCAATAGACAAAAAAACAGTTTTTTTGAGCTACAAAGTTTATCTAGGATTAAGTTATCTTTTATCAACACCTACATGTTAAAAATATTTCATTATAAAATGAGTTCAACAAAACGCAAAACTTATGAATACATATCTTTGATTTTATTTCAACAAACATAGCGGTCTTACTTCAGTTTCCATTTACATAAATCAGAAAGTATATTTGGTGAAAAAAGTAAGGGATTCTCAACCTTATTCAAAGGCTGTTAAAGGTAAGATACGTAACGGGTCGTTACTTTTGATGTACGCAAGTTTTTGAATAAAATATCAAGGTGGTTGAAGAAAAAGGAAAATATGGTTTGTTACTTTTTTATGCAAAAACACGTATGACGAAGTGACACACTTACTTTTGCCGCCAAAGGTGTCTCGCTTAATTTTTTTTTCACACACTGGGGTTTTATAATATATATTACACAAAAGAAACAGCCACTACTGAAAGAAATCGCAATTTTCAAAACAAATGACAGTAGTGAAATAACAAACGACGACGACGAGGTGGTCGAGTGGCTTTGTACACCGGTTTTCATGGTGTCGCCATCTCTGAGGTCCCGGGTTCAATCCCCGGTTGGGTCAATTTAGAAAAATGAACTTTCCTATATTGGCTCAAGTCTGGGTGTTTGTGATACCACCGTTGTCTCTGATTTCCATAACACAAGTGCTTTAGCTACTAACTTTGGAATCGGAGTAATGTATGTGATGTTGTCAAATATTTATTTGTTTATTTATTTAAACACAGGCTTACTACGATCTCTTATTGCGATTTGCGATTGCTAAACTGAAACGCAATCGCTTTATAAAAGTTCATGGTAGGCATGCGATCTGTGAAAAACACCTATTCATACTCAAATGACCTTGCCCGTACGAACGTGAGCTCTGTGAGTGGTTCGTTTGTTTTACGTATTAGGTCGGTGGGACGCTGTGAGACCTCATAGTAATGTTTGTGAATACGGGTGTATATCACTTGGTACAAAACATTAAATTGGAGCCTGTAATAATAGCTGTAGGTTGGAAATTAATAAAAAAATACTGCAGGAATACACAGATTTACTATTTCGTGACGTAAATATGTGTTCTTCTTATCAGTTAAATAAGTCTGAAATGGGTGCTAGTAAAAAGAAGACACTTCATTATTAAGTTTGTTTGAGTGAAGATATTTTGTCTTTGACGTGATAGAGGTATGTGAAACAGTCTGTATGTAAAACAGTCTGTATGTGAAACAGTCTGTATGTGAAACAGTCTGTATGTGAAACAGTCTGAATGTGAAACAATCTGTAAGTGAAACAGTCCGTATGTGAAACAGTCTGTATGTTGTACCGATGAATGTTATGAAGTGGTATTTGGTAACGATTTATTTAAGTTTGTAAATATCGTTACTTATTTCTGCTAAAGCTGATAAGTTTCTTGCGCCCGTTCTTCTTGTCAGTTAAAAAAGTCTGGAACAGGTGGTAGGAAAATATAGACGATTCAAAAGTGCTTGATTACTGAGTTTATTTGAATTACCTGTCTGTCTTATTTAAAAAAAAAGATTACTTATATTAATTATTAAGATTTTTTAAAAACAACAATCCAAATATTTTTTTTTTTAATTTAACTTCGATCTAATAAGGTAATTTAATCAAAAAAAACGCTTACGTTTATACGTTCATAATACATAACATTATTGGCCTCCTTTAGGATTTCAACTTGAAGTTTCCTATAATTATCGCCATAAAGCGATACATTGCTATAATTGCTTAACTATTATTAGAAAAGCTTTCGACTTAATTTCTATAGATTTTGCTTATAGAAAATAATTCTATTACACTATTAATCTTATGGGAAAAGAAGTTTATTGATGAGGGCACTTCAGCTTAAGTGATTTCTCTGTTATTGACGTGTAACTAAGATTAATATTAATGGATTACGGAAGAAAAAATGCGACAAGAACAATTAAGTTAGCTATTGCTTGAAATATACGGATTTCTGAACTGATGAAATTATTCGTTATGTTTTAACAGGTTGTCGAGAATACTGAATTTATTTTACATAGTTATTTTGTAGTGGTTTTAAATAACTTAAATGAGTATTCTAGCAATGAAACTAAACCTTTTTTATTGTTCGAATACTCCTTTAAGGGCCGGTTTATATTCGAAAAAGATTCGTTTTGCTTACGGATGGTAGTATTTTGACATTAAGTCCATAGTAAATGTGTCAAAATTCTACCACCAGTAAGCAAAACGAATCGTTTCTCGAATATAGGAATGGGGGTGAGTTATGGTCCTACCATACTAACTAAACAGCTAAAATATTGGTAACTATAGTATAGCAAAATTAAACAAAAATATTCTTTGACTAAAATGTTTACTTTCATTGGTAGACACTCCCTAAAGTAATTAAAACGACTAGGTACAAAATAACGATGTATATTGTTACTTTCCAAAGCAGATTTTAAGTTTAGGAAATTATTTTACACTGAACGTTTATGTTTTTATACAAGATGTTACAAAAGTACCCTTAATGCCGAATATGATAGATAGATGCCATCAAACTGAACAACTTTTACTATGGGACCAACTCTGAAATCGCGAAAAAATCTGCTGTTTCATACATTTTGATATTTTCGTAATTAAATTTTGTATGAAACAGCTGATTTTTTTTTTGCAAATTCATAGTTGGTCCAATAGTACAAGTTGTTCAGTTTGATGGTCCCTATCTACAATATTCGGCATTAGGGGTACTTTTGTAACACCTTGTATAGAAACTCTTCTATTATTTATTTAATTTTAATTTTTATAACACCTGATTTAGGCTGCAGATAAACTATTATTTGAAGCTACTTTAAGCTATCAACAAATATTTAGTGATAATAGACAACATTCTAGTTCTTAAAGAAACGTAACATGTAAAATTTGGTAACTTACTAAAAAAATAATATATCAAAGTATTGGGTTGGGACAAGTTATATTAGGGACGTTGCCCCCCGTAACTCTATTTTCGTTGTTTTTAGTATTAGAAATAAGATGAAATAAACAATGCTTAAGTTTTTTCTGTACCGTAATCAAATGTTTTGTTTTACTATGCCGCCTTGATGACGGATAGAATACATAAATATAAATACTTTATATTTATGTATTAAGTACATCCATGTCTTGAGAACAAATGCTTATGCTTATCTCATGCATTTAGATATTCCAAATTAGTTTTTCGTCAACTTTGAAAAATGATTCATTTTTAGGTTACCTGCGATGCGATATGTCTCTACTAGGATTCAAACTTGGCTTGGTTAGTGGTGAGATTTATTTTAAGTCCGCCTGGCTACCACCATCTTACCTAAGTCTGACGCCATAACAATTTGAAAATTATGGGGTTCGGGCAGTTGGAGGTAAGATAGCCAGTTCCTCAGTTGTGAGGATTCCGGGTATAGTGCGCTTACACTTTTGGCCCTATCATCATTTAACATCAGGTGAGGTGAAGGCCAAGCATTATCCCGTTGTAGATAAAAAAAATACAATACCTATTCGTTATTTGTATGGATTTCTTTATAGATGTTTGTGGCGAAAATTTAAAATATTAGTCTCTCGAAAATTAATCACATTAATTACGAAATTAGTGTTTCGAATTATTTTTAAATAAATAGTTTTTTTATTTGCCCTTGTACGGACAACAAATGAAATATTCGATGTTTCTGAACGATTTTCATACAAATATTAACTGTTATTCAACTAAAATGAATTCGTACTTCAATTAGAGATATACTTTCATTCATACAAAAGTACTCTTGGATTCTTTTGTGGATGCATAAAAAAAGTTCTAAGCATACTCACCATTACATAACATTTAAATACGAAGCTTGAATTTGTCCAAAATTATAAAAAACGACACAAAAAAGCACTCAGAGAAGACACAGAGCGAAGCAAGAAGTTTTTTAGCGAAGAAAAAATATGTTTTATTTTTAAAAATCACAAGACAGAGACAGCGAGAGAAGGCGTGCGTCCCGCTCAGATTGCTACGAAATACTGATGCTATGCTACGGTTCGTAACGGGAGCGTAGCGCGCATCTACGCCGCTACGCCGTAGTCCCGTAGTCCTCTTAATTTTTGTGGTATCTTTGTGAAATTTTAACTTGCGCTCGCTATTTCTGGATATGGTTTTGACAAAAAATTGTATAAAATTGATTAATTGTGTTTATAATCTCCTTATAAAGTACAGAGCATGCAGGACATGTACAATACGACCACAAATGATCAAATTTGATAAATGCAAACCTTTCAACATTGCGTAATTTCACCTTTTATAAATAATACATAGTTTGAAGCTTTTATATAAAAAATTGATTACCGGTTAATTATAATTGTGATCATAATCTTATAATAATTAAAAGCCAGCATTTGTGAAACGTGATGACATTAAACATTAATTGAAAAATGCAAAACGTTTACGAGAAAGTTTTTTACATTTAACTTTACTTTTAATAGAAGAGTGAAAACTTGAAATTCAACAAATTTTCATTGTAAATCCTATGTTTTCGGGTATACCCAACATTATTTATTAGTTTTTGTCCCTTAAGAGGCTGACATAAGCCAACTAGCGCCGCCAGTCAATTTTATTTTATTTATTCTAAATAAGCCCAATTTCTTAAAAAAGGAATCAGTCAAGGTTTTGTTACCAACGTCTTATATTTATTGAATAACTTTACACAGTTTGAAAAGTCATTCAAACAGTTTAAAACGCGATTTTGTTAAAAATGGCCACTGTTGGTTCAAACCCTTTTTTAAACTATTGCATGCATTTTGTAATGTTGTAACGTTATTCAATAAACATTAGACGTCATTCACAAGACCTTGACTGATTCCTTTTTTAAGAAATTGGGCTTATTTAGAATAAATAAATTAAAATCTACTGGCGGCACTAGTTGGCTCATGTCAGCCCCTTAAACAAGAACTTAACCTTTTGTAAACGAAAATTATTTCCCTTAAAATCACAAAGTAAATAACTCCTTTGCAAATCAGAAACATCGTCAAAGTTTATTTATGTTTCGCAAGTTGTTGTTATAACGATTTCTGAAGCGTCCTAAAGTTTGAAATAACTCGTCAACAGGTACTTACGTACTTAAAATGGTCGACTTAAGATGTTAAGTTTTATGTGGTCTTAGTTAAAGTTGAGTTTAGTGCAAAAAAAACATAAAACTAATGTTTTATACCCTCATTAGTCTATCAAGAATTATTTGTACAGTCGGCTCGTGAAAATGTTGAGTACACTTAGAACCTTGTCATATTGACAAGTGACATAACTAACATGTCGCTGTCACTCTTTGCCTTATCTATGTTATTTAACATGACACAGTACTAAAGTGCTCAACATTTTTATGGGCCGACTGTACACTGCTTTGTAATTTGAGGCTATCTCTGAGTCCATTGGCCACTTACTGACGTGATGTTGTCTAACTTTTATTTTATTTATCTTCATTATTTATCTTCACGATCTCAGTGGTGCAGTGGTCAACATGCCGGTCTTCCACGCAAGAGGTCCCGGGTTCGATTCCCAGCCGGGCAGAAATTGAAATGATAAATTTTAATTTTCTGTGACGGGTCTAGTTGTTACTATGTATAATAAGTATATATTTAAAAAGTATATAAGTAGTATATCAGTTGTCTAGCACCCATATTACAAGCTTTGCTTAGTTTGGGGCTAGATTGCGCTGTGTGAAATTGTCCAAGCATTTATTATTGATTGTCACATATTATACATTATTATTTGTGGCATTACATATTGTTTATTGATAACTGAATAAAATGAGAATAACAAATGAAGACATGAGCTGAAATGAACATGGTGAATAATTCACAACCGTATTCACAAACATTACTGTGAGCACGACGTAAAAGTGGACTTTATGAAGAGTGAATATAATGATACTGTGGACGTTTTGAGACTGTGGACAATTTGATACAGTGGACTTCATGTGACTAAAAGTTCTTGAATACATACTGGGTGTTCCTCCCACGACCCTTTCTCCCCAATGGGACGAGATAATGAGTTTTTTTTTTATTTATTCTTGTGTTGCGTCACATTAAGTATTTTTTATTTGGAAATAGTTTTTAAATTTAGATTTTTCGCATTCACAATGCTAATTTTATTTTAAGATAAATAATATTAGAAAAAATACTAGAAAAAATCGACTCACCCGTAGCACCTCAGACGGGACTCGAACCCGCACCCTTGGGATTCCGGCCCAATTGCGCTGGCTTGCAGCGAAGAAATTAAAAGTACTAGAAAATATCGCCGCTCCCACTAGCGACTCGGTAGCATAATTGGTCAGTGCATTGGGCCGGAATCCCAAGGGTGCGGGTTCGAGTCCCGTCTGAGGTGCTACGGGTGAGTCGATTTTTTCTAATATTATTTATCTGGAAATAGTTTTTTTAACGTTACTAGCTTTCGCCCGTGACTTCAAACGCGTAGTCAGTCAAAATATACCTAGAAAATCTTTTGACGATGGTAAAATAAACTATGTGATTGTTTACGAAATAAAGCATTTTGTATTGTATTTTTGTATGCCAAAAGTCATTAACTTAAACTATCTCTTCTATCACAAGCCTCTTAGACAGATTGAGGTTTTAAAGGAATAAATCGGAATGAAAGCTTAATAAAATCTCCCTCCTGTTCAAATTACAGGAAGAAGTGGGACAAAAGTGTTAAGATATAAAAATGAACTCTCCAACCGAGCCATTTGCATAATCTGATCATTTGATACCGACCTTGAGGTTAGGGGTGTCAACACACAGAAAGGTTTAGTTCTTTATGTTTGTAAAAATAAAAATGCATAACTCAAAACCTGTCAAATATGTACACCGGTAGGTAGTCCTTTCACCTCGCATCAACTTGACTTTATAAAGAAAAACAACCTATATGAAACTCCTCAAAGATAGCTTGATTTTATAGGTATTCATTTGGAAGATAAGGTATACCTTCAAAAATAAAAAATAAAACGAAATCTGATAATAGTAATCGAGAAAATGGACGTTTTACACACGACAGCACCTCAGACTATACAGGTTGACCTTTAGACCACCTTTATGCAAAACGTAATAAAAGCTGTTTTCGCAGTTTAACTGTATAACCTGACGTGTTGTCGTGTGTACATACCTTACACGGAGGTGTAATTTATACAGGGTGTTAGTAGCACCCTACCGAAAACTTTCAGGGCATAGTCGACTCAATCATGCTTCTATCGAAAGTGAAAGTGGTATTTTCCGTCGAAAAATTCATTAAAGTTGAGTGTTTTTTTTATTATATTCTATCTGTCTTAGATGCATAGAACCTAACCTAAAAGTAATTAAAATATCCAAATTTTATAGACCCGCAATGTGTGTACAAAAACAGTTATTTACTCGCGGTCGCGGTGGCAACAGCGCATGGCAAGGACGTGGCTCGGTGGCTTTGTCGAAAGCGCGCGCGCGCTCCCGCGACATTATCGAGTTTTTACGCGTTCATTGCTGCTCAACAAAAAATAAAATCTCAGCTATGCATTTGGGACAATTAGTGGTTCTATAGAGAAAGTGGCTTAACTCTAAAGGTATAATCGTCATTTAAAGTTTTCGCTAGGGTGCTACTAACACCCTGTATAGGTGTGGCAGTCGCTTTTTACCTCGAATCAATTTGCTAAAAAGCTACTTAAGCTCTTATTACCTTTGTATTTTTATGGAATTATAATCATATTAAGATAAATAATATTAGAAAAAATCGACTCACCTGTAGCACCTCAGACGGGACCCTAGTATTTTTTCTAATATTATTTATCTTAATATAAAAATAGCATTGTGAATGCGAAAAATCTAAAATTTAATAATTATAATCATATTTTGACAGCCCTATTTCTATTCGAAAATATTCACGATAATCTCACTTTGAGTATTTTTCTCTGCAAATGACCGGTATGGATTACCAAATTAAGGTTTTCAACTCGAAATCGTAATTTATTTAGTAAAAATTTAATGATAAACTCTGTATGGTTAGGGAAATATTAATGATCGAATGCAGTTTTTCCAAAAGTACGTATGCAGTATGCAGTTGTCAGTTTAAATAGTTTTTTTTGTTTACTGTGTTCATTGAAATAAATAATAATAATAAATAAATGCTTGGACAATTTCACACAGCGCCATCTAGCCCCAAACTAAGCAAAGCTTGTAATATGGGTGCTAGACAACTAATATACTTATTATACATAGTAAACCCAGACCCGAAACAGAAATTAAAATTCATCATTTAAATTTCTGCTCTGCCGGGTATTGAACCCGGGACCTCTTGCGTGGTAGACCGGCATGTTGACCACTCCACCACTCGGCTATATCAATCATTGCTATAGCTCTATATTAAATTAAATTAATGATTAATATAGCGGCATAACTCGGCTGTGTTGATAGCGCAATGTTGAGGTGGGGTAAAAGTATCCGTGGTCTTAACATGTAGACCACGGATAATTTATAAAGCTTTATTTTTAATTATTAATAATTAATTTACTTCTTTATTAATTTCTCGTTTTCTTGTTCACTAATTACATTAAGAATCAAAGGAAATGTCCTCGTTAAATCAGATTGGTTCAAGTTCAGGAATTTCAAGATCAATCACAGAGTAAAAAGTTTTAAAACCACAGAGTAATTTTGGGGCAGTAAAACAGATCCGTTTATTCACCATCGCCATCAACCAACGTCTTCACCGTTGTGGCATCAACCTTCATTGAAGTTACATAAGGATAAAAATAGATAAATCCTTGCTGCTCTACACATAAATTTGACGACCTCCGTGGTCAAGTGGCTTTGTACATCGGTTTTCAAGGTGTCGCCATCTCTGAGGTCCCGGGTTCGAGCCCCGTTTGGGTCAATTTAGAAAACGAACTTTTCTATATTGGCTCAGGTCTGGGTGTATGTGATACCACCGTTGTCTCAGATTTCCATAACACAAGTGCTTTAGCTACTTACTTTGGAATCGGAGCAATGTATGTGATGTTTTCAAATATTTATTTATTAAGTGGTTTATTTATAAATTAACAATCAACACAGACAACTTAGGTACATAATGTCAAGTATGTATGTAAGTGTTTTCATAAGGAGAATTGGCTATAACCTGCCATGCGGGTCCAATGTGGATTGGGAGGTGTTAACATGGTGTTTACATGTTGTAGCTTGTCAATAGCTTTTAGTTTTATATATTTGTTGTTAACTGTATGTTTATAAGCTGTCAGCTATCCAAAAACAATAAAAAATAAATGACTGCAATAAAGCTGGAACCAACACTGCTTAATGTGTTTCAGAACACGAAGAGCCTTGAGATAATAAATTGTCGGTCACCCATCCTATGTCCAACTCATGGGAAAGTAGCTCAACTGCCGCAATCTCAGGGCGATGCGCCATTGAGCTTCGCCTGATTCTAGTTACTAACTAACAATGACAGTATTTTTCAACAAATAAGAACTATTTGTGAGTCCGAAACATGTAATGGTTTTATTTCCTCAAACAGAGTTTAAAACAAAGGCTGGCGAATTCCACTTGTTTTTAATTACTGGCGAACAGTCGTAAGTTATTTCACAAAACAGAGAGTAGGCAGAAGAACGCCGCTCGAACAAAATCTCCTTTTTCCATGCACACACACATATACATTACATACAAGTAATCTCAGGACAACCCAGACTATACTCAGCACTATAGCAGTTTACCAAGCAGTTTCTAATGCAACAAAACAAATGACGGAAGTGTTTTCGAATACCGCCAAAGCAGCGCTTTTTAAAACACACACCGTGTTCTTACAAAAGATTTTTAAACACTGTTTAACTTAGACACCTGTTTAAAAGTGATGCTGTCTCTTTTTTGACAATATTGTTTGAAAAAGATAGCACCACATTAAAACAGGTGTCTAAGTTAAACAGTGTTTAAATTATTTTGTAATAACATGAACAGTCTATATTTTGTAATTATTGTTAGCTCAAAAACATCAAAAGTATTTCATTTTTTTTATTACAAATACTACCGAAGCACAATCCATTCGAGTACTAGTCATTTGAATATTGACATACTCAGAGATGTTATGTATCATTTTTCTTGTCAGCTAAAAAGTAACTTGGTATGAAACGAAAAGATTGAAAAGTCTTAAAGCGCTTAAAGTTTATTTGAATAAAGATTAACTATATTGACTTTGGCCTTGATTTTCAGTTTATTTTGGCTATGGATGCATGGATACGGATGTGTGAAGGCAGACTAGTCTGTAAAGGAAAGATTTCAAATAAAGAGGTGTGCTTGTAAAACAGAATTCAGTTTTCATTCCATTATCACCAACGCCCATTTGCACTGTACAAATATAGCTGTTTGATGATCTGTCTCAACTAGTCTGTGGCACCGAGGTCTCAAATTAAGGTCGCACGCGGTCCTGAAAAGAGGCCGTAATTATGCCCTGAAATATTCAGCCGGAATAAGCCGGGTGACGTCATAAGTACAGACAGCAGATAAATCTTATTTCGAGAATAGTTGGCGGATGAATTAGTAATGCAATAAAGGGGTAGTCGCAGCCAACTAGCTTAATCAGCTATTCAATTAGCTCCCTAGACTTTTCATGAAATGACGCCGTTTAATATGTGGTCCGTAGACAGTAATATATTTAATACGACATTTAATGAACGGGCTGGCTGGATGCCAAAGAACAGGGGAAAATGACGAAAATATTTTTTACATAAGTAATTGATTATTTGAATTAACTATTTTGAAACAAAAAAGAAGTAGAAGTCATTTAGAATTTTAAGCGCCAGATAACTCTAACATCTTGCCTAGGCAATTCGCTGAACGTTTGTTAGCCATGTGTAGAACGACCAGAACTTGTTAAATAAAAATGAAATTACCATGTCTCGTCAAAGAATAGGTTACAAAACTCTTATGTTTTTGAAAATACTATATAGATAGCAAAGGGTATTTAAAAAAAAAATAACCATTTTTTTGCTAACTCTCTCCTCAGCCTAGTGTTAAGTTTTGCATTCAAAACTTACGTCACACTCTCGCCCTAGCGGGTATTGTCTCTCAGCTTTTGTTAAAAATTTATACTGTGACCCTCTTACATACAGATATACCACAGACAGAGCAAAAATTATACGCCGTTGATGAGAAAATAATTTAATTATTATCTCGAAAATGTTGGTGACTCGATATAGAAGAGTTTTTAATTACGTACACACATTATGAAATAACAGACATTTATTTGTGGAAATAATACTAGTTCCCCATCAAAAGAGTTTAAGACTAGTATCTACTTCTCCTTTGACACTTTTTTTTTTAATTTGTCCATCAGCCGTTTACAGGCCTTCCCTATGGGTGGATAAGGAGGATGGGCCATGGCCCACAACACGGGCCCATTGCGGATTGGTGGGTGCTAACGACTGCAAATGCAGCCGGGACAAACGGCTTAACGTGCCTTTCGAAGCACGGAAGAGCTCGAGATAATACATATTTGGTCACCCATTCCATGACCGACCCTTGCGAAAGTTGCTTAACCTCCGCAATCGCTGAGCCAGGCGCTATAGTACTGCGCCACCGAGCTCCTCTGACAATAATATAATTATTGTTATGATTAATTTGTAGATTTTTTTTTATTACAATTTTACATAAGTAGTGTGCTGTGCCCTTATGGGGTCATTTTTGTTGCTGTTTTTTTTAACATCTACATGTGTAAAATATTATTTCAATAAAGAACTTTGAAACCTCATTAGTTGAAAGTGACTAAAATCGCTTACTCGTATCACTAAGTCCTAACCCATTATAATATGTTATCTACCTCAGTATTAATTATTGCTTGCTACAGACGCGCTGAACCCTAAATGGGATCACATGGGATGAATCTTTATCGGTTAGATAAAGGGTCTTATTTATACCATACGATTATGAAACGATTTCATTGATGATCGTAACTGAATAATGAGTTCTATGGTCCATGTTGTCATATCGAAATAAATATGCCACAATGTTTTGATCTATGTAAACGTTTGATATAACAGTATATTTCATAAGCTTTCGATATTATAAACAATTTGATGTCATAAATGTTTTATGTATTTAAAGAACAATGGCAGCTCCCCACACATGATATTATCAGATACCAAATAATATACTAGAAAAAATACGACTCGCACCAGATCATGTTCTCGGACGGGAATCGAACCCGCGACCTTTGCATATCCGGTCCAATGCTCTGACAATGACACTGACAGTCACAAGTGACTCGGTAGCTCAGCGGTGGTATTATATAAAATAGCATTGTAAATGCTTAAATCTCAAAATTAAAAAAAAAGATATTATCAGAGTTAAAATGTTAGCATTTAGAAATGAAAAATTGCGTAAACGATTCAGAATAAGTTCTTGAGGAACATATAATCAAAATTCTTAGTGGGAAAATTCTGCAAATAAAGATGTTCTTTTTATTTATTTATTCATTAGGCTGGTGAAACGCTCCAAGCAAAAAAAGAAGAATTAAATGAAAATAATGACTTCTTTTGAATTCGGATATAATCCGTCAGCCTTAATACTGCATAACGGACCAAATTGGTCTAAATGCGGAGAAAAGTGCCCACCACCAATATTATAGCAGCCTTAATACTTTGAAACTTTTTTTGAAAATGCCAATAAGTAAAATGCGGTAGCATTATTCAGTGGCACAAAACGAAAAAAAAATTAAGAGAACTGAATTGATAATTTATAAGTGTTTAAAAAAAACTATTATTTTCATACAGACTTTCTTGAATACAGTGAAAGTGAAAATTCGTAAACTAAGTATTATTTTACTCAGATTATAGAAAAAATATTTCCTAAACGCTTTAAAATGTTATCGCCATTGTTCTTCAGATGTTAAAAGTTTCAATGTGGTATAAACCGATGTGGTGTCCCGGAGTCGGATCCCAGGTGAACGTGTAATCAAATTGACTGTCTTACATTTTAACGGTCATTTTTTTAGAAAGAGCTATAGAAAAATATGGAGCCGGGTCACTTAAGAAGTTGAAGTAATTGTTTGATAGTGCCTAATATTTATTTAAATCATTGTGAAAAGAGAAATATATGTAGCTTACTCCCGCAAAAAATATATGCAGGATGCACCGCCCGCCCGCCCGCAAAAAAATGCACGTGCACACCACAAAAATATCGAAGTCGGTTTCGGTTCACGCACGATCTAACTCCTGAGGATGCTCCGGGTTGGGGCGAAACAGGTGTAGAGTAGTCTAATTGGTGAAGGTGCAAGGTGTGTCGCTGTCATGCTAAATGCAAGTATTGTGCACTGATATTTTGTGGTGTGCATGTGCATTTTTTTGCGGGCGGGCGGGCGGTGCATCCTGCATATATTTTTTGCGGGAGTAAGCTACATAATATATTTCTCCTTTCACAATGGTTTGGGACTTCCGCCAAGTAATGCCTGATTCAATCAAAAATTTATTTAAATAGACATTGCGATGGTATCGGAGTCGTATAGTCACTTGTAAAAGGTCTTTTGTGTAATATCGGTATTCTAACACTGTTCGATTATGTACCTACCTACCTACCGTGATTGTCTTTGATTATTATTGAGGCTGTTGTGTTAATTATTATTGCTTTAGTATGTACTTCTTGAGGGTTGGCAAGTTATCATTATTGTGCTGAAACATTATTTTTTTAATCTTTCACATTTAATTTTATCATAATATTAGGTAGTCGGAAAAGTTCGCTGCCTTTTTGAACTAAAAATAATAAAGATACCACAGCGCGGAACATCTTTATCATCAAAATTACAAGAGCTGAAGCTGATGAACCATTTTTTGCAGTTGTATTCGACAAAGCATCTTCTCCATAAATATTACAAACCATTTTTTGAGCACTAGCAGCATTAATTTATTTTCGTTAAGGGTCTGAACCCTTATCGGTTATTTGTTACGTTTTCGTAAAATAGGACTACTATAGTACGTTAAATAGGACTATTTAATATTATAAATGTGAAACTTTTGGACGTTTGTTACTAAATCATTTGTGAATATACCTCACAGGAAGAATAACTAGGGTCATTCCTCAAAAAACTCAGCATCAATGACGTCATTGTTTCTGTGACGTCACGACAAATCGCTGCCAGTTGCCTTTGGCACCCCGATTAACCCCCATTGACGTATAGGCCAAATTAATCTTTCACTGAATACTTTAGGTCGTTAGGGTAGCAATTTCAAACTTAGCTGTGCTATTCTCAGTAAAATATACAAAGGTTTGACCATCAGCCATTTTTAATGTCCCCACTGCTGGTCAGGTCTTCCTTACGGGTGGATAAAGAGGATGAGCAATAGCCCACCACGCGTCCCCATGCGGATTGGTGGGTGTTAACGACTGCAAATTCAGCCGGGACCAACAGTTTAACGTTTCTTCCGAAGCACGGAGGAGCTCAATATAATAAATTTTTGGTCACCCATCCCATGACCGACGCTTACGAAAGTTGCTTAATCTCCGCAATTGCGCCAGGCGCTAAACCACTGCACCACTGAACTTTAGGACTTAATGATGCATCAATATCAAACTTTAGCTGTGCGACGAACTCCGTGGTCGAGTGGTTTGTACGCCGGTTTTCAAGGTGTCGCCATTTCTGAGGTCCCGGGCTCGATCCCCGGCTGGATCAATTTAGAAAACTAACTTTTCTATGTGGGTTTGGGTGTGTGTGTTTACCACTGTTGTCTCTGATTTCCATAACACAAGTGCTTTAGCTACTTACTTTGGAATCAGAGCAATGTTTGTGATATTTTTTAATATTTATATTTATTTATTTATTTACAGTAAAATTACATAAATATATTTCCACGGATTTGCCATAGGCAATTGTTATTTCCTGTAATCTTAACTAATATCAAAGCTAATAAATATAACAATCAGACAAAACGCGACTTAGTCCGTCTACGCATTAGGTACACCGGTCTTAAAGTTTATAAATGTATAAGAGTGTTTGTTTGTTTGTTATGCTCTCATGTCTTAACTACTCAACCGATCATTATGAAATTTCACGATGATCAGGGGCCCTACCGGCTATCTTTTCGGACTTCAGCGAGTCTGCCGAGCTTCAACTTAAAACAGATAAATCGAAGTAAGGAGTTTCGTATTGTACTATTCGCCAGAGTTATTTAGAAGATATCGATGTTGGTGTGACATCATGCATTAGGGTTCGCCATTATGGCCCAATCGGGGCTCGATTTATCTGTTTTAATTTGAAGCCTGGCAGACTTTCCGAAGTTGGATGCGTTAGCCGGTACGGCCCCTGGTTGCCTACCATCAACTTTTATAAGGCGATTGCGTTTCAGCTTAGGTTCATAAACTGAATCGCTTTATTTCGTACCATGAGCTACACCGGGGTGTCAGTGTCACGCGAAGCGAAACGGGCGAGAGGCCGCGGTATCCACGGCAAAAAAACCTTTATTTTCTACCAAATAGAGTCTATTCTTGTATGAACAAATAATAAATGACATAGCGATACAGTTTAGGTTATGAACTAAAGTTGAGTCGCTGTCTGCTGACACCGCTGTCACATAGCGATGCAGTTCATTTTAGGACCTAAACTGGATCGCAACAAGATATCGTAGTAAGCCTCCAGATGAGTAGCTAGACATGAAAACGTAACAAATAAATAATAACACTATTTAATCGACTTCAAAAAAAGAGCAGGTTCTATGTTTTTTTGTGTATATATTTATACATAACGAAATTACGATTCCTGTGATTATAAATGTGTAAGTGAGTTTGTTTATTTTTTAGACTATCACGTCCTAACTACTCAACCGATCATTATGAAATTTTACGATGATCAAATGAGGTTTATATGAAAGCGTAACAAACAAATAAGTACACTTTTTAATTACGAAGTTACAATTCCTATGGAATCACGTGTCAAGTAAAACAATTGGATTTAAGGCTCCTATATACCTCAAGTGGCGCCCTCATTTTAATTAAATTTATTGCTCACTAAGTACATAATGTATCAAAAATTCACATGTACAGATTGAAGCTAAGGTTCTATAGTTTATTTACAAACAACAACCTCTGTAAAATTTTGTCCGTTGTAGTAGTAGTTCGCAAAAGTGCTAAGAGTGGCCACTTTTAGCACTTTTGCGAACTACTACTACAACGAACTGTATTTTAATGAAGTTATTGTTTGTAAATATACTATAGAACCTTAGCTTCAACCTGTACATGTGAATTTTCGATACATTATGTACTTAGCGAGCAATAAATTTAATTAAAATGAGGGCGCCACTTGAGGTATATAGAGGCCTTAAACATAAGTTGTGAAACAGGCCCTTAATATTACTTCAGCTCTCAAAACACAGCATCTAACTATTAACGTATTGATGAAATTAATCTTTCACAGAGCCATTATAACTTTCGGCGTTACGATAGTAAATTTTACGGGTTCACTACCTAATCTGTGGAAAGCTATTTTTTTTTTTTCAATCACGTTTAGTTCACACATTTAACGGAAACGCTTATTGGACAATTTTGAACGTTAATGCCAACTTAAGAACTGAAGAACAATATTATGACATAAAAAGCAAAAAAACTTAGTTGCGAAGCTGAAAATCAACAAGCTGGTCTGTAGAAGCAATCTTGATTTACAGTTTCGCAGCCCAAAGTATTAAAGTAAGACTAGAAATAAGTAATTAGATAAGTAACACATGTTAGTAACGATGGTGCTGGCATGTACAATGTTCAAAAGCCCCTTTAAATAAATGAAGAGAAAAAAAATGACATAAACCCTATGTGATAGTGATATCATACTATAATCTTTAAGGACTTAAAAGCGCAAAACTATGAATTACATATAAACCATATTATGTAAATAAAATATAACCTTTGATTAAGTTATGTTGAATAAGTTGGCTTAATGTTCAAACATTTGTACATAAAAGTTTTGTTACAATAGCGTTCACGGATGTTAAATAAATTATAAAAATGCTAGTGTTAAAAATTTTCCATACAAAACGTCAATTTCATAGGTAAGGACCAATTCATCAAAACAATCGTATGTTTTGATAATTAGATATACATTAGAGGAGCTCGGTGGCGCAGTGGTATGGCGCCTGGCCCTACGATTACGGAGGTTAAGCAACTTTCGCAAGCGTCGGTCATAGGATGGGTGACCAAAAATTTATTATCTCGAGTTCCTCCGTGCTTCGGAAGGCATGTTAAGCCGTTGGTCTCGGCTGAATTTGCAGTCTTTAACACTCACCAATCCGCATTGAGCCTGCGTGGTGGGTTATCCATCCTCCTTATCCACCCACAAGGAAGGCCTGTGCTCCAGCAGTGGGGAAATTAAAAATGGCTGGTGTCGACCTAAGATCGAAACGACACCAAAAAAACCTTTAAAAAGTCTTGATTTCAACTTTTTTTTATTAGTCAGAGACACGATTAGAGGTAACAAGACAGAGTCCAGCCTTTTTGTTGTTTATTGCTAAGTGTTTTGTTTTATAAACAAGACTGCAAGTATGAACATATAAATTACGTCACCGCGATTCAGTATCTCAATAATCAACATGTTCTTCGCTCGTCGGAATCGAATTCGCATACTGTTACGAACATTCACGGCGCGTCACCCTTGACGGATGAGCAAGATGAATGGCTCTGTTTTATGCGATACACACGGATAGGAAGAATGGACAACTTAATATAATAATATTATTAAATTTAAAAAATCTATTTAAAAGTACCTAAACAAGGAGGTATCACAAATAAGTCCCTGACTTCGAAACCATTTACTTCTAGAAAGGCTTACAAATAGACGTTAATATTTGGTGAAAGTTGCTGTTATTAATTAAATGAGAAATATGACAATTATTTGTGTTTCAACTTCATTGCGCTTACGTTCACCTAAATAAACAGTAACTACTATTATTACAATTATTTCATTGGTTGCGTCGCATCTTTATGACACCTACTAACTAATAAATAGTTAAATAGCTACGATTATGCGAGAATAAATTAATTGCATTATTCTCAGATGAGAGATTCAATCTGTTAGATGACTTTAACATTTTGGAAAGAATAATTTAAAAAAGCAATTTTAGTTTAAGTGTTCCTTTTGCAATTCAACTAAGATTATCTGTTTAACTGTATAAGTATTTAAGTCGTCTGATCTGAAAAATACTTAATTGGATAATATATGGACATATTTTCTTTCATCCGCTCTAACTTAGTCATTATCTTATGTGCTTAAAGTAAAAGTAAAAAGTAAAAAATTGCTTTATTCAAATAAACTTAGTAATTAAGCGCTTTTGAATCGTCTATATTTTTCTACTACCCGTTCCAGACTTTTTTAACTGACAAGAAGAACAGGCGCAAGAAACTTATCAGCTTTAACAGAAATAAGTAACGATATTTACAAACTTAAATATATCGTTACCAAATACAATACATATAACAGGTTATTAACAACAAGAACTTACTGGCATGTTATTGTGTTACAACATTTCCACGCATTCCGGTCTGTCAGATAATCGTCTACTTTATAATAACCTTTAACCATGAGCATCTTTTTGACAAGACTTTTGAGTTATTGCATGTCATTAAAGCAAGTAAACTAGAAAAGTGTAATTGCTGTCCAAACGTCAATAGTGTATGTATACTGGACACAACAAACTACAAAATCTTGTTTGCTGTTCCATGCACCTTAATGCATGTAAATACAGCTCAGATTAGCATAGCAAATTGTTGTACAATGTACCTATCTAAGACGGGATTACTTGCAAGTCTGGTAATAAATTTAAGCGAAACCTGTGATATATGTAATATGTATAGGTTTATCTGTATATAAAGACCTATTTAAGATGGCTTCTAATCGGTATTTAGTACGTATTCAGAATAATTTTGTACAGAATCGCAATACTTGCGATAGATGAAGATATGAAAGGTGAATCATAGATGATTCATCAGTTTTGAAGGTGATTTCACTTTGTACCTCTTCATTTATTTTAGAGAATAGGGATTCATTTCTGGAAAGGATAATAAGACCCTTCATACGATTAATTTGCTGTCAAGATCAATCAAGATTTGATGTCAACTCAGAAAACTCATGAATAAAGCAAAATGTAAAAATTTGAAGTTAGTAATAAGAATAGTACCTATTAGGCAAAATTAATAGTAAAAAATGCTATTAAATGCGTATTACTCAAAGCTACACCTTTTTAACTCGTAGTACTTACCATTTTTTCTGCGGATGTGATAATGCAAGGTTACTTCGCATTCTCAACGCTACGTGTATTCTAAAGTAGCTATTCAACGGGTTTTAAGCTTTCGATATCATGAAATATCGATCTCATGAACTTTAACCGCCTCTGTGGTCTAGTGGTTCGCCCACCCGTGTAAGACGCAGGGGTCCCGGGTTCGATTTCCAGTAGGGGGGTACATTTTACTCGGTTTGGTTGATGGTAGGGCTAAGTCTGACGCCATATATCAGGAATTTAAAAATTGTTGTGTGTTCCAGCGTTGTGTTCGGGCAGTTAGAGGTAAGATAGCCAGTTCCTCAGTCCTGAAGATTCCGGTTGTAGTGCGCTTCCACCTTCGGCCTTATCGTCACTTAACATCAGGTATAACGTGTTCGATGTGGTGTAACTCCATGTGGCAAGCCGGACTGCGGCTAGCTTAGCGACAAATCAGACCTGACTTGCCTTTTTTTTTGTTAACGCAGGGATACTCAGACCTGACCTGCCTAGCCTACGCATCACGACAAAATTTTGCCTAAGCTCATCTTAACGTTCGCAACTGTTACTAACATGACCGATACAGTGTCACGTATGAGATGAGTTAAACCAAATTCTGTCGCGGTACGTCTGGCTGGATATTGAAAGACGCAAAGATTCTTCGCCTGAAGAAACAGAGACAAGTTGTCATTTACATCACTTATGGTGTCATTGAAATAAAATTACGTTCTACAAAAACAATCGACTGACATTTTTTAAAAGCAAAGGAATAACTTTTGTTTGTCTTATATTGCTTGATACTTTCGTCACGTTTGAGGAAAACAAAATCCATCTCAGGGAGACTCGTAAAATAAATCATATCAAAACCACAGTCCAAATAAGGATCAGTAATCCGTTGTCATACAATCCGGCCAAAAGCGAGCCGAGTCTCGGTATACTTCGGTACACAAAGGCCTCCCCCAAGGATCTCTGCAACGATTGGTTCTGCGCTGCCCGTCCAGCTGCTTCCCATGATCACCAGATTGTCGGTCACCTAGTCGGGGCCTGTTGCCCTACCATGAGTTGATGCACGTTACCGTAAACTATCGGATATACTGCTCACAGTAAATGCGAGTTAAAGAGAGAAGACGATAATTTACGGTAACGTAAACAGTTTGCATCAACTCATGGTAGGGCCACCGCTGACCTTGGATGGAGCGTCGTTCGGTACACAGTCGCACTCTAAAACCTTTCCGCCCCAACGGCCTAACCACCATACTGGCACTTTTTTATACTGTGGTGATTACTCGTAAAATATCAAAACCGCCGCCTTGTCAATCACTCAGTACCACGGGGTGAAATTTTCTTTTTCTTTTTTCCTCCCTTTAGAAAGGCACATGACTTAGTAAAAAACTTAATTATAAAGTGATTTCTCAACTGGTTGAAAATTATTTGCCTCATTGTATTAAAACTTTGGTTGAATGATTGTAATGGAAAGTGACCTCACTTTAAATGTTGAGGAAATTTTTCAATTTGACATCTCGTTACAAGGTCTTATAGTTGCATCTTTAAGCGTAGCTTCTTTGACATTTTTTAAATAAAACACGTCACGGCAAATGTGCCGAAACGTCGAGTAAATAAAAAATCAAATAAATTACTTACCAACTAATTACCAAAGTACTTTCACTAAAACCATTAAAAAGTTTTTTATTATTTCATGTCTAGTGAGCGCGTAAGTTAGAGAGGTGAATTTGACATTTTACATTATGCTTGTAGCCTGGAATAAATTATCCTAAAAAAATCGATATAATAATCAACTGCGTGATTACAAAAAGAATGTCTTTTAAACAATATTTTGTAACAAACTTCCGCCCGGGATTTCGTCCGCGAACATTCGGGAAAATTAGTAGTAGTAGTTAACCTTAACCAAGATAAAAATTATTATATATGCCCTTAATTTGGAACTAAACTTTGCCACAGGAGTGAGCGACCAGAGGCGCGATAAGCGAATTCCTTAACACATCCATGCGGTGAGCGTTTCGCCCACGCAATGAAGAGAGATTTCCCTAGTCGCGTCGCCAGTCACTCTGTTGCGTGGCCACTATAAACCGCTGTTCCCAGCACCAAGTTCTAACCCGAATACCGTAATCGATCCCACGTGTTTTCCTTATACCGCTGACGTCATCACTGATCTTGCTTTTTATGCTAATGTGTTTCGAGATAATCCTTCACTTGGGGGAAATTAAAGATTAATTTTATGGAAAAATTGGAAAGTCCACTTAAGTTAAACAATTTTTGTTTCGTGTAAAGCAAAATAAAAATTATTAAATTTTGTTTTTTTTTGCATTCACAATGCTATTTTTATATTAAAAAAATTAAAATGAAAAATCTCCTTCAAAATACCTTAAAAAAATTGCTCTAAAAAACAGCTTCAAAAAACAGCAGCTCTAAAAAGCAAGAAATAATATTCAAATCTGCATTATTACTATTCAAGTACACCTACGCATATCTGATATTAAAAATAAAAAAACGTCTTTTGAAGTCGGGTGGGGCTGAAGATATTTTTCTTTTTTAATCATAATAACATTTATCGTGGTTTCTCTTTCTCAATTTGATTTTTTAATTCTTAAAGCCCCACCCGACTTCATTGCTTCCCATACAAATGTAATACCAAAATGATTTGCAATTTGAGCATAATTAACTCTTCTTGTGATGTTATTCGGATTAAGACAGTATTTGTCTAGGGTTCTATTAAATAAAAATCAAAAATACTAACCCAATTCAAAATAAATGCAAATTGCATTTTCTTCATACAAAACTGTAAACCGCATTATTTTTTATTTGGTGATAATTTTTTTCAGCAAAACATAGTGTGCGGATGCGCTGTTGAAAATCTTGTAAATTAAATATTACTAATAAATAAGTAAATTGGTTGGTGGCGCCTGATCCGGCGATTGCAGAGATTAAGCAACTTTCACAAGGATCGGTCATGGGATGGGTGACCAAAAATGTATTCTCGAGCTCCTTCGTACTTCGGAAGGCACGATAAGCCGTTGGTCCCGGATGCATTTATAGTCGTTAACACCCACCAATCCGCATTGGCCCCGCGTGGTGGGTTATGGCCCATCCTCCTTATCCATCTATAAGGAAGGCCTGTGCCCCAGCAGTGGGACATTAAAAAATGTCTGATAATCAATAAATAAATATTAGACAACATCACAAACATTGCTCTAATTCCAAAGTAAGTATTTAAAGCATTTGTGTTATGGAAGTGGAACTACAAACACCCAGATCTGAGCTAAAATAGAAAAGTTCGTTTTCTAAATTGACCCAACTGGGGATCGAACCCAGGACCTCAGAAATGGCGACATTTTGAACACCGATGTACGAGTTATTCGACCACGGAGGTCGTCGATAGCGTTAACGTTTTTATAAATTACTAGTGGCCCGCCCCGGCTTCGCACGGGTACAATGTAGTTACTAATGTGGTGAGTGTGAAGTTATTAGACTATACTACAGGATAACTATATATAGTGGTGGCCACAAAATTAAGGACGCTAGTCGATTTCCTTACAAACGAAGTAACTTTTAAGCATTGCTTCTCCGCCAGGGATTGCCCGAGCGGTGATCTGGTGATGGCCATCCAAGGAGTGAATAGAGGAGATCCAGATTTCTATACACACCAAAGTGATTTGACTAGCATTTTAAGAGATGTAAGGATATGTTTAAAAAAACCGCGAATATAGTATAGAAATGTATGAAAACTTGCAACTGAAAATTCTTATGCTTACATCTCTTAGAATGCTGACCAGATCAGTTGTGTATTGCTATCATAATCTTCTCCATTCACTCCCTGGATGGCCATCATCAGATCACAGCTAGTTCAATCCCTAGCGGAAAACCAAGATTTCAAAATTACCTCAACATTCGGGTGTAGCGATTGTAGTTATCGCAATCAAATAATTAATATCGCCGGAATTTGTAGCGAGTATGGAAACCCTATTTCTTTAACTTTTCTTCAATGGGACTGACGTACTTTGTGTAAATGTCCCTAAATTAAATAAAGATATTTAAAAAAAATTTCTTCAAATTATGACAATCAGCCATTTTTAATGTCCCCACTGCTGAGGTACAGGGGCTCTATCGGCTAAAAACATTGAAGTTCATGTTAACTGTGTTTTGGCAGATGTATGTGATACATTGCTCCTTCGTTTTGGTAGAAATAAAAACTTACCAAAGAAAAGTAGCAATGTATCACATACATCTGTCAAAACACAGTTAACATGAACTTCAATGTTTTTAGCCGATAACGCCGCTGGCCTTCCTTATGGGTGGATAAGGAGGATGGGCAATAACCCAAAACGCGGGCTGTTGTACGCGGTATTATGTTATTAATAAATTTCAATTAAAAAATATAATTAAAGTTAAAAAAAGGAGAAATAAAGACGGAACAAAACGTTTTGATATTTTTTTACAAAACGATCCGTTTATGTAAGGCTTTTGGAAGGCGTTAAAATACGAGTTCAAAAGGGTCGCAATATTTATTATTATTCCTGTTTTACATAACATTGCCCTTTGCGACATGAATAAATAGCGGTACAGTACACAAGCGTTAGCGGGGTTAACAAAAGAACGACGTAAAAAAACTTTTTAGCCGTTCTCACGAAAAAGAGTCAAACTGACATAATAAAAAAAATAAAAACAAAATGAAGTTTTCCTTCAGAAACCTATCTTCAATTTTTAAGGTACTTACTCTACGTGTGGCAAAGTTTTGGGACACCCTGTATACAAATAAAAAAAAACTTTATTTGCTGTAAATAGGGTGATTACAATACATGATGTTCTAAATAAAAAATGGTATATTATTTAGCCATTTTACTATAATGATAATCACTCATTATACGACATTAAGAAATACTTAATGTAGTTTGTATTGACTAGGTGGACCAGAGAACTTATTATGAAAAACTACATTCTGAAAACTAAGTTACGTGGACCATTGGAATTATTATAAACTCCTGCGTGAACCCAGTTTAAAAAGCCTGGTAACTGGTACCAGCTGGTAGCTGGGGCCGTACCGGCTAACTATTCGAACTTCGGCGGGTCTGCCGAGCTTCAACATAAAACAGATAAATCTAAGTAAGGAGATTCGAATAGTACTATTCGCCGAAGTTAATTAGAAGATATCGATGTTTGTGTGACATCATGAATTGAGGTTCGCCATTTCGGCCCGATTGGGTCTCGATTTATCTGTTTTAATTTGAAGCCCGGCAGACTTTCCGAAGTTCGATGCGATAGCCTGTACGGCCCCTGGTTTATTTGTAAATAACACGCGTTACATTACAATCCGTAAAAAAATAAGTATTATTTTTTCTCTTATAATATGGACCATAGCTAAATACCCCGGCGCCAGTTACACCACAGAAAATATCACTTCTAAGTTACACCGAATTCCGGTCTCTTTGTCTCCGACCATAAACAAATATTTTCATAGACAATATGCGAGGTTGCAAATACATAAAGAGCTTTGCTCCAATTTATGTCCTTATTGAAAAAAAAATAATGGGATCGGAAATGGAAATAATTAGCTTTATTATGAATCTTACAAATATTATAAATGTGGAAGTTTAGTATTAAAATAAGTTTTGTTTTAAACATTAGTACTACTGTAAATAATGCATAACAAAATTATGCCTTTCATTATATGCTTAGGTACTGACAATATGCCAATTAAAATTAGGAATTGTAACTACTATTATGCTTTGAAATATTATGCTTTTAAAAAGTTATGCAATACAATGTTTATGCGTATCAAATTTATGCTAAATAAATAGTATGCTTTGTGAATATAATGCTAATCGAGTTATGCCAAGTGATTTTAGGACAATCGAAATTATGCGATGCGAAGTGTCACCCATTTACCGTAATAAATTTAACAATGTAAGTAAGTACACGAAGTTTCTAACTTCAGAGCGCTTGCGGTACAAAACGAAGTAATTTAATCTGTGAAGTACTATTTGCTATACATTCTGGAGTAAAGTTGCAGCGGATCACTGTCTAGTGTGAAACGCTGGTTTTCAGAGTAAGCTGTACGCACATAGTATATACTGACATCTATCGGATTGATTCATAACCAGTTGGTAAGCTTGCTGCTATAACAGCAGAAGTAACTCAAACCTTACTGAATTACCGTAAAATAAACATTTAACTACAACATTGTCTAAAAAGTTTAAATAACTAATAATTTGTTACATTTATTTCAAAGGGATTGATAAAAATGCACTAGTTTCCATACATTTTCACTGCGTAATTGTTTCGTAATGCGCCATCTATTGCGTTAAGTAAGAACTACGTTGCTTTCAGTTTCTTTGCTAGAATATTTTGTCAGGAGCTGCTTCCAAGTTACTGACGATGTTCTTTTGGTACGACAGAGGTCGTTAAATTACATGAACTATGTGAAAGCTGAAACCTTTTTTTTGTTAGAATGAAATTCGTGAGGCATGGCGGGATGTTAGAAAATATCCCGCTTGGTGGCGCTGCTGTGGATGGAGACTTTGAACCCATAAACTTATAGTATACATAAGTCTATGGTTGAACCTACTTGCCTGGGTGCATATTGGTTACTTTCCTGTTTATTTTTCAACTATTCTAAAAATAGATATTAATAATAATAATTATTATTTTTCTGTAACATGGATATTAAGCGAATTAAAATCGAATTGAAAAAGAGTAATTATCTATGGAAAATTTCATTTCGCTAGATGGCGCTGTACAAATTTCCCATACAAAATTACTCTAATATTTTTATGCGCATTATTTTTGTCGATAGCCGTTCGCGCTAAGGGTACTTTATTGTAATGTTTTCTTATGTATAAAGACACAGTTTTTAATCGCCAATAAGCCTTTTGACTCTGTCTTGAACCGTGTCCACTGTCCAGAGCAGCAAGTTGGTATCAGTGATGTATATTGAAAGAAGGAAGTAAGAAATCACATGTACCTATTGATTGATTATTGAGATGATGACTTACCCCAAGGTTTTGGTGCTGATGAGCGGAGTCTTCAGGCTGAGGAAGCCGTTCAGCCTGCTCATGTTCTTCTCTCTACCACCATCAGGGACGTCGGATCTGAAACAAGAAAAGATGTGATTTTAATCTGCTAGTAAGAAGCCGAGTCCTTGTACAGTCACGTCTATAAATATGTATACAGTATAGAACTCTGTCACTCTAAAAGCTTTTACATTTTTGAACGGAAATCAATGACAAATGACAACTACAACAAAGTAACAAAGTTCTAAACTGTATACATATTTTTAGACGTGACTGTACGTACAGTGAGGCAAAAAGTACTAAGCCAAAATGGCTTAGTTTTCAGATTTATATCCTTCATACGTTACTAATCGGAACTAAAATCCAATAAAATAGTAACTAATCCCCTAAAGGTAGGGAAATTGAAACTATTTCATTCTTATAGGTACGATTAGGTAATTCATACGTTATGAAGGATAAAAATCTGAAATAAAAGCCATTTTGGCTCAATATTTTATCTATCTACTATCGTTCTATTACAAAATAAGTATTCTACATAACTTAGTTTTCAGATAAGAATAGAACCTAAACCGGGAATGCTCTACCCATAGCACGAACAGCTGTCGAAAAAAAGAACGCGCGTAAAAACAATCGATAGAGTAATTTTGTATGGGAAATTTGGACAGCGCCATCTACCGCCGAAAAGCGAAATTAATTTTTCCATAGATAATTACTCTTCTTCTTCTTCTTTTTTTTGTTATGGCAATCTACTTTCCTCTTGGAAGTAATTTTTGCCAGTGTCAAGTGTTAAATAGTTCAGTGGTAGATATTGTTTAATTTTTCATTAGAATGCGAGTGCATCGCATTCCAATGCTGCTTGGAGCATTTGGCACCAAGTATATCAAGACAGTTTACTCGGCTAGTTCTGCCGAGGAAGCCGCCACTTCAATAAAAGTCTCAGCTTCACACAACCAAGATCGCGCCTATTTCAATTATCCCACATATTGTTCAGTTGCGTAGACACTTGTACCATATAACTGCACCAATTTTAAGACACAATATCCACTATGAATCAATTTGAAAATAATTAAAATAGACACCAAACCGAACTCGACAAAATGGCGCCAAAAAAAACCGATAATTACTCTATCGTGTACTATTACGCACGTTTTGTTTCGATAGCTGGTTTGTGCTAAGGGTATCAATTTTATCGAGCTACCGAATCGCTAAATGATCTTTTAAAAGTTTTTAGTATTTTTTTACTTTTTTCGCTGTTGTTAGCCAGCGAGTTGATTTTAAAATAAAACTATAGGTTTAATAAATAAATATTGACAACATCACATACATTGCTCCGATTCCAAAGTAAGTAGCTAAAGCACTTGTGTTATGGAAGTCAGAGACAACCGTGGTATCACCAACACCCAGACCTGAGCCAATATAGAAAAGTTCGTTTTCTAAATTGACCCAACCGGGAATCGAACCCTTGAAAACCGGTGTCCAAAGCCACTCGACCACGGAGGTTGTCAAAAAAAGGTTTATAAATATTTTTCATTTAACGTTTAGGTTTAGGTTTAAACCATAATAGTTAAATCTCATGCGTTATGGTAGGTAAATATAATACTTATACAAGGTGTTACAAAAGTACCCCTAATGCCGAATATGGTATATAGGGACCATCAAATTGAACAACTTTTACTCTTGGACCAACTTTGAAATCGCGAAATAAAAATCAGCTGTTTCATACAAAAATTAATTACGAAAATATCAAAATGTATGAAACAGCTGATATTTTTTTTCGCGATAAATTAAGCAATAAATTTAATTAAAATGAGGGCGCCACTTGAGGTATATAGGGGCCTTAAATAAACACTCAAAAAAGAAATAAAAAGGTAAGGAGGAGCTCGATGGCGCCGTGGTATCTGGCCCTGCGATTGTTTACTTTTTTTCGCGATTTCAGTTGGTCCCATAGTAAAAAGTAAAAAGTTGTTCAGTTTTATGGTCCTTATATACCATATTCGGCATTAGGGGTATTTTTGTAACATGTTGTACATCTAAGCCTTTTTATTAATTTATTCTGTATTTTTTCGACCATATTCTTGTATCTTTTAGAAATCCTACCCCACCGATCCACTATGCAGATCATAACATTTTTGTGGAACGGTTTACCGTCGCAATAATTTCACCCCTCGCCACTGGAGTAGGTACCTATATTAAATATACTTTTGTTCTTCTTGAAGGCGTGTTACAAACACGAGTAACATAATAACGTGTCATATAAAGCCGTCGTCTGTCTTTATAAAGCAAATATACGGAATAAGAAATTAAATTATGACTCGGAGAATACTCCCATGTGTATTACAACTTGGGATGGAAAAAGTACTTGTACACAGTCGGTCGAGTGGTTTGTACACCGATTTCAAGTTGTTGCCTTAGCGGGTTCGATCCCCGGACGATCTGAGTGGTGCAGTGGTCAACATGCCGGTCTACCACGCCAGAGGTCTCGGGTTCGATTCCCGACCGGGCAGAAATTGAAATGATGAATTTTAATTTCTGTGACGGGTCTGGGTGCTGCTATGTATAATAAGTATGTATTTAAAAAGTATATAAGTAGTATATCAGTTGTCTAGCACCCATATTACAAGCTTTGCTTAGTTTGGGGCTAGATGGCGCTGTGTGAAATTGTCCAAGCATTTATGTATTTAGATAACCAACTTTTTAATATTGACTCATGACGTCTGGGTTTTTGTGGCACCACCATAATTATGTCTGATAACTATAACACAAGTGCTTTAGAAGTACTTACTTACATTGGAATCGGAGCAATGTATAATGTGATGTTATTTAATATTTGTTATTAAATGAATGAACGAAATTCTTTATTTAAATAAGCTCACATAATAAGCATTTTTAAATCGTCACTTCTTTTACCCTACCACCCATTATGAAGTCTTTTAGCTGACAAGAAAAATGAGCGAAAAAAACTTATCAGCTTTATCAGATGGAACGATATTTACAAATAAGTATATCGTTTCCAGGCATTACATTCATACATGTTAATTCATACATGTAAATGATATTTATTTATTAATGTATGTTAATTGTAACCAATTAAAATACATTAATTAACATAATAAATAAATGACATTATTTAATTAGCTCATTTCTTAATAAATCAATTTACAGGATTCCAGCCAAATTCAATATTTAAAGTCATTTTAGTTTTCAAAACTGCAATTCATACAATTCACTATGCGTTAAAATAGACAACTTAAGTAATATTAGTATTGAAATTTCATAGGGATATTCGAAGTGTTTCCACTTCATCAATTATAAATGTAATTTCAATCGAATAATTGTGTCATATTATACTCATATCATTACAATGACGACGCATAAACTTCACTTCACTATGATTAATTGAGTTAGTAATTAATTAACAAAATGAATGATGATTATGACTAGGTATACCGATTCTGAAACAATAATCGATACACTTTTTTATGAAAGTAATAAGGAATATCGAATATAAATACTTAGAGTAAATTCGACGACCTCCGTGGTCGAGTGGCTTTGTACACCGGGTTTCAAGGTGTCGCCATCTCTGAGGTCCCGGGTTCGATCCCCGGTTAGGTCAATTTAGAAAACGAACTTTTCTATATTGGCTCAGGTCTGGGTGTTTGTGATGCCACCGTTGTCTTTGATTTCCATAACACTAGTGCTTCAGCTACTTACTTTGGCATCGAAGCAATGTATGTGATGTTGTCCAATATTTATTTATTTAATTATCTAAATCACCGAGGAGCTCGGTGGCGCAGTGGTATAGCGCCTGGCCCATCGATTGCGGAGGTTAAGACGCCGGCGAACAGTAAGCTTCCCATACAAACGTAATACCAAAATAATTTGCAATTTGAGCATAATTAACTCTTCTTGTGATGTTATTCGGATTAAGACAATATTTGTCTAGGTTTCTATTAAAAAAATCCAAAACACTAAACCAAATAAAAATTAATGCGATTTACAGTTTTGTATGAAAAAAAAATGACATTTGTTTTGAATTGGGTTAGTATTTTGGATTTTTTATTTTATAGAAACCTAGACATGTATATTGTCTAGGTTTCTAAGTTCTGTCTAGGTTCTAAGTGTCTAGGTTCTAGGTTTCTAGTAGTTAATTTGTCCAAATTGCAAATCATTTTGGTATTACGTTTGTATGGGAAGCTCACTGTTCGCCGGCGTCTTAAGCTACTTTCGCAAGGGTTAGTATTTCGAGCGTCCGTGCTTCGGAAAACACGTTAAGTCGTTGGTCCCGGCTGCATTAATTTGCAGTCGTTAGCACCACCAATCCGCATTAGGCCCGCGTGGTGAGTTATGTCTTATCCTCCTTATCCACCCATAAGGAAGGCCTGTGCCCAGTGGGGACATCTAAAAAGGCTGATGGTTATTCCAAAGTTTAACTTACTTTTCAAGGTCATGATAGCTAAACCCACCTCAGATAAAAATAAATTATGTTTTTTTTTTTTCTTTTTTTTTATTACTTATTGTGTTAATGTGAGGAGTAAAAGGATCGTAATAAAAAAAATAATTTCAACTCCTTGCCACCTAAATCAGGTCATGACATTTGGCTCGACTTGACTCCAACCGATATCTGTTACATATTTCATAAAGGCAAAGCTTGTTATTTTCAGTCTGGGGCCGTACCGGCTAACGCATCGAACTTCGGAAAGTCTGCCGGGCTTTAAATTAAAACAGATAAATCGAGCCCCAATCGAGCCAAAATGGCGAACCCCAATTCATGATGTCACACGAACATCGATATGTTCTAAATAACTTCGGCGAATAGTACAATACGAAACTCCTTTGATTTATATGTTTTAAGTTGAAGCTCAGTAGACCCGCCGAAGTTCAAAAAGTTTGCCGGTAGAGCCTCTGGTCATATTTAAAATTCATGTTTTTTCGCTTGGGGTTTTACGCATTGGTATCCGTTTTTAATGATGAGTAAAGAACCTTAAAAATAAACCGCTGTTTACTTCAAACTGCACGTTCTACTGCACGGTTTTTAGAAAATACACTTCTAAAAGCCCCCGGCAACTATCAATTGCGATTGTCAATTGTTTCGTCAATGCCATTGTTAGAGCAATTGTTCTGTCTAGGTTCAAAAGCCCCCGGTAACTATCAATTGATATTGTCAATTGTTTGTTTGTTTCGTCAATGCCATTGTTAGAGCAATTGACAATCGCTTCAATTGCAAATGTGAACGATCAATTTTCGCGTCAATGAGCATCAATTACTACGCGTTCACTTCGTGATTGCCGTCGATGACCATTATTACGTCACAGCTAACGGTACTGTAGATAAAATAGTAATCATGTTTTTCAACTGTTTTTATTTTTTTCTTGTTCAAAGAGTGTCATTAATTTGAATAACAAGTCAGGTTCGTCATTATGTAGGAACTTTACACTTTTAATCATTATAACAACGCAAATAACGAACGTAATGATTAAATCCACAGAAACAAAAATTAAGCTTTGCGTTGCTAGCCGTACTAGAAAGGCGACGCAGGGGGTGCGCTATGACGAAGCGGGCCGGGAGGTAGCGGAAATGATGAAGTGAACGCGTAGTACGTAAAAATTTACCGCTGCTGCGATCCGCTCGGCAAAAATCGCCGACGCGGCGATACCGCTGATAGCGTCGCCTCGTGGCATCCTTCATACAACTTTGTATCGTAGATTTGTTCCAGCCGCTCGCCGCTGCCGCTGCTAGCGGTGAGGTCGTGGCTAGGCCATAATGCACAATGCGATTAATTTTACAATGTACAACAGAATCGACCAACTTCATAGCGCTTTTCTTTTTAGTCACAAAAGGATAGTGCTTAGCCATAACCACACCACTACACCCGGAATCCTCACCACTGAGGAACTGGCTATCTTACCTCTAACTGCCGAAACACAATATTAATAAATTGTTGATATGGCGTCAGACTTAGGTAAGATGGAGGTAGCTAGCCAGGCAGACTTGAAATAAGCCCTCCCACCAACCAAACCGAATACAAATCGTACCCCCCTCCTGGGGATTGAACCCAGGACCCGTGTGGGCAAACCACTAGACCACAAAGTCAGTTAAACTTTTATAGCTTGCGGTACAAAACGACGTATTTTAATTTGTAAAATTTTCTCTTTGCCTTATATTTTCGAGTAAAGTTACAGCAGATCACTGTCTATTGTCAATTTAATCGTTGTGGGTATATACCTAGGTATTAAATTACAATATACCTAGTAATATTTACTCACTAGGTTTTTTATAATACACACAAGTACCTACTTGTAACCTGCATTTTGGTTAAAAATATGACAATCAGCCATTTTTAATGTCCCCACTGCTAGGGCACAGGCCTTACTTATTGGTGGATAAGGAGGAAGGGCCATTAGCCACCACGCGGGCCCAACGCAGATTGGTGGGTATTAACGACTGCAAATGCACCCTGTACCAACGGCTTAACCTTGCCGAAACACGGAGGAGCTCGAGATAATAAATTTTTGGTCACCCATCCCGTGACCGACCCTTGCGAAAATTGCTTAACCTCCGCAATCGCTGGGCAAGGCACTAAACCTTCTCAAATTGCGCCATATTTTCGAGTTCATTTCTAAGCAATTTAAGCAATATTTAAAAGAAATTCCAAGCTGCAGCGCTTTGAAGGCATTTTCAAGTGGAAACTAATGTCATTTCCAGATGTGGCCACGCTTAGCTTCCGGCGATATTGGACTATAATGTGTGGCTTAAGTCAAAAAAGATTAAAGCTTGTCTTATTAATAAATTTGTATCATATTTGTCATGACCATGTTAAAAAACTTTAAATACTTAATATGTTCTTACGTTTGTTATTTGTAAATAATGTCTATTGTATATGTTATTTAATTTTACTTTGCTTTGGTATGATTCTGTCATGTTTTCTAACTTGTTGGTGTTTTGGATTTCCTAGTCTGTAAGCCTGCATGTATGTTTATAAAATAAATAAATAAATAAATAAATAAATAAGCGAATTGATTCAAAAAATCATTTTATGTAATTTTTTACCACCCGATATACAATGTGTTACAAAAGTACCCCTAATGCATGCCTAAATAATTTATTCGCGATTTCAGAGTTGGTCCCATAGTAAAAGTTGTTCAGTTTGATGGTCCCTATCTACCATATTCGGCATTAGGGGTACTTTTGTAACATGTTGTATATTGGGCCCGCGTGGTGGGTTATATATAGCCCATTTTCCTAACCCACCCATAAGTTTGTTCTATTTTCAAATTAGTTGACGCAATGGATATCAAATTGTCTGACGACCTCCGTGGTCGAGTGGTTTGTACGCCGATTTTCAAGGTGTCGTCATCTCTGAGGTCCCAGGTTCGATCCCCGGCTGGGTCAATTTAGAAAACGAACTTTTCTATATTGGCTCAGGTCTGGGTGTTTGTAGTTCCACCGTTGTCTCTGATTTCCATACCACAAGTGCTTTAGCTACTTACTTTGGGATCAGAGCAATGTTTGTGATGTTGTCTAATATTTATTTAAAAAAAGAAAACATCTTAATTGTCATGACAAGTGACAAATTGACACGTTTATCAAATAGGATGTAAGATAAGATTGTAATATAGAAATCACTCATTAATTTGCCTAGTTGTTTGTTTGCGTAGTATCGAACACATTACTACTCCTCAAGTTGTTAAATTGTAAAAAATGTTATAATAATAATAAATCCTTGGACAATTTCACACAGCGCTATCAAGCCCCAAACTAAGTAAAGCTTGTAATATGGCTGCTAGACAACTGATACTTTTTTTAAATATATACTTGTATTATACATAGTAACAGCCAAACCCGTCACAGAAATTAAAATTCATCATTTCAATTTCTGCCCGGCCGGAAATCGAACCCGGGACCAGCATGTTGACCGCTACACCACTCAGGTCGTCTGCTTTTATTGTTTTTAATATCCAATTTAACTGCAGCTGCTTAATAAAAACTATCCATCGGTACTATTAGATTAACCATTTATTCAAACATTATTCGGCTAAATACAGATAAGATTATAAACTAAATTCTGGAAACAGGATGTAAAGTTTTGCCAGATTGTTAAAGAGTTGTAGCCAGATGTTAAAGAGAAGGATAACATTTGCAATATGGTTGGTGGTGTATGGTCTAAGTTACGAGCGAATCGCTGAAAGAGAATTACGATTCTCTGATCTCAGAAAACACTAACCGTCTTATTCATAAAAACAAGCAAAGTTAAAGGATGCTTATAAAGTGTGTTGTTTCTTTTACTCTTTGGACAAATGATAAAGATTAAACATGCTAAAATATAATTATTAGGCGTTTAGGAATAAGACCGTAAGAATGTTATTTCTGAGATTCCAAGATGTATTCACAGATAATGAAGTTTATGTTATAAATGAAGCTAATAACAAAATTATGTGTTGTGATACTTATGATAGAGAAAACACATAGATAGTGTCTCGATTACAGACTCAACAACGACATCCCAAAAATTAAAAGAAGTATATTATTTAGTATTAAATTAAAAGAAGTTTTTTTTTATATATTTTTTTACAACAAAACTTATTTTGGGGGTTTACTTTATTTTTTTATGAAGAGTTAATAGTTTGACAGATCATTCACAAGATAAGTTTACAATTTTGTAATCGCCTTATCGTTTAACTTAGACTACATAATGTGCATGGCTTTTAAGTGTAATAAAACCGAACATTATTCGCACGAACTGTTTGGCTGAGATACGATTGAAGCAAAGCCAAATAATTTAACATTGCATTCACAACAAATTGTTTTTGAGGAGAATTATTTTTATTCCCGGAATTATTATTTCCGTAAGTAGACTTGTACTTAATAATAAACAATTTGACAACATCACATACATTGCTCCGATTCCAAAGTAAGTAGCTAAAGCACATGTGTTATGGAAATCAGAGATAGCGGTGGTATCACAAACACTCAGACCTGAGCCAATATAGAAAAGTTCGAACCCGAATCGAACCCGGGACCTCAGAGATGGCGACACCTTGAAAACCGGTGTACAAAGCCACTCGACCACGGAGGTCGTCAAACTATTATCACAACTTTTCAAGTGCCTTGATTGTGCGGTGGTTATCAATTTGGGTTTTAAATGCAACGGTTAACTAAGACCCTGTCCAGAGCTACGCGCGTATTAGATGCGTTTCGCTATACAATGTTCGCTTAGGACCAGCGACGTCAGCAACGTGTGCAATATTATCAGCAGTGTAACCAAAATCGCGTGTCAAATCGCGGCGAATTCGTCCTTTCTGGACAAGGTCTAAGTAGTAGGGAGCACAAAAGTTTAAGTCTCGAACTCACTAAGAGCTTAAACACACAGGATGCATTCCGATCATGCGATGATCGCTGCGATCTATGTGACTTTTGGGATCGGATCGGAGTGTAGAAGGGATAAGAAAACTCCATAGCATAGATCGCAGCGATCTGCGGATCATTCTGTCAGAATACCAGCTCTGTTGCGGTGTGAGCAACGTTCTCATCGCAATGGCATTATGCTGAGGCAGGGCCCTGGTTGGCCCGTCACACCCCCTATTAATCATGTCTAATTTTTTTGCTCATTAATTTACCTAGTTGTTAATTAAGTATCCCCTTTTTCGTTGTTTGTGAATATTATTGTTTTGTGTGATGGCCAATAAGTGCATTTCTTTCTTTCTTTCTATCTGCGGAAAATGGAAGAGGATTGGTCGTAATCCACCAAGCGGGGGCAATGCGGATTGGAGGTGTTGACATCAGCCATTTTTAATGTCCCCACTGCTGGGGCACAGGCCTTCCTTATGTACGGATAAAGAGGATGGGCCATGACCATGACACGGGACCAATACAGATTGGTGGGTGCTAACGACTGCAAATGCAGCCGGGACTAACGGCGTAACGTGCCTTCCGAAGCACGGAGGAGCTCGAGATGATAAGCAATTTTTGCTGTTAGTTTATTAGTGCATAGTATTAATATTTTTCGTTTTCTTTTCTTTTTTCTATCTTGATTATTTAATTCTATGTGTGAAAACTGTTATAGGCATGATTGCTCTAGTCGAACCTTTTCTATAATTATTATACAAGGTGTTACAAAAATACCCCTAATGCCGAATATGGTATATAGGGACCATCAAACTGAACAACTTTTACTATGGGACCAACTCCGAAATCGCGAAAAAAAAATCAGCTGTTCCATACAAAAATTAAAATCGAAAATATCAAAATGTATGAAACAGCTGTTTTTTTTCTCGCGATTTCAGAGTTGGCCCCATAGTAAAAGTTGTTCAGTTTGATGGTCCCTATATGTCATATTCGCCATTAGGGGTATTTTTGTAACACCTAGTATAAATGCTGTTTGTTTTCCATGAATAAACAAATGAATAAATAAATTTTTGGTCACCTATCCCATGACCGACCCTTGCGAAAGTTGCTTAACCTCCGCAATCGCTGGGGCAGGCGCTATACCACTGCGCCACCGAGCTCCTCAGCTGTGGTGTGGTGGTGTTAATGACTGCAAATTAAGCTGATACCAATGTTCCGTTCCGAAGCACGAAGGAGCTCGAAATAACATTTTCCGTCACCCCATGACCGACCCTTGCGAAAGTTGGGTGAATGCGTTAAAAGAGTTTTCTCAAAGTATTATATCAACAAAAAATGTTAACTTATTTTTTTTAATTCAATCACTCGTTGAGAAAATTAATTCTACATATATCCGCATCGCAATTTCATTACCAACGTTGACAGTTCCACAATGGGTTGAGAGTTGTGCGCGAACAACTCTCAACTACAGCGAAATATGAATATTAATGATTTTCAACTAGCTAAGGTTGGAGTGGAAAATATGGTCGAGGTTTTTATTTAATATATCGAATGTTTATGTGACGACCGTAAGATATAGCTTTTTCATCCACTATGCGTTTCGTGATTGATAAGAATTAAAGCACGGTTAATTAATAGAAACACATTTTATTATAATCACACAATTTGCACAATCAGTAACTAATATTCTTAATTTCAAGCCGATTTTACTAATTATTAACTGTACGATTGTAAGGACTAATTTTACCAAGTTAACTCTAACGGCCTTATTAATAAACGAATAGTAAGTTTACACCTGGTTTAACAGAAAATATTGTTTAGCAATATTAGTCTTTACGTTTGACGTCTCAAAGCATTATATTCCTAAGCAAACTTTTTGGGTAAACTAGGTGTAAACTTACTCTTCATTTATTAATAAGGGGGTAAAAGTTTAGAGCTATAACAAGTCTAGTCCGAAGCAACAAGTTACAAGGTTCCAAGGGAGATGTTATCGCTTGGGCTGCGCAGGAAAATGTGAGTTGCGGGCTCGATCGTTCTAAGAAGAAACCATTGAAGTGAAGGGTGGGGAAACTGACAATGACATCAGTGTCATAATGGCGCGCAATTACGCCACATGATGCTTTCCGGATGTGACGTCGTAGTCAAATGCGTACTTTTAACGGTGGCGATAACATGATTGGTCTAAGTCAGGGGTTTCCAAACTACGGCCCGCGGGCCAGCTCCGGCCCGCGAGCACCAACAATACGGCCCGCGGAAGCGGTCCGGATCGTACCAACATACTGTTATTTACTGTATGTTGGTACGATAAGCTAGCTAGGTTCTGGCCCTTGGGGCTTCGTGGAGGAGTTCCATGTTCTAAGTTGAAGGCTTAAGGTTGAAGCGCAATGCGCCCGACATCCTCAACCACTAAGAAAGCGGATATACCTCTAATTGCCGAAACACAACAATGTTACGAGTCAGGCGAACAGTGAGCTTCCCATACAAACGTAATACCAAAATGATTTGCAATTTGAGCATAATTAACTCTTCTTGTGATGTTATGTGGATTAAGACAGTCTAGGGTTCTATTAAATAAAAAATCCAAAATACTAACCCAATTCAAAATAAATGCCTATTACCTTTTTCATACAAAACTGTAAATCGCATTAATTTTAATTAGGTTTTTGTATTAATAAATCTAAAACAACACCTGAATTAATAATATACGCGCTGTAATCCGTAAAAAGTGTTTTATTTCTAATGAACTGAACGCGCGAATTTGTGTTTTTGATTTTTTCTTTAATAGAACCCTAGACAAATACTGCCTTAATCCGAATAACATCACAAGAAGAGTTAATTAAGCTCAAATTGCTAATCATTTTTAACGTTTGTATGGCATTCTCACTATTCGCCGGACTCTTGAATTGTCGTTATATCATCAAGCTCTAGTGGTAGCTTGCAAGCCCTACCAACCAAACCGAGTGCAGTATTTTTGCAATTGAATAAGTTTTTTCGGACATTACCCACTTACATCCCAACCACTTTGAAGACCTCCGTGGTCGAGTGGTTTGTACGCCGGTTTTCAAGGTGTCGCCATCTCTGAGGTCCCGGGTTCGATCCCCAGCTGGGTCAATTTAGAAAACTAACTTTTCTATATTGGTTTAAGTCTGGGTGTGTGTGTTTACCACCGTTGTCTCTGATTTCCATGACACAAGTGCTTTAGCTACTTACTTTGGAATCGGAGCAATGTATGTGATGTTGTCAAATATTTATTAATTTATTTTTATTTATTTATCGAGTGGTTTGTACGCCGGTTTTAAAGGTGTCGCTATCTCCGAGGTCCCGGGTTCGATCTCCGGCTGGGTCAATTTAGTAAACTTTTTTATATTGGCTCAAGTCTGGGTGTGTGTGTTTACCACCGTTGTCTCTGATTTCCATAACACAAGTGCTTTAGCTACTTACTTTGGTTTCAAAGCAATGTTTGTGATGTTGTCTAATATTCATAAAAACGTATAAACATCCTAAATCCAGATTACGCTAAGGGTTGTCAGTGGAATAAAATGAAACTAATAGTCGGAAGCCCTATCCATATTCGTCCAGTTGTAATGACGCTGCGATAACCATTCGAGTCTGCGTCGAATTCGATCGGAAAGTCATCGATTTAATGGGAACCGATAGTGCGATTAATGGATTGATAGCTCGGAACATCCACTTAGAATTACAGTTATACAGGGTGTCCTAGAAAATATGGGCGAGCCGAATTGGGGTAGCAGTGAGCCCTGTTCAGAGCTACGCGCGAATTAGATGCGTTTCGTTATACAATGTTCGCTTAGGACCAGCTCCGTTAGCAACGTGTGCAACATTAACAGCAGTGTAACCAAAATCGCAAGTAAATTCGCCCTTTCTGGACAAGGTGTTAAGGTAACAATATTTATTATCTTTCCTTATAGTGAGGGAACTCTTTTGTGTCGGCGCAAATGTAGATAAATTACTACTAGTACTACTGGGTCACTCTCTTTTAGAAGTGAAAAGTACCCTACTTTGTCTATGGAAACTCATGTCAAATCATGAAATAGAATACCTCGGTAGACGTATTCGAAGATGCCACTCTTATAAGTAACCTCACGTTAAACTTAATAAAAAATTTTTTCACGGAATATTCTTCATTTTGTTGTACTTTGCCAAAACACGTAAAAGACATATTTCTGTGTCAGACTCGCTACAGCATTACAATAATAGAAAATAAAATCCATTTATCGGATTCCTTAGAGTACAAAAAACGTTAGTAGTTCTTATGGCCTTGAATATAAAGTTCAATTTATTGAAAACTGGTAGCTTGTAAATTAGATTTGTACAATTCGATTCCAACAAAAGTTTATATGTATTCCTGATGATTGTGAATTCAATTGTATTCGGATTTTTCCATTTCTAGTTTATCTTTCGATCAGTATAATTATTGATCTTTAGAAAAATATAGCTGTGTTCGGCGTAGTAAAATAGCACCAACCCTACACAATTAGGGTTGTCATAAAAATATGTAAAAATATACAACATGTTACAAAAATACCCCTAATGCCGAATATGATAGATATATAGGGACCATCAAACTGATCAACTTTTATACAATACTAAATAATATACTAGAAAAAATAGGACTCGCACCAGATCATGTTCTCGGACGGGAATCGAACCCGCGACCTTTGGATATCCGGTCCAATGCTCTGACCGCTGAGCTACCGAGTCACTAGTGGGAACGTCGAATTTCTTCTAGTATATCAACTCTTACGCTGCAAGCCAGCGCCATCTCACCAATGTAGAAGGAATTAACTTCGACATTCAACTGAACATCTTTCCAGATATTTTTAAACAGTTGATTAAGATAAGAAAGCTATATAACTTTTTAAATTTTGAGATTTAAGCATTCACAATGCTATTTTATACAATACTAAATAATATACTAGAAAAAATAGGACTCGCACCAGATCATGTTCTCGGACGGGAATCGAACCCGCGACCTTTGGATATCCGGTCCAATGCTCTGACCGCTGAGCTACCGAGTCACTAGTGGGAACGTCGAATTTCTTCTAGTATATCAACTCTTACGCTGCAAGCCAGCGCCATCTCACCAATGTAGAAGGAATTAACTTCGACATTCAACTGAACATCTTTCCAGATATTTTTAAACAGTTGATTAAGATAAGAAAGCTATATAACTTTTTAAATTTTGAGATTTAAGCATTCACAATGCTATTTTATACAATACTAAATAATATACTAGAAAAAATAGGACTCGCACCAGATCATGTTCTCGGACGGGAATCGAACCCGCGACCTTTGGATATCCGGTCCAATGCTCTGACCGCTGAGCTACCGAGTCACTAGTGGGAACGTCGAATTTCTTCTAGTATATCAACTCTTACGCTGCAAGCCAGCGCCATCTCACCAATGTAGAAGGAATTAACTTCGACATTCAACTGAACATCTTTCCAGATATTTTTAAACAGTTGATTAAGATAAGAAAGCTATATAACTTTTTAAATTTTGAGATTTAAGCATTCACAATGCTATTTTATACAATACTAAATAATATACTAGAAAAAATAGGACTCGCACCAGATCATGTTCTCGGACGGGAATCGAACCCGCGACCTTTGGATATCCGGTCCAATGCTCTGACCGCTGAGCTACCGAGTCACTAGTGGGAACGTCGAATTTCTTCTAGTATATCAACTCTTACGCTGCAAGCCAGCGCCATCTCACCAATGTAGAAGGAATTAACTTCGACATTCAACTGAACATCTTTCCAGATATTTTTAAACAGTTGATTAAGATAAGAAAGCTATATAACTTTTTAAATTTTGAGATTTAAGCATTCACAATGCTATTTTATACAATACTAAATAATATACTAGAAAAAATAGGACTCGCACCAGATCATGTTCTCGGACGGGAATCGAACCCGCGACCTTTGGATATCCGGTCCAATGCTCTGACCGCTGAGCTACCGAGTCACTAGTGGGAACGTCGAATTTCTTCTAGTATATCAACTCTTACGCTGCAAGCCAGCGCCATCTCACCAATGTAGAAGGAATTAACTTCGACATTCAACTGAACATCTTTCCAGATATTTTTAAACAGTTGATTAAGATAAGAAAGCTATATAACTTTTTAAATTTTGAGATTTAAGCATTCACAATGCTATTTTATACAATACTAAATAATATACTAGAAAAAATAGGACTCGCACCAGATCATGTTCTCGGACGGGAATCGAACCCGCGACCTTTGGATATCCGGTCCAATGCTCTGACCGCTGAGCTACCGAGTCACTAGTGGGAACGTCGAATTTCTTCTAGTATATCAACTCTTACGCTGCAAGCCAGCGCCATCTCACCAATGTAGAAGGAATTAACTTCGACATTCAACTGAACATCTTTCCAGATATTTTTAAACAGTTGATTAAGATAAGAAAGCTATATAACTTTTTAAATTTTGAGATTTAAGCATTCACAATGCTATTTTATACAATACTAAATAATATACTAGAAAAAATAGGACTCGCACCAGATCATGTTCTCGGACGGGAATCGAACCCGCGACCTTTGGATATCCGGTCCAATGCTCTGACCGCTGAGCTACCGAGTCACTAGTGGGAACGTCGAATTTCTTCTAGTATATCAACTCTTACGCTGCAAGCCAGCGCCATCTCACCAATGTAGAAGGAATTAACTTCGACATTCAACTGAACATCTTTCCAGATATTTTTAAACAGTTGATTAAGATAAGAAAGCTATATAACTTTTTAAATTTTGAGATTTAAGCATTCACAATGCTATTTTATACAATACTAAATAATATACTAGAAAAAATAGGACTCGCACCAGATCATGTTCTCGGACGGGAATCGAACCCGCGACCTTTGGATATCCGGTCCAATGCTCTGACCGCTGAGCTACCGAGTCACTAGTGGGAACGTCGAATTTCTTCTAGTATATCAACTCTTACGCTGCAAGCCAGCGCCATCTCACCAATGTAGAAGGAATTAACTTCGACATTCAACTGAACATCTTTCCAGATATTTTTAAACAGTTGATTAAGATAAGAAAGCTATATAACTTTTTAAATTTTGAGATTTAAGCATTCACAATGCTATTTTATACAATACTAAATAATATACTAGAAAAAATAGGACTCGCACCAGATCATGTTCTCGGACGGGAATCGAACCCGCGACCTTTGGATATCCGGTCCAATGCTCTGACCGCTGAGCTACCGAGTCACTAGTGGGAACGTCGAATTTCTTCTAGTATATCAACTCTTACGCTGCAAGCCAGCGCCATCTCACCAATGTAGAAGGAATTAACTTCGACATTCAACTGAACATCTTTCCAGATATTCGATTCCCGTCCGAGAACATGATCTGGTGCGAGTCCTATTTTTTCTAGTATATTATTTAGTATTGTATAAAATAGCATTGTGAATGCTTAAATCTCAAAATTTAAAAAGTTATATAGCTTTCTTATCTTAATCAACTGTTTAAAAATATCTGGAAAGATGTTCAGTTGAATGTCGAAGTTAATTCCTTCTACATTGGTGAGATGGCGCTGGCTTGCAGCGTAAGAGTTGATATACTAGAAGAAATTCGACGTTCCCACTAGTGACTCGGTAGCTCAGCGGTCAGAGCATTGGACCGGATATCCAAAGGTCGCGGGTTCGATTCCCGTCCGAGAACATGATCTGGTGCGAGTCCTATTTTTTCTAGTATATTATTTAGTATTGTATAAAATAGCATTGTGAATGCTTAAATCTCAAAATTTAAAAAGTTATATAGCTTTCTTATCTTAATCAACTGTTTAAAAATATCTGGAAAGATGTTCAGTTGAATGTCGAAGTTAATTCCTTCTACATTGGTGAGATGGCGCTGGCTTGCAGCGTAAGAGTTGATATACCAGAAGAAATTCGACGTTCCCACTATTGACTCGGTAGCTCAGCGGTCAGAGCATTGGACCGGATATCCAAAGGTCGCGGGTTCGATTCCCGTCCGAGAACATGATCTGGTGCGAGTCCTATTTTTTCTAGTATATTATTTAGTATTGTATAAAATAGCATTGTGAATGCTTAAATCTCAAAATTTAAAAAGTTATATAGCTTTCTTATCTTAATCAACTGTTTAAAAATATCTGGAAAGATGTTCAGTTGAATGTCGAAGTTAATTCCTTCTACATTGGTGAGATGGCGCTGGCTTGCAGCGTAAGAGTTGATATACTAGAAGAAATTCGACGTTCCCACTAGTGACTCGGTAGCTCAGCGGTCAGAGCATTGGACCGGATATCCAAAGGTCGCGGGTTCGATTCCCGTCCGAGAACATGATCTGGTGCGAGTCCTATTTTTTCTAGTATATTATTTAGTATTGTATAAAATAGCATTGTGAATGCTTAAATCTCAAAATTTAAAAAGTTATATAGCTTTCTTATCTTAATCAACTGTTTAAAAATATCTGGAAAGATGTTCAGTTGAATGTCGAAGTTAATTCCTTCTACATTGGTGAGATGGCGCTGGCTTGCAGCGTAAGAGTTGATATACTAGAAGAAATTCGACGTTCCCACTAGTGACTCGGTAGCTCAGCGGTCAGAGCATTGGACCGGATATCCAAAGGTCGCGGGTTCGATTCCCGTCCGAGAACATGATCTGGTGCGAGTCCTATTTTTTCTAGTATATTATTTAGTATTGTATAAAATAGCATTGTGAATGCTTAAATCTCAAAATTTAAAAATGATCAACTTTTACTATGGGGCCAACTCAGTAATCGCGAAAAAAAAATCAGCTGTTTCATACATTTTGATATTTTCGATTTTAATTATTGTATGAAACAGCTGATTCTTTTGTCGATTCGGCATTAGGGGTATTTTGTAACACCTTGTATATAACACATATAAAAATTTGTAAAACAGCGAGCATCGACATCGAGGTGTGATCGTGAGCAGCTTCGGTATGTTTTACCTTTAGGATGTTCATAATGAGAAATAAGTACCTAATCATATAAATATATTTCTCGAAACATCAAAAATCATACTGGTCTAAAATGCTTTCGATGGCTGATAATGATGAGATGATAATGATAGTGATTATAAAAAAAATCAATTTAACATTAAAGATACCACCAATTATAATAGGAATGTCAGAAAATCAGAGTAAGAACAGAGTTGTCAACATAGAATAACAATTCTATTACCAAGACTGTTAATAGACTTTTAACCAAAGTATGAAGCTCAGTTTTCCTCATAAAATATATTTCAAACCTACGTGAAGACAAACTCCTGCTCGGAGGAGGCATTCGTCTTATCTCTTCGTCCATAAATCAAGAGCCCTCTGTTTAGGCTCTTTATATAGAACGAGAGAATTAACCCAAGTGATAAATCTTGAGATGGTCTGTGGATCCATGATCGTTTTTCCTATCCAGCTATAGGGTATCTTAACCCTTCAACGCCCGGAAAATGAGACATAATAAATATTGCATTGTTATCCAGCCGCATGCGTCCGCTCGGGCGTTGATGAATTAAGGTCCCTTAATAACGTGACAGTTTGTCAATTTAGTTTACATTGCGGTGTAGCTATAAGTAGTTTGTTCTATTTTCATACCGGTTGACGCAATTGGTTCTAAAATTGTCATGACAGGTGACAAATTGTCACGTTAATTAAACAGGGCCCTGGATTTTAAGTAAGGAGTGGTTTAATTCGTTTTTCTAAACAAACTAGGTATTTCGATTTTGTCCCGGAAAATACTAAAATATTAATGGTCAATTTACTTGTATTTAAACCAAGATTTATTTGTGTTTCTTTTAATATTTTGTATTTTTTTTACTTATGTTGTTGTTGTCATTGGACTTTCAAATCTATGTAATTCGAATTAGTAATGTTTTTGTTTGGTACAGCTACTACCGATAATTTAGTGACCTCGGAAAATACATTATTACCACACTTTTAAAATTGCAATTTCGCTTAAACAATAGAAGTCAGAGTTTTGAAATAAAAAAAGTTTTTTTTGAAGAAGGCATCAACTATGAAGATTTTATTAAAAAAAAAATTTAGTCCTTTTTATTTTGAAAATATATCTTGTGTATTATAAAAGTAATTACAATTGTCAAAAGTAACTCAGTTTTGAAGGCCAGTCCCAATATACGCTAAAATATTAATTGCTGAGTAGCAATGACCGATGTTACGTGTACCAAGGCCGCAGCTTATAACTCTATCTTATTTTTATAATAAATAAAGAATGACATAATAAAATAAGTAATGAAACAGAATAATGTTGCCTTACCAAGGATATCGTAGTATCTCTTTTATTACGACGACCTCCGTGGTCGAGTGGCTTTGTACACCGGTTTTCAAGGTGTCGCCATCTCTGAGCTCCCGAGTTCGATCCCCGGTTGGGTCAATTTAGAAAACGAACTTTTCTATATTGGCTCAGGTCTTGGTGTTTGTGATACCACCGTTGTCTCTGACATCCATAACACAAGTGCTTTAGCTACTTACTTTGGAATCGGAGCAATGTATGTGATGTTGTCAAATATTTAATTATTTAAAATTTATTTCTCAAAAGATTCTAAATTCAGTTGGCGATGCCACAGTCAATGCGTTGTCGATTGTACCGTATAATACGCAACTATCACGCACTGTCTTTTGGTAAAATTTATCTATGGACAGAGAAATTATGAAAGCTATTATTTCCCTTTGTATTGATCTAATAGAGCGGTTGCTAAGATGTGTATTATGTAATAAGAAAAGCTGGAATCTTGGAAGAGAACCTAATCATTATGCCCATGGTCCTACTTTTTTATAGTACTAGTAATGTCACCCGTGGACATTTAAATCACGAAAAAAGTTACCATTTGACTTTGTGATTTAGTTAACTATTACGCACTTATAGATACTAAAACCCACCCAGCTCGCAACCCGCCTTAACCTACTTATGTGATCCCCAAAAGGGATTTTTTTTTTAATTTTTAACTTTAAATTTAAAAAAAAACACATGGTTTAGCTATTGTCGTATTCTAAAGCTTTCTTTGATCGCCATAACGTTAAATTAGGGTTGTCATAATTAAATATTTTTTGACGCCATCACATACGTTGCACCGATTCCAAAGTAAGTAGCTAAAGCACTTGTGTTATGGAAATCATAGACAACGGTGGTATCACAAACACCCAGACCTGAGCCTATATAGAAAAGTTCGTTTTCTAAATTGACCCAACCGGGGATCGAACCCGGGACCTCAGAGATGGCGACACTTTGAAAACCGGTGTACAAAGCCACTCGACCACGGAGGTCGTTAATTAATATAGTAAGACTATGGAAAGTGGCCATACACAGATTTAAGATTAGATGAAAATGGCTGGACTTTATATCCTAAAAATATCCCTTTTGGAGATCACATAAATAGGTTACGGCGGGTAGCGATCTGTAAAACTTAGGTTTTAGTATCTATAATGGCGTAAAAGTTAACTAAATCACAAAGGCAAACGGTAACCTTTTTCGTGATTTAATATGTATAGGGGGAATGCTTTTACGCATCCCGAACGCACCCTACCCACTAAACCCCCTACTAACACGCAAGACCTACGGGATTGTGATGTCACGCACCGTATGGTCCTGACGTTTGCGCCCCATCAGGTCCAACACTTGGGGGTATGGTTGGTCGCTCCTGACGTTTGCGCCCCATCAGGTCCAACACTTGGGGGTATGGTTGGTCGCTCCTGACGTTTGCGCCCCATCAGGTCCAACACTTGGGGTATGGTTGGTCGCTCCTGACGTTTGCGTCCCATCAGGTCCAACACTTGGTGGTATGGTTGGTCGCTCCTGACGTTTGCGCCCCATCAGGTCCAACACTTGGGGTATGGTTGGTCGCTCCTGACGTTTGCGTCCCATCAGGGCCAACACTTGGGGTATGGTTGGTCGCTCCTGACGTTTGCGCCCCATCAGGTCCAACACTTGGGGTATGGTTGGTCGCTCCTGACGTTTGCGCCCGATCAGGTCCAACATTTGGGGGTAAGTCTGGTCGCCCGTGGTCCTACTGCGTATAGTTCTAGTGATACCAGGGGCAACGCTTTATGCAACATTAAAATGATGGAAGTGTTGTAGAATACGGCTAGAACCCAGAACCGAGTCGGTTCTGTCGGTTCACACGACGGCGCTTTTGTCAAGAACACACCGACTTTACGTTTTGTGACTCAACCATAGAGTAAACAAAAATCTTTTGTGAAGACTAGAGACAATGCTTGAAGGCCTAGTACGAGTTGGTGTTTTCACTTAACTATCGTTTTCTCTCTTTCACTCATTCACTCACTCACTATATCAGATAGTTAACTATGCGAGAAGTGAAAACACAACTCATACTAAGCCCTCTCTCTGTGTGAGTACCCGGCGCTTTTCGTTTTTTCTAAGTTTTTAAACTGGTTGTTATTATTCCTATGCTAAAATAACACACCAACTTTACATATCGTGACTGTTACCAAAATAGAATCCATTTCCCACCACTCAGAATTTCAGCACCCGGCAAAAGTCAGAAACACTGACGAAAAGTATTCGTCCAAGCATATGGCCTGAACTAAAGTAATTTTTCAACTTGCCTGCCGTGAGAAGGGTCGTGACGTTGACTTATAACATTTTCATACTTCTGCGAAACGTTTAGTTCAGATTTGGGCAGATGTGAATTGTAAGCTAAACGTTGACCGAGTATTTTGGGATGATAAAATGACGTATACAAGTGACAGACAGAAAATAAATTTGATACATAACACTAAAGGTACAGTCAACGGCACGTCAGACTATATTGATCTTAAGAGCGTGTTTATGCCGAACGTAATAAAAGCTGTTTTCGTAGTTCAACCTGTCTATCGTGCTGTAGCGGCACCTACCTACGCCGCACCACGCCACACGGCATAACAACAAAATTCTTCACCGTGTTACTAGATGGCGCTTGTATCAAGAAACATGATCATTAAGTATGGAATAGCACCTCGCAGTATGGAAAACCTACGTCTCGCTAACGAAGTTAGTTAACTCTGCATATTATATACAACTTCCAACCATAATCCGTTGGACCGCGGTCCCCGGGCTAATACCACCCAGCCCGGAGGAAGATCATCCTTTTATCCTTCCTACCAGTGGCTAACTAACTTCATTTCCATACCAAATACTATACCATACTATACCTACAGTGCTTTGTCATAGTAGAATACAGATAGCATAGCCAATGATGTGCTTTAAAAGCATGCTTATGACAGCTGTCCAAATGGGCAATGAGAAAATGCCGCTAATAAGCACGTAGGAATCGATCCGAAAACCAACCTCTGAACACCTTGCTTAAACTCTACATTTACACGTCTGGATTTTCCCGTTGGACATTTACGATTGAAGATTGACGACCGAAGTTCCACGCCCAGACGCATGACTTTGGATCCTGTCATTCGCACCCTCTTGTGGCTCACTACCATCCGTCGACGACCATCTGCACAACCAAGCTGGATTCCCGGACACCGAGCGCGAACACAGGGTTTAACCCATGCGCGATGAGAATGGGATGAACTTTGTCAAACTGAGACGCGTTTGTTCGCCAGCCAGCCACAGGGATATCCAAAAACACGGTGTCACGCGTCCGAGGAGAGCGAACTTTTGCTGTAGCAACTTCAAGTAAGATAACAAGTAAGCAATAAGTTGATGAATATAATGCCTCTGTGGTCTAGTGGTTCGCCCACCCGTGTAAGACGCAGGGGTCCCGGGTTTGATTCCCAGGAGGGGGGTACTCGGTTTGGTTGATGGTAGGGCTTATTTCAAGTCCGCCTGGCTAGCTACCACCATCTTCCCTAAGTCTGACGCCATAACAACAATTTAAAATTGTTGTGTTCCGGCAGTTAGAGGTAAGATGGTCAGTTCCTCAGTGGTGAGGATTCCGAGTGTAGTGCGCTTCCACCCACTTAACATCAGGTGAGGTGAAGGCCAAAGTGCTAACCCGTTGTGAATAAAAAAATGAATAAAATTAACTTATTAGTTAGTTTACTAATTATATTTTATTGACACATTTTCTTTACTATACCAACGACTCTCAGTTAAACATTCATCAATTTGACGACCTCCGTGGTCGAGTGGCTTATTGAACACCGGTTTTCAAGGTGTCGCCATCTCTGAGCTCCCGGGTTCGATCCCCGGTTGGTTGAATTTAGAAAACGAACTTTTCAATATTGGCTCAGGTCTGGGTGTTTGTGATACCACTGTTGTCTCTAATTTCCATAACACAAGTGCTTTAGCTACTTACTTTGGAATCGAAGCAATGTATGTGATGTTGTCAAATATTTATTTATTTACTTGACTGATCGGAAAACGATACTTCAAAGCTTTAAACCGACAACTATTCATCGTGAATGCGACAGACAGTCCTCTATGCAGGGGATGCCTGGAAGCAGAGGAAACAGCCGCCCACGTGATCCTGGAGTGCGTGGGGCTGGCCACACAACGGGCAGAAATCCTCACAGAGGTGAGGTCGCTCCTAGAAGCCTGTGAACGCCCCAGGAGGCTTCTGCGCTTCTGGAAGGAGCTGGGATGGCTCGATTAGCCATACCGATGCTATGAGGTTTCACGCATAACGGACCAAATTGGTCTAAATGAGGAGAAAAGTGCCCATCACCAATACCAATACCATAATACGATACTTCAACCTGTTATCGATTACAGGTAAATTTCAATGAATGATTGAAAATATAAATAAGAAATCTGCGGGCAGCAGCAGTTACACAAAAAAGTCACAATTGCAGACAAGCTATACAGAATAATAAAGAAAATCAAATATATTCATACTTCGAATAATATTCAAATATATTCGAACTGCATAATAAAAATCAGTTCCACAAAGGAAATGTAGATTTTATGATCGAATTCATTAGTTTTCTTTTTTCATTTATTAATAGATGGGAAAGCAGAATGGAGTGATTAATAATAAATGGGGACAACTAAAGTAATTTGAAACCAGTCGGAGATAGAATTAGGACTCATTATATGAACAGAAAATATAGGTCAACAAGACAGTATAATTTCATTTTCTGTTTTGTTTTTGAGGGGAATTAGTAAAAACGTTGATACAAATAATGTTGGTTAATCATAAGTTTTTACAAGGAACTCATTTAATGTATAAAACTTAATACTTTATAAATAATTATTAAAAAATACGATAATATAGTACTTTATAGGGGCCACTATATGATTTTCCATACAAATGCGTAACAAGTTTATACGTAAACTTATAAAATGTACTCGGTGCAGTACGAACAGCTCAATTGGGAACTACTTAAATAACGTTGTCAGGTGTGTGAAACCCCTCCGGCCGTTTTCGCAACTGCGATTCGCAACCAGTTGCGAATTAAGAATTTTTACTCTTTATTCGCAACCATTTGCGAATCAAGAGAACTTTTTCCTTAACCGCAACTAGGCATCCTGATTCACCTGATTCGCAACCAGTTGCAACAATATTTACATTTAATTAAATGAACCATGGGCTACGGAACCCTACACTGCGCGTGGCCCGACACGCACTTGGCTTGTTTTAACCTATAATAAGTATACCAGGTCAACCTCGAAAGTCATTACTTCACAATCAATGGCAAATTATTAACGTTCGATACGGCAACCGCCTCGTAATCAAAAGTCTTAGAACCCTTATAGGTCAATTTACAAAGAGCTGACTGTTGAGGAGGCAAGGCATAAGCGGTAGCGTAGCGAATCACAAATCACTCTTGAAATCAAACTTAATAAATAAAATATGTCAAAATATATTACGTTGCACTCTTGTTCGTTATTTTATTGTTGTAAAGAGATTAATTACATAGATAAATAATTTTATTAGGTTCTGCTGATTACAAGTCATAGAGAAATGCCAGTGAATTGCATGCTGTCCTAATCCAGCGAGGACCGCAGAAAGTGGTCCTTGCGTGGAGTCATGACAAAGGAGTACATAATAATAATAATGAAAACATTTCATTCCAAACGGGTCAGTACCTTCATCGCCCTAATTTTAAGTGACGAGAAAGCCGAAGATCATGACCAAGATCATGACGACCTGAGTGGTGCAGTGGTCAACATCGTCTACCACGCAAGAGGTTCCAGGTTCCATGCCCGGCCGGGCAGGAATCGAAATGATGAATTTCAATTTCTGTGACGGGTCTGGGTGTTACTATGTATAATAAGTATATTTAAAAAGTATATAAGTAATACTACTTAGTTGTCTAGCACTCATATTACAAGTTTTGCTTAGTTTGGGGCTAGATGGCGCTGTGTGAAATTGTCTAAGCATTTATTTTATTATTATTATTTATTTATTATCAAAGCTCACTACATAAGGAATCCTCAACTACTGAGCTAGGACATTATAAAAAAAATATTTTAAGATTCAAACTTGTGGTTTAATCACATCAATCTATAGGAGGAACTTCTATACACGTATTTATAAAATAATCATTCATTATCATGCAAAATAAATGTTTGAATCGAATAATAATAATTAATCGAATTTATAAATTAGTCGATTACTAGACGTACTTAATTCGGTTCACACTAGCGTAGTGGGTAGAGGGGTAATCATGAATTACCCGTGGAAAACCAGTGGAAAAGTCTAGTGGGTGGACGGGTCGGGAGGGAATTCATCAACGCCCGAGCGGACGCAGGCGGCCGGATAACAATGGAATATCTATTGTGTCTCATTTTCCGGGAGTTGAAGGGTTAAACTATAATTAGTAAAGCTTTTAAAAAACTCTCGTCTTATTAGTAGAATAAACGAATTTCAACTTTAAACAGAGATACTTTATGGAAGTACTTATGTCTCTGTTCGCAACGATTGGATATTTTTCTACCTTGTTAAGTGACATAGTCGGCGCTCCCGCTTCATCTTATGACAGATCATGCACAAATTAAACTTCGCAACTTGAAACTTTGAAGACATAAATTCTCAACTTACCTTCTCAAACTCATGTTACTCCGACACGATAACTTAGTCGTTTCAATACACAAGTGTTTTAACACTATAAGTGTTGAATACTCCACACTAATTTTAAATCACGACGTGTAATCACTTGGAATTTCACTTCCACTAGAAGCTGTCACATGATTTGTTGAGATTCCTAAATGAAAACTGGATTTTGATTCAAGAGAAATCAGATTGTGATCAAATAGCAGTTTTAATTTCATGAATAAAGTGATTTACTAGTGGAAAATTATGCTTAATTATACCCACAAGTGCATACATAGTAAAACTTTTGTTTTTACGAAAATTTAAAAGTGTTTTTTTTAAGAATTTGAATTTCTTAGTAGTTTATTATTTTTGTTTTGTTCTCTTGCTGTTGAGTTTTGAATTAAAGTGAAATATTTATTAGTATTTACATAGGAGATAGGTATTTTTATAAGAAATGCTAATAAAATGGATTTATGATTTTGTTTCACATAATTTTGATTAACTATACTACGACTGTAGTAAAAATACGAAAGTTAACTTCTTTTTAAAAAAAAACTACATGGGAAAATTTCACCACGTTTAGTATTAAATTTTAACAAACATTCTTTTAACAAAAGACAAATAAAAATAGTATTTGATTGAATCAGGCATCACTTGGCGGAAGGCCCAAACCATTGACGACCTCCGTGGTTGAGTGGCTTTGTATACCGGTTTTCAAGGTGTCGCCACCTCTGAGGTCCCGGGTTCGATCTTCGGTTGGGTCAATTGAGAACTTTTCTATATTGGCTCAGGTCTGGGTGTTTGTGATACCACCATTGTCTCTGATTTCCATAACACAAGTGCTTTAGCTACTTACTTTGGAGTCGGAGCAATGTATGTGATGTTGTCAAATATTTATCATTTATTTATTATTGAGTAAAGAAATATAAGTAGCTTAATCACGAAAAAAAAAACTCTTTTGCAAGTAAGCTACATATATTTCTCTTTTCACAACAAATAAAAAAAGTAAAAACAAATCTTAACCTTGCAATAGGACATACGGGTCTATATGGACACTCGGTCCGAATTGGGTTGAAATGTAACGACAAGTGGAGGGTTGTTCAGTTCAGCACAGAGAGCTATTATTGGCATGCTGTTGTTATATAAGGTAAGAATTTTTAAACAAGGAGATATGTATGAAAAAATAGTATTTTTGTACTTTATATCTACTAGAAAAATCAACTCTTTTCTAAATCTCTTTCGCAATGATTTAGGAACTAATTCGTCAAGCAAAAAGAAAGTTCCGATTGGTCAAGTGTGTTTTTACCGCGTGTTTTGGTTCTGATTTGTCAAGCAATGCAAAAGTAATAATTAGTCAAGTCCCAATTTTGGGGAATATCTAAAAAAAAAATTGCTGAATATTTAATTTTATTTATTGGTAGAAATAAGCTCCCTTATTGATAGAAACAAGTTTCAGAATATTAATAACGGCACTATTTCGAAAACGAATAGTTTTATTTTTATTTTTTGATGCAACCAATTTTTAAACTTTGTTCGATTAATAAGGGAGCTTATTCCTACCAGTCAAAAAGATTCAACTATTTGATTTTTGACATTATTCCCCATTCTATACTACTCAGGTCAAATATAAACTACCGAGTCATAGGAAATATCCGTTGAAATTGAACAACAGTATTTTAATATTAAGATAAATAATATTAGAAAAAATACTAGAAAAAATCGACTCACCCGTAGCCCGTCCCGTCTGAGGTGCTACGGGTGAGTCGATTTTTAAATAAAATAAAAATAGCATTGTGAATGCGAAAAATCTAAATTTAATAACAGTATTTTAAGTCTGAATGTTTTATTAATTATTATTTAGAAGAGTTAAATTTTCTATGATTGCTAGTTATGACGTCGGTAGTATTCAAAACTTTATGTCTGATTTAAAAAAATATGTAAAATAAATAATCAATGCTTTAGCAGTTGCTTTCATAGCGAAAGTTACAAAATCAGCTGTGGCTACGCTTTTTCATGTTATAAAATATGCTTGAAATAGGTAGGTATAATAAATAAATATAAATATTTGACAACATCACATACATTGCACCGATTCCAAAGTAAGTAGCTAAAGCACTTGTGTTATGGAAATCAGAGACAACGGTGGTATCACAAACACCGAGACCTGAGCCAATATAGAAAAGTTCGTTTTCTAAATTGACCCAACCGGGGAAAGAACCCAGGACCTCAGAAATGGCGACACCTTGAAAACCGGTGTACAAAGCCACTCGACCACGGAGGTCGTCAATTTTTTATAACCATTGTCTGTGGTACCCAAATAATAATTGTCATTGTCTCAGCAAGCTTTTTCGACTGTCATGACATCTTATTAATGCTTTTTATCCTTTCCACATTATTTAAATAAGTATATATATGTATTGTATAGGAAAATACTTCGGCATCTTTATGTTTTAGCAACTATTAAATTTTGAAATTAATGGCGTCAGAAATCACTTCGATTTCAAACAAACATTATTTTTCTTTGAAGAAATGATCATATAAAAGTTAATTACGAGGTTTTTTGAAAACTTTTTCGTTTCACTTGCAAATCACTTTTTCATGTAAACCTTATCAACTTTTTATCACCATCCAACTAAACTATTAAAACTACTTTTAATCACAGTCTAAAAAGTTTTATTGGTACAACCAACCTTTTTCAACAAAAACCAATATACCTTTTTTCTCACATACACTTTCACACGTAACTTCGCAACTCAATATTTGGTCACAAAAACAACTGTTATGGCCAAAATTCAAAGCAAGACTGGATTGGTAAACGTAGCTTTGTATATCCGAAAAAATATTTCACTGAATATTCCACCTTATGTTCCTACAAATAGGCATCATTCGAGCTTTCCTTCTTACCTCCCCATTTTACCCCTACATTTTGCCTCCGAATTTGCCACCTTATTTTCGATTTTAAACGCATTGGAGAAGGTTGGATATTGAATGGATATTCGCTTCTAAAATTGCATTAGGTAGACAGCTGTATTGGCCTACTTCAGTTTTAGCTGTGCCTGCGGGTACGTTTGCTATTTTTACAGGTTGTAAATTAGAAATTAGGCTTAATTACAAAGTAAGAAATATTTACACAATATATTTTGCGTTTTTTTTAAATCCCATAACTCAAGTGTATTAATTAGACCATGAAATAGAATCGAATAGCACAGGAAATATATTTCTTTACACATAATTACAAAATCAATAAAACAAACATTTTATGTGAAATATGGCAACATCATATTTCCGTACTTGTCCCTAAATATGAATGAACTCATCAATAAAATCTTAGTAGTAAGGAATAATCTTAATAGGAGTAATAACTTTAAAAGTAATTTAACTAAGATTGATCAATAAAACAAACATTTTATGTGAAATATGGCAACGTAAAATTTTCTTACCTCTAAATATAAATATCAATAAAAATCTTAGTAGTAAGATATAATCTCAGGATAATAACTTTTAAAATAATTTAATTAAGATTAATAAAACAAACATTTTATGTGAAAACGTCAAATTTTCGTACCTCTAAATAATGAATGAACTTATCAATAAAAATCTTAGTAGTATAATCTTAATAACAAGTATTTGTTTTTTAGTAATTTAATTAAGATTGATGATATCTCCAAAACTATGCATTTAGGACTACATGTTCTAGGAGTTTCCGGGCCCTATTTAATAACGTGACAATTTGTCAATTGTCATGACAATTTGGTTTTTATTGCGGTGTAGCTATGAGTAGTTTGTTCTATTTTCAAATTGATTGAGCAATGGATATGGTCATGACAAGTGACAAAATGACACTTTTATTAAATAGAGCTCGGGTCGTTTTTTTTTGTCTGACTCAAACACCTTTTTCCTTCTGTGACGACCTCCATGGTCAAGTGGCTTGTGCAAAAGTTTTCAAGGTGTTACAATCTTTGAATTCCCTGGTTCGACCCCCGTCTGGGTCAATGTAGAAAACGAACTTTTCTATATTGACCCGGGTTTGGGTGTTTGTAAATACTTACTGTATTTGTCTCTGATTACCAAATAATGTAAAATGAAATGAAAAATTCTTTATTCAAATAAACTTAGATATTAAGTGCTTTTGAATTGTCTATATTTTCCTACCACCCATTCGAGACTTTTTTAGCTGACAAGAAGAATGGGCGCAAAAAACTTATCAGCTTTGTCAGAAATCAGAAGTAACGATATTTACAAAGAAATTATATCGTTACCAAATACCTTCATTTAAAACAACATAGTTAAAAAACAAAACACAATGAAGTTATCAATAACTGAAAATTAGGATAGTTACTTATAATGCATGCATTGCTGTCTTTTAAATAATCTTCTGCTTTGTAATAACCTTTGCTCATGAGCGTCTTTTTAACATGTATTTTGAATTCATGCAAAGGCAGTTCAATTACATTTTGTGGAACTTTATTCAAAAAGGCAATTCCTTTCCCCATAAATGAGCCCCTAGTTTTTGCTAGTCTAAAACTTGGAACTTGTTATTTTAACATGTTCATTTTTTTTCTTTATTTTTGCTGTTTATTCTACGTCAAAGGGTATTTACCCTAGTTTTAATTTATTCAATGTTTTAAAAATATATGACATAAATGGATCTTTTGGTACAGTTGACTTACAAGCTTGATAATTTACACACTATAATAATATTTCAACGCGTTCCTGTAAAAAATACTCTTGACAGACAGACATACAGACAACGGAGTATAGACCATATATGTTTATGCTGGCGTGCACGGAAACGTTATTTTAAGTGTATAACAATAAACAAGTGATTTAAGGGGCTGAAATGAGCCAACTAGCGCCGCCAGGCGATTTTATTTTATTGATTCTAAATAATCCCAATTTCTTAAAAAAGGAATCGGTCAAGGTTTTGTGAATGACGTTTAATGTTTATTGAATAACGTTACAACATTACAAAATGCGTGCAATAGGATTAAAAACGGGTTTGAACCAACAGTGGCCACTTTTAACAAAATCGCTTTTTAAACTGTTTGAATGCCTTTCCAAACTGTGTTAAGTTATTCAATAAATATTAGACGTTATTAATAAAACCTTGACTGATTCCTTTTTTAAGAAATTGAGCTTATTTAGAATAAATAAAATAAAATCGACTGGCGGCGCTAGTTGGCTCATGTCAGCCCCTTTTTTAGGGTTCCGTACCTCAAAAGGAAAAAAAAACGGAACCCTTTTAGGATCACTTTGTTGTCCGTCTGTCTGTCAAGACCCTATATCTCAGGAACGCGTGGAGGTATCGAGGTGAAATTAAAACCATATACTCAAGTTTATAGTCCATCGAAGCTGTGAAAAAATCAAACTTCTAAGTTAACGCAAATAAAGATACGGCCGTTTATGCAAAAACGCAAATTTTTGACAGTCTTGACTGTCAAAAATTTGCGTTTTTGCATAAACGGCGGGAATAAAAGTTTATAATGTACTTCCCGTTGATCTAGGACTATGAAATTTGGAAAATAATATCATCTTAAACTAAAAGTACAACAGGGAAAATTAGTCTGAAAACTATACATTTGTAATTAAATCATAAAAAATATAGTCTTTATTTAGGCACCTACACCCTCGCTGGGCGAGTCTGACTCGCACTTATCCGGTTTTTTTATTGTGACATAGTTAAAGACAAGGTTTAAAAAAACAATACAAAGTTCCATAGCATTGTACTAGCTCTACAATTAGTGCTAAAAGACTAATGACTTGCCAAAGGGAACTCGACCCTTATCCATGAAGTTAAAGTCTATAATTTCAGTAGGAAGTCCTTTTTGCAAATAATTGGTGCGAAGGAGTCGAGGTACTTAAAACACTTGGCCTTTACTTGAGTACAGGAAGTCAACTCGAGAAGCTCTTACACAGCTATTTTGAATAAAATTAAAGACCAAAGGATTTTTTCTACGACGTAAAACGGATCTCATACTGCGACGCATCTGCGTTGTGCGTGACTGCAAATATGTAAACTTGTACTAAGTATACTTAAGGAAACACTTAGATTCATTTGCTAAGAACAGCGATAATCACCAGTTTAATACAAGAAATAAAGATAAACTTGCCGTTCCAAGATTTAGGCTTGCAAAAACTAGAGGTTCATTTATGTGAAAGGCATAGCTTTCTTAATAAAGTTCCACAACAAGTGGTTGATCTTAATTTGCATGAATTTAAAAACCATGTTAAAAAGGCGCTTATGGGTAAAGGTTATTATAAAGTAGACGATTATCTTAAAGACCCAAATGCGTGGAAATTATGTAACTCATAACTTGCTAGTATAAATATTTTGTTGTTAATAATCTGTTGTATTGTATTTGGTAACAATATATTTAAGTTTGTAAATATCGTTACCTATTTCTGTTAAAGCTGATATTTCTTACACCTGTTCTTCTTAACGCGAAAAAAAATCACTTGTTCCGTAAAAAAGTACAACATCTACTCTACTATAATGTATGGAACATGTGATGTTTTTTCGCGATTCCGTGGTAGGCCCCTATAGTAAAAGTTGTTCATTCACGTGGTCTGAAATCCCCATTTAATTTATAGATATACTTAAAAATTAACGGTGTATAGTTATTATGAAACATCCTGTATAATAGTTTCACAAACAAAAAGTCAAAAACCTTTTCCTATTTATAAGATACCATACAAAGGCAAGTCTCACAGAATAACTATAATATATAAAACTCCAGTGACAAGTAACTTGTACGAAAGAAAACTATTTGAGTATAAATGAGATATTCTCGGTGAACAAACAGAATAATAAAAAGTTTTGCCATAGACACTGCTGGTGGAAAAACGTAGGTAGGTACCATCTTATGATGTCATTGTGACGTAGGGTAGAGAAATCAGTACACTCATTACAACATTAATATCTACTTAATATGAAAGACAATTAAATAGTAAAGTGTTTAGTCGACGACCTGAGTGGTGCAATGGTCAACATGCCGGTCTACCACGCAATAGGTCCCGGGTTCGATTCCCGGCCGGGCAGAAATTGAAATGATGAATTAAAATTTTTGTGACGGGTCTGGGTGTTACTATGTTTAATAAGTATATAGGTATTTAAAAAAGTATATAAGTAGTATATAATATAACTAATGATATTAAGATATAGAGGAGCTCGGTGGCGCAGTGGTATAACGCCTGGTCCAGCAATTGTGGAGGTTAAGCTACTTTCGCAAGGTTCGGTCATGGGATGGGTAACCAAATATGTATTATCTCGAGCTCCTCCGTGCTTCGGCAGGCACGTTAAGCCATTGGCCCCGGCTACATTTGCAGTCATTTCCCACCAATCCGCTTTGGACTCGCGTGGTGGGTCATGGCTCATCTTCCTTATCCACCCATAAGGAAGGTCTGTGCCCCAGAAGTGGAGGGCATTAAAATGGCTGATGGTTAACTAATGATATTATAAGTAACTTACAATAAGTAAGGATTTATTGAAGGCCAAATGATAATCAAACAACAATTTTAATTATGGATGGCTCAAAATTAAATGACAGTGAAATGTGCTTAAAACAATATTTGGGACAAGACAAGGATATTCGGCCTTGCTAACCATTATAACAAATATAACAGAAATTAACTGACTCTCCTTAAGTTTCTCTGACATTTTAGTGTTTTCAATCGCCTAAAATTAATGTTTTAGTTAGTTGTAAATCAATTTTTAACTCAGTTAAGAGAGCGTAGTCTGCACACTAGTTTAATGGAGTTTTTTTGCTAAAAGTGGACACTTTTCGCAAAAACTCTGACTTTGATGATGGACATCCAAGGAGTGAATGGAGGAGATCTGGAGATTCAGATCGCTATACACACCCAACTGATCTGATCAGCATTCTAAGATAAGGCGAAATTAGCATAAAAATGTATGGAAATCCTGAAACAGAAAACTCCGCTCCTTATATCTCTTAGAATGCTGATCAAATCAGTTGGGTGTGTATAGCGATCTGAATCTCCTCCATTTACTCCCTGGATGTCCATCATCAGATCACAGCTCGGTCAATCCCTGGTGGAGAACCAAAGAGTCAAAGTTGCGTCGTTTGTATAAATATCCGGCCACCACTGTATGTCCACTCTGCTTGGTAATACTGTAAGTTTCTGCACTGTGTCAAACAAAAGAACTCATTGAATATTTTTGCTTTCGTTTCCTTTCGTTAGAAGTTGTGATAAATGTTGATCCAACCGACGAAATGTGCTAATAGTAGCTTTATCTTACCAAATAAAACAAACTGAAAAACATGGGGTGGTTTCACACTAGTAAATAATTCATTCGATGCAAAAAATAAGGGCAGTTCTTACCTACTCATCAGAATGGATTAACGCACTTAAGAGTCCGGCGAACAGTGAGCTTCCCATACAAACGTAATACAAAATTATTTGAAATTTGAGCTTAATTAACTCTTATTGTGATGTTATTCGGATTAAGACAGTATTTGTCTAGGGTTCTGTTAAACAAAAAATCCAAAATACTAAACTAAATAAAAATTAATGCGATTTACAGTTTTGTATGAAAAAATGTAATTGGCATTTATTTCGAATTGGGTTAGTATTTTGGAATTTTTATTTAATTCGCATTTATAATACCTACTTTTTACATCATATTTGATAATTTGCTAATTTTCATTATTAAACGTACAAAATAAATTATGTTAAGGTATTTTTCCTATATTTATATACAAGGTGTTACATAAATACCCCTAATGCCGAATATGGTATATAGAAACCATCAAGCTGAACAACTTTCACTATGGGACCAACTCTGAAATCGCGAAAAAAAAATCAGCTGTTTCATGCATTTTGATATTTTCGATTTTAATTTTTGTATGAAACAGCTGATTTTTTTTTCGCGATTTCAGAGTTGGTCCCATAGTAAAAGTTGATCAGTTTGATGGTCCCTATCTACCATATTCGGCATTAGGGGTATTTTTGTAACACCTTGTATAACGGTGATAATCTTTATAAACAAAACTCAAATTTTTGAAAAAAAAAGGAGGTTCTCAATACGACATTGTTTGTTTAGTAATTAATACCACAGTCTATGTGTTTATTTTGTGATAATACTCTGTTTTCCAAACACAAAGTCGTACATTTATCGATAAAACTATAAAACGACATGCCTACCACGCGATATAGCGTGTTGGAACTAGCTCTACAGTGAAAGTACGCAACTTAGCAATTTTACTGTCGCTAAAACTGCTATGAAATTCCGTGATGAGTTGGCGGTTTGAGTTTTGCTTGGGCCAAGGCGATATTTAGGAAATAAAGGCATATAAATGTTAACAAAACGTTTCAGTGACGTAAAATTTTGATCTGCAATGAATTAAAAAACTTAACACTTAAAATTTTAAATTGTAAAGCGGCCGCCAGCACCTTCGTTTGTGTGGGCTGTTATTTTCTATCTCTCGGGGACTGTAGCTTTTTCTGGACAAAAGACGTTCTTTTCTGTACCCATGACAACGTGTATGCAAAATAGTCTACAAATACATCCATTTATAGACTAAACCAGAAGTAGTTAACTGTTAATCAATCATTGATTGTGAAACAGGCACCTACTATAATTAAAAACAGTTCAAAAATATTTTATTATTGGAAGAAAGGATGTTTAAAAGGGAAATCTATTATTGGCCTTACGTATTGTTATAAGTATACTTTATATGTAATAGTTTATAAAGCGCTGTTTTTCTCAATAAATAAAAATAAAAAAATAAAAATAAAATAACAATAAAATAATAATGATTGGTAGAGTAGCGTAACAAACAAACGAACTAACCAACACACTTTCTCTCCTATTTGTATCGCTATCTCTTCTAGTTGTACCAAAAGTTAAACTTTCATTTAAATACTTTTTAACAAAGAGGGATTAATTAGTATTGACTTTATTAATTATTAATTTATATTATTAACCCAAATAAGTATATCGTTTCCAGAAATGTCTGGAATCGATATACCTACTTAAAGCTGATAAGTTTTTTGCGCTAATCTCGTCAAATTTGATTGCTGGATGTCTAAACAATGGAAATTTTTTAGGTTTTGGAGATTAATATCTCTTTAAATAATTATTTTATAAAAAAAAGAAAACATAGGAACACAGCCAATTCATTCCTATAAATTTTAATGAAAAAAATATTTAAATTAGTCTAATTTTGGAGGAGGAAACCAAACTACCAAACATTAATTTTGTCAACTTTCTAAAAGGTTTTTTTTAATCTCTCGACCATGGTGTTTCCTCTTAACGCCGCGATTATCGCAGCTACAAAAAGTCACTCGTGGGCGCTAAAGTTTACTTACAAAACTACTGACTATCGAAAGTAAAATGATTGCAATTAAAAAAAAAGAAAAGATTTCAGAACAAGGTATTAGTTGATTATGGTAATTTTGATAAATTTTCGCATTTTAAAGAATATTATTTAATACATTACTCACCTGATGGCACAATTGGTGCCGTCTTCGTCATCCTCTCGCTTTTTCCTCCGACGCCTTATGTATAAGTATGCTGCGAGCGCGAAAAGGATAGCAACAGCGCTGCAGCTCAATATAGTTACCAACACTACGTCACGCGTCTTCATTTTTTAATCTGTAACAAAAAAACATGTATAAGCACCTGCTCAGAAAAGAAACCTTTTGAATGCAGCATTTGAAATCGGCCCGAGAGTCGGTTTCCGAGAAAAATGGTATCAGACATACATACAAACAATAACCCTAAACACATATACCCTCCGTTCCGTACCGACCGCCGTGGGGTAAAAAGGAAACTGTTGTTATGCCTCAGTGTTGAGGATTCTAAGTGTAGTGAGCTTCCACCGTCAGCCTTTTCGCCATATAACATCAGGTGAACTGAAGTCCGCAGCAAGGCGCTCTGGCTGCTGTGATTGGGAGAGATCTCTGGCTGCCCAGTGTGGCAAGGGCCATGCTGGCCACCGAGAGATCGGTGGAAGCGGTAGTCTCTTTCTGCGAGGAAGTCATGACGCAGAAGGAGGCATCGGAGCGGGTTCGAGAGGAGGAAGATCCGAACCGACTCCGATGCAGGCGGGTTGGTGGAAGGAGGAGGTGCTACGTGCACCTCATTCCACTATAAATGAGACTATTTGCAGGCCCATCTTTCCCACTGGGCACTCTGGGCACGTGCCCAGGGCCCCGCTATCGATAGGGCCCCCTAGTTCCTGTCAGATCGCTAAACGATAACGGATGCTTATTACCAAAAAACATATAAAACATATTTAGGAATTTAGAACACTTAAACAATAATTACTGACTACAAATACTACTACTTACTAGCTTTTGGCATTTGGCATGTTTAGATAAATTTAAGTCAAGATCATAGGGGCCCCCAAATGTGCCCAGGGCCTCAAATAGGTTAAAGACGGCCTTGACTATTTACGGTGGGGGGTGACCCATCCATCGCCTGCCTTGCACGGTCTCGACCGTCTGGGGAGATGGTCAGACTTGCCCGGCCATCTCCCAACCGGGATGAAGCCTGGTCAGTCGGGCGTACCGCCGGGTTAAAGGGGTGAGTGACAACAATGGCCCCCCGTGACCAACCGGCGGTGAGTGGGCAAGTGCTGGAGTTTTAGTGGGTATTCCCCCTCCCGAGATCTCACCGAGCTACTAGAGGCTGGGTTACGGGAGGCGGCCGTGGAAGGTGGCCGCTAGTGCTGTCAGTGCCAGTGTTGCGGCCACCACCTGGCCTTACCTACGAACTTTCTGCTCACCTGCAGGGGGAAGCGTAAATGCATTTAAAGACGTTTCATTTACTTTTTCTTTTCAGGTTGTTTAAAGTAGAGCATTTTAATAGATTTTCGAAACTACTAGCTAGTTAAGAAGAATACAAATAACGAAGAAGAATACGATAGAATGCGATAAATCTAAAATTTAATAAGAATACGATAGTTAACAAACTGATGGGAAGCTGTTTTTTAACAAAAGCTCATTCTGGAAATAAAATTAACTTATATATTTATGATATTATGCTTGGACAATATAATAAATGCTTGGACAATTTCACACAGCGCCATCTAGCCCCAAACTAAGCAAAGCTTGTAATATGGGTGCTAGACATCTGATATATTATTTATATACTTTTTTAAATATATACTTATTATACATAGTAACACCGAGGCCCATCACAGAAATTAAAATTTATCATTTCAATTTCTGCTCAGCCGGAGAATCTTCAGGAATCGAAACCGGGACCTCTTGCGTGGTAGATTGGCATGTTGACCACTGCACCACTTAGGTCCTCGTAAATATTAACCCCCTTACTAATAAGATTGCATAGCAGATGTATATAAGTTACACAGTGGTGACTCTCTGTCAAACTATTTAAGTTTGACATTAAAAAGAAAGGGACAAAATACTGTGTAACTTATACATCTGCTATACAATCTTTATTAGTAAGGAGGTAATAAAGTGACAATATTATAAATGACAAACGTTAGCATTCCTATAAAAATCTATAAAATAGCCATTTTGACAGCTTATATCTACGTTAGAAGAGAAAAAGGGCACCTTTATTTATCATTTTACTCGAGATGGCAACGAAATGGCAGAATTTCCAAATAAAATAAAACTTCATCGCTTATATTCCTTGTAGACGAAAAACTTTCGTCATGGTAAATACCGAGTTTAAAAGATTATTTCACTTTTTTGGGTACCCAATTACCCACGTGAGAATTAAAGTTTTTTAGGCTAAGCTAAGGCTTTCCACTTACTTTGACAAGGTCCCATCCCATTCTAATCGAGCGCGGATTATAACTGCTACATTAGTCACTTATACGGTTTACGCGCGTACAAGACATTGAAATAAAACACTTTTTAATCCTACAGTTACTCGGAAATGTGTGTTTTCGATGACAGTACAGCGTGCGGTAAGTTGATTTTACCGCACGTCGTGCGTTTTTGTTTACGGTTTAGTACAGCGTGCGGAAATTTAATTTTACCGCACGCCACCACCGTGCGTTTTTGTTTACGATTTTTTATTTTATTTCAGAAGGTACCCATAATGTCTTTTCGCAAATATATCCAAAAACGTAGTATGGCACACGGTTCCTTACCAACCTTGTATTATAAACTACTAATAACGGATACACAACACAAGCGGCTTCAGTCCCCCGGCAGTTTCAAAGCTGCCACCAAAACGTCACGAAAAATAAAAAAATAACTAAATACTACCATTCAGTAAGTTCAATGAAACCGCGCTAGTATCAGTTTTAAGTGTTTCATTTTTTAACTGATACAGTGCTGAATTTAAGCTGGCCTGAGATTGCCTGTTGTACGTAATGTATTTATTAGTGTGCGTGCAAGAAATCCGGGATTTTTCCAAACGGCTTCTCTGCACATATTTTGTGGTAATGGCAAACAGTGATTCATAATGGCCGCCGTAAAGGAAGCGGATACGACGTAATTGCCACCTCTTAAAAACTGGGTTGGAGCCAAACTTGGGAGCGTTCGCTTTTCAAACTTTAAGAATTGCTTGTAAGTGGTTCCGGCAGTAGTTATTTCCACCATTTTGGTAGTTTTTCACGATTATGTTGGTACGAAGTTTTTAATTAACAAATGTTTATTAAAGCGCATAATTCTTCTACGATAGTAACCCCCTTACTAATAAAGATTGTATAGCATATGTATAGTTAAACAATGGTTGCTCTCTGTCAAATTATTGAAGTTTGACATTAAAAAGAAAGGGACAAAACACTACGTAACTATACATCTGCTATACAATCTTTCTTATTGAGGGCGTAAGTAGTTATTTCATAAAAACGAAGAAAAACATAATATATTAATAGGGATGCAGTAATGACTGTATTCTCAGACACATTATTTTTTTCAATAACATGAGTGTTGAAAAATAAGCAAATATTAAAATAGATAAAATTCAATGCTCTGACCGCTGAGCTACCGAGTCACTGTGACTCGGTAGCTCAGCGGTCAGAGCATTGGACCGGATATCCAAAGGTCGCGGGTTCGATTCCCGTCCGAGAACATGATCTGGTGCGAGTCCTATTTTTTCTAGTATATTATTTAGTATTATATAAAAAATAGCATTGTGAATGCTTAAATCTCAAAATTTCAAATAGATAAAATTGTTAACAAATAAACCAATTTACTGCTCTGCACTTACATTTATTGATGGTATCAATTATTCCTTAAAAAAAAAACAAAGCAAATTATATGCCTGGACAGGCTTAACGGTAAGTACGCATGTAATTTTACAAAATCCACAGTACCATGAATGGTACTGTCTAATGGTGGTGAAAGAGATAAAAGTCTTGAAAAGCTGGTCGTATTTGGTGGAATAGAACGCAAGAGAGTCCGAGGTTGTTCGCCAACCAGATGGTCTGACCAAGTAAGAGTAGCAACCTCCTCAAGCAATTCCATCAAGCAGCGAGAGCAACTATGAACCGAGACCGATGGAGGCAAAGCGAAAAAGCACTCCTCAAGCAAATTCCATCAAGCAGCGAGAGCAACTATGAACCGAGACCGATGGAGGCAAAGCGAAAAAGCACTCCTCAAGCAAATTCCATCAAGCAGCGAGAGCAACTATGAACCGAGACCGATGGAGGCAAAGCGTAAAAGCACTCCTCAAGCAAATTCCATCAAGCAGCGAGAGCAACTATGAACCAAGACCGATGGAGGCAAAGCGTAAAAGCACTCCTCAAGCAAATTCCATCAAGCAGGGAGAGCAACTATGAACCGAGACCGATGGAGGCTAAGCGTAAAAGCACTCCTCAAGCAAATTCCATCAAGCAGCGAGAGCAACTATGAACCGAGACCGATGGAGGCAAAGCGTAAAAGCACTCCTCAAGCAAATTCCATCAAGCAGCGAGAAGAGCAACTATGAACCGAGACCGATGGAGGCAAAGCGTAAAAGCACTCCTCAAGCAAATTCCATCAAGCAGCGAGAGCAACTATGAACCGAGACCGATGGAGGCAAAGCGTAAAAGCAGCCGATGATCACGATCCTCAGTTATGAGGGAACGATTAAGAAGAAGTTTCATGGTATCACCGTAAAGAAAGGATCCGTACCATTAATGGTACCACGGTTCATTATCTACTTTTACTGCTGTTTCTTTCCTATTTGTCCTTACTTTTTGAAATTTTGAGATTTAAGCATTCACAATGCTAAATAATATACTAGAAAAAATAGAACTCGCACCAAATCATGTTCTCGGACGGAAATCGAACCCGCGACCTTTGAGCATTGGACCGGATATCCAAAGGTCGCGGGTTCGATTCCCGTCCGAGAACATGATCTGGTGCAAGTCCTATTTTTTCTAGTATATTATTTAGTATTATGTCATTACTTTTGTTTTTGACTTATTCATGGAGAGGCTGACTGCTCTGCTCGTCTCCGTTAACTGTTGTAGCATATCTTGGAGCTCCTTTACATTGTCTGCTAAGTATCAAGACATCATCGTCCGCAAATCGCAAGTGGTTAAGAGGAAACACCACGGTCGACAGAATTGAAAAAACCCTTTAGAAAGTTGACTTAATCAACGTTTCGTAGTCCCCGTTTCCTCATTCAAAACTAGGCGGATTTAAATACTTTTTTCATTAAAATTTAAAGAAAGGATTAGGCTGTTATCCTATGTTTTAATAAATTAATTTCTAAAAGAGATATTAATCTTCAAAAACCTATAAACATCCCTAGTTTTGACATCCAGCAATTAAAGACGAGATTATATATAAAAAATCAGCCAAAGCATTTCTTTATTTTTTGATAAAAATAGTATTCAATTTGGTCTAGTTTTGGAGGAGGAAACAGGGGACTACGAAACGTTGATTAAGTCAGCTTTCTATAGGATTTTTTCAATTCTCTCGACCGTAGAGTTTCCTCTTAAGCTTTCTTCCGTTGATGTCTATACCAAACGCACCACATTCTATTTTTCTAAAAATGGTTTCCAGAATAGCTGATAAAAGTTTTGGAGACAGAGGATTTGCTTGTATTATGAACCGTCCTTTTATCACAAAATAAAGTAGCAGGATAGTAACAAAAGACAAAATAATTTAGCTTTAAAAAATAAAAATATTGCTAAGTAGGTACTATGAGGCCTTAGCCTCATATGCGAACTATTTGCGTTCTGTAACTCTTTGGTTACAGACTAAAGATAAAAATAATTTTATTATATTTTCAAATGTGAACGACAGTTCTCTAGCTTTTGTCTAGAAGAAGGAAAGCTAGGCTGTGCCCTTCTGAAAATTGTATTAATGCCTATGCATAAAAATAAATAAGAAAAAGTGATTTAAATCTTTTATTTAAAATAGATAGAGGCTTCGTCACAACAGTACCCAAGTTTAAACACACGGTCACGACCACTGTAAGCAAACAAAGTAACAAAAATATTTTTTTTATTTTTTAATAAATTATTATTTCATTGCAAAGTTTTAACCTGAAAGTTGGATCCACAGAGTTAAAAAGTTTAGAAAGTCACAAGTTCAGTAAAGTTTAGTACGTTTTGATTTATGTCTTTTTTGTTTGAAATGTTTGACAGTAAATGTTCTAAAGTAATTAATTGGTCTGTGGACAATTTGAATAAATAAATATATTGGGCAATATACATAACTTTACTCCTATTCCAAAATAGTGAGTAGCTAAAATACTTACTTGTTTTATGGATTTCAGAAACAATGGTTTTCCACAAACACACAAACAGCAGTCAATATACGACGTGTTACAAAAATACCCCTAATGCTTTATGTTTGGTAGGAACCAAACCGAACAACTTTTACTAAGGGACTAACTTTGAAATCGCAAAAGAAAAATCAGCTGTTTCATACAAAAAATAATTACGAAAATATCAAAATATAGAAAAGATTGTTTTCCTAAAAAATAGGGGACTCATTGATAACTATTGTGCAAGTCACTGGGCCACGGAGGCCACCAGAACTTTTATTAAAAACTATTAGGTAGTCGGAAAAGTTTGCGGCCATTTTGTACTAAAAATAATAAAGATACCACAGCGAGGAACATCTTTATCATCAAAATTACAAGAACTGAAGCTGCTGAACCATTTTTTTGCAGTAGTATTCGACAAAGCATCTTCTCCATAAACATTACAAATCATTTTTGAGCACTAGCAGCATTCATTTTTTTCGTTTAGGGTCAAAACTCTAAAAACAAATGCAAAACGTATCTAATAAAAATTATTTCAAATATGAAAAAGCAAGACTACTATTTTTTTTTCATCTTACCGCTATCACCAGAAAGTAATCTGTTAAACAATATATAACATTCCCACCTAAGTTTGTATTGTCAGAAATATAACACGTAAAATTCATGCTTCAAAAAAGCCACGAACTTTTCCGACTACCCATTATTTAATCAAGAAACTCTGTATTACACAACTCACTGCTAACAATTAAACGACCTAATTCTATTCCCAAGGGAAAAATTTATAAACAGGACCGACACTCAAAATAGCCTTAATCAAATACACATGACACTTCTATACTTTTTAGGTCTACAGCCGAACCCTAAAGTTACAAGCGCGGGTCCAATGCGGATACGATGCGGACGCCACATCGACCGGCGTGCGTTTGAACGGGCAAGTACACTTGAAAGAGGGTTTTATTGACCAGGGCTACCGGCTAACTATTCGAACTTCGGCGGGTCTGCCGAGCTTCAACTTAAAACAGATAAATCGAAGGAGTTTCGTATTGTGCTATTCGCCGAAGTTATTTACAAAATATCGATATCGTTCGTGTGACATCATGAATTGGGGTTCGCCATTTTAGCCCTTTTAATGAGCACAGCTAAAAAAATCTCCCTTGCTAAGTCTGTATTTCCGAGTACATTGCACATGTATTTATTTATTTAAATAGGAACACCAACAGCATACATATAAATACATTCTGACAGTTAAAATAGCAAGTGTAAGTATAAGTCATATACATATGCCTCTTATAGGCGTTCACAGCATTTGAGTTTAAAAGTTACAGCCACGTAATAATATTATATTGTAGGTACTTATTAACAAAATTATAAAGAGTTAAAAAGAATTTAAAATTACAAAACAACACAAAATATAATCTACAGTTACAAGAGAGGAAAGGACGGTTAATATAATAATTTGCATAGTTTGCTTTTATAAACGCTTGGGGAGTCGCCAAAAACATCCAGTTCTGGTGATTTTTTTGACATGTATCAGCCATTTTCATGTCACCATTATGTAGATACGTAGATCCCAGGCCCTCGAGCTAGATTGGGAACAAGAATAAACCCATTTACCACCTTACTAATAAAGATTGTATAGCAGATGTATAGTTACACAATGGTTACTCTCTGTCAAACTATTTGTTCCACATTAAAAAGAAAGGGACAAATCACTGTGTAACTATACATCTGCTATACAATCTTTATTAGTAAGGGCGTTAGAATATAATTAATAAGATCTAGGTTTGTAGAAACGTGGACTTGATTAGTGGATTTTAACGATCCGAGTGTGTTGTAGCAGGCGAGTGCACTTGAAGTTTTAACGATCCGTGTGTGTTGGAACAGGCGAGTGTACTTGTAAGAGTAGATGTACCAACCTGTATGCGTTTAAACGGGCAAGTACACTTGAAACAGTTGTGTTGTATCGATCCGGGTGCGTTGGCACTGGCAAGTTTACTGGAATATGGGAGTTTTTTCGATCGAATTATACACACGCTTCATTTTGTAAAAGCAGCAATGAATTTCCATAAAATAAAAATGTCATAAGTTGACGTTTTGAAAATCTAAATCCATACCTTTTTACTTGGTAAAGTTCTTGTTGCTTTTATTAATGTGACTTTGTCGAGAAGGGCTGATCGAGTGTACTTGAAACTTTTTTTTGTGGTAAATGACTTAATGTGAGTTAGTGGGCGAAAGTCGAAGATACTTTAAAAAGTTTAAAAGTCGAAAAGCAAAAAGTTTTTTTTTATCTATTTTTATTTATAGAGGTTTTTACCTAGCTATAAAAGTCGTATACGTTTTGATCGATAAAGCATTTATATTCTGGAAATAGTACAAGTTCAAAGATATTAGTACAAAAAGGACACTCCTCACCCCGCCCCAAAATCAATTACCTCACCCCACCCGAGTTCATGTGCCAAATTGTGTGCTCATTTACTCTCAACACGGCGTGAACGCGGGTTATTTATTTTGATTATTCGAAGCCACTAGCGTTTGATTTGATTTTTGTTTATTGTTATCAATATAATGTAAACACACGACGGCACCTCAGACTATAAATGTTGACCTTGAGGCCGCCTTTATGTCCTACGTAATAAAAGCTGTATTCGCAGTTTAACTGTATAACCTGACGTGCTGTCGTGTGTACCTACTATAATTATGTGTTAAATGTGAGTAAACAATGGATTAATTGAGGAAATTGGTTAGTTGGACTGTAAACTGTCAATATATTGTGTTAAAGAGGGGGAAAAGGAGAAAGGCTCAAAGTAAGGAAGTAAGAAATTATATTAGTAATAATAAAATATAAAATATAAACCAAACAGCAAACGGAAACCAAAGCAAAGACAGATAGATGACCGATAAAAGCAAAGGTAAAAACACAAACTATAAACATTAATATATTTACAAAGCCGGCCTGATGGCCAGTTCGTAACATATTGTACGTACATTACAAAGTCGAGAAACTACTCTTTTTAAACATTAATCTTTTATTTAGTTTCATAAACTACTATTATTTTACAACATATTATTACCATTCCAGTAAACGTTCAAGTAAACTTGCCCGTTTGAATCGACTCGATATTAATAACACAGTGGGCCCTCCGAAATAAGGCTAATCGATCTTAGATACGCCATTCCCGAAAATATAATCTTTTGTTTATCTCTGGTTAGGGACAGTATGGAGCTCGATGGCGTAGTGGTTTAGCACCTGGCCCGGCGATTGCGTAAGTTAAGCAACTTTTGCAAGGGTCAGTCATGGGATAGGTGACCATGAATGTATTATCTCGAGCTCCTCCGTGCTTCGGCAGGCACGTTAAGCCGTTAGTCATACTATTATATGACGACCTCCGTGGTCGAGTGGTTTTGTGCACCGGTTTTCAAGTTGTCGCCATCTCTGAGGTCCCGGGTTCGATCCCCGATTGGGTCAATTTAGAAAAACTTTTCTATATTGACTCAGGTCTGGGTGTTTATGACAGCACCGTTGTCTCCGATTTCCATAACACAAGTGCTTTAGCTACTTACTTTGGAATTGGAGCAATGTATGTGATGTTGTCAAATATGTTGTTATATAAAATAATAATATCTTGATCAGGCATAAAAAGAGCATCTACTGGGATACCTCACCGTTGTTATACAAAATGAAGTTAAAATTATAACGTTAACGCGATCATTTAAGTTAAAGTTCGCACTCAGTTTCGAATTCGGCGTAAACTCTTTACTGAATCACGGCAGTTGTTGAAATTCCACGATTTTCCATTTGAAACAATTTAGAGAAGTTTCATTAAATGGTATTAATGGCTAATCGCCTTCAGATGATACTGGGACTTTTAAGTCGTTTGTGTTTCTCATAATATTTCCTTTTTAGGGTTCCGTACCAAAATGGTAAAAAGAAACCCTTATGGTGCGACTCAGTCTGTCTATCACAGCTGGATATCTCGAGAACTACTACTGCTATCAACTTGAAATTTGGAATAGTTTTAGAAGACGTTTGCCCAACTATTTTGCAAATAAAAGAGAATATTTTAATTTTTTTGCAAGGACTGAAAGGGGGTCTTAAAAATGTGAAGTGAAGCTACTAGGGCATATGGGAGATCATATGAAAGAGCGCTGCTTGCACATTCTCAAACCATTTTTTCTTAGGCCGCATAGTTTTCGACTTGTGATGCAAAATGCAAAAAAAACCGTTCCTCCCTTATCTCCGAAGTTTGCACAGAGAAAAATCTAAAATTATTTTATGTGATAGAAGTTTATGTATAGATTACAGGAAAAATAAAACGATGTCTCTAAATAGTAAACTTTTAAACGTTTTAGTAGCGCTCATGGCGGAGCTTGACAGACTGATCGTACTCGATCACGTTTGTTAAGCAACGCTCGGTCTGGCCAGGTGTCGGATGGGTGACACTATAATATACTAATTAACCGACTTCAAAAAAGGAGGAGGTTCTATGTTCGTCTGTTTATTTGTTTTTAACTTTTTTCTCTAAACAAACCGACTTCAAAAAAGGAGGAGGTTCTATGTTCGTCTGTTTATTTGTTTTTAACCGACTTCAAAAAAAGGAGAAGGTTATCAAGTCGACGGTTTTTTTTTTATGTATGTTTTAACATAACTTCACCAGTTGTTAACCGATTTCAATTATTCTTTTTTTATTTGAAAGAACACAGTTCGTGTGTGGTCCCATAAATAAATTACAGAGATCTGGCTAGTAGTTTTTTTCATAATCCTAAAAAACAACAATGATTTGGCTTACCATCGCACGAGTTTTTGCGGATTTTCGGGTATAACTTCTTTGTTTATGAACCGATTTCGATGATTCTTTTTTGTTTGAAAGGATATACCTCAAAAGTGGTCACATTTTAATTTCATTGGTATTGGACCTTGGACTTCGAAGATACACAAGGGAACTCCTCAAAGTCAAATAGGATATGTATAGTGATTGAGATATTGGTAGGTTTATGACAATCCAAAACAAACCGAGCTATGATCTGCGACGTTTAGGACTAGACTTGGACTACGAAGTACGAAGGCACAACGGAACTCCTTAAAAACAAACAGTGTGAATTTGGAAATTGAGTTATGAGCGTTGTACCATAGAAAATATTATATGAAGTTAAAAAATATTTACACGCTTACATACCTTATCACAAATACTATATACAGTTAAAAAATATTTACACGGGTACATACATACCTACTAAAAAGTTGAAAATAAAAAAGCTTCAATTCATTCAAATTATTAGTTACGCATATCAATATTAATAAAACACGTCTAATGAAGTCGGGTGGGGCTTTTAGAATTAGAAAAAGAAAAGATGGTCCTCCCGCCCCACCCGACTTCAAAGTAGGAGGTTCTATGTTCGTCTGTTTATTTGTTTTTAACTTTTTTTCTCTAAACAAAAATTACCAAATCTAATAGTATCTCATTATTTTTAAATTTTGAGATTTAAGCATTCACAATGCTATTTTATATAATACCAAATAATATACTAGAAAAATACGACTCGCACCAGATCATGTTCTCGGACGGGAATCGAACCCGCGACCTTTGGATATCCAGTCCAATGCTCTGACCGCTGAGCCACTCGGACTCTGAGTGACTCGGTAGCTCAGCGGTCAGAGCATTGGACCGGATATCCAAAGGTCGGATATGTAAATGTAGTATCTCATTATGATAAAGTTTAATCAATATTTTCAGTTCAAAAAGGCAAAGAATTTGAAACAAAACTTTACGTCAAAAGTTTTACTTTTACGTTATTTGAGTAACAGAGAAAATATATGTTAATTGCTTATACCTACTTGGGAATATTCACTGAATGTTTAATATTACTTCGGGGAATCTTTGATCAAAGTTAAGTATCTTTTGAATATAAGTTGGATATTGTATCAAAATACTGCTTTTGTTTACGACGCCTACAAAGCCCACATCCGGTCATACAGAGACTCAACTGCAAAAATTACTAAAATGACTTATTTAAAGGGCTGACATGAGCCAACTAGCGCCGCCAGTCGATTTTATTTTATTTATACTAAATAAGTCCAATTTCTTAAAAAGGAATCAGTCAAGGTTTTGTTAATAACGTCTAGTATTTATTGAATAACTTTACACAGTTTGAAAAGGCATTCAAACATTTTAAAATATGATTTTGTTAAAAGTGGCCACTGTTGGTTCAAACCCGTTTTTAAACTATTGCACGCATTTTGTAATATTGTAACGTTATTCAATAAACATTAGACGTCATTCACAAGACCTTGACTGATTCCTTTTTTTTTTAATTGCGCTTATTAAGAATAAATAAAATAAAATTGACTGGCGGCGCTAGTTGGCTCATGTCAGCCCCTTAAGAAGTGTGAGATTGTGCAACGAAACAAAGACACATAATTGATTCCTTCGTTTTGCGGTAGATTGCGTCATATGTCTTTGTAGCTTTACTGTGAAATTGCGCTGTTTGACCCTTCAACGCCCGGAAAATAGATAGACAATAGATATTCCATTGTTATCCGGCCGCATGCGTCCGCTTGGGCGTTGGTGATTTAAATTATGGAAAATAATATTTTTTATTCATCGTTAATATCTTTCATACCATCTTTCCTACCCCCCTTGCTCAAATGGCCGACATATTCATTCGCTGACCTTAAAATAAAAAGATGCCATAAACTCTAAAATAACGTGTCTAAAAAAATTATTTAACTCTTTTTCAAAAGACTAACTAATTTCAAAAGTCATGTAATTTTTTATTTTTAGTTTTCCATTTATTACCTATAGGTATGACGTTTCTTTAAAATTTACGTTACCGAACGAATCGAATAAATAAATAAATATAAATATATTTGACAACATCACCGATTCCAAAGTAAGTGGCTAAAGCACTTGTGTTATGGAAATCAGAGACAACAGTGGTATCACAAACACCAGGACCTGAGCCAATAAAGAAAAGTTCATTTTCTAAATTGACCCAACCGGGGATCGAACCCGTGACCTCAGAGATGGCGACACCTTGAAAGCCGGTGTACAAAGCCACTGGACCACGGAGGTCGTCAAATGGAATGTCGGCCATTTGAGGGGGGCTGCTTTAATATTTTGCGATAGGCTTTCTAACCAAGTTTCAAATTGTAAACTCGCCTCGATAAATATATTCGAAGGCATGAATAATCTAACCTAAACATCAAAGTTTGTTTTGCTGTCTAACAAGATTAGTGCGGTTGGGCGACGTTCAAATCTTTGCTATTCAGTAGGTTGTATATAATCTAATCAAACGCGTAAGTTAGAGGCATTACTCTCTGCCCTTCATCATCATCACTAGTTTTAATATCCCCACTACTAGGGCACAGGCCTTTCTTATGATAAGAAGAATGGGCTGCTGGAACCTACCACGCTGGTATTTGCATTGGTTAATGCAGCCGGGACCAAAACGACTTAACGTGTCTTTAGTCTAAAATGTATAAATAAATAAATAAATATTTGATAGACTCAGGCGTCACTTGGCGAAGTCCCAATCCAAAAGTTTTTTTTTGCGGGAGTAAGCTACATTTATTTCTCTTTTCACAATAAAAAAAAACTAATTTTTATTAGTTATTAAATAGACTAAACACACGTTAAGCACGTTTTACGGGAAAGTAAGTAACTACTCATCCGATCACCATTAAATTTTGCATACACATTGTCAGAAGTACAAAAAAAGACAATCTTACATCCAGAAAAAATATACTGTTCCCGAGGGATACAAACATTACTTAAAGACGTTTATAAAAATTCAAATTAATCCCTATTTCCCTTGGTCGCGACATCACGCGTGAACGGCTGGACCGATTTCGCTAATTCTTTTTTTGTTGTGTTTGTTATTGTCATGAGAAGGTTCTTATAAAAGAAAAAATAAGAAAATTGCACGTAAAATAAGAAAATTTAAGAATACTTAACCACCATATTAAATTATTTCTATTGTAACCTTAGCGCTTTAGACAATTTAAACTTTTTTTATTTGACCTTTTTTGACAATTTAAACTTTTTTAATGTAACCTTATGGCGTTTGACATAACATTGACAGAATGCGTGCTGCAAATATCGTCAAAGAGGATGTTAAAAAAAGTTGTTTCTGAAATATTTTTTTTATTAATTAAAACAATTCGAAATCAATATTCTTGGATAAGTCATAACAACGTCTGTCGGGTCCGCTAGTATTATTATAAATGTGAGATGTTTGAAACTCAATCGGGCAAAAACAGCTGAACGGTGGACTCCGAATGTCCACGCGGACAAAGTCGCGGGCGGAATCTAGTCATTCATAATTTACGTAAGTAATTTAAATGAAATGTGTATTTCAAAGCGTCTAAACAATTCTCACATGCAATGAAAAATTTGAAAATCCATTGTAGTACAAATCTGTAATTCAAATGAACATGACCATTGTAAACTGAACTCCGTTGTGAACAAAGTCTTTGTTAATAACAAGCGGTTTTATATCTCCAAGCTTTTGGAAAGGTCAACTTATATTGGATCCTGGCAGGGAAATAATACGACTATGTTTTAATGCGAACTTTGTAGATGAAAATCTGCGATGAATAAAAATGTAGGATGTAATTCGGACATATAGAATTCACAATCCTGAAATCGTTTAAATTTTATCAAAGAGAATTTAATATTTATTCTTTCTTTGGGTGAATTCATACTCATTTTAGGAATATTATTTATTTGTATTTTCTTTCCCTGACAATGTGTATGCTAAATGATGAAGTAGTAAAACGTGATTAAGCGTAACAAACAAAAAACAAACACACTTTCGCATTTATAAGATTAGATAAGATTAATATGGTCTGTCTTCACCGAGTCGCTTCAACTTTCCAGTCAACTTGCGTCATACGCATGCTATATTGCCTCCAAACCGTGCGCTTTCAGCGAAAACCAGCGTTTTTCTCTTTCGGGGCAAAGATACACGCTAAGCTTTGCCTATTTGCATCCCTAATGCCTAATATGGTATATAGGGACCATCAAACTGAACAACTTTTACTATGGGACCAACTATGAAACAGCGAAAAAAAATCAGCTGTTTCAAATAAAAATTAAAATCGAAAATATCAAAATGTATGAAACAGCTGATTTCTTTTTCTCGATTTCAGAGTTGGTCCCATAGTAAAGGTTGTTCAGTTTGATGGTCCCTTTATACCATATTCGGCATTAGGGGTAGTTTTGTAACACCTTGTACATTGTATTGACTTGTAATTTTTTTTCCTTTATTTTGTTCACGTGCATGGGTGTTTGTGATGCAAAAAATGGTATTTCTATCTATATTGTTAAGAGTTTAATTTAATTTAGCATTGTATAAAAATATAATTAATTGATGTTTCCTAGTTAATATAATATTTAGTTTTTAATACCATTATATCTCAATACCTTGAAAAGGTGAATTTATAATAACACAAACATCTTTAACCACTAACATTGTATGTTATGTACTACTATTATTTTGTGGAGATTAAATGAATATGAATATGAACATGAATATATCTTTCACGTTCAAATTTCTGCCATACAAACACAAGTTACATAGTCTGTACGCACCTTTACATAATAATTGACATTATGATTTTAAAGTTTAGACTTTTTTAAGATGGGGCATGCGCTATTACATGCCCTGAGGCATGCCTCTGTTGAAAGCGCAAGAGGAATGCAAAAGCGCATGATCAGCGTGCGCTATTGAACAAGAGGCATGCGTCAGATGAAAGTAATGGGAACGTGAAAGCGACTGTGTGAAGACACACCTTTAGTATAATCAGCGCGCGATGAGTATGGGACGGAACCTTGTCAAAGTAAAATTGACAAATTAACTAATTTTAATTTAATTAATCAACTAATTGTTTTAAGATAAATAATATTAGAAAAAATACTAGAAAAAGTCGACTCACCCGTAGCACCTCAGACGGGACTACCGAGTCGCGACTCGGTAGCATAATTGGTCAGTGCATTGGGCCGGAATCCCAAGGGTGCGGGTTCGAGTCCCGTCTGAGGTGCTACGGGTGAGTCGACATTTTCTAGTATTTTTTCTAATATTATTTATCTTAATATAAAAATAGCATTGTGAATGCGAATAATCTAACTTTAATAACTAATTGTTTACTTGTTATCTTACTTCAAATTGCTGTAGCAAAAGTTCCCTCACCTCGGATGCGTGACACCGTGTTTTTGGCTGGCCGGCGAACAAACGCGTCTCAGTTTGACAAGGTTCCATCCTATTCTCATCGCGCGCGGATTATACAACACAACGTTAAAAGTAAATATTGACGTTTAAATTTTTTCAATATTGTTAATTTTTATAAAATACATGTAAGTTTTACAGCCTCTTGAAAAATTCCTCGTCAAGTCTAGGGTCCGCATTTATAAACCGCTCTCAACGTTGAGAGCTATCTTGAGATCATACCCGAGATGCTGTTTCTATAAGAAGAGCATCTGAAGTATGATCTCAAGATACCTCTCAACGTTGAGAGTGGTTTATAAATACGGGCCTACGTGTTTGTAAAACCCACACATTAAACATTGTCGGATTTCTAGTATTAGTTAAAAAAAACATTTTTTGCCAGAGGTATTGCCAGATTTAAAGTAATGCCTTAATCGATTACATTTCCACGGGTACAAGGGGACTATTATTCATTTTTATGGCAACATTAGTCTTGTAAAGCCACGGCAGATGACGTATATGGCAATGAAAGAAATTTACGTGCCCAGATGTTAAATTTTGAATTTGGTAAAATAAAAAAGAATTGATTTTTACACGTATTTACCGTCTATTATGTTACTAACACTAGCTATTTGAGGAGCTCGGTGGCGCAGTAGTTTAGCGCCTGGCCCTGCAATTGTGGAGGTTAAAGCAACTTTCGCAAGGGTCGGTCATGGGGTGGGTGACCCGAAATTTATTACCTCGAGTTTCTCCGTGCTTCGGAAGGTAAGTTAAGCCGTTGGTCCCGGCTGCATTGCTGTGTGCCACATCCCTCTGTCAAATGAAATCCATTACGATAGCCATGTAAGTTAGCCGGTAGGGCACCCGGTCAAGTTAACTCGGCACCTGAAGCGAAAGCAACCTAAATTTTCGTTAGATTATCGATATACACTTCTAATACTTCCGCGCGTACAGTTTATTACAAATAAAACACTTTTTCGTAATTTTTTTCATAAAAATACACCGTTAAATTTTAAGTATATCTATAAATTAAATGGGGATTTCAGACCACGTGAATGAACAACTTTTACTATTGGGCCAACCACGAAATCGCGGAAAAAAACAGCTGTTACATAGAAAAGTACAACATCGACTCGACTATAATGTAAGAAACTGCTGATATTTTTTTGCGATTCCGTGGTTGGCCCCATAGTAAAAGTTGTTCATTCACGTGGTCTGAAATCCCCATTTCATTTTTAGATATACTTAAAAATTAACGGTGTCTAATCAGCTTTTTTGTTTTAGTGCTCCCGTGACCACGGCCCCTGGAAAGGTCGGGAATTCAAAAAACCAATAAATCCAAACCTAATAATTCTAAAACAACACCTTAATTAATAACATACGCGGTGTAATCCGTAAAAAGTGTTTTAGATTATCGTTAAATTATCGCTAACAAGTGTAATAACGCTACTGGCATAACGACGGTGGCGGGAGGCAAAGAGAAAGAAAGGATGTACGAGTACCACGACGGTTAACAAAGAAATATTTGCCATGGTAACAACGTTGTACCATAAATGGTAATGTTTCTGGACTCGTACAAACAGGTGAAACTCGCACAGGGCCCTGTTACAACTGTGTAGACCGCAACTGTGCCTGATAACAGGTGCTATTACCGGTCATGGACAATTTAACAGACACCTTTTAACTTAGGTGTCACGGACAGTCCCCTATGCAGAGGCTGCATGGAGGAAGAAGAAACAGCCGCCCACGTACTGCTGGAATGCAGAGGGGTGGCCCCCTACCAGGCGAGGTACCTCGGCTCGCCGGGCAGCGTCCAGGAAGCGATCACTAATGTGAAAGCGATTGGGGCGTTCCTGGCGGAGCTGGGCTGGCTGGAGTGATCCGGCCGCACACCCTCCATACGCAAAATAGGCGCAACAGACGTCGAGTTGCGGAAACCTCCCGTATTGAGAAGAAGAAAAAGAAGAATGGTAATGTCTAATGGTACCGTGGTTGTTTTGATGCGAAATGAAACAAGCAGACTGTAGGTATATGATGATGGATGTAATGTTAGGTATAAAATTCAAATGGCAAATAAAGATACAATAATTAAGAGACGCGTATGCGTGGCCGTTCGAATGCCAAGAGTCACGCTGGTTGGCGGACCCGCCGCCGGCCCCGCTCCCCGCTCCGCTAGTGTTGGGTCTGCTGTTCTTGCGTTTGCGCGTGAACAGTGGTAAAGGAAGGCACTTTTCTAGTAAGTATCGCAATACCACAATTTTGTCAATGACATTTTTCGTCACAGTTTCTTGCTAAAGACGTTTGATTTAAGTTGAGCACATTAACAATCCGACCCAAGGACTTTCTCTTTATCAAACGATCCTTTATAAGATAACTGAACCGATTCACGCTTCATTAACTAACAGGGATCGTTAATCCATAGTATAATTCAGTACTCAGTATTCCGTCTTCTTATGGTATTTGACTTGGGAATGGATTCTACTTTTAAGGTATAATACAGGTGAGGTAATTGTTTTTAGGGCGGGGCGGGGAGTTTCCTTTCTGTACGTATTACTTATATTATTATATTCTATTTTGTGCCGGAAACCTCAAATAGTTTTGTTGACGGTTGATATGACGTCAAGAAATCCTTACCTACTTGTTTTGAATTTTGGGTTGTTTTTTCCATAATCATCCCCATGTAGGTTAGGTACCCTGTGTATAGTGTCATCTCAATGGTGCAGTGCAGTTGGAGTATAGTATAGTTTCGTTTGCACCATTTAGTCTCATCTGCACCATTGATGGTGCAGGTCAATGGTGCATACGGTACGACGAGTACTGAGGAACTAGCTGGCTATTGATCAACAATATTATTCTAGCTATGGCGTCAGACTTTGGCAAGATGGTGGTAGCTAGCCAGGCGGGCTTGAAACAAGCCCTACCAACTTATCCGAGAACAAAATGTTGGTAGAGGGTTACATTGGGGAAATCCCGGAAATCAAACCAGGGACCCCTTACACACAGATGGGTGAACCATTTAACCTTTTTATTATGAAAATTGCCCATTGTATTTAGTTTACTAATATTTAAAAAGTTTAAAGGCGGCGAGATGGCCGCCATCACAAAATGGCGGATTACGATGGAGCTGGAAGATGGCCATAGGAACTCGGTAATTAAACGACACAACCACATCGAGTTTGGGCTCGTATGATTCGCCTTGTCGAGTACTTTGGTGCTAGATGGTAACCAGGGTCTGATGATGGAGCTGGAAGGCTATAGGAACTCTGTAATCTAGGTATCTGAAAATCAGTACCTAATAACATTCCAGTGAGTAAAACGTATAGGTAATAATTTCAGGGACAAGCAAGTAATACTGCTACTTATTTATACTGTGGTTAAACTAAATCAGCAGTATGAGATATCGTTAAGCGTTCAATCGTTTACGCCTAGTTTTATCTTAATCCGTCCGTAATGCTCCTTTTGGGTTAAGCTACAGCGCATTTTTATAGCTCTATCTCTTTTCGGCACACAACAACATTGTTCATTTAAGAGAGAAAACCACTCGGCAACTTTTGCACTCTTCGGAAAAAGTTAGACGTTCGTCGCCAAGCGTCTGCCCCCCTACTCAAATGGCCAACATTCTATCCGTTCAAACGCAACGATAAACATGAGCAATAGACGATTAAATCACATGGCGCAAACTTATGTAAATCACAGACTTTGTTGTATTGTATGGAATTGACAAGCACAGCACATAATTTTATAGTTTACTGCTTATCTTAAAGCTTTAATAGTTAGCGTAGCGTTCAAACGCATAGAAAGTTGGCCATTTCAGTATGGGGGCTCCATGTCTCAATAAGGAGTTGGGTGAAGATTGTTTACTAAATAGGACAAGTAAGAATAAACAGGGTCATACCGGCTAACGCATCGAACTTCGAAAAGTCTGCAGGGCTTCAAATTAAACAGATAAATCGAGCCCCAATCGGGCCAAAATTGCGAACCCCAATTCATGATGTCACACGAACATCGAATTCTTCTAAATAACTTCGGCGCATAGTATAATTGGAAACTCCTTACTTCGATTTATCTGTTTTAAGTTGAAGCTCGGCAGACCCGCTGAAGTTCGAAAAGTTAGCCGGTAGGGCCCTGACTATATTACGGTATTTATTGATTGCGTTGACTTAAGATTTGACCATTTATAGAACGGTTACTTGTAAAACACTAACAACCTCGCAAGAACATATGATGTTCTTGCGAGGTTGTTAGTGTTTTACAACGTAACAACAACATTTATTCTACAACTTTGCCGAAAACAGGCAAAAAGTTCGACTTTTCATACACAAGGTGTTACAAAAATACCCCTAATGCTGAATATGATAGATAGGGACCATCAAACTGAACAACTTTTACTATGGAACTCTGAAATCGCGAAAAAAAAGTCAGCTGTTTCATACATTTTGATATTTTCGTTATTATTTTTTGTATGAAACAGCTGATTTTATTTTCGCGATTTGAGAGTTGGTCCCATAGTAAAAGTGGTTCAGTTTGATGGTCCCTATACACCATGTTCGGCATTAGGGGTATTTTTGTAACACGTTGTATGAGTCGATCAGCTGTTCGGACCTTTGTATGGAAAGTCGATTGTTTTTTTCTGTTTTCTAAAAATTCATACAACAAAATGGTTGTTATTGTAAATTTACTCCTGCGAGGTGGTTGGTGTTTTACAAATTAAATTTTTTATGGATAATGAAGTAATCCTAAAGGAGTCACTAATTTATTATTGAGCTACGTAACCCTAAAAGTTGTCACGACCTTCTGCAGAAGTAAATAATGTTACAGATAAATATTAGACAACATCACAAACATTGCTCTAATCCCAAAGTAAGTAGCTAAAGCACTTGTGTTATGGAAATCAGAGACAACGGTGGAACTACAAGCTCCCAGACCTGAGCCAATATAGAAAAGATCGTTTTCTAAATTGACCCAGCCGGGGATCAAACTCGAAAACACCTACTCAGTTTGTATTATCAATATTATTCGACTAATTAAACATGTTATTTCTGGCATAATGCGGCTTAACTTAATTACTTAACGGCCATCGTTATTTGTGACTGGAATTTAGTTAATTACTATTGGGATATGGTTGATTTAATTAATAATCTAAAATTCAAGCTGGATTATTGGGATAACATGAATGTTTTGATGAAATTCTCAAATGCATAACGCTAGGTAAAACCACAGATAATAAATGATATAACTGAAGTTTTATAAAAATCTTGAAATTATTAAGATAAATAATATTAGATAAAATCGACTCACCCGTAGCACCTCACACGGGACTCGAACCCGCACCCTTGGGATTCCGGCCCAATGCACTGACCAATTATGCTACCGAGTCGCTAGTGGGAGCGGCGAAATTTTCTAGTACTTTTGACTTCTTCGCTGCAAGCCAGCGCAATTTTGGGTGAGTCGATTTTTTCTAGTATTTTTTCTAATATTATTTATCTTAATATAAAAATAGCATTGTGAATGCGAAAAATCTAAATTTAATAATCTTGAAAATACTTAGTTCTCAGATACTTTTGATGCTGACTTACTAGGGTTTCAAAATACTTATATCTTAATTTAGGCTTTATGAGCGTTCGTTTACCGAGCGGGAAAAGGGTTGAAACTTTTTGCTTTTTTTTAATTAATTTTTCCTTTTAATATATTAAGAACTTTTTTGCTAACGCTACTTTACTGCTTAACTGCCATTTTTTATTTACTTTGACAAAGTCCCATCCCATTCTAATCACACGTGGATTACTACTACTAAGTAAGAAGTAGATACGTAGATACTATTGACTAATTCATATTTGTTTTACCATTCACAATGCTATTTTAATATGCAAAAAATCTAAAATTTATTTATTTATTTCATCTTTATCGATTGTTCGACGATGTTTCTTTTGAATGTGGAGGGTATTTTCTCACATTGATGTTATAAAGCGTTAAAACATCAATGTGAGAAAATACTAAGTGAGTAAGCCAGCGGGCTTGCAGCGAAAATGTAAAAGTGCTAGAAAATTTCGCCGCTCCCACTAGCCACTCGATAGCATAATAAAATTGGTCAGTGCACGCCGGAATCCTAAGGGTGCGGGTTCGAGGTGCTACGGCTGAGTCGATTTTTTATAGTATTTATTTATCTTGATACTATTGACTATTCTGTGTCAGCGAATGAAGTAAAGAGGATCTATGCAGACGTCATTTGTCCAATTCTCGTCTATGGGATAAAACGTGACAAGAATAATGAATGGATCTGAGAATGTGGGTCACAAACTAGTTTGTTGCTGCAAATTATGACTTATTTCAAGTGCAATGAGATTTATTTTCAATGTCTCAATATATAAGTTGTAATTGTATTCGTGAGGAGCTCGATGGCTCAGTGGTTTTGCACCTGGCCCTGCGATTGCGGAGGTTAAGCAACTTTCGCAAGGGTCGGTCATGGGATGGGTGACCAAAAATGTTTTATCTCGAGCTCCTCCGTGCTTTGGTAGGCACGTTAAGCCTTTGGTCTCGGCTGCATTTGCAGTCGTTAACACCCACCAATCCGCATTGAACCCGTGTGGTGGGTTGTCCCATCCTCCTTATCCACCTATTAGGAAGGCTTGTGCCCCAGCAGTGGGGACATTAAAAATGGCTGATGGTCAAGATATTTCGTTAATTTTCATTCCATACCATGGCTAATTTGTAGTTTCATAGGTTTATTAACAAAAATAAGTTATTTACTGCTGACTGAAACCTTTTAATTTTTTTAATATATTTATTTTAATTAAATTGATTGAATCTGGCGTCACTTGGCGGAAGTCCCAAACCATTGTGAAAAGAGAAATATATGTAGCTTACTCCCGCAAATAATATACGCAGGATGCACCGCCCGCCCGCCTGCAAAAAAAATACACATGCACACCACAAAATATCAGTGCACAATACCTGCATCTAGCATGACAGCGACACACCTTGCACCTTCACCAATTAGACTACTCTACACGAATGCGGTGAATAAATTCGGTGTTGATTTAAGCACGATCTAACTCCTGAGGATGCACCTGGTCGGGTTGGGGCGAAACACGAGTAGAGTAGTCTAATTGGTGAAGGTGCAAGATGTCTGTGGTACAAGGTGTGTTGCTGTCTTGCTAAATGCAGGTATTTGTGTACTGATATTTGTGGTTGTACCAATCCAAAGTCAGCCCCTGAAATTGCCTGTAAATAATGTTGTACAAATCCAAATTGCTAGTAAGTAATCATCAGGCGTTCTTGTAGTATGGAGAATATAGTCGCTTCGTACTAACTCACCATTTGATTTTATGGATTTTTCTTTGTTTTAAATTCTTTTTTAGATTTATTTGAGTAAATCTGTACTACTATGATATGTCAAATATCTATATTTTATGAGGTCTACGGTATAGGTAACCACAATAGTTACCTCGCTAAAATATGATTTAACAGCTTGTTTTCGTTTGAACAACTTATTTTATGCACTTAGAAAATAAGCTAGAGAGTAAGTCCTGTATTAGTTTCACATTTATTAGACGAAAACTACACAAACGAAGTTACCTAATTGTGATAATGCAACAGCGCCACGCGCGGCCATAGGTGGAAACTAAAGAGTGCGTTTATCAAGAATTTAACAAATTATTTGATAGTGATTCGGACTTTGTGGCATTGTTTTCATTTTAAATAATTTTTTAATGACTAAGAATAAGATTTCCGTATCAATTCCATTTTTATTTGCCAAATAAGATTTCCGAGATACGATAAGACAACAGCGCCATACCGGTGTGGCATGGGAACTAACTATTTTACAATATATTATAATATTTATGAATATACAGTCAAGAAACAATTATAAAAACCTTTTTTATAATAACTTATTTAACGCCATTATTTTACTTATAAGATTGACTTTTATTTGCTCATTGTTTTGGTGATTGAATATTTTACAAACACATTTTTTAGCCATCAGCGCCTCCAGTGTCAAGTAGTGTTTAAGGGCAAAACTGTGGTTTTAAGGGCTTTCGTGGCAGATCTTAATCAGTGAAAAAATGTAATATCGCATTGTATTTATTGCAGTAAAACATTACTAAAAACTTCTTGGGGTCGTATTTAATGTATTTATGGTCTATTTGAGTCTTTAAATAAGGATATTGTGGGAAATCCAACTTTGGGTTGAGGTTTAGAAGGCTCCATCTATTGGGGAGTGGCATTTTAGCTTTGGGAAGTAAATAAGAAATTGTGCTTAAGGTTGACACGAATTTTATGTTGATTATTACTAAAAATCAACCTAAGTTAATTTGGAAAGTTTACTGCTAAAAGATAAACGATTAATAATAATATATGTGTAAAAGGACACTGTAATGGATTGACTTTCGGATGGCTGCGTTCACTAGATTAAAATAGTTGAAATAAATATTTCATCCTTTTAATATTTTTTATGATATTTCTTAAATTAAATGTTGGAATTCGTTGATGTTGGTATTCAAGGTTTAGATGATTATAATAGAATATGTTTTTGGCATCAAGTTCCATAAATAATTGGTTTTATAACTTGAAGTTGTGACTATAAACTGGATTTATGACAATGTAACAATGTGGTTCTCATACAGGAATGATTTAGTGAACAAATTATATGATAATAATGTCATTTAAAAGAAAATAATTTATAAAAATAAAATAAAAACAACCAAATTAACACCAAAGATAGTAATGGCAACCCTGGATTCCGTAAGCCCTTAACGGACAAATCTCATGTATATAACAAGAAAAGGACGGGTGATGAGATAGAAGATTTATTCTAGAACCTTCGAAAGCAAAATAGTATAAATATTTGTGGAATTTCGTTCCTCAAGGAGTTCTAATTGAAACGTGAGAGCGGTCGTAACGCTGCCCGGTCGAAGTTCGAAGTACGCGAAGAAGTACCTAGTTTTTTTAGTGTTTAGAGTTTTATTATTCAGTAATTATTTTAAAAAGTGTTATTAATTATTTTATTTAAAGAAAAGTATTTCATAAAAGTAATTCGTAAAATTTAGGTCAATTTTAAGGTAGGAAGATGGTAAGCTAATCTTTGGTTTAATTTTTTATTTCTGCTAGAATTTTCCAGCAGAATTTAATGGTTGTTTTGAGGTTACTGGTCTGTGATCTGACGAGAATTTTGGACTAAATTCCTTGCTAAAGTTGGCAGGGAATTGAGTTCGAATGTGGTGTTACTGTGGTCGTGATCTGTTGTTCTGGTCAGGATCTTGCGGTTTCCATATGATGAACAGCCTGTTCATTTGTGGGGAACGTTTGGTCATGGCTAATGGATTGCGGAGGGCGATCGTAGTGGTTACCACAACAGGTGTCGTTGCTGTCATGTTCTGTGACTATCCGAGCTGGTGCCCATTGTTTTCCACTTGTAGAGCTATGAGCTGACTTGTGGACGGCTTTGGTGCTGCTGGAGGTGGCAGTAAATGATAGTGGAGTTGTCAGATCACCGATGAGATAAAAACTGTCAGATTCGCTTACACATCCAGGGCTCGTGGTTTCAGAAATGTCGTACCGTTTCTTCGAAACAGGCCCAGAAACTCGCGACGTGACGGTGTGAGTGTACTAGGAGTGTTGTGTGTGTTGTGTGTGTTGTGTTTAGCTCATGAGAGACAGAGGGAGCATACCATTCACGTTAACCCAGAAATTGTTGTATTCCATAAGAAAAGTACCGCTGGCTGGTAAATTAATCTTGATGCTCTTAACTTGACAACATCATGGGAAATTGATGAGTGGTTTGTTCTTGTCTGTTTACCATTGGAGCTGGTCAATATTGTGTTAAGTGCAGTGTTAGTGATTTGTGTTGTGATGTAGGGAACCTTCCTCAGGGAGTATTATTTAATGTACCTAAAGAGCAGGTACATTTTAAGGTAAGTTGCATGCATTTTTTATCAAAGACCTGAAATAGGTAGGTAGAATAAATCTGCATTTCATTTTTGGTATCACACTATATAATAATCTAGGATTTATTTGAGACCTAGGTGACCTAGATGACCATTTTTTACAGGTTATATTGCCTATACTGTTTGAGAAGTTTAATTAGGGATAGACAAATGTTTAGTAATCAGACTAATTAGGTTTTGTGCTCAGATCAATAGAAAAACCCTATAAAGTATATTTTGTATGGTTTGCTCTGCGATAAAAGGCTTCAGTTTTACCTATAAAGTTTGATGTTAGCAAATAGAATGGAGTTCCTTTTTCAAAGTGATAAATTTTATGTCTAGAATACCTACATAGACTTTAATGACCTGAAAGAATAATGCTTTGGAAGGGACTCTGTCCATTTATTTCATATTTTAAGTTTCTTTGTTGAAAACCCGTTGTGTGTTTTATAAAACTTAATATTTGTTTTAATTTTATATTGTGTGAGTGAAATATCATTGTTCTCACATGATTAACTCTTATAAACCTAGTTGTGTCTAATCTAGACCTAAATCAGCTGATTGAGTTCTGAGTATAAAGTCAGTGACCTCTCTCATACTGTATCTTATTTTCATAGAAAATCTGATTTATTTTGTTTTATTTTTATAATATTTATACAGCACAGTCTCACACAAATACACATTCAATATATCAATTATCAATTATGGTAATTATCAATTATAGTGTAGTTCAGAATGTATTTGGAATAAGCTATCCAGCGTTCCAAGACTATTCTGAATGAGGTACTTAATGGGTTTTGTGTTGAGGTAAAGCCAAGCTTCCTGTATTTATAGTACTCTCAAGCAAAAGTCATAGGATACACTCCAACAGACGATCATAACTGTCTTGAGTTTTAATATAGGTACTCCCACCGAGGTAGCACCAAGCTACGTTATGACGGCATCTTTCATAGACTAGGAAGGGCCAAGTGCTTATCTTAGTAAATGATTGGGTGTTTAGTTAATTCACTGACTACTGGGTTTCCCGGTGGTCTCTATGAATTTAACACCTTGGTTAGTAGTGGCTTATTGGAATGTGACTTGATGGCTTAGCACCACATTCGTTGAGTTAGGCTGACCGGCCATCAACAGCAGTTGTGTGCGAAGACATGATCATATTCTATTTGGGTTACTGCTAATTAAGCAGCTTGACTTGGATTTTCCCTAGTGGACTATCTAGGTTTTGTGATATCTCAACCTCAAACTTTGTTCTTGTGGTACTTTAGTTTTTGGGGTAAGCCCAAAGCTGTTGGTACAACAAGGCAAGGCAGCCCTCTTGTGTTATAAAATTTATGACCGTCTGAATGGACTGCATACCTACTTTTAAAGACTTTGATTACATTCTGAAGTTGGAAGCTCATGGCTGGTTTGGTATTGGGTTTGAGTAAATAAATGTGAATTCATACAGAGTGTTTTATTTTACTCAAAACAAACTTCACTGGTTTTTACATAATCCTACCATTTCCTTATGAGCACCAATTTATTTATGTGATTATTACTTATCTATGTTCAATGTTTACTTGAACAATTTCATCCAGTTAGACAATATACTGTTTTATGTTGTTGTGAGTGCCGTGTAACATATATGGAATCTACCCACAATACACAAACTCTACCGCAGTGGTATGTTGGTACATGTCACTATAATCCATATCTTTTATTTATCCCCTGATTAGACACTGGAAATACGCGGGTCGCGAAAACGTTAGTAATGGACTATCCCACGATCCTATCACTATTGGTAGAGGAGGGGTTCAGAGAAAGCGTGGACGGTAGGCCCGTATTCTTGCTGTTCTAATGGGATTTTACACTCTACATGCCCTCCTGTGCAAGTCTGGTTGATTCGTTCGCCGTTGTACTGATGGGACTCTCACTATAATTCCTTACTGCCTGCAGTTTGGTATTATCACCATACTCATGTAACTCTTGGTATAACTTCTAACTGAATTATCCAAGCAGTTACCAAACTCTAATCCATGTATGTTGCTCGGTGGGGAAACAATGTGAAACGGGTGTTAGATTGGATGTAGTTTTACCAAAATTATTCTGTAAGATTGGTGTACTTATCCTGTCTTGATCCTGTCCTTGTTGCATAGCACACCGCAGTATGTGCATTATTTACTAAATTCTGCATAGTGTATGACACTCTGGAGTGGCAAGGAATCTTGGGGTCGGGGGATTGGTGGAAGTGACCCCCCGGGGTCAATGACCCCGGCGTCATTGACTTCGGTCCTTATCCCTTATCCTTATTACTACTTAAACTCATTCAACACAATTAAAACACTTATAAAATCTATTAATTATTATTTATTTATGTACTTAGTTCTAGTTGTTAGTTGTAAGGTGTTAGATATAAGAGATCTAGTTAATAAATAGGTTTAATATTTGTGCATTTGATAAAATACATTTTGTTCTTAGTTCAGACATACCAATAAAAGAACTTGGGAAACTAAAACAAAAAATTACACAACGTAGGGGTCCCATTTCACTAGACAATCATATTTTAATCTGGCCAAGGTTTTCATGAATTTATAGATTACTATAATCTATAAAAGCATGAAAATATCATCAAAGAAAAAGACTTCTGAGTAGGTCATTGAACTCAGACTTTAATCAGTTGACGGAGCTTCTTTACTCTTTAGTTTGGTCTGTATAGTCCAGCGAAGAAGGGGGTTCGGTACAATTGGTGCCGTGACCAGGATATTTGGTTTAAAAAATGTCTGAATTAGGCTAATGTTCTCAGATGCACTAACTATAAGTATGTGGATTTATTTGCAAAGCGAAGATGTGTGCTTAGCGAAATTATAAATGCGTAGGGGCGTAGAACAAATGAAAAATAACTTGCTGGCGATTTAATTTATTTAGCCCATTCTGTTTTCTTGCGATCTGAGTACATTGTTTTAGAGAAGCTGTATAGGTCTGTCATGCTTAGATGTGCTTTTCAAGATCACCATAACTCAACCCAGGCATTATAGGCAAGCTGAAATAAAACAAAATAGTGTTAAAAGCTTGAAAACAAATTGACAATAGGGTTTGCGACTCAATAGCAAAATAAAACAATTGAAAAGAAATGTGTGATTGCCTACCTAGTTTCAGGTTGTTGCATGGTTTTTCCGTTTTGGTTTTGTTTTCCTGTTGACTATTATGTTCTTTGTGTGTGAATTTTGTTTTATCTTATAGGTTCATAACGAATTTGTCTTGTCGACGTATTTTGACATTTTAACCTTGAATATTACTCTGACAGCTAGTGCAGTGACTCATTTCATCGATAACTCACTGATTCGATTAACCAATTCATTCGATTTTATTTGAACTTTATAACATTATTCTATTAGGATAGTACGAAATACTTCTCAGTGACGGAATTATTTATAAATTAGTTAATAAATCCAATAACTATTTATTCGAGCGAAAACGATACTTTAACGTCTTTAACTGACAATATTGATATTCTTTTGTTGAAATTGAAAACTATTAAAATAAGGGTTTTCTTGTGTTTTATTGAATGTTTATATTTCTTTTTAAAGTTTAACATTGAAAAATACAGATAAAAGCGATTCGATTAAAAGATCATACAAAATCAGAATCGATTAGTCATGATCATCGATCGATAGCCTGGTTATCGATTTTATTTGTCACATCTTAAACGCAACACGTAGAGTTCGAAATGTCAGTATGTAGTGTTGCCAGTAGGAAAGTTATAAAAATGGTACAGAATATCGGAGTTTGTATATTTTTCGTAAAAATGTATTATTATTACTAAGACTTGTTAATGTTTAGTCATACATTATGGTAATATTTAATCGAGTCAGGGAAATAAATTGTTTATGTAATTTTGACCGAAGTTAAATTATTTTTCTAGGCAAAATTAGTAGGTTTATTAGGTAAATTGATTAAAAATTTAATGAGAAATTATTAGTATTGTACCTTATTTCTTCAGTTGGAAAGTTAGTTCGTAGGACTCTGTCGGAACAGTATAATAGTAATATCAATATCCACATAGTCGATACAAAATTTCGCAAGTTTTCGGAATTTGCGAATTAGGATGGCAACTTTGGGGTTATACGCGTCCTTAGAAGTAAACTTTTGAATCGTGCAGATTTCTTATGGAAATGTCATAATGCTAAAGAATAGGTTTTTTGTTTTGTTACTTTAAAATGCTGAGATAAATACAATGCGATTTAATTGAAATTATACATTATTATTTTAAAACTAAAATGCAGAAATCTCGAAAACGGTGCGTCGGAGCCGAAAAATAAGGGTTTTTTAGGGCCCCTTAAGAACCCCGGAGGTAGGTAAGAGGTATCTAATGAGGTGTGAAAAAACCGGTCAAGTGCGAGTTTTTATAATTTTCCATACTAATTTTACGAAAAAAAATAAAAGGTTTTTTTAAGGTCACTTATACGAACCGATATTATCCTTGTTTAGATATCTATAAAGACGGGTCATTGACATTTAAATAATCTATCTTTTGGAGATTGGATTTGAAAAGGAAGGGATTTTTTTTTTGAAATGCGGTAAGAAATAAACGGTACTAATTTTAAAGGGAAGAAACTGAAAAATAGTGTTTGTTATTATAGTGCATTGGTCTCAGTGATGTTAGTAGGTATTTGATTTGATAAGGTTAGTGTTTTCAAATAGTGATTGCAACAGTGGTGTACCTAGTGCTTCAAGATAAGTGATTCTAAAGTGTTGTGATAGAAAGTGATACGGATTTATATTTATTCCGAAGTGTGTTACGGATTTGTTACATCAAGTGCGGGTACGAATTAAATTATAATAAGTGAGTGCTGCAAGTAAATGCTACGAAGTTTATTTTATGTGATAACCAGTGTATACTGTAACTGAAGTGATATTAAATTAAATTATGAGTGTTGTTATTGGTGGCTGTTCTCAACTTTGGTGTTACGGAAATTACTGTGGAGTGAAGTGAAATGATTATTTTGTGTTATTGTTTTCAACAACCGACAAGAAATATATGTGTGGATAAGTGTTAGTGTGTAATACCTCTATTGAAGTGATTAACTACTTTGAAAATGTGTCTATGACATGGAAGATCCTTTAAGAACTGCCGTCGACGTCTACGCGCCACGTTTATTTAGAAGATATCTAGGAGCTTCTTTTACTGACTTTGTTGTGTTGCAACATTATAAGTTATTAAGATAATAAATAGTTTGTGTGTCACTAACGATTTTTTTTCTTTTTCCCTCTTTCTCTCCTTTTATTATGTATTACAAACCATAGTATAAATAAGATTATGGTACCAACGTGTTTTGATTTTGTTAGTTTTATCTAAGTCACATGAAGGTGGGCATGAACCCTCACAATTAATTACTCACTAGCGCCAAAATGAAAATATTTTATTTTATAATTTTGAATCCTAATAAAAATTTAACTAACGAAGCAAATATGTTTTGTTGGCGGCTCATACATAATCTGGATATTATCGTTATTTATCAATCGATATAATTGCCTAAGACAAGGAGTAATTTTCGTTATTATTATACTGATAAATTTTTCTCTTTTTACTATGTTTAGTAGACTGGGGTTTATTTGTATGGGAGTAAGTTTGACTGTGTGTGAGACTGTGCATAGATGGGTTTTGAACACGCGCTATGGTTTGGTACTTTATGCAGCAATTTACTTGTTAGCCTTTATTATTATTTGATAGCCTTATTACCGATTTGATTTATGCGAAACTCATAATTAACACTAATGCAAACGGGCTACTTATGGAATCGGCTAATTACTTTATTTAGTTCACGTGTGTTTACATAGATAGCATTAGTTGTTCACAGCTTATAACTTTAAAATTATTTATTGATGATATTCATATGATGATAGCGGACTCGCGGATTTTTATTTTTACTCAAGATTTAGTACAAAATTCGAATTTAGTTATTTTATTATAATATATGAAGATAAGTACATTATGTTAATTATTGTTCATTAGCGCCATCATGCGGATTTTCTTAGTTGATTACGACTTTGAATAGGTTTCTTATAGTGTCGACGGGTTAGGTTAGATACTTTTGTTCACGGGTATTTGCACAGATGGCGCTGCTTACTAGTAAAATATTTTTTTTCTTTTTCTTTTCAATATATTTATGGTATAAATGACATAAGCACCACCTAGCGGATTTTATTGAAACTAAGTTGTAGGAAGTATTTGGTGGCGTTGTGGTTGCGTTAAACGGACTTGTTTAGTTCGTTACAATTTGGATAGAGGGCGTTAATACGTATTCATGACATAAGACCTGGCGGATTTTATTGAAACTAAGTTGTAGGAAGTATTTGGTGGCGTTGTGGTTGCGTTAAACGGACTCGTTTAGTTCGCTACAATTTGGATAGAGGGCGTTAATACGATAAGACGCTTTGCGGATTTTATTGGAACTAAGTTGTAGGAAGAGTATGGTTGCGTTTTAGTTGCTTCATGTGAACTTGTTTAGTTCATTACAAGTTGGATAGAGGGCGTTGTAGAGATAATAGAAACTTTAAAGAAAAAAAAAAAAAAATGATTTTCTCTTTTGATAAATTTGTTTTTGTTTTAATTTTATTTTAATTGATTTTAATTATTATTGAATATAAAATAATTATTATTAAAAAAAAAAAAAAAAAAAAAAATCCTCTTTTGATAAATTAGTTTTGTTTCAATTTCATTTTATCGATTTTAATTATTATTAAATAATAAAAAAAAAAATTATAATAAAAAAAAAAAATCTTTCTTTTGATAAACTTGTTTCTGTTTTAATTTTATCGATTTTATTATTAAAAAAAAAAAAAAAAAAAAACATTCGTACGGTTTTTTGTTTCAGGAGTTATTAAACGGATGTTGAAGTGCAATTGATGGTGAATAATAGTGGAACTAGTGACTTATCCGAACTGTGAAGTGCTTTACGATTGACTTTATGGAGTGTTTTTAATTTTTTTTTAAGTGTTAAGTGAACATTGAAGTTTTAGTTTTTATAGTGATAAGTGGACCTTGACGTTTTATTTTTTTTAATAAGTAAATAAGTTTGAGATTTCTCTTTTTATTTTTGACTTTGATAAGTGAGTTTGTGTGAACTTTAAATGTGTAAATATTTTTTTTTTTCTACTCTTCTTTTTAATTGTGACTATTAAGTGAGTGATAAAACGTTTGAAGTGAAAGTTAAAAGTTAAAGTGATTATTACAAAATGCCTAAACAAAATACCAAGTCGAAAGCTGCGGAGGCCAGGAAGTCCAGTATGAAAACTCGTGGAGCCTCTGTAGCTGACCCTGCACCAGTGGTGAAAAAGGTCAACCCAATACAATACATGACCCGCATGATGCAACGAGCTATGAACACGATTAACAACAAAATTGCAGAACTAGAAGATAAGATTGCAGTTTCTTCTACACCATGTGGATCTACGGATTCATTTGTTCAAAGAAGCACAGCAAATTTACAAGGTTTAGTTCAACCAGGGACTCCAACGTTGTACTACCCAGCGGCTCAGTTGTCTACAGAAAAGCCTAAATTTCCTGCAAAAGGCAAGCATCCAGTAACATTTATAGAAGATCTTACTGCATACCTAAGGAAATGTGCACCAGGGGCGAATGATGTGATCGACACAATAATTGAATGCCTTGAAGGAGAGTCAAGAAACTGGGCACGGATCTACAAAGACAGGTGGACACAATTTGAAGATTTCAAAAGAGATTTTCTAGACACTTATTGGGGCGAAGCTGAACAAAATGAGTTGAGAAGAAGGATTGTTCAAAATTCGTGGGATGGAACTCAATCTATGTTAGGACATTTCATAACACTTTGTGGACAAGCAAAAATGTTGACTTATCCTATTCAAGAAAAACAGCTGATAAGTGACATAATGAGTCATTTTCCTAGAGAAATTCAATATTCTTGGTCAACGAACAACTATACTACGATCCTACAAGCCACGGAGTTCCTCAGAAAGTTAGACAATATTAACAAACAAACCAATTTTAAGCACAACAACACTGCTCAGACGAACGTTGTTCAGAAGCCTACAGCAGCTGTTCAAAATCAACATGACCATAGGAACGCGCCCAACCGGAAGAGACAGTTCAACGACAGACCAGCGCGTCAAGTAACGACTAACAAATTAGCGAAAACTAATGTTGTAAATATTGTTAATGACACTAACCATTCTTTAGATGTAAATATAGAACCCACAAATAATTTAAACGAGTAGGTGTTGATGTAATGCGCCCCAATACATCAACATTAGGAGGGGCGAATTTAACTCCTGTTGCTTTAAAAATTATGCTTAATCTCGGGTGGGAACCTGGACAGACATTAGGTACACGCGATAATGGCATACGTAAACCTATAGTTATTAAAGGTCAGTGTAGTAAAGCGGGATTAGGTTCAGGCTTAGAAGAAAACGATGTAACTAATTTTGAGTCACAAGTTGTAGAAACTTTAAAGACACAATCTGATTTAGGTAAAAGGTCATTAATTCAAACCGAAGTAGTTTCTTCCTTATTCGAAGAAGAAGATAATATCACTGCAGATAAGTTGGAAATGGTTAAGTCTGAAGTTGAGATAGAAATATACAATAAGCAAGTTATATGTCTTGTAGATACTGGCAGTGACATAACGTGTATATCCGAGTCGTTCTGGGAAACTTTAAAATCAGTAGTTGGGGATAAATTAAGTATGTTACCTGTTAAACCAATACAGATTCGCGGAGCTGTTGGCCAGAAGAGCGCCAAAATACAACAAATGGTTTTATTGCCTGTAAAATTTGGAGAAATTGAGATGGAAATTAGATTTTTAATAGTGCCAAAATTGGTTCACTCAGTAATATTGGGATTTGATTGGCTTGTAGCGAACAAAACTAATATACGATTGCAAACACCTCCTGTAGGGTTGATTATTAATTACGATGGTCAAAGGGTATTAATTCCATTCATTGAATATGTATTTGAAGGACAAGGTGTTTCAGAAATTGCGAAAGTAGATAATAATTTTGACTTTAAGAAATATTTACTAGAAATTAAAACGGGTATACCTCTTAAGGGGGCTCAAGTTGATAAATTGAGACAAGTTTTAAGCAAGCATGGTGATGTCTTTACGAAGAAATTAGGTCGTGCTAATTGCTATGAGCATGTTATAAAAATGACAGATCATAGTCCAGTTATAAGACGTTCTTATCCCGTTCCATATGCATATAGGCCGCGAATGGAGGAAAAATTAGCTGAAATGGTTGATATGGGAATTATATCTAGAGGATCTACACCGTATTGTAGTCCATTAACGTTCACCTTAAAGCCAGACGGTTCAATTAGAGTTCTATTAGATGCACGAGAAATTAACAAATACATGGTTGCTGAGGCAGAAGCTCCACCAATGCAAATAGATGTCTTGAATTCGTTCCATGGGGTTAATTACATCAGTATAATAGACCCTTATAACGCGTACTTTCAAATTTCCATCTCAGAAGATAGTAAAAAGTATACAGGGTTTACATTTAACGGAAAATCTTACATGTATAATGTTTTACCACAAGGACTTAAGACTTCTGTTGGTAGTTTTAGTAGAGCAATGGATCAAATACTAGGCCCTGAAGTTAGACATTTCTGTGTGAACTACTTAGATGACCTTGGGATTCTAACGCAGGGAACCTTAGAAGAACACCTAGAACACATTGATATTATATTAAACAAATTGAAGTCAGCAGGACTTACGTGCAACCTTGAGAAATGTAAATTCATTTGTAAGGAAGTGAAAATGCTAGGTCACATTATTTCTACAGAAGGAATCAAAACAGATCCAGAGAAAATAGAATCCATAAAGAATTTTCCAGTCCCTACAAAGATAAAACATTTAAGAGCATTTTTAGGACTCTGTAATTATTATAGACGATTCATCCCTGACTATAACAGTACTATTCAACCTTTGTGTCAGTTATTGAAAAAGGATAGAGGCTGGACCTGGACTTCAGAAGCGCAGGTAGCCTTTGAAGAGTTAAAAAATAGATTTTTGAGAACAATAATGTTGCATCATCCTGATATGTCTAGGCCCTTTTATTTGCAAACTGATAGTTCTGGAGTAGGATTAGCTGGGGTTTTATTTCAGTACGATGATGAAGGAGAAATGAAAATATTAGGGTACTGTAGTAGAGCTTTGAGGGGCGCTGAATTAAGATGGACAGTTACAGAACAAGAATTCTGGGCAATAATTTACTGTTTAAGAAAGTTCGAGACATATTTAAGAGGCGCGAAATTAATAATTAGAACCGATCACAAAGCATTAACGTTTGTTAGATCATGGAAATTATACAATAGTCGGATAATTCGGTGGATACTCTTTCTAGAGCAATTTAACTATACCATTGAACATGTAAAGGGAAAGGATAACGTCGCTGTCGATGTTCTGTCTAGGTTTCCACCTGATTCAGCAATGATACAGGAGGATAGGGTATTTTGTCCAGAGATCCATTATATGGAATCTAATAAGAATAAGACATTAATAGCTGATTTGAAAAATGTATCTAAATTCCAAGCCAATGACAGCGAAATTCAGTTGATTATGAATATTGTAAATAATACTGGTAATCACCAAAATGGTAAATTATATAAGATTGCTCAAAGATGTTATGTTAAGGATGGGGTATTATATTTTAAAATTGATTCTGATAAACATGTAATTTATTTGCCAACAAGTTTGAGAAAGGAAGTAATTTTACAAGTTCACCAAGAAATGGGACATCAAGGGGCTTATAAAGTACTTAAATATCTTAAAGATAGGTTCTATTGGCTTGGAATGAATAAAGTAGTGAAAAACATATTAAGGAGTTGTCACATTTGTCAGGTTTCTAAAAGCGACAACATAAAGTATGTAGGTGAATGTAAATCTATTGTTACTGAACAAGTAGGAGACATTGTAATGGCTGACTTATATGGACCTTTACCTAAGGGTAGATTTGGAGCTGCTTATATATTAGTTATTCAAGACTCGTTTAGTAAATTTGTCAAATTGTACGATTTAACTAAAGCTACTTCACGCGCAGTAATTTCAAAATTGAAACAGTTCGCTAAAATAATTAAACCGAAAGTAGTTATGACAGATAATGGCAGTCAATTCTCATCTGAAGGCTGGAAGCAGGCTTTAAAAGATATTAATATAAAGCCTATATATACAACAGTTAGGAACCCCAGACCTAATACTACTGAAAGGGTGAATAAAGAATTAGGACGGTTATTTAGAACATATTGTCATAAAAATCATAAAGGGTGGGCAACAATACTAAACAATATAGAACATTTGTACAATAATACTTACCATGAGAGTACTGGTTTTACTCCTAACGAAATATTATATGGGACAAGTAACAGCATGTCATTTGACAATTGTCTGCCGAAGTTAAACAAAACTAAGGACATAAATGATGTTAGGTCAAAGGTGAGACAGAATTTAAAAGATAACAGTGTTAAACGACAAGTTAGGTTCAACAGGTCTCATCGTTTGATTGAATTTCAGATAGGAGATTATGTTAAGATCCGTAAAGTAAATAAATCAGAAGCTCAAAAGAAACTTACAAAAAAATTTCAGTTACTCTATGAGGGACCTTATGTAGTTAGTGCTGTACCATTCTCAAATGTTTATACATTGATGGACCCTAAAACCAAACAAATTAGAGGTAACTTCAATACCATTCATTTAAATAAGTATTATTTGTAAATAATTATGTAAGTGCGATTAGTCTTGAATAGGTTTAAGAAAAAAAAAATTATTTAAAGAAGAATAGATTATTGCTCTATTTGTGGGTTTTGATATTTTGTACTTATTTTGATTAGGGTTAGTTATTTGATAATTTCATTGATTTTGTTTGTAGATTTTGATATTTTGTACTTATTTTGATTAGGGTTAGTTATTTGATAATTTCATTGATTTTGTTTGTAGATTTTAATATTTTGTACTTATTTTGATTAGGGTTAGTTATTTGATAATTTCATTGATTTTAATTGTAGATGTTAATATTAATTTTGATTAGGGTTAGTTATTTGATAATTTCATTGATTTTAGTTGTAGATTTTAATATTAATTTTGATTAGGGTTAATTATTTGATAATTTCATTGATTTTCCTTACGGATATTTTTTTTATTAATTTGATTATGGTTCATTATTTTGTTAGTTCATTGGTTTAAGTTGAAAACTCTTGATAATTATATACGAGTAAAATGTGTGAGATGTAAGTTAGTAGTTTGGATTTAGGGTAATCCTTATCTTGACAATTTCATTATGACAATAAGTAAATAATTTTCTTCTGATTAACGTTTGTGGTTAGTTTTGTGGTATGATTGGAAAAATTTTCTTGATTATGGCTTATTATAAATTTAGTAGTGCTATGGTACATATTTAGGATAGAATTCAAATGTATATGTTCAAATTAAAACTGAATATATAGGTTGTAACAAGTTCTAGAGTTACTAGACAAATACAGTTGTTCTTCAATCACTATTAGTAAACAGATTATTGTAATGATTATAATTATGAATAAAGGATTTGGGGAAACGATGGGTCAGGGAAATGACTCAATAACATCTATCGGAGCGTTTGAGAGGTTTTAATAAACTTCATTAATCATATTACGCTCTAATCACAGACTTCATATGAGTTGTGGCTCTAATACTTGTTTACCTTCATACACTTATAATCTATCAAGCGCTGTCATTGATGGATGTTTTTGATGGGGCGAAGGGTGGTCATTTCTGGGGTTAGGTTGGACGCTTAGTATGAAGTATATTAATATATAAAAAAAAAATATGTAAAAAATAAAAAAAAAATTTTTTTTTAAAAAGGAAATTAGTTTCATTTTTCCCAATTCTTCTCCATTATTTATTATTTTGTATTTCTTCTATTTATTTACGGCAATTATTATGCTTTGTATTGTTTTATTTAAGTAATTTATAACTACGGTAAACTTCTTTATAAATTAAGGGGCGGTTGTACCAATCCAAAGTCAGCCCCTGAAATTGCCTGTAAATAATGTTGTACAAATCCAAATTGCTAGTAAGTAATCATCAGGCGTTCTTGTAGTATGGAGAATATAGTCGCTTCGTACTAACTCACCATTTGATTTTATGGATTTTTCTTTGTTTTAAATTCTTTTTTAGATTTATTTGAGTAAATCTGTACTACTATGATATGTCAAATATCTATATTTTATGAGGTCTACGGTATAGGTAACCACAATAGTTACCTCGCTAAAATATGATTTAACAGCTTGTTTTCGTTTGAACAACTTATTTTATGCACTTAGAAAATAAGCTAGAGAGTAAGTCCTGTATTAGTTTCACATTTATTAGACGAAAACTACACAAACGAAGTTACCTAATTGTGATAATGCAACAGCGCCACGCGCGGCCATAGGTGGAAACTAAAGAGTGCGTTTATCAAGAATTTAACAAATTATTTGATAGTGATTCGGACTTTGTGGCATTGTTTTCATTTTAAATAATTTTTTAATGACTAAGAATAAGATTTCCGTATCAATTCCATTTTTATTTGCCAAATAAGATTTCCGAGATACGATAAGACAACAGCGCCATACCGGTGTGGCATGGGAACTAACTATTTTACAATATATTATAATATTTATGAATATACAGTCAAGAAACAATTATAAAAACCTTTTTTATAATAACTTATTTAACGCCATTATTTTACTTATAAGATTGACTTTTATTTGCTCATTGTTTTGGTGATTGAATATTTTACAAACACATTTTTTAGCCATCAGCGCCTCCAGTGTCAAGTAGTGTTTAAGGGCAAAACTGTGGTTTTAAGGGCTTTCGTGGCAGATCTTAATCAGTGAAAAAATGTAATATCGCATTGTATTTATTGCAGTAAAACATTACTAAAAACTTCTTGGGGTCGTATTTAATGTATTTATGGTCTATTTGAGTCTTTAAATAAGGATATTGTGGGAAATCCAACTTTGGGTTGAGGTTTAGAAGGCTCCATCTATTGGGGAGTGGCATTTTAGCTTTGGGAAGTAAATAAGAAATTGTGCTTAAGGTTGACACGAATTTTATGTTGATTATTACTAAAAATCAACCTAAGTTAATTTGGAAAGTTTACTGCTAAAAGATAAACGATTAATAATAATATATGTGTAAAAGGACACTGTAATGGATTGACTTTCGGATGGCTGCGTTCACTAGATTAAAATAGTTGAAATAAATATTTCATCCTTTTAATATTTTTTATGATATTTCTTAAATTAAATGTTGGAATTCGTTGATGTTGGTATTCAAGGTTTAGATGATTATAATAGAATATGTTTTTGGCATCAAGTTCCATAAATAATTGGTTTTATAACTTGAAGTTGTGACTATAAACTGGATTTATGACAATGTAACAATGTGGTTCTCATACAGGAATGATTTAGTGAACAAATTATATGATAATAATGTCATTTAAAAGAAAATAATTTATAAAAATAAAATAAAAACAACCAAATTAACACCAAAGATAGTAATGGCAACCCTGGATTCCGTAAGCCCTTAACGGACAAATCTCATGTATATAACAAGAAAAGGACGGGTGATGAGATAGAAGATTTATTCTAGAACCTTCGAAAGCAAAATAGTATAAATATTTGTGGAATTTCGTTCCTCAAGGAGTTCTAATTGAAACGTGAGAGCGGTCGTAACGCTGCCCGGTCGAAGTTCGAAGTACGCGAAGAAGTACCTAGTTTTTTTAGTGTTTAGAGTTTTATTATTCAGTAATTATTTTAAAAAGTGTTATTAATTATTTTATTTAAAGAAAAGTATTTCATAAAAGTAATTCGTAAAATTTAGGTCAATTTTAAGGTAGGAAGATGGTAAGCTAATCTTTGGTTTAATTTTTTATTTCTGCTAGAATTTTCCAGCAGAATTTAATGGTTGTTTTGAGGTTACTGGTCTGTGATCTGACGAGAATTTTGGACTAAATTCCTTGCTAAAGTTGGCAGGGAATTGAGTTCGAATGTGGTGTTACTGTGGTCGTGATCTGTTGTTCTGGTCAGGATCTTGCGGTTTCCATATGATGAACAGCCTGTTCATTTGTGGGGAACGTTTGGTCATGGCTAATGGATTGCGGAGGGCGATCGTAGTGGTTACCACAACAGGTGTCGTTGCTGTCATGTTCTGTGACTATCCGAGCTGGTGCCCATTGTTTTCCACTTGTAGAGCTATGAGCTGACTTGTGGACGGCTTTGGTGCTGCTGGAGGTGGCAGTAAATGATAGTGGAGTTGTCAGATCACCGATGAGATAAAAACTGTCAGATTCGCTTACACATCCAGGGCTCGTGGTTTCAGAAATGTCGTACCGTTTCTTCGAAACAGGCCCAGAAACTCGCGACGTGACGGTGTGAGTGTACTAGGAGTGTTGTGTGTGTTGTGTGTGTTGTGTTTAGCTCATGAGAGACAGAGGGAGCATACCATTCACGTTAACCCAGAAATTGTTGTATTCCATAAGAAAAGTACCGCTGGCTGGTAAATTAATCTTGATGCTCTTAACTTGACAACATCATGGGAAATTGATGAGTGGTTTGTTCTTGTCTGTTTACCATTGGAGCTGGTCAATATTGTGTTAAGTGCAGTGTTAGTGATTTGTGTTGTGATGTAGGGAACCTTCCTCAGGGAGTATTATTTAATGTACCTAAAGAGCAGGTACATTTTAAGGTAAGTTGCATGCATTTTTTATCAAAGACCTGAAATAGGTAGGTAGAATAAATCTGCATTTCATTTTTGGTATCACACTATATAATAATCTAGGATTTATTTGAGACCTAGGTGACCTAGATGACCATTTTTTACAGGTTATATTGCCTATACTGTTTGGGAAGTTTAATTAGGGATAGACAAATGTTTAGTAATCAGACTAATTAGGTTTTGTGCTCAGATCAATAGAAAAACCCTATAAAGTATATTTTGTATGGTTTGCTCTGCGATAAAAGGCTTCAGTTTTACCTATAAAGTTTGATGTTAGCAAATAGAATGGAGTTCCTTTTTCAAAGTGATAAATTTTATGTCTAGAATACCTACATAGACTTTAATGATCTGAAAGAATAATGCTTTGGAAGGGACTCTGTCCATTTATTTCATATTTTAAGTTTCTTTGTTGAAAACCCGTTGTGTGTTTTATAAAACTTAATATTTGTTTTAATTTTATTTTGTGTGAGTGAAATATCATTGTTCTCACATGATTAACTCTTATAAACCTAGTTGTGTCTAATCTAGACCTAAATCAGCTGATTGAGTTCTGAGTATAAAGTCAGTGACCTCTCCGCTGTGTGTTTTATAAAACTTAATATTTATTTTAATTTGATATTGTGTGAGTGAAATATCATTGTTCTCACATGATTAACTCTTATAAACCTAGATGTGTCTAATCTAGACCTAAATCAGCTGATTGAGTTCTGAGTGTAAGGTCAGTGACCTCTCTCATACTGTATCTTATTTTCATAGAAAATCTGATTTATTTTGTTTTATTTTTATAATATTTATACAGCACAGTCTCACACAAATACACATTCAATATATCAATTATCAATTATGGTAATTATCAATTATAGTGTAGTTCAGAATGTATTTGGAATAAGCTATCCAGCGTTCCAAGACTATTCTGAATGAGGTACTTAATGGGTTTTGTGTTGAGGTAAAGCCAAGCTTCCTGTATTTATAGTACTCTCAAGCAAAAGTCATAGGATACACTCCAACAGACGATCATAACTGTCTTGAGTTTTAATATAGGTACTCCCACCGAGGTAGCACCAAGCTACGTTATGACGGCATCTTTCATAGACTAGGAAGGGCCAAGTGCTTATCTTAGTAAATGATTGGGTGTTTAGTTAATTCACTGACTACTGGGTTTCCCGGTGGTCTCTATGAATTTAACACCTTGGTTAGTAGTGGCTTATTGGAATGTGACTTGATGGCTTAGCACCACATTCGTTGAGTTAGGCTGACCGGCCATCAACAGCAGTTGTGTGCGAAGACATGATCATATTCTATTTGGGTTACTGCTAATTAAGCAGCTTGACTTGGATTTTCCCTAGTGGACTATCTAGGTTTTGTGATATCTCAACCTCAAACTTTGTTCTTGTGGTACTTTAGTTTTTGGGGTAAGCCCAAAGCTGTTGGTACAACAAGGCAAGGCAGCCCTCTTGTGTTATAAAATTTATGACCGTCTGAATGGACTGCATACCTACTTTTAAAGACTTTGATTACATTCTGAAGTTGGAAGCTCATGGCTGGTTTGGTATTGGGTTTGAGTAAATAAATGTGAATTCATACAGAGTGTTTTATTTTACTCAAAACAAACTTCACTGGTTTTTACATAATCCTACCATTTCCTTATGAGCACCAATTTATTTATGTGATTATTACTTATCTATGTTCAATGTTTACTTGAACAATTTCATCCAGTTAGACAATATACTGTTTTATGTTGTTGTGAGTGCCGTGTAACATATATGGAATCTACCCACAATACACAAACTCTACCGCAGTGGTATGTTGGTACATGTCACTATAATCCATATCTTTTATTTATCCCCTGATTAGACACTGGAAATACGCGGGTCGCGAAAACGTTAGTAATGGACTATCCCACGATCCTATCACTATTGGTAGAGGAGGGGTTCAGAGAAAGCGTGGACGGTAGGCCCGTATTCTTGCTGTTCTAATGGGATTTTACACTCTACATGCCCTCCTGTGCAAGTCTGGTTGATTCGTTCGCCGTTGTACTGATGGGACTCTCACTATAATTCCTTACTGCCTGCAGTTTGGTATTATCACCATACTCATGTAACTCTTGGTATAACTTCTAACTGAATTATCCAAGCAGTTACCAAACTCTAATCCATGTATGTTGCTCGGTGGGGAAACAATGTGAAACGGGTGTTAGATTGGATGTAGTTTTACCAAAATTATTCTGTAAGATTGGTGTACTTATCCTGTCTTGATCCTGTCCTTGTTGCATAGCACACCGCAGTATGTGCATTATTTACTAAATTCTGCATAGTGTATGACACTCTGGAGTGGCAAGGAATCTTGGGGTCGGGGGATTGGTGGAAGTGACCCCCCGGGGTCAATGACCCCGGCGTCATTGACTTCGGTCCTTATCCCTTATCCTTATTACTACTTAAACTCATTCAACACAATTAAAACACTTATAAAATCTATTAATTATTATTTATTTATGTACTTAGTTCTAGTTGTTAGTTGTAAGGTGTTAGATATAAGAGATCTAGTTAATAAATAGGTTTAATATTTGTGCATTTGATAAAATACATTTTGTTCTTAGTTCAGACATACCAATAAAAGAACTTGGGAAACTAAAACAAAAAATTACACAACGTAGGGGTCCCATTTCACTAGACAATCATATTTTAATCTGGCCAAGGTTTTCATGAATTTATAGATTACTATAATCTATAAAAGCATGAAAATATCATCAAAGAAAAAGACTTCTGAGTAGGTCATTGAACTCAGACTTTAATCAGTTGACGGAGCTTCTTTACTCTTTAGTTTGGTCTGTATAGTCCAGCGAAGAAGGGGGTTCGGTACATGGTGGTGGTGAGCATGTGCATTTTTTGAGGGCGGGCGGGCGGTGCTTCCTTCATATATTTTTTGCGGGAGTAAGCCACATATAGTTCTCATTTTACAATATATTTTTTAATTCTTTTTTTACACGTCACAAAACGAAACTTATTCCCTCTACAACCAAATCTCTTCCTAGACTCAATGATAATATAAGATTTATTTTAAGCAACGATGAAACAGCGACATTAAAAATCCTTCATAATATTTCCAAGGACACCTTATTTATAACATCTGAATATTCAGAAGGTAGTTAATTGCTGATTTAGGGATCTGTTGTGAAGGGTACTTTAAGTCCAAAACCCTTTTTGAGGGCTTGTTAATTAGAAACTCAAGGGTCGCTACGATCTTAAGTACCAGGGACAATTAAATACTTTGTTCATACCAATGATATTATATTTCAATACTTAAAATATTTCTAATTTATGAAAAGAAGGAAGGATTAATTAATACTGAGCACATTTTAATTGTAGATTTTTAATTATCTAAGTGAGAAGCTCGATGGCGAAATGACTTAAGGCCTTATATACGGTACGATTTATTTGTACGATCCGTCGTTTCAGACCGATCGAAACGACGAATCGACAGATGTCAAGATCGTGAACGATTTACTTAATCGAAGACGATATCGGAGATAGCAATGAACATCCATGCGATCATGAATATCGTAAAGATGAATCGACGGTGTATTGACTCGTTGCGATCAACGATTCGATTTTTGTCTCAGTCTGACGTCACCGACACGGCAACAAACACGCGTGGCTAGCGTGTAGGTACCTACACTACACTCGACGAACGAAGAAAATAAAAAAAATTACTACATAGGGTTGTGGTCGCAGGTTCGGAGCAGGGATCCGGCAAAACAGGTCTCTGAAGAAAACCTCGATTTTCACTTAAACTTTGTATTTACAGATGGGGTTCTTGTTTGGAACTTTATATTGTAAACACCATGTATACAACAAGAACGCAAATAAAGAATATGAATATGAATATATGAAAACGTTTCGTAAGAACAAACCAAGGAATTTTCACTTGCGACAGCAGTCACGTTTGACACCTGTTTTTTCAGGGGTGTTGAAAGGAAGGAGGTTAATTTATGCCACGGTGCTGGCCGCCACAGAGTAATAATCATTTGATTGATTTTTTTTTCTACGTTTTCTTCTGTAGCCGAATCAAAGTTACCGCCACCTAGGTAAGGAAAAGAAGTTCGTTTTCCATTTTACACGGGCAAGTATTAAATTATTTGAGTACGTCCTTATCGTTCCGTTTCAAATAAGTAAATGATCGATCGTAACCACCAATCGTTTCATGTATGTGCGTCATTTTTGAAGCGATCGATCGTTACGATTTAACGTCAGATTGATCGTAACGATGAATTGTACCATATATGGGGCCCTTTAGCGCATTCGGCATGAAATTGCACTGGCTAAGCTACACCATAGACCAAATGGTTACATTCAGCGGCACAAAAATCGAAACAGTGTGCAATTTTCATACAAACATATACAACGTGTTACAAAATACCCCTAATGCCGAATATGGTATATAGGGACCATCAAACTGAACAACTTTTACTATGGGACCAACTCTGAAATCGCTAAAAAAAATCAGCTGTTTCATACATTTTGATATTTTCGATTTTAATTTTTGTATGATAAATATAAAGTATAGACCTACACCACCATTGCATTATTAATTAAAAAAAAATGAAATGAGTTCGTAAGGAAACTATTAATAGGAAGTTAGTGAATAAAACTTTTTTTTTTGGTAATAATAACTTAATTTAATTTACAGTTTTTATGCAGCAACGAAATATAGCCCCTCGTGCTTTGGAAGGCCCGTTAAGCCTGTACTCTGGCCCGCGGTTGCACTTGCAGTTATTAACTTAACCCACTAATCCGCTTTCACACCCTCGTGGTGGGTTATGGCCCATCCTCTTTATCCATCTAGAAGGAACACCTGTAACCCAGCAGTGGGGACATGATAATATTTACTTTGAATCCTTATTTCGTCGCCATAACTTGAAGAATTACTATTTTTTCAATTTGGGATTAAATTAATGTGAATTATCTAAAATATTAACTTAATCAATAACACACTGTACTTTAAATCTTCATAAGTATTTCCTGTCACTAGAAAACGTAAAGTAACGATTAATCGTTCCCTTGCGCTGATACTTTCTCTAAGAAGTGTATCTTCCTTTTTTATATATAAAGTCATTTCACCCAGATATTCAAAAAACCCTGAAAAATTATGTACCGACTCAGCAGAAAGAGCGTTAGGTATAAAGATATGCGTCGTCCCACCAAATTGAAGTCGGACAGCAAGACAGATGGCCCAATTTGTGGGATCACGTCGTCGTGTGGTAACTGTACTCTTGTCGATATGTGCAAGGCATAAGCAAAAGATATTTCAACCGTTTAATTTAATCTAAACAGGGCTGCCTGCTTATTCGTCGTCAAAAGCTGCCTGTTTTTGACGACCTCCGTGGTCGAGTGGCTCTGTACACCGGTTTTCAAGATGTCGCCATTTCTGAGGTCCCGGGGTTCGATCCCCGGTTGGGTCAATTTAGAAAACGAACTTTTCTTTATTGGCTCAGGTCTGGGTGTTTGTGATACCACCGTTGTCTCTGATTTCTATAACACAAGTGCTTTAGCTACTTACTTTGGAATCGGAGCAATGTATGTGATGTTGTCAAATATTTATTTAATATTTATTTATTTGTGTATGTATAATTTCGCTACTGTAGTAAAACTCCTACTGCATAATAATGTTGTTTATTTGGTTCTTCATAAATTGCATAACACAGATAACACACATTTACTTACAAGCCATCAGTATACGTCTGCCCTGTCCGAGTGACCGCCCAAGAATGCCACGACTCATTGCGTTTCCCGCTATCTTGTTTTCAACCGTCAAACTATGCTAGTCAATTGACGCACTTTTAATTTCTCAATCACAAAACCGACACTTTTAAATCATAAACCTTACAATACCAATTTTCCAAAATCCTTTCTTAGAGCTCAAACACACAAGATGCGTTCCGATCATGCGAACCGATCCGCAGATCGCTGCGATATATGCGATGTATGGAGTTCTCTTATCCCTTTCACACTGGTTGCGTTCCGGTCCCATATATCGCATAGAACGCAGCGATCTGAGATCGGATCGCATGACTGGAACGCATCCTGTGTGTTTGAGCTCTTAGTGCGCGTCTATATTACAAAAGGAAGCCTTGTAAAAAGTTTAAATAGTTTAGGCTGTGCGCTGATGTATCATTCAGTCAGTTTCTCTTCCATTAAAAAAAATAATTCGTTGTTCCAATCGGGTACTATAAGGTGACACTACTTTGAATTTATATTTGGACGACTAATTCCCTTTCGCAAACCGTGAACTGGGCATAAAATTGACTAAATTAAATAATACCAAATAATATACTAGAAAAAATACGACTCGCACCAGATCATGTTCTCGGACGGGAATCGTATATTTCTCATCTTAATCAATTGTTTAAAAATATCTGGAAAGGTATTCAGTTGATGTCGAGGTAATTCCTTGTACATTGGTAAGATGGCGCTGGCTTGCAGCGTAAGAGTTGATATACTAGGAGAAATTCGACGTTCCCACTAGTGACTCGGTAGCTCAGCGGTCAGAGCATTGGACCGGATATCCAAAGGTCGCGGATTCGATTCCCGTCCGAGAACATGATCTGGTGCGAGTCGTATTTTTTCTAGTATATTATTTGGTATTATATAAAAATAGCATTGTGAATGCTAAAATCTCAAAATTTATAAATTAAATAATATAAATTAAATATGCTAAATTAAATTAAATATGCTGTTGGTTGACCTATTAATAAATAAATAAATAAAATTTTATGACACCTTTCTTATGACTTAATGACTTCAATTCAATCAATCAAAAACTGTGTTGCTTCAAAAAAGACTTGCTAATTTAATTAGTTTTTGTTATTATTGGAATTACCAACTTACAAACTTCCACTAGCGACTTAACCCGCTTGAAATTACTTTTCCCGAATCAATTTACAAAAATCCATACTTCAAATAAAACCTAGCTAGTATCCATTAAATTTTTTTCTTTCTTTTTTTCATTGATTCAAATGATTCAGATTCAATTATTCACACTCAATGGATTTCTTAGCTAGAATATTTTTTCTTGTGACTTACACCACACCAACAAGTAAGTGAGCAAGTTTGTTTTTATAACGAGGTCTCTTTTTATTTCCGAAAAGTGTTTGTAATTCATTTCCGTGTGTCTTCAGAGTTTCAGCCAATTTCTCGCGGTTGGGGATTTCGACAGCAGATTATTTGAAACTTTACTCCAAAAGAATTTAGTATCAAGCACCGTGTTCTTTATCGTTCAAGAGCATCCTCTTTCTTTAGGCACATATTCAATTGCTATACCCTACTGGTACTATAATGTTTTCTTTCTATAGAATTACCACCTATGTCTTTACTATGGTATGCAATAAAATTTAGAATATTGAATTGAATTGAATTGAACGTGAAAGGCGTAAACACTGGTTATTTAATGATAAAAAACATGAAACATACTTTTTTTTTTAATGCTAATATTTATAAGGATCTGGGGCCCAATTTCTTTCGCCTGGTGGCCTGGAGTCGAGCGCTGTTTACTACCAATTTTCGCTAGACATAGCAAATTCCGTATTTTTAATAGCTTGTTGGTCAGCAGGTTCTCAACCAGTCGCTTTGGTCAGCCATTTTGGAATGCGATTCAGTTGTCTATTGATAGTGATTCAAAATAACTAAAAAGGCCCCCAGATTTACAAATATAAGCGTTTTTAAGAGAAAAAAAATGAATGCTCTATGTTTAAAATTAGTAAATAACCAGTGTTTATGATGGTGTATAACTTGCGGGTATCATATTATTGAGTAAAGAGTAACTCTTAAACGCCCGGAAAATGAGATACAATAGATATTCCATTGTTATCCGGCCACCTGCGTCCGCTCGGGCGTTGTTGAATTAAAACGTTAGGCATGCCCCTCGTATGCAAGCTGTATAAGATATTTTCCTATTTATCCTGTGGCTCCAATAATCGCACAGCTATAACTCCGTATTCCCGTGACGTCACAAAGCTGCAATGCAGGCCTATCGTACAACGGATTTAATCGAATTGGCTTTGTCATACGGTAAATACATATAATCTGAACAACGTCACATACATTCCTGATTTGTCATACAAACTGGCGTATGGAAATGAAATACAATATTTTACATGGAATTCCCTCAAAATGTTTTCATCGACAACAGCCTTTTTTTTAATTTAATATAAAGTTAAATTACTGTAAATGCAGCCAGAACCAACGTAATTTTGTTCTCCCATCCAATCAGCGATTCTTTCAAAAGTTGCTTGGCCGCAAAAATCTTTATACCTATTGATAAGTAATTATAAAACTGAACACGTCAAGGACATCATCATCATCATCATCATTATCATCACCATCATCATCTTTTTCTTCATCACCATAAACACACATCATCACCATCATCATAATCATCACATCATCATCATCATCATCATCATTTAAAATATCGCGAACAGGTAAGTACCCCAATAAGTGTGCCTGTCCCTGAATCTGTGTTTCTCGATAGGTACAATCTGGGGGCCTCCAAGTAGCGAGTGCCTATCCACTCGACTTTACTTCTCTTAAAAAGTATTTTCAATGAATTTTTATTGGTTTATTTATAACAAGCACTTTTTGCCATTAGCCGCCTTTTACGACACTTTAAAACCTTGTGTAAGTAACTAAAACCTCAGATTCAGCATTGTGGATTATGAACTTAAATGTATGTAAATTGTTAAAATTACTAAAAACAACAAAAGTCCATTTAAACTTGTAAACTTCCTCCTCGGCCAACTTTCAAAATTATAAGTCCCTCAAAAACATTAGTTAACATACAGTTGTTTTAAATTCCTCCCCAGGCCTCAATTAGGGGGTACATCCGACAACACAGTTAGCGTGTCACTTTACAAAATATTTATAATTTCTCACATTCAGAAAGTGATGTATATCCGGCGAACAGTGAGCTTCCCATACAAACATAATACCGAAATGATTAGCAATTTGAGCATAATTAACTCTTCTTGTGATGTTATTCCGATTAAGACAGTATTTGTCTAGGAATCTATTAAATAAAAAATCCAAAATACTAACCCCATTGAAAATAAATGCCAAATATTTTTTTTTTCATACTAATCTGTAAATCGCATTAATTTTTATTTGTTTGAGTATTTTGGATTTTTCTATTTAATAGATTCCTACACACGTTTAGAACACGTAGACTTTTTTTATTTTGTGTTGTATAATTGCTTCCTTTCGTCGTATACACGGCCATGGATTACTAAATAGTTACACACGACGTGTAGTGTATTTTATTTAGTGTTTACTGTGCAAAGAGCGATGGACTTAATGATATCAAGTTTATTTCTCTCCATTTGATGCAGTCATTAGTCTGCTAGTGATGATAAAAGTCGATAAGACATTAATGGCCTTACCACAAAAGATTTTAAAACACTGTTCAACAAGTGTTTAACTTAGACATTGTTTTGCTGCACATTTAAACCGTGTCTAAATGAAGCAGTGTTTTAAAATATTTTGTGGTAAGGCCGTAAGAGCCTGTACACAACACACACAGGTTTTAATATTTTGAATGCATAAGTAACAAGAAAATATTATAAACTATTGACAATAACTACTATTTGACAACCTCTGTGGACGAGTGGTTTTTAAAGTGTAAGGAGCGTGGACAAGTGAACATTAAGCACAAATATTTATTTGGTTCCCATATTAATTTCATATTTATATCAAAAACCACAAAACATAACAATTTTTCAAGTCTAAAACCAACCACCCAAATCTTCGTAAAATTGTTCTGTACCCTTAGCACAAACATCTATCGAGAAAAAAAAACGCGCGTAAAAGTACTCGATACAGTAATTATCTATGGAAAATTTCATTTTGCTTTTTGGCGGTAGATGGCGCTGTACTAATTTTCCATACAAAATTACTCTATCGAATATTTTTGCGTGCGTTATTTTTTTCGATAGCTGTTCGTGCTAAGGGTACTGATATCGTCACATCACTACAAAAGTATTTATTTATCAATGTTTTAAATAGGCTCTTTATTTACAACTTTTTATACTTTTCTCAATATCGAGATTTATCACTTTTTTATGGAATCTGTGGTTGTATAAAATAAGACTGGACGTCAAATAAGTGGCATTAAGTGACCATCAGCAATTAGTTAATTATGCTCAAATTGCAAATCATTTTGGTATTACGTTTGTATGGGAAGCTTACTGTTCGCCGGCGTCTTAAGATTATGATAAGGTATTAGGTAAGCAGGCTGGAGTCTGCTTTTTTCATCCTTAGCGCTCTTTTTTGGCTCTCAATTCAGATTCTTCCTTTCTTCTACTTTTGACCATCAGCCATTTTTTATGTCCCCACTGCTGGGGCACAGGCCTATCTTATGGGTGGATAAGGAGGATGAGACATAACCCTCCACGCGGGCCACATGTGTATTGGTGGGCTTTAACGTCTGCAAATGCAACCGGGACCAATGGCTTAACGTGCCTTCCGGAACGTGCACGGTGAAGCTCAAGATAAAAAATTTTTGGTCACCCATCCCATGACCAACCCTTGCGAAAGTTACTTAACCTCCGCAATAGCTGGGCCAGGCGCTAAACCACTGCGCAATCGAGCTCCTCAAATGCAATTATGTACCTGAACTCTTTCTAATTATTCTCTCTACATAGTTTCGCCTCTACACGGAACATAATGCAGCTGTTAAACCGTGCATAGCAAAGTACCGAAAATTAAATATTCTAATTAGTTAGAGCGCCTGCCTTACGTAGGTAAATGTAAAATCAACATACAAGAGTAACAGTTATTTCTGTGCAATGCTAATTTCAACATGAAAGACCCTTCCCTTCCTTCCACCCTATTATTTGTCAAATAGAGATGGGATAGTTTCGATAGAAATAATAATTTAATTATTTTTTATGGCATTTTGATATTAATAAGGTTTCATTCCTTAAAAAATGATTTAGGATCACTTCTATGTCTGCCTGCCTGTCTGTCAAACTGCTTTTTTTAAATAAGAAAATAAGAAAGATTTTAAATCAAAAGTTTAGCAAATGACAAGCTTCTAAGGCAACTTATGTTACATAGGTTATAGTGTAAATATGCAACTTATGTATGTTTGACTCCGCACTGATGCATAGTTTGACTCTGAATAAACCTAAACCGTCATAGGTTTAGACTTCTCGTTGACCTAGAAACTGCGGAGCAAAACTGCTTACAATCTTTGAAGAGTTAAACGGAAAAACGAACGAGTAAAAATGCTTTTTTTCCAGTAACAGGCATTATCAAAACTCGTTCTCAGTTACCTACCTATCCTTTATAATATAGCTAACTAGCGACCGCCCGCAAACTTGGAACTGTACTTTTTTTAAATAATCAACCTATATTTCCTATATTCTTCTTGTCAGCTAAAAAAGTCTCGAATGGGTGGTAGGAAAATATAGACCATTCAAAAGCACTTAATATCTAAGTTTATTTGAATAAAGAATATTTCATTTCATTTCATTTCTTTTCATATCCTTCTCTGTAACCCTGATAATGTGTATGCAAAATTGCATGATGATCGGTTGAGTAGTTAAGACGTGAAGGCGTAACAAACAAACTAACTCCCTATTACTATATTAGTAAGGATTGAAGTCCTATCCTTCAAGCAGTTACTAGGTCATAATACCAAATAATATACTAGAAAAAACCCGCGACCTTTGGATATCCGGTCCAATGCTCTGACCGCTGAGCTACCGAGTCACCGTCCGAGAACATGATCTGGTGCGAGTCGAATTTTTCTAGTATATTATTTGGTATTATATAAAATAGCATTGTGAATGGTAAAATCTCAAAATTTAAAAAATCTCATAATAGTCATAAATAAACCTATCGTAGTAAAAACAGGGTTTTAAAAGCTCTCAGCTATCTCGATTCGATAGTTACATATCAACTACATTCCCAACACTAGGAGGCCTCCAAAGATGTATAGTAACTATAAAACTTAGTAGAGACGATCTCAACGGGGAACCGAGCAAAATGGCTTGTATCTTGTTTCTCTCTAGTGGAACTGATTATGTGTGCGATAATTTAATAACACAGACTGCTTCCGGCATTATAGAATGATGTCATGTATGGTAGGGACTACGACTGCGATACCTATAAGTAATTTTCGATTGTCTTCAACCTATTGTGTTATTAAACTAAATAAAAATATGGAAGTTACTATACAAAATGCATCAAAACGCGCTTTTATTTGTCAAACTATTTTAATTTAAAAAAAAAATTCGCATGTGGTACTTGCCCCAGGTTTGTAAAAAATGTATGTCAGTAACAAACCCTTAATACCTGGTCCCCTAACTTTATTTGGGACGCGCTCCCTTTCTAAAAAATCCCCCCCTTCTCCCCCCTCTACCCAGACAACCTACCAGCGGAGGTTTCTTTGTTATCTTTAAATAAGGTTCTCAAGTACACAGGTGGCCCGCGCTCCCCACTTTGAAAACCCTTGCTTTATACAGTGCGACTAATTTGACAACAACAACAATGGCGACTTCACGCGATTTAGTATGGTGCGCACAGAGTATATTATATTGTATTGTACACACGACGGCACCTCAGACTATACATGTTGACCTTAAGACCACCTTTATGCCCTACGTAATAAAAGCTGTTTTCGGAGTTAAACTGTATAACCTGACATGCTGTAGTGTGTACCACACAAGCGCTCTGAAGTTGCCGTTGTTAGTGTACATTGTCAAATTAATCGCTTTGTATCTACACTCGGCCGCAAAGAAACCGGGCCAGCACATTATTTTCATACAAACAAGGTAACTTTAAAGCTTTGGTTCTCCGCCAGGGATTGACCTAGCTGTGATCTGATGATGGCTAACTAGGAAGTGAATGGAGGAGATCCAGATCGCTTTACACACCCAACTGATCTGATCAGCATTCTAAGAGATGTGAAGTTCAGAGTTCTCAGTTTCAGGATTACCATACATTTTAATGCAATTTTCGCGGTTTTATAAAACATATCCTTACATTTCTTAGAATTTTGATCAGATCAGTTGGGTGTGTATAGCGATCTGAATCTCCTCCATTTACTGCCTAGATAACTATCATCAGATCACAACTAGGTCAATCCTTGGCCGAGAACCAAGGCTTCAAAGTTTCCTTGTTTGTATGAAAATAACGTGGAGGCCCGGTTTCTTTGCGGCCCAGTGTATATTCTATGGTCATAACGATGTTTCGTAGAAGGAATCCACAAACCCCTCGTGTGTTCCTAAGTCTAGAAGAAAAAAATACACAGTAGGGCGAATCTACGTTGTTTCTTACTTCCTTCGTCATTGTCTGTACAATTCAAGATGTACTCGGTGATACTTATATTGCATAAAAACACATCAACTTGCGATAAAAATAATATATTGGTAATTTAAAACTTATTTACATGTATTACATTCTAGTGTCTAAATCGGTGTGCAAAGAGCGTCACTTAACAAAAGACGATCGTAATTATTGGAATAATAAAAGTTGTTTTCGCGGAGGTTGCATACCTTGCTGGTATACAACCTGTGTTGGTTTGATTCTAGACATTGTCGTTTACTCGAAAATCTTTAAAAATCCAATGCATCGCAATAAATAAGTTAAAAATATGCAAGTTAATAGAATTTATTATCGTAGTCTAACGTAAATGATGGCAAATTCCCTTGTGATGCATTGGATTTTTAAAGATTTTCGAGTAAACGACAATGACGCAGGAAGTAAGAAACAACGTAGATTCACCTAACCCTCGTGTATTCCTAAGTCTAAATAAAAAAATACACAGTACAGAATACAAACTAAAGTGAGTTCGACGATGTTGCCAGAGCAGAAAAGTGAAATTAGCAGAAGCGTAGACAGTGATAATGTCTCTTTCTAACAAGATAAAGTCTTACGGTACACGACGATCTTTGCACGCTGTTCAGAGATTTATTGAAGACATAAAATTAAGCAAGGCTGTTCTAAAGACAGTTAGTAGTCGTAACTTTGAGGGCGATGTAATTAAAACTATAGGTTACATTGTTTTCATTGTTTTAAGTGAAGTGTGAACAATTCTACATTTTAATAGATCAAGAAATTTTTTATGAGAAAGTGTAATTTTGAATAGAAACCAAATATCTTCATAAGTATTTATCGATAGTCGAACATCTGCAAAGATGTTTCTTTAGTACTTGAGGGTACCTCATCCATCACATTGATGAAAAACGCTGACTTACACTGAAAAAAGTACAGAAATTCAAGGAAAGCATAGACTGCGTGAGGTTGTATGTTTAATGTGGTGGTTTAAAAAACAAAAAGGCCCGAGCGAGCCGTATGACATCTAAACGAGTGGAATAATGAGATACACTAAATCCGTGTACTCTACCCGCTTTCATACTTTGTCATTGACTTTGACAGTGCGATTTCTCAACTAATTGAAATTTATTTTACCTACCCATTGAATGTAAACTTTGTTAATGATTGTAATGGAAAATGACGTCACTTTAAATGCCGACCTCATTTTTCAAATTTTGACGACTCTGTATGAAATACACAGGGAAAAAAGCAGCCCTTGACGAGTTTCTTGCCGGTTCTTCTCGTTACAAGGTCTCCCGCTTAGGGTTTGAAAACCGATGGCGTAGCTTCTTTGACATTCACAAGTGCTTGTAACAGCCTAGACTAAATAAATGAGTTTTGAATTTTATATTTGAGTTTTGAATTTTTACATTCGTCTGTTTTGATCGGCCGAACTCGGCTGACATAGTTCGGCCGATAACGGATTGTGTATCAGAACCGTAAACACAAAAAATTGTAACGTTAATCTAATTATATGAAAATATTTACTTAAATGATGATGATGAGTCAACTGATAGTGAGTTTTATTAGATAACTAGCGACCGCCTGCGACTTCGTCTGCATGGAAAGTTTTTTTGCTGTCCCTCAGGAACAATTATTTTTTTGAGATAAAAGGAATGTCTTTCTCTGTACCCCTGACAACGTGTATGCAAAATTTCATGATGATTGGTTCAGTAGTTAAGGCGTGAAGGCGTAATAAACAAACAAACAAACGGACTTTCGCAAAGTAAGGATAATAATAGGTAGTCGGAAAAGTTCGCAGCCTTTTTGAAGCATGAATTTTGCGAATTAATATTAAACTTAGGCGGGAATGTAAAATAACGTTTAACAGCTGACCTTCAGTAAAATTAAAACAGATTGATAATTTTCTTGCTTTTGCATATTTTTAATATTTTTTATTACATACGTTTTTCTTATTTTTTTCGATAAACAAGAATGCTGCTATTTAAATTTTGAGATTTAAGCATTCACAATGCTATTTTTATATAATACTAAATAATATACTAGAAAAAATAGGACTCGCACCAGATCATGTTCTCGGACGGGAATCGAACCCGCGACCTTTGGATATCCGGTCCAATGCTCTGACCGCTGAGCTACCGAGTCACTAGTGGGAACGTTAAATTTCTTCTAGTATATCAACTCTTACGCTGCAAGCCAGCGCCATCTCACCAATGTAGAAGGAATTAACCTCGACATTCTGCTGCTATTGATCAAAAATGGTTCAGCAGATTCAGTTCTTGTAATTTTGATGATAAAGATGTTCCTCTCTGTGGTATCTTTATTATTTTTAGTACAAAAGGGCCGCGAACTTTTCCGACTAACTAAATTAGCCGTATTATTACGATGCTAATGTTCATCACAGAAGCCAATCAAAGTCCATCTTGATTTAATAATCTCGGACAACTTGGTGAATCGATCAAGCTAAGTTAGCAGTGTAAGTTTGACCTCAATTAAGTTAGCGTATAATGTTTGCGCTCACACTCTCAAGTGCAAAGTTTCCGATAGTATTAAATTACTTACTATAAACTTGTTGTAAACATGGAACAATTAAGTTAACTAAAATAAGCCTTAGATGCCATTTAACCATTAAAACGTCAGTTAATATTTTGAACAGGATTCCGTACACCAAAAAGAAAAAAAAAGATACCTTTCTAGTCAATAAAAATAGCCTTACATGGCATCAAACCATTAAAACCTCAGCTAATAATTTTTTAAACAGGTTTCCGTATCTCAAAAATAAAAAAATCATAAGATATCTTTCTTGTCAATAAAAATTACATTTTATATCTAAATAAAAATAGGGCTTGCCGGTCATGGACAATTTAACAGACATCTTTTTAACATAGGTGTCTCGGACAGTCCCCTATACAGAGGCTGCATGGAGGAAGAAGAAACAGCCGCCCACGTCCTGCTGGAATGCAGAGGGGTGGCCCCCTACCGGGCGAGGTACCTCGGCTCGCCGGGCAGCGTCCAGGAAGCGATCACGAATGTGAAAGCGCCCGTATTGATAAGAAGAAAAAGAAGAGAAGGGCTTGCCGTAAAAAATATACTATCTCAACAATCCGTTAAACCCTCTAACCTAAGAAACTTATTTTCTAGACAATTAACGAATTTGAATATAAAGTCTCGTGCCATTGTTTCTATAATAATTTCCATTTTATTACTTTCCATAAATCATGTAAATTAGACTTGATGACACAACAATTTAAGCCATAACGTTGTCACTTCTCATTAGGTAAATATAAAAGGCGTTGACCGTAGCTTTTAGACAGAACAAGCACTATTATAAAACAAAGTCCTTCACCGTATCTGTCTGTCTGTTCGAGATAAACTCAAAACTACTACACGGATTTTATGCTGTTTTCACCAATTAATAGAGTGATTCATGAAGATGGTTTACGTATATAATTTGTCAAGGTTTTGTGTAAATTGGTTGAAATGTAACGATAATTATCTGAAGTGTCGGAAAAAGTCAAGCTGCCTGGGAGCTTTCATCGAAAACGCTGCCTAATCCCTTTCAGATATCACAAACCAATGCATGGTGAGATATTCCTCTTTTTAACCGACTTTAAAAAAGGAGGAGGTTCTATGTTCGTCTGTTTTGTTTATGTATGTCCACCGATTACTCAAAAACGGCTGAACCCATTGACATGATTCAAACGTTACTTTATCAGGTTTGTTCCCAAGTTGGTCGTATTTTTTGAAAATTTTAAATCAGTTCAGTAGTTTTTGAGTAGTCCTGAAAATACTGTAATTTTTTAAGTAATCTTTGCACGAGTTTTTACGGATCTTCATTATAGATTTAAAAAAATCTATCTCTTCAGAATAGCTTACTATACTCACATACCACACGACGGTTTTCAAGGTATCGTCATCTCTGAGGTCCCGGGTTCGATCCCCGGCTGGGTCAATTTAGAAAACTAACTCTTCTATATTAGTTCAGGTCTGGGTGTGTGTGTTTACCACCGTTGTCTCTGATTTCCATAACACAAGTGCTTGAGCTACTTACTTTGGGATCCGAGCAATGTTTGTGATGTTGTCTAATATTTATATTTACTTTTTTTATAATCTAATATTTACTTTAAAAAAAATATTTTTGTTAAACTACTAGATACTAGAAAACTACTAGAAAATATTTAAAAAAAATGGTCAGGTACAATGCGGTAATTGGAAATCTATTTAGACGGATACAGTATTAATCCTTATCAATTTAAATACGTAAGTTACCCTAAGCACTTCATGCCCATTATTATAATCTGTTACACCATATAACTTAAATGAATATTTTAGTTGTCGCAAAAAATTAGTGCGTGCGGAACCCATGATGTCAAATTCCATCGCAAAAAATTAGCGCGCAATTATCTATGACATTTAATGCGCCAGGACGATGTTTGAGAGCCTCTCAAAGTTGAGTGACGTTTGATTATTCAGCCATAAGTAATGAAATAGATAACGCTCTCTAAAATGTTTCAGCTATGAAGATATATCCGACTGAAACATAACAAATAAACAGTGGTAACAATTTCTTGCAATATAACTAAATTAATTAACTGAACTATCGAAAACTAATCGTACACTTAAACTTAAGTCGTTCAATGCCGTGACGTCAACAAACCATTGGGCCCTCGTTTATTGAGATGCGAACGACTTTGGTCTTAAGGCCTGTCGACGCGACACAGCGACTAGCGGTGCGACGAGCGAATTCAAGCAGTGCGACGAGCAATACGAGGTTGAAATTCACACCGTACAGCGAATAATAATTGGCATCACACTCTGAAGCACTTGTGTTATTGAAATCAGAGACAACGGTGGTATCACAAACACCCAGACCTGAGCCAATACAAGGTGGAACCAAATTAAGTAACAATACTGAAACAGGTGACAGTGTTGCTTAAACTAAAAAAAAAATCTCCAAGGAACATAGATTGAAAGACGATATTTTTTTCGCCATTCCATACTAAGTCGATGAGCTGACCGATACATTTTGTATGAGAGGATGATTTTTTTTTTTCGTATTTCAACCCATGTTCCTTGGAGAAAGTTGTTCAGTTTAAGCAACACTATCACCTGTTTTAGTATTATTACTTAATTTGGTTCCACCTTATATAGAAAAGTTCGTTTTCTAAATTGACCCAACCGGGGATAGAACCCGAGACCTCGGAGATTGCGGCACCTTGAAATCCGGTTTACAAAGCCACTCGACCACGGAGGTCGCCAAATTGGCATAACACACCGTTTTTCAATACTAGGGGGGCAGACTGCTATTGGTATCACATGTTGATTCGCTTGCCGCGACGCTGGCCCCACCGTTGCGTAGCCAGACACTTAAGAAACAAAAGCGAGAGAGCACAGAAGTAAGCTTAGGTGGAACTGTGCTCGAGCAACGCGAATAACCGGAATCTCAAATGAATCTCAAACGAGTCGGAGTGCGTGACGCAGTGTCGTCGGTCCGCTGTCATATTAAAAAAATACTCTTTGCAACTATCGAAACGAGCAACGGTCGTCGGACAGCAACCGACGGCCCTCAATAATCATACAACTAACACGCCAACCTGGTGCGTGGCGGGGTGCGGTACCGCCGATCGGTGGGAGGGTGGGAGTAGCCATTCTATACGTCAGTACTATTAACATAAATAATATTAGAAAAAATACTAGAAAAAATCGACTCACCCGTAGCACCTCAGACGGGACTCGAACCCGCACCCTTGGGATTCCTGCCCAATGCACTGACCAATTATGCTACCGAGTCGCGTCAGTACTATTATTAATTCTGTGCTCCTGTCCTATCTCTATTTTGTGGGTGAGATGCAAACGACTTAACGCTCTCGGGCCTGCCATCGAATCAGAGTTATTGTCTCATCACTGCACTGTCGAAACGCTCACCGCACTGAAATTAATAAAACTGAAATCTCACGTCATGTAGGTATTTGAAATTCGCTCATCGCCCCGCTTTCGCTTCATTGCGGTGCTAAGAACGACTAGGGACTCAGTTGAGTGTCCTTTACGAATTAATGTCAGTATTATTGTATTATTTTATAAGGGGAAGAAATAAAAGAATTTGTGTTCTCAAAGTGGCTGAAAGACATTAAGGCAGAAAATAAAAGTGCGTGTAAAAGTAATTTGATTTGCGATATTTGATACTTGATGAAACAAAAGAAATGGCTCTGTAAATTATAGTTTTCTGTTGTTAAGGTGAGTTGAATTTTTTATAACGATGCCTTAATTTTATCATTAAGATTTGTAATAAGTCGACAAAAATAAAAAGTAGTGGATCTGTTATGTTTGAAAGTTGTTTGTTTTAAATTTTGTTCGTTTTAAAGTGTCAAGATCTTTAACTATGTCACACGCTCAAAACTTCACTTGCTTTCTCAAGTTCATGTGGAACTTACGAATTCTCTTGTCAGTCTCGCGTCAAGTCCTGTCGAGGTGGCACTTTGTGCTTTGCATAGATGTCATGACAAAGTTTTATATCTCACATTAATTAATGAGTCACCGTAAATGGTTTGAATTATGTTACTAAAACCTAACTAAGTGCTCATTTTATTTTTATTCAAGCTAAGTGCTAAGTAGCTAAGTGCTCATTTTCTTTTTATTTTAGGAGGTTCTTAACTATTATATTTTAATTTATTTTTGTTTCTGTTTCAGCTTTCATTTCTCAAATTGTTTAAAAATAATTATTTTCGGTCCAATGAGATTTTTCAAAAGAGTTTAAAGTTACATTACCTGCTAGTGGAGTTTTTCCTTCTATGAGAAATTGGAGTACCAACCAACCACTGGTGGTGGGATTTAGTGGTGAGATGGTCCCAAGGGAAAATTTCGGTTTAAATGTCAGCAAAAAAAGGGTCTTGACTGACGGACAGACAGACAGACAGACGGACAACAAAGTGATCCTATAGGGTTCCGTTTTTTCCTTTTCAGGTACGGAACCCTAAAAATTAGAAACCGAGCGAGTAGTTTCAGTGGTAGGTTTTACTGATTAAGTCACAGAACAAAAACATTTTGAATAAGTATTCGTTGAATTTGGTCTTGAGAAGGTGCACATCATGTCCCCTTCTCGAAACTTCGCAAGCGCTGACGTTCAGCCCTTCACATCACAGGCTACATTTACGACACGTGAGAATTCTGCACTCTCTACAGGGTTCGACTTAGGAAAGAAAGATTTTTTATTCAACAAATTATTAATAATATCTTTATTTGATTGAATCAGGCGTCACTTGGAGGAAGTGCCAAACCATTGTGAAAAGAGAAATATATGTAGCTTACTCCCGCAAAAAATATATGCAGGATGCAATGACCGCCCGCCCGCAAAAAAATGCACATGCACACCACAAAAATATTAGTGCACAATACCTGCATTTAGCATGACAGCGACACACCTTGCACCTTCACCAATTAGACTACTCTACACGTGTTTCGCCCCAACCCGGAGCATCCTCAGGAGTTAGATCGTGCGTGAACCAACACCGAATGATGTTGGTTCACGCACGATATAATAATATCTTAGCAACAAATATGTCATATTTAAAACATGTTTAGTAAGGGTGTTAAAGTTACTTTTCATTTCAAACAATTACTTAAATACCTTTTTTTGTAATGACATCCTGCTGCAGCTCCAATGTAGAAGCCATGGGCCACACGTGGACATGGTATAGTATTAAAATAAGACACAACCATATTATACAGTTCTATATTACATTTATATTTTTAATTTTAAATTGTAATGAAAATATTTTTTTTATTTTTTTATTAGACAACATCACAATACATTGCTCCGATACCAAAGTAAGTAGCTATAGCACTTGTGTTATGGAAATCAGAGACAACGGTGGAACTACAAACATCCAGACCTGAGCCAATAAAGAAAGTTCGTTTTCTAAATTGACCCAGCCGGGGTCGAACCCGGGACCTCTAAGATGGCGACACCTTGAAAACCGGCGTACAAACCACTCAACCACGGAGATCTTGAAATGTACTTGCCCTAAGATAATAAAGTTACTTAATGAATGGTTTTCATTAAAACAATATTTATTACTAATTTCACGCAAATTGTCGTTCACTTTTCTTACTTTGCTTACAAGACAAGGCAGAACACTTTAGACAGTCCTTTTTCAAGGACACTTAACCCTTAATACGTTCCTGTCTCTAATTACTTTGTGTCCCTGTCCCTTGAGACTGCGACATCAATCATCAGACTCAATAAGTCGACAAACTAATAACCTTTAATGGATGGCTCAGTGGCGCCGCGTTGCCTCTCGAGGGACAAAAAGTAAACATAGCTATGGACTTTACTAGTACTAGTTTAAAAAGGGAAAAATGCCAACGAGTAGAGACAAACAAAGCGGTTGTTTTTGAGAACACCTACGATAGATAACTTACAAACACACTGATTCTTGAAGAGGCAGGATCTCTTCGCCATGTGTTCAGCGAAAAGGGAAGTACTTCCGCCGAGATAGGTGTAGGTGCTCGGGGACCGCGGTCCAACTGTTGGAATTTGTATTTTTGCAAAGTGCTTAGAAAACTTCGATATCGTGAGTCAGGTCTTTATAGATTTTGCCTCGATGTTACCTTGACGTAGTGCGACGTCCCGTCTGCGTAATGTTTACATATTGTACATTTCGCTGATTTCTTCGTCATTCGTTGATTGCTTATGTAGCGGAATTGATCGCGCCGCTACAATACTAATTTTCGATAAGGATCGAACTCGGGACCACTTAGATGGTGTCACCGCGACTCCATTAAAATCGGTGTAGCCACACAACAGACGGCGCCAACAGTTCTGGGGATTCCTGTGTCTGTATTATTAGTTTGCACAGTTACGTTTACTAGTAAGCCATTTTGTATGTAATTTGGCACAGCCCTCTGGCGGTAGCTATACTGTAACGTTGCCGTGTGACCTCCTTCTTAAATAATATTATAACCTTATTTTTGGAAATACGAAACTAGTACAAATTTTTACGTTTGTTTTGAAATCTCGAATTCGAATGTGATGTTCGTTGTCATTATGTTTGTTTTGATAGTTCTAATTCAGTCCTTTACAACACTTTGGAGAAGAACAACTAAATTATAAATGAATCGCTGGCTAGTGGAAATCTTTGATAGAAAAGACCGGTGATATACACGTCATGTAAATTCTATTATGATTGTTTATTTTATAACATAGGACTGTTTTTGTAATTACTTATTGTTGTTCCCTTTTAAGGTCTTTTCCCATTTTATTATTGAACTATACGATCGCTGTGGATTTGCCAAGTTTTATTTATGTACCCAGCGACAATACTAATCTAAAAGTTGTCATACATGACAACTACAGTCGCTATCGAGTATAGTTAGCGTAAACTAATGATCATAATAATATTTGCAGCATTTGTTCTCAAGTCATGGGTCCCTTTATTCGGTTATCTATCCCATTGTCCCCAAACAAAGCTCCGGGACGCGAAATTGTCCCGTTTTCCAAAACCGCGGGTCTCGATGCGAGCAGTGTGACTCGCTCTTGACCAGTTTTTAAATAAAGAATGCTTATTAAAAATATTTATTGAGGACCTACTAATTGACGTATATAGCCCGATGTCCCGTTTTGAAAAAAAATGGTCACGTTAGTCATGGACGACATGGACGTAAATATTCAAGGATTTATTAAATCTTTCTATTTTTTACATAATTGTTTTATATTCCCAATTCAAACGATTCAAACAATAATAAAGGTGGCAATAGAAAACATTTTAAATTCGAAATCTGAATTCAACACAAAAGGTTATCCAAACAAATGTTTCCCCAATTTTAATCCTTCGATACGGTTGAATCGCACGGCGGTGGAATTGCGGCTGTTGGAATAACAATACATTTAGAATTGCACAATGGAACCAGTCTAGTCAATTTTTGTGAAGAGGTTTTATTTGAAACAGATTAAAAAAGTGTTGCTTATACAATACTAAATAATATACTAGAAAAAATACGACTCGCACCAGATCAAATTCTGTGACGGGAATCGAACCCGTGATGGATGTCTGGTTCAATGCTCTTACCACTGAGCTACCAAGTCACTGGTGACACTACCGTTATCTCTGATTTACATAACACAAGTGCTTTAGCTATTTACTTTGGAATCGGAGCCATGTATGTGATGTTCTCAAATATTTATTTATTTATTTAGTATATTATAATTTTTTAAATTTCCATGGTTATTGACGTTATTAAAATAAACTACATGGTACATGGTATAAATCCTGATAGAGTTTATTCTAGTTTAGTATATTTTTTAAAATATCTCAAATTTAAAAAAGTGTTGTTTAGACAAAAAATATTATTTTTTTAAAGATATTGTTAAAACAAAAGTTGCGAAGTGTAGCACGGGTATTTAAGCATGTTTTTAAAGTTTGATAGGTACAACATTGTATAAGTGACAACATTGTGTTCAAATCAAATAGAGTTAAAAGATCTTTAAACATTTTTCAGTAAAAAGTTTCGTCATTTTATAAGAAAAGAGATTGGTTCACCAAGGAGTTTTACATAGCTTGAATGGTAAAGTGTAGGTTACAATTAAAGCATTCACCCTATGCTTGAATTAGACACCCTTAAAGTATCCCTTTTCTAACAAAATAAGAATGATCTAAATCGGTTTATAAACAATGAAGTTATGTCTGAAGATCCGTAAAAAGTCGTGCAAAAGTTACCTAAAAAATTAGTGTTTTCAGGATTACTCAAAAACTACTGAACCGATTTAAATTATTTAGTCAATCGGTTCAAACGTTTTTGAGTAATCGGTAGACATACATAAAAAAATAATAAAAAAACAAATAAACAGACGAACATAGAACCTCCTCCTTTTTTTGAAGTCGGTTAAAAATGGAACGTTCTATCTAAACAATGCGCTGTGTTGCACATGCCAACTTACACAACCTTACCATACTAGTAAATCCTAGTGACCGAGCAGTATGATGTAAAAATTACTTATCAAAGGTTGCGAATAAGGAAAAAAAAATATTTTAGCGCAACTGGTTGCTATGCGAATAGGCGAATCAGGATGCCTAGTTGCAGTTAAGGAAAAAGTTCTATTGATTCGCAAGTGGTTGGGAAAAAAAACCTCGTTCAAAAAACCCGAAAACAAAAACAAAAACAGCTTTAAAATAAAACACGTCTATTGAAGTCGGGTGGAGAGGGAGGACAACTTTTCTTTTTCTTACTAATTCTAAAAGCCCCACCCGACTTCATTAGACGTGGTTTATTAATATGATATAATAGGATATGCGTAACTAATAATATGAATATTATTTCTTGCTTTTTAAAGGTATTTTATTGCTGTTTTTGTTTTCAGGTGTTTTGAAGGAGGTTTTTTTTTTAAAAAAAAAAGCGCAACTGGTTTCGAATTGCAGTTGCGAAAACGGCCGGAGGGAATCATTCCTGTATGTGTGTTTGTTTTACGGAAGGTCTTTTTACCAGTAATACTAAAAAGTAGTCTTAACTAACATTTACTTTACTTACAATATAAATCATAATTTATCTTTAAATCTAGACGCTCAATATCTGTAAGCTGTGTCTAGAAAATGAAACTAGAATCCCGTTATCTTAGTCCCGTAATGGATTTTTCAGGACAATCCAACCTTTTTCTAATCCATTAATTCTCGATTCTGTCATTGGTCCCCCAGCGTTTCGGGACAATACATCTTTATGTAATCGAGTTTTATATTTCGCTCTCTCATTTCTTGTCTTTTGCTTTTTTTGTCATTTATTTTTTACCCGACTGCAAGGAAAGGGTTATGTTTTTCGCGCGTATATTGTATGTATGTATGTTTATATGTAGTATTCTTTATTACCTCATATCTTTCAAACGCCTGAACGGATTTCTATCATAAATATATCGTTAGATTTGTCTTGACAGCCCAAGTGTTCTTAGGTAAGTGATATTAAAAAAACCAACATGGCGGCTGTGCGGTGCTTTCAACCAGAACTTATTAGTAAAATTTAATTTCCTCTCTTCTATTTATTCTACATAATAGGACCTTATAATTAATGCGTATTCTTAATTTCACAGACACTGTAGTTACGCACGAAAGTACGTCAAGTTATACAGTTAAACTGCGAAAACAGCTTTTATTGCGTTGGCCATAAAGGCGGTCTCAAGGTCAAGATGTATAGTCTGAGGTGCCGTCGTTTGTACATCCCTCCGTATCAATCGAAAACAGATTTCCTTAAATCAGTCTCGTGAAACATTGCTATAAATTATTTACGTTTTACGTTTTAATATTTTTTGAGTCATCGCGTCCTTATTAACGAAACATGAAACACTATTTACGGTTTCACTACTAACTTGACCCAGTAGAGTCCCAACCTAATTTCATATCAGTATCTATCGCTAAAGGCCACCTTCGATATGAACTATTTGCCCCGACAGTAAAAACGCTGACATATCGACACCTTTCAGTAATATTACTTCACACAAGTCTGTCTTTGAATCATTGATATCAACACTTAGGCCCGAATTTATAAACCACTCTCAACGTCTAGAGCTATCTTGAGGTCATACTTGAGATGCTGTTTCTATAAGAAGAGCAACTGAAGTATGATCTCAAGATACCTCTCAACGTTGAGAGCGGTTTATAAATACAGGCCTTAAACTACTTAACTTACTCATCAATGACTTTCTGATAACTAAACTGGCCATTTGAGTTTTCGATTTTGAAATCACAGATATTATGAATACCGACAAACAATGATTTATAGTTTCCTTATCAGACGCTTTCATTTCTAACGATATCGTTCGTTACATAATACGATCTCTGCGCACCGCTGTCAAGTAAAGCTCTTGTTAAAACATATTTGCCATTGTACCAAATTCTAACCGGAACAATCTGAAAGAAAGTGGGGTTTTAGGTTTAGAGAAACACGACATTGCTTCTAGATCGTTTTGGGATTTGGTGTCTTCTGACTTCAGAGCTTGTTCTGATTTATTGCTCTCATGAGGTTTCAACACAGGGCCTCCGCGTCTCACGGTTGGACGGATCACAGAAGCTGCTAAAGATATGATTTTGTTAAAATATTTCTATTTTTAGTACTACAACACAAAACCCTGATCCAGTAAGAAGTGCATTTTTCACGTCTCCTCTTTCAGAAGGTCCAAATCTGGGAGACAATGACTTCCTTCCATTGTTATGTTGTCTGAAATAATTCCAGGGTACTTTTCGACCATCTATCATACGGAATCAACTGGGTGTCTTACACCCTTGTCAAGTTGAAATCCGGGTCATAAGGGACTGTCCGGTGACAGGGTTAAATCTGTGTGAAGATATATACTAGTTTTGAATAGATATATGTATAAGTTCTATTGAATACAGTTTCTATATTGAGAAACATCTACGGCGTAAGAAGTAAGGTTGAATCCTGATCTTGGTGAATTCTTGTTTCTTTTTCACATTTATAGCCAAAAATAAACTGAAGAAGAAAAATAAAAAATCTCAATAAAGATAATCAAAGTAAACTTTTCTTCATCTTACATTAAAATTAATGTTTTAGCATAGCGTAATGATTACTATAGTGGGATAACTCGGCCATGTTGACAGGGTAACGATGAGTTGGGGTGCGGGGTAGGGTAGAGAAGCGTACTCCACTGCTACCGCGCATGCATTTACTTCGGCATAAAAAAAAGGTGAGCCGTACCTAACTTCCCCTACTGAAAGTACGGTACTGTAGATACTAGTAGTCGTTTGTCTACATTCATCGCGAATTCGCGACTACCTCATTATAGCGAAAGATATTAAAACCTGCGTGGTCGAGTGGCTTTGTACAACGGTTTTCAAGGTGTCGCCGTCTCTGAGGTCCCGGGTTCGATCCCCGTTTGAGTCAATTTAGAAAATGAACTTTTCCATATTGGCTCAGGTCTGGGTGTTTGTGATACCACCGTTGTCCCTGATTTCCATAACACAAGTGCTTTAGCTACTTACTTTGGAATCGGAGCAATGTATGTGATGTTGTCTAATATTTATTATTTATTATATTATCACAGAGGCCCAATCGCACTAATTTTGAACCAAAAACCGTTAGTTTTCATTTAGGTTACATTTACCTAAAATTCTTTGGTTTAACTTTAGAATTCTCATTTAACTGTCAAAGATTGGATCCCAGGCTTTCTTAGCATAGCTTTCAACAAAACAAAACATAGACGAGTATTTTTCTGCTAAATTAAACTGAAACGACAGCTATTTAGTTTTGGTTTTGTCGTTAAAAATTATCGCAATTGGGGCCCGCAGTCGATGCGTAGTTCTCCGACTACGACGCTACGAGCGTAGCACTCAACCGTAGAGTGCTACGGTTGAGTGCTACGCAGGGGTTGCTACGAGTGCGTAGCAACCCCTACGCGGTTGCGTCCACAGATTAGACGCAACGTACGTATCGCATCAAATTAAATTCGCAATCGATTTTATTATTTGACGACCTGGGTGGAGCAGTGGTGAAACCGGTCTACCACGCATTAGGGGTTCGGGTTCGATTCCCGGCCGGGCAGAAATTGAAATGTAGAATTTTAATTTCTGTGGCGGGTCTGGGTGTTACTATATACAATAAGTATATATTTAATAAGTATATAAGTAGTGTATCAGTTGACTAGCACCCATATTACAAGCTTTGCTTAGTTTGAAGCTAGATGGCGCTGTGTAAAATTGTCCAAGCATTTATTTATTATTCTTGGTAGTTATACGAATAACGAATGATGCGGATCACCGCATCGTAGGGAACACAGAATTGATTTCAATTATTGTTCGGTGCGATGTGTGCATTGCATTGATAGGGATTAGTAGACGTAAGTACTCTTATTAGCTTCCGCCCGCGACTTCGTCCGCGTGGACAATCGGAAAATCGCTTTAAACCAACAGCGTCGGCCGAGCGAACCGAAAATTCGCTTTTGTGAACCTTCTATACTTGTTAATTCTGTGGCATATAACCAATGAGATTATATCCATCTTTGTCACTCATCATACTCGTTTCTTGTCTAATGAGAGCGAGTATGACGGACCCAACCTTGTTAGTGCTGAGGGCCATTCCAGACACGTCCTATTGACTCAGAGTTCCGTATGAGCTCATGTTTTGATTTCCAATAGCTAAGGGCTAGGGACACCATTTTGTCGATACTTTTAATTTGTTTGCTAATATTTTTTAAGTCGTATTTGATTTCAGGCAATGAGGATCAGTAGCGATTTTATGTTTAGTGGTTCATCATGATTAACTTGAAGAAACACGATATATATTTTTTTATTTTTTTATAATTTATTACTATTATTATTATTATCTCTTAACCTGAGAAGTAATACGAGCTATAACACTGTTATTTTGGAGGTCCTTTTAGGATTCAAACCTGTTACTGATCCTCATTAGTTTTGGAGTGATGGTCAGATAAAAAAAAATACATACTTACCTATATATTTATTTTTATTTTTAGCATTCACAATGCTATTTTTATACAATACTAAAATTATTATACTAGACAAAATACGACTCGCACCAGATTATATTCTAGGACGGGAATAGAACCCGCGACCTTTGAAAGTCCGGTCCAATGCTTTAACCGCTGAGCTACTGACTGAGCGGCAGTTGCAAGTCGTATTTTTTCTAGTACATTAATTTTAGTGTTACATATTATACTCTTTCCTTTCTTCAAAATGTAAAGAATACAGTAGAGTAATTTGAAACAAATCTAGAATTTTATTATAATCTATCTAATTTTACGTGCAGTTCAGAATATAATTTTGATAAGTAAAATAGCGACTCCAATCTGAGCGAAAAACTTCACAGAAAATTAATGTTTGTTGTTCACATTTTCTGCCTACACAGCTACATAAAATTACGTTGTTTACAAAGAAAATTAAAAAAGTTTTTATTCAACGACATGTTTACACTCCTTTCGATGACGTCACAGCATTATCCCGAAAACTTTTGATCGACAAATTCCCCTCTCTACACGAATCTCGAGAGAATATTCAACAATCCTGCCACGCAAATTTGGATTATATCACCGAGATATAAGTGTGGTATTACCTTGTGTTACTATACGATAATATTTGCTCTACCAAAACAATTCCGCACTTACACTGAGATTACTCTCATGTTGTGATTGTTTATAAGTTCAAAGGGAATGTTAAATGTAGGTAGATGTTTCATTAAGTAAGATCCTCAATAAAACTTTATTTTATAGAATGTGTAAAAGTTATACGTTATTGTAAAAAGTCGGAGGAGCTCGGTGGCGCAGTGGTCTAGCGCCTGGCCCTGCGATTTTAAGCAACTTTCGCTAGAGTCAGTTATGGGATGGGTGACCAAAAATTTACTATCTCGAGCTCCTCGAGTCCCGGCTGCATTTGCAGTCGTTAACACCCACCAATCCGCATTGGACCTGTGTGGTGGGTAATGGCCCATCCTCCTTACCCACCCATAAAGAAGGCCTGTGCCCCAGCAGTAGGGATATTAAAAATGGCTGGTGTCGATTGTAAAATCTGCTTGTTTCTAGTTACTCACTGGCTTCTTAAGCTATAAAAAATAGAAGAAAATAAAAATAGGTGAAAAAGAAGAATAGAAATAAAGGTTACTTCACACTGATCGACGCAGAATAGAATGAACTTGCAAAAAGTTCTTTATACCATTTCCCTTTGTCCAGTAAATTTTCAGTTCTTTTCTTCAAAATCCATTACAGTGTTATAAAGTAACATGACTTGTATAATCGTACCTACTCCTAGGGATGCAACGATACGAGTAAATACAAGTACTTACTCGATACTTTTCCTTCGATACCAAGTACTTTTGGTATCGATACTTTAGAACTGAGTATCGAGTAGTGTCGTAAAGTAAGTAGGTATTCGGTTGTTCGATTACCCACCATTGATGAGTTAAAAATCTCGTGTAATAAGAGTTTATTTACTCCAATGATAGTTTATTTAACTCCATGTAATGAGTCAAGTATTTGTTTTTATTTCGAACGCATTTTTTCTACTGTTCATCTCTCTGAATTCTAGCTCGGAGATATATGCTATTGTGAATGATGATTTTGTTTTTTTTTGTGATTTTCGTCATTTATAACTGTGACTGAAGCAAATAAGTGAAAATTAGACCACAAAAGTCTGAGGCGTGGCTATATTTAACAAATTGTTAGACAATTATTTACCTCTAATACTTACCACGAAAAAACTATCCGATACAAGTAAGTATCGATAGTTTCATTCAATACCCAGTATTGATACCTTATGACCGATACGATATCGAGTATAAGTATCGATTCCTAGATGGTATTGCTTTATCCCTACCTACTAATACCATAAAATGACTTACAAAATCCCATAAAAGCAAAAGTAAGTACAAAAAAAATCAATTTGGACGTAATTTTATCAAAGTTGGTCTTTATTCGGTTGTACTTATATTATGCTATTGTTATGAATTAATGGATAATTTTTAATATTTAGATAATAGCTTTATGGATATTCTTTTTTATACCGAATTTTTTATAACGGAAAGTATGACCTAATACACGTGACAATTTGTCACCTGTCATGACAATTTTATATCAATTGCGTATCACAAACTACTCATAGCTACACACCAATGTAAACCAAATTGTCAACACAATAAATTGTCACGTTATTAAAAGTCCGGCGAACAGTGAGCTTCCCATACAAACGTAATACCAACATTAAAATTGCAATTCTCTTCTTGTGGTGTTATTCGGATTAAGACAGTATTTGTCTAGGTTAATCCGAATAACATCACAAGAAGAGTTAATTTAAACCCAATTCAAAATTCAAAAATCGCTGTTCAGTTCTTTTTTTGTTTGTTTTTTATTTTTTAATGCAATTGTAACGTTACCGAATATATTTTTTTAAGTTCATGAGTGTCAATTGCAAATCACGGTCCCTTAAAATGTTAGACATTAGCGTTGGAAAATAAAAAACCAAAACAAATGACACAATAAAAGCGTAACAGTATAAAAATATTTATTATTCTTTAAATGATTATTAGCAGTGGTTTATTTCTATGAAAAGAACACATGGAAAATGGCATGATAGTTATAGGTACAACCTCTATAACAACTTAAATAGTAAATTATACTGCTTTATTACAAGACAGCGACTTTATTAGTTTCTGCAAAGTGGTAAGATGCGAAGTAATACCACATGGGAGTCGAAACACTAATGTAAAAACTAAAATTGATATGGCAGATGTTAGATGTATATATCTAATTGCTTTTTAAGTATAGAAAGGTGACCTCGCATTTGTGTGGGTTAGACAAACTCCAAGCGGATTTATCGTGCTATTACGAAGCACTACAGAACTAGAGATAATACATTTTTGGTCACCCATCTCATGACCAACATTAGGGAAAGTTGCTTAACTGCCACAATCGCAGTGCTAACCCACTGCGCCATCGACCTCTTCATTTAAGTGTCCCTATCTTCTCAAGAAAGTTGAATGTTAAAGCGCACGGTTTGAAGGCAATCAATATTATGTGCGTTTGACGCAAGTTGACTTGAAAGTTGAAAGGGATAGCGCACAGTTTGGAGGTAATATTGCATGCGTAGGAGTTGACTCAAAAGTATTGTGAAAAGAGAAATAAATGTAGCTTACTCCCGCAAAAAATATGCAGGATGTTCCGCCCGCCCGCCCGCAAATAAATGCACATGGACACCACAAAAATATCAGTGCACAATACCTGCATTTAGCATGACAGCGACACACCTTGCACCTTCACCAATTAGACTACTCTACACGTGTTTAGCCCCAACCTCCGAGCATCCTCAGGAGTTAGATCGTGCGTAAACCAACAGCAAAACTATAACTATGCATATATTTTTTGCGGGAGTAAGCTACATATATTTCTCTTTTCACAATGGTTTGGGACTTTCCGCCAAGTGACGCCTGATTCAATCAAAGACTCAAAAGTAGAAATTGTAATTTGAAGCGACTCGGTGAACACGGACCATAATAGGCATAAACCTTAAAAAATATCTTACCGTATGAGAAACTAAAAACTGATTATTAGCTCAAAATAAACACAAACTTACTTCATGAAGACGAATATCCAAAGAAAATCTTATTAATATTCTTTCTCGATAATAAATTACTTACTTGCAATTTTGAGATTTTTAGCATACACAATGCTATTTTTATATAATACTAAATATGGCGCTGGCTTGCAGCGTAAAAGTTAATATACTAGAAGAAATTCGACGTTCCCACTAGTGACTCGGTAGCTCAGCGGTCAGAGCATTGGACCGGATATCCAAAGGTCGCGGGTTCGAGTCCCGTCTCAGAACATGATCTGGTGCGAGTCGTATTTTTTCTACTATATTATTTAGTATTACTTACTTGGATTTGAAGAACAGTATTATACTGAAATAATTTATGTACATGCAACAATAAAACAATAATTTTTAATCGATAAAAATAACATAAAAATGGAATTGTGAATTCACTTACGGATCCACAGGATTTTATAAATCCATGGCATATGTATCACGCTGTGTAAGTAAGACATTCAGCCAGTCACTTTACTGAAATAATATATGTAGTAATACTGCTATTTATTGTTTTGGGGGTAATTCTTAAAGTTATTGGATAGATTAAAATACAAATAGGCTAAAAAGATAAACAGGTTTTGTTTTTAGGTACGTCTTTCTTTGTTTTTTTTTATATTCAGTCTTAGAGCAACGCGGCTTCCGTTCCGATTAGATTGGGATGGGACTTTGTCAAAGTAAATCAAATATGAGAGTTAAGCAGTCAAGTAGCGCTTGCAAAAAAATTCTGGATCTATTTAAATAAAAAAGAATTTTAAAAAAGTAAAAAGTTTTACCACTTTTTCTGCTCATTATCAATTAATCACTAAAAATAAAAACACAATAATAAATAAATCTCGCATTTAAAATTAACCTCGAGCAGGAATCCACGTGCACAGTTCTACACAACTAGTATTATGCGAGCATCTACGTGAGTTTGCCGACGCTAAGGCACTTAATAGTTACGCTAGGCAAGCCGACGAACCGTGCGCATCTCAGTTCCAAAAGGTAGCATCTCTTTCTCATTCAGTAGGTAGCGGATTATTCACGTAAATAGCCGATCTTTTTCCTCACTAACTTTTTTCAAAAAGTTGTATTGCTAGCACTTAACGCAAGACGAATTTATTGAAAGTTAGAGACGCAAAATGAACCCGAAAAGCGCCCTATTTTGGCATAGCAAGTAGATAATTTTAAAGATGTTTCTCTAACATTATATCAAATGAAAGTCGTAACGGTCAGTTCAAGGTGCAAGTTTCTTGCGCCCTTCTTGCTAATCGAATCATCACTGCTAAATATAAGAAGATAAAATTTCTTTTACCGAATAGATGCCGCCATAAAAAAATCTCAAGATGAAAAGATAGGTTTATTAAAAGATCAAAGATTCTTAATACGGGATAATTGAAATGGAAAAAACGTCGAGCACTTAAAATCCAAAATGGCGGAAACTGGTTTAATCTCCTTTGTTCTTTACGCTTTGTTATAATTAATAAAGTGTCACGGATTCCTTTGAATAAATTTTATATATAAATATTCATGCTTTTTGTTTCGTGGATTTTATTAACGTGTTGTGACATAAGAAAAATGAGACTGCGGATAAAACTTTAAATTATGGATTTGTGACGAAATTATGTAAGTTTCAGATTGTAAGACTCTTCTTTTTTATAAATAAATATAAATATTTTGACAACATCACATACATTGCTCCGATTCCAAAGTTAGTAGCTAAAGCACTTGTGTTATGGAAATCAGAGACAACGGTGGCGTCACAAACACCCAGAACTGAGCCAATATAGAAAAGTTAGTTTTCTAAATTGACCCAACCGGGGATCGAACTCGGGACCTCAGAGATGGCGACGAAACCGATGTACAAAGCCTCTCGACCACGGAGGTCGTTTAAAGTTCCAGCCCCAAAGCCGCTGCACGGCCTCCTAACGTTCCTTTTACGCTGTGCCTACGTCCCCTACGTCTCCTCCACGTGAAGCCTACGTCCCATCTACGAGTACGTGCAGCCTACGTCCCCGCTACGAGAACTTGGAGTCTACATCCCATCTTTCCTTCTCAGAAGGGTTCCCAGAATACTAATCCTCCCTCCTCCCTTCCTCTCTCTCTCCCTATTTTTTATTTTATTTATTTATGAACCACAAACAAGTTTACAATGCAGCTAAAAATAGTGTTAAGTTAGTTTTAAGTCGTTAGGTTTTGCTTTTAGTAAACTATCTTTTACTATGTAGCATAGAATCCCCCTGTCTTTCTATCTTAGTTAGGTTCTCTCCTTCGTAACGTTACACCGCCTAATAATACTGCCGTGTAAAACGGATCGCTGTGTGAACGCACAGTTACGAATATTTCGTAGAAGGAACCTCTTGTAAGTTTTAAATATATACTTCTGTAAGGGTGGAATTCGATACCTTTTCATTGCACATGAACATCCTAATATGATTCTAATAAAAACAAATCAATTCGCAGCCTTTGCCTACCCTTTCAGTAAACATATTGGCACTAAAATATTTTATTATTATGTTCAACCATTATTAAAGTGTTGACGCAACATAACGTGACTCAGCTTTACTGCCTATTACAGGAAAATAACGATACGGCGATAATATCGTGAAACGGAAGTGTATAATTTTACGGTTGATAACAAATAGTTTGGTATATTAATGGTATTGTTTACATGTTATGGAAATTACCGATAATTTATGGCTTGAAAGCCCTTAACGATTATTATGAAACTTTTTGGGTACCGGAGGTGACATAGTATGAGTGAGGTAACTTTTTGTCTCGGTGTAAATGCAGTCATTGACTACAAGTGCTATGATACCGCAGTTTTAATGGGGAAAGTTTGGTACAATCCGCGCAGATAAAGAATGGGATTAGAAATGGTGTCGTTAATATTAACTTCTCGCTCGCACACTAAACGCCACACCTATCGCTCTCTCACCCACACTCGTTGTATTAAGCGCGGTGAGCCGCCATTTTCAATAGTACTTGTCACCTTCGCAGTAGCGGAGAGGGGCGGCCCCACTAATTAGTAATCATAGGTGCTATCACTATTTTTAGTTCCCCTGTATACACGGACATTTTGTATTCGTTTTAGGGTTAAGTCATAACCTTCATGATGAGGTCCTAAATCCGTTTCATAATTAAATACTCCATCAAAACCTGGATTTTATATTACCTAACCTATACCACAGGCAAGACCTGTCATAAAGAAACTAATTATTCATAAAATACGACAAAACGTCATATTGCAGTCTTTTCAATCCCATTTATTAAGTGTTCTAACAAACAAATCTTTTTTGCCAAAAAAGAAGATTAATTTCATTGGTAGTTTTAATGGGGTATTTAATTATGAAACGGGGGTTCACGACCTCATTATGAAGGTTATGACTTAACCCTGTGTATGAATATGCAAAAGGGCCGCGTGTTTGCTAAATGTTATAGTAATGGAGGGTTAATTTACGATCTAGCTAAGGTATTTTGAAAAAAGTTTGCTGTAACATAATTGTACTTTCATAATAGATAAGATTTCAATCAGTTTGAACATTAAAACGTGGTTGTGTAAATTGATATATTATGACACTTAGCGAAAAAGAAAAAAACATTGTTTTTTTTTGTAATAAAAAGGTACTCGACATTGACATTTGTTTACATTTAGCTACAAGTAGCAACAACTTATCTGCAGCTAAATCTTGTTCTGACATCTTGCTGACGGTAGCACACGAAATACATACACGGATCAATACGAAAACATTGCGCAATTTATATTATTAAGCAATATAATTGATCGTTTAGTGCCCGCCTTTTTTTAAGAGAGCGTAGTCTGCAGCGCCGCCATTGGAAAAAGAAATCATAGTGCTTAAATAAAGACAAAATTGTGAATTATCTCCCCGTAGTGCACTCCGTACAAGCTTTGTCGTTTTTTTATCGCTTAAAAAACAATATTTTCTATCCTGTCGTTCAGTTTAATTAAGATTTTTTGCGATAAGTGGCCACTTTAAACAATAAAACTCCATTTAACTAAAGGACAGACTAGAAAATATTGTTTAAACGATAAAAAGAACCACAAAGCTTCTACGGAGTGCACTACAGAGAGATAATTCACAATTTCGTCTTTATTTAAGCACTATGTTTTTTTTCCAATGGCGGCGCTAGTGTGCCAACCTTGCAGCCTTAACTATAACTGGATGTCCTTCCTACAGGTCATTTTATTGCCCTCATAAGGAAAACAGCATAACCAATTTATTTGAATTTTGTTAAAAATCCATATTTTTAGTGCCTCAAATTTTTGTAAACTAAAAAAATAAAAAAATTATGTATTCAGTGCCTTTGCCAACCCTGGTGAAAGGAATTAATCCGTACTTTCGATCCTCAACAAATTAGGTGCGACTGACTTGAATTTTAAGTCCCCCCTCGAAATTGGGGAGCCTTAAGACATAGGTACTTATAGTCTATAGCATTTATTGGATAAGATTTTCACACGGAATTTAAATCAGTTCGCATTTTCAATTTGAATTTATTGCTTTGGAAATAGTGATAAAATATTTTATAGAGATAATAATAAACCCTCATGTTAAGTAATTGTAATAATTAATACTAAATAATATACTAGGAGAAATACGACTCGCACGAGATCATGTTCTCGGACGGGACTCGAACCCGCGACCTTTGGATGTCGGGTTCAATGATATTACCGCTGAGCTACCGATTCACTAGTGGGAACGTCGAATTTCTTCTAATATTATCAACTCTTACGCTGCAAGCCAGCGCCATCTCACCAATGTATAAGGAATTAATGTTTTGAATACTTATTGATTATCAAGTGCAAAAATAAAGATGTACTAAGTCCAACATATGTCCACGCCTAGCGGAGGCAGAATATGCAGAACTTTTATTAATTAGTATCATCAATGTATACTACCATATTCTTGGAAATAAAAAAAATATTTTGATTATGATTATAACCACCGAAACACGTTATGATAGCGATTAACCGCCATTGAATTTTGTGTAAAATTTTGTTCGTAACTTCACCCCTTTAACCTAATAAAAGGTGGCTTATGTCCTTTCCATCGAACTATCTGCATAAGAAAATCCATCAAAATTTGTTCAGAGTTTCAGGCGTGAAAATATAATAAACAGAAGGACAGAGTTACTTCCACATAATAATTTTAAGTATGGATATTAATATTATGTCCTTGCTATACAATAAGGCGATTGAAGGCAAACTGTCGTAGCATGTATGGCCGGCATTATCAGCTGATCTGTTTATCGTGCGACAGTCAATTCGCACCGCATGTCTTCTTCTTCTTCTTTTTTTTGTTATGGCAATCTACTTTCCTCTTGGAAGTAATTTTTTCCAGTGTCAAGTGTTAAATAGTTCAGTGGTAGATATTATTTATTTTTTCATTAGATTGCGGGTGCATCGCATTCCAATGCTGCTTGGAGCATTTGGCACCAAGTATATCAAGACAGTTTACTCGGTTAGTTCTGCCGAGGAAGCCATCATTCAATAAAAGTCTCAGCTTCACACAACCAAGATCGCGCCTATTTCAATTATCGCACATATTGTTCAGTTGCGTAGACACTGGTACCATATAACTGCACCAATTTTAAGACACAATATCCACTATGAATCAATTTGAAAATAATTAAAATAGACACCAAACCGAACTCGACAAAATGGCGCCAAAAAACCCCCGCACCGCATGTCAGTCTATCTGTCCATTACTGATTCCGAGGGGAAAAGGATTTCAGAGTGCGATGCTCAGATATTCTCATTGAAAAGGTTGACTGTATAAAACATTTTTTTATTATTGTGAAAGTAGGTTTTAGTCAGACTTACTAACTATAACTCCTTGTTTTAATTAATGAAAAAAAAAATTAAGAATATTGATCCAAATCTGCAGTTCATTATCTATACCCATAAAAAATATAACTGACCAATGTCTGTACATACGTGATTAAAAAAAATATGTTTTTATGATGTTTTTATAAGGGTATTAAAAGCCAAAGAATTATTTCTAGAACTTTTGTCTGTCTGTATGTTTGAAATATCATAATTTCGTTTATGGTTCATGTAGGGTAACCCTAAGTAACTCAGAGGGCCTATTTAACAGTCTGTGAAAATAGGTCCTAGCTAATTTTCTGTTCGAATAATTTGTGTATAGATCAACAATTTTCAATCATCTTTGGCTTAAAATGATTGTTTTTTCACTTTCTCTCGATAAAGGACACTAACTTGCGCGAGAGACATTTGTACGAATGGACTTGGTGCGAAAGGGCATTTGCGTCTGCACGTCCTTTGTTACACGTTATACTTTAAAACACACACATACTAAAGCCTTTGGATTCGATCAAGTCACGAGATAATACGCGAACATGAGGCAGCTGACTGTAAACATGAGTAATGTCACGAACTGCCTGTGGATTGTGTAACCAAACTCGCATCTCACTTTGAAACTCGCATCTCACTTTGAACTTCACCTCACGCCAACGTGAATTTGTTATTAGAAATTAGCTGAATATAAGCTACTTTACCGATTGCAAAAGGTTTTAGGTAGCTACCGTAGCTATCTAAAATCTTTTGAAATAAAAAAAAACAGTCTATGATTTAAAATTCCCGCGCAGTGAAGTGAGATTCGAAGTAAGGTTCGAGTTTGGTTACAGAATCGACAAAGACTGACGCAATGATTCTTAGATATAATTAGATGATTCTATAATTGAGTGACCTCAGACGGGACTCGAACCCTATGGGACTCGGTAGCATAATTATTGGTCAGTGCATTGGGCCGGAATCCCAAGGGTGCGGGTTCGAGTCCCGTCTGAGGTGCTACGGGTGAGTCGATTTTTTCTAGTATTTTTTCTAATATTATTTATCTTAATATAAAAATAGCATTGTGAATGCGAAAAATCTAAATTTAATAGATGATTCTTGTTTAAAAGTCACGTTTGATTTTGCTTTAATTAAAAAAATAAAAGATAATACTTATTAATATACTAGAAAAATTACGACTTGCTCCAGAACATATCCCGACCGAGTGACTCGGTAGCTCAGCAGTAAGAGCATTGAACCTCTAAACAACCGGACATCCAAAGGTCGCGGGTTCGATTCCCGTCCGAGAATATGATCGGGGGGCTGATTACGTCACTCTGTTGCTAACAATTCTCGATTGAAATCGTTTGAAACCGCAGTTACATTGCTGCTTTAAGTAAGATGGTTGTCACATTGGTTCTTACTAAACCAGCAATGTAACTGCGATATCTGTCAGAGTTGATAGCAACAAAGTTACATAATCAGGGAGCTGGTGCGAGTCGTACCTATTTTTCTAGTATATTATTTAGCATTATATAAAAATAGCATTGTGAATGCTAAAATCTTAAAATTGAAAATCAAAAAGTTATTCATAATGCTTGTATGTAACAACAGTAATAATTTATTGGCATAACTTAATTAATGTAAAGATGTATATGTTGTATTAAGATTTATCACAACACTGGCTGAGCCTACGCAAACACCACACTTATGTTATTTGAAAGCTTTACAAAATCAAGACGCATAGAAGATCCAAGAACAACACTAACTTTAATTGTAAATACAATTTGCTAATTGCTAAACTAACCATCATTTCAGTTAAACGCTTTATAGCTGAAATAACAGAATTTTCTGTACTATTTGAGTATAATTTTCGATTATTCACTTAATCTAGTGAAGTCTTTGTCATGTTGAGTTTTGTCCACGCGGACTGATGCATTTTTTTCTCGGTTTAATAATAAAAAGGCGTACTGGGTACATAATTGCTAAAACAGAACCATTTAAACGTTGTCAGCCTTACCACAAAAGATTTTAAAACACTGTTTAATTTAGACACTGTTTAAATGTGATGCCGTCTCTTTCAGACAATACTGTCAAAAAGTGACAGCATCACATTAAACAGTGTCTAAGATAATCACTTGCGGCCTTACCACAAAAGATTTTAAAACACTGTTTAATTTAGACACTGTTTAAATGTGATGCCGTCTCTTTCAGACAATACTGTCAAAAAGTAACAGCATCACATTATACAGTGTCTAAGATAATCACTTGCGGCCTTACCACAAAAGATTTTAAAACACTGTTTAATTTAGACACTTGTTTAAATGCGATGCCGTCTCTTTCAGACAATACTGTCAAAAAGTGACAGCATCACATTAAACAGTGTCTAAGATAAACACTTGCGGCCTTACCACAAAATTTTAAAACAATGTTAAATTTAGACACTGTTTAAATGTAATGCCGTCACTTTCAAAATAAATTGTCAAAAAAGTGACAGCATCACATTTAAACAGTGTCTAAGTTAAACACTTGTTGGACAGTGTTTTAAAATCTTTTGTGGTAAGGCCGTTGTTGAACAAATAAACAAAAGAAAAATAAATCACACTTTAGTTACTTTCCCACATTGCTTAGGTTATGACATTTGACATTTGAAATTATTTTTGTACCTGTGTCAGTTAAATGTTTTATTATATTAAAAAAAGAACTTGAATTATTGGGAAAGCTATATTATACTATACCTACTGTCCTAGGTCAGACAAAAAATCTATTTTTCGATATCGATAGAACTAAATAAAATAAATATATATATAAAATATATTAATATATTAAACAACATCACAAACATTGCTCTGATTCCGAAGTAAGTAGCTAAAGCACTTGTGTCATGGAAATCAGAGACAACGCCAACGGTGGAACTACTAACACCCAGACCTGAGCCAAAATAGAAAAGTTCGTTTTCTTAATTAACCCAGCTGGGGATCGAACCCGGGACCTCAGATATGGTGACACCTTGAAAACCGGTGTACAAACCACTCGACCACAGAGGTCGTCAAAAAAAGAACTTTAGATAGTTTGGCAACATCTAAACAAAAGAATACTACACTTTTAAGACCATTTCCACAGTTTTCACATATCCGTTCCACAAAAAAAAACGAACATTTCTAAAAATTTGACTAAACTTGTTAACTTACTTGTACGGTCGTTTCACGTGTCCTGTTCCCCCTTCCCCCCATTCCAGTATCAGTAATTGAATCTTCGTGCACAGACGTGCCTAAGAGTAATATGACTTTAAAGCTTTTACTAAAGAGTTTGAGTGTGGGAAATTTTATTTTATCCTAACAGGGATTTATGAAGAGCTTAAATTGTGACTTAACGCTCCAGCCCATACTATAAAAACCATGGTTATTACAAGTTTTTCAACCGGTTGCGAGAATGGTTACATCAAGTTTTTATTGAACAACCGGTTGCGAGACTTTTTTTCCGCTCTCAACCAGAAGGGTTGCATTTTCATCGGCATAAAAAATGACCATCAGCCATTTTCTTCTTCTTTTTTTGTTATGGCAATCTGCTTTCCTCTTGGAAGTAATTTTTGCCAGTGTCAAGTGTTAAATAGTTCAGTGGTAGATATTGTTTAATTTTTCATTAGAATGCGGGTGCATCGCATTCCAATGCTACTTGGAGCATTTGGCACCAACTATATTAAGACAGTTAACTCGGTTAGTTCTGCCGAGGAAGCCACTTCAATAAAAGACTCAGCTTCACACAACCAAGATCCAAGATGTACCATATAACTGCACCAATTTTAAGACACAATATCCACTATGAATCAATTTGAAAATAATTAAAATAGACACCAAACCGAACTCGACAAAATGGCGCCAAAAACTCTACAGCCATTTTTAATGTCCCCAATGCTGGGGCACAGGCCTGCCTTATGGGTGGATAAGGAGGATGGGCCATGACCCACCACGCGGGCCGAATTGGTGGGTGCTAACTACTGCAAATGCAGCCGGAACCAACGGCTTAACGTGCCTTCCGCAGCACGGAGGAGCTCGAGATAATACATTTTTGGTCACCCATCCCATGACCGACCCTTGCGACAGTTACTTAACCTCCGCAATCGATGGGCCTAGTGCATAAAAAATAAAAAAGATATTTTATAGACATGACACTAAGTCTGCCCTCCCCCTTTATGTTTCTAAAGTGTCAGCTAGAAATTAAGAATTTTTTTCGCGTATTTTTGTACGAAACTCCATTTTCGTTCTATTTTATCTGACACACGGCGAATAGGAGAAATTGTACTGTAAAGTTCGATAGTAAAGTCCGAAAGTTGACTATTACAGCTTTTGAACAATATCAAATTCAAATAAAATCAGACTGAATTTATATTAAAAACCTTTCAGGGATTAGCTTCTTTAAACGAGAAAACCATATAGTGGCCCCTAATTTGTTTTGCCCTTGTATACAGGGTGTTAGTAGAACCCTTTTTTTATACTTTCAGAGAAAAGTCGACTCATGATTCTGAGTCTATCTGAAGTGGAATTTTTCGTCACAAAATTCATGAAAAGTTTAGTGTTTTTTTTTATATTTTCTGTCACACATAGTCTGTCTTAGTTGCATAGAACCAAAATTTACAGAAAAGTAAGTAATTAAAATATCAAAATTTTATAAATCCGAAATGTATGTACAACAACAGCTATTTGCTCGCGGTTGAAGGTCGTGGCTTTGTTTTGCGCGCGCACACTCCCGCGATGTTTACGCGTACATTGATGCTTAACGAAAAATCAAAATCTCAACTATGCATTTGCGACAAGTGGTTCCATAGAACCAACACCGAAACGGTTCGGTGTTGGTTCACGCACGATCTAACTCCTGAGGATGCTCCGGGTTGGGGCGAAACACGTGTAGAGTAGTCTAATTGGTGAAGGTGCAAGGTGTGTCGCTGTCATGCTAAATGCAAGTATTGTGCACTGATATTTTGTGGTGTGCATGTGCATTTTTTTGCGGGCGGGCGGGCGGTGCATCCTGCATATATTTTTGCGGGAGTAAGCTACATATATTTCTCTTTTCACAATGGTTTGGGACTTCCGCCAAGTAATGCCTGATTCAATCAAATACCATAGAAAGTTGTTTAACTCTAAGGGTAGAATCATCCTTTAAAGTTTTCGCTAGGGTGCTACTAACACCCTGTAAATAATCACTATATCACTTGATAGTTTAGGAATTTTGTAATCATTTACTAATTCTGGAGAATTAAATATTTTTTTGTATATGTCTAACAATATTATTTCTTTTTTTATAATTATTACAAACATATATTTTTTTAAGAAAGCAGAGTACTTTATATATCAGGATGTATAATTTTAAATTGATGAAGTACTTACTAAGACAAACAAAAATAACATTAAGATAAATAAATACTAGAAAAATCGACTCACCCGTAGCATCTCATACGGGACTCGAACCCGCATCCTTGGGATTCCAGCCCAATGCACTGACCAACTATGCTACCGAGTCGCTAATGGGAGCGGCGAAATTTCCTAGTACTTTTTACATTTTCGTAGCAAGCCAGCGTAATAATATCAATGTGAGAAAAACCCTCGACATTCTTATATTTATTTATCTTTTTTAAAATTTTAAGATCTTTACATTCTAAATTAACTGTGAAAACTGTTAAATATGTGTGTAGATTTTGAGAACTTATGGAATTAAGTACAGCTGATTTAAATGTTATCGTTAAGTATAAGCTGATGATTTGGCTCGATGGAGCTGCCATGTCTGAAGACAAAAGCTCTAAAATAAATGCAGATTTAAAAAAAGTACGGCTGAATTTCCTACCATTCTGTTAAGGATTCTGAAAATGATTTCATTCAATAGAATCGCGTGAAATTGCCTGCTTAAAAGCCCAAAGATAAATAATAAGACTTGATAATCTTCACAGATTACAGAATTAATTCCGAATTCGAATTCCCTTCAGTCCAAACTCAAATTCGGTAAACAAGCTCATTTAGATGGTTGTCTGTTTATTTCGCCTCTGCGAATATCCTTGCATATAAAATATTCGCCCTATTCTTTGACAACTGGCTGGCTGGATGGCTTGGTACTCCTCTATAATAAACTTAAACAAAAATAACAGACATATTGTCACAGGAATTCATTTTTACTCCACTATTGACAAAATTTGACCCAATTTCTATAATTTAGTTTTTTATGTGTTTATTGTAGTTTGATTGGGCTGACATGAGACAACTAGCGCCGCCAGTCGATTTTATTTTATTTAGTCTAAATAAGCCCAATTTATTACAAAGGAATCAGTCAAAGTGTTGTTAATAACGTCTAATATTTATTGAATAATTTTACACAGTTTGAAAAGGTATTCAAACAGTTTTAAAACGCGATTTTGTTAAAAGTGGCCACTGTTGGTTCAAACCCGTTTTTAGGGTTCCGTACCTTAAAAGGAAAAAACGGAACCCTTATAGGATCACTTTGTTGTCCGTCTGTCTGTCTGTCTGTCCGTCTTTCAAGACCCTTTATCTCGGGAACGCGTGGAGGTATCGAGTTGAAATTAAAACCATATACTCAAGTCTACGGGCACTTGCAGCTGTGAAAAAATCAAACCTCTAAGTTAATGTAAAAAAAGATACGGCCATTAATGCCTCAAAATACATATTTCGACACCCTTAAGGCAATCAAAATTCATAGGGTACTTTCCGTTGACATAGGACTTTGAAATTTGGCAAATAATATCGTCTTATACTACAAGTACAGGGAACAATCTGAAAACTATACATTTGTAATTAAATCATTAACTGTCTGTCTGTCTGTCCTGCCTTGTCCTGTCTCGGGAATGCGTGGAGGTATCGAGAGAACTCTGGAAACGGTAAAGAAGCTATTAAATTTTTTGATTTTTCGCATTCACAATGCTATTTTTATATTAAGATAAATAATATTAGAAAAAATACTAGAAAATATCGACTCACCCGTAGCACCTCAAACGGGACTCGAACCCGCACCCTTGGGATTCCGGCTCAGTACACTGAACAATTATTATTATGCTACCAAGTCGATAAAGAAGCTTTTGAAATGTTAATGCATTTATGCGTTTACGCATTTTTTATATCCTGGACTCAGAAAGTCACCAATGAGGAAATTCTGCGGCGAGTTACACAGAAACGCAAGCTTTTGCAAACCGACAATTTCATATAATTCTGTAGGTATGCAGTCGAATATGTTCGATTGGCATGTTGTTGCCAACAGTAAGCTCCTTCCTAATAATATCAATGCAGTCCGTGAATTGGGACCGAACATCAAACGAAGAAAAAATACATACAAAAATACCTAATCCCATTATATGATAGTTCTGATAAATAAATTAATATTTGACAACATCACATACATTGCTCCGATACCAAAGTAAGTAGCTATAGCACTTGTGTTATGTAAATCAGAGACAACAGTGGTATCACAAACACCCAGACCTGAGCCAATATAGAAAAGTTCGTTTTCTAAATTGTCCCAACCGGGGATCGAACCCGGGACCTCAGAGATGGCGACACCTTGAAAACCGGTGTACAAAGCCACTCTACCACGGAGGTCGTCGAATAGGCATATTTATTTATCAGAATTTTATTAAACATATCTTTATTTCGTTGTAATGTTTTTTTTCTTGATAGGCGGTTCTAGTGGATGCTCAATGCGCCTTGCTTAACTGTAATAAAACTAAACGCGGGTTTTTTTGTAACCTATAGTTTAGTGTTTTCAGAAGGTATCATTAATTACATTCTCTCGTCGTAGTCATTCGTAGAAGTGTCAGAACGGCCACTTTTAGCTTCTAGAAATTACTGGAAATGTAATGATAGGTACTCTCTAAAAATACTAGTCTATGGGTCTTTAAAATTCCACGTTAAGAAGGCGTAGTCTGCACACTAGCGCCGCCATTGTAAAAAAAATCATATTGCTTAAATAAAGACTAGATTGCGAATTATCTCTCCGAGGAAACTTTGTGGTACTTTTTATTTATCACTTACACAATATTTTCTAGCCTGTCGTTTAGTTTAATGGAGTTTTATTGCTAAAAGTGGCCACTTTTCGCCCTTAAGTTTTACGGAATTGATGTTTTAAAATTACGATATTAAATAAGACACCTCGGCGCCACTGTCGGTTTAAGAACAGTCTCAACAACGTGTTACAATTTAACTTCGCCGACTGCGGCAATCGAGGTCACCAACTATAATTAATCGAAACTGACAAATGAGCATTATTCGAAGTTACATTGTTCGAGGTTCGCGGTAACACGTAATCAATCTTTGTTGGACTAACGTAAGCAATTACAGCTTCGGGTTGTTAATTATTGGAAATAACGAGATAGGTATAATACTAAATAATATACTAGAAAAAATAGGACTCGCACCAGATCATGTTCTCGGACGGGAATCGAACCCGCGACCTTTGGATATCCGGTCCAATGCTCTGACCGCTGAGCTACCGAGTCACTTACACATTACATTATTTAGTATTATATAAAAATAGCATTGTGAATGCTTAAATCTCAAAATTTCAAATAGAGATAGGTATAAAATTACTTTGTGATTTAGACCATCAGCCATTTTTAATGTACCCACTGCTGGGGCACAGGCCTTCCTTATAGGAGGAGGTAGATAAGGAGGGTGGGCAATAACTCATCACGCGGGCCCAATGCGGATTGGTGGGTGTTAACGACTGCAAATGCAGCCGGGCCCAACGGCTTAATGTGCCGCCTTGCCTTAAATTTAAAGATTTCTTATGATGTCATTTGGAATATTTTCGCGACCCACGCAACACGGTTTGGCTCGAGATTTAAAGCACTGCTGTATAGGCACCGAAAGTAAGTTCTTAAGTTTCATATAAATTTATAATTATATCGTATGAGGATTAGTGGCCACCTCTGGTGTTAGAGTTTATCAAGCCGCCAGTAAGTCCTCTGACTTGGCTTAACGACTGTTATCAGATGACAACAGCCGGGACCGACGGTTTGACGTGCCCTCCGAAGCACGGAAGCGCTCAGTTGTAATGCCACTTAACGGTCTCCCATCCGACACCTGGCCGGACCGAGCGTTGCTTAACAAACGTGATCGAGTACGATCAGTCTGTCAAGATCCGCCATGAGCGCTTCGTATATATCAATATCAATTAACTACCCCTGAATTTCTAATCATCTATGTATATTAGAAACTAGTGGACCCTGTGAACTTCGTATCACCTACAATTTAATGATTCTCAATTTTACCTTGAGAACCAGCGCTATCTTTTAATTAGTAAGTTAATAACAAAGCAGCCTAATACTAAAACTAAAGCAACACTACGGTACTTTTATCATTACTAAGATCATTATTCAGACTAAAACCTCTTTATCAAAAGTTAGCTATCAAAAGTAACCCGAAATGGCGATTCCCATACAAAATAGCCAATGTTCATAGTACGTATCATTGAATATTCGCTATTCAATGAAACGCATTCTACCTGCTCTCAGGGGAAATGACCAAAGAGAATGTACGTTAGTACGTTGAGATGTCAAATGATATGTATTTTTCTTAATAATTAATCAATCAAATGCACTAAGGAGTTTCAATTCCGACGTCAAAATCAATCGCAACAAAAGTGGCTTTCTGCCACTTTTTAACCCTGTTACCCCTCGTTTTCACCAAGGTATAACACAAGTATAATACAAGTTTTATGCAATTGTTTTGATTTTTGTTCTCATTCATAAACATGTATCAAACATGTTGTATACAAAACTTGTATGAAACTTGTTGGTAGGTGAATAAGTTTCGGACAGGTTTTGTTTCTAGTTGTCTACATGTACATCTCATGTTTTATACATGTTGTAGCTAAACTTGTTAATACTTGTCTAAAACACGAGTTAACACGACTGTGTTTTGTAGGTGAGAACGCTGTCAGTGTATTAGACAAGTTTGAACATGTCACAGACATAAGTGTAAACACCAATGCGTTGTAAACTTGTATAAATACTTGTTGGCGACTCAGTGTGAACGAAACAATGTTTCAAACAGTTGCAATACATGTATAGAACAAATAATTCTACAAGTTTGGTTTTAGACAAGTATCCTACATGTTTTGTTTACTACTAGTATTTTACTTGTTTCTTGGTGAAAACGAGGGGTTAGGGAATAAATATTTAAAAATACGAAACACATATTCAATTAATTTTGTGAAAGAATATCTATGCCAAATTTCAAGTTAATCGGGCCAAGGAATCGCGTTCTCCCATACAAACTTTGCCACCCTGTTTCACCCCTTTAGGGATTGAATTTCGCAAAATCCCGTCTTAGTGAGCACCTACGCTCTAAAAGCAGCCTCCATGCAAAATTTGAGACTCCTAGCACTTGTAGTTTCTGAGATTTCGTGATCAGTGAGTGAGTGATTTACCCTTTTATATATACAGATTGGCCTGTCTCCCTAGCACTACCACCAAAACGCGATATGTTATTATAGCGACTTATCACTATTAATTAACAAAAAACAATGGATTTTTACAGTCAACGTCGATAAAACGCTATATTCCCTGATATTATATCGTGTTTCGGTGGTCATGCTAGGGGGACTGGCCACATGATAAGGCGATAGGCGATGCCCACGAGCGATTTTATTCTCTCTTCTCTTCTGAAATGAAAATGAAATCGTGGAATTAAGGTTTATTTATATCAAATAGAGCCTTTTATATAGACGACTTAAGTGGTGCATTGGTCTGGTCAACATGCCGGCAGTACTATACTAATTCTGTGATGCCGGTCTACAGTAGCGTTACAGGAGAGTAGAGAGAGAGAGAGAGAGCCTACCTAAGAGAGGATGGATAGTATCTAACTAGTAAGGAGTGAAGTGGAAAGATAAAATAGTTTACAATTATTATTTATTAACAATTAAACCTAAACTTAAAGTACGGGGAAGAGAATAAGAGGGCGTGTCTTCAGGGGATAGAGGGTAAGTCTTCAGGGGATAGAGGGACAGGGAACGAGATCTTGCGTACGGAGAGGAGCACGGATGGGTCGGAGAGTGTCGACGTGGAGCGTAGACGCAGCTCGTACGTAGGTGGTAGCAGAGATCATGCAGCGGTAGCAAAGTTCGTGCAACGGTTGAAGAGTTCATGCAGCGGTTGAAGAGGTTATGCAGCGGTTGAAGAGTTCATGCAGCGGTTGAAGAGTTCATGCAGCGGTTGAAGAGTTCATGCAGCGGTTGAAGAGTTCATGCAGCGGTTGAAGAGTTCGTGCAGTGGTTGAAGAGTTCGTGCAGCGGTTGAAGAGGTCGTGCAGCGGTTGGAGAGGTCAAGCAGCGGTAACAGAGGCCTTTGCCTAAGGCCCGGGAACGGCCACTTGTTCGAATTACGCGGAGTAAAACTCGACGAAGAACTGACTCCCGAATCAAAGAAACGGAGCCTTTTATACACACTAGGAATTTTGAAAACCGAAAGATATCGCGTAGAAGAAAAATAATTTAAGATTTCGAAATGAGAATTTGTGTACTCACTCGGTAGCAATATGAAAGAGCGAGAAGAATAATAAAAAGATATACAACCTACTGAAATGTGAGGAAAAGCTGAGACAAAGCAAATAAAATAAACTGTCATGAAAAACAAGAAGATGTCAAAATAAATACAAAATTGTAACCTCACTTTTTCAATAAAATATGGAAATTTGTATGAAAGTGAATAAAAATGTACGAGAGATGGTAAAACTATAAACATAATAAGAATCGCCGTGAATTGGTGATTAATTTGCTACCAGGTGAGCACTTATATTCAAAGAATTTAGAAAGTTATTGCCAAAAATACTTATTTACTAGAAAACTTAAACTAACTAAAACTAGTTAAAAACTAAGAATAGGAGCGACAGGCAACACGCTACACTACCACGCAAGAGGTCCCGGGTTCGATTCCCGGCCGGGCAGAAATTGAAATGATGAATTTTAATTTCTGTGACGGGTCTGGGTGTTACTATGTATATTATGTATATAAAGTAGTATATCAGTTGTCTAGCACCCATATTACAAGCTTTGCTAAGTTTGGGGCTAGATGGCTCTGTGTGAAATTGTCCAAGCATTTATTTGTTTATTTATATAAAAAATACTCCCTTTTTAGTCTATTTAATAAACAAGGTAGTCTTTTTTTGGGCTTTCTTATTTTTTACCCTACCACCCGTTACTAGGGTAGGGTAGTAACGCTCACTATACATCAATTAATTGACATCACACTTCACGTCTTAGGCTCGGTTGCATTATTTTAATTTAACTGTAACAGTACATGACACAAACTTATCTGAACCGGTGGCCAAAACTGGAACTAATTGTTATTACATATTGTTACCTAGGTTACGCCATAGACGACAGCGACGCTGTCACCGGGTCAGATAAGTTTGCAAGATGATGCAACCCAGCCTTATAGAAATTCACTCGTCGCGCCGCTGGTCACCAGTTCGTGTGGCCAGACCCTTACTTTTAACTCCAACCCAATCCTATATTTACGTGCGACCTGTACATAACGAACGGTGGTTTAAACCCTTAACAACGGGCCGTTAACTCACAGTAGCTACTGTAGAGGTTATCGGCTCTATTGAAAATAATGACCGAGGAGTATGGTACATGTTATAGACTGAAGCGGTTATTAACAAAGTTTCCGCTATAACAACATACTATTAGAGATAAGAAAAATATTTCTTACGAAGATACCCTTTAGTAATAACAGTGTTTCAGATTGTCAGGAGAGCTTGCTTGATTATATATTTTTTGCTCTATTTCCCTTCAAGACTTTGCAGAAATATCCGCTCATCACAATGAGTAGCTCATAAAACTGATTTATTACTGGTTTTGTGATCTTCAATACTTGTCAAAAAGTACATATTAGTTACTGTTGTTTATTCTTAAAATATCAGATTTTATAAATATTAACACTGAGTATCAGGACTCATGTTATTTTATATAAACATTTTATAAAATTAAAGTAACAAAGAACATAAATAGCATTAAAATATTTTTTTGAGTCAATATACGATTCATAATTTGGTTTTCTAACCTTTTAAAAATATGTGTAAATAAATACTAAAAACTAAATAATAGGGTCATGTTGACCCTCTACATCCTCGACATAGGTACCTTTTTTGTACATACCTACCACCCTCGCCGTGTTAAAAGTTACCGCTTATCACTTGTACCACAGTCTAAACAGCAGTAAAGCCATACTAGCTACATACCGACGTACCCTTCTCAATTTTTATGACTTGTTTGAGGGTAAATGCTGTGTATCGTTAGAGCAGATATTTATTGAGATTCTGCTTTATGTATTCATAGAAGGATGATAGGCCTTTTTAGGGTTCCGTACTATAATGTACAGCTGGATATCTCAAGAATTACTAATGCTATCAACTTGAAGTTTAAAATTCTTTTAGATAACGTTTGCCCAAACATTTAACAAATAAGAAAGAAAGTATATACAACGTGTTACAAAAATACCCCTAATGCCGAATATGGTATATAGGGACCATCAAACTGAACAACTTTTACTATGGGACCAACTCTGAAATCGCGAAAAAAAAAATCAGCTGTTTCATACATTTTGATATTTTCGTAATTAATTTTTGTATGAAACAGCTGATTTTTTTTTCGCGATTTCAAAGTTGGTCTCATAGTAAAAGTTGATCAGTTTGATGGTTCCTATATACCATATACGGCATTAGGGGTACTTTTATAACACCTTGTATACGAGTATATAAAAAGGCCCAAAAAACTTAATAGACAACTGTAGATCATATTAAGTATGTATAGAATATTAAGTATGTATAGTTTTTTAAGTTCTCATTTTAAGTGAACACATGTTCGTATGAGAAATAAAGATTCTTTAAACTTAGATCCATTTCATTTTTAAATACTAGTGGACGAACTAGGAATTGGACGAGATAAGAAAGAGGACGAGTTAGGAAGTGGATGAGATAGGAAAGTGGACAAGTTGGGAATTATGACGACTTGGGAAAGTGACCTGAAGGAAAATTTGGATGGTGACTAAAATAATAACCCTGTGAGACGTATGTTTTTATATTAATTTCTATAACTTGATCTACACAAAACCCTCATCATTTCCGTCTAATGATGACACGAAACACATAATTAATGTCCCATTTATGACAAGACTAAATTACTAAAGACTTGAAAGTTGCTAACTTTGGGTTGGCACAAAGATAAATTGGTTAATTTAAAGCAAAAGTAATTAGGAAGAAAATAATTATCTTGGGGATAATTAAATTATAAAGGGTTATACTTGAAAGCAAAAGAGTTATGTTAATTTTCATTTTAAACTCATTTGAAAACTTCTGTAAGTAATGGAATGTTAACATAAATAAAATCTGTAAATATAGTTTTATTTTTCTTCTACTATCCTTCTATACAAAAAATGTGTGTTCTGAAATCTATCGTGTGTGATATAGAATGAAAGGGCTTTCTGAGCCGTTTCTAAAAATATATCACATAATTACATTTCAGCACTTGTTATCATAATATTTTAAATGTGAAAGTTTGAATGTCTGTTATTCAATCACAAAATTAATTGAATACGTGTATTTTTTTAAAATATTTATCCCCCTAATTTACTAACATGATTAAAAAGTGGTAGAAAGCTACTTTTATTGCGATTGATTTTAACGTCGGAATTGAAACTCCTTAGTGCATTTGATTGATTAATTAAGAAAAATAAATATCATTTGACATCTCAACGTACTAACGTACATTCTCTTTGGTCATTTCCCCTGAGAGTAGGTTGAATGCGTTTCATTGAATAGCGACTATTCAATGATACGTACTATGAACATTGGCTATTTTGTATGGGAATCGCCATTTCGGGTTACTTTTGACAGCTAACTTTTGATAAAAAGGTTTTAAGATAAATAATATTAGAAAAAATACTAGAAAAAATCGACTTACCCGTAGCACCTCAGACGGGACTCGACCAATTATGCTACCGAGTCGCAGTAGCATAATTGGTCAGTGCATTGGGCCGGAATCCCAAGGGTGCGGGTTCGAGTCCCGTCTGAGGTGCTACGGGTAAGTCGATTTTTTTCTAGTATTTTTTCTAATATTATTTATCTTAATATAAAAATAGCATTGTAAATGCGAAAAATCTAAATTTAAAAAAGGTTTTAGTTTAAATAATGATCTTAGTAGTGATAAAAGGGCCGTAGTGTTGCTTTCGTTTTAGTATTAGGCTGCTTTGTTATTAACTTACTAATTAAAAAGATAGCACTGGCTGGTTCTCAAGGTAAAATTGATAATCATTAAATTGTAGGTGATACGAAGTTCAAAGGGTCCACTAGCTTCTAATATACATAGATGTTTAGAAATTCAGGGGTAATTAATTGATATTGATATATATGAAGCGGTCATGGCGGATCTTGACAGACTGATCGTACTCGATCACGTTTGTTAAGCAACGCTCGGTCCGGCCAGGTGTAGGATGGGAGACCGTTAAGTGGCATTACAACTGAGCGCTTCCGTGCTTCGGAGGGCACGTCAAACCGTCGGTCCCGGCTGTTGTCATCTGATAACAGTCGTTAAGCCAAGTCAGAGGCCTTACAGGCGGCTTGATAAACTCTAACACCAGAGGTGGCCACTAATCCTCATACGACTCTGAAATCGCGAAAAAAAAATCAGCTGTGTCATACAAAAATTAAAATCGAAGATATCAAAATGTATGAATCAGCTGATTTGTTTTCGCGATTTCAGAGTTGGTCCCATCGTAAAAGTTGATCAGTTTGATGGTCCCTGTGTACCATATTCGGCATTAGGGGTATTTTTGTAACACGTTGTATATACGAGTATAAAAAAGGCCCAAAAAACTTAATAGACAACTGTAGATCCATTTCATTTTTAAATACTGGTGGACGAACTAGGAATTGGACGAGATAAGAAAGAGGACGAGTTAGGAAGTGTATGAGATAGAAAAGTGGACACGTTGGGAATTTTGACGACTTGGGAAAGTGGACGATGTCGTCCTAGAGGATAATTTGGATGGTGACTAAAATAATAACCCTGTGAGACGTATGTTTTTATATTAATTTCTATAACTTGATCTACACAAAACCCTCATCATTTCCGTCTAATGATGACACGAAACACATAATTAATGTCCCATTTATGACAAGACTAAATTACTAAAGACTTGAAAGTTGCTAACTTTGGGTTGGCACAAAGATAAATTGGTTAATTTAAAGCAAAAGTAATTAGGAAGAAAATAATTATCTTGGGGATAATTAAATTATAAAGGGTTATACTTGAAAGCAAAAGAGTTATGTTAATTTTCATTTTAAACTCATTTGAAAACTTCTGTAAGTAATGGAATGTTAACATAAATAAAATCTGTAAATATAGTTTTGTTTAACCGACTTCAAAAAAAGGAGGAGGTTCTATGTTCGACTGTTTATTTTATTTTTTTTATGTATGTCCACCGATAACTCGAAAACGGCTAAACCGATTGACATGATTGAAACGCCACTTTATCAGGTTTGCTACCAAGTTGGTCCCATTTAAAATTTTAAATCGGTTCAGTAGTTTTCGAGTAATCCTGAAAATACTGTAATTTTTTAGGTAACTTTTGCACGAGTTTTAACGGATCTTCAGACATAACTTCTTTGTTTATAAACCGATTTTTTCTTCTACTATCCTTCTATAAAAAAATGTGTGTTCTGAAATCTATCGTGTGTGATGTCGAATGAAAGGGCTTTCTGAGCCGTTTCTAAAAATATATCACATAATTACATTTCAGCACTTATTATCATAATATTGTAATGTGAAAGTTCGGATGTCTGTTATTCAATCACGCATAAACGGCTGAATGAATTTGGATGGGCACAAACACAGTTTATAACCTGGATATTATAAAAATATATAATTAAAAAAAAAAACATACTTATGGCTCCCTAGGGATTTTATCGAATATCCCCGCAAAATCTTGGATTTTTTACTAAAAACCAATCAAAAATTGTCTACAAACTAAAAATATTTCTATTTATTTATTTATTTGGAACGTCAACAGAGTTAACAAGATCATGATACAATACTAAATAATATACTAGAAAAAATAGGACTCGCACCAGATCATGTTCTCGGACGGGAATCGAACCCGCGACCTTTGGATATCCGGTCCAATGCTCTGACCGCTGAGCTACCGAGTCACTTCCCGGTTCGATTCCCGTCCGAGAACATGATCTGGTGCGAGACCTATTTTTTCTGGTATATTATTTAGTATTATATAAAAATAGCATTGTGAATGCTTAAAACTCAAAATTTCAAATAAAGATCATGATACATTAAAAACAGTCAGTATTCTATCTTCTGATTCATGCAACTCTAATTATAGACAGCCTCATCATGCGCCATAACATGGTTACCTACTACACAAAAAAGAGCGATGGCTTCCTGATAGAGGTATTTTTATACTTACTAGGAATGTCATCTCAATTTTGTATTCACCCGCCTTTCTATTGTCTAATTTCAAAATCTATCGCAATCGCTTTCAGGATGAAACACATTGATGCTTATTTTTGGCACAAATAAAAACTTACCAAAGAAAAGCAGCAATGTGTCGGATCCAACTGTCAAAATGAAAGCGATTTTTAAATTAGACAATTAGCCCCCTGGTTTGTTAATGAAATAAAGCATTTTGTATTTTGTATTTTTGTAATTGGTACGTTACATACAGCAACACAACACTACTTAACATCCACTTAGTAGGCCTAAGCCGTAAACACGGAGGAGAATTAAATATGAAAATATAAACAATAAAAAATAAAATAAAAAGAGATTTTTTTTTAATCTAATTTATTAAACACCTTTTATCTTACAAGATATGCCAGTCCTATCGTATCCTAAACTAAAAAATAAAAAATAGAACCTTAAAAGTAACAAAATTCAAGATATGATCAATTATATCATTACAGAGATGGGTTCAAATTTACAGTATTTTGCCTTTGAAAACTGATACACGTCTATTAGTACTATCTAATATACAAGGTGTTACTAAAATACCCCTAATGCCGAATATGGTATATAGGGACCATCAAACTGAACAACTTTTACTATGGGACCAACTCTGAAATCGCGAAAAATAAATCAGCTGTTTCATTCAAAAATTAAAATCTAAAATATCAAAATGTATTTTCGGCATTAGGGGTATTTTTGTAACACTTTGTATAAATACTTTTTGACAAATTCGCCATTATTCTAAAGCAAAAACATGCCTTATGCAATATTAGCTCCCGTCTAATGATTACAAAGAATCCGGTGTAATTAATGGTGTTTTTCCCGCGACAAGAATAAATTAGGCACTCGGCACTTGCCATTTACGAAGTCTAAATTAGAGGGATTTTTAACGAGTTTTTTTTTAAAGATCAGGTGCCATGCTATTTTCAAAGTGCTGAAAGTGAGTTACGGGGTCGTATAGCATCAAGTACACATAATTGAGCAACGATTTCACATAGTATTACTTGATTTATCGGTTTCAAAAAAAATATGTATACAACATATTCGGCATTAGGGGTATTTTTGTAACACGTTGTATATTAGATTTTAGTTAATACCTACTCAGTTATGTTATTATGTGACTGACAGAAACATGATAGCTAAAACTTTTCATAATAGACAAAAATCGTAAAATTGACCTCCAATTTTGTAATTTTTCAATGCTGTGCCAACCATTAATCCTTACTATCATTACTAATATTTTAAATGCGGAAGTCCGTTTGTTTGTTTGTTACGCCTTCACGTCTTAACTAATGAACCGATCATCATGAAATTTTGCATACACGTTGTCAGGGGTACAGACAAGGACATAGGGAACCTTTCACCCCGAAAAAAATAATTGTTCTCGAGGGATAGCAAAAAAACTTTCCACTCAGACAAAGTCGCGGGCGGTCGCTATTAAACCTATAATCTTGAAACTAAATAAGAAATAGTTTATTAGTTATCAATTTTTGATTACATTGTTGTAGGTATTTTTTTTAAATGATACAATACCTAACTAAAATGTTTTTAAAATCACATTTAGGTACATTGACATTCGAAAATCCTAAGAAACCTTGAACCAGGATAAAAAGTATGTTACAATCGAGAACATTTCCGCTTTGCCACTCTAAGTTAAAGTCGGTTGCACGCCGCGTCGTCACTAACATACGTTTAGGGTCAGTTCACACCGAGACGCGACGCGACGCGACGTGACAATTCGTCAAGGGGCAGCCTCAGGCTGCGCCTCGCGGCGTCGCGCCACGTCACACGGAAATGTGTATCTTTTCGTGTAGTAAATAAAGTCAAATTTTGAGTCACTCTATTGAAATGTACGCGCAGCCAGATAACTAAATAGTTACTACGTAACAGATACTTCACTCAGAAAATATCCAATACCTACTGCTATAATAGCCTACTCCGTCACGTCAGCTACCGCTGTATGCTAAAATGTGCCTAAATGCTCAAGTATACAGTTGTGATTGCTTCGCATCGCGCGATCCCAAAGCAATCGCAGGGCTGCCTCTTCGATATAATTAAATTAACATAACTTTTTGTGTCTATGTTATTGAGAACTGTGAATATGTTCTAACTATAGTTGGTTGTTCAAAATTGTATCGTTAATAAAATATTTTACTTACCTTTCTTCATTGACAGGTAAATGGAAAAATGTTAGGTTTTTATCCCTTCTTTTACTTGATTTGCACCCATCTACAGCATATAAGGCACCAGACGGCATCGTAGGTACGTATACGAACGAATGTAACGATTAAAATTGAACAATGTGCTTGCGCTTCGCTTGCGAAAACCGCACTGAATTTGGTCCGCAAACGACCCGAGACCGCTCGGCCGGGCGGTAGGTAATTATAGCGCGCAAGTACATAGAGTGACGGAGCCCTGGCGCAGCGTTGCGTCGCGTCTCGGTATGAGCTGACCCTTAGTTCGTTCAGGGGCGATACGCGCGCACACAAATGTTCCTGCAAAGTGGTAAAGCACCTGAGTTACCGATCGTACCTAGCCGGTAACCCAAATCGCAACTTCATAGTACGGGGCCCGCGTATAAATAATTCAACCTATTGTTACAGTCACGCAAAGGGTTGATAAATTACTAATGAATTCGACAATGTATCGGAAAAATTTCCGATCACAGGAAACGCTAACCAACGATACGCGGTATTACTGCCATTTTTAATGCATTTTAACTTTAGTTTTTATTTGAAAACTTTGGAGCTGCTGCAGCGCCCCCTAGCAGTGTACTGCATTGCGATTCTGTAAGACATCATTCGTGACCTCGCATCTGAATCCGCTGTGAGTTTCTTGATTGGTATTCTCAAAACTCGCTTGATAATTCGCATGTGCACTAGCGCTGCACTTGCGAGCGTGTCAGCGAGTTGAACTAAATTGACCGCGAGAATTTTGACGGGAACCGATAACTTGTCCGAAATTTACTTGTCCTAATTTCATTTAACGGAAACGGTTGACCAAAGTTTTTGTTGCTATATGTATTGTTTGCCATATTTTTAAACCATCGAAATATCATTTGGCATATGTCTCATTTTACCGAACTACGTTTCACCGATTTTCAAAATGATTGTTTAGTATTGGCACCACCAGAACAACATTTTACCGAATACTATTTGGCCGCAACCGCAACTATGGTATATTTATATTATGTAGGTAACATTTGACATAATCGATATTTGTTATAATAATACATGTTTTATTAAGCAAGCATGCACCATGCATGCAAGCATTATAGAGCTGCGAATGGTCAAAACACTAACCTAACCTAACCTACTTAATGTATTCAAAGTTTTTCATTTGGTGAACTGAAAATATGACAAATAAATCAGTGGTGTAATGAATGTTCGGGAATATAATACTTCGACGAAATGTTCTTTCGACCGCGCATAACTTCGGTAAAAAGTTTTTCGACCAAATAAGACATCGGAGTAACGAAAAAAACGTAATTTCGACGAAGTCAAAAAAGGCGAAACGAAAACAGTCGAAAAGATTTCAGTAAAATGAAATTTGATCAAAAAAATTTCGACCTTGGGATAGGTTACCGATTTTGACAGATAAAGTATGAGATGATGTAAAAAGTGGCATTCTGTAAGGTATAGACCGAGAGGTGACAGGATTTTTCGTAACGATCAAGGAAACGATTACATTTACTTTTATGGGGTGTAGAGTGGTTGTAGAATGTCCCCTAATGTGAATGATGAATTTCCATACAATATAATGCTATTTTCGCGATTTTTTAGCATATCAAAACAGCTCTTAGAATCCTGATAGATCAGTTGTGTGTATTGCAATCTGGATCTCATCCATTCACTCCCTGGGTAGCTATCTTCAGATCGGCAGAGAACCAAGGCTTCAAAGTTATCTCGTTGGTATGAAAATTATCTGGTGCTTCTAATTATCTAAGGTGAAGGTGCAAGGTGTGTCGCTGTCATGCTAAATGCAGGTATTGTGCACTGATATTTTTGTGGTGTGCATGTGCATTTTTTTGCGGGCAGGCGGGCGGTGCATCCTGCATATATATTTTTTGCGGGAGTAAGCTACATATATTTCTCTTTTCACAATTCTAATTATCCGTCCACCTCTCGAATTAAACAACCTCTCGCATCAGATCTCACTTCGCTACTCCCTTCACTCTCACTTAAATTTGCATTCTGTAAGCATCACCTATTTACTTGCGAAGTGAAGTGAGTTCTGTATTGTAGTGACTGCCACACTCAAAAAAATGTTAGTCGAGATTTATTGATTGCAGTTTTTTGATACAATTGTTGAGTTTTTGGTACAGAACTTTATAGCAAATATGCGTTTTTTTAATTAAAATTTCTTATTTTAAGGAATTAGAGGCAGCTAATAGTCTGCGTGTTGAATTAAAATTGACCGTGAGATTTTGACAGATGAAATATGAGATGACATAAGAAGTGGCATTCTGTAAGGAAATTCCGCCCTCACTTCGATGCTCACCTCGCAAGTGAACCCGATTCAAAGTGTCAAATAAAAAGTATCTATTTTACGAGTGAAAATAGAAGAAGTCCTCTACAAACAATGTTAAAATAATATTTTTTTTAGAAATAAAACACTTTTTACGGATTACAGCGCGTATATTATTAATTCAGGTGTTGTTTTAGAATTATTTAGTTTGTATTTATTGGTTTTTAGAATTCCCGACGTTTCGACACCTTTCCAGGGACCGTGGTCACGGGAGGACTAAAAGTGTTTAAAAAGTGTTTTATTTCTAATGAACTGTATACGAGCGAAAGTCTTAGAAGTGAATATTTTTTTATTTTTTAACACTGACAAGTAGTTTTTAACCACAAATTATATAGCTATTTAATTTGTGAAAAACTATTTTTTTTTTATTATTTAACTTTACAAAAACAAAAATTTTTCATCGTAACAAACCAAAAACCACGGCGGTTTGTTCGGAATGCTAGACTTATACACTAACATTATTATATATTTATGGTAACAACAACATATTATAAAATAGGTCACTAGTAAACAATTTACCTGCGGTGATCGTCCAGTTTTAATATTACTTTCTGTAATGCTTTGTAAGAGATGTAAAGGATGGTGAGAAAAGCTTTGAGTTTATATATCCAGATGACTTGTATTTATTCTCAATAATCAGAACAACAGATAGGTGTGTCTGTCAACGGTTTGAATTTCTGGACAATTGCATTGCTATTATTGTTGTGCAAGCAAAGATGTTCATGAGCCACAAGCCTTCCACCACCACCACCTACAAGGATGTTATTTCAGAAAACATTTTTATTTTAATGTCAATTTTTTTTTTACATGTTATTGTATAAAATTTGATAAAAAAAATTTTTTATATTGTTAGGTAAAACTTATTATACTGGTTTGTAAGACTCCTGGGAATAGAGGGATTTAGGTGCTTGTTAGTACACAGAATGCTCAATTATCATCCAGACATAGTTGCAAAAATAGTTATTGCATGCTGTGTTTTGCACAACATGTGCAATCGCGCAGAAATACCGGCTTTCACAATTTCAGAAGAAGAGAGACTAGAAGAGCTACAAACAATTGCTGAAGTTCAAAGGAGGCAAACTAGGGATTTGCCATCTTACGCCGATTTAGCTCTAGGGCAATAACGTAGACGAAATATAGTAAATAGCCTATGGCGTTCACGTCATATTTAATTTATCGGTGGTCAAAAACCCTTTACAAGTTTTCTTTCGTCATTTCATTCTTGGATAGGCCTTCCAATTTGTGAAATGGTAGTAGATTCAGTAGATTTATACATTTTTAACATGATGTGCTAACAGAAAACCTAAAAAAACTGCTATAAAAACAGCTTATTTTTTTTAAAGCTTTATTTATTTAATACCAAATAATATACTAGAAAAAATAAGACTTGCACCAGATCATGTTCTCGGACGGGAATCGAACCCGCGACCTTTGGATATCCGGTCCAATGCTCTGACCGCTGAGCTACCGAGCCACTCTTTTCTAGTATATGATTTGGTATTATATAAAAATAGCATTGTGAATGCTAAAATCTCAAAATTTAAAAAGCTTTATTTATTTTTAACATTTTTGGGGCTAGGCATATGTATATGTAATAAAAATGTAAGCGATGATATAAATATATTTTATTAATATTTAAACGACAGTTGATCCTTTCAATCGGTTCAGCCGTCTTCGAGTAGTTCTGGTAGCTCTTCCTTCAGGTGTTCCTTCTGGAGTTCCCTGGTAAGTTCAGACCAGATGTTCTTCAATTTGCTAATATGTAGTGACACTTCACCACTGGATTGCACTGTGTAGCTGAAGAACTTCATGCACAGGCTTTACTCTTTTGCAAGCCATCATACAGGCGGTGTAGTTCTAGCCATACTTCCCTCGCTGTAGAATATCGCAAAACTTTCTCACAGTTGTCTTGTGACAAATTCGTAGTAATAAGTTCGCCTCATGAAGCTCTCGTGTCTCCCACTTGGATTGTTGCTGATTCAACGATAGACTTTTCCATCAACTCTCGACGTAAATTCTATCTGAATTTTATTTCCGGTAACTTAACGCTCTGCTACCATATTAAAGTACATACTTTTTGATATTATAGGATCTTGGGAAAGAAAATAATAAAATTAAACTGTAAAAACTGTATTAAAAAACGCAAGGAAGAATATTGACAAACAAGACATTGACATTATATTCAATGAGCAATATATACAAAAAGAGTACTTAGGTCGATTTGCAGCAACATTTACTAAATCTCGATTTTGTTAAACCTAGACTTTACTCATACGAATATGTAAAATTTTTAAATCGATATTTAAAATTTTCACAGTTTCATAAGGGCTACATCTAAGTTTAACAAAGTCGAGATTTAGTAAATGTTACTGCAAGTGGGCCTTAATATAGGTAACTATACAAAGCAGGATTCTTAACAAAATATTATAGGTCTGTCCACGGTCCGGTTTTTTCTTGGATGACGGATCCGGGCGTTTCGACGGAGACGGATGACGGAGACGGATCACGTTTGTCCATTGCGTCCGGATCCGATCCAATCCCGAACCACATATCACTCTGCGGTGCAACTGAGATGTCATGTGCACGTGCCTTTTTTTACGTTAGAATGCCGACAACTTCTTGCAATATACGTACAAAGACGCAGAAGACAAAAAAGTTTTGGGTTTCACCCTCTCCTGCAAGAGAGATACCTCGATGGGGCATTTAATACACTATACGATAAATTACAACAACGTGAAGATATATAATACCAAAAAATAAACTAGAAAAAATACGACTCGCACCAGATTATGTTCTCGGACGGAAATCGAACGGGACGGGAGCATTGTAAATGCTAAAATCTCAAATTTAAAAATGATGTAGCTTTCTTATCTTAATCAATTGTTTAAAAATATCTGGAAAGGTATTCAGTTGATGTCGAGGTAATTCCTTGTAATTGGTGAGATGGCGCTGGCTTGCAGCGTAAGAGTTGATATACTAGGAGAAATTCGGCATTCCCACTAGTGACTCAGTAGCGCAGCGGTCAGAGCATTGGACCGGATATCCAAAGGTCGCAGGTTCGATTCCCGTCCGAGAACATGATCAGGTGCGAGTCGTATTTTTTCTAGTTTATTATTTGGTATTATATAAAAATAGCATTGTGAATGCTAAAATCTCAAATTTAAAAACGTGAAGATATTTTTTTAACATTTGTTTTTATTAGTAACTCCTTTTTGGTTAGCAGAAATGACCTTTTATTTCGTTGTGACTTAGCCGATATTTATTTTTTTCGCATAACCTAAGTGGCATACGTTATATTAGTGTGTAAACATTAGTGCAAAATGTTTTAAAACGTTAGCGTTCATGGTTGTTAAATAAATTAAGAAAATGTTAGTATGGAAAATTCAAATTCTTTAAAATTCTCCATACAAAACGGCAATTTCATACTTTAACCCCTAATATTAACTTGCCCTAAAAACTTTATTGTGTGAACAAAATAAAGTCGCAGCGCAAGTGCTTGTCGCAATAAGCAAGTTCGGCAAGTCGCAAAAGATGACGGTTGACGAAGACGGACGTCGGGTGGCTGCGCCGTGGACAAGTCCATATGTATTTTATATTCTAATGGGGTACTTCGAATCGAGGCTCCGGTTTAGCGGTTCATCCGATCAAGCAAAATCTTCGGAGCCCGTCAAAAGAACGGATGACGGATTTCGGACGCCGGATGTCGAGTTGACAAAAGTTCATACAAATAATTGAAATTGAAATTGAAAAATTCTTTATTCAAATAAGCTCACATAACAAGCATTTTTAAATCGTCAATTCTTTTATCCTACCACCCATTATGACGTCTTTTAGCTGACAAGAAAAATGGGCGCAAAAAACTTATCAGCTTTATTAGAAGGAACGATATTTACAAATATGTATATCGTTTCCAGACATTACATTCAAAGTATTCATACATGTTACCATTAACATAGATTCATAAATAAATAACATTATTTAATTAGCTCATTTCTACTGAATCAAATTACAGGTGTCAAGCTTAATTCAAAATTTAAGGCTTAGCCTAGGCTATTACAAAAAAATTATATATATATCTATTCATACAATTCAATAAACGTTAAGACAAGTAGGCAGAAGCAGACCCATTCCCACTGGCAGCACCCGTTCACGAGCATGACGCATGAACCAGCCATCGCTTCGCTCAACCATATTTGAGGGAACGTAACGACCCGCCTCACACGACACCACCATAGAAATGATTAAAGAGAGCATGACATACTTAGGCTACCCGTGTTAAGGCATCGAATTGAAAACTAATATCCAAAAGCTTTTCATAGGCCTATAGAAAGTGAAAGATTGCAATAAAAAAAAAATTCCAAAACAAGGTAGTAGTTATGAATTTTATCTTTTGGGTAAGAAGTGCCATACATATAGATAATATTAAACATTTATATATATATATATGTATGCGACGTCCTTAATACAAGTAATCAGATATAATATATAGGCCGCTATTCGGTCCGGTTTTTTCTCTCCGAGGAGACGGACGCCGTGGACATACAGTTTAAGGCATAGGGATTATATTCATGGCACGAATTAAGAGTTTTTTATTTTTTTTATTTTTGCTGCATCAAATTCCTTAAAATAAGAAATTTTAATTTAAAACTCACATATTAGCTAAACTGGAATCGATAAAACTCGACTAACATTTTGTTGAGTGTGGTTGTCACTAGGTACAACGCAAGTCAAGGTCAAGGTCAAGCGAGGTGAGATGCGAAGTGAGAGTGAATTGCGAAGGGAGTTGCGAGTTGTCGTCTGATTTTACAGAATCGCAGGGCTGTACCGCCGTAAAACATATTAATAACCTGGAGGCTTACTACGATCTCTTATTGCGATCCAGTTTAGGTCCTAAAATGAACTGCATCGCTATGTGACAGCGGTGTCAGCTGACAGCGACTCAACTTTAGTTCATAACCTAAACTGAATCGCTAAGCCGTATGTCATTCATTATTTGTTCATACAAGAATAGTCTCTATATAGTAAAAAATAAAGGTTTTTTTGCCGAGGACACTGGCGCCCTCTCACCCGATTTCGCTTCGCGGGACACCCCGGTGTAGCTCATGGTACGAAATAAAGCGATTCAGTTTGGGAACCTAAACTGAAACGCAATCGCTTTATAAAAGTTGATGGTAGGCAACCAATGATACCTTTTGAACAGTGCCGGCGTTAGGGGGGGGCGCGATGGGGCGACGGCCCAGGGCGCCAAATTTGGGGGGGCGATTAGTGGAGGTGGGATACTTCCCCCACCAAACTAGAACGCGTGGTGGATGGTGGGGATAGCTAAGCGTTCGATGGAAGATGGAATATAGAATTCTTAATACACGTTCACATTGGTTCAGAAAAAAATTAATACTCGATTTTGATTTCTTTAAGTGGGCGCCAAAATATTCTTGCCCAGGGTGTCAGTCCCTCTAACGCCGGCACTGCTTTTGAATGTAAAAAACTGCAACGGAATCGGTTAAGTAGTTTTCAAATACAATACACTTCTAAAGCTTTCGCGCGTACAGTTCATTAGAAATAAAACACTTTTACAGATTAAAGCGCGTAGGTATGTTATTAATTCAGGTGTTACTTTAGAATTATTTAGTTTGGATTTATTGGATTTTTGATTTCCTGACGTTTCAATACATTTCCAGGGGCCGCCGTGATTGACCATCAGCCATTTTTAATGTCCCTACTGCTGGGGTACATTCTTTCGTTATGGGTAGATAAGGAGGATGGGCCATAACCCACCACGCGGGCCCAATGCGGATTGGTGGATGTTAACGACTGCAAATGCATCCGGGACCAACGGCTTAACGTGCTTTCCGATGCACGGAGAAGCTCAAGATAATACATTTTTTGGTCACCCATCCCATGACAGACCCTAGTGAAAGTTGCTCAACCTCCACAATCGCTGGGCCAGGCTAACCACTGCGCCATCGAGCTCCTTTACGGAATAACTGTAGCAAAAAGGCTACTCATAACTTACAAAAAATGCTTCTTAGAGAAAGAACAGGCAGAAGAAAACTCAAAGTGCCTTCGACAAACCTCACTGAGTTTTCAAGACGCCGGCGAACAGTGAGCTTCCCATACAAACGTAATAAGTACCAAAATGATTTGCAATATGAGCATAATTAACTAATCTAGTGATGTTATTCGGATTAAGACAGTGTATGTCTAGGTTTCTATTAAACAAAAATTCCAAAATACTAACCCAATACAAAATAAATGCCAATTATTTTTTTTCATACAAAACTGAAAATCGCATTAATTTTGATTTGGTTTAGTATTTTGGATTTTTTATTTAATAGAACCCTAGACAAATACTGTCTTAATCCGAATAACATCACAAGAAGAGTTAATTATGCTCAAGTTGCAAATCATTTTGGTGTTACGTTTGTATGGGAAGCTCACTGTTCGCGGCGTCTTAACTTGCATGTAATTTGAATTGTTCCGGTAAATAATTCCGACCAACCGACAAAGTGATAATTGAGTTTATTCTCATTCATCATTGTACTATGAGTAATGGCATTATACTGATAATGGCCAAACAATAGCAACACGTAAAAACAAAATATTTATCAAATCCCCTTAGCATATATCATCTGGCAAACAATATCGTTGGCGTATACAAAATGGATTGGCGTGCTCACAATATTTTCCAACAATAATAAATTATATTAGGCGCCTAAAATTATAATAACAGGCTTTGGGTGATCAATGAAAGCACTAATATTATTAAAGGACGTAAAGAATAATATAACTTTATTCGGACAGTGGAAAAAGGAATAATAGTAGGTGAAAAGAAAATGTTTGCTTTAACACAATAATAGTAAACAAACGATGAGATGTTTTTTTGTTAGAAAGAAAGTTCAATTAGAGAAGAAATGTTCTTTTCTTCTCTAATTGACCGAGCGAAAAATGCTTTCGTATGTTTGTCTGTCCCGCTGCCCAGCTCTGTTTTCCTCTACAGGTCGCATTTCTCAACCGATACCCATTGAATGTAAACTTTGTTAATTATTGTAATGGAAAATGACGTCACTCTAAATGCCGACCTCATTTTTCAAATTTTGACGACTCTGTATGAAATATAAAGGGAGAAAAAAGTAGCCCTTGACTAGTTTCTTGCCGGTTCTTCTCGTTACAAGGTCTCCCGCTTAGGGTTTGCGAACCGATGGCGTAGCTTCTTTGACATTCACAAGTGCTTGTAACAGCCTAGACTGAATAAATGAGTTTTGAATTTTGAATTTCGATAAATTGTTTTGTCGATTCAGTTTTTGAATTGTTTCAAAATGGCGGAAATATGTTACAGGTCACAGGGGCACTAGTAAAAACTACTTATGGAACGCAATTATACTATTTTGACCGTTTCATTTAAATTCTTCCGATTCCTTTGAGGCCAAATCCAATTTAGATTAGAACTCCATTCGGACATACAGCGATTACAATTTTCCACCGAAACCTTCGGAAACGGAATTTTCTCGTGCGGAAATAAAAATGGCGTCAGGTTTGTGAATAAATTCTCCATTTGGGCATTTTCACGGGTACGGAAACGGCGGGAAAGTTAATCTCTTAGAATTTCCGTTCAGTCAATCAATGTTGGTTTGAGCGTTTAACGTTTTTGTCAAATTGTCGAAGGGAATTGACCACATACCACTAGACACAATGTTTAATTAATTGGGCCTTAATCAGACGACCTTGTGTGTCTTCACACAGCCGCTTTCTTTCTGAGGGCCTACTCAAATGGCCATTCTACTAAAATTAACGCTAGTAGAATAGAATGCCAATGTATGGGATTGACAGGAGCTAAGCGTTAGCTTATGTCATTCCCATACATTGTTATTCTATTCTACAAGTGTTAATTTTAGTAGAAAGGCCATTTGAGTAGGGGGCCTGTTCCTCTTGTGTTTTCAACAGCGGCTTGCCTAATAGAATTCAATAACGCATACTCTATTTTCTCAAAAGAACGCCGAAAGTTGAAAGGAAAAGCAAGTTCAAGCGACTCTGTGAAGACAGACAATTTTCGTTGTGGCAGTAATCCTGCATCTTGAGCTAAAGCTCCTTTTTAGGGTTCCGTATCCAAAGGGTAAAACGGGAACCCTATTACTAAGACTCCGCTGTCCATCCGTCTGTCTGTCTATCCGTCTGTTACCAGGCTGTATCTCATGAACCGTGTTAGTTAGACAGTTGAAATTTTCACAGATGATGTATTTCTGTTGCCGCTATAACAACAAATACCAAAAAATAGAATAAAATAAATATTTAAGGGGGCTCCCATAAAACAAACATTATATTTTGCTCGCTTTTGCTCGATATTCATAACGGCAACAGGTAGATGCTTGAAATATTCACAGAATATTAAGTTATATATTCACTTTAAAAATCAATTATGAAAATAAAATAAAACAAATATTTAAAGGGGGGCTCCCATACAACAAACGTGATTATTACGGAACCCTTCGTGCGCGAGTTTGACTCGCACTTGGCTGGTTTTTAAACATAAGCGTTGCGACGTCGTATCGTAGTTTGGTTTTTCTACTCCTACCATTATTCGAAGTATGTTATACGAATAATAATTTACGACAACTAAGTCCCATTCCATATTGGACACAAATGGGACTTATTTGCAGTTAACCAGTAATAGCTGAAGGCAAATGTGTCCGATTGTGGAAATTTCATTTTTGGGGTATTCCCCTCGGTCCCTATTATTGTAAATGGGAGATTGGTTTGTACTTTCTTGTATGAAAGCATCGAAAGAAAAGATTAAAGTAATCATTATTCTTTAGAAATAAAACACTTTTTACGGATTACAGCGCGTATTATTATTAATTCAGGTGTTGTTTTGGAATTATTATTTAGTTTGTATTTATTGGTTTTTTAGTCATTATTCTACCAAAAAGATTCAAAAGTTTTGTTCTTTCGATATTTTTATCTACACTTTACACAAATAAACATTCACACAACAAAGTAAGTAATAGACACAAGCTTTTATTTATTTATTTATGATATTTAAATGTTTCATTTAGGATTAAGCACCAGAATTTTATAATAATACTAGGAAAATTATTAATTTCCGGAATCTTTCCTGCACTGCGATTCTGTAAGACTTCATTCTTAACCTCGCATCAGAATCCGCGATCAGTTTCTTGATTGGTATTCTCAAAACTCTCAAAACAGAGCGAGACGTCAAAAAATTTTTCAAGCAATAATTACGAAATCTTACTAATAAGTACTTTTAAATAAAATCTTATTTAATCAGTGTCTAATTTTGTAATTATACTTAGGTTCTCTTTTACGTATAGGTAATCCGCGCGCGATGAGAATGGGATGGAAAATTGATTAATCAGTTAATTTTAATTTAATTATCAACTAATTGTTTACTTGTTATCTTACTTGAAGTTGCTGCAGGAAAAGTTCCCTCACCTCGGATGCGTGACACCGTGTTTTTGGATATCCCTGTGGCTGGCCGGCGAACAAACGCGTCTCAGTTTGACAAGGTTCCATCCCATTCTCATCGCGCGCGGATTATAACATTTTAGTTACCTATCTTAATCCAGCAAAAATCGTAAAAAAATATATCGTTTCATTTTAACTCAATTAAAACGGGAGTGAAATCTCATACTTAATTTTTATTGCATTTTCGTCATTTCGTCAAATTTAAATGAGGGTTGTAAAAACTTATGACTGGGACTTATTTGCGAAAGGGTAAGTAGTAGTGATGTGCTGAATCAGAAACATTTTCAATATATCGATGAAATAGAATTCGATACTTTTTATCTGTAATTTTTTTATGATACCACATACGAACTTTATTTCAAATAAAAAAAGAATAATTGAAATCGGTTAACAACTGGTGAAGTTATGTTTAAACATACATAAAAAAAACCGTCGACTTGATAAGCTCCTCCTTTTATGAAGTCGGTTAATAAATAAAATTGTCATTGCCAGTGGGAATGGGTCTGCTTCTGCCTACTTGTCTTAACGTTTATTGAATTGTATGAATTGATATACAAGGTGTTCCAAAAATACCCCTAATGCCGAATATGGCATATAGGGACCATCAAACTGAACAACTTTTACTATGGGGCCAACTCTGAAATCGCGAAAAGAAAAACAGCTGTTTCATACATTTTGATATTTTCGATTTTAATTTTTGTATGGAACAGCTGATTTTTTTTTCGAGATTTCAGAGTTGGTTCCATAGTAAAAGTTGTTCAGTTTGATGGTCCCTATATACCATATTCGGCATTAGGGGTACTTTTGTAACACCTTGTATATATATTTTTATTTTTTTTGTACAAGCCTAGGCTGAACCTTAAATTTTGAATTAAGCTTGACACCTGTAAATTGATTCAGTAGAAATGAGCTAATTAAATAATGTTATTTATTTATGAATCTATGTTAATGGTAACACGTATGAATGTAATGTCTGGAAACGATATACATATTTGTAAATATCGTTCCTTCTAGTAAAGCTGATAAGTTTTTTGCGCCCATTATTCTTGTCAGCTAAAAGACGTCATAATGGGTGGTAGGATAAAAGAATTGACGATTTAAAAATGCTTGTTATGTGAGCTTATTTGAATAAAGAAGTATTCAATTTCAATTGCAGTCGAAGGACTGTGTGGGACACTTTTTAAGCTTAAACTAAAACTCAATGTCATTTATTAAGTTACAAGCAATGTCAAAGAAATAAGCCCAAAGGGAGAAAGGAAGCCCAAGAAACTCGACAAGGGTTGTTTTTTTCCGCCCTATCATACAGAGTCATGAAATTGATAAATCACCTTCCATGTCTATCACAATCATCAACAAAAGGTTCGACAGTAATGCAGTGTCAAAAGCCATCGTTCATTTATGTATGAAGACTGGCATACCTACCTGTCCGCCATTTTGAAAATAGCCGGTTTTGGAGGCATGTGCTAAAAGTGTCAAACGATAGAATAAGTAATTACAAACAAAAAGTAATAAGTGAAAAAATCTCGTAAGTGATATACTCACTGAGATATTTGAGTTTGAAGTTGAAAAACAGAATCTGTCATTTTCTGGATTAATCAACATAATAAGTCATTACAAACAAAAAGTAATCTGTAGTATCTGTTTAAATGAGTGACCATTTGCTTTGTATAATACAGATTAATTAATATAACTTATGTTTTATTTTGCAGTTCGTTTTATGGTAGTTCCATTTCTGAATATTTTTTTATTTTTAAAACGCCAAATCCATGCATTTTCCGAAGTGAAGCGATAACGAAGATTTCCAAAAGTAACTTATGTCTAGGGCTAAAACTCGACAAATATGAAGTAGACGATTATCTAAAAGACCGAAATGCGTGAAAATGATGTCATCACATAACTTGCTAGTATAAGCACTTTGTTGTTAATAATCCTGTTGTACTGTTTTGGTAACGATATACATGTTTGAGTTTGTAAATATCGTTACTTATTTCTGTCAAAGCTGATAGTTTCTTGCGCCCGTTCTCCTTGACAGACAAAAAAGTCTGTAACGGGTTGTAGGAAAATATAGACGATTCAAAAGCGCTTAATCATTATGTTTATTTGAATAAAGACATTTTGACTCTTGACTTTCTTGAAGTCACTTCAAAAACTGAACCGTAGAGCCCCGGGGTTCGATATAGAGGCACAACACTACTTAATTCACTGTTCTCAGAGCAGGCAATATATTCAGCTATAAAAACTAAATCCGTTAGCAAATGAGTTCAGTGACTAAAGTTCTCTTTATCAACGTTTGTCACTGGTTTTCATTTACGCCCTTAGAATAGTAATTAACAGTAAAATTAATTTACATTTAAATATGCTGTCTTGCTTATTTTTATTTGGGCCAAATATATTTTTATTTAAATAAATAAATATTTGACAACATCACATACATTGCTCCGATTCCAAAGTAAATAGCTAAGGCTTTTGTATTATGGAAATCAGAAACAACGGTGGTATCACAAACACCCAGACCTGAGCCTTTTGATATAGAAAAGTTCGTTTTGTAAATTGACCCAACCGGGGATCGAACCCGGGACCTCAGAGATGGCGACACCTTGAAAACCTGTGTACAAAGCCACTCGACCACGGAGGTCGTCAAATTATTATTTACAACTAATGCTTAGCATTCATCACACCCGATGTGAAGTGACAACACAGATAACATAATAGGTGACAATAAGGCCGAAGGTGGAATAGCACTTGGCCCTGAATCTTCAACTGAGGACTGACGAACTGGCTATCTTACCTCTAACTGCCGAAACACAACAATGTTAAATATGGCGTGAGATCACCATAAGATGATGGTAGTTAGCGTCTACTACAAACCGACAAACCACTCTCTCCACCTGGTGGGACGGTTAGTAATTTTTTTTCTTAACCGACAATCTGGTAATAATAAATAAATAAATAAATATTCGACAACATCATATACATTACTCCGATTCCAAAGTAAGTAGCTAAAGCACTTGACTTATGGAAATCGGAAACAACGATGGTATCACAAACACCCAGACCTGAGCCAATATAGAAAAGTTCGTTTTGTAAATTGACCCAACCGGGGATCGAACCCGGGACCTAAGAGATGGCGACACCTTGAAAGTCGGTGTACAAAGCTACTCCACCATGGAGGTCGTCAAATTATTATTTACAACTAATGCTTAGCCTTCATCACACCAGATGTTAAGTGACAACACAGATAACATAATAAGTGACAATAATGCCGAAGGTGGAATGGCACTTAGCCCGGAATCTTCAACTGAGGACTGACGAACTGGCTATCTTACCTCTAACTGCCGAAACGCAAACAATGTTAAATATGGCGTGAGATCACCGTAAGATGATGGTAGCTAGCGTCTACTACAAACCGACAAACCACTCTCTCCACCTGGTGGGACGGTTAGTAATTTTTTTTGTTAACCGACAATCTGGTTGGTCGATTGATTTTTATTTTTCCTAACTGACAACTGGGGCCACAATAGCGAACCCCAATTCATGATGTCACACGAAAATCGATATCTTCTAAATAACTTCGATGAATAGTACAATACGAAACTCCTTACTTCGATTTATCTGTTTTAAGCTGAAGCTCGGCAGACCCGCCGAAGTTCGAAAAGTCAGCCGGTAGAGCCCCTGGTCGGTGGGTTGAGACTTTTTTTTCTTAACTGACAACCTAGTAGATCGGTTAAAACAAGCCCTAACATCAACCACCAACTAAAATCATAATGAGTTCAGTCAACGGTACGTCAGACTATACATGATGACCTTGAGACCGTCTTAATGCTGTACGCAATAAGAGCTGTTTTCGTAGTTCAACTGTTTAGCTTACCGTGCTCTCGTGCGTACAATAGGCCTCCAATGTGGATTATTAGTTCATTTATTTACAAGCAGCCGCCCGCGACTTCGTCCGCGTAGACTTCTACGGTGTATCAAGAGATGACGACCTCCGTGGTCGAGTGGCTTTGTACACCGGTATTCAAGGTGTCGCCATATCTGAGGTCCCGGGTTCGAACCCCGGTTGGGTCAATTTAGAAAACGAACTTTTCTAAATTGGCTCAGGTCCGGGTGTTTGTGATACCACCGTTGTCTCTGATTTCCATAACACAAGTGCTTTAGCTACTTACTTTGGAATCGGAGCAATGTATGTGATGTTGTCAAATATTTATTTATTATTTATTAATTTATAAAACATGCACCCAATTTTAAGTTAGACTTTCATTGTGCAGTAGTTTTTAAACATAAATTATGAAAGATACTAAAATAAAGTAGATTGGCTTCTATTGCTGATAAAAAAATCTCTTGAAAGTTAGTGGTCCAACATAGTGTTAGTTAACCTTATTAAAGTTTGAGTTCAACAGAAAACCATTATTCAAAGTCTGAATTCGTTAATACGAACTGAGAAATGCCCGAATAGCCTTTTGAGGTCAGATTTTATATGAATCTTCCTTTGGACGACAAAGAAAATTTAACCACAGAAGGTTATCTTTGCAATAGGTAACTAAGTTGGTAGAAATTTTTCTTTAAACAACGAAATCATAATTAAAAATTCGTTTCGATCCAAGCAGAGTTTGTACTAAGGTGACTAAACACAGATAGTGTTAACTATTGAAATAAAATAATTTATACTTCACACAAAATCGAGGAAAAATCTATCAAAATTCAAGATAAAAATATAAACTTCAAAATATGAAATTAGCAGTTTTTGTTCGCATGGCCATCAAGCCAGTCCGCAACAGATCGAACACATAAATGTGTATATAAATGTACGTGTCCTGGGAACAAATATGTACTTAGCTTGCTTTCGTCCACCTGTGACCACGGCCCCTGGAAAGGTGTCGAAACGTCGGGAATTCAAAAAACCAATAAATACAAACCAAATAATTCTAAAACAACACCTGAATTAAGGCGACGCATCGATAAACTATTTTCGTATCGACTGTCTCGCTCAAATCCACGTAAATCACACTTAGCTATCTCACTCATGGCAAGCAGTATTGGGACGCCGAACCGGTTTTTTTCGTTTTAATAAAATCTATAATAGGTATATTTTAATAAAATAAACTGGCATTTTAATGTGTGTGTTTAGACTAATCTACCAAAAAAAAATAATGGTTTAAATCGGTCAGGTTTGTCTGTAAAATGCAAATCTGGGTGTTGGGTGGGTGTGAGTTTGATGTATTTAATTGCAAATTAGATTCTGTAAAACGAAAACTTATTGAACATCTATTTATTCAATAAAAGCTCATGCTGGTAGGGTACACATATAATTACACATCATAGCATACACATATAATTAAGTACTTTTTTTTGTTTTTTTGTTTAGGTAGGTACATACAATTGTTGTTTTGTAAAATTCCATATTGTTACTATAAGCGAAAACCTATAATTAGCTTATCCGTTCCTACGCTTTTTCTACACTTAATTGTACAGCTGCTGGTTTTCCATGAAATAAATAAAATAAATAAATAAATCTCTGTTTTAAAAGAGGTTTCTTTGATATTTTTTCTCTGTTATAAAAGTTAACGAATGTTTCTGCAACTGACAAAATGAAGTCAACGAAATAAATAATCAGGTTATTAAATATTACTTTAATATGTTATGTACCTAATTGATGAGAAAAATCGAGATCGCTTCCACCAAAATGTCCGATGCGTCCTCTTAATAATATACGCGCTGTAATCAAATGTAAAAAGTGTTTTATTTCTAATGTGCATACACACGACAGCACGTCAGGTTATACAGTTAAACTGCGAAAACAACTTTTATTACGTAAGGCATAAAGGCGGTCTCAAGGTCAACATGTATAGTCTGAGGTGCCGTTGTTTGTACCTACTTAGCTCACCACACAAAAGGGCTCGGTATTGTTTTGATATCGACTAAAATATTGGTGCGAGTATAAAAAATCTAATCTCATTTTTGTCAAGTTGAGTTTCTGGCCAAACAGAGGCATTGGTTGTAGCAAAAAAGGGTCTATCCATGAAAAATTGTGCTTGGGAAAAAGGTTTGTTACTTTCCAGACGATGTATCGGTTTTTAGGGTTCCGTACCAAAATGGTAAAAAGGAACCCTTATGGTGCGACCCAGTCTGTCTATCTGACTGTCATAACTGGATATCTCAAGAACTACTAATGCTATCTAACTTGAAATTTGGAATAGTTTTAAATGACATTTGCCCAACTATTTTGCAAATTAGAGAGAAATAAAAATATTTATATTTTTTTGCAACAGGGACTGAAAGGGGGTCTTAAAAATTCGAAGTGAGGCTACTATAGGGCATTATGGTATCATATGAAAGTGCGCTGCTTGCACATTCTCATACATTTATTTTTATTTTTTTAGGCCGCATAGTTTTAGACTTCCGATGAAATTTTTTTTAAAAAAACGGCCCCCCCCCCTTATCTCCGAAGTTTGCATGGAGAAAAACCTGAAATTATTTTGAGTGATAGAAGTTTATGTAAAGATTACAGGAAAAATAAAACGATGTCTCTAAATAGTAAACTCTTTCAGAAGGGTAGTACGGAACCCTCGGTGCGTGAGTCCAACTCGCTCTTGGCCGTTTTTTGTATACTTTAAGACCTTCATGGTTGAATGGTTGGCAAGAACATTCTCATGGGGGTGTTATTTTAAAATATAGCTAATATTATAAATGCGAAAGTAACTGTTTTTGTTTGTAAATGATGCTTTCACACTTGAAACACTGCACCTGAGTTTTATTTTTACTTGTTAAAAGCAAAAATAATATTATTTTCCAGCGTTTTCTCTTTTAAGATTAATGATATTTAAATAAAAATTAAGGATATTTAAATAAATTGTTCATGAAAAACATATTTTTCCGTCCTCAGAACCTAATTTAAGTTACAAAACATTTTTTTTCTGTGAATAGCTCTAATTATTGAGTAGTCTAGCTTCGACTTCATTAATTTTAGCTGTCTTTCATTTCGGCTGATAATGACTCAAAGATTTTCAAGGTTATTTAACAAGTCATTAAACTCCGAAATGGCTTTTCTTCAACCGATATTGACAGTTCTAAAATAAACACTTTGAAATAGTTGTTGGCGGGTTACCCAACACTATTTTTGCTATACATCACTACTTCGATGGAGGGGCGCTTCCCACTCTCTCTATTTCCACGCACCTTGCGTGTTGATTGTGTTCCCGTATTTCATTATAATTTGAGTTAAATACAAGTTGTTTGTGCCATTTTGTTACCCTAAATAAACCCTGCCTTCAGTCACCAAGCATACCAGTGAGTTTTGCTTATACAATATGTAACAAAAACCCTGTCCGATTCGTGAAGGAGTTATTAGGTATTTAGTTTTGATTCACGCAATCCGCTTTGATTAATGAGTAAAAAATTGTTTCCCTCGGTAAAATAAAATAAAAAAAAATAAAAATGGGGAACTCACATTGCAACACTGACAGCAGAAGCCCGAGAACAAAAGGAAATTAAACTTGTACCATTAATTTTATTACTTGTACTGTCATTATTAAATTTAGATTTTTCGCAATGCTATTTTTATATTAAGATAAATAATATTAGAAAAAATACTAGTAAAAATCGACTCACCCGTAGCACCTCAGACGGGACTCGAACCCGCACCCTTGGGAATCCGGCCCAATGCACTGACCAATTATCAGGTACCAGGACCAGCGACTCGGTAGCATAATTGGTTAGTGCATTGGGCCGGAATCCCAAGGGTGCGGGTTCGAGTCCCGTCTGAGGTGCTACGGGTGAGTCGATTTTTTTCCAGTATTTTTTCTAATATTATTTATCTTGTACTGTCATGTTAGGCATTAAAGGGCAAGAACCCAGTGCCGTTAAACCCATTAAAAAAATTACCTTATGACAAGTAGTAACGTCATGACGTTCTGCTACTGTGATAGGGATATTAATCATTGAAAATTTCCCACGTTTCGGGGAGATTTGGGTACTAAAGGTCCGTCAAAAGATGTAATTCAAATTAAGACAGAATTTTGATTCTTAGCAAAAAAATATTTATTATAATTTTCTTGGTGACATTATTGGTACACCTTTATGCCCTTTCGGATCTGACAGGGTTTTTGTTACGTATTCTATAACCTACAGTCCACCCTTTACGTGCCATCACACAATTCTCAAATTATTAGTAATTTATTTCTTATTAGACAATAAGAACGAAGAATATACCTAAATGAAAATAAACACTAACACCCGTTTGCACTAAACTTAAGAATCGCCTAAGACTTTTCCTAACTACAACTCGACCAAGATAAATAGGCGCATGAAAGCTGCATGATAGCTAAGTTAATGACACCGTTTTAATTTGGTCAAGTTGTAGTTAGGAAAAGATTTAGGCGATTCTTAAGTTTAGTGCAAACGGGCTTAACACTACTTTTAGATTTTTAAACGTGTTTATTTTTTTAGTTGTTTCTTTATTTTTAAGTTTGATGGTCCTTATCTACCATATTCGGCATTACGGGTTTTTATGTAACACGTTGGATAATTAAGTAAGTAATAGTATATTTTTAATCTTTAATGTTATCGTCTTAAAGTTTTTTTTTAACCCCCGACGCAAAAAGAGGGGTGTTATAAGTTTAACGTGTCTGTGTATGTATGTATCTGTATATGGTATCGTAGCTCCCAAATGAATGAACCGATTTTGGTTTAGTTTTTTTGGTGTGAAAGATAATTTTGTATTTTTCAGACCATAGATCTGTGCCTGAAATAAATGCTTTTATTATTTATTATTTTTATTATTAATTACGAGATTTCCTGACGATTCAATTCTCCATTCGAATATGACTTAAATTATCCACAATGTTACCTACGACCATCAAAATCCTAGTCGAATAAAATAAATTCGTCTGTCATTATTCAAATACCTTCCCTTAAAATTCCTATTTCGTCCCGCTCAATAGACTGGTAGTAATTCGTGCCGCGGAATTTGGCCCGCGGTTTGGCCCATTACCGAGTTCATTCTTACAAAAAACAAAGAGTAGAGATTCGGAACGACAGGACGGTTATAGTTGAAGGGACTGAGTATATAAACGCGCATCAAAAAGAAAAGCGCTTTATTTTGATTTTGTGTTTATAGATTTTTTTAACTTTTCCTTTGCGTTAAGGCCCCTATATACATCAAGTGGCGCCCTCATTTTAATTAAATTTATTGCTCGCTAAGTACATAATGTATCGAAAATTCACATGTACAGATTGAAGCTAAGATTCTATAGTTTATATACAAACAATAACCTCAGTAAAATTTAGTTCGTTGTAGTAGTAGTTCGCATAAGTGCTAAAAGTTATATAGGAGCCTTAACGAAAACTTGTTATGTATGGAATTTGTGGTGTGTGTGTGTGTGTGTGTGTGTGTGTGTGTGAACAAGATTATTACTATACACGCTCAAAATCGATGTTGCGTAACTTGCATACCTAAACAGACGGAAAATTATTACGTCACTTGGATAAGATTCGATTTGAATCGGCGAATGAATTTATTATGAAGACGAAGGAACAATGGGTCTTGAATTATGAAATGCTTACACTGCCATCTATACATAGCTATGGAAAATCAATGACGTCTGTGAACCATGAAGACATGATGTCAAAACTAAGTAACTTCAAAAATTAGAATATCGTTAGCCCAAAATGTGGTAGTCCTAATATAAGTTCGCGACCTTTTTGTACCAAAAATAATAAAGATACCACAGCGAGGAACATCTTTATCATCAAAATTACAAGAACTGAAGATGCTGAACTATTTATTTGCAGTTTTATTCGACAAAGCATCTTTTCCATAAACATTACAAACCATTTTTGAGCACAAGCAACTTTAATCGAATAAAAATACCAAAACGTAACTAATAAAAAATATTAAAAATATGAAAAAGCAAGACAATTATTAATTTGTTTCAACTTTACCGCTATTACCAGAAAGTCAGCTGTCAAACAATATAATATAACATTCCCGCCTAAGTTTGGTATTGCCAGAAATATAACACGCAAAATTCATGCTTCAAAAAGGCTGCAAACTTTTCCGACTACCTATTATTTTAACTTATTAGGTATTTATGCGAGCGAGAAGTTGATAGTCAAGTTACCTACGATATTGATCTGAAACACAAAAATTTTGAAGGTTATTGCCTTAGTCGGCCGTTCGCCATATTGTTTATTTTTTTAAATCGCGTTGCACTGTAAAACTTGATTTTTGTTTTGTTAAAAATAACAGCCGAATACTCAAAGGCTTCTTAGCTGAAATCTTTAGATAAGGTCTCCCTAGCTTTAAGGAAGCTTTTAAATTTTTAAATTTTAGCATTCACAATGCTATTTTTATATAATACTAAATAATATACTAGAAAAAATACGACTTGCAATAGATCATGTTCTCGGACGGGAATCGAACCCGCGACCTTTGAATATCCGGTCCAATGCTCTGACCGCTGAGCTACCGAGTCACTAGTGGGAACGTCGAATTTCTTCTAGTATATCAACTCTTACGTTGCAAGCCAACGCCATCTCACCAATGTACAAGGAATTACCTCGACAGTCTGTCGAAGGAAGCTGTCAGTTTCATAGAGTTTCTGTCAAATCCGACAACTTTTTTAAATTTAAGGTGGCCTTAACTCTAAGATTCGAGCCGTAAGAAATTTAAAAATATTTTATATATACCTATTTAGAACTGTTTTGAAATTATTATTTTAAATTAACAAGCTATTTCAATGTAGTTCTTCAACGGAACTTGGTAACTGTTGTGTAAAAGACAACGACACTTATACGAGCTGTGATTACTTAACAAAAACTAATTAAAACTTCAAAGGATTGTCGGTCTGGAGTTCAGAGTTTTGAGCTATCGAGTCCTAGGAGATTTAAGTTCCAAGCACTACAAAAGAAAATCTAACTTGAGAAGTTGTTGGTGCATTGTGGGAAGCTTTTGGAGTTTTTACCCTCCGTCCACTTGGATCCACCGCCAGGCTCCACCGGTGGATCGAAAGATACAAATTTTTCCTCTTTGATCCACAGGTGTATTCTTGGATATACATTTTTCCTCTTTGATCCACAGGTGTATTCTTGGGTATACATTTTTCCTCTTTGATCCACAGGTGTATTCTTGGGTATACATTTTTCCTCTTTGATCCACAGGTGTATTCTTGGGTATACATTTTTCCTCTTTGATCCACAGGTGTATTCTTGGGTATACATTTTTCCTCTTTGATCCACAGGTGTATTCTTGGGTATACATTTTTCCTCTTTGATCCACAGGTGTATTCTTGGGTATACAGTTTTCCTCTTTGATCCACAGGTGTATTCTTGGATATACATTTTTCCTCTTTGATCCACATAGATAATTTGTATTCCACGTCAATCCACCGGTGGATCTATGGAGAATTTCAATTCCTCATCAATCTACCGATTGGTTTATCTTGTTTAGTTTAGGAACTCATATGGCCACCTTCCGACTCCATCATCAGACCAGGGGCCCTACTGGCTAACTTTTCGAACTTCGGCGGTTCCGAGCTTCAACTTAAAACAGATAAATCGAAGTAAGGAGTTTTGTATCGTACTATTCGCCGAAGTTATTTAGAAGAATTGAGGTTCGCCATTTTGGCCCGATTTGGCCCCGATTTATCTGTTTTAATTTGAAGCCCGGCAGACTCTCCGAAGTTCGATTCGTGAGCCAGTACGGCCCCTGCTCTACTTATTGCGATGTCACCAAAGGAATTTGATGAAATGAACGGTTAAACAACTTTTGAATACGCCGGTTGACGGAAGGGTGACCACAATGTAGTATCCGAATTTCTTCGCTTAGGCTAGCCAGGATTTTTTTCAGGGAAGTGCATCTGCGTCTACACATTATACTATTAAGTTACTTAATAAAAATACGGAAAATACCGAATTTATTGACAAGGTGATGAACCAAAAAGCCTTCAGTTTTATTTCAATCAGTAACTTAATTTAAAAAAAAAATCCTGACAGGGGGTTGCAAGTGCACCCCCTTGCACCCTGCTGGCGGCGCCCATGGCTAAGGACTTTGGTTATGGCTTCGTGGACTATTGGTGTGTTTTGACACAGTCACTTTTCCGTTCCTCTTGCGCTTTCAACAGAGGCATTCTTTCTGGGTTTTCCTGACAGGGGGTGCAAGTGCACCTTGCACCCTGTTAGCGGCACCCATGACTAAGGTCTTTGGTTATGGCTGCATGGACTATTGGTGTAATTTGACAGTCACTTTTCCGTTCCTCTTGCGCTTTCAACAGAGGCATTTTTTCTGAGCTTTTTCCTGATAGGGCGGTGCAAATGCACCCCTTTGCACCTTGCTGGCGGCGCCCATAGCTAAGGTCTTTGGTTATGGCTGCATGGACTATTGGTGTATTTTGACACAATCGCTTTTCCGTTCCTCTTGCGCTTTCAACAGAGACATTCTTTCTGGGTTTTTCTGACAGGGGGGTGCAAGTGCACCCTCTTGCACTCTGTTAGCGGCGCCCATGGCTAAGGTCTTTGGTTATGGCTGCATGGACTATAGATGTATCTTGAGACAGTCGCTTTCCCATTTCTCTAGCGCTTTCAACTGAGGCATGTTCAATATCGCATGCCCTATTCTCAATAAAACGGCATTATGGCAGAAAGTTGAAAGGAAAAGCGCACTGTCTGGAGGCGATATTAAAAACGTCAACATTTTCAATATTGCATGCGTCCGACGTAAGTTAAATTGAAATTTGAAGCGACTCGGTGAAGACAGACCAATATGGGTAGGTAGGACGTAACTAATAGACTAACGAACTTGTTTCTGAATTCCATATGATACTGTAAGGAGTTTATGTTTCTGCACTGTGATCTGGCCATTGCCGCGTTGCTGGCTGAATTTAAATGATTTGCTTATAAAAAACAAAGATTCTATTGAAAAAGAAAAGAATTAAGGGAGACTGGCCGTGCGCAAACATGGATAACGGTCTATATTTATTTGTAATTTAGTGTAAAAAGCCAAGAATAAATAATTATTCTAATTTAAAATCAATCTTTTAAAAATTCTACGCCCCCACACTTTATAATACCGATCAGCTGATTGGATACGATTATTTACGTTTAGTGCAAAGCGTACTTTGCGAACGATTTAGAAAAAAAACGTTTGCTTAGTACATTATTCAATTGTTTCCGAATTTAGTTGTAACATAAAATATTGTGAAGACTATCTCCGTATCTAAGATGCCATTTGCCTTCACCCTTCCACCTAAAATCGGCTGTCCTGCAATAAACTGAACAATAGACCTTTCAGTTATTTTCGCCCTTTTGTTTAGAAACCTCACTCACCTTTCGAAAAATAATCTTGTTAAAATAAAACCCTTTTCAGGTTCTTTTCAAATTGATTAGCCTAAAATAAAGAGAAACACCTGAAAAGGGGTTTTTTTACAAGTAATAATAATGTTAATTAATTGTCTGTTACACATTAAAACACAATGACATAACAAATAAAGAACAGATGCAAAAAAAGAAAATTAAAAACAACAGAAGGCCTTATTGCTAACAGCAATCTCTTCTAAGTAACATTGGTTTAAAAATATAAGTCAATAAGGGAGTGACTACTCGTACTACAAAAACTAGTTTAATAAAAATAAAAAATATCGTCAACTTGATAACCTCCTCCTTTTTTTAAAGTCGGTTGATAACTATGAATATAAAAGGACAGGTTGGGAACAAAAATATAAAGATAAATAGCGAAAAATGGTAAAGAAAATATATGAATAAAAGTAGAAGATGAGGAGCTCGATGGCGCAGTGGTATAACGCCTGACCCAGCGATTGCGAAGGTTAAGTAACTTAAGCAAGGGTCAGTCATAGGATGGGTGACCAAAATTTATTATCTCGAACCCCTCAGTGCTTCGGAAGGCACGTGCATCGCGGGTGATCAGGCTTCCTAATCGGAACCATTTCACCCAGTTAAGCCGTTAGTCCCGACTGCATTTGCAGAGCACACCAATCCGCATTGGGCCCACGTGGTGAGTCATTGCCCATCCTCCTTATCCACCCATAAGGAAGGCCTGTGCCCCAGCAGTGGGGACATTAAAAATGAATGATGGTCAAAAGTAGAAGAAAGGAATTAACTCCTGAATTGGGAGCCAAAAAAGAGCGCAAAAGATGAAAAAAACATGCTTTTCGAATACCTTATCATAATTTTAACCATACAGTAGATTGAAGTAGTGGAAAGTCATCACCCTTGTTGCGAAACATACTTTGTTCTTCTCAAAAAGCTCTTTTACAAAGCCGTTTAAACAAAAAAAGGTTGAATTAAAAAAAAATGCAGATTGTGCCTCCACAAAAATCGCCTCAGCAAACAAAATGGCGGCCGAAGACAAATAACGGCCTACATTGGCGGTAAACAATCTGACTTCATGAAATATTCGCTTAAAATATTTTTGCTGTTTGCAAAGGGTATTTTAGACAATTGAGTAAGCTGATGTCGGCTCTTGTGGGAAATAAAGGTATAAAGGAATTGTTTCGTTCTTGAATGTATTATATTCAATCGACTTTCTAAAACAATTTACATTGGCCTTCAAAAGTTAGTACCGCACTTTTAAAATTGTAATATCTTTTTAAAATACTCAAAATATACGTATTTTCGAAATAAAAAGGACTAAAAAAAGTTTTTTTTTTTAAATAATAACTTCACAATCGATAACCTTCTTGAAAAAAACCTCTTTTTACCTAGATTAGCTATCTAAAATCTTTTGTGATTAAAAAAAACAGCCTATCATTATCTATCTCATTTATGATTAAAAATTCTCGCGCAATGAAGTGAGATTCGAGTTTGGTTACAGAATCGACAGCTTAACACATCCTGAAAGTTTGTCACTTTAAAATCCTGTATTATTATTAAATTTAGATTTTTCGCATTCACAATGCTAACTGTGCCGTAGTCACTTACTCGGTAGCTCAGCGGTCAGAGCATTGGACCGGATATCCAAAGGTCGCGGGTTCGATTCCCGTCCGAGAACATGATCTAGTGCGAGTCGTATTTTTTTCTAGTATATTATTTGGTATTATATAAAAATAGCCTTGTGAATGCTAAAATCTCAAAATTAAAAAAAAATATTATTATTGTCCCGTCTGAGGTGCTAGGGCTACGGGTCAGTCGATGTTTTCTAGTATTTTTTCTAATATTATTTATCCTGTATTATGTTAAACGAATCTAGAAAGTGGCGGTTGGAGTATAAAGTCTGTTACTGCGAATCTGTGCTAATCTAAAATCATGAAAATCTGGGGCTATTATTTCGCTGCCTATTTTTATCGAAGAATGTTTGGCGTTGGAACAAGCAATCAATAGCTATAAGCTTTTTGTTCAATCTGTGAATGTAACAGATGAGGAACTTAGTATGGTAATGGTGTCTGAGATAGACAGTGATAAAGTGGCTGTTACGTTGATTCAGGATTTGGCAAAGCCTCTTGTAGTCAGATAATATGTTTTACAGGGTGTTTTTTCAGACATGTTTTCAGGCACAATAATAATATTCTTAGATTCTTCTTCTTATCGTATGAGGACTAGTGGCCACCTCTGGTGTTAGAGTTTATCAAGTCGCCTGTAAAGCCTCTGACTTGGCTTAACGACTGTTATCAGATGACAATTGTCGTGACCGACGGTTTAACGTGCCCTCCGAAGCACGGAAGCGCTCAGTTGTAATGCCACTTAACGGTCTCCCATCCGACACCTGGCCGGACCGAGCGTTGCTTAACAAACGTGATCGAGTACGATCAATCTGGCAAACTCCGCCATGAGCGCTTTCTTAAATGGAATGTATGACCCTATCTAACAATTAGGAATTATATGGCACTGCGTTGTAATCGAACTCTATTATTTTACATTATCATGTGTGCGTGGTAGATGGGACGCTGTGCGTCCGCGGCCACTGTGAGACCTCATCATAATGTTGGCGACCTGAGTGGTGCAGTGATCAACACGCAAGAGGTCCCGAGTTCGATTCCCGGCCGGGCAGAAATTGAAATGATGAATTTTAATTCCTGTGACTATGTATTATAAGTATATATTTAAAAAGTATATAAGTAGTATATCAGTTGTCTAGCACCCATTTTACAAACTTTGCTTAGTTTGGGGCTAGATGGCGCTGTGTGAAATTGTCCAAGCATTTATTATTTATTATTATTATTATTTATGAATAAGGGTGATAGAATGCAGTCAAATTATTCCAAGTTCACTCCCTATTATTTGTAAAATGTTTTCTGTGAAATAAAATGCTACGTCTGATATTACTCGCATTGCATTTAATAAAAGCGTGCACTCTGTTCGATATTACGAAGTTATTTGAAACCAACAAATATTGGTTTGTGGCACGAAATGAAGAATTCCTCAGGCGATTGTATGTTTTATTACATACACATAAGGTACAAATTCCAGACATGTTTTATTGGTGTAAGTATTGAATTATTTAGTGTATTCAGGTAATTTCAAAAGGTGCCTATTTGACAGTAAACTTTTGTTAAAATTCTTGGCTTTCTTAAACATTATACCAAATTCTTTTAATACAGCATTATACTTCACTTTGCTGACACATACCTGAAACAACAATAAAATATATATAAATTATGAATTCATTTATTCATTTGCCAACAAACATGTTACATTAATGGTAAGTAATATCTTAAAAACCTACATTAGGTTTATCTAGATACTAGGTTCTCAAAAATAAGATAAAAAGAGCAACCACAACAAACATTTAGGTAAAAGAATCAATTATAAAGAGTGGGTAGGTACATAAGTATTTATCATACAGAATGATTGAGGATGCATTTCAAGTTAGCGCATGCATAGAATAAACAATGAGTGCGCGTGTGCGTGTGCGCTCGCATATAAAGGTTGAATGAATGAATGAATGAATATACACTTATAAACCAGACACCATCAGTGATTTTTAATGTCCCCACTGCTGGGGCACAGGCCTTCCTTATGGGTGGACAAGGAGGATGGGCCATAACCCACCACGGTAAACTCTAAAAAATATTTTCTTTTAAGATTTTATTATACACTTTTTTGGCGTTATTAACATACATATTCATGCCAAATTACAGCATTTTTATTACTTAAGGCCTTCAAGCTAAGCTGTGGACGGACAGACGGACAGGGCGAAACTGTATGGGTTCCTTGTTGACTTGGCTACGGATCCCTAAAAATTATACTATATTTGGAAAAACTGCTTGCTTGTTTTTTTAAATAAAGTGTTCAAAGTACTTATAAGATAGATAATCTTATAAGAACTTTGAACACTACATTACTGTACTGTAATACACCAACATTGTTTGCTTGCTTTCCAGGTACTTTCGTAGTTTCGACTACAGTTACACAAACAGAACCATAATATACCAAGTATGTCTAGACGTCGCGACTCAGATCGTAAATAACATGATTCATTCGGTAGATGTCTGCAACCAAAAATATTTAAAAAAAATATATATATTTTAAATCCCTGCCTGTCGATTCTGTAACCAAACTCGCATCTCACTTCGAATCACGACCTCCGTGGTCGAGTGGCTTTGTACACCGGTTTTCAAGGTGTCGCCATCTCTGAGGTCCCGGGTTCGATCCCCGGTTGGGTCAATTTAGAAAAACAAACTTTTCTATATTGGCTCAGGTTTGGGTGTATATGATACCACCGTTGTCTCTGATATCCATAACACAAGTGCTTTAGCTACTTACTTTGGAATCGGAGCAATGTATTTGATGTTGTCTTTATCTCACTTCACTTCGCGTGAATTTGTTATTAGAAATCAGCAAAATATAAGCTACTTTACCGATTGCAAAAGGGTTTAGGTAGCTACTATCTAAAATCTTTTGTGATTAAAAAACAGCCTATCATTTTTACACATATTCCCGCGCAATAAGTGAGATTCGAAGTGAGCTTCGAGTTTGGTAACAGAATCGACAGGCAAATCATGTAGACAATATAACAACCTTTGGAATTGTAGCGGTATGGTTGTTTTGATAATACGTGAGTGCGTTCCAGAATTTTATCTTAAATTTCCTTTCCAAACCCTATAGTGAAACTGAAGAGAGCCAATGAGCTGCCTTAATGAGGGGAGATGGAGTACTGGCTCCACCTCTCCATACGAATACGCTTCGAAACATTCCTGATTATAGTCAGATTGCAGGGGATAAAAAAAGAAAAAAACCTTTGATATCAGGCATACCAAATATAAACGAATGAAAATCGAATTCCAATCGTGATAAAAAATATCGAGTTATAGTCGATTCCAATCGTTTGCAATCAAAGCTTATTATCATGAAAATGGTTAACGTCAATCGAATATTCATGAGAGTAGGTTTTTTTTATTATTCACAACGGGTTAACGCTTGACCTTCACCTTGACGATAAGGCCGCAAGTGTAAGCGCACTACACCCGGAATCCTCACCACTGAGGAACTGGCTATCTTTCCTCTAACTGCCGGAACACAAGAATTTTTAAATTGTTGTTATGGAGTCAGACTTAGGTAAGATGGTGGTAATGAGGTGAATCCCAAGGGTCCCTCAGGACCAACCGGCGACGAGAGGTTTTAAAAAAAAAAGGTAATATGGTGGTAGCTAGCCAGGCGGACTTGAAATAAGCCCTACCAACCGAGTACAAATGTACCCCCTCCTGGGAATCGAACCCGGGACACCTGCGTCTTGAACGGGTACAACGGGTAAATTAGTACCTAATTTAGAGCTGTCGAGTGCGTTCAATTTGAATATTCGAGATTTATACAATAGAGTTCGATAAAGGTATACAATTTTGACAGTTCCGTGTACATATCATATATACACATACCCTCCACATATATACATTGAACTCTATATCACATTGGAGGAACTGGCTTTCTACTTTAACTTGCAGGAACAAAAAATATTACATTGTTGTTTTAGCGTCAGACCAAATGATAAAGACAGGAATGAAATGAGAACAAGAGGACTGTATACAACGTGTTACAAAAGTACCCCTAATGCCGAATATGGTAGATAGGGGCCATCAAACTGAACAACTTTTACTATGAGACCAACTTTGAAATCGCGAAAAAAATCAGCTGTTTCATACATTTTTATATTTTCGTAATTAATTTTTGTATGAAACAGCTGATTTTTTTCGCGATTTCAAAGTTGGTCTCATAGTAAAAGTTGTTCAGTTTGATGGCCCCTATCTACCATATTCGGCATTAGGGGTACTTTTGGAACACGTTGTATAATATTGTGATATAATTAATTAAAAATACCTTTTAAGAAGACAGCACCAGTTTTTTCAGACTTTCAAAGAATGATTAAAAATTTACAGACACAAAGAATATTGATTTAAACTATTAAAAATAAAACTTATAAAGCCAACACAGCAAAGAGGTGCGCATCATCAGTAAGATGGTGGTAACTGGTAGCTTGCCAGGCGGGCTTGAAAAAGCCCAGTCACCAACCAAAACGAGCACTAATGTATTCCCCTCTTGGTAATCAAATCCGGAACCCCTGCGTCTGGGTGGCATCATCAATTTGTATTGTCCCCACTGCTGGGGCACAGGCCTTCCTTATGCGTGGATAAGGAGGGTGGGCCATCATACATAACCCACCAATCTGACTCGATGCAGAATTCCCTGCGTTTCACACAGTCTTATTTTCATAAAGTTGACAATACTTATCCCTATTCATTAACGCCCACGCGGCTACCGGTGGCCGGACAACAATGAAATATCCTAGAGTTAAAGGGTTGAAAATATTAAATTAAGATTTTTCGCATTCACAATGCTATTTTTATATTAAGATAAATATGTAATTTATTACAATAAATAATCACAGCACCTCAGACGGGTCGACTTTTTTCTAGTATTTTTTTAGATTTTTTTTTCTCATATATTATAATTATCTTAAAGTTAAAAATATTATTTTCCAAGTATGAGGAGCTCGGTGGCGCAGTGGTTTACCACCTAGTCCTGCGATTGTGGAAGTTACGCAACTTACGCAAGGGTCGGTCACAGGATGGGTGACCAAAAATTAACTAACACGAGTTCCTCCATGCTTCGGAAGGCACGTTAATCCGTTGGTCCCGGCTGCATTTGCAGTCGTTAACACCCACCAATCCGCCTTGGGCCCGAGTGGTGGGTTATGGCCCATCCTCCTAATCCATCCATAAGGACGGCCTGTGCCCCAGCAGTGGGGACAGTCAATGTACCTAATCTTAAACACATCTAAATTACAAGCTTTATTATACTGAAAACAAATTTTCCGCTCCACAGGTACGCCCACAGACGTATATATACGACATTATTTCCGCTCGAAAGAAAGGGGTACCTTTTATATTTATAACGACGACTTAATCCTTAATAATATTATAAATGCGAAAGTCCGTTTGTTTGTTTATTTGTTTGTTACGCCTTCACGTCTTAACTACTGACTACTACACTGCGTATGTGTGGGTGAAGTGTTCAGGGCTACCTACTTAAGATTGATATCTAGTTTTTTCTAATTAGGCACTTACTTTTTTTAAACATTCGCTGAAAAGCTCATTGTTATAAAAACTTTTACGTAATTATCATACTGTCTGTATCAACTGTCAATTACAAAAGTACTCTGCAACTGTCGAACCGACGGCCCTCAATAATGATACAGTTAACTCGGCAACCTAGGTGCGGGGCGAGGTGCGGTACCGCCGATCGGTGGGAGGGTGGGAGTGGCCATCCTGTACGTCAGTATTATATTAATTCTGTGCTTACGTAGAAATACACTTTTGAACAGAAACTGTCTGAATTATATCTCCATACTTAGTACTGTAGTAAAACTCCAACTGCATAATAATATTGTTTATTTCGTTCTGCTTAAATTGAATAACATCAATTCACATTTACTTACAAGCCATCAGTAGGTATACCGGTATACGTCTGCCCTGTCCGAGTGACCGCCCAAGAATGTCACGACTCATATCAAGCAAGAATGCCCCCACTCGCCGTGCGGTTCCCGCCATTTTGTTTTCAACCGTCCAACTATGCTAGTCAATAGACGTATTTTTAATTTCTCAATCACAAACCCGACACTATTAAATCATAAACCTTAGAGTACGCAACTTCGGTGTTTATTAAAAACTACCAAATTTTTTATATTATTCTTCAAATAATAAAATTTTGTTTTACTTTCTAACATTTTTATGCATTTCCAAATCTTTAGATTATTATTAAATTAAGCCTACCCAGATACGAACAAAGGAAACAGACTTGGCATTACTTTATTATCGCTTGAAAATCAACCAGCCCCATTATCTGCCGAAACTCCCCGATAAAGGGGAAATCACAGCCGTTCCTTACACAAAAGGCTTACCCCTTGAATTATTCAATCTTCAGACGGAATCGTCTTTAGTATTCTTGTAGTCGTCTACAATTTGGGATTCGTTTTCTGTTCGATTTTGAACGACAATGATTTCTAGGCAATCTACATTTTCAGCTAATTTGAAGCGCTCATGGCGGAGCTTGACTGACTGATCGTACTAGATCACGTTTGTTAAGCAACGCTCGGTCCGGCCAGGTGTTGGATGGGTGACCGTTAAGTGGCATTGCAACTGAGCGCTTCCGTGTTTCGGTCACGTTAAACCGTCGGTCCCGGCTGTTGTCATCTGATAACAGACGTTAAGCCAAGTCAGAGGCCTTACAGCCGGCTTGATAACACCAGAGGTGGCCACTAATAATCATACGATAAAAAGAAGCTAATAAAAAGATGTGAAATAACTTTCCCTTTTTTTTTGCGCTTTGAACAGAGGCATGCTACCTTAGCGCATGCACAAAAGTCGTCAAATTTATATGGCAGAAAGTTGAACGTGAAAACGCACGGTTTGGAGACAATCAATATTGCTTGCTTTTGACGTAAGTTGACTTGAAAGTTGAAGCGACCCAGTGATGACAGATCATATAGGAAACTTCTTTATTGGAACTTAAACAGACCCGTTAAGCAGGCCCATAAGTAGTAAATGTGTACAATTACTAAAACTCTAATTTCAGAGCATTTCCTGCCCTTTTCATTCAATATGAAACTAGTTGAGAGCTATAATATAATTTTCCCCTAAGACACATTAAGAACTATTACTTATACATTAAAAGCACCTGCCTGTATACTTCAAAGGTTACGCAAAGTTAGAGGATTCATTAGTAAAGTTACGAGTAAGTATTACTTAAGTCACATCACACTATACAAAGTTGTTCCTTTTGATATCCCATAAAATATTTAATACTTGAATAAAAATAATGTATTAAAAAAAACACCAGAAAAATACCAGAAATATCATGTACCACAAATTATATTTTCAATTATTTTAGTTGTCATTTTAGTGCTTAATGAGTAATGGGTACATTTGATACTTTATACATTCAAAATTTACCTATTTTATATACATAATATACAACGTGTTACAAAATAACCTCTAATGCCGAATATAGTAGATAGGGACCATCAAACTGAATTACTTTTACTATGTGACCAACTCTGAAATCGCGAAAAAAAAATCAGATGTTTCATACATTTTGATATTTTCGTAATTAATTTTTGTATGGTCTCTATACAGGGTTATTTTAAATTCATTTAAAACCTCTCGTGGGGTTGATCAGACCATCAAACTGAACAACTTTCATTATGGGACCAACCTTGAAATCGCGAAAAAAAGCAGCTGTTTCATACATTTCGATGGAGTAGGCATTGTACTTTTGTATGAAACAGATGGGTTTTTTTCGCGATTTTAAGGTTGGTAACATAATGAAAGTTGTTCAGTTTGATGGTCTGATCAACCCCACGAGAGGTTTTAAATGAATTTAAAATAACCCTGTATACCATATTCGGCATTAGGGGTATTTTTGTAACACGTTGTATATTACAAATATTTCCCCACCTATCAAAGAAGCTTTCGTAATAAAAACAATTAAAACACAGTGAGAGAAAATATCGTAAAACTGAAATAGCTTAGAAGAATCAATTTATACTTATTTTTTTCCGGATGCAAAAAAATCCTATCTAAAAAAATAGGTACTCATGTCAGTTATATTCATATACATTTATGTTGTACCAGCATAATGGCAAATCCTTAACGTCCAAACATCCATTCTCTAAGAGCCCATATTTGCATAGGAATGTTGCTCGTAATTTTTTGAGGCTGTACGTTTCTGCGTCCTTTGCCTTCCTACTCAATTTGGAATATTATTTGTTTCTTTTTTTAGATATTTTCATACCCTTTTCTAAAACCTAACAAAAGGACGAACCGTATATAAATAATAATAATAAATAAATTTAACAACATGACATACATTGCTCCGATTCCAAAGTAAGTAGCTAAAGCACTGTGTTATGGAAATCAGAGACAACGGTGGTATCACAAACACCCAGACCTGAGCCAATATAGAAAAGTTCGTTTTCTAAATTGATCCAACCGGGGATCGAACCCGGGACCTCAGAGATGGCGACACCTTGAAAACCGGTGTACAAAGCTACTCGACCACGGAGGTCGTCAATATATGCAATATATGTAACCACAAAACGTTCACGTTCCCTAAAAGCCGCTGAAAATTTAACGGAGCTCCAGCCAGTTCTTTGTAGATTTGCCTGGAATAGGACTCCAGTCACGTTTTCTCCGAGACGAGGTGGGATGACCATGTTTTTATCAGGACAATTGTTTTACACGTTGGTATAATTTTTATAGCAATTGTTTTACTCGTTGGGAGAAAATTTAACAATAGGTAGTTTTACTTTTCATCAGAAAATATGACAACAGTTGTTTTACTCGTTGGCAGAAAATTTAATATGTTGTTTTACTTTTGGCAGAAAGTTTGACAACCGTTGTTTTACTCGTTGGGAGAAAATTTAACAATAGGTAGTTTTACTTTTCGACAGAAATTTGACAACAGTTGTTTTACTAGTTGGCAGAAAATTTAATAATATGTTGTTTTACTTTTCGGCAGAAAATTTGACAACAGTTGTTTTACTCGTTGGCAGAAATTATACTAATTACAGAAATGACTATGCTGTTAGTTTAATAAGACGTAACCGTTAAGGTAGCAAACCCTAATTGCATAATATTAAGAAATTATTGCTACTTGAATAGCCCTTATAAAAATATGTGTTCCATTTTTATCATGGTCACCGTACCCACTGTGCTGTCACAACCATTCGTTTGATTACGTAGTCTAAGTTCACATCCAATCGGCGCTCTAAATAATGCAGTATATATATAGACTTGGGAGGATAAACAAGTCTCAAGGCATTGAGGAGTTGGTTAATTTATGACGTCATTTCTGTCTTCTATGGCTCTGGACTGAGAGTAACGGCCTGGCCGCACAACAGTGGTATTGAACAGTTATTAACCTTGCCACTTCCGAAATTAAAAAAAAAAACAGATGACATCACTTAAAGGGCTTTCCGCCTTTTGACGTTATTTTTGTTATAAAAACCTAAAAACCACTTTTAGAGTACTTTTCATTATAAACAGCTTTTTGCTCAAAAAATTCACCAGCCATTTTCCCGCGCCAAACAGTTTGACAGTTTATTTTTTTAATAAAACAAGAGATAGCATTAGCCTTATTCCGCCGCTAATACACGGCTAACTAAGTTAGTAACCAGGGCAACTCCATTAAGGAAGATTGCACATAACTCCACCATTATATGGGGTAATAGGTTTTTTTATTTTTAGATTATAGCTGGCCAAGATGTTCGCTGTTAGGCTTTACGATATTTTTAACGGTTTGTATGAAAGGTTAGGATTAGAGATTGTTTCATTTAATACAGTTGTAAACCTGTGAAACCAAAATCAGTTGGAAGATTTGTGAACTTTAGATAGAACTAGTGTCAATTAATTGTAACTAATTTCAACCTTTTTTTCTCTACAGTGTTGATAGTTCGATGGCCAAAGAACATACCCCTTCAATCTCAGAAAATCCATCGGCCAGATCCACAATGGATCTAGTGACTGCCTCCCAAAAGTAATATTAAGGTAATTGCAAATTTTCGTTATCGCTTCGCATTCGAAAAAACTATGGATGTGAAGTTTTAAGAGTTGGTTGTTACCGAAAGCTTTTTTCAATCCCATGCCTCGTTTCAAAACTGAAAATTTTACTTTGTCTACTAGGGCCCAGACAAAGTTATATTAGCAAATCCTAGATCACAGGAAAAGAAAATTTAGACTCTAGGCCCTCTGTATCTCTAAATATGCACAAAGAACTAATATATCAAGAAAAAAAAAATACAATTATGAATAGTGAGGAGCTTGGTGGCGCAGTTGTAATAGCGCCTGGCCCAGCGATTGCTGAGGTTAAGCAACTTTCGCAAGGTCATGGGATGGGTGACCAAAATTTGTTATCTGGAGCTCCTCCGTGTTTCGAAAGGCACGTCAAGCCGTTGGTCCTGGCTGCATTTGCAGTCGTTAACACCCACCAAAACGCATTGGGCCCGTGTGGTGAGTTATGGCCCATCCTCCTTATCCACTCTTAAGGAAGGCCTGTGCCCCATAAATGGGGACATTAAAAATGGCTAATGGTCGAAGAATAGTGAAAACAACTCAAAAGTATTTTTTAGATTTTCTTAAAAAAATTGATTTTGAAACCGGTTTTCTTATACTTCTAAACATTTTTCTCACACACTCAATATATTATCGAGATCTAACGTCAGTCAATTTAATAAGCGAACATGATTGAAAGGTACTTACGATACTTTAACATGTCATAAATAAGGAAAATGATCTGTTTGTTCATGAGATACGATGATTTTGCACGTTTTTTGTTGCTATATGGAGTTGAGTTCCAGGGGTAGAGTCGCAAAATATAAAGTCTGTGTATACTACACAGAAGCACCGCTCTGGCTGTATTCGAAAATTGATGCGTATTTCCATTATATACAAGGCCAGAACGCAGCCATAGTAAAATGCTCGTGTATACTTTGTAATGCTTTTTTAAAACTGTGACAACAATCTATACACGATGTGCTGCTCGTGTAGAGTTTGTAGTATGCACACGCAAATACACCTTCCATTCTATACAGCGTCACTTATACTGTGTAAATATGCGCCTGCTGTCCGCACTAGATTGCTTGCTCAGCACAATGATATTATATCGTGTTATTTGTAGCATGTAGCTGAATTGTCTTTCGGCTATCTAGGTACCTTGCTTTCATGCCAGCCAATGTCTGAATTGAAGTGTGAATTGTCTTTTAGCGAAAAGGTCATTATGATAGAGAGGGACAACCTTGCAGGAGTAGATTACTAACATCATAAACAACAACGTTTGTTCTACGACTTTTCTGAAAAAAGACCAAAAAAAACTACTTTATTTATAAATGTTCGATCAGCTGAACGAGTTTTGTATGAAAAGTGTTTTTTTCTTGTATTTTTTTGAAAAGGACGTTGTTGTTTATGATGTTAGTAATCTACCCCTGCGAGGTTGCTGGCGTTTTACAAATAACCCTGTACATTGACATTTTCTTTGATCATTTGGAACATTGGTATATTTAATAAAGTGTATATTTAAAAGAAATATGATTAATGACTTATTGAAATAATTGATACTCTATGCATTTTGATCTTAGAGAAGCTCGTATTCGCTGGCCTTGTACAGAATGGAAAGACGCGCCGTTCACTTGTTTTGTTAAACATACAGACCCAAGACAGCCTAAAACCCCTACTAGGCGGGATCGCTCCTATCGCACATAATATTTTCCCTGTGCCCTTTCTGTTGTTGTAGTGCTATTGTTCAAATTCTAAAACACTAAATTATTTTATTTGGGACACTACAATGTTTGTAATATTCCATATATTCGTATTTGTTTCAAATTTATATTTCCTGTAAAACGTCGAGCTAAGCATACACACACAACGCCCTCGAGAGCTTTGAAAATGAAATATCACCGTACCGCTTGAAAAATTAACGAAGCTACCTGAAAATGTCAACTGACCGGAAGAGCTGCTGAAATATTCATACATCCTGTTGGTCATGAGGGATAACTTTTTTTTTAGAATTATTTTGTTTGTTAAATGTTTGGTGGAGGTTATTTAACTAGGTTAAATAACCTCTTTTTATTTACACTTTCACAGCTTAACTATGTCTCAGTCATGTTTTTTTACCGTTTATCCATTATACCGGGTGTTTGACGACATCCGTGGTCGAGTGGCTTTGTACACCAGTTTTCAAAGTGTTGCCATCTCTGATGTCCCGGGTTCGATCCCCGGTTTAGAAAACGAACTATTCTATATTGGCCCAGGTCTGGGTGTTTGTAATACCACCGTTGTCTCTGATTTTTATAACATAAGTGCTTTAGCTGCTTACTTTGGAATCGGAGCAAACAAGGTGATGTTGTCAAATATTTATTTATTTGTGTAATCCATACTTATTTCAACTCTGTCTAACTTTAAGTTTTTACGGCTATATCGCTGGACCAATTTTGACGAAATTTGGTACAGATATAGATGGGACCTTGGGAAAGGACATAGAACATTTTATCCCACTGCTGGGCACGGATCTCCGCCCGCATGATATAACCTGTAGTCTACGCGGGCAAAGCTGCGGGTGGAAAGCTAGTAGTGTTATAAAGCCGAGTATAGTAGATTGGATACCATACATAAATACAACCTTGGAAATTGACTATAAACCCTGAAAACCACTACATGGCTGAGAAATATTGTTTTTTATTTGTATGGAAAACTGCAAAGCGACATCCCTAGATACAAATGGACTATTGTTTTCGATAATCAAAATCAATGGGCAAAAGCAAAACACAATTATTTCAGGCTAGGGTAGCCTTGCAGTTTTTCATAAAAATATTTATTTTTTCGAAAAAGTTGTGGTTTTATGTAATTATGTCCCGGGGTTATACGCATGGCACCCTATCTACCATATTTGGCTTTATATCTCTATCACCAAACACCCTGTATTGACATCGATTCAAAAGTCAGCCGGCAGATCATCAAACTACTAGTAGTATAAATAAACGGAATAACGGCAATTCGGGCTCCAACCCTTTCGTCGTGACATCCTGTAAAAATTGATTTGACTTGTTGGTTATTGAAAAAACTGCGGTGGCCCAATATATTTCCTCGCAACTCCGACTGGCACGTGACATTTAATAGTTACTATATATTGAATAAGACTCGATCATGACTCGAGAGAAAAATACTTAAAGCACTAGATTTGAATATGAAACAAGCTGTGCCACGTACAATTCTTTTGTCGATTTCTTTTCTGTTTGAAATTGTGTGTACAGAACATAAAAATCGACGGTTTTTTTTCATTTTCGGAATGTCGTAGAACAAACTTTGTTGTTTATGATGTTATTAATCTACTCCTGCGAGGTTGTTGGTGTTTTACAAATAACCTTGTATATACATATACAAGGTGTTACAAAAGTACCCCTAATGCCGAATATGGTAGATAGGGACCATCATACTGAACAACTTTTACTATGGGATCAACTCTGAAATCGCGAAAAAAAAATCTGCTGTTTCATACATTTTGATATTTTCGTAATTAATTTTTGTATGAAACAGCTGATTTTTTTTCGCGATTTCAAATTTGGTCCCATAGTAAAAGTTGTTCAGTTTGATGGTCCCCATCTACCATATTCGGCATTAGGGGTACTTTTGTAACACCTTGTATAATAGACAACTTTGAATAAGATACAAATGTTAGTGTTCATCACACTATTTGTCTATATGGTATTTCAACCTCGTGATCAAACTCTCATATTCACTAATCACTCAACGACGTGGTGTTAAAACCGACAAGAAACCGACAGTAATCCCTTCTCCCAACTGTACCTTTGTTATTTATTTCACAGCAATAAAATATGTGCGTAAATTCTCTACCTTGAATACCAAAAAGCGGTGCGACTGACAGAAAGATATTGACGCGAAATGTTACCCTGGTCTCAGGAGACAGGGGCGAGAATGCTGTGAAGGTCAAATTTTTATTACTTTATGTTTTGCCAAAGTTGTTCTCTACTGCTACGGTGGCGTATTGCTACGGATGCTACGAGACCGTCGTAGCAAGTTGCACTATGCATAAAATTTTGCTACTAGCTTAGCTTCGCTACTTTTAAACTAGCTTCGGCCGCCCGCGACGTTGTCTGCGTAGACAGTTATTTTTCTATCTCTTCTGGAACGTTACTTTTTAGGGTTCCGTAACAAAATGGTGCGACTCAGTCTGTCTGTCTGTCTGTCACAGCTGGATATCTCGAGAACTACTAATGCTATCAACTTGAAATTTGGAATAGTTTTAGATGACGATTGCCCAACTATTTTGCAAATAAGAGAGAAATAAATTTTTTTTTTATTTTTTTTGCAACATCGACTGAAAGGGGGTCTTAAAAATTCGAGGCTACTAGGGCAAATGGGGCATGAAAGAGCGCTGCTTGCCCATTCTCATATAATAGGTTTTTTTTCTTTGTCCAAACGTGTTGTTTTTTTTACAGTGTTTTTTACATCTCCGAAGTTTGCATAGAGAAAAATCTGAAATTATTTTATGTGATAGAAGTTTATGTGAAAATTACAGGAAAAATAAAACGATGTCTCTAAGTAGTAAACTTTTTCAGAATTATGATGGAAAGGACGGAACCCTCGGTGCGCGAGTCCGACTCGCTCTTGACCGTTTTTTTTTAATGAAAGGTACTTTATATCCTTTTAAATACCCCTGACAACGTGTATGCAAAATTTTATATTGATCGGTTGAATAGCTATCGTGAAAGCGTAACAAACTTTCTTTCGCATTTGTAATATTAGTAAGATTTCATTGTTGTTTTGCGATTATTCGGTTTGTTATTTTTTCCAACATTTCGGCTCTTTTCTATGGGCCGTATAGACACGGAATGACTAATCGCAAATCGCTGCAATCAATTCAAATCAAAAAGTTATAAAAATATTACAGACTCAGAGCTATATAAAAAAAAATATTCCGATAAATTTCACCTTAACAACATTGTCTAAAGAGCAGCTATGGTATCGATTTTTCATTAACGTGGGTATATTGTGGCAAAGAATAATTATTATTTATAGATGGGATTGACCTTTCTAAAGGACAACTATTTGACGGATCAATGGTCTCCTATGAAATATAAGTAGATGAGGGCTACTTCGAACACCGAAACACTATAATTAAGTCATTTTTAGTTCAGGAATAAGATGAACCATTATCAATCTATTTCGTAGTACAAGCGACCGCCCGCGACTTCGCCGCGTGGAAAGTTCTTTGCTATCCCTCGGGAATAATTATTTTTTTCGGGATGAAAGGTACCCTATGTCCTTCTCTGTACCCCTGACAACGTGCATGCAAAATTTCATGATGATCGGTTCAGTAGTTAAGACGTGAAGGCGCAACAAACAAACAAACAAACGGACTTTCGCATTTATAATATTAGTAAGGATTATTTTAGTGTGGCGTGTCTGCCAACTATCTAATCTTTGCCACCCCCTAAAGGGTCGCCTCAAGGTCACTCAGTGTTTACTCCGATCACCTGTGACAAATGCCTATACTGGGAACGAGTAATAAACACACACATACACACACGAAGCAGGGTAAAAGTACCTAAAAGTGAACGTTGGTAATAGAGTTTTAGATAACGACGTGTATAGTAAAACTGTACTTTAATAACATGATTAGAATAACTTTTTTTGCAACAAACATTTCAGTACTTCAATCTACTGTATGGTTAAGATTATGATAAGGTATTAGAAAAGCATGTTTTTTAATCTTTTGCGCTCTTTTTTGGCTCCCAATTCAGGATTCTTCCTTTCTTCTACTTTTGACCATCAGCCATTTTTAATGTCCCTACTGCTGGGGCACAGGCCTTCCTTATGAGTGGACAAGGAGGAGAAGCCATGACCCACCACGCGGGCCCAATGCGAATTGGTGGGCGCTGACTGCAAAATGCAGCTGAGACCAACGGCTTAACGTGCCTTCCGAAGCACGGAGGAGCTCGAGATAATACATTTTTGATCACCCATCCCATGACCGACCCTTGCGAAAGTTAACCTCCGCAATCGATGGGCCAGGCGCTATACCACTGCGCCACCGAGCTCCTCAAACATACATAATGGGAGAAATAATATAATGCTAGGGAAATATGCGAGACTATCTAATGTACTTCATTCGAGAAATGAAAAGGTTCGTCACCTTGAGGTCAATTTTCGCTTGCACTAGACAACAACAAAAAAAAAAAAGTAGTATCACATGACATAAATAATGATGGCAGTTCGAACCAACAAGGAGCTTTCAGTTCATCATAACATACCTATTAACTTTTATAAGACAAACTTTTCTGAACCTGTGACCAAAGCTGGAACTTTGTTATTACATGTTGTTACCTGGGTTACGCCGTCGACCACATAGACTACAGCGACGCCGTCACCGAGTCAAATATGGTGTGTGTCACCAAGACAACAACTATCTGTTTTATCGACTATTCTGTGACATATTTGCAAAGGATAATAATGTGCGACGAACCTTTTCACACCGCGACTGTACAATCGCGGTGATTGGCACTATTGCTACTTTGCGAACAAAATGCTTTGTACAGTATTCGTCGACCAAACACACATGCAGATTGAGAAAAAGTTAAAAAAAGCTAGAAAAAACCCTGTTTATTAGCCACTCCCAGGTAATCGGAGTGACAAAGAAACGCTATTATTCTTACAGGGCCATTGTAGATTAGATTAGATAATATTTTATTGTAACACCAAGAACTATGTATAAAAATAATGAACAATAAATTTACAGTGCTAAACATGACGGTCTTATTGCTAAAAGCGATTTCTTCCAGACAACCGGGGGCTGATTACGTAACTCTGTTGCTAAAAGTTCTCGATTGAAATCGATTGAAACCGCAGTTACATTGCTGCTTTAAGTAAGATAGTTGTCACATTGGTTTTTACTAAAGCAGCAATGTAACTACGATTTCTATTAGAGTTGATTGCTACAAAGTTACATAATCAGGGGGCCGGAGGTATGGAGAGATAGACAGAAGATGACAAAAGGGGGATGTAAAATGGCTTGGAACAAAGTAAATAGTTGTGTATCGAGTTATAAAATAATTAGAAAATACAAGATATAAAAAATCATGGAGGTATTAAGTACTAGTTAAACGAAGTGCCAATATTCTGTCGACCAACTGTCAACATGACATAGCATGAGTAGTAGTAGTAGTAGTAGTTATATTCGTCCTTTTCAGGACAGGCGAAGGTCTAAGCCATACTGCCAGTTCTTGAGTTGATATTGTTTCATTTTTCATTAGAATGCGGGTGCATCGCATTCCAATGCTGCTTGGAGCATTTGGCACCAAGTATATCAAGACAGTTTACTCGGTTAGTTCTGCCGTGACATAGCATGATTGGACGCTCACTCGTAGATTACTATTACTTCGTCGTAAGAGAAAGCAATAGAGCACCGCCCTCCCTGGCTGTATAACCAGTCCCCCTAGCATGACAGACGAAACACGATATACAAGGTGTTACAAAAGTACCCCTAATGCCGAATATGGTAGATAGGGACCATCATACTGAACAACTTTTACTATGGGACCAACTCTCAAATCGCGAAAAAAAACCCGCTGTTTCATACATTTTGATATTTTCGATTTTGATTTTTGTATGAAACAGGTGTTTTTTCGCGATTTCAGTGTTGGTCCCATAGTAAAAGTTGATCAGTTTGACGGTCCCTATCTACCATATTCGGCATTAGGGGTATTTTTGTAACATGTTGTATATAGCGTGAGATAGCGATTTATCGACACCCAACTGTCAAAATCCATTGTCTTTCGACAGTTAAACGTGATAAATCGCTATATCATATCGTGTTTCGGTGGTCATGCAAGGGGGCTGGGACTAAAAACCATCAACTTGTTAACCTCCTCCTTTTTTTAAGTCGGTTAAAAGACGACCCGACTTCAAAAGACGTTTTTTAACATCAAATATAATCATACTCAACATTAGATACCATATTTGAGTTGAATAAAATCAAATATTGTCCGTCACTATCGCGTGACGATGCCGGAACAATAAACTGCTGACGCGAAGGCTCAGCTACGGCAAATGAATTGATTAACCATATTCACGGAAATTGAGTTTTTTTGGCCTTTTGTGTAAGTCGTGTGTGTAGTAAGAATTCTGACACACATCGTAGGTAATTTTTTTTACGTCGAAACTAATCAGTATAAATTATTTGAGATATTTTTTCTGTTAGGTATTTCTTTAGACAACCACCGTATTTAAATGGTTTGTACACCAGTTTCCATGGGTGTCGCCGGGCCCGAGGTCACAGGTTCAATTACCGGCTGGGTCAAATTAAAGTTTTAAAAAGCTATTCAATAATATCATTTATTCCGTGTAAACTGTTCAAACACTTGTGAATAACAAAGCAGTTACGCGATGGTTCGCAAACCACACAAGAAAAACATTGTAACGAGAAGAACCAGCAAGAAACTCGTCAAGGACTGCTGTTTTTTGCCTGTCTTATTTCGGCACAGAGTCGTTAAATGGAAAAACTAACCTTGGCATTAAAGTTTTATGTCAATATAATAAAGATTCGCAAATTATGATAACCAATAACTTACAAACATCAAACACAATATAAAAAAAAATTGACAACATCACATACTTTGCTCCGATTCCAAAGTAAGTAGCTAAAGCACTTGTGTTATGGAAATCAGAGACGACAGAGGTATTACAAACACCCAGACCTGAGCCAATATAGAAAATTTCGTTTTCTAAATTGATCCAACCGGTGATCGAACCCGTGACCTCAGATGGCCTTGAAAACCGGTGTACAAAGCCACTCGACCACGGAGGTCGTCAAATAAAGAATAGTATGTACCTGTTATTCAATTGTATTCAATACACTTATCAAATTGTTGTATTCAATGTACCTTGAAATACAAAAGTTCCTATTTACCCAATCCCAACCACCAAAACCTGAATGCAGCCGATTTTCTTTTAAGTAAATATAGTTAGAGTTCAATTTTGCTTGAAAACTTTTGAACAATATGTACATCGGAAAAAACAGCGAGAGCTATTGAAGTAACTCCGAGACCCTTAAGGTAGGTTTCCACTGTTTCACATTGTTTAATGTGGAACGGGTGTCGTTTCTATCTATTCTTGTTTAAAACTTTCGCTGGGATGCCATGAACAGGAGTAAAACATTGACACATTAAATAAATAAATGCTTGGACAATTTTACACAGCGCCATCTAGCCCCAAACTAAGCAAAGCTTGCAATATGGGTGCTAGACAACTGATATACTACTCATATACTCGTACTTATTATACTACACATAGTAACAGTCAGACCCGCAACAGAAATTTAAATTCATCATTTCAATTTCTGCCCGGTCGGTAACCGAACCCGGGACCTCTTGCGTGGTAGACCGGCATGTTGACCACTGCACCACATTGACTACAATCGCATTGTTAAATTATTGTGTTTGATGGTTTTAACAATATTCTTTTGTTTTAAAATGTTTATGCGATAAATAATGTTACGTTTTCGTTTGTAAATAGTAATTTTAAGCTACTTAGATAATTATATTATTTATTATTCACCACAATAAAAAAATCATTACAGGGAAGAATACAGATTTAAAATAATTACCGGCCTTATCACTAAAAAGCAATTTCTTCCAAACGAGTTTCTCATTTAAGTGAATGTAATATATTTCTTTTGAAAAATGAAAATCTTCAACCACAAGGTTCGCCGAGTGCTCCAAATATTGAATTGTTTGACTCGACGTAGCTGACAAATTGTATTTTAAATCATCATTAACAGCCCATTTTAGTCCTCTGCAGGACATAGGCCTCGACTGAGGGAGTCTGGAGGAGGGATGTGGAGTTGCCATAATCTCACGCTTGGCAGACGGGTTGGAAATCGCATGTATTAGATTATTTCCATGGCAAAACTCTGCTGCCCATGTTTAGATCCATTGTGGTGTTAGATGTATAAAAAACATATATTCTGGTATTTTACCCATATCAGTTTTATCAGAAACAACAATAATAATTAAAAGTCACAAAAATTAAAACAAATACACTTTTACGCTTATGAAGTCGTGACATGAGATCATTTGCAGTGACTATGAGCAAAACTTGCTACGACGCTACTGTCTCGTAGCATATGCTACGACATAGCAGTATAAATAAATAGGGTATAACCAAACTAACCGTTAAGATAAATAATATTGTTCTATTTTTTCTAGTATTTTTTCCAATATTATTTATCTTAATATAAAAATAGCATTGTGAATGCGAAAAATCTAAATTTAACAAACTAACCGTCAATGAATTAAGTTTTTTTTGTATGTCTAATCGCTCCTCAAGCCCTGTCAGAATGCCAGTGCTTCTGGGTCATTAGGAACATCAACGAATGACCCAGAAGTTAATGTTGCTGAGACAGGGCCATTAGCAGCACACTTTTTGTTTTTATTTCGTTGTTTATTAAGTATTTATTTATCTGTCCTTGTTTGTTTCTTGTTTTATTATATACTGCTTTCTTTTACTTTGTGTGCTGTTAAGAGTGTTTGGTAATACCCTATATAATTCAGGGTTTAAGGGTTTAAGGTGTGGTCAACGGACCCCTTAGGGGTCTGTGTATCAGGAGTCCAGAGTCCCTTCCCGTAATGAAACTACCTATAAAAGTGTTTTTTTAATAAGTACCTAGGTTTGTTTTCTTTTCCTAAAATAGTTTTTTTGGGTCTGTTGATTTTTTTCTGAGATTGGTCTGTGACTGCACAAAGTTTATGAAAAAAGTTTATACATCATATCGTTACGATCACGATTCAGGACGCAGTGGAAACACGCCCTAACTCAGAGATCCCTTAGTCTAAATTTTGACAATATATCTTGCGAACACGAGGAAAACGCCAAGCAAGGACAGTGAGAAAACGCGCGTGACTTAAATTTGTAAGTATAGATTTAGTTTATAACTGGAGATAGGAGCACGGGATGGATTTTGTCACAAAATTTATCCGATCGGAGACGAAAATTATTGCCATTTGGGTGTCTTAACAATATGGAGCTACTTTTCAAAGTAGGTTCTTCTGTTTACGATAAGTTGGATTCATCGTCGTAACCCAGAGCCTGTTTACTGGGGTTGTTTCATTAAATGTTATTATTGTATAAATAAACAAATAAATATTTGACAACATCACATACATTGCTCCGATTTCAAAGTAAGTAGCTATAGCACTTGTGTTATGGAAATCAGAGACAACGGGGGTATCACAAACACCCATACCTGAGCCAATATAGAAAAGTTTGTTTTCTAAATTGACCCAACCGGGGATCGAACCCGGGACCTCAGAGATGGCGACACCTTGAAAACCGGTGTACAAAACCACTCGACCACGTAGGTCGTCAATTGTATGATTTATGTTAATAAAAACATTTATTATTATAATTATACGTTGCTCCTAAAAACTACGAATTTAATAAAGCACTTGTGTTATGAAAATAAAAAATAACGGCGTAACCAAAAACACATAGAAAAGAAATATTTAGAAATATTTTCTAGTTCATAAAAGATGAATATTATTATTAACCATCAGCCACTTTTATAATTATTAGATCCTTTCCTATGAAATTGTCGTTTTTATGGTGATTTTTTAACAAATTGCATTTTGGAACCGTGAATGCTATTGTAACTAATCTTTTATGTACAAATGTTTGAACATTAAGCTAACTTAGGCAACATACTTACGTTATAAGCGAAAAAAATAAAGTCGGGCAAGTTATAATGGATAAAGTGGTCATTTTCGCTAGCAAAAAAGGAATCATTTTCAAGGTATTTTTTATTGCTATTAAGAAAACAAAATAAATAGATTTTAAGATGCTGATAGTTGACGGCTATGGTCATAATTTGATAAAACAACTGATAAAAGCAACAACTGATAAAAAATTTGAAACACATAAGTTATGAGGTTCTCTGTGTGTGAGAAAAAAACACCAATTTCATAAGTAAGCACCTAATATTACATTAAATGAAAATGTTGTATAGTGTAACTAATTATAAGAGTTTTATTACTTTATCCCCACGTAAACACAGTAATTAAAACTTGTCCCTCTCTCTTCAAACTGAAATTTTATTTTCAGGAAATTTTCATGAAATTCTTTCCTTCGACGTCCTCGACCAACTCACTCAATCCGCAAAGTAGGTCCGTCTACTAATTCCAACTTTACAGTGAAAGAATTGGAGAGGGTCAGGAAAAAAGTTTTTAGGTGTGGTCCCAGTGATAGCGAGCTGTCTCGAGTATCGCGACAAACAATGAAAATAGGTCAATGAGGAAAAATTCTGCCATCATGACTGTAAGCTATACGTATACGTAATTAGTTAAGTGGAACTAAATGTTACGTTTCGCATTTTACTTATACGTCATAAACGTGAAAATTTTAGTTTTCAATGCGTTGAAATGTGTTCACATTTCTTTATTTTTCTACTGTTACTGAAAAATGGTAGGTCCATTTTGTGCACTGTAGCACTCGTAGTACGAACAGCTATCGAGAAAAGCCTAAAAACATTCGATAGGGTTATTTTGTATGGAAAATTTGTACAGCGCCATCTACCGCCGAAATGCGAAATAAGATTTTTCATAGAAAAATCCTCTATCGAATACTTTTGGGCGCGTTTTTTTTCTCGATAGTTGTTCGTGTGAAGAGTACTGACAACGAAAAGTAAACGCCCAACCGACCCGTAAATTAAACTTACTATCAGTAAAGAAAATGTATCGATAGATTGACCTCGATGATTGAATTTGATGAATGTCTCAATTTGACAAACTTTTCTAAATTAATGCTTACGTGCGTATTAATGGATACTTTTATGCCATTTCAGCTTGATCATAGATTTTGTTCTTCGACTTGTATAGTAAAAATATTGTCGAGGACACGGCCACCTAACCACTCCTAAAGTTAAAATCGCTTGCACGCCGCATCTTTACATAGGTCTCTCTCTGGCTAGTATGGTCCATGTTTCCACATAACCCTGTTTATTAGAAGCAAGCAAGGAGGCGCCATAATTGGATCTCGCTCCATCCTAAAACTTGTGTCGGGCCGGCACTTTACCGCTGTCACTGACGCCGTACCACATTGCTTTGGACACCGAACCAAGTGAAATGGAGTGGGAATTTTTATCAAACTCAACTCAACTTTTTCTTTTAAGCTTTTTTCAGAGAAGGAATTAAATATTAATGAATTTCAAGTACGTTAACGCCAAACGTAGCGTTATAATTGCCCACTTTGAAGTATTAAATATTTTATAGAATGTAATGGGGAATAAAAAGAAATATGAAATGAAATGAAAATCGTTCACGTAAAATAAGCGCTGAATTTATTAAGGACATTTTAAAGGACCTACCAGGTCTCCGAACGTTGCTTAATAAATCAGTAGTACACACGACAGCACGTCAGGTTATACAGCTAAACTGCGAAAACAGCTTTTATTACGTAGGGCATAAAGGCGGTTTCAAAGTCAAAATTCAAAAGTCAAAATCTATAGTTTGAGGTGCCGTCGTGTGTTTAACTAATAATAATAACAACTGTTGGAAACATTACAGATTGATTTAATCTGTGTTTATTGTCAATTACTGTCAATGTCAATTTTGAGTTCTCTTCTCAATACAGCTTCAAAAACACCTTTTATCCCTCGTCAATACACCCTTTATAAAAGTTTTGGCCAAATTTATCTCCTATAACAATTTAAAATTCTAAGCTCCCTCTGCTTTGCTTAAAGTCTTATGTTTGTGTTATTAGATGTGCTGTTTTTATTCTAGGTAAATCTGCTTAGGGTGACTTTAAAAAAAAAAGTCCCATAAAGTCCCATTCGTGTAAAAGCTAACTACGTGACATTGGCGGAATTGTGCATAGACCACAGAGCAAGCCACTCATTAAGAAGAAGAAGAAGAAAGTCAACGCACGCCTTTTATTTCGCTGCCTCAATCTTTTTCAACAACCTGGAACAATAGTTCCGTACAAAACGCACTGTCAAAAGTGAGGGAAAAGTACTGAGGCAAAATGACTTAGTTTTCAGATTTTTATCCTTCATACGTTACCTAATCGTACTTATAAGAACGAAATAGTTTCAATTTCCCTACCTTTAGGGGATTAGTTACTATTTTATTGGAGTTACGATTAGGTAACGTATGAAGGAGGAACTGTGAAGGGCTTTCTTAATAATGTGATATTTTATATTATAATGTTATTTTGGAAACGTTTATTAAAACATATTAAACTTGATGTCCTAATATTTTATTGTGAGCAGCGTCATTCTGTTATTCTGGGGACACAATATTTTGAAGGTTATGGCAGAATACCAAAGGCTGTGGGTTTCCTTCCCGCGGTCACTGAGTCATAAACCTTAAGTTATTTATTCATTGCATGCATACCATTGATTTTTGACAACTAAATGATTTTATTATTATTATTATTATTATACAACATGTTACAAAAATACCCCAAATGCCCAATATGGTATATATGGACCATCAAACTGAGCAATTTTTACTATGGGACCAACGCAGAAATCGAGAAAAAAAATCAGCTGTTCCATACATTTTGATATTTTCGATTTTAATTTTTGTATGAAACAGCTGTTTTTTTCGCGATTTCAGAGTTGGTCCCATAGTAAAAGTTGTTCAGTTTGATGGTCCCTATATACCATATTCGGCATTAGGGGTATTTTTGTAACACCTTGTATAAATCTGAAGATCAAGCCATTTTGGCACAGTATTTTTTGCCTGACTTTACATACAAGGACTCGACTTCCAGGTGTTATTCTAAGTAGTACAAGATATAAAGTGGACAGTAGAGCCGCTCGTATCAAATCGCAGTACTCCGTATACGCGCACACATAGACATTACGTACAGGGAACCAACGTAGTGGTTTATACCCTTGTGTGAGGTATTCTTGTCATCCGAGGGGTCGTTTTTCTATCGGTTGAAAATCTGTTTAAATCTTTAATATGTGGAAAATCCTATTAAACAATTTTATAATAGATTAATTAAATGCTTACATATTGCTATTACTGCCATTCAAAAATTAGAAATTATCTTTCCAAACTTCCAAACATGAATTGTACATAAAACTGAATTGACAACTGAAAATGAAATACTTTACTTCTAGAATCATATTGCTGTAACTGCTTATGTTTTCACTGTCGCTTCTGTGCTTCCCTAAAGCTTTAGTAATAAGACCTATTTTCGCATTTCCACTGGCAACAATTTATTAAATAATTCGCCTTGACTGTGAAATAGCGTGATACTAGTCCATTGGGATAGTCAATCGATAGCAACACCGCTTGCCATGCAAAAATATTCAGAAAATTTAATTGTATTAGAATATTTTCATCATGCAAACATGACACAAAACAATATGGAGTTCGGTCGAAAATATTTAGCCGAATAAGGTTACTACATTATATTAGAAATAAAACACTTCTTACGGATTACAGCGCGTATATTATTAATTCAGGTGTTGTTTTAGAATTATTTAGTTTGTATTTGTTGGTTTTTTTAATTCCCGACGTTTCGACACCTTTCCAGGGGCCTTGGTCACGGGAGGACTAAAGCAAAAAAGGCTGCTCATATTTTTATGAAATTACCCGCTAGAAACTTTATAAAAATGTTTTCAATTAATGTAATTAATAATATACGCGCTGTAATCCTTAGTTATTTTTTTATTTCTAATGAACTGTACGCGCGAAAGTCTTAGAAGTGTATGATATGTTAAGGCATACAAAAGTCTGTTAAAAACAATAAGATAGTGCACTCACGAACACATTAAAATGTATGGAAAATGTTGCATTGCATGTTGCATTAAGAGCCCGACGAACAGTGAGCTTCCTATACAAACGTAATACCAAAATTATTAGCAATTTGAGTATAATTAACTCTTCTTGTAATGTTATTCGGATTAAGACGGTATTTGTCTAGGGTTCTATTAAATAAAAAATCCAAAATACTTACCTAATCCAAAATAAATGCCAATTACTTTTTTTTCATACAAAACTGTAAATCGCATTAATTTTTATTTTTAGTCAGTCTGTAGTGCTTAATGGAGTTTTATTGCTAAAAGTGGCCATTTATTGCAAAAAAAAAACTACATTAAACTAAACGACAGGCTAGAAAATATTCTCTAAGCGATAAAAAGTACCACAAAGCTTTTTCGGAGTGCACTACAGAGAGATAATTAACAATTTCGTCTTTATTTAAGCACTATGTTTTTTTCTAATGGTGGCGTTAGTGTGCAGACTACGCGCTCTTAAAAGACAGAAAAAATTTGAAACATCTTCTGTAATAAGAATAAATAGCAATATCTTATTCATCGTCGACGATCGTCAATTTGAAATTTTAATTTTTTTTTTTAGTAAACAGATAAGTGAGTTGGTAGAACAAATTTGCTAAGTAACATTACAGATGGGCTCGAAAAGAACACAGGGATTTGAGATGAAAAGGAATCTGGGGAGCTTCGAATTCACTTGGTATAAGTTACGGAGTTAGTGCGGAAAGACGACAATTTAACATATATGTCGCGGATTCGATTCCCACCCGAGACAATCCTGGTGACAAGTCGAATTTTTTCTAGTATATTATTTAGTATTGTATAAAAATAGCTTTGTGAATGCTAAAATATCAAATTTAAAGATTATATAGCTGTTTCATCTCAATCAATTTAGAGTCTGTCTTTATCTGGAAAGATATTTCAGTTCAATATATAGAGGATTTTGACGATGCCACTAGTGACTTGGTAACTCAGTCATTGAGAGCATTGGACCGGACTTCCAAAGGTCTCGGGTTCGATTCCCTCCTAAGACTCTCCTGGTGACGAGTCGAATATCTTCTAGTATGTTATTTAGTATTGTATAAAAACAATTGAATTTTTCAGTTTTGAAGTAAGCAGCTTTCTGATCTATGTAGGTATTTCATTTGAAGTAAAGCCTCGTTAATTTTAGGATTCCGTACCCAAAGGGTAAAACGAGACCCTATTACTAAGACTCCGCTGTCCGTCTGTCCGTTCGTCCGTCTGTCACCAGGCTGTACCTCATGAACCGTTATAGTTAAACAGTTAAAATTTTACACAGATGATGTATTTTTTGTTGCCGCTATAACAACAAATAATAAAAAACAGAATGAAACAAATATTTTAGGGGGGCTCCCATACAGACATTTTTTTCCGTTTTTATAGATAATGGTACGGAACCCTTCGTGCGCGAGTCCGACTCGCACTTGACTGGTTTTTTAAATGCTTCTATATTATATGAGAATGAATATAAGTTCATTATCATTCCTAAGCTTCAAGTTTTAAACTAATAGAGATAATGGAAAGAATTTAATGTTAAAGACAAATTACAATAATTTGGTTGGTTCCTTTTTCTGCATATTGACTGTTTATTTAAGAGCCTAATAAAAATAAAATATTGGTGGCGCTAGTGGTCCCCTTATCAAACAGAAAAGTCACCGACGATTGCACCTAAACCTCATAAACCGGGAATTACTATAGTAAAATTTCTATAAGTGACGACCTCCGTGGTCGAGTGGCTTTGTACACCGGTTTTCAAGGTGTACAAAGCCATGTTTAAGGTCCCGGGTTCGATCCCCAGTTGGGTCAATTTAGAAAACGAACTTTTCTATATTGGCTCAGGTCTAGGTGTTTGTGATACCACCGTTGTCTCTGATTTCCATAACACAAGTGCTTTAGCTACTTACTTTGGAATCGGAGCAATGTATGTGATGTTGTCAAATATTTATTGTAATTTTTATACCTGCGGTAAACTTTTACTTTGTACCACACAACGATTCGACAGTAAGTACACTCAAGAACTTTTTCAATTAGTTCCTACTTTGGCACTGATCACAGCTGGCCCAACAAAAGCATTTCGGAGATTTAAAATTTACTAAACGATGGACTTTCAATCAAATAGATATATTTCATACAATACTAAATAATATAATAGAAAAAATACGTCTCGCACCATATCATATTCTCGAAAGGGAATCGAACCCGCGACCTTTAGATGTCCGGTCGAATGATTTTACCGCTAAGCTACCGAGTCCCTAGTGGCATCGTCGAATTTCTTCTAGTATATTCCACTCCGCTGCTAGCCAGAGTTATTTCATCAATGTAAGGAATTACTTCGACATTCAATTGAAATATCTTTCCAGATATTTTTCCCGTCCGAGAATTTAGTATTGTATAAAAATAGCATTGTGAATGCTAAAATTTCAAATTGAAAAAGTAATATTTCAGTTTTATGCGAGTTTTGTCATTGAATTTTCTTTCTTTCCTATACTGTCTTTTCGTACAAATTTATAAAGATTGCATTGATTTTTCCAAATAATTACAAATAACTAGCATCCACCTGTGACTTCGTCTGCGTGGGCAGATATTATTCTATCCCTCGAGAACGAAATCTCCCCATGAAAGGACATACTCGTAGGGTCGCATAACAAACAACTTTTATATTTATAATATTAATCTAGGATTTCAAATATGTAAAGATGAATAATAAGATTTTTTTTTATGATTCTATAATTTAATTTTAATAATTGTATCCAAAAAATATTTTGATTTTACAAAAAACTAAGAATATTAGCATTTGAAAGTTTTAATGACTTGCATTTTTCATACAAAATTTACAGAATTTGTGACGGCACAAGTCTCTTTTAAATAAATAAATAAATAAATATTTGACAACATCACATACATTGCTCCGATTCCAAAGTAGCTAAAGCACTTGTGTTATGGAAATCGGAGACAACGGTGGTATCACAAACACCCAGACCTGAGCCTATATAGAAAAGTTCGTTTTCTAAATTGACCCAACCGGGGTTCGAACCCGGGACCTCAAAGATGGCGACACCATGAAAACCGGTGCACAAAGCCACTCGACCATGGAGATCGTCCTTTCATAATATCTTTATTTGTTTTGAGATATTGTACAAAATTTATGATTTTATTTATCAAAATTGGACAAGAAAACTTCCATGTGTTAAAAAAAATATACTTTTTGACCATTATATTTATAAGAATCAAAGCCAATTCACACGTACTATTACAATATTTTTTGTGGAGCTCAGGAGCGCAGTGGTATAGCGCCTGGCCCAGCGATTGCGGAGGTTAAGCAACTTTTGCAAGGGTCGGTCGTAGGATGGGTGACCATATATTTATCATCTCGAGCTCCTCCGTGCTTCGGAAGGCACGTTAAGCCGTTGATCCCGGCTGCATTTGCAGTGGTTATCATCCACCAATCCGCATTGGCTCCTGTGGTGGATCATGGGCTACTCCTTATCCACCCCTAAGGAAGGCCTGTGCCCCAGCAGTGGGGACATTAAAAATGGCTGTTGGGCAAACTACAAGTGTATCATGTTAATCTTCACCAACATGTTTACGCAATAAAAATTTCCACATCAGTTATTCTGACGAACGTCTGAGCATCTGTGACAACCAGTCAGTTGGAAACGGTTTTCTAGTCCATTGCAGACGTAGCATTATGCCACTTTGTACAACCAAATCTTCGAACCCAACACAAGATAGAAAATAACTTTTTTTTCATATTATTACCTAGTTTATTTATACACTTACCTCGAAAGGTGTCGAAACGTCGGGAATTCAAAAAACCAATAAATCCAAACTAAATAATTCTAAAATAACACCTGAAATAATAATATACGCGCTATAATCCGTAAAAAGTGTTTTATTTCTAATGGTTTATTTATATTTTATCCGTTTATAAGCTTGCGAATTTGTCCACGTGGACGTTCGAAAAATCCCTAAGGAAACTTTGAACAGGATAAAAAGTATACTTTATTTCACTATCCCCTATTTTGATATATCTTGCGACCGTTTTTCTTATCAATTAAAAAAGTCCCCTCAGGTGCCAGAATACTACTTCTCAAATAGCCGGTAGGAAAATATAGACGATTCAAGTGCTTCATTGTTAACCCCCTTACTAATAAAGATTGTATAACTGATGTATAGTTATACAGTGTTTAGTCCCTTTCTTTTTAATGTAAAATTTAAATAGTTGGACAGAGAGTAACCATTGCGTAACTATACATCTGCTTTACCATCTTTATTAGTAAGAGGGTAAGTTTATTTAAATAAATAAATTTTGACTCTTGACTCTTGAATGTTTAAAAAAAATCGCAAATATGCCATTAAAATAAATATGGAAATCCTGAAGCTGAGAACAATGATCCTTACAGCTCTTAGAATGCTGATCAGATCAGTTGGGCGATCAGAATCTCCTTCCATCATCAATTCACCGGACAGTCATCGTCAGATCACAGTTCGATTGATCCCTGGCGGAGAACTAAGGCTCTCAGCCATTTTTGATGTCCCCATTGCTGGGGCAAGGCCTTCCTTATGGGTGGATAAAGAGGAGAGGCCATAACCCACCACGTGGGCCCAATGCGGATTGGTGGGTGTTGACGACAGCAAATGCAGCCGAAACCAACGGCTTAATGTGCCTTCCGAAGCGTGGAGGAGCTCGAGATAATTCATTTTTGGTCACCCATCCCATTACCGACCCTTATGAAAGTTGCTTAACCTCCGCAATCGCTGGGCCAGGCGCTAAACCACTGCACCACCGAACTCCTTATTTGTATGAAAATTTACGGTGTTTCTAATTTTTTAACTATCCACCATTATTAAATAAATAAATTAAATATTTGACAACATCACATACATTGCTCCGATTCCAAAGTAAGTAGCTAAAGCACTTGTGTTATGGAAATCGGAGACAACGGTGGTATCACAAACACCTAGACCTGAGCCAATATAGAAAAGTTCGTTTCCTAAATTGACCCGACCGGGGATCGAACCCGGGACCTCAGAGATGGCGACACCTTGAAAGCCGGTGTACAAAGCCACTCGACCAAGAAGGTCGTATATTGATAAGCAATTATAGCTATTACAAAATATGTAAGTAAGTATTTATGTAATAACCTGTGACAATATTGTAAAGGCTGTCATTTTGAACACATGTAGGATTGTCCGTAAATTTCTATCCGCAGACGAAGATACACGATCTAGGAATACATAATTATGGACACAATCATAAACAAACACAGACACACACAACAGACACACACACACACACACAACAGACACACACACACAACAGACACACACACGCACACACACACACACACACACAACATACACACACACGCACACAGACACACACAACATACACACACACGCACACGCACACACACATACACACACACACACACACACACACACACACACATTCACATACGTCTCTGTATTTAAACATGCTATGCTTGGTCAAAAACCCGCATAATCATGAATTTACCTCATTATTGAGTGAAAAATAAAAAGAGAATATAATAATAATAGTCTCCATAGATAGCTGATGCTTATTAACATTTGCATGCCTACAGAATATTGTTGAAACTTTGGATTAAATACATTGTCATCCACTTCAATGATGTACACAATATTGTGCAAATAAATAATTCTGATTCTGATTCTGGTTCTGTATTCAGTATTTCTATGCAGGGCTCGTCTTAGAAATATTCCTATCGAGTGATTGAGGAGAATATTAAGGGCGAAGGGCGGGTTTCATTATAACTTATAGGTAAATGCGAAAGGATGGGGCCGCCGATAGATGTATGGAAGTTGGTGAAATGGGTGGTTTGACGGCCATTTCAGTTTTGAAAGGGCTGGATTGACTCACTGGATTACTGGACTGGAATAATGTGATCTTTATGTAACACTAAATAATATACTAGAAATCGACTCGCACCAGATCATTTTCTCGGACGGGAATCGAACCCGTGACCTTTGGAAGTCCGGTCCAATGCTCTTACCACTGAGCTACCGAGTCGATTCCCGTCCGAGAATATGATCTGATGCGAGTCGAGATTTTTTCCAGTACATTATTTAGTATTGTATAAAAATAGCATTGTGAGTGCTAAAATCTCTCTTTATGTTTTTGCATTCACAATCATAATAAATCTTTATTTATTATAATTATTATTATTAGTCAATGTTCATAATGTTGTTTTTTTAGTGGGTAAGTACCTACCTAAGTTTGACAAAAGTAAATGTTAATGACAGTCTTTTTTAAATAAAAGATCTGTACAAGTTGTCCGGAATTAATCATATTATTTTCTTTGAGTTATGTTATGAAAATAAGAATTTTCATTGTGTTCCTCTTTGTCTACTTTGACATAAAGTGGAGTAGCAAAACCGATATTTATACAGTTTTAAAACTCCTTCGACCTAAATACCTGAGTGTGAAACGGGCTGAAGCAATTTTCCAATGAACTGCCTTTCTGCCTAATCGGGCTGAATAACCTTTTTATTAGCAGCTTCTGAAAAAAGTTTGTTAATAAAAAAGTGAAAAAAGGTACGAACCAAGAATGTGGTATTTATAAGTTGAAATAACGGTCTGAATTAATGCCCACCTAACCTCAAATTTCATTACTTTGTAAGCTTCATACCTTCCTTCCTTTCTACCTTTCGTCAGAAAACGGATTCGAGTTTTTTCTTAAGAAGGCATCAGACTTTTAGTTCTGCCGTCAGTACTATACTAATTATGTGGTTCTGCTCCGTATTCAAATTGTCAACTTTCTTATCTTTTAAACGCTAACTCTTACTCACATATCGTAGGCTCATGTAAATAACTGACATTGATGTATTATAAGAAATTGATTGAAATTGACGACAATTTTATTGCTTGTTGCTTTAAGACATGTTCAAACATATAGTTTGTCATTTGAATAGAGGGATTGTGTTTGATTGTTGATATTGATAACCTACTTAAAAATAAACACACCCATTTTGTCGTTGGGAAGGGGGGATGGGGGTGTAGAGCGCACTGCATTGCCGTGTGTCTATGGTGATGTGATGATTTTACTTACGATAAAACAGTTTGTAAATGGCCGCCCACTGCGTTTCTAAATTCTAATTGTATAGCAGTGGCCCTACCATGAGTTGATGCAAACAGTTTACGCTACCGTAAACTATCGGATATACTGCTCACAGTCAATGCGAGTGAAAGAGAGAAAACTATAGTTTACGGTAACGTAAACAGTTTGCATCAACTCATGGTAAGGCCACAGATGTGTAGTAACACAGTATTTTGTCCGTTTCTTTTTAATGTCAAACTTAAATAGTGTGACAGAGAGTAACCATTAGTAAGGGGATAAGTATGACCACAGTATACAGTATTTTATTCACTCTCCTAATTTAAAGGATGTTTTAGTCCATGAAACAGAACAAATCTCTCTAAGAAACGTGTCGAAATACACCATAAAACTTTGGTCATCTCTTATTAAGCTGATCACGTGATCTCTTTGATTTGTATGGATATTTTACATATTTGGCTATATATTTTTAAGTGAATGTTGTTCAGTTTCATGGACTGAACATATTCTTAAAATTTGGAGAGTGATTAAAAATACAGCCTGTATTGTATATGTTAGGCTCAAAGACTGAAATCGCTAAAACACTCACAACGCGTTGGGGTCACTGCCAAAAATCAACAACGTGAAATTCGTGTTATGGCTCTTATAAAAACGCACATAACGCGTTGTGGCAATCACAGAAAGACCACAAAGCGAAATTCGCATCGTGGTCATCATACCAAACTACCTCAACGCGTTGTGGCAATAAAGAAAAGCCATGACGCATTCTGAACACTAGTTAGTGTAACCACAACACGAAGGATAGGGTTGTGACTAATTAAAGTAATTCAGTTGCAGTTTCTACGACTAATAATTTGTGCCAACAATAAATTTTAAAAATAAAGGAATATTTTCAATTGACATAAAAATTCAATCCTAAATATTTTTAGTAAATTGTAGTTTCCAATGACTGACAATTTGTATTTAACAATTTGTTTGATCCTAAATTTTTTTGTCAAGTACTTAATAAAGGAAAAAAACATCTTAAGGATATCTACAACAAAGTTTTTATGTCTTGTAGAACAAATCCACGTAAAGATATAGCAAATCAGTGCGTCGACCTCCGATATCATGGTTCCATATGTATCATGGCTCTTCTTCCTTGCCACATCGCGTTGTCGTCGATTGGTATGATGACCACGACGCAAATTTCGCTTTTGGTCTTTCTGTGATTGCCACAACGCGTCAAGGGCGTTCTTGTTAGAGCCATGACACGAATTTCACTTCGTGGATTTTTGGCAATGAGCACAATGCGTTGTAAGCGTGTTTTCATTCAATGAGCGATTCCGGTTAACATATTATACAAGGTAACATATTTTACAAAAAAAAACAGCTGTTTCATACAAAAAATAAAATCGAAAATATGAAAATGTATGAAACAGCTGATTTTTTTTTCGCGATTTCAGAGTTAGCCTCATAGTAAAAGTTGTTCAGTTTGATGGTCCCTATATACCATATTCGGCATTAGGGGTATTTTTGTAACACCTTGTATATAACTTTTCCAAATAGCCGCCTTTTAAGCTGATTAAGTTACGTTTGTCCAGACTTTTGACCGCCAAAACTATGATAAAACCTTTATATTATTACAACCACCTATCATCGACTACCGTCAAAATAGAGTGTCTTATCAGTTATCAGCTCTCCAAAAACTCAACCAATGCATTAGTTAATAAAAGTATTAACATAGATTAAATCTTATCTGATGCCTGCGCGAATCGTTCCCAATATGAAAGCTTTAATATAGAAGCTTATGGCGGACCATAGAGCCACAACATATCAAATAGATAGAAAAGCCGGACGTGCCGACGTGTTTGTCAATCTGTAAGCCGGCATGCAACTGAATAAAAATAAAAAAAATAGAAATAAAATCTTTTTCAAAATGCGTATTGTGTAAATAGGTTAGTCTGCAATTTATAAAAAATGAATAATAAAAATTAAAAATAAACTTTGTGCTCGACACCCCTCTCCCTCCCAAACCCTCCTCCCCTCCCTAAACACCTCTCGTAATTAATTTATGAACGCCCCCTAACGTAGAATTAAGTAAAATTAAATATGAATTAACCTTTACAAGCAATTTAGAAGTATTATAGAATAGAATAGAATATTTCTTGATTTGCTTAAAAAGTGGCAAATGTAAAAGATGTTACAATGTTTATGAAGCCGCACACTTTTTTCAGATACTGGCATGCAAATATTATAATATGTCGGTAATAAGTGTCAAAAAGTCTTGTTCGATAATAACTGGAATGCATCAAATATTAAATAACATGTGTTTAAGTTAAAGCTGCTGATTTTAAATATACAATAGTTAAAGACAAAAACAAAGTTGTATTAATTATTCAGACTAATTACTGAGTGTTTTTTTAACCCCCGACGCTAAAAGAGGGGTGTTTTAAGTTTAACGTGTCTGTGTATATCTGTCTGTGGTATCGTAGCTCCCAAACAAATGAACCGATTTTGGTTTAGTTTTTTTTGTGTGTAAGATAATTTTATACCGAGTGTTCTTTCTTAGTCTTGTTTCATGAAAATTTGTCAGAAGTTTGAAGATCGTCAGCTCTTTTCTAGTTGATGAGGGGATCTGACTAACTTCCATATGTCCGATCAATTCGGAATTTTTATATCACGCGAAAGTCCTTTTTTGGTCTATGGAATTTTCATAGCCAAAGAGTGTGCAGAGTGTGTAAATAACAGAGGCACATAGAGGCAATGTGAAAGCAGCCAAGTTGAAAATATTACACGGAAACAGTATGTACTGCTGGGGTACAGGCCTTCCTTATGGGTAGATAAGGAGGATGGGCCGTAACCCATCACGCGGGCCCAATACGGATTTGTTGGGTGTTAACGACTGCAAATGCAGCCGGGATCAACGGCTTAACGTGCTTTCTGAAGCACGGAGGAGCTAGAGATAATTAATTATTGGTCACCCATCCCTTAGCCGACCCTTTCGAAAGTTGCTTAACCTTAACCTCCGCAATCGCTGGGCCTGGCACTGTATCACTTTGCACCGAGCTTCATTTATGTGTCATAATTTGAGTAACTGTGCTCTGAATAATTTTGCGTAGTTATTAAAAAAACGGAACATCCCATAATCTTTTTAAAATTTGAGATTTAAGCATTCACAATGCTATTTTTATACAATACTAAATAATATACTAGAAAAAATAGGACTCGCACCAGATCATGTTCTCGGACGGGAATCGAACCCGCGACCTTTGGATATCCGGTCCAATGCTCTAACCGCTGAGCTACCGAGTCACTAGTGGGAACGTCGAATTTCATGTATAAAAATAGCATTGTGAATGCTTAAATCTCAAATTTTAAAAAGTTATATAGCTTTCTCATCTTAATCAACTGTTTAAAAATATCTGGAAAGATGTTCAGTTGAATGTCGAAGTTAATTCCTTCTACATTGGTGAGATGGCGCTGGCTTGCAGCGTAAGAGTTGATATACTAGAAGAAATTCGACGTTCCCACTAGTGACTCGGTAGCTCAGCGGTCAGAGCATTGGACCGGATATCCAAAGGTCGCGGGTTCGATTCCCGTCCGAGAACATGATCTGGTGCGAGTCCTATTTTATCTAGTATATTATTTAGTATTGTATATCCCATAATCTAATCTAGAGTCAAAAAATTACCAGAAAAGTATCAATGCAGAGGCAGTTCAGTGCTTCAGGCATGTTCGCAGAGGCCCGTATCGATGGATTTCACGCCATAACAAGAAAACGGTGCGCCTTATTATTAAATCGTGTGCGAAGTAGTCCTGGGGCTCTATCAGCTAAAACATTGAAGTTCATTGAGATAAATAATATTAGAAAAAATTCTAGAAAAAATCGACTCACCCGTAGCACCTCAGACGGGACTCGAACCCGCACCCTTGGGATTCCGGCCCAATGCACTGACCAATTATGCTACCGAGTCGCTAGTGGGAGCGGCGAAATCTTCTAGTACTTTTAACTTCTTCGCTGCAAGCCAGCGCAATTTCATCAATGTGAGGAAATACCCCCACATTCGAAAGAAACATCTTTCCAGATGTTTTGACAATCGATAAAAATGAAACAGCTATATAACTTTTTTAAATTTAGATTTTTCGCATTCACAATGCTATTTTTATATTAAGATAAATAATATTAGAAAAAATTGAAGTTCATGTTAACTGTGTTTTGACATATGTATGTGATACATTGCTACTTCGTTTTGGCACAAATAAAAACTTACCAAAGACAAGTAGCAATGTATCACATACATTTGTCAAAACACAGTTAACATGAACTTCAATGTTTTTAGCCGATACCGCCGCTGACAGCATCCTATGCATGATAGAAGAACGATGGGACGGGCCGATGCTGATACACTGGGCAAGCCTGCATTGTAGTAGAGCAGTGACGGTGTATTAGCCTCAAGAATCAAGAATCAAGAATTTATTTGCTAGAATGCGGTACATAAAGGTCTTAATATATTTCATATTGTCACATCACATTCACCAGGAGCTGGCATGCAAAATATAATAGTAATAAGTATAGTATGTCAACATTAATATCAATATCATTCAAAATTACAAGTCAGTTTAAAATTAAAAAATTCAGTCATCGTATAAAAACAGTTTTTCACTAGCCATGTCTTTAATATAGATTTAAATTGATTAAAAGGCAGATCTCTGAAGTTATCAGGAATCTTGATAAATATTTTGATAGCCATGGAATAACAGCTCCTTGATCTGAGTTTCGTTCTCATCATTGGCAATCTTAATTTTTATTGGCAAGTTTTATGTTTTATTTTATATTATTTTAAATTTATTTCTCATTTCATGTAATTTTTTAATATGTTTTATTTTGGCCTTGAAATAAACTTTTATTATTATTATTATCAATGTCAGCTGTTCAAATACCTATTTAGACTATATTGGACGCAAAGCCATTGCATCTATCGGTATTTTGATAACAGCGTATTTCCTGTGAAGCTGTTATCTATACTCAGGATGATAAATTGTGATGCCATGCCAATTTTAGTAGGTACAGTCGAGTTCAATAATTAGTACGCACTTTTGACAGTACATCAACCTTTTGCCTTTGTAATAAAAGTCAACATATGCCAAAAGCGCATACATATTCATGTAAACTTTACAATAATAAATAAATAAAAATAAAATATTTATGAACTCGACTGTACCTATTTACCAAGTAACATTTTTATTTATTTCTTCTAAATTGCGTGAATTTGAAAAAATAAAACCACACCACTTGGGTGCCATTTACAATTTTTTTAGGTAACCACACCACTGCCGACTTGTGATGTGTAACATGTGATCTTACGAATTATAACGATAAGTAATTGATATCGATAAATGCAAGTTAAGTACTTATTAGAACTTCACTACGGTGGTGTGGTTAACTACAAAAAATACACGACACCCAAGTGGTGTAGCCCAGTGGTGTGGTTGACAATACACGAAGAAACCGGTGGAAGAAGTTTTCAAGAAGGTACTTACTCACTTATCGAATGAGGTTCTATTGGTTAACAAAAACCCATTTTAAAGAATTACGGCATACGGCCTTACCACAGACGGTTTTAAAATACTGTTTAATTTAGACACTGTTTAAATGTGATGTCGTCTCTTTCCAACAATGTTGTCAAAAAAGTGTCAGCATCACATTTAAACAGTGTCTAAGTTAAACACTTGTTGAACACTGTTTTAAAATATTTTGTGAGTTTAGAATAGTCCGCGCTGTCTATACAATTTAGTCAGCCCACAGGTGAGGTGCATACAACTAAGATAAAAAAAATAGTTAATTCAGGCTTTGAACTGTCTGTGTAGGTTAGGTACCAAGATTTTTTAACTTTTAACTTGCCGTTCCAAGATTTAGGCTTGCAAAAACTAGAGGTTCATTTATGGGGAAACGCATAACTTTGTTTAATAAAGTTCCACGACAAGTGATTGATCTACCTTTGCATGAATTTAAAAATCATGTCAAAAAGACGCTCATGGTTAAAGGTTATAAAGTAGACGATTATCTGAAAGACCGGAATGCGTGGAAATGATGTAACACAATAAATTGCTAGTAAGTACTTTGTTGTTTATAACCTGTTGTATATATTGTATTTGGTAACGATATATTTTAGTTGTTTAACGTTACTTATAAGTTTCTTGCGCCTGTTCTTCTTGTCAGTTAAAGGAACGGGTGGTAGAAAAATATAGACGATTCAAAAGCGCTTAATTACTAAGTTTATTTGAATAAAGCAATTTTTTACTTTACTTTTACTTATATAACTTAAGAATTTATACACTGTAGTTACGCATAATGCTTGCTATAATTTGATTCACTTGACTGATCAAAAATACCAACAAGGCCACCCGAAGAAACGGTATTCATAATAATTAAATATTGTTTACTTTGGACGCAATATCGCGACGGCAAACATAACCTTATATAACGGCAGTAAAATATTATTTACCCTACTTGTGACAACTGACGACTTCCTTGGTGCGGAATTGCGTCATTTTGATCTCAATTATACTTTTTAAGAATACTAGCACGTTTTTATTTAATACATATACTAGAAAAAATACGACTCGCACCAGTGGCCCTACCATGAGTTGATGCAAACTGTTTACGTTACCGTAAACTATCGTTTTCTCTCTTTCACTCGCATTGACTGTGAGCAGTATATCCGATAGTTTACGGTAGCGTAAACAGTTTGCATCAACTCATGGTAGGGCTACAAATCATGTTGTCGGACGGGAACCCGCGAACTTTGAATATCCGGTCCAATGCTTGCTCGTATTTATTTGTTGTTTTTTTTAGCGACGTTTTCGCACGTTACGCGCTAGTAGGTATCCGTAATGTTCTGTCTTCATCGAGCCGCTTCAACATTTAATTCAACTGGCGTCAGACACATGCAATATTGCCTCCAAACTTTAAATTTTTGTCGTTTTTTGAGAAGATAGCTCACCTCTTATCAAGACACACTTTAGGGCTCTGTCTACACCCAGTCGCTTAATCTTTCCTTTTGCACTTTCATCAAAGGCATGCCTCAGTTCAGAAATGCCTTATCATTTAAAAAAAAGGTCATAATTTGTATTGCATTTGTTTTTTGGTCACCCATCCTATGACCGACCCTTGTGAAAGTTGCTTAACCTCCGCAATCGCTAGGCCAGGCGCTATACCACTGCGCCATCGAGCTATTTTGTGCAAGTACAAGTTGACGACCTCCGTGGTCGAGTGGCTTTGTCCACCGGTTTTCAAGGTGACGCCATCTCTGAGGTCCCGGGTTCGATCCCCGGTTGGGTCAATTTAGAAAACGAACTTTTCTATATCGGCTTAGGTCTGGGTGTTTGTGATACCACCGTTGTCTCTGATTTGCTTTAGCTACTTACTTTGGAATCGGAACAATGTATGTGATGTTGTCAAATAATACTAAGAATTAGTAGCTAAGCTCGTGTAACAAGCTAAACTCGTGTACCTTTTCCTGTTGTGGCTTTCGCCATAGTGGTAGGTACCTCATTCAGTGGAAGGTAAATATTTTATTTTTCCAAATTCTTTTTTTTTTACTGTTTTCCCAGATAAAGTCCGAAAGTTATCGCCTCACTTTTATTTGTCTACTTGTTTACCAGGCGGGGTGATAAAATTTCAGAAGTTTTCCGCATAATGGCGAACCGGAACTTATTCTTTTCTTTTAAGGAAAACAAGTGGAGTGGAGAAAAAGAAAAAATAAGCAACTTTTCTATTTTTTCGGGTTTCATTAGTATGAAATCCGAAAAAATATAAAAGTTGCATTAGTATGAAATCCAAAAAAATAGTGAAAGGAAAAAGTGGTTCACTTTCTAGTGAAAGGGAAAAGTGCTGCCTCTTTTCCTCGATTCTATGATGATTACATTGTCCGTCTGTCTGTCAAGTCCATTCTCTAGGATCAAGGTGATATAAGATTGAATATTTGGATTTTATTGTCACCAAATAATTAAGTTTTACTAGGAGCTCGATGGCGCAGTGGGTAAACGCATTCACTTCGATTGCGTGAGTTGAGGCGAGGCCAGTTCACAATCTGATGAAAAGATTGATTTTTGAGCTTCCAATGTGAAGAACTGATGTAGAATTCTACATCACAAAAATTACTGTAGACTGAAAAAGAAACAAAGAAGCACTATAACCGAACAGAATATTGAAAAATGGCTTGGTAATTCTGTAAAAAAACCCTGAATAACACCAAAAATATACGTCGAGGGTAAAATGAGTTTTATGTACGACTTATATACACTATGCTTTTCACTTCGATTGTGAGGAAATTAAAAGTAAATATTATAAAACAATTTCAAATGGCAACACAAAGAAAAAATAAGGACTCCCCGCCAATATACTTTTTTCTTTTTTTTATACGTGGCAGTGGCAGCACAGTGATTTAGCATAGATCGTAGTATAATGCTCTTGAAATACTTATTTCTTAGAAAACTCATTAATATTGACTAGTTTGATTAATATAGTATTATAACATGGATTATGTATAAAAATGAAGAAACAGAAAGAAATAACAAGTTTATGACGACCTTTGCCTGAATCTGAGACTTAGACGAAGATTTTATTTTATGCACTAGAGCAGGGGTCTCCAAACTACGGCCCGCGGGCCAACTCCGGCCCGAGAGCACCAACAATCCGGCCCGCGAAAGCAGTCCGGATCGTACCAACATACTGTTTTTACAGTAAATTGGTACGATAAGCTAGCTAGGCTCTGGCCCTTGGGACTTCGTGGAGGAGTTAATCTGGCCCATAGGCTAAAAAGTTTGGCGACCCATGCATTAGAGCATGAAAAGCGATTTTATGCAGCCTATACCCAAAATAAAGACGAACTTTACGAGATTGAGAAGTGAAAAAACTTATAAAATTAAACTTTCAATCGTCAGATTTCGTAATTTTCAATGACAGTGATATGATATTTCATGCAAAAAAGACAAGCTTTTTATTGATCTAACACAATAGCCGGGTAAATTTAAACTAAACCAATCCAAAATAAATGTCAATTACATTTTTTCATACCGAACTGTAAATCGCATTCATTTTTATTTGGTTTAATATTTTGGATTTTTTATTTAATAGAACCCTAGACAAATACTGTCTTAATCCGAATAACATCACAAGAAGAGTTAATTATGCTAAAATTGCAAATCATTTTGGTATTACGTTTGTATGGGAAGCTCACTGTTCGCCGGGCTCTTAATGCGGAAACTACATTAGGCCGACGTGTCACGTGGGCAAAAATGTACTCTATGGGAGCGCCGTAAGACATTATTTTCGTTGCGTTGCGAAACGGGGTATCGCGTCGCAAGGCGTGAATACACGTGGATATAGTGCAGCTCTAATGTCTCTAAACAACTAATGTGCATAACGCACCTTTTTGATAGTAATTTTGTCTTTGGGTTAAAAGCTGTCACGTTTTGACGTCGGCTTTTCTTTGCTTTGTGTTTTTGCTTTGATTGTAATAATTTGTGTTGTTTATTTTGTTGCTTTATAATATACATTTATTTCCATTACGTATCCGTCTTTCAATTTAACCAGCATATATACAGGCACCTTTTTGATAGTAATTTTGTCTTTGGGTTAAAAGCTGTCACGTTTTGACGTCGGCTTTTCTTTGCTTTGTGTTTTTGCTTTGATTGTAATAATTTGTGTTGTTTGTTTTGTTGTTTTATAATATACATTTATTTCTATTACGTAGCCGTCTTTCAATTTAACCAGCATATATACAGGCACCTTTTTGATAGTAATTTTGTCTTTGGGTTAAAAGCTGTCACGTTTGACGTCGGCGTTTGTCTTTGTGTTTTTTGCTTTTGGTTATTTGGTTATAATTAATTAAAAGTTTTGTTTTGTTGCTTTATAATATAAATTTATTTCCATTACGTAGCTGCCTTTAATTTACTAGCATACAGTCCATCATTCACAACTAACCTCTATGTAAAATGGGGACTGACACACCCAGATCAACGTACTATGGGCAACAGCGTCGCTTAAGGGGCTGACATGAGCCAACTAGCGCCGCCAGTCGCTTTTATTTTATTTATCCTAATAAGCCTAATTTGTTAAAAAAGGAATCAGTCAAGGTTTTGTTAATAACGCCTAATATTTATTGAATAACTTTTTAAGGATTTTAGTTACGATTAGACGTATGAAGGATATAAATCTGAAAACTGAGCCATTTTGACTCAGTTTTTTTTTGCCTCAGATTACATACAAGGACTCGGCTTCTAAGTGTTATTATTCTAACCACAGGGAGGATCCCAAAATTTTTTAGTTTAATTTCCGCTCAATCTATGTTAAGCATAGAGGCTATGAAAACACAATTAATACAATTAAAACCTGCACACCATAACATTAATCATATTAATAGTCGTGAAACTGTCTGTTTCAATTTGAAATAATTTGTATGTTTTTAATCAACATAATTTGGTTTTAATTTGACGTTGAAATGGAAAGAAAAATTACAATATTCTTAATGGCATTAACTCAGCCATTTCCTGTATTATTTTTAAAAACATTGAGTAGGTGGGAGGTACCTTCCTAATCACTTAAATAAAAACAGATAAATATATAGATGACCTCCATGGTCGAGCTTTTTACACCGGTTTTCAAGGTGTCGCCACCTCTGAGGTCCCGGGTTCGATCCCCGGTAGAGTCAATTTAGAAAACGAACTTTTCTATATTGGCTCAGGTCTGGGTGATTGTGATACCACCGTTGTCTCTGATTTCCATAACACAAGTGCTTTAGCTACTTACTTTAGAATCGGGGCAATGTATGTGATGTTGTCAAATATTATTATTATTATATAGGTTTGTTAATTTAGTGATTTGCTACGACTTATTATTTTGTATAAAAACATTGCCTATTTACTATAATGCATAGATGCAAATTCTAAATGACCATGACCATCAGCCATTTTTAATGTCCCCTCTGCTGGGGCACAGGCCTTCCTTATGGGTGGATAAGGAGGATGGGCCACAACCCACCACGCGGGCCCAATGTGGATTTGTTGAGTGTTAACAACTGCAAATGCAGCCGGCTTAACGTGCCTTTCATATGTATTTCGAAGTACGGAGGAGCTCGAGATAATAAATTTTTGGTCACCCATCCCATGACCGACCCTTGCGAAAGTTGCTTAACCTCCGCAATCGATGGGCCACCGAGCTCCTGAAATTCTAAATACTTATTATTAATATTCAAATGTCGCAGACGCAATATAGAAAAAATAGGGACCATCATGATTTTCCATATAAAAGAAATTATGATAAATTCAATCAGATTATATTTGAATTTGATATTGTTCGAAAGTTATAATAGTCAAAAGTCAATAGAAATTTCACATTTGTCAATTATAACTGACACACGGCGAATAGGAGAAATTATACAGTAAAGTCGACAAGTTGACTTTACCTACAGCCTTCGAACAATATCAAATTCAAATAAATAAATAAATAATAAATAAATATTTGACAACATCACATACATTGCACCGATTCCAAAGTAAGTAGCTAAAGCACTTGTGTTATGGAAATCGGAAACAACGGTGGTATCACAAACACCCAGACCTGAGCCAATAAAGAAAAGTTCGTTTTCTAAATTGACCCAACCGGGGAACCCGGGACCTCAGATGGGGACACCTTGAAAACCGATTTTCTTTTGAGCAATGAATTTTCATTCGCAGAATGATGAATGCAATTAACAAAAAGTGAAAATATATACTTGACTTGAAATATGAAAAAAAAACATAGGTACTTTTACAAGTTCCTAGCACACTGTAATTATGCTTGAAAACACAGTTCGCGTGCCTAAGCTAATTTTATTAATTATATTTCAAAAGTAATGTAAAAGCAATTACGTAATGCATGTTATTTAAAATAAGGTTTTAAAAAGCTTGTTTTTACCATTAAAAAAATTTGGATATTAAATATTTATGTTTTAAGCGTTTGATCCGATTCCAAAGTAAGGACCTGTGTGGTATCAACACCCAGACCTGAGACAATATATAGAGGTGGCCACATAGTTAAGGACGCCAGTCGATTTTCATACAAACGAGGTAACTTTGAAGCCTTGTTTCTCCGTCAGGGTTGATCGAACTGTTATCTGATGATGGCTATCCAGGGAGTGAATGGAGGAGATTCAGATTGCTATACACACCCAACTGATCTGATCAGCATTCTAAAAGATGTAAGGATCAGAGTTTTCAGTTTCAGAATTTCCATACATTTTAATGCCATTTCCGGTGATTTTTAAACATATCTTAGAATGTTTATTAGATTAGTTGGGTGTGAATGGCGATCTGGATCTCCTCCATTCACTCCCTGGATGGCCATCATCAGAGCACAGCTCGGCCAATCCCTGGCGGATACCCAGGGCTTCAAATTTACCACGTTTGTATGAAAATCGATTGGCGTCCTTAATTATATGGCCACCGTTATATACAATAAGATTAAACTGACAACAGACAAGTGATCCGCTGCAACTTCACTCGAGACTGTATGGCAATTCGTTTTGTACCTCAAGCACTCTGAAGTTGGTCACTTCTGTTATACATTGTTAAATTATTCCCCTAGTACAACGTTATTGTATGCTAACAAGAAACCTGGGAAATTTGACCATTACGAACAACAAAATGAATTTCAACTGTCTGTACCCTTAGCTCGAACATCTATCGAGAAAAAAACGCGCGTAACAGTACTCGATAGAGTAATTATCTATGGAAAATTTCATTTCGTTCTTCGGCGGTAGATGGCGCTGTGCAAATTTCTTATACAAAATTACTCTATCGAATGTTTTTACGCGCGTTATTTCTTTTTCGATAGCTGTTCGTGCTGATAAGACTTATGCTGAAATAGTTTTATTAGCGGTGAAAGAAAAGTGAAATGGTCACAAGGAAAATGTCGGTTGTAGGTCATTTAAATACTTATGTAAAGTTAAAACAATGAGTATTCAATTGGAGAATGACACAATTTTTTTAACTACGGATGTCGATAGTTAGATACTGTGGTAGTAAGGTTTCTAATTTGAGAAAAGAAACATTTCCTATGTAAAAAATATATCAATTCCCCTTAAAAAAAAATACTTATCGAAAGAATGGCATTTTTTGACCTAAAAATAAACATACTTTTGTCACTAAATTATGGATATCTATTATCTTAAAAAAGGTTTTAATCAACCTCTCAAATTACCATCGTAAAACTTAATTAACTGTCTTTAATTATTAAAATGAATACTTGAAAAACCTTAACAAGTTAAGTGGAAACTTAAAAAAAACAACTTACCTTAACTTTCACGACTGCCTCAAATATCTCCTTTACACCAAAAAGCACTTCACAAAAACACAATTTGTGCACTGCAAACACTCACACACACTTACACTGCGTAATCACAGGACGAAAAACTTTATTTCTTTCAAGTATATTTTTCAGGATAACACACGACACGGCCGCTTCGCTTGCAGCCTGGAATACAACTGAAAATTAATCATGTCCTGAAAGCTCGGCGCGCCGTTGTAAAATGTTAGTAATCGTGTGAAAATAAGGGATGTTATGCAACCTACCATATATAACGAATAAGAAACTTAATATTTTGCGAATACGAATGATAAAGGATTTTATTGAAAAAAATATTCGTTGTTACGTAGCGTGCGCGACGTAGTTATTAATAATACTGAAACGCAATGTCCTGAAAGCGCGGCGGTGTAATACGTACCTACTTACACCTATTTTTAACCGACTTCAAAAAAAGGAGGAGGTTCTATGTTCGACTGTTTATTTTTAACCGACTTCAAAAAAAGGAGGAGGTTCTATGTTCGACTGTTTGTTTTTTTTTTTATGTATGTCCACCGATTACTCGAAAACGGCTGAACCGATTGACATGATTCAAACGCCACTTTATCAGGTTTGCTCCCAAGTTAGTCCCATTTTTTGAAAATTTTAAATCGGTTCAGTAGTGTTCAAGTAATCCTGAAAATACTGTAATTTTTTAGGTAACTTTTGCACGAGTTTTAACGGATCTTCAGACATAACTTCTTTGTTTATAAACCGATTTAGATGATTCTTGTTTCGTTAGAAAGGGGTTCCTTTAAGGATGTTTTCATTTAAATTTCCTTCACATAGAACCTTGGACTTCGAAGATACACAAGAGAACTCTTCAAAATCAAATATGATAGTGTATTAGTGATTACTCTACGGTATTGAAAGGTTTCGCATCAGCCATTTTTATTGTCACTACTGGGGCTGGGATACAAGCCTTACTTATGGGCTGATGAATAGGATGGACCATAACCCACCGCGCGGGCCCAATGCGGATTGGTGGGTGTTAATGTGCAAATGTAGCTGGAACTAACGGCTTAACGTGTCTTCTGAAGCACGCAGGAGCTCGAGATAATACACTTTGGTCACCTACCCCATGTCTGACCCTTGCTAAAATTAACAGTGCGAAAAGTGGATATTGAGTTACTAGGCGTATTATACCATTGAAAAGTGTGAAATATGAATAAAATATATTTATATCATCCCTTACATTTACTTATACCTACCACAAAAAAGTTAAAAATAAAAAAACTTTTAAAAATTAAAAAGTAAAACCTCCTTCAAAAAACCTTAAAAAAATTGCTGTAAAAAACAGCTTCAAAAAACAGCAGCTCTAAAAAGCAACAAATAATATTCAAATCTGCATAATTACTATTCGAGTACCTACGCATATCTGATATTAAAAAAAACGTCTTATGAAGTCGGGTGGGGCTTTAAGAATTAAAAAATCAAATTGAGAAAGAGAAACCACGATAAATGTTATTATGTTGAAAAAAGAAAAATATCTTTAGCCCCACCCGACTTCAAAAGACGTTTTTTTAATATCAGATATGCGTAGGTACTCGAATAGTAATTAGGCAGACTTGAATTAATAATTATTTGATTTAGGCTGTTTTTTGAAGCTGTTTTTATAGCAATTTTTTTAAGGTTTTTTGAAGGTTTTTCTTTTTAATTTTTTTGAAAAAGGCGTAACCGAATATTAGCGAAAACTAATATAAAATTAATATTCATGAATCGGTATATTCAACTTTGATTTGAAAACACCTTTATTAACCGAATACGGTGACGCAAAAAGGAGGGTTATGACTTTGACCGGTATGTATTGTTGCAATATTTATACTTTGTGGTTGCATCTCTACTGTAAAAACAAGTGCTTCAATCTGTCTGTTGAGAAATCTGTTGGGAATTCGAACAAAGTGCGTAAAATAGAAGCATTAGAGAATTTTATAAACTGTTATTCGGTAGAATAACACTTTTTTCTACGACGCACCGTTGTGGAGATATATTTACCACCTTAAAGCCACGTACGCACTGATGGCTTACTCAGCGCCTAGCGCCTAGTGGCTTACACCTATGTCTTGCGCCTACGATACACGCTAGCTGTCTTATTCAGAGATGTTTCATAAAACTGGGGTGCAAGACGGTCCTAACAAAACCTGGTTTTATGCTTAGATCCCGGACTAGCGATTTTGTTATTCAGAGACACACTTGCCACAACATGATAACTAAACCGTGGATTAAGCAATGAAATGGTAACACGGTTATGAAGGAGTGAATTATGAGTGAGTTTATACATGAAGAAAGGCAAAATAGTCTATGGTTTGTCTTATCACCCGAAGAAAAATAAAATGTCATTGTCACTTGTCCATCCACTATGTAGGTCAAAGAGATTTTTTATAAAAATAAAGCGGTTTGATTTAAATATTGTTGGGAGTATGTATAGTCCTGAAATGGATTCTTCCTTGGCCTGCACAATCTAGGCTGTGACACCAGATTTTCAAATACTTCTTCGTATTCTCTAATTACATTTAGTTCATCCATTTTTTCGAGGTTACAAACAATTACAACATAGAAGTTTTTGTTCTCGGACGGGAATCGAACCCTACTACTAGTGACTCGGTAGCTCAGCGGTCAGAGCATTGGACCGGATATCCAAAGGTTGCGGGTTCGATTCCCGTCCGAGAACATGATCTGGTGCGAGTCCTATTTTTTCTAGTATATTATTTAGTATTATATAAAAATAGCATTGTGAATGCTTAAATCTCAAAATTTAAAAAGTTAAATAGAAGTTTTTGGTTATAAAATAGCATTAAACCACCCTTAAACTTACCCTCAAGCAGGTTTAAGTGATGAATGTATGATTCCACTTGTAAACCATCCTTAAACGTGGGACTAAACGTTAAACTGTCACTCTGAATATGATTTGCGCTAAAATGGCGTTAGTACGCGGTCTAACACCAGGTTAACTTTAGCCCTGGTTTAATAAACGCACTCTGAATAAGACAGTAGGGGTATTAGAATAAACTATATCGGGATTTACACCATGTACCTGTTTATTTTTGAGACTCCGATATTTCGGCGCAGTTGCATGCAGTTGCATTATTCTAATAACGTCAAAAACCATGGAAATTTAAAACATTATAACGCTAGGGGTAGTTGCGCTTTAAGGCTGGCCCCAGACCTACCGGTTTAATTTCTTTGCTTCGCTGTTCTAGTAGAACAGGGGGCCGTACCGGCTAACGCATCGAACTTCGGAAAGTCTGCCGGGCTTCAACTTAAAACAGATAAATCGAAGTAAGAAGTTTTGGTATTGTTGTTATTTAGAAGATATCGATGTTCGTGTGACATCATAAATTAGGGTTCGCCATTCGGTCAAGGTCAATCCTCTTTATCCACCCATAAGGAAGGCCTGTGCCCCAGCAGTGGGGACATTAAAAATGGCTGACGGTCAATACTAAAGTTAGTGTATATGTTCTGTGACTAATATGTTTAAGGTACGGAGATAAGTACCTAATATAAAATACGATCTAAGGTATTATAATACATAATATATCAAACGCAACGCAACCGTTCTCCACAAATATTAGGTATGATAATGTTCATTCATAATCATGAAATACAGGGTCGCACTGAGGTAAAGGGCCCAATAAAAGAATTATGTAATGTAGATAGAATAATGTACAAATGCTTTGTAATCATGGGCGCTAATGGCATGCTGTCGTGAGAAGCGCGAAATGCGAAACTTTGTTTATTGACGCTTCCACGTCTTACTAATCAACCGAACTAAGATCATCATAAATGCATAGGTACACGATGTCGGGGTACTTACAGAGAAGAACATAGGGTCTGTCTTCACCGAGTCACTTCAACTTTCAAGTCAACTTGCGTCAAACGCACGCAGTATTGATTGCCTTCAAGCCATGCGCTTTCAAGTTCAACTTTCTGCCATACAAATTTGACGTTTTTTTGAGAAGATAGGGCATGCGCATTGCATGCACCATTACATGCCTTGAGGCATGCTTCTTTTGAATGCGTCAGATGAAAGTGGGAGGGAACGGGAAAGCAATCGTATGAAGATACCTTCACGTATACATTTATAATCTTTCGTCCAGATAAAGTACCTACTATTATGATTTCGATATCGGTAGCTACAACTAAGTATAATGTGCGGGCGATGAGAATGGGATGCTACCTTTTGGAACTGAGACGCGCACGGTCCGTCGGCCAGCCGTAGCGTCGGCAAACTCGGGTACTTAGATGCTCGCATGATGCTAGTTGTGTAGAACTGTGCGCGTGGATTTCTGCTAGTTTTATTTTTAATGCGAGATTTATAGGTATATTATTGTGTGATTATTTTAGTGATTAATTAATAATGATTGGAAAAAGGGGTAAAACTTTTCTTTTTATTCATTTTTATTTAAATATATTCAGATTTTTTGCCAACGCTACTTGACCGCTTAGCTGTCATTTTCGATTTACTTTGACAAGATCTCATCCCATTCTAATCGCGCGCGGACTATAACCGTGATTCTAGGGCGAATCCAATCTGGGGCCCAATCGCGCTAAATTTCAACGATAAAACCAAAACTAAACCGCTACCGAATTTTTATAAAGTTCCGAGCGGGTAATTTCATAAAAATATGAGCAGCCTTTTTGTTTTAGTCCTCCCGTGACCACGGCCCCTCGAAAGGTGTCGAAACGTCGGGAATTCAAAAAACCAATAAATACAAACTAAATAGGTAATTCTAAAATAACACCTGAATTAATAATATACGCGCTGTAATCCGTAAGTGTTTTATTTTTAAATGAACTGTACGCGCTGAAGTCTTAGAAGTGTATATGTTTTTTTATAAGAACGTAAACCGTCACCGTTTTAGTTTCGTTTAAAAAAAAATTCGCTATATAGTTTTGTTAATATTGTTAAAAGGGAGCCTAGGGAGCCTAGGGTGCCAATCTTATTTATTTATTTATTGAGCATCTTGTACAATTTAAATGAGAATTCTAAAGCTAAACCAAAGATTTTTAGGTAAATCTAATCTCAATGAAAACGTAACAGTTTTGGTTTTATCGTTCAGAATTAGCGCGATTGAACCTCTTATCACGCGATCCGTGGAGACAAACTCCTTAACCTTAATACGGCCCTTTTTTTATACCGAGAAAAAATGCATTTACGCATCCCCACCCCGCAGGTGAGCAGGGGGTACGTATGTGGGGTCGCCAGCTCCCTCGACGACCGCCTCCCGTGATCACACCCAGCCAGTGGCTCGATGGGACCCCGGGAGAGGGGAATACCCACTAAAAACCCGGTACTTGCCTTCATGCGCCGCCGGTTGGCCCTAAAGGTCCACTGTGAGAATCGCCTCATACCTTGATACGGCTCTGTCCAAGATAGATTAAGCATGGAAATTATTCTTAGTCTAGCTTACTATGTCAACTGTATTCAGTTCATTATATCTGGCGTGAGACATTTAAGATGTATGAACTCGTGACGACGAAGCGGCGTAAAGTGGTCTTCCATCTTAATCCATACTAATATTATAAATGCGAAAGTCTGTTTGTTTGTTTATTTGTACGCCTTCACGTCTTACTACTGAACCGATCATCATGAAATTTTCCGTACACGTTGTCAGGGGTACAGAGAATGACATAGGGTACCTTTCATCAAGAAAAAATAATTGTTCCCGAGGGATAGCAATGACGGGCGCCGCTTTATCGTCGCGTGCGATTTACGGAGTTTTGCAGAACGGGATCGCAGTTGTTTTCAATAATACCGAAAGTGGCGCCCTCAGAGGATTTCAGTACAACTTATGTGGATTTTTAAAGACCAATAGTCTCATTAGAATTTTTAGAAAGTATCATTACATTCCCTCGTAGTCATTCGTAGAAGGAAGAAGTTAGCAAATGTGTCCAATACGGCCACTTTTAGCAGTTTTTCTTTCCCTTATTTCCGTTTCGTCAGATTTTCGTTTCGACTGATTTTTTATTCGACAGAAAAAGTACAATCATAAAGGAAATCTGTCAAACGTGATCTATCAAAAATTTTACGAAATGAAAAGCACACGTTATTAGAATAAACTATATCGGGATTTACACCATGTACCTGTTTATTTTTGAGACTCCGATATTTCGGCGCAGTTGCATGCGCCATGGTCACGGAAGAACTGTCGATTGTTGCGTGCGGGTAGATGTTATTGGCAGACAAATCGGTCTACCCTCCGTCTAAGTCTTTTATTATTAAGTTCGATACCGGTACCACTGTCTGCAAACTCACTACTCACTCGAATCTGTTCACGACACACGACACTCACTGTATCTGTACGCGAAACGGCGCTTTTACATTTCATGTTGTTTTTACACAAACGGATTACGGGGTTCCAAACACTCGACAATTTAAACCCATCTTCACGATTGAAATTTTTGTATTTGGTAATTTCAATCGCTTCTCTGACCATTCTTGGTATGTAGTGGCGTTCTGTTGAGATAATCTGAGGGTTATGAAACTCGATCCAGTGATTTGTGTCCGAATGAATTAAATGTTCAGCGATGGCCGATTTTTGCGTATCGTTGTTTTTGACCGCTTTTATGTGCTCCTTTATACGGCATACTATTGTGCGTTTAGTTTGGCCGATATATGAACTACCACAACTGCAGTCGATCTTATAAACACCAGGTTTCTCCAAAGGAAAACTATCTTTCGGGGACCGTAGACATTGCGATACCTTTTTCAAAGGAGTGAAGATAGTTTTTATTGCGTACTTTTTTAAAATATTTGAGACCTTATCCGTCACTCCCTTTACATATGGTAAAAATACCGGCTGTCTATCTACTTCCTGCCTCTGTAACTGGTGCTTTTTCTTGTGTCTCGGTGGAAGCTTTCCTGAATATCCATTGCTTTGTAGGACATGCCGCACGTGTTGTAACTCATTGTGCAGGTGTTCATCATCACAAAGATCATATGCACGGTTTGTTAGTGATGCCACTACAGAGTTTAGATGTCCAGGATGATGATGCGAAGTAGCTTTGAGGTAGCGATCTGTGTGTGTAGGTTTTCTGTATACAGAGTGGCTGAGCGTACCGTCAACACGCACCTTAATCTTGACATCTAGGAATGCTAAGCTTCTGTCTGCCTCCATCTCACAGGTAAGTTTTATTTTCGGATGAATGTTGTTTAAATATGCCAGATAACCTTCAACATCCTGTTTGTTTTCCTTCATTATGCAGAGAACATCATCAACGTACCTTTTCCATAGTTTGATCTCGGCAGGTGCAGTCGCGAGGGCTTGTTCTTCAAAATGTTCCATCCAGAGGTTGGCTACCACTGGAGCTACTGGACTGCCCATAGCTACTCCATCTACTTGAAGGTAGTACTGACCATTATAAATGAAGTAATTCTTCGACAAGCAGTGATCCAACAATCTGGCATATTCCATCGGGATATCATTGTTATGTAACTTTACCTTTATTATTTCGAGACACTCAGCCACTGGTACATTGGTGAAGATGGGTTTAAATTGTCGAGTGTTTGGAACCCCGTAATCCGTTTGTGTAAAAACAACATGAAATGTAAAAGCGCCGTTTCGCGTACAGATACAGTGAGTGTCGTGTGTCGTGAACAGATTCGAGTGAGTAGTGAGTTTGCAGACAGTGGTACCGGTATCGAACTTAATAATAAAAGACTTAGACGGAGGGTAGACCGATTTGTCTGCCAATAACATCTACCCGCACGCAACAATCGACAGTTCTTCCGTGACCATGGCGCATGCAACTGCGCCGAAATATCGGAGTCTCAAAAATAAACAGGTACGTACATGGTGTAAATCCCGATATAGTTTATTCTAATAACGTCAAAAACCATGGAAATTTAAAACATTATATTGTTAGCCGGTACGGGCCGGATATAGCAAAATTAATAAAAGACCTTGAACGTGTGCGGAAAAAGTGTGAATGTTTAAAAGAATCACTTATCTTTTTAGTGAAGTGCCGTGACGCGGACGTTATTCCAGAGTGTGGGTTAGAATAAAGCCCCGCAGTGACATTTACGGTTCCGCGAACGTTCTACGAAGTGCGAGTGCAAAACTATTACGAAAAGTGATACGTAATTGCAGGTACCAACTGGATCAAGTTCAGAGTGAGTTGTATCGGATACATCTCCAGTGCAGTGAGTCTCTTTCAACTAGTGACTTTGACATTTGCGATCGTGTTACCTACTTACAAGCCCAGCGAATAAGAGAACTACGTGCTGTGAAACAAGATCGTAAATTCGAGTTACTCGGACAAAAACAGAAGTCAGTTACCCCCTACCATGAAAACTCATCCCAAACTCGAACGGTGGTAAACTTGTCTAATGTCAACTTGTCTGACACTGCATTGTCAGTTCTCGAAAGAGGGATGAATTTTGCCATCACACCTAGACACATTCCCTATGAGGATGTAATTGGATCGGTCGAAGAAGGTATCAGACGTAACAAAATACCATCAATTGATGCGGACACTTTGAGGCAAGATATTGCCGTCACATTACGTCATGCAAAACCACCACGGCCGAACGTTACAGCTTCGGAGTTGACTGCACTTAACGAACTACGGAGAGACCAAAACATAATAGTGTTAAGAGCAGACAAAGGGAATGCAACCGTAGTACTGAACGCATCTGAGTATGACAACAAGATCCTAGAGCTACTCAGTGATGACAACACATACAAAAAGGTAAATTACAACCCAACAGCGAGAACAGATCGGAGCACACGCACGCTGATAATGGAATGTTCTCACGTATTAGACGATATATTGTCAAATATTTGCTACGCCCCAGGAACGTCCAGCCTCCTAAATTATACGGTTTGCCTAAAGTACACAAGCAAAACGTGCCATTACGGCCTATTGTGAGTCAAATAGGTTCACCTACATATGAATTGGCGAAGCATGTTTCTAATGTACTACAACCGTTAGCAGGACAAACGCCGTCATACGTTAAGGACTCCCGCCATCTCGTTGACATTCTGTCACACACTAAGGTCGAGGAGAATGAGTTGATGGTCAGTTTCGACGTAGAATCGCTCTTCACCAATGTACCAGTGGCTGAGTGTCTCGAAATAATAAAGGTAAAGTTACATAACAATGATATCCCGATGGAATATGCCAGATTGTTGGATCACTGCTTGTCGAAGAATTACTTCATTTATAATGGTCAGTACTACCTTCAAGTAGATGGAGTAGCTATGGGCAGTCCAGTAGCTCCAGTGGTAGCCAACCTCTGGATGGAACATTTTGAAGAACAAGCCCTCGCGACTGCACCTGCCGAGATCAAACTATGGAAAAGGTACGTTGATGATGTTCTCTGCATAATGAAGGAAAACAAACAGGATGTTGAAGGTTATCTGGCATATTTAAACAACATTCATCCGAAAATAAAACTTACCTGTGAGATGGAGGCAGACAGAAGCTTAGCATTCCTAGATGTCAAGATTAAGGTGCGTGTTGACGGTACGCTCAGCCACTCTGTATACAGAAAACCTACACACACAGATCGCTACCTCAAAGCTACTTCGCATCATCATCCTGGACATCTAAACTCTGTAGTGGCATCACTAACAAACCGTGCATATGATCTTTGTGATGATGAACACCTGCACAATGAGTTACAACACGTGCGGCATGTCCTACAAAGCAATGGATATTCAGGAAAGCTTCCACCGAGACACAAGAAAAAGCACCAGTTACAGAGGCAGGAAGTAGATAGACAGCCGGTATTTTTACCATATGTAAAGGGAGTGACGGATAAGGTCTCAAATATTTTAAAAAAGTACGCAATAAAAACTATCTTCACTCCTTTGAAAAAGGTATCGCAATGTCTACGGTCCCCGAAAGATAGTTTTCCTTTGGAGAAACCTGGTGTTTATAAGATCGACTGCAGTTGTGGTAGTTCATATATCGGCCAAACTAAACGCACAATAGCATGCCGTATAAAGGAGCACATAAAAGCGGTCAAAAACAACGATACGCAAAAATCGGCCATCGCTGAACATTTAATTCATTCGGACACAAATCACTGGATCGAGTTTCATAACCCTCAGATTATCTCAACAGAACGCCACTACATACCAAGAATGGTCAGAGAAGCGATTGAAATTACCAAATACAAAAATTTCAATCGTGAAGATGGGTTTAAATTGTCGAGTGTTTGGAACCCCGTAATCCGTTTGTGTAAAAACAACATGAAATGTAAAAGCGCCGTTTCGCGTACAGATACAGTGAGTGTCGTGTGTCGTGAACAGATTCGAGTGAGTAGTGAGTTTGCAGACAGTGGTACCGGTATCGAACTTAATAATAAAAGACTTAGACGGAGGGTAGACCGATTTGTCTGCCAATAACATCTACCCGCACGCAACAATCGACAGTTCTTCCGTGACCATGGCGCATGCAACTGCGCCGAAATATCGGAGTCTCAAAAATAAACAGGTACATGGTGTAAATCCCGATATAGTTTATTCTAATAACGTCAAAAACCATGGAAATTTAAAACATGAAAAGCACACGCTTAGGTATATGTATATTTTTCATTTCTCATATTCGGAAAGTGATGTGTGTTTAAACCATAGACTTAGAACATTTTTCGAAACTGAGCAGCGGGTTAAAAACTTTGCGTTCCACCCTAGGGTGTAAAAGAATTTTAAAAATAGAACTGAATTTGGTTACATAGTCGACCATAGAGTTGGTATAACAGCCAGTGCAAAATTAAAAATATTGGGCGGAGCGGCGGCGAAGCGGGCTGTTCCAAATTTGAAAAAAAAAATGGTCTACCTATGTAGAATATCTCGTATGGGAAGTGCTTCCTTTTGACCCTTCTAAATCCACTATTTTTAATTCAACACAAGACTACGAAAAAATGATACCTAATTACTTTTTAAAAAATCTATAGCCAGTGTCACTAGGGGTGATGTAATGATTCTAACGATACCTCACACATGCAAATCTGTTAAGGCATTTAAAGTTATGGTGGAATAAAGACATTCACATACATACAAACATACATGCTAAACACAGCGTCATACACTCTTCTTTTTTTAGGAAGTCGTGTAAAAATACTAAACTAACACCCGTTTGCACTTAACTAAAAAATCGCTTAAGGCGCCATCTCCACGAGCGAGAGTCGCGGCGATATTATCGTCGTGCCACGTATTTCTATATACTCTCTATGAATGCGTCTCCACACGGCGATGTTATCGCGGCGATGCGATGATAGAAAAAGCGCTTATTCGTCGCGATTATCTCGCCCGTGGAGACAGCGCCTAAGTCTTTTCCTAACTACCACTCGACCAAGATAAATAGGCGCATGAAAGCTGCATGACAGCTATGTTAATGACACCGTTTTAATTTGGTCAAGCTGTTGTCGCCCCCTAATTGGGGTGCAGTATGTACATCCTATTCTATATTCTAAATGCGGAGAAAAGTGCCCACCACCAATACCAATACCAATACCATGTACATCCTATGTCCGAGATACAAACGTATCTAACGCGGGTCGCGAAAGTGTAAACGATAGACACACGAAGAGGGAGACACGATTGATAATAGTTGAGAGCTTACCATATGTTGTCCTGTACCTTCGATTACTAGCGAATGTCTGTCCACGCCTCTTATCACCTCTCCTCATCCATCTGTAAGGTTAAATAAACTTATGACACTACTGCGTGGCGCCACTAAGCCCTGGGGTCACGCCATTACAACAGCATGATCCCAGGATTCATAGTACACATCATATTGCCATAGATAAGTATCAAGATCATCTTACTCATTACCATTATATTTCCAGCATCTACGTTAGCTGTTTAAACTACCTGTACAGAGACTTCTATTTCCAGCTTCTACGTTAGCTGTATTACTATCTATACGGAGACTTCTAGCCGATTCCTAAGTTCCCTCGGAACGATGTGAGCATGAGTAACTAGAACCGCCGTTCCTTCCTCTACGCGACCCGTACATGCGTCCATGTACGAGCCCGCGCTCACTACCAACGCAACTCTGCGAGACGTCTCTCCACCTGGCCCAACTACTACACCCCGCTCCGTCCAAGGTGTAGAGCTGGGCGTGCCCATACGCTCTCATTGTGGACTTCTATAGGGATCCCTAGGACTTGCCTCCTGCAGAAGCACAAGCCCTCACTTTATTCATAATGCCAATGCCACTATTATGCCGCCGACCACCGCCGTGACAGAGCGTAGGTACACATATTACAATTCAAATTTATCATTTAAAATTATCATTCCAAAATACATGGCATAGCTTGGTGCGTTCGATTTACCCACTAAATGGTACGCGCGACTTATCCACAGCATAACATCTCAACAAGCGGCAAGCGTGCCCAAGCCCCACCTGCACTATATTCATATAATTCAGACACTTCAGACAGCTCATTCATAGCAATCAACTTCAGTATAAACACATACAACAATTTCACGAGATGCAAAACAAGTTATAAAGTATTTTAGTGTACTATGCTACTACTTAGCTTTCATGTTCCATTGGATATCGAGTTCGTCATTTATCAGGCAGGTAGGCACTTTATCAACACATTCAATACTGGCTCAAGATTACTTTACAATAACATGTAAGATACAATAGCAAAGCCGGCTTACTTGACTTTGACAATAGCATTATGGCGGCAATTGATGTTGCCAGCACAAATATCGCGACCGGTGTGGCCGTCGCGACAGTTGTAGTTCGGAAAAGACTTAGGCGATTTTTAAGTTTAGTACAAACGACAAGGGCTTAAAGAGACTTTTAAGACCCATGTCTTAAAACTTCCTCGTTTAGTTTTATTGAAATTATGTTTAATAATAACAATATTAAATTAAATTCACTGCGGTGCCACTGTCAGTCCTAACGAGCCGCGATTTGTAATGAATTTAGAAACCCTGAAATTTTACTTTCACACTCAAACCGATTATTTAATAAAACAAAGTTTCCAATAATTTTACTTTAATCATATCAACAACTTTATAAGATACAGTAATATTTACAGTTTCATATCACTTTAGTGTGTTTTTATTGCGTACTTATTTACATACATACACTTTGTTGCCAGACATGAAGAAAAAAAAACAGAATATTGGTGAAGGCAACTGTCAAAATAGCGCTATGACGTACATTATGTTACATAAATACTGTCAAAACAAAGATCTGTTACCTTAAAACCATTTTATAGCTTTAAAATGACCAAATGCTGTATAACAGGTTGTTAAAATGTTGGCACTTACAAATTTCCGAAAAATACAGTTATTGATTAAAAAAACTGTCAAGAGCAAGTTATTCTGAAAAAGTTTACTATTTAGAGACATATTTAATTTTTCCTGTAATCGTCACATAAACTTCTATAACACAAAATAATTTCAGATTTTTTTCTATGCTAACTTCAAAGATAAGGGAACATAGTTTTCATATTACCACTGTCAAATCATCTGTCAAGTAAACTATTCGGAACTTACTTTTACATTGTGAAACAAGCCCTTAATAAGACAATATTTTTATACAACATGTTACAAAAATACCCCTAATGCCGAATATGGTATATAGAGACCATCAAACTGATCAATTTTTAATATGGGACCAACTGTGAAATCACGAAAAAAAATCAGCTGTTTCATACATTTTGATATTTTCGTAATTAATTTTTGTATGAAACAGCAGAATTTTTTTTCTCGATTTCAAAGTAGGTCCCATAGTAAAAGTTAATCATTTTGATGATCCCTATCTACCATATTCGGCATTAGGGGTATTTTTGTAACATGTTGTATAGCGATTTAACCCTTCAACGCCCGGAAAATGAGACACAATAGATATTCCGTTGTTATCCGGCCGCATGCGTCCGCTCGGACGTTGATGAATTAACTTTAAAACAGGTATGACAAAAGACAAGTGAAGATAAACAGACTATAAAAGAATACCATGAAATAGAATACCTACATATTATTTTCCTTTTATTTACAGGTGAAACGTCTATTGTAAAGGCGCGTCTCCTTTTCGTGTTTTTTCGAAACATTACACAAAAAACATGAAACAAAAACATTTGTTTTCATACACAAGCCGTCTCCTGAAAATAATAATACAAACCAAATAACGGGTATCTCCCGAATTAAATTTAAAAAATAAAGCACAGTCTCTTTATTCCACTCCATCACAATAATTAATTATATTTTAGCAAGCTTGCACTAGCACTTTTAAGTTAGAAAAAAATACCACAGATTATTGAAAGGTTGTGCGCGTTCGGTAGTTGTCAAGGAATAAAACAATCCCCTCCCTCTCTACCCCGCGCGGGGAATGTTTTCCGTCGGCCGCGGAAAACAAAAACATTGTGTATGAATACAAAAATGTTTTATGTTTTCGTGTAAGTAATGATTCGAAAAAACAGTCGCAGGAGACGCGACTTAACAGGAACAAACGAACGCAGCGCTATCTACTATAGCTTAGCGCTGCCATCCCCATTAACTTTTTTAAAATGTAATTAAGGCCCCTATATACCTTAAGTGGCGCCCTCATTTTAGTTAAATTTATTGCTCGCTAAGTACATAATGTATCGAAAATTCACATGTACAGATTGAAGCTAAGGTTCTATAGTTTATTTACAAACAATAACCTCAGTAAAATTTTGTTCGTTGTAGTAGTAGTTCGCAAAAGTGCTAAAAGTGGCCACTTTTAGCACGTTCGCAAAAGTGCGATTACATACATTATGTACTTAGCGAGCAATAAATTTAATTAAAATGAGGGCGCCACTTGGGGTATATAGGAGCCTTAAAGGTTTTTAAACTTTTTCTCTTATTTCCACAAAACATCAATTCTTATTTCCGTCAATGGTTATAATTCGTTATCGAACATAATGCGATTAATCTGACAATGTCGGTGGACCGCGGCAACTTCACTCGAGATTGTATGGTGAACCAAGATTAAAAATACATCGTACAATGCGATTAATTTAACAGTGTACAACAAAAGTGACCAAAGTGACCAACTTCAGAGTGCTTGCGGTACAATACGACGTATTTTGTTATTTCGCAACTTGATAGTGACGTAAGCGAGTATCACTCTTGAAATGCCAGTCTTGTTCTCTTGAGATCAATCTCGTATGACCAACTTCACTTCAGTGCGCTTGTGGTGATATTACAACTCTGTAGTGCGAACTTGTGATGACTGACTGATAGTCTTTCTATTTTATTAAAGTCAATATTGACAGATATTTTAAAATTACAAAATATTGTCAGTTAGTGGCCAGAGTGTTGCATGGTATACATGATATAATAATCGTAGGTTCAACAGAACTAAACTTTCTCGAGTGAAGTTGCCGAGGAATATTATTGTGGTATAATCAAACTTCACCCCAAAATTTTTGAGACCATAAACAAAATCAGTCTATAGTCAATAAATTATCTGTTGAGGTCTTTTTCGCTCAGCAATTTTTTCATCTCCTTTCTCAAAAATTCCGCTTCAGCTTCCATCTCGTCTAAAGTTCGAGCTGGTTTTGCAGGATGGCCGGACTTCAACCTAAACATAACCAAATATAATACAAAATCACCTTTTATACGAAGTGAGGGTCAGTTTCAATTTCAAATCGCCGCTCCCACTAGCAACTCGGTAGCATAGTTGGTCAGTGTATTGGGCCGGATTCCTAAGGGTGCGGGTTCGAATCCCGTCTGGGGTGCTACGGGTGAGTCGATGTTTTCTAGTATTTTTTCTAATATTATTTATCTTAATATAAAAATAGCATTGTGAATGCGAAAAATCTGAATTTAATAATTATATAGCTATTTAATTTTTATCGATTATCAAAACATCTGGAATGATGTTTTTTCGAATGTAGGGCGTATTTCCTCACATTAATGGAATTGCGCTGGCTTGCAGCGAAGAAGTCAAAAGTACTAGAAAATTTCGCCGCTCCCACTAGCGCTTCAGCCGGGAATCTTTGATGGGTCTGTGTATGTTTTTTAAAAGAAGTTGACCGCATTAGATGTACTTCCGCCGAGCTAGGTGTCTGTGCTCGGGGACTGTGGTCCAACTGTTCTATATTGGAATTTGTATTTATGCGAAGAGCATAGAAAACTTCGATATCGTGAGTCAGGTCTTTATACATTTTTGTCTTGATGTTAGCTTGACGTAGTGCGACCTCCCGTCTGCGTAATGTTTACATATTGTACTATTCGCTGATCCTGCATTTCTTCGTCATTCGTCGATTGCTTATGTAGCGGTATGATCGCGCCGCTTTATTTAGTAAAGTAAAGTAAAAAATTGCTTTATTCAAATAAACTTAGTAATTAAGCGCTTTTGAATGGTCTATATTTGTCTACCACCCGTTCCAGACTTTTTTAACTGACAAGAAGAACAGGCGCAAGAAACTTATCAGGTTAAACAGAAATAAGTAACGATATTTACAAACTTAAATATATCGTTATTTATGATTGATGCTATCGATTGGTATCATAAAAGTACAGAATGTTATTTTTTCGAATTACAGCCTGTTCGATGCCCAGGCGGGACAAGCTATTTATCAAAAATCTTTGAATGCAGTTTTACTTATTTTTTATAAAATAAACAAATGTTTCCTTTCCGCGAAATTTACCATTATGACGTCACTTTAAATGCTGACCTCATTTCTCAATTTTTGACGACTCTGTACTTCACTCCCTGGATGGCCATCATCAGATCACAGCTCAGTCAATCCCTGGTGGAGAACCAAGGCTTCAAAATTACCTCGTTTGTATGAAAATCGACTGGCGTCCTTAATTATGTGGCTACCAGTTGACGCGATGTTTTTTAATATTTATTTATTTACTTACTGATCATGTTTAGCTAGCTCCAAATAAATGAGGTCGTTTTCTATAAAGTCTCCCTTTTTTCGTGGCATTATGTGGCAATGGAGATGCTGTAAAAAAAGAAGAAACAGCAGAGTTATTCACGATTGTCAGAAATCTACTTAAAAGCATTCGATTCGAACACGTATCCTCCGATAGATTCGAAAACTGCTATTCACAAATACATTCGACTGGCATTCGAATCACTTTCCGACAGGAAAGAGCAATGCATTAACAAAGTTTGGTAGCATAAATATACTTTTTACTAGCAACACTCAGTTTTTGCATACAAAAGCAATAGAGTGTTGCCATACAATAACACTAATTAATGACATAGAAAAGGGCTTTTCTATTATTTTTCTGATACTTTAATTGACAGCCTGTATTGGAATAAACTATATCGGGATTTACACCATGTACCTGTTTATTTTTGAGACTCCGATATTTCGGCGCAGTTGCATGGTCACGGAAGAACTGTCGATTGTTGCGTGCGGGTAGATGTTATTGGCAGACAAATCGGTCTACCCTCCGTCTAAGTCTTTTATTATTACGCTCGATACCGGTACCACTGTCTGCAAACTCACTACTCACTCGAATCTGTTCACGACACACGACACTCACTGTATCTGTACGCGAAACGGCGCTTTTACATTTCATGTTGTTTTTACACAAACGGATTACAGGGTTCCAAACACTCGACAATTTGAACCCATCTTCACGATTGAAATTTTTGTATTTAGTAATTTCAATCGCTTCTCTGACCATTCTTGGCATGTAGTGGCGTTCTGTTGAGATAATTTGGGGGTCCAAAAATCCCGATATAGTTTATTCTAATAACGTCAAAAACCATGGAAATTTAAAACATTATATAGCCTGTATTGGTATTTCTTTTCCCTTAAGAGTTTGATTGTTTAAATTAGGTTAATGAAGCAGGTACCCACAAAAGGAACCCTTAGGCCCGGTTTCCACCAAAGCGGAGAGGAGAGATGTCTCATTTTTCTATAGAATATTTCCACATCTCTCCGCTTAGCTCGCGCGCGGCACAAGATTCTATAGAAAAATGAGACATCTTCTCTCCTCTCCGCTTTGGTGGAAACCGGGCCTACTCTGTTTGTCCACAAAGAGCGCCGCCACAACGTAGTTTGTGGTCTGTCCGTCTGTCTCGGCTGGATATCTTAAGAACTACTAACGCTATCAACTTGAAATTTGGAACAGTTTTAGATAACGTTTGCCCGACTATTTTGCAAATATTTTTTTTGCAGCAGGGACTGAAAGGGGTTTTTAAAAATTCGAATCATGTGGGGTATCATATGAAAGCGCACTCTTTGCACATTTTCAAATATTTTTCTTTTTTTTAGGCCGCACAGTTTTCAACTTTTTTATATTTAAGCTGTGGATAATTTGTGTTGATTGTCCTATTAGTATTCCTCAACGTTTTAAGTTTATTTAGGTCACATACATTGGTCAATTGTTTGTTTTCTCGAATAAATTTTTAAAAAAAGTATGGTCAAACAGAAAGTGGAATTTAATAATCTAAGTATGATGCCGATAGTAATTAGAGATTGCATTAATTTCAAAATTGAGTGTCAATAAAACAGGTATATGTATTTCAAATATACTCTTTTAAATGACGACCAATATGTTTAAAGCATTATGTAATTATAACCTCAACTGTACATATATTGTGCTATTACCTTAACAGTCTGTCCGGCGTCCGGTCCGTCTTGTATCGTGACTGTACAGGAATGAGTGTTGTGTACTTTCTCCATCAACTACAAATCAAATCAAAATAAATAAATGGCCGTTACAAATATCGCTAGGGTCAATACAATGGATCAGATGCACGTTGCATGTGTGTGTGTTTGTTTATGTGCGTGTATGTGCTCGCGCGTGTGTTTGTGTGTGTGTATGTATATATATATAATGGCGCGTCTCCTGCGACTGTTTTTTCGAAACATTTCACAAAAAACATGAAACAAAAACATTTCTTATCATACACAAGCCGTCTCCTGCAGGAAAATAAACATGAAACAAAAATATTTGTTTTCATACACAAACCGTCTCCTAAAAATAATAATACAAACCAAATCACGGGTATCTCCCGAATTAAGTTTAAAAAATAAAGCACAGTCTCTTTATTCCACTCCATCTCAATAACTAATTATATTTTAGCAAGCTTGCACTGGCACTTTTAGGTTAGAAAAATTTACCATAGATTATAGAAAGGTTGTGCGCGTAGTTGTCAAGAAATGAAACAAACCCCTCCTCTCCCCCGCGCGGTGAATGTTTTCCGTCGGCCGCGGAAAACAAAAACATTGTGTATGCATACAAAATGTGTATAGCCACGCCCCAATGTTTTGATGTTTTTGTGTAATGTTTCGAAAAAACAGTCGCAGGAGACGCGACTTAAAATACACATACATACACACACTTTTATCCTGTATGTAAGTGGGTACTAAAATCGTTAACGTGTTAAAATCGTTTTCGCATTTTGAAGCTCATATAGGCTGTCCCACTCACACTTGTGAACTTTTTTAAATATAAATACATATTTTTTCTTAGGCCCGCGGGGTGGCCCGTACTTAGGTTAAAATGGCTGATGGATGGTCATGTCATCATCAGTCATTTTTAATATCCCCACTGCTGGGGCACAGGTCTACCTTATGGGTAGATAAGGAGGATGAGCCATGACCCACCACGCAGGCCCAATGCGGATTGGTGAGTTCTAACGACTGCAAATGCAGCCGGGACCAACGGCTTAACGTGCCTTACGAAGCACGGAGGAGCTCGAGATAATAAATTTTTGGTAACTCATCCCATGACCGACCCTTGCGAAAGTTGCTTAACCTCCGCTGGGCTAGGCGCTATACCACTGCGCCACCGAGTTCCTGATGACATGATAAACTCAAAATATTAAAATCTTTTAATCGTAAGGACTATTGACTTTATGTCAATAAATTGAAAAGACCGGGTTCACACGAGGCGATTTTAGTTGATCAATTATTATCGGTCAACAAAAAATATACGCGGTACAACTGCTAATGCGATTGCATGCGATTTGATACATCTGAACGTTCAAATCGCAAGCGACTTAACATTTAATCAACTAAAATCGCCTCGTGTAAACCCGCTATTACCTTCTGCACCAATCTTATAGTTTTGTAGAAATCATCGGATTCAGCGTTTGATAAATCATTATTTCTTTCCGCTAATCTGACCGGAGCGACCAATACATGGCCAGGAATGACGCATCTAAGAATAATAGAGTATCGTTGATTAAAAAAAACTGACTACTCAGGACGAAGGGCACGGGGCGTGGACGGGACGGGGGGAAATGTGGCACAGCACGTCCCCGTCCCGTCCGGGGGTTTTTCCCGTCACGTATACAGCGACCTTAACAAAGTCCACATTCTGCCATCTCTTTCGCTTCGTACGACGGCGGTTTGATAAGTCGACTTTGAAAAAAAGAAACACTTTTTTTTAATAATTTATTTTTGTTTCATAAAAAGAAACTCCTTACGAAGCTTTACTCTATAATTATTTAAAATTTGGCAACAGATTATTACTTTTGGAAACAAAAAGCTCAAGCTACTTTTAACTTTTCTTAATGACCCTGTCGACCCTCTCGGCTGCACTCATGACATCAAAACTCATCGAATTACGGTACGAATTATTGGCTTACCTTTCCTATTCTCTAGATTTAGCCCGCTGAGATTTTTTCTCCTACCAAACATGAACAACTGTCGTGGCAAGCAAAGATTTTAATCAAGCCAAAAGATGATGCCTGAAATGGGCCCTCATTTCAGTTACAACATTTTTCAGTCGATGAAAGAAAAAAATAATGGGTCAAAGAAGTAGGAACTTCGTTGGACAGAGAACGCAGAGCTACAAAAAGATTATGTATAGATATAAAACAAAATATGCCGAAAAAAGTGTCTCTTCTTTCCAAAGTCATGGACTTATCAAACCACCCTCGTATAGTCACAGGGCAATAAAATTAGAAAACCCACTTGTTCCAGTTAGGAACATAAAAACAACTGATAGATAATAATTAATGATTTGCTGATATATAAACTATAATAAAAGATAATAATTGCTAAATGAATGCTTAGGTGCATGCCCCGATCGCGACGGCAATTGATTGTACACTAACTTTAACAACACATAACGTGACGTCAACGGTGGTGTTCGGTGTCGGTTCAATGTAATGCAAACTCAACCTTTTAAGTAATTTACAAAAAAAAATTTTTAAATACTTAACTTACCTTAAATTCACAAACGCATAGCTCAACTTCGATTGGTAAAACACACAAGTGTCCGGAACACGTATGTGTCCAAACACGTGCGTGGGGCCGTCATGTGTCCGGGGCGGGACGTCTGGAGCGTCCGGACGTTGTGTATGGATTGGTAGGAGGTCTTTACGTAAGCTTAAAGTGTATAGGGAATACACGTCGCGCCTAAAAATACAGGAAAATTCAGTTATGACTGCAGCAAGTTTATTTTAAAGTCACATTCCGACCTGTAAAGGTCAGCTCACACCGAGACGCGACGCGACGCGTTTGTAGTTTTTATTTGGTTTAGTATTTTGGATTTTTTATTTAATAGAAACTTAGACAAATACTGTCTTAATCCGAATAACATCACAAGAAGAGTTGATTATGCTCAAATTGCAAATCATTTTTGTATTACGTTTGTATGGAAAGCTCAGTTCGCCGGACTCTTAAATCAAATTGTCATTAATACCTAATGATATATTTCGTATTCTGTGTGTGGAAAACCATTTTTTTGTATTTTATAATTGTTTTTTTTTTAAGTTTAAGGTTAAAATTGTTTACTAAATAAGACATGTATGGATAAACAGACTATACGAAGTTTTGACAACGCTGTCGCGACGGCCACACCGGGCGCGATGTTTGTGCTGGCAACACAATATGACGACCACGTGGTCGTGGCTTTGTACACCGGTTTTCAAGGTGTCGCCATCTCTGAGGTCCCGGGTTCGATCCCCGGTTGGGTCAATTTAGATAACGAACTTTTCTATATTGGCTCAGGTTTGGGTGTTTGTGATATGAGTTTATTCTCTCAACTTATTTCTGAGGTCCCAGGTTCGATCACCGGTTGGGTCAATTTAGATAACGAACTTTCTATATTGGCTCAGGTTTGGCTGTTTGACTTTATTCTCTCAACTTAATTTTATAATCTTTCTTTTATGTGTTTAAATTAACAAGTAACTGTTATGTCCTGTTTCTATAAAAAAATTGTGCACAATTGTAATTGGGCACATACATGCACCTAATGTATAAGAATTTTAATTGTATACTTGTTTTCTGTCAGAAGTCTGTTATTGTGTCTTAATAAATAAATACCACCGTTGTCTCTGATTTCCATAACACAAGTGCTTTAGCTACTTACTTTGGAATCGGAGCAATGTATCATATATTAGTATATATCAAATTATATTCCTATATCCTATATTGTCATATTATATTATATTGTCATGTTATATCCTATTTTGTCAAATATTTATTTATTATTATTATAATATCAGGTGCCGCCATTATTACGCACCTTCTATGCTGAAAAACAGGCATATTCCTCCTAACTTTCACTAGCTCTTCACTCGATACGTCAGCTAGTTTGTAGCTAGGAGACTCTTCCCCACAGTCCGCTAGCACTTCGCCCCATGGACTCACACACAAAGCGTGGCCGTACGACCGACGTTTCGCATTATGAAGCCCTACTTGGGCCGCCGCTATGACGTAGCATTGGTTCTCTATTGCTCTACTCCTGAGAACAACATAATATCATGGTAAGATAAATAATATTAGAAAAAATCGACTCACTCGTTGCACCTCAGACGCTACGGGTGAGTCGATTTTTTCTAGTATTTTTCTAATATTATTTATCTTAATATAAAAATAGCATTGTGGATGCGAAAAATCTAAATTTAATAATACCATGGTATTATTATCTACGTGTTAAAGTTAAGGGCGTGTAATTTAATTAAGTTTTTTTTTGCTGAAAGTTGCCACTTTTCGCAATAAAACTTCATTAAACTAAACGATAGGCTAGAAGATTACGTTTAAGCGATAAAAAGTACCACAAATCTTCTTCGGAGTGCACTACAGAGAGATAATTCACAATTTCGTCTTTATTTAAGCACTATGTTTTTTTTCAATGGCGGCGCTAGTGTGCAGACTATGCACTCTTAATGAATGAACGATGGTTCGAAGAAACGGATTTCCCATTTTGGATTCATTCATTATATGACACTCCACCTTTTATTATTATTTTTAATTGACAAGCAAGCAGTGGAGATAAGAGTCTGTATCCAGTTATATCATGGGTTGAGTTTATCTTTCATTAGTTTTTAAAGGCTTGTGTTTAAATGCCTACCAGAAATGCACTAATATTAATTCCAATAAATTCAAAATACCCGCCAAAACGGATAAATGCCCACCAAATTGTGTTTCGAAGTATTATAGAAATGAAGCTACTTTCCTTTTATTTAAGAGTGTGTAATGTATGACCTAAATTTACATGGACTAACGATCAGATGATATGATAACATTTATGCAGCATGCAACATGCATGCAAGCATTATGGAGTGGTCAAAACACTAACCTAACCTAACCTAACCTACCTGTTGCATTACACACTAAGGCAAATTCGAACTGTAGTTTTTGGTATCAATATTACTGTTTCAGTAAAACAATATTTGGTGAGCATTAATCTATTTTCCAAAAATTAAATAAATACTTAAGTACTTTCTTTATAACAGTCATTGATTTCAATTGCCTCGTAGAAAGTACCTATATAAAGGACAGTATGCATCGCGGGCTTAAATGTGTATTTGTCTTGGGCGATCTTGAACCCGCGACAAAATACACTACTTTAAGCCCTTGTTCCATAATCTACTATTAAAATTAATTTAATTTAATTGAATGAATAGGTACCTGAGCAAAACATGCCAATGCGCCTCTCCAGTGGCGAAGGTGAAGGCCGAAGGGTAGGTAAGTATATCAGATCCTATTATACTTAGAGATGTACTTAATTCTGGGAATCGCATATCGTAACATGTCGCCAAACCTGTAGACAAACAATATAAAGCGCGAATTGGCAGCAATAATCGTGCTGTCTTTGTCACAATAACGAACGAAATGATTAAATCAACAGAAACAAAAATTAAGCTTTGCGTTGCTAGCCGTACTAGAGGCGACGCAGGGGGTGCGGTATGACGAAGCGGGCCGGGAGGTAGCGGCAATGATGAAGTGAACGCGCAGTATAGAACACTATTACATACCAATTCTACCGACAGGTGTGACAACAGGAGTGACAACATGCGCCCCGGCATGCGAAAAGTCACTTTCTTTTAATCTCACATTCCTCTCCGGTATCTCCACATCAAATAGGTGCAGCTTTCTATATGCTTGCACTATGTCGCCCTTGTCGTCAATAATAACATGGGTGTTGAACATCTTGTCTGGTTTCGATTCATCCTAAGAACAAGAATACATTTTTTTTTTTTTTTTTTTTTAATCCAAAATGCTTTTATGGTTTAATACCCGTGACTGGGTTACAAAAAAAACTTAGTTTAACAGACTCTCTTAAATTACCTACTTAATAATGACATAACTGTTTTCCATAATATACACAGGATAATTTTAGGGATTATTTTACTAATGAAAACAAACTTTTATTATGAGACCAACATAATCAGCTGTTAGGTACATACAAAAGTGGAAAAATATTAAATCAAAATGTAAGGAACACCTGACTTTTTTTCGTGATTTTAAATGTTGGTCTCATAATAAAAGTTCTTTGTTTTCATGAGTAGAATATTCCCTTAAAATATCCAGATTGATAAAAAAATTACCATGTACAATTACCATTTCATGAACACCACCCATAGACAACCAAACTTTGTGTTTCGCAGCCAGTTGTCTATACTCCTTTACAGTCTCACCGCTCAAAATTGGTTCAGCAAACTTTACTACATCATTCTTATTGTCACAAATGTAGTCACATGCTTCGGGAAAGAATATCATCTGAAATAAGATATTGTATAAATAAGATATAAATAAAAAAAATAAAAATAAAATATTTGACAACATCACATACATTGCTCCGATTCCAAAGTAAGTAGCTAAAGCACTTGTGTAATGGAAATCAGAGACAACGGTGGTATCACAAACACCCAGACCTGAGCCAATATAGAAAAGTTCGTTTTCTAAATTGACCCAACCGGGGATCGAACCCGGGACCTCAGAGATGGCGACACCTTGAAAACCGGTGTACAAAGCCACTCGACCACGGAGGTCGTCAAGTAGTCATATCTCAGTAATCAGTGCTTCTTCTTCTTCCAGGTATTTTATCTTAGGTAGTTACTTTCTTTTAATCTCACATTCCTCTCCGGTATCTCTACATCAAATAGCGCTCTCTTCCACTTCCAGGTATTTTATTCTACAGCCAACCAGGTTTTTATTTAAAGAATTTAGAATATATAACACTAGAGAACAAAACATTTTTTGTGCGTGTATGTGTGTGTGTGTGCATGCCATTACATTGATACACTTATTAATTCATCAACTCCCAAGCGGCCGCATGCGGCCCAATAACAATGGAATATCTATTGTGTCTCATTTTCCGAGCGTTGAAGGGTTAAGTCACCAGTGTACAAACCTTATTATTGCTCAGATTTGAACTAAATGATTAGTCCAGATTTAATTATTCATTTAAATACCTAGTGAACTTCAGTGCTTGATTTTAATAAAAGTTTATGTTTATTTAACATTTTCTCTTATTATTTGGAAGGGAGGACGCCAGCGAAGCTGGACGGGTGATCAGTCTCCCTAATCAGAACCATTTCACCCAATTTTCTCTTCATTCATTCATTCATTATGGGCAGTTTCCGCAACTCGACGTCTATAGCGCCTATTTTGCGTATTTTGCGTGCGCCAATTTTCTCTTACCTGTGCTCCATCATGAACAGCTTTATTAACAAGATCACTAACAACACTCAAATTTTGTGTTTTATCTGCCACCGAGGTCATTTGACAAACTGCTATCTTTTTGGTACTCATCTTCACCCTGTTACTAATTGTTCTGATCAATATTCTGCTATAAACTTTAATCAGAAGAGCTGGGCTCCAAAGCTGAAAAAAAAATTGCTGTTTACAACTAACGGATCAGATTTTGTGTTTCACTCAATTAATTATATGTACAGTCGAGTTCAATAATAATGTTCACTTTTGATAGCTCATCAACCTTATTTTTTTGTAATAAATGTCAACATCTGTCAAGAGTGCCCATCTAAGAAAAGCTTCTAAGAGAAAAGCAATACAAAACATCAAATTAAAAGACAAAATACATATCTAATAATACAATAGCACTCTTGTAACCTCACTAACATACTTCATATGTGCATAATTAACAAATAATTACCTTATTTAGAATAATTCACGGTAAAAATGTACTTCTCCGCCCCACGAATTTGGGTATGGGGGTAGGGGGGGGAGGGGAGGGGGGCGTCCCCCCTATCCCCAAAATCAGTCCCCCCCCTAGCAAACACATACTTCCAGAGATATTCAAGGTTAAAGTTTGAGGTTATGAAGGTAAAAATTTAGGATATAGAGTGTTGCATTAGGGTTTGGGGGTGAAAAGGGGGGAGGGGGGGGCAGATGAAAAGGGGGAGGGGGGCCCCCCCCGAAGCAGGAATTGCAAAACCTAATGGTTTTTGAGTGAAATTTTGACGTTAGTTTATGTACCTACTTTAATTCTATTTTTTTTTTGTGTTCTTTTCTGTCAAAAGCTTAATTGCGTATAATTTTTTTTCTGTTGTCTGTTATAAAAAAATAACCACGAAATTTAAGGCTCACGCTCCGCTGCGCTACGCGCTCGCCTTAAATTTCTAACCTAACCCGGGTCCTACAGGAGTAAAGCAGGTTCGATTCCAAATTAAATTGGGGTATAAATAAGTTATTTCTGTTGTCTGTTATAAAAAACTAACCTATACGCAGGACCTACAGGAGTAAAACCTAAGTTACAGTAACAGGAGTACGTAAACACGATCTCGACTGCAAGACGAACGAACTGTGACTGACGCAATGACAATGACAGCCCTGGGTCGCAATCAAAATGGCGTCGCGTCATTTGCGTTTTATTTCGCGGTGTAGGAATAAATACTTAATTAATAAATGTTTCAAACTTATCTTTTTTTATGCATAAATAAACAAATTGTGTTCAATTTACTTAAATATATTGTTAATACACAATTCCAAACTTTAAAGTCTTATTTTATTCAAAATAACTTTTATATCTGTGGCTATATATGAACTTACACCTTTGCCTACACGTAACTAAACGTAATAAGGAATAAAAAACGATGGCTGGTCGAAATATCAACAAAATGGCAGTACAAAATGTTGAACTTTAAAAATTTTTTTCGGAAAAACTATTGGTTTGCTAGCGTTGTGACTTTCCAGAATTACTTCAATAATCCTAACCTTTTCAACAAAAAATTGCCAACTCCCAAGTCGTGGGGCGGAGAAGTACATATTAGCCTAATTCACGTCAATAATATATCTTTCTTTCGAATTGATAAGGAATATAAACATGAAACTGATAATGTTAGCAAGGCTAAGACATGGATGTACTAATTAAACATAACCTAAAAAAATATATACAAATACTTACGAGCATTGTATGGCCCTGTATTATTGGTTTTTACTAGAAATTAACTTTTTTGATTATTTAACAAACTTTTAATTTCAAAACAAAAATAAAAACATTACAATACAATACAAAGACAATACAATACTGATTTTGACAACTGCTGTCATATCAAACAAATGTCAAAAACAGCTGAGAGGTCCGAAACCAAGTTAAAAACTATGGAATGCTATATATCCGAAACTTGATATCAAAACAATGAACTTGCTACGATAAACTACTAAATGCATCTGAGCCCGTAGACAATGTCACATTTACAAATTTTCGCTATCGCTTCGCTTCGAAAAATGTTGTATGGATTTGACGTTTTAAATTTCGATTGATAACGAAACCTTATGTCAATCCCATGTTCAAAAGCGAAGCGATAACGAAGATTAACAAATGTTCTTCTTCTTCTTTTTTTGTTATGGGTAATTACTTTGGCTAGCTCCCTGTTGAGAATGCCACTGTCAATTGTGTTGTCCAACATGTCATTACACTCGGAAGAATAACTAAAAGCATTCTATGACTAAAAGCTATTCAATTTACAATAAAAGTTGAAGTTGAAAGCCTTAGAGCATTGCAGCATAAATGCTCTAAGTTGAAAGCTAAAGTATCAATAAAGTTTTTGGCATCATTCATTACATGACGAACCGTCATTCAACTGTCAGTCTTTCAGTTAGCTGTCATGCATGTCATGTCAATGTCAATGTCAATCAGTCCAGTCACAGTCAGTTTGTTGATCTAGAAAAGTCGGGAGTGAATTTCGAATTTTTGTTGTTTTGTTACAAAAATAAATCAGCTGATTCACAGTTAATTGGGAGAGAGCGTTTGTGAGATTTTGCCAAAAGTTATCATTTGAGACAAAATGACGGAGAAAGTGGATAACCCGCCTCCTGAGGTAAAACACATTTCTTCACTAAACAAAGTTGAACCTTTGAATGGTTTCACGGTTTCACCTTCATTTCTTTTACTTTCGAACTTACTTTCTAGAAATTCTCGTTGTATTATGATATTTTAGCCAGATATAAAAGAATTATTAGTATAACAAATACATTGTACTAGTAGGTACTCGTTTATCTACCATAGCTCTTTCACTTTATTGTATAATCCGCACGCGATTAGAATGGGAGAGGACCTTGTCAAAGTCAATCGAAAATGTCAGTTAATCAGTCAAGTAGCGTTAGCAAAAAATTTTGAATCTGTTTAAATAAAAATTAATTTTAAAAAAAGTTAAAAGTTTGTCCCTTTTTCCACTCATTATTAATTAATCACTAAAATAATTAATTTTTTACTACAGTAATCGATTTAATAATGATATTAGTTTTATTTTCTTAACCTTTTCGCCGCCAAGTATAGCAAAAAAAAATCTATTGTCCCACGCCACGCCACTAAAACAATAAAAACAGGTTCCAAAAAATAGTGATGTCCAGTGATTACAATCGACAACCCCTTTTTTACCTTTTCCTACCCATATTCTATGAATTTTCTTGCATTTATTTAAATCCAATTATTAGATTCCGTAAATCATAACAATTCACAGCAATAACTGTGTGTTTAAATTAACATTCAACCAAAATATCAAGTAAACAATAAATAATTGTGATTGAAAATGGAACGTCCCTAGTTAAGCTTCCCGTCGCCTCGGCGGACGTGAGCTGCCGTCGTTGGCGTACAGGGACCATACTTTATATAAGCCGCGTGCTTTAACAATAGTGATGTTCCTCTAATACATCGACATAATTTTAATAATTATAACATTCTTTTGTAGGTACTTTATTTTCTCTCCTCGTGACATGTAATTGCGTGATGATTAATTAAATACATTACAAAGATAGCCTTTATAGCGCTTTCAATATTAGATAGAAATTTTATTTTGATTCTACTTAATTTTTTATTCAATATCATTGCATCGTATACTTAAATTGAAGGAAAATCTGTTGACTTATTCCTAAATATTTTCGTAAGTAATATTAAGAACAGTTTTGTTGGTACCTATTTTATAAAAAGTGAAAGTATTTTAGTGTATTGATAGATGCCGCGACGTACCCATTGTTGTTTTATGGTCAGCCTAAAAAATCTTGCAGCTGTTTTAAAAACAATGGGCAGTCATAAAAATATTTCGGCCAAATTATCTATTTTCTTTCGCAATAATTGATCAAAGTACGCCGTGCCTCGGTGCCAGCGTATTGTTCTTTCTAATCCTTCTTTAGAATTTCTTGCACCTGCATAAAACAATAGGCGCAAAGGTCTAAAGCCATTTAAGCCAAATATTGACCGATATTTTTTATATTTTAATGTTGGTACACATGTACCAAAATGGTAATAACTTTACTGCATTAAAAAAAATAAACATTATACAAATATAATATCGATGTATGTACAGTGACAGCACTTATTATTTAGAAGCGATGAGCGTGACGTCACAGCGCGACGTGAAATTACGACGTTGGCGACCGGGTACAGGTCAACAGGCAAAAACATAGTGCTGGGAAAACTTAATCGGCGAGTGTAGACTTTTGCAAATTAAAACCAAATATTTTTGTTTCGTTACAGAGAATTTACTAAGTGATAGTCCATGTTACATTGTAATGTATCCATAAACATTTTTATTTCATATTTTCGACGTAATTATCAGACCAAATGCTAATTGATAAATAAACTTTGACCTTTTAATAAACACATTAGCACAACACTACCTGTGACGTCGCTGTCGGCAGCTCCCGACGCTGGCGCCGAGGACATTCGGACTGTATTGCTTGGTTACGGCCAATTATTTTTAAATAGATTTTGCAATATATATGCAATAATTTCTAGTGTTTTTGGTGAAAATATATTAGTAAGGCTGAATACTTCATGTTGTGACAAAAAAAAAATTAAACTGATTGGTAGAATACTTAAATTTGCATCTAATTTGGGCGACGTCATATGCCGACGTTGGCGTGCGGGACACTTTTTTTTTATGACGTCATATGCCGACGTTGGCGGTGAAAAGGTTAAAACAGGATTCTAATACTTAAAGTATATTTTTTGTTTTAGGCAGCAAAACCTAAAATCAAACATGATTGGTACCAGACTGAGTCTCAAGTAGTTATTACAATTTTACTAAAAAATGCTAGCAGCGATAAGGTTAAAGTTCATTACGGTGAACGCAGTGTAAGTATACCCCTTTCCTTACAACCTTTCCCAATAACTTTCCTACTTAACTTATAAGAAACTTGACAAGAAATAGCTTTTTCTGTATGGCACCCAGAATTTATAACAAACTACCAAGCAAACTGAAAGAGGCAAACTTAGCTGCTTTTCGCAGGGAATTGTCATCTTTATTAATAAGAAAAGCCTATTATACCCTGACAGAGTTTTTTAATGATAAAATAAAGTTCCTATTTACGTTTATGTTTACATTTTTCTTATTAATTTCTGATTTTTGATTGCTTTCTTTTTAATATTGTTGACATTTTTTTCTTTGTTAATTTACTGACATCATTCTTTTTATTTTTTTTATTGTATAGTTTTTTGACATCATTAAATATTTCACTGATAGATAATTATAATTCTTTGAACGCACTAATATTTTTTTTGTTTTTTAAACTAAAATTTGTACGCCCCTTGATGGCTTAACATAGTGATACAATTATTTTTTCCACACCAGCTTTATTACCTCTTACCTATGTTTACAAATAAATGATTTGTATTTGTATTTCGTGTTGTATACTCCATACTCCAACCAATATACAGAAATAATGTTTCTAAACAAAACTTTTTTCATTTTTCAAAAATGGTTCCATAAACACATATATTATGCTATTTGAAATTTTGAGATTTAAGCATTCACAATGCTATTCTTATATAATACCAAATAATATACTAGAAAAAATAGGACTCGCACCAGATCATGTTCTCGGACGGGAATCGCACCCGCGACCTTTGGATAACCGGTCCAATGCTCTGACCGCTGAGCTACCGAGTCACTAAATAATATCCAATGCTCTGACCGCTGAGCTACCGAGTCACTAGTGAGAACGTCGAATTCTCAGCGGTCAGAGCATTGGACCGGTTATCCAAAGGTCGCGGGTTCGATTCCCGTCCGAGAACATGATCTGGTGCGAGTCCTATTTTTTCTAGTATATTATTTGGTATTATACATATATTATGCTTCATTAATTTTGAGATTTAAGCATTCACAATGTTATTTTATATAATACTAAATAATATACTCGAATCGAACCCGCGACCTTTGGATATCCGGTCCAATGCTCTGACCGCTGAGAATTCGACGTTCTCACTAGTGACTCGGTAGCTCAGCGGTCAGAGCATTGGATATTATTTAGTATTACATATGCTTCAGTAAATGAAGACTATTTATACAACTTTGACAACAAAAGCTATCAATGATATTCACATATTTATAAAACACGTAACAAAAAAGGACTTTAAGGTTAAGTATGGGCAGTTTATTTACAAACATTCTTTCCGTATGTCAGCTGGAGTAAAAGTACATTTTCTAAAAAATAGATAACGTACCGTATTTCAAATACATACCGTCGACTTGATAACCTTTTTTTTAAGTTGTTGAAATATTCAGTTTTAGAAATAAATGTAGCTTATCTGTGAGTGAAGCAGTCTCTCAACCTATTGTTAGAGCTATTTACTTTTTTTCAAACCCTCTTTTACAATGCAATTAAAATGACAATAGACAGTGATCCACTGCAATTTCACTTAAGAATGAAAATGATGCAAAGAGAGCTTTTGCTTAAAGCTTTACAGATTAAACTATGTCGTTTTGAACAGCAAGTGCTCTGAGGTTGGTCACTTCTGTTATACATTGTCACATTGTACCTTCCATTCGCAAAACAGGCGCTATAAACGTCGAGTTGCGGAAACCTCCCGTAATGAATGAATGTACCTTAAATTATTATTTAATTCTTGCAGCTCTCACTCACTAGCGCAATACCACAGTCCGATTCAGAATACAGCTTGGAGTTAGAACTAGCTCATGAGATTGAACCGTCCATGTGCACGTATGTAGTGACACCGTCCAAAATAGAAGTAAAGTTAAGGAAGAAGGAGGGACTGAGATGGAGTGTGTTGGAGGGAGAGGGGAAACAGGAGACGGTAAAGGCGATACCTCAAGGTAAGATTTTTTTATTATGTTTTATGTATTAAAAGGGTGATTTTTTTAATGCAATAAAGAGATAATTTACGTTTATTTACAGTTATTATTGACGCGTCTGGGCCTCAACAACCACCAAAACTATTTAGAAAAGACTGGAACAAAATTGAAAAAGATATTAAGAAAATGGTAAGAATTGTAACCGCCATGCATATTTTGCAGTTTTTTTTTCTTTAAAAAAAGCCATTTTGCCTCAGTATTTTTTGCCTCACTTTTGACAGAGCGCTACGTTACGAACTATCGTTCTAGGTTGTTATTATTCTAAGTTCAATGGTATATTTTTTTACTTAATATAAATAACCATACATTGATACAGCGGATCCGTATCCGTAAAAACGTATCCGATAAAACGAACCAACAATCATTGTGTGAACAGGCACATAGACGGTTATTATAAATAAAATGAAATAAAATAAAACGAAATGGCTTATTGAAAAATGCTTCTACACAATGAAAGAGTTCATGGAAAATAAAGATTAAGTAAAGAATATAGTAAAAAGTTAAATTTGTAATAATTATAATTTGATATTAATATTTGTAATTGACTGTTATACTGTGATGTGATTAATTTAATTGACATTTTGAATTGAATTATTTAGATTGACATTCCATTAATTGATTTTCTTTTTGTACTTTTTTGCATGCTGAATGATCAATCAGCGAAACATGTAGATCGTTGATTATTTTTCCAACTGAAATGTATACCCACCGTGTTTCGAGCAAAATAAACAATTCTTATTCTTATTCTTAAAATAAATGCTGAAACAATTTCACACAGCGCCACCTAGCCCCAAACTAAGCAAAGCTTCTAATATGGGTGCTAGACAACTGATAATTACTACTTTATATACTTTTTAAATATATGCTTATTATACATAGTACCCGTAACAGAAATTAAAATTCATAATTTCAATTTCTGCCCGGCCGAGAATCCAACTCGGGACCTCTTGCGTGGTAGACCGGTATATTGACTACTGCACTCAGGTCGTCAAATATTATGTTTTTATTCTATTAAAGGAAGAGGAAGAAAAGCCCGAAGGAGACGCTGCGTTGAACGCCCTCTTTCAGAAGATATATGGCGAAGGATCCGACGAAGTGCGGCGCGCTATGAACAAGAGTTTCGTAAGTGAAAAAAATCCATATAATAATAATAATTAATATGGCAACCAGTGCATCGCCTTCGCGTATTTTGCCGGTGGGAACCACTCGCGGCCAGTTACCGTCGCGTTTGCGCAACGTGGCGCTAGAATAGTCTGCACCTGCGCAGTAGGCCACTGCGCATCCAACGCACCCGCCAGTGTTGCCACTTTAGTGATTTTGTCACTAGATTTAGTGAATTTTAGGAATATTCTTAAAAAAAAACACCGCCGAGTAAAAATTACCTATTTTGGAAATTAGCTGTATACTGCATTCCGATTCGCGACATTTGGTGCTATGAGCGCGCCCATTCTCCGTTCCGAATAACTATTTTGTATGGACGGTAGCACGCTGACAGCGCTAAATATCGCGAATCGGAACGTTTTTTGTTTGATTTCCCGACTAATAAATAAAACCTAACATGTACCTAAGTATAGTTTGTATGAGTGATTGCCACATACTATTGCTTGTATTTAGTTAGTTAATTAGTTGCTAGTTTTCGTTTGCAAAAGTAGGAGCATTATTTATCGTTATTATTCAAGTCAAGATCTTATGTTTTTGTGGAGTAGGTATTTATTACGCATTACCATGGACGTGCCACTGAAAAAAAAGACTCTTTATTCTCAAAAATATCGGAAAATATCCTGATTTCATTTTAAATTATTTAGTGAATTCTGGGGATTTATTTAGATAAAAGTATCCCTAAATCTGGTGAAATTTCAGACAAACTAGTGAGAAAGTTTTCTACAAGGTGGCAACATTGCCGCCCGCCGCCCGCGCCGGCAGTCCAAAACTGCATCTCACGCGGAGCGCATGTTTATTCTAATCCTCCCTTCCTAGTGGGTCGTAACCCTCATATTATTCATTTTATTTATTTACTAGCCTCAGCTCGCGACTTCGACTGCGTTGACAGTAGTAAAATAAGATGACCACTTTAAATTACCTCTGTATGAAAGCTGGATACGGAGAGTTCAAGTTGTTTCCCTGGTTCTACCAAACCGAATTAGATGAAATATGGCATATATTTTCAAGTTGGACCTCAAGTTACCAAACTGCGATCAGGGACTCTATCGACTAAAAACACTGAAGTTAATGTTAACTGTGTTTTGGCAGATGTATACGATACATTGCCATTTCGTTTTTGCACAAAAATAACTTACCAAAGAAAGTTCCCAGTTTCAGGATTTCCATACATATTAGTGCTACTTTCGCGGTATTTTAAAAATACTCTTATATCTCTTACAATGTTGATCAGATCAGTTGGGTGTGTATAGCGATCTGAATCTCCTCCATTCACTCCCTGGATAGCCATCATCAGATCACAGCTCGGTCAATCCCTGGCGGAGAACCAAGGCTTCAAAGTTACCTCATTTGTATGAAAATCGACGAGCGTCCTTAATTATGTGCCCATCACTATGTTACATACACAGCCGTAAGTTACAAGTTCATTTGATTGAATCAGGCATTACTTGGCGGAAGTCCCAAACCATTCAATTTTTTGCGGGAGTAAGCTACATTTATTTCTCTTTTCACAATTACATAAGTTCTACGTAAAACCTGCGCAGATAAAGAATGGGATTAGAAATGGCGTCGTTCATTATTCACTTCTCGCTCGCACACTAAACGCCTCACCTATCGCTCTCTCAGTCACACTCGTGGTAAGCGCGGTGAGCCGCCAATTACAATCCCATTATAATACAAGTGGGGCGGCCAAACAAAGTTCTTTTGTCTGTAACTTCATTTTTTTTATTTCACAGGTTGAATCAGGCGGCACAGTTTTGAGCACCAACTGGGACCAAGTAGCCAAAGACAAGGTAGATGTGAAACCCCCAGATGGACTAGAATTCAAGAAGTGGGAGAACTAAACATTATAACCTGTCCTTTTCTAACTAGGTAGTATCAAACATTATGAAATGGCAATTTTTTCAGTTTATGCTTTTAAAAGAGATAGTAAAGTAAAATATACTCTATATTTACGAGGATAGAGTTCAGTTTAAGTTTTCTTACTTTTTTATTCAAATCAAATTGCTCTGTTTTTGTTTAAAAAAGATATTGGAAATAGCAAAATAAAATATACTCTATTTATTACTATGAAGATTAAGCTCTCTTTAAGTTTTCCTTTTTCTTACATCGGGTGCAATCTGCTTAGTTTCTCACACACGTATTCACAAACATTACTATGAGGTCTCACAGTGCCTGCGAACGCTCAGCGTCCCAACACGCAACACGCAGCAAACGAACCAATCACAAAGCTCTATTTCAACGCAGTGCGTTCTCATAGGCAAGGGTCGTTTAAATATTGTTCTTGAATACGGGTGGTGTGAATGAATACATACTTGAATACAGCAAAGTAAAACATTTTCTATATTGAAGAGAATAGAGTTCACTATAGGTTTTCTCGGCTACTTGTGTCTTACTCCCTTCCTAATAAACATTTAATATCAGATGTATAGTTACACAATGGTGACTCTCTGTCCAACTATTTAAGTTTGACATTAAAAAGAATGGGACAAAACACTGTGTAACTAAACATCTGCTATATAATCTTTATTAGTAAAGGTTTAAAATACAGTGCTAAAATCACAGACAACATAATCTAATTGGATCAAAACCAAGAATTTTATATTCATATCATAGAATGCTAACTAATATTATAAATGCGAAAGTCCGTTTGTTTGTTACGCCTTCACGTTTTACTGAACCGATGATCATGAAATTTTGCATACACTTTGTCAGGGGTACAGAAAATGAATATAAAATTCTTAACCAATTCGCCGGACCTTTAAAATACATAGTTTTGTACCGCAAGCGCTCTGAAGTTGGCGAATTCTGTTGTACACACGACAGCACGTCAGGTTATACAGTTAAACTGCGAAAACAGCTTTTATTACATACATACATACATATACTCACGCCTGTTTCCCATGGGGGTACAGAGACTATGGATCGCCACCTGCTACGATCCTTGCACACTTCTTTCGCTTCATTTACATCCATCAACCTTTTCATACATGTCCGGCGGTTTTTCTCACTGCGTACACCAGCCTTTTTTATTAAAACCTCTACTTGGTCCGCGTAGGTTTTTCTGGCACGTTCTTGCGCAATATATCTCTTTCGTTATTTGACTTTCATTCATCCTCTCTAAGTGACCAAACCACCGAAGCATTCCTTTCTCAATTCTTGTCACTATATCAGCTTTCAGACCACACCTTTCACGAATTACGTCATTCGTCATTCTATCACTTAATTTTACTCCACATATTTTCCTCAACGACCGCTTTTGTTACGTAGGGCCTAAAGGCGGTCTCAAGGTCAACATGTATAGTCTGAGGTGCCGTCCTGTGTACAAAATAATTTAATCGCATTATAGATGTTTTCTGTGTAATAAGTTCATATTCTGAGTTGTGTTATTGTATGAATAATAAGACTGTATGTTTACAAGCATTAACACGTTCGCTGCCGTTAAATAAAGTGCACTTTTCCATTCGGGCCATGGAGGACAGTGTTGGCCGACACTAAAGCTTTCCGTTCAAGCCATGTCCGACAACGTTGACCGCGCGTCAGACCTGTTTTCAAAACACTATGTTGCGCCGACGGGCAGCGATTCCGTAATAATTCGCATATAGAATGACCCGCGCGGCTCTCTAGTTTATCCTACATAGCTTGGTTCTTAGAAAAAACATTGACTTAGAAAAAAAGTGTTGATTTTTGTGACGCTCTTGTAACATGTTAATTGTTAATATGGTTACTTGGAATTATAATAAAATAAATATTTTTTTATAGAAATAGTAACAAGTTTATTAACTCATTAAATAAATACATAGGCCAGAAACATATTCAATGGACTTTTGTGAAACATTCCACACAAAGATAAGGTTTATCAGGGCAGTTTGCACAAAAGGTGCTAACTTTTTTGGTTTTGTTTTTAGCCAATAAACGTCCTTGGGTAGCCGCAATATTTTTATAGCAATGCTGGCATGCTCGACGAGTTTTACTTGAAGGTCCTTCTTTTTTCTTCAATTCGTGCTTTACTTTTCTCGATCTTTGATTTGACGAAGCATCATGACTGTTTAAGGCTACGAAACTCTTCATAATTTCTTTTCTAAATTCAAGTACTGGGATCTTCTTCTGGGTTACGCTTTGATAAAGTATTAAAGCATTAACCATAGCCGTGTTTAAAATTAAATCTATGGCAATTTTTTTATACCATTTGACGCTCTTCCTCAAAGGTGTTTGATACGCTGTCATTTGGTCGGATAGATCAACCGCACCCTTGGCTTTATTGTAATCAAGTACAATCTTTGGCTTGGAGACCTGTTTGCGATGCTTAATGACAGTTTGAAAACGATCAGAATGTTTTGTTGATAGAACCAAAACATCTCGCTTGTCTCTCCATCTCAATACGGTGATTCCATCAGCACTCTCTTTTGCTATGTACTGGCCTCTTTTCAATTTTTTTAAAACCACTTCTTTTGGAAATTGCTTGCGGTTCTTTCTCAAAGTTCCAACCAGATGTGTCTCATGTCGTAAAAGTTCTCTTGCCAATCCCACGCTTGTATACCAATTATCAGTATACAGCGTGTGCCCTTTATTTAGAAGATCCGCGCATAACGCCATAACGACGTTAGTTGGTGTTTTATTGACATTATCATTTTCTTTTCCACCATAAATGCTTATTTTATACGTGTAACCTGGCAGAGTACATAGTTTAAATAACTTTATCCCATACTTGTGCCGTTTCTGTTTATTGTACTGACGAAATATTAATCGACCACGAAAAGGAACCACACTTTCATCGATACATAAATCCTCTCCAGGTGTGTAAGTATTTTTAAAGTTGTCATTCATGACTTCTAAGAGGTCTCTAATGCGGTGTAAGCGATCGGTCGTATTCTCTTCATCATTCTGCGAAAAATGAAGCATTGCGAGTAACAATTCGAATCTGTTGCGAGACATAACAGTTCGCGGAAATTGCTGACCAATTATTTTGTCCTTCGACCAGTAATCGGATATTTTGGGAAGCCTTACTATACCCATGTATAAAATCAGGCCAAAGAATTTTTTCATTTCTGTAAGATTAGTAGGTACCCATTCACGAATGCGCGCTGCTTTCGAAGCTTCATTTGAGAGTGTTATTTTCTTAATAGCATAGGCATTAGTATACAAAACAATTTTATTCAAAACATCATCCGACACCAAAAGCGCATAAAAATCAGCTGGAGATTTGTTTATCATGGCCATGCGCAAATTAGGCTGCATTCCAGGATATTCAGTAAAAGCAATAAGTCGACGTTGATTACCTTTAGGATCAGTCCATGTTGAAGGCGGAGAACTTTCGACAAGATCTTGGATGGCACGATTGATTTCAGCATCACTGTCTTCACTATCCGATTGTATAATACGACGTCGATAAGAATGAGGAGGCTGAATATTGTCTTCTTCGTCGGAACTTAAATGGAAACTTCTGTTCAGCAAATCGAACTCTATATTTTCTATTTGAGATAAATCTTCTTGTGTTATGTAAAAGTCGTCAAAACTCTCCATTTTTAATAACAAAATGTAAGCAAATCGCATATACAAATTAATACGTCATGTGCACTGCACGTCACTGATTGAGAATCACGACTGGAGCGCGAATGCAACAACCGACGCGGCAACGCGGGCGCGCGGGAGTCGCGGGCGGGGGTGGGCGACAACGTGACCGCGCGGCCCTGTGAATCGGAATTTCAAATTTTCGTCCGCTAAGGCCATGGGGGTCAATGTTGTCCGATGCTTAATAACTCTTATAAGAGACTCAAAAATTAGTCTGTGTTGAATTAAAACACATTATTAATGTATAAATCTAACCAAATACGAAAAAAAACAGTTGATGAAATTAAAAAAAATCGGGGATTTTTACTTGGCTCCTTTGGAAAATAATGCGTCGGACAACATTGACCGCGTTGGCAGTGAACGTGTTAATGAAATAAAATTTTTAATATTATTAAATTGTTTTATTCAATATAATACTAAGCTAAATGACTAGAACACACACACATGAGTATATTTACAATATCAATTGGTAATTTAATAATATTGGAAAGGAAAAAAATGTCTACATCAACACGTGTCAAAATATGGCGAAACTAGACTTTTTATCTTACACACAAATCTTAAAATCGTACTATACTTCATTTTTTTTCAATAGTAGATGTATATTTTTATTGGCTTGTTTTTGTGTTGTTTTTTTTTTTCAAATAATATGTTGAAGTTATACATTTCATGAGAATTCCTGCCATCAAAAAAAAGAAAAAAGACTATCCATACTAATATTAGATCCTTATCTACGAATGGGTGTTTTTTTCTGACACACAGAGAACCACTTAACTTCTGTGATTTAATACTTATCAGTTGCTGGGTATTACATCAAATTATAACCATAGCCATCAATTATCAGAATCATTAAAGTCCCATTTATATTAAAAAACAATACCTTGAAAGTGACTTCTTTTTTTGTTAGCGAAAATGACCAATTAAAACGTTGTAACTTAGCCTAAACTTATTTTTTTTTCGCTTGAATCTGTTGCTTAAGTTAGCTTAATGTTCAACCATTTGTTCATAACAATTTTGTTACAATAGCGTTCACGGTTATTATATAAATTATGAAAATGCTAGAATGGAAAATGCAATTAATTGTTAAAAATTCTCCATACAAAACGTCAATTTCATAGGTAAGGACCTAATATTATTTTAATAGAAATGCGAAAGTAACCCTGTCTGTTACGTTTTCACGCCTAGACCGCTGGACCAATTTTGATGAAATTTCGTACGGATATAGATGGGACCTTGGGGATACAGATGCCGAACTATCGATAGTTCCACTATCGATAGTTGACCTCGAAAATCAGTTAGAATATCGATAGCACAGAATATGATAATACTATTGATAACCTGCAATAGTATCGATATTTTTTCATCGGGGACGAGTTTACTATCGATAAAATTTTCATCCGGGACGAGTTTACTATAAATATTATTGATAGTTTTAGACTATTGATAGTTGTCCACGAAAATCAGTTAGAATACTGATATACTATCGATAGTAAACTCGTCATGGATAAAAATAGTATCGATACCTACTACTGATAGTATCGACAGCGTAGTAATTATCAAGGCGTAATACTATCGATACTATCAAGTCATCAATACTATTACCACATATTGTGCTATCGATACTATTGATAATCCTATCGATATTTCTACTATTGCCACACTATCGATATCGATACAACTATCGATAGCCGATTGATAGTGACCTATCGATCGGCATCTCTACTTGGGGAAGGACTTAGGCTACTTTTTATCCCACTGCTGGGCACGGATTTCCGCCCGCGCGATATAGCACGTAGTCCACGCGGGCGAAGCTGCGGGCGGAAAGCTAGTAATTTTATAATTATTTGCCTGTCACACACTCACCCTTTACCACTACTAGCATTGAACAAGTCGACAGTGCGCGCATAAGTTTGCACCCTGCCTTCGTGTATAGTAGATATATCACCCGCGCGTAAATGTAACCCGTTCCTTACTGGCGGTACTTTCTTGCCATTCGGTAGTGTCACTTTTGCGTCAGGTTCTGTGAAGAAGAAACAATTAAAGTACCGGTAAACTGGGTGATTAGCAACTTGTGAATAACTACAGAGACATTTTCGAAAAAAAAAAAACAAGATGGCCTTTTTTGTTTTATACAAAAATGAAATGAATATTTTTTTCTATCAAAAATGTCGCTGTTGTTATTCACCACGCAAGATTTTTAAAGAGATAAATAAAAAGGATAGGAAACATTTGAAGTGCCTGCTACACGGCTGGCAACCTCGTCCAAGCCAAGGTGACCTTGGTGGTTTACAGCCGTGTAGATGGAGGTTTACATCAAAATGATATGATCACATTGATAACGACGTCGCTTAGCTCTTCTTTTGATTATAGAATTCTATACAGTTTAGACCTTTGTTACTTTGTTGTAGTTGTCATTTTGTCAATTGATCTGTTCAGAAAAGTAGAGACAAAGTACTAAACTGTATATACAAGGTGTTACAAAAGTACCCCTAATGCAGAATATGATAGATAGGGACCATCAAACTAAACAACTTTTACTATGGGGCTAACTCTGAAATCGCGAAAAAAAATCAGCTGTTTCATACATTTTGATATTTTTGTAATTATTTTTTGCATTCCCTATCTACCATATTCGGCATTAGGGGTACTTTTGAAACACGTTGTATATTTTTATAGAGCTAAAAGCTTCTGAATGCTCTAGAAAATTTCTTAGATCAATGTTCAACCTAAAAGAACAAAATAAACCTACCGTCTTCAGTACATACAGTTTTCTTTTGCATAGCGACCACACAAGGACCTTTAGCTAAAGACCAAGTCGGTGCAGGCGGGTCTTTTAAAGGCTCCAACAGTCTTCTAGACCTCAAAACATTAGGCAGATCTCCCCCCAAAATCTCCCCATTTTTCTGGGAAATATTTTCATGTGGTAACACCGTTTCGCTGCGATGTGGCAACACTGTTTCTATCTTCGCCATTTGACTTTCAACGGTGAATATTTCTTTATTTTCTTTGAGTATAGGTTTAATGTCATCGGAGGCGTTAGTATCTGTACTGTCTTGTTTTATTATACCATTTTGTGATATAGAGTCTATACTCTTCGGTATCCCATTTAGTTTAGGAGTACCGTTTTCCATAGACAACGGAGGAGCAGATGCCATATACTGACTGTACATGTTGCCGATAAGTTCTTCTGTTCTTCTGTGAAAGAAAACCTCATTTGAAGTGCCAGACTATTAGGCAGTAATCGAATTTCTATTAATTTATCACAGATAGTTAATTGGAACTTAACTAGAACTAGTGAAACTTGCCCTTAACTCAATACATTTAAATGCACAAACAATTCTAAACCTTATTACCTTGTCAGGGGGATGATAACTGTTTGCGCGGCCCCATTGGTTGGGTGGTAAGGGTTTGGCCCAAACCCATCCAGTGCAGAGCTGCCAGTTATCTGTAAACATAATTTATATGACATTTTTTTTATTCACAACGGGTTAACGCTCGGCCTTCACCGCACCTGATGTTAAGTGACAATAAGGTAGCAAGTGTAAGTGCACTACACCCGGAATTCTCACCACTGAACCACTGAGGAACTGGCTATCTTACCTCTAACTGCCGGAACACAACAATTTTTTAATTGTTGTTATGGCGTCAGACTTAGGGAAGATGGTGGTAGCTAGCCAGGCGGACTTGAAATAAGCCCTACCACCAACCAAACCGAGTACAAATGTACCCCCTCCTGGGAATCGAACCCGGGACCCCTGCGTCTTACACGGGTGGGTGAACCACTAGACCACAGAGGCGGTTATCTGTAATGGGAACCTATAAGACTAACCCTTAAGGCACGTTTCCATTATGCAAGTGATTTGCATACTAGTTGCAAGTTGCATGCAAATTGTATAGTGGAAACAACAACTTGCAAACAAGTTGCAACTTGTATGCAATTAGGTTAAAACTTGTACGCACAATAATCAAGTCGGCACATTTGCACGCAAGTTGCAAGCGCATGCGGTCGTGCATAGAGGATTACTTTGTTGACTTTATTACTTTGTAAAAATGACTGAACTAACTTGTATACCACTAATATCTTGTATGCAAGCTGCAAGTTGAACAAAATCGTGTTTCCAATTCAAATCACTTGCACACAAGTCTGACGTCATACATGTATGCAAGCACTTGCATAATGGAAACGCGCCTTTATAATGCTAGTGGCTTTGCGAGGGTACTCTAAGCTCTTAAAGTAATATTGAAGTAATGTTGTGATAGAGACAGAGCTATACATCGCGTATATCGCCATCTCACATATTACTTTTGATTGTCAGAGTAAGGGGCTGAGTTGAAGACCTCGCTTTAACATATCTCCGCCATTTTGATGAATTTTAACTTCTGTGACGGTTCTGACCCCGTAGACAATGTCATATTAACAAATTTTAGCTATCGCTTCGCTCCGACAAAAGTACGGCTTTAACGTTTTAAAATTCGATTAATAACTAAACCAAACGTTAATCCCATACATTTTTGGAAAGCGAAGCGATAACGAAGATTTGCAAATGTTACTTTGGCTAGGCCCCCAGAGCCCGTAGCCAATGTCATATTTACAAATTTTCGCTATCGCTTCACATCGAAAAATGTATGGATTTGACATTTTAATTTCGATTGATGACGAAACCTTATGTCAATCTCATACATGTTTCAAAAGCGAATCGAATACGAATATTTGCAAATGTTACTTTGGCTAGACCTCCTGGTTCTACTATGTATAATAGCATATATTAAAAGCACTCATATTACAAGCGTTGCTTAGTTTGGGGCTAGAGCGCTGTGTGAAATTGTCCAAACATTTATTTATAATTTCGATTTTTTTTTTCAATAAACTCGAAATTAGAATCGGTTAAGAACTGCGACCATAGAGGAGAACAGACGAACAAACATACGAAACCATTTTTGCCCAAGCTGAGAGGCGCTGTGCGCTCGCTCGATCAATAATTGATGTAAATTATGGCGTTTGTGATTAGCTTACAATAATTATGTCAATGTGTTTTAAAATTATTAATTGAAAAAGACAAATAATTAATTTAAGTACGCACGACAGCACGTCAGGTTATACAGTTAAACTGGGAAAACAGCTTTTATTACGTAGGGCATAAAGGTGGTCTCAAGGTCAACATGTATAGTCTGAGGTGCTGTCGTCTGTACCTACACTTTGCATAGTGATATTATAATTACTTACTATAAGCAGGTAGATATGACTCTCATGGCCGAATACTAAAACGTCACTCAACTTTGAGAGGCTCTCAAACATCGTCCTGTCGCATTAAATGTCAAAGATACGACAAAGACAGCATGATGTTTGAGAGCCCCTCAAAGTTGAGAATCGTTTGAGTATTCGGCCATCAATCGAATTTGAACTTAACATCCAATGTGTTAGATAAGTCAATGTCAAAATATCTTTATTCAAATGACCTTGAAAATTGAATCAAAGCGTTTACATGTTAAGGTCTCAAATCAATTGAAGAGATAAAGACTTGGTTAGCGTGACCACCGAAACACGAGGCTTCGGTGGATGCTGATGTGGTGTCAACTGTACCTCCATTACTCCTATCTGCGTAGTCCTCACGTGGTAAGGGAAGTTTTTATTCGCAAATACTGGCAGTGTTAACAGCTGAAAAAACAAATTGAATTTAATTAGGGCAACATTCAAGACAATAATAATACAGCTTTGCCAAAAAGAGTAGAAATTATGATAAAAATTGCTTTGTAATATTTAAATTTCGATTTTTCGCATTCACAATGCATAAAAGGATTATTAAGTACAGCTTGACCATAAACAGTTGACAAAAAATGAAGGCGCCACTTTTTATGCAAACACGTCAAAATCACGAATAACTTGGCAACACTGACTATATTTTGCACTGAAAATTTTTAGTTCCATTTTATTTCATTTCTTCTCTTTCTGGCCAAGCTGTACTTATGTGTTACATTTTACATCATTTCCACGCATTTCGGTCTTTTAGATGATCGTCTACTTTATAATAACCTTTACCCATAAGCGTATTTTTAACATGATTTTAAAATTCATGCAAATTAAGATCAATCACTTGTTGTGGAACTTTATTAAACAAGGTTATGCGTTTCCCCTTAAATGAACCTCTAGTTTTTGCAAGCCTAAAGCTTGGAACGGCAAGTTTATCTTTATTTCTTGTATTAAACTGGTGATTATCGCTGTTCTTAGCAAATGAATCTAAGTGTTTCCTTACGTCTTTGATTATTTATATGTCTAGATAGACAGTCGTAGCTACGAACGCGTCGAAAAAAATATCAGCCAACTGTTGGCTGATAAAAACACACATACATTTGTAAGGCCATTGTTTTTATTACAATACTCTTTGGACGCGATGATGCTAAAAACGCACACCATCTTAAAAAAGTTGGCCTGTTTGGTTTAGTACGTCAAAAGCGCAACACTCTATCTAGACATATAAATAATCAAAGCCTTACGTATACTAATCTTCATATATTATGTATTGGCCAGCCAAAGTTAATAGATTAAAATTAAAATTAAAATTTACTTACCAAGAACATAATGTGGCCACTAAATGTAATGAACATCAATACTGCTATCACGACACTCTCGCGCACCCATTTGTCTGTAAACATACAAATATTTTATTTTCTTCATTAATAGATATTAAAGTCCGTTTTAGTCCAGAAAAAAATATTTCTTTGGGAGAGCTTAAATCAGCTTAAGGGGCTGACATGAGCCAACTAGCGCCGCCAGTCGATTTTATTTTATTTATTCTAAATAAGCCCAATTTCTTAAAAAAGGAATCAGTCGAGGTTTTGTTAATAACGTCTAATATTTATTGAATAATTTAACACAGTTTGAAAAGGATTTCAAACAGTTTAAAACGCGATTTTGTTAAAAGTGGCCACTGTTGGTTCAAACCCGTTTTTACGTTTCAAACTATTGTACGCATTTTGTAATGTTGTAACGTTATTCAATAAACATTAAACGTCATTCACAAGGCCTTGACTGATTCCTTTTTTAAGAAATTGGGCTTATTTAGAATAAATAAAATAAAATCGAATGGCAGCGATAGTTGGCTCATGTCAGCCCCTTAAGTAAAAGAAATGATTCCTTAAATGTCCGCAATATGACATTTTATTTTAATTGATTAGGTTTTAAAAGAATTTCTAATAAAATTACTTGTTAATTATACAAGGTGTTACAAAAGTACCCCTAATGCCGAATATGGTAGATAGGGACCATCAAACTGAACCACTTTTACTATGGGGCAAACTTTTGAAATCGCGAAAAAAAAATCAGCTGTTTCATACAAAAATTAATTACGAAAATATCAAAATGTATGAAACAGCTGATTGTTTTTCGCGATTTCAGAGTTGGTCCCATAGTAAAAGTTGTTCAGTTTGATGGTCCTTATCTACCATATTCGGCATTAGGGGTATTTTTGTAACACCTTGAATAATGAAAAGTTGAAATAACTATACATTTACTTACCTATATAAGAATTTGCAGTGAGTATGAAGAGAGGACCCGCGAAGAACCACAAAGTTCCACAAATGAAGAAAGGACAGTAAAATGTATTCTGAAATTTTTTAACAAATAAATTATGTGGTTACGAACGAAAACCAAAACTTATTATACAGTCAGTGCCAAAACGATCTGAACTATACTATACAGCTAATAATTTGACAAAAATCAACCTTGTCCCAAGATATTAAGACGCACTTTTGTTTGTTCTCAGATAACAAATGAAAGTGCACCTTAATGGCTGCCTTACACCCGTATTTGCAAACAACCCTTGACACGCGAACGTACTGCGGTGAAATAGCGCTCTGTGATTGGTTCGTTTCTTTTACGTATCGTGTGATTGGTTGATGCTGTGCGTCCGCGGGCACTGTGAGACCCTCAGAAAAATAAGTTACACCCGTATTCACAAACATTACTATGAGGACTCACAGTGTCCGGGGACGCGGCGTCCCAACTACCAAACTCACGTCATACGTAAAACAAACTAACCAATCACAGAGCTCTATTTCAACGCAGTGCGTTCGCATAGGCAAGGGTCGTTTGAGTATTGTTCTTGAATACGGTTGTAATTCTTCCGAGGTGAGACCCACAGCAATACCAAATAATATATACTAGAAAAAATACGACTCGCACTAGATCATGTTCTCGGACGGGAATCGAACCCGCGACCTTTAGATATCCGGTCCAATGCTCTGACCGCTAAGCTACCGAGTCACTAGTGGGAACGACGAATTTCTCCTAGTATATCAACTCTTACGCTGCAAGCCAGCGCCATCTCACCAATGTATTCCCGTCCGAGAACATGATCTGGTGCGAGTCGTATTTTTTCTATTTTTTCTAGTATATTATTTGGTATTATATAAAAATAGCATTGTGAATATATTGTTTTAAATTTCCATGGTTTTTGACGTTATTAGAATAAACTATATCGGGATTTACACCATGTAGCTGTTTATTTTTGAGACTCCGATATTTCGGCGCAGTTGCATGCGCCATGGTCACGGAAGAACTGCGCCGAAATATCGGAGTCTCAAAAATAAACAGGTACATGGTGTAAATCCCGATTCTAATAGCATTGTGAATGCTAAAATCTCAAAATTTAAATACCCACAGCAATATTTGTGAATACAGGTGCAAGAGTATTGTGTGTGCTGGTAAAAATAAGATAATAACTTAAGTACCTTCTCCGGGTACTTCTTGACGGTGAAGAATGTAGAATAGGCGAACATACACCAGGCGAGCACGCGCAGCACTATGAGCCCATACCCGGCCGGGGACTCGTATAGGTACAGCACTTCACCCGGGTCGAACGCCTGGAGTGATTTATACACTCTTTGATATGTATGTAATTTATATTAAAATTTAAAATTAAATAATTTCAGATAAATAACATCCATATTTTTATTTTTATTTTATTTTATAAACATAAATGCAGGCTTACAGACTAGGAAATCCAAAACACCAGCAAGTTAGAAAACATGACAGAATCATATGTGTTAGTACCTGATCTTAATGCTATTGTTAGTAATTTTATTTATTTATTTTATTTATCATTATATTGTGCCAAGACTGGCTATTACATAAAAGGGTAGGTTCCCGTGGCTCTCACTCTTCGAATATAGAAAAACATATTACCAAGGTCCAAGAGAACAAGGCCTGGAATTCCGGGAGGCGTAAATGGAAATGCTATCTCAATACGTCCCCGCAGGCTGTGACAAACTGAGTTAGCATTTTCCAGCCGGTAAACACGCGTTAATCCTACCTCAATACATCCCCGCAGGCTGTGACAAACTGAGTTAGCATATCCAGCCGGTAAACACGCGTTAATCCTACCTCAATACGTCCCCGCAGTCTGTGACAAACTGAGTTAGCATTTCCAGCCGGTAAACACGCGTTAATCCTACCTCAATACGTACGCAGGCTGTGACAAACTGAGTTAGCATTTCCAGCCGGTAAACACGCGTTAATCCTAGCTCAATACGTCCCCACAGGCTGTGACAAACTGAGTTAGCATTTCCAGCCGGTAAACACGCGTTAATCCTACCTCAATACGTCCCCACAGGCTGTGACAAACTGAGTTAGCATTTTCAGCCGGTAAACACGCGTTAATCCTACCTCAATACGTCCCCACAGGCTGTGACAAACTGAGTTAGCATTTCCAGCCGGTAAACACGCGTTAATCCTACCTCAATACGTCCCCACAGGCTGTGACAAACTGAGTTAGCATTTTCAGCCGGTAAACACGCGTTAATCCTACCTCAATACGTCCCCACAGGCTGTGACAAACTGAGTTAGCATTTCCAGACGGTAAACACGCGTTAATCCTACCTCAATACGTCCCCACAGGCTGTGACAAACTGAGTTAGCATTTCCAGCCGGTAAACACGCGTTAATCCTACCTCAATAAGTCCCCGCAGGCTGTGACAAACTGAGTTAGCATATCCAGCCGGTAAACACGCGTTAATCCTACCTCAATACGTCTCAGACGGTGACGTATTGGAGTTCATTAACGCTTTAATGCGCTGGAAAACCTCATCCTATACGTCGTCTCAACAGTGACGATGACGTACTGTAGTAAGTAAGTAGTGATCAGGTAATGTTTACGTGCCTGATGTCATCACTATGGTGGGCGGAATACTAGTGCAGAAAGCCCCGCTTGCTGCTTATACTGAGTCCAGCACAGTTTTAACATCAAGCGACGGTGCACAATGTAAAAAAATTAAATTATGTTTTTTTTTACGTACACTCAAATGTAATATATGTAATAAATGATGACAAAATAAATGAATTTCTTTCTTTCTTTCTTTCTAGTAGGGTTTCTAATTAATATGCATTTAAAAGTTTTCTAATATTATTTATCTTAATGCTAACTCATTTCGTCTCTGCCTGCAGGGACGTATTGAGGTAGCATTCCCATATACGCTTCCGGGAGTAACACGTAACATTTGAGCTCACGTCACTATCCAGTAGCGCGACTTTAAAGAACAAGCAAAGTATGAAGGATTTTTTTCAGTCTGTGCATTACAAAATGATTGTAATGCATTTTAATTGTGATTTGTTTCTCTTAGCAAACGAAACAGCTCAAGTTAAAAATGGATGAACGTAATTTTCAATACCGATAGCGTAGATGACGTAAGCCTGTGTGACTTCTTATCTCAGAATGTTATACCTGGCGATTAGTAATCAGTGGCAGTATATTATAAATATAAATAAATAAATAAATATTTGACAACATCACATACATTGCTCCGATTCCAAAGTAAGTGGCTAAAGCACTTGTGTTATGGAAATCAGAGACAACGGTGGTATCACAAACACCCAGACCTGAGCCAATATAGAATTAAGTTCATTTTCTAACTAACGTTCGTTCGGAGGGGGGGACGGACAGTTGACATATGTATTAAAGCCTCGCCAAACTACAGTCCTTTGAAATAATAGGGCCAATTCTGTCCTTTGCCCTCAAATTTTGACTAAGTTTGACTAAGTTTGTTGACTAAGACTAAGCAAAGTTGTACTACTAAAAAGTTGTAAACCAATAACCAATACCTAGTACTTTTATTTCTTAATATTTTGATATAATGACACGGAATCAGCCCCTATTTTGTTTTGCCCGTCGATTTTGACTTGACCCAATCTACAAGCCATCTGTCAAACGTAGTTATTAGAACTAACATTAACACTAGGTACATGCCTTAGTTTAGTATACAACACGTTACAAAAATACCCCTAATGCCGAATGGTATATAGGGACTATCAAACTGAACAACTTTTAAATACAAAAATTAAAATCGAAAATTACAAAATGTATGTATGTATCGCGATTTCAGAGTTGGTCCCATAGTAAAAGTTGTTCAGTTTGACGGTCCCTATATACCATATTCGGCATCAGGGGTACTTTTGTAACATGTTGTATACAACAACAAATAAAAGAAATGAGTATGGTGAGTTTGACCGTGAATACTTCTTTGCCCAACAACTTTGCCCAAAAACTTTGACAGTAGGTAAATAGCTTAGCTTGATAAATAAACAGCACCATATTAGTGACAATATGACAGCACATGAATATGGTGAGTTTGATCGTGAATACTTCTTTGCCCAATAACTTTGCCCAACAACTTTGCCCAAAAATTTTGACAGTAGGTAAATACCTTAGCTTGGTAAATAAACAGCACCATATTAGTGACAATATAACAACACATGAATATGGTGAGTTTGACCGTGAATACTTCTTTGCCCAACAACTTTGCCCAAAAATTTTGACAGTAGGTAAATAAACAGCACCATATTAGTGACAATATAACACCACATGAATATGGTGAGTTTGACCGTGAATACTTCTTTGCCCAACAACTTTGCCCAAAATCTTTGACAGTAGGTACAGTCAGCAGCACGTCAGACTATACATGTTGACCTTGAGACCGTCTTTATACCGTACGTAATAAAAGCTGTTTTCGTAGTTCAACTGTTTAACTTACTGTGCTGTTGTGCGTACATACCTTAGCCTGGTAAATAAACAGCACCATATAAGTGACAATATAACAACACATGAATATGGTGAGTTTAACGGTGAATCCCACTTTGAGGCGCCCTCTGGTGATCGTGTAGCCTTTAGCCATCAGTATTAAGAGGAGCAGGAATGTTGTTTCTGCCACACTGCAGAGGAACTGGCCTGTGAAGAGTGAGAGACAATTGACATAAGTTGATCTGTAGGGTAATTCACGATTGTCGGAAATCTACTCGAAAGCATTCGATTCGAATACGTATCCTCCGATAGATTCGAAAATTGCTATTCACAAATACATTCGACTGGCATTCGATTCACTTTCCGACGGGAAAGCGCAATGCATTTACAAAGTTTGGTAGCATAAGGTAGAAAATAAGATCTATATCGGAAGACTTTCCGATTCGATTCGGCAAGTTGATTTCCGCCAATGGTGAATAACCCCCCTGTAATGAAGGATCAAAGACAATATAGAGAAAACGAATCATTATGCGTTGACCAAGGAATCGAATCCGAGATCGTGAAGTGACGACTCCAGTTTGGGCATACAGTCACGTCTAAAAATATGTATACAGTTTAGAACTTTGTCACTTTGTTGTAGTTGTCATTTGTCATTGATTTCTGTTCGAAAAAGTAATAGCTTTCACAGTGACAAAGTTCTAAACTGTATACTTATTTATAGACGGGACTCAACTAGTCGATAAAGCAAGTTTTGAATGAGTTTTTACACATACAACTTCACTAGAATCTAAATTAAGACTAGGTACATCAAACTAAATTTAAAATATGTACAAAAGTATTCATAAAAGAATTGGTAATTGTATATTTACCTAGGGTTGCCAGGTCCAAAAATTTAGCTTGATATTTTACCCTAAAAGCCAGATATACCTTTTTAATAGCTAACCATATTTTTTTTAAAGCCGGACATATCTTCTAAAAGCCGGAAAATATTAAGTCAAAGTCCGTCAGCGGGGCAGTCGTGTCCTGGCATTACTGGCCACTCGCGCGGCGGCCACACAAAAAGCCTAACAAAAGCACATGTCCGGCTAAATCCGGACACCTGGCAACCCTTTATTTACCTATACAACTAAAGGTCGCTGCATACGTGACGGGAAAAATACCTCCAACGGGACGGGGACGTGCTGTGCTTCATACATTTTTCCACGTCCCGTCCCGTCCGTGTTTTCGTCACGTATATTTGTTACTATATTTTTTATATGCAACAATGTCGAGAAATCGCCTCGTTCCGTGACGTGAATAAAAATCCGTAACGTATACTGTCTGCACACTAGCGCTGCCATTGGAAAAAAAATCATAGTGCTTAAATAAAGACGAAATTGTGAATTGTCTCTCAGTAGTGCACTCCGATGAAGCTTTGTGGTACTTTTTATCGCTTAAACAATATTTTCTAGCCTGGAGGTTTATTGCTAAAAGTGGTCACATTTCAAAAAAAATCTCCATTAAACTAAACAACAGGCCAGAAAATATTGTTTAAGCTATGGAAACAATGCTTCTTCGGAGTGCACACGCATTTTGGTATTGAGAGATAATATACAATTTCGTCTTTATTTAAGCACTATGATTTTTTTCCAATGGCGGCGCTAGTGTGCAGACTACTCGCTCTTAACATAGACAGTCAATGAGCATACCCTCACCTGTAGTATTAAGCCCATTAGGTATAATGCCGCTAGTGGCATATCTGATGCTAGCCAACGCCTGCATCAGCGCGCCAGCATGCTGAGCCGCCGTCGACGCCAGGAACAACTTATATGTAGCGTGTAGCAAATGTCGAGACCGTAACTCAACGCTACACATCACTGCGGCCACCATCACTATTATGTACGCGAATGTGTACGCTAGCAACACTGGCAGGACATCTGGCAACATTGTAATAATAAGTGGCGCGTCTGGTAACATAGTAATAATAAGTGGCGCGTCTGGCAACATAGTAATAATAAGTGGCGCGTCTGGCAACATAGTAATAATAAGTGGCGCGTCTGGCAACATAGTAATAATAATTGACGTAGCAGTAATAATAATTGGCACGTCTGGCAACATTGTAATAATAAAAAGACGCGTCTGGCAACAAAGTAATAATAATTGACTCGACTGGCAACATAGTAATAATAATTGACGCGTCTGGCAACATAGTAATAATAATTGGCATGTCTGGCAAAGTAAGTAATAATAATCAAATAACATGTGGCAGTGCAACACAGTGGCCCTATTTCTATACTAGCAACACTGAAAGAATGTGTGACAAAAAACAAATCAGTATTTTTATTCCATCTTACTAATTTCGACTTATAGGTAGCCAATGTGATATAATTGCTTCCTTCGCTATCGAAACGTGTGTAATTGGCATAAGTTGTCGCTGACCATGGGTACTATTATTCATTCTCAAATCTACATTCAAAAGGGAAGCGATAGCTAATATTTGTGTGACTATGTACGGGGGCTCTATCGGCTAAAAACATTGAAGTTCATATCAACTGTGTTTTGACAGATGTATGTGATACATTGCTACTTTGTTTTGGCATAAATAAAAACTTACCAAAGAAAAGTAGCAATGTATCACATATATCAGTCAAAACACAGTTAACATGACATTCAAAAAAAAGTCTGGAACAGGTGGTAGGAAAATATAGACGATTCAAAAGTGCTTAATTATTAAGTTTATTTGAATAAAGAAATTTTGACTATTGACTATTGACTTTAATGTTTTTTAGCCGATACCGCCGCTGGTGGGCTTGTCCTTCCTGTCTTACAAAATGGAAAGAAATACTCACAAAACTCATCTGCCGAAAAGTGTTCATGCCAAAAATCTCCATCGTGTCCATTCGTCATCAAAAACTTATATCGTACGTCCAATCCCTTCAAATGAATAAAACACTCTTAAGATAAATAATATTAGAAAAAATACTAGAAAAAATCGACTCACCCGTAGCACCTCAGACGGGACTCGAACCCGCACCCTTGGGATTCCGGCCCAATGCACTGACCAATTATGCTACCGAGTCGCTAGTGGGAGCGGCGAAATCTTCTAGTACTTTTAACTTCTTCGCTGCAAGCCAGCGCAATTTCATCAATGTGAGGAAATACCCCCACATTCGAAAGAAACATCTTTCCAGATGTTTTGACAATCAATAAAGATGAAACAGCTATATAATTATTAAATTATGAATTTTCGCATTCACAATGCTATTTTTATATTAAGATAAATTATATTAGAAAATTAATTTATTTATCTTAATATAAAAATAGCAATGTGAATGCGAAAAATCATAATTTAATAAAACACCCTTAAGTTATGTATCAAAAACAAAATTTGATTAAGTCGACTGTGGACATTCTGAACCAGCAGGCCTACCACAAACTCTATCAATCGACGACCTACGTGGTCGAGTGGCTTTGTACACCGGTTTTCAAGGTGTCGCCATCTCTGAGGTCCCGGGTTCGATTCCCGGTTGGGTCAATTTAGAAAATAAACTTTTCTATATTGGCTCAGGTCTGGCTGTTTGTAATACCACCGTTGTCTCTGATTTCCATAACACAAGTGCTTTAGCACTTACTTTGAAATCGGAGCAATGTATGTGATGTTGTCAAATATTTATTTATTTTATTTCATTTATTTTAATTGCTTTGGGAATTGTAATCGTTTATGACGTCAATGCACTATCCGTCCTTGTTACACCCTATGACAAGGACGAACAATGCATTATTGGTATCGCTATAGCAATAGCTTTGAGTTAGGTAGAGCCCCAGGAAGTGATCCCAGCATCAGCGAAGCCTATTCAAGATGAAGGCCTGGAGTAAATTCCTCATAAGGATCAAGCTGTATGGGCGTGCCCCAAGGTTCAATATTGGGCCCTTTATTGTTCTTAATCTAAATAAACAACTTTACTTGACGAAGAATTTATGTGATTAATAATAACAATTCCACTGACCTTAGTACTATCGCAGTTGCTAATAGCGATAAACCACCAACGCTCTCTAGCGGATCGAAACCGCCTAGAGTTATGACAAGTAACGATTAAACGCTCAGTCTTCTCGCTCCTTCCGACGCGGTTAGACATGTCTGCGTTTAAGCGGCGACGACGGAATCGCTCGTACAACTCGAACGTGGAGCGTTTGATTTTATTCTGTGAATTAAATAAATAAATAAATATTTGACAACATCACATACATTGCTCCGATTCCAAAGTAAGTAGCTAAAGCAGTTGTGTTATGGAAAATCAGAGACAACGGTGGTATCACAAAAACACCCAGACCTGAGCCAATATAGAAAAGTTCGTTTTCTAAATCGACCCAACCGGGGATCGAACCCGGGACCTCAGAGATGGCGACACCTTGAAAACCGGTGTACAAAGCCACTCATTAGTACAATTAGTTACAATTATGTACTTTTCTTGTTTATTTAAATGACTGAATTTTTGTAAAGTTATGTCCGTCACTTTGTGAACAAGTTAACTTAGTTATGCAACATTTCATAAATCTACAGCGAAAGACTCATTACACAAACTCATTTAAAAAGAACTGGGGGCTAATTGTCTAATTTCAAAATCTATCGCAATCGCTTTCATTTGACAGATGGATGTGACACATTGCTGCATTTCTTTGGTAAGTTTTCATTTATGCCAAAAAGAAGTATCAATGTGTTACATCTTGAAAGCGAATAGATTTTGAAATTAGACAATAGAAGGGCAGGTTTGTGAACATCCAAACAGTCATTTTCCATCAGTCTAAGTAAAAAAAGTAACCTTTGCAATTATTTTTTATTATACGATTCAGATTTTAAGTATGAATAATATCAGTTGAAAAAATTTGTAGTGAAATTGAGCGAGAAAATACTTACACCTCGTTCGGAATGGTTTCCAAACAATATTTCAACATCTTTAACGTTCCCAAACTGAGTACCATTATTTCCTGGACCAATATTCTCCCACAATTCGTCTTCAGGCATTACAGTAGTGAAATTAAAATCATCAGTAGGCACCAATTCGTACCAAGTGGTAGAATTGACGTCAGCGATGGTAGTTTTCGTCTTGGAAGTGGTAGTTTTTAAGAACTGGTTGTAATAATTTGGGTCTTCAGGAGGTTGTATTTTTGTGGCATTTTTTGCTGGTAACACTGAATTTTTCGTTGTTGGTTTTAAGGTAGTTGTGCTGAAATAAAAACATAAATAAATAAGTATTGGTAATTTGGCGACCTCCGTGGTCGAGTGGCTTTGTACACCGGTTTCCAAGGTGTCGCCATCTCTGAGGTCCCGGGTTCGATCCCCGGTTGGGTCAATTTAGAAAACGTACTCATCCGCCCTTTTATTGTGTAACTTTGTTGCAATCAACTCTGACAGAAATCGCAGTTACATTGCTGCTTTAGTAAGAACCAATGTGACAATAATCTTACTTAAAGCAGTAATGTAACTGCGGTTTCAATCGATATCAATAAATATTAGACGTGATTATTAAAAACTTGACTGATTCCTTTTTTAAGAAATTGGGCTTATTTAGACTAAATAAAATAAAATCGACTGGCGGCGCTAGTTGACTCATGTCAGCCCCTTAAAATCATTTGTGGTAAGGCAAAAGATTTGTTAATGACTTTGATTTCGCCCTGTATTAAGAGTTTGCTGTAGTAAGCAATTTTGCATGTAATTTCGCACAGCGCCTCTGGCGGTAGCTGCACCACACTAAAAGTATTCATACAAATGTTAACTACAATCGCTATCGAGTAAGCGTAAACTACGATTACGATACGATAATTTCGTTGTTATGATGGTAGAAATATTTGGGGTTGTGTGCAGTAAAAATTCAATAAACAGTTACCTTTTTGAAGCTGGCAACTCCTTATTGGCCTGAGTGAGTATGCAGCCGGAGTACTCCGTATCCGGGTACCAATGAGACAGCTTTATTATCTGGTTCTGTCCCGCTTTGTTTAAGACAGCTTCTCGTTCTTTACATGTCTGCAATAGTATGTGTATTACACGGAACGGGAAGTTAGCATTTACACTGTCGGATGGTTCGAATCGAATCATTCGAGGTAATGTAAATAGCTTTCCGTACAAGGCTTGTATAGTGATTTTCTCAGCGGAAGGTGAAGGGGAAAGAACAAGGGTAATCCCTTCTTATATTTTATAATTAGTATAGGATTAAATACTAGGCCCATTACTAATAAAAGTTGCATAGTAGATGCATAGTTATACAGTGTTTTGTCCCTTTCTTTTTAATGTCAAACTTGAATAGTTTGACAGAGAGTTACCATTGTGTAACTATACTTCTGCTATAAAATCTTTATTAGTAAGGGGGTTAGTACTTACATAAACATAAAAACAATCTACTAGTGGCTCTACTGTAGAGCTGTAAACTAGGCGTTTGTGACATTTTTGAACATTTTTCGAAATGGTTATAACAAACATGATTCTCCCCATATCTCCGCCATTTAAAAAAAAAATAGAAAAACTGAACCGACAAAAAATTATACCTATTACTTTATTTAATTATTTCTATAACTCTCACAGAATTTCACTAGAATTGGTTGAGAAATGCAACCTATAAAGAAGAACAGACGGAAAGCCGGACAGCGGGGCAGACATACGAAAGCATTTTTGTACAAGCTGAAACGGAGACGCTTCGCTTGCGCCTCGCGCTCGCTCAGTCAAATATTCATCATCGCACAACTCAAACCACTTAGGTATTACGACAATAAATATGATCTAAAACTGTCATTTAATTTTCAATTGCATTTTTAACAATAAAGTCTTATTGTGAAAAGAGAAATATATGTAGTTTACTCCCGCACAAAAATAAGTATATATGCAAGATGCACCGCCCGCCCATGCGCATCGTGCGTAAACCAACACCGCACGATCTAACTCCTGAGAATTCTCCGGGTTGGGGTGGAACACGTGTAGAGTAGTCTAATTGGTGAAGGTGCAAAGTGTGTCGCTGTCATGCTAAATGCAGGTATTGTGCACTGATATTTTGTGGTGTGCATGTGCATTTTTTTTAATCCTGCATATATATATTTTGCGGGAGTAAGCTACATATATTTCTCTTTTCACAATGGTTGGGACTTCCGCCAAGTGACGCCTGATTCAATCAAATAATAAAGTCTTACGTACTTTACTGCTGTGGTAGACAGCTGGCCACTGGTTTTCATCATCATAATAAAGGAGAAGGTTCGGTATTCCCATGTCCTTGTCATACTCTATCAGGTATTCGAACTGCCCTTCTAGAGATAAAAAACAAAATCTTGCTAGGAACGCCCAATCCTGAAAAATTATATAAAATAGTAAAAAAAATAGTGAAAACTTCTTTCGCAAAATCGAAAAATCGAAATCGCATCTCTAGCCGGTAGGCACTATTATGTATTCTGTGGCCGTTTTCGAAAACGATTCCGTCAATAATAATTTAATTTAAAAAATGAAGCGCTGATTTTTCTGTGGATTATCCAATCCTCAGCATATTTCAGTCAGTTCAAATATCAACCAAATATAATAAAAGTCATTCTAAAAATGTGACCGACAAATTAATGACAAACATTTTCAATGTGACGGTATAGTTAACATCATTGAAGCTATAGAAATCTAGATAATCTAAAAAAAATATTTTTGTGACCTTAGACTTTGACTAACGACACGCCAAGACGAGAAATGTAGAGGACTTTGAAAATGAAAATGAAAAATTCTTTATTTAAATAGTGCTTTAGATTTGTCTATATTTTCCTACCACCCATTCAAGACTGAGAGACGACGACCCATTTGAGACAACTTTAGAACGCCAATGTAGGTGTTTAAGGAATTCCAGCTCAATATCTCTCATTTCAAGGGTGATTTATTTTTTCTGATTAATTGACAGTAGTTTTGTTACAGTAGCGTTCGCGATGGGAAAAAAGCAGCCAAAGTATGGAAAATGAATTTTAAAATACAAATAATCGGCAATTTCATATTTAAACACAAACCCCTTACTAATAAAGATTGTATAGCATATGTTTAGTTACTCACTGTTTTGTCCCTTTCTTTTTAATGTCAAACTTAAATAGTTCGACAGAGAGTAACCATTGTCACCGATAATATAATACCCATTGTGTAATTATACAACTGCTATACAATCTTTATTAGTAAGGGGGCTTATATTTTATAGTTATATTCCCCTATAAAAGCATTGCGTGATAAATGACATTAAAAGCTTACCTCTTTCGTGTCAATCCTCCCTTCCACCCACTTCCCCCGGACGTCCCTCAGGATGGCTCCTAGCACCCAAAACTGGATCAAACTGGATACCATATTGATCTAATATCGTTCTGTTAGCTTCTGGAATTCGTTTAACTGGAACAAAAGAGCAACGGTCTTCTAGGATAGCTGTAACATTATGTTAAGGTATACAAGGTGTTACAAAAGTACCTCTAATGCCGAATATGGTAGATAGGGACCATCAAACTGAACAACTTTTAATATGGAACCAACTCTGAAAACGCGAAAAAAAAATCAGCTGTTTCATGTATTTTGATATTTTCGTAATTAACTTTTGTATGAAACAGCTGATTTTTTTTTTCGCGATTTCAAAGTTGGTCCCATAGTAAAAGTTGTTCAGTTTGATGGTCCCTATCTACCATATTCGGCATTAGGGGTACTTTTGTAACACCTTGTATAACTAGCTGTGATGTGATCAGATCACACCACAGAAAACATGGTACACTGTGGCTCAGTGAGCTAAAGATTTCGCTCAAATTGTATGTTGTCTAAAAATGTATCTAAGTAATAGGTGGCAGTAGTTTGCGAACCGATGGCGTAGCTTCTTTGACATTCACAAGTGCTTGTAACAGCCTAGACTGAATAAACGAGTTTTGAATTTGAATTTGAATTTGAAAAGTATTCTTGTTCATGTTACGACCATCCGTGATCTGGGAGTGTGTTACTCTGTGCGCATTCCACGGTTTCTTTATATTATACCCTCTTCAAGAAATGATGTACCTATCTTATAACAACTCTCTGTACAGAATGTTTAACTACTTTAATGATTAGAAATAAAACATTTTTTACGGATTACAGCGCGTACATTATCAATTCAGGTGTTATTTCAGAATTATTTAGTTTGGATTTATTGGTTTTTTGAATTCACGACGTTTAGACACCTTTCCAGGGGCCGTGGTCAAGGGAGGACTACGGACGACCAATCACACAATCAAATCTGTTTAGGCATTTAGAAGTTACAGTGGAATAAAGAAACTAACATACAAAACATCCATGGACCCCTAAACACAATACACTCTTCCCTTTTTGGGCAGTCGCGTAACAAAATAAAATGAAGAAAAATTAAAACTTACCCATGTTTTTTCCAATCACATTTTGTATGGTTTATTTTATAAAGCGTTTTAATAGTTAACACTGCACATTAACTTGCGAAGCTACTTGTTGTGAACTCAGCGTTGCCATAGCAACGCGTCTACGTCGTACCGCCTTGAAATTGGTTAAAGTAACTAACGATCTGTGTATTAACCTAATTATTTTGCTCTAAATAAAAATAATATGAGTAAAGAGGGAGCAAAAGCTATAAGACGCGAGAGCTGTCTATGAGTGTGTGCGTTGCTCGAGCGCACTTGTATAATCCAATGAGAATGGGATGGAACCTTGACCGTTCCCTCAGATGTGTCGTGTTTTTAATATCCATGTGACTGGCCGGCGAACAAGCGCGTCTCACTTTGACAAGGTTCCATCCCATTCTCAGCGCGTGCGGTTTATACTTGCTTGCTTCTGCATGAATGTCCTCTCTCCATTTTGTGACGCGGACGAAGTATAATCCCCGCACCTAATGCGTCTAATCGCCATTTTTTGGCATGTTTGGATGTTCCAGTTCATTAGCAAATTGATAATGCGCCTGGTTGCCATTTTTTGTCATTTTTAATGGATTTTTTGGATGTTCCAGTTCATTAGCAAATTGATAATGCGCCTGGCCGCCATTTTTTGTCATTTTTAATGGATTTTTGGATGTTCCGGTTCATTGGCAAATTGATAAAGCGCTTGGCCGCCATTTTTTGACATTTTAATGGATTTTTTGTATGTTCCGGTTCATTAGCAAATTGATAATGCGCCTGGCTGCCATATTTTGACAGTTGCATGTAATTTTTAGTTGCGGATGATGTTAATATGACGAGATTCCGGCGCATCAGCAATGTGCTTATTGCGGGTGGCCGCTTGTAATAAAATAAAACAGTCATAAAAATGTTATTAACATATATTTCCTTAATTAAAATTTAGAAATAAAATTTGCTTAAAAATATGCATTTTTACATCCACGTCGCAGTCAAAAATCACAAACATTTGGAAAAAAAACTTTAAACCTTAAATGACCGCGACATAATTTTTGCATAGCCGAAACGAGTGCATATACTTAGCTCAGTGCCGGCGTTAGAGGGACTGACACCCTGGGCAAGAATATTTTGGCGCCCACTTAAAGAAATCCACCACGCGTTCTAGTTTGGTGGGGGAAGTATCCCACCTCCACTAATCGCCCCCCCAAATTTGGCGCCCTGGGCCGTCGCCCCATCGCGCCCCCCCCTAACGCCGGCACTGACTTAGCTACAATAAAATACCAATAAACAGTCTTTAAGACCTCATCGTGCAAAACTCGACATAACTTAAACTATAAGCAGAGTAAAAAAAACAGACAAAACATATATTTTTATTTCGTAATATCACTTACAAATATTCAAAAGGGAGATTTTAAAAAGCGTATATTTATATTCTATTAAATTCCAACAATATCATAAATCAAACAAACAATAACTTTATCACTGATAGAAATTTTGAGATTTAAGCATTCACAATGCTATTTTTATATAATACTAAATAATATACTAGAAAAAGTCGAGGTTAATTCCTTCTACATTGGTGAGATGGCGCTGGCTTGCAGCGTAAGAATTGATATACTAGAAGAAATTCGACGTTCTCACCAGTGACTCGGTAGCTCAGCGGTCAGAGCATTGGACCGGATATCCAAAGGTCGCGGGTTCGATTCCCGTCCGAGAACATGATCTGGTGCGAGTCCTATTTTTTCTAGTATATTATTTAGTATTATATAAAAATAGCATTGTGAATGCTTAAATCTCAAAATTTCAAATAGTTATAAAGCTTTCTCATCTTAATCAACTGTTTAAAAATATCTGGAAAGATGTTCAGTTGAATGTCGAGGTTAATTCCTTCTACATTGGTGAGATGGCGCTGGCTTGCAGCGTAAGAATTGATATACTAGAAGAAATTCGACGTTCTCACCAGTGACTCGGTAGCTCAGCGGTCAGAGCATTGGACCGGATATCCAAAGGTCGCGGGTTCGATTCCCGTCCGAGAACATGATCTGGTGCGAGTCCTATTTTTTCTAGTATATTATTTAGTATTTATCACTGATAATTAATTAACATGAATTAGCTGTAAAAAAAAAGAATTGGTTTTATACAAAAGTTTTTGTAATAAGATATTTGTAAATGCTATTACAAAATGTTTGTTGGTCCACGTTTTACGTTAATAATAAAAAAAACCTAAGCTGAGAATAGAACCTGTATCACGCACTAGTTTTAAGCGCGCTACACAAAGCCCTGCCGTGCAGGGTCGATATTTTAACCAATAATAATAAATATTTGACAATATCACATACAGCTTGGCCAGAAAGAGTAGAAATTAAATAAAATGGAACTAAAATTTGTCAGTTCAAAATATAGTCAGTGTTGCCAAGTTATTCGTGATTTTGACGTGTTTACATAGAAAGTGGCGCCCTCCTTTTTGTCAACTCTTTATAGTCAAGCTGTACATCGCTCTGATTCCAAAGTAAGCAGCTAAAGCACTTGTGTTGTGGAAATCAGAGACAACAACCACATACACCCAGATCTGAGCCAAATTTCGTTTTCTAAATTGACCCAACTGGGGATCGAACCCGAATATCTCAGAGATGGTGACAACTTGAAAACTGGTGTACAAATCCACTCGACCACGGAGGTCGTCAAATATAAATAGAATAATATCGGCCCTGCATGCAGGGCTTTGTATTAGCGCGTTTTTACATTCAATATAGACACCGGCACGGATCTTGAGCGGTGAAATGTAATGCGCAGAATAGCCGTCTCTATTGCTACTCTAATAGAGACGTCTATGCTTCTGCGCATTGATTTTCACCGCTCAAGATGTATGAATATGTATGAATATGAATGAATGTAATGTCTGGAAACGATATCGTTCCTTCCGATAAAGCTGATAATTTTTTTGCGCCCATTTTTCTTGTCAGCTAAAAGACGTCATAATGGGTGGTAGGATAAAAGAATTGACGATTTAAAAATGCTTATTATGTGAGCTTATTTGAAAAATAATTTTTCAATTCAATTCTTGCGGTACAAAACGACGTATTTTTATTTGTAAAGTTTTCTCTTAGCCATTCTCGAGTGAAGTTGCAGCGGATCACTTTCTATTGTCAATTTAATCGCAATGTAATTGAACACAAATCTTATGACGGTTCTCTTTCCGAACAGAGTATACACACGACGGCACCTCAGACTACACATGTTGACCTCGAGGCCGCCTTTAGGCCCTACGTAATAAAAGCTGTTTTCGCAGTTTAACTGTATAGCTTGACGTGCTGTCGTGTTTACAATATTATTAATATAATTAAAAACAAAAACGGACTGATAGAAGACTGACAAACATTCAATTTCGCAAGATGTTGTAACTATTTACTTAAAGCCGGGTTGACATGTACAATGTCAACATGATCATGTCAACGCGGCTTTATAGATGTAAAGAAAAATCGCTTAAATAATAAATTATATGTTATGCAAATAATAAAGTGGATACTTATCTTAGTATTTAATTTCGACTTTATACCTACACATAGGTCGTATTTCCGTTTAATACATTTCACGAAAACGACGCTATACAAAATGTTACAAAAATACCCCGAATATGGTAGATAGGGACCATCAAACTGAACAACCTTTGCTATGGGACCAACTCTAAAATCGCGAAGAAAAATCAGCTGTTTCATACAAAAAATAAATACAAAAATATCAAACTGTATGAAACAGCTGATTTTTGTTTTCGCGAATTTAGTGTTGGTCCCATAGTAAAAGTTATTCAGTTTGATGGTCCCTATATACCATATTCGGCATTAAGGGTATTTTTGTAACACCTTGTATAATACACACCATATTATCTCATTAGGCATAATAAACATAAATACTTAAATATCTTAAAGAATAAAATAACAAGTAAATAATATTTCGACACATGGAAAAAACAGATCCTAAAAAATATGGAAATATGACTGAAACCACAATAAAATTTTCTTTTTTTTTAACGTTTTTTTTAACTTTACTTATGATCATTTTTTTTATATTTGCTATAGGTCAATAACTAACGGTCAAAACCATCAAAATGTAGTGACAATTTTTTTTATGAACTGTCACTCGTAATGAAAAATTTACTTAAATAATTATATTTGCAATGAGAAACCTAAACTACGATAAAATGTCAAGTTCAGTTCATACACTCTCTTGTTTTAATCAAATCACTATCAAAAAACGTCCTAATGTCGGACACGCCTTACTACAAAAGATTTTAAACATTGACAGACACTGTTTAAATGTGATGCCGTCTCTTTCAAACACTATTGTCAAAAAAGTGACAGCATCACATTTAAACAGTATATTAGCTAAACACTTGTTGAACAGTGTTTTAAAATCTTTTGTGGTAAGGCCGATAAGGTTTATAATTCATAAAATATAACATAATTGCTTATTGTAAGTCCCGCCTGTAGTTTTCTCAGTAATGTAAGGATAAATTGTTTGGATTGTCTATGCGCACTCTTTGAGCACTTGCAGAGATTTCCTGAATAACTCCTGTTGCTCACGCGCGTGTTTGATTTCTAACTCGGCGAGGTCTATGAGACTGAGAAAAGACATATTTTTTATTAAATATTATACAAAGAGAATTATAGCATGATAATAATAATAATAATATTTGACAACATCACATACATTGCTCCGATTCCAAAGTAAGTAGCTAAAGCACTTGTGTTACGGAAATGAGAGACAGCCACAAACACCTAGACCTGAGCCAATATAGAAAAGTTTGTTTTCTAAATTGACCCAACCGGGGATCGAACCCGGGACCTCAGAGATAGCTTGAAAACCGGTGTACAAAGCCACTCGACCACGGAGGTCATCATCATGATGACCTCCGTGGTCGAGTGGCTTTCGACAAAGAAAACGCAGTGAAAATATTGATAGAAATTGTTATACCCGCTGAAATTTTAATCATTTGATTCCCGCAGTGGCGTGGTTCCACTCATGATTACAAGCAACTTTTACTATGGGGCCAACTCTGACATCGCGAAAAAATCAGCTGTTCTGTTCCATACAAAAGCGCAATATCTACTCGACCTAAATGTATGGAACAGCCAGCTGATTATTTTTCGCAATTTCAGAGTTGTTACTTCTAAATCTCCATTCAATGTATGATTTTTCGACTTGTTTAATTCAGTTTGTAGCATGGTGGTAAATAAATATAAGAAATTAAACCCACCCTACACTACCATACATTATAGTTCGCTGAACTCAACATTAAAATGAGGCCGACAATATGGAACTGACCTCTTCCTAAAGGCAGCCACCCGCCTTGTGCGGAAGTCCAGGAGCTCTTCTCTGGCGCGCGCCGACAGCTGCTCGAAGCGAGCGCACGCGTCCGCTTGCTGTTGCTCTGCCTAAACATAGTTATATTGTATACACTTATAAGACTTTCGCGCGTACATTAGAAATTTACGGCTTACAGCGCGTATATTATTAATTCAGGTGTTGTTTTAGAATTATTTAGTTTGTATTTATTGGTTTTTAGAATTCCCGACGTTTCGACACCTTTCCAGGGGCCGTGGTCACGGGAGGACTAAAGCAAAAAGGCTGCTCATATTTTAATGAAATTACCCGCTCGAAACTTCATAAAAATGTATTCAAGTTTATTAAACTATTTTATAGCTGCGTTCTGATTTTAATCAGTATTACTGAATTCAATTGAATAAAGTTAATTAGAAAACAAAATATAGCTACTGAATCTACTACCAATTCACAAATTGGGAGGCCTCTAAGAGAACGTCGGGAATTCAAAAAACCAATAAATACAAACTAAATAATTCTAAAACAACACCTAAATTAATAATATACGCGCTGTAATCCGTAAAGTGTTTTATTTCTAATAGTTATATTAGTTGAGAGAATTGTTTAAAGAATTACATATACTAACTTTGGCTGGCCAATACATAACAAGAAAGGCTGCTAAGAACAACGATAATCACTATTTTAATACAAGAAATAAAGATAAACTTGCCGTTCCAAGATTGAGGCTTGCAAAAACTAGAGGTTCATTTATGGGGAAAGGCATAGCCTTGTTTATAAAGTTCCACAACAAGTAATTGATCTTCCTTTGCATGAATTTAAAAATCATGTTAAAAATACGCTCATGGGTAAAGGTTATTATAAAGTAGACGATTATCTGAAAGACCGAAATGCGTGGAAATGATGTAACACATAACTTGCTAGTATAAGTACTTTACTGTTAATTAATTGTTGTATTATTTGGTAATCATATATTTAAGTTTGTAAATATCGTAACTTATTTCTGTTAAAGCTGATAAGTTTCTTGCGCCTGTTCTTCTTATCCGTTAAAAAGTCGGAAACGGATGGTAGGAAAATATAGACGATTTAAAAGCGCACAATTACTAAGTTTATTTGAATAAAGATATTTGTTTGCAACACTATCGCCACTCGCACAAAAAAAATCATTATCGTGTAAATCCAAGCGTAGGGACAAAGTGTCAATTGTTTTTAATAAACAAACAAACTCAGTGACAAATAATTGATTGCAGTTTTGTGGTGAAAAAAGGTAAAAACGGCCGTCGTTTTGTTTTTCATCGCAAAAACCACAATAAATTATCTGTAATTAAGTTTTTGTGTTTAAAAAATAACTATTGATATTTTGCAAGGAGACCATAAGCTTCGATAATACTAAATAATATACTACAAAAAATGGGACTCGCACTAGATCATGTTCTCGGACGGGAATCGAACCCGCGACCTTTGGATATCCGGTCCAATGCTCTGACCGCTGAGCTACCGAGTGACTTGGGAACGTCGAATTTCTTCTAGTATGTCAACTCTTACGCTGCAAGCCAGCGCCATCTCACCAATGTACAAGGAATTACCTCGATATTCAATTGAAATATCTTTCTAGATATTTAAAAAAAATTAATAACAAACATAAGCTTGGATTTTTAATAAACTTTGTATTTACACGGTAATTATTCTTTGGCGGGAATGTAGCTAGTGTTGCATATAAAGTTGCCTTAAGTCCATCTTGAATTCAAATAAGTTGTCAGATTTGACAGAAACTCTATGAAACTGACAGCTTCCTTAATCGACCTCAACCAAAGACTTTAGCTAAGCGAGCTTAGCGATTTAAGTTTAAAGTTAATGCTACGTAGAGTCCGGCGAACAGTGAGCCTCCCATACAAACGTAATACCAAAATGATTTGCAATTTGAGCATAATTAACTCATCTTGTGATAATTAATCCGATTAAGACAGTGTCGGCCTTACCACAAAAGATTTTAAAACATTGTTCAACAAGTGTCTAACTCAGACACTGTTTAAATGTGCTGTCACTTTTTTGACAATATGATTTGAAAGAGACGGCATCACATTTAAACAGTGTCTAAATTAAAGTGTTTTAAAATCTTGTGTGGCAAGGCAGGTTCTATTAAATAAAAAATCCAAAATACTAACCCAATTCAAAATAAATGCCAATTACATTTTTTCATACAAATTTGCCATGATAATCGAATATTCCGATTATCGATTTTTTGGGTCAGCGATTATTAGGGAATAATGTTTAAATGGCAGCTGTCAAAACGGGGCTTATATCTCAGCGACTACAGTTATATAATAAAGTACATTGTGGACCCATATTTATTTTGAATTAGTAATTAGATTGTGTTTGTGTGTTGGTATATCTTTGTGTAGTGTTATTTTGTATATTACCTCTTGCACTTCCATTGGCTATGCGCACAGACAAAAACAAGTGGGACACATTAACAATTAACATTAACACATTCAACAATTTAAGAGTTCATTTTGAAAAAACGGCATCAAATAAAATGACAATTTACACATTTTGCAGCTGTCTCACTCACACTTTTGATCTTTTTCAAAGATATTAAAAAGATACGTTTGTTTTTAATATATTTTTTCATTTCCAATACATTTTAAATAGAATGTGTCTAATGTCTATTAGACACATTCGACACAGAATGAATTTAAATGTAGAAAACTAGTTCAAATTATAATTTTTTGAGGTTATTTCACCGAGCAAAATAAGAAATATATCTATAAATAAATATACGTGAAATATTCGTGGCAGTATTCTATTAACGATATTGAAAACATTCACCAAAAATAACGAAGTCATTTATTAAAAAAAAATGATCTTAAATAAAATAACTTACGGCATGGACGTCCTTATTTTTAGCTCTGGCTTTTTCAAGGTTTCTGTTGGCCGCTTCGTAAGCAGCCAAGCATCTAGTAAAAAAAATTGAAGTCAACACCAAGAAAATAATTCTTGAATGAAATTGCCATACTAATTATTGGCATGGCAATAAATCAAAAAATGTATTAGTCGAAGTTTTAACAAAAATACGTACTCAAGAACCGTAAATTATAATGAAAACCCACAATAATTATCACATAAACACAATTACTTCATTGCACAAGGACATTAAGGCAAGTGCCCCCTGTTGTTGTGTCAAGAGCGCGTAGTCTGCACACTAGCGCCGCCATTGGAAAAAAAACATAGTCAAAATTGAAAATTGTCTCTGTGTAGTGCACTCCGAAGAAGCTTTCTGGTACTTTATACCGCTTAAACAATAATTTCTAGCCTGTCGTTTAGTTTAATGGAGTTTTAGCAATAAAACTCGCAATTAGCAAAAAAATTAAAATAAAATTGTTTAAGCGATAAAAAGTACCACAAAGCTTCTTTGGAGTACAATATAGCAGAGAGATAATTCACAATTTCATTTTTATTTAAGCACTATGATTTTTTTTCCAATGTCGGCCGAAGTGTGCAGACTATGTGCTCTTAACAAAAATTAAAGAAACTGCTCCCTTAACATGAAACTTGTTGCGTGCGACTGCGTTGTCAATTTATGAAGATAATAAATTATAATTATTGACTAATAATCTTATTTTATGATTTTAAGGTCAGAGGGCCAATTAATTGGGGGGGTCAACTTTAGGGCGAGTTACCCCTAAATGTTTTTTTACCTGAGTCTCCTAACAAGTACAGCTTTAGCGGCGTGGGCATCCCTCATGTAGTATCTTAGAGTATCAGCCAGTTTGAGGTCCTGGTCTGACGCCATGCGACCCTCAATTTTCTGTAAAATACATACCGGTAAACTGGGGTGATAAGCAACTTGCGTGGTGAATAACAACAGAGACATTTTCGATAGAAGAAAATGAATGAAATTAATATAACCTCATTAGTTTTATAGAAAAATGTTTTATGATCGGGCCCAGCCGATTTTGAATTTTTGTATTTTTTTATCGACAATGTCGCTGTTGTTATTCACCACACAAGTTGCTAATCACCCCAGTTTACGGTACATCTTATATACTAAATTATTACATATTATAGTATGTGCGTCAGCTGGATATACCTAACACAGTGTGTGAGTTTGCTCTAGATACAAAGTCCGAGCCGAAACCGAACTAAAAGGTTAAATAACAAGTTTCATTAGAAGAGGTCGCCAACTCTTTGATTAAAAATTGTTCCACAAAATAGTAATTTGAATGAGGTGGCGATTCGAAGCGATTGTCGATCAAAAGCCCCCTAGTCGACTAAAGTCGCACGAAAAATCGACCCGTCTAAATGCCGAACAGAGATATATGTATACAACATGTTACAAAAATACCCCTAATGCCGAATATGGTATATAGGGACCAACAAACTGAACAACTTTTACTATGGGACCAACTCCAAAATCGCGAAAAAAAACAGCTGTTCCATACATTTTGATATTTTCGATTTTAATTTTTGTATGAAACAGCTGATTTTATTTCGCGATTTCAGAGTTGATCCCTTAGTAAAAGTTGTTAAGTTTGATGGGTCCCAATCTACCGTATTCGGCATTAAGGGTATTTTTGTAACATGTTGTATAACTATGGAAAACTCGGAACCAGATGGTCCAATATAGTTTATCCCTTACCCGACACTTGTCGAAGGTCTCAGCAGCCCTGGTGAGGAATCTTTCAGTGGGTGGTTGTTCTCTAGTAGCTAACTGGGTGATGCAGGAAGAGAGCTTGATGTGGGCGTCTGCCACCTCTGTAGGGGAGAAATATATGAATTCAATAAGCCACTGCGCCATCGAGCTCCTCAAATAATATAAAATTTATATTAATTTTACAAAAATAAATAAATTAAATAAATTTCATTAAGACGACCTCCGTGGTCGAGTGGCTTTGTACACCGGTTTTCAAGGTGTCGCCATTTCTGAGGTCCCGGGTTCGATCCCCGGTTGGGTCAATTTAGGAAACGAACTTTTCTATATTGGCTCAGGTCTGGGTGTTTGTGATACCACCGTTGTCTCCGATTTCCATAACACAAGTGCTTTAGCTACTTACTTTGGAATCGGAGAAATGTATGTGATGTTGTCAAATATTTATTTATTTATTTAGGATAAAAAGTAACCTATCCTTCCTTACTGATATTATAAATGCGAAAGTCCGTTTGTTTGTTTGTTTGTTACGCTTTCACGTCTTAACTACTGAACCGATCATCATGAAATTTTGCATACACGTTGTCAGGGGTACAGAGAGAAGGTTTGAACCTTTCATCCCGAAAAAAATAATTGTTCCCGAGGGATAGCAAAAAACTTTCCACGCAGACGAAGTCGCGGGCGGTCGCTAGTATAATATAAATAATAACAAACAAATGCGCCCACAAAGCGCCATCTAGTCCTTAAGTAAGCAAAGCTGAAAAAACGGTACCAATCTAATATTCTTTATTTTGAGCAGATAAAAATATATGTTGTAGTTTCATAAACGATCTTGATTATTTTACGGTTAAAAACACGATATTCGTATCTTCACTCGACTATAAAAATAGGCAAAAACAAAGAAAATTTTAATTATTTTTATATTTTTTGAATAATAATTAAAGTTTATTAACCTCTAACTCACGAATAATATCTAGAAAAGTAACGACTTAAAGAAGAATATTCAACGGTTACTTTTTCGAAAAGTGATTTTATGCACAAAATAACAACAAAACATTGAAAAAAATGAAAAAGTGAGGTTATTTTCATTACTCTTCACACATAAAGAAAAAGACAGAGACCGAGTTTTTCGAATATACTGGCGTTAACCTACCTTTATGCTTGCAGGTCATCCGATCAACCTTAGCGACCGCATCCTTGAGATGCGAGTAGTACTCCTGAAGAAACGAGGTTTCTTGCTCGAAGAAGTCGTTCACATCTCTCACAGTAGCGCCTAAATATATCTCGTCTGTGGTCGTGGTCATTGAACGCATCTGTTGACAACAAAATGCAATAAAAAAAAGTTATACTAAATAATATACTAGAAAAAATAGGACTCGCACCAGATCATGTTCTCGGACGGGAATCGAACCCGCGACCTTTGGATAACCGGTCCAATGCTCTGACCGCTGATCTGGTGCGAGTCCTATTTTTTCTAGTATATTATTTAGTATTATATAAAAATAGCATTGTGAATGCTTAAATCTCAAAATTTCAAATAGTTAAAAAAAAGTTAGATGTTACGATGCGTTAACAACAAAAAAAAATAACCTATTACTTGTTATACAATACTAAATCATATACTAGAAGAAATTCGACGATGCCATTAGTGACTCGGTGGCTGAGCGGTAAGAGCATTGGACTGGACATCCAAACGTCGCAGGTTCGATTTCCGTCCGAGAATATGATCTGGTGCGAGTCGTATTTTTTCCAGTATATTATTTAGGTTTGTATAAAAATAACATTGTGAATGCTAAAATCTCAAATTTAGAACTATCACTTGTTTTCATAAAAGTCGAAGGAACTTTTTATTGACCGAGCAAGCGCGAAGGTCTCCGCGTTCCAGCTTGGGCAAAAATGCTTTCGTATTTCTCAACTGATTCTCGCGAAATGTTGTAAGCAGGTGCGATAATGTTATATAAATCTTTGTCGATTCAGTTTTTCGAAATTTTTCGAAAAAATAACATAAATCAACATCGATCTCTTCTAAATAACTTTAAATACGAAACTCCTTACTTCGATTTATCTGTTTTATGTTGAAGCTCGGCAGACCCGCCGATGTTCGAAAAGTTAGCCGGTCATAAATCGAAGTAAGGAGTTTCGTATTGTACTATTTGCCGAAGTTATTTAGAAGATATCGATGTTCGTGTGACATCATGAATTGGGGTTCGCTATTTTAATTTGAAGCCCGGCAGACTCTCCGAAGATCGATGCGTTAGCCGGTAGGGCCCCAGGTTTGTTTACAAACATTCTTTCCGTAAGTTGGCTTGAGTATAAATGTTATATTAAAAACAACCCTTACCAGCCCGCCAATAAGGTCCATCTTCCCCCTCGGCTTCGCGCACAGATCCTGCTCGTATTCCAGGAACACTCGGAGATGTGAGTCGTTTCTGAACACTGGATGAGCCGCTAAACGTTGAAGGAACACTTCGTGCATCGCTACTGTCTTCTTGAAGGTGGCTAGGTATTCGCTGGAGAGAAAGTGCTATAGTGACTAAAAAGTTCGTTGACACTGGTGTCGATTCAGTATAAATGACTAAACTTAATTGACAGGACTAAACTTAATGTTAACATTATGTCCTTGTCTTATCGATATGGCGCTAGTGTGCAGACTATGCGCTCTTAAGGTAGATACTCCATTGTCAAATCTATCTTTACATCAAAAATTCATTGAAATTTGTTAAGTTTCAAGCCCTGGTCAAACAGACAGCGAATTGATTGCGACTGATTGCGGCGAAGTGTTTTTATTTTGTAATGTACAGTGTCGCTTGAATCTAGTCACATACGAATCACGGTTCATTTCAATTCTTTGTGGCTAGGTTCATGAGAGACCGTACATTCTACTCGTTGTGTAGTAGATGTTTGTTACTCAATCACGCAAAAACGGCTGAACGGATTTGGATGGAATTTGGCACATAGATAGTTTATGACCTGGATTAAAACTTAGGATACTTTTTATTCTAGTCAAAGGTTCCCTTGGGTCTAAGTCGCGGGCGGAAGCTAGTTACAAAATAAGAACGCTTCGCCACGCACTCAGTTTGCTGTCTGTTTGACCAGGGCTTGAGGCCAGTCTTTCACATTTATAATACACTAGCTTTCCGCCCGCAGCTTAGACAGGTTCCCTAGAGTCCCGCGTGGTCAACAGGTTATATCGTGCGAGCGGAGACCCATGCATTCGCATTTATAATATTATAAAGTACAGATTTAAGTTTAAATAACTATCAGCCATTATTTTATTGTCCCCACTGCTGAGGCACAGGCCTTCCTTATGGGGTGGATAAAGAGGATGGGCTATAATAATCCACCACGCAGGCGCAATGCGGATTGATGGGTGTTAACGACTGCAAATACAGCCGGAACCGACGGCTTAGAGTGCCTTCCGAAGCTCGGAGGAACTCGAGATGGTAAATTTTTGGCCACCTATCCCATGAATGATCCTTGCAGAAGTTGCTTTACATACGCAATCGCCGGGTGCTAAGCCACTGCGCCATCGAGCTCCTCAAATAATACAAAATTTATATTAATTTTACAAAAATAAATAAATTAAATAAATTTCTTATATAATACTAAATAAATTTCATTAAGACGACCTCCGTGGTCGAGTGGCTTTCTACACCGGTTTTCAAGGTGTCTCTATCTATCTCTGAGGTCCCGGGTTCGATCCCCGGTTGGGTCAATTTAGAAAACGATCTTTTCTATATTTTCTCAAATCTGGGTGTTTGTGATACCACCATTGTCTCTGATTTCCATAACACAAGTGCTTTAGCTACTTACTTTGGAATCGGAGAAATGTATGTGATGTGGTCAAATATTTATATTTATTATTTATTTATTATTATTTAAAATATTAGTATATCATTATTTGAAGGAGCTTACTCTTCCAGTTCTTCCTTCATCTTCAGAAACTCTTCTCTCGTGAGGGCTCCCTCTCCTTCTCCTAAGCGTTGCAGCTTCTCCCGCGACGCGTCGAAGTCCGGTCGGGGAGGCGCTGGCGGTATCTAGGGGAATTGAGCTCTATATTAAACGAAATAAGGACTATTTCTGAAATAAAACTATTTTTCGTATCTATACGATTTTTGATTTTTCCCAAGTGCTTTATTTCAATGTATAGTATGCGTGTGGACAGGACGTACAGTGAAAGGCAGAAATGGAGCAATAAATGGATGATGTACTGGTGCCCAAGAAACACCAAAAGGAAACGAGGAAGACCACACAAAAGATGGGTTGACGAGATAAGGGCCATAGCGGGATCAGCTTGGACCAGAGAGGCCGTAGAAAAGAAATTGTGGCACCAAGCAGGAGGCCTATGCCATTGGGCAAACAGATGAGTAAATAACTATCAATTACAATAAAATTATATAGCTGTTTCATCTTAATCAATTGTCAAAATATCTGGAAAGATGTTTCAATTAAATGTCGAGGTAATTCCTTACATTGTTGAAATAACGCTGGCTTGCAGCGTAAGAGTAGCATATACTAGAATAAATTATACTAGAAGAACGATGCCACTAGTGACTCGGTAGCATTGGACCTGAGGGCTGATTACGTAACTCTGTTGCTAACAATTCTCGATTGAAATCAATTGGAACCGTTACATTGCTGCTTTAAGTAAAATAGTTGTTACATTGGTTCTTACTAAAGCAGCAATGTAACTGCGATTTCTGTCAGAGTTGATTGCAACAAAGTTACATAATCTGGGGGCGGGTTCGATTCCCGTCCGAGAATATGATCTATGTATATTATTTAGTATCAGAAGAAAGGTTTATTATTTTTATAGTATGCGTGTAAATCACTGAAGGACTATTTTTGACAAGAACTTATAGCATAGTATTTGGGAGAAACCTGGATAATATGAGCTCCATTTTGATTTCATAAAACAATCACGCAACTGTTGCAATACAAGGATGATGAAAAACTCTTAAAGAATAAAAAAAAGAAAACCTAGCTTTGACATATTATATTATCTCTCCTAAAGAATAAAAAAAAAGAAAACCTAGCATGTGACATATTATTTATCTGTGTGTAGTGTCTCTTAAAGAATAAAAAAAAGAAAACCTAGCTTTGACATATTATATTATCTCTCCTAAAGAATTTAAAAAAAGAAAACCTAGCATATGACATATTATTTATCTGTGTGTAGTGTCTCTTAAAGAATAAAAAACAGAAAACCTAGCTTTGACATATTATATTATCTCTCCTAAAGAATAAAAAAAAAGAAAACCTAGCATATGACATATTATTTATCTGTGTGTAGTGTCACTTAAAGAATAAATTAAGAAAACCTAGCTTTGACATATTATCTCTCCTAAAGAATAAAAAAAAAAGAAAACCTAGCATATGACATATTATTTATCTGTGTGTAGTGTCACTTAAAGAATAAAAAAAAGAAAAACTAGCTTTGACATATTATATTATCTCTCCTAAAGAATAAAAAAAAAGAAAACGTAGCATATGACATATTATTTATCTGTGTGTAGTGTGTGTAGTCTCTATAGTCATGAAATATAATTAAAAACCGAATAAATCAATCTTTAACACTCACAATATATCCAGCATACTCTTCATTCTCCTCATACCGGTCATGCAGCCACACAAACTCCTCGTGTTGTCGCACAACCACAAATTCAGACTTCTGGAACTCTGGCAAGGTGGTCTTTGTGTGGACTGTGAACTTCACCTTCTCTTTCTCACTCAGAGCGTCTGATATGTCCACCTGTGAAATAATCATTGAATTAAGGAGAGCTCCTTCGTACCTAGCTCGTTCGTATTTTGTACTCATCACATTTGAGTAACTTGTTTAACAGGCTTTCAAACTTTTCACTTTTTTGAACGCATTAGTATGTAGGTTAAATATGATAAATCACTATATAATATCATTTTGCATTTTAGTGGTCATGCCTGGGGGGGGGGCAGACTAATGAAATTTAAAGTCCCAATTTTTTGGCTGATTTCTTTTCTTTGTTCTTTTTAATGACAGACAAAATGGACAGGGTATTTTTTTTATTTTATAGATTTACAGAAGTTTCCCTTGTAAGTCTCTCCTTTCCGGATAAAGGCCTTCAGTCCATCCCAGTTTTCCCCACCTCTCAGTTTTTATACCACATACCAGTAAGCTATTGTCAGCAAGAGATACAGTTTCGCTGGGTTTCTTCTTCGCCACTTTAGTGTCGATGGTGGCTGGGGACGGCACAGGTGAGGACAGGGGATCATTGTTGGAGTCCTCCACGCAGTCCTGCAACAATGACAGTTGTATGATGAACAATGTGGAATTATGTGAATACTGTAGTTTTAATAATGAAGTAGGCAGTTCAATATTTCAAAGGCTGTTTGACCAGATTCCTTTTTAATATTATTACATAAAAATAAAAAACTTAATATTATATCAGCCAGCAAACTGAATATTGCAAAAATATTCAAACTTGTTTTTATGTAGCGTAATTTTCAAATGGTATCGATTGATTAATCATTTAATCATTGACAACCTGAGTGGTGCAGTGGTCAACATGCAGGTCTCTACCATGCAAGAGGTACCCGGTTCGATTCTCGCCACTTATTAGCCTATGCCTAGCAGTGTTAACATATTAATTATATTCTGATAATTTACCTATAAATAAATTACCATAACAAGAAACTAACTACTTGAAATGAGATTTAAATTTCTTACACATTTTCTTTCCATCTGAAATCCAACAATAGCAAACAAAAAAGTAGGTACAACACTTAATTAGGTGCTTAGTCGAAACGCGATAACACAATTAAATTAAATAGAGAGCCACAACATCCCTATCCATTTTAATTGATTCTAGCAAGTAGCAAGTCTGCAAGTGGTAGCATGTATCCACGTCACGTCACATGTTTTTTCTACAAAAGTGCTTGTTACCATCCTTTCATCGCTGATTCCTGACCGTGACGCCAATTTTAAGTAAAACATGATTCATTTACAACAGATACGAGGTGAGAACTGTTGCTCATTATCAACTAAACAAACATTATTAGAATCATAAATTCGAATCGGTGACGCCCCCCGGCCGGTACCTACACAAAGAAACAAAAACTACATTTCATTTCAGATCAAGATCTGACTACTATAACTTACCATCATGTTGGTTTAATTTCGTTCGAAGATGTAATTGCAGTTCTTCAAATGTCTATAGTTGCTTTATATGCAATCAAATTAGAAAAAACACAATTCACAATACTGACGTGACGACAACTATTTTTTGATTGGATTGATTGACTTAACTTCACTTGACAAGTTGGTTGACTGAGGACTTGGACTTTGACTTTGACAACTTTGATTTGACAAATGACAGGATGTACTCTGCTCTAAGGCTCCGGCAGACGAATGGCTGAAAAAAGATATAACTAATGACGAGGCAGTATGGTCTAAGACCTTAGCCTGTTCTTCGGAACGAAAAAAAAAAAAAAAAAAAGGGCTAAGTCATCGATTGCGAATTAACTGCTGAATGCTCCAAAAGTTCGATGGGACGAAGGCTTTTCAGCGATAGTATAGTCGTACCGTAAACTGGGGTGATTAGTATCTTGCGTGGTGAATAACAACAGATTTTTTCTATCGTTAATATCAATTTACGATAGAAAAAATAACAGAAATTCAAAATGAACTGCATGGGCTTGTACAGTACTTGACATAATTTAACGAGGTCAACAATTAATTGCTTACCAGAATCTAGGCATTGATTAACATAATCTGAAAAAGACACGAGTGCTACGCCCTTTCCGAAAACCGTGCTGAGTATTCGTTAATATATTACGACGTTCTATAAACTTACTCCATAAATAGTAAAATGGTTCAAAAACCAATCTTTGGCAAAATCGATTAAACGCTAAATACCTCAGAAGAATAACAAAAGCTAAATACCGAAATAATTGACAGTTTTTGATATCTTCTGTTAAAAGTGATAAACTTAAAAATCAATATTCTTTTCTTGTGTTCCATTGAATCATTTTATCACAATCTAAAACGTTAAATAATAAAAACTCTGATAAAATTCTAAAATAACAACAAGTGAAAAATAACAAAAAATAATACAATTTGGAATCGATTTAATCTGGATATCGATTTCCCAAATTACATTTTTTATTTAGTTCCGAAGAAAAGGCTAAGATCATAGACCATACTGCCTAAAGTGACAGCTGTCAAACAGATGAATATTGTTATCTGTGTTTAAAATCAATAGCAGCCAAGCAGAAGATGGAATCTTGTTTTATTATTATTTAATTTTATTTACATACTCGGAAAATAAGAAATGGGCACTCAAAAACCAGGCGAGTGGGCTAACTCGCTGATAGCTCGATTCGAAGAACAGGTGCGTACGGAAATATTTTTTTTTTTGCGATGTTTCGTGGACCCACCCAATTGTGTTATTTTCATTTATTTTTTGTTAATTTCACTTTAAAACTCTTTTTTTTAATAAAACTACTGTGAAGAATAACGATAGAATTATTTGGCTTGGTCACCATTCACCAAGCAATATACGTTTCACGTTTATACACCCACGCAAAAATATGCCGACTTAAGTAAAACAATAATATTATTAACTTACATCATTTTAATAAAAAACTGTAAAAAAGTCTGTAGAAAAAACCGTTGGATTATTTTATACAACTACTTTCTCTATCTAATTTATTTAAAATAGCTATAATCTTATTGCATTTTTATAATTTATCATCATTATAAAATTTTAAAATAAATCATTTTTACAAATACCCTTCTAAGATTTTCGCGCGCACAGTATTCATTAGAAATAAAACACTTTTTACGGATTACATTACAGCGTGATATTTTTAATTCAAGTGTTATTTTAGAGTTATTTAGTTAGGATTTATTGGTTTTTTCAATTCCCGATTTTCAACACCTTTCAACGTTTCAAAATTTTTCCATTCACGTTTTTTTTATAAATCTTTATTCTACTTCACAGTTCTTGTGTTGTAAACCTAAATTATATGATAAAATAAAAAATTGTAGGTACCTAAGTACAATGCGATTAATTTAAAAATGTACAACAGAAGTGGCTAACTTCAGAGCACTTGCGGTACAAAACAACATATTTTAATCTGCAAAATTTTCTCTTTGCCACCTACATTCTCAAGTAAAGTTGCAGCGGATCACTGTGTATTGTCAATTATATAGCATTGCACTTAATCAGAAATCAAGTTCATCTGGTAGATCTATTTCTACTTTAATTTTTTTCACACTATCTGAAAAAGTATTTCAAATATCAGTATATTAATCTCCTCCCCAGCTACCGTACAAGACAGGAGCTCAAAACCTGCACTCGCGCATTAACGAGGAGCAGTGCAAAGCGTGTCTCGTCCAGATCAGCAGACACAGATTCTCCCTGGTCATCTCTGGACTAACCAAGATATTGCAAAGGATCAATGAATTGGTAAATTTTATTTTATTGATTTTAATTTTCCTAACATATTTTTCATCTGTAGCTGCTCCATGGGCGCCGGCAGCAGGGTGCAAAGGGGTGCACTTGCACCCTCCTGTCAAGAAAAAAATACATTTTCTTTATTAAGTTACTGTTTAAATGAAAACTGAATGTGTCTAGGATTCTGTCCAAATTTGTTCAGCACCTTTTCAATAAATTCAGTATTGTTATTAAGTAAGTTAATGTGTAAACGCAGATGCACTGCACTTCCCTGAAAAAATCATAGTGGCGCCCATGAGCTGTTCCGCTGTGATCATGGGCCACTAAAGACACTTGTGAGCATACTCTCCATATACTAGTAATTTTGTAGGTTCAGAAATGTTAATATTGTATTGTAAATGGTGATCTAATGCGTAGTCATGAACCCAGTCCGTGCTTCGTCCATAGACTGTTCACGTCTATGACATTTATTGGATCTACCATGTTGGACTTCAAAATAAATACCATTTTTGCTATCCACATTCCATAAAATCTCAATTACCATATCCATATCGATAGTTTCGGTTCATTTACCCTTTATATTTATCCCTTAAGGGGTTGAGTAATTGAGTTTCGGAAAACCACGAAATACATGTTTACTTATATGTATTTAGAAGCACTCCTACGAAATTTCAAGTTGATATGTCTATATTTTTTTCATACAAACTTTGAACCCCCATTTCATATTCACCCCTTTAGGGGTTGAATTTCGAAATATCCTTTCTTATCCCTTGTTCAAAGGCTTGGGCTGGGCGTTTACGAGTCAGACATCCTTCTTATTTATATAATAGATGGTTGGAAATCTACTCTTTTTTTATCCAGAAACCTTCCCGGTCATAAGTAGAACAACTCACCACAGTTTCATCATAATCCAATGAACAGTTTAGGAGTGCATAGAACACAAACATACAAACATTGATTTTTATTTAGATGCGTTCCGGTCATGCGATCCGATCTCAGATCGCTGCGATCTATGCGATAAATAGGATCGAAACGCAACTAGTGTGGAAGGGATAGAAGAACTCCATACATCGCAAAGATCGCAGCGATCTGCGGATCGGACCGCATGACCTGAACGCATCCTGTGTGTTTGAGCTCTTATATACAGGGTTACAGGAAAAGTCGACCTAGATCCGTTAAGGGCGTGTAGTACACATCATTTCTGAATGATTTCACTATGGAACCCCCCATCCTAAACTTAACCGTTTTCGAGATATTCGAGTTTTAATTTTTTTTATGAAAATGACCAATTTTTCGGCTATTGAATTGAATATTTAGAATTCTTTTGACTCTTATGATTATTTTTTTGGTTTTTTACATGAAGGATGAGATGCTTAATGACCTCAATGACTAAAATTGCACGTAAGTTAACTAAATAGGTCGTTGTAGACGATCGAAACTTAAGAAAATAAGTACAAATTATAAAAAAATATTTTTCTTTTCTGGATATCTCAAAAAATTATTATGGCACTTGCTCTGCAGATGTGCTTAAAAACATCTACATTTTATCAGCTATCCAACGAGGTATAACACTCTAGGGTATTTATTTATTAACCTCGAAGGTAAAACTTAGTTTCTAAGGCTACATGGCAGTCAGAATAAATAGCGCTTATTTAATCTAATTAATTTGACTTAAGTTCAGCATCATTATTTCAGCCTACTGGCTTCCACTACTGAACATAGGCCTCCCTCGGCTAGGTACAACCTTCATGCATCCATCGATGTCCCGCTATCCTGACCTCAACTCATAGTTGGCGTACAGATCGTCGGTGATTGTAGTAAGCTAAATGAAACAATAAATCAGTTCAAAATAACATTTATTCACCTAATGTTTTTGAATAATTTTTTATAGTTCATGTTCTACGTGTCCACCTCTATTTCGCACACATTTTCTCATTCTTTCACGTAGTCCACTTTTCACTACACCAGTGGTTAATGTTCTTCTTATGTCGTTAGCAGCATTAATTATCCTTTCTTTGAGAACATCCACTGACGATATGGGGTTGGGCTCACTGTAAACGAGGCTCTTCATGTGCCCCCATACATAAAAATCCATGGGGGTCAGGTCGGGACTTCTGGCTGGCCAGGGTAAAGGCCCACCTCGTCCAATCCATTTGTTAGGATAGTTAGTGTCCAACCATTCCCTAACGCTTCTTCTGAAATGAGCAGGGCAGCCATCATGTTGAAACCACATGTCCCGCAGTAATTGTAATGGGAGATCATCTAGTAGGTCACCTAAGTCACCTCTTAAGAAATTTTCATAAGTTTCACCATTCAGATTGTCAGGAAGAAAGTAAGGCCCAATCAAATGGTTAGAAAAGATGCCCATCCACACATTTACACTAAATCGTCGTTGTGATCCCTTTACTCTCTTCTTATTTGGATTGCCTAGTTCTTTAGGAGCCCAATAGTGTGCGTTATGGTAATTAGTAATCCCGTCCTGATCGAATTTGGAATTATCTGTCCACAATATTAATTTTAGGAAATTCGGGTCTTCGATATCTGCATTGAGCATGAATCTGCAGAAGTCCATGCGTCTCGCGGGATCTCCTTCTTCAATTGCATGTACCGGCGTGTAGTGGTATGGATACAGGCCTGCCGTGTGAACCGTAAACCACACTTTCCACTGAGTTAGGCCCAGTTCACGGGCAACAATATTGGTCGAAGTGGTTGGGTCTCTTCTGAACCGTTCTACGATTTCGTTGTCTTGTTCCTCGTCGTCATCAATGACACGTGGTCTTCCTAAGTCCGTACGTCGTCGCGAAACAGAGCCAGTTTCACGAAGTCGTCGGTAAACTCCGTCGAAAACGCTCACATCAGGTACTCGACGGTCGGGATAGCGTCGTATGTACTCAGTACGAGCTTGTGCGGACACGCAATTGCAGTATCCGTAGCAGATAAGCATATCCGCATATTCTTCGTTCGAGTATGTTGCCATTTTCAACAGTCCAGTATCACAAGCACAAATTAGAGTCCAGTAAACAAGCACAGTAGTCACAGTTAGAAAAATCAGTCCAGAAACAAAGCCAAGTCGTGTGGGAATCCGAAAGCACAATAATTCGCATCTACCATGGACGAATCGCATGAGCAGACTAAAATGGATGGCAAGCAAACAAACGACCAAATACAAAACAATGGGCATGTTGTATTCCCAAACTTGTTTTTGCACATTATTTTTCTCACTCTCACCTACATAAATCGTAAGTTGTCTCGCTCACACGCACCGGATTAACTTGAAGGACAATAGCCGAGGGACCCGTTAGACCTACTACCTGAACCTTTTCAACTATGTTTTTTTCTATGAGTTTAAATACAACCCTAGGTTGTTATACCTCGTTGGATAGCTGATAAAATGTAGATGTTTTTAAGCACATCTGCAGAGCAAGTGCCATAATATTTTTTTGAGATATCCAGAAAAGAAAAATATTTTTTTATAATTTGTACTTATTTTCTTAAGTTTCGATCGTCTACAACGACCTATTTAGTTAACTTACATGCAATTTTAGTCATTGAGGTCATTAAGCATCTCATCCTTCATGTAAAAAACCAAAAAAATAATCATAAGAGTCAAAAAAATTCTAAATATTCAATTCAATAGCCGAAAAATTGGTCATTTTCATAAAAAACTTTAAAACTCGAATATCTCGAAAACGGTTAAGTTTAGGATGGGGGGTTCCATAGTGAAATCATTCAGAAATGATGTGTACTACACGCCCTTAACGGATCTAGGTCGACTTTTCCTGTAACCCTGTAGATTACAACTTACTTAAATCTTTGAGATTATATTATTGGTTTACGTGGAATTGCTAATCACTGAACAAGATTAAGATTTTCGCATTCACAAGCTGAATTTTAGACTTTTAGTAGCATAATTTGTGGGCATAGAATCCATAATTGGTTGTAAGACTAATTCATCAACGCCCGAGCGGCCGAATGCGGCCGGACAACAATAGAATATCTATTGTGTCTCATTTTCCCGGCCTTGATGGGTTAATGTTTGTCTTAAACTCTTTCATTTATTACAGTACCAACCAACAATAACATCTTCATCCGGAGTGAATCGTCCAACAGAGCAGGAGAAAGGCTACCACGACAGCCTGGTGATAGTTCTAGATACATTGGAGATATGCCTCAGCTCTCAGCCTAAAGACACAACCAAGTATGACGAAGCGATGAATGTCAAAATACTGCTTAGAGAAGTCTGCCAATTTATTGGTGAGTTTTTGACTTAGTTGTATTTTCTATTAATTAATTTTCAAAGATTAAGTACTCACGACAGCACTTCAGACTATACATGTTGACCTTGAGACCGCCTTTATGCCCTACGTAATAAAAGCTGTTTTCGCAGTTTAACTGTATAACCTGACGTGCTGTCGTGTGTACCTTCCCCTTTTTTAAATGGGCTTACTCTTAGCCACATTAATGACGTTGATATAGCGTTTATGGTGTTTTGAGATCTTTGTGTTTGTGCCAGATATGCGCAATGAGAGTACGGTCAACAACGCAGTTCTTCGACAGTTGTCCAGCAAGGTCCTATTCGCGCTCAGCCTCAACTTCTTTAACGCTGTGTTCAACAGAATCAGCGGGAGGTTGCAGGTAATATACAACTCTATTCTCTTCTTAATAGAGTGTAATGTTGATCCACTATATACAGGATTTATTAATTAATTTATTAAGTTTCCGACCTGAAAGAAGCAGTGACGTAGCTACCTAGGGGCTAAGTGCCCCGGGGCCCTCAAGCTCAGCCCCCTGATTATGTAACTTTGTTGCAATCAACTCTGTCAGAAATCGCAGTTACATGCTGCTTTGGCAAGAACCAATGTGACAACTATGTTACTCAAAGCAGCAATGTAACTGCGGTTTCAATCGATTTCAAATGAGAATTGTTAGCAACAGAGTTACGTAATCAGCCACCAAGGGGTCCTCGTATCCTTACCAGAAAATCTCGATCGAATTGAACTTTTGAAAATTTCTCCCATTTTCAAAATAAATATGACAGGTTGCAACCCGACTTTAATCATGGCAACTCAGTTGAGAGAAATTCGAAAGTTATACCTAGGGAATTCCCCTAAATTCTTTCTGTGGGTGCCCTGCCCCCTAATTATGTAGCAATCATCAATCAGTATTAGCAATCACTTCATGTAGATATTTGTGGATAACGGTGTTGACTGTACAAATACCCAAAGAACCGATTATTGTGCTATGTGTATGTAATCTTCTTGTTCAGTTGTTTGTTGTCTTGAATAATTAAAAAAAAAAATGTAACTTTGTTGCAATCAACTCTGACAGAAATCGCAGTTATTTTCGTTGTGTTACAGTCTATTTTTCTTAATTTACTTTTTCACTTAAATAATTACGGCATAGTTAAAAAAATATACCAAAAACTAGGCCTTATCAATGTTGATTGGGCCCATTTTTTGGTTATTTTTTAATCTATAATTTAAAGTTCAAAATTATTAATCTTAATGCTATTTTTAGGAACTCGCATCTAGCTCAGAAGAAAACCCCGATTATACAGATATAGAGTTGATACAACATATTAATGTGGATATTTTGAGGCTTATACGGCTGTTAACAGGTAAGTTATCATAAAATATATGTTTATCAAAAATTATTGTTACAAAAGTACCCCTAATGCCGAATATGGTAGATAGGGACCATTAAACTGAACAACTTTTACTATGGGACCAACTTTGAAATCGCGAAAAAAAAAACAGCTTTTTCATACAAAAATTAATTACGAAAATATCAAATTTTTTTTTGAGCGTTGGTCCCATAGGAAAAGTTGTTCAGTTTGATGGTCCCTATCTACCATATTCGGCATTAGGGGTACTTTTGTAACGCGTTGTATAATAAGTTGGCAATAAAGGATAACATGACTATCAGTCATTTTTAATGTCCCCACTGCTGGGGCACAGGCTTTTCTTAAGGGTGGATAAGGAGGATGGGTAACCCGCCACGCGGGCCCAATGCGGATTAGTGGGTGTTAGCGACAGCAAATGCAGCCGGGACCAACGGCTTAAATGCCTTCCGAAGCACGGAGGAGCTCGAGATAGTAAATTTTTTCACCCATCCTATGACCGACCCTTGCTAAAGTTGCTTAACCTCCGCAATCGCTGAGCCAGGCGCTATACCACTGCGCCATCGAGCTCCTCAATTATGATAGTATGACATAGAGCTGTTGATAAAAAAACCTCATAATTTATATCAAGAATATTTTTTAAATCCATTTTTTATTATGGGCCTTACCGGCTAACTTTTCGAACTTCGGTGGGTCTGCCGAGCTTCAACTTAAAACAGATAAATCGAAGTAAGGAGTTTCGTATTGTACTATTCGCCGAAGTTATTTAGAAGATATCGATGTCCGTGTGACATCATGAATTGGGGTTCGCCATTTTGGCCCGATTGGGGCTCGATTTATCTGTTTTAATTTGAAGCCCGGCAGACTTTCCGAAGGTGGTCAGCCCCTGTACTATTTATTTCAATTTTGTTATCCAATTGCATTGCTTTAGAGAAATAGTAAAAAACAATTTATGTAACTAATTAAATTTAGATTTTTCGCAATCACAATGCTGTTTATATATTAAGATAAATAATATTAGAAAAAATACTAGAAAAACATCTGGAAAGATGTTTCTTTCGAATGTGTGGGTATTTCCTCACATTAATGGCATTGCGCTGGCTTGCAGCGAGGAAGTAAAAAGTACTAGAAAATTTCGCCACTCCCACTGGCGACTCGGTAGCATAATTGGTCAGTGCATTGGGCCGGAATCCCAAGGGTGCGGGTTCGAGTCCCGTCTGAGGTGCTACGGGTGAGTCGATTTTTTCTAGTATTTATTTAAATATTATTTATCTTATTTAACTAAGTTTAAATTGTTACAGAATCTATACAAAAGTTTAAGTTATTAAGGAAATCGGCGCACATAGTCTTAGTGACGTCATTAGAGAAAGCTATTTGGAATTGGATGGATACATATCCCCAGGTATATATTTTTTAGATCATCATTTACTTATTTTGTTCTGCTTTTATCGTTTCCCCAAAGAATAAATAAAATTTTAAATTTAGTCGGATACATATCCCCAGGTATATATTTTTTAAATCATCATTTACTTATTTTGTTCTGCTTTTATCGTTTCCCCAAAGAATAAATAAAATAAATAAAATTTTAAATTTAGTCGGATACATATCCCCAGGTATATATTTTTTAGATCATCTTTTACTTATTTTGTTCTGCTTTTATCGTTTCCCCAAAGAATAAATGAAATAAATAAAGTTTTAAATTTAGTCGGATACATATCCCCAGGTATATATTTTTTAGATCATCATTTACTTATTTTGTTCTGCTTTTATCGTTTCCCCAAAGAATAAATAAAATAAATAAAGTTTTAAATTTAGTCGGATACATATCCCCAGGTATATATTTTTTAGATCATCATTTACTTATTTTGTTCTGCTTTTATCGTTTCCCCAAAGAATAAATAAAATAAATAAAATTTTAAATTTAGTCGGATACATATCCCCAGGTATATATTTTTTAAATCATCTTTTACTTATTTTGTTCTGCTTTTATCGTTTCCCCAAAGAATAAATGAAATAAATAAAGTTTTAAATTTAGTCGGATACATATCCCCAGGTATATATTTTTTAGATCATCATTTACTTATTTCGTTCTGTTTTTATCGTTTCCCCAAAGAATAAATAAAATAAATAAAATTTTAAATTTAGTCGGATACATATCCCCAGGTATATATTTTTTAGATCATCATTTACTTATTTTGTTCTGCTTTTATTGTTTCCCCAAAGAATAAATATTTTTTTTAATAAGGTAAACCTCTTGTAAAGTATGTTTATCCTTACTTGTCCCATTTAGTAGAAAGCTTTTGACAGTTGTCAAACGTCTTTTAATTTTTAAATTTTGAGATTTTAGCATTCACAATGCTATTTTTACATAATTCAAAATAAAATTACTAAATACTAAATAATAACCTAAATTACTAAATAATAATAATACCTTTGGATCCAAAGGTCGCGGATTCGATTCCCGTCCGAGAACATAGTCGTATTTTTTCTAGTATATTATTTAGTAAAACGTCTTTTAAATTTAAATGGTTATTTAAAATGTGTTTTATTATTAAATCAAATAGTCACTAATAATTAGTAATTTCTTTCGTTATCTATGTGTGGAAAACCATTTTTTTATATAAATATTTGTCAACATCACATACATTGCTCCGATTCCAAAGTAAGTAGCTAAAGCACTTGTGGTATGGAAATCAGATACAACGGTGGTATCACAAACACTCAGACCTGAGCCAATATATAAAAGTTCGTTTTCTAAATTGACCCAGCAGGGAATTGAACCCGGGACCTCAGAGATGGTGACACCTTGAAAACCGGTGTACAAAGCCTCTCGACCACGGAGGTCGACAATTGTATTTTATAGTTGATTTTTTCAATTAAGAGTTGGGTGAAGATTGTTTACCAAATAAGACAAGTAAGTATAAACAGACTGTGGGTTTTAAATAATATATAAAATTCGTAATAGGTATTCTGTAAAAAGCGGCACTGCCCTACTATTAAGAGCGCGTAGTCTGCACACTAGCGCCGCCATTGGAAAAAAACATAGTGCTTAAATAAAGACGAAATTGTGAATTATCTCTTTGTAGTGCACTCCGAAGAAGCTTTGTGGTTGGCAACTTTTTAGCGCTCTAACAATTATTTGTAGCCTGTCGTTTAGTTTTATGGAGTTTTTTTTTGCTTAAAGTAGCCACTTTTCGCAATAAAAGTAAAATTTCGTCTTTATTTCGTCGCTAGTGTGCAGACTACGGGCTCTTAAGACGGATTTCACTGAGTTTGAAATAGTTTGAACAGATATTAAAGTGAATCACAACAACGGATCTGCATGATCATTGCTTTTTACCGATTCTATTCTTTTCCATGTACAAAATCATAACTCATTTTGTTTCACCGTAGTCGGGTAAAAAGTAATTTATTATATCTCGACAACAGCAACAGTAACTATAGTTTCCAAATTTGATATTTTAGCATTCACAATGCTGTATTTATACAATACTAAATAATATACTAGAGAAAATTCGACTCGCACCAGAAGGCTGAATACGTAACTCTGTTGCTAACAATTCTCGATCGAAATCGAATGAAACCGCAGTTACATTGCTGCTTTGAGTAAGATAGTTGTCACATTAGTTCTTACTAAAGCAGCAATGTAATGCGATTTCTGTTAACGTAACTTTGTTTCTGCAACAAAGTTACACAATCAGGGGGATCATATTCTCGGACGGGAACCGATGTTTTTCTCTAGTATATTATTTAGTATTGTATAAAATAGCATTGTGAATGCTAAAATCTCAAATTTGAAAACTATAGTTACTGTTGCTGTTGTCGAGATATAATAAATTACTATTTACCCGACTACTGCGAAACAAAAAGGAGAGTTATGATTTTGTTTTTAATACTTTCTTATATATTTTTTGGTAGGAATTCGCAGAAGTTCAGTGCCGGCCTAACGACGAGCTCAGCAAGTGCTGTGACACTTTATTCGACATATTGCAAGACAGCTTTTCGGACAACAAGAAATCTAGAGTTGCTATGTGGCCGCTACAGATCATGTTGCTAGTACTCAACCCGGTGAGTGTTAGAGCTTAAACACATAGGATGCGTTCCGGTCATGCGATCCGATCTCTGCCCCCCTGCCCCTAGCATGACCACCGAAACTCATTTTACAAAAGCCGTCAGTCATTTATGTATGAAGATTTTGAAAAAAGTCGGTTTTGGAGGCCTGTGCTAAAAGTGGTGTCAATCGATAAAATAAGTAATTACAAACAAAAAAATCTCGTAAGCGATATACTTACTGAGATAATTGAGTTTGAAGTTGAAAAACAAAATCTGTCATTTTCTGCATTAATCAATAGAATAAGTCTTTACAAACAAAAAGTAATAAGGAAAAAATCTCGCAAGTGATATACTTACTTTGATATATTCGAGTTTGAATTTGATAAACAAAATCATATTCTGGATTTAGTGGTTATGTCTATGCAGATTGTTGTTAAGCTATTTATGTATGTAGGAAGCGTCCATGGCTCAGCTGACGAAGTGTGCTCCAGTTATTCTATCGATTGATCTAAAAAAAATACTTATTTTGTTTTTCAACTTCAAACTCAAATATCTCAGTATGTATATTACTTACGAGATTTTTTACTTATTACTTTTTGTTTGTAATGACTTATTCTATCGATTGATTTAGAAAATGACATATTTTATTTTTCAACTTTAAACTCAAATATCTCGTAAAGTATATCACTTACGAGATTTTTTACTTATTACTTTTTGTTTGAAATAACTTATTGTATCGATTGACACCACTTTTATCGCAGGCCTCCAAAACCGACTTTTTTCAAAATGGCGGACAGGACGACTCTGTATGAAATATACAGGGAGAAAAAAGCAGCCCTTGACGAGTTTCTTGCCGTTTCTTCTCGTTACAAGGTCTCCCGCTTAGGGCGCGCGAACCGATGGCGTAGCTCCTTTGACATTTACAAGTGCTTGTAACAGCCTAGACTGAATAAATGAGTTTTGAATTTTGAAACATGACACGCGCCACTCGTCGGGCCCGCATCTTTCTTTCCTGTAACGACCTGACATTCGCATCTACATCGGCTCCGCATCGAATTTTGCGGATGCGGATGTCTAAATTGATGCGGATATTCCGCAAATGCGGTTGCGGATGCGAATATTCGCATCATCCCTGGTTTGGAGCAGTTCTCAGTTTAATCAGACATTAAGGACACTTTGGTGTTAATAAAAATTGTTTATTTATTTATTTTATTTTATTAATCTTTATTGTACATATACACAAAGTAAGGTACAAATGGCGGACTTAATGCTAAAAGCATTCTCTACCAGTCAACCAACAGTAAACAGATAGACACGAATGCGGCACAAACAAAGAAAACTAATATTTACATGCATACAATATAAATATTACATAAATACACACCATTAAATACATGTCTACATAATTTTATATAATATTAATATAATATATAGAAATTATATACATACATATATATATACATATACATACACACCAAATACCGAGTTTAGAAAAGTGTTGACATTGACCTTCTCACATCACGGGCATAAGCCCTCCAATAAATGTGCATGAGCTTGTTTCTTAAAAGAAAACTTGTTCTAACCGTCTTTCTTTCTCTCAATTTTGTTTTTTCTGAATCCTTTTCTGAAGTTTGTCATAAATTGTTTGAATATTGTCGAACAGAAAGTTCTAGAAGAAATAGTGAATGCAGACAGCGGCGCGCCGTGCAGCCCGCGGCACACCAAAAAGAAACATTTCATAGACTCCGTTAAAAGGGGACTCAGTGAGTACCTATGTATATTTTGGGAGCAAACGTGCATAGGGATGGGGTTAAATTTTTTGGTAATTGTTTTGTTTTATCGATAAATTTAGTAAACTTGTAGCATGACGACCTCCGTGGTCGAGTGGCTTTGTACACCGGTTTTCAAGGTGTCACCATCTCTGAGGTCCCGGGTTCGATCCCCGGTTGGGTCGATTTAGAAAACGAACTTTTCTATATTGTCTCAGGTCTGGGTGTTTGTGATACCACCGTTGTCTCTGATTTCCATAACACAAGTGCTTTAACTACTTACTTTGGAATCGGAGCAATGTATGTGATGTTGTCAAATATTTAAGATTTATTTAAGATTTAAGCTGACTGTCCTTTTGATTTTAGGGGCAATGGAGCATACTTTCAATATTTGGGGGAAGTGGCGAATTTATTTAAAATATTAATCTGACCCCGGGGGCTATAGAGCATAAGTCAAATTAACTCAACTCTACTATAATTTAACAATATGACTAAAAATATTATTTATTTTACGAATAAACAGACGACCTCCGTGGTCGAGTGGCTTTGTACACCGGTTTTTCAAGGTGTCGCCATCTCTGAGGTCCCGGGTTCGATCCCCGGCTGGGTCAATTTAGAAAAACGAACTTTTCAATATTGGCTCAGGTCTGGCTAAAGCACTTGTGTTATGGAAATCAGAGACAACGGTGGTATCTAAATTGACCCAACCGGGGTTCGAACCCGGGACCTCAGAGATGGCGACACCTTGAAAACTGGTGTACAAAGCCACTCGACCACGGAGGTCGTCTGAGAGGTCATATGAAAATGAGACATTGTTAATGTTTCCAACCAGGTCCCCAGAACAATTCTAAGCAGATGACAGAAGCGGCAGTGGTGACATGCGTGAAGCTTTGCAAAGCCTCCACCTATCTGAACATCGCTGACTCAGGAAATGTCACATTTGTGCTTGTCAAGTCGGTCATCAATGATCTCAAGGTAAAGTCATGTTTAACACTAATTAAGACTGCATAGTCTGCACGCTAGCGCCGCCATTGGAAAAAAAACATAGTGCTTAAGATAAATAATATTATAAAAAATACTAGAAAAAATCGACTCACCCGTAGCACCTCAGACGGGTGAGTCGATTTTTTCTAGTATTTTTTCTAATATTATTTATCTTAATATAAAAATAGCATCGTGAATGCGAAAAATCTAAATTTAAATAACATAGTGCTTAAATAAAGATGAAATTCTGAATTGTCTCTCTGTTGCACTACAGAGAAGATTTGTGGTTGTTTTTATCGCTTAAACAATATTTTCTAGCCTGTCGTTTAGTTAAATGGAGTTTTATTGTTAAAAGTGGCCACTTATCGCAAAAATCTCCATTAAACTAAACGACTATGTTTCACATGAGAGCAAATTTTTTATGTCTCGTGCTTTTAAGCTCGCAGAAAAAAATACTTTGCTAACCTATATAATATATAAGAAAAAATTCGACTCGTGACCAGGATTGTCTCAGACGGGAATCGAACCTGCGACCTTTGGAAGTCCGGTCCAATGCTCTTGATAGTTCTATTAACCTATTCGAATGGGTCTTTGTTACTCGGAATAAATGTATTATTTTAGCCCCCGACGCAAAAATACGTATTATAAGTTTAACGTGTGTATCTGTCTGTGGCATCGCAGCTCCCAAACAAATGGACCGATTTTGAAGCGGTTTTATACCTTCGACATAAACTTCCTCTCCAGAGCCTTCTCTTCAACCCTGCCAAGTCCCACGTCCGGGTGTGCGTAATATCCGGGTACTCGGAACTGGATCTAATGACCGATTGCTTCGTGTCTCTGTTCCGCATAATGCCGCACAACAACGACGCGCTCAAAGTGTGTCTGCATCTACACTCGCACATGTGCTACCACGCGGCCATCGTTAATTCACTGCTTAGGTAAGTTTTCCTGCCAATCACCCCAATTTTCACACTTTTCACCCCTTTTGAACGATCTCTTTCATCAAATTTCACCCCTTTTCACAACAAGTTTCATCCTATTTTCATTCACCATATGACATTTTTCTTCTCAATTTCAATCCATTTGGTTCTTATCTCATCTTATTTTTCCCATCCATTACTAATGCCCTTACTAATAAAGATTGTATAGCAGATGTAAACTTACACAGTTTTTAGTCCCTTTTTCTTTTTAACCGACTTCAAAACTTAAATACTTTATTAAAACACTGTGCAACAAGTGTTTAACTTAGACACTGTTTAAATGTGATGCTGTCACTTTTTTAACCGACTTCAAAAAAGGAGGAGGTTCTATGTTCGTCTGTTTATTTGTTTTTTTATTTTTTTTTATGTATGTCCACCGATTACTCAAGAACGGCTAAACCGATTGACATGATTGAAACGCCACTTTATCAGGTTTGTTCCCCAGTTGGTCCCATTTTTTGAAAATTTTAAATCGGTTCAGTGGTTTTTGACAATATTGTTGGAAAGAGACGGCATCACATTTAAACATGATTTAAATAGTGTCTAAATTAAACAGTGTTTTAGAATTGCTTGTGGTAAGGCCGATATAGTTTGACAGAGATAACCCCTTTTTTAAATTTAGATTTTTCGCATTCACAATGCTATTTCTATATTAAGATAAATAATATTAGAAAAAATACTAGAAAAAATCGACTCACCCGTAGCACCTCCGACGGGACTCGAACCCGCACCCTTGGGATTCCGGCCCAATGCACTGACCAATTATGCTACCGAGTCGCTAGTGGGAGTGGCGAAATTTTCTAGTACTTTTTATTTCTTCGCTGCAAGCCAGCGCAATTTCATCAATGTGAAGAAATACCCCCACATTCGAAAGAAACATTTTTCCAGATGTTTTGACAATCGATAAAGATGAAACAGCTATATAACTTTTTTAAATGGTGCGGGTTCGAGTCCCGTCTGAGGTGCTACGGGTGAGTCGATTTTTTCTAGTATTTTTTCTAATATTATTTATCTTAATAGAGATAACCCTTGTATAACTATACATCTGCTATACAATCATTATTAGTAAGGGCATAAGTCACTAACGGGAAAATCGGTAAAAATATTCCATTTATTACCAATCCACCTTGATTTCACCTCAACCCTCCCATTTTTAACCGACTTCAAAAAAAGAAGAATGTTCGTATGTTTTTTGCTTTTTTTTATTTTTGATGTATGTCCGCCGATTACTCAAAAACGGCTGAACCGATTGACATGATTCAAACGTTACTTTATCAGGTTTGTTACCAAGTTGGTCATATTATTTGAAAATTTTAAATCGGTTCAGTAGTTTTTAATAAGCCAATTTAATCGTCGAGTGAATTCCTTTGAAATGTCGACTTTTAGACCTTCTCCCCAAAATGACACTCGAATTCTTTACAATTTTCCCAATCTCCTCAATTTTATCCCATTTATTCCCAATCTGGTCACATTTCTCGCCTTAATATGATCCTTAATAATCGATAGGTCAGTGCTTGTCCATCTTGATCTACTTTATTATATTAACATCTTTTGTACATTATGGTCAAAGCAATAAACATATGAATATGAATATGTCCGCTATCTCGCCATATGGTAAGCGACGATGCGATAAGATGAAATGCTATTATATGAATCTCTAACGGCCAAATACTCCAACAAATCTTAAAGTTAAGGCCATCTTAAATAAAAAAAGTTGTCAGATTTCACAGAAACTCTATGAAACTGACAGCTTTCTTAAAGTTAAGGAGACCTTAACTAAAAATTTTACGTAGCCTTTGAGTATTCGGCCGTAAACTAACCAAAATTTAACTGAATACAGTTTATTAGAAAAAACTATATCGGGATTTACACCATGTACCTGTTTATTTTTGAGACTCCGATAATACGTCGAAATATCGGAGTCTCAAAAATAAACAGGTACACACGACAGCACGTCAGGTTATACAGTTAAACTGCGAAAACAGCTTTTATTACGTAGGGCATAAACGCGGTCTCAAGGTCAACATGTGTAGTCGGATGTGCCGTCGTGTGTACATGGTGTAAATCTCGATATAGTTTATTCTAATAACGTCACTAACCATGGAAATTTAAAACATTATAACATTTGACGACCTCCGTGGTCGAGTGGCTTTGTACACCGGTTTTCAAGGTGTCGCCATCTCTGAGGTCCCGGGTTCGATCCCCGGTTGGGTCAATTTAGAAAACGAACTTTTCTATATTGGCTTAGGTCTGGGTGTTTGTGATACCACCGTTGTCTCTGATTTCCATAACAGAAGTGCTTTAGCTACTTACTTTGGAATCGGAGCAATGTATGTGATGTTGTCAAATATTTATTTATTTATTATAAATACAGTTTCTCACCATATCACCTTGTTGTAGGATAATTAAACAGCCCCGACTACCGTGGTGGCCCCAGATAGAGTTGCTGTACCCGAGGGCTGCCGAACTTAGGGCTATGTTCACTGACACGCTGAATAAGGCTACGCAGGTGAGAAATCTGACATTAACAAATGTACCGTATGCGTGGCTATCTGATCCATAAGTTTGACTGGGAGAGAATGCTTTTGGCATTAAGTCTGCCTCTTGGAAGTTGTTTTATTGTTGTACAATTAATAACAACGGTCATCAACCCGCGATGACCTTTGCGGCCCGGCATCAGATTGACTTAAAACATGTTTAGAAATTGCATAGATTTTAGTTATAAGGCGATTCACACACTGCCACGCATGATGTTGCATGTTGCGTGTCGACGCACCTACGCACGTACTAGCGGGAGTGCAGATCTTGACGACCTCCGTGGTCGAGTGGCTTTGTACACCGGTTTTCAAGGTGTATAGCCATCTCTGAGGTCCCGGGTTCGATCCCCGGTTGGGTCAATTTAGAAAAACGAACTTTTCTCTATTGGCTCAGGTCTGGGTGTTTGTGATACCACCGTTGTGTCTGATTTCCATAACACAAGTGCTTTAGCTACTTACTTTGGAATCGGAGCAATGTATGTGATGTTGTCTAATATTTATTTATTTATATCTCCATCTTTGTGCGGGTTTTTTACGCACTCACGCGCGTAGTTGCACGGCGGCTCTAACTCATTTCATTCAAATATCGAGATCCATTTTTAAACACGTCAAGCCTTTCCAAAATCACGCGCGGCACTGCGGGACTCGGTGTGCCATACCCTGCGTATCGCCCCGCACCCACGCGCGTGTGTGTACGTTTCTCTACATGTAGGGGTGTGATCTGCATTTTTAAAGTCCCCACTGCTCGGACACAGGCCTTCCTTATGGGTGGATTTCACCCACCACGCGGGCCCAATGCGGATTAGTGGGTGTTAACAACTGTAAATGCAGCAGGGACCAACGGCTTAACGTGCCTTCCGAAGCAAGGAGGATCTCGAGATAATACATTTTTGGTGACCCATCCCATGACCGACCCTTGCGACAGTTGCTTAACTTCCGCAATCGATAGGCCTGGCGCTATACCACTGCGCCACTGAGCTCCTCCACCGTTTTAACTGGACTTAAATATCAAAATTGTTACAATTTTTACATGTGTTTAATACAAAAAAAACATTTAATAAAAATATCTTCTTTTTAAGTCTAAATTAGTTTTAAATCATATTTAATCCCAACGCGAGCATTCAACAGCGTTGCTATAAACCTTTGTGGATTTATTTACGCTGTTAAAAACAATAAAATGTAAAATAATTCTTTATACTATAATAAATGAAAAAAAATATATATTTTATTTCAATGTCAACGAACGTCGAAATAATCTAAAGTGAACGATTGCTTTAAATGTAGTTGGTACTTTTAAACACCCTGTATTTTTCTTTTCAGGGATACATAGTCCACACTCCTCTCCGCATGATCTCTCTTTCCCTCAAGTCCAAGGAAGTGCAGTCGAAGTTCAACAAATCTGAAGAAATGCCGGCGTACAGGAATCTACTGCTATGCATGGTCAAGTTGATACACGCAGATCCCATGTTGATGTTGAGCGTAAGTATTATGGCGCGTCTCCTGCATGTGTTATTTCGGAATATTACACAAAAAATATGAAACAAAAACATTTGTTTTCATACACAAGCCGTCTCCTGCAGGAAAATAAAAATGAAACGATAACGTTTGTTTTCATACATAAGCCGTCTCCTGCAGGAAAATAAAAATGAAACAAAAACATTTGTTTTCATACACAAGCTGTCTCCTGCAGGAAAATAAAAATGAAACGATAACGTTTGTTTTCATACATAAGCCGTCTCCTGCAGGAAAATAAAAATGAAACAAAAACATTTGTTTTCATACACAAGCTGTCTCCTGCAGGAAAATAAAAATGAAACGATAACGTTTGTTTTCATACATAAGCCGTCTCCTGCAGGAAAATAAAAATGAAACAAAAACATTTGTTTTCATACACAAGCTGTCTCCTGCAGGAAAATAAAAATGAAACGATAACGTTTGTTTTCATACATAAGCCGTCTCCTGCAGGAAAATAAAAATGAAACAAAAACATTTGTTTTCATACACAAGCTGTCTCCTGCAGGAAAATAAAAATGAAACGATAACGTTTGTTTTCATACATAAGCCCTCTCCTGCAGGAAAATAAAAATGAAACAAAAACATTTGTTTTCATACACAAGCTGTCTCCTGCAGGAAAATAAAAATGAAACGATAACGTTTGTTTTCATACATAAGCCGTATCCTGCAGGAAAATAAACATGAAACAAAAACATATGTTTTCATACACAAACCGTCTCCTAAAAATATGAATACAAACCAAATAACGGGTATCTCCCGAATTAAGCTTAAAAAATAAAGCACAGTCTCTTTATTCCACTCCATCACAATAATTAATTATATTTTAGCAAGCTTGCACTAGCACTTTTAGGTTAGAAAAAATTACCACAGATTATTGAAAGGTTGTGCGCGTTCGGTAGTTGTCAAGGAATAAAACAATCCCCTCCCTCTCTACCCGCGCGGGGAATGTTTTCCGTCGGCCGCGGAAAACAAAAACATTGTGTATGAATACAAAAATGTGTATAGCCACGCCCCAATGTTTTGATGTTTTGTGTTATGTTTCGAAAAAAGTCGCAGGAGACGCGACTTAAGGTAGTCGGAAAAGTTCGCGGCCTTTTTGTACTAAAAATAATAAAGATACCACAGCGAGGAACATCTTTATCATCAAAATTACAAGACCTGAAGCTGATGAACCATTTTTTGCAGTTGTATTCGACAAAGCATCTTCTCTATTGACATTACAAATCTTTCTTTTAGCACTAGCAGCATTCATTTTTTTCGTTAAGGGTGCGATGAGCGGCGTCGGGAGACGAAATAACACAAGTAAAGTTGATTCTTAACTGAATTGTTTATTGAGAGAAACACAGGGTTTTTATAGTAATTCCAAATAGGGCAATACGTTAATGTTTTACAATGGCATTTAGCTGACATTAAAACTAAAAATAAAACACTTTTTACGGATTACAGCGCGTATTTTATTAATTCAGGTGTTGTTTTGGAATTATTTAGTTTGTATTTATTGCTTTTTATTTTTAATCAACTGTACGCGCGAAAGTCTTAGAAGTGTATATGACATTTAGCGTGTTTAGAAAAGTCTCAGATTACATGTTGTATGTTTACTTTTAATAAGAAAATAGAATATCAATTTATGATAAAAACAATACTAACATTACACGTCATCGATGTCGTGTACCACACTACAATAGAAGAAAGAAAAAATTAAGAAGAAGAAGAAGACAAATGTATGGATTTGACGTTTTAAAATTCAATTAATAACTAAACCTAATGTCAATCCCATATGTTTTTAGAAAGCGAAGCGATAACGAAGATTGGTTATGTTACTTTGGCTAGGCCTCCTGAACCCTTATCGAAAAAAAATTGCAAGTCGTATCTAATAAAAAATATTAAAAATATGAAAAAGCAAGACATTTATCAATTCGTTATAATTCACCGCTATTACCAGAAAGTCAGCTGTCCAACAGTATATTAGACTTCTGCCTAAGTTTAGTATATGGCTAGAAATATAGCTCGCAAAATTTATGATTAAAAAAAGCCGTGAATTTTTCCGACTACCTATTTTGTTAATTTTTTATTATTATTTTTATTATTATTATTAAATCAATCAAAGAAAACTTATGTCTAATACATAGCCCCGCAAAACTGTTTACACAGTTTGACTGCAGGATCAGTGTGTCTCGAACTTAAACGCATAATACAAGGTGTTACAAAAATACCCCTAATGCCGAATATGGTATATAGGGACCATCAAACTGAACAACTTTTACTATGGGACCAACTCTGAAATCGCGAAATAAAAATCAGCTGTTTCATACAAAAATTAATTACGAAAATATCAAAATGTATGAAACAGCTGATTTTTTTTTCGCGATTTCAGAGTTGGTCCCATAGTAAAAGTTGTTCAGTTTGATGGTCCCTGTCTACCATATTCGGCATTAGGGATACTTTTGTAACACCTAGTATATTGGGCCTGTTTCACAAAGTTCGATTAAGTTCTAATCAAAATAGTTGCTTGACGAGTAATTTCATATGAATTACACTCGTCATTTCAAAATTACATAATTGTGAAACAGGTACTTACTCCTAAATTATTACAGCTCATTAGTCTGTATCCTCATGTTGCTGTAACATTTTTTTTAATTATGTTTATTTGGTTCCCGGCGTATATCGTCTGTCTATACACATTTTTGTATGTATACATAATTATTAATGTAAATCCTTACAAATATTATATATGCGAAAGTCCGTTTGTTTGTTTGTTACGCCTTCACGTCTTAACTACTGAACCGATCATCATGAAATTTTGATACACGTTGTCAGGGGTACAGAGAAGGTCATAGGGTACCTTTCTTCCCGAAAAAAATAATTGTTCCCTAGGGATATCAAAAAAAATTTCTACGCAGATGAAGTAGCGGGCGGTCGCTAGATTTAATTTTTTAAATTTTGAGATTTTAGCATTCACAATGCTATTTTTAGATAATACCAAATAATATACTAGAAAAATACGACTCGCACCAGATCATGTTCTCAGACGGGAATCGAACCCGCAACCTTTGTATATCCGGTCCGATGCTCCGATGCTGAGCTACCGAGTCACTAAGCGGTCAGAGCATTGGACCGGATATCCAAAGGTCGAGGCGTCGATTCCCGTCCGAGAACTTGATCTGGTGCGAGTCGTATTTTTTCTAGTATATTATTTGGTATTGTGGTCGCTAGTTTTATATAATCTATTCTTTATTCCATTTCCTTAGAACCCCGGTCGGTCAGGCATAGAGATCCAATCGTCGACCACAGAGCTGATAAACGGCCTAGTTTCCCTCGTCCACCAGACGGGCATGGGGGAGATATCGCAGGAGGCCATGGACGCGTTGCTCGCTCTACACAGACCGGACAGAGTCCGGATGTGGAACCCTGAAGCACCGCTCAACACGTTCTGGGATATAAGGTAACTTACATACAACAATTGACGACCTCCGTGGTCGAGAATACTATTTAAGTTTGACATTAAAAAGAAAGAGACAAAACTATACATCTGCTATACAATCTTTTTTAGTAAGGGGGTTAGTAATTAAGCGCTTTTGAATCATCTATATTTTCCTACCATGTTCCAGACTGTTTTTAACTGACAAGAAGAAAATATAATGACGACCTCCTTGGTCGAGTGGCTTTGTACACCGGTTTTCAAGGTGTCGCCATCTCTGAGGTCTCGGGTTCGATCTCCGGTTGGGTCAATTTAGGAAACGAACTTTTCTATATTGGCTCTGGTCTGGGTGTTTGTGATACCACCGTTGTCTCTGATTTCCATAACACAAGTGCTTCAGGTACTTACTTGGGAATCGGAGCAATGTATGTGATATGTCAAATATTTATTTATTTATACAGGGTTATTTGTGAAACACCAACAACCTCGCAGCAGTAGATTACTAACATCATAAACATCAATATTAGTTCTACGACTTTTCCGAAAACAGACGAAAAAATGTGTGTCTTCATACAAAATTCGATCAGCTGTTCAAACATTTGTAAGGAAAGTAGATATTTTTGTCTGTTTTCGGAATCCTACGGATGAGCGCTGTCGTCTATTTTAGATACAGGTTTTTCAACCTAGTTCAGACGCAGATGATAGTAATATTGATATACAACGTGTTACAAAAGTACCCCTAATGCCGAATATGGTAGATAGGGACCATCAAACTGAACAACTTTTACTATGGGACCAACATTGAAATAGCGAAAAAAAATCAGCTGTTTCATACAAAAACTAATTACGAAAATATCAAAATGTATGACCAGCTGGTCCCTATCTACCATATTCGGCATTAGGGGTACTTTTGTAACATGTTGTATAGACGTGCACTCAATAAAGTCATTTATTATTTATTTATTATTATTTTCGTCTCGTGACGAGGGGAAGAGGGTGTCACTTCTTTATAATGAGATTAAATTGATAATAGACAGTGATGCGAGGCAACTTTTCAGCTCCCAAGTCCTGTACAACATCTGTCAGAAACTCATACAGCGACAGATCGGCAACTACAGGGAAGTGATGCGCTGGTTGAGAGATATACTGACATGCGCAATATTATACATTAACTAACGCAATGGACACTAAATTGTCACCTGTCATGACATTTTTATATCTATTACGTCAACCAATTTGAAAATAGAACAAACTACTCATAGCTAATCCGCAACGTAAAGGAAATTGTCAAAAAATTCGTGTTTACATACAAAACTCGATCAGCTGTTCAATTTGTTTGTCTGTTTTCGGAATTTTCGTCTCGGGGAAGGGAGTAGGAAGTGTCACTTCTTTATAATGAGATTAAATTGATAATAGATAGTAATCCGCGGTAACTTTTCAGCTCCCAAGTCCTGTACAACATCTGTCAGAAACTCATACAGCGACAGATCGGCAACTACAGGGAAGTGTTGCGGTGGCTGAGAGATATACTGACATGCCGGAACGAATTTTTGGCGAAACATAAGGATTACGCAAATGTTGGGTCGCAGATACCTATCTGTAGACAGGCGCATATTAAATTGGAGGTAAGATGCTTTAGTATAACACATCGGTTACGTTCCAATAAGGAAGATTCCTTAAGGCCCCTATATACCACAAGTGGCGCCCTCATTTTAATTAAATTTATTAAAAGTGGCCACTTTTGGCACTTTTGCGAACTACTACTACAACGATCAAAATTTTACTGAGGTTATTGTTTGTAAATAAACTATAGAACCTTAGCTTCAATCTGTACATGTGAATTTTCGATACATTATGTACTTAGCGAGCAATAAATTTAATTAAAATGAGGGCGCCACTTGAAGTATATAGGAGCCTTAAGAGCGCGTAGTCTGCACACTAGCGCTGGACATGCGCCAAATACTTCACTGAAGTGTAAAGAATGATATAGTTCAATTGGACTAGATGAAGTATATCACACATTTAGTTCATCTAGTTTATTTGGCTCAGTACTCCAGTAGTCCATTTGAGCCACTTTGTCATTATGTAAAACTAAGCCTTAATGTATGCGCAAAAGAGGTTGTTGAAGTCAAATTGAGTGCGGGCGGACTCCGACTGCGACCGACCGCTGGCCGCCGAGCCGTGCAACTGTCTCGTTTCCGCATGCGGTGTTCGTAATCTATCTGTCTGCTTGACTCTCCTTCAGTGAAGTGTGAACTAAAATGAAATACTGACATTTTGAGATTTAAGCATTCACAATGCTATTTTATATAATACTAAATAATATACTAGAATATAGTAGCGCTGGCTTGCAGCGTAAGAGTTGATATACTAGAAGAAATACGACGTTCCCACTAGTGACTCGGTAGCTCAGCGGTCAGAGCATTGGACCGGATATTTAAAGGTCGCGGGTTCGATTCCCGTCCGAGAACATGATCTGGTGCGAGTCCTATTTTTTCTAGTATATTATTTAGTATTATGAAATACTGAAGTAATTGGGACCCGAATGAACGAGTGAAGGAGATATACTTGATAAGTGAACTAGTTCAATTGAAGGATTCATTCATGAAAGACTCAACTAGCTCCACCATTGGTGAAAAGTGGCCTCTTTTAGCAAAAAAAAACTCCATTAAACTAAACAACTGGCTAGAAAATATTGTTTAAGCTATAAAAAGTACCACAAAACTTCTTCGGAGTGCACTACAAACAGATAATTCACAATTTCTTCTTATTTAAGTACTATGATTATTTTTCCAATGGCGGCGCTAGTGTGCAGACTTCGAGCTCTTAAGTCGTATTTAAAGAAATAAAATCATAAATATTTTAAGCATAAGCGTTTAATTTTATTATAATATGAAAAATATTTTTCCATATCTCAATGATAAATATAAAATTATAAATGAAAGGAGACTTGTGACGTCACAAATTCCGTAAAATTTTATATGAAAAATGCAAGTCGTTAAAACTTTGAATTAATATTTCTTCGTCGTTTTTTGTTATACCAAAATATTTTTTATTGTTATATAAATATAATTACTAAAATAAAATTGTCAGTCATAAAAAAAATTGGAAACTTTCTTATTAACTTACTTGATAGATATTAAACAGTAATTTAAGTTAAAACTTTGGGAAATTAATATACAATAAAATCGCAATAGTCCTATACATATATTCCTTTATTTATGTGAAAAACATTTTCCAAGTAATGCCAACTACAAAGACATTGGCTGTTCTACGAAAAAAAATTTCCAAATACCGAACAAAAGAAATATGACTAGGGCTTTTTTTGGAAAAAAACTGAAAGTTCCATGTGGAAGGTTCGGGTTTGACCTATCCATAGACAACAAAATCTTGACAGATTTTTTTTACATCAGTTGTTTTTCAAAAAGCTCTTCTACTGCCATGCAACATGATTCTATTATGATCCAGAATATGGTTACTTTTGTCATGATAAATATGAATGTGCCAGGATTATCATATTATTTGCAGCGTCATTCGAATGTCAACTTTATCCCCCTTATTATAGGAGGTGTAGGGGGGGGGGGGGGGATAGTAAGGAAATGATGTGAAGAAAGGGTAGCCACTGATAGGAAGGCCAAAGGGAAGATCTTCCTCCGGGCTGGGTGGTATTAGCCCGGGGTCCGCGGTCCAACCGATGATGGTTGGAAGTTGTATACAACATGTTACAAAAATACCCCTAATGCCGAATATGCTATATAGAGACCATCAAACTGAACAACTTTTTCTATGGGACCAACTCTGAAATCGCGAAAAAAAAATCAGCCGTTTCATACATTTTGATATTTTCGATTTTCATTTTTGTATGAAACGGCTGATTTTTTTTTCGCGATTTCAGAGTTTATCCCATAGTAAAAGTTATTCAGTATGATGATCCCTATCTACTATATTCGGCATTAGGGGTATTTTTGTAACACCTTGTATATGCTAAGTCGCTGAGTGAACTTCGTTAGCGAGATGTAGGATTTCCATACTGCGAGGTGCTACTCCATACTTAATGTTCATGTTTCTTGATACTAGCGCCATCTAGTAACACGGTGAGGAATCTTGTTATTGTGCCGTGTGTCGTGGTATGTGCGGCGTATGTATGGTAGGTGCCGCTACAGAGGTATTCTTCATGTGTCTCTGATCTATTAATACTGACGCGGTATAAGTTAGTATGTCTTGTTTCGCGCTGCTATGCCAATACTAATGAGGATCAGCGACTGTTTTTGTTGAGTAACTTATCAGAAAGCTTATGCCACCACATGATTAACTATGAAGAAATTTTCACGATATCTCAAACCTGAGAAGTTATACGAGCTAGACCGCTGTTATTGTGCGGGTCCTTATGACGTCATCCGCCACGAACGCGAACCTTACGTCGTATGTGATAAAGCACATATTGCATTGAGCTTGGCATTTCCTTTAAACCCTTATAACTCAACCATTTCTAAACGGATTTCAAAAAATATTTCACTAGAGTTCATTGCTATGAATATGTTTTTATATTATATCAATAAAACTTTAGGATTTAAACCTGTCGCTGATCCTCATTATGTTAAAGAGCAGTTGTTGCTACACAATTATGAACCTTACACCCTTGTCATAGGTGGTATTCTTCATGTGCCTCTGGTCCATCGATACGGATGCAGTTTTAGTCGGAATGTCTTGTTTCGCGTTGCTATGCCAAGAGGCGGACATCCGATGCGGCGCGGATGAGATTACTGCGCACTGCTTGCTACCTAACTATGCGGTGTTCCAAGAGATCGCGCATACTTCTACTGTTTTAACTACTGGTGAGTTTTTTTATTAAGAGGCCGGCGAATAACATCACAAGAGGAAATAAAACACTTTTTACGGATTACAGCGCGTATATTATTAATTCAGGTGTTGTTTTGGAATTATTTAGTCCTCCCGTGACCACGGCCCCTGGAAAGGTGTCGAAACGTCTGGAATTCTAAAAAAACAATAAATACAAACTAAATAATTCCAAAACAACACCTGAATTAATAATATACGCGCTGTAATCCGTAAAAAGTGTTTTATTTCTAATGAACTGTACGCGCGAAAGTCTTAGAAGTGTATATCACAAGAGGAGTCAGTTATGCTCAAATTGCAAACAATGTAATCGGTACTCGATATTTAATATCATTATTTTATTTGCGCAAGCAGCTTCACAAGATATGGGAAGAGGATGTTATTATAAGAACATACACAGTAAGTATTATGTTATTTCATTCGAATAAATTGATATACAACTCGCACAGATAAAGAATGGGAATGGAATAGGCGGTTTACCGCGCTTTCCCCAGCGAGTGGGAGTGAAAAACCGATAGGTGTGGCGTTAAGTATGAGAGCGAGAAGGGAATATGTGCGACGCCATTTTATATCCCATTCTGTATCTGCGCGGGTTATACGAGATATATCTTTTAAGGCAGTTTCCAATACTTAAGTGTTTTTAGTAAAGGATGTCACTAATAGCTCTTTCATATCAGACCATTTTATTACCCGAGCTACATGTATACCAAAATGTAGAGAAAAATTCGAGGATTCCGAAAATAATATAACTTTAGTAATCCTTTCTTAAAACTTAGAAATAAATCATTAAAAGTGGAAACGACTTGTAACACAATTAATTTATATGGCAACATTGGATATTTACTTGTATTTAAATATATTTTACTTTCAGTTTAATAATGCAAATGTATATTTATATTAGTTATACACGGTAAAAAAATTACACATGGAAATTAACACAAAAAATCTAAGCTCTTCAAATCAACTGTGTTTATGCCTGCAACAAAATGTCAAAAGACCTGTCAAACAAAACGTAATTCCGTTCCAACTTGAATTGACAAAGACAACTGTCAACTTGACAGTTTTTTCAGTATCAAAGAGCAATGTTATATGATCTATGAAAAAGGTTCTTATATTAAGTATATATTTCAAATTAAATATATATATTTCTTCATCTCCAAATAACTAGAAAAAAAATATTATTGGTATATTACTCAGGGGTATTCATTATAAGGTATTTTTTTCCGAAGAGTGTACCTCTGTACATTATTTGGGTAATTTTTAGTGACATCCTTTGTGACCTTATGTTCATCTGTCACTAGAGCTATCAAATCAAAATAGTGGGCCAGTTTTAATTGTGCCTCCAATGTGATTTTAAAGACATATAAAAAAAATGTTTTTATACTACCTGCTCGTCAATGGCATATAATGTGTCATGCAAACCTTTCCTAAAGTAAGTCATTACAGCCCCACGGTCTAGCCGGGTCATAATGTTGTACTAATATAATTTTTTCCCATGAGAAATTATGTGATTTGAATTAGGAATGCAAACCATGTAGTCGTGCTTGATCGAGGTTGGTTTCAAAAATGTTTAGGTTCAATGAGATTTTATTCAGAGTTAGGCTGTATGTTATCATAGTCTTTGCACTGCCTACAAATAAAAAAAAAGAAAAACATGAAAACTTTTTACGAAATTCATTTTCACCCGCGCACCAAGAAGTATTTATTCGAATGTCGAACTGACCACTACAGAATAGTCGACATTTTTTTTTAATAAATACTTAAGTACTTTCTTTATAACAGTCATTGTTTTCAATTGCCTTGCAGAAAGTATAAAAAGTGGAGTATGCATCGCGGGCTTAAATGTGTATTTATAATCTTGAACCCCTCGTAGTCAGGATTCTAGCCTACCTAACTTACACTAGAATCCCTCGTACTCGGGGTTCAATATAGCTCCCGGGACATAATACACTACTAAGCCCTTGTTGCATAATATACTATTTTATTTTCATATAATTTTGACTTACAAGTACTATTTGGCTTGATCAGGTTCGGCGGCACTACAAAAGAGGATAATGGCTTTGCTAAGGAAAATTGAACATTGTGTCAACGGGGTACAGCCTGTATGGGAGGAGACTTTTAGGAATTGGTGAGCTAATATATGCATCTTGCCCTCACTTTACCAAACTCTTGTGTGATAGAGAGAGATAGTGATGTTGTAAAATATACGGACTACTTACTTTAAAATTTAAGTGGTTTGAAAGTACCAAGGTACTTTTTTGGTATCTATTATAATATAATAAATAAAAGCTTGGACAATTTCACACAGCGCCATCTAGCCCCAAACTAAGCAAAGCTTGTAACATGGGTCTAGCACCCAACTGATATACTATTTATATACTTTTTTTTAAATATTATATATTTATTATACATAGTTACAACCAGACCCGTCACAGAAATTGAAATTCATCATTTAAATTTCTGCCCGGCCGGGAATCGAACCCGGTACCTCTTGCGTGGTAGACCAGCATGTTGACGACTGCATCACTCAAGTACAATATATATAATATCACACATAAAATGCAATTATCTTTTCTATTAAATACAACGTGTTACAAAAGTACCCCTAATGCCGAATATGGTAGATAGGGACCATCAAACTGAACAACCTTTACTATGGGACCAACTCTGAAATCGCGAAAAAAAATCATCTGTTTCATACAAAAATTAAAATCGAATATATCAAAATGTATAAAACAGCTGATTTTTTTTTTGCGATTTCAGAGTTGGTCCCATAGTAAAAGTTGTTCAGTTTGATGGTCCCTATATATATATATATATGGTATATATATAGGGACCATCAAACTGAACAAATTCGGCATTAGGGGTATTTTTGTAACACGTTGTATAATTACGAACTGGCCATCAGGCCGGGTGTAAATATGTTTGTCTTTGATTTATCTTTATCTTTGCTCTTTTCTGTCATCCATCTGTCTTCTCTTCGGTTTTCTGCTTGCTGTATGGTTTACATTTTATTATTACTAGTATAATTTCTTTACTACCTTACTTTGAGCCTTTCTCTTTTCCCCCCTCTTAAACATATAATATTCATCGATTTACGAGTTATCTATCTACCTAACATCTTGTACTAATTTCGAATACTTCCTCTTTAAATATCGTTTCTTACAAAGCTGATAAGTTTTTTGCGCCCATTCTTCTTGTCAGCTAAAAAAGTCTCGAATGGGTGGTAGGAAAATATAGACCATTCAAAAGCACTTAACATCTAAGTTTATTTGAATAAAGAATATTTCATTTCATTTATTCTTCAAGTTTTAATTTTTAAGCATTCGCTTTTAACATTTTGTTCTCTTACTAAAATGATTTTTCACCAACATGCGCTCTTGACGTTTTGCTCTTTCTATGAGATTTTTTTAATAAAATTGTTTTCCCTTTTTAATCAGGGATTCTCTATGCAAAATCCTACAAAAATACCCAAAAGGACAAGGCGAAAAAGTAGACGATTGTCAAATGGAAGCAATACATAGAGCCGCAGCTAAAAGGAGAGTTTCACACCATACCAGCAGTGAACATGACTTTGACGTAAGTAAAATGTGCAATGAGGATCAGCGACAGGTTTGAATCCTAAAGTTTTATTGATATAATATAAAAACATATTCATAGCTAAGAATCCTAGTGAAAGATTTTTTGAAATCCGTTTAGAAATGGTTGAGTTATAAGGGTTTAAAGGAAATGCCAAGCTCAATGCAATATGTGCTTTATCACGTACGAGGTAAGGTTCGCGTACGTGGCGGATGACGTCATAAGGACCCCCAAAATAACAGTGCTTTAGCTCATATAACTTCTCAGGTTTAAGAGATATGGTGAAAACTTCACAGTTAAACATGTGGTGGCATAAGCTTTCTGATAAAGCCAATAAACAAAAATCGTCGCTGATCCTCATTACAGATGTGAAGCAATTTTTGTGCCGGTAATGGCAGGATGACAAAAAAATTATCCCGCTTGGTGCTGCTGTTGTAGATTTGTACCTTTTGTAAGTGCATATATGGGCTATTTTTCAATGAAATCTAGAAATGGTTGATACATATGTAAGTTGGACAGTAACCTAATTAAAGATTGAATTGAAAAAAGAAAACCAAAATGTGTTGGATACTTAGAATAATAACAACCTAGAACGATAGTTCCCTACAAAGCGCACTGACAAAAGTGAGGCAAAAAATACTAAGCCAAAATGGCTTAGTTTTCAGATTTTTATCCTTCATACGTTACCTAATCGTAGCTATAAGAACGAAATAGTTTCAATTTCCCTACCTTTAGGGGATTAGTTACTATTTTATTAGATTTTAGTTACGATTAGGTAACGTTATGAAGGATATAAATCTGAAAACTAAGCCATTTTGGCTCAGTATTTTTTGTCTCACTTTACATGCAAGGACTCGGCTTCTAGGTGTTATTATTCTAAGGTTGGAAAAAAAAAATATTTACGAAAATTAGTTTCCTAATTAAAAAATTGATAGCAAACACATAGAAAAGATCAAAATGACAGGTCTACATCTACATTAGCGCCAAGTTGGCGGTAGTGTGTCGAATGGTGGACGATTTGTGAATCAGCCAAATTGTCTTGATCATAGATTCATAAATAAATAACATTATTTTATTAGCTCATTTCTACTGAATCAATTTACAGGGTTCAAGCTTAATTCAAAATTTATTCAGTCTAGGCTGTTACAAAAAAACAATATCAATTCATAGAATTCAATAAACGTTAAGACAGGTAGGCAGAAGCAGACCCATTCCCACTGGCAGCACCCGTTCACGAGCATGACGCATGAACCAGCCAGGTGGCCGACATTAACCCGCCTGTATTAGCAGGTTAACCCCTAATCTGCGATTTAAGGTAGTTACTTACGCACACATTACGTGCGTTGCCCACACGTTGAAAATTTTCTGTTATACAAATCTTGTCCTGATAATAACAAACACATCAAAAAAAGAATTATCTAATTTGTTGCAGTCGTTCTTACGTACATTTCTTCGATTCGTTTTTTTAATGGTTTATTCATGACTTCGATACAGAGTCCATCAGTCGCATACATTTTAGAATAATTAATATTGTAGAGTACACAAGGAAGAATTAACTTAAAGCATAAGATAAGCAAACAAAAAATAGATACATTTATAAATTTTTAAATTTTTGAGACTACCATTCACAATGCTATTTTTATATAATACCAAATAATATACTAGAAAAAATACGACTCGCACCAGATCATGTTCTCAGACGGGAATCAAACCCGCGACCTTTGGATATCCGGTCCAATGCTCTGACGATATATCAACTCTTACGCTGCAAGCTAGCGCCATCTCACCAATGTACAAGGAATTACCTCCACCTTCAATAGAATATCTTTCCAGATATTTTTAAACAACTGATAAAGATGAGAAAGCTATATATTTTTTAAATTTTTGAGACTTGCATTCACAATGCTATTTTTATATAATACATTATCTATCAAATAATATCTAGTATATTTCTAAGACTTTCGCGCGTACAGTTCATTAGAAATAAAATGTATTTATTGATTTTTTAGAATTCCCAACGTTTCGGGGAGTTTAGATTCAGTAGCTAGATCTTGTTTTCTAATTAACTTTATTCAATTTAATTCAGTAATAATTATTAAAATCAGAACGCAGCTATAAAATAATTTAATAAACTTGAATACATTTTTATAAAATTTCGAGCGGGTAATTTCATAAAAATATGAGCAGCCTTTTTTGCTTTAGTCCTCCCGTGACCACGGCCCCTGGAAAGGTGTCGAAACGTCGGGAATTCTCAAAAACCAATAAATACAAACTAAATAGTTCCAAAACAACACCTAAATTAATAATATACGCGCTGTAATCCGTAAAAAGTGTTTTATTTCTGGTATATTATTTGGTATTATACATATTATAAACTAGACTAGAAACTAAATTAAGATTATGTACATTATTCATATAGATATTGTATTGTCATAGATGCAAATCCAAGAATGGGCAAATATAACCTCCTTTCTATGCGCCCTGGGAGGTGTGTGTTTGCAACGGCGACCTTCCACTATGTGGTCACACCTCCATGGACACGGTAAGATAACACATTTAAGAGGAAACATGGTCGAGAGAATTGAAAAATTCCTGTAGAAAGTTGACATATTGTAGCATTGTTATATACTCTATGCAACGTGTTGCAAAAATACCCCTAATGCCGAATATGGTAGATAGGGACCATCAAACTGATCAACTTTTACTATATGACCAACTCAAAAATCGCGAAAAAAATCAGCTGTTTCATACATTTTGATATTTTCGATTTTATTTTTTGTATGAAACAGCTGAAACACCATATTAAGGGGTATTTTTGTAATATGTTGTATATACTTTTATATACTCTCATATATGTATACAAGGTGTTACAAAAATACCCCTAATGCCGAATATGGTATGTAGGAACCATCAAACTGAACAACTTTTACTATGGGGCCAACTCTGAAATCGCGAAAAAAAAATCAGCTGTTTCATACAAAAATTAAAATAGAAAATATCAAAATGTATGAAACAGCTGATTTTTTTTTTCGCGATTTTTGAGTTGGTCCCATAGTAAAAGTTGTTCAGTTTGATGGTCCCTATCTACCATATTCGGCATTAGGGGTATTTTTGTAACACCTTGTATATAATGTCCAACAGATTCAAATCCACTTGTTTCATAGTTAATTTTTTCGTTTCAGATGCAAGAAAATACACCGTTCTAGCTAACAGTTCGCAGGAAGTTCAATATTGCCCAGTCACACAGTAAGTGAAAAATCCTATTATTGTTTCTGCTAAAATATTTTAATTCTGTATTTATGTGATCTGCTGAAATTAATCAAAAATATATTCTTTAAGCTTAGATTAGATACAGAATTATCACGTACAGCTTAATCATAAAGAAATTGACGAAAATTGAGGCCACTTTCAATGCAAACACGTTAAAATCACGAATAACTTGTCAACTCGGACTATATTACTGAAAAATGTTAGTTCCATTTTATTTAATTTCTACTCTTTCTGGCCAAACATCGTCACAAATAGTAAATTATAGTTCTTACGGCCAAATACTCTAACGAATCTTAAAGTTAAGGCCACCTTAAATTCAAAAAAGTTGACAGATTTGTCAGAAACTCTATGAAACTGACAGCTTGCTTAAAGTTAAGGAGATCTTAACTAAAGATTTTAGCTAAGAATTTTTTTTATATTAAATTAAAAACTTTTCACAGATTCATCGGCCAACTCCTTCGCCTGCTTCTCTGCAGTAACGAACGCTTCGGCCATCAGATTCAAAGTCACGTAAAAGAACTGGTGGGACACGAAATGTCCCCTGCGTTATACCCCATACTGTTCGACCAGATCAAAGCTATCATTGATAAGTTCTTTGATCAACAACAACAGGTATGTTTATTTATTTATTTTTAAAGAAAATACACACTAACCTACATAAACGTACTATTTACACAGACAAACCAACCCCTTGGGCCGTACTATTATTAGGGGAGGGCTCACTCCGAGCTTAAAACTTTTATATTAATTAGCCTTTTACTACTCGCGGCTCACACAGTCGAGCCAGCGCACGAGAGATGTCGTGTGTCGGTTGAGACAGAGCTACGCGACAGAAAAAGAAGGTGCATACAATAATAGGCACGCAGCGCTGTGCAATTTGAAATTGTACTTTATTGCCGTGCAGCGAGAGAAGATTATTATTTGATTGTCCTCGCGCAGATGGGCTTCTGTATGTTTAGTATGATAAATATTAATTATAATAATATATTATGTGCTATTATGACAGTATCAGTACTGTTAATGAAAAATACCAAGCCAAATAAAAATTATTGCCATTTGCAGTTTTGTATAAAAAAAAAATTGATAATTGTTTTTTTTTGGGTTAGTATTTGGATTTTTTATTTGATAGAACCCTAGACAAATACTGTCTTAATCCGAATAACATCACAAGAAGAGTTAATTATGCTCAAATTGTAAATCATTTTGGTATTACGTTTGTATGGGAAGCTCATTGTTCGAAGTGCGTTAATGACATTCAGGAGACATGACCATATTATACATTTTATAAGTGCTTAGAAACTGTTTACGTTGTAATTTATTTAAGTACTTTAATAAGAAAACATTTTATATGTCTTTTTTTCTTAGGTAATGCTAACAGACATAAACACACAATTCGTTGAGCATACGATATTCATAATGAAGAGTATTCTAGACAACAAGAAAAGTGTCCAGCCGACGGAACATCTCAGTACCACGTCTATTGAAGGGTTGATGTTGGCTATAGTTAGGTAAGTATAATCCGCGTGCTATTATAATAAATATAATAATAAATATATGACAACATCACATACTCCGATTCCAAGTTAAGTAGCTAAAGCACTTGTGTTATGGAAATCAGAGACAACGGTGGTATTACAAACACCCAACCTAAGCCAATATAGAAAAGTTCGTTTTTCTAAATTGACCCAACCGAGGATCGAATTCGGGATCTCAGAGATGGCGACACCTTGAAAACCGGTGAACAAAGCCACTCGACCACGGTGGTCGTCGATGGTATGGAACCTTCTCAAAGTGAATCGAAAATGACGGTTAAGCAGACAAGCAGCGTTAGCAAAAAATTCTGAATCTATTTGAATACAGAAACTAAAATTCATCATTTCAATTTTTTATTTTTTTTTATTCGAACCCGGGACTTCTTGCGTGGTAGACCGGCATGACCACTGCACCAAATTAACTAAATGAGAGGTAATAATATGTTTAATAATTTTTTTATATTTTGCCAGATATGTCCGCCATCTCGACATGACAGTACTCTCGGTACACATAAAGACGAAGTTGTGTCAAGTCGTCGAAGCCATGATGCGGAGGAGAGACGACCTTGCGTTCAGACAGGTAAGGTTCATTTTGGAGGAAGTTATAATATAGAGGTTGTTAATTAATGAACCAAAAATGGGTAAACCTTTTTCGGTCCGTCAAACTGAACAACTTTTACTATGGGACCTTTCTTATATTTTGATATTTTATTATTTTTGTATGTAACAGCTGTTTTTTTTCGCGATTTCAGAGTTGGTCCCTTAGTAAAAGTTGTTCAGTTTGATGGTCCGAAGAAACGGTTTTCAATGTTTTTGGATGTTGATGAAAGATGTAATTTTCGTGTATTTTCCGTTTTCCAGTATCCATATGACAAAATGTGACTGATTGTTCAATGTGAAGCATTTTGTTATTTTTATCTATGTAAGGTGTTTATAATTTTGGTTGAATTAGTACTCGTTTAAAATTTATTTTAATTTAAAGAATAGTGTTTTCAGAACTTTTATAGTTACTCAATAATGTCAAGGCAATGAGTCTGGCCATCGATTTTTGTTTAGTGACTTACCCAATAACTTATGGTACTACATGAACAACTGTGAAAAATTTTCACAATATCTCTTAAGGCCAGTATATTTGAAAAACTCTGTCTCTGTCTTTTTCTTTATGGGTGAAGAGTAATAAAAATAACCTCACCTTTTAATTTTTTCAATGTTTTTGTTGTTATTTTGAGCATAAAAACCCTTTTTGAAAAAGTAACCGAAAAATATTTCTCTATATATATCATTACCTATTTTTCTATATATAATTCGCAAGTTAGAGATGAATAAACTCTAAGTATTATCCAATAAATATAAAAATAATTAAAATTTTCTTTGTCTTTGCCTATTTTTATAGTCGAGTGAAGATACGAATATCGTGTTTTTAACCGTAAAATAATCAAGATCGTTTATAAAACTACAACATATATTTTTATCTGCTCAAAATAAAGAACATTTGATTGCTTACCTTTGAATCAAAAATATATTAATTTCGACAATTTCGAATATACTGGCCTTAAAACAGAAAAGTCATATGGTCTAGAAATTTTTTATTTCGACTCGCGGTATGACGGACGTCAAAATGGTCAAAACGACGGCATCTCCGCAATAATATGCAGATACAAATCTTTGCAAAGATGCACAACCTTTTTTGTTTATGAGACGGTGAAGGAAGCGTGTTTGTTTGAAAATAACAGTGTATGACCACCATGACTATTAGCCATTTTTAATATCCCCTCTGCTGGATCACAGGCCTTCCTCATGGGTGGATAAGGAGGATGGGCCATAACCCACCACGCGGGCCCAATGCGTATTGGTGGGTGTTAAACGGCTTAACGTGCCTTCTGAACGGAGGAGCTCGAGTTAATAAATTTTTGGTCACCTATCTCATGACCGACCCTGGAGAAAGTTGCCCTTCGCAATCGCTGGGCCAGGCGCTATACCACTGCGCCATCGAGCTCCTCGTACAGTTAATTGTGCCTCTGAGTGTATTTAACTAACCAACAGGCGTAGCATGACGAACTTACGATAAAAAATTGTCTACATGTACATTTTTGACAGATAAATCGTTCTCGAGTTCGTTATAATACAGGAACTGATAAAAATATCTAGGCGTATATTACAAGAGGAACTTATATTATAATATTTTGTTTCAGGAAATGAAATTCCGCAACAAGATGGTGGAGTACGTGACTGATTGGGTGTTGGGCACGAGCCACCAGATCGCGCCGCCGCTGCGAGCTGACGCCAACTCGATTAGCAAGTGAGTTATTGACAGACAAATACTCAAACGATTCTTAAAGTTAAGGGGCTGACATGAGCCAACTAGCGCCGCCAGTCGATTTTATTTTATTTATTCTAATAAGTCCAATTTCTTGAAAAAGGAATCCATTAAGGTTTTGTTAATAACGTCTTATATTTATTGAATAACTTTACACAGTTCGAAAAGGCATTAAAACAGTTTAAAACGCGATTTTGTTAAAAGTGGCCACTGTTGGTTCAAACCCGTTTTTAAACTATTGCACGCATTGTAAAAATTCAATAAACATTAGACGTCCATTCACAAGACCTTGACTGATTTCTTTTTAAGAAATTGGGCTTATTTAGAATAAATAAAATAAAATCGGCGCTAGTTGGCTCATGTCAGCCCTTTAAGGCCACCTTAAATTCAAAAAAGTTGTCAGATTTGTCAGAAACTCTACGAAACTGACAGCTTCCTTAAAGTTAAGGAGACTTTAGCTAAAATCTTTAGTTTAAGATTTTTAAACACCATCACATTTAAACAGTGTCTAATTTAAACAGGTGTTTAAAAATATTTTGTAATAACACTACTATATTTTTACCGTTCGTGCGACGAATAATGTTACCTTTTCGTTTGTAAGATGTTTCTCAGTGAATGTATTATTCTTATTATTTTCTATTTCTATTATTACTCAAAGAATTTAAAAAAAATAACCACAGAATTAGTCACTCAAGGATGTTGTCGCGTTTTAATGGTCAAACAAGTTACCCACGTTACACGCCCTGTTTTTGCAAAAGACTGTTATATTTTCTCTTCACTATTAGGTACTTAGTATGCTGTCGCGAGTTAGACCAAGCTTGTATGGAAGCTGTAGCAGCTCTCCTGAAAGGTCTACCACTGCAGCCTGAAGAGTCTGATAGAGGAGACTTGATGGAAGCTAAGAGTCAGCTATTTCTGAAGTAAGTGACTTATCATCAGCTCCCCTAGCATAACCACCGAAATGCGATATCATATAGCGATTTATCACTTGTTACTATCAAAGAACAATGGATTTTGACTGTTGAGTGTTGATAAAATGTTAGATCACGCGATATACAGGGTGTCCCAAAACTTTGCCGTAAAAGTAGTGTGTAAAAGAACTTTAAATATTGAAGATCAGTTATCACATCTGGTGTTAGAGTTTATCAAGCCGCCTGTAAGGCCTGTAACTTGGCTTAACGACTGTGTAGCGGCACCTATCTTACCTACGCCGCACATACCACGACACACGGCATGACAACAAGAATCCTCACCGTGTTACTAGATGGCGCTAGTATCAAGAAACATGAACATTAAAGTACGGAGTAGCAACCTCGCAGTATGGAAATCCTACATCTCGCTAACGAAGTTCACTCAGCGACTTAGCATATATACAACTTCCAATCATCATCGGTTGGACCGCGGTCCCCGGGCTAATACCACCCAGCCCGGAGGAAGATCTTCCCCTTTGGCCTTCCTATCAGTGGCTACCTACCTCCACTTCATTTCAGGGATGTTAGACGGCCACTCAGAAATCCTTGTGCCGAGCTGGCTGAAAGCTGGTATTGAGAACGAAAAACTGGTGCGCCTGTGCTCCGCTGCGGCGCTGCCAACACTGGTATATAAACTATGTCGGAAATCGCATCCTAGTGAAAAAAAAAAATATTTCAATTTCAGTACGATGCGAAGATGGCGCAGTAATCGACTAGCCATAGCCAAGCCAAGCAGTTTCACCAACCGTACAGTGACAAAAAACTGACAGCTGACTGCGATTTTCTGTCCGTGTTATATTTAATTTCGTGTTCAAAAAGAAAAGTTGACAATACATCATTTTTAGTTAATTATCGCCATTGTCGGTGTATGTTTGTCGGTTAACGGCCAATCTTGGTATTTTTGCGTACAAGGACCGAGTAGTCTTGGTACATGGTACGTGACGCTAATAACTAGTATGTTTACCAAGAAGTTGGTACGTCTGACATCCCTGCTTCATTTCCATACCATCACTCCTACATTGGTGACCCCGACGTGATTTGATACTAGCGCCATCTAGTAACACGGTGAGGATTCTTGTTGTCATGCCGTGTGTCGTGGTATGTGCGGCGTAGGTAAGGTAGGTGCCGCTACAACTGTTATCAGATGACAACAGCCAGGACCGACGGTTTAACGTGCCCTCTTAACGCTCAGTTAAAATGCCACTTAACGGTCACCCATCCAACACCTGGCCGGACCGAGAGTTGCTAAACGATCAGTCTGTCAAGCTCCGCCATGAGCGCTTCAAGAAGAAGATTTCACTAATGCCTTATATTCGTAAATTTTACTCAAAGAAGACTTCATTTGTTTTTAATCAAAGATTTTTTTTTTTAATCGCATACAATACGATCCAATACGTAATTAATTAAAATTTAATCCCCCAGGGGATCGAAAAACCCTTGCTATTCCACTACTACTCCTCCAGGAGATTCTTATGCCCCTTCGGCGATCTACGAATTCGTAGTTTTGTGCCCAGTTACCAATGAATAATTAATATTTTTTTTAAACATTCAAGATTTATGTTATTCTTCTTTCTCCCTCTTCATGAATCTCCTAAGGACAGATTATTCTTACAGATATTTTACTTACAGATAGTAAGTAGATTATACTTACAGTAGTATTTACTTACAGATATTTCACCCTCTTCATGAATCTCCTAAATGACTGCAACGAAGTTGAATTAGCCGAAGGTCCAGGCAGACTGGAGACATTGAGGAATGCAACGATACAAGCTATGTCCAACTTGCTCAGCGCCAATATAGACTCGGGACTCATGCACAGTATAGGTGAGTACGCAGGACGCCCGCCGGTAGGGGGCGCGGCGAGCAGACCGGTCGCGTTATTTTGATTATCTTTACCACATACGTAATTTCGATTATCTTTACCACGTACGTAATTTTGATTATCTTTACCAAGTGGTAAATATAATCAAAAGAACGTAATTTTGATTATCTTTACCACCCAGGCTAGGTTTTCTTGATTTTCCTTTTCGCTATACCTGCACACCCAACTGATCAGATCAGCATTCTAAGAGATGTAAAAATCAGAGTTTTTAATTGATTTTAAAAACTCTGTTTTTTACATCTCTTAGAATGCTGATGGATTTCCATACATTTAAATGCTATATTCATGGTTTTTTCCATATCAAAACAGCTCTTACAATGCTGATCAGATCAGTTGTGTGTATAGCTATTTGGGTCTCCTCCATTTACTTCCTGTATTGGATAGCTATCATCAGAACACAGCTCGGTCAATCCTTGGCGAAGAACTAAGGCTTCAAAAGTACCCCGTTTGTATGAAAATCGACTGGGATTTCTACTGGTGGTGGTGTTGTTTTCCACCACTGTGTTTTTGATCATCGTTATACTGACATCATCATCATCTTCACCAGACCTGGGCTACCACCGCGACCTGCAAACCCGCGCGGCTTTTATGGAGGTACTCACCAAAATACTCCAACAGGGAACCGAATTCGACACCCTCGCTGAGACCGTGCTCGCGGACAGGTTTGAACAGCTCGTGCAACTGGTCACCATGATATCGGATAAGGTTTGTTATATGTATATTTTAACTTGAGTCTTGTTAATTTTTATCAATAACAACAATTTTGATGTCCTTTCTGATCTTTCTTAATGGATGACGAGGAATGGCCATAACCCGCCACGCGTGGGCGCCAAATGCGGATAGATGGGTGTTAACGACTGCAAATGCAGCCGGGACCAATGACTTAACATGTTTGAACCATGCAGAAGCTTTAAAAGTTGTCAAACGTCTTCTCAACTTTAATCTTTATTAAAAAAATATACCGTGTTATTACAAAAGATTTTTAAACATTGTTTAACTTAAGACACCCTGTTTGAATGTAATGCTGTCTTTTTCAAACAATGTTGTCAAAAAGTGACATTTAAACAGGTGTCTAAGTTAAACAGTGTTTAAAAATCCTATTAAATTATATTGTCATTAATAATTATCAATTTCTTTCGTAATTTGTGTGTGGAAAACCATTTGTTGTATTTTAAATTTGATAAATATATATATACCATTGAATGCTCGTGCTGTGGAGTTTTTCAAAGAATTTCATTCTTTAATGGTTGTCAAGAACTGCAACACATACAGACTGCAACAGCCCTAGTTGTATGACGGGTTCGAGAACAGTTTTGTCTATGTCGAAATCTCAAAAATGACATCTGAAGAGGAAACACCACGGTCGTGAGAATTGAAAAATTCCTATAGAAAGTTGACAAAATTAACGTTTGGTAGTCCCCTGTTTCCTCCTCCAAAACTAGACCGAATTAAAAATTTTTTTTTGAAAAGGAATAAATTGACTGTGTCCCTATGTTTTCTTTTTTTTTCAAAAAATAATTATTAAAAGAGATATTAATCTCCAAAACCTAAAAAAATTGCCATTGTTTAGACATCCATCAATCAAATTTGACGAGATTATATAAAAAAGCAAAACATAGGAACACAGCCAAATCCTTTCTTTATTTTTTTATGTAAAAAGTGTTAAAATTGGTCTAGTTTTGGAGGAGGAAACAGGGGACTACGAAATGTTGTTTTGACAACTTTTTATAGGAATTTTTCAATTCTTTCGACCGTGGTGTTTCTTCTTAACGTAGACAAACCTTTTGTTTACTTGTCAAAAATGATGTCCATGTGTAGACGAAATTTTTTCCGGGTTCAGATTATTTCGCGTAGGCAATATTGACCCTTATTCCTTAAAGCTTTAGTTTCAATTTTCCCTTTTCTTCCAGGGCGAGTTACCCATAGCCATGGCATTAGCCAACGTAGTGAGTACATCCCAAATGGACGAATTGGCGAGGGTGTTTGTGACATTGTTCGATGCGAAACATTTATTAGCGCCGCTGCTATGGAACATATTCTACAGGGAGGTTGAGGTATGTTTAAATCAACCGAGTAAGCGAGATATGCATATTTTTAACCCCGTCGCAAAAAACTCCCAAACTAATGGACCGATTTTGATGCGGTTTTGTTTTATTTTTATACTTACATATCGGGAAAGCTATTGGCCTTCATCTCACCTGACGATGTAATTGTACAATGAGATTAATTTGACAATGTGCGGTGGTCCGCGGCAACTTCACACGAGAATGTGTGGTGCGCATAGATTGCAACAGATTAAAATGCGCAGCATCTTCGTTTCAGCTTGGGCAAAAATGCTATCGTATGTCTGTCCGTCTGTTCTCTACAGGTCGCATTTCTCAACCGATTCTCGTGAAATTTTGTGAGTAAGTTCGATAATTATATATGTTTATTTGTCGATTAAATTTTTCGAAAAAAAAAACAATTATTTCAGGCATTTCGAAAAATATTAAAAAATGTCACAAACGCAAGTTCTTCAGCTCACAAAGCCACTAGTTAACTTTCAATAATAATATTACACAATCATTTCATACAATACAGTTTTACAAACACTAATTCAATATATTTAGCGACACTAGCGCCCTTGCTAAGTGGACAAGATAACTTGTATAAAACGTGCTAGGCCCAACCCTGATGATAGATGTAATATGTCGTGGGCTAATCGTTAAACCGAGCCAATCGAGATCTGCCTGTGCAGACCATGACACGCCGGCATTTCATGACTTGGCTGAATATTACATGATATGCCTTAAGTGGAAATTATTGCTATATATTATTGTTTTTATCCATAAATATGTTCCAGTAAGATATTAACCATGACGACCTCCGTGGTCGAGTGGCTTTGTACACCGGTTTTCAAGGTGTCGCCATCTCTGAGGTCCCGGGTTCGATCCCCTTCGGGTCAATTTAGGAAACGAACTTTTCTATTTTGGCTCAGGTCTGGGTGTTTGTGATACCACCGTTGTCTCTGATTTCCATTAGAGCTTTAGCTACTTTGGAATCGGAGCAATGTATGTGATGTTGTCAAATATTTAAAAAGACGCTTATGGGTAAAGGTAATTATAAAGTACACGATTATCTAAAAGACCGAAATGCGTGGAAATGATGTAACATGTAACACATAAGTACTTTGTTGCTAATAATCCTGTTGTACTGTATTTGGTAACGATATATTTAAGTTTGTAAATATCGTTACTTATTTCTGTTAAAGCTGATAAGTTTCTTGCGCCTGATCTTCTTGTCAGTTAAAAAAGTCTGGAACGGATGGTAGGAAAATATAGACGATTCAAAAGTGCTTAATTATTAAGTTTATTTGAATAAAGAAATTTTAAGTATTGACTATTTGAAAAAAATAACATTTAACCAATTTCCAGGTGTCCGACTGTATGCAAACCCTTTTCCGCGGCAACTCTCTCGGCAGTAAGATTATGGCATTCTGCTTCAAAATATATGGGCACGGCTACTTGCAGTCCTTGCTCGAACCTCTGATCACGGCGCTCTTGGACCAGTTCGAGGGCCAGACTGAGCTGAGTTTCGAAGTGGACCCGGCGAGGTTAGTTTATTATATTAGACTAGCGGACCCGACAGACTTCGTCCTGTCAAAAAGATTTGTAATGTGACAGTTTTTGCTCCTACATATTTTATAGTCGGGGCAAAAATTCTCCTGAAACAACCGTGAGTGCGTGTAATTTAATATGAACTTTATACAATAGTAATAAAGATCAAATTGACTCTACGTTTTAGTTAGAAAACGTTTGTATGGGAAAGAGAAAAGGGCTGTTTTAAAGGATTTTCCGGCAGTTATTCGAATTTTTCTCGCCGTAAAAACCATCCTTGAACTTCAACGAATATTTTTAAAAAAGTATTGGCCGAATTGGTCCAGGCGTTGTTGAGTTATGCGCTTAGCAACACATTTTGCGATTCATTTTTATATTATAGATTTATTGTTGAACAAAAGCCAGGGTTTGTTTTGGCGTAGACATTTATTCAAATAATATTCTAGATACTTATAATATTTAGGTAAAAAAACCATACCGCGAGTGATCTCGCTACAGCGACATCTCGGTCATATAAAACAAAACTAAAGATTGTATACAAACATAAGTTGGGAGTTAAACAATTGCAGACAAAGATCCATTATTGTTAGTAACGACTTAAAAATATGTTAGTTTATCGACGACCTCCGTGGTCGAGTGGCTTTGTACACCGGTTTTCAAGGTGTCGCTATCTCTGAGGTCCCGGGTTCGATCCCCGGTTGGATCAATTTAGAAAACGAACTTTTCTATATTGGCTCAGGTCTGGGTGTTTGTGATACCACCGTTGTTTCCGATTTCCATAACACAAGAGCTTTAGCTACTTACTTTGGAATCGGAGCAATGTATGTGATGTTGTCAATATTTATTTATTTATTTTATTTAAAATTTTATGGAAAATATCAGATTATTACAAATCAATTACTTACTTAATTAAAATTAGGAATAACAATTATCTTACTTAGTTACTTCCATGATTTAAAATATATCGATTGTTTGATATACATATCGAATTACGCCCATGATAGTCAACTATACTGATAGTTGACATTAAAATAATTATTTTAGTTTATCGAACATTAAAAAACTGGAAAGTGACACCTTTTTTAATTGGCAAAAATTACTACGTGTTTATTTGTTGTAACTTAATTAAAACTAATTAATTGTTAAAAGTGGCCACTTATCGCAAAAAATCTTCATTAAACTAAACGACAGGATAGAAAATATTGTTTAAGCGATAAAAAGAACCACAGCTTCTACGGAGTGCACTACAGAGAGATAATTCACAATTTCGTCTTTATTTAAGCACTATGATTTTTTTCCAATGACAGCGATAGTGTGCAGACTACGCGCTCTTAAAACACAACTAAAATTATTTAACTATCAACACATTGTTTTTGAATACAAAATAGTCAAGTGTTGCTATCCAAAACACTTATGACAAAGAAAGTGGCTACCCCATTTCTTTTTCACTTGTCTGTATTTTATTTACTTAATTTTTTTTCTAGATTGGACCCAAATCAGGACATAGAGATGAACCGCTCTAACCTTATAGATCTGACTAAAGAAGTATTCGATCGGATCGTTAACTCGGCTGATAAGTTCCCTCCGCAACTGCGCAGCATGTGTCATTGCTTATACCAGGTAATGTGGCTTTTATAGCAGTTGTAATAAGGATTGTATTCATGCAGCGACACTCAACTGTCAAATTCCATTGTGTTTTGACAGCTAAGTGTTTTCTTCTTCTTTTTTTTGTTATGGCAATCTACTTTCTTCTTGGAAGTAATTTTTGCCAGTGTCAAGTATTAAATAGTTCAGTGGTAGATATTGTTTAATTTTTCATTAGAATGCGGGTGCATCGCATTCCAATGCTGCTTGGAGCATTTGGCACCAAGTATATCAAGACAGTTTACTCGGTTAGTTCTGCCGAGGAAGCCACCACTTCAATAAAAGTCTCAGCTTCACACAACCAAGATCGCGCCTATTTCGATTATCCCACATATTGTTCAGTTGCGTAGACACTTGTACCATATAACTGCACCAATTTTAAGACACAATATCCACTATGAATCAATTTGAAAATAATTAAAATAGACACCAAACCGAACTCGACAAAATGGCGCCAAAAACTCAGCTAAGTGTCGACAAACCGCTATATTATATAACTAGCTTTTCGCCGCGGCTTTGCCCGCTTGGACTAAAATCCAAAATACCAAACCCAATAAAATGTAATACATTTTACAGTTTTGTATGAAAAAATGTAATTGGCATTTGTTTTGAATTGGGTTAGTATTTTTGATTTTTTTATTTAATAGAAGAAAAGGGGTTACTTAAAAACAAAATTATATACTTATAAATAGATTCAGATTGTTTTGCTAACGTTACTTGAATGCTTAACTGTCATTTTCGATTTACTTTGGCAAGGTCCCATTATTTTAATGAATTTATGAACTTATTGATTTTTGTTTCATATCATATGTAATATTTTATCCATTCATTTATTCATTTGCCAATAAACATATTACATTAATAGTTAGTAGTATCTTAATAACCTGTATTAGGTTTATCTAGATCAGAGGTTCCTTAACTTATTTGAACGCGCCCCCTTTCTAAAAAAACATCCGCGCCCCCTTCTAGCCGGAGAACGGTCCTAACTAAAACAAAGTAAACTAAAATAATTTAAAATAATTAAATAAGGTCCTAACTACACAGATGGCCCCTTGAAATTCCTCTGCGCCCCCCTGGGGGGCATGCCCCCCACTTTGAAAACCCCTGACCTAGATACTAAATAATAATGTTTACTTCTTTAGGTACTTAGCAAAAGATTCGCTCAGTTTCCTCAAACCAGTGTGGGCGCTGTGGGAACTGTCCTCTTTCTTAGGTTCATCAATCCAGCTATAGGTGAGCAAATTGAACTTTATGTTTTTGACGACCTCCGTGGTCGAGTGGCTTTGTACACCGGTTTTCTAGGTGTCGCCATCTCTGAGGTCCCGGGTTCGATTCCCGGTTGGGTCAATTTAGAAAACGATCTTTTCTATATTGGCTCAGGTCTGGATGTTTGGAGCAGTATGTATGTGATGTTGTCAAATATTTATATATTTTATATGTCTACTAACTAACGAACAAATAAAAAAATATTTGGTAAATTTTTCTCGTCGTTTTTTTATTTTTATTTTCATAAATATACCTGAATTAGCTATAAACTCAATTCGTACTGTGATCGTATGCAAACTATTTAGGTTCTGTAACTCTTTGGTTGAGTTGCAGGTAGAAAAGTAAAGAGCAATTTGACTGTTTTCGAATACGATCGGTAGTTCTCTATTTTTGTTTGAGAAGTTTAGGTTGCGCCTTTGTAGTAGCGGATTGTCTTTATAATGCTGAGGCCACACTAATGGCGAACGCCGTTGAATTTTCGAATTGTTGAACCTTATGTTTATATGCATAAGTGCCATAATTAATGCCGTTAAGCCTTAGTGTGACCCCAGAAAAAAAATATTAAGAAAGTGAAACACATTCTTTATTGTAATCGCCTTCATCCCCAGAGTACACACGTTTTATCTATAAGATTTTACTCAAACCATGACCCAAAAATACAGGGTCTTACACTCCGGAAGTGAACTTGCTGACGTCACTATCCAGTTGCGCAACTTTATAGTAACGAGCAAAGAATGAAGGATATCTAATACACAATTCGAAATTTCGGACGATCAGGCTGACTGATACTCACCAATGTGTCCCAAAAGAGGCGCGATACATGAAATATATTTTCAACAATCACATTTTAAACGAACAATATAATGAAAAACAAAATTACCGAATAAGAAAGATAAATAATATTAGAAAAAATACTAGAAAAAATCGACTCACCCGTAGCACCTCAGACAGGACTCGAACCCGCACCCTTGGGATTCCGGCCCAATGCACGGACCAATTAAGCTACCGAGTCGCTAGTGGGAGCGGCGAAGAATATTATTTATCTTAATATAAAAAATAATTACTGATAAAGAAGTTTGGTAATTTTATTTTTCCCATTGTGATAAGAGAAATATATGTAGCTTACTCCCGCAAAAAATATATGCAGGATTTCAAAAAAAATGCACATGCACACCACAATATATCAGTGCACAATACCTGCATTTAGCAAGACAGCGACACCTTGCACCTTCACCAATTAGACTACTCTACAAGCTACATATATTTATCTTTTCACAATGGTTTGGGACTTCAAGTAATGCCTGTTTCAATCAAATATTTATTTTTCCCAATATTTAATTCCTTATTCCAGTGTCCCCCCAAGAGATGGGCATAGTCAGCCGACCAGTGCCCGTCCAACTGAAACGTGGTTTAATGCTGATGTCCAAGATTCTACAAAACATTGCGAACCATGTGGAATTCTCCAAAGAACAACATATGCTGCCTTTTAACGACTTTTTAAAGGCACATTTCGAGCAAGGTCGCAAGTGAGTACAATAAATAGTCGCTAGATGGTTCTTAATGTTATACAACATGTTACAAAAATACCTCTAATTCCGAATATGGTAGATAGGGTCCGTCAAACTGAACAAATTTAATATGGGACCTACTTTGAAATCGCGAAAAAAAAATGAGCTGTTTCATACAAATATTAATTACGAAAATATCAAAGGTGCGTTCCGTCGCTTCGTTCGAGTGCACTCGATCGAGCTCGGGTGCGCACTCTAACCGTTTCGTGGCTTGGTGAAATAGTACTCTGAGCGCTGTCAAAGCGTAGTTTCACCCGTTCCGTGGCTCGGAGTGCAGCAACCAAACAACCACCTAAATCGGTCGTTGAAAAACGCTCTGACGTTTATCTTTTGTCATAATGTCATTGTCATTTGACATTTTTTTGTATTTTGATGTTTTTGTGACTAAAAGTTCATGGTTGCTCCTCAAAAAACTTATTTCATTTGATTTTGTTTATAGGAATGTTTAAATTATCCGTATTCTAAAATAAAAAACGAAAACTTTGTACTTAATGACATCTAAAGTTCTTTTAGGTTATAGAAACTACTCGTTCGTTCTGTGGCTTGGTTGCAACTCAAACGAGTTAAACTTTTACCAAACAACTTTACCCAAAATGACGGAAGTCACACCAAAATGTATGAAACAGCTGATTTCTTTTCACGATTTCAGCGTTGGTCCCATAGTAAAAGTTGTTCGGTTTAATGGTCCCTATATACCATATTCGGCATTAGGGATATTTTTGTAACATGTTGTATCGGTTCAAAAATATTTCTATACACCGTTAATTTTTAAGTATATCTAAAAATGAAATGGGGATTTCAGACCACGTGAATGAACAACTTTTACTATGGGGCCAACCACGGAATCGCGAAAAAAATCAGCTGTTCCATAGAAAACTACAACATCGACTCGACCATAATGTACAGCAATATTTTTTTTGCGCGATTCCGTTGTTCCGTGGCCGCGAACTTTTTCGACTTTCTAATATCTACTAACATCTACATAATAAAACATCAAATGTTTTCCACCAGATTCTTTATCCAAATAGCCTCCGACTGCGAGAGCGTAGACCAGACGTCGCATAACCTCTCCTTCATCAGCGACGCGAACGTTGTAGCTTTACACAGACTGCTATGGAACCATCAGGAGAGGATAGGGGATTATCTCTCCTGCAGCAGAGACCATAAGGCGGTGGGGAGAAGGCCCTTTGATAAGGTAATATCAAACTTTTCTGGAAAGAATAAGGTTTGAAATACGTTGTGCATATATTCCATTCTTCTCAATTACGATTTTATTTTAAGTCCGTATTTAACTTCATATTAATTTTATATTATAAAAGGGTGTTTGGAAATAGCTCTATAAGGCGGAATATGATAGATAGGGTACCATGCTGTATGTACCCAGGAGAATTACTAAAGACCTAACCACATGGCTGATTTTTTTTATTTGTATGCAAAATTGCTTACAACCCTAAACACAAATAGACTATTGTTTTCTATATTCAATCCCATTGGTAGGCAAAAGCAAAACACGATTCGGTTTAGGGTTGCCACTGCAGTTTAACATAAAAGGATTTAGTCTTTTCAAAATAGTGGTGATTTTCAGGGTTTATTTAATTTAATTTATTTATTAATACAAGTAACAAATATTTAAAATAATTTTCCGGGGTGTATGCATGGTACCCTATCTACCATATTCGGCTTTATAAAGCTATTTCCAAACACCCTGTAGATGACTGTATAAAATTAGTCGCGCATTTTACTCGAAATATTTCGTTCATCCAAATCTCTTTTAAAATGGAGTAACTTAAATAAAATTGTTTGTAACACTGTTTAATAATGTCTTAGTATTTTAGTACTTATACAACATGTTATAAAAATACCCCTAATGCCGAATATGGTATATAGGGACCATCAAACTGAACAACTTTTACTATGGGACAAACTCTGAAATCGCGAAATAAAATCAGCTGTTTCATACATTTTGATATTTTCGATTTTAATTTTTGTATGAAACAGCTGATTTTTTTTTCGCGATTTCAGAGTTGGTCCCATAGAAAAACTTGATCAGTTTGATGGTCCCTATATACCATATTCGGCATTAGGGATATTTTTGTAACATTTATTTTATTTATTCATTTATAAATCTTTATTGTACAAATACACAAAGTAAGGTACAAATGGCGGACTTAATGCTAAAAGCATTCTCTACCAGTCAATCAACAGTAAATGTTGTATATCTCTTGATATTGCGTTTTCAGATGGCTACATTACTCGCTTATTTGGGCCCTCCGGAACATAAACCAGTAGAATCGTAAGTGTTATCTGTAAGCTGATATTCATATGCTGGAAAATTTAGTTATAAAATGAATATGCAATATTGTTAAGACAGAATATATAATAGTACTACGTACAGAACTCCATCTGCGCGAAGACAATCAATTAATAAGATACTCTCACTGCACGGCAGTAAAGTACAATTTCAAATTGCACAGCGCTGCGTGCCTATTATTGTATACACCTTCTCTTTCTGTCGTGTAAAGCCTTATAAAATGTGATTTAGTAAATTTAGATTTTTCTCATTTACAATGCTATTTTTATACTAGAATAAATCGACTCACCCGTAGCACCTCAGACGGGACTCGAACCCGCACCCTTGGGATTCCGGCCCAATGCACGGACCAATTATGCTACCGAGTCGCTAGTGGGAGCGGCGACATTTTCTAGTACTTTTTAACTTCTTCGCTGCAAGCCAGCGCAATTTCATCAATGTGAGGAAATACCCTCACATTCGAAAGAAACATCTTTCCAGATGTTTTGACAATCGATAAAGATGAAACAGCTATATAATTATTAAATTTAGATTTACGCATTCACAATGCTATTTTTATATTAAGATAAATAATATTAGGAAAAATACTAGAAAAAATCGACTCACCCGTAGCACCTCAGACGGGACTTGAACCCGCACCCTTGGGATTCAGTGATAAATGTGATTTAGTTGAAATTACAACTCAACTGAACTATACAATCTGTTTATATCTGTGGAGACTTATTTGAATGACTCTTTGTTTCCAATATGTTACTTAAAATGTATGAAATAAATGAATAAATAGATGCTTGGACGATCCCACACAGCGCCACCTAGCCCCAAACTAAGCAAAGCTTGTAATATAGGTGCTAGACAACTGATATACTACTTATATACTTTTTAAAAAAAAAATACTTATTAAACATATTACCACCCAAATCCGTCACAGAAATTAAAATTCATCATTGAAATTTCTGCCCGGCCTGGAATCGAACCCGGGACCTTTTGCGTGATAGACGCATGTTGTCCACTACACCACTCAAGTCGTTAGTCGATAGTCTTTCTAAAATTAATAAATAAAAAAAAAAATGAAACAAGTATATTGCATGTTTAATTAAATGTTTGAAGTCGTAAGAATAAGATGAAAAATTAGACTTTAACTTAATTTGAACCTTCCCCTTTTGTAATAAAGCTCATTTTCCAGCACATCCGGCCTCCTATTCTCCTCCTACGCTCGCTGGTCTTCAATAGACATGTCCTCAACTAATTTCGAAGAGTTCATAGTGAAACATAACATGCATGAGAAGGAAGAGTTCAAGAGTATCAAGAGCTTGAACATATTCTACCAGGCGGGGACCAGCAAAATCGGGAATCCGGTGTTTTACTTCATTTCTAGGAGATACAAGTAAGTGCCCGTTCATACAGCGATCCGTTTTATCGGATACGATTTTTTCGGCGATGACGTATATAGGTAAGAGCGAGTTCACACACAACACAGTATATCTATTGCAGTCAACTAACTTAATCAGCCGCTTAATCAACGGCATAGCCTTTTCATTTAACGGCGCTGTTCAATCACTCTGCGTTCCACTCTAGGGTGTAAAGGAATTTAAAAAATAGAACTGAATTTGGTTACTTAGTCGACCATAGAGTTGGTATAACAGCCAGTGCAAAATTTAAAACATTGGGCGGAGCGGCGACGCGGGCTGTTCCAAATTTTAAATAAGAAATAAATAAATATGGTCTACCTATGTAGTTACTACATGTTTTTATTAATAAATATTTTGGAAAAACTACGATTTTTTACTTTCCTTATATTTGAAATGAAAAGTAGAGTGTTTAACACGGGTAAAAGTAATTGATGACTTTTACCCTACGTCTCGAACTAAATATCTCGTATGGGAATTGCTCTCTTTTGAAACTTGTCTAACAATCTACTATTCTTCTTGTAGGATCGGTGAAGTAAACGCAGACCTCCTGATCTACCACGTGATCCTAACCCTGAAGCCGTTCTGCCAGCAACCCTTCGAGCTGATAGTGGACTTCACGCACACCAACTCGGATAACAGGTTCAGGTATACCGCAGTATTTATGTCGTGATCACCGCCATTTAGTGCCTTGTTGCGATTCAGTTAAGATTCAGTTTCGTTTGTATGTGAGTAAAATTGAAAGTGCTACTTTTGTTATCAGATTCAATTAGTTAAAGTGCTAATAGTTTTGAAATATTAAACACTCCGTCGATTTGTATAGCTGTACTGAATGTTGTTTTTAGGGTTTCGTCCCAAAATGGTAAAAAGGAACCCTTATGGTGCGACTCAGTCTGTATGTCACAGCTGGATATCTCGAGAACTACTAATGCTATCAACTTGAAATTTGGAATAGTTTTGGATGACGTTTGCCCAACTGTTTTGCAAATAAGAGAGAAATAAAAATATTTATATATTTTTTGCAACAGGAACTGAAAGGGGGGCTTAAAAATTCGAAGTGAGGCTACTAAGGCATATGGGGAATCTTATGAAAGAGCGCTGCTTGCACATTCTCAATCATTTATTTGTATTTTTTTAGGCCGCATAGATTTCGACTTTTGATGAAAATTTAAAAAAAAACCCTTATCTAGAGAAAAATCTGAAATTATTTAATGTGATAGAAGTTTATGCAAAGAACACAGGAAAAATAAAACGATGTCTCTAAATATTTCAGAATGTTGATGGAAAGGACGGAACCCTCGGTGCGCGAGTCCGACTCGCTCTTGACTGTTTTTTTTTTAAATAACGGTTTCGGTTTGTAGAGGAAAATTCTCTGGCATTGCCTTATATCAGCATTTACCTTAACCTCTGTTGCGAACTCCTTTTATCTGACTCCAATTTTAGATAGCAGGGGGTGGTAATAATAACAAAATCTTCAGGTTTTAGGTATCTTCTATTAACTATTTTAAATTTTGAGATTTAAGCATTCACAATGCTATTTTTATATAATACTAAATAATATACTAGAAAAAATAGGACTCGCACCAGATCATGTTCTCGGACGGGAATCGAACCCGCGACCTTTGGATATCCGGTCCAATGCTCTGACCGCTGAGCTACCGAGTCACTAGTGGGAACGTCGAATTTCTTCTAGTATATCAACTCTTACGCTGCAAGCCAGCGCCATCTCACCAATGTAGAAGGAATTAACCTCCACATTCAACTGAACATTTTTCCAGATATTTTTAAACAGTTGATTAAGATGAGAAAGCTTTATAACTATTTGAAATTTTGAGATTTAAGCATTCACAATGCTATTTTTATATAATACTAAATAATATACTAGAACAAAATTCGACGTTCCCACTAGTGACTCGGTAGCTCAGCGGTCAGAGCATTGGACCGGATATCCAAAGGTCGCGGGTTCGATTCCCGTCCGAGAACATGATCTGGTGCGAGTCCTATTTTTTCTAGTATATTATTTAGTATTATCTTCTATTAAGTTTTTTTACATAAATGAAAATGAATGGTGATGGCGCTGTGTCGCTGAGCCAAGTGTTTAAACAGCCGCCCGGTCGTCCCCTCAAAATTCAAAATTTAAAACTCATTTATTCAGTCTAGGCTGTTACAAGCACTTGTGAATGTCAAAGAAGCTACGCAATTGATTCGCAAACCCTAAGCGAGAGACCTTGTAACGAGAAGAACCGGCAAGAAACTCGTCAAGGGCTGCTTTTTTCCTCCTGTATATTTCATACAGAGTCGTAAAAAATTGAAAAATGAGCTAAACATTTAAAGTGACGTCATTTTCCATCACAATAATTAAGGAAGTTTACATTCAATGGATAGGTAATTCTCTGCCTCAGGCCCCGCGCTCGCCTGAGCTAAGTTTGCGAACAACCACTAATAATAACTCTCAGTTAATATGCAAATAATTTTTTGTTCGTAATTTGGTTAGTGGCTTGTAATTTTAATGAATATTTTCATTTTGTGAAAGCGATGTAATTAATGTGCTAATGTTTTGAGGCGATGGAATTTGTGATACGAGTCTATATTACAAAAATATACAATCGAATTGAGAACCTCCTCCTTTTTTGAAGTCGGTTAAAAATAACATTTGATGTTTATGTTATGTGTGCTAGTAGTCCATCATCTTTAGTTTCTTCATATTCATGAGAATGTTTGTGAAGAAGCATGACATGACGATTTGTGTCACCAAAAAACTTTATGTGAACATGTTTTTTTAGTATCGAAACATTGTGAAGTTTGATGTTCCACAAATAACTTGCCTAGATCGCATAGTAGACAGAATGCACAATGACAATTAATCGCAGACAAAAATGCGATTGCAGAGGCTAATCGAGTTTCATACAGGTGAGCCACAAGATTGGTGACTACGCCTTCTGTAAATGAACCGAAATGTAATAAAAAATACATCACCAAACATAGCCAATAGTGTTTTATTTTAATATAAATTTAAGTGAAAGTCATTGTCCCTGAAGCAAGATGGCCATCCATTTTGTTGAGGCGAATGTCACTTCGCCATGTGTTCAGCGAAAAGGGAAGTACTTCCGCCGAGATAGGTGTCTTTGCTCGGGGACCGCGGTCCAACTGTTCGATGTTTGTAATTTATATTTTATGCGAAGTGCTTAGAAAACTTCGATATCGTGAGTCAGGTCTCCATACATTTTTGCCTTGATGTTAGCTTGACGTAGTGCGACGTCACGTCTGCGTAATGTTTACATATTGTACTTTTCGCTGATCCTGCATTTCTTCGTCATTCGTCGATTTGCTTATGTAGCGGTATGATCGCAACGCTACATATTTCATGCCAATAAAAGGAAGACTTCGCTACATCGCCTAAGTAAAACCAAAATAAGTACCTAGGTTTTTCTAAATAATAACAATTGCAGCCCTTTGCCCAGCATACAAGCACAATATTGAAAAAAAAAACTATACGTCATTTTTCGTCTTAAGGCTTCATGTAGATGGGACCGGAGCTCGACTGGAGTTACCGAAACTGGACCGGAGCTCGACCGGTCTTACCGAAACTGGACTGGAGCTCGACCGGAGTTACCGAAACTGGACCGGAGTTCAACTGAAGCTTCACCGTAGCAAAACCAAATCATTGCACTAATACAGGGTGGCCCCGATACCATAGTAACAGCCAAAGTGAAACGAGCTCCGGTGAGACTTCTGTCTAGATCCGGTCGATTATCGGTTGAGCTCCGATCGAGCTCCAGTTGCACTCCCGCCCGGTTTCGGTAATACTCCGGTCGAGTTTCGGTTGATCGATCAAGCACCGGTCCCATGTATACGAATGCTAAAGTACAATTCAAGCACATACCATACTCATCAGCGTTCTATGTTTAGGACGGATTTCCTGCAGAAATGGTTCACAGTTCTACCGGAAGTGGCGTACATTAATATACACGCGTGCTACATATATAACTGTAACAGCTGGGTGCGCGAGTATACGAAGTTTCATGAAGCTATTCTGGCACCACTGAGGGTGAGTAAATTGACTTAGGCCCGTATATATAAACCGCTCTCAATGATGAGAGCTATCTTGAGATCATATTTGAGATGCTCTTTTTATAGGAACATCATCACAGGTATTATTTTAACGTTGAGAGCTGTTTATAAATACGAGCCTAAAATAGACTTTATTGCGTTGGTACAGTCGAGTTCATTAATATGTTGACACTTTTGACAGGATTTTGACTTTTATTGCTAAGGCATAAAGGTTGATGAACTGTCAAAGGTGAGTACATATTATTGAACTTGACTGTAGAAGGATCAAATTACAATATAATACATGCGTACTATGTATGTTGCAGTCAACTCGTTTAATCAGCAACTCAATTAACGGCCCAGTCAATTAACAGCGCCGTTTCATCACCGGCCTAAATGTCATTTAGCCAATGCGTCTAATACAATATTTAATTAAAAGGGCTGGCAGATGTTTAGCCCGTAAAAAACACAAATCAAATTCATATTTAAACTTGTGACAGTATCATTGTATACCCTAACAAACAATAATTTGCGAAAAATTACACAATAACACGTTTACCTATTGTTGGCCATATCCAATAAAATGTTGGTTAAAATTTTCTTTAAAACGTTCGATAATAGATAATAATAATAATAATTTATTTCGGAATTAAATATGCATCCATATATTGTTAGTAACACTGCATTTATTCTATGTTAGTAAAATTTCATTATTAAATTATTTAATTATTAATAATCAATATAATATAAACAAATAAAATAAAAATATTTACACTATTTTTATAACCACACTGCCATTGAACTATTTATATTCTCGTGAAAACGTATTTTAATCTCGTTAAATCATGAGAAACACCAAAAAAATCACAACTGGTCGACGCCATATTGACAGCACTCCTTACAGTGCTCTGGGTGACAGAAAACGGATCTATATTTCATAGTCTTGGCTAAGCGAGTTATAAACGTCATTGAATCAAATCTAATAATATAATCATAATCTAATAGCCATTTACTGATATTATTTAGGCCGCTGATTGAACGTTAAATGAAAAAGCTAGGCCGTTAATTGAACGACTAATTAAGCTAGTTGGCTGCGACATATACAACTGTAACAGCTGAGTGTGCGAATGTACGAAGTTTAGTAGTAGTATAGTATAGTAAGTTTAGTAATAATATTCAAAAATACTAAACCAAATAAAAAATATTGCGATTGACAGTTTTGTATGAAAAAATGTAATTGGCATTTATTTTGAATTAGGTTAATATTTTGTAATTTTAATTTAATAGAAACCTAGACGAATATTGTCTTAATCCGAATAACATCACAAGAAGAGTTAATTATGCTCAAATTGCAAATCATTTTGGTATTACGTTTGTATGGGAAGCTCACTGTTCGCCGGACTCTTTAAGTCTTAACTAGGTTTAAAAAGTAATTTTTTTTTAGGGCAACCGCAAGCTTACATTCGTAGACAACCACGGCCGCTTAAGCGAGTACGTAGACGTCGAGCAACAGAAGTTGCCCGGAGCCACCTTAGCTTTGGAAGAAGACTTGAAAGTGTTTAACAACGCTCTAAAATTGTCACATAAGGATACCAAAGTTGCCATCAAGGTAAATTTAACCTTAATCTGTTGTCTTAAGACTTATTTTGACGACTCTTATCTAACGAAGAGGACTTGGAGTATAAAAACTCGCTGAAATCATCGCATAAAGATACCAAAGTTGTCATCAAGGTAAATTCAACCTTAATCTGTTGTCTTAAGACTTATTTTGACGACTCCTGTCTAACGAAGAGGAATTGAAGTATAAAAACTCGCTGAAATCATCGCATAAAGATACCAAAGTTGTCATCAAGGTAAATTCAACCTTAATCTGTTGTCTTAAGACTTATTTTGACGACTCCTGTCTAACGAAGAGGACTTGAAGTATAAAAACTCGCTGAAATCATCGCATAAAGATACCAAAGTTGTCATCAAAGTAAATTCAACCTTATTTTGTTGTCACAAGAATTCTCTTGTCTAACGAAGAGGACTTGAAGTATAACAACTCGCTGAAATTATCACATAAGTATACCAAAGTTGTCATCAAGGTAAATTGAACCTTATGTAGATGACTTTGGACTAATTTTGAATATTGTATGGTAGAAGATTTTGTATTTTTTTAAAGTTAATTGTCGCATTAGGACACCAAGGTTGCCATCAAGGAACCAATCATCTTGAAATTTTGCATACACGTTGTCAGGGGTACAGAGAAGTACATAGGGTACATCCCGAAAAAAAATATTGTTCCCGAGGGATAGCAAAATACTTTCAACACAAACGAAGTCGCGGGCGGTCGTTGGTCTATAATATTAGTAAGGATTTAACAAAATCTAACCATCATCTTCATAATATAATGTTCCCAGGTGGGCCCCACAGCTCTGCAGATCACTTCGGTGGAGAAGACTAAAGTTTTAGGCCTTCCCGTGCTGTTAAATGATGTTTACTACGCGTCGGAAATTGATGAAGTAAGTTATATAATGATATTATACACCGTTATTTTTTAAATATATTTAAATATGAAATGGGGATTTTAGACCATGTGAATGAACAACTTTTACTATGGGGCCAACCACGGAATAACGAAAAAAAATCAACAGTTCCATACATTATAGTCGAGTCGATGTTGTACTTTTTTATGGAACAGCTGATTTTTTTCGCGATTCCGGAGTTGGCTTTTTAGGATTGATATATTGATTCAAACCCATATATTTAAGCGAAGCTTAATTGCTTTTTGAAATGTGAGTTTGACAAGGGGCGATAATGAACGCTGAAACATTGACAAAGAAAGTGATTTACTATCAAGAACATGTAGTTTATGAAATATGTTATTATGAAAACACCATGCTATTAATTTAGTATTCTCACATTTGCTGCCGAAAACATTGAACCAATACGTCGTTTCTCAACTCTTGAAATGCGACCCTAAGAGGATCATATTTTGATTAAATACATATGTAATGTTTTTATATATATGTATTTGATTTGTGATAAAAACTATATCTTTCTCTTTCCGTCCATAGGTATGCCTAGTGGACGACAATCAATTCTCTCTATCTATCATAAACGAAGCCACGCCCCTCAGTTTTATACACAACGACTGCGACAACATAGTGCAATCTATCATACATATAAGAAATAGATGGGAGCTGAGTCAGCCGGTAAGCGAAAATGGATTTTATTGAAATTTGTTTAGAGTGCAAAATGCTTTGCTTTGATGTCTCTGCGATAGCTAACTCGAAAGGTGGAAACTGATTTAGCCGGTAAGGGAATTTATATCTTATTTCTATGTATTTAGAGTTGAACACTGGCATGTCTAATAGATAAAGTAAAAAAGAATACAATATTGATAAGAAAATAAAACTGATTTAACAGGATTCAGTGACAGTTCATCAAAAAATTCGTCCCAAAGACGTGCCCGGTACATTACTCAACATGGCGCTTTTGAACCTGGGCTCCTGCGACCCTAACTTGAGAACCGCTGCCTACAATCAACTTTGTGCATTAACGGCTACATTCCATCTAAAGATTGAGGGGCAGCTTTTGGAAACCTCTGGTAAATAGATCTATAATTTTACATTAAGCTTTGACATCTGTGTTTATGCAATCTCAGCCTGAGAACCACTGCCTACTATGGTATGTAATGTAGTTACGTAAAGTGCCAACTTCGTGAATCACAGAAAACGCATCTACGAGTGAACAACCCCACTAGTCTCTAGGTCCCTCAAGGTGCAATGCCAGTAATGAAATTGCATAGGTTTAATGGATGGCACAACAGTTTGATGGATATCAAATTAGAAAAACAACACAATACCGCGAGTTCCGACGCTTCAGCGACATCTATTACATTTTGGAGGAACTACATTTACATAGTACTGGTGACATTTAATATAATGTCGTTTAACAACGCGTATACCCTAGCATAAAATAAGAAGTAATTTAAAACATAATGCATTTTTATAATTTTTCCACAAACACGTTAAGTTCCATTGAATTAACGCCATATATTTCATCATCATCCCCCTACCCTTATCCCAATTTATTTGGGGTCGGTGCAGTGTGTCCTTCTCTTCCATTCCTTCCTGTCACTCGTCATCTCCTCATCCACTCCCTTTACATTCATATCATTCCTCACACAATCCATCCATCTTTTCTGCGGTCTTCCTCTTACTTTCCAACCCTCAACATCCATATCCATTACTCTTCTAGTAACATGCCTTTCATCCCTTCTCATAACATGCCCATACCAAGTCAGACGATTCCCTTTCAACTTTTCTATCACTGGTGCTACTTTCAAACTTCCTCTCACATACTCATTCCTAATTTTATCCATTCGCGTCACACCACACATCCACCTCAGCATTTTCATCTCTGCTACATGTAATTTTCTTTCATCCATCTTCTTCATAGCCCAACATTCTGATCCATACATAACTACTGGCCTTATTACGGACTTATAAATTTTGCCTTTTAACTTAAGAGGCATCCGCGGGTCACATGTAACTCCCGTAACCTGTCGCCACTTCATCCACCCTGCGCTGATCCGATTTAAAATGTCGCGGTCAATATCCCCATCTCCTTGCACGAAAGATCCAAGATACCGAAAACTGGAGCAGACTGGTAAAGGCATCCCGGCTAGAGTTATGGGCATAAGACCAGAGAGACCGCCGAAATCACACGCCATATATTTATTCTTAATAAATAAATAAATATATATGAATATGATATGCACTTATGTATTAAATGCGTTGACGCATTTCATACAAACTTTCAAGTCCTTATTTTTCGAAATGAATGAACCGATTTTAATGAAACTTCATACGCCTAGGCAGAATACACTTTTCTAAAAAGTTAGTTGAAAACATTTTTGAAATGTCTTATTTTAAAAAAGACATTAGAAGTTTCTGTTTCTATGAAAAATTTAAATTCGGCCTAATTGATCTGTAACACTATTTATCGAAAATTTTACAACTATCTTTTTAGACCAATGTATTCTGCTTATGTGTATGAAGTTTCATTAAAATCGGTTCATTAATTTCGAAAAATAAGTACTTGATAGTTTTTATGAAATGCCGTTTGCCGACAACTCTCTTAAATGTGTAATGAAAATGAGGAGTAAAAGATACGTATGATTTATCTTGAGGAGCTCGTTGGCGCAGTGGTATAGCGCCTGGCCCATCGATTGCGGAGGTTAAGCAACTTTTGCAAGGGTCGGTCATGGGATCGGTGACCAAAAATTTATTATCTCGAGCTCCTCCTCGGAAGGCACGTTAGGCCGTTGGTCCCGGCTGCATTTCCAGTCATTAGCACCCACCAATCTGCATTGGGCTCGCGTAGTGGGTTATGGCCCATCCCCCTTATCCCTCCATAAGGAAGGCCTGTGCTCCAGCAGTGAGGACATTAAAAATGGCTGATGGTAATTGTCATGATTTATCTTGGCAATGTATTGCAATAGAAACGTTTGTTTTGTAGGTCTGTGCATACCTTCAAACAACACAATTTTCATCAAATCCGTGAGCGAAAAGTTAGCGCACAATGAACCTCATTTGACACTGGAGTTTCTCGAAGAGTGTATACAGGTAAGAAAAGATAACCTATTTAATAGAATCAGTCCCCCTACTCAAATTGCCGAAATTATATTCGTTCGCCAGCTTAAGAGGGCGAAGTCTGCACACTAGCGCTGCCATTGAAAAATTTTTGCTTAAATAAAGACAAAATTGTGACTTTTTAAATTTTGAGATTTAAGCATTCACAATGCTATTTTATATAATACCAAATAATATACTAGAAAAAATAGGACTCGCACCAGATCATGTTCCGAGTGACTCGGTAGCTCAGCGGTCAGAGCATTGGACCGGATATCCAAAGGTCGCGGGTTCGATTCCCGTCCGAGAACATGATCTGGTGCGAGTCCTATTTTTTCTAGTATATTATTTGGTATTATACAAAATTGTGAATTATCTCTCTGTAGTGCACTCCGTAGAAGCTTTGTGGTTCTTTTTATCGCTTAAACAATATTTTCTATCCTGTCGTTTAGTTTAATGGAGATTTTTTGCGATAAGTGGCCTCTTTTAATTGTTTAAGCGATAAAAAGAACCCCAAAGCGTCTACGGAGTGCACTACAGAGAGATAATTCACAATTTCGTCTTTATTTAAGCACGTGCAGCCTTAAGGCTTAAAAATAAGCAATAAACGAACCTGTCGCATATCGCAAGCTTATGTAAATCACAGATATTGTCGACGAACTGAGTGGTGCAGTGGTCAACATGCCGGTCTACCACGGGTCACCAAGAGGTCCCGGGTTCGATTCCCGGCCGGGCAGAAATTGCAATGATGAATTTTAATTTCTGTGACGGGTCTGGGTGTTACTATGTATAATAAGTATATATTTAAACGCCCTTACTAATAAAGATTGTATAGTTACAAAATGGTTACTCTCTGTCACACTATTTAAGTTTGACATGAAAAAGAAAGGGACAAAACACTGTGTAACTAACTATTCATCTACTATATAATCTTTATTAGTAAGGGGGGAAAAGTATGTAAGTAGTATCAGTTGTCTAGCACCCATATTACAAGCTTTGCTTAGTTTGGGGGCTAGATGGCGCTGTGTGAAATTGTCCAAGCATTTTTTTTTCTTTTAATCATTTATTATGTAGTTTGCTTATTCACTAGTACATATTTTTCCCCGCAAAACCATTTCCATGGTTTGTCTGCGAGTGAAGAGCTCACTAACAAGTAAAAACATAATATTTTTATAACCTAACATTACATCATTTAAGTACATGCAACGGATTGTTGTTATTTGTTTATTGTATGAAATTGATAAGCCTACGACTCGTAATGTTAGAGTTTGAATTTTAGATTTTTTAAAGAAGCGAACGAATAGAAAAATATGTATTGCAATCAGTATTATAAAAAACGCGTAATTTCTTCATCTCGAGAAAAAAAGGTGGAGATAGAGTTCATTGCTAAAATAAAGAAAACTTTTCCAGGGCTTTAGGGGATCTTCAATAGAACTGAAGCATTTGTGTTTAGAGTACATGACGCCGTGGCTCGCCAACTTAGTCAGGTATTTTTTATTCTTTAATTAACACTTGGAACTTTATATTTAACATTTTTAATCTATCTATGTAGACTATTTATCATAAAAAATTTTAAAACACTGCTTAACAAGAGTTTAACTTAGACACTGTTTTAATGTGATTCTGTCGCTTTTTTGACAATATTGTTTAAAAGAGACGGCATCAAATTTAAACAGTGTCTAAACTAAACAGTGTTTTAAAATCTTTTGTGGTAAGGCCATAGTTGTTTATATATAACATGTTACAAAAATACTCCTAATGCCGAATATGGTATATAGGGACCATAAAACTGATCAACTTTTACTATGGGACCAACTCTGAAATCGCGAAAAAAAAACAGCTGTTTCATACATTCTGATATTTACGATTTTAATTTTTGTATGAAACAGCTGATTTTTTATTCGCGATTTCAGAGTTGGTCCCATAGTAAAAGTTGATCAGTTTTATGGTCCCTATCTACCATATTCGGCATTAGGAGTATTTTTGTAACACCTTGTATATAGTGTTTTTAGCTATAATAAGTATTTGTGATTTATGCTTCTTTTAACCGACTTCAGAAAAAGGAGGAGGTTCTATGCTTGTCTGTTTATTTGTATTTTTTATTTTTTTATCATTAAACGTCAACATTAGTTCATTTTCCTACCGTGCGCCGACATTTAGTTGACGAATGTAATCTTTTTTGATAATTCATTAAGATAGTAATCTTTTTATATGTAAACAACTTTGGTTATTTCATTAGGAAACAAAAAGCACCGGTCTTGTATTTGAAACACGAAAAATTGTAATACATAACCAGAAAAATGTTTATCAAATCATAAAATTTTAAACCTCAACCGCAGATTCTGCAAACCATCCGACGAATCTCGCCGGCAGAAGCAAGTGGCTCAAATCCTCGAGAAGCTGATCACTCTGACCATAGAGGAGACGGAAATGTACCCTTCAGTTCAGGCCAAGATATGGGGCTCTATTGGTCAAGTGCCAGAATTGATTGACATGGTGCTGGATAGCTTTATACAAAGGAGTGTGAATTCTGGTAAGTTTTAGTTTATGGCTAAAAATTGGTATCTGGCAACCCTGGTATCATAGCAACGCTGGTATTCTGGCAGGACCTCTTTGGGACGCTGTGTCCGCGGAATATATTAATAATATTTAAAGATTAAAAATAATTAAAGATGAAAATAATATAAATTCATTCATAAGAAAACTGAAAGAGTATTTGTTGGAAATCTGTTTTTACACTATGCACTAGTTTTTCAAGTTTTGTACATGATTATTCTAAAAATTGTATTGTACACACGACAGCACCTCAGACTATACATGTTGACCTTGAGACCGCTTCTATTCCCTACGCAATAAAAGCTGTTTTCGCAGTTCAACTGTATAACCTGACGTGCTGTTGTGTGTTATATTTTATTATATACTATAATAAATTTCTTAAGTTCTTAATTTCATTTGAAAATAAATTGTACTACCCTAACGGGGTTCATGATGATACTTTTAATATTCACCACCATGTAAAACTCATGAGTCAATAAAGATATTTGTATTTGTATACATAATAGTATTATAAATGCGAAAGTGAGTTTGTTTGTTACGCCTTCACATCTTATCTACTCAACCAATCATGAAGACTATCAACTATCAAAACAGAAACACGCTACAAAGAATAGGCATTCAAAATGAATATAAAATAAATTCTGTGGCGCTACTAGTAAATCTTTGACAGCTCATAGCTTGGAAACGTGACGCTTTACGAGATTATGTCAATCTATATTTTGAGTTTGTATTGATGAACTATCGATTTATGAAGGTTTCATACGTTAACGCCATTTTCAAACAAAATCAAAATGGCGGACGTGATTTGGGACAAAAGTTTCAAACCCTTTTTGCATACATATAGTCAGATAGATAGATAAATAAACCATTTATCTATCTATCTATCTATCAGGGGTACAGAAAAGAACATAGGGCACCTTTCTCCAGAAAAAAAGACTGTTCCCGAAGGAAAGAAAAGAACTGTCCACGCAGACGAAGTTGCAAAATTCAAAATTCAAAACTCATTTATTCAGTCTAGGCTGTTACAAGCACTTGTGAATGTCAAAGACGATACGCCATCGGTTCGCGCGCCCTAAGCGGGAGACCTTGTAACGAGAAGAACCGGCAAGAAACTCGTCAAGGCTGCTTTTTTCTCCCTGAATATTTCATACAGAGTCGTCAAAATTTGAAAAATGAGGTCGGTATTTAAAGTGACGTCATTTTCCATTACAATAATTAACAAAGTTTACATTCAATGGGTAGGTAAAATAAATTTCAACTAGTTGAGAAATCGCTGTCTACTACTCGATAACACATTGCTAAGAAAATCATTGTATGATATGAAGAATTAGCCGTTGCGGGTCGCTAGTAGTATTTTAAAGTGCATACTACTTCTTCCCTCAGGCCTCGGTTCCCCTATGGTGGAAATTATGGCGGACACAGCGGTGGCGCTAGCTTCGGCCAACGTACAACTAGTCTCTAAGAAGATCATCGGAAGAATGTGTCGGGTCAGTTTTTTTTCTTTTATTATTAGTTTTGTTTGTTTGTTTGTCTGTCTGTCTGTTTGTACGTGCATCTCGTGAAAACTACTGCATGAACTTACATGATGATTCACAGTTGTGTTTCTGGAAGTCTAACTGCAAATATAAAGTACAGTCGAGTTCATTAATATGTAAGTACTTTTTACAGATTTTGACTTTTATTTACAAAGTTACGTACATATTCTTAAATTTGGCTGTAGCTACCTACTACATTGGTTCGTCGTGCATATTTTTCTGTAGTTCGCTTTTTCTTTCTCTCCCTCTTTTAGTTCAGCCGTTAAAACCTGAATTAGAAAGTTTAATTTTTATTTTTTTTCATTATTAAAAAAATACCTTACAAAGGAATCGATATTGCCCCACAGGCGTTGACCAAATTGCCAAATAATATCCTGAGTCCCGTTACCCCGGCCACTGTGAGTTTTTATTTTGTTTAATTATTTTTATTTACAGGTACAGTCGAGTTCAGTAATAAATATGCACCTCTGACAGTTCGTCAACCTTATGACTTTGTAATAAAAGTCAACATCTGTCAAAAGTGCTTACTTTATGAACTCGACTGTACCTACATTTTACATTTTTTTCCTGTTTTTTTTTTGTTTTGTTCATCCTACTACTGTATTTTTAGTGTTGCTGTATGTGCGAAGACCTGTCGGTTTTTTAATAAGGCAGCATTTCACTATCTTTCTCTCGCAGTTCAATTGGTTAACTTAATGTGCTGTCGCGGGTATATATCTTTGTTTAAGATTTCATCAAGTTTAAATAGGTGCCTTTTATCGTGTATTGAAGGTTGACCAATTGGAACTTGGACCAAAAAATAGAATGAGGTGAAAACAGTACAGTGCGCAAAGTAAAATATGTAAAAAGTATTTTACACCGCTTTCCCCTCTGCGGTTGGTTTAGTTAGGGGTTCCCAACCTTTTACCACACCAGTTTATGGCTGAATTTACTCAAACGATACTCAACTTTGAGGGGCGCTCAAACATCATGCTGTCTTTGTCGTATCTTTAACATTTAATGCGACAGGACGATGTTAGAGAGCCTCTCAAGGTTGAGTGACGTTTGAGTATTCGGCCATTAGTCTATTACAAGCACTTGTCAAAGAAGCTAAGCCATCGGTTCGCGCTTTGCAACGAGAACAACCGGCAAGAAACTCGTCGAGGGCTGCTTTTTTCTCCCTGTATATTTCATACATAGTCGTCCTAATTACAAATGACCTCAGCATTGAAATTGAGGTCATTTTTATGTGTGTTTTGCTAGTTATAAAGTCTTAAATTTATTTATTGATCTTTTTTGTGAAGTTTGTGTAACGCCAGCAGTTTCCAGGTGGTGGACAAGACTTGCCACGCGCCCACCGCCATGCTGGAGCAGCACATGATGTGGGACGACATCGCGATACTGGCGAGATACTTGGTGAGTATAACAATAACAATGACAGAATTAAATAAAATAGTCTTAACAATTAATTAAGTATAAAGTTGCTATTTAAAAGGAAACAAACAACTATTTCTGACTTATTTTCAACACAAAATGAATTTACAAAGTCAAAGCACAACAAGCTCTGCAAAGCTCAAATCAGAGAGAAGAGAGAGCGAAGGTAATTACCACAAATTACCTTACTCTATGACACAGACTGAGACAAATCACAGATTAAATACTTCTGACGGGCATACGCTTCGCGCACATTGTCAGATTAATCGCATCGTATGTGTAACAGTTGATGCTGTCCTTCAACAACTGCTTAGACGTGGCCGTGCAGTTGCCGTTCCTATTCCACACGGTCACGTTCCTGGTGTGTTCCGGCACGGTGTCCATGCGAGCCGCGACTCATGGACTTGTCATCAACATTATACACTCGTTGTGTACTTGCACTACGCCTAGCTTTTCAGGTGAGTGAAAATGCAAGTTATATTTTGTGTAACACGTACAAAATATAAGACCGTAATAACTTTTTCGTAGTTATTATATTGAAGTCATTTGTTTACAATACTCGTAAGCAACTAACATGTAACGGCCAGGCCTCTATTTCACAAAGTTGACAATTATTGTAAATTACAATGAGAATTTGAGGTAAGTTGCGGTGTCTGTGAGTAGATCAGTAAGTGTTGAGGCAGAATCTCTTCGACATATATTCAGCGAAAAGGGAAGTACTCCCGCCGAGCTAGGTGTCTTTGCTCGGGGACCGCGGTCCAACTGTAAGATGTTGGAATATGTATTTATGCGAAGTGCTTAGAAAACTTCAATATCGTGAGTCAGGTCTTCATACATTTTGCCTGGATGTTAGCTTGACGTAGTGCGACGTCACGTCTGCGTAATGTTTACATATTGTACTTTTCGCTGATCCTGTATTTCTTCGTCATTCGTCGATTTGCTTATGTAGCGGTATGATTGCGCCGCTACAGTAAGTATATTTTATAGTTTCGAATTGGCTGACGTCATGGACACCAAATTGTCATTATAATTTACAATTGTCACGTTTATGAAATAGGGGTCAAACCACGCGAAGGGGCGAACGTCGATGGCGAGCGAATTCTCTTATTTCTTCATTGCGCAGTCGAATCGCTCACTGCAGATTGTCACCACACGACATGTATTTGAAATTCGCTATCCGCGCGCCGTTTGCCATTTCGTGGTCACTTAAAATACTGGTTATACAACATGTTACAAAAATACCCCTAATGCGGAATATGGTATATAGGGACCATCAAACTGAACAACCTTTACTATGGGACCAACTCTGAAATCGCGAAAAAAAAAATCAACTGTTCCATACATTTTGATATTTTCGATTTTAATTTTTGTATGGTTTTTTTTGTATTTTTTTTCGCGATTTCAGTGTTAGTCCCATAGTAAAAGTTGTTCAGTTTGGTGGTCCCTATATACCATATTCGGCATTAGGGGTACTTTTGTAACACCTTGTATAGTATGTATTATGTCCGAGGAGCCAAATATCCAGTAAACTTAAATCTACGGAAATGTCACTGCAAACAAATATTGCTTTAAAATGGCACCACGGGTCAGCCACGCGCCCGGTGACAGTTAGCCCGCCCATTTTAGCGTACAATAATTGTAGTTTGTATTGTAAAGAAAAGAGAAAGAGAGTTTATTAGAAATGACGTCCTGTGTAGTCAAATGGAGTAAAAGACGCAAAGAAGGCAGCAAAACGATGCAGAAATAACGTGTCATATTTTGTCGTTTAAGCATAGAAAATATCTATGAGTAAACGAATTATGGTCGCTATTATGCAACCAGTGTTCAGTAGCTTTGTGCTGCATAATTAAATGCCAGTATTTTTAGCTCCACCCACTTAGTTATTTTCGTGTGGTGCCATTTTTTGATCGGAATGCTTGTTCCATAGATTTTAGTTCGCTGCAAATAACCATACTGAATGTATCTGACAATTTCGGCCTTACCACAAATGATTTTAAAACACTGTTTAACAAGTGTTTATCTTAGACACTGTTTAAATGTCATGCTGTCACTTTTTTGACAATATGGTTTGAAAGGGACGACATCACATTTAAACACTTTCTAAATTAATCAATGTTTTAAAGTCTTTTGTAGTAAGGCCGTTTAAGTTTAAAAAAAGCCATATTTGATTATCTTCGTTATTGGAACGACTTTTTACAATTATGATATTAAGGAGGTTGCAAAACCAATTTTTATGTTACTATGACAGAGGACAGAGGTTGTCATTATTTATTCCTCAATGCTTACGACGACCTCCGTGGTCGAGTGGTATGTACGCCGGTTTTCAAGGTGTCGACATCTCTGAGGTCCCGGGTTCGATCCCCGGCTGGGTCAATTTAGAAAACTAACTTTTTTATATTGGCCTAGGTCTGGGTGTGTGTGTTTACCACCGTTGTGTCTGATTTCCATAACACAAGTGCTTTAGCTACTTACTTTGGGATCAGAGCAGTGTGTGTGATATTGTCTAATATTTATATTTATTTATACATTATATTTCCACTGAAGCTACTAAATAAGAGAGCAATACTATGTATTTTGTCAATTCAGCTAACTATCAACATTATTTATTCCTCAATGCTTACGCGTTTATATTTCTTACTGAAGCTACTAAATAAGAGAGCAATACTATGTATTTTGTCAATTTAGCTAACTATCAAAATTATTTATTCCTCAATGCTTACGCGTTTATATTTCCTCTGAAGCTACTAAATAAGAGAGCAATACTATGTATTTTGTCAATTTAGCTAACTATCAAAATTATTTATTCCTCAATGCTTACGCGTTTATATTTCCTCTGAAGCTACTAAATAAGAGAGCAATACTATGTATTTTGTCAATTTAGCTAACTATCAAAATTATTTATTCTTCAATGCTTACGCGTTTATATATTTCCACTAAAGCTACTAAATCAGAGAGCAATACTAAGTGTTCGCGCCTAAATACGCACGGGGCGAGGGGCGGCGGGGGAGAGCGCCGAGGACGGCTCGGCGGTCATCGTTTTTCTCTATGAATGTCACTTATACACACGCCTCGAGCAAGGACGGCATTATAATTTTTGATTATCGCATTATATGTAAATACATATTGTAAAGCCTGAAGTAAACCAATATGATAAAAAAGAGGTTCGTTATTTCTCTTCCTGCCTGCCTAAACACTATGTATTTTGTCAATTCAGCTTATTTATTCGTCAATGCTTACGCGTTTATATTTCCACTGAAGCTCAAAAAATCAAAATCAAAAATATTTATTCAGTAACATCAAATTTTTACAAAAATATATTATACTGAGATCCCCTTTTAAGTATTATTATACTTGTGCCAAGAGACCTCGCACTCCCACATCGTACAATGCCATTGATTTTAAAGAATAGATACTTGTTACATTATACTACATTATACTACATTTTTAGAGGTACAAGAACTAATTTAAAACTATTAACTAATGCTATTAACGTGTGTGTGTGTGTGTGTGTGTGTGTGTGTGTGTGTGTGTGTGTGTGTGTGTGTGTGTGTGAGAGAGAGAGAGAGAGAGAGTGTTTATAAGTTAATATTTTTATTATTTTATAAGTTTCTCAATTTCGCTATAATCTTTATCTTTTAGCCAATTGGTAATGAGTATTTTACATTCTTTAATGGTTTTAGGATAGATATTTAACTGCGTATTCACATTCACAAGCTACTAAATAAGAGAGCCCATATCCCTAACATATGATCCTTACAGAGGAGACTCAACGAGTCCTTATGCTATCCCTGGATGAGTTCGCCTTGCCCAAGTTCTACCAGATGTTCGGCATATCCAAGGTGAAGTCGGCCGCTGTGACCGCCTTCAGGAGCCCTTACAATAGACACGCTAATGATTGGTGAGTATTAAAGACTTTATTAGAATAAACTATATCGGGATTTACACCATGTACCTGTTTATTTTTGAGACTCCGATATTTCGGCGCAGTTGCATGCGCCATGGTCACGGAAGAAGTGTCGATTGTTGCGTGCGGGTAGATGTTATTGGCAGACAAATCGGTCTACCCTCCGTCTAAGTCTTTTATTATTACGCTCGATACCGGTACCACTGTCTGCAAACTCACTACTCACTCGAATCTGTTCACGACACACGACACTCACTGTATCTGTACGCGAAACGGCGCTTTTACATTTCATGTTGTTTTTACACAAACAGATTACAGGGTTCCAAACACTCGACAATTTAAACCCATCTTCACGATTGAAATTTTTGTATTTGGTAATTTCATATTAATTCGCCGAAATATCGGAGTCTCAAAAATAAACAGGTACATGGTGTAAATCCCGATATAGTTTATTCTAATAACGTCAAAAACCATGGAAATTTAAAACATTATACTATAGACTTGTAACCAAAATCAACGAACCGTTGTTTTTTTAATTTATTTGTCCACATAAAAGTTCAAATAAAAGAACTTTGAGGACACGTAATTTGGGAAAATATGAGAGAAAAGTATGAAATGCTCAATGTAATCAAATCAAATAATTTCAAACCTAATCTACACTAGATGAAGAAAATCACTAAGCTGCTTTTACACTCTTAATAGTCCGGCGAACAGTGAGCTTCCCATACAAACGTAATACCAAAATTATTTGCAATTTTAGCATAATTAACTTTTCTTGTGATGTTATTCAGATTAAAACAGTATTTGTCTAGTGTTCTATCAAATAAAAAAATCCAAAATATTTACACAATTCAAAATAAAAGCCAAATACCCTTTTTTATACAAAACTGTTAATTATGCTGAAATCATTTTGGTGTTACGTTTGTATGGGAAGCTTATTGTTCGCCGGACTCTTAAGCATCGGTGGGCCACTCGTCTCCGAGTGGTTTCCTCATACTGATATTTTTTGAGGCAAAAGGGAAAAATGCGGTGATCAGTGTTGCTATATACACTAACCCTGAAGTGCACTATGTCAATAAAACTGTACTAATACAGTTACTAATTTTCATTTATTTGTTACCAACAGCCGATTTGCCGAACATACCCACGCTGCCTGCACCGAATCCAGCTCTTCCAGTGGTGGAGCAGTAATACCCAGCACTTCATCGGCCGTCCCTCTCGCACCTACGCACACAGACAGAGAGAGATTACCATTACAATCTTTAGAGACTATAACAGATGCGTTGTTAGAAATTATGGAGGCGTGTATGAGAGATATACCTGATTGTGATTGGTTGGACACTTGGTAAGTATTAGTACGTACCTTAATGCTTTAATTATTTAGCCCTCTTGCTCTAACTCATATTGGCAGAGAGAGAGAGGATAATAACAGTCGTTAGAGACTATAAAAGATGCGTTGTTAGAAATTAGGCCTTAGGGTATACACATACAGGCCTCAGGGAATACAGGCCTTAGGGCCTGTATGAGGGATATATCGGATTGTGATTGGTTGGACACTTGGTAAGTATTAGTACGTACCTTAATGCTTTAATACTGGATTTAGCCCTTTTGCTCTAACTCATATTGGCAGAGAGAGAGAGGATAATAACAGTCGTTAGAGACTATAACAGATGCGTTGTTAGAAATTAGGCCTTAGGGTATACACATACAGGCCTCAGGGAATACAGGCCTTCAGGCCTGTATGTGGGATATATCGGATTGTGATTGGTTGGACACTTGGTAAGTATTAGTACGTACCTTAATGCTTTAATTATTTAGCCCTCTTGCTCTAACTCATATTGGCAGAGAGAGAGAGGATTATAACAGTCGTTAGAGACTACAGGGTCATTTGTTATTCATTTAAAACCTCTCGTGGGGTTTATCAGACCATCAAACTGAACAACTTTCATTATGGGACCAACCTTAAAATCGCGAAAAAAAAAACAGCTGTTTCATACAAAAGTACAATGCCTACTCCATCGAAATGTATGAAACAGCTGTTTATTTTTTCGCGATTTCAAGGTTGGTCCATAATGAAAGTTGTTCAGTTTGATGGTCTGATCAACCCCACGAGAGGTTTTAAATGAATTAAAAATAACCCTGTATAACAGATGCGTTGTTAGAAATTAAGCCTTAGGGTATACACATACAGGCCTCAGGGAATGCAGGCCTTCAGGCCTGTATGAGGGATATATCGGATTGTGATTGGTTGGACACGTGGTAAGGATTTGAATCATAATGCTTTAATACTGGATTTAGCCATCTTGCTCTAACTCATATTAACAGAGAGAGAGAGAGAGAGGATTATAACAGTCGTTAGAGACTAAAACAGATGCGTTGTTAGAAATTAGGCCTTAGGGTATACACATACAGGACTCAGGGAATACAGGCCTTCAGGCCTGTATGAGGGATATATCGGATTGTGATTGGTTGGACACTTGGTAAGCATTTGAATCATAATGCTTTAAGACTGGATTTAGCCATCTTGCTCTAACTCATATTAACAGAGAGAGAGAGAGAGAGGATTATAACAGTCGTTAGAGACTCTTCTTCTAACAGATGTGTTGTTAGAAAAAGAGTTTCTTAACTAACATCACAAATGAAAATGTTCTATTGTCTGCAGGACGTCACTAGCCAAGAGTTTTGCATTCTGCTTCAATCCAGCGTTACAACCGCGAGCTCTGATTGTCTTTGGATGTATTAGTAAGTTAATGTTACTACCGCATTATTGTATTAATATTATACAAGGTGTTACAAAAATACCCCTAATGCCGAATATGGTAGATAGGGACCATCAAACTGAACAACTTTTACTATGGGACCAACTCTGAAATCGCGAAAAAAAATCAGCTGTTTCATACATTTTCATATTTTCGATTTTAATTTTTGTATGAAACAGCTGATTTTTTTTCGCGATTTCAGAGTTGGTCCCATAGTACAAGTTGTTCAGTTTGATGGTCCCTATATACCATATTCGGCATTAGGGGTATTTTTGTAACACCTTGTATAAAATTATGTAGACATGTATTTAATGGTGTGTATTTATGTAATATTTATATTGTATGCATGTCAATATTAGTTTTTATTGTTTGTGCCGCATTCGTGTCTATCTGTTTACTGTTGGTTGACTGGTAGAGAATGCTTTTAGCATTAAGTCCGCCATTTGTACCTTACTTTGTGTATTTGTACAATAAAGATTTATAAAATAAAATAAAATTGTTCATAAAAAAATATCTTGATGTGGTAGCTAAAAATTTTTAAAAACAATCAACAAAATGACATTTTCTTATGTTGCATTAAAATGAATCAAAATTACTTTTTAATCTTCTTCTTCGATTTATGTTAGGTTTAGGTTAGGTTAAAATTTAAATTTTAACTCATTAAGGCCCGGAAAATAAGACAATAGATATTCCATTGTTATCCGGCCGCAATTGGCCGCTCGGGCGTTGTTGAATTCAAATCAATAATTTGTGTTTTATAATCTGTATTGAAGTGTGTTAACTTTTAAACAAAATGTTTTGAACAAAACATATACTTTTCCAAGACACCTAATATAAATAGTAATTATATCAATTACTAGTTTTTGCAATCCATGACATTTTCCTAGTGACTCAGTAATGGACATAATATACGATATTTGTCAAAAAATCGATGAAATGAAAGAATAAAATTGCTAAGATACATCAAAATACTTAAACAACCTGCTATCAATAATTATTTCCTTGTATGCTTGTCTACTATGGTGAACGATAAAGTATACGGGGTTATTTGTAAAACACCATTAACCTCACAGGAGTAGATTACTAACATCATAAACAACAACATTTGTTCTACGACTTTTCCGAAAACAGACAAAAAACCTACTTTCCATACTAATTTCCGAACAGCTGATCGAGTTTCGTATGAAAAGTCGATTTTTGGTCTTTTTTCGGAAAAGTCGTAGAACAATAAATGCTGTTGTTTATGATGTTATATGAGGAGCTCGGTGGCGCACTGGTATAGCGCCTGGCCCAGCGATGAGGAGGTTGAGCAACTTTCGCAAGGGTCGGTCATGGGATGGGTGACCAAAAATTTATTATCTCGAGCTCCTCCGTGCTTCGGAAGGCACGTTAGGCCGTTGGTCCCGGCTGCATTTCCAGTCGTTAGCACCCACCAATCTGCATTGGGCCCGCGTGGTGGGTTATGGCCCATCCTCCTTATCCACCCATAAGGAAGGCCTGTACCCCAGCAGTGGAGACATTAAAAATGGCTGATGATCATGATGTTAGTAATCTACTCCTGCGAGCTTGTTGATGTTTTACAAAAAACCCTGTATATAAATAAATAAATAAATATTTGACAACATCACATACATTGCTCTTATTCCAAAGTAAGTAGCTAAAGCACTTATGTTATGTAAAACAGAGACAACAGTGGTATCACAAACACCCAGACCCAAGTCAATATAGAAAAGTTCGTTTTTCTAAATTGACCCAACTGGGGATCGAACCCGGGACCTCAGAGATGGCGACACCATGAAAACCGGTGTATAAAGCCCCTCGACCACGGAGGATATTCATACATTTATTCAATTTCCAGGTAAGAATGTCACAGACGACGACATGAAGCAACTCCTCAGAATCTTAGTTAAGGCCCTGGAGTCGTTCAATGACCTCGCACTGTTAGAAGCTCTCATCATGTGCTTGACGAGGTTACAGCCTTTACTGCATCCGGTCAGTTTAATAATAATAATAATAATTCACTAACAATTGAAATTGAAATTGAAAAATTCTTTATTCAAATAAGCTCACATAACAAGCATTTTTAAATCGTCAATTCTTTTATCCTACCACCCATTATGACGTCTTTTAGTTGACAAGAAAAATGAGCGCAAAAAACTTATCAGCTTTATTAGAAGGAACGATATTTACAAATATGTATATCGTTTCCAGACATTACATTCATAGTATTCATACATGTTACCATTAACATAGATTCATAAATAAATAACATTATTTAATTAGCTCATTTCTACTGAATCAATTTACAGGTGTCAAGCTTAATTCAAAATTCAAGGCTCAGCCTAGGCTATTACAAAAAAAAAATATAAAAATATATATATATATATGATGATACAATGATGTGATTACAATATTTTTAGTGTTTATAATATAGGTCTGGGTTTATTTTGCTTGAATCTAAAGGGATGAGTCCCTGACATCGAAACTAGTAAAAACTGTATTTTCAGTGTCAGTGATTCCTCGACATTTTTAACTTAAATATAAAGTTTAATTTAGACTTTCAACCATCTATAAAAATCTGTTCGCGGAGAGTTTAAAAACTAAACTCAGGATTTCTAAACTCATTACAAATTGCGGTCCGCTATGAAATGAATAAAATTATGAAGCTTTGATAAAAAATCAACTCAATCAAGTAATGCGGTAGTATAATATTATTATATCAAAGATTTTGACCTTAAATGAATAAGGCTCGGTTGCATCATCTTAATTTAACTATAACAGTACATAACAAAAACTTATCTGAGCCGGTGGCCAAAACTGGAACTAAGTGTTATTTCATATTGTTACCTAGGTTACGCCATAGACGACAGCATAGAAACATAGTTTGTGTCTGTTAAAGTTAAGGTTAAATCAAGATGATGCAACTCAGCCTTAGAGTTGATGGGGTATTTTCCGTTGACCTAGAAATATAGTCCGGAAGCAAAGTCTCTCATCAAAAGTAAAAGGGAAAATCAGAAAACGTCATTTTAAATGAAACATTTGTCCAGTTTTATTTAATACTAAATAATATACTAGAAAAAATACGACTCGCACCAGATCATGTTCTCGGACGGGAATCGAACCCGCGACCTTTGGATACGAATTTCTTCTAGTATATCAACTTTTACGCTGCAAGCCAGCGCCATCTCACCAACGTACAAGGAATTACCTCGACATTCAATTGAAATATCTTTCCAGATATTTTAAACAATTGACTAAAATGAGAAAGCTATACAATTATTAAATTTTGAGATTTTAGCATTCAAAATGCTATTTTTATATAATACTAAATTTTTATTTATTTAAAATACTTATTCCTTGAACAGGAATCTCCGATCCACAAAGCCCTATTCTGGGTATCTCTATCAGTGTTACAACTGGACGACCCAACATTATACGCTGCGGGATTAGCCCTGATGGAACAGAATCTGCACACGTTAGACTCGCAGGGACAGTTCGATAATAAGGTATGTCTACGTCAATAAACCATAGAGGGAGCTCGCGCCCACAGAACACATTACTCAAGCTGCGCTGACGTCGTCGGCGCCGAGCGAACTCTGTTTATCAACCTAATCGGTCTCACTGCTTCCGTGCGACCATATTTTTTTCATTATTTTTTGAAACCTCTTGTTTGTAATTGAAATTGAAATTGAAAAATTCTTTATTCAAATAAGCTCACATAATAAGCATTTTTAAATCGTCAATTATTTTATCCTACCACCCATTATGACGTCTTTTAGCTGACAAGAAAAATGGGCGCAAAAAACTTATAAGCTTTATTAGAAGGAACGATATTTACAAATATGTATATCGTTTCCAGACATTACATTTATACATATTACAAATAACATAGATTCATAAATAGATAACATTATTTAATTAGAACATGCAGTAAATAATTCTACCACTCATATCCTCTTTTATTTAAAAATTGTTCCATGATCGCAAACAAGGTATATTAAAATTAGTGTATGTTGGATGATATAAACAGGGTATCTAGAAAAGCACAAATGTATGTTTCATATAATATGTTTCATTTCACAAAACTAAGAATATTTTTTATAAATAATAACATTAATATAAAGCTATATCGATCTCACCTGATTTTGTAAAAAAAATATACTGGTGGCCAGATAATTAAGGACACCAGTCGATTTTCATACAAACGAAGTAACTTTGAAGCCTTGTTTCGCTGCTAAGGATTGATCTAGCTGTGATCTGATGATGGCCATGCAGGGAGTGAATGGAGAAGATTCAGATCGCTGTACACACCCAACTGATCTGATCAACATTCTAAGAGATATCAGGATATGTTTTAAAAAACTGCGAAGTTATCATAAAAATGTATGGAAATCTTGAAACTGAAAACTGATCTTTATATCTCTTAGAATTCTGATCAGATCAGTTAGGTGTGTATAGCGATCTGAATCTTCTCAATTCACTCACTAGATGGCCATCATCAGAACACAGCTAGGTCAATCCTTAGCAGCGAAACAAGGCTTCAAAGCTACCTCGTTGGTATGAAAATCGACTGGTGTCCTTAATTATCTGGCCACCAGTGTATTTCTAATATACCGTATTAGTCCCCATGGCAAAACTTACATAATAAGAAGTTACTTAACTCACTTAATATAAGAAAATACAGATTACTATCAGTAAGTTATGTTAGACAATATTTGTATTGAGCTTACGTCTTAAAAGTAAACATTTTACAGAGCTTGGAACAAGTGCTGATGGAGACAAGAGAACCATTGGAGTGGCACTTCAAACAACTCGACCACGCTGTCGGATTGAGGTGAGAGACTCAAAAGGATTGCGTTTTTATCATTATGCCCGTCTTACATTATTCCAGTTAAAAACATTCCAGTAGAAGTGCATTGCCTGGAACATTCGTCAAACACACCACTTTATCTACTTCTACTGGAATATATTACTGGAATAATGTAAACCAGGCATTAGATTAGAGAGTACATACAAATCGTCACAATGGCGATACTGAATCATAATGTCTTTGTTGCTTCTATAAAAAATAACTTTATAAAAAAATGTGTCAGGATAAACTTTTTCGGTTCTTCGAGTCGACTTATGCTCTATTTTTACTCACCACGTTCCCCTTTTGCTAGCCCCCGTTTCATAGTTTATATTATGGTCTTATTATTATCTGTCATTAAGGGGCTGACATGAGCCAACTAGCGCCGCCAGTCGATTTTATTTTTTCTAAATAAGCCCAATTTCTTAAAAAAGGAATCAGTCAAGGTCTTGTGAATGACGTCTAACGTTTATTGAATAACGTTACAACATTACAAAATGCGTGCAATAGTTTAAAAACGGGTTTGAACAAATACAAATACAAAATACAAAATGCTTTATTTCATTAACAAACCAGGTGATTACAAAAATTGAGATGACATTCCTAGTAAGTATAAAAATACCTGTATCAGGAAGCCATCGCTCTTCCATTTCTATTATCTGTCAGGTTTTTCGTTTTTTAATTAAAACAAAGCAGTGGAAAATAAAAGTAATATAAAAGAAAAAATATTTATAAAAACTTTGCATGCGTGAGTGTGTGTGTGTGTGTGTGTGTGCGTGCATGAGTGTGTGTGTGCGTGTGTGTGTACGCTTGTGTGTGTATGTGTGTGCGTATGCGCTTGCGTGTGTGTGTGTATGTGTCTGTGTGTTGAAGGGTCTGTCTTTGAGTTATTCATGCCAATCATTATTAATTATGCTACTAAAATTAATTTACATATTTCTTTGATTTGTTAGTAATTTTTCAGTATCTATGTAATCGAGTGATTTAAGCCAGGCTGTTACGGTTTTTTTACATTTATAATAGTTTAGGGCAAAAATATTAAGTTTGTTATTAATTTTGTTATAAAGATAGTTTACCTGTTTATCATACTGTCTAGCTGCAAAGGCTGTTTTGACTGATTTTATGGGAATAGCTCTGTTTTTTCGTCTTCTATTGTTTATGTTTGGATCAAAATTTATCGATTTATGTAGTCTAAGTATGGAGTTCAGGACATATAGTTTTCTAACTGTCAGGAGTTCGGCAAGAGTGTATAATTGATTTGTTGGAAACTTGTAAGGAAGAGAATACATCACTTTGAGTATGGCCCTTTGAGTTCTTTCTATTTCCAGGAATTTCGTCTTACAGGCCCCACCCCAGACTGGAATACAGTAAGTTAATACGGATTGCGCCAGAGAAACATAGATTCTGTTGAGTAGTTCTCTATTTGCAACGTGTCTAAGTTTTTTAAAAATACCCATAAGTTTTCTGCTCTTAGTCATAATACTTTTTATGTGTAAGTGCCAGGATAGACGTTGATCAAGTATAACTCCTAAATATCTAGTTGAGTCAACCTTTTTAATTGTCTGACAAGAACATGAACAAGATGGATTTTGTTGGTTGCAGCAGTTATGCACTTTTATTTGGAAATCATTTTTCGGTTGAGTTCTTTTATCGATAGTGAAACATATGTAGTTAGTTTTAGAGACGTTTAAGGTGAGGAGGTTTGCATTCAACCACTCTGCCACCGTGCATAATCCAGTTTCTGCAGTACTTTGCACTTCTGCCCATGTATCTCCTGAAAATACTATGGCCGTATCATCGGCGTATGAAAATATATTTGCGTTGTGTAGTATTAAATTGCAAAGTTCATTTACGTACAGCAGAAATAAAGTCGGGCCCAATACACTCCCCTGAGGTACACCAAAAGGTATGTTTGCTAAGTCACTAATGTGGCTCCTCAGTTTGACTTGTTGTTTTCTGTTATGCAGGTAACTTGCAACTAGAGCAAGTGGAGCACCTCGGAGACCATATTGTTCGAGCCTATCCACAAGAGCGGGGACAGAGACAGTGTCAAATGCTTTTTGTAGGTCAAGAAACACTGTGAGACATTTTTTACCACCGTCTACATGCTTTACTATCAAAGACGTTAATGCGATAACTGCATCCTCAGTAGATAATCCATTTCTAAAGCCATATTGTGAATTCGACAGGATGTTGAATTTGTTTAGGTAATTTATTAACCGTATATTTATTAGTTTTTCAAGAACTTTAGAAATGGATGTCAAAACCGATATCGGGCGGTAGTTACTGACACTATCCCTATCACCGCTCTTGTAAACAGGTGTAACAATTGCCCGTTTTAGGGAGCAAGGAAAAATGCCTAATTGAAAGCAGAGATTGGCTAAGTGGCAAATAACTGGTACTAACAATTTATGTGCTATCTTTAAGAACCTGGTAGATATATTATCCCATCCAGGGGAACTATCCGATTTTAGACTTATAAGCACATTGTAGACTTCTTTGTGATCTGTATCTAGCAAAGCAAATGAAGATGGTTGGAATAGGGACTTATTCAATTTTAATGTTACGTTTTTAGGTAAATTAGTGCAACAACAGTTTTTTGCCGCAGAGTTAGACTGTGTATTCGCATTATTTTGATCTGAGTGAGACGTCATTATTTTTTCAGCTAGGTCCTTCCCTATACTACAAAAATAATTGTTCACTGTGTTTATTGACTCGTTTACGGTTGATTTTATTTGAAGCAGGTCGGTATTGGATTTTTTTCTAGGCTTAAAATTTGTTATGTTATTTATACTTTGCCATAGCATTCTAGGGTTCTTATTTGTCTTTGAAAGTTGTTCTGCCTCATACTTACGTTTTAACTTTTTTGTTAAATTATTTATATAATTTCGATAACGTCTATATGTAATTTTAAGAATTTCATTTGTTGAATCAGCACGTAGTTTTTTTTGTAACTTATTTCTATTTCGGATACACCTTAAAATACCAGTCGTAATCCAGGGCTTACTAATCCTATTCTTTCTAGCGATTTTAGTTATCTTTGTGTTCGTATCTAAGGATTCTTTAATTAATTTTATCATTGTATTGGTTAGGTAGTTTGGATCATCACATTTTAGTAGGGCAGTAATGTCTTTTTGAGAGAGTGTATTTAAAGCCTTTTCGTAGTCAACAACGGTTTTAGTTTTCTTATATACATTTTTATTGATATTTGAGTTAGAAAGATTTAACAGTACTAAAGCATGATCTGTGACAGTGGTCTCAATGACAGCAATAGATGCGCTCTTTTTATCAAGCTTCAGCATTACATGATCTAGGCAACTTGTTTCCCTTGTAGGTAGTATGTGACCAGGGAGAATTCCATGTGTTGATAACATATTAAGGTAGTTAATGCGGTTGTTGCGTTCTTGGGATTGTTCGTTAGGCTTAGGTATAAGGTTTATATTTATGTCACCAGTCACAATAATGGTTTTAAATTTATCTATTGTATCCAAATGAGCGTTAAAAGAGTTAATGAATATGTCAGCGTTTTTGTTTGATGGTGAGCGATAAATACAAAGGATGAGGACATCGTATATAGTAATCTGTAGACATGAAGCATGTCGTAAAACAATTTCCCCAACCCTAGCTTCATGGCAATCTCTCACATATACAACCACACCGTCATTTTGGTTTATGTGATTAGTTGAGGCAAATGCATTATAATTCGTAATATGAGGAATATTCATGTCTGTCGTTAAACGACATTCAGTTAATATTTGAATGTCATTTTCAAAGTTGAGATGTGCTAAAGTAATCTGTAGGTCATCCATGTTGCATAAGATACTTCGAATGTTTTGTGTTATAATGGATATGTCTGTATCACTCTTTTTAATATATTTTGACACTGCGGATATTTCACATAGAGTAGAATGTGCAATTTCAAAACTGTCTATTTCTTGTTCATTTATAAGTGAACTATCCATAATGAGTTACATCTATAAGTAGACATATATTTTCCGAGTTACGTGTGATATATAGATACATACAAGTGTGACACAGACAATGATATATTATTGTAGAAAATATGTAGAATGTGAAAGTTTTTGTATTGTAAAGATTACTGGCATGAGTAATTTTATGAGAATTAGTGAGAGTGCCTATTTTGAAAGTGTGTGTACATGCAATACATTTAATATCTAAAATTATACGGTAATAAAAAGTATTAATTAATATCAAAGTAATGAAAAATATCATGTTCTTGTTTGAAAAATAAACTAGTCACGATTCTTGTAGAAGATGATGTACTTGCGATTCACTCTTGATGAGTATTATCGGCGAATTTTCTGCCTTTCTAACGTAGACTTTCCCAAAGCTGGTCCAACAGAACTTGAAGGCTTTAGTTTTGGCTAAGTCTCTTGCCATGAAAAAGAGTCGAGAGCCTTTGGCAGTAAGTTGTTCTGCAATAAATATGGGAGTATCTTCATTTTTAGTGAATCCTAGGTGTTTGGCGCATAATTTATCTTTTTGTTTTGCGTTGTATGTTTTACACAATTTCAGGAAGTCATTTTTCAAGAGTGCTGAGGATGTCTCTACGACTATAGAAGCATTGTTGTTACCCTCTTTGGTTCTCTTTACTCTGTAGATGTCTTTAATTTCGGTACTGGTCATTTTACAACCAACGTTTTTTGATAATGTTAAAACCATGTGTATTAGACTGCTCTTAGTTTCCTCTTTCACTTTTGGAACATTTCTGATTTCTAAATTTGTTTTTCTACTGCCTCTTTGCAATTCTTCCAATTTATCTTCTAATAAAGTCATAAGTTCTCTATCCTTTTTAGCCTGGATTTCAAATTTTTCTATTTTCTTTTGAAGCTCCTCATTTTGGCTGGTGAGGAATGTAATTGAGTTTTCTATATTTCGATTCGTTTGCTGAATTTCAGTTAACGTAGGGTATATTTTCTTCAATTCATTTTCTTGCTTTTTCATTAGAGTCTGAAACATTGATTTCAATTCTTCTTTGAGCAAGTTCATTTCCTCTCCGAAATCTGTTTCTCTTTTCCGCTTTGAGATACGCTGAGCTATATAATTAGGTGGAGTAATGTCAGCGCTGGCAACACTTGCCAAGTTCAAATTTGAGTCTGACAAGGATTTATCCATCCTGTTTTTTATACTACTAGGATATTATGATTGCGCAGGAGGTCTGATCTAAAGAAATCAATGTACGTCAAACCAGCAATGTACTTGCAACAGCTCTCACGATAACAACAATGGCGCCTTTTAGATGCACGTAATTGGTGACAATCTATTAAGCGCTAATGACGGGGCGGTCCCAGTATAATCCAATTAGCGTTAGCTGAGCGGTTGCGCCTGCGTTGATTGGTATTACTTTACAGTGTATTGAAAAGTACCAGGGTATCAGGAGTTTGAAGATACTCACTCACATGTGTTGAGTGGTGTTGACTTGAAACTCTTCATATTTATGCACTCCTATTTTCTTGAATGTTTTAAAATACTTTAAAAAATAATTTAATTTATAAATAAAAACTGTGCAGTGACTGTGATACGTTCAGCTTGAGTAGCGGTCCGGGGGGAAGAGGACAGTGGCCACTTTTAACAAAATCGCGTTTTAAACTGTTTGAATGCCTTTTCAAACTGTGTAAAGTTATGCAATAAATAATAGACGTTATTAACAAAACCTTGACTGATTCCTTTTTTAAGAAATGGGGCTTATTTAGAATAAATAAAATAAAATGGACTGGCGGCGCTAGTTGGCTCATGTGAGCCCCTTAATATAGGCACTATATTTTTCCTCATAGTTTCCGTTCCAACTTCCACTTCGCGCTAGTGGGCCACCTCATCAAGGGGTACCGGCACCCCGCCGGTGGGACGGTGTCGCGCACTTGCCGCGTGCTCGCCGCACTACTAGCCGTCACCGCTAGAAACCACGACAAGTTCCATGTTACGCATCATACTGTCGCTTATCTTACTGGTAAGTTTTATACTGTGGTTTTTTTATTACCTAACATCGAGTTTACCCCTATTGCGCATATATTAGGCAGTTTTACATAACGAATGGACGAAAATGGACTACTGAAGTACTGAGCCAAGTGAACTAGACACTCATCTAGTCCAATTGAACTATATCATTCTTTACACTTCAGTGAAGTATTTTGCGCATGACTACTGAATACGAAATGAAAGAAAATAACGGTTTAAGTACCGAATTTAGAAAAATGCTCGTAGGTAATTCTAGTACACACGACAGCACGTCAAGCTATACAGTGAAACTGCGAAAATAGCTTTTATTACGTAGGGCATAAGGTCAACATGTATAGTCTGAGGTGCCATCGTGTGTACCACCAGTAAGTCTAGGCAACCGAAAAACAGATAAGTGAGTATCGAATTAGACATTTCGTTGTTTACTCCGTTTGAAACGAACTACTAAAACCTTCGAAATTACGATATTATTTGTAAATACCAACGCGAATCAAGGGACATATTTATAGCACTACTAGGTACGGTATCCTATACTTTACGGTAATGAGCAGAAGGTCCAATTTTCTGTAAACAATCACAATTATAACAGTTAATAATAATTTGAACTCCTTATTAGTGTTTCTGAATGGATAGAGAAAGGATATTATATCCAACTTGACCAAATTTTATGTGTCCATAAATTAATTATTGACCTTTCTGTCCATTAGTTAGTTAGTTGAGTTCTTTACTGTTTATTGCATTCAAGCGCTCATGGCGGAGCTTAACCGATTGTACTCGATCACGATTGTTAAGCTACGCTCGGTCCGGCCAGGTGTCGGATGGGTGACCGTTAAGTGGCATTACAACTGAGCGCTTCCGTGCTTCGGAGGGCACGTTAGACCGTCGGTCCCGGCTGTTGTCATCTGATAACAGTCGTTAAGAAGTTAGAGGCCTTACAGGCGGCTTGATAAACTCTAACACCAGAGGTGGCCACTAATCCTCATACGATAATAATAAAATACCAAATCTTCAAAGCAATACATTGGCATTTATTCAACAAATAATCTTAGAACTATAGTCTGTCTATTTTACTTTATCAATGAGAAACTTTACAGGCAACGTTCCTTAAAAATCTACTAGATGGTGCTGTCCAACATCCTTTCTTGATAGTATGGTATTTAATCGTACTATAATAACAAAGAGTACCATCGTAAGAAAAATATGATTTTGACAATTTGACAACCCTAAAAAAGCTGTACTTGTTCAAAAGTAAGTTCAATTGCACAACACACTACAAAATGTTCATAAGTTTATTTATATGTTCAACATCATTTTTGTCGCCGAAAAACGATTATAAAGAAAACACACTGTAAAAATCATAAGTATTTTAACGATGCTTCTCTTTGATCAGACCATTTGTACCACGTTCATACTATACTACCAAGACAGTGCCATGTAGTAGATTTTTAAGGAACGTTGCCTGGAAAGTCTCTCATTGAATTCTGTCACAAATGTCAAAATCCAGAGTCTAAAGTCATGAACGCAATGATCGTTACCAAAAATTACCGATTCTACGTCATATCGATGTTGATTCTGTGGAATCGATTATCATTTGATTGCATTATTTAGAATGTAAACCGAATGGGAAACAATGAATAAACATTCTAATTTTTGACGACCTCCTTGGTCGAGTGGCCTTGTACACCGGTTTTCAAGGTGTCGCCATCTCTGAGGTTCGATCCCCGGTTGGGTCAATTTAGAAAACGAACTTTTCTGTATTGGCTCAGGTCTGGGTGTTTGTGATACCACCGTTGTCTCCGATTTCCATAACACAAGTGCTTTAGCTACTTACTTTGGAATCGGAGCAATGTACGTGATGTTGTCAAATATTTATTTATTTATTTTATTCATTTATAATTAGATACTAATTTATAGAAACATGAATTTTCGTAATATTTGGGTGCAGGAAATTAAAAATCAATGAGAAGTTCGATTATCGAGATATTAAAACAGATTTTTCAATAATTCTGGTCTCAGCGTGTCACTCACAACATTACAGCAAACCACGTGGAGGTACAGTCAGCGCCAAATTGATCTGAGCATTCAAACTTACCAAAATAGCTAATAATTCACAAAAATCAACCTTACCTTAAAATATTAAGGTGCACTTTCATTTGTTGTCTAAGAACAAACGAAAGTGCACCTTAATGTATAAATCTGTATGTTATCTGTTAAAAACTGTCACTGATCTGGTAGATAAAAAGCATCTATCTCCCTCAGCCCTGGTGTGTGTGAGCGAGGAGGTGCGATCGCGATGCCACGTGAAACACTCGCTGCCAAAATGGCTGCCGGACAACTGCGACCATTACTGTCCTACTTCGGAATACCATCAGGTAAGTTGAACGACGTGTTTAAACAAAATGTTTTTTATTCATCTACGTCTAAAGGTCAACGCGCATTGAAGCAGTCTTATTCTAAAAAAATACATAGAATTTTGATCCTTATTTCCACAACGTTATGCCCTAATTTCTGTCCGCTCGCGAATGCAGTGTAATGAATTAGTATATTAATATTCCTAAAGTTATATGAATATACCATTATTATATTAGATATTTCAAAAGATGTACACACGACAGCACGTCAGGTTATACAGTTAAACTGCGAAAACAGCTTTTATTACGTAGGGCATAAAGGCGGTCTCAAGGTCAACATGCATAGTCTGTGGTACCGTCGTATGTACATTTAGGGAGCAGACTTTCTTGGGAGGGAGGTAAATGTTTTTGATAATTATTTTGGTTTATCGATAAATTAACTCAACATGACAAAAATATATTTATTTATTTTACGAATAAACTGGTATATAGGTAATATTTTAGTAAAAAATATATTAAAATTACTTATTTCTTTTAGGAACAAAAATTTGCTACGTGTTAACTTTAATACTTAGTTATAAAAAATTTGGAAAAAAATCCGATAACATTTATTTATCTATTTAAATCAGAATGAATCGCCGAAATGTATGTAAGCGCATAACTTGAGGACGATTGCACCAAATTAGATTGTTCTTTTTTGTTGTGTTTGTTATTATCAGGACGAGATCTGTATAAAAGATAATTTTCAAAAAAAAATACGATAGACGTAAAAAATATTTTTTCTCTTTTCCGTCATTTTGAACCGCAATATATTACTGATAGATGGCGTCACCCGTGCGCAGCCGAAGCGGGCAGCTAGTTTATAATTTATTATATATTTATTTGAAGTTATACAACTCTTCCTACTAATATTATAAATGTGAAATTTTAGATGTTTGTTACTCAATCACGCATAAACGGCTGAACCGATTTGGATGAAATTTGACGTACATAGTAACAAGCCTGGATTAATAACATAGGGTACTTTTTATCCCAGCCAAAGGTTCCCTAGGGATTTCCCGAATGTCCACGCGAATGAAGTCGCGAGCAGTAGTTATTACATAAATCAGCCATAAATAAATAACAGCAGTTTTTATTGCTTACAAAAATTAAAAATTACTCTTAAGGCTGCATAGACTGCACACTAGCGCCGCCATTGGAAAAAAAATCATAGTGCTTAAATAAAGAATTTTAAAAGTGGCCACTTATCGCAAAAAATCTGCATTAAACTACAAGACAGGATAGAAAATATTGTTTAAGTGATAAAAAGAACCGCAATGCTTCTACGGAGTGTACTACAGGGAGATAATTCACAATTTCGTCTTTATTTAAGCACTATGATTTGTTTTCCAATGGCGGCGCTAGTGTGCAGACTACGCTGCCTTAAGCGGTTTTTATTTTAGTACAAATACCAGTCTCTCACATGATTACTCTAAGTATATGTTTAACTGTGGGTTACGATATAAATAAGTCTATGGTTACGATAATGTCTTTATTCTGTGTGAGAGAACAATAAATGTATTTTTATTTATTATTTATTTTGTTAACAGTCTTCAATGCTGATACAACCGCCGTCATCGGCTAGTTCGGTCTGTTCTCGACGGCAGAAGTCGTGGGACGTCTTGGATCAAGTCGCCTTATCATCGGCACACGGAGGTATGTATTATTATAGATACGAGAAACAGTAATAAGTAAAATCATCTTAAAAACGGTCAAGAGCGAGTCGGACTCGCGCACCGAGGGTTCCGTACCATCATTCTGAAAAAGTTTACTATTTAGGGACTTCGTTTTATTTTTCCTGTAATTTTTACATAAACTTCTATCCAAAAAACAATACTTACTCCATCAATTTCCAATTCAACAACTTCAGCAATGGACAATATGACAAAAAAATAACTTCGCCTTTTTATTTGCTTTTCGAAGAGAGAATGAAAAAAAGATATGACCCATATAATATTAGTTCTTGTTAAATATATTTTTATTAATAAAAAAATAAAAATGTTTTAAAAGATTAATAATTTTGCCGGTAGTGACGTAGCCCTGAGGCTCTATGTAGTGATGTCATTGCCACACAGTGCCTAAGGTTAAAAAAAATACTGACAGCCGACTGTTACCTCAATGTCAAACAAAACAACTGCTGTTTGTTGAAATGAAATTGAACGAAAAATAATCGCGAGGATTAACTGCAAAAACTTAGATCAAACCGTAGCAAACTAACATCAGGAAACACTTGGAAAACGCTGTCACTGTCAAACAATGTGACATTTTGAGACCTATTTGTTTTTTATGTGGTTTACAACGTGAGCAAAGAAAGGTGTATGCTCTTGTCGTATCGAGCTGTGACGTCACTAAGGGTTATTTACATTTAATTTATTTTCTCCATAAATATTGCTTTTAAAATTCTAAAACTGAGAGGCTAATCTGGAAATGTTTTTTTTTTATTTTGGCAAAATATTTATTGTCGTATTGTCCTTTGTTTTGCTTTTATTCAAAAACCAACCTTACCACACACAACTTAAAGTCCATTATCGACAGGTAAATCTCCAACCTTACAACAGTCTAGCAGCGGCGGGCACAGCCCCCATCTAGTCGCGATACCGCATCAGGTAATATCCTTATTGTATATCAACCAAGTCAATGTTAGTGCTACTGTGTGAAGTCTGCGGGGGAAAGGGAGAGAGATAGTACGAGAGCAAAAACGAAAGAGACTGTTTTTATGAAAATCAGAAACAAATAATATTTTCTCGTATTTTTTATGTGTCGAAAGTTGATTTTTAGGGATCCAAACTTTGAAAGAAACACTGGTCGTATAGTATTTTATAAAAATTTTGACCTAGCGTACTAATTGATTGCGATAATAACTTCCTTGACTAAAATTTTTCGAGAAATTTGTTAAGGTTTATCCTAGATGATTCTCCATAAAAATCATATATGTATGACCATCAGCCATTTTTAATGCTGTGGCACAAGCGTTCTTTATGGGTGGATAAGGAGGATGGGCCATGACCCACCACGCGGGCCTGATTCGGATTGGTGGGTGCTAACGACTGCAAATGCAGCTGGGATTAACGGCTTAACGTGCCTTCCGAAGCACGGAGGAGTTCGAGATGATAAATTTTTGATCACCCATCCCATGACCGACCCTTGTGAAAGTTGCTTAACCTCCGCAATCGATGGGCAAGGCGCTATGTCACTGCGCTACCGAGCTCCTCAAAAAGAAACGTGATTTTAAAATTAGATAAGATATTTTTTCAAAGGATAAGTTTCTAGTACTATTTAATGCAGGGGTGTCAAGACTGATTTTTCTAAAGGGCCGTTTATAAGATTTATGGACGAATACTTAAACGATATTCAACTTTGAGGGGCGCTCAAACATCATGCTGTCTTTGTCGTATCTTTGACATTTATTGCGACAGGACTATATTTGAGAGCCTCTCAAATTTGAGTGAAGTTTGAGTATTCGGCCATTAGGGTGTGTTAGCGGACCAAATTCAAAATTAAAAACTCAAACACATAAGTACCAAATTAAAATCTTTTTTTATTTATTAAGTAATTTTTCATACAAAGGTAATAAAAAGGAATTATCTTGAGCTTAAGGATCCAGATACCTGAGGTCTCTTATTTTATTATCTCACAATATGTAGTGGCTTCGAATGCCGTCTTAAACCTTCACTGGATAGATTCTGGTCACGGGCCGTATTGAGATGGCCCGCGGGCCAGATGCGGCCCGCGGGCCGTACCTTTGACACCCCTGATTTAATGCATGCATAAGTGTTAAAAGTAAAAGTATGCTAAATATTTAAAAAAAAAATGCCTGGTGTAACCCATCAAGGCCCAGAAAATGAGACACAATAGATATTCCATTTTTATCCCGCCGCATTCGGCCGCTCGGTGATGAATTAAAATGAGAGAGAAACTTGTTACTCTTCTATGGATTATGAACATTAATATCGTTGCAAATAATTCCAGACGGCCATTTTTAATACTTAATGAAGTCACGGTCATTTGAAATGGTACTTAAAAAAGACTTTACTTAGAAAGTAAAGTTCACAACAGTTGCAACCTTTCCCACGTAGACTTTCGAAATGGCTTGTTAGAAAGAGACAGATAGCTTCTGTATTGGTCGCTCATTCAGGATGATGTCTGGTCATTGCAGTCATGTTATAGTTAGACTAGTTAATGTTACTTTATTTATTTGTGGTAAATGGATGATTTTTTTAATATCAGTTTTGAAGGAAATGAGTCTTATGTAGTGTATTTAAAGTTGACTATACAACATGTTACAAAAATACCCCTAATGCCGAATATGGTATATAGGGACCATCAAACTGAACAACTTTTACTATGGGACCAACTCTCAAATCGCGAAAAAAAATCAGCTGTTTCATTACATTTTGATATTTTCGATTTTAATTTTTGTATGAAAAGCTGATTTTTTTTCGCGATTTAAAAGTTGTTCCCTTAGTAAAAGTTATTCAGTTTAATGGTACCTATCTACCATATTCGGCATTAGAGGTATTTTTGTAACATGTTGTATAGTCAACTTTAAATACACTATACATAATTATGAGAATTATATTTTTAACAATGTTATTTTGGCTCGTTGCGTTATTAATTTTACATTAGATGACAAATACTTCCTTACAATAATAATTCTTTCATTAAAGCTAATTCTCAGACTAAGCTTTAGTTTGAGAATTAACGAAAATATTCTACAATCTGAATCAAACCCAGGGAACCCAGAATTAAAATAAATAATAATATTTATAATTATAACATTAATTATAAATTGTGAAAAGAGAAATCTATGTAGATTAAATATATGCACCGAATTCGGTGTTGGTTCACGCACGATCTAACTCCTGAGGATGCTCCGGGTTGGGGCGAAACACGTGTAGAGTAGTCTAATTGGTGAAGGTGCAAGGTGTGTCGCTGTCATGCTAAATGCAAGTATTGTGCACTGATATTTTTGTGGTGTGCATGTGCATTTTTTTGCGGGCGGGCGGTGCATCCTGCATATATTTTTTGCGGGTGTAAGCTACATATATTTCTCTTTTCACAATGGTTTGGGACTTCCGCCAAGTAATACCTGATTCAATAAAAAAAAAATATTATGAATATTATACATTTTAAACCTCGTAAGGTTTTATATCTGATTCTAAGAAAAAATTTCCTTGATTACATTAAAGGTCAATAGAAAGTGAAAAATTCTTATATCAAAAGTTTTTATAATGACAATATTGACAAACATCCAACTACCACAGTATTACTATTAATATTTCTTCCTTTCAGTATGTAGGACACTACTAACCATACTATATCACATTGTGTTCTTTCACGCAACTTTCTTACTGGATTTCGTTGATAACTATCGTTTGTATGCATTCGTATATCGTTACCATCCGACATTGTTTTTTTATGGACGATATTTGATATTTTGTTGCATAACAACGTTATTTTAAAAATAACTGTTATAAATATGTGACGTGCTATTTTTAAAAGTAATCGTTACTTATTGTTGCAAAATATCTAATATCTGATGGTATTTATATATCACCTTTTATGTTTTAACCCTGTATTGCATTTCACATACTCGTTTCTGCTTTTGCCGTTTTAGGCTTCCGCTAGAATGTTATTTAAGACCCAAAGATCGTTTTCTGTACCTACTTCCAAGGATACAATTGGACCACCGAGGGTAAAAAAATACTGGTTGAAGAATTACAGTTTTATTGTAGCTAAATATTTTTCATATGTGTCTTTAAATAAGCGATAAAGGATGATTGATAGCGGTTTTATCTGTATCAACTAAAATAGCATAAAAACACGTGTTTGTATGTTTCGGTCAATTTCTTTGCAGCCCGCAATTTCATTGACCAGCAACCGGCAATTTGCAGGTCAATGTAAATCTTTTAACTACCAATTTTTCGTATGTTGTTTTCTAACTTTACACTCATATTAAAGACATCTGTTGATAATGTTTAATGATAATTTATTCATTATTAAGAAAAAATATTTAGCTACTCTATAATATAAACTCTTTAAATAGCCCAAGAGCTTACAAACATGTGTTTTATTACATCGCTTTTACCAAACTTTAGACCAGCGATTCCCAAGTGGTCGATATTGACCCCTTGGGGTCGAAATCGATTTCCAAGGGGTCCACATAAACGAATAATTTATAATTACACTTGATATTTGATAGGATTTTTAAAGTAATTTGGCTATGGGGGTCCATTTTGGAAAAATAGTTTGTGAATCCCTGCTTTAGACTCTAGTCTAGATGACCTTTAATGAAGTATTTAAATGTAAAACCCTTAGACACCCCTAAGGTAGTGCCCCTACCCAAAAACGTGCATGGTTTTAGACTAGTTAAGGGTGTACGTCACAGAAGTTGATGACGGATTTTAAACATTAATTTCAATTAATTTTGTCATGAAGGACTTTTCACAATGACAGTGACAGTTGTTGAATCTGTCACCACACCATAATAGTTGAATGTCCATAACTCGAGTTAAATTACTAACTAATTGTTGTATAGAGTCTGTGCGGGAAGAGAACCGTCATGGGATTTAAGTTTGATTACCGTTTAACCCTTCAACGCCCGGAAAATGAGACATAATAGATATTCCATTGTTATCCGGCCGCATGCGGCCGCTCGGGCGTTGATGTATTAAGTCATTATATTGCGACTGTCTTGACTTGATATATATCAAGATTTGCACTATAACTGCTATAAAGAAACAGTGCCGTCAACATATGTCAGCTGAATTGACGTACACCCAGTATACATATAATAAAATACCACTAAAACTCCGGACTCACCAGATTAACACATAAAAGTCACAAACAATCGAAACTATTCAGACCAATTTTAAATTAAAATGTTAGAAGCACATTTTTCTTTAAACACCAATTTAAAAAAAAAAACATTTTGAATATTGCAGCTTATTCGAGAAATATTTCTTTGAACTTTAAGTAATATTTTCAAAAGCACAATTGAGTGAATGACCCACATAATGAGTGAATGAATGAATATTTTTCACGTGTAAATAACAACAGTTAAGAGACGGTGAACACAGATTGACACAAAATGACACTCTGCTTCTAGCTTTAGACTTTTCTAGATTGTGAAGCGAGAAAGAGAGCTTCACGTAGAAAGAGACAGCACAATAGACGCTTCGATTCCGATCTGTTGTCTTATCCAGATTACACCCATTTTGTTGTTCCTAATATTAAGAGGTGGTGGAGTGAGGTCTTAAGGAGTTTAAATAATATTGAAAAAAACATTACTTTTAGTTTAGTTGCTGTTGAATTTTTTGACAAACCACGCCCTTGTATTCATTATACGATTTTGAACTCTATTTACGTGCGTAGGAATGGTCCTCTCGCGTAAGTCGCAAGAATTTAGGGACCATTGGAAGAAAAACGTAGCTAGGTGTTCAACTTTTTACGACGTATTTTTGTCCGTTGATCCGTTATTTAACAGATATATCTTTACTGAGGATAGGTATTTGGGAACGACTTTATAAATCTAAATATAAAAAAACTTTCTAAGACCTCACTGTAAATGTTCCCTCTCCTCTAAATGTATCCCTCCCTCTCTTACCCTCTCTAACACAATACATACTACAGGACAGCGAAGGCCGCGCGCATAGTATGCAGCACGGCGCGGCGGGGGAAGCGGCGCGCTCGGAGCACGGCGATACGGATAGCGGGCTGGATGTGAGTACAAGCTAAGGGCTTGTACACAAAACTGCGATGCGAATTCGCAACGCAGAAAATTGCAATACGAATTGCTGCGATGCGATTTCGTACGGCAAGGCGTCTCCCAGTGCCGGCGTTAGAGGGACTGACACCCTGGGCAAGAATATTTTGGCGCCCACTTAAAGAAATCAAAATCGAGTATTAATTTTTTTCTGAACCAATGTGAACGTGTATTAAGAATTCTATATTCCATCTTCCATCGAACGCTTAGCTATCCCCACCATCCACCACGCGTTCTAGTTTGGTGGGGGAAGTATCCCACCTCCACTAATCGCCCCCCCAAATTTGGCGCCCTGGGCCGTCGCCCCATCGCGCCCCCCCCTAACGCCGGCACTGGCGTCTCCCTTCCACGTCATCGTAATCACACGTAACCTCGCAGGAATGCGCGATGCGAATCTATTCGCAGGTTCTTGCAACGCGTCGTGCGAGCTCGCAGGTTTTTGCGGTGCGACGTCGCATCGCAGTTTTGTGTACAAGCCCTAAGTGCCGGTCCACACGGCGCATTGATATTAAGTAGAGCCGGTTCACAGGACGCATTGCGTCGTCTCAACGCAACGTATTGATATTAAGGGCTCCCACACATAAACACGATACGACGTCGCGTCGTGGAAATCTATGACAAGCATCGTAAAAATTTACGACGCGACATCGTAACGTGCCGCGATGCACGGCACGATGTCGCATTGTATAAACTCACGATGCATTCCTGCGTTGGTGCCCTAATTTTTTTTATTTGACAAATGATTATTAAATGATGATAAGGGTTATTAAGGAGTTTTTGGCGCCATTTTGTCGAGTTCGGTTTGGTGTCTATTTTAATTATTTTCAAATTGAATAATAGTGGATATTGTGTCTTAAAATTGGTGCAGTTATATGGTACAAGTGTCTACGCAACTGAACAATATGTGGGATAATCGAAATAGGCGCGATCTTGGTTGTATGAAGCTGAGACTTTTATTGAAGTGGTGGCTTCCTCGGCAGAACTAACCGAGTAAACTGTCTTGATATACTTGGTGCCAAATGCTCCAAGCAGCATTGGAATACGATGCACCCGCATTCTAATGAAAAATTAAACAATATCTACCACTGAACTATTTAACACTTGACACTGGCAAAAATTACTTTCAAGAGAAAAGTAGATTGCCATAACAAAAAAAGAAGAAGAAGGGTTATTAAACGATGGACCTCAATATCGTCCGTCATTTTTGAATTTCGAAACAACTGTGGCACCGACGCAAGAAAGCATCGTGAGTTTCTACGACGCGACGTCGTGCCGTGCATCGTGGCACTTTACGTTTTTACGATGCTTGTCGTAGATTTCACGACGCGACGTGCATTGTGAGACGTCGTATCGTTTTTAGGTGCCCTAAAGCCGAGATATTAAGTTCGCAACGCAAATTGTATATATGCAAAATATTCGTGTGGACCGTCTCTAAGACTGAGTTCTGGATGTGTGAGCATAGCTAACCCGTTTTCGTCGTTATACCAGTTAATATCGCGTAAAATGTTTTCATTTCCATTTCAAGCAAGATAATTAGAATGTTTAAAGTTACTGAATACATATTTGGTATTTTTTGTAATAAACAGAGAGCACACAAATGGTAAAGTTAACGTTATTACCGACTAGCAATCTCTTAAATTTAGATTTTGTTCTTCGCATTCACAATGTAATTTTTATATTAAGATAAATAATATTAGAAAAAAGACTAGAAAAACGCGACTCGGTAGCATAATTGGTCAGTGCATTGGGCTGGAATCCCAAGGGTGCGGGTTCGAGTCCCGTCTGAGGTGCTACGGTTGAGTCGATTTTTTCTAGTATATTTTCTAATATTATTTATCTTAGCAAGCTCTTATTTTATTTTTTGTTCTTAATCCTATTTATTGTATAAAGGTCGTAGAAGACGATGGCCGAGTGTCCCCGTCGAGCACTGATGACGTCACAGACCGACCGTCGTCCACGAAATCCGGAGACAGCGACTACCCGGAGCCGAGTACTAAGGTAAGTGTCTCTAATCACTTCTCTATTAGAATAGAATAGAATAGAATAATTATTTATTTTCAAAAATGCAGTTTAGTACAATCATTTACAAAGTTAACTTAAGTAAAATAATAATAACATTTGCCCGAACTAGGAAAAACCTGTGTTTCAGGCGAGTATAGCCAACAATAAATTATATATCAAATAATCACTAACAAACTTATAGATATATTTATTTATATTATAGCAATAATTAACACATTACTATGTATGTACAATATGTAACAAAACCCCTGTCCGATCCGTGAAGGGGTTATTAGGTATCTAATTTCGATTGTATTCAAGCTATCCGCTTTGATTAATGAGTTTAAAAAATTTTCCCTGCTTAAAAATAAAAAAAATGGGGAACTCACATTGCAACACTGACAGCGGAATGACCTTATGACAAGTATTGACGTCATGACGTTTAGCTACTGTGATAGGGATGTTACTCATTGAAAATTTCCCACGTTTTGGGTAGATTTGGGTACTAAAGGTCCGTCGAAAGGTGTAATTTAAATTACGACAGAATTCTCATTATTAACAAAAAAATATTTTTTATAATTTTCTTGGTAACATTATTGGTACATCTTTATGCCCCTTTCGGATCTGACAGGGTTTTTGTTACATAATTGTATAATGATAATTATGAAATAAGCGTGTTACTAGCAAGCAACATTATTCAAGTTGTAAATAATACCAAATAATATACTAGAAAAAATAGGACTCGCACCAGATCATGTTCTCGGACGGCAATCGAACCCGCGACCTTTGGATATCCGGTCCAATGCTCTGACCGCTGAGCTACCGAGTCACTAGTGGGAACGTCGAATTTCTTCTAGTATATCAACTCTTACGCTGCAAGCCAGCGCCATCTCACCAATGTAGAAGGAATTAACCTCTACATTCAACTGAACATCTTTCCAGATATTTTTAAACAGTTGATTAAGATGAGAAAGCTATATAACTTTTTTAAATTTTGAGATTTAAGCATTCACAATGCTATTTTATATAATACCAAATAATATACTAGAAAAAATAGGACTCGCACCAGAACATGATCTGGTGGTAAATAATACGTTGAGTCACTGTAGACCGCACGTCATACACACTTTCGTCATTTACCTCCTCCGGCCTGTGACGACCTCCGTAGTCGAGTGGCTTTGTACACCGGTTTTCAAGGTGTCGCCATCTCTGAGGTCCCGGGTTCGATCCCTGGTTGGATCAATTTAGAAAAACGAACTTTTCTATATTGGCTCAGGTCTGGGTGTTTGTGATACCACCGTTGTCTCTGATTTCCATAACACAAGTGCTTTAGCTACTTACTTTGGAATCGGAGCAATGTATGTGATGTTTTCAAATATTTATTTTATTAGTATCCAGTTCCCCTTCCCGTATTGGACTTCAAAATAATTGTCATTTTCACAATCAAAATCCCATAAAACCAGAATAACACTCCCTTTATTCGCATCGAGTCACACTGAATCGTGTCACACTGAATCGAGTCACACTGAATCGTGTCACACTGAATCGAGTCACACTGAATCGTGTCACACTGTGACTGGTTGAGAAAAAAATTCGCAACGAGTAACAGTGTGACTCGCTTGATGCGAATTTTTTTCCGAACGAACCTGTATAGTGTGACACGTCCGGAAAAAAATCGCAACGAGTCTCACTAAGTCTCACATTATAATTTATCGATTGCTTGCGTAGAAACAAACGAAACCGTGTCCAGGGTCTACGTACAGTGACTCTTATTTTTTACATTGTTTGCAGCAAGTGTCAACAGATAAAGACACCACCAGTCCAGAGAGCAACAGCCTACTAGACCCGTCAGTACTGTCCGACTTTACGACGCAAGCTCTCGTGCTGACTGTACTCGCGACGCTGGTCAAATATACCACCGGTAAGTTTAACCCTTCCGCGCCTTTATAAAGGTTTTCCAATTTATGTAAACGACTATGAATAGGTGCAAACAGATCAAAAAATATGCCGTATTTTCCCCGTATTTTTTACCCGATAACTTCGTAATTACACTATATTTATTCAGTCAGTAAACTGTGTTCTAATTATGAATATGTACATATTCAAATACTAACAATTGAAGACTACAACATCTTCATTATTTAGTTCTACGTGATAATAATAATCTGTATTTCCGGATTTCCCGGGCGGACGCATTAGGCCGGATGCAGGAGTCTGCGCGGGCGCGAGACAACGGCATTTAGTGATTTTATAGCTGGACCTAGGCGTCCGGGCCGGCGTTAAAGGGTTAAGAGGCCGTATACGTTTTGCCGCTATCTCGCTCGCACATTTCATGTTTTCTCAAGATTTCTGAAATATGAATGCGTAATTAAAATGTGATCCAATTATTAGATGGGAAATAAGATTACGGACACATTAAACTACACATATTTAACCTATCTACCTACCTATTTAGGGCATCCAAAGACAACAAATTTTAACTTTCAGAAATGACATATTTTTGTATTTTAACAACACAAAAAAAGTTATACACAATTCACATAATATGACCATAAGTAATAATGTTTAATAGTAATTTTGTTTTCCTGTGCAAGCAACGTTTTTATCAAACAAGAGGGTGGTCAAATGCCTAGTCAGTTACCAACAAAAAAGAAAAAATGTTCTATAAAATATTATTTGTTTTCAGATGAAGATGAAATAAGGATTCTTTACCAATATTTGGCTGAAGGATCTGTAGTCTTCCCTAAAGTATTTCCAGTCATGTAAGTTTTCATAAACAATATCTAGGTGTTATGGGTTTAAGAGTCCGGCGAACAGTAAGCTTCCTATACAAACGTAACACCAAAATGATTTGCAATTTGAGCATAGTTAACTAATCTTATGATGTTATTCAGATTAAGACAGTAACGGCCTTACCACAAAAGATTTTAAAAAACTGTTTAATTTAGACACTCTTTAAATGTGATGCCGTCTCTTTCAAACAATATTGTAAAAAAAGTGACAGCATCACATTTAAACAGTGTCTAAGTCAAACACTTGTTGAACAGTGTTATAAAATCTTTTGTGGTAAAGCCGTATTTGTCTAGGTTTCTATTAAATAAAAAATCCAAAATACTAACCTAAATCAAAATAAATGCCACTTTTGTTCTTTTATACAAAACTGTAAATTGCATTAATTTTTATTTGGTTTAGTACTTGGGATTTTTTATAAAATAGAAACGTCTAGGTTTCTATTTTATGTATAAATACTGTCTTAATCCGAATAACGCAAAAAGAGTTAATTATGCTCGAATTGCAAATCATTTTGGTATTACGTTTGTATGGGAAGCTCACTGTTCGCCGGCGTCTTAAGTGTGAATTTGCTGTTTTGAATGAAGAATTATAAAGAATTTGCGTTTTCCATACTAACATTATCTTTATTTATTTAACAACAATGAACGCTTATGTTTTAAAACTTTTATGCACAAATGTTTAAACACATCCGTATTTATGAACATTACTATGAGGTCTCACAGGGCCTGCGCACGCACAGCGTCCCAACTACCAACTAAACTTAATACGTAAAACAAAATGTTTTTATTGGTGATAGTTGGCCGTCATGATTATAATTCGAAATAATAACGAGCAATTAAATCGTCTTTAACATCATAGAAGAATTGAGGGTTTCTGTGTGTGAACAAAATCTGCAAATTCATACTTTAACCCCTGTTACATAACTAAACTAATATTATACTAAACTAATATTATACAATAAATATAAATAAATAAATAAATATTTGACAACATCACATACATTGCTCCGATTCCAAAGTAAGTAGCTAAAGCACTTGTGTTATGGAAATCAGAGACAACGGTGGTATCACAAACAACCAGACCTGAGTCAATATAGAAAAGTTCGGTTTTCTAAATTGACCCAACCGGGGATCGAACCCGGGACCTCAGAGATGGCGACACCTTGAAAACCGGTGTACAAAGCCACTCGACCACGGAGGTCGTAATACTTAATAATATATTAGAAACAAATCGACTCCCACCAGATCATATTCTCGGACGGGAATCGAACCCGCGACCATTGGATGTCCGGTCCAATGCTCTTACCGCTAAGCTACTGACTAGTGGCATCGTCGAATTTCTTCTAATACTTATATCCCACTCTTACGCTGCAAACCAGCGTTATTCCATCAATATAAGAAATTACCTCGACATTAAATAGCATTGTGAATGCTAAAATCTCTAATATTACATAAATTATTTATATTTAACAGACATAGCTTGTTGGATATGAAGATCAACCACGTTTTGATGCACTGCAACGATCAAGTTATACTGAGTGCAGTACAAAGCATTATACAGGTAAGATCTAATATACTTTCCTACTTTTTAGGGTTCCGTACCTCAAAAGGAAAAAACGGAACCCTTATAGGATCACTTTTTCTTGTTACTTGTACCCATTTTGTAAGATACTCTGAATAAGGATAAAAAATTGGATAGTTCAAAGCGTTTCTTTGTTAGTCTATTTTATTTGAATAAAGATTGTTTCATTTCATTTAATTTTGGAGGTATTATTGTTGTAATATTATATAGAGTTTATTCAAAGAATTATTACTATTTTTAATAAACACTTTACACATTGGATCCGATCCTAATTATCAGATGAAATAGAAAAAAAATGTATTTTATGAATAATACGGTGATTGTATATTTTTATCTCGTGACATGTTGGTATAATTTGATGTCGTACTATAATATTATGAGTGCGAAAGTTTGTGTGTGTGTGTGTGTGATTTGGATGAAATTTGGCACGTTTTTAATCTGGATTATAACAATTTATCTTGGTCAAAGTTTGCCTATTGCACACCCCGGACAGTCCATACAAAAAGTGCGTTTTAACTACAACAGATTACGTTTGTACACGCTGCGAATGTGTGCGTGAACCTTTTAGGGTTGACTCTTGTCATCTGTCTCGCTCGTATGTTAGTACAAACAACTCGCGCGCGCGACGCGGCCCCGGAGAATGAACTTGTGATGTTACTACCGATTGTGGGGGGAGGGGCGGTATGAGGATCGGCGGGGGGCGGACTGTGGCCATTCTGTACGTCAGGACTTTACTAATTCTGTGCCTAGGGTCCACGCGGACGAAGTCACAGACGGCCGCTAGTAAATAATAAATCTTTATTTATTTCTTCACAAATAGTAGTACCAAGCAACAGTAAATATAAACTGTAGCGGCACCTACCTACGCCGCACATACCACGACACACGGCACAACAACAAGATTTCTTCACCGTGTCACTAGATGGCGCTAGTGTCAAGAAACATGATCATTAAGTATAGAATAGCACCTCGCAGTATGGAAAACCTACATCTCGCTAACGGAGTTTACTCAGCGACTCAGCATATATACAACTTCCAACCATCATAGGTTGGACCGCGGTCCCCGGGCTAATACCACCCAGCCCGGAGGAAGATCTCCCCTTTGGCCTTCCTATCAGTGGCTACCTACCTCTACATCCCATCCATACTACAATTCCTACATAAACAGTATCAGTTTTAGATTACTAGTTGTGAAGACTGGTGCTTAATAGTTATCCTATTTGTAGAACATGATAGCATCAGAAGATGCCAGTCAACAACAACTGCACTACATGCAGAGTTGCGGGTTTGGAGGGCTGTGGCGGTTCGCGGGACCGTTTACCAAGGTAAGCGAATAACAGGGCCCGTACCGGCTAAATGCATCGAACTTCGGAAAGTCTGCTGAGCTTCAAATTAAAACAGATAAATCAAGCCCCAATATGGCCCAAATGGCGAACCACAATTCATGATGTCACACGAACATCGATTACTTCTAAATAACTTACAATACGAAACTCCTTACTTCAATTTATCTGTTTTAAGTTGAAGCTCGGCAGACCCGCCAAAGTTCGAAAAGTTAGCCGGTAGGGCCCCAGAAGGTGTCTTCATACGATCGCTTTCTCGTTCTTTTTCACTTTATCTGACGCATGCCTCGAGGCATTCAATAGCGCACGATGACCGTGCGCTTTCGCTCTCCTCTTGCCCTTACAACAGAGGCATGCCTCAGGGCATGTAATAGGTCGTCGGCATGTAGGTCTAGGGTTGCCACCTTTTTTTGGACTAATAAAGTACATTGGTTGCTAAAGGTAGAAAAAAAGTAAAAATTGTAGTAAAAAGTAGAAAATTTTTTATGGAATAAAGTATTATTTATTTTAACCTTTAAAAACATACTTTTGGCAATTTATCCTAGAGAAATAACAAGCCACTGAAATAAAGCATTTTCACGTACTTTATTTTCCTCATAAAGTATAGAGTAGAAATAAAGTATATACTTCATTATAAAGTACGGGTGGCAACCCTAGCCCCGTCTTCTCAAAATACCTTTGTATGGCAGAAAGTTGAACGTGAAAGCGCACGATTTGGATGCAATCAATATTGCATGCGTTTGACGTAAGTTGACTTGAAATTTGAAGCGACTCGGTGAAGACAGACCAAGAGAGCGAGTAGTTAAACGGAGTGGGTATCATGTATAGATAGGTGACATAAAACGGAACTATATTTCAATGTTTTAACTAGGGAAGTCATTAAACGTCATTGAAGTTTGAACCAAGTCATTTGCCTAGGCATTCAATTAGTTTGCTAAAAATCATTTGGACTGCTGATTAAACGACGCCGTTAAATGAAAAGGCTAGGCCGTTAACCAAGCAGCTGATTAAAATAGATTGCTGCGACATGTAATAAGGCGACCACTGAAAATCAGCGTCAGCAAAAAAATATTTATTATCGCGTATTTGAGATGAGAACCGCCTCCTTGTTTTTAAGTCATACATTTTATTTAAATTCTGGCGAAATGCTATTTATTTTATAAACATTTTTTTGTAAGATTTGAGATTTAATAAAAAAATATCCTAAATATTTTGCGATCTCAAAAGAATAAATGAACAGCCAGTTTTGTTATTCCAATTTACACAGAACCAGTGCACAGCGGAAAGTAGCGAGTTATTCGTGAACTGCCTGGAGGCGATGGTCGAGACTTGTCTCCCGGGCGAGGACCCGCCGCCGCGCCCGCCGCCGCCCGACCCCGACTGTCTGCAGGACGAACATCGGTATACAGGTACGAACATCGGTGTACAGGAACCAACATTGGCATACAGGTACGAAGATCGGTATACAGCTATCGGTATACAGGTACCAACATCGGTATACAGGTACCAACATCGGAATACAGGTACCAACATCGGTTTACAGGTACCAACATCGGTATACAGGTACCAACATCGGTACACAGGTACCAACATCGGTATACTGGTACCAACATCGGTTTAGAGGTACGAACATCGGTATACAGATACCAACATCGGTATCCAGGTACCAACATCGGTATACAGGTACCAACATCGATTTACAGGTACGAATATCGGTATACAGGTACCAACATCGGTATACAGGTACCAACATCGGTATACAGGTACCAACATCGGTATACAGGTACGAACATCGGTATACAGGTACCAACATCGGTATACAGGTACCAACATCGGTATACAGGTACCAACATCGGTATCCAGGTACCAACATCAGTATACAGGTACCAACATCGGTTTACAGGTACGAACATCGGTATACAGGTACCAACATCGGTATACAGGTACCAACATCGGTTTACAGATACGAACATCGGTATACAGGTACCAACATCGGTATACAGGTACCAACATCGATATACAGGTACCAACATCGGTTTACAGGTACGAACATCGGTATACAGGTACCAACATCGGTATACAGGTACCAACATCGGTATACAGGTACCAACATCGGTATACAGGTACCAACATCGGTATACAGGTACCAACATCGCTATTACAGATACCAACATCGGTATACCTACCTACAGCGTTTATAAATTTAATCTAATTTATGCATTATCTGCTAATTCTAAAGCGCAGTTTTGTTTGTGCCGATATGTTCCAGTCTGAAAGTGTGGAGTTATTTGAGGTGCACGTTTTTGAGACTTTGACTGGACTTCTTAGGTATTGAATATATAAAAAAACTAAATAATACTATGATAAAAAATCCTAATAATAGTTTTCTTAACATTAAAAAAAATATCTTGAAAGTGACTCCTTATGTTAGCAGAAATTAACACTTTATTTGTCTACTAAATGATTACAGCTAAGTGTTCACACAATTGTACCTACATAAAAGATCTTAACATTTGTTCACGATTGTTAAATAAAGTAAGAACATGTTAGTAAACCGGTAATATTTTTTCTGTTGCAGGTGTTCATAGACAACCAACTCTATATTGCCCTGCACAAGAACCGTAAACGGATTAAGTGAGTAATATTCACAATCTTAATTATTCAAAATGGCATTCGTAACTAACATAGAAAGAATCCGTGTTATTACAAAAGATTTTTAAACACTGTTGAAAAATATTGACAATATTTTTGACAAAATTGTTTAAAAGAGACAGCATCACATTTAAACAGGTGTCCAAGTTAAACAATGTTTAAAAATCTTTTGTAAAACATGGAATTTGATTAGTTATTTGAAAAAAATGTGGACTAGCACTCGATATGTTTTCATTATCAAAACATTACATTTATTGGATAATAATAAATGTTACTTACTTAAACAGGGTGTTAGTAGCACCCTAGCGAGAACTTTAAAGGATGTTTCTACCCTTAGAGTTTAGCAACTTTCTCTATGGAATCACTTGTCCCAAATCCAAAGTTGGGGTTTTGATTTTTCGTTGAGTAGCAATGTACTCGTAACAACTCGATAACATCGCGGGAGCGTGCGCGCGCTTACAACAAAGCCACGACCTTCGACCGCGAGCAAATAGCTGTTGTTGTACATACATTGCGGGTTTATAAAATTTTGATATTTTTATTACTTTTCTGTAAATTTGGATTCTATGCTAGTTGCATGACTGACAGACTCTGTGTGATAGAAAAAAAAACACTTTACTTTTCATGAATTTTGCGACGGAATATTCCACTTCAGATATATTCAGATTCATGAGTCGACTATGCCATAAAAGTTTTCGCTAGGGTGCTACTAACACCCTGTATAATTTAATCTCTCATATAATAAACGATATTTTTTTTACAGATTGAGAATCAGTGACCCCATTTTAATTCTTAAGTATTATTGCGGTCTAGCACAATTTATATTATTTATAATTTTTAATACTTAAAAGCAACAGTTCATGTTAGTTCGTTATAGACATGTCGTTAGAAACTATACTCTATGGTTAAGTATAGTGTTAGTCTATAGAGTACCTACCATAGACAACGACGTTTATATAATGTCGTAGGGTAATCGTGTAAACTGGAACTTTGCAAAAATCCTAGGTTGATTGTAAAAGACCTAATAATTTTAAAATAGATTTTCGCAATCATCCGAGCAATTTTTAGAGTTGATTTTGTTTTATTGGTCAGAACATGACTCTTCTTATAGGACTATAGGTAGCCGTTGGCAAAAAGAGCATCCGTCAATCCATAATGTTGACATCAGCCAATCAGCGCGCGCGATGTGATGGACCTAAGATAAGCTGGATTTTTGTAACAATCCTAAATATTTTTAAATTTAAGATTTTAGAATTCACAATGCTATTTCATACAATACTAAATAATATACTAGACTCGTATTAACCCTAAACATTACTCGGATTGCCACGATCTGTCTTAAGACCGGTTTTTAGCAATCATACTAGGATTTTTGTAAAGATCCGATTTGTACGAATATCCTACGACATATGCTGAAGCAGATTTTTAGCTATTGTAAATTGTTTCTATAATACTTCAGTGAGAGATAGGCCAAATAAATATTTATTTCCTAAATAACAACAATCCCTAGTAATAGTAGACATCTATCTCTTATAAATTTAGGAATCTTCCGTCAAATCAATCAATCAAAACTATACTACAAAAATAAATTGTTCTATCTCACGAATACCCTTTTGCAATGAATGTGTTAGGCGTGCATATGCACATTTGGTGTGCATCTGCATGCTCTCGTATTAGGGTCAGTTCACACCAAGACGCGACGAGACAATTCATCAATGGGCGGCCTCAGGCTGCGCCTCGCGGCGTCGCGCCACGTCGCGCGAAAATGTGTGTCTTTCGTGTAGTAAATAAAGTCAAATTTGGAGTCGCTCTATTAAAATGTACGCCCAGCGTCGCGTCTCGGTGTGAGCTGACCCTTACGCACACTAAAACAATGTGTATGTGAACGCCTAACAACATTCATAACGAAACAGTCTTTGTGAGATAGAACAAATATAGCAAAAATTGTGTTCGGTAAAAATAACCTGGCTATATGACAAAAAAAAAAGTGTTTCATTGATTTAATAAAAAAAAATATGGAAAATGAGTATAGTGTTTCTGTATTTTACATTAAGAGCGCATAGTCTGCACACTAGCGCTGCCATTGGAAAAAATGGCCACTTTTAGAGAAAAAAAACCCCATTAAACTAAACGACAGGCTAGAAAATATTGTTAATACAATGAAAAGTACCACAAAGCTTCTTCGGAGTGCACTACAGAGAGATAATTCACAATTTCGTCTTTGTTTAAGCAGTATGATTTTTTCCAATGGCGGCGCTAGTGTGCAGACTACGCGCTCTTAACAAACATTTTGTATTTGGAATCTTTTTGAAAATATGAATTTCAATATACAAACAATGCTTAAGATTTTTATTGGCTCTCTGTAATAGTAAATAAGAAAAATATTGAATATGATTCGCAACCTAATGATGTTAGTTATGTTTTAAAAGAATTATCACAAAATAACGTTATGTTACGAATCATATATTATGGTATATTTATAGATCTGTTATCAAAATATTGAGATCGATCGAATATTTTATGTACTTAGAATAATAACCTAGAACGATAGTTCCCTACAAAGCGCACTGTCAAAAGTGAGGCAAAAAATACTGAGCCAAAATGGCCTAGTTTTCAGATTTTTATCCTTCATACGTTACCTAATCGTACCTATAAGAACGAAATAGTTTCAATCTCCTTACTTTTAGGGGATTAGTTACTATTTTATTGGATTTTAGTTACGATTAGGTAACGTATGAAGGATATAAATCTGAAAACTAAGCCATTTTGGCTCAGTATTTTTTGCCTCACTTTACATACAAGGACTTTGCTTCTAAGTGTTATTATTCTAAGATTATGTATTTATAATATGTTATATACTATTTATAAAAGCAAAATATACAAATTTCATTCTATCATACTTTACAAAAAAATTGTTAAAAGTTGTTTATTTGTTATTTTTTAAAAAGGAATTAGTAACTTAACCGAGTGAAAGTTGTATTCGGTTTGGTTGGTGGTAGGGCTTATTCCAGTCCGCCTGGCTAGCTACCACCATCTTACCTAAGGCTGACGCCATAACAACAATTTAAAATTGTTGTGTTCCGGCAGTTAGAGGTAAGATAGCCAGTTCCTCAGTGGTGAGGATTCCGGGTGTAGTGCGCTTACACTTGCGGCCTTAACGTCACTTAACATCAGGTGAGGTGAAGGCCAAGCACTAACACGTTGTAGATAAAAAATTAAGGACACGAATAGCATTTGAACATTTTTATACTTCTGTATTTGTTATAATAAGTATAAATACACAAAAGCCATCGGTCATTTATGTATGAAGACTGGCATACCTACCTGTCCGCCATTTTGAAAAAAGTCGGTTTTGGAGGCCTGTGCTAAAAGTGTCAATCGATAGAATAAGAAATTACAAACAAAAAGTAATAAGTAAAAAAATCTCGTAAGTGATATACTTACTGAGATATTTGAGTTTGAAGTTGAAAAACAAAATCTGACATTTTCTGGATCAATCAATAGAATAAGTCGTTACAAACAAAAAGTAATAAGAACAAAATCTCGCAAGTGATATACTTAATGAGATATTCGAGTTTGAATTTGATAAACAAAATCATATTCTGGATTTAGTGGTTATGTCTATGCAGATTGTTGTTAAGCTATTTATGTATGTAGGAAGCGTCCATGGCTCAGCTGACGAAGTGTGCTCCAGTTATTCTATCGATTGATCTAAAAAAAATACTTTTATCACAGGCCTCCAAAACCGACATTTTTCAAAATGGCGGACAGGTAGGTATGCCAAAAGCACATGATGCTCTTTACTTTAAAAAAAGGTTATCTACAAATTTTTAACTACATATAGATTAATTAAATCGGTTAGGTTTCAGGAGCATAAAATAATTTATTTATTTGTCTAAGTTCAGCTATTTAGTTCATAAAATGTTAACTGTCGGATTTGTTATAAAAATTTCAACAAACTAATATTAGTGCTCTGATATATTTTTTTTTTAATTAAAATAATAATAATATTAGCAGCAAATATAAAGTCTGTGTTCTAGCTAATAGAGTGTCGCTCTGTCCGTACATATTAGAAAATACTTAGTCAATGGGTGATTTTCTGACAGCTCAAATTAAAAAACGGCCAAGAGCGAGTCGGACTAGCGCACCGAGGGTTCCGTACCATAATTCTGAAAAAGTTTACTATTTAGAGACATCGTTTTATTTTTCCTGTAATCTTTACATAAACTTCTTTCACATAAATTAATTTCAGATTTTTCTCTATGCAAACTTCGGAGATAAAGGGAGGAGGGAAAGGTATTTTTTACATTTTTCATCAAAAGTCGAAAACTATGTGGCCTAAAAAAATAAAGTAAAAAGTTTGAGAATGTGCCAGCAGCGTTCTTTCATATGATACCCCATATGCTCTAGTAGCCTCACTTCGAATTTTTAAGACCCCCTTTCAGTCCCTGTTGCAAAAAATGTATAAATATTTTTATTTCTCTTTTATTTGCAAAATAGTTGGGCAAATGTTATCTAAAACTATTCCAAATTTCAAGTTGACAGGATTAATAGTTCTCGAGATATCCATCTGTGACAGACAGATTGATTCGCACCATGAGGGTTCCTTTTAACCATTTTGGTACAGAACCCTAAAAATAATTCAAAAAATGAAAGCCGAGCCGCAAAGGCTGTATAAATAAATTATATATTATAACTATCAACGAACAAAACTTAACGAGAACAGAACAAATTAACGGAATGTCAACAAAAATACGCAGACGTAAGACCATGGACTCGCTTACTGAGCGCCATCTATGAAGTCGTTTGGAACTAATTTCTTTTTTCTTCTCGGAAATTCGCCCATTGTTTTGTTTTATCTGTGCGATGAGTTCAATAATATATACGCACCTTTGACAGATAATCAACCTTAATGCCTTTGTAATAAAAGTCAACATTTTGTCAAAAGTGCCAACATGTTAATGAACTCGAATGTCTATGTGTGCGCTTACGGAATCCAATCAAAAAAGAACTAAATTGACAATGCTTCTGGAAAACTGCTCATTAAAATGCATTAATGTGGCAAAAAAGTTCTTTAATATTGTCTATGGTTTTGTTAATGTTGCTGTTTCTGATTTGTGAAATATGTTAAATCAAACTATTGCAACATGAATTATATTTAAAAATAACTTGAAAGGAAAAGAGAGGGCCCTGAATAACTTCGCTACACTAAAATATGTACAGTGTTATTTTTTTGTAAAACGCTCGCAGTGAAGCTTTGCTTAAATTAGGTAGTAATATTATAATTTATTATTAATTAAATTTGAATGTTAGAACCCCATAGAGTTATGTTACAAACAAGATCTAATGCCTAGTTTATAAAAATATTTTTCTACGCTTTTATTAAAATAAGTTTTAAATAACTTCAGTGATTAATACAAAAAAAATATCTTAAAAAATAACTCTGAATGTTTATATGTATAATAATTTTATGTTTAATATGGGCTGGTTTCTGGGGCACTTTTTCAGCTTCAATAAGGGGTCCACATTATCTGGTTTAAAGCAATAAAATTAACTGTGTGTGGTAAACTATGGACCCATTATCGAACAGATAAACCTCTGAAACCGGGCATAAGAATTTTTGACAGTTCTCAAATGTATATTTTTTCTAAAAATTAAAGCGTTAAAAATAGGAAAATTTAGGTAAGAAAAAAGACTGTCTTTATTATGTTTTTATACACCTCTTCATTTGGGCCTAAATCAAATAAACGGTTGACTATTGACTTAATTAAATAAACTTAAGATCTCACAATTTATGTTACTAGATTAAAATAACAACTCTTTAGTCGTACTAACAAAGTTCAATATCGATATATAAAAATGGGGTGAAAGAATTAATTTTGTTTGTTGTGGTGACTTTCTTTAAATTATCTAAAATATTTAATGTTAATTCAATCATAAATCATTCAATTATTCAAACGAATGACTATTATAAATGTTTTTATAAATTAATAATAATGCATAGCTTATACGGGCGCGCCGCGCCGTATCGAACTAGTCATAAAAAACTGCACTAATTAGGTATCTGAGTAAATAAAAGTGTTAGCAAAAATGAGTCTTATTCAAGAACTGTCTATGAATTTGTAAAATTGTGATGCATGTCAAATAAGTTAAAAAAAAACATAATTAAAAATAGCACAAAAATAATGTTAGTGGTGGTGGAAGCTGTTAAATACTCGCAATAAAACTTGTATATTTACAAATATCAAAGAAAACAAACATTACAAATCGGCTCATTTATGACAAAATGCATATACTTATCTCAATTTCTTATCACCCCTTTTCATAATAGGTACGGAGAATTCCATTAATTATCACCCCTATATTCAATCATTGAGGTAATTTTTTTAAAGATAAAGCTGTGTCTTTTGAAAAATATAAACGAAATTATGAAACTTTAGACGTATGTAGGTACCTATTTACCTATCAAATAATTTATTGTTTGCATTTATTATTATTTATACATAATTTTATATGCAATGCAATTTATCTACACTCCGTTTTTCCTTACTTATCCTATTTAATTTAGTAAACAGTTTTTGACAGACTTTTTCTGTCATCTGTGTGTGATTGGTGTGAGAAAAGGTTTCACATCCATACTAATATTATAAATGAGAAAAAAAATGTCTGTTTGTCTATTACGCGTGAAACGCCTAAACTACTGAACCGAATTTGAGGTTAGGTACACTAATGGAGTAGAGCTTGGGAAAAGACATAGGCTAACTTCTATCGCGGCTAAATTTAAACAGGCTTGAAGGGGTTGAAATAGGGGACGAAAGTTTGTGTTAAGGCTGACGATTAAAAAATAATATCTTAGCAATTTTGATAATTCCACCTCCAAGGGGTGAAAATGGGGATGAAGTTGTGTATAGAAAATCCTTTCGAAATAAAGATTGTATAGCAGATGTTTAGTTACACAGTGTTTTGTCCCTTTTTTTTGTCAAACCTAAATAGTTGGACAGAAAGAACCATTGTGTAACTGCTATACAATCTTTATTAGTAAGGGGGTAAATTCATTTCATTCAGCCTGCATAAGGCTTATGGTTGGCAATGTATATTGGTATTGTTGTAATTTCAATCCCCTTGAGGGGGTGAAATGGGGTAAATAAACCTAAAAATTGATATGGATGTAGCTATTATTCCCAACGAGTGAAACTGAAACGTGTCACACTTTGATTGGTTGAGAAAAGAAACGCAACGAGTAACAGTGAGACTCGCTGCGATTTTTTTCCGAACGTGTCACACTATACAGGTTCTTGTAGGAAAAAAATTCGCATCAAGCGAGTCACACTGTTACTCGTTGCAAATTTTTTTCTCAACCAGTTACAGTGTGACACGATTCAGTGTGACTCGATGCGAATAAAGGGAGTGTTATTCTGGTTTTATGGGATTTTGATTATGAAAATGACATTTATTTTGAAGTCCAACACGGGAAGGGGAACTGGATACTAATAAAATAAATAAATAAATATTTGACAACATCATGTACATTGCTCCGATTTCAAAGTAAGTAGCTAAAGCACTTGTGTTATGGAAATCAGAGACAACGGTGGAATCACAAACACCCAGCCCTGAGCCAATATAGAAAAGTTCGTTTTCTAACCTAACCCAACCGGGGCTCGAACCCGGGACCTCAGAGATACAAAGCCACTCGACCACGGAGGTCGTAAAATTAAAGCAAAGAATACTCTGGTTAAAGGTTCTCTGAGGATTTTCTCGAATATCAACGCGAAAAAAGTCGCGGGAGTTTGATAAATATTATTTCATTAAATATTTGGGAGAAAATTGTTTATCAAATAGGATAAGTAAGCAACGTAGGCAATTTTTATTTAATTGCTACGAAGACGATTATGGACTGATTGTGCCATTGGTTCCGTGATTTTTATTACTAAAGAGCATAAAGTGAATTTGTCCAAAAAGAAATTGAAGTAGGTCATATTGCGAATCTGTTTCTCTTTTGTTCAGTATTAATATTTTGTAAGAATTGCGCTGATTTTCAAATGTGTCTATTGATGTATCTAAGTAGTAAAAAATACACATTAAAACTAAAATTTTCTGGTTTTATTATTATGAAGGTGCTCCGAGTTCCCTCTAGTAGTCGGTTCGCTTGGAAAAATCGAATTGCCACCTTATTTACACAGGTCGATAAAAATTGCAGGAGACTAGTTCCTAGTTCATTTTGCATCAAAATGTCTACCGCAGCATTGCGTACTGGCATTAAAATTGTTCGACAAGTAATTGTTCAAGAATTACCTTACCATCAGCCTTATTTAATGTTCCCACTGCTGGGGCACAGGCCTTCCTTATGGGTGAATAAGGAGGTTGGGCCATGACTCACCACGCGGGCCCAATGCGGATTAGTGGGTGTTAACGACTACAAATGCAGCCGGGACCAACGGCTTAACGTGCCTTCCGAAGCACGGAAGCTCGAGATAATAAATGTTTGGTCACCCATCCCATGTCGGTCATGGGGGTACATTTTTACTTGGTTTGGTTGGTGGTAGGGCTTATTCCAAGTTCGCCTGGCTAGCTACCACCATCTTACCTAAGTGGCTGACGCCACAACAACAATTCAAAAATTGTTGTGTCCGGCAGTTAGAGGTAAGATAGCCAGTTCCTCAGTGGCGAGGATTCCGGGTGTAGTGCGCTTACACTTGCAGCCTTGACGTCACTTAACATCAGGTGAGGTGAAGGCCAAGCACTAACCCGTTGTGGATTAAAAAGCACTTGATGTCATTGTATTCATTTTATTTGAAATAAATACTATTTTGCTTTGAATCAGCTGGATAAAACGTTACGTGGAAATTATAAGCAATACATTACATACATAATTCATTTATTCATTTCATTAAAAATAAATAAAAAAATGTCAAAAGTTTTGAGCTCGTACGATAGTTATATACTTACAATTTTGAACACAAAAACGAAAAACTATTAAATAATAACATTTGAAAAAGTTTGAATTTATTGGAACATAAAATATACAGATTTACATCATATAAATTAAATTGGCACAAAATCATTGTAGTAATAACGATATTTCTCCATGTTTAGCGCCTTAATTCACCATTCATCTTGCTGTCCATCATGAGTGGGATGGAAGGAATAAGATGTTGTATTTGCGTCTCTTTTCTTTGTATAACTCCATCCATCGTGCTGGACAACAAGATGGATGGTGAGGCACTTTACTTGGTGAGATAGATTTCTATTGTTGCAAGTTTTTATACTGAACAGATATACACCCTTAATTTTTAAGTGTATCTAAAAATGATATCAGTATATCAGACCACCTTACTGTATGCACAGTTAATTCATCTACGCCCGAGCGGGCGCAGGCGGCCAGATAACAATGGAATATCTATTGTCTAATTTGGGTTAAAAGTAAAAAATCAATAGTCTGAAAATATCGGAAAAAATCTTGATTAACCCTTTGGCTGCTCAAAACTCACGTCGTGAGTCGAAAAGTTGCGATAGGTGTGCGCGTCGACTCTCCTAGCGCGTCGGACGTTTTGGCGGTTGCGCCAGTGCTAACGACTCACAGCGCGAGTCCACCAAAACAAAACGGCTGTGCTCGCAACCTGCGAGCGGAGTCCACTAAAACAAAACGGCTTTGCTCGCGCGGGTTGTATAGTTTATTTTAAAAACTCGCTAATCTCGACTAGATTGCAGGGTAGCTAAAAAATATACTAACAAGTAGGTATTGAAAAAATAAATCAAAATGTTTAAACGTATAATTTATGTTTAAACAATTTATAAATAAATGTTTATATAGGAGTTCATTAGAACACAAACATTTAAACATTGATTTTTATTTATACATATACAATATGTAACAAAAGTAACCGTAATGCCGAATATGGTAGATAAGGACCATGAAACTGAACAACTTTTACTAAGGGACAAACTTTAAATCGCGAAAATAAAATCGGCTGCTTCATACAAAAATTAATTACGGAAATATCAAAATGTATGAAACAGCTGATTTCTGGTATATTATTTTATTTGTTGAGATGAAAAAACATACAATATCAATTTATTATTATGGACTCCCGTAGCGCATCCGTGAGCACAGGCGTCGCGTCAGTATGGACTCGACTGGCATGTTCGCCGACTCACGTCGAGAGTCCACGCGCACAATCGTTGCGCCAGGGCCCGACTCACCTAGTCGGTCCGGTTAGCACACGCGGTGCAATTTATCACTGGACAAACGCGTGTGCTATGGACTCGCCTAGCGAGGCGAGCGCAGCAGTTAGCGGTACCGTGCGAATTTAGTTCAGCAGCCATAGTGTTAATCGGCAAACTCACAAAGATAGCAAAACGCCTGCTAGGCGGTGATTAACGTAAATAAGTCGGTCTCTTTTCATAACACGGAATGAGCTCTAAATCCACAAATCAGTTAAATTTTAGGACACAAACAAACCTCAATATCTTGACTAATGAAGAATTGAAACTTTTAACTGCATATACTTGATTAGTAAAGGTATTTAGTATTTTATTTATTATTTATATATTTATTTTATTATGTATTTAGTATTTTAAAAAAAATAGCATTCTGAATGAAAAAAAAAGAGATACACCCATATATTTTTAGATATACTTAAAAATAATCGTTTATAGTTATTATTACCAATCAGCTATCACTGAAACATTTTGGAATGTCTTGTTTTAAATAAAGAGTAATTATAGGGATTAATATCTTAAAGTGATTCGATTAAGTAAACAAACTGTAATTAAAATAAACTTCGGAATGTTGTTTTTGTTAAATCAACATCAAAACTAAAAGAAAAAAAGAGCACTAGAGAGTACGATGAGTACTTACTTATATATTATATTGTATAAGGGCCTGTACGCTCGCCCTCTAATTTGTGACAGCACTGCGTCGACGCAACGCTGACGTAACCCAGCGTAATTTGTAGATAGGTACATAATAAGTAAACAATGAGAAAAATAGTTATACATTTGTTATCAATTCCAATTCGAGTAATTGTAATTACTTAACAAGAGTTACATGGACTAACTGAACTTCTTAAATATTTTAATTTACTATCTATCACAATGGCAGTATGAAAATTTATCCCGCTTGGTGGCGCTGCTGTAGATGGAGACCAGTTGTACATGCATATTTGTGTTATTTTTCAATTATGTCTAAAAATTGTCGACAAAAATAAAAAATACTATTGAATTTGGACATTAAACGAATTAAAGATTGAATTGAAAAAACAGGAAAACCAAAATGAGTTGGAAGAAAAATTCGCTTCCAACATCCAAAAATTGATAGCAAACAACAAAATGACATACATCTACACTAGCGCCAAATTGGCGGAAGTGCGCCGACTGGTGGATTTGTGAATCAGACAAATTATTTTGTCATTAAGGGCCTGTTTCACAATCGAAAAGTAAGTTCTGAGTGGCTTACTTGACAGATGTTTTGACAGTTGTGATATGAAAAATATGTCAAATCATCTGTCAAGTAAGCTACTCAGAACTTACTTTTTGATTATGAAACCAGGCCCTAAAAATAATTACATATATGCCTTGCATAGTATGTATACAACATGTTACAAAAATACCCCTAATGCCGAATATGGTATATAGGGACCATCAAACTGATCGACTTTTACTATGGGACCAACTCTGAAATCGCGAAAAAAAAAATCAGCTGTTTCATACATTTTGACATTTTTGATTTTAATTTTTGTATGATCAGCTGATTTTTTTTTCGCGATTTGTGAGTTGGTCCCATTGTAAAAGTTGTTCAGTTTGATGGTACCTATATACCATATATTCGGCATTAGGGGTATTTTTGTAACACGTTGTATACAGTTCAACTTTCAACCAATGCATGATTATATTTAAAACAGAATTATTTCATAAGTGATTTTTACTCATTTCGTTATCAAATTTGAGCCTCATTTCATTTTGGAGTAGAAAAACAGAAAATTTTCACAACAACATTAAAAGTCTGATTTTAAAACTATTTACAATCAATAAATATTAGACAAAATAATTCAGAAATTATAATCCTTACTTGTCGTATTTAGTAAGCAGCTTTTGACAGTTGTCATACGTCTTTTATATTTGAATAGTTATTTAAAAATATGTTGTCTTATTAAATCAAATTGTCACTAGTATTAGTAATTTCTTTAGTAATCTGTGTTGAAAATTATTTGTTGTATTTTATATTTTATTCCAAAAAGAGTTGGGTGAAGATTGTTTACCAAACAAGACAAGTAAGGATAAACGTACTATGCTTACATTGTTTATTTCTCTTTTGCAATTTGAGCATATTAAATAACTCTTCTTGTGATGTCATTCGAGTAAATACAGTATTTGTCTACGGTTCTATTGAGTAAAAAATCTAAAATACCAAACGAAATAAAATTAAATGCGGTTTACAGTTTTGTATGAAAAAATGTAATAGGCATTTATTTTGAATTGGGTTAGTATTTAAGAATTTTTTATTTAATAGAACCCTAGACAAATACTGTCTTAATACGAATAACATTACAAGAAGAGTTAATTATGCTCAAATTTCAAATATTTTTGGTATTACGTTTGCATGGGAAGCTCATTGTTCGCCGGACTCTTAAAAGGACGCCGAGCGTCAAGTGGCGCCACCATAACTATTTCTTCTTTTTCGTTTTATCTAAAGTAAAATTAAGGAAAAGAAGACGGGCAAGTAGAACTACATTACAATATACTTTTTTTATTATAGATAGTTTGTTCATAATTATTAAAACGGAGTTTCTAGCGGTGCAACTTTCGTATTAATGATTATGAACAAACAATCGAATAGACACGCTGAAATTTTAAACATTTGTTTTCCTAAGTGGAGTGGTTCCACTCATGATTACAAGCAACTTTTACTATGGGGCCAACTCTGATATCGCGAAAAAAAATCAGCTGTTCCATACAAAAGCGCAATACTTACTCGACCTTATTGTATAGAACAGCTGATATTTTTTTCGCGATATCAGAGCAACAGTTGGCCTCATAGTAAAAGTTGCTTGTAATCATAAGTGGAACCACGCCACTGCGGCAACCAAATGATTAGAATTTCAAGCTGTATAACCGTTAAAACAGTTTAATGACAATGACGACCTGAGCAGTGGTCAACATGCCGGTCTATCATGCAAGAGGTCCCAGGTTCGATTCCCGGCCAAGCAGAAATTGAAATGATGAATTTTAATTTCTGTGACGGTCTGGGTGTTACTATGTATAATAAGTACGTATATATTTGAAAAGTATATAGGTGGCATATCAGTTGTCTAGCACCCATATTACAAGCTTTGCTTAGTTTGGGGCTAGATGGCGCTGTGTGAAATTGTCCAAGCATTTATTTATTTAAAAAAATGTATACTTATTGCAATAAAGTACGACTTGCCCGTCTTCGTACCTCAATTTTATTTTAATTAAAACAAAAAAGAAGAAATAGTTATGGTGGCGCCACTGGACGGTCGGCGCCCTCTTAATACAATATATCGATAAAAGCATATTATGGTCAGTCAACTGTACAAGGGTACACTTTAGCACCATAACTACTCTAAAAAATATACACAACATGTTACAAAAATACCCCTAATGCCGAATATGGTAGATAGGGACCATCAAACTGAACAACTTTTACTATTGAGCCATCTTTGAAATCTCGAAAAAAAATCAGCTGTTTCATAAATATCAACATGAATGAAACAGCAGATTTTTTTTTTCGCGATTTCAAAGTTGGTCCCATAGTAAAAGTTGTTCAGTGTGATGGTCCCTATCTACCATATTCGGCATTAGGAGTATTTTTGTAACATGTTGTATATTCATAAGTTCAGTTTTGAAGATTCATACAATTAAGGCCACCATATTGAAACTTGAAAACTTAAAACCCGAAAAAGGAATAAATATTATTATATAATATCGTCTCTTCTGTATCGCGCCTAAGGAATTACAAAGGCAAATAGAAATGTTAAATAATAATAAAATATACATTTTCAACATTATTCTCCTAAGATTAGGTTGAAATTCAAACAATTTTGTATGAAACTTCAACACCGTTCGCTCGAGTAACATAAACCAGATCTAAAAACCCGACTAATTATAAGATATATTATGTACTAAAAAAATTATACTATTAACGATTTCTAGATTTTAAATACCTGGCGTAGATAAACACTTCTAAGGTTTCCGCGCGTGCTATTCATTGAAATAAATAAATTTATGGATTACAATGTGTACTACGCGTTCACTTCGTGATTGCCGTCGACGACCGTTATTACGTCACAGCTAACGGTACTATAGACAAAAAAGTAATCATGTTTTTCAACTGTTTTTCATTTTTTTCTTGTTCAAAGAGTGTCATTAATTTATATAACAAGTTAGGTTCGCTATTATGTAGGCACTTTACTCTTTTAATCATTATGACAACACGAATAACGAAAGTAATGATTAAATCAACAGAAACAAAAACTAAACTTTGCGTTGCTAGCCGTACTAGAAAGGCGACGCAGGGGGTGCGGGATGACGAAGCGTGCCGGGAGAAAGCGGCAATGACCAAGTGAACCGTAGTATATTATGAATTCAGGTGTTAGGCCCCTGGAAAGGTGTCAGATCGGCGGGAAATCAAAAAACCAATAAATCCAAACTAAATAATTCTAAAATAACACCTGAATTAATAATATACGCGTTGTAATCCGTAAAAGTGTTTTATTTCAATGACCTAGCGAAGATGCTAAGTTAATTTGGACTTTACTACAAGGTTTTTTAAGTAGCTATTTCTTTACATTTAGTATAATTTCTGTACTTTTACTTTATCTACCTTACCGTCCGTTCACACAGCAGGTCCGTATTTACAGGACCGATTTCAACGGGTTTTGTTCCCACTTGTCCTACTGAACAGTTCTACCATAGAACTAATGGTACTATTTTTTCCCATTAGTGTTACGATTTAGTACTTTGTGGTAGGACTAATGAGAAAAAATGTCTTATTAGTTCTACGGTAGAACTTACCAGTAGAACAAGTGGGAACAAAACTTCAACGGATCCGTCGCAACTGGATGTGATGTTCACAACTTCTTCTTTTTTAACGGAGCGCAGTATAACATAGTCGGCACCCCTATTTTTGTAGCATGTTATATACTTATTGCTACAAAAATAGGGGTGCCGAATATGTTATACAAGGTGTTACAAAAGTACCCCTAATACCGAATATGGTATAAAGGGACCATCAAACTGATCAACTGTTACTATGGGACCAACTCTGTATGAAACAGCTAATTTTTTTTTCGCGATTTCAGAGTCGGTCCCATTGTAAAAGTTGTTCAGTTTGATGGCCCCTATATACCATATTCGGCATTAGGGGTATTTTTGTAACACCTTGAATAATTGATTTTGCGGAGTGTCCCTTCTCTACGAATATTATTATGTATTCTGTGCTAGCGCCTAGATAAGTAGCGAAGTAAAAGAAACGTTCACCAATGTTCGCAATCGGCCGACCGCACTGCGCGCTTGGCGCCTCGCTAGGCTAGTCGCCTACTAATTACATATTATTACCTAGGCCACAGAATTAGTATATAGTAGAGGTACAGTACGGCCACAGTCCGCCTCCCGCCCCTCCCCCCACAATCGGTAGTAACATCACAAGTTCATTCTCCTCATATTTCTTTCTAGAAAAGGATCATCATCATCCCCCTACCCTTATCCCAATTTATTTGGGGTCGGTGCAGTGTGTCATTCTCTTCCATTCCTTCCTGTCACTCGTCATCTCCTCATCCACTCCCTTTACATTCATATCATTCCTCACACAATCCATCCATCTTTTTTGCGGTCTTCCTCTTACTTTCCAACCCTCAACATCCATATTCATTACTCTTCTAGTAACATGCCTTTCATCCCTTCTCATAACATGCCCATTCTAGAAAAGGATGAAAAACTTAAATTTAATTTAGTCCTGTCAATTGAGGTCGTGCTACACCGAATCGACACCGATTTATTGGCCAATAAATACCTACGCAGCGCACTAGCGGCGGTTATGTACCGAAATATACCGAGATTTAGAAGTCGTTTCGGCCATTTTGTATGAAGACGTATACTCCTTACGCGTTTTCGCATTTTGAAGCTCGGAAAGTCTGTCCACACATTAGATCTTTTTAAGGTAATAAATTACTTGATTTATTTTTTGTGGATGTTTAGAAGTACACACGACGGTACCTCAGACTATACATGTTGACTTTCAAACCGTCTTTATGCCCTACGTAATAAAAGCTGTTTTCGCAGTTTAACTGTATAACCTGACGCGCTGTCGTGTGTACTTCGTCAATAGAATAGTATTACGAATATTATACATATATTGCTTTTGTTTATAACTTATATTTAAATGTAGAAAAACTAGTTAAAAAAAAAATTTTTTTGAGGTTATTTCACCAAGTAAATAAAAAATATATCTATAAATAAATATACGTGAAATATTTGTAATAGTATTCTATTGACAATGTATTCATAATTTACCAAAAAATAAATCGAGTCATTTATTATCTTTAAAAAAATTCTTAAGTGTGAGTGAGACAGCCTGCAAAATGCGATAACATAATGATACTATGCCAAAATTAAGGTCCACCACATACAAATAAAACATTATTCGGAATATCGATTCGGAAGATAAAATATAAGAAAATTTCGAACAAAAAACGAGATTCAGTTTGTATGTGGCGGGCCTTGTAAGAATCTATAGAAGAACAAATCATAACCCACTATTCCGTTATATTTACCCTCTAACTAAAGAAAATAACCCCATTTCATTTTCTATTATATTCGTATAACAGCTCCGGTGGTTCTAATCCCCATACCCGACTAACTTCAATCCAGATTCATCTGAAATTAAAAAAAAAACGCTAAAATTACTCATAACAGAAATGCAGTTTTAAACTACTTATGAACAAGGCTGCTTTCGAAATATCAGTTTATTAAAAATAAAGGATTTTAATAATTTTTACGTGGAACTGTTTAAGACACATAGTCAGTATTTTAGCATTCACAATGCTATTTTTATATAATACTAAATAATATACTAGAAAAAATACGACTCGCACCAGATCGATTCCCGTCCGAGAACATGATCAGGGGCCCTATTAGCTAACTTTTCGAACTTCGGCAGGTCTACCGAGCTTCAACTTAAAACAGATAAACCGCAGTAAGGAGTTTCGTATTGTACTATTCGCCGAAGTTATTTAGAAGATATCGATGTTCGTGTCACATTATGAATTGGGGTTCGCCTTTTTGGCCCGATTGGGGCTCGATTTATCTGTTTTAATTTGAAGCTCGACAGACTTTCCGAAGTTCGATGCGTTAGCCGGTACGGCCCCAGGTGCGAGTCGTATTTTTTCTAGTATATTATTTAGTATTATAGTCTAGTATTTTTAGAATAATTACATTCCCTCGTAGTCATTCGTAGAAGTAGATAGCAAATGTGTTAAAAACTGCCACTTTTAGCAGTCCCAGTTTAGTTACCGGGACTTCGGAGATGGCGACACCTCGAAAACTGGTGTGCACACCACTCGACCACGGAGGTCTTCAGAAATGTTATGAAAAAATAAATAAATACCTTACACCTTGACATTTTCGTTAACTATGTCGTATTCTGTGTTGATTTAGGAACATCAACCTTCTCTGAAGGGTCCTGCGAAAATAAAAGTTTTTTTTAAGGGGCTGACATGAGCCAACTAGCGCCGCCAGTCGATTTTATTTTATTTATTCAAAATAAGCCCAATTTCTTAAAAAAGGAATCAGTCAAGGTCTTGTGAATGACTTCTAATGTTTATTGAATAACGTTACAACATTACAAAATGCGGGCAATAGTTTAAAATCGGGTTTCAACCAACAGTGGTCACTTTTAACAAAATCGCCTTTATAAACTGTTTGAAGCCCAATTTCTTAAAAAAGTTAGAATTCCTTTTTTAAGAAATTGGGCTTATTTAGAATAAATTAAATAAAATCTACTGGCGGTGCTAGTTGGCTGATGTCAGCGCCTTAATACAATAATAATAAATGCTTGGACAATTTCACACAGCGCCATCTAGCCCCAAACTAAGCAGAGCTTGTAATATGGGTGCTTGACATATACAAAATATGGAAAACTAAAAATTAAAAACAAACATGACTAGACACTTTCAAGGTATTTTTTAATGCACAGAAAACAAAATAAATAGTTTTAATTTATGCTGATAATTGACGGCTATGGTCATAATTTGATGTACCCAGCAACTAATAAATATTTTACATCACAGAAGTTATGAGGTTCTCTGTGTGTGAGAAAAAAACACCAATTTCATATGTAAGTACCCAATAATAATAGACGTGACTGTACAATGATCGGTGTATTGTTTTAGGGGCGGATTTTGTAACTTGGTTGCAATCAACTCTGACAGAAATCGCAGTTACATTGCTGTTTTAGTAAGAACCAATGTGACAACTATCTTACTTAAAGCAGCAATGTAACTGCGGTTTCAATCGATTTCAATCGAGAATTCTACCCAAACATTGTACAAATTGAGCAACAGAGAGGTCAAAGCGTGGAATCTGCTTGAACAAATAATCTCCGCAAACAACGTAAACCAATTTAAAAATAGACTAGACAAATACATACCTTGTAAATAATAAGTACAAATCAGAGATTGCAGGATACAGGCACTATCAGTTGCAACAACTGCTCGCCTTTTTAAATTTTGAGATTTAAGCATTCACAATGCTATTTTTATACAATACTAAATAATATACTAGAAAAAATAGGACTCGCACCAGATCATGTTCTCGGACGGGAATCGAACCCGCGACCTTTGGATATCCGGTCCAATGCTCTGACCGCTGAGCTACCGAGTCGGTAAACTGCTCGCCCGTTTAATAATAATAATAAAAAAAAAAAATACGGCAAAACTATGATTACATTTGAAGGAGCACAACTTTATAGTAAATACCCGCACTTATAAAAAGTGAAGACTCGTTTAACGTATTTAAAAAGAAACTTGCTCAGTATATTATCAGTACGCAATAATTAAAGAAGTACGGGACTGTGAAATGTAAAATTGTACTGTGGATTAATTAATATACACTTAGCTTAGTTAGTAAGTAAGTACCTATTTAATCTGTTTTGCTTTTGCGACCACAAACTGTTTTAGTCTTTTTATTTATAATGTTCTCATGTAATTGACAATGTTATGTCTTTATGAGAATAACGGCCTTACCACAAAAGATATTAAAACACTGTTGAACAAGTGTTTATCTTAGACACTGTTTAAATGTGATGCTGTCACTTTTTTGACAGTATCGATTGAAAGAGACGGCATCGCATTTAAACAGTGTTTTAAAATATTTTGTGGTAAGACCGTAAAGTTCTTTAAACATGTATTGCTAGCAACAGAGTTTCGTAATTAAGGGGCTGACCTCATCCAAGTCTTGACTACCGACAGGTCGTCCGTTGCTCACTTCGTCCCGCAGCGTGTCTTCCTCGTCATCTGTGTGGACGTCGTAGAACTCTTCGCTGTCCATCTCGTGGTCTGTGCCTGTGACAAACAACAAATGTACACACGACGGCACCTCAGACTATACATGTTGACCTTGAGACCGCCTTCGTAATAAAAGCTGTTTTCGCAATCTAACGACGACCTCCGTGGTCGAGTGGCTTTGTACACTGGTTCTCAAGGTGTCGCCATCTCTGAGGTCCCGGGTTCGATCCCCGGTTGGGTCAATTTAGAAAACGAACTTTTCTATATTGGCTCAGGTCTGGGTGTTTGTGATACCACCGTTGTCTCTGATTTTCATAACACAAGTGCTTTAGCTACTTATTTTGAAATCAGAGCAATGTATGTGATGTTATCAAATAGTAAAAAAAAACTATAACCTGACGTGCTGTCGTGTGTAACTATAGTATGTTAATCATTACTTGTCCTATTTAGTAAACAGCTTTTGACAGTTTCCATACGTCTTTTAAATCGTTATTTAAAAATATGTTCTTATTCAATCAAATTGTCACTAATAATCAGTAATTTATTTCCTAATCTATGTGTGAAAAACCATTTGTTGTATTTTATAATTGTTCTTTTTTCAATAAATGCAAAATTCAAAATTCAGAACTCATTTATTGAGTCTAGGCTGTTACAAGCACTTGTGAATGTCAAAGAAGCTACGCCATCGGTTCGCAAACCCTAAGCGGGAGACCTTGTAACGAAAAGAACCGGCAAGAAACTCGTCAAGGGCTACTTTTTTCTCCCTGTATATTTCATACAGAGTCGTCAAAATTTTAAAAATGAGGTCGGCATTTAAAGTGACGTCATTTTCCATTACAATAATTAACAAAGTTTACATTCAATGGGTAGGTAAAATAAATTTCAACTAGTTGTGAAATCGCTGTCTACTACTCGATAACACATAGCTAAGAAAATCATTGTATGATATGAAGAATTAGAAAATCATTGTATGATATGAAGAATTAGAAAATCATTGTATGCAGCCGGGACCGACGGCTTAACGTGCCTTCCGAAGCACGGAGGAATTCATGCTTCCTTGACCATGCGAAAGTTACTCAATCTCCGCCATCGCAGGGCCAGGCAATTCATCCCTTGACCATGCGAAAGTTACTCAATCTCCGCCATCGCAGGGCCAGGCACTAAACCACTGCGCCACCGAGCTCCTCCGTCATGTCATCGCGCCATTACATATTTATATATTTATTTATTGATAGCCTTTATTCAGAGTATACATTTTTTAATAATTATACAAGGTGTTACAAAAGTACCCCTAATGCCGAATATGGAAGATAGGGACCATCAAACTAAACAACTTTTACTATGGGACCAACTCTGAAATCGCGAAAAAAAAAACAGCTGTTTCATACATTTTGATATTTTCGTAATTAATTTTTGTATGAAACAGCTGTTTTTTTTTTCGCGATTTCAGAGTTGGTCCCATAGTAAAAGTTGTTCAGTTTGATGGTCCCTATCTACCATATTCGGCATTAGGGGTACTTTTGTAACACCTTGTATAGTATCTAAGTATTTTGGTTGTGCTCCTCTGTGTGCCCTCCGGCAAAGGCCTCCTCCAAGTTCTTCCACTTTTCCCTCTCTCTAGCCGTACCCATCCAGTTTCTTCCTGCCAGCTTAACCAAATCATCCTCCCATCTCTTCTGTGGCTTCCCTTTCCCTCTTTTTCCCTCTCTAGGGTACCAATTGGTTACCACCTTACTCCATCTTTCATCCTCCCTTATTGTGTGACCGCGCCATAATGAATGTAAATACGGTTTCTCACCTAAAACCGACTGGTAGTCGGTGAAGTACTCGCTGTCGGAGGCGTAGCTGTGTTCGGCGGCGTCGGCGGCGTCGCCGGCCGGCGCCGGCTGGACCGCGGCCCGCGCGCGCCGTGCTCGACGCTGTTTCAGACGTTGGATTTGTCTGGGGTGGAAATATTACGATGTTCTTTAAGTGAACCTGAGGCCGTACCGGCTAACATATCAAACTTCGGAAAGTCTTCAAATTAAAACAGTTAAATCGAGCTCCAATCGGGCCAAAATGGCGAACCTCAATTCATGATCACACGAACATCGATATCTTATAAATAACTTCGGCGAATAGAACAATACGAACCTCCTTACTTCAACTATTTGAAATTTTGAGATTTAAGCATTCACAATGCTATTTTTATATAATACCAAATAATATACTAGAAAAAATAGGACTCGCACCAGATCATGTTCTCGGACGGGAATCGAACCCGCGACCTTTGGATAACCGGTCCAATGCTCTGACCGCTGAGCTACCGAGTCACTAGTGGGAACGTCGAATTTCTTCTAGTATATCAACTCTTACGCTGCAAGCCAGCGCCATCTCACCAATGTAGAAGGAATTAACTTCAACATTCAACTGAACATCTTTCCAGATATTTTTAAACAGTTGATTAAGATGAGAAAGCTTTTTTAACTATTTGAAATTTTGAGATTTAAGCATTCACAATGCTATTTTTATATAATACCAAATAATATACTAGAAAAAATAGGACTCGCACCAGATCATGTTCTCGGACGGGAATCGAACCCGCGACCTTTGGATAACCGGTCCAATGCTCTGACCGCTGAGCTACCGAGTCACTAGTGGGAACGTCGAATTTCTTCTAGTATATCAACTCTTACGCTGCAAGCCAGCGCCATCTCACCAATGTAGAAGGAAGGTATTATATAAAAATAGCATTGTGAATGCTTAAATCTCAAAATTTCAAATAGTTAAAAAAGCTTTCTCATCTTAATCAACTGTTTAAAAATATCTGGAAAGATGTTCAGTTGAATGTTGAAGTTAATTCCTTCTACATTGGTGAGATGGCGCTGGCTTGCAGCGTAAGAGTTGATATACTAGAAGAAATTCGACGTTCCCACTAGTGACTCGGTAGCTCAGCGGTCAGAGCATTGGACCGGTTATCCAAAGGTCGCGAGTTCGATTCCCGTCCGAGAACATGATCTGGTGCGAGTCCTATTTTTTCTAGTATATTATTTGGTATCCTTACTTCAATTTATCTGTTTTAAGTTGAAGCTCGGCAGACCCGCCGAAGTTCGAAAAGTTAGCCGGTAGGGCCCCTGGAGGGAAAGTACTCTAAATAAAGGAGACGGGAGGGTTTACAGTCCTTTATTTATAAATACACGGTACCTAAGTGTATTTTCAAAATGACCAATCTTTTTTCCATTTGGTAGAAATTGATCCTTACTAAATACAACTTCATCTTTGACGACCTTTGTGGTCGAGTGGCTTTGTACACCGGTTTCCAAGGTGTCGCCATCTCCGACGTCCCGGGTTCGATCCCCGGTTGGGTCAATTTACAAAAATAAACTTTTCTATATTGACTCAGGTCTGGGTGTTTGTGATACCACCGCTGTCTCTGATTCTGTCTCTGATTTACATAACACAAGTGCTTTAGCTACTTACTTTAGAATCGGAGCAACGTATGTGATGTTGTCAAATATTTATTTATATTATTTATTTATCTGACTGAATTAAAGTAACTGCTAGCCACTTCGTTACCTCACTATAGAAACAAGTCAAATAAATAAATACTACGGAGATGTAACAATTTTTATAATAAAAAATGTTTTTTTTTTTTTTTTTTTCTCTTTCTGTTGCATCTGCGATCAGTCACTGACTATGAGCAAATTTGATGAAGGTCATGGACTTGACGAGCGTAGCTCCCAATGGAGCTATCTACCCTTTATATTCAAATCGACATTTCGTCCAGTTCCAAGGTACTTCTTATCACGGAGCACACCCTATGGACTTGCTCTATAGTAGAGTGATGTTCCCTAAATCCAAATTGGTGGTCTGGGATTATTTTGTTATCTGAGAGCATTGGCACGATTCTGCGTTTCAAAATCATCTCAAACAATTTCGAAAGCGTTGGAAGCAAGCTTATTGGCCGGTAAGAAGTCACTTCATGAGCTGGTTTTCCCGCTTTATGTATCATGATTATTTGTGATATCTTCCATAATGAGGGGAAATGTTGTGTGCGCAATATCCCATTAAACAAGACTGTTAGAAAAGTGACAGCTTTTTTTGGGAGTTCTTTGAGAACTTCTTTCGTTATCAGGTCAAATCCAGGTGCTTTTCTGTCTTTCAAACTTTTTATTAGGGCCCAGGCTTCCCGAGTTGATGTTGGTTTGGGTGGTAAGTCAAGTTGTATCACTTGGTTTAATATGCATTGTACATCTTTATCATCCTCACCTTCAATTGGAGTGAAAACCTTAAATAGATGTTCAGCAAATACGTTCGCCTTTTCCTGTCTGGATCTTGCCCATAGACCTTTGTTGGTTTTTATGGGAGGTTTAGGTACTTGAGGTTGATCTAGTGACTTTGTGAACTTCCAAAGCGAATAGTCTGTTGCAGCCGTAGCTGTCAATGCCTCGAGTCGTGCTTGCAAGGTGTTATTTTGCAGATCGGATATTGCTGTTTTAAGTTCAGAAATAGCTTTATTGAAAGCCGTTTTGTCTATCGGGTGCCTACTTTGGTGCCACAGTCTTCTCAGTCGCCTTTTCTCCAAGATTTTCTTTTTTATTTCAAGAGGATGGTTTGAGGAGATATTCTTTCTTGTCACGTCTGGGGTACATTTCCAACAAGCTTCTTGTATAAGGCGCGTTATAAATACAGTTGCTTCCTCGATCTCTTCTGGAGATTTCAGTGCCATTTTCATATTTATCTGTTCCTCTATATACTCCCTAAAGGCATACCAATCCGTGTGTTTATTACAAAGTGTAGCCTGTGTCTCATATTCAATTAGAGTAGTACTGACTGTGAGAATAACAGGCGTATGATCTGAGCTACCATCAAGGCAAGATTCAGCTTTAAAATAATGTCTAGAGAGTCCTCCCACTATAAAGAAATCTAGGAGATCAGGGACCTTGTTGGGATCAGTCGGCCAGTATGTTGGTTCTCCAGTTGATATCGATTGTAGGTGATTTATGGTGATAGCATTCAGAAGTTGTCTACCTCTAGGTGTTATTGTTCTAGAGGCCCAGTGAGTGTGTTTCGCATTCCAGTCGCCTCCCGCTATAAATCGGTGACCAAGTGTGGAAAAGAAAGCACCAAACATTGAATTGTCTATTTTGTGTTTCGGTGGGCAGTAGACAGAAGACACGTTGTAGACAAGACCACATTTGTCCTCTACAGAGACTGTTGTAGCTTGGAGGTATTCGGTCTTGAATTCAGGCATTAGGTGGTGCTTGATCGTATCTCGGATAACTACGGCTGTTCCTGCATGAGCCGTTCCATCAGGATGGTTTGTATAATAAGTATTGAAGCCCTTAAAATTGATCTGACTAATTTTTGTGCAATGACTTTCTGTGATAAGTAATATATCTAGCTTGTGTTCTTCGATCAGTAATTGCACATCTCCTTTGTTTGGTGCAAACCCATTTGAGTTCCAAGTTGCTAGTCTTATGCTATCTATTTTGACATTTTATTGATAAGTGTTGTCATAAGGCCAATCATGGCACTCATTTGTTGTAGGAGTAAGTCGAATTTTACGGTTTGTTTAAGTAGTACTTCTTTTATGTCGTCACTGATTTGTGGTGTCTTTTCTAGTGTATTGTTTGGTGAATTCTCTTCAATCATGGCCGCTCTGGTTTTTTCAGCATAAGATTGTATGGGCTCGTTGTCTCTCTTGTCATTTTTGGTTGTGGATGTTTGAACATTTATTGGAGTTATGGTTTCCGCTAGATTCGGTTTCTCCACCAATGGTTTTTTGTGTGTATGTGTTTTTCGGAATGATATTTGTCTATAGACCTCACATCCCTTATAGTTCGCCGGATGTGGTCCTTGGCATAGTGCGCACATCGCTGGTGAACTTCGGTCACGTCTGGGACACTCGGATGTTTTGTGCTGTTGAGCGCATTTAACGCATCTATAGGGTCTCATACAATAGTTCTTTGTATGGCCATATTGTTGGCATCTTTGGCATTGGGCAATAAACTTCCGCTTTTTTGGATCTTCAATAGTGACTGACTGGTGATAAATATATTTAAGACCTTTAACAGCCTTATTTTCCGGACCTGCCAGGAGGTTAACAAAAAAGGTAGAGGAAGGCTTTTTCTCTGGTCCATATTTAAAGTTGATTATCTCACCAACTACTGTATTTCCAGTGAGCTCTATTTCCTCTTTTATTGCACTAATAGGTGTTGTGGGATGCATGTTTTTAATAACAATCCTGTAGTTTCTTTTGTCCTTTCTGTTAAATGTATGACCAATAAGCCCGTGCTCCCGTACTAATTCGGTTAGTTTCTTATAGGTTTCTGTAGTTGTACTACTCAAAAATAGTTGATACTTTTTAAATACTTACGCTTCTTTCTGTAGTTCTCTTAGAGCTTCCAATTCAGTCCTCATGCTGGCCACTTGTCTGTCCAATCTCGCTACCTCGCTGACTGTAAATAATTCATAATGGGAAATATTTTTATTGCATACAACATTAAGATGAACAATAAAAGGAATATAAAGAAAATAAGTATTAATATTGTAATATAAAAACTGTTTGACATGATAGTAAATAAGGGAAAGAAATATGAATATTATGAAAAGGTAGTGAAGCTTGGCTATAAAACTGCATGACTAATGATTCAGTAAAAACATTATGGTCCGTAAAAAAAAACATAACCTTGATTTTTAATTAAGTAGGTATGTAGTTACAAATGAGTAGAAAAAAGTTGGTTATTCAACATGGCGCTTTAAGGCCATTACGGCTTAAGGCCGAATTTCACCAACACTAACAGCTGATGTAACATATGTTTTAACAGTTTGTTTTTATTTTATTTATGTATAGAGAAGATATTTAAAAAAGTTTATCAGCTGTTAAAGTAGTTGATGGGCGTATCTAGAAATATTAGTTTTGAAGGGCAATAGACAAATAATATAATGTTTTAAATTTCCATGGTTTTTGACGTTATTAGAATAAACTATATCGGGATTTACACCATGGACCTGTTTATTTTTGAGACTTTTTGAGACTTCTTCCGTGACTATGGCGCATGCAACTGCGCCGAAATATCGGAGTCTCAAAAATAAACAGGTACATGGTGTAAATCCCGATATAGTTTATTCTAATAGACAAATATATCAAAAGTGCATCTAAATCAACTTTATCCACCCTAGCATGACCTCAGAAGCGTGAAATGATATAGCAATTTATTACTTTTATGAAATGCTATATCACACGGACACACAATGCATGTTGTGTTTTGGTGGTCATGCTACAGTGGCTGAAGATGATTTAGGTGCATGAGTGTAGGGAAGGTGGTATTTTGAAACGTAAAATAACAAAAGTAAGCACCTCTTAATGGTTTTTTAATCTAAACTTTGTGGAAAAAACTAGTACTTATTTGAAAATTCTGAGTGATTTTACCCAATTTCGGGACCCAGGACATATGCTTTCATTCCGGGACGATCCCGGTAGATCCCGGCCACCTGGCAACCCTACCTCAGTAAATGCATTAAATGTTAACTTTTCTCGTTTTTAACAGATGTTTTTGTGAAAAGGTTTTATTCTGGGGTGGGCATCAGACTATTCTTAGGTGGGTACACCCCACCCGGCCCCCTTAGTTGGTGAAATTCAGCCTAATTATAATACAGGCATAACTTAATAGAAGTCTTTGGATGTAAGAACAACTTTTATTTGGGAATTCTACAAAATATGTGAACTAACAATACCTAATAAAAATCTTACATTGCAAAAGTCAGTTGTCTCTTTCATAACTAATGTTCGAACAGGTTTCCTTGACTGAAATTATCATGGAAGTGGAAAAATTAAGGAAAGAACCAATAGTTTTTAACCGACTTCATTTGAACATCACACAATTCTGACTTTTAAAATTCCAATTTCAAAATCTCATAAGGAAGTTTTCAAAGCCGACTTGACTTGTAATCGAAACAGGCCTCAAACATTGTTAAAGCCGTAATGCTAAACGCTTTTGGCCACAGCCACTGACATTGTTTTTAAGGTAATTCAGAACAATACAATTTTAGGTTATAAAAACTAACCTAACATTGCCCTCCGTTTCTCTGCGTAGACTTGTTCGTATATGAAAACTCCGGCTGCTCCGACGAGGCCTACGATTGCGGCACCCATCAGTGCTCTAGGCGACAGGAAACCATGAGCATTCATCGTGAAAACGCAAACCCACTTCAGTAGTATTTAACAAATTATCTTCACGACTTTCGACTTGCCCGAAGACTTATATGATTAGCATTGTTAATCTATTACCCTTAATATGCAAATAACTTGAATTTATGAATAAATACAACGAATAAATGCTGTTAGATACACTTGTTTTAAAATTAAATTTAATGCAACGAGCGAGCTGTGCGCGATAGTTAGTACTCTACACGTATAACTTTTGGATAAAATTTAATAGCTGTTTGAATGTTCCCGGAAAAAAGGGAAATTTCGTATTTTTCTGCTTAATTGCGAGAGAAATCGTTCGTTCGTGGTTTCGTTGCACAAAATAAATCATCACACAAAATGTCAAATTGAATGTCAAACAAAATATTTATATGTTATGTCGTCCATAGACTAATGATATCTATGGGCTTTAAGTACCTCTACACTAAAACGTAGTGATTACTCTACACACTTTTGTAAAACCATTGATGACATACCTACAATGCGATTAATTTAAAGCCGTTACCGATTACATTTACAACCCGAGCAGATAAAAAATGGCGTCGATCATATTCACTTCTCGCTTGCACACTAAACGCCATATCTATTGCTCTCTCTTCCACACTCATTGTGGTGAGCCACGACATTTTCAATCCCATAACTAATGCCTTACGCCTTAGAGCATTAAGCCTTACGCAGAATGCATCAATTAAAGTAAACGGTCACTTGACCGATGATTAAGCGATCAGTCTGCTAGAATGCACCCAATATCCAATGTGTCAGTCAACTGTCAAAGTCAAACAGTCAAAGTCAAGTTAAGTCAAGTCAACAAAAATAAAATGCTCTAATGCCGTTTTTGGTTTTTACATCCATCCATCCATATTTCGATATTTGATTCGATTCCAAAGAGAGTTAAATAATAAAATGGGGAGTGTTGTAAATATAATCTGAATAGGTACATTTGGAAACTTTAGTTTATATTTATATTTGAACAGTGTTGTTTATGTTTCATCTATAGGTTGTCCTTATTCTTGTAGTTGTTAGGTTCTAAGGAATATACCGTAGGTATGTACCTATCTTTATTTCTTTTTATCAGTGAGTAGGAAATTACCCACAATTTGCCTTTTATTCTACGATTTTAATGCTATTGTAAATAGGTATAATTTTATTACATTTAGCAAGGTGAGAGATACCTATGTAGATTTATTTACTATAAAAATAATTTTGCTTTAAAAAGCAGCATCTTAGTTTTTTATTATGAATACCTTCACTTAAGTTGTTCTCTTTGAGGTATATTTTATTTTCTCAAAAGGAAAAAACAGAACCCTTATAGGACCACCATGTCCGGTTTTTCATTAGGACAAAGATATGTAGGTATTTTAAACAGGCAGCACCCATTTAACACAAAAATGTACATAATTGAGTGACTGTTTAGCAATGTAAGTACTGGCATTGGCATGCAATAATTTATTATAATATATTTATTTTAGAAAGTTCAACATGGACTCTGAACCAGAAGGGGGTAGTTCATTAAACATACAGCCAGAAATTTCAACTGGAGATAAAGAAATTGGGGGTTTAGCTGAAATTGATGACTCCCCTAAAATTGTAAACAAAGACATTGCTCAAGGAGATGTTGTATCACCTCCTTCTGTTATAGTTTCTTCACCTAATGATGATACTCAAAATGCTAAAATCTCTGATGATTTAGAAGTGATTTTAGATAGTGCTGATGATGAAGAAGATCTTCATCTTAAATGGGATGATGATGAAGAGATTGAAGAAGATATCATATCACTTGACATTCCTGCATCACCCCCTAAAGATAATCAGGATGAGATGGTTGCTTTGACAGAAAAAGATAAGGAACATTTAGTTGAAATAGATAAATTTAAAAATGAAATTAATAATGAAGATATTAATGATATTGCTCGGAAACCTATGAGTCCAGCAGTTACTGAGGATTCGATTCTTATAAAAGATCTTGATAAAGATGTTATTCCTTCTCCAGAAGCAGAAAAAGTGAGTAATAATGAAGATATCATTGTAAGAGATATGTCACATGAAGAAAACAATGACAAATTGATTTTGAAAGTTGACAATATGGAAATAGATCTAGCAAAAGATCAATCTGAACAACCTAAAGATATTATAACAGATGTCATCGATAGTAAAATTGAAACTGAAATGGAGGTTGATAATTCTAGTAATATACCAATAGATGATAAAAGTACAGCTGATAAAAAAGGACTTGTAACAAGTTCACCAAACAAATCATTATCAGATGCTTCAACTATTGATCCAATACAAGATCATGGATTAAACAAACCTGATATGATGCTTGAAATACCAACACAAGAAGTCATTGACTTTTTAGATGACACTGATGTATCCACTGATTTAAAGAAATCAAATGAAACTGCTGATGAAATCGATATTGAAGATGAGGTTACTGATAATGATAGTTCTTCAGTAACAAATGGAAAAAATATTGAATTTATTGCGGATAGTAAATTGTCGCCAGATACTAAAGATGTAGAAGATAAGATAGAAATAACTGATACAGCAAAAATTACGAAAGTTCAGGAAGAAACTAAAGAAAAAGTCAAAGCTATGGATGTAACAGAAAATATCAAAGAAACTGAAAGAGATACAACACCAGAACATGCTGCATCAAATGATGAAATAGTAAAATCTGTAATAGCTGACCATGAAAAATCAACTACAGAACTGCAGGAAACAGATAAACCAGAACTTACTGCTTCAAATGATAAAACTGTAAAATCTGTAACAGAAGTGCAGGATATAGACAAAGGCTTAAATACTGCGTCCAAAACTGAAATACCAAAAAAACCAATTGCCAAATCAGAAAGCCTCACTTTTGTGGTACCACCACTAGAAACTGACATACCAGAAACGTCAATTATTGAACAATCAACAAGCTTCAATTTCGCTGTACCAGCACTAACAGAAACTACAGATACAGAATCTAAAAACGTTACTTGTGAAGAAAAACCATCAACTTCTAAAGAGATACAACCAGTTTCTTCAAATGACAATGACTCTGAAAGAAACTCCCAAGCAATTGAATTAGGAACTAAATCTTGTGACAGTGAAATAGAAAGGTGTCAAGAAATGGAAGGAACTAAAAATGAACTTCAGGAAGTGACTGACAGTTTGGGGCTGTTAGCCGAGTCAACGCGATTGATGGAGGATGACGAAGAACCAGAAGATGAGGAGGATGACGATGATGACTTTGATCAAGATGGTGAGTTAACTACACTCAACTACACTTTAGTTTGTACTACTAGACATTCTCCTTATTTAAGGAAATAAGGAGAATGTCTAGTTTGTTAATGTCTAGCAACATTTCACAGCACCTAATTTAAATTAGGTATTTTAAGTACCGTCACGATATTTATTAAAAACACTGAAAGCGCATTTATTTTTTTTAAGTTTAAAAAAAGAACAATGGAATAGCTCGTATATAGGGTTGCAAGACGCCCGGGATTTCCGGGATTGTCCCGGAATTACGTGCCTTGTCCCGGTGTCCAGGAATTACACCTTACTGTCCCGGATTTTAAATACCTATCACTTACTTTTTTTTTTCATTACGATACGCTTCGTGCGTAGCGTAGAGTGCGTACCGTTTGCTGTCTGCGCTGCACGTTGCGCGTTTTTGCTATGCGCCTATGCGCGGTCGGGCTGTTATCGGGCATTTCATATATCGACTCGATATTATCGGGAGTTTCAGATATCATTCCGACGCTAGCAAATATGGCAACCCTACTCGTATACCACACTCTATTCTGTAGTAACAATGTTCTATAACTGCCAAACTGTTAATAAGTATAATAAAATTGCAGAAAGCAGCAACCAAATGACAGCAGAACACTCCGAAGACTCAAACGCTCAGCAATCAGAAACAGATGGCCCTAAAGACCCAGACGAGAAAGGAACAGATTCCCCACAGGAGGAGAAAGAGGGTTTCACATTTACTATTAGCAATATTGAAACAGATGCTCCAGAGAAAGACGGGGAGGATAAAGGTGATGTGCAAGACAAAGAGGGAGATATGCAAGACAAGGATGGGGATGTGGACGTGGATGAAATTGAAGATGTGAGTATTTAATATTGAAGTACAGTCAATGGCAAGCTGGGCTACCACAACAGAGTATTCAGTTTCAATCAATTTTATACTTAAATGGGAAGACTTTAAGGTTCAAAATAAATTTGAGATTTTTTACAGTTTTGTATAAAGATAAATAATATTAGAAAAATACTAGAAAAAATCGACTCACCCGTAGCACCTCAGACGGGACGGCAGCTACGGGTGAGTCGATTTTTTCTAGTATTTTTCTAATATTATTTATCTTAATATAAAAATAGCATTGTGAATGCAAAAAATCTAAATTTAATAGTTTTGTATAACCTGAAGTGCTGCTGACTGTACAATGTACAATCTGGTAAAAGAGAGTAAATGGAAGGGCCACTTTATTTTTCATTTGTGTTATTGTTTTGTTTGGCAACACTCGACTACTTTTGTATGCAAAAACCAGGTGTTGCTATTAAAAATAATCTATTTCAATACATTTTTGCCAAGCTGTACAGCTTACCACTAGTATGCAACTAGTGACTCGGTGGCTCAACGGTCAGAGCTTCCAAAGGTGGCGGGTTCGATGAATATGATGCAAAATGGGAAAACACTCTTCCCGGCTGCATTTGCAGTCGATAACACACACCGAATTGGGCCCGCGAGGTGGCTTATGGGCCAGGCCCGTCATCTTATCCACACGCCTGTGCCCAGCAGTGGGCATAACATGGCTGTTGATTATATTGATGAATTCTACCTTTTTAGGAAGTAGAAGTGACTCCAGAAATAATTGGTGATATATCTGCAGTTGAAGAATCTGTAGTCGAAGAATCTGTAGTTGAAGAAACTGTAGTCATCGCTGCAGACGATATTGTAACTGAAGATATAGCTCAGGTGAGAATTTATATGACACCAAAGCATTTCATATTGTCATTAACCGTGATCCGCGGCAACTTCACTGGAGAATGTATGGTGCGCACAGATTGCAACAGATTAAAATACATAGTTTTGTACCGCAAGCACCAGAAGTTGGTCAGTTCTTTTGTACAAATTCAAATTAATTGCATTGGCGCTGCTTTCTTTTGTAGTGACTAATTACAGGAGACGCGACTTTATGTAGGGCACGCTCAGGATGAGGCAGCTCGATACGAGGCTGCGCAAGTGGATACGAAGCTGATATTATTATACAAGGTGTTACATAAATACTCTAATGCCGAATATGGTATATAGGGACCATCAAACTGAACAACTTTTACTATGGGACCAACGCTGAAATGAGAAAAAAAATCAGCTATTTCATACAAAAATTAAAATCGAAAATATCAAAATGTATGGAACAACTGATTTTTATTTCGCGATTTCAGAGTTGACCCCATAGTAAAAGTTGTTCAGTTTGATTGTCCCTACATACCATATTCGGCATTAGGGGTATTTTTGTAACATGTTGTATTTCAATTAGCAGTTGGGGATCAGGCTTGCAGGCTTATTCTTGAAATCAATCGACATTGGATTGTTTTCAAGAGTAATCTACTATAGTAGAGTCAGCAACGAAAATAGCTGACCACTTTAGTTTTACTTAGTCATAGACACTTTCTTTAAAGATAGCATCGCAGTTATCTTAATAAAAAGTTAATAGATAAGAAGCACAAAGTATTTCACTGTTTAATGACTTTCGTTGCTGACTGTACATAATTTCCAATAGATATCTCGATGGAGAAAAATATTTCTAGTTTAATTCATATACACTGTTTTTTTTGTACAAAAATGTTAGTGTAGCCCATTTTACACTTAACTGCTACATAAGTAGAGTTAGAAATTTGAATACATGTACATTGTTCTTTTTCTTGTCATTTAGAACAAACCAAGTGAAGTAAAACAAGCAACGGATGTCGAAACAGTGAAATTGTCAGACACATCTGATAATGAAGTAGATGGAGGTAGCTTGCTGAGAAGTATGTTGGCAATGCCGTCTAAGGGTATGTAGATCAAACAATAATACACACTATTATTATGTAGTGTGTATGTAGCTCTATTTGACGACCTCCTTGGTCGAGTGGCTTTGTACACCGGTTTTCAAGGTGTTGCCATCTCTGAGGTCCCGGGTTCGATCCCCGGTTGGGTCAATTTAAAAAAACGAACTTTTCTATATTGGCTCAGGTCTGGGTGTTTGTGATACCACCGTTGTCTCCGATTTCCATAACACAAGTGTTTTAGCTACTTACTTTGGAATCGGAGCAATGTATGCGATGTTGTCAAATATTTATTTATTTATTATTATTAAAATATTATAAATGTGAAAGTACCTCTGTCTGTCTGTCACGTTTTCACGCCTAGACCGCTGGACCAATTTTGACGAAATTTGGTACAGGTATAGAGGGGACCTTGGGGAAGGACATAGGTTACTTTTTATCCCACTGCTGGGCACAAGTCTCTGCCCGCACGACTATAACCTGTAGTCCACGCGGGCAAAACTGCGGGCGGAAAGCTAGTAATGAATAAATACAGACATTTTTGGGCCCCTTGTCAAAATGTCACATCATTTTATGATAGCAGTAGAATAAATTTGTCAATTGAAAACGGGGGGAACGAACAGTATCTTCTATTCTATTATTAGTAGTTCTCGAGATATCCAGCTATGACAGACAGACAGACAGACTAAGTTGCGCCATAAAGGTTCCTTTTTACCATTTTCATACAGAACCCTAAAAAACTTAACAAGCTAGCACCCGTATTCAAGAACAATACTCGAATGGCCCTTGCCTATGCGAACGCACTGCGTTGAAATAGAGCTCCGTGATTGGTTCGTTTGTTTTACGTGTTACGTGTGATTGGTAGTTAGGACATTGTGCGTCCGTGGACACTGTTAGACCTCATAGTAATGGTTGAATTACTTGTGTTATTGAAATCAGAAATAAACATGTTGTATAAACAAAACACTCAGGCCAGGGGCCATATGAAAAAGGGCTATTTTTTCTTTATTTTATATAGGAACTTTGTTTAAATGGAAAAGTTAGTTTTTCTCTGTTGACACAGCCGAGGATCGAACTCGGGACTTAGAGATTTACTTGCCATAGTAGTCTCATTTTTTAAATTTTGACGACTCTATGAAATATACAGGGAGAAAAAAAGCAGCCCTTGGCGAGTTTCTTGCCGGTTCTTCTCGTTACAAGGTCTCCCGCTTAGAGTTTGCGAACCGATGGCGTAGCTTCTTTGACATTCACAAGAGACTGAATAAATGAGTTTTGTATTTTGAAAAGTCTATAGTCTGTTTATCCCTACTTGTCTTATTTAGTTAACAGTGCTTTTACTTAAATCGTTACATAAAAATAATTTAGTAACATTATCAATTGTTATTAATTATGAACAATATGTTTCGTAATCTATTTGTGGAAAACCACTTGTTATATTTTATAAATTATTATTTCAATAAGAGTTGGGTGAAGATTGTTTACCAAATAAGACAATTAAGGATAATCGGACTAATTAACCTACCTTTTTGCTCAGTTTGAACATACTTTTGTTTTTTTTTAATCCACAACGTGTTAGTGCTTGGCCTTCACCTCACCTGATGTTAAGTGACGTCAAGGCCGCAAGTGTAAGCGCACTACACCCGGAATCCTCACCACTCAGGAACTGGCTATCTTACCTCTAAGTGCCGGAGCACAACAATTTTTAAATTGTTGTTATGGCGTCAGACTTAGGTAAGATGGTGGTAGCTAGCCAGGCGGACTTGAAATAAGCCCTACCACCAATCAAACCGAGAACAAATGTACCCCTCCTGGGAATCGAACCCGGGACCCTTGCGTCTTACACGTGTGGGCACAACCACTAGGCCACAGAGTCGGTCAAAATTAGTTTATTTTTATTTGATAATAAACAATTTTTGATTCAGATCTGCCTCCAACTGAAAAAACAACACCAGCGAAAAAACTGGAGATCAGTCAAACTATTTCAAATTCGTTCAACTTTGTGGATTTGGAGGAGAGCTCATCGGAAGATGGTGAGGAAAGATCTCGATCAATTAACAAATACAAGGTGTTACAAAAATACCCCTAATGCCGAATATGGTATATAGGGACCATCAAACTGAACAACTTTTACTATGGGACCAACTCTGAAATCGCGAAAAAAAATCAGCTGTTTCATACAAAAATTAAAATCGAAAATATCAAAATGTATGAAACAGCTCATTTTTTTTTCGCGATTTCAGAGTTGGCCTCATAGTAAAAGTTGTTTAGTTTGATGGTCCCTTTATACCATATTCGGCATTAGGGGTATTTTTGTAACACCTTGTATACAGGTTTATTTGTAAAACACCAACAACTCCACAGGAGTGGATAGGTAACTAACATCATAAACAACAACGTTTGTTCTACGACTTTTCCGAAAACAGTCAAAAATTAAATCGACTTTTCATACAAAAGTCGATCAGCTGTTCGGACATTTGTATGGAAAGTCGTTTTTTTATATGTTTTCGTAGAAGTATAGTTGTTCTATCTCACGAAGACCCTTTTGCTATGTTAAGTCGAGTCTCCTGCTCGTGTTTTTTTGAAACATTACACAAAAAACATGAAACAAAAACATATGTTTTCATACACAAAGCTGTTTCTTCTATAGCCATATTTCTTTTTATTTTCTCTTTATAAATCGTGACTCTGCGCTTCCCTAAAACGGGTCTCTTCCGAATTAGGTTTAAAAAATAAAACACTGTCTCTTTATTCTATCAGATCACAATAATTGAACTATATTTTATATAATACTAAATAATATACTAGAAAAAATAGGACTCGCACCAGATCATGTTCTCGGACGGGAATCGAACCCGCGACCTTTGGATATCCGGTCCAATGCTCTGACCGCTGAGCTACCGAGTCACTGGTGAGAACGTCGAATTTCTTCTAGTATATCAACTTATACGCTGCAAGCCAGCGCCATCTCACCAATGTAGAAGGAATTACCTTCAACATTCAACTGAACATCTTTCCAGATATTTTTAAACAGTTGATTAAGATGAGAAAGCTATATAACTTTTAAATTTTGAGATTTAAGCATTCACAATGCTATTTTATATAATACTAAATAATATACTATAAAAAATAGGACTCGCACCAGATCATGTTCTCGGACGGGAATCGAACCCGCGATCTTTGGATATCCGGTCTAATGCTCTGACCGCTGAGCTACCGAGTCACTGGTGAGAACGTCGAATTTCTTCTAGTATATCAACTCTTACGCTGCAAGCCAGCTCCATCTCACCAATGTAGAAGGAATTACCTTCGACATTCAATTGAACATTATACCGGGCGACGGAGGAGAGGTATTGATACTCCAGTGGATGTTGTAGAAGTATATTTTCTTATGTAAACTATGCGCTTAAATACTAAAATACAATAATGTCTTATCGCTAGTCTTACGCGCCTAATCTTATTTAGATAAGTAAATTGCTATCTATAAAATGTACGTGTGCTATCTTGTGCATACCGGCACAAACATCTTTCCAGATATTTTTAAACAGTTGATTAAGATGAGAAAGCTATATAACTTTTTAAATTTTGAGATTTAAGCATTCACAATGCTATTTTATATAATACTAAATAACATACTAGAAAAAATAGGACTCGCACCAGATCATGTTCTCGGACGGGAATCGAACCCGCGACCTTTGGATACCGACGTTCTCACCAGTGACTCGGTAGCTCAGCGGTCAGAGCATTGGACCGATTATCCAAAGGTCGCGGGTTCGATTCCCGTCCGAGAACATGATCTGGTGCGAGTCCTATTTTTTCTAGTATATTATTTAGTATTATATAAAATAGCATTGTGAATGCTTAAATCTCAAAATTTAAAAACTATATTTTAGCACTTAGGTTAGAAAAATTTGCCACAGATTATAGAAAGGTTGTGCGCGTTCGGTAGTTGTCAAGAAATGAAACAAACCCTTCCCCTCTCTACCCCGCGCGGGGAATGTTTATGTCGGCCGCGGAAAACAAAAATATTGTGTATGAATACAAAAATGTGTTGTTTGCCATTGATGTTTTTGTGTAATGTTTTAAAAAATCAGTCGCAGGAGACGCGACTTTAGGCGTGCACATACACATTGTTTGAGTACCATTATATAAAAGAGTTATTTTAGTAAATGAAGCTCGATAGCGCAGTGCCATTAATTGTTAAGCATCTTTCGCAAGGGTCGGTCATGGGATGGGTGACCAAAAAATTTATTATCTCGAGCTCCTCCGTGATTTGGAAGGCACGTTAAGCCGTTGGTCCTTAGCCTGCATTTGCAGTCGTTAAAACCCACCAATCCGCATTGGGCCCGCGTGGTGGGTTATGGCCCATCTGCCTTATCCACCCATAAGGAAGGCCTGTGCCCCAGCAGTGGGGACTTAGTCTGGTAAGGTATCGCACTCAGAGCCGCTATTGGAAATAATTATAGTGCTTAAATAAAGACGAAATTGTGAATTATCTCTCTGTAGTGCACTCCGAAGAAGCTTTGTGGTACTTTTTATCGATTAAAAAATATTTTCTAGTCAAAATCCAGGAGATTTTTTTGCTAAAAGTGTCCACTTTTCGCTAAAAATCTCCTTTAAACTAAACAACAGGCTAGAAAATATTGTTAATACAATGGAAAATACCACAAAGCTTTTTCGGAGTGCACTACAGAGAGATAATTCACAATTTCATCTTTATTTAAAAACTATGTTTTTTCCAATGGCGGCGCTAGTGTGCAGACTACGCGCGCTTAACTTACCAATTTATTTCTCATAGATGTACAAGTAGTGAATAAGCAAGAGTCAACACCACCAGTTAAAGAAACGTCTTCAATAGACTTGAAGGATGTCGCCACCGTCGCAGCTGATATACCGAAGACTCCTAATAAAACGCGCACGGTAACTTGAGAACTAATTTCAATAGAAATAAAACACTTTTTACGGATTACAGCGCGGGAGCACTCTGCCCTCCCGCGACCACGGCCCCTGGAAAGGTGTCGAAACGTCGGGAATTCTAAAAAACCAATAAATACAAACTAAATAATTCTAAAACAACACCTGAATTAATAATATACGCGCTGTTATCCGTAAGAAGTGTTTTATTTCTAATGAACTGTACGCGCGAAAGTCTTAGAAACTAATTTTAATTTTGACACATTTGATTTTATGACATGTTCTGTAGGATCCGTATTTATAAACAGCTCTCAATGTTAAGAGCTATCTTAAGACGATTAATGTCCTCACAGTGGCGCCCTCATCATAATTAAATTTATTGCTCGCCAAGTACATAATGTTTTTTTTTTATGTAAAACTAGGCAGGCATTTGAGATGGTAGTTGTTTAAATTAACAGGATGTGGTCTAAGATGTTGCATGCTTGCCCAGGAGATGCCTGTTCACTCTGGCCTTGAAGATACCAAGGTTGTAGTTATCTGGAAACACATAGGCAGGCAACGCATTCCATTCCTTACCGGTTCGCATAAGAAACGAATCTGCGAAGCGTTTAGTGCGGACAGGTGGAATGTCAACAACGTAAAGGTGATAAGCTAGCCTGCGTCTGGTTCCCCGATGGTGGAAAGGGGCTGGGGGAACAAGGTTGTGCAGTTCTCTCGCACACTCCCCAAAGTGTATTCTATAAAAAACCGATAGACACGCAACTTTGCGACGGTGACTATCGAAATGTATCGAAAATTTACTCGTACAGATTGAAGCTAAGTTTCTATAGTTTAAATACATTCAAACCCCTCAGTAAAATATAGTTTGTTGTAGTAGTAGTAGACAAAAGAGCAATAAGTGGCCACTTTTGGCACATTTGCCTACTACTACTACTACGAACTACATTTTACTGAGGTTATTGTTTGTAAATAAACTATAGAACCTTAGCTTCAATCAGTACGTTTGAATTTTCGATACATTGTGTACTTAGCGAGCAATAAATTTAATATAATGAGGGCACTAATCGCCTTTAGAGCATACCAGCCCCCCTAACATGACCACCGCAACGCGATATGATATAGCGATTTATCACGTTTAACTGTCAAAATACAATGGATTTTGACAGTTTAGTGTCGATAAAACGTTATATCACGCGATATAAATGGTGGTTTTTTTATTTATTTTCAAAATAAAAGAAATACAATAGATTTTTTCCAATCGCGAAAACAAAAATCAGCTGTTTCATACATTTTAATATTTTCGTTTTAATTTTTGTATGGAACAGCTCTTTTTTTTCGCGATTTCAGAGTTGACCCCATAGTAAAAGTTGTTCAGTTTGATGGTCCCTATATACCATATTCGGCATGAGGGGTATTTTTGTAACGTGTTGTATATGTTACAAAATAATATGTATTGGAAAATAAGGACAAGTGAAACACAAGATGGCGGATAACGCACTGTTCTTTATTCCCTGCAGTGTTGCCATGTACGTGACGCAGCACGTACCATTGCCATTACAAAACACATACATGACACAACAACCGGTAATACCGAATACTTGTGGTACAGAGGGACTATCAAACTGAGCAACCTTTACTTTGAATTATTATATTAAATATCATTAATATAATAAGTAAGATAATTTTGAAGTTCAATAACATCGAAATTATCTAGAATTATGAATGAGTAATTAATACAATATTATGATTATAAAAAACATGATTCTTTAAGAAAAATAATCTCGTTATCGAATACAGTATATTGTTAACTTAATTGTAATTTTATTTTTAGCCGCGTATAAACACCAGTGAGATTTCAATAAGAACCATAAGTAGTGCCGAAGCGGCAGCCCTGCCACAAATACAGGTAAGTTGGAGGCTTAGTTTTAGGGTTCAGTACAGCAAAAGGAAAAACGGAACTCCATTTAGGTAGGTTCATTTTTTTTTCTTATTACTTGACAATATCACATACATTGCTCCGATTCCAAAGTAAGTAACTAAAGCTGAAGTTGTTATGGAAATCAGAGACAACGGTGGTATCACAAACACCAAGACCTGGGGGCTAATTGTCTAATTTCAAAATCTATCGCAATCGCTTTCATTTGACAGATGGATGTGACACATTGCTGCATTTCTTTGGTAAGTTTTTATTTATGCCAAAAAGAAGCATCAATGTGTTACATCTTGAAAGCGATTGCGATAGATTTTGAAATTAGACAATAGAAGGGCTGCGTCAATATAGAAAAGTTAGTTTTCTAAATTGACCTAACCGGGGATCGAACCCGGGACCTCAGAGATGGCGACACCTAGAAAACCGGTGTGCAAAGCCACTCGACCACGGAGGTCGTCACTGATTGTCTATCTGCCTGTCTATCCATGCGTGGAGTTATCGACCATAGATGTTTGGTGTCTACTATTACTATATATACTATTTTTATTATACCACTGCTCAAAAAACAGAGAGTGTAATGTGTTCAGGGTTAATGTATGTTTGTTTCGATGTGTGGGGTATCGTTAGAATCCTTACATTATCCCGAGTGACACTGAATTTTAACATTTGCCTTTTCTTTATTTTAGCCTCCAGAAGAGAGACAGGCGCCTAAACTAGGTCTTGAGGTGTTCAGCCTGGATTCAGATGAAGAAGATGCAAGCAAACCAGCTGGTAAGCTTTATTGTGGGTCGGTCATAGGATGGGTGACCAAAAATATATTATCTCCAGCTCCTCCGTGCTTTGCGAGTTCCTCCGTGCTTCGGAAGGCACGTTAAGCCGTTGGTCTCGGCTATATTTGCAGTCGTTACACCCACCAATTCGCATTGGGCCCGCGTGGTGGGTTGTGGCCCTTATCCACCCATAAGGAAGGCCTGTGCCCCAGCACAATGTTCGCACATTAAAAATGGCTGACGGTCTAAATCACAAATAGTACTCCAATAAAGGAAATATTTTTGCGCTTTTAAAATACATCATTAACAAATTGAAATATATCTTTAGTCATTACCAAACGGGGAATGTCTGAAAAAAATAACAAATTGGCTGATTTTTTTAAAGGTAGGATTGAGCTAATAGAAAAAAGTTTCAGATTTTTGGTTGTGTGAAAAATTATAAATAAAATCTTAGCTTCGTCTTCGCTTAAGTACGGAAGTAACATCAGAATCTAGATGATTCCTTAACCACCACCTGCCACAACCACAAAAAATATAAAAAAAATGTTTTTGACATTATGTTTTATTTTATTAAACATTTCAGCCAGGTCGTTTTTTTCAGACATTCCCCATTCAATCCATACGAAACTGATTAAATAACTTGCCCAATGAACCCCTTACTTAGACTAGTGATAACAACCATAATAACCAGATACATAAACCTATATTTTGAATATGCTGACAGTCGATTTTCGACTTAAAACTCAAGACTATAAAGTTCTATTCTGCCTTCAGATTCTCTACAAGAACCACAAAAACCTCGAATAAAACACAAATGCATAAACCTATCTTGTAAGTCTGCGGGTAGTTGCGGTTTTTTGAAGGCAGATGCCGCCACTATCGCTTATTACGATGCCGCTAAAAAGAGACGCACGATGGTGTGTGAAGAGTGCGCTGATGCGGTCATAAGAAGGACGCAGGTGAGTTTTTATTTCTACATGAGATTTTATGGTAAAATGCTTATACAATGTGTTACAAAAGTACCCCTAATGCCGAATATGGTAGATAGAGACCATCAAACTGAACAACTTTTACTACGGGATCAACTTTGAAATCGCGAAATAAAAAATCAGCTGTTTCATACATTTTGATATTTTCGTAATTAATTTTTGTATGAAACAGCTGATTTTTTCTTCGCAATTTCAAAGTTGGTCCCATAGTAAATGTTGTTCAGTTTGATGGTCCCTATCTACAATATTCGGCATTAGGGGTACTTTTGTAACACGTTTTATAAGGTGGAACCAAATTAAGTAATAATACTGAAACGTGATAGTGTTGCTTAAACTGAACAACTTTCTCCAAGGAACATGGGTCGAAATACGAAAAAAAATTCATCCTCCCATACAAAATGTATCGGTCAGCTGATCGACTTGTATGGAAAGGCGAAAAAAAAATCGTTTTCTTTTCGAGCTGATGGTCCATTAGAAATAAAACACTTTTTACGGATTACAGCGCGTATATTATTAATTCAGGTGTTGTTTTAGAATTATTTATTAGAATAAACTATATCGGGATTTACACTATGTACCTGTTTATTTTTGAGACTCCGATATTTCGGCGCAGTTGCATGCGCCATGGTCACGGAAGAACTGTCGATTGTTGCGTGCGGGTAGATGTTATTGGCAGACAAATCAGTCTACCCTCCGTCTAAGTCTTTTATTATTACGCTCGATACCGGTACCACTGTCTGCAAACTCACTACTCACTCGAATCTGTTCACGACACACGACACTCACTGTATCTGTACGCGAAACGGCGCTTTTACAATTCATGTTGTTTTTACACAACGTTTATCGGAGCCTCAAAAATAAACAGGTACATGGTGTAAATCCCGATATAGTTTATTCTAATAACGTCAAAAACCATGGAAATTTAAAACATTATAGAATTATTTAGTTTGTATTTATTGGTTTTTAGAATGTCCAGCTTGGCTTTTTAATAATTTGTGTATTTATATTTTTTTTTTGCGGGAGTGGCGCTAGTGTTGCATATAATGTCGCCTTAAATAACTTGTTATTTTCCAGAGCCTGGTGGACGGTATAAAGGAGTTCACACCCCTCCTGCAGTTGGACATCGTCAAGTTGTCCACGGAGCTGGTGGAGATATCCGACTCCGAGTCTGAAGATGAGGCGGATGTTAGTGAGGAGGTTGAGGAGAAGGAGCTCATAGGGGAGAAGGGGATTAAGTGAGTATTCATAATTTATTTATACTATTATAATGCAGTAATAAAACATTAATGATATTCCAGAAAAAAACCATTAACATATCATAACTAACAAATGTTGTAACACAATAACTTGCTAGTAAGTACCTTGTTGTTAATAACCTGTTGTATGTATTGTATTTGGTAACGATATATTTAAGTTTGTAAATATCGTTACTTATTTATGTTAAAGCTGATAAGTTTCTTGCGCCTGTTCTTCTTGTCAGTTAAAAAAGTCTGGAACGGGTGGTAGAAAAATATAGACGATTCAAAAGCGCTTAATTACTAAGTTTATTTGAATAAAGCAATTTTTTACTTTTACTTTTACTATCCCCGCCACTTTAAAAATTTCGAAAAACTGTATCTACATAAAATTCCATACGACATGTTACAAAAATACCCCTAATGCTTATATTTTGATATTTTCGATTTTAATTTTTGTATGAAACAGCTGATTTTTTTTTGCGATTTGAGAGTTGGTCCCTTAGTAAAAGTTGTTCAGTTTAATGGTTCTTATATACCATATTCAGCATTAGGGGTATTTTTGTAACATGTTGTATAATTATCGAACCTGTGCACAAAATTTCATGAGAATCGGTTGAGAAATACGACCTTCAGAGGAGAACAGACGGACAGCCGGACACCGGAAGGACATACGAAAGCATTTTCGCCCAAGCTAAAACAAAGACGCTTCGCTCTCGCTCGGTCAATAAAATTAATAAGTGATACATACATAAATTGGTATAGTCTTTAGTAAACAGTTTTGTCAGTTGTCATATACGTCTTTTAAACTTAAATCGCCCTTTTAAATTATGTTGTCGTATTAAATGAAATTGTCATTACTAATTAACAATTTATTTCGTATTCTATGTGTACAGTCACGTCTATAAATATGTATACAGTTTAGAACTCTGTCACTCTAAAAGCCTTAGAGCATTAAGATAAAAGCTATTACATTTTTGAACGGAAATCAATGACAAATGACAACTACAACAAAGTGACAGAGTTCTAAACTGTATACATATGTTTAGACGTGACTGTACAAAAACATTTGTTGTATTTTATAAATAATTAATTTTAATAAAGAATTGGGTAAAGATTGTTTACCAGATAGGACACAATCAGTCTTTTGCACAAACGATCATTCATTGCACAATTGTGGTTCGAGCAATAATTACACACTATCTTGATTTATTTTAAAGATAGCCAACACTTTATACACTTGAATTATACATTTCATAGTACTGCCTTAAGACGCCGGCGAACAGTGAGCTTCCCATACAAACTGATTAAGATAGTATTTGTCTAGGTTTCTTTTTAATAAAAAATCCAAAATGCTAAACCAAATAAAAATTAATGCGATTTACAATTTTGTATGAAAAAAATAATTGGCATTTATTTTGAATTGGGTTAGTATTTTGGAATTTTTATTTAGTAGAAACCTAGACATTTGTCTTAATCCGAATAACATCACAAGATTAGTTAATTATACTCAAATTGCAAATCATTTAGGTATTACTTTTGTATGGGAAGTTCACTGTTCGCCGGCGTCTAATTGAAGTCTCCAAACTTCATACCCAAACAATATTATAGAAACAGACTTTGAAAATATGTGAAACATCCTCTCTGCAAAGCACAGCACAGACATTTTATGACGAAGACAACTGTTATATTATTTTTATAAAGAGTTAACTATATTCATTATTATGTTTTCATTATTATGTTTATATAGACTTCTGGAAGAGCACTTAGCCGACATGATAAATATGACTTGGAAGAAATTCAAGATGGACGACAGACTGACGGAGGCTCAAGACATGCTCAACGGGGAACTGAAGATGTTGGAAGGTTGGTTTGGTAGTTTGTGTTGTCTATACAACGTGTTACAAAAGTACCCCTAATGCCGAAAATGGCAGATAGGGACCATCAAACTGAACAATTTTTACTATGAGACCAACTCTGAAATCGCGAAAAAAAATCAGCTGTTTCACACATTTTGATATTTTTGGCATTAGGGGTATTTATGTAACACGTTGTATACAGTATTACACCCCAAACACTCCACTATAAGCAACCGCTCCATTATAACTACCTATTACACAGACACTACACAGATGACGTTTTGTACACGCGCATCTGTGTGTGTAAAGCTAAAGCTATTACGGGAATCGTGTCGCGTCACACACAAATAAACATATTGGTTTTTCACCATTTATATCCATAAATATGTATTTACTGGTGATAAGAAATGTTTACATAAATAAATATAAATATTGACAACATCACATACATTGCTCCGATTCAAAAGTAAGTAGCTAAAGCACTTGTGTTATGGTAATCAGAGACAACGGTGGTATCACAAACACCCAGACCTGAGCAAATGTAGAAAAATTCGTTTTCTAAATTGACCCAACCGGGGATCGAACCCGGGACCTCAGAGATAGCGACACCTTGAAAACCGGTGTACAAAGCCACTCGACCACGGATATCGCCAATTGAGTGATATCAAATGTTTTGCTCTGCTTCTGTTTTTCTCCTTTTGAGGTACGGAACCCTAAAAATAAGTAAAATCGGAATGTGCCATATCAAGTCCATTTAATCTTAAGGCTCCTATATACCTCAAGTGGCGCCCTCATTTTAATTAAATGTATTGCTCGCTAAGTACATAATGTATCGAAAATTCACATGTACAGATTGAAGCTAAGGTTCTATAGTTTATTTACAAACAATAACCTCAGTATAATATAGTTCATTGTAGTAGTAGTTCGCAAAAGTGCCTTAATATTAAAATAGCATTGTGAATGCGAAAAATCTAAAAATTTAATAATTATACAAGGTGTTACAAAAATACCCCTAATGCCGAATATGGTATATAGGGACCATCAAACTGAACAACTTTTACTATGGGACCAACTCTGAAATCGCGAAAAAAAAATCAGCTTCAGAGTTGGTCCCATAGTAAAAGTTGTTCAGTTTGATGGTCCCTATATACCTTATTCGGCATTAGGGGTATTTTTGTAACACCTTGTATAGCTGTTTCATCTTTATCCATTGCCAAAACATCTGGAAAGATGTTTCTTTCGAATGTGGGGGTATTTCCTTACATTGATGAAATTGCGCTGGCTTGCAGCGAAGAAGTCAAAAGTACTAGAAAATTTCGCCGCTCCCACTAGCGACTCGGTAGCATAATTGGTCAGTGCATTGGGCCGGAATCCCAAGGGTGCGGGTTCGAGTCCCGTCGAGCTACGGGTGAGTCGATTATTTCTAGTATTTCTCTAATATTATTTGTCGAAGTCCATTTGAATAAAGATTATTTAATTTCATTCATTCAAAAACTTTTTTTCTCACATTCGCAGAGCAAAGCAAAGAAATAGATACGATGCTCAACGAATGCCAACTGGCCACAGACAAACTGAGGAAGGAATTGTACGCCACTTTCGAGCACGACCGCCAGGAGGTGACACCGTTGATTATAGTAGACACGCCTGGGAACAAGGTAAATAATAGTTATAAAACCGGTCAAGAGCGTGTCGGACACGCGGGTTCCGTTTTCTGTACCATCATACCTACATCTATAAATACATTGCGGTGTAGAATATTGCAGTTTTAGGTCAGCGCCATCTCTTGACCGATAGCGGGATTAATGTATGAAAAAATGTTTGAGAATGTGCAAACAACGTTTTTTCATAATATGATGCCCTAGTAGCCCACTTTGGATTTTTAGACCCCCGTTTCAGTCCCTGCTACAAAAAATATTTTTATTTCTTTATTATTTGCAAAATAGTTGGGCAAACGTCATCTAAAACTATTCCAAATTTCAAGTTGATAATATTAGTAGTTTTTGAGATATCCAGCTGTGACAGACGGACAGACTATTCATCTGCTATACAATCTTTATTCGGAAGGGGATCCTTACTAATATCCTTACTTATCCTTATTAATATAAATGCGAAAGTGCGTTTGTTTGTTTGATACGCCTTCACGTCTTAACTACTGAACCGATCTTCATGAAATTTTGCATACGCGTTGTCAGGTGTACAGAGAAGGACATAGTGCACCTTTCATCCCGAAAAAAATAATTATTCCCGAGGGATATTTAAAAAGCTTTCCACGCAGACGAAGTCGCGGGCGGTCGCTAGTAAGTAGATAAAACACACTAAAATATATTTTCTGTTACAGAGCAGCTACTTGGAAACGGATGTCCAGGCCGAAACGGTAAGAAATCTATTTAGGTCACTTTGATAAAATTGATTCAAGTCAGTGAAATTTTGCGTGTTTTTTATATTGATATACTTGATATACTTCCTATTACAATGCAATTAAATTTACAATAGACAGAGATCCGCTGCAACTTCATAAATGTAAGGCAAAGAGTAAATTTTACAGATTTAAATACGTCATTTTGTACCCCAAGCACTCTGAAGTCGGTCACTTCTGTTGTACATTGTTGAATTAATCGCGTTGTACACACGACGGCACCTCAGACTATATATGTTGACTTTGAAACCGCCTTTATGCCCTACGCAATAAAAGCTGTTTTCGCAGTATAACTGTATAACCTGACGTGCTGTCGTGTGTACAACAGAATCATAATGATGTGTTTAGACCCCTAGTGCCAAGCGGCGCATGTCGTCTGGCAATGAAACATCCGCCAAGCGGCCCCACACCGAGCCCATACCGCTGGGGTACACGCCCATAGACAACAAAGACGCCGCCAAAGACAACACTAACGAACAGGTCAGTGCGGTCGTCTAATTTAGAGAAAAAAAAGGGTTAAAGTATCAAATTGACAATTTTTTTCTCACACACAGACTCTCATATCTTCTATGATGTTAAAGATGCTTCGGTTCATTAGGAATACAATACTTTTTACGGATTACAGCGCGTATATTATTAATTCAGGTGTTGTTTTAGAATTATTTAGTTTGTATTTATTGGTTTTTTGAATTCCCGACGTTTCGACACCTTTCCGGGGGCCATGGTCACGGGAGGACTAAAACAAAAAAGCTGCTCATATTTTTATGAAATTACCCACTCGGAACTTCATAAAAATGTATTCAAGTTTATTAAATTATTTTATAGCTGCGTCTTCGGTTGTTTATTTAGAATTATGAACATGGCGGCCAACTGCCTGTCAGCAATCAAAATATTTCTGATTTTCTTTCCTTAACTTTAAAAAAAGTTCCTTATTATTAATAACTCCTTTTTGTTATCAGAAATCACCTCTTATTTCGTTGTTACTTAGCCGATACTTATTAATTTTTAAATTTTGAGATTTTAGCATTCACAATGCTATTTTAATGTAATACCAAATAATATACTAGAAAAAATACGACTCGCACCAGATTATGTTCTCGGACGGGAATCGAACCCGCGACCTTTGGATATCCGGTCCAATGCTCTGACCGCTGAGCTACCGAGTCACTAGTGGGAACGTCGAATTTCTCCTAGTATATCAACTCTTACGCTGCAAGCCAGCGCCATCTCACCAATGTACAAGGAATTACCTCGACATTACATACTTATTCTTTCGCGTAACCTAAGTGGCATACGTTATCTTAGTGTTTAAACATTAATTCATAAAAATTATACATTAGCGGGAATTATACTTTCAGAGTTATGATTTTACTGTTTTGTCTTTTTCTAAATTAATATTTATTTTGCAGGACAAAACAACACCTTCAGACACCTCGAAATTGGATGATGATGTAAGTAGTAGCATTAATGTTAGTTTGGATTGGCACTGAATTTTTTTTTTCATAAATGAATTTATTATCAACTTTATTGATAATAAATTATCAATAAAGTTTAACAATTTAAGTTTTCATTTTAACGCACATTAAAAACCACTGAGATTTAAATTAATGTAAAGTAAAGTACTTTATTCAAATAGACTTAGTGATTAAGCGCTTTTGAATCGTCTACATTTTCCTACCACCCGTTCCAGACTTTTATAACTGACAAGAAGAACAGGCGCAAGAAGCTTATCAGCTTTAACAGAAATAAGTAACGATATTTACAAACTTAAATATAGCGTTACCAAATACAATACATACAACAGGCTATAACCAACAAAGTACTTACTAGCAAGTTATTGTGATACATTATTTCCACGCATTCCGGTCTTTCAGATAATTGTTTACTTTAATAATAACCTTTACCCATGAGCGTCTTTTTGATATGATTTCTAATTCATGCAAAGGTAGATCAATCACTTGTTGTGGAACTTTATTAATGTGCTAGAATTCGATATTAAACTACACTCGGCGTCAAAAAAATCGCACCTTTTCAAAAAAATTCTTTGAAACCATTTTAATCATATCTAATTAACAGTAAATGTTGTCATATACTTCTATCCATTCGTATATGACTGAGATTTAGTTTCCCAGCAACATTGCACTGTCACATTTTTTGCAATATAACAATTTCATTTGACAAGCTTCATGGCCAATAGTATGCATCTTGGGTGTTTCTTTTCTTAATTGAGCAGTTGACGTGCGTTCTCTCTAACGTTTCGATAGTGAATTTACCCGATTTTCCTGGATTGACCCCTATTTATACCCTTATAATGAATGCGCAAGTAATTACATGTGCAGCGTTTAATTGTGGTAACTGTTATGTGTTTTAAACAATAAATGATTGTTTAAAAGACCAATAAATGTACTTTCTATAGATATAAATATTAAATAAATAATACGTGTGCTAGCAGTAGCAGGTAGGCATATCTAAACTAATTTAATAGGAGGTGCGATTTTTTTGACGCCGAGTGTATATTAGGTTTTTAAACTGATTATACTAATAACTATTTGTTACGCATTATGTTTATATGATTGACGTTTTCATTTCTTACTTACATAAAAAACCCAGTTCGCTCGCTGTTATACAACTCATCAACAAGCAAAGTCTTTGGGTTATTTCTTGTTTTTTTTTGTTTAGAGATTCCCGAAACTCAGGGTCATGTTTATTTATTAGTCGTGGTAGCAAATAGTCAACAGTGCGGCTGCTATAAGACTATACTTAAAATATGTTGTCTTATTAAATAAAATAGTCATTCATAATTAACAATATATTTCGTATTCTATCCCCCTTACTAATAAAGATTGCATAGTAGTTGTATAGTTATACAATGGTGGCTCTCTGTCCAACTATTTAAATTTAACATTAAAAAGAAAGGGACAAAACACTGTATACAATCTTTATTAGTAAGGGGGTTAGTAATTAAGCGCTTTTGAATCATCTATATTTTCCTACCATGATCCAGACTGTTTTTAACTGACAAGAAGACTTTGACTTTTCTAGGTGTCGCCATCTCGGTCCCGGGTTCGATCCCCGGTTGGGTCAATTTAGAAAACGAACTTTTCTATATTGGCTCAGGTCTGGTGTCTCCGATTTCCATAGCACAAGTGCTATAGCTACTTACTTTGGAATCGGAGCAATGTATGTGATGTTGTCAAATATTTATTTATTTATTTATTTACAAGGTGTTACAAAAATATCCCTAAAGCCGAATATGGTATACAGGGACCATCAAATTGATCAACTTTTACTATGGGGCCAACTCTGAAATCGCGAAAAAAAAAATCAGCTGTTTCATACAAAAATTAAAATCGAAAATATCAAAATGTATGAAACAGCTGATTCTTTTTTCGCGATTTCAGAGTTGGTCCCATAGTAAAAGTTGATCAGTTTAATGGTCCCTATATACCATATACGGCATTAGGGGTATTTTTGTAACACCTTGTATAATAACAAGCCCGTCGTCGCTGTTCCCTCGCAGAAGGACATATCAGTGCTGCAAGTGTCCGCGGAGGTGGCGCCGGCGTCGCTGCCGCCGCCCGGGGCGCTGGCGCGCGCGCCGCTGCGCCCCGGGGCGCACGTCTACGGCATGAGGAACGTGTTCGGATCCTGGCTGAGGGGCAGGATCATGGAAGTACAGGGGAAGACTACGGTGCCAGGGGTCGGTTTTCCATCGATATACTACTTAAAAGAAAATAAGGGCATTCACTTATTTCAGACTAAGTTTGTCCATATAAATACACTGGGCCGCAAAGAAACCGGGCCTCCACGTTATTTTCATACACACAAGGTAACTTTGAAGCCTTGGTTCTCGGCCAAGGATTGACCTAGTTGTGATCTGATGACAGTTATCTAGGCAGTAAATGGAGGAGATTCAGATCGCTATTCACACCCGACTGATCTGATCAAAATTCTAATAAATGTAAGGATATGTTTTATAAAACCGCGAAAATTGCATTAAAATGTATAGTAATCCTGAAACTGAGAACTCTGAACCTCACATCTCTTAGAATGCTGATCAGATCAGTTGGGTGTGTATAGCGATCTGGATCTCCTCCATTCACTTCCTGGTTAGCCATCATCAGATCACAGCTCGGTCAATCAATGGCGGAGAACCAAGGCTTTAAAGTTACCTTGTTTGTATGAAAATAATGTGCTGGCCCGGTTTCTTTGCGGCCCAGTGTAGTTAGTGACACCTTACGAACTATGTTAGTATTATGTTACTGTTAGTATTTTCTTACAACTATGTTAGTATCAACATGAAATTTGATTAACCTCCCCAGTACTGCCAATTCCGGGCTGTCAACGATTAGCCTCAACACAACGTTTGAGCTCCGCCTTAGACGGTTCACAAGTGATGCAGATTTTTTTGCACATTATTGCAATATACTACTTAAAAGAAAATAAGGGCACTATGCTTTTCCATATAAACGAGCTAATTTCTGTAAGTTTTTTTTTTATTAATTCAATCTGATTTTATTTGAATTTAATATTGTTCGTAAGCTGTAATAGTCAACTTGCGGACTTAAGAGTCCGGGGAACAGTGAGCTTCCCATACAAATCTTTTGCATGGAAAACCGTATAGTAGCCCCTATTTTCTTTTGATTAAATTTTATAAAGGTGTATAGCAGTTGTATAGTTACACAGTGTTTTGTCCCTTTCTTTTTAATGTCAAACTTAAATAGTTCGATAGAGAGTAACCATTGTGTAACTTTACATCTGCTATACAATCTTTATTAGAAAGAGGGATAGCTTATAAGTATATTTATTATATTTTTTGTGTCTAGGACCTAGACTCTGTTTGTTCTCAGACAACAAATGAAAGTGCATCTTAATGTCTTGAAATAAGATTGATTTTCAAATGATTAGCTATTTTGGTAGATTTGAATTTTGTCTGTACGTGCATGCGGAACAACATTTGTTGTGTTGTTGCTCTTTTGTTATATTTGTATGTGTTTGTTACAGTCGGCCCACATGTTTACAATTTGTAAAGTGAAGTTTGAAGGCAAGGCGAGGAACCCTGTCAAACTACTACCGGCTAGATGTTTGGCGTACAGTGAACCGACGGATGTCAGAATGACTATCGGTAAGTGTGATTTATTTTAAGACATTCAATATGAAAAGGGTAATTTCACATAAACCAGTTTGTGATAAATTCTAGTTAACTTACCTGACTGCTAAACATCGGCTTTATTACAAAAGATTTTAAAACACAGTGTAAAAATATTGTCAAAAAAGTGACAGTGACATAATACCAAATAATATACTAGAAAAAATACGACTCGCACCAGATCATGTTCTCGGACGGGAATCGAACCCGCGACCTTTGGATATCCGGTCCAATGCTCTGACCGCTGAGCTACCGAGTCACTTTTCTAGTATATTATTTGGTATTATATAAAATAGCATTGTAAATGCTAAAATCTCAAAATTTAAAAATGACAGTGACATGTTTTTTGCAGGTACTCGCGTCATAGCTCTGTTCAAAGACACCAACGACAATAAAAGGGATTCTTTCTACTCTGGGGTTATATCGGAAGTTCCGAACCCTGTCAATAAATACAGGTACGTATGGTAGATCTGACATCCTTATTTCAGGTGTAAATAAGGTTTAATTTTGAAAATGATTTTTAATTTTGAGTCGAGTTCTTTTATTACTACTATCAAATGCCTTCAAAATAAGAAATAAGTAAGAAGACTCTGTCGAATTAGATCTTTTGAACATAAATAAAAAATATATACAAGGTGTTACAAAAGTACCCCCAATGCCGAATATGGTAGATAGGGACCATCAAACTGAACAACTTTTACTATGGGACCAACTCTGAAATCGCGAAAAAAAAAATCAGCTGTTTCATACAAAAATTAATTACGAAAATATCCAAATGTATGAAACAGCTGATTTTTTTTTCGCGATTTCAGAGTTGGTCCCCTAGTAAAAGTTGTTCAGTTTGATGGTCCCTATCTACCATATTCGGCATTAGGGGTACTTTTGTAACACCTTGTATATCGTGATATTTTTTTAACTATGTTAAAAGTGGCCACTTTAGGCACATTTACCTACTCCTACAACGAACTATATTTTACTGAGGTTATTGTTTGTAAATAAACCATAGAACCTTAGCTTCAATCGGTGTGAATTTTCGATACTTATGTATTAAGCGAGCAATAAATTTAATGGACAATACGACAAAAAATATTTTGTCTATATAAAAAACCGTTTTTAAAATTTGCCTCTCAAGAGTGCGAGAAAAATAGTTTAATAATTTTTAAAGCAATATTTATGAAGAAAATAAATGAAATGTAGAAAAACCCTTAGTGACGTCACAGCTCGACTACAAAAGCAAACCTTTGCTCACGTTGTAGGCCACATAAAAAACATTGGTCACTCAAAATGTCACATTTTTTGACAGTGACAGCGTTTTCTGCGTGTTTTCTAAATGTTTGTTTGCTACGGTTCAATCTAAGTTTTTGCGGTTAATCCTCGCGATTATTCTTCGTTCAATTTCATTCAAACAAGCAGCAGTTATTTTGTTTGACATTGAGGTAACAGTTGTCAGTCATTTTTTTTTAATCTTAGGCACAGTGTGGTAATGACATCACTACATAGAGACTCAGAGCTACGTCACTTCCGGCAAAAATTTTAATCTTTTAAAACATTTTTATTTTAGTAAAAAAAATATATTCTAAATCTATTCAAAATCTAAAATATATGGGTATCTCTTATTTCGTTCTCTCTTCGAAAAGCAAATGAAAAGGGCATGTTATTTTTTTGTCGTATTGTCGATTATGATGAGTGCGTCACTGTGAGGGCACTAATCGCCTTAACATATTTATTTTCTATAGGTACCTAGTATTCTTTGACGACGGTTACGCTCAATACGTTCGCCACGCAGACACCCGTTTAGTTTGTGAATGTGCGCCCTTAGTATGGGAGGAAGTACATCCCTTCTCGAGGGAATTCGTACGGGAATATCTTATGGCTTACCCTGAGAGGCCGATGGTGAGACTCCACGCGGGACAGAGTCTTAAGACTGAGTGGAACGGTGAGTTGTTGAGACTTTTATATTTTCAACTGTGATTTGGACTCTTCAGCTTTTCTAGAAGGAATTCGTACGGGAGTATTAATGGCTTACCCTGACAGACCGATGGTGAGACTCAACGCGGGGCAGTCTTAAGACTCAGTGGAACGGTGAGTTGTTGAGACTTTTATATTTTCAACTGTGATTTGGACTCTCCAGCTTTTCTAGAAGGAATTCGTACGGGAGTATTAATGGCTTACCCTGAGAGACCGATGGTGAGACTCCACGCGGGACAGTCTTAAGACTCAGTGGAACGGTGAGTTGTTGAGACTTTTATATTTTCAACTGTGATTTGGACTCTTCAGCTTTTCTAGAAGGAATTCGTACGGGAGTATTAATGGCTTACCCTGAGAGACCGATGGTGAGACTCCACGCGGGACAGTCTTAAGACTCAGTGGAACGGTGAGTTGTTGAGACTTTTATATTTTCAACTGTGATTTGGACTCTTCGGCTTTTCTAGAAGGAATTCGTACGGGAGTATTAATGGCTTACCCTGAGAGACCGATGGTGAGACTCAACGCGGGACAGTCTTAAGACTGAGTGGAACGGTGAGTTGTTGAGACTTATATTTTCAACTGTGATTTGGACTCTTCAGCTTTTCTAGAAGGAATTCGTACGGGAGTATTAATGGCTTACCCTGAGAGGCCGATGGTGAGACTCAACGCGGGACAGTCTTAAGACTGAGTGGAACGGTGAGTTGTTGAGACTTATATTTTCAACTGTGATTTGGACTCTTCAGCTTTTCTAGAAGGAATTCGTACGGGAGTATTAATGGCTTATCCTGAGAGGCCGATGGTGAGACTCCACGCGGGACAGAGTCTTAAGACTGAGTGGAGCGGTGCGTTGTTGAGACTTTTATATTTCCAACTGTATTTTGGACTCTTCAGCTTCTCTAGAGGGAATTCGTGTTCGTATTCGTATTTTAGCATTCACTATGCTTTTTTATACAATACTAAATAATAAAACAGAAAAAAATCGACTCGCACAATATCAATGAGCTCTGTGACTTCCAAAGGTCGCGGGTTCGATTCCCGTCCGAGAATCTTGTGCGAGTCGAATTTTTTCTAGTATATTATTTAGTATACCGTATTCATACTTCTTTTTGTTATATTTTAGGCAAATGGTGGTCCTCTCGCGTGATAAAAGTTGACGCATCTCTAGTGCAAGTACATTTTGAAGAGGACAATCGCACGGAATGGATATACCGCGGATCAACCCGCCTTGCGCCCTTGTATCTGGAACTGCAGGCTGCTGAGAGGCACAGGGCTAGACCAATGCCCAGAACTAAGGCTCAGCCTAGGGTGAGTTTGTAGCGGCATCTACCTACGCCGCACACACCACGACACACGGCACAAAAACAAGATTCTTCACCGTGTTACTAGATGGCGCTAGTGTCAAGAAACATGATCATTAAGTATGGAATAGCACCTCGCAGTATGGAAAACCTACATCTCGCCAACGAAGTTCTCTCAGAGACTCGGAATATATACAACTTCCAACCATCATCGGTTGGACCGCGGTCCCCGGGCTAATACCACCCAGCCCGGAGGAAGATCTCCCCTTTGGCCTTCCTATCAGTGGCTACCTACCTCTACATCCTTTCCATACTACCATTCCTACAAGTTAAAGAAAAAAATACGCGATGACAATTGTGTTTTGCAATATTAGTAGTTTAAGCATGTTTTCGATTTGTACGGAGAATTTTAAAGAAGTTTTATTTTCGTAATTTATTTAACAAACATGAACGCTAATATTTTAGAACATTTACGTACAAATGTTCAAACACTAATGCCCATTTGCACTAAACTTAAGAATCGGCTAAATCTTTGCCTAACAATACAACTCGACCAAAACAAAGCGGTGTCATAAAATAAATATTATTAAATAAATATTAAATATTTGACAACATCACATACATTGCTCCGATTCCAAAGTAAGTAGTTAAAGCCCTTGTGTTATGAAAATCAGAGACAATGGTGGTATCACAAACACCCAGACCTGAGCCAATATAGAAGAGTTCGTTTTTCTAAATTGACCCAACCGGGGATCGAACCCGGGACCTCAGAGATGGCGACACCTTGAAAACCGGTGTACAAAGCCACTCGACCACGGAGGTCGTCATCATAGCTAGCAAACTTAGCTATCATGCAGCTGTCATTCGCCTTTTTATCTTGGTCGAGTTGTAGTTAGAAAAAGACTTAGGCGATTCTTGAGTTTATTGCAAACGGGTGCAAGTTAATTAATGACACATGTGTACACACTTAAGAACCATTTTTGATTGCATCCTATTTCCCATACAGATCAACATGCCGTACGTGGAATACACCCGCTCAGAATGTTCAGACAAAACTGAGGAGCAAACGCAGTCGCCGTCGCCGACCGTCGAGGTGAGAAACCGAAATATAACTTATTCGTCGTATTCATAAAAAAACGGCCAAGTGCGTGTCGGGCCACGTGCAGTGTAGGGTTCCGTAGCCCATCTTGGTTCATATACTTAAGTGTAGATACTTGACTCTCACAAAATTTTTGCACTTTAAAGCTTAGGCTCGGTTGCATCATCTTAATTTAACTATAACAGTACATAACAAAAACTTATCTAAGGCGGTGGCCAAAAGTGTTATTACATATTGTTACATTAGGTTACGCCATAGACGACAGCGACGCTGGTGAAATAAAGATGATGCAACTCCGTCTTAATAATTCACAAATGGATGCCTCAATCAAAAAACTGTTTTCACAAACCCGCAATAATTTTAAAATTGCTATCCAATCAAAAACTAACGTGCAAAATGATAAAATTGCTACCGAACAGCAAAACGTCATCTTATTATTTAAAATCTTTGATCAAAAATACCCTAGATGTCCGGGGGCTGATTACGTAACTCCGTTGCTAACAATTTTCGATTGAAATCGATTGAAACCGCAGTTACATTGCTGCTTTAGGATAGTTGTCACATTGGTTCTTACTAAAGCAGCAATGTAACTGCGATTTCTGTCAGAGTTAATTGCAACAAAGTTACATAATCAGGGGGCCCAGTCTCAAAAACGGCACCTCCAAATAACACCCCACTTTCAAACTGGGAGCTTATTTTGTACAAGGTATTCTCTTGTTTGTTTCTTTCTATTTGAAGTTGAATTTAGGATGAATAGTAATTCGTACTCATATAAAAACATTCATTTGAGGATTCTAATTTCAAAATTTCGAATCGCTTTTTGTTTTGTTAGTCGGTGCCATATTTGCGTGCTATTTTAGTTCGTGAAGCGTTATCTAGGATATTCTCAAGTCCCCTTATTAATAAACGAAATGTAAGTCTACACCTAGTATAACCAAAAAGTTTGCTCAGGAATATAATGCTTGGAGACGTCAAACATAAGGACTAATATTGCTAAACAATATTTTCTGTTAAACCAGGTGTAAACTTACTATTCATTTATTAATAAGGCAGAAGAAGTTTAGAATATATAATTCCGATTCTGTTTAGCAACAAAGGGAAACTCGTCAGCGGGCCGTCGCTAAGAAGTCCACGACCCCCGCCCCCGCCCCCGCCCCCGCGCCCGCCCCCGCGCCGCAGCCCCCGCCCCCCGCCGAGAACGTCACAAGCAGAGTCGTGGTAAGTTGAAAACATCGATAATAGAACGCTAGAGTGCAAACTAGACAATTAGACATTACGAAGAAGCACAATAAACAGAGAGAAATACACAAAAGGCGGCAGCGATCTCTTCCAGACAACCTTCATCATTATTATTAAAGGAGACCCGGCCGTTTATGTTAAAGTTGTATTTTTTAATTTTTTTATTAATCTGTGATTCGTAATCTGCCGTCTTTTTTCACTTATTAGTCTGTGGTATCTGTCAACCAAACGACAGATCAATGCCAAATCGGAAGTCAAATTGATATTTCGTTTTCATAATATTCGAATAAAGAAAAAGAAATATGGTTTATGCAGCCACATTTTTACATTTTGTAGTGACTTTTCTGCCCTTTGAAAACTGAATGTGAATAACGGAACGTTTTTCAATGACTCGTTGTTTCCAATATTAAAAAATATTCGTAATTAAATAACTTTTTTTCTACATGCGCTAAAAATAAAATAGAACTTGACCAATGTAACAAATGCTTTATTTTAAGACTAAATTCTATCTTATACAAGTTAAGCATTTTTTCTATGGCGAGTGCCGGTTCTCCTTTTAGATTTTTAGCATTCACAAATCTTTTTTATATTATATTGTTAATTGTTACTGTTTGTTTATTTTAAATTATAAATATTTTACTAGAAAAATAATGTTAACTTTTTCATAAATAGAATTACAAACTCTATAAACTTGCCTGTGTTTGGTTGTTCGTCCGCGGGTGTACGTGGGTCTTAGGTTTGATTCCCAGGAAGGGTGGACTTAACCTCGCAATGAAGAAAGCAGTACGTCGGGTTATACATAGCTGTAAAAAAATCTACATTTTATTTTGAACCGTAATTGATTCGCCTTTAAGTATAAAATTGATTGAATTTGATAACCCTGTCTTAGAAGGCTAGCGTGCCGTTGACTGTACTAATAATACATTTTTCCCTTAAGTACTACACGCCCAAGAATGCGGTAAAACCGCTCAAGATGACGCCACACAGCTGCGGGCTGCAATGCAGGCGTCCTGATGTGCTCGCTCTGAAGGACTTGAGGACATACAACCCCTTGGCCAAACCGCTGCTCAGCGGTTGGGAGAGGTAAGTAAAATTACAGGGTTCGATGTAAGGTCTTTGTCTTTCTCTCCCTTGTTCTAACTTAGTAGTATTTTTATTAAATAAATTATATAAAAAAGGTCGTATCTCCTTTTTTTTTCTGTTAATTTTTTTTTGGGGCTTTTTACCATATGGATACGCCAGCCCCATTGTATCTTCTCACAATACGATACCAACATGATTGTAACCAGGTCGTATCTCGAAAACCTATCCGGAAAATTGTAGATTAAATAGGGCCGAAGTTTGTTCAGAATTTTTTCTATTCCTTTAATAGACTGGTGTCCAGTTTTGATTAAAACTGTCATTGATTTTCTAGATGCTGAATTTTGGAAAGAAACAAAGGCATTTTTAAACATTGACCGTGTTATTACAAACGATTTTTAAACACTGTTTAACTTAAGACACCTGTTTAAATGAGATGTTGTCTCTTTCAAACAAAATTGTCAAAAAAGTTTTTTGTCCAAAAGCATAATTTTTATGCCGAATTGTGTTCCAATTTTGTCCAAATCAAACATTTAAATGCCGAATCGTGGCCAATTTTGTCCAAGGCTAGTCAGATTTTTCTCTTCTGACCCCATATTTGCTCGTTGTTGTAGACAAATAGTGCGATTCAAGGGGCATAAGGAGGTGATGTACCGCGCGCCGTGCGGCCGCAGACTGCGCAACATGCGCGAGCTGCATAGGTACTTACGCGCGATACATTCCGATATGGCCGTGGATCTGTTCGACTTTGCCCCTGGGACTCATTGTTTGGCGGAGTTTGTGCTGAACAGCTGTTTGGTGGGGAAGAAGGTGAGTATTCTTAGGCGTCGTGTACATGGCATCGGAAGTCGACCGGAGCCGGACCAGAGATCGGCTGGAGCAAAACCGGAGCACTCCGCGACATGGTGACACCGTTGCTATAGTAACAACCTCCTTTTTATAGTAACAACCTCCTTTTTATAGTAACAACCTCCTTTTTATAGTAACAAATACATCTGAAAAAGGTGAGATACCGAGAGACCCGGCTCTGGTCCGGTTCGGTCCTGTTTCGCTCCGGCTCCGGTTATAGCTACTTAAACTCCGATGCCATCTACATTTCGCCTCTCAGAATCGTTATTCTCTTGAGCTAGAGCGCTCGCTCTAATGAACTAAAAGAAAAACATCATTTATGTTCTAGTAAGACTGATAATATAATACCAAATAATATACTAGAAAAAATACGACTCGCACCAGATCATGTTGTCGGACGGGAATCGAACCCGCGACCTTTGGATATCCGGTCCAATGCTTTGACCGCTGAGCTACCGAGTCACTAATCATCTGATAATATAGATAAGCAAAAAAAGCTAGTTTATGTAATTTAGGTAATTCCTCATATTAATAATATAGGTACTTAAATTATACCAAATTTCAATATACTTTCATGTCATATAGAAACGGTTGATTAAAACACGGGTAAAAAAGCGAGTTAGGATTAGTAATCAAAATGTTAAAATATATTATGTAAAATGAACCTTATAAAACGACTTAAATAGGTTGAGTCTATGACGACCTCCGTGGTAGAGTGGTTCGCACACCGGTTCTCAAGGTGTCGCCATCTCTGAGGTCCCGGGTGCGATCCCCGGCTGGGTCAATTTGGAAAACGATCTTTTCTGTATTGGCTTAGGTCTGGGTGTTTGTGTTACCGCCATTGTGTCTGATTTCCATAACACAAGTGCTTTAGCTACTTACTTTGGAATCAAAACAATGTATGTGATGTTGTCAAATATAGAAAAAATAAGACAACACAATTCAACGTTCTTATCAGGCAAACCATAAGAGTCATGTTTTCTTAATCAGCCAGCCAGTATATGAATACACTTTTGCTATCTTCACCTTTATTAACGTTGTAATAAGAACCACTTTCCAGGACCTCTCCCACGGCAAAGAGAACGTCCCAGTCCCCTGCGTGAACTACTATGACGAGTCGTTGCCAGAGTTCTGTTCGTACAACACTGAGCGGACCCCCACCGCCGGGGTCCCACTCAACTTGGACCCCGACTTCCTGTGCGGCTGCGACTGTACCGACGATTGTGAGGTGAGTTTATACAGCTGATGTTGTTGACGGTACTTAAGAAGGGTTTAAGCTAAGCGTCCACTACACAATATCATTAGCTCTGTCCGTACAACACAGAAGTCCCAATCAACTTGGACCCCAACTTCCTGTACCGACGATTGTGAGGTGAGTTTATACAACTGATGTTGTTGACGGTACTTAAGAAGGGTTTAAGCTAAGCGACCACTACACAATATCATTAGCTCTGTCCGTACAACACAGAAGTCCCACTCAACTTGGACCCCAACTTCCTGTACCGACGATTGTGAGGTGAGTTTATACAACTGATGTTGTTGACGGTACTTAAGAAGGGTTTAAGCTAAGCATCTACTACACAATATCATTAGCTCTGTCCGTACAACACAAAGGTCCCACCTAACTTGGATCCCAACTTCCTGTACCGACGATTGTGAGGTGAGTTTATACAGCTGATATTGTTGACGGTACTTATGAAAAGTTTACGCTAAGCGTCCATTACGCGATCTCATAAGTTCTGTCCGTACAACACAGAAGTCCCACTCAACTTGGACCCCAACTTCCTGTACCGACGATTGTGAGGTTAGTTTTTACAGCTGATGTTGTTGACGGTACTTAAGAAGGGTTTAAGCTAAGCGTCCACTACGCAATATCATTAGCTCTGTCCGTACAACACAGAAGTCTCACTCTACTTGGACCCCAACTTCCTGTACCGTCAATTGTAAGGTGAGTTTATACAGCTGATGTTGTTGACGGTACTTAAGAAGGGTTTAAGCTAAGCGTCTACTACACAATATCATGAGCAAGTGAGTTAATAGCTACAGGTTATAAATATGTTTTGATGAACTAAAACCTTCTTATTGGTAAGACCTGTCGTTATTATTTTATGTTAACTGCAGTGATAGGTACTATTTACACTAGTGCAAGCTAAAACTGAGCGACCTTTTCATTCCTTGACTGTATAATCGGCACCAAAATGATCAAAGCATTCAAACCTACCAAATTACCAAATCGTTTGACAAAAATCAACCTTATGGCAAGACATTAATGTGCACTTTCGTTTGTTATCTGAGAACAAATAAGAGTGCACCTTAATGTCTTGAGTTCTGGTTGATTTTTGTCAAATGATTAGCTATTTAGTACGTTTGAATGCTCAGATCATATTGCCGCTGGATGTACGTTTGTTTAAATTTGTCGTAGGACAAGAGCAAGTGCGGTTGTTGGCGTATGACGCTAGAGGGCGCTCGCACCATAGGGCTGGAAGGCAACGTGGGCTACGTCTACCGGCGCCTGCCCGAGCCGCTGCCCACCGGCATATACGAGTGCAACCCTAGGTGAGGACATTCAGATAATATTGGATTTGGTTGTTAAAGGAAACACATGTTTATCGTACCGTGGTTGGATCTGTATTAATTTAAAAGGCAATTAGTACAATAAACCTTATTCTAATAATATTTTATGCTTACTAGACATTTCGCATGTAATATACAAGGTGTTACAAAAATACCCCTAATGCCGAATATGGTATATAGGGACTATCAAACTGATCAACTTTTACTATGGGACCAACTCTGAAATCGCGAAAAAAAAATCAGTTGATTCATACAAAAATTAAAATCGAAAATATCAAAATGTATGAAACAGCTGATTTTTTTTCGCGATTTCAGAGTTGGTCCCATAGTAAAAGTTGTTCAGTTTGATGGTCCCTATATACCATATTCGGCATTAGGGGTATTTTTGTAACACCTTGTATAGCAGTAACTTACACTAATAATTATGTTGCGGTACAACTATAAAATCATTTAAAATCATCATACTTCAACATAATATCATCCACATATGACGACCTCCGTGGTCGAGTGGCTTTGTACACCGGTTTTCAAGGTGTCGCCATCTCTGAGGTCTCGGGTTCGATCCCCGGTTGGGTCAATTTAGAAAACGAACTTTTCTATATTGGCTCAGGTCTGGGCGTTTGTGATACCACCGTTGTCTCCGATTTTCATAGCACAAGTGCTTTAGCTACTTACTTTGGAATCGGAGCAATGTATGTGATGTTGTCAAATATTTATTTATGACAATTAGCTTTTCAGCGAATGTTTAAAAGAGGTTCAATCTCAGGTAGAAAACCCTGACGCTTCACCCACTTATACGCAGTGTGTACAGATGTCATTCTGTTTATGAAATAGAAGTAGGAGATAAACGGGACGTTTATATGGAGTGTCCGGGGTGTGATTCAGCGGCGGTATCGGCTAAAAACATTGAGGTTCATGTTAACTGTGTTTTGAAAGATTATGTGATACATAGCTACTTTTCTTTTGTAAGTTTTTATTTCTGCCGAAACGAAGTAGCAATGTGTCACATACATCTGTCAAAACACAGTTAACATGAACTTCAATGTTTTTAGCCGATAGAGCCCCTGTTATAGTTTTACCACTCTCTTTACCCTAACTTAACTTTCTTATACAATACTAAATAATATACTAGAAAAAATAGGACTCGCACCAGATCATGTTCTCGGACGGGAATCGAACCCGCGACCTTTGGATATCCGGTCCAATGCTCTGACCGCTGAGCTACCGAGTCACCGGTGAGAACGTCGAATTTCTTCTAGTATATCAACTCTTACGCTGCAAGCCAGCGCCATCTCACCAATGTAGAAGGAATTACCTTCGACATTCAACTGAACATCTTTCCAGATATTTTTAAACAGTTGATTAAGATGAGAAAGCTATATAACTTTTTAAATTTTGAGATTTAAGCATTCACAATGCTATTTTATACAATACTAAATAATATACTAGAAAAAAGCGTAAGAGTTGATATACTAGAAGAAATTCGACGTTCTCACCGGTGACTCGGTAGCTCAGCGGTCAGAGCATTGGACCGGATATCCAAAGGTCGCGGGTTCGATTCCCGTCCGAGAACATGATCTGGTGCGAGTCCTATTTTTTCTAGTATATTATTTAGTATTGTATAAAATAGCATTGTGAATGCTTAAATCTCAAAATTTAACTTTCTTACTTTTTAGGTGTAAATGCAAACAGACTTGCTTGAACAGAGTCGCTCAACACCCGCTACAGCTGAAACTTCAGGTACATTATAAAACTTAATTTTAAATATAATCTTTATATCCATACTTTCCTTCCTTAAGAGCGTGTAGTCTGCACACTAGCGCTGCCATTTGAAAAACAAAAATTGTGCTTATATAAAGACGAAATTGTGAATTATCTCTCACTTCTCACAGAAGCTTTGTGATACTTTTTTGGCCGAATACTCATCTTTGAGGGGCGCTCAAACATCATGCTGTCTTTGTCGTATCTTTGACATTTAATGCGATAGGACGATCTTTGAGAGCCTCTCAAAGTTGAGTGACGTTTGAGTATTCGGCCATTTATCGCTTAAACAATTTTTTTTAGCCTGTCTTTTAATTTAATTGCGTTTTTTTTGCTAAAAGTGGCACTTTTTCGCAAAAAAACACTATGATTTTTTCCATTGGCGGCGCTAGTGTGCAGACTGCGCGCTCTTAATGCTAATAATTTGTTCAGGTATTCAAAACATTGAATCGCGGTTGGGGAATTCGAGCGTTAAACGATGTGCCAAAAGGTTCATTTTTGTGTGTGTACGCTGGGAACTTGCTGACAGATGCAACAGCGAATATGGTAAGAATTTTGTTTATACTCATGTGTTTTTTTTATCCGGATAGTGCTTGGCCTTCGTCAAGCCGCTATCATAAAATAAACTTATCGTCACTTAACAATAAGGCCGAAAGTGTAAGCGCACTACACCCGGAATCCTCACCACTGAGGAACTGGCTATCTTACCTCAAACTTACCGGAACACAACAATTTTTAAATTGTTGTTATGGCGTCAGACTTAGGTAAGATGGCGGTAGCTAGCCAGGCGGACTTGTAATAAGCCCTACCACCAACCAAACCGAGTACAAATGTACCCCTTTCCTAGGAATCGAACCCGGGACCCCTGCGTCTTAAACGGGTGAGCGAACCACTAGACAAATGAAGTTCAAGTGTAAAATGAATTTAGTTTGGTTATATTCAATTCAAATGAACCAACGGCTTAATGTCCGAAACACAGAGGAACTCGAGATAATTAACTTTTGGTCACCCATCCCATGACCAACCCTTGCGAAAGTTGCTTAACCTCCGCAAGCGCAGGGCCAGGCGCTATACTACTGCGCCACCGAGCTCCTCATACTGCATGCTCAGTTTGGGATTTTGGTGTGATTATTTCATAATATTTATTTCTTCAGGACGGCTTAAACGAAGGTGATGAATATTTAGCAGAGCTGGACTATATTGAAGTTGTGGAACAAATGAAGGAAGGCTTTGAAGAAGATATACCGGACGCTGACAAGCGATTAGATAAGGTAAGTGCTTGAGCATAAGATTCAAATTGCATTACCCGATTGCCAACAGAGATATAATGAAAAAGATTTGATAAGACATAATAAAAATGTCAGTCGATTATAAATGACAGTCGTAAAACCATTATCTACTTTAAGTAAAAGTGTTTTTTATCAAAACAAGCTTCAAGGTGCCATACTTTAGTTAGAGAAGAAAGACATCTACACCGTTAATTTTTAAGTATATCTAAAAATGAAATGGGGATTTCAAACCACGTGAATGAACAACTTTTACTATGGGGCCAACCACGGAATCTCGAAAAAACATTGTTGTGTTCCATAGAAAAGTACAACATTGACTCGACTATAAAGTACCGTCTCAAATAAAATAATATTATTTCTTTCTTTCTTATTAATTGAAAATCAAAACACAATCGTAATTTGTATTTCAACACCTGAAATTCCACAGAAGAATCAAGTAAAACCATCAGACGATACTTCTGAAGAGATGTCCAGTTCAGAGGAAGAGGACACGACGCAGGACGACCGGGAAGACGACGACTTCCGACCGGACCCTGGGGAGACCATACGGATTATGGAGTTTAGGTAAGAAAGAGATAGGCTATGAAAGAGATTTGGCAAGAAAGAGTCTCAGAACTCCAAAAGCGCAAAATGACAAGCCATCGCAAAACGTCAAGAGATCTGCGGTGGTATCGGCTAAAACCATTGGTTATGTTAACTGTGTTTTGACAGATGTATGTGATACATAGCTACTTTTCTTTGGTAAGTTTTTATTTGTGCCAAAACGAAGTAGCAATGTATCACATACATCTGTCAAAACTCAGTTAACATGAACTTCAATGTTTGTAGCCGATAGAGCCCCAGATTGTCAAAAAAGTGAAACGTCCAATGTCCAAGGAGCAAAACGTCAAAAGCGCAAATATTCGACGACCTGAGTGGTGCAGTGGTCACAACAACAACAGCCGCAAGAGGTCCCGGGTTCGATTCGAATTTTAATTTCTGTGACGGGTCTGGGTGTTACTATGTATAATAAGTATATATTTAAAAAGTATACAAGTAGTATATCAGTTGTCTAGCACCAATATTACAAGCTCTGCTTAGTTTGGGGCCAGATGGCGCTGTGTGAAATGGTCCAAGCATTTATTTATTATTTATTTAATTGTTGTGAAAAATGTCTTTCCAAAAAAACATACATGTGGTATGTCTCATGATTGGAGCGTTTTGACTTTTTGCGCTTTTGTCGTATTGCTTGCCTTGGACATTTCACTCTTCTGACATTCTGATCTTTACACGTTTGCGATGGCTTGTCATTTTACGCTTTTGACGTTCTGAGACTAAATGAAAGCAATTAGACTGAGACTAAAAGAAAGAGACAGGGCTCATGTGTATGCACCAACATAATTTTAAGATCCTTAATGTTACCACATGAAATGCAATAAATATATTCATTCATTCATTCATTCAGTACAGCCCTACTCTCGACGGGATCGAGTTCACATTAGGATCGAATAAACGTTAAAAATCTGTTGTTTTGGTACATTGTAAACGGTTTCCATGTGACCAAATATATGTTACCTCGAGCTTCTCCGTGCTTCGGAAGGCACGTTAAGCCGTTGGTCCCGGCTGTATTTACAATCGTTAGCACCCACCAATCCACATTGGGCCCGCGTGGTGGGTCATGGCCCATCCTCCTTATCCACCCGTAAGGAGTGCCTGTGCCCCAGCAGTGGGGACATTAAAAATGTCTGATGGTCAATCAATCGATTTCCATATTTCCATTGTACCGTTCTGACATTTACTCGATTCGAACTCGATCTCGATATTTTCGATCGCGTCGAGATTAACCCCGCTGATCTCAAAAAAAACTCGATTTGAAAATAACGCAACCAATAATTTCAAATATTTCGTACAGTAAGAGACTTCGTAAGCGCGACAAGAAGAAGCTAAAAGACGAAGCCAAAGATAGGGAGAAGCCAAAGGAGGCGCTGCCGAAGAACGAGGACGACTGCATCACCATCAGCGATGATGAGGAAGGTACGTGGCGGTGATCAGTGAGTGTGTCTTCACCGAGTCGCTTCTTCGTCTTTCAACGTTCAATTCAAAAAAATATATGTTGATTTTACTTTGTATAATGAAAGCAGATAAAAAAATAGAGGACACTTTTTTTTAACCGACTTCAAAAAAGGAGGAGGTTCTCAGTACGTCGGAATGTGGGTTTTTTTTATATACAAGGTGTTACAAAAGTACCCCTAATGCCGAATATGGTAGATAGGGACCATCAAACTGAACAACTTTTACTATGAAACCAACTCGGAAATCGCGAAAAAAAATCAGCTGTTCCATACATTTTGATATTTTCGTAATTAATTTTTGTATGAAACAGCTGATTTTTTTTTCAACAACATTTAAAAAAATGTTTTATGTCAATAATTTTCATTAAAGTTCAAAATAGGAAAACTGCTGTGATGTTTTAATTTAAGGCAAATAGACTCAACTCAGAATTCCTGACTTTCTCAATTTGGACTAGATTTGAGACTTTTTTAATTAACGTAAGAAATACTGATCCAAAAATTCTGAAAAAGAAAATTATGAGCTTAGAACACTAAAATCTCGAAATGGTTTACTAATTTTAGTACTTCCTCAAAATGAAATGTTGTCCATTCATCTTACGTCGAACGTATGCCATCCATACCAATTACTCGTTTTTTTGAGAAAATAGGGCATGCGCTATTGTGTGCCCTGATAGGGTTGCCCCTTTTTTTTTTGATCCTGTAAGGCTAAAGCAATTTCGCCAAAAAATACTGGATTTTAATTTTTTCCGGGAAAAATGAAAAACATGTATTTTACGTTCTTATTTTGATGTGTTTTTATTGTTAGTTATATTTTAAAGAAGATCGAGTAATTTTTTAAGACATCTTCGTTTGATTTCAAGTAAAGTCAGCGGCACATCAGACTGTACATGTTGACCTTGAGACCTTAAGACCTACATAATAAAAGCTGTTTTTGCAGTTCAACTGTATAACCTGACGTGCTGTCGAGTGTACATATTTGTAAAACTCAATGCAGAGACAATCATAGTTGAAAACGGTTATTAATAACCTCTTAGGAAATAGCTAATAGGGAAATCCATAACAATTATTAATTATATCTTCAGTTATTATTTGAATAATATCGTTCACTAGATGAAATAAGAATTTTTACGATATTCCACACATCCAAATCTGTTCAGCCATTGGAAAGTTACAGTGGAATAAGGAAACTCATACATACATGAACTAAGAACACAATACCCTCCTTTTTTGGGCAGTCGTAAAAGTAAAATGTATCGGCATCCGTGAACCGGTAGTCGCCAACCGGCTTACTAACTCGCACATCAAACAATAAGAAAGAGATAGTGCTACCTGTGGAAAAATGAAGGATAACTACTTTTTTTTTTTTCAGTGCGCGAGCCATCTCATTTCATGGCTCAAGCTGGAATGGCATCAAACCAGTTTAAATCTAAATACAGGTAAAAATTAAGCAAGTTAGTTTGTTTATATAAGTACATAAATAGTAAATATAAACCCAACTATACAAGCTAAACTAAACTAGCTTAGCTCTGTTATGTTTGAAAGACAGCTGTTCTTTGATATTCTACATCACATCTGCCCCCCCACCGAAACGCGATATGATATAGCGATAAATCGCTTTTGACTGTAACAATGGTTTTTAAAAGTTGAGTGTCGAATGTGTCGATAGAATGCTATACCACGCGATATATACAAGGTGTTACAAAAATACCCCTAATGCCGAATATAGTATATAGGGACCATCAAACTGATCAACTTTTACCATGGGACGAACTCTGAAATCGCGAAAAAAAAATCAGCCGTTTCATACAAAAATTAAAATCGAAAATATCAAAATGTATGAAACAGCTGATTTTTTTTTCGCGATTTCAGAGTTGGCCCCATAGTAAAAGTTGTTCAGTTTGATGGTCCCTATATACCATATTCGGCATAAGGGGTATTTTTGTAACACGTTTTATATATATCAAGATAAATATAGGAGAAATGATACAGTACATTCGACAAAGTTAGCAAATCGGCTATTACAGCTTTCGGAAATTAGCCCGTTTGTATGGAAAACCATAGCCCCTATTTTCTTTTGAGCAGTATAGTATATTATTATGTTTCGGTGGTCATACTAAAAGAACTTCTTATTCGGTTACATTTTTTAACGCTTAATACATTTTATTCTCTCTTTATATACGATCTCATTTGACGACCTCCGTAGTCGAGTGGTTTGTACGCCGGTTTTCAGGGTGTCGCCATCACTGAGGTCCCGGGTTCGATCCCCGGCTGGGTCAATTTAGAAAACTAACTTTTCTATTAGGTAGTCGGAAAAGTTCGCGGCCTTTTTGTACTAAAAATAATAAAGATACCACAGCGAGGAACATCTTAATCATCAATATTACAAGACCAGAGTCTGCTGAACCATTTTTTTGCAGTTTTATTCGACAAAGCATCTTCGCCATTAACATTACAAACCATTTTTTGAGCACTAGCAGCATTAATTTCTTTTCGTTAAGGGTTCGAACCCTTATCGAAAAAAAATTGCAAAACGTATTTAATAAAAAATAAAAATATGAAAAAGCAAGACAAATATCAATTTGTTTCAATTTTACCGCTATTACCAGAAAGACAGCTGTGCAACAGTATATTACATTCCCGCCTAAGTTCAGTATTGCCAGAAATATAACACGCAAAATTCATGCTTCAAAAAGGCCGCGTACTTTTCCGACTACCTATTATATTGGCTCAGGTCTGGGTGTTTGTAGTTCCAGCGTTGTCTCTAATTTCCATAACACAAGTGCTTTAGCTACTTACTTTGAAATCAGATCAATGTTTGTGATGTTGTCAAATATTTATTCATTTATATGTGTGATCTACACACGCACACTCACACACACACACTAACACGCACATATAACGCGCATATCATCTGTAAAATTCGTAAATAAATAGTATCATAGTTTTAAAGTATTGTTTTGCTAAATTTTTATAGTTATTGTATTTAATAAATAAAGTATCCATTTAAAAACTCATCTAAGTATTTGTTGTGACTATTAAGGTGATTTAAAGTAGTCTATTGTAACTATGCTATGGAAGAGCGGTGATACCGTACACAAGCAAACTCGACAGTGCTGACATCTCTCTTAATAAAAAGGTAACTTTTGTAACATTGTTTATTTTCAGATCTGTCCGTTCGTACTTCGGAAAGGATGAGGCGTGTTACATTATGGACGCTAAGGTTCAAGGGAACATTGGACGATATCTAAATGTGAGTATTAAATTGAATTACTTTAAATAAATTAACTTAACGTTAGAAGATTCATGATTTTCCTCTCCAATTTAGTCTGTTTTTTATAACAGAGACAAAAATTACTGCTTTATCTGTCAAATTTAAAATTGTTTTAAAATTTTATTATTATTTATGTGGCTTTTTATGATTCTGGTTCAGATTAAATCAATTAAATTATCCAAAAAATAATTTTAATTATAAGAATAATTTGCAGATGACCGAAATGTGAAAATACGTACGAAACGTCATTTTTGTCTCTCTAGTAAAAAAACCGACTTTAGGATGGTTTAGGGACGCACAAAGAACAAACATTCGGTTAAATTTTATTATTGACGACCTCCTTGGTCGAGTGGCTTTGTACACCGGTTTTCAAGGTGTCGCCATCTCTGAGGTCCCGGGTTCGATCCCCGGTTGGGTCAATTTAAAAAACGAACTTTTCTATATTGGCTCAAGTCTGGGTGTTTGTAATACCACCGTTGTCTGCGATTTCCATAACACAAGTGCTTTAGCTACTTACTTTGGAATCGGAGCAATGTATGAGATTTAATATTTATTTTTATGTATTTTCTCTTCCAGCACTCGTGCACACCAAACGTATTCGTGCAAAATGTATTCGTAGACACGCACGACCCGCGCTTCCCCTGGGTAGCATTCTTTGCCCTGTGCCATATAAAGGCAGGCACTGAGCTAACATGGAATTATAACTATGACGTAGGTTCTGTGCCCGGGAAAGTGCTGTACTGTTACTGTGGAGCACATAACTGTAGGGGGCGCCTGTTGTAAACTTATTGTGCTGTTTTGAATAGGTTGTTGTAATTTGAACTTTAAAATCGCGGTGTTAAGAACCTGGTAACTTACAAAACCACAAAAATAAATCTAGATAGATAAATTAGGTCGACACAAATGCTAGATGGTGTAGCTTTGTACCTACTAAAAAATATTGTGTCACTGATAGGAGCATAATACATAATAAATTAAGCTATATAATTTAAATTTTAAACTATTCCAATCATTCTAATTCTAGCTTACATTAAACTTAGTAAACTTCAGAGCATGCCTGCTATATACAAGGTGTTACAAAAATACCCCTAATGCCGAATATGGTATATAGAGACCATCAAACTGATCAACTTTTACTATGGGACCTACTCTGAAATCGCGAAAAAAATATCAGCTGTTTCATACAAAAATTAATTACGAAAATATCAAAATGTATGAAACAGCTGATTTTTTTTTGCGATTTCAGAGTTGGTCCCATAGTAAAAGTTGTTAAGTTTGATGGTCCCTATCTACCATATTCGGCATTAGGGGTACTTTTGTAACACCTTGTATATAGGTATATTTCTCATAGAATCTATAGAATAAGTACAGAAGTATGTAAGTACGTACTTATGAGACGCGGTAGCACTTTCGTTGATGCAATTTTATTGTAGGCACTATTATGTATTCTATGTTGATGCTAGAAGAGAGCGGATTTAGTAATATTGTGTTGATAAGCATATTGGAAAAGTTTTTGTAGGTGTAATTATTATACATTAAAGTCTGCGTATCGTTACATTCATAACTCATGAAGAAAAGTCTATTATAATACCTATATATATACACTTACAACCTCTCAGGAGTAGATTACCAACATCATAAACAACAACATTTGTTCAACGACTTTTCCGAAAACAGACAAAATATCCGAACAGCTAATCGACTTTTGTATTTGAAAGGACCAGGATAAATTTTCTTTCTTAAAAAGTAATAGATTTTAACAAAATGAAACCTTATACTTCGGTCATATTGTTGTAAAATTACACAATTTTTGACATGGAAAACAAACGTACCAACGAACATAGAACCTCCTCCTTTTTTGATGTCGATTAAAAAATGTTCCGTCGTTCATTATTTCGATTTATTTTTGTGGTCAAGTTATCGGTTGACAACCAGATATCAGTAAATAATAAAATATATACCTGTGATTTCTATTAGACACACCTGTAGAGAATAATACATTTTTATGTTTTGAATATGAACTGGGGCCCTACCGCGCAAGTGTCGTCGACTTCGTCGTCGGCTTCATTTGACAGATGGATGAGATACATTGCTACTTCTTTTTGGCACAAATAAAAAACCTACCAAAGAAAAGTAGCAATGTATTACATCCATCTGTCAAATGAAGCCGACGGCGAAGTCGACGACACTTACGCGGTAGCCCCACTGGTTAGCTCAACTTTCATCTTGTTCTTATCAAGCTTATATAAAACATTCACTGACATGTATAAAATGCCAGTTTTCTGTTTTGGTCCTACGAAACTGCTAATAGGCCGCGTTCAGACGACACGCGCCCGCTACGCGCGTCATCATCCGCGTCAAACTCGCTTTTAAATTCATTGTTTATAATTTGAGTCTTATGACACATCAATAGATCTCAAATTGCATTTATCGAAGTCCACCTCCGCATACGCCTTGTGCCCGCGCTATGGCTAGTGTCTACTGAACGAATTAGTCCAGACACTAGTACTATAAGCGGTTGCGAAGCGTGCGCCGATTTTGCGCGTAGCGAGCGCGGGTGTAAGGCGAGCATAACGCATGCGCGGGTCCTGTGCGTGATCAGGGGCCCTACCGGCTAACTTTTCGAACTTCGGCGAGTCTGCCGAGTTTCAACTTAAAACAGATAAATCGAAGTAAGGAGTTTCGTATTGTACTATTCGTCGAAGTTATTTAGAAGATATCGATGTTCGTGTGACATCATGAATTGAAGTTCGCTATTTTGGCCCGATTGGGGCTCGATTTATCTGTTTTAATTTGAAGCCCGGTAGTCTTTCCGAAGTTCGATGCGTTCCCAGAGCGTGTCATCTGAACACGGCCTTATTGTAACTTTTCTCTTTATAGAATAGACTGAGTTTTTACTAATTGAATAAGTTATTTAGAAAATGTGTGTGTGTGTATTTACAGTACAGTCAACGGCACACAAGGGTACCACATGTAAAATATCCGCAATCGGTTTTAAACTTCAAAAATTCCCTTTAAGGTTCAATATTAATTGGAGATTTTTGACAGTTTTGTATAACTTGATGTGCTGCTGAGTGTAGAATGATGTATTTAATAAACTACATTATACGAGTGGGCCTGCGAGTGAAAAATATTTGTTCCTTTGAAACTTTTTGCCTTATAATGTATGTCTCAAACCAATATCAACATTGATTAAAAAAAATACAATTAAGGCCAAAAATATACAATTACTAACTGACGAAACACCTTCCTAATTTTATGAAAATAAGGATCAGAATCAGTCAAATATTCAGATATATTTATGGCCCTGATTGTACAAATTAAGGTAGATATAATTTTTTTTTTTTACTTTATTGCATAGACTTTGTCTTGTCGGTCTTAGAGGTAGGTGAATACTTTAGTAACCATTTGCGTTTTTGCGACCAAGACACATCGCACACCGCCAAGTATCACGCCGCGTCATGCGTAACTGTTGATTTTAAATCTGTTTATAAACTGCCAAATTTGTATAGAAATCACGCATGGTACAACGCATCTACGCACGTAAACATTCTACTAAAATCCGCATGACGAAGCGTAATGCGTGCAACTAGATGATTTCGACCGTGTCATAATTAAGCTGAAGTTCACCAAAATTTAAAATATACCGAAACTTAACCAGCTAATTAACTTTTAATCATCTATTTTTGACATTTTCTCCATACATAAAAACGTCAAAAATAGACAGTTTTTTTATGTGTTGGTGAACTTCAGCCTAAGAGAAACAAATCACAATAAAAAAGCACTATAATCATTTTGTAATGGGTGTCAAAAATACCTTTATTCCTTTGTGTTACCATAAAACGTCGCAACTGTATTGTGACGTAACGGACTTCCGGGAGTGACATGTGCTTACGTCACAGAATATATGAAGCGGGCTACTCAAAGCCCTGCATGTACAGCTTGGCCAGAAAGAGAAGAAATTAAATAACATTTTTCAGTACAAAATATAGTCAGTGTTGCCAAGTTATTCGTGATTTTGACGTGTTTGCATAGAAAGTGGCGCCCTCATTTTTTGTCAACTCTTTATGGTCAAGCTGTAAGGCTGATATTTTATATGGTACAAGTGTCTACGCAACTGAACAATATGTGGGATAATTGAAATAGGCGCGATCTTGGTTGTGTGAAGCTGAGACTTTTACTGAAGTGGTGGCTTCCTCGGCAGAACTAACCGAGTAAACTGTCTTGATATACTTGGTGCCAAATGCTCCAAGCAGCAAAAATGAAACAATATCTACCACTGAACTATTCAACACTTGACACTAGCAAAAATTACTTCCAAGAGGAAAGTAGGTTGCCAAAACAAAAAAGAAGAAGAAGAAGGCTGATATTATACATTAGTGATCTCTTCATTATTAGGCTTTGAGGAGCCCGCTTCATATATTATTTTGTGACGTAAGCACATGTCACTCCCGGAAGCGTGTATAGAAATGCCAGACCTTGTTTTTTTTTAAGCTATTTCTAAGACCGACTAAATAAAAAAAACACTTGAAAATTTCGACCTTTCTACTTTTTGACTACTTTATCTACTACCTACTTTGAACAATCTTTATCCATCATAGCAAAAAGTTAGATTAAGATGTAACCTCGAATAAGTATTAATTAATTGACAAATAAAATGTGTATCAGAAGTTTGTTATTATTTAATATTATTGACACTTTTTGCAATACAACACAAACAAACTCCTCAAGAAATATTTCCTACTAACTCATTTTCTGTTACAAATGAAATTATCATCTTTTATGGAAATATATAAAAAAAAATTAATAACGATAAATAACGATTTATTCCCGTTATTTACGCGATTAAATAAATTGCGTTTACCGTTCGACCCACTGCACTAGAGTTGGAAACGAACAGAACAAACATAACAGGGCTGGCCAAGCCTGATGGGTATATTTATTTTTATTATAAAGTTGGTCAAGGATCTATTTGAGTTTCTTGCCGGTTCTTCTCGTTACAAGGTCTCCCGCTTAGGGCGTGCGAACCGATGGCGTAGCTTCTTTGACATTCACAAGAGCTTGTAACAGCCTAGACTGAATAAATGAGTTCTAAATTTTGAATTTTTGAATTTTGATATGAAATGAGATTTCAGTTTCTGTATATTTCGAAATGAAATACCTACATTTTTTTTTCACTTTTGTTAATTAAGTAAATGAAACACATTTTTTTATACATTTTATTTATTAATGTTATCAGTGACAGAGTACTAAGTGTCTTGACATATTATGCCGAAGTTAAGCGACCGAAGTTCGGCCAAGTTACGCCTGAAATGCTTTGTGAATGGCTAGCAACACATCAGCCGAAAATCACGTAGCGTTTTTTTCTTATTAAAAACGTTGCCGCTGAACTTCGGTCGCGTAACTTCGGCATAGTGTGTCTAGACACTTACTACCGTTTGCACTAAACTTAAGAATCGCCCAAGTCTTTTCCTAGCTTCAACTCGACCAAGATAAATAGGCGCATGAAAGCTGCATGACAGCTAAGTTAATGACACCGTTTTAATTTGGTCAAGTTGTAGCCCTGTGTAACTCTTTACTGAAACGACTCAGTGAATCATTTCTTCAAAGTAATCTGCTGATCCGAATCTTAAACACCGCTACTTGTGTATCGTTTGGATCAGAATCTGTGACAGCAACGGTACCTACGTGAGCCGAACTCGCCGGTCGATCGGGCAGAGTCGGTCCGTTGATCTAGGCGCTTCGGGAGCAATCGGCTCCCGTCGGCGAGCGCCGTCTTCCCTCGCCCGGCACCGAGACGCCATTTTGTTTGTTTTTGTTTTATTTGTTTATGATTTTTTTAGTTGACTTTTGCTTACGGAAGTAAAAACCGGTTTCTTTGCGTTTTGCGGTCATAACTTTTGCTATAAACCTTTTTGATTTATTTGATAAAAAATAATTTAATCGCGCAAAAACGCCAACAACTATGCATTCAGTCTGCTCTAGTCGATCAGTGATTTGATGATCCAAACGATCCGAATGATGCGTTTCACTGATTCGGATCTTTGCACTGATCCAGATACAAATGATACAATCTTCCCGAAGATACGTTTTTGCCAGGGCTATTGTTGAGGCAGGATCTCTTCGTCATATGTTCAGCGAAAAGGGAAGTACTTCCGCCGAGCTAGGTGTCTGTACTCGGGGACCGCGGTCCAACTGTTCGATGTTGGAATTTGTATTTATGCGAAGTGCTTAGAAAACTTCGATATCGTGAGTCAGGTCTCCATACATTTTTGCCTCGATGTTAGCTTGACGTAGTGCGACGTCACGTCTGCGTAATGTTTACATATTGTACTTTTCGCTGATCCTGCATTTCTTCGCCATTCGTCGATTTGCTTATGTAGCGGAATGATCGTGCCGCTACAGCTATCAAGTTGTAGTTAGGAAAAGCTTTAGGCGATTCTTAAGCTCAGTGCAAACGGGTGTAAGTGTGTAGTGTAGGGCATCCAATCTCGGTATACTGAGATCTCGAAATACCGAGATCCCGCGTCATTTTCCAGTCCCGCAAGGAGCGAGATTACCAGTGCGGGATCCGCGGGATTTGCGGGACTGGAAAGTAGCATAGAAACGTCATCTTGCAAGCGCTGGCGCGCAAGTACTGAATGACTGGCTGCCGTTGGCGATCACGCGCGGCTCGTGGCACTTGTCCCGCGCATGCGCCGCGCTGTTGATATCGCCATGTTTGGTTTTGTTTGATGGTTTTGTTGACAGTAAGAAGAAGTAAATACTAAAAGCAATAAATGGATACTTGAGAATTTTATTTTAACATACAAATACCTCTTTACACAACACTTAATAGGCAGCTCATCTTACACCTGCGGGATCCCGCAAATACCGAGATCCCGCGGGATCGTAAATCATCGATCCCGCAAATACCGAGATCACAAATAACATGCGAGATTGGATGCCCTAGTGTAGTGTATGTTGGCTCAGAGTCCGGGCATGATGTAGGCGACGTTGTGTAAGGTGTCGCGCAGCAGGCGCGGCGGCGGCGCGATGGCCGGCACCGCGCGCGCCACGCCCAGCAGCGGGCCCAGCGCGCACAGCAGCGTGTCCAGCAGGACGGACACTGACCCGGACACTGCGATTTGACCCTGTTGTTTGACGAAAATCATTGGTCTTGTCCAACACTGGTCTGGTCCAACAGACACAGTTGTTGTGAAGTGCACACAGTTGTTCTGACATTTTCTTTGTGCACTTCGACTGTAGTGAACAAAAAACTGCTCTGAACAAATCGACTTTTTTGACCGACTTCAAAAAAAGGACAGTTGTGAAATGAATTTCGCGGACATTTTCTTTGCGCACTTCGACCGACTTCAAAAAAAGGAGGAGGTTATCAAGTCGACGGTATTTTCACAGTTGTTGTAAAGTGCACAAAGAAATGTCCGCGAAATACAGTGAACAAAAAAACTGCTCTGAACAAATCGTCTTTTTTAACCGACTTCAAAAAAAGGAGGAGGTTAACAAGTCGACGGTATTTTCACAGTTGTAAAGTGCACAAAGAAAATGTCCGCGAAATACAGTGAACAAAAAAACTGCTCTGAACAAATCGTCTTTTTTTTTCGAGCAATGACGACAACAAATCTGTACAGTCAGCAGCACGTCAGGTTATACAAAATAGTCAAAATTCTGCAATTTATTTTGAGTCTAATTTCTTCTCATTTAAGTATGAAATTGATTGAATATGATTACCCTGTCGTGGAAGCCCAGCGTGCCGTTGGCTGTACGTCACATTAGATGTAAAAGTGTTTTGTTCCCACTTGTTCTAATGGGCAGTTCTACCGTAGAACTAATGGTACTAATTTTTTCTCATTAGTGCTACGATTTAGTACTTTGTGGTAGGACTAATGACAAAAAAGTCCCATTTGTTGAGTGTTGAGTGACGACCTCCGTGGTCGAGTGGCTTTGTATGCCAGTTTTCATGGTGTCGCCATCTCTGTAGTCCCGGATTCGATCCCCGGTTGGGTCAATTTAGAAAAACGAACTTTTCTATATTGGCTCAGTTCTGGGTGTTGTGATACTACCGTTTTCTGATTTCCATAACACAAGTGCTTTAGCTACTTACTTTGGAATCGGAGCAATGTATGTGATGTTGTCAAATATTTCTATTTATTTATTAGTTCTACGGTAACTGACTGGTAGAACAAGTGATAACGAAAGGTAAAAATAGCCCTTACTCCTAAATACAACTCACCTCATGCTCCTTCAGCCTCTCCCCTATAATCGCCAGGCTCTCCCCCAACAGCCTCAAATGTGCCGCGATGTCGGCCGCCCCGCAACCTGTCACGCGGTACACGCCCGCGCCTGCGCCCGCGCCTACGCCCGCACCGACGCCCACGCCCGCGCCCCCAGAGTTTGCTACGGGCTGGAGAGAATAGTAGATAGTACACACGACGGCACCTCAGACTATACATGTTGACCTTGAGACCGCCTTTATGCCCTACGTGATAAAAGCTGTTTTCGTAGTTTAAATATTTAACCTGACGTGCTTCCGTGTGTACAACATGCGTCATGCTCGTGAACGGGTGCTGCCAGTGGGAATGGGTCTGCTTCTGCCTACTTGTCTTAACGTTTATTGAATTGTATGAATTGATATATATATATTTTTTGTAATAGCCTAGGCTGAGCCTTAAATTTTGAATTAAGCTTGACACCTGTAATTTGATTCAGTTGAAATGAGCTAATTAAATAATGTTATTTATTTATGAATCTATGTTAATGGTAACATGTATGAATACTTTGAATGTAATGTCTGGAAACGATATACATATTTGTAAATATTGTTCCTTCTAATAAAGCTGATAAGTTTTTTGCGCCCATTTTTCTTGTCAGCTAAAAGACGTCATAATGGGTGGTAGGATAAAAGAATTGACGATTTAAAAATGCTTGTTATGTGAGCTTATTTGAATAAAGAATTTTTCAATTTCAATTTCAATTTCAATTTCAACAAGTGCATAAAACGCACCATTAATACACGAGTTATACGCTGCTTTTTACTTCGATTTTGAGGAAATTAAATAGCAATATTGCAAAAACAAGTTTATTTAACGAAGTTTAATTGCGTTTGTGGCTGTTTGCCTGACGACCTTTGTCTTACCCCCTTATTAATAAACAAACTGTAAGTTTACACTTAGTTTAACCAAAAAGTTTGCTCAGGAATATGAGGCTTTAAGACATCATTTTAAGGCCTTTTATTGCTAAGCAATATTTTTGGTTAAACTGGGTGTAAACTTATTCTTCGTTTATCAATAAGACCATTAGAGTCTGAGACTTAGACGAATTTTACTTTATGCACTGACTAGAGCATGAAATGCGATTTTATGCAGCCTATACCCAACATAAAGACGAACTTTACGAGCATGAGAAGTGAAAAATAAATTATAAAGGGTGTCCCAAAACTTTGCCACACGGAGGGAAAGTACCGCTCCTATATCCCTCAGTCAAATTTTGTTCGTTGTAGTTCGCAAAAGTGCGAAACTTTTGCGAACTACTACTACAACGAACTGTATTTTAATGAAGTTATTGTTTGTAAATAAACTATAGAACCTTAGCTTCAATCTGTACATGTGAATTTTCGATACATTATGTACTTAGCGAGCAATAAATTTAATTAACATGAGGGCGCCACTTGAGGTATATAGGAGCCTTAAATATTGAAGGTAGAAAATTTTTCTGAAAGAAGACTTCATTTTGTTTTTAAAAAGAAATGGAACTGCATTAATAAAATCTAAGTTTTAAAAATCGTATAGGATTCGAATTGAAACAATACGTGAACATTAAAATTTAAATGTTAAATTTCATAGTATTCCTTTTGTTTAGGATGCTGTGTTATTTTAAAAATCCTCATGAGTAACCCTTTCGATCGGTATCGTAATTTATTTTTCATACTTGGTGTTTCTAGTATTTTTATAATATATTATTTGTCTTAAATTTATTTTGTTAAAAAAAAAACTAACACAGTGTATCATATGGCTGAAGTAAAAGTGTACACTTACAACGAGTGCCTGTTGCGGCGGTGATGCGGTTTGCTTAGCGACGGCGCGGTTTGCGGGCGGCCGCCCGGGACCGGGGTGCGTTGGACGAATACCTATCAAATGAATACAGGATGTTTGGTAATAGGCTTATAAAATATTTTTTTTTAAATATTATATGTACTATAAGTAAGTTTGTTGTTACATTCTCTAATGCACACAGAAACACAAAGTTATACAGACAATCAAAGACAAAGACAAACACACAGACACACACACAGACACACACACACACACACACACATGCTCTCACATACGGACATACAAATATACGCACACGCACATTCACAATCATAAGTACACACGACGGCACGTCAGGTTATACAGTTAAACTGCGAAAACAGCTTTTATTACATAGGGCGTAAAGGCGGTCTCAAGGTCAACATGTATAGTCTGAGGTGCCGTCGTGTGTACCTAGATTAAGCGCATAGTGCACTTTTATTGATTTTGTTTTAATTTGGATGTATTCTTTTTTTATGCCGTTGTTTGTCATAAATTGTAAAAAGTACTATTACATATAAAGAAAACCTGTAATTGGTCTTACTGGTATATTTACATTATTGTTAATTAATTTTTGTAACACTGTTCGTTTTCTAAATAAATAAATAAATAAAGCCGAATATGGTACATAGGGTATTATGGATACAACCCCGGAAAAATAGTATAAACCCTGAAACCACAAATTCTTTGATAACTGCATAGTGGCAACCCTAGACCAAAATTGTGTTTTCCCATGCCCATCAATGGGATAGGCACAAGCAAACTAGATAAGGACTTATCTATTGTGAAGGCGTTTGCATAAAAGAAATTTGCTACCGCAAATCCATGCGGCGTAAAATTTAAAAAATGTATACAAGGTGTTACAAAAGTACCCTTAATGCCGAATATGGTGGATAGGGACCATCAAACTGAACAACTTTTACAATGGGACCAACTCTGAAATCGCGAAAAAAAAATCAGCTGTTTCATACAAAAATTAAAATCGTAAATATCAAAATGTATGAAACAGCTGATTCTTATTTCGCGATTTCAGAGTTGGCCTCATAGTAAAAGTTGTTCAGTTTGATGGTCCCTATATGCCATATTCGGCGTTAGGGGTATTTTTGTAACACCTAGTATATTATTTACCTAATGTATGTAGTAAGCTAAAACTTAAATGCGTGAAGGTAGTAATTAGGTAGAAATTATTGATAAAACAAAGTTGGAGAAATTCTGCGTCCTTCATACTAAACAAAGAGGCAACTTGACGTCAGAATGGCTGGTCAAAAAAATGCATTTCTCTGAAAGTATTGTAGATTTATAACGAAAGGTAGCAATTGGTAGCAATTCGTGAATATACTTTGAGAACCATTCGCCACAGGCAACCAGCCATTCTGACGCTGTCAATGTTTTTAACCACTAGCAGCAAACATCAAAGTTAAGTTAAATAAGTAATGTACGAGGGCTGTTTGATAAGTTCACGACTTTGAAAAAAAACATTTTTTTTCATAATTTGTTTTTGTTTAATAAAAAGAAACTCCTTACGAATTTGGCAAAAGATTATTACCAACTTCTAACTTTTCTTAATGACCCTGTCGACCCTCTCGGCTGCACTCATTATATAAAACAAAATATGCCGAAAAGTGTCTCTTCTTTCCAAAGTCATGGACTTATCAAACTACCCTCGTAACCACTAGCAGCAAACATCAAAGTTAAGTTAAATAAGTGGTAATGTATAACTTACTCGGGTTAGATAATATAATCTTGTTGACTTGCTGTTGGTTGCTCTGTTGCTCCAAACGAATGGAGAATCTTTTGGCTTTACGTTTCCATGAATAGCGCTCATTGTAGTTCACCTAAAAAAAGTTATTTAAATAAATATGTTTTTCATTTGTTATATTCGGAAGGTGATATATATTTAAACTGAACAGCGGGTTAAAAACTCTGGGTTCCAGTTGTGTTGCTGTCTTGCTAAATGCAGGTATTGATATTTTGTGATGTGCATGTGCATTTTTTTGCGGGCGGGCGGTGCATCTTGCATATATTTTCTGCGGAAGTGAGCTACATATTACACTTATTTCTTTTTCACAATGGTTTGGGACTTCCGCCAAGTGACGCCTGATTCAATCAAATATCTTGGATTTTGCTTTTGTTTCCGATATAGTGGTTGTTTAAAAATTTGTTCCCTTTTATTATTATTATATAAAAATAGACACAAAATGCAATTACTTACATTTGCCCACATTTCGCCAAGTCGTTTCGATATGGCAGAGAAATCCATGTCTGGGTGTTTACGCAGTATCTCATTGCGGGCTTCTTTAGCCCACAGCATGTATGCTGTTATACGGGTTTTACCTAAAAAACCACAGAATATTTTTTATCCATCATATGGAGCATCAAAAGTCAAGTTAAAAATAATCTTGATACAAAACGGATTCAACAGTTAAAAGCCAAGTTCAGACTAGAAAAATCTTCTTGCAATTTCTTGAGAGAGCAAGTTCTGCAAGCTGCAACACTTTGATAACATGACTTGCCACACCCTGTTTAGACAGTGGTAACAGCTTGCGGAAGTCAACTTCTGCGAGATTTATTGCTAGTCTAAACCTTGCTTTAAGGACCTCTTTTAGCTGTCAAAAGCTGTTTAAACTTAGTGAAGTAATGACAATTACAAAACGCCTTCACGTCTTAACTACTGGACCGATCATCATGAAATTTTGGATATACATTGTCAGGGGTACAGAAAAGGACATAGGGTACCTTTTATCCAGAAAGAACGAACACTTCCCGAGGGATAGCAAAAAACTGTCCACGCAGATGAAGTTGCGGTCGCCAGTAAACAATACATATTGGTGGGTCTCTATCCTTACTTGTCCCATTAATAAACAGCTTTTGTCATGTCTTTTGAATTTAAATGGTAAAATTATGTTGTCATATTAAATCAAATTTTCACTAATAATAAGTTTTTTTTTGTAATCGTAAAAAAACCTTTTTGTTGTATTTTATAATTGATTTTTCAATAAAGAGTTGGGTATAGTTTGTTTACCAAATAAGACAAGTAAGGCTAAAAAACAAGACAAAAGCAGCTTAACACCATAAAAAGAGACTACACAAGTAGAGTAGTCTATGCGCGCTCAAGCAACTCTCACATTTACACCTGTCACTGACACAATAACCGTCTGAGTGTGTGAGGCAGTGTCTTTGGTCGCTGTCTATGTGTGTTTATTACTCGAGGGTGAGTATTATTAAGCTTAACTTCTGTACTCTCTCTATTTTATGTTAATCCACTCTAGCATTTACTTACCTTTATCCTTCCTCTGTGCTTTAGCTCTACCGACGACCCTACCATCCTTCACAATCAGCTTTTTTTTGCTGCTCTTTTCCATCATGTACAGAGAGTTGGCCGGTGTCCTGGCCGAACCCTCGTCAGATGCAGAACTATCAGACTCCATACTGTAAAATGTGAAAACTCATTTTTTATTGTCATTTCTCCACGAATTTATCTCACCATAGGTTTAAATAGGAAATGCTGTATTTCCGCAGATAAAAGATTAAAGTTTACAAATTACATAACAATAACATACCTATCCTGGTTGTCTCCATTATTCTCATAGTAATCAGATTCACTGCCAGATGCCGTGTTAGCCTCCTCCGTTGGCCTGGGAGCCTCTTGAATGGCAAAGTCTGGCGTCTCCTCTTGACGCAACCCTGATATAGCCTTGACTGGCGTCTGCCTCCGGTACCTGGTTTCTATATCATCAGGAGACTCGAAGTCCATAAGCTTAGAGCTTTTCTTTCTAACTCTTCCACTACGCGAGATACCAGTGACCTCCAAATCTAAAATCGAAGATATTATAAGGGAAAAAGTAAGAACAGTCTGTAATTAAAAATAACATGCTTGATAACAACTTACCATCTTGCATGATGTCTGCGCACTCGATTCGATTGTAACAATTATAGTAAAATGACTGAGAAAATGACTACCTACACAATAATAAAAAACAAAAACGCAGTAATCACAGTATGTGAGTGTAAACCGCGTCGTGCAGCTGCTTTTTTTTTATTCGTTCCGAAGTACAGTCTAAGGTCTTAGACCATACTGCCTCGTCAATGGCTCTATTATAGCATCATGCAGCTCCTTGCACTCTGTGCTGCTTGTCAAAGAGAATTAGAGCACAGCGGCGGTATCGGGTAAAAACATTAAAGTTCATGTTAACTGTGTTTTGACAGATGTATGTGATACATTGCTACTTTTCTTTGGTAAGTTTTTGTTTGTGCCAAAACGAAGTAGCAATGTATCACTTACAGATGTCAGATGTCAAAACACAGTTAACATGAACTTCATTGTTTTTAGCCGATAGACCCGGGGCCGTACCGGCTAACGCATCAAACTTCGGAAAGTCTGCCGGGCTTCAAATTAAAACAGAAAGATTCAAAGAAAAATAATGAAATTTGAAAGTGTTTATTAAGATCTACAGCATATATTTTTTTTAGTTTTTCACTCTCTGGTTTTTATAGTTAGAGGAGTGGGGGGGGGGGGGGGGGGTGACATACGGACGGACGAACAGACAGACAGACTAGACGAATCTATAAGAGTTCCGTTTTTTGCCATTAAGCTACGGAACCCACATTTAATTTATATTATTGTAACACTGACATGACGCGTCTTGCTCTAGCGAAGCTGTTTCATGTCAGTGTTGTATTGTAATGTATCGTGTCGTAATCCACCCACTGTGTCTTTTAACTCAGACATTGGCAGAATCATCACGTAAAACGAGACGCAACCATTCGCATAAAAGTTAAAGCATAGTTGCCAGAATGTTACAAAAGTAACACTTTACGTTACTTTTGACCTTTTTATTTATTTATTTATAAGGTACACCAACAGCATAATAAACAAACCTTCTCATGTTACCTCCATGTTACACGACTCAATATGTTACTTTGTGTTACTTTTAAAATTTTCCAGCAAACAACAAAATATCGTGAAACGGAAGACATCCAAGAATTTTTTTTTTCGTCATCTTGGCGCTCTTGATTTTGTGGACTGACTGATACGACATATTTACTCACTCGCCTGTATTTCTCAATTTTACATCCCGCTTACTTAAGCATGCGCAAGTGAGTCGAGTGCTGACTAGCAGCGAATGATTACAATCGATTTTAAAATTTTAAATGCATAAACAAAATCATTAGGTACAGGTTGATTGTATTGATTTTTTGACCAAACCGTTACCAAGATATAGCCATCTTTCAAACACAACCCACCTATGTAGAATTTTAATAAAAAAAACCAATTAACATGTTTTTTAAGACTGATACTAATTAGTTTACTAGTAGATAGAGGCCCACATTATGCATTTTTCAGCATCGCCAGTCGATTATTCGATCAACAATTATTACGATGTTTGACAAATGGGACAGGAAACTTATTTTAGTTTTTGTGTAATAAAATGCCATATTATATTATTGTGTCGTTTTCCACAATAAACAAGGTAGGTAATGTTACTTTTCTCGTGAAAATGTTACTTTTTGAGCTGTCTCATGTTATATTTGACTATCTGCCACTGGCAACACTGAGATAAAGTTAAGTAATATAAATTAAATGTCACTGTCAAGATTGTTCTGTGCTGTCAAGTCTCGTCCCGTTCGGGATGATATCATTCCGTGAATAAAATGTTAATTTAACAGTAAAATACAATCAGAAACAGAGTTTTAACATGAAATTATGGCGGACCGAATCCGGCAAATCGCTCAAAGGATAAGAGAAAGAGTTGTCATGCCACAGATGTCCCAGATAAACGCCGCGAATGGTCGTAAAAAAATGAATCAACTTTTAGATAAGTACGTCCCAACACGGAAAGTCAGTGATTTAGCGGAAAAGTTCAAACATGAAACTATTTCAAAACGAGTTCAGGAGTTGGTGTCACGATATGAGAAATTCACCGGTGTCGCAGAAATTATGGCCATTCAAAATACAGTTGTTGAAGCACAGGTACATGTACCATGCACGATTATTCTTAGCATTTATTATTTATTTCTTGACACAGGTTCAAGGTTGTATTGCGTTGGTTATAATGCTATTCTAAAACGACGCGTGCTAAGACAAAGCTAATTTTCTAACATTTAATGTGAATTTTTTAAATTTGAGATTTTAGCATTCACAATGCTATTTTTTATACAATACAAAATAATACCTATACTAGAAAACAATTCGACTCGCACCAGGTCATATTCCCTTACCACTGAGCTAAAGAGTCACTAGTAGTAGCATACATTATGTACAAGCACTGGCCCAAGTACAGACCCATGGGGCACACCGCTTTCATCTGAGAGAGTTTTGCCAAATCTTACTTGGAATGTTCTTTGTCTTAGAAAAGCTTCTATCAAAATTTAATAACTTTCCTTGAATTGGTACTTTGTTGAAAGCTTTTTGAATATTGGCCCAAGATGATTAACAAAACATCTGGATCAACGTGGGCAAAAGCCATGTTGTTGGCTATCTAGCTATTTAGTACAAATATTACAGAAGCCTTTTGTTTTTTTATTTCTTTTTACTAGTTAAGGAATTTAACTCTATGGATGATCAAAGCAACCTGCTGCATTGTACAACCAGCAGCATCTTGAGTTCACCACAATGTCCACAACATGTCAAATTTCCCCAATTTGTATCTTAAAGTCTAATAGTTTATGGTTCTATTATTATTATTATTATTATTTGGAAGGGGGGACGCCAGCAAAGCCGGATGGGTGATCAGTCTCCCTAATTGGAACCATTTCACCCAGTTCCCCAAGTCACATTTTAAGGTTCAACTAACTAGTTTAGCCAACTGGCTAAATATGTCAGTTTTGGATTACTCAGTGTGCTGGTGACTGTACCTGATTGTCATGATATGTTTCTCTCCTTTCAGGACAGGTTCATGGCAGCACAGGAGCGGAGGCGAGACCTTGGTCGGCAGGTGGCCAATGTGGAGGCCCGCTTGAAGGAGAACCACTCAGAGATACAAAACACTATGAAAGGGGATGACAAGTATCTGCAATTGTGCACAGAGGAGCATAAGGTATGGATAAGCAACTTTCACAAGGATCGGTCACGGGATGGGTGACCAAAAATTTATTATCTCGAGTGCTTTGGAAGGCACGTTAAGCAGTCGATCCGGGCTGCATTTGCAGTTGTTAACACCCACCAATCTGCATTGGGCATGCATGGTGGGTTATGGCCCATCCTCCTTATTGGTATAAGGAAGGCCTGTGCCCCAGCAGTGGGGACATTAAAAATGGCTGAAGTCAATGGTCAGTGTCTATGGGCTCTAAAAAGTAACTCTAGCCACAGGTACATTGAAATGTCAGTCTGGTTATCTTAAATTCTTGAAATCCTCTGCTATTGGACCGTTTTTTTTATTTCTTGACTATAAAAAAAAAAATTTAGTGTCCCATTGACTTATTAACATAATATTCTCTAGCTCATACTACAAGAGCGAGCCCTCCGCGCTTTATTCGCTGACGCAGAGCGAGAAGAGCGTGAGTTGTTCGCTACTATGTCGGCAGCTGTCAAGTTAGGACACGAGCGAGAAAGGGCACATGCGGAGAGGAACAAGTATTGGTACATCGTCGCCTCTATCTTCGGTGAGTAAAGCTCAAATTTGATTGACAAATGTGCTGGGTTATTTCTCATTCACAATAAAAATGTGTGTTGGTGAAACTGAACGTAATAAAAATTAAGGTAAAAAATATATTAAAAAAAATATTTGTTTGTAAAAAAAATAGGCATATGTACTTTTCATCTAAGAGAAGTTGTTTAGTTTTATAGACTAAACATCCTAAAAGTGTAAATTAACAGTTTCGGAATTCCCGGGGTTTTCACGATACCAAGACCAGGGAAAATATTTACAATTCCTGGCAACCGGGAATTTTCGTCATTTTTACACAAAGGGTAATCATCACATCGTCACATCACATCAACATCACAATCGTAAAGGTTCTTTCTACACATACAGGGTGTAGAAAGAATCCTTACAAAGCCAAAACACAGTCTAGTATAGACAGACTGATTATATAAGTACACATGACGGCACCTCAGACTATACATGTTGACCTTGAGACCGCCTTTATGCCCTACGTAATAAAAGTTATTTTCGCAGTTTAAGTGTATAACCTGACGTGCTGTCATGTGTACATAATCAAAACAAGAAATATAGAATATAATTGCTAAATGATTTTCATTTTTTGGTGTTAAAAAAACACTGCAAACATAGTACCACGCAATGTAACGTGTTTAACTATTTGAAATTTTGAGATTTAAGCATTCACAATGCTATTTTTATATAATACTAAATAATATACTAGAAAAAATAGGACTCGCACCAGATCATGTTCTCGGACGGGAATCGAACCCGCGACCTTTGGATATCCGGTCCAATGCTCTGACCGCTGAGCTACCGAGTCACTGGTGAGAACGTCGAATTTCTTCTAGTATATCAACTCTTACGCTGCAAGCCAGCGCCATCTCACCAATGTAGAAGGAATTAACCTCTACATTCAACTGAACATCTTTCCAGATATTTTTAAACAGTTGATTAAGATGAGAAAGCTATATAACTATTTGAAATTTTGAGATTTAAGCATTCACAATGCTATTTTTATATAATACTAAATAATATACTAGAAAAAATAGGACTCGCACCAGATCATGTTCTCGGACGGGAATCGAACCCGCGACCTTTGGATATCCGGTCCAATGCTCTGACCGCTGAGCTACCGAGTCACTGGTGAGAACGTCGAATTTCTTCTAGTATATCAACTCTTACGCTGCAAGCCAGCGCCATCTCACCAATGTAGAAGGAATTAACCTCTACATTCAACTGAACATCTTTCCAGATATTTTTAAACAGTTGATTAAGATGAGAAAGCTATATAACTATTTGAAATTTTGAGATTTAAGCATTCACAATGCTATTTTTATATAATACTAAATAATATACTAGAAAAAATAGGACTCGCACCAGATCATGTTCTCGGACGGGAATCGAACCCGCGACCTTTGGATATCCGGTCCAATGCTCTGACCGCTGAGCTACCGAGTCACTGGTGAGAACGTCGAATTTCTTCTAGTATATCAACTCTTACGCTGCAAGCCAGCGCCATCTCACCAATGTAGAAGGAATTAACCTCTACATTCAACTGAACATCTTTCCAGATATTTTTAAACAGTTGATTAAGATGAGAAAGCTATATAACTATTTGAAATTTTGAGATTTAAGCATTCACAATGCTATTTTTATATAATACTAAATAATATACTAGAAAAAATAGGACTCGCACCAGATCATGTTCTCGGACGGGAATCGAACCCGCGACCTTTGGATATCCGGTCCAATGCTCTGACCGCTGAGCTACCGAGTCACTGGTGAGAACGTCAAATTTCTTCTAGTATATCAACTCTTACGCTGCAAGCCAGCGCCATCTCACCAATGTAGAAGGAATTAACCTCTACATTCAACTGAACATCTTTCCAGATATTTTTAAACAGTTGATTAAGATGAGAAAGCTATATAACTATTTGAAATTTTGAGATTTAAGCATTCACAATGCTATTTTTATATAATACTAAATAATATACTAGAAAAAATAGGACTCGCACCAGATCATGTTCTCGGACGGGAATCGAACCCGCGACCTTTGGATATCCGGTCCAATGCTCTGACCGCTGAGCTACCGAGTCACTGGTGAGAACGTCGAATTTCTTCTAGTATATCAACTCTTACGCTGCAAGCCAGCGCCATCTCACCAATGTAGAAGGAATTAACCTCTACATTCAACTGAACATCTTTCCAGATATTTTTAAACAGTTGATTAAGATGAGAAAGCTATATAGCCGTCCGAGAACATGATCTGGTGCGAGTCCTATTTTTTCTAGTATATTATTTAGTATTATATAAAAATAGCATTGTGAATGCTTAAATCTCAAAATTTCAAATAGTTATATAGCTTTCTCATCTTAATCAACTGTTTAAAAATATCTGGAAAGATGTTCAGTTGAATGTAGAGGTTAATTCCTTCTACATTGGTGAGATGGCGCTGGCTTGCAGCGTAAGAGTTGATATACTAGAAGAAATTCGACGTTCTCACCAGTGACTCGGTAGCTCAGCGGTCAGAGCATTGGACCGGATATCCAAAGGTCGCGGGTTCGATTCCCGTCCGAGAACATGATCTGGTGCGAGTCCTATTTTTTCTAGTATATTATTTAGTATTATATAAAAATAGCATTGTGAATGCTTAAATCTCAAAATTTCAAATAGTTATATAGCTTTCTCATCTTAATCAACTGTTTAAAAATATCTGGAAAGATGTTCAGTTGAATGTAGAGGTTAATTCCTTCTACATTGGTGAGATGGCGCTGGCTTGCAGCGTAAGAGTTGATATACTAGAAGAAATTCGACGTTCTCACCAGTGACTCGGTAGCTCAGCGGTCAGAGCATTGGACCGGATATCCAAAGGTCGCGGGTTCGATTCCCGTCCGAGAACATGATCTGGTGCGAGTCCTATTTTTTCTAGTATATTATTTAGTATTATATAAAAATAGCATTGTGAATGCTTAAATCTCAAAATTTCAAATAGTTATATAGCTTTCTCATCTTAATCAACTGTTTAAAAATATCTGGAAAGATGTTCAGTTGAATGTAGAGGTTAATTCCTTCTACATTGGTGAGATGGCGCTGGCTTGCAGCGTAAGAGTTGATATACTAGAAGAAATTCGACGTTCTCACCAGTGACTCGGTAGCTCAGCGGTCAGAGCATTGGACCGGATATCCAAAGGTCGCGGGTTCGATTCCCGTCCGAGAACAAGAACCTCAGAAGGGACACGAACCCGCACCCTTGGGATTCCAACCCAATGCACTGACTAAATGCTACTGAGTTTATTTGCATCACATGCACATGAACAAAATAAAAGAAAAATAAAACAATGTAAAAATTAAAAGCTATGTACAGACAGCAGCACATCAAGTAATACAAAACTATCAAAAATATTCAATTCACTTTGAACTTTAATATCTTCGCGTTTAAGTTTAAAATTGATTGAAGCTGATTACTCTGTTGTGGTACCCCAGCGTACAGTCAACGGCACCTTATAATTCCCAAAATAAAATCCATATCCACGACCTCTGTGGCCGAGTGGCTTTGTACACCGGTTTTCAAGGTGTCGCCATCTCTGAGGTCCCGGGTGCGATCCCCGGTTGGGTCAATTTAGAAGTCAAACTTTTCTATATTGGCTTAGGTCTGGGTGTTTGTAATACCATCATTGTCTCTGATTTCCATAACACAAGTGCTTTAGCTACTTACTTTGGAATCGGAGCAATGTATGTGATGTTGTCCAATATTTATTATTATCATATCAATTTCTTCCTCAGGGACAGTCCTCGGTATAGCCGGTTCCACCATAAACAACCATCTCAAAATGGCCGAATTCAGAGACATGATGGAGCAGCAAATGGCGCGAAGTGCGAGCGTCCTGTACACTATAGCGGGAGGAGGGACGGCCAACAAGACGGAGATAGCGGACGCTATGAAAACTGAGTTCCAATACCAGGTAAAACCCTGTTAAATTAAAAAAAAACATTTTCTAAACTCATTACCTATGAGTTTCTAAACTCATTTATAAACTCATAGGTAATAATTATTAAATTTAGATTTTTCGCATTAACAATGCTATTTTAATATTAAGATAAATAATATTAGAAAAAATACTAGAAAAAAATCGACTCACCCGTAGCACCTCCGACGGGACTCGAACCCTTGGGATTCCGGCCCAATGCACTGACCAATTATGCTACCGAGTCGCTCGAGGTGCTACGGGTGAATCGATTTTTTCTAGTATTTTTTCTAATATTATTAAGTTTAGAAACTGTATGGGTTTTCTAATTTACACTATCTCTAATATTTGGGCAAAAATATAGTATTTTCGCATTTTAGCAATCTTTTTGTCAAATATCTCTAAAACGTGACGTTTAGACCAGGGTTTCTCAACCTTTTGAAGTCGCGCCTTCCTAACGACTTGCGAAAATCTTCACAACTCCCCTAATAAAATATATTTATTTAGTTTATTAGGGAAACAAACAGCAATTTCATAAAACATGTAGGTTCTACAATGAATGAAACATTTGCCAAAATAGTTTCCACAAATAGTTTATTCATATTCGTATCTAAAGTTGAATAAACAAGTAACACCTTAAGCAAAAAACATAAAGAAAAATAAAAACCATAGACAATGGACACAAATTCAAATAAGGCAGCAAGCCTGTACAATATAGGCAAAATTATTGCATTAATATAGAATTTCTTAGGTTTTGTACAGAAAATATCTGTTTAAGTCTGAGTGTATTATAAAAAAAAAAAAAAAAAAAAAAAAGTCAAAAAGAAAAAACAATAAAAGTTGATGATTAATTACAGTCCTTGTGGTTTCATTCATTATTTAAAATGATAGTTAAATCATAAACATGGTTCTTCTGAGCCGGATAAAGAATAGTTTTTGGTGAAGTGCATAGTGGTATGGTACCACTAAACCCGTACTCGCAGTATAACAGTGGATCGCTGTAACAAACCGAGTACTTGGAAGGTGAAGTGCAGTGCAGCTAGTGGGATACGAATTGGCTGCCTGGACGGTGAGCTGTGTAAAGCTGAGGCAGCAAGGAGCGCTGCGGTTGGCGTGCTGTGAGCTCGGCTAGAGCAGCAGCAGAAAAAGGCGGATTGCGGGTCACAGGGCAGTAGATTGCTCAAAAGCGGCAGCAGCACCATTGACCGACGGCTACAGCGTCGGGCAACAGCAGCGGCAGAAGCACGGGTGGCGTGCGGCAGTCTGCGCTGCAGCAGCGCGCGGGTGACGCGCTGCAGTGGAGGTGCTGGCTGAGGAGTGCGGGAAGTTACGTCAAGTTGTGAGGGTGAAGTGTTGGTGTAACCGTGAGTGCAATTTACGTCATTTATGAGATTCTTCATTTGTGTGCTACGGTGATTTGAACTTTTTTGTTTTGTTGTAATTTAACATAAAATATTGTGTCTCTTGGATTTTAGTTATCAAACCTTCACCATTTAATTATCAAACATGGAAGGTTTGTTGCGTGTGCAATTAGATGTAAAATCTAAAATAGAAAAAGGTTTGAGAAATTTTAAAAAGTCACCTAAGGAAAGGTTGACTGAAACATATGTACAAAGTAGATTAGAAAGCTTAGAGAATACATGGAAATTGTTTACTAGTACACACAATGAAATATTAAAGGGCTATGATGAAAAGACAGCTGGGGATTATTTTAAAAATGAAACTTACGATTGCACAGAAGATGTTTTTATTGAATATAAGTCAGAATTGAAAACTGTATTAATGAAATTTGCACCAGTTTCGGTTTCTGCATTCGCTAGTGAGGGATCGGCTACAGATTGTCAGGGGGTAAATAGTATGTTTAAGTTGCCAAAAATTAATATTCCTGTGTTCTCGGGAAAGTATGCTGAATGGCCTACCTTTCGGGATTTGTTTATATCGTTGATTCATTCAAATAAAAATATTGATACAGTTCAGAAGCTGCACTACTTGAAGGGATATCTGACCGGAGAAGCTGAACAGCTCCTTCGACAAATACCTATATCGGGGGATAATTATGAAAGAGCATGGGTTATTTTATTAAATAGATATAATAACAAAAAATATTTGTCGAGTTGTATTTTAAATCGGTTATTGGGGCAACGCGATTTGACTTCTGATAGTGCTTACGGGCTTAAAAATTTAGTAGATACAAGTACAGATTGTTTGGATGCTTTGTCAAATTTGGGGATAGATGTGTCCACTTGGGATATATTAATAATACATATTTTATCGTCAAAGCTAGATGCAGAAACTAAGAAACAATGGGAACTACATGTGAGTAGTCAGATAGGATTGGATAGTTTGCCAAAATTTGATCAATTCAAAACTTTCATAACTAATAGATATAGAGCTTTGGAATTTCTGGTACCAAATAGATCAAATAAAAGTTTAAGTAATTATAAACCTGTTAATAAGGTGTTTCATGTGAATAAATTGTGTTGTTCGTTTTGTGGAGAAGAACACAAATTAAGTTATTGTAAGAAATTTATTCAGTGTAATGTTGATGAACGTCGCGATTTTGTGCAGACGAAAGGGTTGTGTTTCAACTGCATGGGAATAAATCATTCCGCTAAGAATTGTTCGGTCAGTACTCATTGTAAAATTTGTAGACGTTTGCATCATACTATGCTGCATCCTAAGGGAAATGGGCCAAGCACGGGGAACGAAGCTACATTGTCATTAAACGTGGGTGTAGAGGACATGGAGCAGCCGTCGACATCAGATGTAGCAAATGGTGATACTCCTGATGAAATAAATGATCCTGATGAGTATGGGGAGGCGGTGACTTCATGTTTATCTACGGGAAAAATCCCTGGTCAGGTGCTGTTAGCCACTGCGTTGGTACACGCCGAGGCTAACAATGGAAATCAAATTGTGATACGCGCCTTGCTGGATCAAGGGTCTCAGGCATGTTTTGTTACGGAATCCACAGTGCAATTTTTAAGGTTGAAAAAGACGCATACCAAAAGTATGATCTCAGGGTTGGGATGTGATAAAAATATCGCATCCACATCAATAGTCAAAATTAGGTTGCGTTCCAGAATTGATTCAAAAAAAACTATTGAAGTAAATGCATACGTGTTAAAAGCGATTACATCCTTCTTACCGGCTAGAAAAGTGGTCAGTCTGGGTACTTTAAATTTAACGGGATTAGTTTTGGCGGATCCGGATTACCATACTCCGGGTAAAGTGGATATATTATTAGGAGCTGATGTGTATGGGCAAATAGTTCAGGAAGGATTGAGAAAGGATCCAGATGGGAAGTTACTTGCCCAAGCCACTACATTTGGCTGGATTATAAGTGGTAAGGTGGAAGCTAGTACAAAAACTACAAATTTAGTGGCCATGCATTTGACGGTAGAAGAAAATTTCCTAAAAAAGTTTTGGGAGTTGGAGGAGGAACCTTTGGTGAAAAAAGAAAAAATTTTAACGGAAGAAGAGAATGAATGCGAAAGAATTTATAGGGAAACGACAACGAGAGACGAAGAGGGCAGATACATAGTCAAAATTCCATTTAAAGTTGAAAGGCCTAAAATAGAAGGTTCTAGAGAAATTGCAAGGAAAAGATTTGATTTATTAGAAAAAAGGTTAAATAAAAACAACGAGTTTAAGTCAAAGTTTAATGATGTTATGAAAGAGTACATAATTAACCAACATATGGAGATTGTGCCTCCAGAAGAGATCAACAATCCAAATTCGGTGTATGTACCAACTCTTGCTGTAATTAGAAAAGACAAGGATACTACTAGTGTCAGGATAGTTTGCGATAGCTCTTGTAAAGGCAAAGATGGAATATCGATAAATGAAAAAATGATGAAGGGGCCAATATTACAGCAAGAATTGCGACATATTTTATTGAGGTGGAGAACTTATCCGGTTTGTTTGGTGGCTGATATAGCGAAGATGTACCTGCAAATAAAAGTTAACAAATCAGACACAGATTATCAGAGGTTATGGTGGAGACCAGATGACTGTTCTGAGATACAAGTTTACCGTATGCTGAGGGTTACTTTCGGAACGGCTTCGGCACCTTACCTAGCAGTACGAACCCTTCAACAAGTGGCTTACGACGAGGGTGAACAGTATCCTGTGGCGAAGGATAGGGTACTTACTGATTTCTACATGGATGACTTGATGACAGGTTGCGGATCGGTAGCTGAGGCCCTAAAAATTCAAAAGGAAATGAGTGAAATGTTGTCTAAAGGTGGGTTTCAACTAAGGAAATGGACAAGCAACAGGAATGAGATAATTCAGAAAATTGGTCAAGCAATGGGAAATGGGGAACCTGAAAAATTTAACATTAAAAGCGATACAGTCTTAAAAATATTGGGACTTACTTGGAATAGACAGGCGGACGAATTCCAATACTCCGTTGAGGTCACTCCGTTGCAGGAACCTGTAACAAAAAGAAAAATCCTTTCGGAAATATCAAGGTTATACGACCCCTTAGGGTGGGTGTCGCCTTGTATTATTGTGGCAAAAGTACTTATACAAAAACTATGGCTAAAGGGGTCTGACTGGGATGAGCCAGTCACTGAAGAATTATGTAAAGAATGGGTTACTTACCGGCAGGACTTACCTTTGTTGAAGGGCTTCCATGTTTCTCGTTGGCTGGGTATGACTGATGACTGTTGTGTAGAATTACACGGATTTTCAGATGCATCGAAGATAGCATATGCTGCTGTAGTATATGCACGAGTTATTCACGCAAATGGGGATATCAAAGTAAAACTAGTAACGGCTAAAACAAAAGTAGCACCTATTAAGATGGTAGCAATACCTAGACTAGAGCTATGTGGTGCAGCGCTACTCGCAAAACTACTAATAGAAGTTGCAGAGGTATTATCGATACTGAAAGAGAACATATACGCATGGACCGACTCTACTGTTGTATTGGCTTGGATAAATAGCTACCCACGGCGGTGGAAACCTTTCGTAGCTAATAGGGTATCTGACATATTATCTTTACTGGAACCAACACATTGGGCTTATGTAGCCTCAAAAGAAAACCCAGCGGACGTTGCATCGCGGGGAATGTATCCAAAAGAAATTTTGGGTTGTAAATTATGGACACAAGGCCCTGAATTTTTGATGGATAGGAAAATAGATAGGACAAAAAAGAATTTTAACACTAAGGAAGAAGAAATTAAAGTACATATAGTGATAGAAAGTGATAGTGAAGAAGGATTATGGAAAAGATTCTCATCGTTGAGCAGGATGGTCAGAGTTATAGCCTACTGCAGACGGTTTGCAAATTTAGTTAGAACTAAGAAAGAAGCGCGAGAAGTAGAGTCATTTTTAACAAGTAAGGAATTGGAAGATAGTCTAAGAATAATAATAAAAAGATGTCAAGAAATTGATTTTAAACAAGAAATTAGAGATTTGCATGATAAAGGAATACTTAAGAAAAATAACAGAATTTCCTCACTTAATCCATTTATTGATGAACAAGGTATATTGAGAGTAGGTGGGCGTCTCACTCAGTCTTGTTTATCGGATGATGCTATACATCCAATTGTGTTAAAAAAAAAACTCAGTAATTTCGCAACTAATTGTGTCGGATGCTCATTATAGATTATTGCATGGGGGGCAACAGTTAATGTTAAATTTCATAAGAAATAAATATTGGATTTTGGGGGTTAAACATTTGATTAAGACAATAATACATAAATGCAACAAATGCATAAGATATTCAAATAGAACGAGAAATCAGCTTATGGGTCAACTTCCAGAGGCGAGGGCATCGCCTTCTAGACCATTCTCACAAAGTGGAGTAGATTTTGCCGGTCCTATTAGCGTTCGTACTTCGAAAGGTCGCGGACATCACGCGTACAAAGGTTACATTTGCCTTTTTGTATGCATGGCGACTCGTGCCATACACTTGGAGGTGGTGAGCGATTTGACCGCTCAAGGTTTTCTCGCTGCTTTTCGTAGGTTCGTCGCTCGTAGGGGACATTGTGCACAGCTATGGAGTGACAACGGAAAAAATTTTATAGGTGCGTCTAAGGAGTTTCGACACTTATTTGCTTGTGAGAAATCAGGAATAATACCGGACATACGTGAGGCTTTGGCTAATAATCAAACAACCTGGCATTTCATACCACCATACTCGCCAAATTTCGGAGGATTGTGGGAGGCCGGCATAAAATCGACAAAATTCCATTTAAAAAGGGTCATAGGAGATAGCACACTGACGTACGAAGAACTGTCCACAGTTCTTATACAAATAGAGGCTTGTCTTAATTCCCGACCGTTATCTCGGATCGACAGTGACGGAGGTAACCACACGATTTTGACTCCTGGACATTTTATTATAGGAGAACCATTAGTAACGGCTCCCGATCAAAATTATGAAAGTCAAGCGATAAGTAGTTTAAGGCGTTGGCAACTTACCCAAAGGATGTTGCAGGGTTTTTGGTCAAGATGGTCTCAAGAATATTTGCATCAATTTTTGCAAAGACATAAGTGGACCGAACAATTACCAGAACCTAAAGTGGGGGATGTAGTTTTGATAAAAGAGTTGGATTTACCTCCAGCTCGTTGGTTGATTGGCAAGGTAATCGAAACACACCCTGGGGTCGATGGAATCGCGAGGGTTGTCACGATACATGCAAAAAATAGTACGTTTAAGCGACCTGTGTCTAAGTTATGTTTATTGCCAGCAGCTGAGTAATGTTTTGTGACTGCAGTTGCATTAAATATTTTCTGTTGTTGTTATTATTTGTTGTAGTTAATTTTAAGTTAAATGTAATATTTAATAATTCTAATAAACCACTGTAAAAAAAAAAAAAAAGGAATAATAATAGTGGTCTCATATTTTCTGTTTTGTTAAAAAAAAAAAAAAAAGTTTGTGTACTTAACTTTCTTACGGTGGGCGGTATCAAATTAATAATAAAAAAAAAAAGGAAGTAGTTGTATGCTTGAATTAGGTTAAGAACAATTTGTGAATTGTTCTTGGTGGGCGGAATGTTTAAGTCTGAGTGTAATATAAAAAAAAAAAAAAAAAAAAAAAAATGTCAAAAAGAAAAAACAATAAAAGTTGATGATTAATTACAGTCCTTGTGGTTTCATTCATTATTTAAAATGATAGTTAAATCATAAACAATATCGATGTGACAGTGTAGTACTGTTATAATAATAAAGTTTACAAAGTCATAGATTTAGATAATTTAGCTTTCTAGTGCAGTCTATTTTATGAGTCTAGTAATTTATTTTTGTAAATTATCAAACGCTTCGCGCCCCCCCCTGCCTTCCAAGGTGGCCCACTGGTTGTCAAACCCTGTTTTAGATGCTTATATTACTTGAAATTTTTGTTTGCCTATACAACATGTTACAAAAATATCAGTCAAACTGATCAACTTTTACTATGGGACCAACTCTGAAATCACGAAAAAAAAACAGCTCTTTCATACATTTTGATATTTTCGATTTTAATTTTTGTATGAAACAGCTGATTTTATTTTCGCGATTTCAGAGTTGGTTCCATAGTAAGTTGATCAGTTTGATGGTCCCTATATACCATATTCGGCATTAGGGGTATTTTTGTAACACATTGTATACAATATTCGGCATTAGGGGTATTTTTGTAACACATTGTATACAATATTCGGCATTAGGGGTATTTTTGTAACACATTGTATACAATATTCGGCATTAGGGGTATTTTTGTAACACATTGTATACAATATTCGGCATTAGGGGTATTTTTGTAACACCTTGTATATCCGCAATCCTAAACTCAGTGTAACTGAAAAGCGACATACAAAACCATCGACCATCAGCCATTTTTAATGTCCCCACTGCTGGGGCACAGGTCATCCTTATGGGTGGATAAGGTGGATGGGCCATAACCCACCACGCGGGCTCAATGCGGATTGGTGGGTGTTAATGACTGCAAGTGCAGTCGGGACCAACGGCTTAGCGTGCCTTCCGAAGCACGGAGAAAAAAAAGTGTATTGACATATTAATCTGAGCCCTAGTTCGACGACCTCCGTGGTCGAGTGGCTTTGTACACCGGTTTTCAAGGTGTCGCCATCTCTGAGGTCCCGGGTTCGATCCCCGGTTGGGTCAATTTAGAAAAACTAACTTTTCTATATTGGCTCAGGTCTGGGTGTTTGTGATACCACCGTTGTCTCTGATTTCCATAACACAAGTGCTTTAGCTACTTACTTTGGAATCGGAGAAATGTATGTGATGTTGTCAATAAAAATAAAAATAAAATAAAAGTTATTAGTTACTCAGTAGCTCAGCGGTCAGAGCATTGGACCGGATATCCAAAGGTCGCGGGTTCGATTCCCGTCCGAGAACATGTTCTGGTGCGAGTCCTATTTTTTCTAGTATATTATTTAGTATTATATAAAAGTTAATAGCTAAATAGTTTAGCGACCTTATTTAGTTTGTAATAAAAGTCAACATACATTTCTTATGAGTTACACATCCCGATAATATCATAAGTAATTTAGTTCTGTGGTAATGAACTCTGAACCTTATTTCTTTGTATTACAGGAGCAATTAGCACAAAACCTGAAACTTATGCAAGACAACATCGAACATCTAGTCAACAAACAGTCATCTTTAATAGGTAAGTTTATAATTCTGTATACGGAAACAGTAACTTTTTTTGTTAAACAGTACTCTTAGCACGAACATCTATCGAGAAAAAAAACGCGCGTAAAAACATTCGATGGAGTGATTTTGTACAGCGCCATCTACCGCCGAAAAGTGAAATGAGATTTTCCGTAGAGAAGTACTCTATCGAGTACTTTTACACGCGTTACTTTTCTTTTTTTTGTTTGTTTTTTGACATCTTTACATACATTGCTCCGATTCCAAAGTAAGTAGCTAAAGCACATGTGTTATGGAAATCAGAGATAACTGTGGTATCACAAACACCCAGACCTAAACCAATATAGAAAAGTTCGTTTTCTAAACTGACCCAACCGGACATCGAACCCGGGACCTCAGAGATGGCGACACCTTGAAAACCGGTGTTCAAAGCCACTCGACCACGGAGGTCGTCAAAAGGTTTTCTCGATAGCTCTTCGTGTTAAGGGTGCAGATGATAAACTCTTAAGACGTGTTCAGTCTAAATAACAGGTCAAAATACGCCAAAAATCCATACTGATATTGTAAACCCTAAAGTAAAGATTGTTTTTTTACGCCTTCACGTCTTAATTCATCAACGCCCTAGCGGCCGCATGCGGCCGGATAACAATGGAATAACTATTGTGTCTCATTTTCCGGGCGTTGAAGGGTTAACTACTCAACCGATCACATCATGAAATTTTGCATACACGTTGTCAGGGGTACAGAAAAGGGCATAGGGACTTTCATCCCGAAAAAAGCACTGTTCCCGAGGGATACAGAAATAAATGACCATGCAGACGAAGTCGCGGGCGGTCGCTATAGTAGCTTTTTGTATATTTCTTAGGAGAAAGTTATTTAGTTTCACGGACTGAACACAACCTGAAAGTTTATCATTTAAGAGGAAACACCACGGTCGAGAGAATTGAAAAATTCCTATAGAAAGTTGACAAAATCAACGTTTCGTAGTCCCCTGTTTCCTCCTCCAAAATCAGGCGGATTAAAATACTTTTTTCATTAAATTTTAAAGAAAGGATTAGGCTGTGTTCCTATATTTTCCTTTTTTCATAAATTAATTATTAAAAGAGATATATTAATATTCAAAAAACTAAAAAAATACCTAGTTTAAAAAATAAAATTTGACGAGATTATAAAAAAAAAACATAAGAACACAGCCAAAGCATTTCTTCATTTTTTAATGAAAATAGTATTCAAATTGGTTTAGATTTGGAGGAGGAAACAGGGGACTACGAAACGTTAATTTTGTCAACTTTCTATGGGAATTTTTCAATTCTCTCGACCGTGGTGACCTCCGTAGTTCCTCTTAACTTTAAAATCACCCTGTTAAAGAAATATGAACGAAATTAAAGAAAAATTAACCATATCTCATTGTGCCAAACTTCTATTCAGATCACATAAACCACCAAGAACACAAAGTAGAAATACAATTGCGTGAATTGAAACGTATGGTGATCGCGGCATCGGCCTCTAGTGCAAAATCTGACGAAGATCTAGGAAAAGCATTGTCTGTGATACATCAAGACTTGGACGACGCAGACAGAGATAAAGAAATCACAGACCCTAAAATAGCATTCGAACCGAATCAAATTCTTACAGGAATCGGCATTATCATGTGTGCAGCTATCATATTTGGAAACATTATTGGCAGAGTCAGTTGATTCCTTTGCCACAATAATTGTCTATGGACAGTCACTTATAGTCTGTTTAACCTTACTTGTCTTATTTGGTAAACCAAGATAAGAAATCAAAACTCAAGAACTGGCAGTATGGCTTAGACCTTCGCCTGTCCTGAAAAGGACGAATATAACTACTACTTATTTGGTAAACAATCTTCATCCAACTCTTTATTGAAAATACAACAAATGATTTCCCACACATAAAAAACGAAGAATTTTTTAATATTTAATAACAATTTGATAAAGTTACTAACTTAGTTTTTAAGTAATGATGCAATTATAAAATACATATGACCACTGTCAAAAACTGTTTACTAACGGCCGAATACTCAATGGTTTCATAGCTAAAATCTTTAGTTAAGAGTCCGGCGAACAGTGAGCTTCCCATACAAACGTAATACCAAAATGATTTGCAATTTGAGCTAATTAACTGTTCTTGTGATGTTATTCGGATTTAGACAGTATTTGTCTAGATTTCTATTACTTAAAAATTCCAAAATACTAACCCAATTCAAAATAAATGCCAATTATTTTTTTTATACAAAACTGTAAATTGCATTAATTTTTATTGGTAAATACTATCTTAATCCGCATAACATCACAAGATGAGTTAATTATGCTCAAATTGCAAATCATTTAGGTATTACGTTTGTATGGGAAGCTCAATTTAGATCACCGTTCTCCGGAGCCTTATGGTCTCCTTAACTTTAAGGAAGCTGTTAGTTCATAGAGTTTCTGTCAAATATGTCGTTTTTAATTTATGGTGGCCTCAACTCCTTTTCACCGCCAACGTCGGCATATGACGTCATAAAAAAAAAGTGTCCCGCACGCCAACGTCGGCATATGACGTCGCCCAAATTAGATGCAAATTTAAGTATTCTACCAATCAGTTTAATTTTTTTTTTTTGTCACAACATGAAGTATTCAGCCTTACTAATATATTTTCACCAAAAACACTAGAAATTATTGCATATATATTGCAAAATCTATTTAAAAATAATTGGCCGTAACCAAGCAATACAGTCCGAATGTCCTCGGCGCCAGCGTCGGGAGCTGCCGACAGCGACGTCACAGGTAGTGTTGTGCTAATGTGTTTATTTTAAATGGCTTTAGACCTTTGCGCCTATTGTTTTATGCAGGTGCAAGAAATTCTAAAGAAGGATTAGAAAGAACAATACGCTGGCACCGAGGCACGGCGTACTTTGATCAATTATTGCGAAAGAAAATAGATAATTTGGCCGAAATATTTTTATGACTGCCCATTGTTTTTAAAACAGCTGCAAGATTTTTTAGGCTGACCATAAAACAACAATGGGTACGTCGCGGCATCTATCAATACACTAAAATACTTTCACTTTTTATAAAATAGGTACCAACAAAACTGTTCTTAATATTACTTACGAAAATATTTAGGAATAAGTCAACAGATTTTCCTTCAATTTAAGTATACGATGCAATGATATTGAATAAAAAATTAAGTAGAATCAAAAAGCGCTATAAAGGCTATCTTTGTAATGTATTTAATTAATCATCACGCAATTACATGTCACGAGGAGAGAAAATAAAGTACCTACAAAAGAATGTTATAATTATTAAAATTATGTCGATGTATTAGAGGAACATCACTATTGTTAAAGCACGCGGCTTATATAAAGTATGGTCCCTGTACGCCAACGACGGCAGCTCACGTCCGCCGAGGCGACGGGAAGCTTAACTAGGGACGTTCCATTTTCAATCACAATTATTTATTGTTTACTTGATATTTTGGTTGAATGTTAATTTAAACACACAGTTATTGCTGTGAATTGTTATGATTTACGGAATCTAATAATTGGATTTAAATAAATGCAAGAAAATTCATAGAATATGGGTAGGAAAAGGTAAAAAAGGGGTTGTCGATTGTAATCACTGGACATCACTATTTTTTGGAACCTGTTTTTATTGTTTTAGTGGCGTGGCGTGGGACAATAGATTTTTTTTTGCTATACTTGGCGGCGAAAAGGTTAAGGTTCATTTGAGTTGGTCGTAAATAAGACAAGTAAGTATAAACAGACTATACAAGGTGTTACAAAAGTACCCCTAATGCCGAATATGGTAGATAGGGACCATCATACTGAACAACTTTTACTATGGGACCAACTCTGAAATCGCGAAAAAAAAATCAGCTGTTTCATACAAATCATACATTTTGATATTTTCGTAATTAATTTTTGTATGAAACAGCTAATTTTTTTTTGGCGATTTCAAAGTTGGTCCCATAGTAAAAGTTGTTCAGTATGATGGTCCCTATCTACCATATTCGGCATTAGGGGTACTTTTGTAACACCTTGTATATGTGCTTTGAAATGTTGAACGTGGATGACGTATTTATTAACTTAAATAAAACAATATTTATACCAGCTTGTTAATCCTCATTGAAGTTAAATCATTTTAAAATTATACGAAAAAAATGGAAAATTAAACATTATTGTTTGAACTTCAAACATATTTTTAAAAACTGTTTCTGATTGCTTTGATTTTTCAAGATTGAACTTGGAAGAGTACATAATGTGATATTATTATAAATAAGCTACTTACTTAACCATTTTAAAAACTACCAAAGCGAATTAAATTTATTAAATTATTACTTGTCAGGGTGTTTGTAATTTTCTACCACAATTTAGTAGTACTTATTTTTAGTTTAAATGTAGAAAATTGTACTCGTCAACGATTACTGGATGTCAATGTCTGCAAATTATGATTCCAATACCTATAAAAATGTTAACACGTAAATAAAAACAGTGTTTATTTATATTTTTATTTTTATTTCTTTTTTTATATTGTGTGAAAATTCGTGTAGAATTATTAAATTTACATTTTTCGCATTCACAATGCTATTTTTATATTAAGATAAATAATATTAGAAAAAATACTAGAAAAAATCGACTCGCCCGTAGCACCTCAGACGGGACTCGAACCCGCACCCTTGGGATTCCGGCCCAATGCACTGACCAATTATGCTACGGAGTCGCTAGTGGGAGCGGCGAAATTTTCTAGTACTTTTGACTTCTTCGCTGCAAGCCAGCGCAATTTCATCAATGTGAGGAAATTAATACTTACAACCCGCGCAGATAAAGAATGGGATTAAGAAAGGCGGCTTACCGCGCTTACCATAACGAGTGTGGAAGTGAGCGATAGGTGTGGTTAGTGTGCGAGCGAGAAGTGAATATGGACGATGCCATTTCTAATCCAATTCTTTATCTGCGCGGGTTGTACAATGCGTTTTGACAATGGGCGGAGATCCGCGGCAACTTCACTCAAGAATGTATGGAGTGCACAGATTGCAACAGACGTCGTATTCTACCGCAAGCACTCCGAAGTTGGTCACATCTGTTGGACAAAGTCAAATTAATCGCATATAGTCATTGGAGGAGCTCGGTGGCGCAGTGGTATAGCGCCTAGCTCATCGATTGCGGAGGTTAAGCAACTGTCGCAAGGGTCGGTCACGGGATGGGTGACCAAAAATTATTTTCTTAAGCTCCTGCTTCGCAAGGCACGTTAAGCCGTTGGTCCCGGCTGCATATGCAGTCGTTAGCACCCACCAATCCGCATTGGGCCCGCGTGGTGGTTTATGTGGTTTTTATCCACCTATAAGGAAAGCATGTGCCCCAGCAGTGGGGACATTAAAAATGGCTGATGGTCAGTCATTGTTTAAACTCAGAAGGACTGTTCGATTCCCAGATTTTTTTATAATATTCTGTAATACTTATAATGAATGAAAAATTATTCAATTTTGCTTGGATTCACTTTCGTAGGTATTTAAACTAGCTAACAATGCTTAGAACACAATTGTCGACCTCCGTGGTCGAGTGGCTCTCGGTCTGTTCGATCCCCGGTTGGGTCAATTTAGAAAACAAACTTTTCTAAATTGGTTTAGGTCTGGGTGTTTGTGATACCACCGTTGTCTCTGATTTCCATAACACAAGTGCTTTAGCTACTTACTTTGGAATCGGAGCAATGTATGTGATGTTGTCAAATATTTATTTACAATGTACCCAGTATTATTAGATAAAAATAGAAAATTATTGGATAATAGTGATAATTTAAACATGCCGGTCTACCAAGCAAGAGGTCCCGGGTTCGATTCCCGGCCGGGTAGAAATTTAAATGATGAATTCTATTTAAATTTTGAGATTTAAGCATTCACAATGCTATTTTATATAATACCAAATAATATACTAGAAAAAATAGGACTCGTACCAGATCATGTTCTCGGACGGGAATCGAACCCGCGACCTTTGGATATCCGGTCCAATGCTCTGACCGCTGAGCTACCGAGTCACTAGTGGGAACGTCGAATTTCTTCTAGTATATCAACTCTTACGCTGCAAGCCAGCGCCATCTCACCAATGTAGAAGGAATTAACCTCTACATTCAACTGAACATCTTTCCAGATATTTTTAAACAGTTGATTAAGATGAGAAAGCTATATAACTTTTTAAATTTTGAGATTTAAGCATTCACAATGCTATTTTATATAATACCAAATAATATACTAGAAAAAATAGGAGTCGCACCAGATCATGTTCTCGGACGGGAATCGAACCCGCGACCTTTGGATATCCGGTCCAATGCTCTGACCGCTGAGCTACCGAGTCACTAGTGGGAACGTCGAATTTCTTCTAGTATATCAACTCTTACGCTGCAAGCCAGCGCCATCTCACCAATGTAGAAGGAATTAACCTCGACATTCAACTGAACATCTTTCCAGATATTTTTAAACAGTTGATTAAGATGAGAAAGCTATATAACTTTTTAAATTTTGAGATTTAAGCATTCACAATGCTATTTTATATAATACCAAATAATATACTAGAAAAAATAGGACTCGCACCAGATCATGTTCTCGGACGGGAATCGAACCCGCGACCTTTGGATATCCGGTCCAATGCTCTGACCGCTGAGCTACCGAGTCACTAGTGGGAACGTCGAATTTCTTCTAGTATATCAACTCTTACGCTGCAAGCCAGCGCCATCTCACCAATGTAGAAGGAATTAACCTCTACATTCAACTGAACATCTTTCCAGATATTTTTAAACAGTTGATTAAGATGAGAAAGCTATATAACTTTTTAAATTTTGAGATTTAAGCATTCACAATGCTATTTTATATAATACCAAATAATATACTAGAAAAAATAGGACTCGCACCAGATCATGTTCTCGGACGGGAATCGAACCCGCGACCTTTGGAAATTCGACGTTCCCACTAGTGACTCGGTAGCTCAGCGGTCAGAGCATTGGACTGATATCCAAAGGTCGCGGGTTCGATTCCCGTCCGAGAACATGATCTGGTGCGAGTCCTATTTTTTCTAGTATATTATTTGGTATGATGAATTCTAATTTCTTAGACTTAATGCCTGTTATTACAAAAAAAATTAAACACTGTTTAACTTAAACACTTGTTTAAATGTGATGCTGTCATTTTTGGCAATATTGTTTGAAAGAGACAGCATCACATTTAAACAGGTGTTTTAGTTAAACAGTGTTTAAAAATCTTTTGTAATAACACGGAATTAAGTAGTATATCAGTTGTCCAGCACCCATATTACAAGCTTTGCTTAGTTTGGGGCTAGATGGCGCTGTGTGAAATTTTCCAAGCATTTATTTATTATTATTTATTGTAATTCAGATAGTTGTAATCGATATTGATTACAGAGTTTGCAGACGCATCTATGGTTAGGTCAAAATAGTTTACATAGTTAGAGATAGGAGCTCTTTTAAGAAAATATGATTAGCTAGACCAGTGGTTCCCTAACTTATTTGGGACGCGCCCCCTTCCTACCAAAATAATTCCGCGCCCCCCCTCTACCCAGACAATTTTATGTTAATAGCAGTGTTGCCGAGCCGGTCTCATTTTTGTTAGTTTATGGTTTTTTACTTTTAATTTATAATTTTTGAATTCAGTTCTTTTTATACTATACCATAATTTTCCTTTGGTTTTGTACTCTGTGTCTTTTTGTCCTTACGTCAATTTGTGTTTGCCTAATTATTTAAATAATTAAAGTTGTTTCAACCCAAATCGTGGGTTTCATTCATTTTCACCAGTTAACTGCCTCAGCCCATTAGTTCGCTCAGTTACAAGCAGGTTACGGTTTCAGACGCTAGTAGGCTCGAGTAGGCTTGAGGAGGCTCTTTCTCTCGCTCTGTTTTAGGTATACAAACACCTGTACCGAACTACGGATGTTGTTTTTTAGTTTTCTCTAAATAAGGTACCTCAACTACACAGGTGGGCTGCTCCTCCCTTGAAAAGTTGCGTCCCCCAGTTTGAAAACCCCTGAGCTACACGATGCTACGTTGTTTTAGAAACGTGGTTAATTATTTATAATGATAAGTACTTGATTAAATTTAATACTTTTCGCGATATAAAGTGTGCATCCGCCTGATTGTAAGTAGTAAAGTAACCGCAGGATGACATCGAAGCTATTAGTAATAATTTAAACTTACCCCCTTACTAATAAAGATTGTATAGCAGATGTATAAGTTACAGTGTTTTGTCCCTTTCTTTTATACTTATACATCTGCTATACAATCTTTATTAGTAGTAAGGGGGTTAGAATCTAACCGCGACATTGATAACTTTGACAAACATTTCTTAAATCTAAGTGATCAAAATTAAAGGTGAAAAAAATCAAAAAATCACAAGAAGTAAAAGTAAAAAAATTGATTACCCTTAGCACGAACATCTATCGAGAAAAAAACGCGCGTAAAAGTACTAGATAGAGTAATTATCTATGGAAAATTTCGTTTCGCTTTTCGGCGGTAGATGGCGCTGTACAAATTTCCCATACAAAATTATCGAATGTTTTTACACACGTTATTATCTTCGATAGCTGTTCGTGACAAAGGTGCAGGGTACTAAGCACTCTGAATGCTAAAATCATGAAAGTAATTTTTAATTTTAAGATTTTAGCAATTTTTATATAATACTAAATAATATACAAGAAAAAATACGACTCGCACCCGATTATGTTCTGGGACGGGAATCGAACCAGCGACCTTTGGATATCCGGTCCAATGCTCTGACCGCTGAGCCACCGAGTCACTTCACTAACGAAAATCGAATTTCTTCTAGTATATCAACTCTTACGCTGCAAGCCAGCGCCATTTACTTTCAATATATTAAATAGTATATTATTTAGTATCATGAAAGTAACGTTTTTATTATTATTTTACTATTCATTTCATTTCATGTGTTACAAAAATAAAAAACGAAAATATCAAAATGTATGAAACAGCTGATTTTTTTGCGATTTCGGAGTTGGTCCCATAGTAAAAGTTGAACAGTTTGATGGTCCCTATATACCATATTCGGTATTAGGGGTATTTTTGTAACATGCTATATAGTAAATGTACACAATGGTTACTCTCTGCCAAATTATATCGTGTGTGTAGAAAAGAATAACCGACCTTGTTACTAAATTAGCGACCGTCAAATTTAAATAACGCTTTGTTCCCGTTATCTATTGTAGAAGTTAGACATTAAAAAGAAAGGGGCAAAACACTGTGGAACTATACATCTGTTATACAATCTTTATTACTAAGGGGGTTAGTTTAAAACAGGGATTCCCAAAGTGGTCGATATCGACCCCTTGGGGTCGAAATCGAGTTTCCAGGGGTCGACATAAATGAATAATTATTAATTACACTTGATATTTGATAGGATTTTTAAAGTAATAATAGCCAAGGGGGTCTGAGGTATCAGTTCATTTTGGATTAGGGGTCTCTTGCCCAAAACAGTTTAGGCATCCCAATAAAAGATTGCCAATGACTTCAATTTCACTCTGTATTACTCAGTATACACGGTCGAGTACGAGCGTAATCTTAGGAAACTTTTCCCTGACCTTGTAGACCTTTGGCTTACTTCAAGACGCCATTGTGTGGTTTGCTACAATGCGTGACAATGTTTTAAAAGTGATTATCTACTTATCATAATACATCATTGTCACACGATGCCTCTATTGCCGAGTGTAGGTCCCCAAGAGTCGCCACGAATGATCGGCTCTGTGCGCAACGAGCGGCTTTCCGCAACCTCGAACTTCGGAAAGTCTGCCGAGCTTCAAATTAAAACAGATAAATTGAGCCCCAATCGGGCCAAAATGGCGAATCCCAATTCATAATGTCACACGAACATCGATATCTTCTAAATAACTTCGACGAATAGTACAAACTCGTTACTTCGATTTATCTATTTTAAGTTGAAGCTCGGCAGACCCGCCGAAGTTTGAAAAGTTAGCCGGTAGGTCCCCAGGGGGGTTATTCCCGATTGTCGGAAATCAACTTTCCGAATCGAATCTGAAAGTCTTCCGATATAGATCTTATTTTCTACTTTACGCTACCAAACTTTGTAAATGCATTGCGCTTTCCCGTCGGAAAGTGAATCGAATGCCAGTCGAATGTATTTGTGAATAGCAGTTTTCGAATCTATCGGAGGATACGTATTCGAATCGAATGCTTTCGATTAGATTTCCGACAATCGTGAATAACCCTACAGATCGTCGTTGGTCCAGTTGTCGGGGGCTTGTTCACGGTACCATGAGGTGGGGTGCAGGGCAGGGTGAAGTCCTGCATGTATCCTTGATGAGTGGTAGAATTGATGGTATGTATGATGAATGGTAGAGAATGATTTTAGCATTAAGCCCGCCATTTGTACCTTACTTTATGTATAAATGTACAATAAAGGTTTATAAATAAATTCTGAGAGAAGCTGCTCCAGTGTGCCACTATTGCGGCGCACCGGTGGACCCAGCTCAATACGTCCTAATAGATTGCCCCGCGTGGTTCAAATTGCCATGCTGGGAAGTGACAGGGCATGGGAGGCGGTGATCTCCTTCTGTGAAGATGTTATCTCACAGAAGGAGGCTAACCGGTCTCGGAGCGAGTTCGTGAGGCAGACGCCAAAGCGGACCAACTCCGACGACGACACTGGAGCAACTTCTCCAGTGTGCCACAATTGCGGCGCACCGGTGGACACCACTCGACCCATTCTAATAGATTGCCCCGTGGTCTACCCAGCTTGACAATTGCCATGCTGAGAAGTGACGGGGCATGGGAGGCGCTGGTCTCCTGTGAAGATGTTATCTCACAGAAGGAGGCTAGCAGGTCTCGGAGCGAGTTCGTGAGGCAGACGCCAACATGGACCAACTCCGACGACAACGGCTAAGGGGGGAGAAAGAGGCGCTCTACGCACACCTCATTCCCTATTAAACTATATTGGATATACTGCTCATTGTCAATGCGAGTGAAAGAGAGAAAACGATAGTTTACGGTAGCGTAAACAGTTTGCATCAACTCGAGGTAGGGCCACAGGACTTGGGACATGGGTGCGTGACACCACGGTCCCGTATATACTGCGTGTTAGTTCGGGATGTAGTAGGGGCTTAGTGGGCCCGGCGAGTCTCACATACCTCCGGGATGTTTAAATGCATTTCTCCTACTGTAAAAAGAGGGTGAAGTTTCCCATTATTGCTCCGCGCATTCGATCCGTATTCCGCACCCAACTTTTACTTACTCAAAGTGTTACCATATTTTATTTAATTACTAGTCGTCATTTCTCTGCATTGTCTGCATGCAGAAGTAGCGGTTTAGTAGTAGTAGTTATATTCGTCCTTCTCAGGACAGGCGAAGGTCTAAGCCATACTGCCAGTTCTTGAGTTGATATTATTTCATTTTTCTTTAGAATGCGGGTGCATCGTATTCCAATGCTGCTTGGAGCATTTGGCACCAAGTATATCAAGACAGTTTACTAGTAGCGGTTTAGCGCATGGCCCAGCGATTGCGGAGGTTAAGTAAGCAACTTTTGCAAGGGTCATGGGATGGGTGACATAAAATTTATTATCTCGAGCTCCTCCGTGCTTTGAAAGGCACATTAAGCCGTTGGTCCCGGCTGCATTTGCAGTCGTTAACACCCACCAATCCGCATTGCGCCCGCGTGGTGGATTATTATAGCCCATCCTCTTTAGCCACCTATAAGGAAGGCCTGTGCCCCAGCAGTGGGGACATTCAAAATGGCTGATGACTCCTTTGTCTCGGCGCCAATGCAGACAAAGGAGTTATTTCCTCACTATATTATGGAAAGATAAAATTGTCACACTATACCACAGAATATAAAACAGTTATCTGGCGTCATAGACTCCATCGAACAAGTAGCAAGGACATCTCATTGTGTAAGTAATAATATTTTAATTAGCAACATGCGTAAATCCTTCGATACTTACCTATTAGAATTATAATAGTGCGTTGTCCTGTTTGTGGGTAGAATAATAAAAGCATAGATAAATCAATCTGCCAACTATGCCCGGTTATTTTGCCTTTTAACTGAGGTTTAACTTTATCAATATAATATTTCCTAATCAGCGGGTCTATCGGCTAAAACAATGAAGTTAATGTAATCTGTGATTTGACAGATGTATGTGATACATTGCTACTTCGTTTTGGCACAAATAAAAACTTACCAAAGAAGAGTAGCAATGTATTGCAATCAGAGCGATTACGATACGAAGTAGGCCGATAGAGCCCCGTATCATCTGTACAATGTCCCTTGTCTTTAAAGTTTAAAGACAAGGCAAAAACGAAGCTTTGAATAGCGTTCAATGCTTAAAACCCAATAAAATGAAGTGTACAGATGATCTGATTAGAGAATATTAGATGAAAATGTCGGTGACAGCACTTGTTTAACTATTTAGTACGAATTATACAGCTAGCACTCAGTAGCGTCGTATAAAAAGTTAAAACTTATCAGATAAAGACATTTTGCATCAACGGATGTGTTGTTTACCGGTTAAATCAAAACTATTTTCTAAAAATACTAAATTTGAAGTTGCTTATTATTGTGTAGCTCAACATCTATCACTTCAATATCTGTGTACCGGCGGCGGCATATCATGTAAGTAAGTCATGCTGACCTTGAGATATCATAACTATCTAATAACAGTCGCACGGCACCAATGACATCCTCGGCCCAAAACGCTGGGCCTAAACTAAACATCACTGCTAATAGTTATTTCTCATTTTAGAATATCCTCGTTATCCACCCATAAGGAAGGCCTGTGCCCCAGCAGTGGGGACATTAAAATGGCTGATGGTCAACTTAGATGCAACTTGACCATCAGCCATTTCTAACTCCAGTAAAACTGCATGCAAATAGTGTCGCTGGCCACAGAAGGTCGTCAAAGTAAGTCGTATGTAACACACGGCGCATCGTCCGTCGCGCCGTGCATGTCATTACATCAGCTGTGTAGATTAATGGCCTGAAACGGAACGCGTGCGTATATTATGATGTTACACATCTTCGCATTATTAGCGGGTAAATTTCAAAGAAAACGTACGTGCCTACTAAAACGTCTCCTTGGCTTGCACGCCGCAGGTTTTTATGGTGTCGCCATCTCTAAGGTCCCGAGTTTAACAAACTTTCTACAACGTGTTACAAAAATACTCCTAATGCCGAATATGGTAGATAGGGACCTTCAAACTGAACAACTTTAACTATGGGACCAACTCTGAAATAGCGAAAAAAAATCAGCTGTTTCATACATTTTGATATTTTCGATTTTAATTATTGAATGAAACAGCTGATTTTTTTTTCGCGAGTTCATTTTTGTAACATGTTGTATACAGCGTGAAATTTAATCATTTAATTTCCGCTTTGGGGTGGTTCCACTCATGATAACAAGCAACTTTTAATATGGAACCAACTCTGATATCGCGAAAAAAATTAGCTGTTCCATACATTAAGATCGAGAGGTATTCCGCTTTTGTAATCATGAGTGGAACCACCCCACTGCGGGAACCAAAATGATTAAAATATCAGCGGGTATTGTCTCGGCTTCAGGTGTTTATGGTACGGTACCGTCGTTGTCTCCGATAGCCAGTGCTTTAGTTAATTAAGTTACCTACTTTGGGATCTAAGTGGGTTTATGATGTTGCCTAGGGCTGCCATCCTTCCGGGTTTCCCCGGATTTGTCCTAGTTGGTAGGGCGCCAGAGGAGCATCCGGGCGGGGTTCTTAAATAATGTCCGGATAAAACTCGGACACTATTTGTGTTACAGGAAAGGGTTTTAGGTTTTTATTTAATTGTAAAGTTCTTTTTTCAAGTGCGTTTTTGAAATATTTGTTCGGGTTCCGTAATTTAGGTGATGGCAGGCCTAATGTTGACTTAAATAAAAAAAAATCATTAAATCTTTGGTTGTGGCATCGTTGCTACGGTGCCTTTGTTTGCCAACCTGTATAAAAAAATTACTCGCTAGCCCGTGACAGACAAGTTCATTGTTTTTCGACCGACATAGTACTTTGCATGACCTCAGTTAGTATAATAATTGCACCGAAATCTTTTCCTTGTTCGTCAAATTGAGTCATCGACGCAACATTGTATTGAGATGAAAAAAAAATGTTGAGAAGAACATTCGATAAGCCAACGGGTTAATTAAAAAAAACTGATCTTTAACTAGCTGTCGATGTCGCCCCGGATCTACGTTTATTTTGAACCGGGGCAGAAAGTTGACAGGGCTGCCGTTCTCCAGCGTTTAAGATAAATTGTTTTAAAAAAGCTCAAAAGTTTATAAAGGTGGGAATATTATTTGTGACCGAATTTGAATGTGTAAGTATGTGTCTGTACTTACACACAAAATAACGGGTGGGAATAGTTAATCATCACCGACTTGGAAATAAAATCAAATGGACTTAGGTACTTAAGTACTTACTTGGACAACATCATTTGCTCCGAATCCAAAGTAAATAATAAATAAATATTTGACAACATCACATACATTGCTCCGATTCCAAAGTAAGTAGCTAAAGCACTTGTGTTATGGAAATCAGAGACAACGGTGGTATCACAAACCAATATAGAAAAGTTCGTTTTCTAAATTGACCTAACCGGGGATCGAACCCGGGACCTCAGAGATGGCGACACCTTGAAAACCGGCGTACAAAGCCACTCGACCAAGGAGGTCGTCAAAGTAAGTAAATACCTACTACTTGTTATGGAAACCAGAGAAAACGTTCATAGTTTTGATCACGATGGATTAGTGGTTTGTGAAAAGTAGAATTCGATATTTGACAGTATTAAAAAAATCATATGTACAGATAGAATAATAACACTTAGAATCAGAGTCCTTGTATGTAAACTGAGGCAAAAAATACTGAGCCAAAATGGCTTAGTTTTCAGATTTGTATCCTTCAAACTTTATCTAATCGTAACTAAAATCCCCTACAGGTAGGGAAATTGAAACTATTTCGTTTTTATAGGTACGATTAGATTTTTTGCCTCACTTTTGACAGTGCGCTTTGTAGGGAACTATCGTTCTAGGTTATTATTATAAGTGTACAGATTGAAGCTAATAGGTTCTATAGTTTAAAAGGACTAAAAAGTGGCCACTTTAGCAGTGGCGTAGCTAGGGGGGCAAGGGCCCTGGTGCATAGGGAGAGAATCGGGCCCTCCTCCCCTCAAAAAAGGGAGTAAATAAACATTTTTTTCAATTTTTAAATTTTTTCAATTTTTCATTTTTTTTTCAAAGCTGAGGCTAGAGGGCCCCCTGAGCTCCGGGGCCCTGGTGCACTGCACCACCTGGCCCTATGATAGCTACGCCACTGCACTTTAGGCACATTGATGGCCTACTATTATTACAAGGAACTATATTTTACAGAGGTTATTATTTAAAAAAAATTATAGCACCTTAGCTTCAATCTGTACCTACATGGGAATTTTAGATACATTATGTACTTAGCGAGTAATTTTAATAAAGACGAGAGCGCCCTTTTGAAGTATATATTGTACACACGACAGCACCTCAGACTATACATGTTGACCTTGAAACCGCCTTTATGCCCCACGTAATAAAAGCTGTTTTCGCAGTTTAACTGTATAACCTGACGTGCTGCCGTCCGTACTAGTGGACCCTGTGAACTTCGTATCACCTACAATTTAATGATTATTAATTTTACCTTGAGAACTTCTTTTGAATTAGTAAGTTAATAACAAAGCAGCTGAATACTAAAACGAAAGCAACACTACGGTTCTTTTATCCAACATTACCAAGATCATTATTTAGACTAAAATATTATTTATCTTAATATAAAACCTCTTTATCAAAAGTTGGCTGTCAAAAGTAACCCGAAATGGCAATTCCCATACAAAATAGCCAATGTTCATAGTACGTTTCATTGAATATTCGCTATTCAATGAAACGCATTCTACCTACTCACAGGGGAAATGACAAAAGATAATGCACTACGTTGAGAAGACAAATGATATTTATTTTTCTTTTAATCAATCAAATGCACTAAGAACTTTCAATTCCGATGTCGAAGTCACTCACCCCAAAAGTAGCTTTCAACCACTTTTTAACCCTGTTAGGGGATAAATATAAAAAAAATACGAAACACGTTTTCAATTAATTTTGTGAAAGAATGTCTATACCAAATTTCAAGTCAATCGGGTCAAGGAATCGCGTTCTCCCATACAAACTTTGCCACCCTGTTTCACCCCTTTAGGGGTTGAATTTCGCATAACGCCCTAATAGGAGCCCCCATGCAAAATTTGAGTGTCCTTGCACTTGTAGTTTCTGAAATTTCGTGATGTGTGATTTTCCCTTTTATATATACAACGTGTTACAAATATACACCTAATACATTTTGATATTTTCGATTTTAATTTTTGTATGAAACAGCTGATTTTTTATTCGCGATTTCAGAGTTGGTCCCATAGTAAAAGTTGATCAGTTTGATGGTCCCTATATACCATATTCGGCATTAGGGGTATTTTTGTAACACCTTGTATAGATAGAGACCTTAAGTTTAACTTATTAAACCATAATTGTGATTGCAAGCTAAGTACGAGTAAGGTACTTGACCTATCATGTTTAGTACCTACCTACGACATGAACTTTAGGCCCGTGAACTTTTAATCTTGATCGCGCTTGGCAAATACTTATGCTTGGCAATTGAACAGCTTACAATAAAAATTTTACCTTTGACTGTCATGCATGACCTATGGCACACATAGATATAGTATACAAGGTGTTACAAAAATACCCCTAATGCCGAATATGGTATATAGGGACCATCAAACTGAACAACTTTTACTATGGGACCAACTCTGAAATCGCGAAAAAAAAAATCAGCTGTTTCATACAAAAATTAAAATCGAAAATATCAAAATGTATGAAACAGCTGATTTTTTTTTTCGCGAGTTCAGAGTTGGTCCCGTTGTAAAAGTTGTTCAGTTTGATGGTCCCTATATACCATATTCGGCATTAGGGGTACTTTTGTAACACCTTGTATATGGCACATGATATGTAAGTACTTATATTAAATAAGAATGGTTTATGAAAACTTTTCAATGGGTATGTAAAAATAAAAGATGTTTTTTTTTCATGCTTGAAGGGTGCAGGTGATTTTTCAAAAATCTTTGAATGCAGTTCCAATTATTAAAAAGAAAAATTATTAAAAATTCTAACTTAAATATTTAAGATAAATTAGGCCCTTCGTGTGTCAAGTTTTGGGACAGCCTGTATAATGACTTGCAGTAGCAGCCGCCCGCGACTTCGTTTGCGTAGACAGTTATTTCTTTATCCCTCAAGAACAGTACTTTTTCGGGATGAAAGGTACTCTGTCCTTCTCTGTACCCCTGGCAACGTGTACGCAAAATTTCATGATGATCGGTTGAGTTAACTCTTCAACGCCCGGAAAATGAGACACAATAGATATTCCATTGTTATCCGGTCACATGCGGCCGCTAGGGCGTTGATGAATTAAGACGTGAAGGCGTAAAAAAACAATCTTTACTTTAGGATTTACAATATCAGTAAGGATCAAACACCTTCGTAAATTTTAATATAAGTCCGTGCACTAGAAAATGGGCAGACAGCAGCCTTCGCCGATGTAAACATTGCTATCTTCAAGTTCAACCCATTGCCAAGCGTGGGGCTTATATGATTATAATTTTGACAACATCACATACATTGCTCCGTTTTCAAAGTAAGTAGCTAAAGTTGTTGTGTTATGGAAATCAGAGACAACGGTGGTATCACAAACACCCAGACCTGAGCCAATATAGAAAAGTTCGTTTTCTAAATTTACCCAACCGGGGATCAGACCCGGGACCTCAGAGATGGCGACACCTTGAAAACTGGTGTACAAGCCACTCGACCACGGAGGTCGTCGTTATGGCACTGGAGAACGTCCTGCAATGAACATGCGTCCATCTCTCAGTGGCGAAGGGTCGACAAGCCGATTCCCATCGGCTTACCTTCTACAAATCCCCCCCACCGATCCACTATGCAGGAGCCCTACCGGCTCACTTTTCGAACTTCGGCGGGTCTGCGGAGCTTCAACTTAAAAAAATCGAAATAAGGAGTTTCGTACAGTACTATTCGCCGAAGTTATTTAGAAGATATCGATGTTCGTGTGACATCGTGAATTGGGGTTTGCCATTTTGGCCCGATTGGGGCTCGATTTATCTGTTTTAATTTGAAGCCCGGCAGACTTTCCGAAGTTCGATGCGTCCACTATGCAGATCATAACATTTTTGTGGAACGGCTTACCTTCGCTACACCTTCTCCCCTCGCCACTGCCATCTACTCCACAAACTATCAAAAAACAGGCTATATTGGTCACCCATTCCATTAACAACCACATGGACCGTTGCTTAGTGAAGTGTAACCGTAAACCGCGTTTTGAGGGCAAAGCCGCTTAACCTTGTAGGCTGCATAAACAACGTTACTTTGAAAACCTGTTAGACTAGTATTATAACATTTGCCTTCACTAAAATTGTCACAGTTTAGTCACCAAAGTTAGGCTGTGTGGTATGTTGTTAGTTAAACGCCATCGAAGCAGTTAATACAACGTGTTACAAAAATACCCCTAATGCCGAATATGGCATATAGGGACCATCAAACTGAACAACTTTTACTATTGGGACCAACTCTCAAATGGCGAAAAAAAATCAGCTGTTTCATAAATTTTGATATTTTCGATTTTAATTTTTGTATGGATTTTTATTTCGCGATTTCAGAGTTGGTCCCATAGTAAAAGTTGTTCAGTTTGATGGTCCCTATATACCATATTCGGCATTAGGAGTATTTTTGTAACACGTTGTAAGTATATTAGGGCGAGGTTTAAAGAAAATTAACTCTTTTTGATGTAATGCCAAAGGTCGCTAAAAGATCCTACGGATCTGAAATTAGGATCCTTACTAATATTATAAATGAGAAAGTCAGTTTGTTTGTTACGCCTTCACGTCTTAACTACTGAACCGATCATCGTGAAATTTTGCATACACGTTGTCAGGGGTACAAAGAAGGTCATAGGGTACCTTTCATCCCGAAAAAATATTTGTTCCCTAGGGATAACAAAAAAACTTTCCACGCAGACAAAATCGCGGGCGCTCGCTAGATACTTATTTTTCTTCATATCTTTATCCAGATACTTATTGAACCGAAAATATGATTCAATAATTTTGACTCGACACATTTTAATTTTGAAATTATACTCCTTTAAAGTTCTTACGTTTAACATTATTGAAAAACTATTAGTAATTTATCTAATATTACCGATATTACCGACTGATTGAAGTAACTTACCTACTGTAGTTCATTTAGAAACATTAGCCCAAACTCAATAGACGTAAAATGTAATTATTGAATAAGGATTTTTTAAGATCTTATCCTTCACAAATGACCGTTCCAGTCCAGTGTTCCTAATGACATGCATGACGTCACGATTTGCCATACTGTTTATACTATAACTGTGCCACAGTTATGTAATGTTACGTTTGGCGCGATCTGTCAAGGATGGGTAGGTGGTTTATGCAAGTGTGAACATTGACACTGCATTTAACTGCACTTTGAATAATGCAATCCTCGGTGACTCGGTGGCTCAGCGGTTAGAGCATTGGACCGGATATCCAAAGGTCGCGGGTTCGATTCCCGTCCGAGAACATGATCTGGTGCGAGTCGTATTTTTTCTAGTATATTATTTAGTATTATGTAAAAATAGCATTGTGAATGCTTAAATCTCAAAATTTAAAAATGCAGTCCTTGAAAAAAGTGAAATAAAAAAATTGCTTTATTCAAATAAATTTAGTAATTAAGCGCTTTTGAATCGTCTCTATTTTTCTACTAACCGGTCCAGACGTATTTTTATAAGACAAAAAGAATATAAATAGTTTCAATGTCGTGGCATAATGGAAAAAAATGAAAATGAAAACTTCTTTATTCAAATAAATTAAATATAAATAATAAATAAATATTTAATTTATTTAGCTAAAGCACTTGTGTTATGGAAATCGGAGACAACGGTGGTATCACAAACACCCAGACCTAAGCCAATATAGAAAAGTTCGTTTTCTAAATTGTCCCAACCGGGGATCGAACCCGGGACCTCAGAGATGGCGACACCTTGAAAACCGGTGTACAAAGCCACTCGACCACGGAGGTCGTCTAAATAAGCTCACATAATATCTAAGCATTTTTAAATCGTCAATTCTTTCACCCTACCACCCATTATGACGTCTTTAGCTGACAAGAAAAATGGGCGCAAAAAACTTATCAGCTTTATCAGATGGAACGATATTTACAAATATGTATATCGTTTCCAGACATAACATTCATACATGTTACATTAACATAACTAGATTAATAAATAAAAGTGTATTATGATACAAGTGAGCAATAGGCAGAGCTCACGAGTTTCATACGACGTTTTTCAACACATTTGTGAGGAAAAAACAAAATAATTTACCGCAATACACAAATACCTACGATAAAAACAAAATATGAAAATTATGGGAAAAGGCGCGCTGGTTTTTTTTTCACGCGCCCAATGCAAGAATATTTTGCGAACAAAGGGGTGACTGAACATACAGACTACTTCAAAATTATAATTTTAAATGATATAATGCAAATATTTTGGTATATTACAAAAAAATATTGTAAATTATGAAAAATTTGATAGTAATAAATGTTTGTTTCACTTAATTAAGGACGTACACATTTATTTATTCCAAAAATGTATATGGATTTTCAACAGTTTCAAACCTCTTTCTTGTTATTAAAAAAATAACTGTATTACCCGGTTAAATTGAGAATGCTCTGTTTACTCGCATATAACTTGCAGTAAAGGAATTAATTTAACTTTGCAGGCATAATTCTATTACGCACTAGTGGCCATAGCCCACCACGCGGGCCCAATGTGGATTGGTAGGTGTTAACGACTGCAAATGCAGCCGGGACCAACAGCTTAACGTGCCTTCCGAAGCACAGAGGAACTCGAGATAGTAAAACAATCCGCATTGGGCCCGCTTATCCACCCAATAAGAAGGCCTGTGCCCCAGTAGCGGGGACATTAAAAATGGCTGATGGTCAATAGACCTGCTGTTGTGATTTATTTATTCAATCTTTTGGAAGACCAGTAGGAAGTCATTTTCAGGTTCTCGCATATAAAATGTAATATACAATATGTTACAAAAATACCCCTAATGCCGAATATGGTATATAAGGACCATCAAATTGATCAACTTTTACTATGGGACCAACTCTGGAATCTTGAAAAAAAAATCAGCTGTTTCATACAAAAATAAAAAAACGAAAATAATAAAATGTATGAATTAGCTGATTTTTTTTCGCGATTTCAGAGTTGGTCCCATAGTAAAAGTTGTTCAGTTTGATGGTCCCTATATACCATATTCGGCATTAGAGGTATTTTTGTAAGATGTTGTAGAGCTAATTAATAAAATGTAATAAAATCCTACCTCTGTAACTCACGCTTAACTCCCGAGTTATTTGAAATTAAATACTTTATCGTTTTGTTTGATATTATTTTGATATTTCAGTTAATTATATTTAAACGACTTGAATCATTCATAATTATGTAATTTCTTAATAACAACATTTGCAACAAGTTTCGGCTTTGTAATGTAATTACGATGACATTCTTTACGTTCTTCCAATTACGTTAAAAAAAATTCAGCTAAAATATCAAAAAATTAAGTAGAATCTAAGTATCTTGGTTTAACTAGGAATGAATATCGTTGCTCCGACTAAAGAACTTGTGTTATGGTGATAAGTGACAACTGTGGTGTCACACCCAGAGCTGAGACAACGTAGAAAAGTTCATTTTCTAAATTGACCCAGCCGTAGCCATCGAACCCGGAACCTCATAGGCGAAACGCGTGATTTCCAGTCGGAAATATTTGGACAACTGCTATAGCGACTGTCTCTTGAAGATACATATACATACATACATATTATTACATACATATTTGACAACATCACATACATTACTCCGATTCCAAAGTAAGTAGCTAAAGCACTTGTGTTATGGAAATCAGAGACAACGGTGGTATCACAAACACTCAGACGTGAGCCAATATAGAAAAGTTCGTTTTCTAAATTGACCCAACCGGGGATCGAACCCGGGACCTCAGAGATGGTGGCACCTTGAAAACCGGTGTACAAAGCCACTCGACCACGGAGGTCGTCAAATTGGTAAATAAGCCTGCCAAGCTGGCGAATGCTAAGTTGCTGCGCCTACAACGCATGCAGGCGCATGGAGCGCGTACGCAATTCGCGTGCATGCAACCCAGCCTACTCAAATATCAAACACTATATCGGCCTTATTAATAAACGAATAGTAAGTTTACACTTGGTTTTAATAGAAAATATTGTTCTGCATTATTAGTCTTTACGTTTGACGTCTCAAAGCATTATATTCCTAAGCAAACTTTTTGGTTAAACTAGGTGTAAACTTACTCTTCGTTTATTAATAAGGGTGTATACGTTTAACCGCTACGCTTACTTTAAAGCTTAAATATGAGCAATAGACGATTAAAACACGTGCGCAAACTTATTTAAATCACAGACTTTGGTGCACTGTATGGAATTGACGTGCCATAGCACATAATTTTATAGTTTACTGCTTATTTTAAAGTTTTAATAGTAAGCGTAGCGTTCAAACGCATAGAATGTTGGCCATTTTAATAGGGGGGCAGTTCGCTCTATGTATGAATATACAACATGTTACAAAAATACCCCTCGCGAAAAAAAATCAGCTATTTCATACATTTTGATATTCTCGATTTTAATTTTTGTATGAAACAGCTGATTTTTTTTCGCGATTTCAGAGTTGGTCCCATAGTAGAAGTTGGTCAGTTTGATGGTCCCTTCATACCATATTCGGCGTTAGGGGTATTTTTGTAACACGTTGTATTACGCCGCGTGAGCTTAGCAGTGCATTTGCATTCGCTAGACCTAGACACACCATAAAACGCCAAATCCATAATGTTTCGATTCGAATGCGAGGCGATAGAGAAGATTGACAAAAATAACTTTGTGTGTAATGAGTGAGGGACTTTGATTTTTCGCATCCATTAGTTTTATCCGTGTTAGATTGCGGATGTAACATACATACAGTGATAATAATTACTAAGTGTTAAATAAACAAACAGATACATGATAGTAAGAAAGTTAAATAGGTACGACTTTATAAACCCTGTAAGTACTTAGCTATACTTACTGTATCGATAACAATTTATGTCAACATAATAAGTAGGTATAATTTTATGAACTAGGTACCTAAATACTTAAGTTACTAAACTTCTTTAATGAATTTTTTTAATTTGTAATTTTAGCATTCACAATGCTATTTTTATACAATGCTGTACTAAATAATATACGAGAAAAAATACGACTCGCACCAGGTCATATTCTCGGACGGGAATCGAACCCGCGACCTTTGGAAGTATCGCTGGCTGAGTGACTCGGTAGCTCAGCGGTAAGAGCATTGGACCGGACTTCCAAATGTCGCGGGTTCAATTCCCGCCCGAGAATATGATCTTTTTTTTTTAAATTTATTATAGTATTCTTTTATGTTCCTAAATACTAATTGAATTGAATAAGTTCTGTTAGTTTTTGTATCGATGGTGGTTTAATAACAAGTTATTCTTTAAAACATCCTTGCTTCGCACGGGTGCAATTTATTTTAAAGTACTTACTTAATAATTAAGACCTAATTAATAATGTAATAAAAATAATAATAATTATAGTTAGGTAGGTACATAGCTAACCTCTCACGCGAATCTACTATAAGTAGTACAAGTAAATAAAAAATCATTTTAAAACGGCAAAGTGACCTAAATCTATTCAGCCTAATTTTTTGGCATCCTTTGCTGCCAGTGTTTCGTGGACTATTCAATAAAGAGGTCGTTGACTTGAAAATCTCGATTCAAATTCAGTGATAGGATAAACAAAACGCTTTTTTTATTTTATGAAACAAAAAATCGAAAACTACCTTCTTTTAGCACCCTATCTTATTTGAAATCTATGTAAACGCCATAGATTAACAACAGAATTATTATGCACCACGGTATCATCCGGTCAAGGAACAATAATTGTTAATTTTAATTATCAGAACTTTAAAGGCCGAATGGCAGATGAATGGCTTAGAGACGGCATGCATAGGTAACCGCAGACATTTCGTAATTCACAACGCGATGGACGACCGCGGTCGCGCGAGTCTAAATCATAGATAATATTACGAAACGAAACGCAAGCAATTTAGTTTTAAATTTCGAACGTTAAAAAAGCGCGAGTTTATTTTTCCATATGAAAAAAAGTGTTTTGTTTTAAATTTTTAGTGGCTTTGGACCGAACTGTTTTTGTACTTAATGGTGAACTTTATGGAGACTTTGTTGTTCAGTGAAGTTTAAGTTTTCTCGTGTTTATTTTATGTGAGTATTTTGTCTCTATTATTTTTTTATTTAGGTTAAGACACAAAGTATTGTATATTTATTTAAGTTAAGACTCCTAACTTTATTGCTTTACTTTAGGTACCTACTGTTTAGGGCTTAGAGCATGCTCTAAGGTTTAGGGTATTTAAATTTAAAATAGTTATAAAATAAATATGATTTGTATTATATTCTGTGCTTGTAGGGTAAATAAATAAGTATACAAACTAACTGTTATTAAGATACATATAAAGCTTCTAGCCATTTTCGACTTTTAATAAACTTTCAATTCTCATACTCTGAAGGTCAGAAATCAGAATTGCACTTTACTTACCTACGTTCATTATATCTACTTATTTATAAGTACTCTTGTGATGAATGAAATCGACTCGACTAAGTTTCTTTCAACTTTCGACGACCTCCGTGGTGGAGTGGTTTGCACGCCGGTTTTCAAGGCGTCACCATCTCTTGAGGTCCCGGGTTCGATCCCCGGCTGGGTCAATGTAGAAAATTAACTTTTCTATAATGGCTCAGGTCTGGGTGTTTGTGATACCACCGTTGTCTCTGATTTCCATAACACAAGTGCTTTAGCTACTTACTTTGGAATCGGAGCAATGTATGTGATGTTTTAAAATATATACTTATTTATTTATTTTTCAGTACAGAACCAATATTGTTGTAGTAGATAATTAAAATTCATAGGTACCATTTTAAAGCTCGTTACTTGAAATTTGGAATGTATCAATTTTATTAAATTATCTCAATGTAAAGAACAACCTAGCCGAGTTATTTTATTTTATCTTCATTAAACTTTAATTTTACCTGATTTCCTTCTGGCGCCCTCTTTTTAATTAAATTTATTGCTCGCTAAATAATTGTATCGAAAAACATGTAATTGAAGCTAAGGTTCTATAGTTTATTTACAAACAATAACCTCAGTAAAATATAGTTTGTTGTAGTAGTAGTAGGCAAAATAAAAAAGTGGCCTTTACACATTTTTGCCTACTACTAACTACTTATGTATCTAAAACTAACAAAATGTGAATTTTCGATACATTAGGTAGGTACAGTGAACAGCATGCTGGGCTTCCTCGACAGGGTAATCATATTCAATGAATTTTATACTTAAAAACGTTAATTTTAAGGTTTAAATTAAATTGCAGAATTTTGTCAGTTTTGTATAACTTGACGTACTGCTTACTGTATTTAGCGAGAAATAAATTTAACAAAAATTAAAATTACATAATAAAATATGAGGGCGCTGCTTTGAGGAGTAATAGGGCCCTTATAAAAGAATGTAAAGTCCATCTGTTTAAGGTTCCTATATACCTCAAGTGGCGCCCTCATTTTAATTAAATTTATTGCTCGCTAAGTACATAATGTATCGAAAATTCACATGTACAGATTGAAGCTAAGGTTAAAAGTGGTGCTAAAAGTGGAAACTTTTGGCACTTTTGCGAACTACTACTACAACGAACAAAATTTTACTGAGGTTATTGTTTGTAAATAAACTATAGAACCTTAGCTTCAATGTGTACATGTGAATTTTCGATACATTATGTACTTAGCGAGCAATAAATTTAATTCAAATGAGGGCGCCATATAGGGGCCTTAAGTTGACGTGTGTAGGTACTTACGGATTTTGAACAGAATACTGTCAATCATAAAGGTCGCACATCATAACAGATACGGTACTTCAAATATAAACCATTAAAAAAAATACAAAAACACTCGAACTATGCGGATGATGTGTTGGTAATAATATTCGGGTTTGACCTTACGTAATAGGAAGTCAAACGGAAGTTAAACAAACTCAAATATAAAGACTATGCAGTTAGGATAATTATATGACCATGAAAAATGCAATATGGTTTTAAGACTATACAGGATGTGTGGTAATACTCGTATTATAATTGCAAAAAAGGAACATACTCTACACCTATATGCCATAAGATACACCTGCCCCTTAGCATGGCCACCGAAACGCGATATGATATAGCGATTTATTTGAATTTTTGATGGTCCCTATACAAGGCGTTACAAAAATACCCCTAATGCCGAATACGGTATATAGGGACCATCAAACTGAACAACTTTTACTATGGGATCAACTCTGAAATCGCAAAAAAAAAACAGCTGTTTCATACATTTTAATATTTTCGATTTTAATTTTTGTATGAAACAGCTGATTTTTTTATCGCGATTTCAGAGTTGGTCCCATAGTAAAAGTTGTTCAGTTTGATGGTCCCTATATACCTTATTCAGCATTAGGGGTATTTTTGTAACACCTTGTATACCATATTCGGCATTAGGGGTATTTTTGTAACATGTTGTATACGAATATTGTTTTTATTTTTTTATTAATCTTTATTATTTCATTTATAAATGTGTTACAAATAAGACAACAGGGTAAAATAGTCGTATCAGCGCCGCTATTTGATAAACCCTGATGCGACAAAAGAATGAAAATCCTAAAAGGGATAGGCACAGTGGCGTAGCTATCATAGGGCCAGGTGGTGCAGTGCACCAGGGCCCCGGAGCTCAGAGGGCCCTCTAGCCTCAGCTTTGAAAAAAAAAATGAAAAACTGAAAAAATTAAAAAATTGAAAAAATTGTTTATTTACTCCCTTTTTCGAGGGGAGGAGGGCCCGATTCTCTTCCTATGCACCAGGGCCCTTGCCCCCCTAGCTACGCCACTGGATAGGCAGTCACAATAAATGTGGTACCAAACACCCTGTAAAGCAACCCTGCAAATCAGGAGCTCGATATTGCAGTGGTTAATCGCCTGGCCCAGCGATTGCGGCGGTTAAGCAACTTTTGCAAGGGTCGGTCACGGGATGGGTGACCAAAAATGTATTATATTATTATCTCGAGCTCCTCCGTGTTTCGGAAGGCACTTTAAGCCGTTGGTCCCGGGTGCATATGCAGTAGCCAATACCCACCAATCCGCATTGGACCCGCGTGGTTGGTTAGGGCCCATCCTCCTTATCCACCCATAAGGGAGACCTGTGCCCCAGCAGTGGGGACATTAAAAATGGCTGATGATCGGTAAAGCATTAGGTATGACGACTTCCGTGGTCGAGTGGCTTTGTACACCGCTTTTCAACGTGTCGCCATCTCTGAGGTCCCGGGTTCGATTTCCGGTTGGGTCAATTTGGAAAACGAACTTTTCTATATTGGCTCAGGTCTGGGTGTTTGTGATACCACCGTTGTCTCTGATTTCCATAACACAAGTGCTTTAGCTACTTACTTTGGAATCGGAGCAATGTATGTGAAGTTGTCAAATGTATGTATTATTATGTACGTACCTACCTAGGTACTTAGATTGACCGATTTGTATAAAAAGCTTCAAGGAAGTGGTATTTTCCATAAGTACTAATATTTTCTTTTAACACCTAAATGTTACAAAACTTATATGTTAACTACAAATGTTTTAACACTCAGTTAACTAAAAAGGCTCAGTTAAGTTGCATCGATTAGACTTTAGTATATTATAAAGTGCAAATTTTCAGAAAAATCTATTAAGTTGTACAAGTTTTGAGATTTATCTGTGTGTGAGAAAAAAATCGTCAGTTTAGCATCAGGTAAGTAACTTAATAGTATGTTATTATATTATTATCTGTTTTTGTACAGAGAATATTTGAACGGACGTAGAATTCCAACGAAAATTGTTCTTTTGTTAAAACTAGATAATATACCTAGTTAGTAATTAAATCAATATTTGCATTTACAGTGCTATTTAATTACTTATCTTAAAATACAGGGTTATATGTAAAACACCAAGTAGATGTACACTGGAGTAGATTACTAACATCATAAACGACAACATTTTGTTCTAAGACTTATCCGAAAACAGACAAAAAAAATTCAATATATATTATTATTCAACATGTTACAAAAATACCCTTAATGCCGAATATGGTAGATACGGACCATCAAACTGAACAACTTTTACTATGGGACCAACTCTCAAATCGCAAAAAAAAATCAGCTGTTCACTGCTGGGGCACAGGCCTCCCTTAAGGGTAGATAAGGGGGATGGGCCATAACCCACCACGCGGGCCCAACGCGGATTGGTGGGCGTTAACGACTGCAAATGCAGCCGGGACCAACAGCTTAACGTGCCTTCCGAAATGAGGAGCTCGAGATATTACGTTTTTGGTCACCCATCCCGTGACCGACCTTTGCGAAAGTTGCTTAACGTTCGCAATCGCTGAGCCATGCGCTATACTACTGCGCCATTTGTCCCCAACTTTAGTATGGCGATGTCGTAATGTCGTTGTTATTAAAAATTATTGTTTTTGATAAGTAGGCTGTTTGAATAGTGTCATCGGCCCGACCTAAAATGTTAAGTAATAAGGAAATTCTTATCAAATAAGGAAGAAGAGATATAAAGCCACTGGCCCTATTAACGGGGAATAAATGTAGAACTAGCACGCTTGCGTTATGTAGGAAAGAGTCACATCATATACGGTCAAGAGCGAGTCGGACTCGCGCACCGAGGGTTCCGTACCATCGTCAAGAAAAAGTTTACTATTTAGAGACAATAAATGTAGAACTAGCACACTTGCGTTATGTAGGAAAGAGTCTCGTCATATACGGTCAAGAGCGACTCGGACTCGCGCACCGAGGGTTCCGTACCATCGTCAAGAAAAAGTTTACTATTTAGAGACAATAAATGTAGAACTAGCACACTTGCGTTATGTAGGAAAGAGTCTCATCATATACGGTCAAGAGCGACTCGGACTCGCGCACCGAGGGTTCCGTACCATCGTCAAGAAAAAGTTTACTATTTAGAGACAATAAATGTAGAACTAGCACACTTGCGTTATGTAGGAAAGAGTCTCATCATATACGGTCAAGAGCGACTCGGACTCGCGCACCGAGGGTTCCGTACCATCGTAAAGAAAAAGTTTACTATTTAGAGACATCGTTTTATTTTTCCTGTAATATTTACATAAACTTTTATTACGTTAAATATTTTCAGATTTTTCTCTATGCAAACTTCGGAGATTAGGGGGGGGGGGGGGACGGTTTTTTTTTCATTTTCATCAAAAGTCGTAAACTATGCAGCCTAAAAAAATGTTTGAGAATGTCAAGTTGATAGCATTAGTAGTTCTCGAGATATCCAGCTGTGACAGACAGACAGACTGAGACGCACCATAAGGGTTCCTTTTTACCATTTTGGTACGAATTTCCTCACATTGATGAAATTACGTTGGCTTGCAGCGAAGAAGTAGAAAGTACTAGAAAATTTCGCCGCACCCACTAGCAACTCGGTAGCATAATTGGTCAGTGCATTGGGCGGGAATTCCAAGGGTGGGTTCGAGTTCCTTTTGAGGTGCTACGGGTGAGTCGATTTTTTCTAGTATATTTTCCAATAATATATTATTTATCTTAACATTAATCATTTCAGATATTTAATAACATCCGTTAGTAGTTTGTAAACTTAGATTATGTTAGTAAACATTTAATGACGCCGTTGAAATCTTTTGTAGAGTACTTAGGTAAACCACACCCCGGCCACTCCATACAAGAAGTGCGTTCTAACTACAACATAAACAGATTACGTTTGTACACGCTGCGAATGTGTGCGTGAACCTTTTAGGGTTGACTCTTGACATCTGTCTCGCTCGTATGTTAGTACAAACAACTCGCGCGCGCGACGCGGCCCCGGAGAATGAACTTCTGATGTTACTACCGATTGTGGGGGGAGGGGCGGTATGAGGATCGGCGGGGGGCGGACTGTGGCCATTCTGTACGTCACCACTATACTAATTCTGTGGTACAACTATTATTAGCAATCAAATTATATTATGTTATTTAGGAGATAACTTTGACCTAAACTTTTTTGTGTGATAACTTTAACTCGGTTTTAGTGATAACTTTCTCGGTCAATAAAGAAAGATGACCGAGTCACAGTTACTGGTTTGAATTAGTATCACATCAATATAAAGTGCCCTATATACTTACGGTGCGATCGGTCGATACGACCCATCTGAAGGATAACGTGACGACATAAGTATTCTTTGAACTATCCGAGAGATCGTATCGCATTAAATGCTGGGGACACACGATCGGTCGTAACGATAAACTAAGTTAACACTTAATAATTTAACCGCTATATTGATAATTATATTTTCATTAAATGTGTCTGAGAATGTGCAAACAGTGCTCTTTCATATGACATTATGCCCTTTCTGCAATGTGCGAATCAACTATTTTTGGTACTTAATTACATTATTGATTAAAATGATCAAATATCAAATAAATCGACATGGTATTTACACTGTGCGATCCGTCGTTTACGACATTCGTCTCGATTACACGTTCCTAGTTTATAAACATAAACTTGAACTACAGCAAAGATTAATTAATAATAAATGATTTTAGTTTTATAGATAGCCCATTTATGCGATACCTAGATAAATTATGTTATTCTAACTTATTGTCAACAACAACGTGAAGGAGAAATGATTTAATTGGTGAATAAAGTGTAATTATGATAAGTACTAAGTAGCGTCTATGTGAGCTGTAGACCTCAATAACATAACCGCCATTTTGAATTCGAAAAAATGAATCGACAAATAAAAACTATATTATTTTTGAACTTGCTTACAAAATTTTACGAGAATCGGTAGAGAAATGCGACCTGTGGCCCTATCATGAGTTGATGCAAACTGCTTACGTTACCGTAAACTATCGTTTTCTCTCTTTCACTCGCAATGACTGTGAGCAGTATATCCGATAGTTTACGGTAGCGTAAACAGTAAGCATCAACTCATGGTAGGGCCACTGTAGAGAACAGACGGACAGCGGGACAGGAAAGAGTTTTTGCCGAAGTTGAAACGGAGATGCTTCGCTCGCACAGTGTATATCATAATATACTATTATTAGTATGATGATACATATATATTATTGTATTAAAATTTAGCTTATCACTAGGCACACAACAATATTTTGAACAAATAGGAAATATACCAGATACCTAACAGCACCGATTATTGATTCCAATATTTCAACTTTATGTACCCGTAGCACGATATAGCTCTACCATGAGTTGAATACCGTAAACTATCGGATATACTGCTCACAGTCAATGCGAGTGAAAGAGAAAAAACAAGAGTTTACGGTAGCGAAAATAGTTTGCATCTACTCATGGTACCTGTCAAACAGTTATCGAAAAAAATAACGCGCGTAAAAACATTCGATAGAGTCACTGAGAAATCTACCGCCGAAAGGCGAAATTAAATTTCTCATAGACCATTAGTACTCTATTGAGTACTTTTACACTCGTTTTTTCTCGATAGCTGTTCGTGCTAAGGGTAGTGTTCTCGCAGAGAAGCCATTTATATCAAAGACTAGCGGACCCGACAGACTATGAATATTGACTAATTTTTTAATAATATGAATATTATTAATTGATTATTTACGACCGAAGCATCTGTTTTAAACGATATTTTTTTTTTTTACGTCGTCTTTGACTATATTTGTAGCACACATTCTGTCTATGTTATGTCAAACGCCATAAGGTTGCATTAAAAAAGTTTAAATTATCAAAAAAGGTTAAATTAAAAAAGTTTGAATTGTCAAAGAAATAATTTAATATGGTGGTTAAGTAGTAATTTTTTGACATCGAAGTTAATCACCCCAAAAGTAGCTTTCTACCACTTTTTGACCCTTTTAGGTAATAAATATAAAAAAATACGAAGCACGTGTTCAATTAATTTTGTGAAAGAATGTTTATGCCACAAGTCAATCGGGCCAAGGAGTCGCGTTCTCCCATACAAACTTCGCCACCCTGATTCACCCCTATAGGATTTGAATTTTTCACCCTAAAAGGAGCCCTTTGAGACTCCTAGCACTTGTAGTTTCTGAGATTTCGTGATGAGTGATTGAGTCAGTTATTTTCTCTTTTATATATACGACGACCTCCGTGGTCGAGTGGCTTTGTACACCGGTTCAAGTTATTCAAGGTGTCACCATCTCTCAGGTCCCGGGTTCGATCCCCGGTTGGGTCAATTTAGAAAACGAACTTTTGTATATTGGCTCAGGTTTGGATGTTTGTGATACCACCGTTGTCTCTGATTTCCATAACACAAGTGCTTTAGCTACTTACTTTGGAATCGGAACAATGTTGTCAAATATTTATTTATTTATACAAGGTGTTACAAAAATACCCCTAATGCCGAATATGGTATATAGGGACTATCAAACTGAACAACTTTTACTATGTGGCCAACTCTGAAATCACGAAAAAAAATCAGCTGTTTCATACATTTTGATATTTTTTTTATATTGATATTAAAAAAAAGTTTTTTTAATGATCATTGATTTGTATCCTTTCTTTTTGGTATATTATCTTTTCCTATGATTTACTTACATTCAAATTTACTTGTCCTATTACTTGAACTTCATTTAAACTGTACGCGCGGAAGTCTGAAGTGTATATGTGGACAATATGACAATATCACATGAGTACATTGCTCCAATTCCAAAAACACTTGACATTGTGTTGCTTGTGGTATCAAAAAGAACGGTGAACACAAACACCCAGAACTGGGACAATAATATAAAAAGTTCGTATTTTAAATTGATACCTATAGCCGGAAATCGAACCCGGGATCTCAGAGATGGTGGGTGACCTAAAAACCGGTGTGCAGTGCAAGCCACTTGACCACCGGAGGTCGACAAAGATAAAGTCATCACTTATATGAAATCCAGATAAAGGACAAATACCTAAACTTTGGACAAGTGGCCACCACTAGGGCATCCAATCTCGCATGTTATTTGTGATCTCGGTATTTGCGGGATCGATGATTTACGATCCCGCGGGATCTCGGTATTTGCGGGATCCCGCAGGTGTAAGATGAGCTGCCTATTAATTGTTGTGTAAAGAGGTATTTATATGTTTAAATAAAATTCTCAAGTTTAGTATTTACTTCTTCTTACTGTCAACTAAACCATCAAACAAAACCAAACATGGCGATATCAACAGCGCGGCGGATGCGCGGGACAAGCGCCACGAGCCGCGCGCGGTCGCCAACGGCAGCCAGTCATTCAGTACTCGCGCGCCAGCGCTTGCAAGATGACGTTTCTATGCTACTTTCCAGTCCCGTAAATCCCGCGGATCCCGCGCTGGAAATCTCGCTCCTTGCGGGACTGGAAAATGACGCGGGATCTCGGTATTTCGAGATCTCGGTATGCCGAGATTGGATGCCCTAGCCACCACCCACTTAGTTCCAAGTACCCTTAACTTATTTCTTAATATAATAAATGTAAAATTCGACGGTGAAGTGCCAAAACCTCTAAACTGACATTATTATCGAGAAATGTACTTTTGTATCGTTTTGATTATAAGGCGTTATTCGCATGTTTTAGTGAATTCTCTAAGTCCTTGAAGAAATGAAAGGTCTTAGTGAAATCTTCATTTCAGATGACAGCTGTCAAACTTAAAACAGCAATATCTCGGAAAGTCCTTACTCATCGGGCAGGTGCCCTTTTCATTGAATGAAAAAAAACCCCTAGAGATAGAGCAAGTTGAAGAGGAGAGAGGGCGTGGTTTGAAAACCTATTCTTAAACATTTTTAGTTCAATAAAGTACATGGGTTTGCTGTGATTTCAAAGTATTGTGTAGGTACACACGACAGCACGTCAGGTTATACAGCTAAACTGCGAAAACAACTTTTATTACGTAGGGCATAAAGGCGGTCTCAAGGTCAACATGTATAGTCTGAGGTGCTGTCGTGTGTACTAAAAAAAACAAAAATATCAATAAAAATAGTAATAGAAAACTTAGAAATTTTCCAAAAACAAATCTCGTGACTTTTACGAGAAATCTATTTCTGCATCGTTTTAATTTCAAGGCTTAATCGCATGTTTAAGTGAATTCTCCTAAGCACATTATTAGTTGCAACCGCATAAATAATTATTCTAAAATTAGTAGTAGTAGTTCTTAATGCTCTAAGGTAGTAGTAGTAGTTATATTCGTCCTTTTCAGGACAGGCGAAGGTCTAAGCCTTACTGCCAGTTCTTGAGTTGATATTGTTTCATTTTTCATTAGAATGCGGGTGCATCGTATTCCAATGCTGCTTGGAGCATTTGGCACCAAGTATATCAAGACAGTTTACTCGGTTAGTTCTGCCGAGGAAGCCACCACTTCAATAAAAGTCTCAGCTTCACATAACCAAGATCGCGCCTATTTCAATTATCCCACATATTGTTCAGTTGCGTAGACACTTGTACCATATAACTGCACCAATTTTAAGACACAATATCCACTATGAATCAATTTGAAAATAATTAAAATAGACACCTAACCGAACTCGACAAAATGGCGCCAAAAACTCCTATTCTAAAATTAGTCACTTTGACACTTCACCGAGTAGGTAACGTATTAAGATTAACTTGCTAATTTAAAGTAACACAAAACAAAAAGAAACTGCACTTCTAAATTAACATTGGTTAACTAGCTGTCAGTTTTCAACCATAACTTGATTGAAATAAAGTTCAAAATATTTTTTTGAGACCGCAACTTTAAGACGAAGGTCGTAAGCCGATAGTTAAGTAATAACTTCCGCTAAATAAGTTGGTACTGCAATTTGGAATTATCATCTGCGCAAGCTTTTGCGCCGATTGATAATGATTGATTTTATCTACATTATTGCAATACCAAGTGAATTTAACATTGAAAATGTTTAAATGTGATCACCAGTGTATGTGATGTCAAATTAATTATCCATTATTATTAAATTACTTACATTAAAATTATAACATTGTTATATTATTATACTTAAAACATGCCAAAAGACGTACCACGTCAAAAAACATTGATTCATCAACAAACTATATTCAAAATGTACATACATGGCAGTGTCATTCTGTCAATGCAAAATGTCAATTTTATTCTGCAATTTAGAATCCACCCAATATTCACGCAAAAGGAAAATGAAAATGAAAAATTCTTTATTCAAATAAACTTAGAAATTAAGTGCTTTTGAATTGTCTATATTTTCCTACCACCCATTCGAGACATGAAAGGAAGGTCTGTCCTGTACCCCAGACACAGAATTAGTATAGTATTGCCCCAGTCACAGTATTATAAACATAAAGACTGTGCCCCAGCACAGCGGTGGGGATATTAACCTGGCGTAAGTGAGGTTGGGTATTTCTTACCCGAGCCCGTAGCCAATATCACATTTACCTTGACGACCTCCGTGGTCCAGTGGCTTTGTACACCGGTTTTCAAGGTGTCGCCATATCTGCGGTCCCGGGTTCGATCCCCGGTTGGGTCAATTTAGAAAAAGATTTTTTCTATATTGGCTCAGGTGTGGGTGTTTGTGATACCATCGTTGTCTCCGATTTCCATAACACAAGTGCTTTAGCTACTTACTTTGGAATCGGAGCAATGTATGTGATGTTGTAAAATATTTATTTATTTATTTACAAATTTTCGCTATTGCTTCGCTCCGAAAGATGTATGGATTTGACGTTTTAAAATTCGATTAATAACTTAACCTAATGTCAATCCCATACATTTTTCGAAAGCGAAGCGATAACGAAGATTTGTAAATGTTACTTTGGCTAGACCCCTGGTAAGTTTTTAAACGCAGATTATTTGATATTACTGTTGGTTTCCGATTCTGATTGTCCCAGTAGCCACTAGCCAGTTGTTATGGTATCATCAGGAGTAACACGAGCGCAAAGATGGCCGGCCCTATTCAATAAACGTGACAATTTGTCACCTGTCATGACAAGACTGGAAATAAATAAATAAATAATAAAAAATATATATTCATTGCGTCAACCATTTTTAAAATAGAACAAACTACTCATATCTACACTGCAATGTAAATCAAATGGAGCACGTAGTCTGCACACTAGCGCCGCCATTGGAAAAAAATCATAGTGCTTAAATAAAAACGAAATTGAGAATTATGTTTCTGTAGTGCACTCCAAAGAAGCTTGGTGGTACTTTTTATCGCTTAAACAATATTTTATAGCCTGTCGTTTAGTTTAATGGAGTTTTATTGCTAAAAGTGGCCTTATTTAGCAATAAAACTCCATTAAACTAAACGATAGGTTAAAATTATTGTTTAAGCGATATAAATAAAGTACCCAAAGCTTCTTAAAGAGTAAAAAAATACTTAATAAACAATAAATAAAATAAAAAATCCGCAATCAAAGTTTCGGGTATGTCAGACCCACCTCATGGCTACAATATATATTTTTACCACATTCACGCCCCGGGTCAATATTGCCCGATGCCATACGGCTAGGGTTGCCAACTTGCCAGATGGGAAGACTAAAATGTCTGGGCAAAATTTCAAAAAGTCAGGATTTTGGTATTATGGTCGGGACATATAAATATTACGAAATATAAATTACTTTTTATTATAAAAATTAAAATAATCACAAAAAAACACTCTTTGGCAAATTATGAGATCATTAATCAGTTATTCTAATATACACTCGTTTAATTTATTGTTTAATTATAATGTAATTTGAATTTTTGTGTTTTGTTGTTATTTGTCGGGACATTTTGTAATTTTTCGGGACTATGGACAGCATACGAAATGTCGGGACAATCCCGACGAATCCCGACCATGTGGCAACCCTACATACGTCCATTGGATAAGTGGACCTAGTTCTGCAGAAAGCAGCCAAGTGGCACTTTTTCAAAAATTGAGTTATTAACACAGCCATACTAAATTCGACATGCCGGATTTTTTGCAAAGACAGCCATTTCGATATCTCTTCTTACGGCTGAGATATTATAAGATAAGAGCCGTCAAATGCAGCCATTCAACTAAAAATATTTTGTAAAAAACAGTCATCATGGTGTAAAATACAGCCAATTTTGACACAAACTGCCCAACCTATATTGCATAAGTCAGCCTGCTATATGGCTGTTTCGCACAAATTTCACAATGTTAGGAGGAATCGGGGATCGAGTTTCGTAAAAAACAGCCAGTGTACGTTGGCTGTTTTCTGTTAATTGTATATTTGTTATGAGTCCATATTTGGCTTTTTCTAACGTCATCCAGGCTGTTTTATACGCCGTTAACCGCCGTATATAGGTAGAAACAACCATCAGTTGGATTTTAATTTGGAAGAGGAACAGTGAGAGCGGAAAAATTGAATTGTATTGATTAGATTTTGTTTAATTTTGTTTAATAATGTAAGAAGACAATAAACACTTTGTTACGTTTTTTTTAAATAAAGACTTCTAACACGATTTTTTAGTTGTCTTACAAAACACAAATATTATTTAACATGAAATCATAAAGGTATATAAATACTATTATGGAAATAAAACACTTTTTACGGATCACAACGCGTATATTATTAATTCAGGTGTTGTTTTAGAATTATTTAGTTTGTATTTATTGGTTTTTAGAATTCCCAACGTTTCGACACCTTTCCAGCCCCAAACCACCAAAACTGTGTGGGTTGCCCAAGATACACAAAGACAACGCTCCGCTACGTCCCATTGTCAGCCAAATTGACTCACCAACTTACAAATTGGCTCGAAACGTAGCTAAAACACTCACACCACTGAGAGGTAACACAACAGCTTATGTGAAGGATTCCTACCCATTCGTTAGTGAGATACAACATCTAAATCTTACTGATGATGAAATTATGGTCAGTTTTGATGTTCAGTCCTTATTCACATGCCTACCAGTACAGGACTGCATTGATATCACTAGGAAGAAGCTAGTTGAAAACAACATGCCAATTGAATATGCAGAACTTCTAGAACACTGCCTAACATCCGGCTATCTCTTGTGGAATGAAGAATTCTATCTACAAGTAGACGGGGTAGCTATGGGCTCTCCTGTATCCCCCGTTGTCACTGACATCTTCATGGAGGATTTTGAGGAGAAAGCACTAAACACAGCACCTGTGTCTCCCCGGTTCTACAAACGGTATGTAGATGACACTTTCACAATACTACCTAGAGATGGTGTTCCTGCTTTCTTGAACCACCTTAACTCCATCAATCCTAACATTTAATTCACGTATGGAGTTAGAGGCAGATAATAAACTAGCCTTCCTAGACATTCTTATCATCAGGAATTCTGATCAAACCTCGAGCCACACTGTGTATCGAAAAGCAACACATACAGATAAGTACCTCAATGGTGAATCCCATCACCATCCTTTACAGTTAGCTACCGTAGGGAAATCTTTGTTTCAGAGAGCACGTGGGATCTGTGACCAATAACACCTGACAGCTGAGCTTCAGCATGTCAAGCACGTACTGCGTAGCAACAAAATGCCTGTACCACGCCTTTATCACAGAACCCGTGTCAAACCAGCCACAGTAGAACGACGACCTGCCATCCTACCATACATGAAAGGTGTCACTGACAAGATTGGAGGTATTCTGAAGAGTGCGTCCATCAAGACCTACTTCAAGCCGCCGAAGAGACCTGTCAAGTGTAATATTCCCTTTCAAGATGCAGGCGTCTACAAACTAGATTGTGACTGTGGGCTCTCTTACATCGGACAAACAAAGAGAAGTATAGGGACGCGCGTCAAAGAACATGTAAATTACATGAAGCATAGGCGCGATAACAAGTCTGCAGTGTGTGAACATGCATCAAAGGGACCCAACCATTACATTAGATTTGATAAACCACAAATACTTGCTAAAGAACAAAGATTCATTCCCAGAATGCTACGCGAGGCTATTGAAATCAACAAACATCCAAATTTCAATAGAGATGATGGTTGGAGAGTACCACCAGCTTGCGATCCCATAATTCATCAACTAAAATCCCATCCCAAATCACACACTGCAGGATCTAAAGATATAGTTAGTTCGTTTTGTAGATAGGGATCAAAAGGGGGTCGACACAACCTCTCTGAGTTTTCTTCCGTCAGTTCTTTCTCTCAGAGGCCTCCCAATTTGTGAACTGGTAGTAGATTCAGTAGCTAGATCTTGTTTTCTAATTAACTTTATTCAATTTAAATCAGTAATAATGATTAAAATCAGAACGCAGCTATAAAATAATTTAATAAACTCGAATACATTTTTATAAAATTTTTGAGCGGGTAATTTCATAAAAATATGAGCAGCCTTTTTGCTTTAGTCCTCCCGTGACCACGGCCCCTGGAAAGGTGTCGAAACGTCGGGAATTCTAAAAACCAATAAATACAAACTAAATCATTCTAAAACAACACCTGAATTAATAATATACGCGCTGTAATCCGTAAAAAGTGTTTTATTTCTAATGAACTGTACGCGCGAAAGTCTTAGAAGTGTATACTATTCTGGAGTAAAACAGGAATACAACATTTTGTTTATTTTCTTGTCTGTCTTTTACAGTACTGTTATTTCATTTTGAATTAATGCAGAACACAGCCAACTTATGTGGCTGGTTTATTCTTTATTGTAAATCCGATAAAATAAGCTATTTTGGATAAAACAGCCACGTCAAAAACGCTATTATTGGTATTATTCTAAACGATACGAAATACTGGATAAGATATAAAAAAATGCTATACTTTTCCTAATAATTCTCAAATATAAAATAAACAGAAAAGTAATAAATAACTGAAGGGCAACATTCGACAGAAAAACGCTCATAACTCCGTTCGTACTTTTCCTCATATGGCTGCTTTCTGCAGAACTAGGTCCAAGTGTACACCTACCTAATTTCAGGTTTGCTCGTGAGTCATGTCATGACGTAAAATATGACTTTGACAAAGATACCAACATAAACATGTGTGTTGTGGTCGGTTCATACCTTTCAGGTTATATACCCAGTGACGTAAATTGACAAAAAATACCGATGTCTGGGTTGTGGCACAGATAACTAAAGTTGCGGCCACTGACCCGGCCACAGAGTAACCAAAATGTTAAAGACCAGAGAAAAAGCTTCCAAGGAAGTTCAAAAGCTCTTTATAAAACTTGCACCCCAACGTGTCAGTTCAGTTTGCACCCCAGCAGGCACTGTTGCACCCCCCGTAATCAGTAGTCAGGTCTGTATTTAGCTGATAATAATTTAAGGGGTTTTGATATCTTGTGTGTCAGGTAGCTGAAGGCTATCATCATACATTCAAGTTCCGTATCATCATTCTGAAAAAGTTTACTATTTAGAGACTATGCGGCCTAAAAAAGAAAAAAAAAAAGTTTGAGAATGTGCAAGCAGCGCTCTTTACTATGATACCCTATAATGCACTAGTAGCCTTACTTCTAATTTTTAAGACCCCCTTTCAGTCCCTGTTGCAAAAAATATATAAATGTTTTTATTTCTCTCTTATTTGCAAAATTGTGCACGTCATCGAAAACTATTCCAAATATCAAGTTGATAGCATTATAGAGATATCCAGCTGTGACAGACAGACAGACTGAGTCGCACCATAAGGGTTCCTTTTTACTATTTTGGTACGGAACCCTAAAAGCAATGTTCGGAAAGCAAAAAATAATACTACATTCAGTTTGACACCATCTAATAAGGAGTGACAACATAATAAAAACATTAGTAACTGTACAAACATCAGTAACACTTACTAATGTTGATTATGTTGTCACTCTTTAATCAAAATTTATTATGTTGTCACTCTTTGTATCAAAATGTTGTAGTGCAGTAAATTGTAACTTTAGTCCCAAAGGTCGTAGTGGGTTCGATTCCCGTGAATTCCCGTCTTAGAATAATATGATGTGATTTTTTTCTAGTATATTATATAGTAGATATTGTATAAAAAAAGCATTGTGAATTGTGAATGATAAAATCTCAATTTTAAAAAAATTCTCCCCTTTGCTTTCCTAGCATGTAAGTGGCCAGAGTATATTTTTCTTTTTGGGACATTTTTTTCAAAATTCAGATATTTACAAAAATTCAAGGGCTCGATCACATTTTTTTTAATTCTTTTAAACTTCCATGAAGTTACACTTCTAAGATTTTTGCGCGTGCAGTTCATTAGAAATAAAACACTTTTACGGATTACAGCGCGTGTTGTTTTAGAATTATTTAGTTTGTATTTATTGGTTTTTAGAATTCCCGAGTGTTTCGACACCTTTCCAATAAATACAAACTAAATAATTCTAAAACAACACCTGAATTAATAATACACGCGCTGTAATCCGTAAAAGTGTTTCCACACAGTTTTTAAGGTCGAAAATTGTGTGTATTACAAAAAAACCCTTATTGCTGACGCACAAGAAATCAAAACTCCGTGAATTATTTTCTACTGGACCCTATTTAATAAGTGACAATTTGTCAATTGTCATGACAATTTGGCTTACATTGCGGTGTAGTTATGAATAATTTTATTTATTCTAATTTCGAATTTGATGACTGGATGAATGGATAACAAAATTGTTATGACAGGACGTTGTTACGTTTCTGGACTACGGGCGGCGTGTGACTGTGCGTGCGACTGTGTGTGCAACTGTGCGTGCGACTGTGCGTGCGACTGTGCGTGCGACTGTGCGTGTGAGTAGGTTCATTTTTGGGGAAAGGCATAACCTTTTTTAATAAAGTTCCACAACAAGTGATTGATCTTAATTTGCATGAATTTAAAAACCATGTTATAAATACGCTTATGGGTAAAGGTTATTATAAAGTACACGATTATCTAAAAGACCGAAATGCGTGGAAATGATGTAACATGTAATACATAAGTACTTTGTTGTTAAAATTCTGTTGTACTGTATTTGGTAACGATATATTTAAGTTTGTAAATATCGTTACTTATTTCTGTTAAAGCTGATAAGTTTCTTGCGCCCGCTCTTCTTTTCAGTTAAAAAAGTCTGGCACGGGTGGTAGGAAAATATAGTCGATTCAAAAGTGCTTAATTATTAAGTTTATTTGAATAAAGAAATTTTGACTATTGACTATAGTAGTAGTGTCATAGACTTAAAAAAAATCGCATTTCTATGAGTAGTATAGTGTAGTGCTTTTCATTTGTTCTAAGCTTTTATTCTGGCTGGTAATTATTCCTGTGACCCGGCTGTCGTCACTTTGACCTTAAAAACTTGTGTAAATAAGGATAAAGCTTTTGAGAGTTATTATGACGTATGTTGAATTGAATAATGACTTTTCAATATTTTATTTATAACCGTATTAATTAATCAAACAAGACGAAATTCAGGTTGGTAGTTGTTATAACGTCAATATATTTTTAGCATGACTAACTTATTTATAATACGTATGAAATCATTAAGAAAATTAAAGATTTAAATCTTTGAAGAAAACCGGAAAGTAAAGGGTTAGTTTAAAAAAAAACCGATGTCGTACTCTGTCTTGGGTCGTGGTCCACCTTTTTTTTATACTGAAGAAAAATGCATTTACGCACTTCCCCTCCCACAAGTGAGCGAGAGGGGGGTATGTTAGACTCGCCAGGAGGGGACCGCAACATTCAACGTTACGGCTCCCTCCACGACTGCCTCCCGTGATCCCACCCAGCCGAGTGGCTCGGTGGGATCTCGGGAGGAGGGAATACCCACTAAAAACTTCAGTACCTGCCCACTCGCCGCCGTCTGGTCATGGGGGGCCCTTGTGGGAATCACCCCAGTGTGACCTGGCGGCTGCCCGGCAGTCCAGGCCTTCTCACTTGTGGGAGATGGCCGGGCAAGTTTGGCCATCTCCCCATACCGTCAAGGCCGTGCAGGACAGGCGGTGGGTCACCTCGCACCGCCTGCTTGGCCCTTGACTGGGGAACTAGGTGGTCAGTTGGGTCGTGGTCCACCTGCTTAGAATGCTTAGTTCACCTGGGTGGACCACGGGCACTGACTATTTATAAAATACATTAATATGATAGTAATAAGCCAAAGGTTGCGATCACGTTGCGATTTAAATGGCCAAAAAGAGCACACACACGGAACCCTTGAGAACTTTTTTTTGTAATCCTACTGCCTAGGTACTTAATATTCTTAGATTTTATATTTAGAAAGTTGATTGTTGTTTCAAAAAGTTGATTTAATAGTAAAGTAAAAAGTAAATAGTTGTTTTATTCAAATAAACTTAGTAATTAAGCGCTTTTGAATCGTCTTTATTTTCCTAACGGGCGTTCCAGACTTTTTTAACTGACAAGAAGAACTGGCGCAAGAAACTTATCAGCTTTAACAGTAATAAGAAACGATATTTACAAACTTAAATACTTATATCATTACCAAATATAAATACGCAATCACTCAAAAACGGCTGAACGGATTTGCATGTTTAGATAGGTACTAGAATTCTAAGTTTAGTTTATTAAATTCGTTTTCTATTAACAACTTATTAAATAAAAACCTCAGAGGGCGCCACTTTCGGTATATATGAGTGTTAACGATTCTCTTTTAAAACAAGCGATATTTCGCTAACTCAATAAAAAATCTGCCCATAAATTATGTGATCAAATAAGTAAATAAGTTTTTCGTAGAATGACCATAAAGTTTGTTAGAATATGTTACGAGTATAATGACGTCAAATGTTAAGCAATATTTTTGGTTAAACTAGGTAGTTAAATAAATAAATAAATATTTGACAACATCACATACATTGCTCCGATTCCAAAGTAAGTAGCTAAGCACTTGTGTAATGGAAATCAGAGACAACGGTGGTATCACAAATACCCAGACCTGCGCCAATATAGAAAAGTTCGTTTTCTAAATTGACCCAACCGGGGATCGAACCTGGGACCTCAGAGATGGCGACACCTTGAAAACCGGTGTACAAAGCCACTCGACCACGGAGGTCGTCAAAGTTAAGTATAAACTTATTATAAATATTCATTTATTAGTAAGGCAGGGTGTCAAACTCTCCCGTTATATCCGCGTTCTATTGACAAATCACTTAAAAGTATATTAATTTTATGGAAGAAACTTGACTCTGTAAATGGAAAATGAAGTCACTTTAAATGCTGACCTCATTTTTCAAATTTTGACAACTCTGTACGAATTATACAGGGAGAAAAAAGCAGCCCTTGACGAGTTTCTTGCCGGCTCTTCTCGTTACAAGGTCTCCCGCTTAGGGCGCGCGAACCGATGGCGTAGCTTCTTTGACATTCACAAGTGCTTGTAACAGCCTAGACTGAAAAAATTAGTTTTGAATTTTGAATTTTGAACTGGCTAGGAGGAGTGAATTTTATTGCCATATATATTTAAAACTTAGCCACTGAAAAAACGTCCATTTCACAGATGGACATCCAAATGGAATACTTCCAAATGAGAGTACGTCCAGGGCATCGGTGACTATATACTTCCATTTGGATGCACAAATGCTGTCACTTAAGGCTGCATAGTCTGCAGTCTGCACACTAGCGCTGCCATTGAAAAAAAAAACATAGTGCTTAAATAAAGACAAAATTGTGAATTATCTCTCTGTAGTGCACTTCGTAGAAGCTTTGTGGTTCTTTTTATCGCTTAAACAATATTTTCTATCCTGTCGTTTAGTTTAATGAAGATTTTTTGCGATAGTGGCCACTTTAAACAATAAAACTCCATTTAACTAAACGACAGGCTAGAAAATATTGTTTAAGCGATAAAAAGAAGCACAAAGCTTCTTCGGAGTGCACTACAGAGAGATAATTCACAATTTCGTCTTTATTTAAGCACTATGAATTTTTTTCCAATGGCGGCGCGCTAGTGTGCAGACTATGCAGCCTTAAATACATGATGAGATCAGCCATTTTTAATATCCCCACTGTTGGGGCACAGGCCTTTTCCTTATGGGTGGATAAAGAGGATGGGCCATAACCCACCACGCGGGTCCAATGCGATGGGTGTAAACGACTGCAAATTCAGCCGGGACTAACCGGCTCCTGCATACCGAACAGAGGAGCTCGAGATAATACATTTTTAGTCACCCATCCCATGACCGACCCGAAAAGTTGCTTAACCTCCGCAATCGCGAAAGCTGTGATGGTTATTTAGGCTGTGGCCAGTCTTTGTTCTTTAGTCTGTAAGTTTCCAAGCAACGGTTGTTATATTTTTTCCTGACTGATTTTTCGTTCTTGTACAAAATTGCATTGCTACATTAAAATCTCTTGAAAAGGCTGTAATTCGTTTTACTTCCGCGACAGAGGCGTTAACCACTGCGCCACTAAGCTCATGCCTTAGGTACATACATTAGATTAAATCTGGACATACACAAGCACAGAATAATAGTTCCAAAATAGAACAATTGAACCGCGGGGCGATGCCCGAGTACAGACTTGCTTGGCGGCTAGCTTACCGGAACTACCTAGGTACATACTTTTTTTTTCTCTCAATATAATTTAAGTGTCTAGACACACTATGCCGAAGTTATGCGACCAAAGTTCAGCCTAGTTACGCCTGCAATGCTTTTTATGCATCAACACATCTGCCGAAAATTACGTAGAGGTTTTTTTCTTATTAAAAACGTGGCCGTCGAACTTTGGCCGCGTAACTTCGGCATAGTGTGTCTAGACACTAAAGAGTCGCCTGTCTGTCTCGGATAATAATAAAATAATAATAATAATGCTTGGACAATTTCACACAGTGCCATCTAGCCCCAAACTAAGCAGAGCTTCTAATATGGGTGCTAGACAACTGATACTACTTGTATACTTTTTAAATATATACTTATAATACATAGTAACACCTAGACCCGTCACAGAAACTAAAATTCGTCATTTCAATTTCTGCTCCGCCGGGAATTGAACCCGGGACCTCTTGAATGGTAGACCGACACGTTGACCACTGCACCACTCAGGTCGTCAAAGATCAGTTGCAACAGCTTTAAGTCAAACTTTTATTATTTCTTTTACAATAATCTTTAATACACTTGGCCTTCAAAAGTTAGTAACCACACTTTTAATAATTTAATAACTTTTGAAATACACAAGATATATTTTCGAAATAAAAAGTACTAAAAAATATATATTTTTTAATAACAACTTCACAATCGATAACCTTCTTGAAAAAAACCTTTTTTTTTTATTTCAAAACTCTAACTTCTATTGTTTAAGAGACATTGCATTTTTAAATTTAGTACTTAGTTTTGAAGGCCAGTGTATTTAGCTCATAGAATTCTTCTTATCGTATGAGGATTAGTGGCCACCTCTGGTGTTAGAGTTTATCAAGCCGCCTGTAAGGCTTCTAACTTGGCTTAACGACTATCAACAGATGACAACAGCCGGGACCGACGGTTTAACGTGCCCTCCGAAGCACGGAAGTGCTCAGTTGTAATGCCAGTGAACGGTCACCCATCCGACACCTGGCCGGACCGAGCGTTGCTTAACAAACGTGACCGAGTATGATCAGTCTGTCAAGCTCCGCCATGTGAGGTCGATTGTACTTCTATTATTCTATTAGCTAAATATTACAATTATTTTAAAAGGGATAGGGGGCGATGCGCGCGCACCAAAATTTGTGCGCAAGTAACCTAACCTATTCGTACTTAGCTGGCTACTATACAACGTGTTACATAAATACCCCTAATGCCGAATATGGTAGACAGGGACCATCAAACTGATCAACTTTTACTATAGGACCAACTCCGAAATCGCGATAATAAAATCAGCTGTTTCATACATTTTGATATTTTCGATTTTAATTTTTGTATGAAACAGCTGGTTTTTTTTCTCGATTTCAGAGTTGGTCCCATAGTAAAAGTTGATCAGTTTATGGTCCCTATCGACCATATTCGGAATTAGGGATATTTTTGTAACATAGGTGGAACCAAATTAAGTAACAATACTGAAACATGTGATAGTGTTGCTTAAACTGAACAACTTTCTCCAAGTAACATAGGTCGAAAAACTAATTATTTTTTTCGCCTTTCCATACTAAGTCGATCAGCTGACCAACACATTTTGTATGGGAGGATGAAATTTTTTTTTCGTATTTCGACCCATGTTCCTTGGAGAAAGTTGTTCAGTTTAAACAACAGTATCACCTGTTTCAGTATTGTTACTTAATTTGGTACTTATATTTTAACTTTGCAATAAGCTTAAAAAGAACTTCTTATAAACTAACTCAAAAGTTTAAGTCAAAACAATCTTTATTTAATTAAACGCTTTTGAATCATCAACATTTTTGACCATAATTTTTTTAGCTGACAGAGGCACCATTCCAAATATAACTCTCGATATAAAAATACTGCTTGTCATGTCTGTGGAAATTTCCGACACGTTCTAAACTACAAGATTACAGTTTAAAACAAAAAGTCGATATACTTAGTGCACATTGAGAAGTAAACAAGAGTTAAGTTTGCGGTGAGAGGGACCTTGGCAGACTGCAACGTTCGTGATTTAGGCAAAGATTGGCAAAGCTGTGTGCTTATTGGCATAGATATTTTATCTAGGTTCAAAAACCTCTCAGAATCGATACAACTCAATGGCCAAATGAGGATCAGCGACGATTTTTGTTTAGTGGCTTATCAGAAAGCTTATGCCACCACATGATTAACTGTGAATAAATTTTCACGATATCTCTTAAACCTGAGAAGTTATACGAGCTAGAACGCTGTTATTTTGGGGGTCCTTATGACGTCATCCGCCACGTACGCGAACCTTACGTCGTACGTGATAAAGCACATATTGCATTGAGCTTGGCATTTCCTTTACTCAACCATTTCTAAACGGATTTCAAAAAATCTTTCAGTAGGGTTCATAGCTATGAATATGTTTTTATATTGTATCAATAAAACTTTAGGATTCAAACCTGATCCTCATTATTGACGACCTTCGTGGTGGAGTGGCTTTGTACATCGGTTTTCAAGGTTTCGCCATCTCTGAGGTCCCGGGTTCGATCCCCGGTTAGGTCAGTTTAGAAAAACCAACTTTTCTATATTGGCTCAGGTCTTGTAAAACGAATGCGTCTATTTGTAAAATTAAACCTACTTAAGTACAAAATGAATGTTTACAACTTGCGAACGTATGCCTAAACATATTTTAAAAAATAATAAATATTTGACAACATCACATACATTGCTCCGATTCCAAAGTTAGTAGCTAAAGCACTTGTGTTATGGAAATCAGAGACAACGGTGGTATCACAAACACCCAAACCTGAGCCAATATACAAAAGTTCGCTTTCTAAATTGACCCAACCGGGGATCGAACCTGGACCTCAGAGATGGCGACACCTTGAAAACCGGTGTACAAAGCCACTCGACCACGGAGGTCATCATTTATAGGTATTCGAGGTATTATTATTGATGTAATTTAATTTAAGCAAGAAGCACTAACGGATCAGCCAACACTCTGTTGCTAATTATTTTCGATTGAAATCGATTGAAACCGCAGTTACATTGCTGCTTTAAGTAAGATAGTTGTCACATCGGTTCTTACTAAAGCATTGCTGCTTTAGTAAGAACCGATGTGATAACTATACTAACTGCGATTTCTGTCAGAGTTAATTGCAACAAAGTTACATAATCATGGGGCAGATCTCCTAGACATATTGCGAGTGCCATAAGAGCATGTGTACATACATTTAATGCACTCGATTTTTGTCTTCTTTTTTCCAAATACCAAATGTCTTATACGTGACTTTTTAGACCCTTATGTATATCATTTTAAGTTTCATACTTAGACGCGATTAAAAAAAACAAAATGGTGGACCGGGGAGGGGGACAAACATTTTCAAACTTAAGTTTTCCAATTTAAGTTGCTCGTCTTACCTGACAGTGATAGTTTTCCTTCTAACTTAATTATGCAATATGGTTATAATGTTTTTCATGTTGGTGTCCAAAGCAACCGTTTACCTGGTAAGGGGGGAAAGGGGGAGGACGACGACAGTTGACTCTAACAAAATTTTGCTATTTTAGGCTAGATATTATGTTTTCATTTTGTAAATATTTGTTGTATGTAATCGACGACCTCCGTGGTCGAGCTTTGTACACCGGTTTTAAAGGAGTCGCCATTTCTGAGGTCCCGGTTTCGATCCCCGGTTGGGTCAATTTAGAAAACGAACTTTTCTATATTGTCTCAGGTCTGGGTGTTTGTTTGTCTCTGATTTCCATAACACAAGTGCTTTAGCTACTTACTTTGGAATCGGAGCAATGTATGTGATGTTGTCAAATATTGAATAAAAAAAAAATGAAATCAATTAAAAATAAATTATGAGATAAAAAAAAAAGCCAATATAACTTAAAATGTAGGGTAAGTATACACTAAATTAATATTTTTCAAGGTTCTACCACTTTTTTGGCGTAATTAATTTAGTTACATATTCATTCCAAATTAGCCGCATTCATTAAGCCGAGGACGGATAGACGGACGGAAAGACAGACATGGCGTTGACTTGACTACGGAACCCTAAATGAATTGCTGTTCGGCGCATCACTTGAGAACGTTTTTTAATTAAAAAAAACGGAAAATACTAGAAATTCTTATTTTTTTAAGGGACTATAGTTTGAAAACCTTAACTTACGTATTCTTTGTCTTAAGTCACGAATCAAACAATGTTATTTGTTTTGTTTATGGTCGGTCATGGAAAAAATATCAGAAAAAAATGTATAGAATAGATAATATTTACCAAGAAAAATTAAAACAATCACAAACAAACCATTGATGGACGGAAACGTTTGTGGTTTAATAAAATTAACGTATAAATTAGGTAAGTTTATAACTACTTACTTATTCATTCACGCACGTGGTATTTTAACGTATTTTAGGGTACGTATGTTAATACCGGATTATACCACTACTATAGTGTACAACTAATAATAATTAAACTAAGATAGATACCTAAAAACAAAACAAAACCGTGTTCTCCTCTATTTGTCATTGGTTTTTGGGGATCCGTACCTTAAAACTCCTATATACCTCATGTGGCGCCCTCATTTTAATTAAATTTATTGCTCACTAAGTACATAATGTACCGAAAATTCACATGTACAGATTGAAGCTAAGGTTCTATAGTTTATTTATAAACAATAACCTCAGTAAAATTTTGTTCGTTGTAGTAGTAGTTCGCAAAAGTGCTAAAAGTGGCCACTTTTGGCACTTTTGCGAACTACTACTATAATGAACTCATGGGTCTTAAAAGGAAAAAATGTCAGTCTGTCTGCCAACACCCTTTAACACGGGAACGCTTGAAGGTATCGAATTGAAATTAAAACCATATACTCAGGTGTACAGTCCTTTGAAACTGTGAAAAAATCAAACTTCTAAGTTAACGTGAAAAAAGATACGGCCGTTTGTGCCACAAAATACACTTATGTCTACTCTTAAAGGATTCTTTTTTATATAGAGAACTTTTCGTTTACCGGCAATTAATATCATCTTTATACTACAAGTACAGGGAAAAATCTGAAAACTATACATTTGTAAATAAATCTTAAAAAATATAGTCTTTAAAATAAATAATCTATAAATCAATCTTAAAAAATATAGACGAGTGCCGGTTCTCCTTTGTAGGTACTTAAAGTACTTAAAGTACCTACAAAGGAGAACCGGCACTCGCCATTGAAAAAATCTCAACTTGTATACGATTGAATTTGGTCTTAAATAATAAAAAAGCCAACAATATTTGCTACACTGATCAATTTCTGACTTATTTTTGTAAACTAAAATAATGTACACCCTGGGCATATTTAGATACAATAAAAAAAATTTTTTTTGGCCTTTTTTTGCCACCTTTTCGTTTTTTTTTATTACATCTGTATTTGCCCAGGGTTTACATTATTTTAGTCAAATCACCACCTCTGTATCTTTTACCGTTTCGGCAGGCAGTTGACCATATCCATAATGGCTAAATGGATTTCCATCAAACGTGGCTAAGAACCATCTCGATTAGATTAGCTTTCAATTAAAAAAATGCATTGAAATCGTTCGATCCGTTTAGGCACTACGAATATTCGTACAGACACACAAACATGGGCTTCTTTGGGCTGGGTAATTATTATAATTATTTTCCTTTTTTGACTTCTAATTTGGCATTGATTTGTCATTTGGTTGACAGATACCACAGACTAATAAGTGAAAGACAAGAACTTTATGATCATGTTCTTGGTGAAAAAGTACAGTAGATGGTGAATTAAAAAAAAACAAAGGCATCAGAGCCTGCCCTACAGCGTAAGAACATTGATATGAAGTTCATGGATGTTTTTGGCAATTTTTGTTCCTTTTTAACGACGTCCGTAAAAACGAAACCAGCTTCTTTGCAAAAAACAAACAAATAAAAAGAAAGATAAAAGTAGGGACTTCAAGTGTCAACATTTACATGAACTTCAAATCAATATAGTTACGCGGTAGAGCACTAGTGCTTTTTGCACTAAACTTAAGAATCGCCTAAGTCTTTTCCTAACTACAACTTGACCAAATTAAAACGGTGTCATTAACTTAGCTGTCATGCAGCTTTCATGCGCCCATTTATCTTGGTCGAGTTGTAGTTAGGAAAAGACTTAGGCGATTCTTAAGTTTAGTGCAAACGGGTGTATGTCATGTCTCCTTCGTATATACGATACCCTTGATGGGCGAGTCCGACTCGCACTTGTCCGGTTTTTTTTATTAGTAGTTATCGACAAGATTTGTTATTAATAAAAAAACTTAGCATGCTAATTCACTTATGGTTTTTTATATTATAGGTACCTACCTAACACTAGTGTGATAAAATTGATAAATATGTTTGACGCACTAGGTAAAGTTTTTTTTCTTATTTCCTAGAAACGTCATTCGTCATAATAAAATAGCTGTCAAATGCTTTATGGTTGTTTTAATGAATTATTCAAGATTTGTGTTATTGTCGCGCTTTTTTGTGAATGATTAATAGAGCTAAGTATATGTAAACTGTGTTAGTTATAACTTTGAGATATCACGTCGAATAACTGGATTTATTATTAAGCGTTAACAATTTTTAAAAGTGATTTTGACGTTTGCCGTTTTATAAAAACATAGAGATATAGTAGTGTATTCGTCTTTTTCAAAAAAAAGGACAGGCGAAGGTCTAAGCCATACTGCCAAAAACATAAAGGTATTAATGTACTAAGGAAATTAAATCTAATAAAAGTGCTCTTTTGAACATGCCTTAGGTTTTAATTCTTGTTAAAAATCGTCTTTTTGGCAATATGTGTACGAACCTTTACAGGCTGTAGTTCTCATCATTTCTATCATCAACAGCTGTCTGTTGATGATAGAAATGATGAGAAAATATTTATTACTATGTTAAACACAAATTTATTGCTCTATTACATTTAAGGCTGATTTTTCAAACCTCAGATAATACAAACTGATCAACTTTTACTATTATAAAGGACCAACTCTGAAATCACGAAAAAAAAATCAGCTGTACATACACCATTGGTCCCACAGTAAAAGTTGTTCAGTTTGATGGTCCCTATATACATACCATATTTGCGCATTAGGGGTATTTTTGTAACATGTTGTATTCATCAACACCGGTATTGGTTCTCGCACGATCTAACTCCTGAGGATGCTCCGGGTTGGGGCGAAACGCGTGTAGAGTAGTCTAATTGGTGAAGGTGCAAGGTGTGTCACTGTCTTGCTAAATGCAGGTATGTGCACTGATATTTTGTGGTGTGCATGTGCATTTTTTTTTGCGGGCGGGCGGGCGGTGCATCCTGCATATATTATTTTTTGCGGGAGTAAGCTACATATATTTCTCTTTTCACAATGGTTTGGGACTTCCGCCATGTGACGCCTGATTCAATCAATATCATCAAGTGTAATTATAATCAATATAATTACACTTAAGGCTGATTTTTCAAACCCCAAATAATATATATCAATCAGTTAAATTATTAAAATCAAATAAAAAATGTCAATATCGATTTTTGAGAATAAATAAATAAATATTAGACAACATCACATGCTCCGATTCCAAAGAAAGTAGCTAAAGCACTTGTGTTATGGAAATCAGAGACTACGGTGGTATCACAAACACCCAGACCTGAGCCAATACAGAAAAGTTCGTTTTCTAAATTGACCCAAACGGGGATCGAACCCGAGATCTTCGAGATGGCGACACCGATTGAAAACCGGACCACGGAGGTCGTCATAAGTCGTCATAGAATGTGCAAGCAACGCTCCTACATATTATTATGATACCCCATAGCCCCCATAGCCATAGCCTAGAAGCCTCACTTCGAATTTTTAGACCCCCTTTCAGACCATGTTGCAAAAAAATATAAATATTTTTACTATCCTTATTTCTGGGCAAACGTCATCTAAAACTGTTTCAACAAGTTGATAGCATTAGCAGTTCTCGAGATATCCTACTGTGACTGACAGACAGACTGAGTCGCAGGGTTCGTTTTTACCATTTTGGTACGAAAATGGCATTCAAAAATAATTGAATAATTTCAATCGGTTCAGCCGTCTTCGAGTAATCGATGGACATACATAAAAGAAAACAAATAAACAGATGAACATAGAACCTCCTCCTTTTTTGAAGTCAGTTAAAACATACGGTATTGATCGAAGTTGCGTAACTATGGTGGTGCAGTTATTTACGCAATGCATTTATTAGAGTGGGTACACACACACAGATTCAACAAAGGCCAACAACAGACATTCCCTCTCTATATATTTGGTATCGATAATATTTATGTTTGTAAAAATCGTTTTTAACCGCCTCTGTGGTCTAGTGGTTCGCCCACCCGTGTAAGACGCAGGAGTCCCGGGTTCGATTCCCAATCGGGTACATTTGTACTCGGTTTGGTTGGTGGTAGGGCTTATTTCAAGTCCGCCTGGCTAGCTAGCATCCCTAAGTCTGACGACATAACAACAATTTAAAAATTGTTGTGTTTCGGCAGTTAGAGGTAAGATAGCCAGTTCCTCAGTGGTGAGGATTCCGGGTGTAGTGCGCTTCCACCTTCAGCCTAATCGTCACTTAACATCGGATGAGATGAAGGCCAAGCGCTAACCCGTTGTGAATAAAATAAAACCGTTACATATTTCAGTTAAAGCTGATAAGTTTCTTGCGCCCGTTCTTCTTGCCAGTTAAAACAGTCTGGAACGGGCGGAAGGAAAATATAGACGATTCAAAAGTGCTTAATTAGTAAAGTTTATTTGAATAAAGTAATTTTGACTCTTTGTCTCTTATAAAAGACATATTAATACGTAACGTTCCATCCTCAAAGGTACCTTATTGGTTGGTATTGAGGACGCATATATTTCTGTAAATCTGCAACTGATAAAGTATTATCAACTATAATACCAAATAATATACTAGTAAAAATACGACTCGCACCAGATCATGTTCTCGGACGGGAATCGAACCCGCGACCTTTGGATATCCGGTCCAATGCTCTGACCGCTGAGCTACCGAGTCACTAGTGGGAACGTCGAATTTCTCCTAGTATAGCCAGCGCGATCTCACCAATGTACAAGGAATTACCTCGACATCAATTGAATACCTTTCCAGATATTTTTAAACAATTGATTAAGATGAGAAAGCTATATAATTTATAAATTTACAAACTAAAAGATTATTCTCGTAAGTATACATGTGTAGTTATGGTGGTGGTGTGATAAACTTAGAATAATAACAACCTAGAACGATAGTTCTCTACAAAGTGCACTGTCAAAAGTGAGCCAAAAAATACTGAGCCAGAATTTCAGATTTATATCCTTCATACGTTACCTAATCGTAACTAAAATTCAATAAAATAGTAACTAATCCCCTAAAGGTTGGGAAATTGAAACTATTTCGTTCTTATAAGTACGATTGGGTAACGTATGAAGAATTAAAAATCTGAAAACTAAGCCATTTTGGCTCAGTATTTTTTGCCTCACTTTACACAAGGACTCGGCTTCTAAGTGTTATTATTCTAAGAGATAAGTGCGTTCGTTGGCGTTCGTTGTCCCAAATCTATGCTCATCAACGAATCTCGAGTCATGCTGTAAATTACTTATTTATGCATTAAGTTAGTATTACCCGTTACTTGGTCATTGATCAAGCTTTGCTTGGTTTGAAACTAAATAATTTATTTTAAATTTTGAGATTTTAGCATTCACAATGCTATTTTTATATAATACTAAATAATACTAGGTGTTACAAAAGTACCTCTAATGGTGAATATGGTAGATAGGGACCATCAAACTGAACAACTTTTACTATGGGACCAACTCTGAAATCGCGAAAAAAAAAATCTGCTGTTTCATACATTTTGATATTTTCGTAATTAATTTTTGTATGAAACAGCTGATTTTTTTTCCCGATTTAGAGTTGGTCCCATAGTAAAAGTTGTTCAGTTTGATGGTCCTTATCTACCATATTCGGCATTAGGGGTACTTTTGTAACACCTTGTATACTAGAAAAAATACGACTCACACCAGATCATGTTCTCGGACGGGAACATGATCTGGTGCGAGTCGTATTTTTTCTATTATATTATTTAGTATTATCTAAATAATTGATGTTAGTTGTAGGATTATCTTTTATTTATTATTACCCGACTGCAAGGAAAAGGTTATGTTTTTCGCGCGTATCTTGTATGTATGTAATTTTCTTTATTACCTCATATCTTTCAAACAGCTGATCTGATTTCTATCATTAGTATAATCGTTAGATTTGTCTTGACAGACCAAGTGTTCTTAGGTAAATGCGTTAAAAAAACCAACATGGCGGCTGTGCGGTGCTATTATTTGAAGTGGAACAAAATTAGAATGAGGAAGTACAGCAATATGGGTATCAAATTAAAGGGCTTATCATAAGGATTTCAAAAAGATATATCATGACCGTAATTTATAATAAATAACTTTAAAAAAAAAAACCGCTTGCTTTAAAAAAAACAAGTTAACTGAAAAGATGGAAACAAGATCAAATATTAAATATTAATTCATAAGGTCACTTTAAACACTCAATATGACCATGACCTTCAGCCATTTTATAATGTCCCCACTGCTGGGGCACAGGCCACGGAGGATGGGCCCTACCCACCACGCGAACCCAATGTGGATTAGTGGGTGCTAACGACTGCAAATGCAGCTGGGACCAGCTTAACGTGCCTTCCAAAGCACGGAGGAGCTCGAGATATTTTTTTTTTGGTCACCCATCCCATGACCGACCTTTGCGAAAGTTGCTTAACAGCGCATAGTCTGCACACTAGCGCCGCCATTGGAAAGAAATCATAGTGCTTAAATAAAGACGAAATTGTGAATTATGTCTTTGTAGTAAAAAAAAACGAAAAACTCCATTAAACTAAACGATAGTTCAGAAAATATTGTGTAAGTGATAAAAAGTACCAAAAAGCTTCTTCGGAGTGCACTACAGAGAGATAATTCGCAATTTCGTCTTTATCTAAGCACTTGGTATTTTTCCAATGGCGGCGCTAAAGTATAACAGACTACGCGCTTTTAATCTCCGCAATCGCTGGGTGCGATAAATAAATAAATAAACTATATTATATTTATATAATAAAATTTAATATATTTTATTATATTATATTTATATAAAAAAAATCTTTATTTACACATTTTACCTTCATTTTACATTAATTATGTATGATTCTAAAATTTACAGTTTTGTATGAAAAAAAATAATTAGCATTTATTTTGAATTGGGTCAGTATTTTGTATTTTTTATTTAATAGAAACCTAGACTAATTCATTACTATGAATCCAAAAAACATCACAAGAAAAGTTAATTATGCTCAAATTGCAAATCATTTTGGTATTATTTTGCATGGGAAGCTCACTGTTCGCCGGCGTCTTAACCGACTTCATGAGCAATTTACTGTGGTAATGGTAATATAATCGATACATATCGATAGTTTTACGTTCAATATAGTATCGATAGTATTGCCATTATCAAAAGCATTGCTCAAAAACCGTTATCGATACTGTCAATAGCCCTTTGGTACTAAATAGGTGCCTACAAAGCAAAATGCCTAAGTTGCATCTACTTTAGGCAAGTGCTTGTTAGTAAACGTATATCAGGCATACTGCTTCATCGGCATCTCTCGTTTTTTTTAACGTTATACCTAAAACTTTTATTAGGTATAACGCCTTCATTGCCATCTTTAAGGTAATTAATTCAAAAGGGCTATTGAAAGTATCGATAGCGCTTTATGAGCAATGCTTTTGATAATGGCAATACTATCGATAATATAGAACTAGAACCCAGTGCTGTTAAAACCCTTTAAAAATATATTAAATGTAAATTTATCGATACATATCGATTAAATGCTTGCTTGAACTGTCAAAGGTGCATACATATTGAACATTGAACTCGATACCATCGTTATCCTGAAAAGTTTTTGAGTTGATCTATCGATATAGCTTTGCAACACTATTAGGGAGGTTTATGCCCAGACACGTACGTCACACGGCAGCGATGACGAAGATAGATAATATACAGTTTGAACTTTAACACATATTATATTATATCATAGCTTTGAAGTATAATAAACAAAAACGATACCCAACGAATGCCTAAAGGTGCATCCATACCGCCGCACCGAAAGAACAATATATTTTTTTTATTGTTTTACCTAATAACAATAAAAAAAATATATTATACCTATAGGGAGGAGCTCGGTGGCGCAGTGGTATAACGCCTGGCCGAGTGATTGCGGCGGTTAAGCAACTTTTGCAAGGGTCAGTCATGGGATGGATGACCAAAAATGTATTATCTCCTCCGTGCTTCGGAAGGCACGTTATGCCGTTGGCCCTGCACTTGCAGTCGTTAGCACCTACCAATCTGCATTGGGCTAGCGTGGTGGGTCATGGCCCATCCTCCTTATCCACCCATAAGGAAAGCCTGTGCCCCAGCAGTGGGGACATAAAGAATGGCTGATGGTCATTCCTACAGGGTTATTTTTAGTTATTTCCGTGTTAAGGCCAGTATATTAGAAAAACTCTGTCTCTGTCTTTTCCTATATGGGTGAAGAGTAATAAAAATAACCTCACTTTTTAATTTTTTCAATGTTTTTGTTGATATTTTGAGCATAAAGTCACTTTTTGAAAAAGTAACCGTTAAATATTCCTCTATATGTCATTACCTATTTTGCTATATATTATTTGTGAGTTAGAGATGAATAAAGTCTAAGTATTATCCAAAAAATATATAAATAATGAAAATTTTCTGTGTCTTTGCATATTTTTATAGTCGAGTGAAGAAACGAGGATCGTAAAATAATCAGATAATTTATGAAACTACAACATATATTTTTGTCTGCTCAAAAAAAAGAACATTTGATTGTTTACCTTTGAATCAAAAATAGATTTCATACCATAACTTCGGCAACATAAGTTCAAAGATCAAAATATTTATTGTACTTTTAATGTTGTATGTACACACGACAGCACGTGGGTTATACAGTTAAACTCCAAAAACAGCTTTTATTACGTAGGCCATAAAGGCGGTCTCAAGGTCAACATGTATAGTCTGAAGTGCCGTCGTGTGTACATAGATATTATAACAAAAATAGAATCAAACATGAAACCCAGCAAGGACACAACAACTATGAAAATTAGGTAAATCAAATCTATATATAGTTATATAAAAATATTCTTTGAGTAATAAATAGTTTAACAAACTTATTAATATGTGAATATAAGTACTATGCTGTGCCACTGACTTGTAGCTGAAAGTAAAATTTTGTTAATTTACGATATTGTCGGTTGAGTTGTAATGAGCAAATGCAACAAATAGCAACAAGTGATCTCAAAAGTTAAAAAATAATGACCCATAATGTGCGCGGGCGGTGTAAATTCACCCTAAGATAACATGAAAAACCGGACTGCAAGTTTTTTTTTTTTTCATTTTTGTTATTTTTTGTGGCCGTGATTCCTGCCAAACCTGATTCCGGTCAACTGGAAATCCCCCCAATATGTCACATAAATAGCAGCATCACACTTTTCCGAATTTAGTCGGACTAATACGCGGCCGCGCTTCCATACAGACAATTCGAATACAGAAAACATCGACGAGCACATTTTTGCTTGGGAATAAGCGCAATCGGCAATTGTGTATGCACGCACGATCGATGCGAATACAGACGGATCACGAATTCATCGGTGATTTCATCAACAATAGAACCACAAATAAACGGTAAGTTCGAAAATTAAAATTTAGGAAAATAAAAAAAAACAAATGAAAAACAAAAGAAACAAAATAAAAAAACAATAAAACCGCGATAGTGCCCGTTAAAATAAAAGTGTTTTTTTAATGTCTGGTACCTACGCGCGTAAAAGTGTCTATAAAACAGTAGGTAAGTATTCATAACGTGTAGCCGACTGTACATCGATATTATTTTTAGTGTTTTGATGTGTTACCATTCATTTTGGTAAGTACTAGACTTAGGGGACTTCTTAATGAATAATGATTTTTTATGCAGAATGCGTTTTATCATGCGCCAGCCAGAAAAAGTTTCAAGAAGGTATTGAGTATAATACTGATACATACAGATATACTAAAATCTGTAAACAAGCGCTTGTCTTGCCAACAACCTGATGCTTACAGGTTGGCGAGGTTTTAGAATAAGGAAATTCATGTATATCTGTGGAAAAAAAAACAATAATATTTAAGGGAAATTTTCTATAAAATCTTCGCCAAAAAACACGACTTTTCATTTTGGAAAAAAGGAAAAACTGTTTCTGCTGGAGTAATGAACAATTTACCGGAGAGAAAAATGAAGTAGTTTAAGGCGACATTATAATTGCAACAATAGCGATAATAAATATTTGACAACATCACATACATTGCTCCGATTCCAAAGTAAGTAGCTAAAGCACTTGTGTTATGGTAATCAGAGACAACGGTGGTATCACAAACACGCTGACCTGAGCCAATTTAGAAAAGTTCGTTTTCTAATTTGACCCAACCGGGGATCAAACCCGGGACCTCAGAGATGGCGACACCTTGAAAACCGGTGTATAAAGCCACTCGACCACGGAGGTCGTAAACAATGTATTAAAAATCCAAGCTGATGGTCCCAAAATATCAATTGTTATTTATAAACACAGAATTTACTGTGGTTTTTCTCGACCAAAAACAAAACGACACTGCCGTTATCGATTTGTGTGTTTATCAATAACAATTGATATCTTGCGAGGGGACCATTAGCTTGGATTTTTAATAAATTGTGTTTACTCGGTAATTATTATTTTGCGGGAGTGGCGCTAGTGTTGCGTGTAATGTCGCCTTAAGTTAAATATACAAAGAAAAAAGACTTATCAACTTTCTCGTCAGGCGTAACTCGAACCTGCAGCCTGGGAATCCAATGCTCTTCCAATGATTTTTTTCTAGATATAAATAGCACTGTAAATGCAAAAAAAAAAATAGTACCTAATAATAAAGTAGGTACAAAAAATTGGAACATTTGGGAAAAATTTGTCACCCCCGTGACGACTGGGAAAAAAAATCCCAGTTGTCACCCCGGGGGACAGTGTTAGAGGGGACTCCTGGGAATAATTGGGCAACAGCACGCTGGGCTACCACAACATGTCAAATATCCTCCATCAATTTAGAAGTTAACTTTTAAGTTCAAAATTAAATTAAGAATTTGAGAGATTTGTATAGGTAACTTGATGTGCTGCTGACTGTCCATAGTTAGACTGATATACTTATTCTTGTGATATGACCCTCGCGACGAATATTTGTTGAAAAATAGATAATTGAAAAAGTATTTATTTCTTACACAAAGTTTACGACAAACAAGGTACACATACAGTGCCAGTGCTAGTCCCATTATAAACTATAATTATACAAGGTGGTACAAAAATACCACTTATGCCGAATATGGTATATAGGGACCATCAAACTGAACAACTTTGACTATGGGACCAACTCTGAAATCGCGAAAAAAGAATCAGCTGTTTCATACAAAAATTAAAATCGAAATTATCAAAATGTATGAAACAGCTGATTTTTTTTCGCGATTTCAGAGTTGGCTCCATAGTAAAAGTTGTTCAGTTTGATGGTCCCTATATACCATATTCGGCATTAGGGGTATTTTCGTAACACCTTGTATACGGGGTGGAGACGACAATAAATGAAAACATTAGTGACACTACTTCATAGGAATATTTTAAAACTATCAAATTATTCCTAGGAATGACATAAAATAAAAAAAGAATCAAACTAACCTAATAGCACGAAAATTAATTGTACTGAAATCAGTAACTGATTAGTAGATTGTTAGACCCTTGTCTATATAAGGAAGCAATTCCCGCAAGGGCGGCTATAGTTCGAGTATGGAATTGATGACTTTAACAATCTACTTTTCATTTCGAATATATGGAATGTAAAAAATCGTAGGTTTTCCAATATATTTGTTAATAAAAACATGTAGTAACTACATAGGTATAGCGTTTACCATATTTATTTATTTCTTTCTTATTTCATATTTGGAACAGCCCGCGTCGCCGCTCCGCCCAATGTTTTTAATTTTGCACTGGCTGTTATACCAACTCTATGGTCGACTATGTAACCAAATTCAGTTATATTTTTAAATTTATTTTACACCCTAGGGTGGAACGCAGAGTTTTTAACCCGCTGCTCAGTTTAAATATTCATCACTTTCCGAATATGAGAAATGAAAAAATATTTCCTGTGACTAAACTATTGGATATTTTTTAATTTATTTTATGAGTTTTTTTAATGAGACTGGGAGCGCTTTTAGCTTACGACATTTAATTTATTGTCGCGTTATTTATATTATCGTCTCCAGTTTGTATAAAATTAGTGCGACTTATTGCGTATTAAATACTGGCAATTTGTATTATCCAGATTTTTTGAAAATGTTGAATTTCCAACCTTAAAGATTATCTCTTAGTTTGTGCAAATATGTGATAATTAAGATTTGAAAAATTTTGAAACTCAAAAAATGTTTGTTGTGTGTTTGCTTAATGTTAAACACAAACTTAAAGTTCACTGAAAACGGAGAGAAAACTATAATATCTTCTAACTGTTAATATACAACGTGTTACAAAACAACCCGTAATGCCGAATATGGTAGATACAGCTGTTTCATACATTTTGATATTTTTTTTATTGATTTTTGTATGAAACAGCTGATTCTTTTTTCGCGAATTCAGAGTTGGTACCAAAGTAAAAATTGTTCAGTTCGATGTTCCCTATCATATTCGGCATTACGAGTAGTTTTGTATAATAAAAGTTAGAAAAAATAATAGTACTTATTCTCTTACTTGACATGGAGTCTAACCCAGATCTTGAAAATAAAAGCACCAACCCTACACATTTAGTGGTGTCATAAAATACGGAATATTCCCATTGTCCCCAACTGTTTGTCCTCCACTGGTGGATAACGGGAAATAATGTATAAACGGTCTATTCCCATCGTCTAACACTGGGGGCTATCGGGAAGAAATGTATAGAAAAAATTTTTTTTCCGATTTAGGATAATAGGCCGTTAATGACTAAAGTGTATCTAACATCTCCGTGGGCCAGAAAATGGGCGAAAACGGAAACGGTGTTATAAAGTTATGATTCCGAACTCCGTTACATGCAGCAGTGCTGCCGCAGCGCTCTGGTCACCATACCTATATTCTCTATTCATGGGTTCCCAACCAGTGGGGCGCGTAGAGTTAACGAAAGGGGCCCCCCTTTCGTTAAATCTAATCCCCCTAGTGGGGGCCCCCTATCTCGAGTTCATCCATGCTTCAAGAGGCTCGTTAAGCCCTTGGTCCTGGCTGTCGTGAGTGTCGTGATTTTCAGTCGTGAACATCCACCTTTCCGCATTGTGCCTACGCGATGGATTATGGCCCATCCTCCTTATCCACCCGTAAGGAAGGCCTGTGCCCCAGCAGTGGGGACATTAAAATGGCTAATGTCGATGCAGTCTAATTAAATGCACATATTTCGCATAAATTGCTCAAGTTCTGGCGAGATATTACATTAACTATTACTTAATTGCAGGTCAAAGACCTTCTTCAAGCTAAGAGAAGGTCACAAAATCACAACCTTACTTAGTATTCTGTAATTTACCTAACGACTTAAGTCTTTCTTATTTTTCATGCTTGTATAACTAAATTCGACGACCTCCGTGGTCGAGTGGTTTGCACGTCGGTTTTCAAGGCGTCACCATCTCTTGAGGTCCCGGGTTCGATCCCCGGTTGGGTCAATTTAGAAAACGAAATTTTCTATATTGGCTCAGGTCTGGGTGTTTGTGATACCACCGTTGTCTCTGATTTCCATGACACAAGTGCTTTAGCTACTTACTTTGGAATCAGAGCAATGTATGTGATGTTGTCAAATATAAAAAAAAATGCATTTTGTCAATTGACTTCTGCAACTGTGCATAATAATTTGGTGAAAATTATGACTATCTTACTTATCTTATACTTAGTAGTATTTAGTTTAATAATTATACGTTTTTTCCTCAAGCCGTTTTGTAAAACAAAATATCAATTAGTATATTTTTTACACACTCTAATTCTTAATTAATATTCTGGTTAGGGCGTTAAACCTGTTTATTTGTAATAAAAAATTTTAAACATAGCAACAGTAAAAACATTCAAGATTAAAAAATATACTTACATTTGCATATAAAGCTTTTTTGTCAACCATACATTCCAAAGATAATGCGATCATAATACAGGTTGTTTGCTAATAGGGCTATAAAGCCGAATATGGTAGATAGGGTACCATACCATGCGTACAACTGAATATCATAAACCCTCAAAACCACCACATGGCTCAGAAATTTTGTTTTTTGTGTGGAAATTAATAAAACATATTGGCAACCCTAGATGCAAAATTGCAAATAGGCTATTGTTTTCAATAATCAATCCTATTAATGGGCAAAAGAAAACACAATTTCGGTTTAGGGTTGCCGCTATGCAGTTTATTATAAAAAGAAAACACACATTATATTTCATAGGGTTATATGCATTACCCTAATTACATTATACGGCTTTATAATCCTATTACCAAACGTCCCAACACCCTGTATATGATCAGGAAGAATCATGCCATCACAAAATACTTACGTCATTGTGTTTGCTATTGATGACCTTACATATTTCCTGGTAATTTTTTTTTGAAAACCTTACATTCCAAAGATTATAATACCACAATAATAATGATCAATAAGAATCATAATACAAAATTGCGTCATTCATTATGATGACCTATTTCCTGCACAACTTAACTGATTTTTTTTTACCATCAGCCATTTTTAATGTCCATTATTACATGAAAGCCCACAGACTTAATTAAAAAGCATGGGAGTTTTATAATAAAGCCCCATTGCTATTTCTACCCAGAAAGTTGGATTAATCCTACTATTATATAATTCTTGTAACCATCAGCCATTTTAATGTCCTCACTGCTGGGGCACAGGCCTTCCTTATGGGTGGATAAGGAAGATAGGCGATAACCCACCACACGGGCCCAATGCGGATTGGTGGGTGTTAACGACTGCAAATGCAGCCGGGACCAACGACTTAATGAGCCTTTCGAAGCACGGAGGAGCTCGAGATGATAATTTTTTGGTCACCCATCCCATGACCGACCCTTGCGAAAGTTGCTGAACGTCGGCAATCGCTCGGCCGGGCGCTAAACCACTGCGCCATCGACGTCCTCAATTTTTTTTAGAAGACCTTAAAGTACATACCTGCCTAGGTACTGAATATTGTTTTGTTTATTTATGTCAATAGTTTTATTTACTTAATAATATAATTCTGTTGTTATACAACTCAGAAGTGGGATTCCCTCGTTGAAATCTTTATCCTAAAAATCCAAACTAGGTAGCATTATTTCTCTCGGTAATAAGCAATCGATGGATTTATAGCTTGTTCGTATTAATTCTTGGTTTTTAGGGTTCCGTACCAAAAAGGAACCCTCATTGTGCGACTCAGTCTGTCCGTCTGTCTGTCACAGCTGGATATCTCGAGAACTACTAATGCTTGGAATAGTTTTAGAAGACGTTAGCCCAACTATTTTGCAAATAAGAGAGAAATTGAAACATACATTTTCTTTTAGGCCGCATGGTTTTCGACTTATGAAAAATGTTACCTTTTACGCGCGGTTTTTGTTTTTGTTTTGACGTTTTGTATGAAAAACTTTTAATAGATTACATTTTCCATACTAGCATTTTCATAATTTATTATACAACCACGAACGCTATTGCAACAAAACTTTTATATCCAAATGTTTGAAGATTAAGCTAATTTAACTTAAGCGAAAAAAATAAGTTTCAGTTAAGTTACAACGGATAAAGAGGTCATTTTCGTCAACAAAAAAGGAGTCACTTTCAAGATAAAAAATACCTTGAAAGTGACTTCTGTTTTTGTTAGCAAAGCTAAGAATACTAAGAACACAAAATAAATAGACTTTAATGATGCTGATAGTTGACGGCTATGGTCATAATTTGATGTAATATCCAGCAACTGATAAATATTTTAAGGCCAGTATATTCGAAATTATCGAAACTAACCTATTTTTGATTCAACGGTAAAGAATCTAATATTCTTTATTTTGAGCAGATAAAAATATATGTTGTAATTTCATAAACGATCTTGATTATTTTACGGTTAAAACATGATATCGGATCTTCACTCGATTATAAAAATAGGCAAAGACAAAGAAAATTTACTTTTTTTATATTTTTTGGATAATACTTAAAGTTTATTAACCTCTAACTCACGAATAATATTTAGAAAAATAGGTAATGACTTAAAGAAGAATATTCAACGCTTACTTTTTCGAAAAGTGACTTTAATAACAAAAACATTGAAAAATGTAAAAGTGAGGTTATTTTCATTACTCTTCACACTTAAAGAAAAAGAAAGAGACAGAGTGTTTTAAATATACTGGCCTTAAATCACAGAAGTTATGAGGTTCTCTGTGTGTGAGAAAAAACCAGCAATTTCATAGGTGACGACCTAATAAAATACGAAGACAAGGAAATGATAAAATAGATGCACTTGTAATAGTTTTGTTTAAACACTCAATTTGCATTATTCTATTGTCTGCATTGACTAATATAACGTTAAGTGGCCACATTCAGGTCAATGTAAGATCCAGGCCAAGCAATGTACTTTGATTAAGAAGAATGGTGGTTCATTGATGGTCAATATTCGCAGACAATATCAATTGGATCGCAATGCATCATTTAAATGCAGTTGAGGAAGCATTACAAATTAATATCCCACTTGTTTAAGGCTCCTATATACCTCAAGTGGCGCCCTCATTTTAATTAAATTTATTGCTCGCTAAGTACATAATGTATCGAAAATTCACATGTACAGATTGAAGCTAAGGTTCTTTAGTTTATTTACAAACAATGACCTCAGTAAAATTTTGTTCGTTGTAGTAGTAGTTCGCAAAAGTGCTAAATGTGGCCACTGTGCAATACTGGGCACTGTGCACTTAGCGAGCAATAAATTTAATTTAAATGAGGGCGCCACTTAAGGTATATAGGAGCCTTAACTAAGGGACCGTCTTACAAAATCTTAACAAGTTTAAATTAACGTATCTGACGAGCAAGTCCATGTAAATTCTACTCCATTACCAATCAAACAAAATTTGAGACAGGCACGCAAATTAAACATTAACCTACTTGAGTATAAGAATAAGATAATTAGTTAATATTATCTTAATAATTCATAAGATAAATATTTAAATTTGAACGGAAACCTTTTGAAAACTCTAAAATGGTGACATAATTATGAAAAAAATGCATTTTTGAAGATAAGTATTACATTCTTCTGATTGCAACCGAATTTGCAGGATAAATTAATTTCTGTTAAAGCTGATAAGTTTCTTGCGCCTGTTCTTCTTGTCAGTTAAAAAAGTTTGGAACGGGTGGTAGAAAAATTATAGACGATTCAAAAGCGCTTAATTACTAAGTTTATTTGAATAAAGCAATAATTTACTTTACTTTTTACTTAATTCGTTCAATTAGCTTCTCTTTTGAACTCAAAGCACACAGTATTTTGCAACTTACGGGTTCCAAACCTGCTACTTTTCACAGTCAAGGTTGCTACGACGCGACCGACAAATATTTTATTGTAAAAGTTGTGAAATAAATTCAAGGATGATCACATCAATCAAACGATTGAATTCTTTATCATATTTAATCAGGAAAAAATATCTTAGTAATCGCACTTTAAAATTCGCCACAATATGTCGAATTTCGAAATTATTTTTTTTTGTATATTTCTTTGAATTTATTATTATAGGCCACCTTGATAATTAACGAAATGTCAGAAAACCATTCGAATTGGCGAAAACTAACGATTTTTTTTTTTGAGATTTTGAGGTATACAACATGTTACAAAAGTACCCCTAATGCCGAATATGGTAGATAGGGACCATCAAAATGAACAACTTTTACTATGGGACCAACTTTGAAATCGCGAAAAAATTATCAGCTGTTACATACAAAAATTAATTACGAAAATATCAAAATGTAAAAGTTGTTCAGTTTGATGGTCCCTATATACCATATTCGGCATTAGGGGTACTTTTGTAACACGTTGTACATATTCCCGTAAGAGTTTTCATAATCGTTTTCTAATGGCGCCTCCACAAGCATAGGTACAGCCCCCCCCTTCCCCCAATCACTCACGTGTGGCCTTGAGATCTGGCCGTAAGGCCGCGCCTCTGTCCGGGCAAGGCAAGTGCATGTGTAGCCCCCATTAGCCTACTATCTGTATGTCAAGTTTAAGGCTGATCCGTCTAGTTTGAGCAGGCGATGATGAGTCATTGAATCATTAATCATTATGGACATAATTATAATAATAGGGAAAGTTGTTTTTATACAATGTCATTGACTTTATCATATTGACTTCACGAGGAAAACCTTACAAACATTGACGACCTGAGTGGTGCAGTGGTCAAAATGCTGGTCTACCATGCAAGAGGTCCCGGGTTCGATTCCCGGCAGAAATTGAAATGATGAATTTTATTTTCTGTGACGAGTCTGGGTATTAACTATGTATAATCAGTATATATTTAAAAAGTATATAAGTAGTTTATCAGGTTATTAAATCTCACTTTTATATGTTTTGTAATTGATGAGAAAAATCGAGATCCCTGCCACCAAAAGTCCGATGTGTCTTCTTTAGGTCAACATGTATATCTGACGTGCCGTTGACTGTGTACATCAAATTGGAATCTTTATATGACCATATTGGTCTCCATCTGTTACTATAAAACTCTTATCAATTTCACTTCAGAATAAGGATGATAATTTCAAGATAAATTTGACGACCTTCGCAGTCGAGTAGCTTTGTACACCGGGTATCAAGGTGTCGCCATCTCTGAGGTCCCGGGTTCGATCCCCGGTTGGGTCAATTTAGAAAACGAACTTTTCTATATTGGCTCAGGTCTGGGTGTTTGTGATGCCACCGTTGTCTTTGATTTCCATAACACAAGTGCTTCAGCTACTTACTTTGGAATCGGAGCAATGTATGTGATGTTGTCCAATATTTATTAATTTATATTTATTAAATAAAAGCAATCTCCTTTTTCTCAGGATACCAAAGTCAACCAAAATGTCTGCCGAAACCTTAACTGCCACAGACAATTCGAGGACAGACACCGATTCCCGAGAGAGCGCTGATTCTCTAAACAATCTTCTTGGCGGGAAAAAGCATGATACGTTGTGTGTGGAGGACTATGGAGAGGTCAAATGTTCCTTGACAGAAGACTGTTCGATGACATGCGAAAATAGGTCTTCGGAGAAGAGGAATAAGTCTTTTTGCTGCAGTAAGTATTTTTTGATTTATACTTTACATACAAGGTGTTACAAAAATATCCCTAATGCCGAATATGGTAGATAGAGACCATCAAACTAAACAACTTTTACTATGGGACCAACTCTGAAATCGCGAAAAAAAAATCAGCTGTTTCATACATTTTGATATTTTCGAATTTAATTTTTGTATGAAACAGCTGTTTTTTTTTTCGCGATTTCAGAGTTGGTCCCATAGTAAAAGTTGATCAGTTTGATGGTCCCTATAAACCATATTCGGCATTAGGGGTATTTTTGTAACACCTTGTATAATACAAATCAAATTAATCCTTTATTTACGTAACTATTAAGTATACCGTGGTAAAGGGCTTGTACACACGACGGCACCTCAGACTATACATGTTGACCTTGAGACCGCCTTTATGCCCTACGTAATAAAAGCTGTTTTCGCAGTTTAAATGTATAACCTGACGTGCTGTCGTGCGTACTATTAGGGCAAATGGGTATAAGCACTATTTCATTCTGTAATTTTAGTGTGGTTTTTTAATTTTTGGGGTGGTTTTTAATTTTTGAGGTGGTTTTTAATTTTTGGGGTGGTTTTTAAATTTTTGGGGTGGATTTAAATTTTTGGGGTTTTTTTTAAATTTTTAGTGTGGTTTTTAATTTTTAGGGTAGTACATTTTAGAATAATGAATATTGTAGAGTGCACTTAAAAAAGATGATACAACAGTGTTGCCAACGCTGTCAACCTAAAGGTGCTAAGTTGTGTTAAAAAAGCGCTAAAAAAAAGACTGAATATTTTAATAATAACGACTATAAACAATGAATACAGCTCTGATCTTACGACCTTGGATTTTTTCCTTAAATATTAATATGCATAAAGAAAATCTTGAAATAAAAAGCGCTACATTAGGCGTTAGGCGTCAATCAACTTTTTTGAGCGCTAACGTAGTTAAAAAAGCTTTTTAATTCTACCGCCGAAAACGCTAAGGCTGGCCCCAGACCTACCGGTTTCATTTCTTTGCTTTGCTGTTCTAGTTGAACCAGCTAAAGCATCGAACTTCGGAAAGTTTGACAGGCTTCAAAATAAAACAGATAAATCGAGCCCCAATCGGGCGAAAATGGCGAACCCTAATTTATGATGTCACACGAAAATCGATATCTTCTTAATAACTTCGGCGAATAGTTCAACACGAAACTTCTTACTTCGATTTATCTGTTTTAAGTTTCAACTAAGACTTTCCTAAGTTCGATGCGTTAGCCGGTACGGCCCCCTGTTCTACTAGAACAGCAAAGCAAAGAAATGAAACCGGTAAGTCTGGGGCCAGCCTAAGTTAGCAACAGTGGATATAACGACCTCCGTGGTCGAGTGGCTTTGTACATCGGTTTTCAAGGTGTCGCCATCTCTGAGGTCCCGGGTTCGATCCCCGGTTGGGTCAATTTAGAAAATGAACTTTTCTATATTGGCTCAGGTCTGGGTGTTTGTGATACCACCGTTGTCTCTGATTTTCATAACACAAGTGCTTTAGTTACTTACTTTGGAATCGGAGCAATGTATGTGATGTTGTCAAATATTTATTTATAAACTCATATGCAAATCTTTAAATACGTCACTACTACCGTTTTATTTTTAGGTGTCCTACTGCCATAACAAAGGAGTCAATCCTTAACAGCTGACAACCTGACCTAGCAATAGATCACTATGGCATACCTTACGTGCTGCGTATACAAATACAAGCGAACTTCCCATATAAAATATAAGCCACTCCAATAACATCCAAAACTAATTTTCAATTCAAATGTATGCTTTAATACCGATGCAACAGCGCTCATTTTCAATTTTCCGGACCGCAGAAAAACATTGGCTTTTGGTGATTCGGGCATAGACTAAAAATTACGTCATAATGGCGGTAGATTTCGTTACGAGCGTTTTATTATTTCCTGAGAATCAAAGAAGCATTTTTAACTGCGTAATGATTCTTTCAACACTACGCTACATGCTTAATTATGTATAATCACGGTTCTTTTTAACTGGCGACATCTGGCGAGGTCATATTAAATAGACCTAAAGCCGAGCTTTTTTGTAGCCCATTTGATGTAATGAGAACCTCGTTGCTACTCGATAATAAATAATAATAATAATAAAATAAATAAATATAAATATTTGACAGCATCACATACATTGCTCCGACTCCAAAGTAAGTAGCTAAAGCACTTGTGTTATGGAAATCAGAGACAACGGTGGTATCACAAACACCGAGACCTGAGTCAATATAGAAAAGTTCCTTTTTCTAATTGACCCAACCGGGGATCGAACCCGGGACCTCAGAGATGGCGACACCTTGAAAACCGGTGTACAAAGCCACTCGACCACGGAGGTCGTCATATAGTTACAATGTTTAAACAAATCCAACATATTCTATCAAGTAGTTCGATGTGCAAATTCTTAGTAATTACATGTCATAAAGTTATTAATTAGTTCATTTGAAATTCAGTCAATACTAAAATAATTTTATCAAACTAGTCATATTATATATAATACTAAAGTCACTAGTGACTCGGTAGCTCAGCGGTCAGAGCATTGGACCGGATATCCAAAGGTCGCGGGTTCGATTCCCGTCCGAGAACATGATCTGGTGCGAGTCCTATTTTTTCTAGTATATTATTTAGTATTATATAAAAATAGCATTGTAAATGCTTAAATCTCAAAATTTAAAAAACATATTATATATTCTTGTCTTCAAGGAATTCTTTAACAGAATAGTATTTTTTTCCATTAAAAAAGTAAATAACTTATTTTTAAATTTATATAATGTCAAAGCTTTTATGTCATGTGACAGTTTATTATAAATATATACGTATAGCCATACAGTATGCGTTTTTCGAATAAACCTTTAATCTCTGAATCGGATACGATATTGATATTGAATTGATATGGATGCGATGATCAATTATTGACTCATAATAAATAATAATAAATGCTTGGACAATTTCACACAGCGCCATCTAGCCCCAAACTAAGCAAAGCTTGTAATATGAGTGCTAGACAACTGATATACTACTTGTATACTTTTTAAATATTTGCTTAATAAACATAGTAACACCCAGATCCGGCACAGACATTAAAATTCATCATTTCAATTACAGATATTGCTCTTGCGTGGTAGACATGTTGACCACTGCACCACTCAGGTGGTCAAATAAACTTTTTGAATATTTCATCACTTTTTTTCTCTACTCACTAAATGAAAGTTGAAACAACACACCACACACACACACACAAAAATTGCTCACCGCAGTGAACAAATTAAAACGTCAAATGTTTATTTAAAAGAAATTTATTGGATTAGTGTTACTTCAAATACCTATGAAGCGTACAAGAAATATATGTATATGAACTCTTTCATGCATAATTTATTAATTTTATTATCTTACTAACAATAAAATTAAATCTGCATACAAAAGACTTCAACGCGTTATCGTAAAAGTTAATTAATTATTAATTAATAATTTAAACATTTTAATTAATAACAAAAAGTTCTTAGTATTATTTCCCAAAGTAAAACGTCATCATGCTTTAATATTTAATTATTTAGTGATCATACTGTCAAAATCTATGAGTTCCGGTATTATAATTGACATGTTTAAATGATATGTCACCAGACGGGAAAATGTTGCAATAATGCGATTACTTAGTACAATCATACTGTAATTTGACTTTGTATACACGACAGCACGTCAGTTTATACAGTTAAACTGCGAAAACAACTTTTATTACGTAGGGCATAAAGGCGGTCTCAAGGTCAACATGTATGGTGTGAGATGCCGTCATGTGTACAACTGAAGTAACTTCAGAGCGCTTGCGTTACAAAACTATGTATTATAATCTGTTGAAATCTGTACCTACGGGTAGGTACAATAAACTACGATAGATGTTCGTGCCGTAGCACGCGGACATCTATCGAGAAAAAAGGCGCGCGTAAAAACATTCGATAGAGTAATTTTGTATGAGAAATTTGTACAGCGCCATCTACTGCCGTAAGTGAAATTAAATTTTCCATAGAAAATTACTCTATCGAGTACTTTTACGTGCGTTTTTTCTTTCGATAGATGTTCTTGTAGGGGTACTGTCGGGTTTAAGGGGCGTAACTGTAGATTAAAACGTCTTTAATAATATTATTTCGACTTTATTTTATATTTTGATCAGCTAATTATAAACCCGTAATTGAATAACTCTAGACATATTTTTCTTCTGCTGTCAGGACAAGCTTTCAAAGATAATTATAAATAAAACATTCTTTATTTAATTAACTATAGCCAAGAAGTTTGTAAGCGATGCAGTCAAGCATCACAGTACTGTGCCCACCATACATTCTCGAGTGAAGTTGCCGCGGATCACTGTCTCTTGTCAATTTACATACTAATACTTATCAATTTGTTGTTTTATCCAGTACTAAGTACAGCGTGGGTACAGTTAGTCACATGGAGCATTACTTAATAGCGGAAAGTAAAAATGATTTCACATTTAAAAACGATTATATGTTTAGTGAAAACTAAAGTCAATAAAGGAAAATGACGTCACTTTACAATGTTGAGCTAATTTTTCAAATTTTGACAACTCTGTATGATATATACAGGGAGAAAAAGCAGCCCTTGAAGTTTCTTGCCGGTTCTTCTCGTTACAATGTCTCCCGCTTAGGGTTTGCGAACCGTGGCGTAGCTTCTTTGACATTCACAAGTGCTCGTAACAGCCTAGACTGAATAAATGAGTTTTAAATTTTGAATACCTTTTTTCACTTCACCAAGTAATCGATTTAAAAAAAAACAAATAATCCCTAAACATTTTTTTATGTTTGTTACAGACACAGTGAGCCAGTGCGTCTGGGGGGTGCTTCTGCTGACTATTTCAATAGGAGGGTTCATTTTCACCCCCCTTGATGTCATGCTGTGGGAAAAACTCAATATGAGGCCAGGTACGTAAAAATTAAGCTTCGTACACACTAAGCATCTGTCCAGAGCTACGCGCGCATTAGACGCGTTTCGCTATACAATGTTCGCTTAGGACCAGAGACGTCAGCAACGTGTGCAATATTAACAGCAGTGTAACCAAAATCGCGTGTCAAATCGCGGCGAATTCGCCCTTTCTGGACAAGGTCTAAGGCGAATTCCGCGCGCGACGCGGGTCACGATTGGCTCGAGCCGATTGCGTCAGCTAACTTGTATGGACGTGTTCACAATGGCGCGAAAAGTCGAACGAGTTGCAGCAAAATATACGCGGGATAGTGCCTATATATATTTTTTTTTCGACACATGTTTCTTTGGCAAAATTGTTTAGTTTCATTGGTAAAACCATAAACTTATACAAATAAGTCTATGAACACCTCTCTTCCGGTGAACAAGTGAGCTTCCCATACAAACGTAATACCAAAATAATAAGCAATTTGAGCATAAATTAACTTTTGTTGTGATGTTATTAGGATTTAATGGCCGAACCTCAGAAGAATAACTTATCTTCAGACATTTGTTTAGGGTTCTATTAAATAAAAAATATAAAATATTAAACGAAATAAAAATTAAAGCAAGTTACAGTTTTGTATGAAAAAATGTAATTGGCATTTAATTTGAATTGGGTTAGTATTTTGGATTTTTTATTTAATTGAACCCTAGACAAATGCTGTCTTAATCCGAATAACATCACAAGAAGAGTTAATTATGCTCAAATTACAAATCATTTTGGTATTACGTTGCACAGGCCTTCCTTATGGGTGGACAAGGAGGATGGGCCATGACCCACCACGTGGGCCAAATGCGGATTGGTGGGTGCTAACGACTGCAAATGCTAACTGTTGCCGAGCCGGCTTCTCTTTACTAGTTTATGGTTTTTTACTTTTAATTTATGTTTTTGAATTCTGCTTTTTTTATACTATTACATATTTTCCTTTGGTTTTGTACTCTGTGTTTTTATTGCTTATGTCAAGTTGTGTTCGCTATCACTTTACAATAATTAAGCTACATTTAAACCCACTTTAGCTCAGTATCACTAACTATACTGCGAACTATACCTACTTCAACACATTTTAGCTAAAAACGATTTTTATTTTTTTATAATGACATTGAATGACATTATAAAGAGGTTGATAAAGGGTTCTCAAACGTTCTTTATATGGTGTGGGAATAGACAAAAATAAACAAAGATAATATGACTTTACAATGGCATACAGATGCAAAGTTGTCCGAAGTAATGACGTGCAAACTTCGTGCAAACAACCTTTCGAGGTTTGAATATCCGGTGGGAAACAAAATACAAGCTGAAGCGATCGCTTCGCTTATAGAAGAGAGTAAATAAAACCTAAAAACGATGTCATCTTAGGGCGACTTTTACCAAATCTTATTTAAATATCTCCTAAACACGCTTAACTAATTTTGTTTAACTCGTTAAACAAAATTAACTTAATCATATTTAAGTATGTCTTTCACCACATCTGAAATACCATTGTTTAGCTAAATACGTTTAGGGATGCGACATATTTTTTGTCTGATATAGTTTCAATAAAATTTGTTCTGTCTCCGACATATCGCAATGCTCTCGGCCTATTTATAGTCTATTATCTCTTCATCATCATCATCCCACAAAAAGTCTCATAAATCAAGTTAAAATAAACTAAGAAATCACATAACCTCTCTTTCTCATATCAAGCTCTTAAATGTATTTAGCAGATTAAACAACCAAAATTGGGCATTTAACTTTGACAGTTTGGTAAACACGTTTAGTATGTGGTGAAAGACTCTGATTCCTTAAATGTATTTAACATAGCTTAAACATATTTCCTAAATATGTTTAGTGTTTCGTAAAAGTGGATCAATATTTTCATACAAAAGACTTCAACGCGCACCGTCCTTTGAATGAAATAAATAATTGTTTTGAACAAAACAGACAGTTACGTTTTTTACCAATTTTGGAGTGTTAGAAATCATAGTGAAATTCATCAAATCGAGCCAAAATTTGTTTTGCTTCCCTTTCTGCTCTATTATACCTTAAAAGTAGAATTCTCAAGTCAAATACCCAATTCAAACGCTCCACTTACTATGCACTATGCCATGCTGTAATTTTGGCAATGTCCACATGTGTACATACTGACTGACGACGCCCTCAAGTTCATTGTCGCACGCATCTTACTGTGTCAAGGACGTCATCGTTTGCTCGCTAACTCGTAATATTTTGACATATGTCAAACATCTGTCTTTTTGTATTACAGTTGCTAATTGCTATGAATAAAATGCTAATGTAATTTTAACTTTATTTTTGTTAATATTTCTTTGATATTCATTTTCTTATTGGTTATCACCCTATGTCTTAATACCAGTTCCTTAAGTTATTATAAAGCAAGCAATCAATCTATTGCTTGTTTATTGACCGAGCGATCGTGAAGCGTCTCTGCTTCAGCTTGGGCAAAAATTCTTTCATGTCCTTCCAGCTGTCCGTCTGTTCTCCTCTACCGGCCGCATTTCTCAACCGATTCTCGTGAAATTTTGTGAGCAGGTTCGATAATTAAGTTTTTTTTTTGTCGAACCAGTTGAAATTGAAAAATTCTTTATTTAAATATGCTCACTTAATAAGCATTTTTAAATCGTCAATTCTTTTACTCTGCCACCCATTATGACGTCTTTTAGCTGACAAGAAAAATGGGCGCAAAAAACTTATCAGCTTTATCAGAAGGAACGATATTTACAAATATGTATATCGTTTCCAGACATTACATTCATACATGTACAATTAACCTAGATTCATAAATAAATAAAAAAAAATAAAAAGTAAAGGTTTTCGAATGTTTCACATCCATCTGTAAAATGAAGCAGCAGGGGACATTAAAAAAAACCTAATGACGAAGTGTTGTGCGGCTGTAACGATGCTGTTTTATAACCTACGGATTTGTCCCCAGGTTTCCCCCCCTTCGATTGGTGGTCAGAACCCCCCGACGAGGTCAAGCTACGGATCTACGTGTTTAACGTGACCAACCACGAGCGGTTCCTCAGTGGAGTGGACGAGAAAATAAACATGATGGAGATTGGACCTATAGTTTACTTGTAAGCATCATACAAAAGTAATTCTATGACTATTCTATTTATTATAATATTATTAAATATGATTTTATAAATAATAAGTAATAAGTTTCAAAGTAAGTAGGTAGTTAAAGCACTTGTGTTATGGACATCAAAGAGACAATGGTATCACAAACACCCAGACCTAAGGCAGTATAGAATATTTCATTTTCTTAATTGACCCAGCCGGGGATAGACATTGGAACCTCAAGAAACATTTGTTACAGAAGTTGACTGGAGTGTCATATGTATCGGCAATACACGTGCAGTGCACCATAGAGTACATTGTAACATATGGAATCAGTGCACTTTGCAGAAGAAAACGTGTGCGCGCGTATCGCTCCTACACGAACTAAACGTGTCACAGAATTAGTTACTTTAGTTAGAATAGCGGGTTCATTCGAGGCGATTTTAGTTGATCAACTGTTAAATCGCTTGCGATTTGAACAGTCTGAACGTTCAAATGGCATGGGACCGCGAACATTTCTTGTTGACCGATAATAATTGATCAACTAAAATCGCCTCGTGTGAACCCGAACGACCTCCGTGGTCGAGTGGCTTTGTACACCGGTTTTCAAGGTGTCGCCATCTCTAAGGTCCCGGGTTCGATCCCCGGTTGGGTCAATTTAGAAAACGAACTTTGCTATATTGGCTCAGGTCTGAGTATTTGTGATACCACCGTTGTCTCCGATTTCCATAACACAAGTGCTTTAGCTACTTACTTTGGAATCGGAGCAATGTATGTGATGTTGTCAAATATTTATTTATTTATTAGTGACGGCGCGGCGTGCAAGCGATTTTGTCTTTAGAAGTCGTAAAGCGGAAGTGTTGTCGACAGTACACCTACTATTCATTCGGTGACTCACGTAGTTAAAAAAATACTGAAAAAAAACTAGGTACTAAATTATTCAAGCTCGAGCGGAAAAAACTGCCCAAAAAAAATTAATAGACAGACCTTTTTCATATTTCAAAAGAGGTACACACGACAGCACGTCAGGTTATACAGTTAAACTGCGAAAACAGCTTTTATTACGTATGGCATAAAGGCGGTCTCAAGGTCAACATGTATAGTCTGAGGTGCCGTCGCCTCGTGTGTAAATGACTGAGATCATTACAAAACTGCATGGCCTTATGGCAATTGGTGCTTTATTCGCACTTAATTAAAAAACATAGCCCATTACTCCAACAAAAAGGTTACTAACACAACATAAGGAAGCTGCAAATGAGTAAAAAAAACTCGCAACTTCGTTATCTCCAAAAAAAGCTAGAAAAACTTACTTTGAACATTTTATACACTTAATTTTAAAGTATACATATCTAAAAATTAAATGGGGATTATTAAATTTAGATTTTTCGCATTCACAATGCTATTTTTATATTAAGATAAATAATATTAGAAAAAATACTAGAAAAATCGACTCACCCGTAGCACCTCAGACGGGACTCGAACCCGCACCCCTGGGATTCCGGCCCAATGCACTGGCCAAATGCTATGCTTAGCTCGGCATAATTGGTCAGTGCATTGGCCCGGAATCCCAAGGGCGCGGGTTCGAGTCCCGTCTGAGGTGCTACGGGTGATTCGATTTTTTCTAGTATTTTTTCTAATATTATTTATCTTAATGAAATGGGGATATCAAACCATTTGACTAAATATGGAGGGATGTGCAGTTAAAAGTAAAAAATATAGTCTGGAAATATCGGTAAAAAATCTTGGATATACGGAAAACTCACAAAGATTAGCAAAATGCGTGCGTAGACAATTCATTACATACACAATTATTCATTCTTACCATGATTTACGTAAATTAAACGCAGTCTCTATCCTTACTTCTCATATTTACTTTTGACAGTTGTCGTATTTTAAATTTTAGCCGTTATTTAAATATATATTCTCTTATTTTATCAAATTATTCTTTAAAACTCATATTATTAATTAAGACTCAAACAAACCTCTTAAGAAGTATTGGAATTTTTAACTGCATAAGTACTTGTATAATGAAGGGAAGAGACACACCCGTTACTTTTTAGATATACAACGTATATTACAAAAATACCCCTAATGCCGAATATGGTAAATAGGGACCATCAAACTGAATTTCACTACGAGACCAACTCTGAAATCGCGAAAAAAAATCAGCTGTTTCATACATTTTGATATTTTAGATTTTAATTTTTGTCGAAACAGCTGATTTCTTTTTCGCGATTTCAGAGTTGGCTCCATAGTAAAAGTTGTTCAGTTTGATTGGTCCCTATATACCATATTCGGCATTAGGGGTATTTTTGTAACATGAACATGTTGTATACAAGGTGTTTCAAAAATACCCCTAATGCCGAATATGGTAGATAGGGACCATCTATTTGAACAACTTTTACTATGGGGCCAACTCTGAAATCGCGAAAAAAAAATCAGCTGTTTCATACATTTTGATATTTTCGTAATTAATTTTTGTATGAAACAACTGATTTTTGTTTCGCGATTTCAGAGTTGGCCCCATAATAAAAGTTGTTCAGTTTGATTGGTCCCTATATACCATATTCGGCATTAGGGGTATTTTTGTAACAAGAACATGTTGTATATACCTACTAATAAAAAAATTACCGTGTACAGTCACGTCTAAAAATATGTATACAGTTTAGAACTTTGTCACTTTGTTGTAGTTGTCATTTGTCATTGAGTTCTGTTCAAAAAAGTAATAGCTTTTACAGTGATAAAGTTCTTAACTGTATACATATAGACGTGACTGTACCTATAGCAATGGCTATGAAATGAAAGGGAAAAGATCTATCAACAATAGTACCGTATACGCATTTAATACCTGTTATTTCGATTAATGAAAGGGAAATCGATAACGTTACTTTTACCTATTATTATATCATCGGTTTTTGTTCATGCAAATTCATTTTCATCACCCTTTTTCGGGTTTCGTACCACAATCGTAAAATCAATAATTTTTACAAGGAAGAAGTTATCTATTCGCCGCGTATATATTTTTTATTAACCACTTTAAAAATTTAAAAGGAGGTTATCTATTCGCCGCGTATATATTTTTTTATTAACCACTTTAAAAATTTAAAAGGAGGTTATCTATTCGCCGCGTATATATTTTTTTATTAACCACTTTCAAAATTGAAAAGGAGGTTATCTATTCGCAGCGTATATATTTTTATATTAACCACTTTAAAAATTGAAAAGGAAGAGGTTATCTATTTATTCGTCTCGTTATTTTTTTTATTATAACACATCGGTGTTCTCTCTAAGTACTCAAAGATGGCTGAAACGATTGAAACGATTCCAACATTATTATTACATCAGATTTGTCCTCAAGTTGGAAAGATAGGTTAGGTATGTGATGGTCTCCAATAATTTTACTTATATTTTCTTCTTCCAGAGAGAAACTGGTCCACGAGAATATCCGTTTCAACGACAACAGCACCATGACGTACCTAGCCAAGAGGTACCCCATCTACTTACCCGAGTTGAACTCCGTGGACTTGAACGCGACCATAATTGTGCCTAACTTGGCTGTTTTGGTGAGTACCTTGTCTTATTTTCATATAAAAGTTAAACCATCTTCACAGAATTAGTATCCGTTCCCGTCCGAGAACATGATGTGCGAGTCGTATTTTTTCTAGTATATTATTTAGTATTATTCAATATGTTACAAAAATACCCCTAATGCCGAATATGGTATATAGGGACCATCAAACTGAACAACTTTTACTATGGGACCAACTCTGAAATCGCGAAAAAAAAATATACCATATTCGGCTTTAGGGGTATTTTTGTAACACCTTGTATAGAATTAGTATAGTAGTGGTAGGCCACAGTCCGCCCCCCGCCGATCCTCATACCGCCCCTCCCCCCACAACCGGTAGTAACATCACAAGTTCATTCTCCGGGGCCGCGTCGCGCGCGCGAGTTGTTTGTACTAACATACGAGCGAGACAGATGTCAAGAGTCAACCCTAAAAGGTTCACGCACACATTCGCAGCGTGTACAAACGTTATCTGGGCCCGTACCGGCTAACGCATCAAACTTCAGAAAGTCTGCCGGGCTTCAAATTAAAACAGATAAATCAAGCCCCAATCGGGCCAAAATGGCGAACCCTAATTCATGATGTCATACGAACATCGATATCTTCTAAATAACTTCGGCGAATAGTACAATACGTAACTCCTTACTTCGATATATCTGTTTTAAGTTGAAGCTCGGAAGACCGGCCGAAGTTCGAAAAGTTAGCCGGTAGGGCCCCTGTAGATATTTATAGATGTGAATGTACACTTTTCGGGGGCCATAACCCACCACGCGGGCCCAATGCGGATGGTGGGTGTTTACGACTGCAACCGGGACCAACGGCTTAACGTGCCTTCCGAAGCACGGAGGATGGTAGTAGGGCTTGTTTCAAAGCCACCTGGCTAGCTAACACCATCTTTATTTTTTTTTATTTGTTTTTTACACAACCCAGATTATTAAGATTTTTGTTTATCCTTATGGCTCCTACACTATGCCGGCGGCTTTTGTCGAGCGGTAAAAGCTGCCAGCGGCGAGACATAGTGTGTAGGAGCCTTTACAGACCGCAGATTAAAAAAACTAACATTCCATTACACGTAATGGTATAACAGTTATGTCAACATGGTCAAGGATCTGCGAATAATTACAGCACTTATCACAATGTAGGCAACAGTAATCAGTGCTAAGCGGCTATTAACTTCGGTTTATAAAGACTTTATTCGTTACAGAATTGGGTGATCGTGATTATGATATTAAGCATACATTGCTGCTTGTTATAGTACATATTTAGGCGTTTGCAGAATATTAAGCTCGAGTCTTCTCAAGGGCAAATACATAAACTTAGCTTAGGACAGCCGTACCTTAGCAAAAAAATTATCACGACCATAATCATCAGTCAAATCATCACAACTTTTTCGTCACTATAAGGAAGGGCCTTAATTGCAACGCATAAATTTACTTCGTAAAAAGCCACCTAACCAATACCGCCTAGGTACACACGACAGCACGTCAGGTTATCGCGAAAAAAAAATACTGTTTCATACATTCTGATATTTTTGTATGAAACAGCTGATTGTTTTTCGCGATTTCAGAGTTGGTCTCATAGTAAAAGTTGTTCAGTTTGATGGTCCCTATCTACCATATTCGGCATTAGGGGTTACTTTTGTAACACGATACATTTTCCTATCTTCAAATAAGGTACTTTCCCTCTTCAAAGTTTTGGGACAGCCTGTATTAATTTTAGGCAAGATCCGGATAAAATGCGTTTATCCTTCAGGTTTATCATATCATTAAACATCGTATTAGATAAAGGCCAAGCGTTTCCCGGTTGTTAATTATTAAATACCTAAGTAAATGTGCAAAATAGTTGTCATTATTAGATAACGTCATGTTTCCGATGGCTGCTTTCAATGATAAAGCGACAATGTCATTAGATTCAGAAGTTCAGAAGTCGCACGTGTCAAATAAATCATTATATAAGTACTAGGTAGTAGTAAATGGCGCTAATGGCGGAGCTTGACAGACTGATCGTACTCGATCACGTTTTTTAAGCAACGCTCGGTCCAGCCAGGTGTCGGATGGGTGACCGTGGCATTACAACTCAGCGCTTCCGTGTTTCGGAGGGCACGTTAAACCGTCGGTCCCGGCTGTTGTCATCAGCGGCGGTATCAGCTAAAAACATTGAAGTTCATGTTAACTGTGTTTTGACAGATGTATATGATACATTGCTATTTTTCTTTGTTAAGTTGTTATTTGTGCCAAGACAAAGTAGCAATCTATCACATACATCTGTCAAAACACAGTTAACATGAACTTCAATGTTTTTAGCTGATAGAGCCCCTGATGACAGTCGTTAAACCAAGTCAGAGGCCTTACAGGCAGATTGATAAACTCTAACACGGTGGCCACTAACCCTCATAATCCACCGGGGGATCGGATGGGAGTAATTTTACGATAAGTAGAAGAATGCAATGAGAAACTCTGTCAATATGTTACCTTTTCAAGCCGAAACGATTGAGACAATTTTAACACGTTAACAAGCAACCTACTGGTTGCTTTCTCTTTTGTTTGTTTGTTTGTCCACAAAGAGTATCAGGCCCTTTTCGCATACCTACAAAACTAAAAGTCATCTGGCTTTATCTTTTTCATAGAATTCAAAGTGCTGGGTTGAAGTCATTAAAAATAAACTTTTCTCTCCAGGGTATAGCCTCCTACCTCCACGACACGAACTACCTGGTGCGCACCGGGTTCCGCCTACTCGTGACCTCCCACGGTAGCAAAATGTTCGTGCAGAAGACCATATACGAGTACTTGTGGGAGCTGAACGATCCTGTATTAGATACATCGAAGAACTTGGTGCCTGGGTTGGTGCCTGTCAATAACATGGGGATGCTGGCGAGGGTGAGTTACCTTTTGACATACTTGACAGAAGAGCCACACAAGACATTTTATATAGGTAATCTTAGACCAACTACGAACCTCTTGCTTACCTGCTTGGGGGGTGCGTAAATGCGCATGCGCATTTTTCCAATCATAATAGTCGGGTAATTAAAATTACCCATGGACCCAATAATGGGTCGACCCACCGGGACCACGGGTAACGAGGTAGGTACCGCTTGCCACGTTCTAGAATCTAGATCAAGGGTGGCCAACCCGCGGCCCGCGGGCCATATGCGGCCCGCCGACTGTCAACTTGTGGCCCGTGGAGTTGAGTAATTTCTTTTTAAAGTTTAAAAAATAATTATAATAGGTTCAAAAATAATATTATATTATGTTTATCAAAAAAAATGTTTTCCTATAAAACACTAAGTAATATCTTCTTTTACGTTAAAAATTTCTTCAATTCTTTTTGTGTGTTGGTTAGCTACATAAAATTTGGTAGTGCGGCCCGATGCGAAATTCTATTTCCGAATTTTGGCCCAGCTACCAAAAAGGTTGGCCACCCCTGTTATAAATAATCATGACGTTTTGAAATATCACTGTCAAACAATTAATGTCACTTCTATTCTATTCGAAAAATCGAAATGCTAAGCGATTGCCACTATTCTTTAGACCCCTCCCCCAGGACCGATCGTTGTGGAGCTCTTTGGGGGAGGCCTATACCCAGGAGTGTCGTGCGGCTGATTATGATGATGACGAGTGTTTTATTAGGTACTGGCGACCGACCGCGACTTCGTCTGCGTGGAAAGTATTTTTGCTATCCCTTGGGAACTACTTTTTTAGGGATGAAAGGTACCCTTTGTCTTTCTCTGTACCCCTGACAACGTGTATGCAAAATTTCATGATGATCGGTTTAGCAGTTAAGACGTTAAGGCGTAACAAACAAACAAACGCAAGAAAGTAAAGACTAGCGACCGACCGCGACTTCGTCTGCCTGATCAGTTATTTTGTTATCTCTCGGGATTTACTTTTTTAGGGATGAAAGGTACCCTATCTCCTTCTCTGTACCCCTGACAATCGGTTTAGCAGTTAAGACGTGAAGGCGTAACAAACAAACTGACTTTCGCATTCATAAGTAAGGATCTCTTTTTCTCAGATATACGCAGACTTCACGGACGAGGTGACGGTGAAGATAGGTCCCCAATGGGGCCATGAGAACTTCTTCCAGATAGACCGGTTTAGGGGCGAGCCGCAGCTTCCTGGATACAACGCTGACGTAAGTTATTATTGTTATTAAGTCCAAGACTCAAACGTCACTCAACTTTGAGAAGCTCTCAAACATCGTCCTGTCGTAAAATGTCAAAGATACGACAAAGACAGCATGATGTTTAATCGCCCCTCAAAGTTGAGTATCGTTTGAGTGAAATTAAATGAAATGAAATATTCTTTATTCAAATAAACTTAGATATTAAGTGCTTTTGAATTAGGACATTAGAGTATTCGGCCATTAGTCTTAAATTTAAAAATTATCAGTTTTTTTATTAATTCTCTTGTACAGGAATGTCCAGACCGCATATTCGGCTCAACAGAAGGAGTGATGTACCACCAGCATCTCACCAAACAAGATGTCGTATTGTATTGGCGGAAGACTGTCTGCAAAGTGATGCCGTTGTATTTTACCGGTAAGCTAAGCATAATTAAACTCCATCCAACTTACGGAAAGAATGTTTCCAAACAAACCGTCATATTAATCTCAAAAGTACACACGACAGCACGCCAGGTTATACAGTTAGACTGCGAAAACAGCTTTTATTACGTAGCGCATAAAGGCGGTCTCAAGGTCAACATGTATAGTCTGAGGTGCTGTCGTGTGTACTTTTTTATTGCAAGTTTTATAAATATATGAATTTCATTTATAGCTATGTTGTCCAAGTGGTATGTATGTATGTATTTATGGTGTTAATTTTGGTGGTAATAAACCTTGGTGTAAAAATGGTGGATATTATGATGATGATTTATGTATGGGAAATTTGAACAGCGCCATCTACCACCAATAAGCGAAATGAAATTTTCCATAGATAATAACTCTATAGAGTACTTTTACGCGCGTTTAATTTCTCGATAGCTATTCGTGCTAAAGGTACTGATCAGTGTTGCCAAAATTTAACGATCACTACTAGACTAGTAGATTTTTTAAACTTTTGATCGCAGAATTAGAATTTGTAATAAAGTAAAACTACATACCTACATACAGCAGCAGCACATGTTATGATAATTTAGCCTTAAGAGCGTATGATTTTTTTCCAATGGCAGCGCTAGTAAGCAGACTACGCGCTCTTGACCTAATAAAAATACAAAAACTATAATGTAGATAGGTTTTTATAAAAAAATCTTTGTTAATTTTTTTTTCAATCAAATGGCATCCATTTTTATAAAAGTAATAGTTTGTAGGTTAGTAAGTAATTAAAAAAAAATTTGCATGACGTATTTTACGGACTAATCTTTTCTCAGACGAGCTGATAGTGGACGACGTGCCAGTATACCGGTACAACCTATCTGAGAGCGTGTACGACCGCATCACTAACGGCACCGACTGTTACGACACCGACCCTAGCTTGCCGAGGGGGCTTAGCGATGGATCCAAGTGCTATTATGGTGAGTTTTTACAGGCGAATAAAAAGTTATGATAATTTTGATAGTAAAATTGCAACTGACATCTCGGACAAAATAATTTCGGACACTTTGTACGAAATTACTTTTTTTTACTGACTTTTCGGACACTTATAAAAGTTAAAGCGTTTTTTTTTATAGTATAGTATAGTAAAGGTAATAGTTAAAGCGTTCTGACTGTCTGACTGTACAAAAAATCTTTTAGGTGTTATTTTAGAATTATTTAGTTTGGACTTATTGGTTCTTAGTTAACTCAAAACTAAGCAGGGCCCTATTTAATAAACCTGACAATTTTTCACCTGTCATGGCAATTCCATATTAATTGCGTCAACCAATTAGAAAATGGAACAAACTACTCATAGCAATGTAAACCAAATTGTCATGTCATGACAACAACAGTTAACAAATTGTCACGTAATTAAATAGGACTCTTAACTTTAAAAACTTCTCTGTTTAATTTGATTACTTTTCTTGCAGACTTCCCAATGGTAATATCATACCCACATTTCTACACCGGACATCCACCCAAAGACGCTTACGTCACGGGACTACAACCGGACCGGTACAAACACAACTCCTATGCTGTAGTGGAACCGGTAAGTAATTTAGAAATATACACCGAGCAGTACATGTATGAGCTTTCATAAAACTTAACACGTGATAATGTAAAATTCAAAATAGAAACTTTGCATCTTTGACTATAAAAAGCTTCCTTGTTTATGTTTTTCTACATTATTTTTGTGTTATTTTTACATTATTCAATACTAAATAATTATGTCTGCACTGGCTACAGTACTATTGGAGAGCGATAGAATCCTACACACAGGGTCCTATTTAATAACGTGACAATTTGTCTATTGTCATGACAATTTGGTTTACATTGTAGTATAGCAATGAGTTTGTTCTATTTTCAAATCGCTTGACGTAATGGATATAAAATTGTCATGATAGGTGACAAATTGTCACGTTTATTAAATAGGGCTCAGGTTTTATACCTAGTTTAGGAGGGAGGAGTAATTAATTTAAACTGTGATGTAAGATTTGTAGACAATATATTATTATTTATTTATTTTTATTCAGTTAACCGGCACACCGTTTCGGTCAGTAGCGCGCATGCAGAGTAACTTGCGAATACACGACCTCTCGGGCTTCTCGCAGGAGTACTCGAAGTTCTCGAACCTAGTACTGCCTATGTTCTGGGCTGAATACGTGAGTATATTTTCAATTAAGTTTATTGATTGCAAGCAAATTTGAAGGTCAAAAACTACGCCAGTGATTTTGCCCCACATGGTCATCCTCAAATGACATAAGCTAACGCTTAGCTCCTGTCAATCCCATACATTGTCATTCTATTATACTAGCGTTAATTTTAGCAGAAGCCATTTGAGTAGGCCCTCAGGGTTATCTACCTTATGATTCATAGGGTCTCCTGTCCTCTCCATAAGTTACGAAAAAGAAATTGCTATAAACTTGGACAGTGCTCTTTTTCTGCCTAGTTTGTTTCATACAGAGTCGTCGTCGGTGTAAATCTGAATTGAAAATTATATAGGTAGTCATTAAAACTAAAATAATAAAAAAAAATATTTAGAACTGGGATCGTTTCTATTGCTCCAAGTAAAGTGTTAATAGTTTCTATATATTTTTTATAATTTTCATAAATTCACAAGTTATTTTTGTTTCAGAATCAAGAAGGCTTACCATCACACATCAAGAACATTATATACTTTATGACAGTGATTTTGCCGCCAGTGTCGTACATTTTCCTAACTATACTATTCCTCATTGGTGGTTATTTTATAGCAAGAAATCTTTACATTCACCGTATAAAGAATGAAACTTTGAATTCCTTACTATTGATACCGAGTAAAAGCAGTGCTTTAGCGTCCAATAAAATTCTGACGTTTGAAAAGGAGACATTTTTAAAAAGACCTAGTTAATTATTTCAATTTTATTACATTAGGTAAATATATAAAAATAATGAGGTATTCGATTATAACTAACTTAATTTTATATTTGTTAGGTAATTGGCAGTAATTTAGTAAATTTTATGATTATATAATCTAATATTGTATAAAAATCACTGCTTATGTCTTGTCTTCTTAATATTTTGTAATTTTCAATGTTTTTAACATGCTTTTACCATCTTTGATATCTTCAATACCTAAACATTGGCTTTTCAACAATTTAACGTAACAATAGTTATTATTGCAACTGTTACTGTAGTATAATGAGGGCTATTAAACACGAATGTGGGTTTATCACATGAGTGTTTCAATACCTAATTATGTACAGTTGCATACGAGACTTTATCTACACCCATGTATGAATCCTCTATAAAAGGTTTTAAACAATAGCTTATAGCCGACATTAAAACAACCAGTGTCATGGTAGCCGTAATATCCAAACGAGTGGCCGTAGCGCGTGCCTCCGTCATTATTATCATCCAAACGAGTGTTATAATGTTGTACACATAATATTTTTGAAAACACTTTACATATATTATATTAGTATATTTAACAAAAAAAATATGACTTAGAGTAAAGACTGAACTACAAATTGATGTTCAAATCTTCAATGGGACATGGGAGTAAAGAGTTAAGACGGCTGTATAATTTCACCTTTTCCTCTGGTAAGATTGTCCAAATCGCATACAACTTTTTTTTTACCTAACACCTCGTAGAAATATATATTATATGCATTCAATATTATATTAGACGCATTTGACTGCAATTAACGTAAGATACAACTGCCAAAGTTAGTTATAAAATCGTTTTCATCGATTTGTTAGTCTATCTTTCTTTACTTGCCTTATTCAATGAACTTTTAAACTTATTTCTTTTACGAAAAATTTTAAACTGGTAAATTCAAATTTTATTTTTATAACTCCAAATAAGCCAAGGTAAAGAAATTATGGACTTTAAGGTGAAATTAAATTATGTGCAAAATTAGAAAGTAGTTTTACTAAGTATCTAATCTACTATAGTAAAACTACTTTCCAATTTTAAGTTTTTAAAATAAAGAATAAAAAAGCTTTTTGTGCTGTATCCATTATTTATCTGATGTTTCATAAATTAGTTAAGTTTTAATTTCATTAGCCAGTCATGGTTAAAAAATATAGAAATAACAATAAAAAAAAATATAAATTATATTTTTACCACTTACTGTTTTCGAACTTTCCTTCTTTTTCTATCGGTGCGCTTTATTTATTAAAAGAACTTGCAGTACAACTTGCGCAATATAACTTGACTCAAATTTTATAACCACGTGACTTGCGCAGTAGCAATTTTAGGTACAAAAATGTTTAGTGCGCAAGCCTCATCGTCTATCATATGATTGGGTTCGAGTTATATAATTAGCGCGAGCTACATAAATTATTTCATCTTATAATCATAATTATATATTGCAACAAACATAGAGAAAAATATATTGTTAATATTACTATTTTTAAGTTTACAATAGACTTGGGGTTATCAATGGTACGTACATACTAGGTACTTACATCAGAATTATATAAGAACTTCGAATTAAAAGTATGATGTGATATTAATTTAGGTGAATATTTTAAGAAAGGGGCTTAGTTTGTAACTATGATAGTTCCTAATATAAGAAGTTTTGTAAACTTTTTGCTCAGATCAGATGTTTTGTATTTAAATAATTATATGAAATATCAAAATACGCTGTCTTTTATTTTCATCTCCAGCTCGAAAAGGACGCTTTTGGGGCGTAAAAAAAAGTGTGAGGCAAAGTGCTTTTTTAATCTAACACCATATTTTAAAATTATAAATTGATATTTAAGAAAAGGATACATACCTATATAATGTTTTATATTGTAGGACATGGATAAAATGTCGCGACGGCCACACCAGTCGCGATATTTGTGCTGGCAACACAATATCAAGTGCCGCCATAATTCTATTGTCAAAGTCAAGTAAGCCGGCTTTGTGCTAATGTATCGTAAAAGTTATTGTAAAGTAATCTTGAGCCAGTATTAAAAGTATTGTATTGATAAAGTGCCTACCTGCCTGATAAATGACGAACTCCTACTTGCCTGATAAATTACGAACTCGATATCCAATGGAACATGAGAGCTAAGTAGTAGCATAGTACACTAAAATACTTTATAACTTGTTTTGCATCTCGTGAAATTGTTGTATGTGTTTATGCTGAGATTGATTGCTATGAATGAGCTGTCTGAAGTGTCTGTTGTTTTAATTATATGAATATAGTGCAGGTGGGGCTTGGGCACGCTTGTCGCTTGTTGAGATGTTATGCTGTGGATAGGTCGCGCGTACCATTTGGTGGGTAAAAATCAAACGCACCAAGCTATGCCATGTATTTTGGAATTATTGTAATATGTATACGCTCTGTCACGGCGGTGGTCGGCAGCATAATTGAGCGCGGGCTCCAGTGTTGCCAGTGACAGATAGTCAAATATAACATGAGACAGCTCAAAAAGTAACATTTTCACGAGAAAAGTAACATTACCAACTTATTGTTGAAAACGACACAATACTATAATATGGCATTTTATTACACCAAAACTAAAATAAGTTTCCTGTCCCATTTGTTAAACATCGGAAAAATCGTAATAATTGTTGATCGAATAATCGACTGGCGATGCTGAAAAATATCTGATGTGGGCCCCTATCCACTAGTAAACTAATTAGTATCAGTCTTAAAAAACCATTTTAGTTAGGTTTTTTTAATATTAAATTTCTACATAGGTGGGTTGTGTTTGAAAGATGGCTATAAATCTTTGTTTGTACCCATCCGTGTAAAAGCCTAGTCGCGGCGTGCGAAGCGCGCCGCGCGCTCGGGCCCTGCGGTGATGACGGTTTAGTCAAAAAATCATTACAATCAACCTGTACCTAATGATTTTGTTTATGCATTTAATAAAATCGAATGTAATCATTCGCTGCTAGTCACCACTCGCCTCACTTGCGCATGCTTAAGTAAGCGGGATGGAAAATTGAGAAATACAGGCGAGTGAGTGAATATGTCGCATTCAGTCAGTCCACAAAATCAAGTGCGCCAAGATAACGAATAAAAAAAATCTTGAATGCGTTCCGTTTCACGATATTTTTTTGTTTGCTGGAAAATCTAAAAAGTAACACAAAGTAACATATTGATTCGTGTAACATGGAGGTAACATGAGAGGGTCAAAAGTAACGTAAAATGTTACTTTTGTAACATTCTGGCAACGCTGGCGGGCTCGTACATGGACGCATGTACGGGTCGCGTAGAGGAGGGAACGGCGGTTCTAGTTACCTACCTACTCATGCTCACATCGTTCCGAGGGAACTTACGAATCGGCTAGAAGTCTCCGTATAGATAGTTTAAACAGCTAACGTAGATGCTGGAAATCTAATGGTAATGAGTAAGATGATCTTGATACTTATCTATGGCAATATGATGTGTGCTATGAATCCTGGGATCATGCTGTTGTAATGGCGTGATCCCAGGGCTTAGTGGCGCCACGCAGTGGTGTCATAAGTTTATTTAACCTTGCAGATGGATGAGGAGAGGTGATAAGAGGAGTGGACAGACATTCGCTAGTAATCGAAGGTACAGGACAACATAAGGGTAAGCTCTCACCTATTATCAATCATTGTCTCCCTCTTCACGTGTCTATCGTTTACACTTTCGCGACCCGCGATGGATACGTTTGTATCTCGGACATAGTACGTACATAATAAAACACCCCAAGTAAGGGTTCGCGACATAAAAAGTTTAAAAAAATGTACGGATTATTAAGGAGTTAAGGAGGATTAAACAAGGATTGTTAAAAAGGAGGTTGATAGTTGATAGTTTCGAGTATGAACGAAATGAGGTCGCATGTATGAAATAAATATAAAATAGGTAAGAAAAAAATAATGAAGTATAACAAAAAATCGTATTTTATGACTGTAAATAAATAAATTAGATGGGATATTAATAATCAAGAGAAAAAACAACGTAATGTAGTTCAGCCTATGTTTGATCGAACTATTTCTGTGATATATTACAAATAATGAGTACGTCCAGCGATTAGGATAGTAAGTTGTCTAACCCCAAAAGAGTTGAGAGAACAAGTTTCTAGTGCTGAATTTAGTTTTTTTACGTGAAAACCTGTTCTTACCTATAACACTTTTCACGCTGGTAGAGGTGAGAAGTTGTATGTTTAACACAAGACCAAATTGTTCTGCCTTGTGCCTTTAAATTACTCATTGTGCTCAGTGGCCATCCCATGAGTTGATGCGAACAGTTTTCGCTACCGTAAACTATCGTTTTCTCTCTTTCACTCACATTGAATGTGAGCAGTGCCTATATTCGATAGTTTACGTCAATCAGATATCTACCATACTTATAACAAATTCTTTAGTAGTATCAACATATAAGCATTGACCGATTTTGACCAAATCACAAAAACAAGAAGCGAAAAACCTATGAAAATGTTTATAAATAAATTGTTTAATTTTGAATTTTATTTTTATTGGACCAGTTTTTTTATAGTAGAAACTTTATTTTCGCTACGGTATTATTCTGCGTTTAGTTTTAACTGTGAGCTGTCAATGTCACAAGTGTAATATTTTCTCTTGTCTGTGGTTTGAATGAACGAACTTGCTTGATCGTGTAGCAAAGAAAGCAAAGTTTTTCGCGGGTGTCAGCAAAATTTTTCCTGCCAAGTCAAATTTTATAACATACATAACATATTAAAAACCGGCCGGCGCAAGTAGGACAGTTTCAGTTTAAATGTAAATTAAGATGTTTTAAATGTTTGTTAAGAAATAAGTTGTGCATGTGCAATGAATCCCAATAAAGCTAATAACGGTTGGACTTTACATCCGTCTAAAAGTTTCCCTGGTAGATTTTACTATTTTAATGTGCTAAATGGCGAGTCCGCGTGGACTTCGGGGCCTGAGGTTGGTATAATAATATTAATCATAGTCGCTGAAAAAGTTTATACGCAAAATATGTTATGTTAATACAAGTGTAGGGTAGGATCATCAGCCTCAGATGTCTATATAAACTAAAATAGATTTTTGCATCAAAGTAGCAATTAGACGACCTCTGTGGTCGAGTGGCTTTGGACACCGGTTTTCAAGGTGTCGCCATCTCTGAGGTCCCGGGTTCGATCCCGGTTGGGTCAATTTAGAAAAACGAACTTTTCTCTATTGGCTCTGGTCTGGGTGTTTGTGATACCACCGTTGTCTCTGATTTCCATAACACAAGTGCTTTAGCTACTTACTTTGGAATTGCAGCAATGTATGTGATGTTGTCAAATATTTATTTAATACTAGAAGAATCACTCAAGTTTCTCTGATTATGTTCTAAAGTTAACATTATCCTACTTCCTACTACGTGAAAAATGTGAGTTTGTTACCTAATCATGCATAAACAACTGAATGGATTAGGATGAAATTTGGCACACAGATAGTTTATAGCCTTGATTAAAACATATGATACTTTCATCTCGGTCAAAGGTTTCCTAGGGATTTTCCGAATGTCCATGTGGATGTAGTCGCAGGCAGAAGCTAGTATAACAATAAATAACGTATTTCTGAGATCAATGTACCTTTAATAAATTGTAGACATCATTTTAGTGTTGCTATTTATTTTTGAGTAAGTAGGTAGGTATATTATTATTTTTAATTGTATTATATTATTCTTAAAATAACATTACAAAAGATTTACTATTCATTATAAACAGTAGTTTTTTTTTATTATGATGCTGTTATTAATTCATCAACACCTGAGCGGACGCATGCAGCCGGATAACAATGAAATATCTATTGTGTCTCATTTTCCAGGTGTTGAAGGGTTAAAGTTGACTTTGTACCTAGCAATATAAAATTCCTTTTTTGTATGTACTTGTGTTCTTTTACAATGTGTGTTTGTTTTTATCAGCCAATAGTTGGCTGATTATTTTTTTCGACGCGTTCGTAGCTTCAACTGTCTATCTAGACATAATACAAAACTGTAAATTAGTCAAAAGTTGGAAGCAACTTTTTAATCTCCTTTTTTCATTCTGCAATGTAAAAAAATTTGTTTAATTCCCATTCAGCACAAAAATTTAAGATAGCTGAACCCAATTCAATTAATATTTGGTTTTTCCGCAGAAAAGTATTTCAAAGGATTCCGGCTTCCACAATCTATCAGAAAAACGCCACTACTACCCTACAGAACCGACCACCCCACCAGAAGACTATCCTTGTATGTCTTCAACCCAATTGCACATATTGAATCAACCAAAATTTACAAGGCAACCAGAAAAACAAAGAGACTTTAATAATAGAACAGACCATACATATCCATCCCCTAAGTTTGGTAAAGCAGACTTCCCAAATTATGTTTCTAAACTAGATCCATACAGACCAAATATAGTTTGGGCACCATTACCTATACCAAGTGTACCTTATGTGTATAATCTTACAGAACTAAGAAGTTCTAAAGAAACATGGTGTCAAACTCCTGATATCGATAGATTACATGTAGATGCATGTGATACTTCTTTATCAAAACGTTTTAGTAATTACAATCCCAATCTCAGATATGTAAACTATGAAACTTCAACTCCAATTAAAACTAAAAATGAGGCAACTTTTCCATCATTAACTCCCATATTTCGTAAAACACCACTAACTTCTCCTTCTAGATCTTTAAACAGAGAAACGATTTTTAGAAGAGTACGGTCTAAATCTGAAACCGACAAAAGTACAATTACTTCACCGGAACTTTTAAAATCAAAAAGTCTAGATAGTTTATTTAATAATGATGACCTAATAACAACTGACCAATCTTCCACAAACATCAAGACTAAATCATGTTTAAAAGAACCTGTTAAACAGACTCATTTGGTATTTGACAAAGATACTAATGTTACACTGGAAGATTTTGAATCAAATACTCTTGATAATGTATTTGACTATGATGAACCTCAAAGAAGGAAACTGAACAAATATTGCCTTGAAAAATTTCAATACTTCAATGAAGATACTAACACATCTGAACCAGCAACCAAGTTATCTAAAAATGATTTGCGACTCTTGTTAATAGCTAAGAGAAGAAAATCTATTGATTTTGGAGAAATGCAAGGACTCACAAGTATGTACATAATATATTCTTAAATTATTTAAACAAAATTCAAGATCATTCATTCAGTCTAAAAAAAGTTTGGATGTAGAAAGTAATTGAAACCTACTTGTTGATTTCTAAAACCCTTTCACCAATAGAAAGCTACACTAAGCCTGAGCAACATTTATTGTGTAACTAAAATTCTTATGTTGTGTGAAAAAGTTATTTTTCAACATATTTTGAAAGCCCTTTTGAGTTGTTTCATATATTGCAGGTAAAAAGATAAAAACATACAAAGAGGAACTGACAAAACCTACCACCCCCCTAAAGCGGGTTTCATTTAACCTTGAAGTGCAAGACGATTCAGATATCAGCGACAATCAAAGTGAAGATAAAATGGTAACAATTTTAATGATTAACCTATTTAGAAGTTCAAGGGATTAATAATAATAAAAACCAAAATATTTTTATTATAATTAGGAAGAAACTATGGTCCTAGATGTGACCCTTGGGGGACGTCTGCCGTGCTCCGCCGTGCTTCCATTCAACCCGATCGTATTATCAATAGCTGATACTTTTATATTTCTTGACCAGCCGTACGACACCTAAGAAACAGTAACTGTTTGGCATAGGTGTCCCTCAAGGATTACTTCTAGGACCATAGTTTCTTTTTAAATATAAGAAAATATTTTTGTTTATTACTAGAATCAATAATTTGTTTGTTTTCGTGTCCATTTCGGCAGGTATTTTGTCGTTAATATTTTATACGACCCTAGCCAAAAAGACACGTGTCGGATTAATCCGACTCCGGCGCTTAAAGATTTAAATCATTTTAGCAGTTACAGAGCTATGATAAAGATCCTGACAGCGTTCTGTCAAACCTCCGTAAAGACTTGTGGTATGTTATGGTGGACCCCGAGACTCTGGTGGATGAGTACCAACTCATTGAGGAGTATATTCTGTCAGGTGAGACTTTTAAAAGACATTATAGGTATATAGCAATAAGGGTTATGCGAGTTTCTGGTCTTCCTTGGGGGTCTATCGTGGGGGTTACGCCCCCCTTAACATTACTTCGCATTGAGGGACATGTGCTGCATTGCGCGGTCGCCACGACGAGCTGAAAGGCTGACATGAAGATGGCGCGCAGTGGTTGCCGCGACGCGTCGGTTTTGCGCGCGCTCTTCGGTTATTCACCACTATTATGTTTCTTTACTCTATGCTCATATCATATTTTGTGCCTGGTGACTTGTAAAACAACCTTAGGTCAGGCGCCAGTCTCCACAATACATATTAAACACTTAATGTATACAATCCGACCGAAATTTTATAATCATTGTAATATTGTGGAGAAAATAATACTTATTTTTATTTTATTTTATTTATATGCGTGTGCAGGAGCCTGACCATCAGCCATTTGTTCCCACTGCTGGGACAGGCACATGCCTTCTTTATGGGTGAATAAGGAGGATGGGCGAGGTTGTTGGTGTTTACAAATAAAATAACCCTGTATATTTTAATATTTACCAACTTTATAACATTTTGGAATGCAAATAAATTAAATTTGAAATATTGATCACTTGTTGCAGATGAGAGTTGTCGCTTGTTGTTGCCCCGTTGCCTCCGATCCGAGATAGAGGAGATGGGCATGGGCGACTGTCGCGGCCGACAGCGCGTCATTGTCGCGCGACAAAGCGCCAGGAAGTTGGCCCAACCACTGGCTTATATCGGTAAGTAAGGGGCTAACTTTAAATACTTTTATGTAAAACCGTGTCATACCAATCTGGGCAAGCAGTCCCCGTATTCATCATCCCCATACCCTTATCCCAGTTTATTTGGGGTCGGTGCAGTGTGTCCTTCTCTTCCATTCCTTCCTGTCACTCGTCATCTCCTCATCCACTCCCTTTACATTCATATCATTCCTCACACAATCCATCCATCTTTTCTGCGGTCTTCTTACTTTGCAACCCTCAACATCCATATTCATCACTCTTCTAGTAACATGCCTTTCATCCCTTCTCATAAATAAATAAATAAACATGCCCATACCAAGTCAGACAATGCCCATAACATGTCATACCAAGCAGTCCCCGTATTATGAGCTTTTAAAACTAGGGGTGCATCCGATATCGATTTAACGGCGTTACTTCGTATTTTCCGATATATCGACATGAGAATGAATGAGTGTTTGAAAAAAGGCCATTATGAGAAAAGGGCATCTTGAGAAAAAAACATTATGAGAAAAGGGCATTTTGAGAAAAAACCATTATGAGAAAAGGACATTTTGAGAAAAGGACATGTTTAAATTTGAGATTTGAGCATTCGCATTGCTATTTTTATACAATACTAAATAATATACACCAAAAAAACACAAAAGTTTGAAGTTTAGATTTGATAATAAAATTTTTTCATGTAATTTAATTTCCACTTTCTTCCTTGTTTCAGTAACTATGCCCGAAATTGATATCTCGAGCAACACAAAGGAAATAAGCGATGTACTCAAGTATTGCTTAAAAATAAACAGCTTGGGGAATAAAGTGGTAAGTAACGAAACTGTATATTTTATATTCATAGCTTTGACGACATCCGTGGTGTGTGTGTGGCTTTATACACCGGTTTTCAAGGTGTCACCATCTCTGAGGTCCTGGGTTCGATCCCCGTTGGGTCAATTTAGAAAACGAACTTTTCTATATTGGCTCAGGTCTGGGTGTGTGTGATACCACCGTTGTCTCTGATTTCCATAACACAAGTCCTTAAGCTACTTACTTTGGAATCGGAGCAATGTATGTGATGTTGTCAAATATTTATTTATATGCTAAGTTTGATTATTTATTTCGAAAGGTAACAATGAGTATAACTTGACCGCAAGTGCAGACTGCACATGAAAATGTTGAGTATTTTTCTGTAAGTTTCAATATGACAAGATTCTAAGTATGCTCATCGTTTTCATGGGCCGACTGTAAGTCTATCACCACCCAAGACTTGCAGTCAAACTATATGCACAAAAAATTTGCTTTTTAACTTCTTAAGCTTATACAACGTGTTACAAAAGTACCCCTAATGCCGAATATGGTAGATATGGACCATCAATCTGAACAACTTTTACTATGGGACCAACTTTGAAATCGCGAGAAAAAAATCAGCTATTTCATACAAAAATTAATTACGAAAATATCAAAACGTATGAAACAGCTGATTTTTTTTCGCGATTTCAAAGTTGGTCCCATAGTGAAAGTTGTTCAGTTTGATGGTCCCTATCTACCATATTCAGCATTAGAGGTACTTTTGTAACACGTTGTATAACTGATAAAATAAACATTATTTTTCTTAGCTACAGAAGAATCAAATTATTTTGAACACCATTTTTGAATAGTTATTAAAAAAGTAAGATTTGATATTCAAATAATTGATTTGAAACCAATGAAAATCAGCGACGATTTTCTGGCTTATCAGAAAGCTTGTGCCACCACATGATTAACTGTGAAGAAATTTTCACGATATCTCTTAAACCTGAGAAGTTATACGAGCTAGAACGCTGTTATTATAGGGGTCCTTATGACGTCATCCGCCACGAACGCGAACCTTATGTCGTACGTTATAAAGCACATATTGCACTGAGAAATTGAGTTATAAAACTCAACCATTTCTAAACGGATTTAAAAAAATCTTTCACTAGGGTTCATAGCTATGAATATGTTTTTATATTACATCAATAAAACTTTAGGATTCAAATCTGTCGCTGATCCTCATTTGTAAGATTGGGTAATTAGACAATTGTGGTAGGTCCGTCTTGCTAATATGTGTACAAAAAATATTTTCTCAGAATATATGTTTTAACTATTTGAAATTTTGAGATTTAAGCATTCACAATGCTATTTTTATATAATACTAAATAATATACTAGAAAAAATAGGACTCGCACCAGATCATGTTCTCGGACGGGAATCGAACCCGCGACCTTTGGATAACCGGTCCAATGCTCTGACCGCTGAGCTACCGAGTCACTAGTGGGAACGTCAGTTTTCTTCTAGTGTATCAACTCTTACGCTGCAAGCCAGCGCCATCTCACCAATGTAGAAGGAATTAACCTCAACATTCAACTGAACATCTTTCCAGATATTTTTAAACAGTTGATTAAGATGAGAAAGCTTTTTAACTATTTGAAATTTTGAGATTTAAGCATTCACAATGCTATTTTTATATAATACTAAATAATATACTAGAAAAAATAGACTAGTCCTAGAGAACATGATCTGGTGCGAGTCCTATTTTTTCTAGTATATTATTTAGTATTATATATGTTTTTTTTTTTTTTTTTTTTTTTATTTAGGACAACCAACACAATAAACGCCATTACATTCAATACAGCAGAACGTATGCTAGAGGTTCCATATTAAAGCGCTATCGTACTTACAGATTGCCACGGCATGCACTAAAAAATTAAGCTATTAGTAAGCAAGAACTAACTAATTACTAACTAATTACCAACTAATTACTGACTAATAAAGATAAAAATATCGAAAGATACAATAACTTGTATCTTTCGATATCTTTAGCAGTTTGTTAATAAGTTGCTACTCAATAATAAAAGATACTTACAAGTTTTGTTTGTTTTACTTTTTCTCAGGTATTCATAACAAATAGTTTGAAACTGTTAACAGACGCTAGATCATTAAAAATACCATGTTTGAATACAACCGAAATCAAATCGAAAAACACAAACACAAACGAAATCACATTCAATTTGAAAAAAGTTAAAATCAATGTTAGAAATGATCGTAGTGAAAATATTTCTTCAAGTGAATCTGAACGCTATGTTCTGGGCAATAAAGAAGCAAATACAAAAGCCGGACATAGCGAAGAAAACATTTTCTTACAGACAAGCGAATTCAAACATTATGGCTTCGAAAATAAGGAACCTTTTCCAGAAATTAAAACAAATCTCTTTGAAAAATCTTTAGACAAAAGTGAAGTGAAAAAAATTGATGATTTGAAAAAAGTTAAAATTAGTGTTAGAAATGAACATAGCGTAAATATTGCGCTACCGCCAATCGAATCTATACGCTATGATCAGGGCAATAAGGAAGCACATTCAAAAGACGGACATAGCAAAGAAAACATTTTCTTACAGACAAGCGAATTCAAGCATTATGCCTTCGAAAATAAGGAACCTTTTCCAGAAATTAAGACGAGTCTCTTTAAACAATCTTCAGACAAAAATATAAATAACGTGAAAAAACTTGATGATTTGAAAAAAGTTAAAATTAGTGTTAGAAATGAACACAGCAAAAATATTCCGCTACCACCAAGCGAATCTAAACGCTATGTTTTGGGAAATAAAGAAGAAAATCCAAGAAACGGACAATGCGTGGAAAACATTTTCTTACCGACAAGCGAATTTAAACGTTATATCTTTGAAAATAAGGAACCTTTTTCAGAAATTAAGGAAAATCTCTTTGATAACTCCACTAACAAATATATCAATGAAGTCCAAAAAGTTGATGCAAATACCTCCCCAATAGGTAGTGACAAATTAATAGATATCACTCGTAAAAAACCAAAGACTAAACCAAATGACAAAGAACTTATTGATTACGAAAAAGCAGCAGCTAACATAGGCATAGATATTAAAAACTTATTTTTAAACGATCAAGAAATGGCCCAACAGTGTTCCAATGCCAAGAAAGTAAAAGAGAATCTAAATAAATTTGAAATTAAAAAACCGAAGGCTATACAAATTAATACGAAAAAGGTTGATAATGAAAAAGGAGAGAGTTCAAAAAGATATGTTGTAAAGAAGTTTGATATAAAAAGCAACCTAATGGAGGAAACAATAAGGACTAGATTAGATGAATGGATATGTTCGATCTCACAAATTGTGGAAGATGCTCTCACGCAAGTATTGATGGTACGTATTTTATAATTTGTAAAGTAATCATATTTTTGTTATTAATAAAATTTTAGATTGGGCAGTATTATATGAGCATCTGGAGATTCTACTAAGTTACTATGAAACTCAAAAAGATACTTATAAACAGAAATTTGGACATAGTACTAGTTATTAAGAAGCTGACATGAGCCAACTAGCGCCGCCAGTCGATTTTATTTTATTTATTCTAAATAAGCTCAATTTCTTAAAAAAGGAATCAGTCAAGGTCTTGTGAATGACGTCTAATGTTTATTGAATAACGTTACAACATTACAAAATGCGTGCAATAGTTTAAAAACGGGTTTGAACCAACAGTGGCCACTTTTAACGCGTCGCGTCGCATAATCGCGTTTTAAACTGTTTGAATGCCTTTTCAAACTGTCTAAAGTTATTCAATAAATATTAGACGTTATTAACAAAACCTTGACTGATTCCTTTTTTAAGAAATTGGGCTTATTTAGAATAAATAAAATAAAATCGACTGGCGGCGCTAGTTGGCTCATGTCAGCCCCTTAAAAACGGCCAACATTAGTTTGGTAGTGAAAACAAGAAAATTGAACTCTATCCCCTTAGAATAGGGAACATTTTTCTTTGCACTTATTTGTCAACTGTTTTATTCCCATTCTAGAGACATACACAAGTCAATGATAGTATGACACCACCTTGGGTTTTGTATGATGTTGTAGACAGCATTAAAAAGTTGTATAAATCCCATACAGAGGTGAAGACATTGGCAGATAAGTTGACTACAATCCTTTTGGAGCAATGCAGCCAAATTGGTGAGAAAGAGCATCATGTGCTTTTGGCATACCTACCTACCTATAAAATAATCTTTGCCGCGCCAACAGATATTAGTAGTTTTTCTAGAATAAAATTCAACATATTTTTTTCTACTTTCACGGTGCAGTACTGCCAGGGGGTCTCACTCCGCGCTTAAACTTTTATATTAGTCTACTGCTCGCGGCTGACTCAGTCGAGCCAGCACACGAGGGATGTCGTGTGAGACAACTACGCGACAGAAAGATAAGCGCTTCGGTGGCGCTTATAATAATAGACGCGCAGCGCTGTGTAATTAGAGATTGCGTGTATTGTCAAACACACCACTGGACCACACCCCTGGATATCGTTTACCATTTTTTTTAGGTAACACTTGCATTTATCACGTAAGATCACGACATGACATGTTACACATCACTAGTAGGCAGTGGTGTGGTTACACAAAAAAAAAATACTCTGAAGGCAACGGAGTAAAATTAATAACTAGAGACAGAATTAATAAATAAATAGAGCACATCTTGACAAAGCAAAAATCAACACCAAAGAGAACACACTGTCGTCTCTACTGAACTGACAATTTAAACTAAAATTCACCGGCCCTGGGGCCCTACCGGCTAACTTTTCGAGCTTCGGCAGGTCTGCCGAGCTTCAACTTAAAACAGACAAATCGAAGTAAGAAGTTTCGTATTGTACTATTCGCCGAAGTTATTTAGAAGATATCGATGTTCGTGTGACATCATGAATTGAGGTTCGCCATTTTAGCCCGATTGGGGCTCGATTTATCTGTTTTAATTTGAAGCCCGGCAGACTTTCCGAAGTTCGATGCGTTAGCCGGTACGCCCCTGAACATCAAAGTTTTGCCGCGTCGTGGTGACTGGTGTGGTTGACAATACACGTAAAATTGTTCTTTATTGCCGTGCAGCGAGAGTAGCTTATTATTTGATTGTCCTCGCGCAGATGGACTTCTGTACGTTTAGTGCAGAAGTCCATCCAAAAAAAATCAGCTGTTTCATACAAAAATTTAATATCAATATGTATGAAACAGCTGATTTTTTTTTCGCGATTTCAGAGTTGGCCCCATAGTAGAAGTTGATCAATTTGATGGTCCCTATATACCATATTCGGCATTAGGGGTATTTTTGTAACACCTTGTATATTATGTGGTACTACAATTATTTACAGTTACTTAATTCTAGGTAAATTAAAGTTGTCAATGGCACCAACTGATTTTATGGACCTGTTTGAATGTGCCTTTCTACTGATACAAAAATTAAAGGTAAGATTTATAGAGCTAAGTAGGTAGGTATAAAACGTTACGAATTATTTGATACCATGTTGTGAATTTACATATTATAAGACAAATCAAAAGTTATTCCATTCAACTTTAGAGTTCAAAGTCGTTTGGAGCAACTTAACCCAGGGATGTCAAAGTTACGGCCCGCGGGTCACATCCGGCCCGCAAGCCATCTCAATATGGCCCGCGAGCAGAATCTATTTATTTATTTATTCTCAAGCTCAAGATAACTCCTTTTTGTTACCTTTGTATGAAAATTATAGTACTTAAACTAAATAAAGATTATAAGTTTTTAAATTTTGAGATTTTAGCATTCACAATGCTATTTTTATATAATACTAAATAATATACTAGAAAAATACAACTCGCACCAGATCATGTTCTCGGACGGGAATCGAACCCACGACCTTTGGATACCTGTCCAATCCTCTGACCGCTGAGCTACCAAGTGAGCAAGTATTTTTCTAGTATATTATTTAGTATTAAAGATTATAATTTAGTATGCGTTTGAGTTTTTAATTTTGAGTCTGGCCCGATAAGATAAGTAAGATTTAGGGTGTGTTAGCACCCTAAATCTTATAAACGGCCCTTTAGAAAAATCAGTTTGACACCCCTGACTTAACCCATAGATTGCAAAATGTTTCTCAATTAAAGTTTACCTCTATTTTCTTCGAGGTTAGGTTGAAAATCGTAAAGCAACATTTTCTTTCAGGAAAACCAACCTACCTACTTTGAGTTATTAGACGCTGAAAATGCCTTATACGATCTTATCAATGAAATTGAGAATCCGTCAGAAGACCTAAATCTGTTATTACCGTTCACACCACCAGTCAGCACCTCTGATATCGTCATAGAAAGAATAAGAAAGAACTGTAAGTAATAGGGGTTAAAGTATAAAATTGCCGATTTTTTGCTCAAATTATACGGCCTTACCACAAAACACTGTTTAACAAGTTTTTAACTTAGACACTGTTTAAATGTGATACCGTCACTTTTTTGACAATATTGTTTGTAAGAGACAGCATACTTTAAACAGTGTCTAAATTAAACAGTGTTTTAAAATCTTTTGTGTTAAGGACGATAGATTCTCATATCTTCTATGATGCTAAAGATGCTTCAGTTGTTTATTTCGAATTATGATCATGATGGCCAACTACCTGTCAGTAATATATTTTTTTTATATTGTATTTAATTGTCAAAATCTTACTTATCCACCCAAAAGGAAGGTCAGGTAGTGACCATCAGCCATTTTTAATTTCCCCACTGCTGGGGCACAGGCCTAAGGGTGGATAAGGAGGATGGGCCATGACCCACCACGAGGCCCCAATGCGGATTGGTGGGTGCTAACGACTGTAAATGCAGCCGGGACCAACGGCTTAACGTGCCTTCCGAAGCACGGAGGAGCTCAAGATAGTAAATTTTTGGTCACCCATCCCATGACAGACCCTTGCGAAAGTTGCTTAACCTCCTCAATCGATGGACCAGGCGCTATACCAATGCGCCACCGAGTTCCTCCGGGGGGTGTTACAATCTTTTGAAACTTGTCAGTTTTTTTAATAGCTATCAATGCGCCTCTTTCTCTCTGTATCCTTACTATTAATATTATAAATGCGAAAGTCTGTTTGTTTGTTACGTCTTCACGTTTTATCTACTCAACCGATCATCATGAAATTTTGCATACACGTTGTCAGGGGTGCAGAAAAGCACATTGGGTATTTTTCATCCCTATGAAAACTGTCCACGCAGACGAAGTCGCAGGCGGTCGCTAGTAGTAAAAAAACAGACGCATTGATAGCTTCTAAGACTTTCGCGCGTACAGTTCATTATGTTTCATCCCGACGTGTCGAAACGTCGGGAATTCTAAAAAACCAATAAATACAAACTAAATAATTCCAAAACAACACCTGAATTAATAATATACGCGCTGTAATCCGTAAAAAGTGTTTTATTTCTAAAGCATTGATAGCTATTCAGAAAACGATCAAAAAAGGTGATGGATAATGATCTAAAATATTTTTCAGATTTAAGACATCCTTCAGAAATTATGGAATATTTGAAGAAACATTTCGACCAATGGAAAAACTATGAGCAGATACCAGAAAAAGAAAGCTTTGGGAAACATCAGGTACACGTTTCAATATACAAGGTGTTACAAAAGTACCCCTAATGCCGAAAATGGTAGATAGGGACCATCAAACTGAACAACTTTTACTATGGGGCCAACTCTGATATCGTGAAAAAAAATCAGCTGTTTCATACATTTTAATATTTTCGATTTTAATTTTTGTATGAAACAGCTGATTTTTCTTCCGCGATTTCAGAGTTGGTCCTATAGTAAAAGTTGTTCAGTTTGATGGTCCCTATATACCATATTCGGCATTAGGGGTATTTTTGTAACACCTTGTATAATCTAAGTAGTTGGGCCGAAGTTATCCCCTTGGGGAATGAATCCTACCAATCCTTCTAAATGACCGAGCGAGTGCGAAGCGTCTCCGTTTTAACTTGGGCGAAAATACTTTCGTATGTCCTTTCGTCTGTTCTCCTCTACAGGTCTCATTTCTCAACCGACCCTCGTGAAATTTAGTGAGCAGGTTAAAAAATAATCTAGTTTTTTTCGTCGATTCAATTTTTTGAAATTTTTCGGTTAAATAAACATACTGGACGGATTTGGATGAACGTTGCACACACAAACTTTCTTATTTATTGTTATTTCAAGTAAAACACCAACAACCTCGCAGGATATTTAACTAACATCATAAACAACAACCTGTGTTCTGCGACTTTTACGAAAAAGAAAAAAAAAATGACTTTACATAAGAATGTCCGATCAGCTGATCGAATTTTGTTTGAAAAAAACTCGATCAGCTGTTCGGTCTCGAATTAGTAATCTGCTTCTTGTTGATTTCATAAAGTGTACTTTAAATACCTACTGACATCTGTATCGCAAGAAGCAGCTCTGGCAATTCACGGTAACCACGCAACCGCGCATAGCTACAAAGCAAAACTCACTTTACGCTTGTAAGCTTAGGTGCATTTTCGCTGACAGTGACTGGCGACTCAAAAGAGTAGGCTATTATAGCAGTAGGTATAGACAATTTTCTATGGAGTGATTTATCTGTTACGTAGTAACTATTTAGTAATCTGTGCCCTAGGTTGCATTATAACGTTAATATTTATTTTTACAGATTGCAAACAATAACGTCGGTGATATTAGAATAGTTCGTACATGCGGACGGAATTTAAAACTTCTTAATATACATGGCAAATCTTTAACAGTTACTAATCCCACTGAAACAGTACCAAAAGATAAAACTGGCGTCATTAAAGAGGATAATGTAACCTCCACAAATTATATACTTGAAGATCTAGATTTGTCTAATAGCGAAACGTGTATGGAAGAATTAAGTAATGATGACATCGAAACAAATAACGGAACCGTGAAATATGGCAACACTTCGAAGGAAGATCCTAAATCTAGTAAACAAGAAAACAATCAAAATGTGGCAACACAATCATTGAATAATTTAAACAACGAGAACAATAATGATGGACCTAAAGTAATAACTGAATCGAAAAAAACTTTTCTAGATTTGGATGCTTTAAATTATTCTGAAATTCAAGAAGATACAATAACGCTGCTCTCTTCATCGGTACATGACGAAAATAACGATGTAAAATATGACAGCGACGTGTCTATTGCCGACACTGTGAGCTTTGTGTATCAAATTAAAAATACAAATATCAAAAATAACACCGCAGTCAAAAATAATAATGTTGGATCGAATATAAATACAATGTCGAGGGACGCATCAATCGACAGATTTGACAGTTTAACTGTCAAAGATGAGAGCACGACTGACAGTGGATTTGAAAGTGAAAGTCTACACGCTTATTCTTTAGTGAAGACATTTTTGTTTGAACTAACTTATTCTTTTAAGATGGTATATAGTTTCATGTAAGTAACTTGCTGACTGACTGTATGTGTATACAACATGTTACATAAATACCCCTAATGCCGAATATGGTATATAGGGACCATCAAACTAAACAACTTTTACTATCGGACTTACTATAACTCTGTAATCGCAAAAAAAAATCAGCTGTTTCATACATTTTGATATTTAATTTTTGTATGAAACAGCTGTTTGAAACAGATGGGGTATCCCATCTATTATATTCGGCTTTATAATTATATTTCTAAACACCCTGTTTAATGTTAAAAAACTATTTTTTCAGAGTTATCACCATCCAAGATTTCAGAGAAGGCAAAGTACAGGAAGAGCAGAAACATTATTTGCATAAAAAAGCTAATTTAATGTATATTACAATCGCGGAAATCTTAATTAAACTAAAAATGTAAGTTTTTCAACTAATATCATACAATTTTTAAATTTTGAGATTTATGCATTCACTATGCTATTTTTATACAAGGTTTTACAAAAATACCCCTAATGCCGAATATGGTAGATGGGGACCATCAAACTGAACAACTTTTACTATGGGGCCAACTCTGAAATCGTCCCATAGTAAAAGTTAATCAGTTTGATGGTCCCTATATACTATATTCGGCATTAGGGGTATTTTTGTAACACCTTGTATAATACCAAATAATATACTAGAAAAAATACGACTTGCACCAGATCATGTTCTCGGACGGGAATCGAACCCGGTGCTGGCTTGCAGCGTAAGAGTTGATATACTAGGAGAAATTCGACGTTCCCACTAGTGACTCGGTAGCTCAGCGGTCAGAGCATTGGACTGGATATCCAAAGGTCACGGGTTCGATTCCCGTCCGAGAACATGATCTGGTGCGAGTCGTATTTTTTCTAGTATATTATTTGGTATTATATCATACAATCTTACTACAGGGTGATTGAAAATTTTAGGCTACTCATCCAAACTGAACCGATCACGTCATTACTCCGATTGGTTTGAATTTAATTTTAGCTGATAAGTTTCTTGCGCCCGTTCTTCTTGTTAGTCAAAAAAGTCTGAAACAGGTGGTAGAAATAGTATATTATGCAATTAGTAAATAAAAGACGGATTTAAAGCGAGGGCCATAGGTGAATCACGAGCAAGTGAAGGATTCTACGGAGTGATTCAAGTTTTAGAATCCTGAACGACGCGAGTGATTCATGGCCCTTGATTTAAATTCGTTTTATTCAAGAGTTGCATACTATATTTTATACCATGACTACGAGAAAAAGAAAGATTTAAGTGAAAATATTTTTTCCACAAGGAGTTTGTATATGAAGTATTTTTTGCACAAGGAGGTTGTATAGTATTGAGATGGAGGTCGAATTGTGTTCTAAATTCAAATACCAAAATAGTGATTAAAAGTGCTTTTTATTATCCGGTCCAATGCTCTGACCGCTGAGCTACCGAGTCACTAGTGGGAACGTCGAATTTCTTCTAGTATATCAACTCTTACGCTGCAAGCCAGCGCCATCTCACCAATGTACAAGGAATTACCTCGACATTAAATTGAACATCTTTTCAGATATTTTTAATCAATTGATTAAGATGAGAAAGCTAGGTATAAAATTTTTATATTTTGAGATTTTAGCATTCACAATGCTATTTTTATATAATAATAATTCGACGTTCCCATTAGTGAATCGCTAGCTCAGCGGTCAGAGCATTGGACCGGATATCCAAAGGTCGCGGGTTCGATTCCTGTCCGAGAACATGATCTGGTGCGAGTCGTATTTTTTCTATTATATTATTTAGTATTATATTAAAATAGCATTGTGAATGCTAAAATCTTAAAATTTAAAATTACATTAAATTTAAATAATATAAAATATTTAAATCTTTGCGATTTTAGCATTCACAATGCTATTTTTATATAATATACTAGAAAAAAAAGCGCTGGCTTGCATCGTAAGAGTTGATATACTAGAACAAATTCGACGTTATATCCAAAGGTCGCGGGTTCGATTCCCGTCCAACAACATGATCTGGTGCGAGTCGTATTTTTTCTAGTATATTATTTGGTATAATATAAAATAATTGAAACTTCCTTTTTTAAAACTTCATTGAGACACAAACAATGTAATAATGTTGACCCATCTGATTTAGTATCTAGACGTGTAATAATCAAATATTATTGTATTTTTAAAGGATTATCCAACGAGAATCTACTGACAATACTGAACTGAAGGCGATGCTATCGCGAGCTGGCGTACTGGCTGCCGCTGACAAAAGAATTATAAGATACAGGTAAATATTACTAATAGAGAATACAAATACAAAAAAATCTTTATTTGTTCTCTCACATAGATATAATGCACAGATTTATAAAGGAAAGTCTTAAAATAAGTTGCTGACAACATTCAATTATCTACGTAAGAGCCTGGTTTTTGCGCTAGACCTGTATGACAGATAACCAGCCTCTCCAACTCTGGACCGGGTGTATACTATCAAAAACTTACATGGATTTTTTTAAATTTAAATACTTACATTTATTATGTGAGGATATTTTATTTTTAGGTTCATTTTGCGTGTTGTGTGTATTTGTAGTGTATGTTTGTGTGTGTATGTGTATATTGTGTGTGTATTTAAAGGATTATCCAAAGAATTCTCAATGAATGTAAGCTTTTGACGACCTTCGTGGTCGATTGTAAGCCGGTTTTCAAGGTGTCGCCATCTCTGAGGTCCCGGGTTCGATCCCCGGCTGGGTTAATTTACAAAACTTACTTTTCTATATTGGCTCAGGTCTGTGTGTTTACCACCGTTGTCTCTGATTTCCGTAACACAAGTGCTTTAGCTACTTACTTTGGAATCAGAGCAATGTTCGTGATGTTGTCTTATATAAAAAAAGCTTGACCATAAAGAGTTGACAAAAATCGAGGGCGCCACTTTCTATGCAAACACGTCATAATGACGAATCACTTGGCAACACTGACTATATTTTGTAATGAAAATTTTTAGTATATTTTTTTATTTCTCCTTTTTCTGGCCAAGCTGTGTGTACACACGACAGCACGTCAGGTTATACAGTTAAACTGCAAACACAGGTTTTATTACGTAGGACATAAAGGCGGTCTCAAGGTCAACATTTATAGTCTGAGGTGGGGATCCCTTTTTTCGCATATTGGTTTTATACCTAATTAGATTGGCATATTTTTTTGTTATAATAATACTTTGGCATACTATTTAAATTAGCATAATTATCATTTAGACTAATTTATTGTCGCATAATATTATTAAGCATATTGTCTATTTGCCTAATATTATTTAGACGACAGAAAAAAATTAATGCACTAGGTAGGCTAGGTTAGGTTAATGTTTTGACCACTCGCATTATGCGTGTTTAAATTTATGCTAAAGAATATTATGCTTAAACATGATTATGCTTAAAGTAATTATGCTTAAAAAGTTTATGCATAAACTGTTATAACTAAATAATATTATGCGTAAACATCATTCGGCGAAATCATATTATGCTATGACATATCATGCCTTAAAATTTTATGCAATACATAGGGAACCTCTGAAGTGCCGTCGTGTGTACTTATTGTTTTTTATTAATATTATGTTATTGACTTTGAAATACCAGACCCAACTGATTTGATCAGCATTCTCATATCTCTTATGACCGAATACTCAAACGATACTCAACTTTGAGGGGCGCCCAAACATCATGCTGTCTTTGTCGTATCTTTGACATTTATTGCAACAGGACGATGTTTGACAGCCTCTCAAAGTTGAGTGACGTTTGAGTATTCGGCCATTAGAATGCTGATCAGATCAGTTGGGTACGTATAGTGATCTGAATCTCCTCTATTCACCCCCTGGATGGCCATCATCAGGTTGTTAATAAACCAATAAATTAATTAATTAATCGACATTAGAATAGAAACACTGATTAAAATTGAATGGTTTTTTCAGTCAAGTAGTAACAAAATGTTTGGAGCAAGCTGTTACTTTAAAGGACTCTCTAAAAATAATACTCAGTTTGACTGGCGACGACTACGATGGCAGCATAAGCACTTGCACTTTAGACACTAACATAAGATACTTTAATATATTCGGATAAAAGTATTATTATTAATATTTAAATTATAACACGGTATAGTTACAGAGCTAGTGACAAAATAGTGCAAGAGGTATCTCAAGGAACATCATTCAAAATGATATAGTGTTTAGGGTGTACGTGGGTCAACACATACTCGCAAGGCCAGGAAGTAAAATACCACTTTGAGTGACTGCTGACTGCCTATGTTTCATGAATCTGTGGTCTATTTGTTTCATAAATTATGCATAATTATACGAATTTTCAGCCTTGAGAAAGCTCTTGTACCGACCTCAAAATTGTGACAACTTACGTGGCTTCGTCTGACTACCTTCTCATTTTTTTGTACTATTGAAATTTAAAAATTCTTTATTCAAATAAGCTTACATAATAAGCATTTTTAAATCGTCAATTCTTTTACCCTTCCATCCATTATGACGTCTTTTAGCTGACAAGAAGAATGGGCGCAAGAACTTATCAGCTTTATCAGAAGGAACCATATTTACAAATATGTATATCTTTTCCAGACAATACATTCATACATGTCACAATTAACATAGATTCATAAATAAATAACATTACTTAATTAGCTCATTTCTACTGAATCAATTTACAGGGTTTAAGCTTAATTCAAAATTTAAGGTCATTATTCAGTCTAGACTGTTACAAAAAAAATTCTCTAGTATACTGCCAAATTTGAACCTTGAGATAACTCTTGTCTTGAGCATGTCGAAATTTTCTATACTTGAAAGCGTACTGACGCCAGGAGGCTGATTACGTAACTGTTACTAACAATTATCGATTGATATCATTGAAACTGCAGTTACATTGCTCCTTTAAGTAAGATAGTTGTCACATTGGCTCTTAGTTAAGCAGCAATGTAACTGTGATTTCTGTCAGAGTGATTGCAACGAAGTTACATAATCAGGGGGTTGGGGCTGATTACGTAACTCTGTTACTAACAATTCTCGATTGAAATAATTGAAACTGCAGTTGCATTGCTGCTTTAAGTAAGATAGTTGTCACATTGGTTCTTAGTAAAGCAGCAATGTAACTGCGATTTCTGTCAGAGTTGATAGCAACAAAGTTACATAATCAGGGGGTGTTCCACTTGCTGGCCTTGCGAGTATGTGCTGACCCACGTACACCCTAAACACTATATTATATTGAATGATGTTCCTTGAGATACCTCTTGCACTATTTTGTCACTAGCTCTGTAACTATATCATGTTATTTTATAAAACCAAAATATGCAAAATAGTTTTTTTTTTAACTTTATCACAATTTTGAGGTCGGTACAAGAGCTTTCTCAAGGCTGAAAATTCGTATAATTATGCATAATTTATGAAAAAAATAGACCACAGATTCATGAAACATAGGCAGTCAGCAGTCGCTCTAAGTGGTGTTCCACTTCCTGGCGTTGCGAGTATGTGTTGACCCACGTACACCCTAAACACTATCATATTGAATGATGTTCCTTGAGATACCTCTTGCACTATTTTGTCACTAGCTCTGTAACTATATCATGTTATTTTATAAAACCAAAATGTACAAAATAGTTTTATAAATTGGTTTTTGCTGTTTAAAAAAAATACGTTTATTATGATCGCATCTTAGTTACTTAACAAAAATTGTATCTGTGTTAACTAATAGTGGAAACTGTATATGTGTTAATATTATTATATGCTGTTGTTTTCTGAAATAAATAAATAAAATAAATAAGAAGGATATTATAATAAATCACAAAAAAAAAAAATTCAAAGTCAAGTAAGTTAAACTTATACTTTAGCTAACTTACGCAGATATTTGTATACAAATCGCCTTTACCACAGAATAAATAATAGTACATACATACGAAGCGATTAATATGACAGTGTACACGAGGTGTGACCAACTTCAGCGAGCTTGTGGTGATATTGTGTACGATGCGATTAAATTGACAATAGACAGTGATCCAAGCGTGTGATTTAATAAACTTGAATACATTTTTATAAAATTTCGAGCGGGTAATTTCATAAAAATATGAGCAGCCTTTTTTGCTTTAGTCCTCCCGTGACCACGGCCCCTGGAAAGGTGCCGAAACGTCGGGAATTCTAAAAAACCAATAAATACAAACTAAATAATTCCAAAACAACACCTGAATTAATAATATACGCGCTGTAATCCGTAAAAAGTGTTTTATTTCTAATGAACTGTACGCGCGAAAATCTTAGAAGTGTATATTATAAAATTCGTTTTGTATTGCAAGCGCTTACAAGTTGGTAACTTCTGGGGCTCTATCGGCTAAAAACATTCAAGTTCATGTTAACTGTGTTTTGACAGATGTATGTGATACATTGCTACTTCGTTTTGGCACAAATAAAAACTTACCAAAGAAAAGTAGCAATGTATCGCATACGTCTGTCAAAACACAGTTAACATGAACTTCAATGTTTTTAGCCGATACCGTCGCTGTTGTTCATTGTTAAATTAATCGCATTATAACTCTGTGGTGCGAGGAGCCATACTTTCTCGAGTGAAGTTGCCAAGGACCGACAATACATTGTCAGATTTATCGCATAGTACTAGCTTGAACTCAAAAGTACTTTATTCGATAGTACATTATATCATAAATGTATGCATGTCATAGTACAATAACGCCTATGTTTGTCATTTCTCTCACAAGCGGCGCTAGTGTCTATGGAGATCTGACAAAACGTCATTTTGATTGTAATTTATTCAAAAGTTGTTAATATAAAAATGATTTGATTAATATGGTTCATGGTGGAGTTAAAATTGTAACTAAAAAACGTAATTTGAGAGTCCGGCGAACAGTGAGCTTCCCATACAAACGTAATACCAAAATGATTTGCAATTTGAGCATAATTAACTAATCTAGTGATGTTATTCGGATTAAGACAGTATTTGTCTAGGGTTTTATTAAATAGAAAATCCAAAATACCAAACCAAATAAAAATTAATGCGATTTTGTATGAAAAAACGGTTTTGTATGAAAAAATGTAATTGGCATTTATTTTGAATTGGGTTAGTATTTTGGAGTTTTTATTAAATAGAACCCTAGACTGTCTTTTCCGAATAACATCACAAGAAGAGTTAATTATGCTCAAATTGCAAATCATTTTGGTATTACGTTTGTATGGGAAGCTCATTGTTCGCAGGACTTTTTAAGTTCTACATTGGGAAATCGATGTCCAGAAGAAAATTTAAACAAATCGAGTTTCTTTCAAATTTAAAAATACTTCAGTAATACTGTTCTATTAGTACTTATATCTATTCTGTGGTACTTATATCTAATACGACTTGATAACATTCATAAATATTTTTTTGCTTAATGTTTTCAATTACATTTATATGTGTTTTTTTATCTAAGTATTTCCTAATTAATTCCTTACCTAATATTTTTTTATGTTACCAATCTAATATTTATGAGATGGGACTTTTTTGCGAATCTTTAAAATTAATGATAAGTTCAATAACACTTATTGAATATTTCAAAAGATTGATATTGATTTTAGAAATCGTCATTGATTCAATGACGATTTAGAAAAAAAGTTAATATAAAAATTTATAAACTTCGTCTTTATGATCAAGTGAAAATCTATTGTTTTTTTTATTAATTTGACTGTTAATATTATTGCTTGTATCATACTTTTCTGTTTATTTTCTTTTCAATCTTGTAGTTCAGGTATTAGCCACTAGAGGCGCTGTTCTTACTAAACGTACAGAAACAGAAGGGAGACTCCGCAAAATAATTTCAATAAATAACGACTCTTGCTCCTATACAATAAAGCTCAATTCAGGTCGCACAGCGCTCTCTTCCCCAGTTATATTCACCTAGAAGTTGCCTCTCTTTCTATCGCGTTCTCCATTTTATTCGGGTAATAAATTAACTGACTAATATCTGTTAGGTATCTGAAAAATCAGCCCTAAACCAGATAAAGTACACACGAAAGCACGTCAGGTCATACAGTTAAACTGCGAAAACAACTTTTATTACGTAGGGCATAAAGACGGTCTCAACGTCAACATGTATAGTGTGAGGTGCCGTCGTGTGTACCTCAGAAACCGGGGAGACGATAGATACCTATTTAATTAAAAAGTAATTGATAATAAATGTATATTTTTCTAATTAAAAGCAAACAACTCGAATGTTTGTTGACACAATGACTAGTAATCTACTTGGTGTGTTAGTGAATCGACAATTCTGACATTATATGTATATTTTTATGATTAAGTACCTCCATAGTTTATTTTTAAATAATGTTTGTTCATGTTATTTTGTACTTAAGACGCCAGCGAACAGTGAGCTTCCCATACAAACGTAATACCAAAATGATTTGCAATTTGAGCATAATTTACTCTTCTTGTGATGTTATTTGGATTAAGACAGCATTTGTCTAGGGTTCTATTAAATAAAAATTCAAAAATATCAAACCATATAAAAATTAAAGCGTGTTACAGTTTTGTATGAAAAAATGTGATAGGCATTTATTTTGAATTGGATTAGTATTTTGGAGTTTTTATTAAATAGAACCCAAGACAAATACTGTCTTAATCCAAATAACATCACAAGAAGAGTTAATTATGCTCAAATTGCAAATCATTTTGGTATTACGTTTGTATGGGAAGCTCACTGTTCGCCGGACTCTTAAAAGTAAAAGTGTCAAAACACAATAATATTGTAAGTTAATAGTTAAAACGGGTACCTAGTTCCTTTAAAAAGTTACATGCCATTGATTAGCATTAAAATGTAATAGTTGTACATACGACAGCACATCAAGTTAATCATTTAAGGGGCTGACATGAGCCAACTAGCGCCGTCAGTCGATTCTATTTTATTTATTCTAAATAAGCCCAATTTCTTAAAAAAGGAATCGGTCAAGGTCTTGTGAATGACATCTAATGTTTATTGAATAACGTTACAACATTACAAAATGCGTGCAATAGTTTAAAAACGGGTTTGAACCAACAGTGGCCACTTTTAACAAAATCGCGTTTTTGAATGCCTTTTCAAACTGTGTAAAGTTATTCAATAAATATAAGACGTTATAAACAAAACTTAACCGATTCCTTTTATAAGAAATTGGGTTCATTTAGAATAAATAAAATAAAATCGATTGGCGCCGCTAGTTGGCTTATGTCAGCCCCTTAATAGCTTTTATTATGTAGGGCATGAATACGGTCAACATTGTATAGTCTGATGTGCCGTCGTCTGTACTAATCTTGAAGTAATAATTGAATTATAAGTAAAACGGCTGTTTTTGTTTATTAAATATGTTTAAATATCTTTGTTGCTTCCTAAAAATTTATTTAGTTGATTTAAAATAAAAGAATGAATGAAAATTTTGTAATTTTTTTTCATAATATATTAATTCATTACAATTATTGGAAATGGGAAAATCCCTTTATTCGCAACGAGTCACACTGTGACTGGTTGAGAAAAAAAATCGCAACGAGTAGCAGCTGTGACTCGATTTTTTTCTGAATGTGTCTCACTACACGAACCAGTGTTATGTTACGAGATGATAATAAAAATTTGCATCGAGTCGCATTGTTACTCGTTGCGATTTTTTTTTCTCAACCACAATGTGACACGATTCATTGTGACTCATTGCAAATAATGGACTGTGACTGGTAGAGGAAAAAACCGCAACGAGTAACAGTGTGAGTCAATGCGAATTTTTAATCTCATCTAGCAACACTGGTTCGTGTATAGTGTGATACGTTCGGAAATAAAATTCGCATCGAGTCACACTGTTACAGTCACAGTGTGACTCGTTGCGAATAAAGGGAAAAATCACATTACAACTCAAATATTATTAATGTAGTAAGTAATAAGTACATAAATAATTGCCATCGAATTTTATTGCTTAAATATAAAGTGAACTGAACATGTTTCGATTTGAGATATAAAATACTTAAGTATTAAAATACTATTATCATAAATGCTAATTTACCTTTAGTCATCCTATAGGATAGTCCATTTAAATAAGAGTTATTTTGCAAACAAATAATTCCACTTGTTCTTGGTACAAATAAGAGTCGATTGAATTATTTTAATTCTTAAATTTAGATTTTTCGCATTCACAATCTGAGGTGCTACGGGTGAATTGATTTTTTCTAGTATTTTTTCTAATATTATTTATCTTATTTTAATTCATTTAACCGAGTAGAAAACCTTTGAGCAAAGTCAACCGTTCCGCGCTACTCGAATAAGCGCCAGCAAAGTTGTATGGAATTTTATTACTGGTGAGTTTTGCCACAAGCAAATTTTCTTTTAAAACCCATTATTATCGAGTTAATATAGGTGAAAAATTACACAGATAACGTTTTTGTACTTATGTACTTTTATAAAAAAAACTCTTGCCGTTTTTATCTCTTATCTACCTCCAGGGTACCAGAGGGGGTCGAAAATAACCTTATTTTTTGGCTCTGACTACGACACACCGTTTCTGAGATGTTTGCATTTTTATATACTTTTTTTTTTAGAAATTTGGTTGAGTAAAGCATCTTAAAAGCCTTGGTCTGCAATGACTGAGGGCCACTTTATGATGGCCTCGAGCTAAGCTTAATAAAGCTCTCGACCTACAAGCTTGATCATCATTTATGTGCATTACAGTAATGTAATAATATTAGATTAGACATGTTTTTTCGCCATTTATTAATCATCAAAATAAGTTCAGCTGTTTTTGGGTGTCCGAGTGTCGAGGATAGACCCATCCTTGTATAGTTACTTTACTATCCTGTGTAGTGTTTATACTATGTAAATATCTATACTATGTTCTTAGTAAACTGAGTAACATATTAATATAATGTTAAAGTAGATAGCAAAAGCAGTGCTAAAAGATAGCTAAAGTGACAGTGTCAAGTGTTTTGTCACTTTCTAAGAGGGAAAGTAAATTGGGTGCTCAAGTGACTAAAATTTTTAAGACTCTTAAATAAATGGACTATAGGTAGGTACAGGGGGCTAATTGTCTAATATAAAAATCTATCGCAATCGCTTTCATTTGACAGTTGGATCCGACACATTGCTGCATTTCTTTGGTAAGTTTTTATTTGTGCAAAAAAGAAGCATCAATGTGTTTCATCCTGAAAGCGATTGCGATAGATTTTGAAATTAGACAATAGAAAGGCAGGTTAGATTAAACTAAGAAACTCAAGAAATAATAAAAAATATAAAATGGGGAATGCTATTATACTAGTGGCTAGACTTTGCGCTTTAATTTAATAGATGTCGCTACAAGATTTTCAAAGCAATACTATGTGCAGTGTGGTATATTATTTGATATAATTGAAGCTAGATGGCGCTACTGATTTTGATCATTTTTCGAAGTAAGTGTTTTTTTGATAAGTAAATTTCGAAAAACTATCTTGACAAACATATTCTATATAATTATCGAACCTGCTCACAAAATTTCAAGAGAACGGTTGAGAAATGCGGCCTGTAGAGAACAGACGGACAGCCGGAAGAACATACTAAAGAATTTTGCCAAGCTGAAGCAGACACGCTTCGTGCTCACTCGGGTCAGTTGTGAACAGTATTGCAATATAATACAATGTAAAGCAGGTGAAAACATTCGTAGTTTAGTAAGAGAACAATAAGATTGGTGAAAATATGACGCCTTTGTATACAACGTGTTACAAAAGTACCCCTAATGCCGAATATGGTAGATAGAGACCATCAAACTGAACAACTTTTACTATGGGACCAACTCTGAAATCGCGATATAAAAATCAGCTGTTTCATACATTTTGATATTTTCGTAACTAATTTTTGTATGAAACAGCTGATTTTTTTTTTGCGATTTCAAAGTTGGTCCCATAGTAAAAGTTGTTCAGTTTGATGGTCCCTATCTATCATATTCGGCATTAGGGGTACTTTTGTAACACGTTGTATACGCAATGTGTATCGTGATGATTGTGATATTTTAACTTCAATATCTCGATGTTTTAAATGTTTACTAATATTGTCAATTCTCGATCGCGATATCAAATATTGCATGATAATATTGATAGTGTAAAAGGTATCTTTATCTACATTCAACAGCTGAATTCAATAATATATCTTCAGTAAGAGATATGCATAGGTACAGTCAGCAACGGCGCCAGATGTATCTCAGTTGCGAGATTACAAAAAGTTTGAAAAAATTTTTTTTTGAAAAAGTGGGACTACAAAATTCTCTGGCTTTTGAAGTAAAAAATCCACTACAAAAGCCAGAGCGTTTCGGCCAAGTAGCTGGCTTTTGCAATCTCGCCTCTCAGTTAGTCATCAAAAAAAGTTAATGCGACAGAGTTCTTATTTATTAGCTACTTTTGTTGCTGACAGTATTAAAGGTAATTTGTCTATATATACAGGGTGTTGGTAGCACCCTAGCGAAAAGTTTCAGGGATAGTCGACTCATGATGCTGAGTCTATCTGAAGTGGAATTTTCCGACGCAAATTCATGACAAATTTAGTGTTTTTTTTCTATCACACAGAGTCTGTCTTAGCTGCATAGAACCTGAATTTTCATAAAAGTAATTAAAATATCAAAATTTACTAAACCCGCAATGTATGTACAACAACTTTTTGTTCGCGGTCGAAGGTCGTGGCTATGTATTAAGCGCGCGCGTGCTCCCGCGATGTTATCGAGATGTTACGCGTATGCATTTGCGACAAGTGGTTCCATAGAGAAAAGTGCTTAATTCTAGAGGTAGAACCATCCTTTAAAGTTTTTTCTGGGTGCTACTAACACTCGTATATTTCTGTTAAATTAAATGGCGAGAAAAAAACAAGAGTTGCAGTGTTGCGTCCGGCAAATTAATAACACACACACTAAAGGCGAATAACTAACAGGTAGTACACATAACATCTCGATATCTCAGCCTTTTCGCTAAAATTGGTCAAACACTGCGATCTCCAATCCTTTGTAGACCTCTTCCTGAGTACATGTTATTGGGAACAGCTGTCAGTTGTCATTTGTCAAAACACAGTTTAACCGACAGCAGCTAACAGGAGTTGCGCAACATCTTCTCTAGGCGATCTAGCTGCCAACTGCATGGTTACTCCAGCTTGGCTCGAAACCAATCTAGCTCTGACCAAAACAGGAGCACCTCCTCTAAATATACCACCTCCACGAATTTCTTTCACCGCATCTCCAACTATTGCTGCTTTAGGCAACCCTAAATGTTCACATACAGCTTTAGCCGCTTCGTTCACATCGTTCTGTGATAAAACAAAAGTGTCTGAAGCTTGCGGAGCACTCGAAGATCGTTCCCAAGTTTGGTCCCAGTCATCAGCGGCTGCTCTCGCTCGAATCTGATCAGCACATCCCATATCAAACTCTTCCAAAGGATAAGTATCTGCATAACCTTCTCCAGGATCTGGCACGCCACTGTTTGGATCACAATCGCGAACGGTAAACTCCAATGTAGCGCCAAAAGTGCCCAGACTGTCTAAGAAAGCGCAAGGGTACTCGACTACAACGAAAACACTGCCCGGCTTATCATACATCAACTTTTGGCAAGGGACTATCGACTTTATTTCGTATTCCGGAGGAACTTCCAAGCGAACGTGAACGTCTTCTAAGATTTGATCGCTTAATGTATTTACGCATTCGAATTGCAGGACCACATGGCGAGCGTAAACGTGTTTCAATAATCGCACCCTATATTCCGTTTCTGCCTCCGTCAAGTCAAGAGGCATATTAGTCTTGAAAAGAGGTCCAATACGCTCAATACCGGGTATTTTAGACAGTTGCTCCGAGTACATCTCTTCCATAGACATCTGCACCGGTTTGCGCACCTCGATTTCGACTATGGCCTCCTTGCTTTCCTTCGGTTCTTCCTCTGAAGGCACAGATTTCAAATCAAACGGCTCATCCGGCTGTGTGGCCAGATGGTCTCTTAAAGCTTTTTCAAGTAGCACTGGGTTAGGTTTCAGTATGTTGACAATGTAATCGTTAATCAATTGCTGGTCTCCCGTATCCAAAATGGCGCTGTAGTAGATAGCTCTATCTCTGACTTCATCTTCGTCATCCATTTGGCAACGACTCAACAATACTCTTATATTTGGAAGTAACTCCGGTTTTTGAGCCCCGAATTGAGCCACAGCGGACACAGCAGCGGCACGCACCGGCCCAGATTCGAGAATCACCCTGTTGTATATAAAACGGATGTACCGAGACGGTTGACGCGATTTTGGCCCTTCGCGACCGAGTAAATGTAAGATGCGAACGGCTAAAGCTGTATGCTCGCAATCCTCAATGAACTCACACAGGTGAGCTAATCCAGTCTCTTTTGCATCAGGGTTTTCTTCAACTAAGGCTATAATAGCGTCGGCAATTGCTGCTTTGTACTCCAACCCACCCTCATCTCTTAACATGCCAGCTAAAAATGCTGCCAAAGACTGATGTTTTCTCGGGAATTTAGTGCAAAGCCGTCTGATTGCTCTAACGACTACAATCTTGAACTCGTCTGATATTTCAGAGACAAAGCTTGATATTTGCTTCATCAGCCTGTCAACCGAACTTTCAGCACCGGTTGCTAACAGAGTTGTTACTGCTAAAGTAGCTACGGAGCGATTAGAATCCGATATAAGGTTTTCCAAGTCAACAGCGCAGGCAGCCACTGCAGTAGGATGCTTCGCTGTTAGTCTAGCGAGAGTCCTCGCGCCTGCAAGTCTTAAACTAGCTTTTGAAGACCCACAGAACAATTGCAAGACAGAAACAGCAGGAGCCAAATCTCTAGCCGTCTTTCTCAAATTAACGATTGCATGAGCGGCTTCATATATGACCATTTCAGACTTATGTCTTAAGCAGCACTCTATAAACTCTATGTAAGATTGTGAAGCATCAGAGTCGTCGTCTTCGACAAGTTGTGCAGCTAAACGGATAAGCAGGCACAAGGCGTAAGGTGATTTGAGAGGTGTGCGAGCAAGACGGGTGACCAGTTTGACAGTTGACAGTTTGTCGTTCTTTCTTGAGCCGGCTACAACGCCGAGAGCGTGGTAGGACACCATTGCGTTATCAGATGCGATTGCTTCCTGTGAAAGATGAAAAATTTGATGAAATAACAGTAAAATGTTTAACTGCAACTCATTCCTGCAATCTATTAGGTCTTAGAACTTTATTTTCTTAGTACCTCCTGCCTGCTTTTGTACTTTGTACATAAATTAGAAAATATATAAAAGATTTTTTTATTAAAAGCATTTTTTTATTTCTTAAAGAGTACTGTAAATTCCTAGTGAAATCTGTATCGAAAGAGGCAGCCTCGGCAATTTTAAAAAATATTTAATTAGATAAATAGGCTTTGAAGTCCACAAATTTGAAAATAAATTTTACTGAAATAATAACATACATAGAGGCATCCATCAAAGTATTGATAGTATTATAATTATTGTTAACAAATTCACTTACTTGGGCTTCATTAGCCCAACGACGAACAAGATCCGGCGCCGTTGAAGATAAATGCAAGGCCGAAACCAGCGCGGCTGAGCTAACAGCTGGGTTTTTATCAACAATTGCTTGTTTCATGTATCTTTCAATAGCTTGCAGCATCGTGCTGTCTGTTATGCTGCACAGAGCTCGTATAGCAGCCGCCCTGTATAAATCCTCTTTCCCAGTCATATCTTTCGTCAAAGACGACGTGACAATTATAACATCTTGAGCCAAAGTGCTGAGCTCTTTTATGCAAAGATATACCATCCGACGTAGCATCACATCTTTTGATTGGAACAGCTTGGTGGTAGCGAAAAATGCTTCTGTAGCTTCCTGGGTCGTGAACTTCTCTCCCTGATTTAGTAAATACAGGATTTTCGTCAGAATAAGGCTGCATTTCCTCGGATTTACCGGAGTCTGATTAAAGTATCTAGACTCTTGTAAAACAATGGTTTTGTCCAAATTCTGGTAAGGGTTCCCTCCGCCTTCTTCTTCTTCCTTCTTATCACGCTTGAAAACGCTCATTTTGAGCTTTTTCTTGCTTTTATTAATTAAAAAATTATGAGGCACCGAAGAATACAGTTTACACGTCACTTCACTTCATCACTTGTGTCAAATACGTGTCTGTCAGTGTCAAATTGACATTCCATAATTTTAAAATACCCCCTATACGGTCAAGCATGGCTTGTCAAGCATGTCAATTATGATCGTCTAGGAGGGATGCTTGAAATCAAGCACGTAGTAAGTATCCCGTGATTACAGTTGTCTATCAATGGTAGGCCACGCCCTCAAATGGTAGTTACGCGCTAGGAAATTACTCACAGTTCGTGTCCGAGCTTGACCGTTTAGGGGGTACTTTGATATAGGATGTAGGTAGATGCAATGTACTAAAACCACTTTTTTTCAGGTCAGTGACTAAAACGCTCCGGTAACGATCACTGTGCTTCCTCGCCTTGTCCGGGGAGAGGGGACGTGAGAGAGCCATTGCCGATTTTCTTGCTAAAACACGTTTTTGCCATCTGGCAACACTGGATTCCCGCCTTTTTCCCTGCAACATAGACAATTCCCACCAAGAATCACCCCTTCCACTAGGGCAAGCAAGCGCTGAACGCCCACTTTTTCTTCATTGCGTTGCTGAACTTCGTAGGTAGTAACACGGTTAAGAGGTAGTCCTGTCGATTGGTGTAAAGTTAATAGTTGATATGGACGCCTCAACGTCTGCGGCGCCGATAGAGCCCCTGGTAGCACTGGAAGGCGACAGCGAAGGAGCCGGCAGAAAAGGCGGAGATCACCATCAAGCTCCTCTTCTGAAAGAAGTTCAAGTAGCTCGGTGGAACGAGCTAATTGGCGGCGACGTTCTTCAAAAAAAGCTAAGTACCAAAATTCTCCAAATTTGCTAGATAATTTGTTTAACAAAGTGCAAGTGTTAACTGATTTTATGAATAACATTGTCCAAAATGACACAAATCCAGTTGCATCAGGTTTGCCAGGTTCACCTGGACCGGAAAATCAAAAGCAAATTAACGATTTTCTTTTAAATCTTTGCAAACCACTTTAAAGGCGTCTGGTTTTGGTAAGACGGATCAGGACCGGTTTGATATTTTAAACTCTTTGCAATTATTTGATTCACCAGATTGGTCGAATATAAATTTTATTGATACTCAAAAAACATACTTATCTAAGCCAGGCTTTATAGAATTAGAGACAAATGACGATCTAAAGCCGTACGATAAAAATAATGTTCTACCCTCATGTGTTATACAGTCATTGGCTGCTTTATCTAATGCTGTATTATTACAAAGAAGTAATGTAACTAAGTTACTGTCATTGGTAAAAGATTTTCAAGCTTATGAAAAATTCGGTACTAAAATCAATTTAACTCTTTGCGAAAATATATATTATACATATTTATTATTATATATTATAGATATTTCAAATAATATTATACAAATAATATGTGGAAAGCGAGCTTCTATAATTAATAACCGGTTAACAGAAATCATAAAATCTATTTCTAATAATTATACGGCTGATAAATTCAAGAAAATTCCACCCTCTGCTGAATTTTTGTTTCAACCTGAACAATTTAGTAAATTGCTAGAAATAGAGGGTGGGGAGCTAGTGTTTCAAAAGCTACAGCCTATAAAGAAAAATCTTGTCTCTTTTAAAGCACAGGTACCTAGATTTGTACGTAAAGTCAATATTCTTTCGAGGAAATGCAAATGAGCAATTTTTACCCAATGCAAAACGAGACTTTTCTTCCCGAGGTAAACGAAAATATGATAGGTACTCATAAAATATCTAGTAAACGAAGTCATGGCAGTGACTCGAAGAGATCTGTTGTAAAGTAATAAAGATATATGTTCGATAGTCCTTTGTTTCTGAATGATTATTGTTGCTTATTTTGTCCGGTACTGCTTGATATTGTCTTGAATAAGATTGATATGGTTTTATGTATTACTCTATTTCTTCTGTAATTTTTACCATTTACTTGTACTATGTATGATCTATTTGTAGCTCTTTTTATTATTGTGCCCGGATACCATTTTTTGTCCTTTTCTGGATAAAGTTTTACATATATAGCTTGGTAATTTTTTAGCGGAGGTAGATGTTGTGTCCTTTTGTCGTAATATCTCTTAGAAGTTTCGTGTTTTTTTCTGATATTTTCAGGAATTTGTGTATATTGCAGGTTTTAGATCAGACTGGATTGTGGGCATACTTGTTTTAGTCTTTCTTGAAAAAAGTTTTTGGGGCGGACTACATTCAGTAAATGCAACAGGGATGTTTCTCTGGTGTAGAAGTGCAAACCAAATATCTTCTCCATTTTCCATTGTTTTCATTATTAGCCTCTTAGCTACTTTTACTGTTGCTTCAGCTTTTCCGTTTGATTTTGGATAGTGTGGTGAAGATGTGACATGCACAAAGTTCCATTCTGCTGTATTTTTTTTAATTCTTGGCTTACAAAATTTGTTGCACCATCAGTGATAACCTTTTGTGGTATGCCATATCTAGAAAAGTTTCTCTTGCATATATTAACTACTTCAGTTGATGACAAGTTCTGTAAAGTATCCAGCTCGAAAAAATCAGAGTAATGGTCCACAGTAATAAGATATTTTTTAACAATATTCTTAAAATTTATTTTAAAAACATCCATAGATATAATCTGATACGGATATTGGGGTATTTCCTGAGATTTGAGCGGCATAGGTTTCTGCGATGGTGAATATTTCAGACATGTTGTATAGGATTTGATATATGTCGTTATATCTTTTGACATTCCAGGCCAGTAAACATTATTTCTTGCTAAGCGTAGACTGTTCTCACTCAATGCCAGCATGACTTGTATGTATTTTCTTTAGTAGATAGTGTATTTGAGATGAAGGTATCAATAATTTTCCATTGTTCACCATTTGTACTTAATTCATGTTTAAATTTATAGTATTGTCTTATGTTCTGTGGCATGTCATTTATGTATTTAGGGAAGCCTCTGGAAATATATGTCTTGAGCGTCTGTAAATATTTATCATTCTTTGTAGCTATTTTAATAGTATCAATTGTTGAATCTGATATCTCTAGGTCTTCTGCTTCATCTATATCTTGCAAAATTTTATAAATCTGAATTTCCATTGATATTTTTTCTATATTACTATTGTAGGATTGGTCTTTCAACTGTAATGGAGATTGAGAGAGGGTGTCAGCTGCATTATTGTTTTTTCCTCTTATAAATACTAATTCGATGTGGTATCTCTGTAATGTCATTAACATTAATTGTAATATTTTTAGCTTGACACAGAGGTTTTGAAAATACGTTAACCAGAGGTTTATGATCAGTTTTTATTATTGTTTTCTTACAACCACATATACTAGGTGTTACAAAAGTACCCCTAATGCCGAATATGGTAGATAGGGACCATCAAACTCAACAACTTTTACTATGGGACCAACTATGAAATCGCGAAAAAAAAATCAGCTGTTTCATACAAAAATTAAAATCGATTATATCAAAATGTATGAAACAGCTGATTTTTTTTTCGCGATTTCAGAGTTGGCCCCATAGTAAAAGTTGTTTAGTTTGATGGTCCCTATATACCATATTCGGCATTAGGGGTATTTTTGTAACACCTTGTATATTGATTAAACCGCGTGCATCCGTTTGAGTGTTTACTACTGCTAGCATTTCTTTCTCTATTTGGGTGTACCTTTTTCTGTATTTGTTAAAGTTCTTGAGGCATAAGCGATCATCTGTTCATCCTGATATACTGCTACTCCTAACCCATCATTGCATCACATTCCATTGTAATTGGTTCACGTCTTTCGAAAGTAAGTTGCAGACCCTACCAGAACATCGTCTGAAATATTTTATCGAAAGATGAAAAGCCATAGAAACTCAATCAGTAATTTTAAAAATGAAATCAGATTTTCGAATACCGTTTACAGAAAAACCCCCTTTGATTTTACCAAATTAAAAATTTTATCAGACACTAGATACCCGCTTAAAATGTTTTTATATTTAGACGTATACGTATATATTTGTAGTTGTATATTTAGACGATTTTATGTTGGCGCATCAGAACAGAGATTTGCTTCAGCAGCAAACCTCTATGGCTGTAACATTGCTATAAGCTCTAGGTTGGATCCTAAAATTCGGCAAATCTGTGTTAAATCCCACTCAGAGCCTAGAATTTCTGGGGATTCGATGGGACACTGCAAGCAACCGAAAGTACCTTCCTCCCACATGCCACATGTCGGTAAGAAATTAGGTGAAGATATTTTCGTAAGACAGGTAGGTACTCAAGTCCATAACGCTTTCGCGTCCAAAATTAAAGAGATCCCCAATTTGGGATCCTCAACTGGTAGTCCAATGGCTAAAAAATAACGTTTCAAATACTATTACACTGTTCGAGGCAAATCGACGTTGTGCGACTATTTTATTACTTGTATCAGGCAGACGTGTTCATGATTTGACCCTTCTATGTGTTTCTCCAGATCATCTTGAGGATGATGGTACTAACGTAATACTTTGGAAATCTATGGTAATTACATGTTTTTTTCTTGATTATTCCCATCGTAGCAATTGTCACCCCCCACCAGGTGACAACTGAGAAAAAGACATCCCATTTGTCCCCTCTAGTCAGCCGTCAAAGGGAACAGTCGGCACGAATTGTCACCCCGATGACAACCGGGAAGTCAATTCCCAGCTGTCACCCCGGAGGAGCTAGAGGGGACAACTGGGAATGATCGAAAATTTGGCTCTAAGACCGACTCGGCTCGACATCAGCAATCGGGGGATGGAAGCTGATTCCTCACGAGGATCGAATGTTGAGCCCCATTTATTGGATTCATAAAGTAATTGAACTGTCTGATGAGAGAAGAGGCTCACTTCAGCAACTTTTTATTACAACTCAGGGTGAATCGAAGCCTGCTTCCAGAACAATAATAGCTAACTGGGTAAGAACAGTTTTTAAGTCTGCTGGCATTGATGACAGTGCAGGAAGTAGCAGATCAGTAGTGTAGCTTCATTAAATTGGCTTTGCAATGTTCCAATTGACAAAATTCTAAAAAATGGTAACTGGAATCGGGCTTCGACCTTCCTGAAACACTATTGTAAGGAAATTAATAGAGATATTGCTGCGATTGATCAGTTTTCTAACATGTCCAATTTACTTGTTCCTATTGATGAAATTGCCTTAAATGAAAGTTAATTACATAATAATGCTCGATTGTTGTTAATAATACATGATTAGTAATTCTTGTTTATTGATTTAAATTACTCCTAAAAAATAAAGTTCGCGGATTGTCTTATTTAATTGATCATCATCCCTCACCAGGGCAATAACAAACATTTCTCACCCTCTCCCCGGACAAGGCGAGGAAGCACAATGCAGAGGTTTTACCTTCCAATAAAACCGCCATTGTGCGCCGAGTCTTGTCCGGGGCATTTTACTGGCCCTGGTGAAAACAATGAAGAAAAGTGGGCGTTCAGCGCTTGCTTGCCTTAGTGGAAGGGATGATTCTTGTCGAGAATTGTCTATGTTGCAGGGAAAAAGGCGGGAATCCAGTGTTGCCAGATGACAAAAACGTGTTTTAGCAAGAAAATCTGCAATGGCTCTCTCACCCTCTCCCCGGACAAGGCTCAGCGCACAATGGCGGTTTTATTGGAAGGTAAGACCTCTGTTATCAAAGTTTAAAAAGTGTTAGTTATCAAAGAAATAAAATACAACTTTATATAAATATTTACACTTTATTCTGGTTCGTCCCTTATAGTTTCGCTCACAAATTCGGCCATATTGTGTTAATCATAATATTACACCATTTTTCTCACTCAAAATGATGGTACCTAAGTATTACAATGCGTTCAACTTAACAATAAACAACAGAAGTGACTAACTTCAGAGGGCTTGCGGTATAAAACGATGCATTTTAATCTGTAAAATTTACTCTTTTCCATACATTATCGAGTGAAGTTGCGGCGGATCACTGTCTATTGCCAATTTAATCGCATTGTATGTTATTCTACTTTCATGTTCTAGAAGTATAGAAAGGAGAACATGCTGTAACTGACAAATTTAATAGGTACCAAAATTTTCTTATAAAAATTAAATACATACTTTACATAATCCTAGTTGAACTAATACAATATGGTCGAAGGATTAGTAAAAAGAAATGGCTATTTACATCAGTCATTACAAAAACCTTATTTCTGGACGACTTGTCCCCGAGTTAGTACATACTCTTACAAAAAATAAGAACTGTATTAATGGAAAAACATTTTCATAAGACATTTATCTAAAGGTGTTACAATATGATCAACTTAAAAATAGTCAAAAGCATCTTTCAGCTGTTATAAGTATGGCATTTTGGACGAAAATGTTCTCTCTTGTAAGACTGTGACTATAAAATGACCATAAAGTCTTTCCCATTTGCCCCTCTGGGGACAAACGGGAATTTTATAATTTTCAAACCTAGTTTAACGCTAATGTGTAAAATGAAAATTTTTCCATCTATGCAGTTAGGAGTGGATACTTGAAAACACTTTTTTATAAAAAAAAATTAAAGACTAAAGAATTATGTGCATTGACGAAACTACTACAACTAAGAATTTCGGATTTACACAATACGAGCGCTCTCCCACTAGATATTAAAAATAAATAGAAAACGACATTCTGTTTTCAATAACAAGTACACACTCCCACAATTTAAAAGTAAACTTCTATATTACAAATATTATTTTTGGCATACCTATAGTACAAAATGTACAATCATATTTTATCAAGCGTAAACTCTTCAGGCAGTTAGGTACATAACCTGTACAACTGATATTTCGATACTGTGCAACAAAAAAAGAAGACCATTTCAAGCTAATGATACAGTTATTTTCTTTCGCCCATAAGACTAATGAGACTTTTTTCCCATTAGTGCTATCACAAATTACTAATCTGTAGCACAAATTTTCTCTTTCACTCACTCTTGTTGCACGGTATCAATCAATAAGATCACTTTGTTACATCCAAGATTAAAGTAACAATCCAAAATACTTACATCAACTGGACAATATTACACTTTCAAAACATATCACTTCATACTTCATTTGTTTTTCTTAAATTCATTAATGATCTCCTTCTTATGTAAGTAATATAATACATTTAAGTAAAGGAACATTATACAGGATGTTAGTAGCACCCTAGCGAAAACTTTAAAGGATGATTCTACCCTTAGAGTTAAGCAACTTTCTCTATGGAACCACTTGTCGCAAATGCATAGTTGAGATTTTGATTTTTCGTTGAGCAGCAATGTACGCTTAACAACTCTATAACATCGCGGGAGCGAGCGCGCTTTCAACAAAGCCACGACCTGCGACTGCGAGCAAATAGCTGTTGTTGTACATACATTGCGGGTTTATAAAATTTTGACATTTTAATTACTTTTCTGTAAATTTAAGTTCTATTTAACGACATACTGTGCGAGAGAATTTGTGACGGAAAATTCCACTTCAGATAGACTCTGAATCATGAGTCGACTATTCCCTGAGTTTTCGCTAGGGTGCTACTAACACCCTGTATAGTTGATTTTTTGATACTTTTTTAATGGAACCAAAAAGTGCAACATGTATAGTACCAATACCTGAATATTTGTCAAAAATCAAACTTATCTTAAGATATTATAGTTCACTTGGACAACAGATGAAAGTGCACCTTAATGCTTAAGACAGTACGGTGAACTTTCATTTGTTGTTGATTTTGACAATGTTCAGGTTTTGCTAATTTTGAAACCGAATAAAGAAATATTATGATGATTTGCAATTTGAGCATAATTAAATATTCTTGTGATGTTATTCGGATTAACACAGTATTTGTCTACGGTTCTATTAAATAAAAAAATCCAAACTACTAAACCAAATAAAAACTAATGGCATTTACAGTTTTGTATGAAAAAATGTAATTGGCATTTATACTTATGCTCAAATTACAAATCATTTTAGTATTATGTTTGTATGGGAAGCTCACTGTTCACCGACCTCTTAAGTATCCAGTATTTTTCATCAGACCTTCATTGAGAAATGAAATTGTGTAAAAAAAAATAGTGTTTTGTTTATCACACATAATTTCATGTTCGAAACAAAAAAGTTCATAGGAATTAGGAATAAAATCTATGCATTTGCATCTATAATTGAAATCACCGTTTCCTTACCAGTCTCAAGACGTTTCTGCCACTTTTCAATGTCTAAGACACTTCAAGAACATATATCTACAAAAACTTATGTACATTAAGGTTTTTATAATTAAAAACCGATACTATACAAAACTTATTTAATATCATCTTCTTCTTACCTACGAAATTTCCGATTTTTTTTCTTGCAAATTGTGAACCTCATAATTTGTATGATATCAAATATTCATCCATTGCTTGATATTACATCGAATTACAACCATAGACAAATATGAATAATAAAAAATACTTTATCATGGTTTTCTTTAAATGACTCCTTTTGTTAGTGGAAACAACCACTTTATTCGTAAGAACTTTTTTTTTCACTTAACCTAAATGGCTTAAGTTAGCTAAACGTTCAACCGTTTGTACATTATCATGTAAAGTATGAAAAATGCAATTTCTTGAAAATTCTCCATACAAATCGGCAATTTCATAGGTAAGACCTATTATTTTTTCACTTCACTGTGTCCACATCACTGATTCACTTTTGTTTCAGTAATTCACTTGTCTGTGTTTATAATTTGTCACTTATTTGTTAAGTTAATTCTTCATTCATGCGTGTAGAAGATGAGTTGTGGGTTCGAGTCGTCCGGTGACATTTCTAATTGTACGAACTGGGGTGTCGTTCGTGCTGACTCGTACGAGTTGCCTCCGTTGCGGGAAAGGGAATTTCTTGATCTGTAAAATATAAATAACACGATTATATGCTGACATGCTTAAGTAATGCAAGCATATGTGGTAGCTAAATAATAAGATTAAGGACCTGTTTCACAATCAAAAAGTAAGTTCTGAGTAGCTTACTTGACAGATGATTTGACAGTTGTGATATGAAAAATATGTCAAATCATCTGATTGTTGTCCTAAGTATAACACTTCCTTGTATGATATCCTCCCCTCATGTATCCCCAAACCTACTAATTTTAAATGTGTCCTTAGCCACGTAAAATCCCCATGTAATGACGTTCTATGTGATTATGTAGCAAATAATAATATTAGACTATAAATTTATGTATCTGTTAATTACTAACATGTGTGCTATATGTCCATTGTGTTTGTCCTTATTGCAGATTGCTCTACAGTCTCAAATCTAATTTCAACCACCTCTATATCTCGGCGTTGTACTTTCCACAATACGCCTTGAAGTAGCAAAACAGTCTGTAGATATTAAAAAAAAACCCCTAAGCAAGTCACTCGACACTGGCGAAATCTACAAGGGAACCGCCATAACATAAAACGAAGAAGAAGAAATCATCTTACAAGTAAGCTACTCAAAACTTAATTTTTTTATTGTGGAACAGGCCCTAATACATTTTAAATAAATTCTAATGGCCGAATACTCAAACGTCACTCAACTTTGAGAGGCTCTCAAACATCGCCCTGTCGCATTAAATGTCAAAGATACGACAACGACAGCATGATGTTTGAGCGCCCCTCAAAGTTGAGTATCGTTTGAGTATTTGGCCATAAGAGATATAAGGACCAAAGCTCCAGTTTCAGATTTCCATAAATTACGATATTTTCGCGGATTTTTTTAAATATGTCCTTACATCTCTTGAATGCTGCTGATCAGATCAGTCGGATATGTATAGCGATCTGGATCTCTTCCTTTCACTACCTGGATCTCCGGATCACAGCTCGGTCAATCCTTGGCGGAGAACCAAGGCTTCAAAGTTACCTCGTTTGTATGAAAATCAGCTAGCATCCTTTTATTATGTCCACCACTATACATGTTACAAAAATACCATGCCGAATATGGTATATAGGGACCATCAAACTGAACAACTTTTACTATGGGACCAACTCTAAAATCGCGAAAAAAAATTACCCGTTTCATACAATTTTCATAAAATTAAAAACGAAAATGTATCTATACAAGGTGTTACAAAAGTACCCCTACAACTTTTAAAAGTTGTTCAGTTTAATGGTCCCTATCTACCATATTCGGCATTAGGGGTACTTTTGTAACACGTGTATACCATATACGGCATTAGGGGTATTTTTAACATGTTGTATAAATAGGGTTATTTGTAAAAAACCAACAATCTTGCAGGAGTGGATTACTAACATCATAATAAACAACATTTGTTCTACGACTTCCCAAAAATGACAAAATATTATTAAACTTTTCATACAAAATAATAGTTATTTTTCAGGATTATGAAAAAACTACTAGCCAGATCTCTGTAATTTTTTTATGGGACCACACACGAACTATGTTCTTTCAAATAAAAAAAAGAATAATTGAAATCGGTTAACAACTGATGAAGTTATATTAAAACATACATAAAAAAAACATACAGTCGACTTGATAACCTCCTCCTTTTTTTAAAGTCGGTTAAAAACTGTTCGAACATTTGTATGGAAAGACGATTTTTTACTTTTTCCGGAAAAGTCGTAGAACAAACGTAGTCGTTTATGATGTTAGTGAACTACCCTGTACATAATACTAGTAATATTCTAGGAAAAATACGACTCTCACTAGATCATGTTTTTGGACGGGAATCGAACCCGCGACCCTTGGATATCCAGTCCATGGCTCTGACCGCTGAGCTACCGAGTCACTCCGATCTTGTTCTCGGACGTGTCTCATGTTCGATTCCCGTCCGAGAACATGATCTGGGGCCGTACCGGCTAACGCATCAAACTTCGGAAAGTCTGCCGGGTTTTAAATTAAAACAGATAAATCGAGCCCCAATCGGGCGGCAAACCCCAATTCATGATGTCACACAAACATCGATATCTTCTAAATAACTTCGGCGAATAGTACAATACGGAACTCCTTACTTAGATTTATCTGTTTTAAGTTGAAGCTCGGCAGACCCGCCGAAGTTCGAAAAATTTGCCGGTAGGGCCCCTGGTGCTAATCGTATTTTTCCTAGTACATTATTTAGTATTATATAAAAATAGCTTTGTGAATCCTAAAATCTCGAAATTTAAAAATACCCTGTATATGTTTATACAAGGTGTTACAAAAATACCCCTAATGCCGAATAGGGTATATAGGGACCATCAAACTGAACAACTTTTACTATGGGACCAACTCTGAAACCGCGATAAAAAAATCAGCTGTTCCATACATTTTCGATTATAATTTTTGTATGAAACAGCTGATTTTTTTTTCGCGATTTTAGTGTTGGTTCCATAGTAAAAGTTGTTCATTTTGATGGTCCCTATATACCATATTCGGCATTAGGGGTATTTTTGTAACACCTTGTATAGATGTATACTTACTTGGCTTTAGCGTGTGTCAGTATGTGCGACTTGAGATTAGTGCTCTGTGCGAACTTCTTGTTGCAGCCGTCGAACGGACAAACGTACGGACGGTCGCCAGTGTGAATACGGACGTGCGTTCTGCAAACCAGTAATATTATTAACTAAATTGTTACTTAATATACACTTCTAACTGCCGTACTCAGACGTCAATTAAGCTTAATGCTTTATTAAAATTGGTGCTATCTCTTTCTTTTTCATAGTGATAGTATAAGACGAAACGATACTTAATAAAGCATTAAACTTCATTGATATCTCTGAGTACGGCAGTTAGACTTCCGCGCGTACAGTTAATTAGAAATAAAACACTTTTTACGGATTACAGCGCGCATATTATTAATTCAGGTGTTATTTTAGAATTGAACATGCCTGAAAAACTACATTAGGTTCGAGAAACCACAAATCCTTGCTAAAGAACAAAGATTAGTTCCCAGAATGCTACGCGAGCCTACTGAAATCCCGGGTTCGATCCCCGGTTGGGTCAATTTAGAAAACTAACTTTTCTATATTCGCTCGGGTTTGGGTGTTTGTGTTGTACCACCGTTGTCTCTGATTTCCATAACACAAGTGCTTTAGCTACTTATTTTGGGGTCAGAGCAATGTTATGTTAATATACAAGGTGTTACAAAAATACCCCTAATGCCGAATATGGTATATAGGGACCATCAAACTGAACAACTTTTACTATGGGGCCAACTCTGAAATCGCGAAAAAAAAAACAGCTGTTTCATACATTTTGATATTTTCGATTTTAATTTTTGTATGAAACAGCTGATTTTTTTTCGCGATTTCAGAGTTGGTCCCATAGTAAAAGTTGATCAGTTTGATGGTCCCTATATACAATATTCGGCATTAGGGGTACTTTTGTAACACCTTGTATATTTATAAAAAAAAATTGATAGGTGTAATCAGACAACATATAAATATAAAAGACGTATGACAACAGTCAAAAACTGTTTACTAAATACGACAACTAAAGGTAATAGTCTGACATACGTCTTTTACACTTAAATATGTTGTCCTAAAATCAAATTGTCAATAATAATTATAAATTATTCCGTATTTCTTTCATTAAGAGGGGAGCTGCGCGGGCGGCGAAAATATAAAAACGGCTGCGCGCGCGCCGGACGACAGGGCCCAGTATCAACAACACCACCCCTAACATCGTCTACCACACCATCAGCGGGAAGAGCTCCTTCCCCCACCACCAACATTACATGGGCCAAGAGAAAAACGAAGAAGGCGCTGCCCCGTCACATCGTGCCCCCGCCATCTCCCAGCCCACCCCACCCGATTCCAGCTTCCCACCTTGAACCCTCAACCATCATTTAAAACCCCTACCCTCGTTTCTTAAGCCGTGGCTCGTTCGCAGGCGCTCCCCCACTATGGGGGTCTCACCCTTTAAGGCAGACATTCCCATTCCCCACTTAATACCATGGGGCAGTGGCCCCATGAGAAGAAGCCCGGGCAAGGAGCAGCAGCTCGAACCCGCACCCGCGCAAGCGGAACAAAACCACGACCGGACGACAGAGCATTCTCGAGCGGTTGCTCGTCGCGTCAGCAAAGGTCCGTCGCTGACAGCCCTGCGAGTTGCACGCACGCTCGCCTCGAGTGTTCCGAGTGTGTTCGTGAAGTGCCGTTCGCCTACCAATTGCTGCGTCCAGTTGAGTCATCGCTCCGCAGTAATTAACATTCCATTCCCCCGGAAAGGAAACGACGTAGATAGTGACTATTTCCGCGATATTGACGCTAGTGAGTAGTGAAGTGCACTCAGTTGTAACCTTTCCATTAACGGATATACTTATAGTTTCCGTGAGTGAAACATAAAAGTGTATCCCCTCCACCTCAGTACCCCCACTCCGTTTTTTCCCCACTCCGATCACTACCCACACCTTCCCCCACCACTTTCCCTTTCTTCATCTACCCCACACAAAACTTTTACAAGTGTTTTTGTGAAGTGCCAAACTGTGTTTGAAAAACTATTTTCAAACGCCATGCCGCAACGCACGCGTCCGCCGGACCGCGGGGGCGGTGAAACCCCCGCGCTCAAGTCTGATAGGGCAGCTGTCCGGGAGTGGGGTTACTGAGCAACCCGCTCCCCCGTACGCACCCCCTGGAATGCACCCCCGAGACCCCCGCCGCCGCCCATTCGAAGATATTGGGGGAGACGAGAAGCGCCCCCGCTTAGGTCCATCGCCCCCCAAGACCGACAATGTCTCCGCCTCATCCGCTTCGGCCGCGTCCGAGTGAATCGGACAAGGGCTCCGACGGCGGGAAGGAGGACCTTTCTAGCCCGCTCCCGCTCAGCAATACGGATTCAACCAGCTATGCCGGTTTGGAGGGACAAGAGCGCGCTGGCGCGGTCCTATGCTCAGGCATTGGAGACCTCACACCCGACCCATGACCAGCAGCCGCTGCCGTAAGCGGAGCCAAAGCCAAAGGGATATCCGCCGACTGTGGCGGAGACGCTGCCGAACTGGACAGACCATTTTCGCGTCCAGTAAGTTCGGCCACGCCCCCGACGCCCGCCTCTTCGGGACAGGGGTGCGCTTCATAGTGAAAACGCCCGAGGAGTACCGGTGCGTACAGCCGTACCTGACCGAGGCAGACCACACCATTTCATGGTACTGCTACTCGCCGCTCGACGAAAGTCACAATAAGGGGGCTTCCCCCCGGAACAGATCGAGGCCGAACTAGCAATTCACGGCTTTGTAGCGCTCCACTGCCGGGCTATTGCCGGCAGCCAAGGCCGACTAGGCTGTCTCTTCCATGTGCAGCTCGAGCACTTGGAACTCCGAGCTGACCCGCCTCTACGCCATCACCGAGCTACTCATCATGCGCGGGGTGATAATAGAGGCCTGGCGTCCCCGGAAGGGACCCGCCCAATGTCACCGATGCCAAGTCTTCGACCACTCATCGAACAACTGCCACCGCCCGCAGAAGTACGCACGATGCGCGGGTGACCGCCCCAGCGCGCAATGCACACGCACACGGGCCAGAACCGACCCGCCCACCTGCGCCAACTGCGCACTTTCACACGCCGCCAACGACCGGCGGTGCAGGGTGTACCTGCGCGAGGCGAGGCGCATGGGGGCCAGAGTTCCCCCCTCGTTCACACCCACGTTCAACGGGAACATGTTCACCCCCTCTCGTGTTCCCAACCGCCCCCGTCCTCCACCGCGCCGCCACACGCAGGCCCCGCCGCGACCTCGACGCCGACTGCCACCGAGTCGGTTTTTCCGATGGGGGGGGGCACATGCCCCAGCCGCTCCCAGAGGCCCACAAGATTTCCTCCCCCTGGTAGCCACGCGGCCGCCAGTAGCCCTCCCCACCCGGTCACAACCGACTCCGTTCCCCAGGGGGCATCGACAGCCCCCACCTCCTTTCAGGGGGCAACATCGACCCCTTCCTCTCATCAGGGGGTAGCAACAGCCCCCACCTCCACCCCAAACGCACTCTCACCCCATGCCACCACCCCAGTGCCTACCCCCTCGGTACCAGCAGCAGAGGGAAGCACCCGCGCACCGACAGCGGTGGGGCCCACCTTGAGGCCCACCGCGCCCCCCTCTACCCCACCAGGCGCAACTGATCCAGATGCTCATCAGCATCAGGGGATGGACCCAATCCAGGCGATATTGAAAGAGATGACCCAGCTGATCGCCGCCTCTCACCCAGCACCCTCCGGGTAATGTAATGTAATGGAAAATGGGAGGAGTCCGAGGTAAGATGGACCAGCTCCGCCTCCTCACTCAATCGCAGGACATTCACATAGTCCTCCTGGGTGAAACAATGCTGACGACCAAGCAGACCTTTCGCCTTCCCAACTGCCACTTACAGACGGGACGAAATGTCACCACAGGGCCGCTCATACAGGGGCACAGCGGTCCTGGTCAGGAGGGACATTGTCCATGACGAACTACCGTGGCCCGAGTTTGTCAGCCTGGAGGATCAGAGGTTAAGATTTTCGTCGCTTACCGACCGCCCAAATTGGGCATCTACCCACCTGATATAGACGCCATCTTCGCGGACAGCGTCTTTTTCACTTCCTCCCCGTGGTCCAAAGCCGCCACAATGTGGCTACAGAAGCAAACCTCCTCCCGCCCTGGCTGGACAACTGGAGGATTGCGGATAACGTGGGCAAGACCACAGCAATCCTCGTCGGGTCACACACGAAGCTGCCACCGCAGCTTACCTTGAGGGACGAGACCATCAAATGGCAGCCGTCCATTAAGGCCCCTATATACCTCAAGTGGCGCCCTCATTTTAATTAAATTTATTGCTCGCTAAGTACATAATGAATCGAAAATTCACACGTACAGATTGAAGTTAAGGTTCTATAGTTTATTTACAAACAATAACTTTATTAAAATACAGTTCGTCGTAGTAGTAGTTCGCAAAAGTGCTAAAAATGGCCACATTACATACAAGTGGTCGTTTGTAAATAAATTATAGAACCTTAGCTTCAATCTGTACATGTGAATTTTCGATACATTATGTACTTAGCGAGCAATAAATTTAATTATGATGAGGGCGCCACTCGAGGTATATAGGGGCCTCAAGTACCTCGGCTGCCACGTGGACCGCGACCTCGACATGGTCGCCCCGGCAGACCACGCAACCACCTCGGCTCGCGCAGCAAGGGCCATCCTTCGCCCTGTACTCACAAGTCGTCTTCCCCTCAAGTCCAAGAGGGCAATCTTTAAAACCCACGTCCGGTCGCGGCTTACCTACGCCGCACCGGCGTGGTATTCTCTCTGTTCGCAGACCCAGCGGGAACGACTGCAACGGCAGCACAACGTGGCGCTCCGCAATATCACGCAGGCGGGACGCTACGTCCGCGATGAGGTGACCGAGCGGGACCTCGAGGTGGAGCCCGTCCAGGTCTTCGTAGGCCAGCAGCAGCAGAACGTGGCGCTCCGCAATATCACGCAGGCGGGACGCTACGTCCGCGATGAGGTGACCGAGCGGGACCTCGAGGTGGAGCCCGTCCAGGTCTTCGTAGGCCAGCAGCAGCAGAACGTGGCGCTCCGCAATATCACGCAGGCGGGACGCTACGTCCGCGATGAGGTGACCGAGCGGGACCTCGAGGTGGAGCCCGTCCAGGTCTTCGTAGGCCAGCAGCAGCAGAACGTGGCGCTCCGCAATATCACGCAGGCGGGACGCTACGTCCGCGATGAGGTGACCGAGCGGGACCTCGAGGTGGAGCCCGTCCAGGTCTTCGTAGGCCAGCAGCAGCAGAACGTGGCGCTCCGCAATATCACGCAGGCGGGACGCTACGTCCGCGATGAGGTGACCGAGCGGGACCTCGAGGTGGAGCCTGTCCAAGTCTTCGTAGTCCGCCTGGCGCGTGTCATGTTCCACCATGCCCCCCCCGACACCAGCGGCGCACAGCTCCGGTGCGATCTCCAGTACCCCCCACCATCGTCTACCACATCACCGGCAGGAAGAACCCCTTCCCCCACGACCACCGATACATGGGCCGAGAGGAAGACGAAGAAGGCGCTGCCCCGTCACATCTCCCCGGCCCACCCCACCCGATTCCAGCCTCCCACCTTGAACCCTCAACCATCAATTAAAACCCCTACCCCCATCGCTTAAGCCGTGGCTCGTTCGCAGGCGCTCGGCCTCCCCCTCTATGGGGGTCTCACCCTTTAAGGCAGACATTCCCATTCCCCATTTAATACCATGGGGCAGTGACCTCATGAGAAGAAGCCCGGGGAAGGAGCAGCAGCTCGAACCCGCACCCGCGCAAGCGGAACAAAACCACGACCGGACAACAGAGCATTCATACATTCCTAAGATTGTTGAAACACTAAGTACTTACTATTGTAACGCACTATTTTTAAACGCAATAAATTTGTTTTACAAGAAAATAAAATATTCATTGAAATTTTAACTCTTTAGAAGAAATAATAAGCCCTGTGTACGGTCTTACACCGCACATTTTACGATGTTACTGACCGAATGAGCAGCATTACGTCTAATTTAGGTCGCGCGTCAGCACTTGGAATTTGCCTTTTAGTTATAATTATTATACTTATGAGATTATTATCGGCTACGGTCGAGATAAGACCCATCTACTTTAAACTGTAACTTAACTACCAACTAACTTTAACGTCATAAAAGTGTGAAATAACGAATTTATATCCTTTATCTTCACTAACTACGGAACTGCCAACTACACTCGGCGTCAAAAAAAAAAAACCTTTTCAAAAAATTTCTTTGAAACCATTTTAATCATATCTAATTAATAGTAAATGTTGTCATATACTTCTATCCATTCGTATATAACCAACAGTCTCTCAAACCGTTGGAACACTCGTCATACGGAATAAATGACTGAGATTTAGTTTCCCAGCAACATTGCACTGTCACATTTTTTGCAATATAACAATTTCATTTGACAAGCTTCATGGCCAATAGTATGCATCTTGGGTGTTTCTTTTCTTAATTGAGCAGTTGACGTGCGTTCTCTCTAACGTTTCGATAGTGAATTTACCCGATTTTCCTGGATTGACCCCTATTTATACCCTTATAATGAATGCGCAAGTAATTACATGTGCAGCGTTTAATTGTGGTAACTGTTATGTTTTTTAAACAATAAATGATTGTTTAAAAGACCAATAAATGTACTTTCAATAGATATAAATATTAAATAAATAATACGTGTGCTAGCAGTAGCAGGTAGGCATATCTAAACTAATGTAATAGAAGGTGCGATTTTTTTGACGCCGAGTGTATAACTTTCAACATATTCCTGTACGGAGTCCGTGGTCAACTAAGCGGAACTCGTACACCCTAAAGGTACTAAATATGGAACTTTGTTTTCCGAAATAAATGTTTTATTATTATAGTCGACTCATGATTCGGAGTATATCTGAAGTGGAATTTTCATCGCAAAGTTCATGAAAACGGAGTTTTTATTTATTTATTTACAGAAAAGTAATTAAAATATCATCATTTTATAAACCCGCAATGTATGCACAACAACAGCGAAGGTCGTGACTTTGTTGTAAGCGCGCTCGCTCCCGCGATGTTATCGAGTTGTTACGCGTACATTGCTGCTCAAAGGAAAATAAAAATCTCTGCGACAAGTGGTTCCATAGACAAAGTTGCTGAACTCTAAGGGTAGAATTATCTTTTAAAGTTTTCGCTAGGGTGCTACTAACACCCTGTATAGTACTAAATAATATATTACAAAAAATACGACTCGCACCAGATCATGTTCTCGGACGGGAAGCGGTCAGAGCATTGGACCGGATATCCAAAGGTCGCGGGTTCGATTCCCGTCCGAGAACATGATCTGGTGCGTAGTCGTATTTTTTCTAGTATATTATTTATAGTATTGTGAATGCAAAAATCGCAAAATTTAAAAATTATACTCTGTATAGTGGTTTTTCTAGTAAAAAGAGGGAAGTTACAATTGTACGTTACCTGAGGTTGAAGTCTAGCGAGAACCTCTTGCCGCAGCCCTCGAACGTGCACTGGAACGGTTTCTCCCCGGTGTGGACTAGCTGGTGACGTTTTAACTTGGAGCTCTCTACGAACGCTTTACCTGGAAGTTATGAATAATGGATTTGGTATTGCAGTCCTAATAAGGAAGTTTCCTTAAGAGGGCGTAGTCTGCACACTAGCGCCGTAATTGAAAAAAAAAACAGTGTTAAGCACTATGATTTTTTTTTCAATGGCGGCGCTAAGGACAAAATTGTGAATTATGTCTCAATATATCATTATATGCCTGCCACTGATATTGATTACAAAAATATGTGCATGTTTGATATGTATCGCTGTCAGTGTGCCTATTTAAATAAATAAAAAAAAAACAAATGCTGTTGTTTCCCATAACGTTAAATTAAGAGTCCGGCGAACAGTGAGCTTCCCATACAAACATAATACCAAAATGATTTGCAATTTGAGCATAATTAACTCTTCTGTGATGTTATTCGGATTAAGACAGTATTTGTCTTGGTTTCTATTAAATAAAAATTCCAAAATACTAACCTAATTCAAAATAAATGCAATTTTTTCATACAAAACTGCAAATCGCATTAATTTTTATTTAGTATTTTGGATTTTTTATTAAATATTAACCTAGATAAATGCCGTTTTAAAACGAATAACATCACAAGATGAGTTAATTATGCTCAAATTGCAAATCGTTTTGGTATTACGTTTGTACGGGAAGCTCAAGAGACTTTCCAGGCAACGTTCCTTAAAAAAATACTAGATGGCGCTGTCCAACAACCTTGCTAGATAGTATGGACTTGATACAAACAATCTGACCAAAGAGAATAATCGTAAAAATATGATATAATATATGATTTTGATAGTGTCATTTCTTTATAAATCTTTATTAAAAAGTGTTCTGGCGCAATACAAGGTGTTACAAAAGTACCCCTAATGCCGAATATGGTATATAGGGACCATCAAACTGAACAACTTTTACTATGGGACCAACTCTGAAATCGCGAAAAAAAATCAGCTGTTTCATACATTTTGATATTTTCGATTTTGATTTTTGTATGAAACAGCTGATTTTTTTTTCGCGTTTTCAGAGTTGGTCCCATAGTAAAAGTTGTTCAGTTTGATGGTCCCTATCTACCATATTCGGCATTAGGGGTACTTTTGTAACACCTTGTATAATATAATGGACATTTTTACATAATTATATTTCAGTTGCTTAAGTACAAAAAGTGGTCGTTTCTGACAGTTCACATAACTGTTAGAAACGATAACTTTTTGTACTCCAAGTCCAAGAAAGTTACATGGTCTTCCACGCGTAGTGGTAGTATTATTATAATTACTATTAGTAATTTTCAATAATCACAACAATATTACAGAAAGATTACAAAGAAAACAAATAGTCAAAATTATAAGTTGTTTTACGATGCTATTCTTTATAGAACGTTTAAGGGGCTGACATGAGTCAACTAGCGCCGCCAGTCGATTTTATTTTATTTATTCTAAATAAGCCCAATTTCTTAAAAAGGAATCGGTCAAGGTTTTGTTAATAACGTCTAATATTTATTGAATAATTTTACACAGTCGGAAAAGGCATATAAACAGTTTAAAACTCGATTTTGTCAAAAGTGGCCACTGTCGATTCAAACCCGTTTTTAAACTTACTAAAGCACGTTTAAATACTATACTATCTAGCAAGGTTGTTGAAAAGCGCCATCTAGTAGATTTTTAAGGAACGTCGCCTGGAAAGTCTTCTTTTTAGCTCACCGTTCGCCGGAGCCTTAAATAAAACAATAAAAAAATGGTAATATGTTAGTATAGGTACTGACCGCACTCGGCGCAGACGTGCACGCGCGGCCCGTGCGTGTGCAGGTGCTCGCGCATTACACTAGAGTAACATATGTTAGTATAGGTACTGACCGCACTCGGCGCAGACGTGCACGCGCGGCCCGTGCGTGTGCAGGTGCTCGCGCATTACACTAGAGTAACATATGTTAGTATAGGTACTGACCGCACTCGGCGCAGACGTGCACGCGCGGCCCGTGCGTGTGCAGGTGCTCGCGCATTACACTAGAGTAACATATGTTAGTATAGGTACTGACCGCACTCGGCGCAGACGTGCACGCGCGGCCCGTGCGTGTGCAGGTGCTCGCGCATTACACTAGAGTAACATATGTTAGTATAGGTACTGACCGCACTCGGCGCAGACGTGCACGCGCGGCCCGTGCGTGTGCAGGTGCTCGCGCATTACACTAGAGTAACATATGTTAGTATAGGTACTGACCGCACTCGGCGCAGACGTGCACGCGCGGCCCGTGCGTGTGCAGGTGCTCGCGCATTACACTAGAGTAACATATGTTAGTATAGGTACTGACCGCACTCGGCGCAGACGTGCACGCGCGGCCCGTGCGTGTGCAGGTGCTTGCGCATGGCGGAGTTGTCGCGGAACATCTTGCTGCAGCCCTTGTGCGGGCACGCTGCAACACAACACTACGTTACTGCCCGTGGACTATTTAACGGACATCTTTGTGGGGTATTCCCACTATCTATTCATTTTATTAATAAATAAAATAATCTTATTTATATTATAAAACACTTACATTTATAATTACACAAAAGTAACAATATATTATACAAGGTGTTACAAAAATACCCCTAATGCCGAATATGGTGTATAGGGACCATCGAACTGATCAACTTTTATTATGGGACCGACATTGAAATCGCGAAAAAAAATCAGCTGTTTCATACAAAAAATATCGAAAATATCAAAATATCAAAAACAGCTGATTTTTTTTTCGCGATTTCAGAGTTGGCCCCATAGTAAAAGTTATTCAGTTCGATGGTCTCTTTATGCCATATTCGGCATTAAGGGTATTGTTATAACACCTTGTATAAAATAATCTTATTTATTTTTATAAAACACTTACATTTATAATTACACAAAAGTAACAATATATTATACGACGTGTTACAAAAGTACCCCTAATGCCGAATATGATATATAGGGGCCATCGAACTGAACGACTTTTACTATGGGACCGACTTTGAAATTGCTCACATACCTATTGTTCTGTCTGATGATTCAGGGGAGGGTTTCTTTAACCTAATCTTGTGTCCCGGCCTCGCGAACTCCGCTAACTGTTTGGGATCTGATAAGTCTAAACCTGAAAAAGAAAACTATACATATACAACATGTTACAAAAATACCCCTAATGCCAAATATAGTATTATAGAGACCAGCGAACTAATCAACTTTTACTATGGGACCAACTCTCAAATCGCGAAAAAGAAATCAGCTGTTTCATACAAAAATTAAAATCGAAAATATCAAAATGTATTAAATAGCTGTATTTTTTTCGTGATTTCAGAGTTGGTCCCATAGTAAAAGTTGTTCAGTTTTATATAATACCAAATAATACAACGTGTTACAAAAATACTTCTAATGCCGAATATGGTATATAGGGACCATCGAACTGATCATCTTTAACTATGGGACCAACTCTCAAATCGCGATAAAAAAAAATCAGCTGTTTCATACAAAAATTAAAATCGAAGATATCAAAATGTATGAAACAGTTGATTTTTTTTTCGCGATTTCAAAGTTGGTCTATTAGTAAAAGTTATTCAGTCCTATGGTCCCTATATACCATATTCGGCATATAAAATATGAAATCTTTGTTATTATCATTAAATATATCAGGCGATAATATTTAATACGGTAATTCAGTATTAAATATTATAAATTTTTCAAATAATATAAATTTGTAGATGATACGAAGTCCACCGGTTGCTGAATAACTCCCAAAATTGTGTCTATTACACATTTTAATATTAACCACCGTTGTAACATTTAGGAATGCAATAATAAATGATGGGACAATTTCACACAGCGCCATCTAGCCCCAAACTAAACAAAAGCTTGTAATAAGATAAATAATATTAGAAAAAATACTAGAAAAAATCGACTCACCCGTAGCACCTCAGACGGGACTCGAACCCGCACCCTTGGGATTCCGGCCCAATGCACTGATTTTTGATTGATTTTTTCTAATATTATTTATCTTAATATAAAAATAGCATTGTGAATGCGAAAAATCTAAATTTAAAAAAGTTATATAGCTGTTTCATCTTTATCGATTGTCAAAACATCTGGAAAGATGTTTCTTTCGAATGTGGGGGTATTTCCTCACATTGATGAAATTGCGCTGGCTTGCAGCGAAGAAGTTAAAAGTACTAGAAAATTTCGCCACTCCCACTAGAGACTCGGTAGCATAATTGGTCAGTGCATTGGGCCGGAATCCCAAGGGTGCGGGTTCGAGTCCCGTCTGAGGTGCTACGGGTGAGTCGATTTTTTCTAGTATTTTTTCTAATATTATTTATCTTAATATAAAAATAGCATTGTGAATGCGAAAAATCTAAATTTACAAAAGCTTGTAATATGGGTGCTAGATACTTTTTAAATATTAACGGCCTTACAAAAGATTTTAAAACACTGTTCAACAAGTGTTTCACTTAGACACTGTTTAAATGAATGCTGTCACTTTTATGACAATATTGTTTGAAAAAGACGACATCACATTTAAACAGTGTCTAATTTAAACGTGTTTTAAAATCTTTTGTGGTAAGGCTGATACTTATTATACATAGTAACACCCAGACCCATCACAGAAATTAAAATTCATCATTTCAATTTCCGCTCGGCCGGGAATCGTACCCGTGACCTTGCGTGGTAGACCGGCATTGACCACTGCACCATTCAGGTCGTCAAATAAATGGAATGTGCCTCACCTGGCATAGCTTCGCTGCCCAGTATGTTCTTCTTGCCGGTCATGTACTCCGTATAGTCGGGGTCTGGCTCCGGGTTCGAACCGTCATCTGTAACACAAATCCTACCTTATTATATGTACAGTACAGTCTAATACACTTTGATATATTAAGGGCCTGTTTTACAATCAAAAAGTAAGTTCTGAGTAGAAGAAATTCGACGTTCCCACTAGTGACTCGGTAGCTCAGCGGTCAGAGCATTGGACCGGATATCCAAAGGTCGCGGATTCGATTCCCATCGGAGAACATGATCTGGAGCGAGTCGTTTTTATCTAGTATATTATTTAGTATTATATAAAAATAGCATTATGAAAGCTAAAATATCAAAATTTAAAAAGTACTGGTTAGCTTACTTGACAGATGATTTGACACAGCTTTTAACTTAAATAGTAAAATAAGTCTTATTTTCAAACACATACAGCCTTACCACAAAATATTTTAAAACACCGTTCAACAAGTGTTTAACTTAGACACTGTTTAAATGTGATGCTGTCACTTTTTTGACAATATTGTTTGAAAGAGATGGCATCGCATTTAAACAGTGTCTAAATTAAACAGTGTTTTATAATCTTTTGTGGTAAGGCCGATAAGGTCTAAAAAAGCATCAGCTTTACCGACATTTTAATTAAAAATAGGCCTTATTTTTAAACACATAAGGTCTAAAATCCCTCACCGTCATCATCGCCAGTGGCCCACTTAGTGACGCTAAACTCCCCCTCCATAGTCTTGATTTATACTAGTTTCTGTTGTTATCTACACACCTCTAAACTTAAAATAAGCCTTATTTTCCAACACATAAGGTCTAAATTCCCTCACCGTCATCATCTCCAGTGGCCCACATAGTGACGCTAAACTCCCCCTCCATAGTCTTGATTTGTACTTGTTTCTGCTCCCACCTGCGGGTCCCTCGACCGCTGCCTGTGTTCTCCATCAAACCCATCGGGACTTCGCCTAAAGAATGGGAAAAGCATTAAATATTAATTCATCAACGCCCGAGCGGCCGCATGCGGTTAAAATCACTTGTGTTATGGAAATTAAATACAACGGTGGTTCCACAAACACCCAGACCAGAGACAATATAGACAAGTTTGTTTTCGAAATTGACCCAGTCGGGGATCGAACCTGGCGACACCTTGAAAACCGGTATACAAACAACTCGACCTCAACCGTGTGGTCGTCAGAAATAATTAAAAAATATAAGCTTTTTTGGTCAGTGGCAAAAATCTCTCTTTCTGTTAATTTAACAATGTTAATTTAACATGCGTGTCTTAATAGTTCTTTGACATAGTTATTGTTATAACTAGTTTTTATTATAACTAGTTTTTGTTATAACTAAATAAAATAAATAAATAACTTGTGCCAAACTTCTAGCTCGCTCTGAACACAAGGCGATTCATGTCTAGCTTATTTGTATGGAAAATACACTCTGCGCATGCGCAAAGCAACAGAGAGAGCTAAAAGTTTGACAAGCACTATACTAAATCACAAAAAATATTTGTCTCATTACAAAATGGGGTCATGCAGCCGACATATTTATTGACTTCTTTCCAGTGTCACTCGGGGTTATTTTTTATTTAGATTCTAACGATACCTCACACATCCAAATCGGTTCAGACATTTAGAAGTTACGGAGGAATAAAGAAATACACACAAACATACATGAACCCCGAACACAATACACTTTTCTTTTTTGGGCAGTCGAGTAAAAAGTAGAAATATACCATGAGAATTCAAAAGCTATTTATCATCAACATGTTTTAAGGGAATAATAAAAAAATGACAATATCAATTAGATATCTGCATAAGGCTGGCCACATACAGACGGAATTTTGATTCGGAATTCCGAAACGGAATCATTCCGAACGCAGCTAATCCATACAAATCTATGGACCTACCACACACATGCGGTATTTTTCCGTTCGCAATTTTCATATATTATATTACATATACTCACATAAACACACTCACTCACACACATAAGCACACATACACAACCAAATTCTGCTACATAAAATATTTAATAGTTCTACAAGTTGTTTTTGATACGTAGTCATGCCTCATTAATACTACTTTAACACGTTAACACGTTTAGTTAAGAGCACATTGTATTCTTTTGCAGGGGCGGCCTGGTGACCTGTGTTACCAGTTTTCTTCTTAAGACGATTAGTGCCCTCACAGTGGCGCCCTCATCATAATTAAATTTATTGCTCGCTAACTACATAATGTATCGAAAATTCACACGTACAGATTGAAGCTAAGGTTCTATAGTTTATTTACAAACAATAACCTCGGTAAAATATAGTTCGTTGTAGTTGTAGTAGGCAAATGTGCCAAAAGTGGCCACTTATTGCTCTTTTGCCTACTACTACTACAACAATAAATTTAATATAATGAGGGCGCCACTGTGAGGGCACTAATCGCCTTAAACCTATTGCAGGCACCAGCTTCTCACACTTCAGGTTTCAGTCTTTCACTCAAATAAATCTAGAGATAAGTAACCTATTGTGTCAATAGTCAAAATTTCTTTATTCAAATAAACTTAATAATTAAGCACTTTTGAATCGTCTATATTTTCCTACCACCAGTTCCAGACTTTTTTAAATTACAAGAACAGGTGTGATTAGTAAATTAATGATATTTATTAATTATTATCGATATTCCGAATCAGATTCCGTCTGTATGTGGCGGGCCTTAATAACTTGTCGGTCGATACAGTTTACCTTGTGCGGACTCACCTATTGGCATAAGGTGGTGTATATTGGCGGGGTTGTTGCCGGCGCGGGGACGCCCGCGACCCCTTCTGGAATTTAGTTTACAGTTTTTTATACGGGGTGGAGACGACAATACGACATTAAACCGTAATTGTTTGTTGTGTTAATATTAAATATTAAATATTTGACAACATCACATACATTGCTCCGATTCCAAAATAAGTAGCTAAAGCACTTGATGTTATGGAAATCAGAGACAACGGTGGTATCACAAACACCCAGACCCGAGCCAATATAAAAGTTCGTTTTTTCTAAATTGACTCAACCGGGGATCGAACCCGGGACCTCAGAGATGGCGATACCTTGAAAACCGGTGTACAATGCCACTCGACCACGGAGGTCGTTGTCAAGTATGATTGATGCTATGCATCATATTTATTTAGTAATAAGTTACCATAAGTTTGCATGCTATAGAATACGGCTAAATGACGACTTCTACAACGCGTCCAAAATGCATGTGTTAGATTTTGTTTTGGGGTACCCCCTAGAACACATGTCACTCCTTACATAAACGCAGCGAATATGCTCAACATGAATGCTCGATATGATTTGCAGTTTGCTTCTTTACTCTTTGATGTCATTAAAACTGAGGTACCCAAATATTTGTATGCGAAACTGGAATGGGCTTCTTCAAAATCTGTGTACAACACACGTGGTGCGTCATGGAAACTGCTTACCCTCCGGCATAAAACTGCAGCCTTTCGGGGCAGCTTTAGGTATTTGGCAACGAAATGTTGGAATAATCTCCCGCCACCCATCAGGCAGCTTAAATCAAAATATTCTTTTAAGCATAAACTAAAGCAACATCTGCTACTGTACCAAAAAATGAATACTTAGAATTGCCAGTACCATTGCCACAAAGGAACTATAACTACCTATTTTTTCATGTTATAAATTGTTTTTTTATTTTTTTTATTTCACATGTCATACATTATTATTTTACAACTCAATGGTTTTTAATATGAATGGGTACCCCTTTTGTTTTAGTATGGATAAAAGTATTTTAAAGTATTAAATAAAAGTATTATCTCTTTTTCTATAATTCAAGGGAAATCGGTTTTAAATTTTTAATTTCATATTTATGCCGCCTTTCTTCGGAATTGGTGACCACTGAAAATCAGCGTCATGGTGCTCCTCTAGGGTGCCGTGGCATAATGCTGAGTGGGAGCCTTTTTAGCACATGTACCTATATTAAGTTAGTTTTAAAAAACATGTTCAATTTTATTGTGTGCTAAATAAAATTATTTTCTTTCTTTCTTTTCTTTCTTAAATAGGCATTAAGACTCTTTTTTTACCTAATTTCATAATAAGACCACTTTAATGTATCAACCCTATTTATGGCAAATAAAACTATAAACAATGAAAACATTTGTGAAACTAGTTCATAGGAGTATTTTAAAACTATCAAATAATTCCTAGGAACGAAATAGATTTATTTTCAAAGAAACTAAATAGCACAAATACTAAATAATATACTAGAAAAAATAGGACTCGCACCAGATCATGTTCTCGGACGGGAACATGATCTGGTGCGAGTCCTATTTTTTCTAGTATATTATTTAGTATTATATAAAAATAGCATTGTGAATGCTTAAATCTCAAAATTTCAAATAAATAGCACAAAAATAAATTGTACTGAAATCGTAACTGAAATTTTTTTCTGTGTCTTAACTATTGGATATTTTTAATTGTTTTTTTATGAGACTGCATGGGAGCGTTCTTAGCTATACGACAATTAATTTATTGTCGCATTGTCGTCTCTAGGTTGTATACAACATGTTACAAAATACCCCTAATGCCGAATGTTTATGGAATTTTAGAGATGTCAATAATTTAAATAAAACACACCTGCTAGTTGACGGTGGAGTCGGGTATACCGGCTCATACGGGTTATCTACAGAGCTATGCAAGACCTCCTCTCCAGATATCCCCGGAAGGATCACCTCCTCGCTGCCAACTGAAATTTTGTAGTCTGTCAGCAGAGCCGACATTTTGGGAACAGTTAGAAAGATAATTTTGAAAATAAAACGTTTTAAAACCAAATAGTTATTAATAAATATATTGGACCAATCATCTACAACCAAAAAATAATAATAAATAGCATTGTGAATGCTTAAATCTCAAATTTAAAAAAAAAAAAAAAAAAAAAAAAAAGAAAAACAATTGAGTAATACTGCAAAAACAGCTTTTATTATGTAATGCATAAAGATGGTCTCAAAGTATACTCGTAGAATGATTCGTCTGTACTTCGGTCATTCTATGGTAACGGAATAACATAGAAATACATAAATAATAAAAAGCATCCATGACTCAGGAACGAATGCTAATGCTTATCATAAATAAATAAATATTAGACAACATCACAAACATTGCTCTGATCTCAAAGTAAGTAGCTAAAGCACTTGTGTTATAGAAATCACTGACAACGGTGGTAAACACACACTCCCAGACCTGAGTCAATATAGAAAAGTTCGTTTTCTAAATTGACCCAGCCGGGGATCGAACCCGGGACCTCAGAGATGGCGACACCTTGAAAACCGGCGCACAGTCCACTTGACCACAGAGGTCGTCAAAAATCATACGAACATACCATGCGATTAATTTAACTATGTACAACAGAAGCGGCAACTTCGCTCGAATATGTATGGTAAAGAGTAAATTTTACAGATTAAAATACATCGTTTTGCACCGCAAGCTCTCTGAAGTTGGTCACTTCTGCCCGTAGCATGACCACCGAAACGCGATATGATATAGCGATTTATCAAGTTTAACTGTCAAAAGACAATGGGTGTTGACAGTTGAGTGTCGATAAAATGCTATATCACGCGAAATATATCGTGTTTCGTCGCTCATGCTAGGGGGGCTGTTGTACATAAGAGTTAATTTAATCGGATTGTAAATCATAATTCCTCTACTAGCGGGGCCTATGATATGGTGCACCGCGATATGTCGACACTTATCTAGCGATGTCTGTCCCATTGGCATCAGTGAAGCGCGAGCGAGACAGACAGCACGCTGACTCGAGAAAAGTGTCGACATAATATTGTCGTGTGCGCATGTTAGGCAAGCAGGATTCAAACCCGAAACTTGCTCAAGGGGGATCACACATAATGAATATAGAAAACCGGGCTGTGGTAAGCAACACCGGAAAATAACAATGACCACTTTCCATACAATTGTTGACCTGTCAAATAGCTTTTTTTTAAGTTAATATTTAACATAATATAATAAAATTATATTACAATAGTTGCTATGACCGTAGAATACTAGTATTTATTGAATTTTAATTTGGCAATCAGAAAAATATGTAATGGTAAAATGTTCTATTATAACGATAAAAATGCAATTTTATGAGCTATATTACTTCTCTATACAACGTGTTACAAAAGTACCCTAATGCCGAATATGGTATATAGGGACCAACAAACTGAACAACTTTTACTATGGGACCAACTCTGAAATCGCGAAAAAAAAATCAGCTGTTTCATACATTTTGATATTTTCGATTTTAATTTTTGAATGAAACGGCCGATTTTTTTTTCGCGATTTCAGAGTTGGTCCCATAGTAAAAGTTGTTCAGTTTGATGGTCCCTATATACCATATTCGGCATTAGGGGTATTTTTGTAACACGATAATTGATAAATATTTTCACATGTCAGAAATGGGCATCCTTTTCGGATATGGCCCGCGATGCGCTTTTGTCTAGACTCTAGATGATATTGTGGTTAGTACACATTAGATGTTACTCTAAAATATCACAAAATTCTAACCTTCTTCGAGAGCCTGCATCCCGATGACTTGTTCCTCCACCTCCTCGTATTGATCATCGGTGATGTACTCTTCATACTGGCCTGCTTCTATCTCTTCGTACTGTTGAACAAAGTATATACTTGGTTGCAGTCTAGAAATGTTTTTATGTAAGTTTACTGTTTTTCTAAAAGACATTTTTTACCAAACTCAAAAGTGATTGAGCACTTTCAAATGATATTTATACTGCCCAGGCATTATGTATTATGTCCTTATTTATCACTTTGTCCATAACATACATATTAATTATGAAATTATGAATTTTTATTCTACTGACTTAGGAAAGCTTTACCAAATGAACTCTTTTATTTTGTATGGGATAGGTATTACTTACTGAAAACCTTCTATGAACAAACATTAAAATAAACACTATATTTTGTTCCACGAATCGAACTCCTAGGGAACAAAATACTCGCAGCTCATTGGTCAATGCGCGCGGCTAGAGCTAGGCTATTGAAGGTCACGCGCATTAACCAATGGCGCATTCTCTTTGGGAGATCGTTTCGTAGAATGGACTTTATTACGCGCGATAGAAGTGAGAATATGAACTATAACTTCTAAGTAGTGAAGGATAAATCATCACGTAAAACATGACGCAGCCAAAAATCAGTCATACCTTGACTCCGACTTGGTCGTCCCCATCGATCTCAACCATAGACCCGTGGGTGCCAATCTCCACCTCGCACATTATCTCCTGGTTCATCATCTTGAACCAGCCCTCCAGCCTGGTGAGAAATGATTTGAATAAGTCCGGATGAGTCATGAACATAAAGCCTCATAAGTTAGGCACAGTATATAACATTACGGGACAAAATGTCCTGCAACACTTTTTTCTTAGGCTAAACTGTCCACATTAGCGCACGCCATACGCACACTTTTGTCTTTTTCTCTTCTTTGAGTCTTGCGTAGTAGTAGTAGTAGTAACAAACCAAACTGTGTTCACAAAGCAGCAGCATCGCATGTCGCACACAAGATGCATGCAATTGTGAAATGACGAACAGCGTGCAGCATAAGCATACAGCAGCAATAACTTTGTATTTCTTTTGTACAATAACAAACTTATTTTTGTGCATAAAACCGCAAATGTAAGTTTATCAACTTTAAAGTTGCATTCGTGACTGTACACATGCATAGTAATCCCCTCCAATTTCTCTCACGAAGATCCGTGCCTTCATGTACATACCTCTTTATTTTAAAGGTACTCTTACAATAATTAAGAACTTCAACTTATTTCCTATGAAACCTTGTCCTTACTCAAAAAACCAAAGTATTTAAATAAAAAAAGGTTTTGAAGTCTTTGACCAGCCATATAATAAAATAAATAAACCCATGTTATCATCGCACTTCAAGTAAAATCTATGTCACTGACACTGACTGAGAGCTATAAATTACTTATTTATCTTTCGAAAGCTGTTTATTTATGTAGATAGAGAGAAGACTAGAGATAACAATAACTTTGATTTAAATAATCAAAGTTTTTGCATAAAAAACAATAAAATTGTTGGATGTATGTAACAATGATCCCTTTGCTATGATGAAAAAACAAATTTGACATTGTTCATCTTGTTTTTGTTTGTGATTAATGTGATTACTTGTTCTGCTGTGATTGCTGCAAGCAAATCAATGACTTTTGTAAACAATTTTTACAATATGTAATACAAGTTACTATCAGCTAATTTAATAACGTTATTTTTAGATCAGGAAAACGTGTTCTATGCACCGTTTCGATGTAAATAATGACACAAATCGCTAATCAATCACATACTTGCCTTACACTAAGTTTATGACGTGCTTACCGAAGCTATGAAATATTAATTTTTAACACAGATATCAAGTTTCGTGCGACGCAAAATAACGTTTTATCTATAGAAGAGTAAAATTATGTGTTCTGAAGATATGACTGATTTCTCTCTGTATTTATACAAGTCAATAGCTGTTGCAGGTGCACAATGAAACCGGCCGGGTTTCGACGGCAATTTTTTTGTGTTATAATTATAACGCGGCCACGCCAAACGGGGTAAAGACAAAAAGGACATTCCATGACCTTCCTTCACATTTCTTTTGAGAGAAATTTCTAATCGTAATTTCATAGAAAAATGAAAACACTTGTTACGATATGTCAAAAAGTACGAAGTGTTTATTGAAAATACTTTACCTCTATTTAACTTGTAACAAAAGCTGCACGGCCCCCTGGAGATAGATACGGACTGCTGCGTAGGCACAGAATTTTTCCAGTTAATTATCACCTCAATCAACGCCACAGATTTCAGTGAAAAAAAGTTCGCTATTTAGGCTCAAAAATATTTGAAATTTACGCGAAAATGTTTATAAAATATGTCCGACTAAACATGGCGTCCAAAGATGTCCGACCAAATTCAATATGGCGAAGCAAAATGGACGCCCGCTCTTCAGCCGCTTGCACTCGAGAACTCCGCTGTTGAAAGAGAAGCCGTCACACACGCCACCTTTAAAAAAGTTTTTCTATAGAATGTTGCCATATGTAAATTATAACTATGATGCAAATTGGTCAGAAAATTATATTTAATCATAAAAATGCCAAAAACTTGTCAACATATTATAAAGATTCAAATACTAAACCGTTACTTATTGTAAAATCATGTTTTGGCGTGAAAAATGCTATTGATCGCTCGAAATGACGTTTTCATGTATGGTTGCTTTACATTTCACTATGCAGAACTAGCGTCCTCTTTTCGTGCTCTTTTCAAAACTTTGACGTACCAGAGCCATCTCGCGGAGAAAAGTCTTAGATCAATTTTCCTGCTTTCCTGTTCCTGTGATTATTTAACATCTGTCATCTGAAAATAAAAGATTTCCGTGGGCTTGTGTGGACAAATCAGGATGGCAGTAAGATTGTTCTCTAAATTGAGGGTTCTCCCTGAGATCAAGGCTACATACAGCTCAGCGGCGGCCGCAGCTCCTGCCCAACTATCGGACTTCGATGTTCAGCACAAAACTCCAGTTATCAGGAAGCAGAAGCTGATTCCAAAGGCCCAGTATGGTGGAAGGCACGCAGTCACGATGCTGCCAGGTGGTGGTATCGGCCCGGAGTGCATGGGTTACGTGAAAGAGATATTCAAGTAAGTATAGCCTAATCTGTATAAGCTTAAATTTTCATGATATTCAGTCCCTTTTCAATGTTTCTAGTAGTCTTCAAATTGAATTTATCTACACTTTTGAGACATACATGAGACTCTTCTCGATTTAAGATTGTAATGTAAATGATATTTGCTTAAAAGTATCATAAGCATTTCAAGGTCTATGTTGTTCATTAATGAAAAGGAAAAAATTACATGGTTTCCGACTATATCATCAGAAAATTGCTACAGTTATGATTTGAAATGGTTAAGTACTCAACACATTTCTTGTGGGCATACTACAGACACAAGCATTATTATTATGATTTTTTTTGTTATGAATTTTTATTCCCGTTCCTAATCCAGTCTCGGTCTCTTATGGGCAGATATTAACCATTGTTCATGATTATTAACCATTGCTTTACATTCCTCATAATATAAGCACTTCTTCTAGCTTGTTTTATCATTTATATATGATTTCATATCTGTCAAATTCTATGATCAAAGTTAAGTAAATTTACATAATACACATAATGATCAAATAAACGTCATATACCATCAAGATGAGTAAAAATTCTTTAATTTAGAAGTCAACATTTTTTGAGGTAGTTGGTTACTGATATGATCCTACTTGTACGCTAGCTGTCAATAAGAATCCCATAACTATGATCATAGACAATATGAATCACATGTAGATATGAAACAAAATAATGTTCTTCATTTAAAAATGACTCACATCTATGATCCTATTTATATTAAGTGTAATGGGACTCTTAAGAGATTTTGGTATCAAATTACTTTCAAGCATAATTTATAGTATTCACAATGCTATTTTTATGTAATACTAGTATATTATTTAGTATTATACTTCCAAGCAGCTTTGTTCAAAAGGAAAATTGATTTCTCATGTTACAGATACATTGGTGCGCCGGTAGACTTTGAAGTGGTGGACATTGATCCTACAGTCGATAATGATGATGATGTGTTATACGCCATCACCACTATTAAGAGAAACGGTGTCGGCCTTAAGGTATGTAATTTCATGTAATTTCCATACATGTAGTTGTTTAATTGGGTCAATATAGCACTCTTTACACTCAGCTTTATAATGTGTTTATTATTGATAGCTTGTGATACTTTTGATCAGCTTATAAGTATCAAAAGTTCCAAAAACATCTTACCTTTCAGGACATGTTTTGAAATGTATATTACTGGATAAACGGATATGAAAAAGGATAAACAGGATGTTTTTTTTAATAGATTAATTTTAAGTTTAATGACTGTTAAAAAAATAAGAAGGAATAGAAGAAACAGAGAAGTACATTATGTACTTCAAAAGTGGAATTGCCGGACATAGAGTAATAGGTTTCCTTGAGAAGAATGTTAGGCTTTTAAGGTATTTTGGATAGGATTTTTGGAAAGTAGTTGCAATCCAAATAAACTTTCATGAACACGTAAAAGTAGGCTTAGCCCACAATATTTGTAGTATTAAATTTTTGAAAATACAGTGAATGAAAATATCAGTCTTAGTTGTTCTATCTCACGGAGGCACTTTGGCTTCATAGCCAAATTCATATGTTGTTAGGTGTGCACATTAGTAATGGCAATTAATGCTAATTTTAATTAATTTCATCAGCATGCTAATTTTCATTATTAGCATGCTATGTGCTATTGCTATGCTAATTGCTAATATGAATTTTAATTATGAATTTTAATATGAATTTTAATATGAATTTTAATATGAATTTTAATATGAATTTTAAAATGAATTTTAATATGAATTTTAATAAAAATTTTAATATGATTTTTCATATGATTTTTAATATGACTTTTAATACGATCATGAATTAATAGTAGCTGTGATTTGTGAAATGCTTGTGTTTTTTCACTATTTAGGTACTTATGAGTTTATTTTCACAAAAACACTAAAACAGTCATTTGAAATATGCATTTACACATTAAAATTAAATTAGTTAGGTTAAATAAGTAAATACAATGTTATTTGTAAATAATTTACTAAATAACACTATTTCTTATTTTTATTGACATGACACCCAAACAATTATTTGAATTACGTATTTACACGTAAAAATCAAATCTATCATTTACACAACACGTCAGTATAAATTTATATGCCAATTAATCACACGCGACGCGATCGATGTCACAGCAATTAAATAATTGACTGACCTACGACCTGCGACAAGTAAATCATTTCTAAACAAAATTAACCAAACAATAATGAACTCTAAACAAAAGCATTTCTCTTAACTTTTTAAGAAATTGCACTGCATGCGTGCACTCTTCCCTTTCACTCACTCACTCGTATACATTCGATAAATCATCGTCCACTGTCGGAAATTAATTCACGAACGAAATTATTTAGCAGCAGCCGACAGTTCGCGGCGCGATGCTAACGAGCGCAGTCGCATTATTTCATATCGGAGACGAATTCATTCGTAATGATATTTCGCGCCGCGTGCTAATTAGCGCGTTGTATTATTTCATATGATAGCAGCAGGACGCGAACGCAGACGATTTCGCGCGGTTTGATGATAATTAGCATTCATTATTTTTAGCAACTATGATTAATTTAATGAATGCTAAATGACGATTAGCAATTAATTATGAATGCTAATGCTAAATGTTCCATTACTAGTGCACATGTACATTTTTGTGGTGTGCGTCTGCACGCTCTCGTATTACTCACTAAAATAATGTGCATGTGCACTCATTACAACATTCATAGCCAAACCGCCTTTGTGAGATGATGAATGAATAAGTACTTTTCTCACAGAAAACGTAAATATAAATAATAATGTTTGTTTTTTTTAATTCTTAATGAAAGGAACAGGGTAATCTTGCTACAGGGTCTCCCTCCCACTTGTAAACCATAGCTTCTATGACATTAAAAAGTTCTTGGAAGGCTGAATAAATTATATTGAATTACTTTCCAGGGTAACATCGAAACAAAGAGCGAAGCCGCCTACGTAACCTCCCGCAATGTGGCTCTCCGTAACGAGCTGGACATGTACGCTTATGTGCTGAACTGCAAATCCTACCCAGGAGTGCCCACCAGGCATAAGGACATTGATGTGGTTATCATCAGGTGTGTTTATTTCTTATTTATTTTTTTGACCATCAGCCATTTTATTGTACCCACTGCTGGGGCAGAGGCCTTCCTTATAGGTGGATAAGGAGGATAGGCCATGACCCACCACGCAGGCCCGATGCGGATTGGTGGGTGCTAACGACTGCAAATGCAGCCGGGACCAACGCCTTTACGTGCCTTCCGAAGCACGTTGGAGCTTGAGATAGTAAATTTGGGTTACCCATCTTATGACCAACCTTTGCGAAAGTTGCTTAACCGCCGCGATTGTTGAGCCAGGCGGTATATTACTGCGCCACCGAGCTCCTCAATGTTATTTTTTAATGAAATCGCAGATTATTTTCTCACAAACACAAAACTTCGTGAATTTTATGATTTAATTAAAAAATATATATTTATATAAATAGTTTCTTGATATTTTATCGAATTGTCTTGACGGTAAACTACTCTGGGCCGCAAAGAAACTGGGCCACCACATTATTTCCTTACAAACGAGGTAACTTTGAAGCCGTGGTTCTCTGCAAGGGATTGACCGAGCTGTGATCTGATGAAGGCTATACAGGGAGTGAACCAACTGATTTCATTAGCATTCTAACAGATATAAGGATCAGTTTTCAGTTTCAGGATTTTATATATACTTGAAACAGGCCCTAAATACCAATTTCACAATCTAAAAGAATTTCTGAGTAGCTTACTTGACAGATGATTTGACAGTTGTTATATGAAAACTACTCGGAAGTTGTTATTGGTTGTGAAACAAGCTTTATGTAATAAATCCTCTATTTAACCAATTTATTATATAAGACGACCTCTGTGGTCGAGTTGCTTTGTACACCGGTTTTCTAGGTGTCGCCATCTCTGAGGTCCCGGGTTCGATCCCCGGTTTTCTAGGTGTCGCCATCTCTGAGGTCCCGGGTTCGATCCCCGGTTGGGTCGTCAGTTTAGAAATCGAACTTTTGTATATTGACTCAGGTCTGGGTGTTTGTGATACCACCGTTATCTCTGATTTCCATAACACAAGTGCTTTAGCTACTTACTTTGGAATCGGAGCAATGTATGTGATGTTCAAATATTTGTTATTATTATTATATTATTATTTACTTCACCCATATTCAAGAACAATACGCAATCGACCCTTGCCTATACGAACGCACTGCATTGAAATAGAGCTCTGTCATTGGTCTGTTTGTTTCATATTACCGGTTGGGACGCTGTGCGTCTGCGTCCGCGGGCACTGTGAGATCTCATAGTAATATTTGTGAATATAAATATATAAATAAATATTTGACAACATCACATACATTGCTCCGATCCCAAAGTAGCTAAAGCACTTGTGTTATGGAAATCAGAGACAAGGGTGGTATCACAAACACCCAGACTTGAGCCGCCATAGAAAAGTTCGTTTTCTAAATTGACCCAACCGGGGATCGAACCCGGGACCTCAGAGATGGCGGCACCTTGAAAACCGGTGTACAAAGCCACTAGACCACGGAGGTCGTCTTATTATGGGTAGTATTATATGGGTGTTAATCACAATAATTTTGTCTCTAACAGACAGAACACGGAAGGTGAGTACGCCATGTTGGAGCACGAGTCAGTGCATGGAGTGATCGAGTCCATGAAGGTGGTGACCGCTTCTAACTCGGAGAGGGTCGCTAGATTCGCGTTCGAGTACGCCAAGAGGAATAACAGAAAGAAGGTACTTTGTTGCTAAGTCTTTAAGGTTCATTTTAGGGTGGTGCATTGTGTCAACATTTTTCATCAAAAGACCATAACTAACAGAGAAGCAACAATATGAAGGTGCCATATTATTCAGATTTTAAGGCTCATTTTTGGACAGTGAATGGATACATTAATTTTTTGATTTTTTACCGGAGAAACAGGATAGAAGCTACTTTTTTATCATGTTTTTAAGGTTCATTTTAGGATGGTGTTACATTATTTCCACGCATTTCGGTCTTTCAGATGATTGTCTACTTTACAAATAACCCTGTATATTATTAAATTTAGATTTTTCGCATTCACAATGCTATTTTTATTAAGTAACATTAGAAAAATACTAGAAAAAATTTGACTCACCTCAACGGGACTCGAACCCGCACCCTTGGGATTCCGGCCCAATGCACTGACCAATTATGCTACCGAGTCGCTAGTGGGAGCGGCAAAATTTTCTAGTACTTTTTACTTCTTCGCTGCAAACCAGCGCAATTTCATCGATCTGAGGAAATACCCCCACATTCGAAAGAAACATCTTTCCAGATGTTTTGACAATCGATAAAGCTACGGGTGAGTCGATTTTTTCCAATATTATTTATCTTAACCCTGTATATTTTAAATTTATTTCAGGTGACAACAGTCCATAAAGCCAACATAATGAAGCTGTCCGATGGACTGTTTTTGGAAACTTCTAGACGCATGGCCAAGCAGTACCCAGAGATCGAGCACAATGACATGATCATAGACAACTGCTGCATGCAGCTCGTGGCCAGGTGAGAACCATAGAGAAGGAATGAGGGGGAGAAAATCTATTTATTAGCATGAGAAACATTTTTGCTTTTATGTATAAGTTATCGCTAAAGTACACCGTAAATCGCGGAAGACAGTGAGTGAAATGGCCAAGACTTCAGGAAATTCAAGTTAAAGACTGATAGTAAATTTTGCAAAAACGTTTCTGGCGCTCCGCCTCAGTCTGTTTTCACTGTGTACATACACAGAATATACAAGGTGTTACAAAAATACCCCTAATGCCGAATATGGTATATATATAGGGAACATCAAACTGAACAACTTTTACTATGGGGCCAACTCTGAAATCGCGAAAAAAAAAAATCAGCTGTTTCATACAAAAATTAAAATCGAAAATATCAAAATGTTTCATACATTTTGTTCTACAAACATACATAGTAAAAGTTGTTCAGTTTGATGGTCCCTATATAACATATTCGGCTTAAGGGGTATTTTTGTAACACCTTGTATAAAAGCACTAAACGTACAGAAGTCCATCTGCGCGAGGACAATCAAACAATAAGCTGCTCTCGCTGCACGACAATAAAGCACAATTTCAAATTGCACAGCGCTGCGTGTCTATTCGAATTATAAGTAACTTCGAAGCGCTTCTCTTTCTGTCGCGTAGCTCTGTCTCACACGACTTCCCTCGTGCGCTGGCTTGACTGAGTCAGCCGCGAGCAGTAGGCTAATAAGCGCGGAGTGAGACCCCTTGGTAGTACACATTGTTAAATTAATCGCAATTTATATACAACGTGTTACAAAAATACCCCTAATGCCGAATATGGTAGATAGGGACCATCAAACTGAACAACTTTTATTATGTTGTTAAAAAGAACAGCTGTTTCATACAAAAAAAAAATCGAAAATATAAAAATGTATGAAACAGCTGTTTTTTTTCGCGATTTCAGTGTCGGTCCTGTAGTAAAAGTTGTTCAGTTTGATGGTCCCTATCTATCATATTCGGCATTAGGGGTATTTTTGTAACACGTTGTATAACTTTTAAAATATAATATAACTATTTTCCCACAGACCCCATCAATTCGACGTGATGCTAATGACGAACTTGTACGGTTCTATCGTGTCGAACGTAGTCTGTGGCCTGATGGGCGGCGCCGGATTGCTGTCCGGCAGGAACTACGGCGACCACTACGCCGTGTTCGAACCGGGCACCAGGAACACCGGTGAGCGATACAGCGACCGTGCACAGACCATCAGCCATGTTTAATGTCCCCACTGCTGGGCACAGGCCTCCCTTATGGGTGGATTAGGAGGATGGGCCATGACCCACCACCGGGCCCAATGCGGATTGGTGGGTGCTAACGACTGCAAATGCAGCCGGGACCAACGGCTTGACGTGCCTTCCGAGGCACGGAAGAGATCGTTAAAAATTAAAAAATAAATTTTTGGTCACTCATCCCATGGCCGACCCTTGCGACAGTTGCTTAAGACGCCGGCGAACAGTGAGCTTCCCATACAAACGTAATACCAAAATGATTTGCAATTAGAGCACTATTAACTCTTCATGTGATGTTATTTGGATTAAAGCAGTGTTTGTCTAGGGTTCTATCAAATAAACAATCCAAAATACTTAAATTAATGCGATTTACAGATTTATATGAAAAAAATAATTGGCATTTAAGTATTTTGAATTGTATACACTTCTAAGACTTTCGCGCGTACAGTTCATTAGAAATAAAACACTTTTTACGGATTACAGCGCGTATATTATTAATTCAGGTGTTGTTTTAGAATTATTTAGTTTGTATTTATTGGTTTTTTAGAATTCCCGACGTTTCGACACCTTTCCAGGGGCCGTGGTCACGGGAGGTATAATTCTAAAACAACACCTGAATTAATAATATACGCGCTGTAATCCGTAAAAAGTGTTTTATTTCTAATATTTTGAATTGTGTTAGTATTTTGGATTTTTTATTTAAAAGAAACCTATAGTTATACTGTCTTAATTCGAATAACATCACAAGAAGAGTTAAATATGCTCAAATTGCAAATTATTTTGGTATTACGTATGTATATGAAGCTCACTGTTCGCCGGCGTCTTAAGCAACTGTCGCAAGGGTCGGCCATGGGATGGGTCACCAAAAATTTATTTTAATTTTTAACTTTCTCTTCCGTACCTCGGAAGGCACGTTAAGCCCGTTTGCATTTGCAAAATCACATTATAAAAAAGTAGGCTTTTTAGGGTTACTACGTATGTCTACACTTATATGTATATTTAAATTAAAAAAATATCTTCCCCAGGCACCGCCATCGCCGGCAAGAACGTAGCCAACCCAGTCGCCATGATCAACGCTTCGATAGACATGTTGGAACATCTCGGCCATCACTTCCACGCAGACTTGCTGACGCGAGCTCTGAACAAAACTATCAACGTGGACCGGATAATGACGCCGGATTTGGGAGGAACTGCGTCATCCACTGATGTCGTGAACGCCATCATAGGTAATATTGGATTGGATAACTAGAACACAAAAAAATACACAAAAGAACAAAAACCTCAAGTGACATTTTGACAGTTACCTAAAATCTGCCAAAAAGTACAAACATGTGTAACTTCAAAACTGTCGAGAGTGTAAAAAGTGTCAGTAAATCCATATACAAGGTGTTACAAAAATACCCCTAATGCCGAATATGGTATATAGGGACTATCAAACTGAACAACTTTTACTATGGGACCAACTCTGAAATCGCGAAAAAAAAATCAGCTGTTTCATACAAAAATTAAAATCGAAAATATCAAAATGTATGAAACAGCTGATTTTTTTTCGCGATTTCAGAGTTGGCCCCATAGTAAAAGTTGTTCAGTTTGATGGTCCCTATATGCCATATTCGGCATTAGGGGTATTTTTGTAACACCTTGTATAAACAATAATCAAGTCACTAGAAAATAGCATACAAACCAAACGGAGGAACTGCGTCATCGAAAGATGTTGTGAATGCCATCATAGGTAATATTGGATTGCATTATCTAGAAAACTAAAAAACAATTTATCTAAAATCTGTCAAAAGTTACATTACATTCTAAAATCATCTAAAATATTACGGGTTGGACAGCTAAAACTATGGAAAAAAGTTTTAAAAGCAATTTTGAAAGTATGTACAGCTTGGCCAGAAAGAGATTAAATTAAATGGAACTAAAATTTTTTAGTACAAAATATAGTCAGTGTTGCCAAGTTATTCGTGATTTTGGCATGTTTGAATAGAAATTGGCGCCCTCATTTTTTGTCATCTCTTTATGGTCAAGCTGTATGATCCAATAATTTGGAATACTTGACAGTAAAAATTAGGCACAGTCAGCGCCAAAATGATATGAGCATAAACCAACCAAAATACAGGTCCCCTGATTATGTAACTGCTGCAATCAAGAATCTGACAGAAAGAAAAGTTTGTAAGGAACTTGCAGTACCCCTATGGGGTTCTTATTTGGAGCTTTATATTATGTAAACATCATGTATACAACAAGAACGCAAATAAAGAACATGAATCGCAGTTACATTGCTGCTTTAGTAAGAATAAATGTGACAACTATGTTACTTAAAGCAGCAATGTAACTGCGATTTCTGTCAGTTTCTTGATTGCAACAGTTACATAATCAGGGGGCTGAACATTGACGAAAATCAACCTTATTTCAAGACATTCAGGTGCAATTCCGTTTATTCTCAGACAACGAATGAAAGTTCACCTTAATGTCTTGAGATAAGGTTAATTTTTGTCAAATGTTCAGAAATTTTTGGTAGGTTAGAATGTTTACATAATTTGACGCTGATTGTATCTAAAATCTGTCAAATGTATGCAAACAGTTGTTAATATTGAGGATAGGTTTTAATCAAAATTTAATATAAATAAATTGACTGGAGAATGAATTGTAATAAATTAATAAAAGAAACTAGACAAACAACACCAATATTAAACGACAGTAAACATTTTTATATTAGGTATGTCATATTAGAATTTGTGTAATATGCCTTCTTGTTGTCCTTAAAATTATTGTATGATAAAAAAGTCAATAACGTCAAAATGTAGATATGCCTTTTTGAAATTGAGTGTAAAAAGATGTTTGTTAATGTTTACTTTACTTAACGACGCATTTCGACAATAACTATCATTTATATTGTTTTCATTTTATTTTGTTCATGTATTATTTTAAGTAGAAAATGTAAAAATACTTAAAAATTAAGTATCCAATGTAGATCTTTTCATTATTTAGCTGTAAGAAAAAAATTGTAGTTATTTTTTTTTCATTTGAAATGAATTTTTGTATTTATTACTGGCAACACCGAATCAGGCTGTTACAAATGTTACCAGTTGAAAGTATTATGTAATTTATTTATTACTTGTAGTTGTTTAAAATGTTGAAATAAATCATTTTCAGTTTTAAAAGTGGTTTCATTTATATGTAGGTTATTTGAACCGAATTATATATCATTGTATATTTGGTGAAAATTGTATTTTATTTAGGCTTAGCTAGTCACTTAATCGGTAATAAGATAAACCGAAAGAGGGTATAAATGTTTTATTTATACACTTCTAAGACTTTCGCGCGTACAGTTCATTAGAAATAAAACACTTTTTACGGATTACAGCGCGTATATTATTAATTCAGGTGTTGTTTTGGAATTATTTAGTTTGTATTTATTGGTTTTTTAGAATTCCCGACGTTTCGACACCTTTCCAGGGGCCGTGGTCACTCACGGGAGGACTAAAGTAAAAAGGCTGCTCATATTTTTATGAAATTACCCGCTCGAAATTTTATAAAAATGTATTCAAGTTTATTAAATTATTTTATAGCTGCGTTATTTCTTGACTTAGGACCATTGATTTTGTTGTTGTTCTGATTTTGAAACGTTAAGAGGCCGGTGAACAATGAGCTTCCCATACAAACGAAGCTCTGAAGTTAGTCACATCTGTGAACTGTTGTTATTTAAAAATCGTTAGGTATCGCAGGTTTTGGCGGACAAGGACAGGTAGGGTACACATTCCCCAACCCTCTAAGGATCAGTTCACACCGAGACGCGACGCGAAGAGAATAATTTATTTTTAAGTCGCTCTATTAAAATTTACGCGCAGCGTCGCGTCTCGGTGTGAGCTAACCAAGCTACCATGCTACGTCACGGTAATGTGTAATCTGATTGGTGGTTGGACACATCGCAACATTTGATTGGTTGTGACGAAGTTGTGGGCCAGTCACATGGTCGGGAAGAGACTTCCTGGGCCATATTTAATAACGTGACAATTTGTCAATTGTCATTCCAAGAACCCGGGGGTACAAGCCCGGGGAAGGAGTGGAAGGTCGAACCCGTACCACCCAGAAAGGGCGATGAACCACCCGAAGTTCAATTGTCATGACAATTTGGTTTACATTGCGATTTAGTTACGAGTAGTTTCTTCTATTTTCAAATTAGTTTACGCAAGGATATAAAATTGTCGTGACAGGTGACAAATTGTCACGTTTATTAAATAGGGCCCTGGTTTAATGTTACCATGATACCTGCCCCCTGATTATGTAACTTTGATGCAATCAACTCTGCCAGAAATCGCAGTTACATTGCTGCTTTATTAAGAACCAATGTGACAACTATTTTACTTAAAGCAGCAATGTAACTGCGGTTCCAATCGATTCCAACCGAGAATTGATAGCAACAGAGTTACGTAATCAGCCCCCTAATTATGTTACTTTGATGCAATCAACTCTGCCAGAAATCGCAGTTACATTGCTGCTTTATTAAGAACCAATGTGACAACTATCTTACTTAAAGCAGCAATGTAACTGCGGTTTCAATAGATTCCAACCGAGAATTGATAGCAACAGAGTTACGTAATTAGCCCCCTAATTATGTTACTTTGATGGAATCAACTATGACAGAAATCGCAGTTACATTGCTGCTTTATTAAGAACCAATGTGACAACTATCTTACTTAAAGCAGCAGTGTAACTGCGATTTCAATCGAGAATCGTTTAGCAACAGAGCCCCCTGGTACCTATCTATACAGTACTGCGCTTTTAATACACCTAGTTAAAACCTGACTCTTCGGGGACCAGTGATGTGATCTAGCCCCAAACTAAGGAAAGTTTGTAATATGGGTGCTAGACAACAGATATACTAATTATATATTTTTTTTAAATATATACTTATTATACATAGTAACACCCAGACCCGTCACAGAAATTAAAATTCATCATTTCAATTTCTGCCCGGCCGGGAATCGAACCCGGGACCTTTTACGTGGTAGACCGGCATGTTGATCACTGCACCACTCAGGTCGTCAGGAATGGAATTTAAACATGGAATTTAGACATCTTGCTTTATATTTGAAAAAAGGTTAAACTTTTTTTTACAGCGAATTGCCGTCTCTTAGTGAAACAAATGTAGAAAATGGAAAAATGAAAAGAATAAAGTATGTTTAATATAATTATGTTCATATTATTTAGAACACGTAATAAATATGTACTTTACTTTTTATTATGTTTTTTTTTATTTTATTTTGAGACGATAAAGCTCAGATTGAAAAAAATAACAACCCATAGAATGGATCAATAATAAAAAAATATCTAAAAATAAAATATTGATTGATTACTGTGTGTCCAACGGCAATAAGTGGCGGGTCCACTCAAGCAAGTTGGGAGTCCTAGGGCAAGGCCAGTTCACGAAATCTACTATTTCACTATCTCTTTAGAATATGGTTGATTATTGCATAGCCTTAATTGTCGCTTTGCTAGAAATTTGACTGAATTTAGTACGTTTTTATTGATTTCTGGAATACTGGATCATTTATTAAAAATCTACTCGGCTATTGTGTAAGATCAATTAAAAAGCTATCCTTTTTGCATAAAAAAATCATATCACTGTCGTCAAAAATTACGACATCTGACGATTGGAAGTTTATTTTTGTAAGTTTTATGGTGTTATTCAGGATTTTTTTACATTTTGTTCGGTTATTGTGTTTCTTTGTTTCTTTTTTAGTTTACAGTAATCATCAGTTCTTCACATTGGAAGCTCAAAAATCAATCTTTTCATCCCCCGCCCCCCAAAACGATATCGAGCCCCCGTATTACAATCTCCCTAATACTTGTCAGTTATCCGAATGTCTATCATTAAATTTATTTGCTATACAGCGAGAAAGAGATGTAACTCAGAAAACTGGGGGCTAATTGTCTAATTTCAAAATCTATCGCAATCGCTTTCATTTGACAGTTGGATCTGACATATTGCTGCATTTCTTTGGTAAGTTTTTATTTGTGTCAAAAAGAAGCATCAATGTGTTGCGAAAGCGATTGCGATAGATTTTGAAAGTAGACAATAGAAAGGCTGGATGCGCTATCGCTGACGATGCACTGTTGAAATAAAAAAATAGAACAGGCGAGTAATTTCCTTATCAATATTTGCATGTTCTTTTGATGTGTAAAATAAAAAACACAGAGGGTATTAACGATATATTGAATACATTGTTTTGTTCACACTTGAAATAGAGATATGACATCAAAAACGCGCGCTCATCGCATTATCTACTTCTTAATAAATTACAATAAATCAATAATTAATCATACAAATCTAAACGTAAATCTATAATCAATAAAGAATCGAAAATAAATGCGGTTAATAGTTTTGACGGTTTCAACTGTCTGCGATTTTGACGCCAACTGTGACTAAAGTCCGCCATTTCACTACAAAGTCATTTAGTTCTGACTCCATAGTTATGACTTTGAAGTCGGGTGGCTAAATAGCGTTGGTGACTTTAATAAGGCGATAAGTGAAAATAAAAATTATTTACTATGTAAAATATTTGTATAATTATAATGTTACATCTTATTAAATATTTATTGCACTTAGAAATAAAAGTAAATAGCTCTTAAATATTATAGGTATCTGGTTTAATATTATTAACACGTTCATAACTTTTTCTGTTAAATAACTTATATGGAATGTTTATTACCTTTTCACCTAACGGTTGTTATCAACCTGTTTTCAGTAAGAGATAGGTCTGTTTATAATAGAAGCAAGGTCTACATATCGTAAAATAAGCTTTATTTTAATAGTGATAGACATCATATATTTTACTTCCATCAAAATTACGTAGGACTTCTTTCGTGGCGCGGACTCTAATATGGCTTGGTATGTACGCACGACAGCACGTCAGGTTATACAGTTAAACTGCGAAAACAGTTTTTATTACGTAGGGCATAAAGGCGGTCTCAAGGTCAACATGTACGGCCTTACCACAAAAGATTTTAAAACACTGTTCAACAAGTGTTAAACTTAGACACTGTTTAAATGTAAGGTTGTCACTTTTTTGACAATATGATTTGAAAGAGGCGCCATCAAATTTAAACAGTGTCTAAATTGAACAGTGTTTTAAAATCTTTTTTTGTGTTAAGGCCGGTATAGTCTAAGGTGCAGTCGTGTGTACGTGACACCTGAAATTTCATTCATTGTAATCATAATTAAATTGTAATAATTACCATCATTTGTAACGTGTGGTATTATGTATTAATAAAAATGTTCTCTCACTCTTTCTCATCCGTGCAATGAGAACGTTTATACGAATATCTAACCTCCACGAAAGAAACCACTCGGAATTTTGTAGGAACTAAAATATACGAAGTCTTATTGCTAATGAAATAAAGCTTTTTTTCCAATAACTCAAACAGTATCAGCGGCGCGTTTACAAGACTACTTTGGTAGCGCGGACTCTGAAATACTGCAATCACTGAGACCACAAAATAGAAAGAGGGCAGTAACAAAATAGAAGACCTCTACATTAAAAAAATATTTATCTTAAATTGTAAAATAAAAAACGACGTTCTGTAAAAACTCCTTCAGACCAAATAATATGCTTACAAAAATAATAATATTCAAGAATACTGAAAAGTATAGGATCTTATTTCTATTGTCCTGTCAGCGGCAAGTCAGACTATACATGTTGACCTTGAGACCGTCTCTATGAATAGTTTCGTAGTTCAACTGTTTAACTTACCGTGCTGTCGTGTGTACAATCTGTCTGTCCCACTAGTCCCATTAACCCAGTCCTATGATGGGACAGGTGGGATGAGTATGTCCCATTAGTCCCATGGGACAACTGATGCTAATATATTTTGTAAACTATGTCCCAGTAGTCCCATGGGACTATTGTTACTATCATATATTACTGAGACAACCATTACGTCAATATAAGGCTAAAGCTACCTTGGCTCGTCTAACTTCGCATTGTTTTATAGCTCTGTCTCTTTCCGTCGTTCGGAAATATCGTTCGTAAGAGCGAGAAAACGAATCCTGCTTCTGCGCTTTGGCATTGGCGAGTCGGTCGTCGCCGAGCCGTATTCTCGTTTTAGCTTACCATGATTCTGAGCCGTGGAAAGAGATAGACCTACGTGAAATAGAGAGAGTCGGATGATTCGAGATAGATTTAAAGTGATCTAAATTATAGGAGCAGACAATACGGGTTTTAACGATACTATTAATCATTTTGGATAGTTTTAAATAATAAAATATAAGATATTTTGACGGTGTCAAATTAAAAATGCTGATTGTAAAAATATTCAATGTCCTATTAATAAAATATACTAAATAATGATAAAAAAAATTATATCTATATCTGAAAATAGTTCATTTGACAAATAGTCATGGTAATAAAACAAATAATAATATTTATCAAAAAATATTTCACTTATATTCTGGTTGCTTTTTGCATTCATAATGCAATTTTCCTGTATTAAATCAATAATATACTATAAAAAAATGTGATATCTCGGTAGCTCAGTGGTTATCGCATTCGACAGGATCGCTAAAGATTCGATTCCCACCTGCTCCCTAGCATGACCACCGAACACTATTTAAATTTATACAGCGTTTTATCGACACTCAACTTTCAAAATCCATTTTGGTGCAGCAGCACGCAGGGATTATATAAATAACAAGAACATTATTACGATTATTAAGATGAGGTTACTTTTCTTAATTATGAGTATGATAGTAGCTACTACAGCTACTATTGTTGTTAATCATAGGGTATTATCAATATCAAATTATAACAAATGCTTCATAAGCATCAATGGGCTGACTAAGAATATAGAGCTAAATGGATCAGAATATGTGCATAATGACTTTGTTATGGGACTTCTTAAATGGAAATGTGATGATGAATTTGGATTCATAGTGGCAGATATTGAATGTAGGGCATGTGGGATTTACTGTTCATATAATCAACAATTTGATAAATGCAAAAATTACTGGGTTTTGCCATCATTTGCAATTACGCTGTCTTTATTAATACTTCTACTGGCCTGGGTTATTACTATTACTTGTTTCAGGGAGAAGTTTGATAAACCAATGCTCAAAATGTGTTTTTACTATCTCACTAAGAATAATAGGGCCAGAGCAAGAAAAGTTAGGATCATTAATAAGATAACTGGAACTCAAAATCCTATCTTCTTTAGAATGATTATTACACAATCTGAAGAGTTAAATGAAATGATAAGAGATTATGGATTATCTCTGAGGAAAAATATTACAGGAGAGGAACCTATATATGAAGAAATAGAGGAAATGAAGCAAATAAATTTAGCAGAGACCTAGAAATGAGAGTTGTGAACAACCCGCATCATCGTATGGGTGAGCAGGCTGCTAAAGCATTTGTCGCTGTACTATTATTAATAATTTATTATCCGATGACTCTCATGTGGTACAGAGTGAGATGTTGAGGATAGGATATGTGCGCATGGGCCTTGATTGATGCCCATCTGATACGTATGTAATTCAATACTGCTATGAAGCCAGGAACTGGACTCCCGGGCATCCCAATAGATGTACGGTCAAACGTTCTCAATAGTTCCGAGACTATCGATGAAGTACACAAAACAACCAATTATCAAATCCCGGAGTTAAGGGAGGGTCTAAAGGGGACGGTTTTGAGGACCCTGTGGGGCCACAATTGGCTCCCCATCCATCACAGGCGCGGCCTGTGATGGTGTTAACGCTGGAGTCGAAACTCACGAGAGTACAATACAATTCAAACACAATATGAACACATATCTAGTCTCTCAGCCTCTCTCTTCAGATTCAGATATACAATTTCTTCTGACGCTTATGATATTGTACCTGTATATACAAGGTGTTACAAAAGTACCCCTAATGCTGAATATGGTAGATAGGGACCATCAAACTGAACAACTTTTACTATGGTACCAACTCTGAAATCGCGAAAAAAAAATCAGCTGTTTCATACATTTATATATTTTCGTAATTAATTTTTGTATGAAACAGCTTATTTTTTTTTCGCGATTTCAAAATTGGTCCCATAGTAAAAGTTGTTCAGTTTGATGGTCCCTATCTACCATATTCGGCATTAGGGGTACTTTTGTAACACCTTGTATATGTATGATATTGTAGACCTGAACCCAGGTCATGTTCAATATGTACTCGTGGCGACAGCATTAGTAATTGGACTAGCAATGCAAAGTGCTCCTGCACCTGCATATGGATGTGATAAAACATTATTCCTATCATCTAGTGGGAAAATTTGTGATACAACACAATGCACACATGTCAACATGTATTCTATTCCAATAACTACTGGTGCAACTATATGCTTTATGAAATTTCATTTATTTTTTGATAAATAACTATATCACATCGCGTTTCGGTGGTCATGCTAGGGAGCTCACAAATCATAACAATTATGAGCTAAACAGAGATGACTTTTGTTTCAAGTATTAACTTACATATATGAAAGTTCATGTGCTTGAAATAAATGTAAGTCTAACTGCTGTACTCATGGCCGAATACTCGAACGATACTCAACTTTGAGGGGCGCTCAAACATCATGCTGTCTTTTTCGTATCTTTGACATTTAATGCGACAGGACGATGTTTGAGAGCCTTAAAGTTGAGTGACGTTTGAGTATTCGGCAATCAGAGATGTCAATTAGGTTTAATGCTTCCATTAAAATTGGTGCTATCCCTTTCTTTTCCATAGTGATAGTATAAGACGACACTTACTTAAGGGGCTGACATGAGCCAACTAGCGCCGCCAGTCGATTTTATTTTATTTATTCTAAATAAGCCCAATTTCTTAAAAAAGGAATCAGTCAAGGTCTAGTGAATGACGTCTAATGTTTATTGAATAACGTTACAACAATACAAAATACGTGCAATAGTTTAAAAACGGGTTTGAACCAACAGTGGCCACTTTTAACAAACTCGCGTTTTAAACTGTTTGAATGCCTTTTCAAACTGTGTAAAGTTATTCAATAAATATTAGACGTTATTAACAAAACTTTGACTGATTCCTTTTTAAAAAATTGGGCTTATTTAGAATAAATAAAATAAAATCGACTGGCGGCGCTAGTTGGCTCATGTCAAGCATTAAACTAAATTGACGTCTCGTGAGTACGGCAGTAAGTTAATAAAAAAAACACAAACTTAATCACCGCCTTATTAAAATCAGTTCTGCAACTACTGACGTTTTGCTTAGCATGACAAATGCGTCACTAATACTCCAGCCTTCTTACAAAAATACTGATTCTAAACAAAACTGCGCATTTTCCGTAATTATTCCACAATTAGGTTAAGTTTCAGTGAATTAACACCATAAATACAACTTGGACAACATGGTTAATCATATCAATGATATTCATTCTGGGTGTAAAAAGACCCTCAACGAAGCCGAGGTCTACGTATTCTGCCATCAGGACCATTTCTGTTCAAAATTAATGCTGCGAAACGATTTCATTAACTTCATAGCTATTGGTTTCCAAGGTATAGTCTGAAAGACAAAAATGATCCTGATGATGAGCGGAATGCGTGGACTTCGGCTTCGTTGAGGGTCTTTTTACACCCTTTATACAACATGTTACAAAAATACCCCTAATGCCGAATATGGCATATAGGGACCATCAAACTGAACAACTTTTACTATGGGACCAACTCTCAAATTGCGATAAAAAAATCAGCTGTTTCATACATTTTAATTTTTTTTTTAAATTTTAATTTTTGTATGAAACAGCTGATTTTTTTTAGTTGGTCCCATACTAAAAGTTGTTCAGTTTGATGGCCCCTATATACCATATTCGGCATTAGGGGTATTTTGTAACATGTTTTATTTATAAAACTTGCAAAAAAAAGTACTTTTGAGGTTAAGTATTTACAGTTCGTTTGTAACCATTCTTTCAGTAAGTTGGCTAGAGTATAATCTATTTTTTTACTTCATCATGTTTATTGAAATTAATATACAGGTTTATTTGTAAAACACCGACAACCTCGCAGGAGTAGATTACTAACATCATAAACAACGTGTGTTCTACGATTTTTCCGAAAAAAGACAAGAAAAAAACTAATTTCCAAACAAATGTACGAATATTAGGTATTAAATTAAGATTTTTCGCATTCACAATGTATTTTTTACAACATGTTACAAAAATACCCCTAATGCCGAATATAGGGACCATCAAACTGATCAAAATTTACTACGGGACCAACTCTGAAATCGCGAAAAAATAGAATCAGCAGTTTCATACAAAAATTAAAATCGAAAATATGAAAATGTATAAAACAGCTGATTTTCATACATTTTTTCGCGATTTGGGAGTTGGTCCCATAGTAAAATTGTTCAGTTTGATGGTCCCTATATACCATATTCGGCATTAGGGGTATTTTTGTAACATGATGTATATTAAGATTAATAATATATTAGAAAAAATACTAGAAAAGCGACTCGGTAGCGTTATTGGTTAGTGCATTGGGCCGGAATCCCAAGGGGTTCGAGTACCGACTGAGGTGCAACGGGAGCGTCAATTTTTTCTAGTGTTTTTTCTAATATATAATTTATCTTAAAAATGTCCGAATAGCTGATGTCTGAGTATGAGTTTTGTATGAAGTCTTTTTTTTTCTATTTCGAAAAGTTTTAGAACAAATTTTGTTGTTTATGATGTTAGTAATCCACTCCTGCGAGATATTTGGTTTTTAACAAATAACCCTGTATAAGTATTTCCAATTTAAAACGTTCACTGTAATTTGTAATACAATAGAAAATCTATTGTTTGTTAGTAGCTTATTTTTGACTGTAGCCAAACTACAGTTTTGAGTAAAACATTTCGCACAATAACTACATTTGTATGGTTTCTCCCCTGTACTCATTCTTACATGTGTAGCTAAATGACTGCTCGCGTATTTATTTAAGTTTCAATAATCAAAAGACGTTAAAATAAATTAAAGGGATTGAATGAAAATAAACTTTAATTCTTTTGACACGTCATTTCTAATTGTGCAACACTACAACAAGCATCGCGACAGCGCGATAATGTGGCCTCAGAATTATACAACATGTACTTATCAAACTGAACAACTTTTACTATGGAACCAACTCTGAAATCACGAAAAAAAATCAGCTGTTTCATACATTTTGATATTTTCGTAATTACTTTTTTTATGAAACAGATAATTTATTTTTTTCAGGATTTCTAAGTTGGTTCCATAGTAAAAGTTAATCAGTTTGATGGACCCTATATACCATATTCGGCATTAGGGGTATTTTTGTAAAACGTTGTATATTTGAATTTCGATTATGTCATTTAGACTTCAGTCTAAATCTACCACAAAATATTTTAAAACACTGTTCAATTTAGGCACTGTTTAAATGTGATGCCATCTCTCTCAAACAATATTGTCAAAAAAGTGACAACATCACATTCAAACAGTGTCTAAGTTAAACACTTGTTGAACGGTGTTCTAAATCTTTTGTGATAAGGCCAAAAAATTTTAACGTCTTGATTATTGAAGTTAGTAACGCAATTTCGTTTGATCAATATACTCATTTACCGATTATGTCAATTCGTTTAAATCGTCCAATATTTTTTAAATACAAATAGATTTCATTATATTCACATGTTGATTATATAATCAAAAGATTATTTTAATAATTTCATAGTCAATACATTTCAAAAATTCATTGCTATCTAGCAATGAGGATCAGCGACAGGTGTGAATCCTAAAGTTTTATTGATATAATATAAAAACATATTCATAGCTATGAACCCTAGTGAAAGATATTTTGAAATCCGTTTAGAAATGGTTGAGTTATAAAGGTTTAAAGGAAATGCCAAGCTCAATGCAATATGTGCTTTATCACGTACGACGTAAGGTTCGCGTACGTTGCGGATGACGTCATAAGGATACCCAAAATAACAGCGTTCTAGCTCGTATAACTTGTCAGGTTTAAGAGGTATCGTGAAAATTTCTTCACAGTTAATCATGTGGAGGCATAAGCCTTCTGATAAGTTACTCAACAAAAATAGTCGCTGATCTTCATTGTAATGAAATCTATTGGTATAGAAAAAACATATTTAATAGTTGTTTAATAATCTGTGTAACTGTTAAGTATAATACTCAAGTTAATTAAAAGCTTTAGTTAAAAAATTACTTAATTAAAATGAATTGTTTCATGTCATTTTAAGATTAGAAATTTTATTGTGCCTTCACTACCTTTTCTATAGCTGTGTCTCTTTCTGCCAGTCAGATAATTTTTCGTTATCTTCGGCATCGTTAATCGGTCGTCGCCGAGCGGTATTCTCACTCTAGTAAATGGCTTTCAGAGCGACAGAAAAATATATAGCTACTGTGAAATCATTTTGAAAGCATGTGACTATAGTATTATAGTTCGGTCTACAGCAATCCAATACTAAAGCTTAATCAGAATTGACTGTTTGTCCAAGTGATTTTGTACCTTAAAGCGTTGCAAATTAAGTTTATATTTGAATAAATTTGAGTGTAGTGGAAACTTAGCACATGCAATTTTTGGTTCGCTAAGACGAAACACTATCGCATTTCTAATTAAAAAAAAACAAAATTCAACCTCACACAGTTACACATATTAACAAACAACTTATTTGTCCCCCTATGTTTTGCTCCGAGAAGCTTCAGAAGCGCAAGAGTAAGAATAATAAAGAATAAATAAACAGTAACATTGCGTTATCAATTAACTAACATTTTGGCATTTTGAATACTAATTTAGCACCGAATTTTGGCTAAATTTGCATCGTGTCGTTCGAATTTTGGCTAATTTGCATCGTATCGTTCGAATTATGGCTAAATTTGCATTGTGTCGTTCGAATTTTGGCTAAATTTGCATTGTATCGTTCCAATGTTGGCTAAATTTGCATTGTATCGTTCGAATGTTGGTTTTAGCCAAGCTTAGGGATGCTAAGGACCTCCGTAACCGTAACCGAAACTATCCGATATCCGAAATAAAAAACTATCCGTAACCGAATCCGATGTAAAAGTTTCGGATATGGGCGGAGTCTAAATGAGAGACACGTTATGACAGGTTTTTCTGCCCGGTTGAGCCGACACACTAGTTATATCTAATTTCCATAACCGAAACTATCCTAAACCAACGGTCAATCCGAAATACCGGAACCAGAACCGGTATAATATTATTTCTATATCTGTATCCAGATCTGAAATTTCTTACCCATAACACCCCCGGCTAAAAGTTATGACGTTCATTCATTGACTGTTAAACGAATGAATGACAGTTTGGAGACCTTTCATTCATTCCTACGCCTCACTCATTTTGTGCTTTTGGGAAACATGTTTTCTGCCTGCCGGGATCGAGTTCACATCAGGATCGAATAAACGTCAAAAATCTGTCATTTTGGTAAATTGAAAACGGTTTCCATAGTACCATTTTGACGTTTACTCGATTCGAAGTCGATCTCAATCGCGTCGGGAGTATCAGCCTTATTGCAGATTGCTCAACAGTGGGTTCTACAGTCTCAAATCTAATTTCAACCACCTCTATATCCCGGCGTTGTACTTTCACAATACGCCTTGAAGTAGCAAAGCAGAGTCTGTAGATATAAAAAAAAAAACCCCTAAGCAAGTCACTCGACACTGGCGAAATCTACAAGGGAACCGCCAAAACATAAAACGAAGAAGAAGAAGAACCCCTCTGATTTTATGATATAACGAGAAATAAAATTGCATTGTTTTACAATCTGACTTTTGATTAGTATAAGTATTTTTTCGTACAGGCAACACTTTTTTTTTGAATACACGTTACACCAAAATTCGAACGACATCACACTTCAATTGATCAAAAATTAAAATTCATAATAATCACGCCAAATTAGTATCGAGACAGTGCGACAAGAGTCTGTTATACTTTAGCCCTATTACTAACAAAGATTGTATAGCAGATGTATAGTTACACAGTTCTTTGTCCCTTTCTTTTTAATGAATATTTATTCATATGAATAAAACAACAGATTTTAAGTACTTGGAATGTTGTTGGCTAGCAATAATGTTAATAAACGTGAAAATGTTAGTAAATTGTAAATTATTTTGTCAATTCAGTGTCCATTGCGTTGCCTCATGGCTGAAATTAGAAAATGTATTGATCAAACTGCATCCCCACATGGGAATGTATAATGCTGAGGCCACATTATCGCTTTTGTTGTCCTGTTGTACAATTATAAACTTTGTGTCTAGGATTTAAAGTTTATTTTCATTAAATCTCTTTAATTTATTTGTTTTAAGTGAAATTAAACTCTAATTCCTTGACACAAAGCTTCTAATTGAACAACACGAAAAGCTTCGCGACAGCGCGATAATGTGGCCTCAGAATTACGAATTGTCAAAATAATTCACAATCGAAACGATTATTAAATCAGGCCCAGTGGGGCTACCGCGTAAGTGTCGTCGACTTCGCCGTCGGCTTCATTTGACAGATGGATGTAATACATTGCTACTTTTCTTTGGTAGGTTTTTTATTTGTGCCAAAAAGAAGTAGCGATGTATCTCATCCATCTGTCAAATGAAGCCGACGGCGAAGTCGACGACACTTCCGCGGTAGGGCCCCAGATCGTTGTTGGGCACAATATTGTTAAGTTTTTTGTTATTTAGTTTGAATTTGCTCTACCTTTACAAGTGTTTTATTTCAATGAACTGAATGAGACAAACAAAAAGATAATGACACCCGGAAATATTGTTGCTAGTTATTGTATAACAGACTCTTATCGTCAAAATTACAGACAACATAACAGATAGTCAGATATTATAGTATCTAAACATTAATGCCTTTACTAATAAACATTGTATAGTAGATGTATAGTTACACAATGGTTATACTCTCTGTCATACTATTTAAGTTTCACACTAAAGAGTAAAGGTGTGTACAGACTATGTAACATGTTATATAACTTGTGTTTTATAACACGTCCACATTATGTAACCTTGTTAATCAACATTGCAACATAAAACAATACTGTACACATTAGAATAACAATGTAATATAACAATGTTATATAACCATTGTCGTTTCTCGTTCTTCAGTGCTATCCACTGACTAAGTTATATAACATTGTTGTACATACTAATAACATGTTATTATAACATGCTTTACAACATTCATTATCCACATTATCTAAAACATGTTATAAAACAATGTTGTATAACATGTTATGTTATACAAGGTGTTACAAAAATACCCCTAATGCCGAATATGGTATATAGGGACCATCAATCTGAATAACTTTTACTATGGGACCAACTCTGAAATCGCGAAAAAAAAATCAGCTGTTTCATACAAAAATTAAAATCGAAAATATCAAAATGTATGAAACAGCTGATTTTTTTTCGTGATTTCAGAGTTGGCCTTATAGTAAAAGTTGTTCAGTACCATATTCGGCATTAGGGGTATTTTTGTAACACCTAGTATAGTCTGTACGCACCTTAAAGGTCAAAACACTGTGTAACTATACATTTGCTGTACAATCTTTATTAGTAAGGGGGTAAATAAATAAGACGTTTCCTTTACTCATTGTATGAGTGAGATCATATTTGTGAATAAATCAGTCTATCCGAATTGTTGGTACAATTCTAAAATTTGTTCAGAGGTTGTTAATCGCTCTTGGAGAGTGAAGATTTAATAATCATAATAATAATAATAAATGCTTGGACAATGTTATTCTTGAACACTACTTAAGTTCGCACAAATTTTTGTTTTATCTTAGAACACAACTTAAGAGCCCGTAGTCTGCAACTAGCGCTGCCATTGGAAAAAATCATAGTGCTTAAATAAATACGAAATTGTGAATTATCTCTCTGTAGTGCACTCCGAAGAAGCTTTGTGGTACTTTTTATCGCTTAGACTATATTTTCTAGCCTGTCGTTTAGCTTAATGGAGCTTTTTTTGCGAAAAGTGGCCACTTTTAGCAAAAAAAGCCAGCCATAGCTTAGAGACAGAATTGGGAATGATAATCCAACGCTGAAAAAAAACACAAAACTTATTCAGAGTGCACTACAGAGAGATAATTCACAATTTCGTCTTTATTTAAGAACTATGATTTTTTTACAATGGCGGCGCTAGTGTGCAGAATAAGCGCTCTTAAGTTCGCACTTGTTTTATCCTTTGAACACTAAACAGTGCGTTTGGATTTTTTAACTTTTGTAAACCGATTGTAAAAGAAATGTATCGTTTATTTTGTTAATTTCACGCTCCAAGATCATTAACAATCCCTTCAGACTAAAAATAACCAGCATCACAACTTTGCGTCTATGGCATTAGAGTCAAAGACAAACGGAAACGCTAATCTTAAAGAACCGCTTACAGGGTACATTAAAATTATTTTAATATAAAATGGCATCATAATCACAGACCAGTACGTAAACCATAAAACTACTTTAGGAATCACATTTATAATTATAAAATTATAATAATAACAATAAATAATCACAGGTGATAGGTTATCTACGCTTAAATCTAATGGGAACAAATGAGTAAACATTTTACTATTATTCCTCACAACTGTTGTATGGATCCATACAAATTCTAAATCACATACCGAACCAGATGATTTTCTATATTGAACACACCCCAACTGCCCAGATCTAATACTGTTTACCAGCTGCCTAGATAATAGCTTACAATTAACAATAAATACGAAAATTATAAAATAACAAACCGAGACAGGTTTATGTGGTTTCCACGTAAAAAAATCAGTAACGGCAAAAAGCGGGTAAAAGAATTGCGAATCACGCGCTCCTACTCTAACACATACACGAAACGCACGCCCGACTATCGATACGCTTTCACATCTGACAGGTGTCAATATGACGCGAGCTGTCAACTCGGAATGTGCCGCAAAGCGCGCCATTTTGAGAGTCAAACATTGGAGAGCGCACTTTAAGTTTCTAATTAGTTTCGCTAAACTATTTAACCTAATTGTGAGAGTTAAGTATATAAGTGCCTCGGCTGTTGTTTTGACTCTTACTGCTGAAGAACTAACTGTCACTTCGACGTTGACAGCTAGGGCTGTCACAAGTGTAAGGGTTAGAATCGCGTTCAACGCGATACCAGCCGAAGCAAAAACAACGCTAGCTAAGTATAAAACATACGTCAAAACAATACGGATCAACAACACAACGTGTACGAATGTTACCAAAGACAACATGGCAAACGCCAAAATCATATTAGCTGTAACGACAAACTTTGTCAAAATGACAGCAGCTGTCATAACCAGTCGCGTCGTAATGGAGACAATGTTACTGACATAAGTCAAAGTTACTTCTTTCAATCTATTGAGAAAAGTTGCTATCTCTTTGCTTTTAATTAGAGCTATTCTATTAATCGTCGTAACCGTGAAATCAACGTCAGTCAAGCCTGTCAAATTCGAACAAACATTCGAGTGCATTGTATTATGATCTGTCAATACGACAGCTGTCAAATTGCGCGTATTAGCGCTAGTCAATACCAATCTTAAATCAGTCGAAATTGTGCAAATACCAATGAGATTCAATAACAAATGACTAGTAAAACGGATTACGCGCGTCAAAAAACACGTAAAGACGACGATAACTACACTAAGCTTAACATTAAGATTCACATTTACACATTTAAGGATAGCGCGATCCCACTCATGCTGACTTTCATTACAGTTCGCGCGATTGTAGTGAGAGAGTTCGCGCGTTGAGTGAGATTGATCGCGACTTGAGTAAACTATCGGGCGTGCGGGATAAGGGGCTAAGACGGCGTGGGAAGCCGCTTTTAAACCGTACTGACGTGGTTTTAATGGTTAAGGGCAATGCTGTTTTTTGGGTTTCTTCAAGTGTTCCTCGTCGATACCGGATTTTGGCACCTATAAGTCGAATTTACGTTAAAGTTGCATAGAAATGCTATCTCACAGATAAAATACCGAAAATGAATTATGAAAAAAAAGTGATTCTTTTTTTCATAGTCATGGACTTATCAAACCGCCCTCGTACATGGGACGTCTTTCGTGGCGAGGACTGTACTTGATAAGCTGAATGATTGAACGAATGAGTGAATGGAACTTTCATAACTCACCTCAGTATATCTCTCGCCTTTCAAGGAGACAATCTTATTGTCTCTGTAGCGGACGAGTTTTTTAGGCTCGATCTTGGGAGCCAGCGGCTTGTGCTCTTTAGTGTCGGAGTTTTTGTCCACGTACGAGTAGCTGGAAAAATAAATATTAAATTATTGAATGGATAAAATCCGTTCTGGGGCCCTACCGGCTAACTTTTCGAACTTCGGCGGGCCTGCCGAGCTTCAACTTAAAACCGATAAATCGAAGTAAGGAGTTTCGTATTGTACTATTCGCCGAAGTTATTAAGAAGATATCGATGTTCGTGTGACATCATGGATTTGATGATTTATCTGTTTTAATTTGAAGCCCGGCAGACTTTCCGAAGTTCTATGCGTTAGCCGGTACAGCTCCAGATACCTATTTGCATTAGTTCACTAAAATGTAACATATTATTTCCAAATTGTTTAGAGACTGTCCCTGTTCTACGCAAGAGGAGAGTAAATGTACCCACCGCGCTATAATGCGGTTCTTCAGCTCAGACTCGTCGACCCCGCGCCCCGGGACGCGCGGCTAGTAACGCGGGCGCTAGAGACTGTTCCTGTTCTACGCAAGAGGAGAGTAAATGTACTTACCGCGCTATAATGCGGTTCTTCAGCTCAGACTCGTCGCACTGCGCCCCGGGACGCGCGGTTAGTAACGCGGGGGCTAGAGACTGTTCCTGTTCTACGCAAGAGGAGAGTAAATGTACTTACCGCGCTATAATGCGGTTCTTCAGCTCAGACTCGTCGCACCGCGCCCCGGGACGCGCGGTTAGTACCGCGGGGGCTAGAGACTGTTCCTGTTCTACGCAAGAGGAGAGTAAATGTACTTACCGCGCTATAATGCGGTTCTTCAGCTCAGACTCGTCGCACCGCGCCCCGGGACGCGCGGTTAGTACCGCGGGGGCTAGAGACTGTTCCTGTTCTACGCAAGAGGAGAGTAAATGTACTTACCGCGCTATAATGCGGTTCTTCAGCTCAGACTCGTCGCACCGCGCCCCGGGACGCGCGGCTAGTAACGCGGGCGCTAGAGACTGTCCCTGTTCCCTACGCAAGAGGAGAGTTGCTGCCGCGCGTTCTACGTCCCCACCGCCGATTGAAACGCAATGTTTTATCTACAAAGTATAATTCAAAGTTAATTTGTATGTATGTGAATGCGAGTGCCGTGATATATAAACTTCTTCATCTAATATTCCTGTAGTGTGCACGAATGTGTAAAAATAACTTGTATTTGATTGAATCAGGCATTACTTAGCGGAAGTCCCAAACCATTGTGAAATTCGGTGTTGGTTCAAGCACGATCTAACTCCTGAGGATGCTCCGGGTTGGGGCGAAACACGAGTAGAGTAGTCTAATTGGTGAAGGTGCAAGGTGTGTCGCTGTCATGCTAAATGCAGGTATTGTGCACTGATATTTTTGTGGTGTGCATGTGCATTTTTTTGCTCTGTGCATCCTGCATATATTTTTTGCGGGAGTAAGCTACATACTCTTTGCACAAAATAACTTGTTACCTCCATAGCGCAGGTGTTGGGGAACATCTCGTGCAGCGCGCGGCACTGCGCGGCGTGTTCGTCGCTCTCCAGTACCGCGCGCCGACCAACGTCTGCCGACTCAGAGCTCTCCGAGTTAGAGTGGGACCTGAATGAGTGAATGAAGCGAATTGATTGCCTTAAAGCTGCGAGGCATCTACAGTTTCCCGAGGGATTGAAAGAAGTAATTAATGTAATTGTAATATAGTGACCAGCTAGGTATAGCGGCCGCCCGCGACTTCGTCTGCGTGGACAGTTATTTCTCTATCCCTCGGGAACAGTAAATTTTTCCGGACTAAAGGTATCCTATGTACGGAGAATCCAGCTGATAATTCGCAATCGAAAAAGAGAGAAGGAAAATCTTTGTCTAGTTCTTTCGCTTCAAGCCCAAAATAATTTATCTTTTGCTGTCTTACCGATTGTTCTTGGTAGGAACAGCAGGCAGCATTTCGCTGAGGCTCTGCAGGGTGAGGCTGATTTTATCGCTGCCAGCTGAGTCATCTGAAACAAAAGATGTACCTAAACAAAGAATATTTGCATAATTTTAATTCTTTATAGTTTTTTTATCCATAACTGTTCAGTACTTGGCCTTCATCTCACGTGTCGATAGAGCTGAAGGTGGAAGTGAGGTGGGAGCCGAAAGAAGAATAGTAGTCAATAATGTTGCATACCGCAGAGCTTATTTTAAATCTATCAAAAATCTTCAAACCATTATTAGAGATAGTATCTGACTCCTCCCTGCGAGACAGCTCGGCCTCCAACTCGAGCACCCAGGAGCACACCTGGCCTGCGTCAATACGGGCAAACTCTGGTACGTACGCTGCCATCATTTCTATAAACCCTGCAATAAATGATGATTATATTTTAAGACCTTATCTTGTCTTAATTTCAAATGTAAAGTCTATCTTTCTTCTCTTTAGGAATCATTTTCCTAAGTGTGACAAAATTTTGAAGATAGTGGAGCCAGAAAAAAAAAACCGTACTTGGTTTTGTCACGATCTTAATTAACTAACTATAGTCCGAAAAACCCAACTTTGCTTTTGTAGGAAAAAGTGGCAACCTCAAAAAACTTTCAAAACGGTAACTATCGCATAGACCAGTGACAAAGGGTTCATATAAGCCGATTTCCATCGGCTTACCTTTTATAAATCACTCCCCACTGATCCACTATGCAGATCATAACATTTTGGCAAATGGCTTACCTTCACCATAATTTGCCACGCCACTGTCATAGACAGGCATGTGGACCGAGACAATTTTGATCCCTTATATTTATTTTGATTTCATGTTCCTTTGTCTATCAGGATTCATGTGATTGAGTACTTACCTGAAGGTACCTTGAGAGGAAAACCACAATTCTTTCACATAAATCACCGGCAATAAAAGAGAATGGAAATAACTAAACCATATTAATTTTACCAATAACTAAACTGTATTAAATTTACAGATAACTAACCGTATTTTACTGAGACATCTTGAAGTGTCTTTTTATCTAAGAAATGCATTTAAAAATAATACAAACATATGATATTAACCATTTAGATTTTAGAAATTGGTAGTTTCTAAAAAAAATTTAAGAAAATCAGTATGAAGTATCAAGATCTTTTTTTTGTGGTTTTTTTAAAATATTTTATTCATGACTTGGATACAGAGTCCTTCAGTCGCATATATTTTAGACACACAATGGTGATACCTTATACAATGCAATTAAATTAACAATAGACAGTGATCTGTGTGTAGCAACTCAGAGAGAACGACATATTTTAATCTGCAAAATTTTCTTTTTGCCATACATTCTCAAGTGAAGTTGCAGTGGATCACTGTCTATTTTCAATTTAATCGCATTGTACATATCTCCCGTTTACTCTATTTTGTATTAATTTGCAACAGTATTATATTAGGACACAGGGTATAAAGTAACTTATAATTTCTTTTTAATATTGAAATGAATGCATAAAATTAAAGCTTTCTATAAAGATTGCAGAAATACTTTGTATCCAGTCACAATAACAAGAAGATTCACAAAATAGGTCACATCAAAACAATAAAATTAAAACAAGTTTTCATATAAGAAAGGACAATAGATTATGAAAACAATGAACAAGTGTGAAAAGTGTACACCCACTGGAAAAATCTCAAGTTAGACATATGTAAAGACTAATTTAGTGTAACAGTTGTTAAATAATTCTAGGATAATTAAGACAGTATTCTTACCTTCTACATCAAAGCAAGGGTCCTGTGAAGCCTCCTCTAAGATTGATATCACATAGGCGAGGACGATATCATCAATAACATTTAGATCGGCACTCGGGAAGTTTTTAGTGATGAACTGAAATAAACTCTCCTTGACTAGAGATTCCTGCTGCGCTATAGCACTCATTTTCACCTAAAACAACGTAATTTTGTCTGAAACACTGACTTTAGACTAAAGCTAAGAGCAAATGTATTCACACGCTACGTTACGGCTCGGTACGCAATTAATAATGAGAGCGAAAAGCAGAGTATGGCATTTTTCAAAATCATTCACCTTTTCTTGTGCCTTTGCACCTCGAAAACGTCGATTATACAAAATTATTTGAGATTTTTTACAAGAAAAACTGCTAGACAGCGACAAAAATCAATACAAATGTTTTTTTTTATATACAACTTTTGTTGTTTTTCATCAGGACTCTGACATTTAGCTTTTGATCTTTCAGCTAAAAATGCACTTTAGACAATTTCTCAGTTACATTTTGTTAAAGATAATAAATAGATATGTATAAACAAATGTTTTATTGAAATCAGATTCAATAAAGTTTCCTCTAAGCGTGAATGGAAATTAAATATTTCAAATCAGCGACATTACAATCGAGTCTTCATGCAACGAAACGTTTTTCATACCTACAAGAGAACTCTGTGATACCTACTGACATTTTGGTGGCGGCGCGCGCGGTCTTTTTCGAATAAAATACTGTCGGACAAACATAAAACGCAATAACTTTAATTTTGGCGTTTTCTGTTAAGTGATTGATGAAATTTACTTAAGTACCTATCTAAGTCAAATCTTTTGTGAGTTAGTGACAGAGGAAACCTTAGATATAATGACGCGTTAATTTATATGTAAGCAACTGATTTGTAGGTTTGAAACAGTAAATAATTGGGTACTCACAGCAGTAGGTGTCGGTGTCGCTAGCTAACGTGATGATGATTGTTATTATTTATTTTTAATACTATCCGTTGATAAATGAAATTTACCTTCATTATTATGAAGTTAATAAGTAAATAAAAAACAGTCACATTTTGAAATTAATATATTTCAATTAAATTTTTAAAATATAACGAACCATCATATTTTTTAATTTTCAACTTTATCTAATTATGATTGAAAAACACAACGCCAAATTCACAACTACATGTTTTTATCTTTACTATAACAATGATTTTTATTCTGTTCAAAATCACATGGGTACTTTGGCGAGTTTTTACTCTAATTAGGTAAATACATTGTATTGTGTGTGTACATATGAAAAAACAATAAAATTCGCATTGTAGATTTACGTAATAATAAGTTAATACTAAAGGCATTATTGCTAACTAAAATTGCGGGCTAAGATCATACTTGAAAAACTATATTACCTATAGATAAAATAAATATAAACAAAACATGTTTGCTGGCGAATAGCGATGAGAATACATACTTTTGTAAAACAAATTTTATTTAGTATTTACTTAAAGTTGTAAAGGTTTGTTTGGAAAAAAACACCTAAAATCGGTAAGAGTTCTTTAGTACTTTGGGTAAAAAAAACTTCGCCAGGGGCTTTAGAAATTGAATATTGCTGTGATTATCTGATTAGGATAGAATCGCTTCCTCATTTTTATGGATTCAAAGGCAATAGCGGTGTAAACTAAACATTCAAAAGTTAATCTATTCGGTCTTCAACATTATCACAATAATTATAAATATGAATAATACGCCAATCAGTTTTAACATACGATCATAAATACTATAATATAAACATATAAAGTGACCATAGGCGAAATACTAGTAAATTATATAATTTAAATAACAAATAAATATTCTTAATACACACTCACTTTGAATTAGTTATTGCATTTGAAATAATAATAATAATGCATGCGACTACCAAAAAGGAATTAGAGATTGAATTAGTGTATTTTTTATTAAAATGGGTTTATTATACTACACATTTAGCCACATTGATAACCAATTACCAAGTCTTTTCTAAGTCGCAAGCATTTTAAATATAATAAATTATCTAATAAAAAAATGATGATACATCTAATTTTAGTGCATTATATTTACTACGATAGCTAGTTTAAGTGTGAAAGATAGATTTATAATTTTACGGGAACTTGAATTTGTATGAGAGAAATAATTTAAGATGAAAATGCCAAACTTCTTAGTGCGAATATAGATAACCAAATAAATATTTTTTCTAATGAGGTACAAGGTACATTAGTGCTTTTATCGATAGTATGGTATCAACAGCATATCAGGGGCTCTATCGGCTAAAAACATTGAAGTTCATGTTAACTGTGTTTTGACAGATATATGTGATACATTGCTACTTTTCTTTGGTAAGTTTTTATTTGTGCCAAAACGAACACAACATGAACTTCAATGTTTTTAGCCGATACCGCCGCAGCCCCCCTACTCAACTGGCCAACATTCTATGGATTTGAACACTACGCTTACTGTTAAAGCTTTAAAATAAACAGTAAACTATATAATTACGCGCCGTAGCCAATTCCATTCAATACATCAAAGTCTGAGATTTACATAAGTTTGTGACATGTGATTTAATCGTCTAATGCTCTTAAGTTCAATTCTCTTCAATTCTTTAATTTCAATTTCAATTTAAGCATTAAAAGTAAGCGTAAAGTTCAAACGTATAAAATGTTGGCCATTTGAGTAGGTTGGGGGGCAGGCTATCTGAAACTCTCAAACTTTATTCGATTTTAAATTTGATCCTGTTAGATTTAACGTTCAATCACATAGGTTACATAATTTTGACATTACGTCGATTATATAATTTTGACACGATGGTAACCGAGCATGCAGCTGCTATGTATATTTGCAAGTGTAAGGGGGAGATTACGTGATCAGTCTGTATAGACTTTGATTCTTTCCGGACTGATAACCCAAAATATGTACGGAGGACAGCACGTCAGGTTATACAGTTAATCTGGGAAAACAGCTTTTATTACGTAGGGCATAAAGGCGGTCTCAAGGTCAACATGTATAGTCTGAGGTGCCGTTGTGTGTACCAGACTGATGGAATAGACTGACGCCAAACAGAACATGGTAATCTCCCTCTAAAATTATAACTTTTGATTCACTAAGTGATTCTTTAATATTTCTTGGAGCATTAAAACATATAAATAACTACTAATCTGTAAAACATCTAGCCTGTAAAAACTGATATAAATACATAGGAACACCTAACTAAATAAGTACATACATGTAGGCACTGCACTGCTTCAGTAGCATCAATAGGTATTATTGTTGTAAGTATGTGCTTAAGTTAGACAGATAGCTCTTTTTAATAAGTTGTTTAAAACCTTCATTGTTATAAGAAATAAAAGGATCATAAATTATTGTAATGAATCTCAGAGTTTGTATTTTATATAATTATAAATTCTTTAAATTATAAAAATACAGAGTTACTTCAATGAGTTTAATAGGTACTCCGAAAAGCCAGTAACTCTGTATGTTTATGCAATATCGTTAATAAACTTTAATGGAAAATGATTGTATAACATTAAAATATTTTAAGTTCATTTTTACAGTAATAGTACATTTTTGGTGCGCAGGTACATACATTCGAAGGACACAGTAGTTAAAAATATTGTAACAAGATTCAATAATACAATCAACAGTTTAATTATATTTTTTGTCTTCTACAAAGAAACCACGTATTTTCCTATTTACATAAATTGCTATTGTAAAATAAGCCTTGTTACAAATATTATTTTAAGAATCAGAAATCTACTTGACAAACCTATTTAGTATTGTTAATGTTATTCAATATCCCTATCTAAATACTTGTATCGTAGTCGTAGCTATATTATTTGGCTACATAGAGTTATACTGTTCAATATAACTTAAAATTCATTAATATTATTGGAGATCGTATTCAAGCGCAGTATCTAAATCGGCATGTCAAGTAGGTAGAATTGTAACGAAAGTTGAAACTTATTGCATTGGTCTGAACTTTTTACCAGTATGAATTATACACTCGAAATATAACCAATTTTTTTAGTATTTTTTACAAGTATAATATAAACCAGTACTTAGTAGGTTCATTAAATCAATCTTTGCACTTTTAAATTTAAATGTTTATAATAAACTGAAATCAGACTCATACAGTAAGTTACAACTTTTTTCAAATTTGTATTTAACGCTGTTCAATTTCATAATTCTAACTATGTAACTAACCTATAAATATTTTTGTGCTAAGTAAATAAATGTTATGTTGTATTTTGATAAATAAAAGTAGATATAAAAATTTAATCAATGGTAAATATAAATATAATCTTGAGATCATTAATGTTAAATTAACATTTACAGTCTTTGAACAACTCCACAGGAGATCAAAATGGAATGCTACTAACGATGATAGACTTTATAATAATGTAGTATATTTCTTTCTATATTCTCTATTATTAAATAAGTGTGATAGGAGTAGTGTAAAAGTCAAAAAACGGATGGCAGATTAAGGACCACATAACTATCTTATTATTCAATAAAATTATCAAGTTTTTTTCATCGGAAACGTGTTAATCGGAATTATGTATCTCTTCAATTTTAAAAAGTAAATAAGACAGTTTGGGAAGGCATTTCATGGAGGAAAATAATGTTTTGATTAAATGTTAATAAAAACTTAATAGACGAGGACCCTTACCATAAGCTTTTAAAGCAGGCAGTTTTATTAAATAGTACCATAGCACGGTTGACAAAAACGAACTTTGTTTTCATGTTAGGTTTTAGTTATACAAGGTGTTACAAAAGTACCCCTAATGCCGAATATGGTAGATAGGGACCATCAAACTGAACAACTTTTACTATGGGATCAACTCTGAAATCGCAAAAAAAAATTAGCTGTTTCATACATTTTGATATTTTCGTAATTAATTTATGTATGAAACAGATGATTTTTTTTTCGCGATTTCAGAGTTGGTCCCATAGTAAAAGTTGTTCAGTTTCATGGTCCCTATCTACCATATTCGGCATTAGGGGTACTTTTGTAACACCTTGTATAATATAATAATAATTTTTATTTGGCATAATCTTTGGTACAAATTAGGCTAAATGCCTGTATCTCGGGAGTAAATGGCTTCTCCCAATTTAAATACGACAACTGTCATGTCAAGACAAGAAATCCTAATGATTTTAAGTAGTTTATATGTATGTAAATTATAAAGCAATTTAGTATAAACCATATATACTTATAGGTAATTAAATGAATAATATACATATAAAATAATAATAAAAGTTAATATTTGCTTGAGAAAATTTGACACAAAGCTGTGTATATTATCTCAAACTACTGCTTATTTATCGTTTTGAAAACTTATGGTAAGGCCCAGGGACGTATTAGATTGAATCTGTTTCAATTCCTTTGTGTATAAGTAGAAGATATATATTTTCCTTTTATTAATAATAATCAATTACTCATAATAATTTATAAATAAAATACTTATTTAAAAGTACTACCGTAAAATATTAAGTACCTACCTATATGTTTTTGTTAATTATCTAACCAGTAATATGGCACAAACACTTTCATCATTGATATAAATCTGCAAAATATGAATTTAAAAGCCAAATATAACATTTATTATAAGTATAGTTATAATATTAATATAATTACTTATACAGTATGCAATATAATAATATAATAAATACCCAATATAGTTATTTACCCATTTTACATGTTCATACACCCCTATCAGTGGCCGAACCACGAGCTCTTTACAGCCTTAGAACAATAACGTATAGAAAGATAGTCTTCATACAAGCGCTCTGTCAAAAGTGAAGCACTAAACCAATTTTCGTGACGATTACTTGCTTGCGCTGGGCGACACGCACACGCATATTTGTAACTCCGTAGTGTACATTGAACACTACGACGTTTGGAGCCATATATGGCTCCGAAAAGGTGCTTCAAAATAGACGCGCGAACTTAGTTACTTTCTATACGTATCTAAGTTTACAGCAGTATTTCTGCATATTTTGTGAAAATGAGGAACTTCTCATTTTCACGAATAATATTCGCCACATGGATATGATTGAGTGTATTGATGAAACTTGAAATGTTACGATTTATTATTAAATAATTAATTACCTTCAATTGATTATTTAATAATAAATCGTTAAGCTAAGATTTTTGCCTTGTGCCACTGATTAGACACAGAAAGTGTCAATAGATATTCATTAACATATTTTTAAGTTATTTACTAACAATGTTGTTTTATAAATTATATATTTTTAATTTTAAGGTAAGGTAAAAATAAATCAATTTCAGAGTAGGTATCCACTTGGTATACAATACAAAATTACACAGGTTACTAAATAGTTACACAAAAGTATTTTATATAATCTGTTACGTTGTTAGCGTGTCCAGTTGATGGAAATCATATCATTTCAAGTTTCATTAATTTGACAAACATGGATGTCTATTCCAAAATTCTCTCACTTTGGCCATTCTGATGAAATATTCAAGATTAGCTATAAAAGTTCGTGATAAGGCCCCCTCTGTTTTTTCATAAACTTTTTCACTACTCCAAATTTGTGCCTTTTGTTAAAACCAGTGCATTTGACACTATTTTTATATATTATTTTTTGTTATAATGTGTTTTACTGCTTAATTGACCATACCTATTTGGCAGTTTGTGATGTTTATATTTGGGATTACTATCCATTTAATGCTGACAATTTAAGTTACTTCTAACTGCATTTCTATAGAAATACATAAAAAATCCGCTTATTATATTGTGTATACTTAAGTTAGAGTTTCATAAGATTCAATGTAACTCCATATATATTTTTTCCCTTATACTAACCTCCTTACTAATAAAGTATAGCAGATGTATAGTTACAAATGGTTACTTAAGGAGAAAGGGACAAAACAGTGTGTAACTATACATCTGTGATATAATCTCTATTAGTAAAGACGTAACTATTCTGCTTACATCTTTCCCCTAATTAAAACCTATATCAAAAGTACCAGAAGAGCATAAGTTGGAACTAAAGTATTTGTTTTAAGCCATAATTTATTAACGTCAATTGTTTTCCAAATTCCATTATATGTAATATAAGTGTCTGTATTATTTTCACTCATTGTTCAAAAGTTACGCACAACTGGTACCTTTTACACATAATACAAATTTCACACCAGCCATTGAATTCGATTAAATCAAATGAAACTCGTACACCATTCTACAACAAAATATAATATAACATGCAACAAATATTTATTCCATTATATAAGCGTATGATTATAATTTCATCGTAAACAAATAGTCGTACATTTAGTAAATTTAATTACCATTCAATATGCATACCTACATCAATATTCAATTGTTCATTTATATTCATAAATACAATATAAATATTTCGTACAAAACAAAGGTCATTTATTAATAAAGCGTATTTTTAAAGGAATCATATCCTATAGTAATAATTATTTAATATTTAATTTAAAAGGATATGGAAATTCATTCGTTCCTTCATTTCGTTCACAATTCCACCGGGTTACATTCTCATAATAATACTCCAATAACTATCACGTTAAATTCTTTTTAATATAGACCTCATAACTCTTTAAAACAAAATTAGTTTTTTTGACTTACTGCGGTTTTGTTCTCCACTCCCGGATATGGGTATAACTTTATAGTCTGTTCCGAGACGAATTTTTGCTAAGACAGATTTGTTTGTCTTGTCGTGTGTGTCTACGACTAAACAACATAATCACGCTTTAAATTATATTTTTTAGTGTATCAATATAATATCTTGTAGGTATTATTTTAAGATAGCTAGCCTGGCACGCCTCTTCACTACCTACCTTGATGATGTGGCTATGATTAATCAAAGGATCTAGGTAAGATAAGTACCAAAATATTTTAATACAAGTTAGTTTTCTCGTTTTATTAAAATAAAAACATTCTTAAAATTCCCGCCATTTCCCGCCAATAAGAGTAAGCGGGGAAATAAAAATAAAGCAAACTTTTTTTAATTTGAATAAAAGCATCGGCATGCACAGATAGAAACCTAATTTTTGTGGTAGTAAGTCTATATTAAAAATGTAAATGTTGTAGGTAAGAATTTTAGAATAGAATTACGAATATATTAAAGTTGTTGCTTGTTTGGTTGTAGGTAATTCGATGACGGTTGTCTATGAAAAATTTAGTCGCATAGGAAAGAGGATTTTTTAAAATAATTTATTCATGACCAGAGATACTACTAGGATTGCCAGGTGTCCGGCTTTAGCTAGACATGTTTGGCTTTTTGACCTCTTGTCCGGCAACGGAGTCCAGTCTGTCCGGCTTTTGTTATGCTGTTTAAGTGGCTGCCGCGCGAGTCATAAGTTTAGCACAAGTAATGCCACGACACGTCTGTCCCGCTCTGAGTCCGTCCAACTGCTGTTCGGCAGGGCGGTAATAAATGTTGTCAGGCTTTTAGAACGTATGTCCGGCTTTAAAAAAACTATGATTAGCTGTTAAAAAGAGTATATCCGGCTTTTAGGGTAAAATGGTCGGCCAAAAGTTTTTAATGCTCTAAGGCCAAAAGCGTTGAGTCCGGCTTTTGTGTTTTTGGAACTGGCAATCTTAAATACTACTCTACAAGATATTTTATTTGATACGTGACTGTTTTTGGGCAGTTATAGTGTTCTGTGTTTTTGGGTCACCAACCAGTAAGGCCCAGAGATCGATAAAAAATGGGTTACTTAGGTACCTAAGTAAATAAGTTACTTATACATTATTACAGTTCACTTTATTTAACCCTTGTTGATTTTTATAATTAAATCAAATGCATACTCCCATAAAATGGCATAGGAATTACGTGTAAAGTAAAATAAACTTATATAAGTTATATTTAAATTAGTTAATTGAATAATTAGACGCTTGATGTGGCTTGCTGGCTGCTGTGGTCAGAAAATATCGAGTTGAGATCTGGATCTCGCAGCAGCGGTGGGGTGCCGAATGGGAAGTCCTAAAAGGAAAATAATTTTAACTAAAAATTGAACTTGTTTACCACTTCGAGAATTCTCATAATTTAAAAATGCCTACCGCGAGAATTCCCCCCTTACGAATGCCTACTGTGAGAATTTTCACTTCAGGAATACCCAATGGTAAGTATGGTATAAGTATAAAACACAGACCATTTAGTAGAATACCATCATAACCATTGTGAGAGCGAAATCCCAGTATGTGAATTACTATTTTGAGAATGCCCATTGCAAAAAAAACTACTATGAGAATTCCCGCTTTAGCAATGCTTAATGTGTGAGTTCCTGCTTTCAGAATGTGCATTGTGAGAATGCCCATTTTAAGAATTTGCATTGTGAGAATTCCCATTTTAAAAATGTGCATTGTGAGAATTCCCATTTTAAAAATGTGCATTGTGAGAATTCCCATTTTAATAATGTGCATTGTGAGAATTCTCATTTTAAGAATATGCATTGTGAGAATTCCCATTTTATGAATGTGCATTGTGAGAATTCCTACTCTGAGAATTCTCACTTTAGGAATGCCCACTATAGAAATTTTTAAAAAGTATTCCTTTTGGGAAATTTCACCTCGAATATTTACCACTACCACCACTTAAAGAATGCCTATGGCAAGATACCCACTATCAAACAACGGAGCCTTAGATAATATATGGACCCTAAACACATTACACTCTCCTTTTTTGGGCAGACATATAAAAAGTACAAACCACGAAAGTGGACGGGTTAGGAAGTGGATGAGTTAGGAAGTGGATGAGTTAGGGACGAGTAGGAAGTGGATGAGTTAGGAAGTGGACGAGTTAGGAAGTGGACGAGTTAGGAAGTGGACAAGATAGGAAAGTGGATAAGTTAGGAAGTGGACGAGATAGGAAAGTGGATGAGTTAGGAAGTGGACGAGTTAGGCAGTGGACGAGATAGGAAAGTGGACGAGTTAGGAAGTGGACGAGTTAGGAAGTGGACGAGTTAGGAAGTGGACGAGTTAAGAAGTGGTTGAGATAGGAAGTGGACGAGATAGGAAAATGAATAAGTTAGGAAGTGGACGAGTTAGGAAGTGGACTTGATAGGAAAGTGGACGAGTTAGGAAGTGGACGAGATAGGAAAGTGGACGAGTTAGGAAGTGGACGAGATAGGAAGTGGATGAGTTAGGAAGTGGACGAGTTAGGAAGTGGATGAGATAGGAAAATGGATGAGTTAGGAAGTGGACGAGTTAGGAAGTGAACGAGATAGGAAAATTGATGAGTTAGGAAGTGGATGAGTTAGGAAAGTAGACGAGTTAAGAAGTGGACGAGTTAGGAACTGGATGAGTTAGGAAGTGGATGAGTTAGGAAGTGGACGGGTTAGGAAGTGGATGAGTTAGGAAGTGGACGAGTTAGGAAGTGGACGAGATAGGAAAGTGGATGAGTTAGGAAGTGGACGAGTTAGGAAGTCGACAAGATAGGAAAGTGGACGAGATAGAAAAGTGGACGAGTTAGGAAATGGACTAGTTAGGAAGTGGATAAGTTAGGAAGTGGACGAGTTAGGAAGTGGATGAGATAGGAAGTGGACGAGATAGGAAAGTGGACGAGTTAGGAAGCGGACGAGTTAGGAAGTGGACGAGTTAGGAAGTGGACGAGTTAGGAAGTGGACGAGTTAAGAAGTGGATGAGAAAGGAAGTGGATGAGATAGGAAGTGGATGAGTTAGGAAGTGGACGGGTTAGGAAGTGGATGAGTTAGGAAGTGGACGAGTTAGGAAGTGGACGAGATAGGAAAGTGGATGAGTTAGGAAGTGGACGAGTTAGGAAGTCGACAAGATAGGAAAGTGGACGAGATAGAAAAGTGGACGAGTTAGGAAATGGACTAGTTAGGAAGTGGATAAGTTAGGAAGTGGACGAGTTAGGAAGTGGATGAGATAGGAAGTGGACGAGATAGGAAAGTGGACGAGTTAGGAAGCGGACGAGTTAGGAAGTGGACGAGTTAGGAAGTGGACGAGTTAGGAAGTGGACGAGTTAAGAAGTGGATGAGAAAGGAAGTGGATGAGATAGGAAGTGGACGAGATAGGAAAGTGGAAGAGATATGAAAGTGGACGAGTGAGGAAGTGAACGAGATAGGAAAATTGATGAGTTAGGAAGTGGACGAGTTAGGAAGTGGGCGGGTTAGGAAGTGGATGAGTTAGGAAGTGGACGAGTTGGGAAGTGGACGAGTTAGGAAGTGGATGAGTTAGGAAGTGGACGGGTTACGAAGTGGATGAGTTAGGAAGTGGACGAGTTAGGAAGTGGACGAGATAGGAAAGTGGACGAGTTAGGAATTTTGACGACTTGGGAAAGTGAAATTCCTGAAGGCATAGTCAGTAAGGCTACAACTTACCTGCGTAGAGATGGTGCTAATACTAAAATAGTCCACATACCTGGTTAGGCAGGTGCCTGGGCACGGGCGGGGCGGGCGGCGCGGGCGGCGGGGCGCGGGGCGCGCGCGGGGACGCGCACTCCGCGCACTCTGCGCCCGCGCCCGCGCCCGCCCCGCGCGCCGACCGACGCGACCACGACTCTGGCATGCAACTGTGGGGAAGGTTACAGTTCAGTGGATATATTTAAGGGGTGAAGCGGCACCCCTATCTCTTTCACGTCCCGGCCATACCATAGAGCGAGAAGTGGCGTCGAAGTTAACGCATTTTCTCTTTATTGTGTGATCAAAACGCTGACCGCACAGCGGCTAAATGGCGTTGACTGTATGGTTTCGATTTCGACTCTTTTTATTATTGACGTAGCATTGATGTGTCATATGTGCTGGACAGATCAGGTTTGTGCTGGACGCATCCAGCAGAAGCCGCTTCACCATTACTGTTAATCTCATGGGTCTATATTAGAATCCATAATTGAAAATGCCTATAGTGAAAACGCCTACAAATTAAAACACATAACATTAACACTCGCTCGGTTCACGCATGTTTTTGGTTGCAGTTCTAACCTAACCTAACCTTACCTAATGAACTGTTTAAGATTTTTTCATGGCAAGCGCCCCCTATGGTTTTATAAATTTTAAAGTCATTTTTTTTTAAATTATGAACTTTTAAATTATGGATTTTAATATTATGCTAAACTATGGTATTCAATGTGTTACTAAAATACCCCTAATGACGAATATGGTATATAGGGACCATCAAACTGAACAACTTTTACTATGACACCAACTCTTAAATCGCGAAAAAAAAACAGCTGTTCCATACATTTTGATATTTTCGATTTTAATTTTTGTATGAAACAGCTGATTTATTTTTCGCGATTTCAAAGTTGTTCAGTTTGACGGTCCGTATATACCATATTCGGCATTAGGGGTACTTTTGTAACATGTTGTATATTTTTAAATTATACTTACGCGTGATGTACAATATGCGCGCACGGCAGAGCAGCGAGCGGTTCCGGCGTGTCTGCTAACGGTTCCCTGCATCGCGCGCAAGTAGGCGGCGCCCATGTAGCAGCGGATCGCTTCAGTTTGCCGGCAGCGTTGTTGTCGCCTAGAGCTGAGTAGATGTCCGCCAGACGGAGGCGGACGCGGCGGACTAGCATCTGGAAAACATCAAAAAAAAAAAAATCAAAATCAAAAATGTTTATTTTGTTCACAAAAACATAGGTATACAAAATAGCAGGTTGGGACTGCCTAGTAAGTATTACAATACTTGTGACAGACAGCCCCGCTCCATCGTAACACTTACATACTATAATTGGAACAAACTAATTTAATTTAATTTAATTTAACTAATTTAATTTATTTAATTTACTTAAGTTATATGTATAATTATAATTATATGTATAGATATTATTTTTGTTTTAATTTTAATGTGTGTGTGTGTGTGTGTGTGTGTGTGTGTGTGTGTGGTGTGTGTGAATGAGTGAGGGTGAGAGTGTGTGTGAGTGAGTGTGTGGTGTGTGTGAATGAGTGGGTGAGAGTGTGTGTATGTGTGTGTATGTGTGTGTATGTGTGGGTAAGTACATGAGTTTGTGTGGGACAGTCACCTAGCACACAACTGATATTATACTATTTTGTTAAAAAAGACTCTGTATCATCATATGTTAATGTTTTTATCCAGTTAGTCAATATACTTTTACATTCGAAATAAGTTTTGGGATAAAAGTTAAGAAACCCATTAATAGTATTATATAACTTGGCTGATCTAACTCTGTATTGAGTTCTAGCAAAATAAGTTCTAGTTTTAGGGATTTGTAAATTTGTAGTGTTTCTTCTTTTACTTAATAAAGAAGAATCAAAGGAAATTGTTTTATGTGTTTTAAGGATAATATGTAGGATGTATAATTTTCTTACTGTCAGTAGATTACATAACTTATATAACTCATCAGTGGGAAATGAACGTTTTTTAAAGTACATAATCATAACAAGTTCGTAAAGTACATAATAAAGTGTTTTCAGTGAACCCCCCCAGACGGGGATACAGTAGCTTATAACAGATTGTACAAGTGCCTTATATAAATCATTTAACAGGTTATTGTGCGGTGCTTGGTCTTGTGTAACGGCTGAGGGCACGACATGTCTTAACGATTTAAAAATCCATACAAATTTTCTAATCCTTGCCGAGATCATTTCAATGTGCGGGAACCAGGATAGATTCTGGTCAACAATTACACCCAGATATTTAGTGTGGTTCACTTTATTTATTAAAGGACAATTACAAAGACCATCGTTAAGATTATTGCAGCTATGAATTTTGATATTAAAATCTGATTGTGGTTGAGAATTATCATAAATACTATAGGAGATATAGTTGGTCTTTTCAGTATTAAGTGTTAATAGATTATTTCTTAGCCAATTTGCCACAAGTGACATACCAACTTCCGCGTTTTCTTTAGTATCTTTCCAACAAGAGCCACTAAACAAAATTGCCGTATCATCAGCATACGATAATATTTTAGCCTTATTTAGTTTCATGTTACACAGATCATTTATGTAAACTAAAAATAGTGTGGGACCCAGGACACTCCCTTGGGGCACACCATAGGACACTTCAGTATTATCACTATGACACTGATCCAGTTTTACACTCTGTTTCCTATTCATCAAGAAATCTGTGAAAATGGAGAGTTGGTTGTCTCTAATACCGATTTTTTCAAGTTTTTGTACAAGGATAGGGATAGAAACAGTGTCGAAAGCCTTTTTTAGATCTACAAAAACCGACAGGCATTTTTCTCCTTTATCAAGATGTTCAGTTATTTGTGATGTGAGGAATGTCACTGCATCTTCAGTAGACCTTCCCCGTCTAAAACCGAATTGTGTATCAGCTAAGATATTGAAGGTATTCAAGTAATTTAATAATCGAGTGTTTAACAATTTTTCTAATATTTTTGACAAAACCGGTAAAATGGAGATAGGCCTGTAATCGCTGACATTGCTTCTATCCCCACCCTTGAACACTGGAGTGATAATCGATTGCTTAAACGCGTTAGGAAATGTTCCCGTTTTAAAACACAAATTTGCAAGGTAAGTTACTACTGGGATTATCTCATGTTTTATATATTTAATGTACTTGCCAGTGATATTGTCCCAGCCCGGGGCACTATCAGACTTTAAGTTCATGATTATAGAATTTATTTCTTCGTCATCAGTTTCTAACAGTACAAAAGAGTGAGACACACTAGGTAAGTTTGTGATATATTGATTAACTTTTTCATGGGTGAGGGTAGAATCAATGTCACTGGCAAGTTTTTCCCCGATGTTGGCAAAATAATTGTTAATATAGTCCGCAGACTCTTTAGGATTTGATTTAATATTAGCAAGTTCAAGGTTAGATTTATTACTTTTATTTGTGTATGTTATAGTCTTAATATTACGCCAAAGAACTTTATTATTGTTCATAGAATTTGCAATTAAATTTTTTTCATACTTTCTTTTGAGTTTTTTTAACAATTTGGTACAAAAATTCCGATATCGTGTGTATGTGATTTTTTTTATTTCATTATGTGGGTCATTTCGCAGATCTTTTTGGAGTTTATTTCGGTTTTTTATACATTTTAAGATTCCAGGAGTGACCCATGGCTTAATGTTACGTTTGCTTTTTGGAATATTTTTGATAGTCGTATGGGTACTAATTGAATTAGTTATTTTATCAATTAAGGAATTAATTAATAGGTTAGGGTTGTCACAAAATAACAATTCGTTTAAATTTGATTCTTGCAGGTGCTTGCGCGCCTTTTCAAAGTCTAATATTTTAGTAAATTTAGACGTAGAATTCACGTACTTAGATTTAGAGAGTGCTAGGAAGATAGTGAAGTGATCAGTGATGGTAGTTTGAAGTACAGCTACAAACGCAGACTGCCTTTTATTGTTTATCTTAAGCATGAGGTGGTCTAGACAGTTTTTCCCTCTAGTGGGAAGTGTATGGCCTGGGAGAATACCAAAGGATGATAACATATTTAGGTAATGACATCTGTTTTTATATTCATAGGATAGTTCTTCAATTTTTGGTGCTATATTTATATTTATATCTCCTGTAATTATAATGTTGTCATGCGATCTAATCGTTTCTAAATGAGCGTTTAAAGAATTAATGAAATTTTCTGCATTAATATTAGATGGAGATCGATAGATGCATATTACAATCTTATTTAATATATTTACTTGGAGACAAGATGCTCCACTTAGTTTTATTTCCGAAGTATGACATGTTAATGTATCTTTAACGTAGACAACTACCCCATCGTTTTGGTTTAATTGGTAAGTTGTGGCATAAGGCCTATAGTTGCTTAGAATTGGTAACGGTTTGTCAGAATCAAGTCGGCACTCAGTCAAAACTATCATGTCTGTTTCAAAGGAAAGAGTTGAGATATTTGCTAAAAAGTCATTAAAATTGCAATTTATACTTCGTATATTCTGCGAAAGGATTGTAAAATCAGAGATGTTTCTGTTGTAGGTGTTTTCGAGTTCAGTAATATCACACAGGACAGATCTTGCTAATTGCAAATTATCTATTTCATTAATTGTATGCACTAGGTCACTCATTATGTATAACAACAAAGGATACACGAGGGTTTTGATGACATACGTTTTGTATAGATGAGTTAATCCAAAATACAATATATAGAATGTTGGTGTGTAAGAAGTTTCTATGTAATGTCCGTTCAAGTGAGAAACAAACTGACGCGTTTACGGAACTATTTTTACACATAAATGTTATGTTGACACAGAGTACTAAACTACTTACATGATAATAAAGTCACTTTATTTTGCTCAGATCGTCAATTTGGAGTTCACTATTTATATTAATAATCGGCGAGTTATCTTCTTTTCGCAGGTACACCCTCCCATATGATGTCCAACAGTATTTAAATTGTTTTGTTTTCACTAGTTCGCGTGCTAAGAAGTGTAATCGCGCCGCCTTGGCTGTGAGTTGCTCGGTGATGAAAATGGGGGTGTCCTCGGATTGCCGGAATCCCAGATGTTTGGCACATAATCTTCCCTTTTGTTTGGTGTTAAATAGTTTACACGACCTCAGGATGTCATTCTTGATAATAGTGGATGTAAATTCTACCACGATAGGCGTATTATTTATCGAGTTATTTTTAGCTCGTACTCGGTACAGGTCTTTGACGTCACATTTGTTTACTTTACACCCCACAGTGGTAGAAAGATATTGCACCATCTCGATTAAATCTTCTTTGTTTTCATTCGGCTTCTTCGGTACATTTTTAATCTCCAGGTGTGATTTCCTGCTATCCTTTTGCATATTCTCCAGTTTTTCCTCTAATAATTTAATGTATTTTCTGTCCTCTTTAACTGTGTTCTCCAAAAATGTAATTTTCTTATTGAACTCTTCGTTTTGTGCGGACAAAAAGGCCACTGAGGATTCTATGTTATTACTGGTCACTTGTATCTCCTTTAAAGTGGCAGCATTTTTTTTAAATTCCTTATCCTGAGCTGACATCATTTTTTCAAACATTTTTTGTATTTCGTCCTTGAATCTGGAGAATTCTAAGGATGAGTCTTCGTCCCTTTTTCTCTTATATCTTGACGATACAAAGTTTGGTGGCGTAGTTTCTGATTGCACCATATTTTGCATTTCCGTGTCAGAATACGATTTCTCCGCATCCATTATTTTATGTCAGGTGTTTGTCCTTGATTAATATTTGTATCGTAGCACACAAATGTCGTAGCTGCGTAGCTCGATGTAGCGTGGTAATCGTAGCAAGCGCCGTAGCCCGTTCGTAACGCACCAAGGAACAGGACGAAAAATGGCAGTTGTCTCTGTCTCGCGGAGGTGGAGTGGCGGTCCCCCCTCTCGTAGCTTGATCCGCGTGTCGAGTGCAGCCACAAATTCCTAAGACGATTGATGGAAAAATACAAGCTTGAGGCAAGCAATATTCACACGTAACACGTACTACAATTGGTACAGATTATTATGCACTTATTTTAATTTTGCGGAGCTAACGCGCGACACGTCCACCCTACGATATGTCTCGGTCGAAAGAGGCATAATACCGTTGCAATACGAATAATACGATATATTATATTTCTTCTTAATTTTATTAGGTTAAGTTTGGAATTAGGGGATAATCTATATACTAGTACTCTATATTTGATTTCGAATTGGAAAATGGAATTCCACGACGAGGAAATCTTTGGCTGTTATTAGTTTTTTTTATATTAATACAAAAGTTTAACATGGTAAGTGATACCCAACGTCATCGGTGGTACTGATTAACACCTAACGATTTGATTGATTGGTACCTATCGAGGTATTTGTTGGTACTAAACGTGGTGTTGATGGCACCCAACAAGGCACTCATTATCATTGATTCCCATCCCCAACTTGGTGTTGATGGCACCCAACAAGGCAATCATTGTCATTGATTCCCATTCCCAGCTTGGTATTGATTGGCACCGAACGTGGCACATATTACAATGGTTTCTCATTTCTAACTTGGTGTTGATTGGTGCCAATCATGGCACTCATTGTCAGTGATTTTTATTCCCAACTTGGTGTTGATTGACACCCAATGTGGCACTAATTGCCATTGACTGCCATTTCCAACTTGGTGTTGATTGGCACCCAACTTGGCACTGATTACCATTGTCTACCATTCCCAATTTGGTGTTGATTGGCACCCAATGTGGCACTCATTGTCATTGATTTCCATTCTCAACTTGGTGTTGATTGGCACCCAACGTGGCACTCATTGTCATTGATTCCTATTCCCAACTTGGTATTGATTGGCGCCCAACGTGGCACTCATTATCATTGATTCCTATTCCCAACTTGGTATTGATTGGCGCCCAACGTGGCACTCATTATCATTGATTCCTATTCCCAACTTGGTATTGATTGGCGCCCAACGTGGCACTGATTTCCATTTACTACCAACGCAACGTGGTTTAAATTGTTCCTCAAAGTGGTATTTATTGGATGTCTTGTCTTGTTTATTAGCACCACATTACAAGTTTATGCCAATCAGTGCTAACTTGGGCGCCAAGTAACACTAGGTTATGCATGAGTCAATTTGTACTCCATTTGTGCTAGACGGTTGCCTAAAGCTATTTAATTATCCTGCAAATATTATAAATGCGAAAAGTGTAGGAGTGTGTGTGTGTGTGTGTTTGTTACCTCTTCAAGCCTAAACGGCTGGATGGATTTTGATAAAATTTTAAATACAAATAGCTTATAACCTGGATACTTTTTATCTTGGCCAAAAGCTTCTCACAATGAAGTCGCGGGCGGCCGCTAGTTAAAAATAAATAAAGTAGTTACCTTTGAGCCAACTGACGTAGCAACTTCCAACAAGCGCGTGTTGAACTCCAGCGGGCGGCAGTTGCAAATGCGGCCTTGCTGCCGTAAAGCTTCCAGGCAACGTGCGGCGCCGTCCATAGCCTCCATTTGTGCGAGGCGGTCGCCGAGAGCTTGGCCCGCGCCCATTGCTACTTCGTAATGCCTGTAAAAGACACTTTTCTTAAAAAATGGCTTATCGTGCTTTCCAAAGCACGGAGTTTACAAGTTTTTGGTCACCCATACCATGATCAACCCTTGCAAAAGTTGCTTAGAGTCGGAAAAACCTAACTTTGCAGTAAGATTAAGTGGCAACCCCAAAAAACTTTCGAAATGGCAACACTCGCATAGACAGTTTTGATCCTATGTAATTTATTTTGATTTTATGTACCCTTGTCTATCAGAATTCATGTGGTTGAATGCTTACCTAACAAAGAAAGAAAACTAACATAATTCCTCTACATAGGTAAATCGCCGACAAGAAAAAGAATATAAATAACTCAAATAATCAAGATTGTTTACATTTAAATACTTAAGTAGTATTCCTCGAAACACGTGTAGAATAGTCTAATTGGTGAAGGAGCAAGGTGTGTTGCTATCTTGCTAAATGCAGGTATTGTGCACTGATATTTTGTGATGTGCATGTGCATTTTTTTTTGCTTGCATCTTGCATATGTTTTTTGTGGAAGTAAGCTACATATTATATTTCTTTTTTCACAGTGGTTTGGGACTTCCGCCAAGTGACGCCTGATTCAATCAAATATACCATATTACCTATATATTTTCAAAATCTAGCATCTTTAGGGCCTCTGCAAAGTTAGCATTATTATTCATTTAAAATGCATGAAGCAAATAAATCATTTAACATTTAAACTTCCATACCTCAACGCCTTCCCGATGTCGCATTTCCTCCTGTAGACGTCGCCCGCTATTCGCACCGCTCTCGCGTAGCTACCCTGGTCACCGGCCACCGCGGACAATCTCAGTGCTTCCTGCAAGAAGAAAGTTATATGACCTTTAACTCTAATCTGAGGTCTACATTTATGTATTACCAGGCTACCAGGCACTCTGCACTTTAGGCATCTTTACTAATAAGTATTATAAATGCGAAAGTCCGTTTGTTTGTTTGTTACTCCTTCACATCTTAACTACTGAACCGATCATCGTGAAATTTTGTATACACATTGTCAAGGGTACAGAATAGGACATATGCTACCTTTCATCCAGAAAAAATATACTGTTCCCGAGGGACACAAATTTTTCTGCCATAATAACGCGGCCTATTGACATGAATAATTAAGATAATAATAATAATACTTAGATAATAAACTGGTCGCCATATTTCCACGCGAACGAAGTCGCAGGCAAAAGCTAGTGAAGCTATAAGTACGAGTCAGGCCCGACAAGGGCTGCCGCGCGCCTGCCGCAAGCTCGCACGCTCGTCGCGTCGCGTATGGTCGCGCACCAAGTACGTTTATCGCTTAAGTAGTCTGCACCCTAGCGCCGCCCTTGGAAAAATCATAGTGCTTAAATAAAGACAAAATTGTGAATTATATCTCTGTAGTGCACTCCGTAGAAGCTTTGTGGTTCTTTTTATCGCTTAAACAATATTTTCTATCCTGTTGTTTAGTTTAATGGAGATTTTTTGCGATAAGTGGTCACTTTTAATAATAAAATTCCATTTAAGTAAACGACAAGCTAGAAAATTTTGTTTAATCGATAAAAAGAACCACAAAGCTTCTACGGAGTGCACTACAGAGAGATAATTCACAATTTCGCCTTTATTTAAGCACTATGATTTTTTTTACAATGATATTTAACAGCCTTAAGATATTTAACAAAAATGTTCCATTTGTTTGCTTTTCTTATACTTTTATGTGTTTTTAATTATATGTGAGGATTACGCCACCACACACGGGCTTATTTATAATGTGGGAAAAAGCGAGTTTGTGTTATTTAAGGTGGGAAATAAGAGCCAGCTTCATACCACCAATCAAGCTATTTAGCACTGCTCTGGCGAGGGTAATTCTATCACTCAGGTTAGTATGACTATGCAGCCGCCATTTGCAATAACGTAGTACGGTGTTGTCTAGTATTCCGTTAATTTAAAATCCACATGAAAAGAAAGGTAATTTCAACGTTAACTCACGTTACAGTAATCATGGGCATCTCCCAACTCCAGCCTCGCGCGTAATGCAGCCGCCATCTGCAGTAACGCAGTGCAGTGGTGCCTAGTATTCACATTAATTTAAAATCCACATGAAAATAAAGGTAATTTGAACGTTAACTCACGTTACAGTAATCATGGGCATCTCCCAACTCCAGCCTCGCGCGTAATGCAGCCGCCATTTGCAATAACGCAGTGCGATGGTGCCTCGTATTCAGGTCGAGGGCGCGCGGGCCGCGGCCGAGGTCGCAGGCGCGGGCGGCGCACGCGACCGCCCGCTCGCAGTCGCGCAGGCGACGCCACAGCTCCGATAGACCGACGTATACCTTACATTGGAACAAAAAACAAGATAAGGTAATCAAGCTAGATATGGACCACCCGGTTTAAACCCTACTCGGATAGGCCGACGTATACCTTACATTAGAACAAAAAACAAGATAAGGTAATCAAGCTAGATATGGGCAAAAAAACTCGGTTTAAACCCCAGTATTGCGTTTAAACCTAGTAAAACTAATTTTTTTTTTGCTGGGTTTAAGCCGGGTAGTCACTACCCAGTAGTGCGGGCTTAAACCATCTTTAGCCTATCTAATTGTATAACTTAGGACATTGGATGAATTGGGTTTTATGCGCGTGTTTGTATCGATTGAAACTTTTAGAAATAGCATTGACTTTAGATATCCCACTTAATGCTCTGTAACTAAGATAAGGGTGACATGAACCGAACTAAAATAAGTCATAAAAAATACAGCAGAAAAAAGGAGCGAAGAGCGCCCCAACTGATGCTATCTGCTAGCTTCAAGTTCTGAGTAAACCCTAAAGGGAAAATCTAAAAGTACCAAGCTACCATGAATTACAAGGAGTATTGGTATTGGTGGTGGGCACTTTTCTCCGCATTTAGACCAATTTGGTCCGTTATGCGTGAAACCTCATAGCATCTGTATGGCTAATCGAGCCATCCCAGCTCCTTCCAGAAGCGCAGAAGCCTCCTGGGGCGTTCACAGGCTTCTAGGAGCGACCTCACCTCTGTGAGGATTTCTGCCCGTTGTGTGGCCAGCCCCACGCACTCCAGGTTCACGTGGGCGGCTGTTTCCTCTGCTTCCAGGCATCCCCTGCATAGAGGGCTGTCTGTCGCATTCATGATGAATAGTTGTCGGTTTAAAGAATTACAAGGAGTTCTTACATACCTGCAGCAACAGCGTGTTATCATTGTGAGCTTGCGCCGCCGCCAGTGCCTTCTGGAACCCGTCCATGGCCTTCGAGAAGGCGCCCAGCTCTAAGCTCACGCTGGCTACAGTAAGATGTACGAAGCCTGCCGTAGAACCGCCCCCGCAGTCGTTGTAGAGAGCGTGGCGAGCGTAGGAAAGTGCCCTGCGACAGACGATACGATTTGAAAAATCTAGATTATCTAACTAAACTAGATGTCTAAAACAACCAGGGCCGTACCGGCTAACGCATCAAACATTGGAAAGTCTGCCGAGCTTCAAATTAAAACAGATAAATCGAGCCCCAATCGGGCCAAAATGGCGAACTCCAATTCATGATTTCACAGGAAATCGATATCTTCTGAATAACTTCGGCGAATAGTATGTACAATACGAAACTCCTTACTTCGATTTATCTATTTTAAGTTGAAGCTCGGCAGACCCGCCGAAGTTCGAAAAGTTAGCCGGTAGGGCCCCAGTTTCATAAGTTCATATTCTGATTTTTACGGTTTTCATATAGGTAGACTTGTTAGATAGAATATTTCTATGAAATCTCTGAATTTATCTATCAAATAAGGTAGCTGGAACTCTGGAACCTGCGTAAAGGGCGCCCGAGTAGGGCTACTTTGATAAAGTCCGTGTCGATGCAGCCACTTGTAAGCAGAAATCTCCATGAACAGAAAGGAAAGTATGTACGCACGACGGCACCTCAGACTATACATGTTGACCTTGAGACCGCCTTTATGCCCTACGTAATAAAAGCAGTTTTCGCAGTTTAACTGTATAACCTGACGTGCTGTCGTGTGTACCTACCTAGAACTTTTTTTTGCTAAGAGCCCTATATAAATCAAAGTGGTTGTTCAGTTGACAACTGACTCACCGACCTAAATCGCTATTTCGAACAGAGGCACTTTCATCAGACATTTATTTGAGATCGTAAGCAGAAAGTGTACTGTCGTGTAGGTATATGTAGATCTTAGTTTTTGAATTTCCTATCATCGTAACTTAATATACTTATTATTAAGATCTCATCGCACCTGTCTAAACTGCCCAGCGTTTGGTGCGTCCGTGCCAGGTTGAGGTACGCCTCCGCCCGCATGGGGGCCGAGTCCAGCTCCTCCGATATGCCCAGCTGGTTCTTCGCGAACTCCAGCGATTCCCTGGAATTATTATCTAATGTAGGTAAACCCCGTGTTTTCTCGTGGTCCCATAAATAAATAAATAAATATAAATATTTGACAGCATCACATACATTGCTCCGTTTTAAAGTAAGTAGCTGAAGCACTTGTGTTATGGAAATCGGAGACAACGGTGGTATCACAAACACCCAGACCTGAGCCAATATAGAAAAGTTCGTTTTCTAAATTGACCCAACCGGGGATCGAACCCGGGACCTCAGAGATGGCGACACCTTGCAAACCGGTGTACAAAGCCACTCGACCACGGAGGTCGTCAATCCATGATTTTGTCCCATTCATGGGACCACTACTTTGTCCAGATGTCGACGCGATTTACTCGCGATTTTTTTTATCCACTACGGGTTATTGCTTGGCCTTCATCTCACCTGATGTTAAGTGACGATAAGGAAGCGCACTACACCCGGAATCCTCAGCACTGAGGAACTGGCTATCTAACTGCCAGAAACAACAATTTTTAAAATTGCTGTTATGGCGTCAGACTTAGGTAAGATGGTGGTAGCTAGCCAGGCAGACTTAAAGTAAGCCCTAACTCCAACCAAAACGAGTAAAATATACTCCCCTACTGGGAATCGAACCCGAGACCCCTGCGTTTTACACGGGTGGACGAACCACTAGACCACAGATAGACGGTTAAATGGAAAATGAATTTGCACGCGATTTTTAGTAACACTGCTCGTTAATATTGCACACGTTACTGATACAGCAGAGCTGATTCTCAGCAAACAATGCATACCGAAATACGTCTCACCACTATTATTTATTCTGTGGTCTCACTAAGACATACGTCACGAGCAATGACGACCTCCGTGGTCGAGTGGCTTTGTACACCGGTTTTCAAGGTATCGCCATCTCTGAGGTCCCGGGTTCGATCCCCGGTTGGGTCAATTTAGAGAACGAACTTTTCTATATTGGCTCAGGTCTGGGTGTTTGTGATACCACCGTTTCCTCTGATTTTCATAACACAAGTGCTTTAGCTACTTACTTTGGAATCGGAGCAATGTATGTGAAGTTGTCAAAATTTATTTAAACTTAATTGAAATTTAAAATTTAATTTAATGAAATATACTAAACTATGTCACATTAGATTATTGATCTATTGAATAGACCAAAGATTCCATTCTATGGTATGACACACTGATAGACAGACAGATTCCCAGGGCCGTCTTTACCCGGTAGTGCAAGGGGGAAGGGGCGCAGAGTCCTATAGGGAGATATGCCCAGCTGACTCTTCCCAAACTCCCAGGTTATTCTGTTACCTTTGAGTTTCAAACTAGCATTATACCTACAAATGTTTGTCGCTGCAGTGTTATTCGACCGTGTGGTTTTCCAACATTTTTTACCCTACGTTGCGCTGAAAGTTCTTCGCCTTAACGTACACGTCGCTACAATTAACGTAATTTGAGCCTTACTACCTACATATTACAACCGCATGTTACCTGTATTTCCCAAAGTCCATGTAAGCTTGGTACAGGTGTCCCAGTAACGCGAACTTGTCGTGGCGATGGCGCACGCCGCGTAGTGCCGACAGCCATATCTTGACCGCTTGCCGCTGCTCGTTAGAGTTGTATAGGCGGACACCGCGTTCGATCTTTGGATAAACAGTGCTTCTATAAGACTAATACGGCCGAATACTCAAACTTTGAGAGGCTCTTAAACGTCTCCTGTCGCCAGGCCCATCTTTCCCACTGGGCACTCTGGGCACGTGCCCAGGGCCCCGCGATCTATAGGGCCCCCTAGTTCCTGTGAGATCGCTAAACGATAACGGATGCTTATCACCAAAAAACATATAAAACTTAATACTAAATAATATCCTAGAAAAAATAGGACTCGCACCAGATCATGTTCTCGGACGGGAATCGAACCCGCGACCTTTGGATATCCGGTCCAATGCTCTGACCGCTGAGCTACCGAGTCGTGGGTTCGATTCCCGTCCGAGAACATGATCTGGTGCGAGTCCTATTTTTTCTAGTATATTATTTAGTATTATTTAAAAAATAGCATTGTGAATGCTTAAATTTCAAAATTTAAAATGTTATACAAGGTGTTACAAAAGTACCCCTAATGCCGAATATGGTAGATAGGGACCATCAAACTGAACAACTTTTACTATGGGACCAACTCTGAAATCGCGAAAAAAAAATCAGCTGTTTCATACATTTTGATATTTTCATAATATTTTTTTGTATGAAACAGCTGATTTTTTTTCGCGATTTCAGAGTTGGTCCCATAGTAAAAGTTGTTCAGTTTGATGGTCCCTATCTACCATATTCGGCATTAGGGTTACTTTTGTAACACCTTGTATAGCTTTCTTATCTTAATCTACTGTTTAAAAATATCTTGAAAGATGTTCAGTTGAATGTCGAGGTAATTCCTTGTACATTGGTGAGATGGCGCTGGCTTGCAGCATAAGAGTTGATATACTAGAAGAAACTTGACGTTCCCACTAGTGACTCGGTAGCTCAGCGGTCAGAGCATTGGACCGGATATCCAAAGGTCGCGGGTTCGAATCCCGTCCGAGAACATGATCTGATGCGAGTCCTATTTTTTCTAGTATATGTCCACACTATGCACGCACAAAGACAGAGCACTAATATTCTAGGGACTCAGGGTATCTATTTATTTACATCAGTGCGAATAAAATTATTTGTTTACTGTTGTAGACAAAAAAAATAATCAAGAAAATAAATGTCTACCTACTAGCTTGAGCATGGCTTCTGGTTCTGTCAAGTCAGAGAAGTGACAGATGACAGACAGCTCTCCAGAGCATAGATCATGATGGTGACACAGACTAGATATATATATTTGGTCTGTGTCATTGTTAAGTTCGGTGACGGATCCATTTGCGTTTGGTCTGTGTCATTATTACATACATTTATGTATGTAATAGTGACGCGAACTGGATGTGGAGGGGTTGGTCATTGAATTTGTTGTTTGTTGTTGATTGTTTCATTTGTATTTTTATTTTTATATATATATATCGAATCGCAGCGTCAACAAACCGGTCCCGACGGAAGACCAGCGCTGGTCGTAGACCATGCATTATGCTGAGTCGGGTCCGTTTTGGGACAAATAGTGGTTTATGTTAAGTTTTATTTAGTTTTGTTGTCGTATGTCCCAAATAAATTATTTTTCTTTCTTTCTTTCTTTCTTTCTATATTATTTAGTATTAAGTTTTATATGTTTTTTGGTGATAAGCATCCGTTATCGTTTCGCTATCTCACAGGAACTAGGGGGCCCTATAGATTAGAACGTAGACACTGTTTAAATGAGGTACTGCCACTTTTTAGTCAATATTGTTTAAAAGAGACGGCATCACATTTAAACAATGTCTAAATTAAACAGTGTTTTAAAATCTTTTGTGGTAACGCCGTTTGTGTCATCTGCACCATTGGTGGTGTAAGGCAGGGATACGCAAACTATTTTGGGCAAGAGACCCCTTTTCCAAAATGAATAGATACCACAGACCCCCATAGCCAAATTATTTCAAAATTCCTATCAAATATCAAGTGTAATTAATAATTAATATTATAATTATTCGTTTATGTCGACCCCTGGTAATCCGATTTCGACCCCCAGGGGTCGATATCGACCACTTTGGGAATCCCTGGTGTAATACGGTACAACGGGGAAAAAAGCACTTCACATCTAACATAATATTCACCTTTCTCCTAGCCAAGTACTGGTCGATCCTCGCCCTGCATACGTTGAAACAGTCCAGCACCCCAGCGGTGGGTCTGTACGCCGGCCCGAAGCGCGAGCCCCATCGCAGCGCGCCGTTCCGCGACCCGTAGTCTTCTGTGAATGGGTATACTTCTGCAAGACTGCTTTAGTGTAAAATACCTAGGGTATTTTACACTAGTGCGTTTTGGAATTAATATAAGTAAGTATAAATGTTTTATTCTCTTTGACAAAAATATGGCGCTCATCCTTAATTCTTAGGCTGGCCCCAGACCTACCGGTTTCATCTATCTGTTTTGAGTTGAAGCCCGGCAGACTTTCCGAAGTTCGATGCGTTAGCCGGTACGGCCCCTGTTCTACTAGAATAGCAAAGCAAAGAAATGAAACCGATAGGTCTTGGGCCAGCCTTAGAGTGCAAATAGACGATCGAACTTGGTGCGGTCGAACCACGAACGCAAATTTTATGTAGGATGTTTCATACCCGGTTGTTCTTCAAGATGGTGCCGCGACGGGTCAGGGGAGCTGAGGAGTCGCGTCGCAGACAACTGGTGAGCCGGCGCCCCGCTAGTTAACATCCAACAAAAGTATGTATAAAGCGCTCCGCCCTCTGATTTTGTAACTTTGTACATAAATCATTTATTCACATAAAATATGGTAATACAAGGTGTTACAAAAATACTCCTAATGCCGAATATGGTATATAGGGACCATCAAACTGAACAACTTTTACTATGGGACCAACTCTGAAATCGCGAAAAAAAAAACAGCTGTTTTGTACATTTTGATATTTTCGATTTTGAATTTTTGTATGAAACAGCTGATTTTTTTTTCGCGATTTCAGAGTTGGTCCCATAGTAAAAGTTGTTCAGTTTGATGGTCCCTATTAACCATATTCGGCATTAGGAGTATTTTTGTAACACCTTGTATAGGTCTTAAAAAAATATATAAATCTGCATATTTCGCCCTTAACAAAGGCATGTTGCAATCAACTCTAACAGAAATCACTGTTACATTGCTTCTTTAGTAAGAACCAATGTGACAACTATCTTACTTAAAGCAGAAATGTAACTGCAGTTTCAATCGATTTCAATTGATAATTGTTAGCAAGAGAGTTAGTTACGTGATCATTTGCGATTGACAATTTTTACGTAATTGACGCTTATTGACGCCAAAATTGATCGTTTACATGTGCAATTGAAGCGATTGTCAATTGCTCTAACAATTAAATTAAATATTTGACAACATCACATACATTGCTCCGATTCCAAAGTAAGTAGCTAAAGCACTTGTGTTATGAAAATCAGAGACAACGGTGGTATCACAAACACCCAGACCTGAGCCAATATAGAAAAGTTCGTTTTCTAATTTGACCCAACCGGGGATCGAACCCGGGACCTCAGAGATGGCGACACCTTGAAAACCGGTGTACAAAGCCACTCGACCACGAAGGTCGACAAATGGCACAATGGCATTGACGAAACAATTGACAATCGCCATTGATCGTTATAGGGGGCCATTAAAGAAATGCTAGGAGTTTGATGATGTAGTAATTTGTTTAGTTGTTAATAGCAAAGTATTTAAGGTCTATCTCAACTCAAGTTAGGTCGCAAGCTCAACTCGAGGTATAAACTCGGTGGCGAAATAGCGCATTCGGTGTACGATTTTGGAGGTCAAATGTCTCTTATAATAAACTTTTTTTCATGTGAATATGTACCGAAAGCAACGACGCTATAAATCTTTTCCCCAAGTTAATTATTATTAAGTATCAAATAATTGACGTGAAGAAAATCAAAGATTTTCTCGAAGAAGTCTCGCGACTCTATTTAGTTCTATAGTTCTAAATCGAGAATCTTGATGCCCGTCATATAAATTTCAACCTTATGTCTATAATGTAAAAGTCCAAAATGCAATATCTTACCCAAGGAAGTCTCGCGACTCTATTTAGTTCTATAGTTCTAAATCGAGAATCTTGATGCCCGTCATATAAATGTCAGCCTTATGTCTATAATGTAAAAGTCCAAAATGCAATATCTTACCCAAGGAAGTCTCGCGACTCTATTTAGTTCTATAGTTCTAAATCGAGAATCTTGATGCCCGTCATATAAATTTCAACCTTATGTCTATAATGTAAAAGTCCAAAATGCAATATCTTACCCAAGGAAGTCTCGCGACTCTATTTAGTTCTATAGTTCTAAATCAAGAATCTTGATGCCCGTCATATAAATTTCAACCTTATGTCTATAGTGCAAAAGTCCAAAATGCAATAACTTACCCAAGGAAGTCTCGCGACTCTATTTAGTTCTATAGTTCTAAATCAAGAAACTTGATGCCCGTCATATAAATTTCAACCTTATGTCTATAGTGCAAAAGTCCAAAATGCAATAACTTACCCAAGGAAGTCTCGCGACTCTATTTAGTTCTATAGTTCTAAATCGAGAATCTTGATGCCCGTCATATAAATTTCAACCTTATGTCTATAATGTAAAAGTCCAAAATGCAATATCTTACCCAAGGAAGTCTCGCGACTCTATTTAGTTCTATAGTTCTAAATCAAGAAACTTGATGCCCGTCATATAAATTTCAACCTTATGTCTATAGTGCAAAAGTCCAAAATGCAATAACTTACCCAAAGAAGTCTCGCGACTCTATTTAGTTCTATAGTTCTAAATCAAGAATCTTGATGCCCGTTATATAAATGTCAGCCTTATGTCTATAAGGTAAATGTTCAAAATGCAATATCTTACCCAAGGAAGTCTCGCGACTCTATTTAGTTCTATAGTTCTAAATCAAGAATCTTGATGCCCGTTATATAAATGTCAGCCTTATGTCTATAAGGTAAATGTTCAAAATGCAATATCTTACCCAAGGAAGTCTCGCGACTCTATTTAGTTCTATAGTTCTAAATCAAGAATCTTGATGCCCGTTATATAAATGTCAGCCTTATGTCTATAAGGTAAATGTTCAAAATGCAATATCTTACCCGAGGAAGTCTCGCGACTCTATTGAGTCCCATGACATGTTCCGCGGGTGCAGGCGGCAACGTCACCTGGACGTTGGGTGCATCGTCTCCTCTCGCTTGCACGTTGTGCAAGTTCACTGACGGGGAAAGAGATAGGAATAGAGATGGGCAAAGGACCCGATTTTCACCCGACTGCTGGGTTTAAACACAATAAAAACCATAGACTTAGAAAATTTTTCGCTGCGAAACCCACATTGTATGTAAAAGAAACTTTTTACACTGTTTTTATTTCTATTGATATGTCAAATGTGACGTTGCTATAGAAACAATTTCTTATTAAAACAATACTAAAATTTAAAGATTTTGTTTAGTTCAAGAAAATGGTATATAGGCGTTAATTGGGTTTAAACCCAGCAGTCGGGTAAAAATCGGGTCCTTTGCCTACCTCTAGATTGGAGATAATAAATAAATATTTGACAACATCACATACATTGCTCCGAATCCAAAGTAAGTAGCTAAAGCACTTGTGTTATGGAAATCAGAGACAACGGTGCGGTGGTATCACGAACACCCAGACCTGAGTCAATATAGAAAAGTTCGTTTTTCTAAATTGACCCAACCGGGGATCGAACCCGGGACCACAGAGATGGCGACACCTTGAAAACCGGTGTACAAAGCCACTCGACCACGGAGGTCGTCTAAGGAGATATCAGGGATAAGTAGCAAACTTTCAATGGGTACCTACGAGAAACTGTGCATTTTGAAAAACCGAGAAAATTATTTGTGATTATTACTGACATTTTGAAAAAACTACTATTTTCAAAATCCTTTAAAACATCAATTATTTTCCTTAAAAATATTTACTCGCTTATACCTACCACTAAAAAATATAAAATAAAAAACTTTTAATTTTACTTTTAAAAAATACTTACTTCTATAGACGTGTTTTATTAAAATTGATATGCGTATCTAATGATTTTAATATTATTTCTTGCTTTTCAGAGGTATTGTATATATTGAAGCTGTTTTTCTTTTTATTATCAGGTTTTTTTTTAAAGTAAAGTAAAGCAAAAAATTGCTTTATTCTTATAAACTTAGTAATTAAGCGCTTTTGAATCGTCTATATTTTCCTACCACCCGTTTCAGACTTTTTTAGCTGACAAGAAGAACAGGCGCAAGAAACTGATCAGCTTTAGCAGAAATAACTTTTTTTTTTAAGCCTTTTGGTTAGCAGAAATGTCAATTTCATTCGTTGTAACAATTAGCCGATACTTATTTTTTAATACGTTTTTATTATTTCTTTGTTTGTTTGTTTCACTTAAAGTTAACAAATGTGGCATTAGTTAGCATAGTGTTTAAACATGCATAAAAATTAAGTACCTACTGTTGACGGTTGTTAAATAAATGGAAAAAATGGTTAATGCAACTTATTCAATATTGTCCCATACAAAACGGCAATTTCATTCTTAAACCCTATAAATTCTTTTAAACCTACTGTATTTTTACACGTAATAAATGAAAATAATACAAGGTGTTACAAAAGTACCCCTAATGCCGAATATGGTAGATAGGGACCATCAAACTGAACAACTTTTACTATGGGACCAACTCTGAAATCGCGAAAAAAATCAGCTGTTTCATACATTTTGATATTTTCGTAATTAAGTATCGTCCCGAAGTAAAAGTTGTTCAGTTTGATGGTCCCTATATACCGTATTCGGCATTAAGGGTATTTTTGTAACATGTTGTATATTATAGAGAAGTGTTGGATGATCGAGATTGATAATCCTGATAATGCACAACATATTTTATTTAGAACTAGCTGCACCCGACTTTCCCGGTCGTAAGCAGAACAACTCACCAAAGTTTCATCATAATCGGCCCATAAGTTTGGGAGCTAGGTTGTCTCAGACAGACAGACACACACAAGTCAAACTTATAACACCCCTTGCGTATGTTGTGTACGTCGTATATACATATAGTGGTGGCCACATAATTAAGGACACAAGTCGATTTTCATACAAACGAGGTAATTTTGAAGTCTTGGTTTTCCGCTAGGGATTGAACTAGCTGTGATCTGATGATGGCCATCCAGGGAGTGAATGGAGAACATTACGATAGCAATACACACGCGGTTTTTTCAAACATATCCTTACATCTCTTTAAATGTTGGTCAGATCACTTTGGTGTGTATAGAAATCTGGATCTCCTCTATTCACTCCTTGGATGGCCATCACCAGATCACCGCTCGGTCAATCCCTGGCGGAGAAGCAATGCTTAAAAGTTACTTCGTTTGTAAGAAAATCGACTAGCGTCCTTAATTTTGTGGCCACCACTATATATAGTTATCCTGTAGCAAGTCTAATAACTTCACACTCACCACATTAGTAACCACATTGTACCCGTGCGAAGCCGGAGCGGGCCACTAGTTATTATATAAAAACATCAATGTGAATGCTAAAATCTTTAAATTTAAAAATTATTGAAAGTTAAAAGTACTTTAAAATAATTAATTACTTACCTGATTCAAATAGACGTCAAGGGGAGGGGAGCAAACACGTAGTACATCGTTTCAGTCCCGGCATTACACTACTCTGGCGCTCCAGACTGTAAAATTCAAAAAATTCAAAATTCAAAAAATTCAAAATTCAAAACTCATTTATTCAGTCTAAACTGTTAGAAGCACTTGTGAATGTCAAAGAAGCTACGCCATCGGTTCGCAAACCCTAAGCGGGAGACCTTGTAACGAGAAGAACCGGCAAGAAACTCGTCAAGGGCTGCTTTTTTCTCCCTGTATATTTCATACAGAGTCGTCAAAATTTGAAAAATGAGGTCGGCATTTAAAGTGACGTCATTTTCCATTACAATCATTAACAAAGTTTACATTCAATGGGGAGGTAAAATAAATTTCAACTAGTTGAGAAATCGCTGTCTACTACTCGATAACACATAACTAAGAAAACCATTGTATGATATGAAGAATTAGCCCAGGTGAATTAAGTCTACGACGGGGCAACATTAACTGGAAGTTGCTTGACATACAAGTTAACATTAATTATTAAAAAAAAATGCAATTATTACAATATCTTGCACAATTTACATTTAAGGCGCGTTTCCATTATGCAAGTGCTTGCATACATGTATGACGTCAGACTTGTGTGCAAGTGATTTGAATTGAAAACACGATTTTGTTCAACTTGCAGCTTGCATACAAGATTTTAGTGGTATACAAGTTAGTTCAGTCATTTTTACAAAGTAATAAAGTCATAAACAAAGTAATCCTCTATTCACGACCGCATGCGCTTGCAACTTGCGTGCAAATGTGCCGACTTGATTATTGTGCGTACAAGTTTAAACCTAATTGCATACAAGTTGCAACTTGTTTGCGAGTTGTTGTTTCCACTATACAATTTGCATGCAACTTGCAACTAGTATGCAAATCACTTGCATAATGGAAACGCGCCTTAACAAAAGAAAATCTAAAATAAAAGAAAACTTATGGGCTTATCTGCTTTTTTGTTATTAGTGTAAATTCACTGTAAAATCGAACTTATTATACGGGTGGTAACACTAAATCAATTCCTAAATTGGACACTAGATTTTTAATTGTACTCGTGGCTACAATAATGCTATAGTAGCCCAATGTGCACATTTTCTTAAAATACGTTCTTTTCTCTCTGATTTCCGGGAACATTCTTCGCTAGTGTATTAAGGCGACGCATCGATAAACTATTTTCGTATCAACTGTCTCGCTCAAAATTTCGTAAATTACACTTAACTATCTCACTCGTGGTAAGCCGTTTTGCGACGCCAAACCGGTCTTTTTCGTTTAAATAAAAATCTATAATATATTTTAAATATCCAACTGACATTTTAAAGTGTGATTAGTCTAATCACACTTTAAAATGTCAGTAGATAGATTAGTCTAATCTAGTAAGAAAATTTAAAGGCTTAAATCGGTCAGGTTTGTCTGTAAAATGCAAAGCTCTGTTTTAAAAGAGCTATTATATGATTTTTTTTTTGCTGTATAAAAGTTAACGAATTGTGTTTCTGCAACTGACAAAATGAAGTCAATGAAATAAATAATCAGGTTATTGAATATCACTTTTATATGTTTTGTAATTGAGAAAAATCGAGATCCCTACCACCAAAATGTCCGATGCGTACTCTTGATAGGTACCTAAGTACTTTTTAACGACGGCTGCATAATGACAACCCTAGCTCCAACAACGGAGCGCAATGACAAAAGGACCATGTGACGTTTAGTTTCCGTACCGTATAGAAAATAACATGTACTGTGACAACACCGATTCATCACCGTGAAACTAATGTATGGAATCAACGAAATAGTAATAATAATAAATAAATAAATAAATAATAAATAAGTATTTGACAACATCGCATACATTGCTCCGATTCCAAAGTAAGTAGCTAAAGCACTTGTGTTATGGAAATCAGAGACAACGGTGGTATCACAAACACCCAGACCTGAGCCAATATAGAAAAGTTTGTTTTCTAAATTGACCCAACCGGGGATCGAACCCGGGACCTCAGAGATGTCGACACCTTGAAAACCGGTGTACAAAGCCACTCGACCACGGAGGCGTCCAATAATGGAGACCTACATCTCGCTTGCGGAGTTTTCTCAGCCGCTAAACTATACAAGGTGTTACAAAAATACCCCTAATGCCGAATATGGTATAAAGGGACCATCAAACTGAACCACTTTTATTATAGGACAAAAATGAAATCGCGAAAAAAAAAACAGCTGTTTCATACAAAAATTCAAATCGAAAATATCAAAATGAAACAGCCGGTTTTTTTTTCGCGATTTTAGAGTTGGTCCCAAATTAAAAGTTGTTCAGTTCGATGGTCCCTATATACCATATTCGGCATTAGGGGTATTTTTGTAACACATTAGAAATAAAACACTTTTTACGGATTACAGCGCGTATATTATTAATTCAGGTGTTGTTTTGGAATTATTTAGTTTGTATTTATTGGTTTTTTAGAATTCCCGACGTTTCGACACCTTTCCAGGGGCCGTGGTCACGGAGGTCCTCCCATGACCACGGAGGTCCTCCCGTGACCACGGCCCCTGGAAAGGAATGAACTGTACGCGCGAAAGTCTTAGAAGTGTATACCTTGTATAACAACTTCCAACCATCATTGACTGGACCCGACCGCGGTCCACGGGCTAGTACAGCCTGGAGGAAGGCTACCATACCATTCCTACAGGGACAACCCGCTGCAGATAAAAAAACTCGAAAATTGGCGCCCAACGTGGTGTCAATCAAAGCAGTTGTAGCATAATATTTAATCAATTAATAAGTATTTAAAAGCTTTTCTGTATTTTTATTTTATTTTTACATTAACATTTCATATTTAGTTAAGTATAAGACTCAGGACTATTTCTTTAATCTAGGTTTCAAGTTACGATTAGCATGTACCTACTTGCCTAACTTAAAATTACATGGGGAAACTTACCTTTATTATTTAATTAAATAAACGCTTAAGCCAAATACTGCTCTAAACCACACAATTTAAATCCGTTGAGGTTAAAAATAAGCGATTTTGTGACCTAAAATCAATCCAGAGTACTAATCTGAATGACCTAGGTCATCTATCTACTAGGTAATGTCATCTTGTGCTGAAATTTAGGTCACACTAACTTCGATCCTTACGCATACTACTTATAACTTTAACAGGTTTTTATTTTAATGTTACATTTTTAACAGAACTTATTTATACACAATTTAATAAAAAAATATTACGTACTCTGGTTAAACCTCTTTGCATGTATGTAAAATAAAAAAAGAAAGTAATATTGTGTTAAACTTTTTTATTTCGATAAAGAGGTCGAATATTTATTAATGTTCAAAATAGGTTTTTAATCTGGTTTAGAAATAAGGTTCGGGAAAAATCGTTAACATACCTTCAACATCTTTCGCGTCGTGTGCTGTTCTTGTCATTTATTCACACCACACATGAATCGCAAGGACGAATGCACTGTTATTTTGATTATTTTTGATGGTTTTGTTTTTCACTACGATGTTTTATTGTTAATTTTATAGCGCCAATGTCCTTGCCATCGGATCACACCCCAATCATCGTGGATGTTGTGTTGCGGAACATAGGCTGCGATGGAGTAGCGTTGGTTAGTTTTATTATTGACTTGACTTTTTGTTATCCTCAGAAGGTTAAAAGTTTGTTTTTTAATGAAAGGAATTTAAGTATACCTATTTAATTAAACAGTAGATTTCATACGATCATAAATAGAAATGACATTTTGCTTAAAATTTATTTTGGCGCCCAACGTAGTACTGACTGACGTTGCTTCACTGCTAGATTTTTTATCTTAAGTTATTTAATTCAAAATAAAGTTGCACTATCAAATAAATTCAATAATTAAACACATGCATGTGATTTTTTTAAGTCTTCATTTTTTAGCCGATAAGCTCGTGGTATAATTAAATAAATAAAATATTTTTTATTTTGCTCCCCAAAGTTACATTGAACTTATTTAATGTTACCTATATTAGGTTATAAATTATGTAAATGAACTAATGTTGGAGAGAACTAATGCCTGAGCTAGATGGGGTTAGAAAATACACTTTATTCTAACAAAATTCTCGTCTACTTCATGGTTTCCTCTGTGCCGCCACAGCCTCCGTCTTTTTCATCCGCGTAGCGCGCGTGCGCGCTCCCGCCCGCCAGGGCGCCCTCGCCCGCCATCTTGACACAGCGTCCGACACAGTGTCTGTCAGTGTTGTGCTTTTTTAATCTTTCTAACTTCAGATGCGAATCTATACAGCCCTGTTATTAAAAAACATACCTGCCTAATTCGGCATTTTAATCTTCATAAACATATCCTTTAGTGATTCGGGTATATGTTTTCTGTCTTGGAGCTGGAGCCAACTTAATATTCAATGTTTTACTTATACTGTTTCTGGTACAACCACTGTACTGAAATTACTTGCATCCCGTCGTCGGTCGGTTTGGAAAAAGTAACTAATCAGTCATTTTACTGGGCAGCATTATAATGTTCATACGAAAAACAAATTGCAATTTAATCACTTAAAATACGTAAATAGGCTATCGCAGCATTTCTAGAGAACACGGATTTTCTTTCAACATTCGAAAATACACTAATTACTATGAAAAACTTTACTAAACTGCCACCGATTATGATGGCTAAGACCACGTGTTAAAAATCGATCCACAAAACGAAAACGAGAGACTGAATAAAAACGTCCGGGCGCTTTCAACGCAACAAATTCAGAGGAAAAATATTGCCGGCATCAATTTCAATCCAAACACTAATAAATTGGCATCTCTCAACGACGGTTACAAGCTAGACAGTGTATTAATAGACGGGCATATTTTCTCAAATCCCACCCTCGATTCAGTGTCGTCTTTGCCGCGACGCGCGGCACCCGAAAAAAAAAGATACGCGCGCGCGCGAACTGTCACCTGTCAAAGTTGGCGGGAAACGGCATTTTAGAAAAGTGTTTTTCTTTTTACACGTCTGCTTGAAAAAGAGTGTATTTTTTGTAAATAGGGTAATCCTATTTGCTATGTAAATTCATTAAAAAAATTGTGTCTGGTTTATGTTTTAATTTAAAATTAAATTAAATCAAACTAAACATAAAATACAATAATGAGTTACAGTGCGATCTACGAGAACTACACAAACAGTTACAAAGAGTTCGAATTTGAAAAAACGGGTCGCGAAAAAGTTTCAGATGAGTGTTGCCAAGTGAAAAATGAGAGTAAAACGGTAGAAAATCAAAATGGGGACGATGTGGAAGAAGAGCATGTTCAGCATGTTTTGGGCCCAAGTAGGAGGTGTTTAGCTTGGGCCTGTAAGGCGTGTAAGAGAAAAACAGCAGCAGTCGATAGAAGGAAAGCGGCTACGTTGAGAGAGCGGCGGAGATTACGAAAAGTAAGAACGTTTTCGGTAACGGAGTTGCTTGAAGTTGAGACCTTAAACACTTTGTTAAAGGCCTTATAGACCTCAAAGAGGCGCCCTCATTGTTGCGAACACCATAAAATTATTACAGTTGTTTTGCGATAGCTAGCATTGGAAACAGTGGACTGTAATATTCGTTCTTCTCTTCACACACGTTGTATATACAGAGAGAGCGGGAAACCTTAGAGAACCGAATACGTCATTTTTCTACCTAGTGTTGCTACACTTAAATATTTTATAATAATAATTTATGTTGCCAACACTCATCTTAATTAAATGTATTGCTAGCTAAGGTATAATTGTATAGAAAATTCACATGCACAGATTGAAGCTAAGGTTCTATAGTTTAATTACAAATAATAACCTTAGAAAAATATAATTCATTAGATAGGTACTTAAAATCGACACGACAGGACTTACTTAATTTTTGCTTAGAAAGAAAAGGATGCACAAGATAATATATTATTATTATTATTATTTGACAACATCACATACATTGCTCTGATTCCAAAGTTAGTTTTCTAAATTAACCCAACCGAGGATCGAACCCGGGACCTCAGAGATGGCGACACCTTGAAAACCGGTGTACAAAGCCACTCGACCACGGAGGTCGTCAAATAGGATAGATAAATGAGGAGATTATCCTTTGATTTATTTATTTTTCGCGTCAGTGTACCAGTCCTTTTGCCCTACATGCCGTTTTGTCATTTCGGTCGTTCTACTAATATGACGATTTTAAATTTCAGACGTTTTACTAGTAGGTCGTTTTGCTTTTGTGTCGTTCGTCCCAGAATGACATTTTACCAAATTGTCCTTCTGATACGGAGGGATAAATTTGTAGAAAGTTGTTTTTTTTTTCCAAAAAATCGTAGAACAAATGTTGTTGTCAGTGCCGGCGTTAGACGGACTGACACCCTGGGCAAGAATATTTTGGCGCCCACTTAAAGAAATCAAAATCGAGTATTAATTTTTTTCTGAACCAATGTGAACGTGTATTAAGAATTCTATATTCCATCTTCCATCGAACGCTTAGCTATCCCCACCATCCACCACGCGTTCTAGTTTGGTGGGGGAAGTATCCCACCTCCACTAATCGCCCCCCCAAATTTGGCGCCCTGGGCCGTCGCCCCATCGCGCCCCCCCCTAACGCCGGCACTGGTTGTTGTATAAAATATGATGTTAGGTTAGTAATCTACTACTGCGAGGTTGTTGGTGTTTTACAAATAACCCTGTTCATGCAAAAGACTTCTTTACCATCATCTATTTTGTAGCTAATTAATCTGTGTAACGCAACTAACACGGAACAGATAAAATTAACTCTTTAATCCCATGTGATCCCGTGTCCCCGAATGGCGGAATAAAGGCACGTACCGGGATTAAGGGATTAGGGATGAGACGAGTAGTGCTGTCATTTGGATATAATTACTTTGGATTTCTATTCTACTATTTGTTTAGAAATGTCTCTAAATGTTGGAACACCATCTGAAAATAGACCTGATTCACGTTCCGGTTATGTCTTCTGTACCCTTAGCACGAACAGCTATCGAAAAAAAACGCGAGTAAAAACATTCGATAGAGTAGTAATGTATGGGAAATTTGTACAGCGCCATCTACCGCTGAAAAGCGAAATAAAATTTTTCATAGATAATTACTCGATAGAGAGTACTTTTACGCGCGTTTTATTTCTCGATAGATGTTTGTGCTAAGGGTACTTAACTACGAGTTTAATCGTAGTGCCGAATGTGCCGATGCCGATCTGCCGATTCATCTATATTCGGCTTTTCCTCAACCCTAAAATACGCAGCCATCACGTAAAACAGTTAATTTGTTGTGACACTCAGCCACAGGGGAGGAGAAACATTTAAAACGCAATTAAGTGCACCACTCACGCGCACCTCATGGACACTATTAATAGATAAATGGATTTTACAAAGCTTCATTAGTTTTGGGGCAACGATTTTTTAAGTGACCACCATCGAAACACGTTAAAATCGTGTGATAAACCGATTGATCGACACTCAACTGTCAAAATCCTTTGTTTTTTGACAGTTTAAAGTGCTAAATAGCTATACAAGGGGCAAACCAAAAGTTTTTAGACAGACTCTTCAACTTCATAACTTGATCCTGGCAAGTTAAACACTAACGTAAACTCGGTGATAAAAACATGGAACATAATTGAGTTTTTTTCGTAAAATAATGCTTTTATTTGTAAGAATCTGGGCCCTCACAACATAGCTAAAAAAAAAATAGATAAGAGAAATAAACTGACTCGCTCTATCTGTGCTGTTACTTAGCTGTGACTGTTTAGAGTTTAGACTGTGACACTTTATTTTTTTCTTTAAGGTTGCCTGCCTGCCACGATTCATTATCCACTTTACGCGCTGTCGACTCGCGCGCATTTGAACATCCCGTTTAAATATGGCGCCTGACACTTCGCACTCATATAGAATTGATTATGTTACGGCTTGCTCATGGCTTGATAAATATAGGAATTAAATTAATAAATCCTCTGCTATAAAATCTGAAACTAGAGTTACCTGCAAGTTAAATTTTTGGTCACCCATCCGTTGACCGACCCTAGCGATCGGTTGCTTAACCACCGTAATAATAGCAGGAAGTCAGTACGCACAATTATCGAGAAAAAGAACGCGCGTAATAGTAGGTACTCGTTAGAATAATTGTCTATGAGTAATTTCATTTCGCTCTTCGGCGGTAGATGGAGCTCTACAAAGCCATACAAAATTACTCTATCGAATGTTTTACGCGCGTTATATTTTTCGATAGCCTGTTCGTGCTACGAGTACTGACTGATGCCAATTTTAACTATTTACCTAAGTACTATATTATTACCAACTTTTAAGTTACTTTATTTAGTTTTATAACATATAATTAGTTATTCTTATGCTGTTTGTTTCACATAAATATTTAATATTACTTTGAAATCAGTTCCCTTAGCATGAACAGGTATCGAGAAAAAACGCGCGTAAAAGTACTCGATTGAGTAATTACCTATGGGAAATCTCATTTTGCTTTTCGGCGCTAGATGGCGCTCTACAAAGCCATACAAAATTACTCTATCAAATGTTTTTACGCGCGTTATTTTTTTCGATAGCCTTTTCGTGCTACGGGTACTGACTGATGCCAATTTAAACTATAACCTTAGTACTACATTTTTACTATCTTTTAAGTTACTCCATTTATTCAAAATTCAAAACTCATTTATTCAGTCTAAGCTGTTAGAAGCACTTGTGAATGTCAAAGAAGCTACGCCATCGGTTCGCGCGCCCTAAGCGGGAGACCTTGTAACGAGAAGAACCAGCAAGAAACTCGTCAAGGGCTGTTTTTTTCTCCCTGTATATTTCATACAGTGTCGTCGAAATTTGAAAAAAAAAATATATATAAATAAATATTTGACAACATCACATACATTGCTCCGATTCCAAAGTAAGTAGCTAAAGCACTTGTGCTATGGAAATCAGAGACAACGGTGGTATCACAAACACCCAGACCTGAGCCAATATAGAAAAGTTCGTTTTCTAAATTGACCCAACCGGAGATCCAACCCGGGACCTCAGAAATGGCGACACCTTGAAAACCGGTGTACAAAGCCACTCGACCACGGAGGTCGTAAATGAGGTCAGCATTTAAAGTGACGTCATTGTCCATTTAGTTTTGTAACATATTATTTGTTATTCTTCTGCTTTTTATTTCACATAAATATTTAATATTAATTTCAAATCAGTTTTATAAGAAATATAAAAACAATTTGAACATGGACATCAAAAGACAAAGAAATATCAAAGCGTATGAAATGTAAAACCATTACAAGGGGAAGCTTATTAGAGAGAGTTAGTGAGTCGTAAATACGCAACTTTAACTAGCTACCGGCCATTTCATTCCGTATAAGGCTGGACGCAGACTTGCGAAAGAAAGTTAGTTAGTTTTTATACAATACTAAATAATATACTAGAAAAAATACGACTCGAACCAGGGTAGTGCGAGTTTTTTACTTAGTCGACCACGTGAACGTAAACTTCATTTTATATGGGATTGGTGGCCCACTATCTGGCGGAATACGCGATGAACTTCATCAATTCCATACAAAATTCTAACGCGCTCACGATCGAACGTGGGGTAAAAAAACTCGCACTAAGCACTCTAATCATATTCTCGGAAGGGAATTGAACTCGCGACCTTTGAATGTCCGGTCCAATGCTCTTACCGCTGAGCTATCGAGTGGGGCTCAGCGGTAAGACCCTCACTCGGTAATCAAGCATTTTTCATCATTTATAACGTGTTAACGCATCACATTTATACGGACCAAAGATTAAAGCATCTGAATGCGTCGCGCATGCGCTGTTGCTGCGCGTCACTCCCCGCGCCCCGCCTCCGCGGCTGTCGCATTGCGCCGCTACGCCGCGCCGACCAGTGACTACCGCGCCGGCGCCCTACACCATGGCTCAACAACGCTGGAGAGGTTGGGCCCGCTCTTCTTGATACAACCACCGTGCAAGGAGCACATACATATTGATTGGCTTGTTTATGTAAAAATAATATAACCTAAATATGTAAATTTACATTATAGATTCAATTCATCATCAAGCCTTTCATTTGCTGTCCGGGCTATCATCGGCCTGGACATAACGAAAAAACTAATCCTGAAGAAGCAGAGCAAAAAGTGTATTTAAACACTTTTCAAAGAAATAATATTATATTTAAACACTTTAGAACAAAAATTTTTTAAATCAAAGTGATCAAAATTATAAGTTAAATACACATTTAATCAAGTCATCTAAAAGTAACCTTGTAAAAGTAATCTCTAAACTGATGCTAAAAGTATGAAAGTAACCATTTTTTTATTTTACTAATCAGTTTTAATTAGCTAATTAGTTTAATTAATGTTTTCTGCATCAGTAACCCTGAATGAATTTTGATCACTTTGATATTATAAGAAAATGTTTGTTCTAAAGTTATCAATATCGAGATTCATAAGTTCAATAGATTGCCAATAACTTCGGATTTCACCTTTTCTGGTACGGGTTTGGGCTCGGACTGGGACTCGGTCTCAGGCTCGGACTCGGTCTCGGGCTCGGACTCAGTCTTGGGCTCGGGCTCGGGCTTCGGTTCGGGTGCCAATGATTACTTAAATTGTATCAATTTCCGAATTATTAAAATACCGACGAATCGTACCGTGAAATGGTGCCAAAAACTCCTAAGTACCCTAATTTTTAATAAATATAAATTGTTAAGAACTCCTTTCCCTAAAATAGGTTTCTATGTTTTGTAATAATATTGACACTGACAGTATGAATAAAGAAGAAAAAGCTATCGAAGGAATAATGGATATTTTATTATTTTAATGTAGATTTATTATATGTTCTACATGTGTGGTCCACACGGCGGCGGAGGAGACGGCGAGGTTAGACGCCGCAGTGGACGATGACGACTACGACGCGTCGACTAATACGCAGTCTGTAGTGCAACACTGGGTCGACAACAACATCGCTTGTAATGTCAACGCTATCGATGCTCAAGCTCCAACGTCGAATGACACCAGCAATGACATAACAAACGTGACACGCGCTATCACCGATGCTATAAAGATGACGAGTGCACCGGCGAACGTGACTTCGGGAGATAAGATGCTGGGTCGATTGTCTGCAAGAGACTTACCACCATTTTCGGGAGATCCGCTGGATTGGCTTAGATTCAAGCACGCGTTTGAGATGACGACGAGAGTAGGACAATACTCTGACGAAGAAAATGTCGCTCGTCTGCAAAGGTGTTTGCAAGGAGAAGCTTGGGAAGCCGTGGCTGCGCGATTAATCACAGTTACGTCATCCAATGAAATAATTAAGACTTTAGAATTAAGATTCGGTAGGCCAGAATTAGTGTTAAATAGATTAGTTAATGATATAAAAAAGTTTCCTAAGTTGACAGGTTCTAGGTCAGAGTTAGTCTTACTTGCAACCAAAGTTGCCAACTGTGTAGCAGCTATTAGAGCAACCAATGTTAATTATTTGTATAACAATGATTTAGTCTCTGAAATAGTAAATAAATTTACCGAAAATCTTGTTTACCGATGGATAGATTACATTGATGACAAGGATGCCCACCACCCTCGATTATCCGCTATCTCCGATTATTTAATGCGGGAGGCCGAACTTGTGTGTAAGGCCGGGGTAGTAGAGCTCCCACAGAAAAGTACTAGTAAACAGTTTCAATTTTCAGCTAAAAGAAGTGTGTTAACAACTATTAACGATTCGGAAGATGAAATTTCTACTAACATTGTTTCAGCTCATTGTCTTAAACAAGATATACATTGTTTGTATTGCGATAAGGATGGGCATACACTAGTGAGTTGTACAACTTTCAGTGGAGAAGATATAAGTAAGCGATGGACCTGGGTATGCGATAAGAAATTATGTTTCAAATGTTTGAGTCCGACACATAGACGTGAAAGGTGCAGATCAAGAAAACAGTGCAAGGTATGTAATAGAGGACATCATATGTTACTTCATAGGTACGATTGGGTGAAAGATGATGACAAAAAGAATGATGAGAGTGTACGTGAGACTACTGCTAATGTATGGGCTAATGCTGCACAGTGTACGCGAGTATTTTTAAAAGTTTTGCCTGTCACAATAGAAGGGCCTTTAGGATCTGTCGATACTTACGCGTTATTGGATGAAGGTTCAACTGTTAGTTTAGTTGACAATTCTATTGTCGATAAAGTTGGTGTTGACGGTCCGCCAGTTGAACTTAATCTACAAGGAGCAGTTGGCGGTAAAAATAAAATGAGCAGCCGTATTGTCTCACTGACATTACGTACATCGTACGGCCTTCATACACTCGATAATGTTCGTACTATTGATGATTTGTCTTTGCCTAGTCAAAAACTGAATGTACTCACCTTAAAGCAGTATTCGCATTTACAGGATATTCCTTTACAGACATATGAAGGACAGCCGACTGTGCTCATTGGTCAAGATAATTGGCATTTAATTGTGACCAGAGAGATAAGACAAGGACGTAAGAATGAGCCGGTTGCGTCAAGAACAATGTTGGGTTGGGTATTGCATGGTTTTGTCTCCTCGATTACAAGAGATATAATACCTGAATTTAATTATCATCTGCATCAAAATAGTTTGGATGAAGATTTACACGAACTTGTGAAGAGTTACTTTCGGATTGATAGCATAAGTTTAAAACATGAAAATAAGGATAAAAACAAACTTACGGCGGATGAGGAACGCGCCTTACGTATTCTGGACACAAAGTCAAATAAGCGTGATAATTGCTGGGAAACCGGATTAATATGGCGATCGGACGACTTGAAGATGCCTGATAATAAGATAAGTGCTATGCAACGATTGAAGATTATTGAAAGAATGATGGATAAAGATGCTAGTTTTGCTGCTGACTATAGCAAACAGGTACATACCATGCTCGATCGTTGCTATGCAGAAGAAGTTAAAGAGACTATTTCGGGTGAAAGAGTCTGGTATTTGCCACATTTTGGGGTCCGAAATCCGAACAAACCGGGTAAGCTCCGACTAGTTTTTGATGCTAAATCAGAAACCAAAGGTATCTCATTGAACACCGAATTGTTACCAGGGCCTGATTTATTGAACTCACTGGTAGGTGTTCTGATGCGATTTCGAGAACGTGCAGTAGCCGTAACTGGTGATATAAGAGAAATGTTTCTAAGGGTCAAGATAATTGAAGAAGATCAATACTCTCAATTGTTTTTATGGCGTGATTTAGACAGAGATAAACCCCCGCGTACATACAAAATGACATCTATGACCTTTGGAGCCAAATGCTCACCATGTACTGCTACATATATTTTGCGGAGAAATGCAGATTCATTTGCACAGACACACCCAAGAGCGGTGAAAGCGATAAAAGAAAGACATTACGTTGACGACTACGTGGACTCTGTGGACACCGAAGACGAAATGAAGCAGCTAGTTGAGGATGTATGTATGATTCATCGTAGTGGAGGGTTCGAGATTCGAGGATTTGTGTCGAACAAGCCCAGTTGTCTACCTGATGAGTCGCAAAATGAAACAGTAAATCTGCTTCAAAACGATAGTACTGTACAACGCACTTTGGGTATGATATGGCGGCCACAAACTGATGTACTAGGGTTTGATTTAAGCTTGAAAAAAGTAAACCCTGAAGTTGCCAATGGGACTAAGAAACCTACTAAGAGAGATATGCTCAAAGTCACAATGTCTATATTTGATCCCTTAGGGTTCTTTATGTCCATTTTTGATTCGTGGTAAAATTTTGTTACAGGAAGTATGGCGTAGTGGAGTACAATGGGACGAAGAGGTTGGTGATGGATTTGCTAAAACTTGGTTCGATTGGCTACGAAATTTAAAGACGTGCCAACAGTTTAGTGTTTCGCGGTGCTACAGTTTCAGTCAATTAGATTCGTTTCAGTTGCATGTATTTGTAGATGCTTCAGAGCAGGCTTATGCAGCTGCTGCTTATTTACGTCGTGACAACGGCGAAACTTCGTTTGTAATAGGAAAGTGTCGAGTAGCGCCGCTAAAGTCTACCTCTGTGCCTCGTCTCGAATTACAGGCGGCGTTAATAGGCGCTCGTCTTGGTACTATGGTCGAGAAAGAACACGATCTACATATAAATCGACGGTTTTTTTGGACTGACTCACGCGCAGTATGGCATTGGATCCAGAGCAACGAGCACAAGAAGAATTCATTTATAGATAACCGACTGTCAGAAATTCGTGACTTGACTAGTCCTAAAGAGTGGCGTTGGTTGCCCGGTAATTTAAATGTAGCAGATGAAGCTACTAGAGCAAAAGGACATCTTGCGTCTGATTGGATAGTGGGTCCTAAATTTCTCCATTATGATAAGCAAGAATGGCCACGAATATTACCACCTGTGCCGATAGAAGAGGAAAATGTGGTGTTAATCACAAATGATTGGACAGATTTTTCACTACCAGATATCAATCGATTTTCGAAGTGGTTGTGATTAATAAGATCAACGGCTAATGTTTTGGTATTTATTGAGCGATTGAAATCTAAAATTCATGTTAAACTGGATAGTACTTTTATGAAGAGAGCTGAGCAACTGTGGATAATACAATGTCAACATGACAGTTTCTCAAAAGATATCTTAAAAATATTATCTAATTCGCCTCTTTCAAAGGATAGCCGTTTGGTAAAATTAAATCCATTTATGGATAACGATGTACTACGTCTGAAAGGAAGAGCTAGTGCTGTGCACGATATTGATAAAAATATGTTACAACCTGTTATTTTAGATGGTAGACATCATTATACCAAATTGCTGATTCAATACCACCACGAGAAGATGTATCACGGCAGTACGGAGACGGTTGTAAATATTTTAAGACAAAAGTATTGGATAATTCATTTACGTCCAACAGTGAGGTCTGTAGAGCACAATTGTCAATTTTGCAAGATTCGTAAGGCTCAACCCTTAGTACCGCCTACTGGGGATTTGCCGTTTGCTAGACTAGCACATCATGCGCGCCCATTCACACATTGCGGCTTAGATTATTTTGGTCCAATGGTAGTCACAATTGGTCGGCGCCATGAAAAACGCTACGGTGCTTTATTTACATGTATGACTACTCGTGCAATACACATTGAGTTGGCCGGCAGTTTGACAACTGACTCTACAATTATGGCGATGAGGAGAATGATGAGCCGCAGAGGATGCCCCGCGGTCATGTATTCTGACAACGGCATAAATTTTCACGGTGCAAACACAGAACTGCGGAAAGTAATTCGCGAGATTGACTGCGAAGAAATCTCTACCTTTTTGACAAACCGGCAAATAAATTGGCGATTTAACCCACCACTCGCCCCACACATGGGAGGATGTTGGGAGAGGTTGGTGCGGTCAGTGAAAACTGCTCTTAAAGTTGTTCTGAGGGAGCAAGCACCCAGTGAAGAGACCTTAATTACTATATTGGTTGAAGTCGAACACACCATTAATGCTCGCCCTCTTACACATGTGTCCGTGTCGTCCGATGATCCTGAAGCATTAACGCCCAATCATTTTTTGCTCGGAAGTGGTTCAGGGGTGCCGTGGCTCGGTTCATGTGATACAGTATCCAGGAAAAGTTGGCGAAATGCCCAAAGACTGGCTGATTTGTTTTGGAAAAGATGGATACGTGAATTTTTGCCTACGTTATTACCAAGAGGTTGTCGCGGTAGGAACGTTAGCCTTATGGAGGGGTCATTAGTCATCGTCGTTGACCCAGCATTACCGCGCAATGTATGGCCAAAGGGAATAATAAAAAAACTTTACCCTGGTCGCGATGGAGTCGCGCGAGTGGCGGATATTCGTACGGCTGGTGGCATCACCCTTAAAAGGCCAATCACTAAGCTTGTACCTTTATTGTTAACTTAGTTTGTTTAAATTAATAGTTTGTTACCTACCTAAGTATTATAATTGTTAAATTGTTTTGTTTGGTTATTTCTTAAGCTGTGGCGGGAGAAAATGTTAAGAACTCCTTTCCCTAAAATAGGTTTCTATGTTTTGTAATAATATTGACACTGACAGTATGAATAAAGAAGGAAAAAGCTATCGAAGGAATAATGGATATTTTATTATTTTAATGTAGATTTATTATATGTTCTACATAAATACTTACACATCTTACCCTAAACTTTTTTTAATGACAACAGAATCGCACGTGTACAGCCGCTCGTAAAATTACAAAAATATCCCAAACCCAGTCGATAAACATTAGAATTTACGACGAACATCTTAATTCCACATAAACGTAATTTACTGGCCACTCAGAAAGCGATGCGACATATTTTTATTTCTGAACGAATGCCGTTTTGTCGGAGACGTTAAATATTGTGATTGTTGGGCAATAAATCTGTCGTGTGTCGTGTATGGTGCACTAATTTGTAAAGATGGCGGGTATTTTTAGTGTCATTTCAATATTTTCATTAGAAACGAAAAGTATGAGAATCTTTTATATTTCTAAGCACTAGGCAGAAGTCAATTAATAGAGAAAATCAGTTTTTAACTATATTACAATTTTTTTTTTGCATTCACATTTTTTTGTGTGTTTAAAACAAGGCTGGCCAAACCCAGGGCATTTAAATTCGCCCGCCAGCGAGTAGTACTCGCCAGTCTAAAAAAAATTATCCATCTGGAAAATCAATTGGTCCACACTTGGTTTAACACTTAAAAAAAGCTCATAATATTGTGCTCTTCGCGTTAGATCTTTAAAAAATCCTCGCCATTGCTAGATATGTTTAATGACGCCACTAAGTATGTAAAAATATAAAATTATTTAGCACTACTAATGGTAACCAATTTCAATCACATAAAATCATTACTTATAGAAAAAAATACCTGTTTCAAATACATTTACCCAATTCGTCACTATCATTATTAGTAATATAGCCCACTGGGTAAAGCCTTCTTCTATTAATTTCTGTGTACATGTACAATACACTTTTTTCACTTTAATCTTTTTCAAAACGTGAATTTTATTAATAAACTAATTTTTTAACTTTAATGTACATCTGTTCAAAGTATTTTTAACTCTCGGTTCGTTAGAAGTTCCTACTAAATTATCCATAGCTTATTAGTTACGCACGGTTTGCACTAACTGACACGTTTACCAACAGAAAAAACTGTTTTGATGTAACTAAATATAGACGTTTTTACTTTTCTAAAGTTATGATCATTATGACTAATGATTTTAATCTGATAAACGAAAAATAAACAGTTTGGGTAAACAATACCTTTCACGCACAGCTGTCGAAGAAAATAACGCGCGCAAAACATTCGATAGAGTAATTTTGTATGGGAAATTTGTACAGCGCCATCTAACGCCGAAAAGCGAAATGCCATAGTTTTTTTTTCTTACTCTATCAAGAACTTTAACGTGTGTTTTTTTTTCGGTAGATGTTCGTGCTACTGTTTTGTTTATGATCATTTAAAATAACAAATTGATAGGACTGAAAAATGGCGGAATGTTTAAAAAAAAAATCAGCAGCATTTTTTCAGTAAGTAATTAAATTATATATTTTTATTTAACGATTAGGTATTTCATAATATTTCTCGGCCTGCGAGGCTTTATAAAAAAGACAAAAAAAAACAAACATTACATATCTAAATTAAATATTTAGTTTTTAAATTTTGAGATTTAAGCATTTACAATGCTATTTTATATAATACCAAATAATATACTAGAAAAAAAATCCAAATCCAAAGGTCGCGGGTTCGATTCCCGACCGAGAACATGATCTGGTGCGAGTCGTATTTTTTCTACTATATTATTTGGTATTAAATATTTAGGTTCAGTATCACAGGTTCTAGCTATGTTCCAATTTATTTACCTGACAGTTCATTAAATACAAATTCTGTTCCATTTTTGATAATAATTAACTAGAACAGCTACTTACCTGAAACTTATGAACACAATACAATGTTGAAAGCTGTGTACAATTCAAGATGTACTCGGTGATACTTATATTGATTATTCCATAAAAACACATCAACTTGCGATAAAAATAATATATTGGTAATTAAAAAACTAATAAACATGTATTACATTCTAGTGTCTAATCGGTGTGCAAAGTGCGTCACTTAACAAAAGACGATCGTAATTATTAGATAAATAAAAGTTGTTTTCGCGGAGGTTGCATAACTTGCTGGTATACAACCTGTGTTGGTTTGATTCTAGACAAGCTGTAAAGGATTTTCTGACATTTAAGCAGGTATTTGCACGGGGAAAAGATTCCTGGGCCCTACCATTCTTACAATATATTATTCATTCATTTGGGACAGGCCACTTCTTTTCATTAATTATTTTGTTTTATTAGGGTGTAAATGGCGGTCTAAGAACCAATACCTACGTTTTATAAAAATATACAACATGTTACAAAAAAACCCCTAATGCCGAATATGGTATATAAGGACCATCAAACTGAACAACTTTTACTATGGGACCAACGCTGAAATCGCTGAAAAAAGAATCAGCTGTTATACAAGGTATTACGAAAGTACCCCTAATGCCGAAAATGGTAGCTAGGAACCATCAAACTGAACAACTTTTACTATGGGACCAACGCTGAAATCGCTGGAAAAAGAATCAGCTGTTATACAAGGTGTTACGAAAGTACCCCTAATGCCGAAAATGGTAGCTAGGAACCATCAAACTGAACAACTTTTACTATGGGACCAACGCTGAAATCGCTGAAAAAAGAATCAGCTGTTATACAAGGTATTACGAAAGTACCCCTAATGCCGAAAATGGTAGCTAGGAACCATCAAACTGAACAACTTTTACTATGGGACCAACGCTGAAATCGCTGGAAAAAGAATCAGCTGTTATACAAGGTGTTACGAAAGTACCCCTAATGCCGAAAATGGTAGCTAGGAACCATCAAACTGAACAACTTTTACTATGGGACCAACGCTGAAATCGCTGAAAAAAGAATCAGCTGTTATACAAGGTGTTACGAAAGTACCCCTAATGCCGAAAATGGTAGCTAGGGACCATCAAACTGAACAACTTTTACTATGGGACCAACGCTGAAATCGCTGAAAAAAGAATCAGCTGTTATACAAGGTGTTACGAAAGTACCCCTAATGCCGAAAATGGTAGCTAGGAACCATCAAACTGAACAACTTTTACTATGGGACCAACGCTGAAATCGCTGAAAAAAGAATCAGCTGTTATACAAGGTGTTACGAAAGTACCCCTAATGCCGAAAATGGTAGCTAGGGACCATCAAACTGAACAACTTTTACTATGGGACCAACGCTGAAATCGCTGAAAAAAGAATCAGCTGTTATACAAGGTATTACGAAAGTACCCCTAATGCCGAAAATGGTAGCTAGGAACCATCAAACTGAACAACTTTTACTATGGGACTAACGCTGAAATCGCTGAAAAAAAATATCAGCTGTTTCATACAAAAATTAAAATCGAAAATATCAAAATGTATGAAACAGCTGATTTTATTTTCGCGATTTCAGCTTTGGTCTCATAGTAAAAGTTGATCAGTTTGATGGTCCCTATATACCATATTCGGCATTAGGGGTTTTTTTGTAACATTTTGTATAGTTAACACAAAAATCAGATTTTCTGAATTTGCTTTTAATTTTCCTTATTTTTTAACTTATTAAAAATTAGAAGTCTTCAATGCTGCTGGTGCATTATCCATAGAATACAGGAAATCAAGCTGATAAAAAAAGACGAGGCAGTTATTCTTGTAAAATTAATTAATTAATACATGAAATATTCTGGCCGTATATTTTGATAAGATTGCCAAACATATTTATGCCAAGAGGAAAATCATTTATCAGCTTTTATGTGACTAGGAACTAAATAAGTCAGCGACCAAGAAATCATTACGTTTAACAGCAATATTATACAATGTACGCGTAACCAACAATCATCTCCTTTTTAACCGACTTCAAAAAAGGAGGAGGTTCTATATTCGTCTGTTTTTTTTGTAAATGTCCACCGATTACTCGAAGACGGCTAAACCGATTGAAATTATTCAAACGTTATTACATCAGGTTTGGTCCCATTTTTCGAAATTTTGAAATCGGTCCAGTAGTTTTTGTGACGCACTTTTGTAAAAAAAGATTTAACGTAAGTATAGGTATTTGGATTTTGGATTGTTCACAAATCTAAATTTTTCTTTCTAGTTTAGTAAATAACAGAAGTTTTTGATTAACAAGATAATCTATCTGTATTTCTGCGAGAGGAGCTTGGTGGCGCATGGCCCATCGATTTCAGAGGTTAAGCAACTTTCGCAAGAGTCAATCATGGGATGGGTGACCAAAAATTAATTATCTCCAGCTCCTCCGTGCTTCGGAAGGCACGTTAAGCCGTTGGTCCCGGCTGCATTTGCAGTCATTAGCACTCATCAATCGGCGTGGTGACCATGGGCAATACTCCTTATCCACCCATAAGGAAGGCCTGTGCCCCAGCAGTGGGGACATTAAATAATGGCTGATGGTATTTGTGCAGGTTAATGCAGCATTCGAGGAGCTACGAATACGCGCGCGGGCGGGCAGTGGGCGGTTGCCCAAGCTAGAGATACTGCGCGCCGCTATACAGCACATAGAACGACTGCAAGCTGCGCTACGAGCAGCTGCCGTAGTAAGTAATTATGCCTCTATAATATCTATGGATTCTACATTATGCTACGCCGTGCTACGATTCAACAGGCCTATTAATTAAATCAAACTTTATTAACCTTGTGACAGGATTTTTTGGCGCCATTTTGTCGAGTTCGGTTTGGTTTCTATTTTAATTATTTTCAAATTGATTCATAGTGGATATTGTTTCTTAAAATTGGTGCAGTTATATGGTACAAGTGTCTACGCAACTGAACAATATGTGGGATAATTGAAATAGGCGCGATCTTGGTTGTGTGAAGCTGAGACTTTTATTGAAGTTGTGGCTTCCTCGGCAGAACTAACCGAGTAAACTGTCTTGATATACTTGGTGCCAAATGCTCCAAGCAGCATTGGAATGCGATGCACCCGCATTCTAATGAAAAATTAAACAATATCTACCACTGAACTATTTAACACTTGACACTGGCAAAAATTACTTCCAAGAGGAAAGTAGATTGCCATAACAAAAAGAGAAGAAGAAGAACCTTGTGACAGAGTACGTCACACTAGGTAAGTCTAAATGACATGTGCACATCACTTAAATTTAATTAGATAAATCACATTACAATGTGGATACCTATAAAAATTAATTAAATAAAAACTTAAAAATTTGTTAAGAATTGGTTAAAAAATGATTAAAAATTAATTACAAATGGATTAAAATTTACTAAGAATTAATTAAAATAATCTATATAAATTGATTAAAATTAAAAATTATATACAAAATTACATAAAAATAATGTGACGTCACATTGCTAACCGCGCGGCCCATATGTATGGCGCGCAAAAGAAATTTGTGAAATAAATAAATAATAAATAAATATTTGACAACATCATATACATTGCTCCGATTCTAAAGTAAGTAGCTAAAGCACTCGTGTTATGGAAATCAGAGACAATGGTGGTATCACAAAAACCCAGACCTGAGCCAATATAGAAAAGTTTGTTTTCTAAATTGACCCAAACGGGGATCGAACCCGGGACCTCAGAGATGGCTACACCTTGAAAACCGGTGTACAAAGCCACTCGACCACGAAGGTCGTAAATACGTATATGGATTCTAATAATCAGCATTATTTTGTCACTGGAGCATTTTGATTTTTTACCAACTTTGAAGTCTTAGAAATTATAGTAAAATTCGTCTCATCGAGTCATAATTTCGCGTAGGGGTTTTTTTGCTTCCCTTTTTGCTCTATTATACCTTATCCCATCAAGCCCCGGAAAATGAGACTCAATAGATATTTTATTGTTGTCCGGCCGCATTCGGCCGCTCGGGCGTTGATGTATGAATAATTTGTCCGAGCAGCTGCCATAGTAAAATATCATATTCGTATCTATACTACAAAATAAAATATATAAGTACTTAAACTACAAACTACACATTGCTACGAATCGAAGTGCTACGAGTCACTCACTATACCGTAGCAAAAGTAAGTACATTTCAGACTTTTAAACTCCTCTCTACTAGGCCTCTCCCTTGGAGGATGTCGACTTAATAGATATAAATAAATAAATAAATATAAATATTTGACAACATCACATACATTGCTCCGATTCCAAAGTAACTAAAGCACTTGTGTTATGGAAATCAGAGACAACGGTGGTATCACAAACACCCAGATCTGAGCCAATACAGAAAAGTTCGTTTTCTAAATTGTAACCGGGGATAGAACCCGGGACCTCAGAGATGGCGACACCATGAAAACCGGTGTACAAAGCCACTCGACCACGGAGGTCGTCAAATGTTAATGGTCGTTAATGGTTATTAATGTCGGTTATGGTCGTTAATGGTTATTAATTATTAAAGTCGTTAATGTTAAGCGGTCATTAATGTACTCTTAATGCTCTAAGACTCTATCATACATCACAATAGCACCAAATACATAGAGCGAGTAAGTATTACGCCCCGTGCTACGATTCACAGACCTCACCGTAGCACGTGTAGCACCGTAGCACGTGTAGCACCATGGCAAATAATATTATTTGACCGTAGCATACATTTTAACTGCAGCTTCAAAACAGCAGAATTTCTTATTTAGTATTATAGCAGTAGAACGACTGACGACTTGAGGTAAGAGTCGACATATTTAGTTAACGATTTGGCTGCTGCGTGCAATATATATGTACACACGACGGCACCTCAGACTATACATGTTGGCCTTGAGACCGCCTTTATGCCCTACGTAATAAAAGCTGTTTTCACAGTTTAACTGTATAACTTGACGTGCTGTTATGTGTACTACGCGTTCACTACGTGATTGCCGTCGACGACCGTTATTACGTCACAGGTAACGGTACTGTAGACAAAAAAGTAATCATGTTTTTCAACTGTTTTTAATTTTTTTCTTGTTCAAAGAGTATCATTAATTTATATATCAAGTTAGGTTCGCCATTATGTAGGAACTTTACTCTTTTAATCATTATAACAACACAAATAATGAACGTAATGATTAAATCAACAGAAACAAAAATTAAGCTTTGCGTTGCTAGCCGTACTAGAAAGGCGACGCAGGGGGTGCGGTATGACGAAGTGGGCCGGGAGGTAGCGGCAATGATGAAGTGAACGCGTAGTATAATGAAACACTAAAAGAAAACTCGACAACCATTCGGCCTTTTTTCTCCATAATGTGCTACTAGGATCTTTTTGGTACCTCTATGATTGCGTCACTTTGTGTTAAACTAATATCTTATTGGAATCTGAACCTTATTATAGCTGCCAAAATTACTTCCGATTTTCACCACGTGCCAAAAGATCCTTGTATCTACGAATACTCGGTACCTAGCATAGTCGTAGTCTGGATTTTTTTTCGTAAGATGTGTTACGATGTTTTTTTTTGTCAATGTGTGTTTATTCTTTACACAAATACCTCTTTCATATTTTTAACTACCAAGTTTCATTCAATAAACAGCAGGCGATAGCCGCCATGTTGTTGGCGGTTATTTCTGCGCGCCACGCTCGATACGCGCCGTCCATCTTGTTTAATAACTCGTGCACGTGCCATCAATAACGATATTACACTTTGCATTTGCAGTAAATAAATATTGTTCTAATTCCAAAGTAAATAGCTAAAGCGCTTGTGTGATGGAAATCAAAGACGATGGTGGTTACAAACACACAGACCTGAAACAATTAAAAAAAAATGTTTTCTAAATTGATCACGCTAGGAATCAAACATGGGCTCTCAGTACCCTTAGCACAAACATCTATCGAGAAAAAAAACGCGCGTAAAAGTACTCGATTGAGTTTGAATTATCTATGGAAAATTTCATTTCGCTCTGCAGCGGTAGATGGCGCTGTACAAATTCCCCATACAAAATTTACTCTATCGAATGTTTTTACGCGCGTTATTTTTTTCGATAGCTGTTCGTCCTAAGGGTACAGAAATGGTTTCAGTTTAAGATATAACCGCTCAAGACAACCGATAACGGACGGACATCGTCAATTAGATTTTTATTATAGACTAGCAGACCCGACAGACGTTGTCCTGTCTTAACTATGAATATTGACAAATTTATTAATAATATGAAAATTAATAAAATATCGTTGAAGATAAATTATTTTACGACCGAAGCATCTGTTTTAAACGATTTTTTTTTACATCCTCTTTGACTATATTTGCAGCACGCATACTGTCAATGTTATGTCAAACACCATAAGGTTGCATTAAAAAAGTTTAAAATCTCAAAAAAGGTTAAATCAAAAAAGTTTAGATTGTCAAAGAAATAATTTCTTCTTCTTCTATTTTTGTTATGGCAATCTACTTTCCTCTTGGAAGCAATTTTTGCCAGTGTCAAGTGTTTTAACACTACAACAACTATTTATAGTTCAGTGGTAGATATTGTTTAATTTTTCATTAGAATGCGGGTGCATCGCATTCCAATGCTGCTTGGAGCATTTGGCACCAAGTATATCAAGACAGTTTACTCGGTTAGTTCTGCCGAGGAAGCCACCACTTCAATAAAAGTCTCAGCTTCACACAACCAAGATCGCGCCTATTTTAATTATCCCACATATTGTTCAGTTGCGTAGACACTTGTACCATATAACTGCACCAATTTTAAGACACAATATCCACTACGAATCAATTTGAAAATAATTAAAATAGACACCAAACCGAACTCGACAAAATGGCGCCAAAAAACTTCAATGTTATGTCAAACACCATAAGGTTGCATTAAAAAAGTTTAAAATCTCAAAAAAGGTTAAATCAAAAAAGTTTAGATTGTCAAAGAAATAATTTAATATGGTGATTAAGTTTTCTTAATTTTTTCTTTCAAAGAACCTTCTCCAGACAATAAAAAACACAACAAAAAAAGGATTAGCGAAATCTGTCCAGCCGTTCACGCGTGATGCCGTGACATAGGGAAATAGGGATTCATTTTTATACAAGGTGTTATAAAAATACCCCTAATGCCGAATATGGTATATAGGGACCATCAAACTGATCAACTTTTACTATAGGACCAACTCTGAAATCGCGATAAAAATCAGCTGTTGCAAACAAAAACTAAAATCGAAAATAATATCAAAATGTATGAAACAGCTGTTTTTTTTTCGCGATTTCAGAGTTGGTCCCATAGTAAAAGTTGTTCAGTTTGATGGTCCCAATATCCCATATTCGGCATTAGGGGGATTTTTGTAACATGTTGTATACGAGTATGAGTAATAGACTATTTTCAAATGTTATATTTGTTTGTTTGTCACGCTTTCACGTCTCACCATTCAACCGATCATGATGAAATTTTGAATACACGTTCTTAGGGGTACATAAAAAAGACATGGGGTGAAAAATAACTGTACAGGCGCACGAAGTCGCGGGCGGCCGCTAGTCTATGAATACAATATTAGTAGCAGTTGAAAATGTAGCTTTTTCCGTCTATTTGCGCGATTATATTTCGATAAGTGCACGCATTTATAACTTAAGCTAGGGCTGTCAAGCACTAATTTCCAAAGTTTTTTTTAACGGGCAAAACTTATCTAGGTGTATGCAGTTTGAGGCTTCGTTGTGGCATATTTTTTTAATGCAATGCATATGATTTTATTACACAAGTTGTGTAGGTAGGTACATAATGATTTTGTTTGTTCTGCCCTGAATCTAAAAGATTCTCCCTAAAAGATTATTCTTTTTTGTTGTAGGTATTTGTCATTTGTCCACGACATCATCGCCCTGCCCTTTTCCAAATTATTTGTAGTCGGCTTCTTTCTTCCTTCTGTTCCATTCTTTTCTGACCTGCCCCCTTATTATGTTACTTTGTTGCAATCAACTCTGACATAAATCGCAGTTACATTGCTGCTTTAGTAAGAACCAATGTGACAACTATCTCACTTAAAGCAGCAATGTAACTGCGGTTTCAATCGATTTCAATCGAGAATTGTTAGCAACAGAGTTACGGAATCAGCCCCCTGACACAAAACTTATGAATTAATTTTATCTACTATGAAGCTGACGTAAATCTGACATTGAACAACGAACCGGTATATCCTTTTCCCGCCAAATACTTGAAAGGCAGCCCTACTCGATCTCGATGCAAGATCTTGTATGATGTTAACTCCCGATTAATCCCTGTCCCGAGATTATCTATCTGCCGCGTTCAGGAATAGCGTACCGCGAACCGACGGAATTATTTTAATTGCCATCACATTTCCGACTCGGGAAATATCTCTGATTCGGTCCTCCTTTGTTTTTTATATGTGACAGTTTTAGTTTTTTTTTCACTGGCTATTTTGGTGAAGGAATTTGATTTGTAGGTTGGGATTATTTATTGTGTGGTGTTTAGTTGAATTAACTTATTTGTTGCATTGATGTTCTCGTTCTAGCAAACGATATCTTTGGACGGTGGAAAAAGAGCTACCGTGACGACCTCCGTGGTCGAGTGGCTTTGTACACCGGTTTTCAAGGTGTCGCCATCTCTGAGGTCCCGGATTTGATCCCCGGTTGGGTCAATTTACAAAACGAACTTTAATATATTAGCTCAGGTCTGGGTGTTTGTGATACCACCGTTGTCTCTGATTTCCATAACACAAGTGCTTTAGCTACTTACTTTGGAATCGGAGCAATGTACCTATGTGATGTTGTCAAATATCTATTTCTTTATGGAAAAATGCGGACGTCAAGTTTTCAAACAATATACGAGTTTATTCTGCATAAAAATTACCTCTATGTGTTATAATATGATTGAGGAGCTCGGTGGCGCAGTGGTTTAGCGCCTGGCCCAGCGATTGCGGAGGTTTAGCAACTTTCGCAAGGGTCGGTCATGGGATGGTTGACCAAACATTTATTATCTCGAGCTCCTCCGTGCTTCTAAAGGCACGTTAAGCCGTTGGTCCCAGCTGCGTCGTTAACACCCACTAATTCGCATTGGACCCTCGTGGTGGGTCATGGCCCATCCTCCTTAGCCACCCCTAAGGAAGGCCTGTGCCCCAGCAGTGGGGACATTGAAAGTAGAATTTTATTAGGATGGAGCTAAAATTTCATATTTTGTCTACAGCTGGAATCAGAGAACTGCAAGGGGTACATCGAGGCGCCTCTACCGCACTCCAGAGACGTCGTCAAAGAGCCGAAGGCAGACAAGGAAAAACCTTTCATGTCCAGTGAGTACTCAATTAAGCCTCCCCCTTCTTCTACCTAGGGTTGCCATATTTTTTTTTCGATGCAAAGGGACAAACGATCATGAATCTTAAAAAAATACGGGATTTCTCTTTATCACTCGGGACAAATAAAGGTCTTTGCATTTTTACTTAAAATGCTGACATGAGCCAACTAGCGCCGCCAGTCGATTTTGTTTTATTTATTCTAAATAAGCCCAATTTCTTAAAAAAAGGAACCAGTCAAGGTCTTGTAAATGACGTCTAATGTTTATTGAATAACGTTACAACATTACAAAATGCGTGCAATAGTTTAAAAACGGGTTTGAACCAACAGTGGCCACTTTTAACACAATCGCGTTTTAAACTGTTTGAATGCCTTTTTCAAACTGTGTAAAGTTATTTAATAAATATTAGACGATATTAACAAAACCTTGACTGATACCTTTTTTTAAGAAATTGGGATTATTTAGAATAAATAAAATAAAATCGACTGGCGGCGCTAGTTGGCTCATGTCAGCCCCTAAAATTTCTTTTTATGTAGACTTAAAACTATACTTCGATACAGATTGTATTGCGCACAACATATTGTCTTTTTGTGTTTTGACATGTTTATAAAAAGAAACACAATCAAAATCGTAATTCAACATCGTTGTGCGTGTGTCCCGCGGTCGCCTTCGCCGGCCGGTCCGTAATTTCCGTAAAATACGGGACATGGGCTGTCCCGGCAGGACATTGAAATCTATACCAAAAATACGGGACGTCCCGTGAAATACGGGACGGTTGGCAACGCTACTTCTACCGGTCGTTCTTCAACCGAGTGTTGAAGACGAAAATCCTTGTTAACAAACATAAGGCATGCCTGGGCCATCGCGTATTAATTAACATATTTCTACGCTCAACTCTGTGTCATCGTCTTAATGTAGGTAGGTATGTAAACTACATTTATGCGCAATTTTTAAGTAATATTCGGAAAATTCAACTTTACGCTCTCAGTAGAAAACACAGTGGAAAAAATGATAACTTGATTGGACAGTAAGCTTTATCAATGCAATGGACGACCTCCGTGGTCGGTGGCTTTGTACACCGGTTTTCAAGGTGTCGCCATCTCTGAGGTCCCGGGTTCGATCCCCGGTTGGGTCAATTTAGAAAACGAACTTTTCTATATTGGCTCAGGTCTGGGTGTTTGTGATACCACCGTTGTCTCTGATTTCCATAACACAAGTGCTTTAGCTACTTACTTTGGAATCGGAGCAATGTATGTGATGTTGTAAAGTATTTATTTATTTATACCCATACCATATAGCTAAACTTACTTCTTTATTGCAGATGAGACGAGCGGCTGTGGTGCTAACAGCCTAGCCAGACTACGTTGCATCGTGCAAGCTCTATCTGTGAAGGACCGCACGCCATGACACGAAAAAAGGATTTTTTCCACTGAAATAGAAAAATGTTGCTATATCACCAAGTATAAAAAGAAGACAGCTCAGAAATCGCGTTTTCCCTGCACACACACGTACATTTCATAAAGGTAGGAAATCTCAGGTCATGCAGAAGTTGGTACTGGGGGGTATTACAACCTTTTAAAACTTGTCAGGTTTACGAACTGCTATAGTTACATCTCTTTCTCGCTGTATAGCAAATAAAAGAGACGCATCGATAGCCATTCAGAATACTGGCAAGTTTTAAGAGGTTCTGTAGAAGTTACCAAGGAGTTCCAAGAGCACCAAAACAAATAACACCAACCACCTGTATTCGAGAACAATACTCAAGACCCTTGCCTGCGAATGCACTGCGTTGAAATAGAGCTCTGTGATTGGTTCATTTGTTCAACGTATTACGTATGATTGGGAGTTGGGACGAGACCTCATAGTAATGTTTAAAATAACGGTAGTTTTCAAAGAGCGTCGCTTCTGTCTAGCTAGACCCATGCGTATTATAAATACTGCGCCAGGGGCTCTATCGGCAAAAAACATTTAAGTTCATGCTAACTGTGTTTTGACAGATGTATGTGATACATTGCTACTTCGTTTTGGCACAAATAAAAACTTACCAAAGAAAAGTAGCAATGTATCACATACATCTGTCAAAACACAATTAACATGAACTTCAATGTTTTTAGCCGATACCGCCGCAGGTATAGCATTCCAGGATTTCCGAGACAGAGGACACGTGGTAATTAGCACTTGCTTACGTCATCTCCGCTATCGATATTGAAAGATAGCGTTCATTCATCTTCTTAAACTGTTTCGTTTGCTACAAATCACTATTAAAATGAAATATAAACATTTTCTAATGAGTGTGACAGAAAAAATCCTTCATTCTTTGCTTGTTACTATAAAGTCACGCAAATGGATAGTGACGTAAGCAAGACGTGTTGACGTTAGCGATATCTTGTTATTGTAAAAAGAGAAAAATACATACAAAAATACCCCTAATGCATACATTTTGATATTTTCGTAATTAATTTTTGTATGAAACAGCTGATTTTTTTTTCGCGATTTCAAAGTTTGTCCCATAGTAAAAGTTGTTCAGTTTGATAGTCCCTATCTACCATATTCGGCATTAGGGGTATTTTTGTGACACCTTGTATAAGCAAGATACAAAAAAAATTGCACATGCACTCCACAAAATATCAGTGCACAATACCTGCATTTAACAAGACAGCGACACAATTTGCACCATCACCAATAAGACTACTCTACACGTGTTTCGCCCCAACCCGGAGCATATCCTCAGGAGTTAGATCGTGCGTAAACCAACATCATTCGGTTGGGGCGAAACACGTGTAGAGTACTCTAATTGGTGAAGGAGCAAGGTGTGTCGCTGTCATGCTAAATGCAGGTATTGTGCACTGATATTTTGTGGTGTGCATGTGCAATTTTTCGCGGGAGTAAGCTACATAATAAATAAATAAATAAATACTATATAATACAACATCACATACATTGCTCCGATTCCAAAGTAAGTAGCTAAAGCACTTGTGTTATGGAAATCAGAGACAACGGTGGTATCACAAACACCCAGACCTGAGCCAATATAGAAAAGTTCGTTTTTCTAAATTGACTCAACCGGGGATCGAACCCGGGACCTCAGAGATGGCGACACCTTGAAAACCGGTGTACCACGGAGGTCGTCAAAGATACATATATTTCTCTTTTCACAATGGCTTGGGACTTCCGCAAAGTGACGCATGATTCAATCAAATACGATATTTTGTTTTCTTGGACCTTAGCTAGAACCACTTAGAATACACACATTTTCATGTTTGAGTAAAGTCATAAGTAGTGTAAGCATAGCCTAAAATAGAGCGTTGTAAATTGTAAAGTTGTTTTTATGTAAATGTATGAAAATTTTATTATTAGGTAAATCGTGTGCTCAATATAAATTTGCTCAAAAAGCTAAAAGTTAGCTTTTATTAAGCTCATTGGCAGGCTAGTAATTTTATATCTAAACTTTTTTTAAATGCAAGAAGACCAAATATTTGTAGAAAAGTCCTTAAACGATTTTAGTTTTTTATATTGTAGATTCTCATGTATGTATGTTCCTAATGTTTAGCATTTTGAATTACTTAGGTATTTTAAGTTTAATTTTATAAAAGTGATATGTCGCAGCTAGATTAAATTAATATTTTAATACAAAGCTACTTGTGATTTTATTTTCAATGAAATCAAGTTTCGTATCTATTTATAATAACCCTAAGGTAAGGTAATAAATAAATCTTGACCATTAGTCATTTTAATGTCTCCACTGCTAGGGCACAGACCTTCCGGTTGGATAAGGAAGATAGGTCTACTATGACCCACCAAGCGGGCCCAATGGGGATCGGTGTGTGTTAACAACTGCAAATGCAGCCGGGACGTGACTTCCGAAGCAAGTAGGAGCTCGAGATAATAATTTTTGGTCACCTACCCCATGACCGACCCTTGCGAAAGTTGCTTAACCTCCGCAATCGCTGGGCCAGGCGCTAAACCACTGCGCCATCGAGCTCCTCAAGGTCTTAAGGGGTCTAAAACCAGGTCAATAGTTAAGTATTAAATAAGGGGTCATACCAGTTTTCAAATATCTTAGAACAATATTAAATCGAAAATGGTTAATACTTTTGGTTTATGAGGAAATCCTTGGATTTTTGTGAAAGAGAGATCCGTAATTTATTTATTAAATGCTATATTTATACAACATACTATATTATAAAAGCTGCTTAATTTGTGAACACTCGACTAGTAGGCGGAGCCAAGAAGCTGCCAAACCACGCCCCCTGCGCCCGCGCAGAAATCCACTAATCACTAATGGTGTCCGAAACACCAAAATAAGTCTGTCGCAATATTAAGGTGGGGCCAACCCTGTAATATTAAATATTTAATTATTTAGCTCTGGTTTGATACATAAATTTATAAAAAATCTGTCGAGTAATGCTATTGAACCATACATTCATTTGTGTACCTTTGTTTTACATGATTCCATTTGGTTGCTTTTCCAAATTGAAAGGCAGCATAAGGAATTAAAAATTAAAAATATTAAAATATTTCACAACATCTCACTTACATTGCTCCGATTCCAAAGTAAGTAGCTAAAGCACTTGTGTTATGGAAATCAGAGACAACGGTAATATCACAAACACCGAGACCTGAGCCAATATGGAAAAAATCATTTTCTAAATTGACTCAACCGGGGATCGAACCCGGGACCTGAGGCGACACCTTGAAAACCGGTGTACAAAGCCACTCGACCACGGAGGTCGTCATCTATAAGTGCATTGTCCCAGTCCCACCCACTAGCTTTTAAGGTGGGTCCACACTTGTAACATTTTTTGGCGTGTCATAACACCGTGTCTTTATCATACATCGCTAGTTTGATTGGACGTGCGCTGTGGTAATACTGGTAATACGACGACCTCCGTGGTCGAGTGGCTTTGTACACCGGTTTTCAAGGTGTCGCCATCTCTGAGGTCCCGGGTTCGATGCCCGGTTGAGTCAATTTAGAAAACGAACTTTTCTATATTGGCTCAAGTCTGGGTGTTTGTGATACCACCGTTGTCTCTGATTTCCATAACACAAGTGCTTTAGCTACTTACTTTGGAATCGTAGCAATGTATGTGATGTTGTCAAATTTATTATTATTATACTGTATCAAAGAGACAATGTTAGTACGTTAAAGACACGGTGTTCTAACACAATAATGTTACAAGTGTGGACCCACCTTTACGGGTTAAAATACTGGTACAGCACAACGCATGATGTATTCGTGCCATTTTTTATCGGCGCGCGGCGCCACCCACAACACCCGCTGTTGTGAATGAAAACTTCTATTTTAGTGTTGATTGATGTCTTATGTCCCATGCATAATGTAGGTATATGTATACACGACGGCACCTCATACTATACATGTTGACCTTGAGACCGCCTATGCCCTACGTAATAAAAGCTGTTTTCGCAGTTTAACTGTGTAACCTGACGTGCTGTCGTGTGTACATACTGAGATAAACACGAAGACAGTGCAACATTTCTTTATATTAACAGTAACAGTAACGTATTAACTCGTTCGTAATATACAATATGTTTCATTCATTTAACCGAGTACATGGTGCAATGCGATTAATTTAACAATGTATGTACCTACAACAGAACTGCTGAGCTACCGAGTCACTCGGTAGCTTATACCTTACGCTACCAAACTTTGTAAATGCATTGCGCTTTCCCGTCGGAAAGTGAATCGAATGCCAGTCGAATGTATTTGTGAATAACAGTCTTCGAATATATCGGAGGATACGTATTCGAGTAGATTTCCGACATTCGTGAATAACACTACTGGTGCGAGTCGAATTTTTCTAGTATATTATTTAGTACTGTATTTGCGATTTTTCGGACCTTGATATCCGAAATCAAACTCATAAATACGTCTATAATTAAAACAATCAATAGTTTCAAAAACATTTTATTCAATTAAAAATGTAACATTTCCAAAAATATATTTACACGAGTAATATAATAAAGTATACTGTCACTTTTCGCAACTTATACAATCAATATATAAAAAAACTACCTTTGCTTAGTGTAAAAATAACATTTACATCCCTTTTTAGCGTTACTTAAGTGAAAGAGAGAACAAATGCATGATTAAAAACTACATAAAAAAAAATATTTATACAAAACTAAGACTTTTATTTAAAAACTAAATGTCATATTAATATTATGTTAATCTCATGTATATTTATCAGGGTATCGATTCTGCTTATGTTAATTTAGCAATCGTGTCTAAATGGTATTTCAATTGTATGTATGATACCCTTTTTACCATATTCGGCTTAAAAGGCTATTACCAAACACCCTGTATACAATTTGGACAAAATAAGTAAGCTGTCAATATTATTCACCTATTTATATGAAGCGTCATAAAAAAGTTATTTTGAGGTTAAGTATAGCCGGTTTGATAACAAACATTATGTATGTTGGCTGGAGTATAATAACAAGAACAATGTATAAAAGCAATACTTTTGAAACACCAATTAAACACGTTTTGTTCCCACTTGTCCTACTGGGCAGTTCTACCGTAGAACTTATGGTACTTATTTTTTCTCATTAGTGCTACGATTCAGTACTTTGTGGTAGGACTAATGAGAAAAAAATTCCCATTAGTTTTACGGTAGAACTGAACAGTAGGACAAGTGGGAACAAAACCGAAACACGATTGGTTTTAACATCAGTAGAATCGAGGCCCAGAATTATTTTGAATATCAAAGCATATCTGGCAGTTTAACTGCGGTTTATTCTTAAAAACATTTAAGTAAAATTTATCTTGTGTGTTTATGAAAGAACCGACGAGATTTCCAGTAAACTATTGGCATAAATATTAAACTTGTAATAATAAACTTACGATTTAACCCTCCCTAGATACAAATGCCTGATTTTATCATGAATGTAAAAAAACCAGTCGACTTTCAACTTTAAATCCAACAAATACAGAAGTTTATCCTTATTGTATTTATCCTTATAAAACTGCGCAAATCACGTGGGTCAGGATTTATAAACCACTCTCAACGCTGAGAGCTATCTTGAGATGCTGTTCCTATGCTCTTTTTGAGCATCTCAAGTATGATCTCAAGATAGCTCTCTACGCTGAGAGTGGTTTATAAATACGGGCCTAAAATATTGGTAAAGTTATTTTGTGCGAGCTGTACTAAACAGGATAAACAGACTGTATCTAGATAGAAATTATTTGAATATTGTATAGTCCATTAATAATACGAGTTATTGATAATTTATTACTACTAGTTTTTGTTAAAAACGCATATTGAAACAAATGAATAATCAATTTTATGCTAAATAACTTACAGTTAGTATTTTTTCAGCAAATTGAATCACATTTTTTTATTTAATAAATGTCTTTAAACTAATTTCAATGATACACATGAAAATATCATTAAGATTATCACATTTTACACGGTATTCAGTAAAACATAAAGTTCATTTTCGTTTGCTATATAAATTTATTGGGCTTCGAACTTATTTGCCTTTTTTAAAATCATATGTGAAAAAGGGAAAGTGTAATTACGACTATTTACAATCAAAGTCTGATTCCAAAACCTTCATAATTTTTTTAGAGTCAAATTGCAATTTTATAAAATCTTTTTATTTCTAAAATACACCAGAAAACGTATAAGGCCTAATATTCGTAAAAAACTATTCTAAAGTTAAAATTACTAAAGCAACTTTTTACAAAAATTACACTTTGTTAATTATTATTTAATACGACCAATAAGGGTCTGACAGAATTTTCGAGAATAAAAAATTACTAAATCTACTTAAGAGGCACGATGACACTATTCGACAGTTTCTTTTTTTTGTTAATTTCAAAGGTATCGTATCGTAAAATAGGTATTGTCTGAAATCTCAAATGAAGTCAGCTGTTCCAAACATCTATACATATAATACAACTGTTAAATCTAACGGCCTTACGGCGAAAGATTTTAAAACACAACAGGTGTTTAACTTAAACACTGTTTAAATGTGATGCTGTCACTTTTTGACAATATTGTTTGAAAGAGACGGCATCGCATTTAAACAGTGTCTAAATTGAACAGTGTTTTAAAATCTTTTGTGGTAAGTGGCCCATGAGTTGATGCAAACTGTTTACGCTACCGTAAACTATCGGATATACTGCTCACAGTCAATGCGAGTGAAAGAGAGAAAACGATAGTTTACGGTAACGTAAATAGTTTGCATCAACTCATGATAGGGCCAGAGGCCGTAAATATTTGTGCGCGCATCACGCAAAAACAGCTGAACGGATTTTAATGGGCTTTTAAGTTTGGTAGCTTGAGGTCCAACTTAAAATCTTATGTTTCATCTAGTTCGAAACAGCTTGAACTCTCTAGTACTAGTGTAGCGGCATCACTCGAGGTCACCAATGTAAGGAAATGTAGGTAATGATAAATATTGGTAGTATTTTGGGGATGGTATGGAAAGAATGTGGAGGTAGGTAGCCAATGATAGGATGGCCGAAGGGAAGATCTTCCTCCGGGCTGGGTGGTATTAGCCCGGGGACCGCGGTCCAACCGATGATGGTTGGAAGTTGTATATGCTGAATCGCTGAGTGAATTTCGTTAGCGTGATGTAGGTTTATTCATACTTCGAGATACTATTCCATAGTTAATTTTCATGTTTCTTGATACTAGCGCCATCTAGTAACACTGTGAAGAATCTTTTGTTGTGCCGTGTGTCGTGGTATGTGCGGCGTAGGTAGATGCAGCTACACTAGCTTTCATACACTATTTGAACTGTGACCCTACCATGAGTTGATGCAAACTGTTTACGTTACCGTAAACTATCGTGTTCTCTCTTTCACTCGCATTTACTGTGAGCAGTATATCCGATAGTTTACGGTGACGTAAACAGTTTGTATCAACTCCTAAGGTCACTGGTCGCCTTATTTTTCGACTGTTATTCAACGAAGTCGGTGGCGGAGAGGTTATACAACATGTTACAAAAGTACCCCCAATGCCGAATATGGTATATAGGGACCATCAAACTGAACAACTTTTACTATGGGGCCAACTCTGAAATCGCGAAAAAAATATCAGCTGTTTCATACATTTTGATATCTTCGATTTTAATTTTTGTATGAAACAGCTGATTTTTTTTCGCGATTTCAGAGTTGGCTCCATAGTAAAAGTTGTTCAGTTTGATGGTCCCTATATACCATATTCGGCATTAGGGGTATTTTTATAACATGTTGTATATAGTTTATTTAAAGCTGGATTTACACTTGTATCATTTGAGCGTGTCGGATCACCGTATCTTTATCACACATCGCTAGTTTGGTTAACTGTGCATTGGAGTAATACTGTATCAAAGAGACGATGTATGATAAAGATACGGTGATCTGAGTGCTTAGTGCGAGTTTTTTTACCTCACGCTCGATCGTGAGTGCGTTAGAATTTTGTATGGCGTTGATGAAGTTCATCGCGTATTCCGCTAGATGTCGGGCCACAAATCCTATACAAAATGAAGTTTACGTTAACGCGGTCAAGTAAGTAAAAAACTCGCACTACGCACCCTGACACGCCAAAATGATACAAGTCTGGACAAAGCTTTAAATAAGCAGAAAGATTGTTTATTTGTTTCGTGAATATCCGTCTGCTGTTGGATGACTGGTAAAGAATGCTTTTAGCATTAAGTCCGCCATTTGTACCTTTACTTATGAATATTAAATACAATAATGGCTTCTAAAATAAATAAATAGATATTGAATTTTCTACTTTTCTACGAAACATCGTACTTATATTCAGTATTGCAACGGAATAGGAAAGTATTTCATTTTGAGTTAATTACACAGATTTTAAAAATACATATAACAATTTATTACATTTTCATAGATATTTTGACATATTTTTTGCACTTTGATCCTTTTATTTGAGATTTTAGCATTCACAATGCTATTTTTATACAATATTAAATAATATACTAAAAAAATACGACTCGCACCAGATCATATTCTTGGACGGGAATCAATCCCGCGATCTTTGGATGTCCGGTCCAATGCTCTGAACGCTGAGCTACCGAGTCACTAGTGGCATCGTCGCATTTCTCCCAGTATAGTATATCTCACTCTTACGCTGCAAGCCAGCGTTTGGTTCGAATTAGATACTGTCAAAAGTGTCATTTTAATTAAAACATCACCATTTCAACGAATCTAACACTAATGGCCGAACACTCAAACGACACTCAACTTTGAGAGGCTCCCAAACATCGTCCTGTCGCATTAAATGTCAAAGATACGACAAAGACAGCATGATGTTTGAGCGCCCCTCAAAGTTGAGTATCGTTTGAGTATTCGGCCATAGAGGTGCTATTTCGCAGCGAGTTCCAACTGCAACTGCCGACAGCACGTGTTATTTTCTATGAAGCGCGGCTGCATGTGCAGCGGCCAAACGTGACCGCTTCATATAAAAAAAACTCGTGCAGTCGGCAGTTGCAGTTGGCAGCTCGCTGCGAAATAGCACCTAGATGAAACACCACGGTCGAGAGAATTAGAATATAGAAAGTTGACAAAATTAACGTTTCGTAGTCCCCTGTTTCCTCATCCAAAACTAGACCCATTTAAATATATTTTTCATTAAAATTTAAAGGAACGAAGTGGCTGTTTTTATAAAATAATTATTAAAAGAGATATTAATCTTCAAAAACCTAAAAAAATTGCCATTGATTAGACATCCAGTAATCAAATTTGACGAGATTATATAAAAAAGCAAAACATAAGACACAGCCAAATCCTTTCTTTATTTTTTTATGTAAAAAGTATTTAAATCGGTCTAGTTTTGGAGGAGGAAACAGGGGACTACGAAACGTTGATTTTGTCAACTATAGGAATTTTACAATTCTCGACAGTGGTGTTTTCTCTAAATGGACGTATAAAACGCATTTAATACAACCTTTTAGGCATTTAAATCGACATAAGGCATTGAAATTTAATGATTTATTACCTCGAAGAAAAGAAACAATGCGTCGAAGTAACAATAATAACACAGGAGGATAAGATACATTCAGTTCGGAGTCACACCCCGGTCACTCCATACAAAAAGTGCGTTTCAACTACAACATAAACAGATTACGTTTGTACACGCTGCGAATGTGTGCGTGAACCTTTTAGGGTTGACCCTTGACATCTGTCTCGCTCGTATGTTAGTACAAACAACTCGCGCGCGCGACGCGGCCCCGGAGAATGAACTTGTGATGTTACAACCGATTGTGGGGGGAGGTGCGGTATGAGGATCGGCGGGAGGCGGATTGTGGCCATTCTGTACGTAACTACTATACTAATTCTGTGTCGGAGTATAAAATAACAAATAGCTCATGTGTGCCGCAAGGCAGTATCCTTGGACCTCTCTTGTTTTTAAGTTACATAAATGACATTTCCGCTGTAACATCCGAAAAAACATTTTATCGCGGATGATACGACCCTAATTATTTAATTCATCAACGCCCGAGCGGACGCAGGCGGCCGGAATATCTATTGTGTCTCATTTTCCGAGCGTTTAAGATAAAGATAAATTAGAAGACAGTTTTCTGTGAATCAAGCGATCATAGAAGACAAGTTACATGTTCAAATTTTATTCTCAGTCAATTAATATTTTCAATGCAATTTTTACAAAATAATTAATCAAAAATTTCGGCACCTACCTAATTCAATCTCTACATTTACTTATTAGTTTACAATTTCGACAGTATTTTAACACAATAAATGTCATTTTAATTTAGCAGAAGTTCGTTTTAGTGGGGTCATCAATAATGTTAGTCATTCATTGTTCCCAAAAAAAAACAATAATTGGGGAATAACTTTTTTGCGTCTTTTTAATGCAATTTATAAAAAAATATGTAGTTATTCTAGCGACAACTTGGTAAGCTAAAAAGAGAAAGATTTAGCGTGACAGAGAGGGATGAACCATTCCTATCATTCCGAAGATTATGTGCGAAAGAAAAGGTAAGTCAAAATTTTCCATATTAGTTAATGATATTGCATCTCGCTCAAACTTATAAAAATAATACGCGAAAGACAAGGACAGATATATTTTTCAGAGATTAGTCGATTTTCTCGTTGGTCGGTTAATCTGTATAATTATGGTCGTTAGCTGGAATAAGTTACGGACTTAAAGCTAAGTTTACACTAGTATCACTTGATATGAGCGTTGTAGATCACGCGTTGCCCAGGAGCTCGCTGGAATAAAATGGTTTTATTTATTATTTTATGGAGTAATAAGTTTCATGTGTGACATAATACTATCACTATCTCGCTTCTCTGTGGTCCGACCTCTCTTTCTAAGTAGGGTGAGTCACCTTAGTTAAAAAGAGAGGTCGGAACGGTCTACAGAGACGCAAGGTATTGTAGGTAGATTTCAATAGGTGTTTAGAATTTGGGTTCCATTTTATCTTTATTTTCATGCTTGGTACTCACCACGCAAGTAAAAGTAAAAGTAAAAAAGTAAAAAATTGCTTTATTCAAATAAACTTAGTAATTAAGCGTTTTTGAATCGTCTATATTTTTCTACCACCCGTTCCAGACTTTTTTAACTGACAAGAAGAACAGGCGCAAGAAACTTCGCGTAGTGAACCTCTAGGCTTTGCACGCATAGTGCAGGCGCGGATCCACCGTTGTGGCCACTATGGGCATGCCCACAAGCCTAATTTAGTCTCGCCTGGTGCATCTCACTTGCTGGTCATACTATACTTACGACTCCTGAGACAGCGTCAAGATACCTATATTTACCAAGTCTAGTCAGTGGCCCTATATTGGCTTGGAAATTGGTTTGGTATTTAATCGAAACTGTTCGACTATTCAATTGGACGAAATCGGGTCTGACTTCCTCCAATGATGATTGCCATTCCTAAGGCCAAAGTCCTGATGCGTGGAAAAAAGGAAGTAATCACATTTAAAAGTCGTTCATGAGTCATGATTGTTCATGAGCGAGGTCGTACTCTGACTCGCACTTGGCCGATTTTCGGGTAGCTGTGACCACAACCTTTCTTGAAGGCTGGATCCGCGCCTGGCACGCATAGTGTGGCCTTAGCCTTATGTAAAGGTTGTTGTATTTAGAGCAACTCACTTGGTTAGTTCCCGCGTTGTCATCGCGCCGGTCAATCCCGATCGCGACCTGGACCTACTCAACTGTGCTCTTCGCTCAGCTGTGGAACAAAAGAAAATATTAACACAAGGTGTTACAAAAGTACCCCTAATGCCGAATATGGTATATATGGACCATCAAACTGAACAACTTTTACTATGGGACCAACTCTGAAATCGCGAAAAAAATTTCATAGATTTTGATATTATCGATTTTAATTTTTGTATGGAACAGCTGATTTTTTTTTCGCGATTTCAGAGTTGGTCCCATAGTAAAAGTTGTTCAGTTTGGTGGTCCCTTTATACCATATTCGGCATTAGGGGTATTATTGTAACACCTTGTATAGCAGCCAGAAGCATAATTTATTGAGCAGTAATGTTTACCAATATATGTTAAGAGAAAACACCACGGTCGAGAGTATTGATAAATTCCTATAGAAAGTTGACAAAATCAACGTTTCGTAGTCCCCTGTTTCCTCCTCCAAAACTAGACCAATTTAAATACTTTTTACATAAAAAACAAAGAAAGGATTTGGCTGTGTTCCTATGTTTTGCTTTTTTATATAATCTCGTCAAATTTGATTGGTGGATGTGTAAATGGTATTTCTTTTTAGGTTTTTGGAGATTAATATCTCTTTTAATAATTATTTTATGAAAAAAAAACGCAGCCAATTCATTCCTTTAAATTTTAATTAAAAACATATTTAAGTCGGTCTAGTTTTGGAGGAGGAAACAGGGGACTACCAAAAGTTAATTTTGTCAACTTTCTACAGGAATTTTTCAATGATATCGACCGTGGTGTTTCCTCTTAAAACATAACTTTGTCCGTTTTGCACGAAGTGAAAATGACATTAAGTTGCTATTAACGTTCTACGTCTTGAGATCTTGATGGTATAAGTATAACTCGGACAAAACAATGTATTAAACAACATGAGTTATTGACGACTTGAGTGGGTTCGATTGAGTGGCCGGGCAGAAATTTAAATGATGAATTTAATTTCTGTGACGGCTCTGCCTCCTTAGCATGACCACCGAAATGCGATATGAGCGAATTATCACGTTTAACTGTCAATTTGGAGTTTGACAGTTGAGTGTCGATAAAACGCTATATCAAGCGACATATATCGTGTTTCGTCAGTCATGCTAGGGGGCCTGGGTGTTTCTTTGTATAATAAATTTAAAAAGTATATAAGTAGTATGTCAGTTGTCTAGCACCCATATTACAAGCATTGCTTAGTTTGGGGCTAGATGGCGCTGTGTGAAATTGTACAAGCATTTATTTATTTAAATGAAATGAAACTCATTAAACAGAAAAAAACACGAACGAGACAACATCAAACGCTAAACGATGTCTATGAAAAAACAGCATGCTTTGTGATTAAAAAGAAATGTATGTCATAGGATAATCGTATAAACCGGTTCTTTGCAAAAATCCTAGGTGGATTGTAAAGGACCGGATAGATGGAATCTAAGGCAGATTTTCGCAATCGTTCAAGCAATTTTTAGGAACTTTGTAAAAATCCCAGTATGTTTCTTAGAATTGGAAACTTGAATGCTGATTGGATAATCTAAGAGTCGATTTATAATATCTTTAGCCTGATTGGTCAGAACATGACTCTTTTTATAGGACTATAGGTAGAGGTTAGCCAATAAGATCATCTGTCAGTCCATACCGTTGACGTCAGCCAATCAGCGCGCAAAGTTATTGTCATTCGCTATTTACCTAAGATACGCTTGATTTATGTAAAAATCCTAAACATTACTCGGACGATTGCAAAAATCTGTCTCAGATTCTAATTCGCTGTTATTTCTGCAATCATACTAGGACTTTTGTAAAGATCCGATTCGTACGAATATCCTACGACATATACATCAGAATGGCATATCCATTTCAGTGATATACCTATACCTACCTTTAAGTATGATTATTAACAATAGTTACAATGAAGATTATTAAATAACAAACATTCTTAAATAGTTGTCGAGGTTTGAATCAAATGTTGTTATATAAAAACAATATTTACAGATTAGTTGACACTGAATTTGATGAAAATTAACACAAAGAAAATACATCAATAAATAGATACTGTAAATAGAGAAACTAACAGTTCAAACTATATTGTAGAAAACTGGTCGACATTATCTAAAAAGAAAAACATAATAAGTAAATAAAATATTAATATAAAAAGATAAAAAAGTTATTATAGAAAAATGTTATTGAACATTAAAAGCGGCCATCATTTGTTTTCAAAAAATGCCTATAGTCAATAATAAAATATCAGGTACCTTACCTATGAAATTGACGTTTTGTATGGAGAATTTTCACAAAGTGCATTTTCCATACTAGCATTTTCATAATTTATTTAACATCCGTGAATGCTATTGTAATAAACCTTTTATATACAAATGTTTGAACATTAAGCTAACTTAGGCAACATAACTTAAGCGAAAACAATAAGTTTCAGCTAAGTTACAATATATAAAGTGGTCATTTTCGCTAACAAAAAAGGAGTCACTTTCAAGGTATTTCTTTAATGCTAAGAAAACAAAATAAATAGACTTTAATGATGCTGATAGTTGACGGCTATGGTCATAATTTGATGCAATATCCAGCAACTTATAAATATTTTAAATCACAAAAGTTCTGAGGTTCTCTGTGTGTGAGAAAAAACACCAATTTCATAGGTAAGGACCCAATATAAAGAAAGAACATTTTAATTGAGAAAAATACTACGATTAAACATCAAAAGCGACCATATTGGTTTGTATATTTAAACGACATGCTGACAACATCTACAAAAATATGTATAGACTTGTCTATATGTCTCTAGCTGTGGAGAGGACGCTCGTTTTCGTCTCGCTCGGCGACCGCATTGCATCACATAATCTGTTTTTGTAAATCATAATATATAATTTAAATAAAAGTAAAATATAACTAAAATAATGAAATAAATAATGATAAGAATAATAAATTAAATAAATAAGTAATTATTTATGCCTATAATCGTTTACCTATTGTAAAACAGTGTTTATAGTCTAGCGAAACGTTAAAAATTACCTATAAATTCATAATGATAAATGGATATGTTAGGTTTAACTCCCGTAGTGCGGAAATTTGATAGATATTATCTAACAGTATTTTTGTAACATGTTGTATTTTCCTCAACCAATATTAAACTTTACGTTCAACACACATTTTCTTACATTTACAACAGCCATATTACCTTCAATACGGTACAGAATCGCGTGTACTAATCCTTCTTCTTCACTCGGCTCCCCTACTAGTGTGTGCGTGAAAATGATTCAGGTACAATGATCGACACGTCGTGAATGACACGTATAATATGAAGACAATCTTCACATCCCTTAGTTATACAGGGTGTTAGTAGTACCTAGCGAAAACTTTCAGGGCATAGTCGACTCATGATTCTGACTCTATCTAAAGTGGAATATTCCGTCGCAAAATTCATGAAAAATGCGCGCCCCCGCGATATTATCGAGTTGTTAAGCGTACATTGCTTCTCAACTCTAAATCAAAATTTCAACTATGCATTTGCGACAAGTGGTTTTATAGAGAAAGTTGCTTAACTTTAAGGGTAGAGTCATCCCTTAAAGTTTGCACTAGGGTGCAACTAACACCCTGTGTATTAAAATTAGTTTAAAAAAAATAACAATATTAATATATTCAGTATTTGGTGATAAATACTCATACTTACGACATGAAGATTGTTTAATTAACACAAATGTGAATTGGAATGAGTTGAAATAAGTAAAATCTACAAAGATGATTCTACGTACAGTCGAGTTCATTAATTTGTTGGCACTTTTGACGGGATGTTGACTTTTATTACAAAGCCATAAAGGTTGATGAATTGTCAAAATTGCCAACGGACGCATCGGACATTTTGGTGGCAGGGGTCTCGATTTTTCTCATCAATTACAAAACATATGAATGTTATATTTAATAACCTGATTATTTATTTCATTGACTTCATTTTGTCAGTTGCAGAAACTTTTATAACAGAGAAAAAAATATCAAAGAAACCTCTTTTAAAACAGAGATTTGCATTTTACAGACAAACCTGACCGATTTAAGCCTTTAAAAAATCTTGGTAGATTAGTCTAAACACACACTTTAAAATGCCAGTTGGATTTTTAAAAATAATTTATAGATTTTTATTTAAACGAAAAATACCAGTTTTTCGTCGCAAAACTGCTTGCCATGAGTGAGATAGTTAAGTTTAATTTACGAGTTTGAGCGAGACAGTCGATACGTAAATAGTTTATCGATGCGTCGCCTTAATGAACTCGACTGTACAATGCGATCAAATTGAGACAGTGATCCGCGGCATCTTGATTATTATTATGTAATTTTCTTACCTCCGGCTACTCTAGGGTTGGCCTTCTTCCGAGGCCGCTCTCTGCTAAACGCCGAACCACTCTGCAGTGCCTCCATCAAACTGAGGAAAAGGAATATCGACCATGAGTCATTTTTAATGTCCCCACTGCTGGGCACAGGCCTTCCTTATAGGTAAATAAGAAGGATGGGCCACCCATCACGCGGGCCCAATGCGGATTGGTAGGACTTAACGACTGCAAATACAGCCGGGACCAAGGCTTAACGTGTTCCGAAGCACGGAGGAGCTCGAGATAATACATTTTTGGTCACCCATCCCACCCCAAGGGTTGGTCCTTTGCGAAGGTTGCTGAACCTCCGCAATCGCTGGGCCAGGAGCTATACCACTGCGCCACCGAGCTCCTCGGAATGACAGGAAATATAATGGTGGTCAAATAAGAAATTAATTGCGACAATTTGACGACATAATGTTCACTAGAACAGCAAAGCAAAGAAATGAAACCGGTAGGTCTGGGGCCAGCCTTAGAGGCTCTGACAGATGTAGTCACTCCCCCTCCTCGCCTCATCTGCGCCATCAAACTCTTCAGGGGCCGTACCGGCTAACGCATCAAACTTCGGAAAGTTTGCCGGGCTTCAAATTAAAACAGATAAATCGAGCCCCAATCGGGCCAAAATGGCGAACCCCAATTCATGATGTCACACGAACATCAATATCTTCTAAATAACTTCGGCGAATAGTGCAATACGAAACTCCTTACTTCGATTTATCTGTTTTAAGTTGAAGCTCAATAGACCCGCCGAAGTTCGAAAAGTTAGCCGGTAGGGCTCCAGATAAATTAATAATTACCTGTCCATGACGCCTTCTTGCGCTTTATCCATATCGACCAGCTGTTTGTATCTGTGTTGCCGATCTCTTCGCTCGCGCTCCGCTTGTGCGCGTGCTTCGCGCGCTCGCTTCGCTCGCTCTTCAGTTTCGCGGGATACTACGTTCTCTTGATGGGCCGTCTGTAATTCGACAAAACATCATAAGGGATTAAATAAAAATAAATAAAATGAAATATTTGACAACATCATATACATTGCTCCAATTTCAAAGAAAGTAGCTAAAGCAATTGTGTTATGGAAATCAGAGACAACGGTTATATCACAAACACCCAGACCAGAGCCAATATAAAAAAAAATATTTTCTAAATTGACCCAACCCGAGACCTCAGAGAAGGCGACACCTTGAGAACCGTTGTACAAAGTCACTCGACCACGGAGGTCGTCTATACTTAATGATTAATGTCCAAATACTTAAATGATTCTTAAAGGTCATATTATTTTCCAACAAGTTGTCAGACTCAGACAGAAACACTGCAACTTTAAAGGGTTTGAATATAAGGTCATATGATGATTTAATTCATCAACGCCCGAGCGGCCGAATGCAGCCGGACTACAATAGAATATCTATTGTATCATCTTCCGGGCCTTAAAGGGTTAATAAACAAAATTTGAAACAAATCCTACTAATATTAATAATGTGAAAATTTGGATGGTTTGTTGCTCGATCACGCAAAAGCGGCTGAACAGATTCAGATGAAATTTGGCACACAGATATTTTATAGCCTCGATTATAGTATACTTTTTATCCCAGTCAAAAGGTCTATAGGGATTATCCAAATATCCACGTCGAATCTGATCAAAATAGATCAGCATTTATCATTCTGCACATCGAAACAAACTGCTTTACATTTTATTGTTTTGTGTACCGAGTAGAATAGTTGCTCAATTTGATAATAGTGTGACGCCAGCACAAAACATTCTTTCATTACCAAGCTTTAAAGAAACAAACGAATCCCAAGTAAAGTAAAAGTAAAAAATATCTTTATTCAAATAAACTTAGTAATTAAGCGCTTTTGAATCGTCTATATTTTCCTACCACCCGTTCCAGACTTTTTAACTGACAAGAAGAGCAGGCGCAAGAAACTTATCAGCTTTAACAGAAACAAGTAACGATATTTACAAACTTAAAACTCAAATCTATTACCATGAGTTTAGGAACTTATTTGGTTTGCCTTGATATCCGAGAACTCTTTTAACAAATAGTTCTGTAGGTCGAACACGTTGTATTCTTGCAAATGACTCTCAACCCTAATACGCTATATTTAAAGACTAATATGCCTTGTACTCACCACAAACGAGTCTTTAAACGTCTTGATATCCGAAAAGAACTCTTCTAATGTATAGTTCTGTAGGTCGAACACGTTGTATTCTTGCAAATGACTCTCAACCCTATCATGCTATATTTAAAGACTAATATGCCTTGTACTCACCACAAACGAGTCTTTAAACGTCTTGATATCCGAAAAGAACTCTTCTAATGTATAGTTCTGTAGGTCGAACACGTTGTATTCTTGCAAATGACTCTCAACCCTATCATGCTATATTTAAAGACTAATATGCCTTGTACTCACCACAAACGAGTCTTTAAACGTCTTGATATCCGAAAAGAACTCTTCTAATGTATAGTTCTGTAGGTCGAACACGTTGTATTCTTGCAAATGACTCTCAACCCTATCATGCTATATTTAAAGACTAATATGCCTTGTACTCACCACAAACGAGTCTTTAAACGTCTTGATATCCGAAAAGAACTCTTCTAATGTATAGTTCTGTAGGTCGAACACGTTGTATTCTTGCAAATGACTCTCAACCCTATCATGCTATATTTAAAGACTAATATGCCTTGTACTCACCACAAACGAGTCTTTAAACGTCTTGATATCCGAAAAGAACTCTTCTAATGTATAGTTCTGTAGGTCGAACACGTTGTATTCTTGCAAATGACTCTCAACCCTATCATGCTATATTTAAAGACTAATATGCCTTGTACTCACCACAAACGAGTCTTTAAACGTCTTGATATCCGAAAAGAACTCTTCTAATGTATAGTTCTGTAGGTCGAACACGTTGTATTCTTGCAAATGACTCTCAACCCTATCATGCTATATTTAAAGACTAATATGCCTTGTACTCACCACAAACGAGTCTTTAAACGTCTTGATATCCGAAAAGAACTCTTCTAATGTATAGTTCTGTAGGTCGAACACGTTGTATTCTTGCAAATGACTCTCAACCCTATCATGCTATATTTAAAGACTAATATGCCTTGTACTCACCACAAACGAGTCTTTAAACGTCTTGATATCCGAAAAGAACTCTTCTAATGTATAGTTCTGTAGGTCGAACACGTTGTATTCTTGCAAATGACTCTCAACCCTATCATGCTATATTTAAAGACTAATATGCCTTGTACTCACCACAAACGAGTCTTTAAACGTCTTGATATCCGAAAAGAACTCTTCTAATGTATAGTTCTGTAGGTCGAACACGTTGTATTCTTGCAAATGACTCTCAACCCTATCATGCTATATTTAAAGACTAATATGCCTTGTACTCACCACAAACGAGTCTTTAAACGTCTTGATATCCGAAAAGAACTCTTCTAATGTATATTTCTGTGGGTCGAACACGTAATATTCCGCTAGTTCGTTGTATAAGGCGGCCATCTTGCGGAACATTGAGTGAAGGAGATCGCATTGTTCGCGCGCCTCTTTGTAAAATGACTGTTTTGTATCAATAGTTAAGGTAATATAATTAATTAAGAGCGCATAGTCTGCACACTAGCGACGCCATTGGAATAAAAATCATGGTGCTTAAATAAAAACGAAATTGTGAATTATCTCTCTGTAGTGCACTCCGAAGAAGCTTTGTAGTTCTTTTTATCGTTTAAGAAGGGGTTAGTGGTTTTGCCTGTTTTGTCTACGACAGCATAATAAGACTAAAGTAGCCCAATGCGAACATTTTCTTAAAATACGTTTATAAATATTGAAAATTACATATACGACGTCAGCATCAGCAGACGGAAAGTTCCAGAATGGTTTAGATTTGTATAAACATAATTTGTTATGTTCCCACTTGTTCTCGTGGGCAGTTGTAACGTAGAACTGATAAGACATGTTTTATCCACAACGAAATAGTTCTTAGCCTTCGCTTCACCTAATGTTAAGTGACGATAAGGCAGCAAGTGTAAACGCACTACACCAGGAATCCTCACCACTGAGGAACTGGCTATCTTACCTCTAACTGCCGGAACACAACAATTTTTAAATTGATGTTATGGCGTCAGACTTAGATAAGATGGTGGTAGCTAGCCAGGCGGACTTGAAATAACTCCTATCACCAACCAAACCGGTACAAATGTACCCCCTCCTAGGAATCAAACCCGGGACCCCTGCGTCTTACACGGATGGGCAAGCCACTAGACCACAGAAGCGGACTTTTTTCTCAATAGTGCTACGGTTTAGTGGTGGGACTCATGGGAAAAAAGTTCCAATAATTCTACGGTAAAATTGCTTAGTAGAAGAATCAGAAACAAAACAAGATATTAGCACAGTTTTAATAAAAGGATACGCTCATCTTCTCATGGAACAGATCGTCGGGACACTGCTGCACTCGCGAGTTGTTCAGATCAGTCTCCAACGCTCTGATGTCGTTATCCATCTTCTTCAACGACTTCTGAAGGTTCTCCATTGAAACACGGGCGGCTCTAAAGAGTATTAAAACGTAAAAATATTGTAAATGAACAATTGTTGTCAATGTACTTGCAGTCAACGGCATGCTGGGCTACTACTACAGGGTAATAGAATTCAATCAATTTTATACTTAAGAGCACGTAGTCTGCTCACTAGCGCCGCCATTGGAAAAAAAATATAGTGCTTAAATAAAGGTGAAATTGTGAATTATCTCTCTGTAGTGCACTCCGTAGAAGCTTTGTGGTTCCGCTTAAACAATATTTTCTATCCTGTCGTTTAGTTTAATGGAGATTTTTTGCGATAAGTCACTTTTAACAACAAAACTCCATTTAACTAAACGACAGGCTAGAACATATAATATAAAGAACAACAAAATATAGTAAATTTTATACTTAAGAGCGCGTAGTCTGTTAGCTGTCATGCAGCTTTCATGCGCCCATTTATCTTGGTCGAGTTGAAGTTAGGAAAAGACTTAGGCGATTCTTAAGTTTACTGCAAACGGGTGTCAGTCTAGTATTTTTGTTTTTAGAAAACTTCAAAAGGAGGGAGGTATTCAATTCGACCCGTTAAAATCCTTTATACTTTTTACTTCGTCGCTGCAAGCCAGTGCAATTAGTATTTAGTAAAAAGTACTAGAAGATATCGCCGTTTCCACTAGCGACTCGGTAACATAATTGGTCAGTGCATTGGGCCAGAATTCTAGGGGTGCGGGTTCGAGTCCCGTCTGAGGTCCTACGGGTGAGTCGATTTTTTCTGCTATTTAATTTCCTCACAATCGAAGTGAAAAGCAGAGTATACAACGTGTTACAAAAGTACCCCTAATGCCGATTATGGTAGATAGGAACCATCAAACTGAACAACTTTTACTATGGGACCAACTTTGAAATCGCGAAAAAAAATCAGCTGTTTCATACAAAAAATAATTACGAAAATAATAAAATGTATGAAACAGCTGATTTTTTTTCGCGATTTCAGAGTTGGTCACATAGTAAAAGTTGTTCAGTTTGATGGTCCCTATATACCATATTCAGCATTAGGAGTACTTTTGTAACACGTTGTATAACTCTACCATAAAACTCATTTTATGCACTTGTTGAACAATCTACTATTACCTGTCAATATGAGGCATCTCTTCAGCAAAGGTAAGTACTTCCGGGAATTTATTTTCTATCGTCTCGGCTAAATAATGGAGGAGGGTTTGTTTGTTTTCGAGATCTTTCGTTGCTGTCAGCTGAAACAAACAATGTTATTAAATATAGGAACTTTCGTATTAGTTAAATAATTAAATAAGTACACACATCCAAACAGTCGGCTTATTCCCGTTATCCCCCACTGGGAGATATCGGGACCAACGAAAGTAGCTTTATACTTTAGTACAGTCGACCATATTGAATAATGACCCACCTAAGATAATTTTCTTACAGTTATTCAAACACAAGTAGGTTGAAATTCGCTTGAACATATATTACATTGGTAACGAACCTGTTAACATTTTATTAGTCACTGACAGTCACCGACTAGGCTATGACAAATAGTTCGGACAGACTCGACTATAATCGTTCGTGACAACAGAGAAATGCTATTACTGTCTCAGTCATTCACTATATTTTTTCTCATTGTCTGATTTACTTGACTACTTTACTTACTTTACTACTTGACATCTTGACACACTGTCATAGTGTCATTTTATTTTTAAAATAATTATAATGCTTTTTTGCAGTTAAAAAAGAGTTAGGACTTTGAACATCTTATTCGAAATTCAAATCAGTACGGCTTTATTTAAAAACATATCTAGTGCAGTCATAACAAAAGTTAAAATTGCATAGATCAATGACCCGTAATGATGAATTTTTATTCATATTTTAAAACGTACTAAGTACAACATACACGATAGAGAAGAAAATCTTACTATTTTTATGGTAAAGGAATTGTCGGCAAAATGGGTCATGATTCAGTTGATTCGACTGTACTTTGTCACAGCAACTGTTTGATTAATATTTGAAACTGTGAGACGTTTTATCGAAGACGTTGCTATGACAAAGTTCAAGTGTTATTTGTTGCTGACCACACGAATTACAGCTTACCTTAGTCAGGAAGCTGATCTCGAACCCGTAAGCTCCCGCGTTATTCGACCCGGTGTTCATGTAGTTGCCCAGTAGTAGTAGTAATTCGAGAATTTGTGCGAATTTACCACTTGACTTGACTTCTTCACAGGCTGCTGTACCTGACACTATGTCCTGGGACAGATATAATCAATATAAAATATTATACAACATGTTACAAAAATACCCCTAATGCCGAATATGGTAGATAGGGACCATCAAACTGAACAACTTTAACTTTGAAAACGCGAAAAAAAAATCAGTTGTTTCATACAAAAATTAAAATCGAAAATATCAAAATGTATGAAACAGCTGATTTTTTTTTTCGCGTTTATAGAGTTGGTCCCATAGTAAAAGTTGTTCAGTTGGATGGTCCCTATATACCATATTCGGCATTTCGGCATTAGGGGTATTTTTGTAACATGTTGTATAATATTATACAGGGTGTTAGTAGCACTCTAGCAAAAACTTTCAGGGCATAGTCGACTCATGATTCTGAGTCGATCTGACCTCCTAGCACTGCAACACAATATGATGAAGCGATTTATCACGTTTAACTGTCAAAAGACAATGGATTCTGACAGTTGAGTGTCGATAAAATGATATATCGAGTTTCGTCGGTCATGCTAGCGGCTGAAGTGAAATTTTCCGTCGCAAAATTCATGAAAAGTTGAGTTTTTTTTTCTATCACACATAGTCTGTCTTATATGCAGAAAAGTAATTAAAATATCAAAATTTTATAAACCCGCAATGTAACAACAACAGTTATTTGCTCGCGATCCAAGCTCCCGCGATGTTATCGAGTTGTTACGCGTACATTGCTGCTCAACGAAAAATCAAAATCTCAACTATGCATTTGCAACAAGTGGTTCCATAGAGAAAGTTGCTTAACTCTAACGCCGGCTCCACACGTTAGCAAATTCATCGTACTTTGGCGGTTTTGTAACACATGCTTCAAAGAGTTTCTTTTAAAAGCATCAACGAACGATGCATTAACCAACTTTGGGGCTAACGTGTGAAGCCGGCGTTTGAGTTAAGCAAACCACACCAGCACAAGCTAATATGCACACTATTTTAAGATACATGAAGGCCATAATAGCTTACTCACCGGTTTAACTTCTGATATGATCTCTGCATAATGCTCCTTAAATGCTAAACTCCTCAACCTTGGCACCAAACGTTTGATGTCCGCAACAGTTGCCGCGAACTGCTCCGCTTCTGTCAACTCTTCGCTGTTGTCTTTCAATTCTGCTAGTTTTTTCATCTGATCCGCTGGAGGGAGGTACTGGTGAGGGAAAATGTATATTCATAACATTGTGAGTGTGATATTTCGTAAGGGCAAGTACTCTCGTAGATATCACAGTGAGGAATCGGAAATAGCGAACCTAACAGCCTTATTAATTCATCAACGCCCGAGCGGACGCATGCGGCCGGATAACAATGGAATGTCTATTGAGTCTCATTTTTTGGGTGTTGAAGGGTAAGATAAAGAGTAAGTTTACACCTAGGTTTGACCAAAAATATTCTTATGGCCGAATACTTAAACGATACTCAACTTTGAGGGGCGCTCAAACATCATGCTGTCTTTGTCGTATCTTTGACATTTGATGCGACAGGACGATGTTTGAGAGCCTCTCAAAGAGAGTGACGTTTGAGTATTCGGCCATAAGTATGACTAATATTATGGTAATCTCACCTGTATTAGATATAATAGTGAGGATTTACACATAATAGGAATCGGAAATAGCGAACCTAACGGCCTTATTAATGAACAAAGAGTCAGTTTACAACCAAGTTTAACTAAAAATATTCTAAGGCTGAAGTTCACCAACACATAAACAGCTGATTAAGTTTTAACCATCTGTTTTTGACGTTTTTATGTATTTAGAAAACGTCAAAAACTGATGGTAAACAATTAACCGGCTGTTTAAGTAGTTGGTGAACTCGGGTCTCAGTATGACTAATATTATTATATGGTAATCTCACCTGTATAAGAAGGTCCAGAACGTTCGCCGTGAGCACATCTGTATCGCACCGCAATATACAAGTCCGTATTTTTTCATAACTCATGTGTTTCAAAGAACCGCCTAGTAGAATGGAGAGAGATTGCGCCGCCTTGCCGTCGAGTACTTTGAGGTCTTTCACTTTTTTCAATGTGTGGACTCTGTGGAAGACATTCAAAACTTCAAATGACCCTACTTTTAATGCTGCCATGCATTTACATTTTTGAAGTGGAAGTTTTCACATATCAAAACATAAATAAATTTACAAAGTCTAAAGATATGACAAGTAGGAGTAATAGAAAACTTAATAGGTTAGTGTTAGACAATATACCTGGATCAAAGTGCTACTTGAAAAACAGTTATGTGATGTGTATTACCATTTTTAATCATATACCAGATACCATAAAATGTCTACCCTTGAAAAAATTTAAAATAGTCCTGCGCGAGTGGTTACTCGAAAATACATTCTACTCCATCAATGAATTCTTGCAACATAAACAAGTAAAAAAATAAACATATTATGACATTATGGTAGATGCATAGAAAATCTATCCCAATTTAATGTGACACAAAATATTTTTTTAGTTTATAGATTAAGATTTGCATGCTATCATTGTATGGCTAAATAGGTTTAAGCAACATTATATTATTTCTGACCATCACTGTTATACCCTATTTATGGCAAATAAACAATTATGAATTCATTCAAACTTCAACATAGCGATCAGTAGTGTAGCGGCGCGATCATACCGCTACATAAGCAAATCGACGAATGACCAAGAAATGCAGGATCAGCGAAAAGTACAATATGTAAACATTACGCAGACGTGACGTCGCACTACGTCAAGCTAACATCAAGGCCAAAATGTGTGAAGACCTGACTCACGATATCGAAGTTTTCTAAGCGCTTCGCATAAATACATATTCCAACATCGAACAGTCGGACCGCGGTCCCCGAGCACAGACACCTAGTTCGGAGGAAGTACTTCCCTTTTCGCTGATTATATGGCGAAGAAATCCTGCCTCAACAAGTAAGCTCGCGAGCGAGTTGTTTAAAATAGCTATCTCGCCTATTCTAGCTCAACGTATATCTAGCTCAGTCTCGTTGAATTGATATCTAATGATATGAGCTAATGCTCAGTTTCATTGGAATATTTAAGAATCGAGCGGCTCGATAGAAAAAGAGAGACATATTCGAATGACGTACGAGTGCAATGTTATTATTTGTTACCTAATGTCATTGTTTAGTTAAAATTCGTTCGTCGAGTTGAGATGTCACGTCTTGACCATTGCGACATACTTGTTACCTAATGTCATTGTTTAGTTAAAATTCGTTCGTCGAGTTGAGATGTCACGTCTTGACCATTGCGACATACTTGTGCAATTTTTTTTAACCGACTTGAAGTCGGTTAAAAAAAGGAGAAAGGAGGAGGTTATCAAGTCGACGGTATTTTTTTTAAATTACATTGACTTTGTTTCATTATAAAGTAAATATTAATCATTCTGTGGTACAACTCATAAGTGTCAATCGAGCGAGTCTGATAAAAACGTCAGAAACAGACGATTAAAACTGTTTGTGTCGGTGAACTTCAGAGTGTGTTCAAAACACAAACAACATAACCGGAGATAAAATCTGCAATATGAAGTAGCCTAATTACATCCCGTTTTACATTTCTACACATTTAAAAAACTATAAATACGATGTCTGTTAATTTAATTATTAATACTCACTTGTCGACGGCATCTTCGTTCTTCTTGGCGACCGGTTTACTCGAGAACTTCTGTGCCAATCCAGATAGGATGTCTGGTGACGCGAATTTATCCTCTTGCACCTAAACAAGAGTGTTTATAATAACAGTCATGTGTTTATTATTCCTAATTATTTATTCCAAGGCCAAAACAAATGGCATATTATCTATGGTTGTATGTATAACCGTTTGTGCTGACCATAAGGTCTGCCATTACGGATGACACTAATTACACTAGCTTACGTCATCTAGAGTTTGATTTCAAATGACTGGTAACACAGAAACAGTCAAGAGGAGACCACGTGACACTTATCTCTCTGAATATAGTATTCAGAGAGATAAGTGTCACGTGGTCTCCTGGCGCATTATACTATTGTACAGTCGAACCAACTGAATCATGACTCACTTTGCTGATATTTCCTTCATTATAAAAATAGTTAGGTTTTCTTCTCTATCGTGTAAATTGCACTTAGTGCGTTTTAAATATGAATAAAAATTCATCATTACGGGTCAGATCTATGCAATTTTAACCTTTAATATCACTGCACGAGATACGTTTTTTAATAAAGCAGTCATGATTTGAATTTCGAATAAGATATGGTTCATAATCCTAACCTTTTAACTACAGAAAAAGTATTATAATTTTAAAAATAAAATGTCATTATAACACGTAATATGAAAGTGTGTCAGATGTCATGTAGTAGTCAGTCACTGAGAGAAAATATAATGAATGACAGAGACAGTAATAGCAATTCTCCGTTGTCACGAACGAGTATAGTCGGGTCTGTCCGATCTATTAACCATAGCCAAGTCAGTGACTGTCAGTGTCTAATAAAATAAAATTCAAGCGAATTTCAACCTACTTGTATTTGAATGACTGTAAGAAAATAACCTTAAGGTAGGTCATGATTCAATTTGGTCAACTGTACCGTGGTCTTGACTGACTTTATCAATGTATATTTAATCATGACAGTTTTACATCCATCCATAGACAATTTGACAGTTGTAAAATGGCGAAAGGGGTTTAACCATACAGCCGTTGAATTACCATGATTAATTTTCTATTTTGTAGATGACATGTATTGTCATTTAATAGTTTTGTATGTTTATAAAATCATTTTAATTATTGTTATTTTATTATTTGCATGCTACTATCGTTGGCTGAATGGGGAGCGATTTTTCTTCAGGTTTGTGTATTTGGGATGTTGTGTGTTAGGACCATCAGCTTGGATTCTTAATAAATTGTGTATTTATACGGTTCTTTTTGCGGGAGCGTCGCCAGTGTTACTTATAAAGTGAAATAATGTCGCCTTAAATATCAGACTTACTTTGACCCAGAACGCCTTCTCGGACATCCTCGCCGGGATGTTGTGTGTTAGGACCATCAGCTTGGATTCTTAATAAATTGTGTATTTATACGGTTCTTTTTGCGGGAGCATCGCCAGTGTTACATATAAAGTGAAATAATGTCGCCTTAAATATCAGACTTACTTTGACCCCGAACGCCTTCTCGGACATCCTCGCCGGGATGTTGTGTGTTAGGACCATCAGCTTGGATTCTTAATAAATTGTGTATTTATACGGTTCTTTTTGCGGGAGCGTCGCCAGTGTTACTTATAAAGTGAAATAATGTCGCCTCAAATATCAGACTTACTTTGACCCAGAACGCCTTCTCGGACATCCTCGCCGGGATGATAGTTTTCCAGTTAGCTCTCTTCAGTGGTCCCTCTACATCCCATTTCTTTTTGGGCTTCAGACCGTATGGTAAGATGTCGGGTTGAGGCTGTGAAGTAAATTACTATTACATCGATTTGGAAGTAAAACACTTTTTAACGGATACTAGCGCGGTTTTATTGAAAGTACTTTGGTAATTAGTAGGAATTTGGTTAGATTTTATTTCATGTCTAGTGAGCGCATAAGCTTGAGAGGTGAATAAATATTAATAAATAAATATTTGACAACATCACATACATTGCTCCGATTCCAAAGTAAGTAGCTAAAGCACTTGTGTTATGGAAATCAGAGACAACGGTGGTGACAACAAACACACGGACCTGAACCAATATAGAAAAGTTCGTTTTCTAAATTGACCCAACCGGGGATCGATCCCGGGACCTCGGAGATAGCGGCTCCTTGAAAACCGGTGTACAACGCCACTCGACCACGGAGGTCGTCGTCGAATGGTAAAAAAGATTAAAACTTTTAAATTTCTAATATTAATATTATTATTATTGAAGGCTTTCTTTAATTTTAATTCAGGGATCAAAAGTGACCCGGTCCTTGCTTGCTATTATTAAAGTAGGATCATAGGGATTGTTTTCATAGATAAGTTACATTAAATAAGGTTTCCAGACAGACCTCCAAATGACATCTGTCATTATTGACATAACCTATCTACGCGCCAACTAAGAACAATGACGTGGCAAAGACATACCACCGCGATTCAGGTGTTTTGCCACGAATGTATGACATAGCCACGTTTACAAAGCCAAGACACAGGGAAAGGAAAAAATCAGTGGTCGAGTATGTTTGTAGATCTCCCAAACCAAAATTCGACACGCCATGGGGTCCTTTAATAATAATAATAAAAAAATTTATTGCAGACACTAGATCCATAAAAACAATTACAATTACAAATGAAATATAAAATTAAATTATAAAAGGCATAAGTACAAAATATGTATACGGTCATACGAATTATCTTTAAAAATGCAGCGACTAATAATACTGTTAAGTATGAAAAATAAAATACTATAAAAGTGACTCACCATTCTAGGCGCCATGGGTCCTCCAGGCGGCGGCGGGGGCGCGGGGCCCCCCATCATGGGGGGCGGGGGAGGGGGCGGTGGCCCCCCACCCGGCATGGGGGGCGGGGGAGGACCCCGACTCATGCCCGGCATGGGGGGCGGAGGGGGAGGCGGGGGACCGCCACCTGATGAGAAGAAAACAACATCAAAATAGTAAGATAAATAATATTAGAAAAAATACTAGAAAAAATCGACTCACCCGTAGCACCTCAGACGGGACTCGAACCCGCACCCGTCTGAGGTGCTACGGGTGAGTCGATTTTTTCTAGTATTTTTTCTAATATTATTTATCTTAATATAAAAATAGCATTGTGAATGCGAAAAATCTAAATTTTATAATTATTTAGCTGTTTCATCTTTATCGATTGTCAAAACATCTGGAAAGATGTTTCTTTCGAATGTGGGGGTATTTCCTGACATTGATGAAATTGCGCTGGCTTGCAGCGAAGAAGTTAAAAAGTACTAGAAAATTTCGCCGCTCCCACTAGCGACTCGGTAGCATAATTGGTCAGTGCATTGGGCCGGAATCCCAAGGGTGCGGGTTCGAGTCCCGTCTGAGGTGCTACGGGTGAGTCGATTTTTTCTAGTATTTTTTCTAATATTATTTATCTTAATATAAAAATAGCATTGTGAATGCGAAAAATCTAAAAATTTTATAACATCAAAATAGGTTCATTCAAAATGTAACAACATGTTTTTAAATTTTGAATGAACCTTTTTGATTTGAGTCCTTCAATGCCTATGTTGCATACCGCTGCAGTAATGTACTATTATTCATTTGAACTAAACATTTTAACAGATTCTAGCGCGTTTTTGCTTACAGAAGTACTGAACCAAACATCAAATAGCATTTAAGAAAACAAAGCGCTCGTATCCGAGTAAATGTTTTATTTCAATGTCTAGTTAAAGCTGTGACTCCTGCGACACTGTTTTGTGTTTTCTAACACCTAACATCAAACATCTAACAAAATATTTTTTTTTATTTATTTCACATTCCAACTTACAATAAAATCCTCTTATAAATTATATGGAACATTAAATGAATGAGCTACTCAGAGGTTAACGTTGACAGCCGTACTAGTATGAACTGTGACACAGCTGGGCGTGGCCTAACTGTTTTGTTAGCTAAAACAAGCAAACATGTTATCCGAGACGGACGGAAAACAACCCCGTGTTCGCCTGCGGGGGGAAGGGGTAATTTCATTTTGAGTACATCTTCTTCGTCCGAAGAAATTTTTTCGAGTAGGTAGATGTTTGTTAGATGTTCGTGTTTAAAAGTCGCAGGAAACTGCAATGTTTTGCTAACATGTTTTGATAACATGTTTTGTTGGTTTGTTTTGTTATTTTAAGCGCAGGAGTCACAACTTTACTGAACTTTACAAGGTGTTACAAAAGTACCCCTAATGCCAAATATGGTAGATAGGGAACATCAAACTGAACAACTTTTACTATGGGACCAACTATGAAATGGCGAAAAAAAAATCAGCTGTTTCATACATTTTGATATTTTCGTAATTAATTTTTGTATGAAACAGCTGATATTTTTTTCGCGATTTCAGAGTTGGTCCCATAGTAAAAGTTGTTCAGTTTGATGGTCCCTATCTACCATTGTCGGCATTAGGGGTACTTTTGTAACACCCTGTATAGTTTAACATGATGACGTCATACGTTACGCCCATTCTTATTTTAACCGCATAGTAGGTTCTAAAACAGGCACTTAAAACTAAAATTTCATTCAGATATTAGCAAAAAAAATAGTGAAACATCATGCAAAACCCAATAGTTACAATGACGGAAAAAAAAAAATAAGAAAAGTAAATAAAATAAATAAAAAAAACACCCACCTATAGGCATCGGCGGGGGCGGAGGAGGGGGAGGGCCGCCTCCTAAACCGACAGAGACAGACATATAGTACATGCATGAGGAAGAAAAACCAATTAAAAAATGTGTGATATGATAATCTATAGCCTATATTTTTCTCAGGTTCAATCTTACTATTTAATAAAGCATAGGCATCGGTGAATATACAGGGTGTTTGGTAATATCATTATAAAGCCGAATATGGTATTATTCAATTATTGCCAAATATTATAAACCCTGAAAACCTCGTGGCTGAGATTTTTTTTAATTTAATAGAAAACTGCAAACAGCAAATCCTAGACGCAAGTAAACTATTGTTTTCGATAATCAATCCCATTGATGAGCAAAGCAAAACACAATGTCGTTCTAGGGTTGCCACTGCAATTTATCAACAAAAGTTTTTTTTTAATTCGTTGGTTTTCAGTGTTCATCTACCATATTCGGAACATAAGGTTATTAGTTTATTACCAAACACCCTGTAGAGGGATAAATTTGAAACGTTTTCGATATTTTGTTGGACGAGAAAAAGTTAAGACTTTTAATTTTTTTATGAATCGCAGCATGCTTTAATGTGATTATTATGATGATTGTTGATTATTTATTCGGAACTATTTGACATTCTCCATTTATATTTAATAACTTTCAAGTTATTCATTTTAACCTAAACAATATTTCTTGCAATTAAACTATACAACTATTACGATAATAATTATTACCAAATTAAGGACAGTATATGTTTTGTGAGAAATTCAAAATGAATTAAATAAAGTCAATGACTTATCGACTTACTGCCAGAATTAATAAATCAATACACATATAAGGGGTAGAGGAGCTCGATGGCCCAGTGGCTTAGCGCATGGCCCGGCGATTGCGGTGGTAAAGCAACTTTCGCAAGGGTCGATCATGAGATGGGTGACCAAAAATTTATTATCTCAAGCCGTGCTTCAGAAGGTACGTTAAGTCATTGGTCCCCGCTATATTTGCAGTTGTTAACACCCACCAATCCGCATTGGGCCCGCGTGGTTGGTTATGGCCCATCCTCTTTATCCACCCATAAGAAAAGCCTGTGCTCCAGTAGTGGGGACATTAGAAATGGCTGATGGTCTACTGATCCGAAAAAAATCTTTCACACTGAATGACAGAGTTCTAAATTGTATACATATTTATAGACGATGATGCCTGAAAAAACTTTTGCTTATGACTTCCCATTGTAACGTTTTGTCGTTTGCGACACCAGTGCCAAACAGGAAAACTGTACGGCCGTTGAGTGAACTAATTGCGATTGCAATTTAAATCCGATCCATCTGAATCCGAGGTCACTTAAGTACGGTTTTTGTCAAAATTGAAATTTAACTTTGATTGAGGTTGAAATTGGATTATAATAATTATTCGATTTAGGAGTAATGCAGTCGGACCGGAGTCGGTTAGTTTAGCTTTTAAGGGCCTGTTTCACAATCAAAAAGTAAGTTCTGAGTAGCTTACTTGACATATTTTTCATATCACAACTATCAAATCATCTGTCAAGTAAGCTTATCAGAACTTACTTTTACATTGTGAAACAGGCACTAATGGCTGAATATTCAAACGGTACTCAACTTTGAGGGGCGCTCAAACATCATGCTGTCTTTGTCGTATCTTTGACATTTAATGCGACAGGACGATGTTTGAGAGCCTCTCAAAGTTGAGTGACGTTTGATTATTCGGCCATAAGTGATTTAGGTGAAAGTGACTCTTTTAAATCCGCCAAATGAAAACGAAAAAAGTTGCATGCATTTGGAATGCTGGAAAAGAAAACATTGACAGAATTTCACTATCTTTATAGAAAATTCAAACTTTTAATTGTTTAAAACGCATTTTTGGTATTGGTGGTGGGCACTTTTCTCCGCATTTAGACCAATTTGGTCCGTTATGCGTGAAACCTCATAGCATCGGTATGGCTAATCGAGCCATCCCAGCTCCTTCCAGAAGCGCAGAAGCCTCCTGGGGCGTTCACAGGCTTCTAGGAGCGACCTCACCTCTGTGAGGATTACTGCCCGTTGTGTGGCCAGCCCCACGCACTCCAGGTTCACGTGGGCGGTATGGGCGTTTAAAACGCATTGATTGATATAAAATTCTGTCAATGTCACCAATAAAGTAAAATATTTATTTAATAATAACTATGCAAAAATAATGTAATTGAAACTTACCTCCGGGCATGGGGGGCGGAGGGGGAGGCGCCGGCCCTCCAGGGCTGCCTATCGCCTGTTAACAATACAATATTATTGTGAAAACAAATACAGAATTTTACTCAACAGAGCAACATTGTGGGTAAACAGTGTCGCGGAAGTAAAATGGTTCACCGCCTTTTCAAGATATTTAATGTCGCAATGAAATTTTATAAGCACACATAACAATATACACTCGGCGTCAAAAAAATCGCACCTTTTCAAAAAAATTCTTTGAAACCATTTTAATCATATCTAATTAATAGTAAATGTTGTCATATACTTCTATCCATTTGTATATAACCAACAGTCTGTCAAACCGTTGGAACACTCGTCATACGGAATTAATGACTGAGATTTAGTTTCCCAGCAACATTGCACTGTCACATTTTTTGCAATATAATAATTTCATTTGACAAGCTTCATGGCCAATAGTATGCATCTTGGGTGTTTCTTTTCTTAATTGAGCAGTTGACGTGCGTTCTCTCTAACGTTTCGATAGTGAATTTACCCGATTTTCCTGGATTGACCTCTATTTATACCCTTATAATGAATGCGCAAGTAATTACATGTGCAGCGTTTAATTGTGGTAACTGTTATGTTTTTTAAACAATAAATGATTGTTTAAAAGACCAATAAATGTACTTTCAATAGATATAAATATTAAATAAATAATACGTGTGCTAGCAGTAGCAGGTAGGCATATCTAAACTAATTTAATAGGAGGTGCTATTTTTTTGACGCCGAGTGTAATTTTGACGACCTCCGTGGTCGAGTGGCTTTGTACACCGGTTTTCAAGGTGTCGCCATCTCTGAGGTCCCGGGTTCGATCCCCGGTTGGATCAATTTGGAAAAAACTAACTTTTCTATATTGGCTCAGGTCTGGGTGTTTGAGATACCACCGTTGTCTCTGATTTCCATAACACAAGTGCTTTAGCTACTTACTTTGGAATCGGAGCAATGTATGTGATGTTGTCAAATATTTATATTGTCAGCAAGTAGAGTTGTGTGAGTAGTCCGAGCCGCACCTATATAAGGTGTTACAAAAATTACCCCAATGCCGAATATGGTATATAGGGACCATCAAACTGAACAACTTTTACTATGGGACCAACACTGAAATCGCGAAAAAAAAAATCAGCTCTTTCATACAAAAAATAATTACGAAAATATCAAAATTTATGAAACAGCTGATTTTTTTTCGCGATTTCAAAGTTGGCCCCATAGTAAAAGTTGTTCAGTTCGATGGTCCCTATACACCATATTCGGCATTAGGGGTATTTTTGTAACACCTTGTATAAGACACGGCAAGGATGCGGTGCGCTCTCTTCGCTGCCGGACACTCACCAGAACGGACATACGTCCGGTTACGCTGTTGCGTAGTTTCGTTTTTCTTTCAATATTTTTTATTGAGATTATTCGTTTAATAAACGGTTGTATTATTTTATTGTTTTTCACTTCTGATTCCCGAGAATATACTATCATTGTGTCTGAGGTGCTCCGGGTGAGTCGATTTTTTCTAGTATTTTTTGTAATATTATTTATCTTAATATAAAAATAGCATTATGAATGCTAAAAATCTGAATTTAATAATATATTACCATTATTATCAAACGAATATAGGGCTTAGTACCTTGGCAATAGCGGCTATATTGGCGTGCGAGACGCCGGCCGGCGCGTGCGGGCCGGCGCCGGCGCTGGTGCTGAGCCGGTCCTCCAGGTGCGCGGCGCGCGCCTCGGCCTCCTGGCGCGCCGCGATCGCTGCTTCTAGCTTAGACTTTAGCTCTTCTACTTTCCGTTCTTCTTCGGCTCTAGATTTTTCTACAAAGATCCCCGATAAGTGTGATAGGTAAAGATAGTAGCAGATTATGCAACGAGGGCTTAAAGTAGTATATTATGTCCATAGACAAAACCACAGATCACATTTACTATACAACACAGATTAGGCAAAAAAAAACCTGTTTTGGATCAATCACGATTGGCAAAGCATCGTATTGTCACAGAATATACAAGGTGTTACAAAAATACCCCTAATGCCGAATATGGTATGTAGGGACCATCAAACTGAACAACTTTTACTATGGGACCAACCCTGAAATCGCGAAAAAAAAATCAGCTGTTTCATACAAAAATTAAAATCCAAAATATCAAAATGTATGAAACAGCTGATTTTTTTTTCGCGATTTCAGTGTTGGTCCCATAGTAAAAGTTGTTCAGTTTGATGGTCCCTACATACCATATTCGGCATTAGGGGTATTTTTGTAACACCTTGTATAATAGTAGTATTGTTTATGTAGGTTTTATTCGTGTTAAGTATTTTTGTTATTTTTTTGTGTCATCATCGCAGCGTCAACACATCGGTCTCGACGGAAGACCAGCGCTGGTCGCAGACCATGCATTATGCTGAGTCGGGACCGTTTTGAGGCAATGTGCTATGGTTTGTTTTTTTTTATTATTCTGTATGTGTTGTCTCAAATAAATATTATTTCTTTCTTTCTTTCCCGAAGACAAATACACATTTAAGCCCGCGATGCATACTCTACTTTTTATACTTTCTGCGAGGCGATTGAAACCGATGACTGTTATAAAGAAAGTACTTAAGTATTTATTTAATTTTTTTTTGTCGTCTATTCTGTAGTGGTCATTTCGACATTCGAATAAATCCTACTTGGTGCGCGGGTGAAAATGAATTTCGTAAAAAGTTTTCATGTTTTTCTTTTTTTTTAATTTGTAGGCAGGTCAAAAAAACTGAACCAAAATGGTTGTTTTCAGATTAATATCCTTCATACGTTACCTAATCGTAACTAAAATCCAATCAAATAGTAACTAATCCCCTAAAGGTAGGGAAATTGAAACTATTTCGTTCTTATAGGTACGATTAGGTAACATATGAAGTATAACAATCTGAATACTAAGCCATTTTGGCTCCATTTTATTTACCTCACTTTTAACAGTGTTCTTTGTAGGGAACTATCGTTCTAGGTTGTTATTATTCTAAGTGTCAAAAACATTGACAGTAATAATATATTTGTTAAATCAAACTTACTTCTACCCTAACAATAATGGAAGAAGTCTTTTAGTTGACAAAAAGCGTTTTCACCTACCCAGCACCAAAAAGTGCTTTTGTCGCGTAAAATCTCGCAGCAAAATCGATTTTTGCTGCGAGCGCGAGGTAAAGTAACTAACACCACCTTGAAATGAGGTTGGTTGATGATTTAAGATTGACATTGTATTGTAATTGTATTTGATTTTACGTTAATAAATACACACCTATTAATCCGTCTATTAACGGCTGCACATCGATATTGAACCGCTGTGTAGCTCTGAAGTCCGGGTCGTATCCGTTCTTGTGTAGGACTATTTGTGTTACACATTCTTCTATCAACTTATAGTAGGCAGGTCTGAAAGAAAATAATTTATTTAATTCACCGAGCAAGCGCGAAGCGTCTCTGGTTTATTATTATTATTATTATTATCATTTATTACAGATAACTTGATCCATTATTTATACTAAGTCGTGTTAGTATGACTTAAGACTATGTTAATTGAAAAGTATGAAACACGAAAAATTTATGGTCCATCAAAAAGCCTTTTAGATAGATCTTACAAAGTTTAGCTTGGGCAAAAATGCTTTGTATGTTCGGTGTTCGGATGGCCATTTGTTCTCCTCTATGTGGTGCAAAGCAATTTTATTTTCATTTTTAGAAGACTCAAAAGTTATAGTTCGTAATCAATCAAAACATTTCTGGCCAATATTCGAAACTTGAAAATAAGAAGGTTGTGACAGAACTTACGACAGCGTACTTTTTAACGCGAGGTCTACAGGTTACGAAGCAACTAGTTTTATTTTTTTAAATTTAATTATTCGCAAATTTAAAAAAGTTATATAGCTGTTTCATCTTTATCGATTGTCAAAACATCTGGAAAGATGTTTCTTTCGAATGTGGGGGTATTTCCTCACATTGATGAAATTGCGCTGGCTTGCAGCGAAGAAGTTAAAAAGTACTAGAAAATTTCGCCGCTCCCACTGGCGACTCGGTAGCATAATTGGTCAGTGCATTGGGCCGGAATCCCAAGGGTGCGGGTTCGAGTCCCGTCTGAGGTGCTACGGGTGAGTCGATTTTTTCTAGTATTTTTTCTAATATTATTTATCTTAACTAGTTTTATGTTTATTAATCAACCAATTTACAATAAAGATTGTATAGCAGATGTATAGTTACACAGTGCTTTGTCCCTTTCTTTTTAATGTCAAACTTAAATAGTTTATCAGAGAGTAACCATTATGTAACTATACAACTGCTAGACAATCTTTATTAGTAAGGGGGTAATAAAAACATAAAACTAGTGATAGATATTTAAATATCTGGAAAGGTATTTCAATTGAATGTCGAGGTAATTCCTGGTACATTGGTGAGATGGCGCTGGCTTGCAGCGTGAGAGTTGATATACTAGGAGAAATTCGACGTTCCCACTAATGAGTCGGTAGCTCAGCGGTCAGAACATTGGCCCGGATATCCAAAGGTTGCGGGTTCGATTCCCGTCCGAGAACATGATCTGGTGCGAAACGTAGCTTTTCTAGTATATTATTTATATATAAAAATAGCATTGTGAATGCTAAAATCTCTAAATAAAAAATAAAACTAGTTAATATTTATTTTCCTCTAAACATTTGATTTTTTTAAAGGATATTTACCTGATTAATTCGTCGTCCCTTATAAACAACAAATGTTGCAATATAGACAGTAGATATGGCTCGGCGGGTGTATCCATCACTAGGTTCTTGACTAACTCAAAACATTCGTTAGCATCGTGGAAGTCCACTCTAAAACAAACAAAAAATACAAATTATAATTAGTTCATTTGACGACCTGAGTGGTGCAGTGGTCAACATGCCGGTCTACCACGCAAGAGGCCCCGGGTTCGATTCCCGGTCGGGGCAGAAATTGAAATGATGAATTTTAATTTCTGTGGCGGGTCTGGGTGTTACTATGTTTAATAAGTATATATTTAAAAAGTATTATATCAGTTGTCCAGCACCCATATTACAAGCTCTGCTTAGTTTGGGGCTAGATGGCGCTGTGTGAAATTGTCCAAGCATTTAAGCATTTATTTCATTTTTTGTTACTTTTAATATCAGTTTCATAAGTGTTAGATAACGTTGTAGAACCTATTTGGTACTTCATTACCCTATTATAGGTTCGATAATGAAAAGAAAAATTCTGTCATTCTAGAAGTACATTGATATGTACTTTTTTAACAGTTATAGCAACCGTCTTACGTGCTTTAAAAGGATAACCTTTTAATATATTTTTCACACAAAACCAACAGATAAATATACAAAAATATGATCCATTTTACAAGATTTGAAGGATACAAATCTAAAAACTGAGCCTTTTTGATCTGTTTTATTTGCCTCACTTTTGACAGTGCGCTTTGTAGGGAACTATCGTTCTAGGTTGTAATTATTCTAAGTGTCAATCAAAACGATTGACAGTGATGATATGGTATCTATTATATCAAACTTACTTTTACCCTAACAGTAATGGAAGAAGTCTTAAAAGACAAGGTAAAATTAACTTACCGCACGCTGTACTAAACCGTAAACAAAAACGCACGGCGTGCGGTAAATTCAACTTACCGCACGCTGTACTGTCATCTAAAACACACATTTTCGAGCAACTGTATTGAAAAATAAGGATGTGTATCAAGGAAAGTTAATTTTACCGCGCGCCACCGCCGTGCGTTCTTGTTTACGGTTTATTTATTTCAGAAGGTACCTATAATGTTTTCTCGCAATTATATTGAAAAACGTAATATGGCACACGGTTCTTAAGGTTTTTATAAAAATCCTTATCAACCTTGTATCATAAATTACTATTACCTAACCTGCATATAAGAAAAGTTAAGATAAATAATATTAGAAAAAATACTAGAAAAAATCGACTCACCCGTAGCACCTCAGGACGGGACTCGAACCCGCACCCTTGGGATTCCGGCCCAATGCACTGATCAATTATGCTACCGAGTCGCTAGTGGGAGCGGCGAAATTTTCTAGTACTTTTAACTTCTTCGCTGCAAGCCAGCGCAATTTCATCAATGTGAGGAAATACCCCCACATTCGAAAGAAACTTTCCAGATGTTTTGACAATCGATAAAGATGAAACAGCTTGGGATTCCGGCCCAATGCATTGGGTGCGTTCGAGTCCCGTCTGAGGTGCTACGGGTGAGTCGATATTTTCTAGTATTTTTTCTAATATTATTTATCTTAATATAAAAATAGCATTGTGAATGCGAAAAATCTAAATTTAATAATAAGAAAAGTTTCTCACCTGACATCATCGAATTTAGCTAGAAACTCGTCCTGGTCGGCGGCCGCGTGGGTATCAAACACGTTCATTTGAATCTGGCGAGAGCCTTCCGCGCCCGCTCGGAGCTCATCTGAAAGTAGCGCTTATTGCTTAAGAATAAGGTCTCATTTTGTTTGATGAGATTATAACTATTTTTTTTACTTCCGATAAAACCTAGGCTAACAAATCAACCAACCTGTCGAATGTTACTCAGATTGATCCACAAAAAAACTTTGCACCAATCGAAGGATAATAATGGATTTTCAAAGGAAATTGCTGGAAACCCACCAATAATGAAATTCCATACAACTTTCCTGGCGCCTATTCGAGTAGCGCGGAAATGTCGACTTTGCTAGTAAAAGTAAGTAAAGTAAAAAATAAACTTAGTAATTAAGCGCTTTTGAATCGTCTATATTTTCCTACCACCCGTTCCAGACTTTTTTAACTGACAAGTAGAACAGGCGCAAGAAACTTATCAGCTTTAATGCTCAAAGAAGGTTGTCAAAAGCATTTTTGTGTAAATAATATTCATTCAATTTTAGACCTTACCGATCATATCAATAAGTCCAGTTCTCATAAATTCACTTCGTAGATGCATTCTGAACTCCAGCTCCTCAGGTTCTGTGATAATTGCGTTCATAAGTTGCATACAGCCATTCTAAAATCAATAAATAAATATTTGACAACATCACATACATTGCTCCGATCCCAAAGTAAGTAGCTAAAGCACTTGTGTTATGGAAATCATAGACAACGGTGATATCACAAACACCCAGACCTGAGCCAATATTGAAAAGTTAGTTTTATAAATTGACCCAACCGGGGATCGAACCCGGGACCTCAGGGATAGCGACACCTTGAAAACCGGTGTACAAAGCCACTCGACCACGGGGGTCTCAAATAAATCAACAAAAATTTTCATTGACATAAAAACAAAAAAATTAAAAGCAATTTAGTTTTTTTTTTAATGTTAGATAGGTCAGCGCGGCCTCTATACCGTCCGTCTATATCTACGATAAATCGCGCTTGCCTAGAAAATACATTTTCACTCGCGACTTGTACCTATCGGGAAACACAAACTTAGACAAGGGGGTCTAGCCAAAGTAACAATTAAAAAGTTTCACTGTCGCTTCGCTTCGAAAAATGTATGGATTTTGTTCTCGGACGGGAATGTCGAGGTTAATTCCTTCTACATTGGTGAGATGGCGCTGGCTTGCAGCGTAAGAGTTGATATACTAGAAGAAATTCGACATTCTCACTAGTGACTCGGTAGCTCAGCGGTCAGAGCATTGGACCGGATATACAAAGGTCGCGGGTTCGATTCCCGTCCGAGAACATGATCTGGTGCGAGTCCTATTTTTTCTAGTATATTATTTAGTATTATATAAAAATAGCATTGTGAATGCTTAAATCTCAAAATTTCTAATGTATGGATTTGACGTTTTAAATTTCGATTGATAACGAAACTGTCGCGAAAGCGATTCTAAAATATTTAAAATGTAATATAAAATACTCAGATATTAAAATAAGCATAAACTACCGTTACAAATGGTATGTCAAAGTAGGTAGGTAGTTAGCCAGGCGGGGGGAGCAAGATGGCGGAGCGGTCAGTTCTCCGACAGCTCGCAGTAGAGTCAGTCGAAGTGTAGATGCCGGGTAAAACGGGCGATACTTCGGAGCTCTTGTAAGTCAATTTAAGCATAATATAGTTTTATGATAAATATGTCATTATCGATGCAAAGGTGATATGAAATGGTTCTGGTGGTAAGGGACGGTTATAAGGGGAAGATGAGGAGACCGTTTAAGGGCAGTGGCCCATTTTTTACATTTCAAATCAGCTTGGTATGGATATATATATAATGTATATTCCCTCATGATAATAGTGTCGAAAAGCAGAACATATATTTTCATATATTTGCCTTTTGGCAACAGAAACCTTATGTCAATCCCATACATGTTTCAAAAGCGAAGCGATAACGAAGATTTGCAAATGTTACTTTGGCTAGACACCAAGGAGTTTAACCTTCTAGCGGTACGGATGATAAAATTTTAAAATTTTAAGCAAAACGCTTAGTGTTTGTTACGGTTACACGTCTCAACTACTCAACCGATCATCATGAAATTTTGCATACTCGTTGTCAGGGGTACAGAAAATGGTACGTCCATTTTTTTTTTTAAAAGTACTGTTCCCGAGGGATTAATAACTGTCCACGCAGCCGAAGTCGCGGGCGGTTGCTAGTAAATTAATATTTTGACAGCACATACACTGTTCTAAAGTAGGTAAACCCTATTTATGAAAATCAGAAACAATGATAGATGGAACCATAAACACTCAGACAGACCAGACAGAGACATTATAGAAACATTTTTTTTATAAATTAATACAATAAAAGGATGATTTCGATGCTACCGTATAATATCAAACCTCATATAAAATAGCTACATTCGATTTTGAGCTCTATATCATAGCACTACAGTCTATAATCGCTTACCTTCAAGCTTTCCGGCGCTTTAACATCCATTCCTTCCACAATAGGCAGCATTCTCGGCTTCCTACTAGACTCGCCCGCCATAGTGATCGCTTCTAGAACTTTCTCGTGCCCATTGGGAATAAGGCAGATGGCTGCTAGTACCTAAGATAATAAAAATAAAATTGTTAACATTTTTAGGGCTGATTTTTCAATCCACAGATATTTATAAAAATAGCATTGTGAATGCTAAAATCTCAAAATTTAAAAATTATACAAGGTGTTACAAAAGTACCCCTAATGCCGAATATGGTAGATAGGGACCATCAAACTGAACAACTTTTACTATGGGGCCAACTCTGGAATCGCGAAAAAAAATCAGTGTTTCATACATTTTCATATTTTCGATATTAATTTTTGTATGAAACAGCTGATTTTATTTTGCGATTTCAGAGTTGGTCCCATAGTAAAAGTTGTTCAGTTTGATGGTCCCTATATACCATATTTTGGTTTAGCTATTAATTCTGTTACACGTTGTATAACAATTATGACTTATCTTGACAAAAAAACACTGCGTTATTACTTTTCTGGACGCCACACAGCAAAATTAAAACTTATTGCAATAGTTTTAGAGTCCAAATTCACTTACTTTAGCCGCCTCCATTGCGCAATGCGGTTTTCTCGCTTCAAGACTCCTCGCTAACACTGGCAAGGCTTCCCTGCATTCGAACACGGTTCGAATCCCGACTGTGTTGTTTAGTATGGCGGAGAGGCATCGTATGCACTCGTATTGCACTCGGTCGTAACGGGAGTCGCTGGGTGACAAATTGTTTTTTTTAGTGTGTTAATAAAAATGTAATGTAAAAGTCTGTTTATCCTTACTCTTTATTGAAAAAAATCAATTAAAAAATACAAAGAATGGTTTTCCACACATAGATCACGAAATGAATTACTAAATCTTAGTGAAAATTTGATTTAAAGAAAACAGAATTTTAAATAACTATTTAATTTTAAGGCTCGGTTGCATCATCTTAATTTAACTATAACAGTACATGACACAAACTTATCTGAGCCGGTGGACAAAACTGGAACTAAATGTTATTACATATTGTTACCTAGGCTACGCCATAGACGACAGCGACGCTGCCACTGAGTCAGATAAGTTTGTGGTTGTTAAAGTTAAGGTTAAATCAAGATGATGCAACTCAGCCTTAAAGACTTATAACAACTGTCAAAAGCTGCTGTTTACTAAATAGAACAAGTAAGGAAAAACAATAATATCTAATGAAATGTAAATAGTATCTAATGTATTCAATTATTAAATAAAGTTTAGGTTCCTGTGATATGATAATGACGACCTCCGTGGTCGAGTGACTTTGTACACCGGTTTTCAAGGTGTCGCCATCTCTGAGGTCTCGGGTTCGATCCTCGGTTGGGTCAATTTAGAAAAACGAACTTTTCTATATTGGCTCAGGTCTGTGATACCACCGTTGTCTCTGATTTCCATAACACAAATGCTTTAGCTACTTACTTTGCAATCGGAGCAATGTATGTGATGTTGTCAAATATTTATATCATCATATTGACGAAAAAAGTCTTGCGAATGAATGAATGAAATGATCTGTTTAAATTATTTTCATCATCATCATTGGCAACATCATCTTCGTAGATGAATAAATAACTAAATCATTCAATATTTCAGAAATAAATTATTCACCTTCAATCATCAAGACTAAAATAGTAAATTACCGTAGTGTAAAAAAGCATAATAATTATGTATAAATGAATACATCGGCCTTACCATAAAACACTGTTTAATAAGTATTTAACTTAGACACTGTTTAAATGTGATGCCGTCTCTTACAAACAATATTGTCAAAAAAATGACTAAATTAAATAGTGTTTTAAAATCTTCTGTGGTAAGTTTGTCATTTCAAAGTATAATTGGTAATGATTTTAATGACAACTTACCGATAAAATCCACTTCCACTGAAGGCATGTATAAAAAGCATGCATAAATTAACAATATACATTTTATATAATACCAAATAATATACTAGAAAAAATACGACTCGCACCAGATCATGTTCTCGAACGGGAATCGAACCCGCGACCTTTGGATATCCGGTCCAATGCTCTGACCGCTGAGCTACCGAGTCACTAGGTAATTCCTTGTACATTGGTGAGATGGCGCTGGCTTGCAGCGTAAGAGTTGATAGCTCAGCGGTCAGAGCATTGGACCGGATATCCAAAGGTCGCGGGTTCGATTCCCGTCTGAGAACATGATCTGGTGCGAGTCGTATTTTTTCTAGTATATTATTTGGTATTATATAAAATAGCATTGTGAATGCTTAAATCTCAAAATTTAAAAAGTATACATTTTGTCTTATAGTGTGGTTGGTCATTAATATACCTTACACTTTACTCCTTTAAAGTCCATTATTCCAATTCAGCCTCCTTAAGAGGAAACACCACGGTCGAGAGAATTGAAAAAATCTTATAGAAAGTTGACAAAATTAATGTTTGGTAGTCCCTGTTTCCTCCTAGAAACTAGACCGATTAGGGTGGAGCTAAAAATGCTGGCATTTAAGGCTGCGTAATCTGCACACTAGCTCCGCCATTGGATAAAAAAATCATACTGCTTAAATAAAGACGAAATTATGAATTATCTCTCTGTAATGCACTCCGCAGAAGCTTTGTGGTTTTTTTTATCGCTTAAACAATATTTTCTAGCCTGTCGTTTAGTTAAATGGAGTTTTATTGTTAAAAGTGGCCACTTATCGCATAAACTAAACGACAGAATAGAGAATATTGTTTGAGCGATAAAAAGAACTACAAAGCTTCTACGGAGTGCACTACAGAGAGATAACTCACAATTTTGTCTTTATTTGAGCACTATATATTTTTTTCCAATGGCGGCGCTAGTGTGCAGACTACGCCATCTTAATTATGAAGCACAAAGCGACTGAACACTGGTTGCATAATAGCGACCATAATTTGTATACTTATAGATATTTTATATATTTAAACGAAAAAATATGATACGTTATTTCTGTATCATTTTGCTGCCTTCTTCGCGTCTTTTACACCATTTGACTACACATGACGTCATTTCTAATAATTTCTCTCTTTTCTTTAAAATACAAACTGCAATTATTGTGAAGAACGCTAACATCTGTCACCGGGCGCGTGGCTGGCCCAACTTATGCTGTGCGAGTTGTCATTTTTAGCCTCATGGTGCCCTTTTTTAAACAATATCGGCCTTACCATAAAAGATTTTAAAAACTGTTTCAACAAGTGACACTGTTTAAATGTGATGCTGTCACTTTTTTGACAATATGATTTGAAAGAGACGGCATCACGTTTAAAAAGTTTCTTAATTAAACAGTGTTTTATAATATTTTGTGGTAAGGCCGTATTTGTTTGCAATTACATTTCATTTCGTTTATCCATAGGTTTTCGTTCGCTGGGGATTTTAGTGTTATAATATGTTTGAACTAACTTGGTATAACACAGGTTGAGCGTACTCAAAAGAGTATTGATGCCTTTAGTCCCGAACTCTTCGATCCATGATAGAGGGTTATTGGTTAACGCTATCCGAAGGTTTTCTAAGCAGCTGTGGAGTTTCCCCACTGATAGTTCTGGTTGGGAGAGGTATGCTACGTAGTCGGATGGTTTCTCGAACTTTGAACGGCCTTCCTGTGAAAAGAGGGTTGGGGTAAATTAACACACATTTCTGGGGAATAGAGAACAAATTCTATTGTGATATGTTCAATATCTAAAATTCTAAACCTTGGGGAATAGAGAACAAATTCTATTGTGATATGTTCAATATCTAAAATTCTAAACCTTGGGGAATAGAGAACAAATTCTATTGTGATATGTTCAATATCTAAAATTCTAAACCTTGGGGAATAGAGAACAAATTCTATTGTGATATGTTCAATATCTAAAATTCTAAACCTTGGGGAATAGAGAACAAATTCTATTGTGATATGTTCAATATCTAAAATTCTAAACCTTGGGGAATAGAGAACAAATTCTATTGTGATATGTTCAATATCTAAAATTCTAAACCTATCAGAGAGGTACTATTTTGTGCTTTGTCTGTAATATATTGTCTCTTTTATTCTAGCATAGAAGATGAAATCAAAAAGCCAGTGTCACGTGTAGAAATAAAGATGTAGGGGCAGCTGTGGCTTTGTTTTTTTTTTAATTATCTACATTAAAGAAGAAATCAAGCACAAGTTCCATGTCAACTGAATAAGAATATTTTCTATTATCCAGAAAAGAAGATGGTCAAAACTGGACGATATTCAATACTTGGTCGAGGCAATGTACTAACTTGTGCATTGACGAATTTGTACGCCACCAGCATCTGTTTCTTCTGGTCTCTGGAGTACTTCCTGAGAGGCGCCTTCTTTTCCTCGCTGAGGTTCATGTCCGACTGGAAAGAGGAAAAATAAATTCAATGCATGTAGAACAGTAGAACTACAATCATTTTTTATTATTTCAAAAATCATCAACAGCTATTTTTAACCGACTTCAAAAAAAGGAGGAGGTTCTATGTTCGTCTGTTTATTTTATTTTTTTTGTATATCCACCGATTACTCAAAAACGGCTGAACCGATTGACATGATTCAAACGCCACTTTATCAGGTTTCTTCCCAAGTCGGTCACATTTTGAATCGGTTCAGTAGTGTTCGAGTAATCCTGAAAATACTGCAATTTTTTTAGGTTAACTTTGCACGAGTTTTTACGGATCTTCAGACATAACTTCTTTGTTTATAAACCGATTTAGATGATTCTTGTTTTGTTAGAAAGGGGATACTTTAAGGGTGTTTTCATTTAAATTTCCTTCACATTAGACCTTGGACTTCGAAGATACACAAGAGAACTCTTCAAAATCAAATAGGATAGTGTATAAGTGATTACTCTACGGTACCTATTGAAAGGTTTCGCATCAGCCATTTTTTAATGTCCCCACTGTTGGGGCAAAAGCCTCCATTATTCACTAATGGGTCCTTAAAATAATAATCCAACTGTTTTTCAAAAGGTTAAGGTAGTTATGGACCAACCCAACATGCGAGACCGATTCGGATTGGTGTATATCGGTCGACCTGTTCTTTGGAGCTTGTCAAGATGTTACATAATATCATCTCTATGTATCGAAGATCTTATTTTTCTTATCTTAAATTACCAGCATCTCCTCGAACCGCCGCTGCAGCTGGTTGTCGTCGAGCGCGTCCACATTACTCCTGTACTCGGCGAGGGCGGTTGGCTCCTATACTTAACAGCCTCTACGTTACTCCTCATTTCGATGAGTAGTGTCTTGAGTTGATTGAAATGTTGCTGTATAGAGTAGAGTGTCATGTTGTCTCCCACTCACCAGCATCTCCTCGAACCGACGCTGCAGCTGGTTGTCGTCAAGCGCGTCCACATTGCTCCTGTACTCGGCGGGGGCGGTCGGCTCCTATACTTAACAGCCTCTAAGTTACTCCTCATTTTGATGAGTAGTGTCTTAAGTTGATTGAAATATTTCTGTATAGAGTAGATTGTCATGTAGTCTCTCACTCACCAGCATCTCCTCGAATCGCCGGTGCAGCTGGTTGTCGTCAAGCGCATCCACCTTGCTCTTGTACTCGGCGGCGGCGGTGGGCTCGTCGTCGTCGGCGCGGGGCTCGGCGCCGCGCGGCACAGTGTCGTACCCGCGATCCACGCCGCCCCCGGTCTTCTTCGGACGCCCGAACCATGTGTCCAGCTGGGGGCAATAGACAGATACGTTATTTTTTTAAATAATTGGAATTTAATTGCTCGTGAATGGTGATGCGACATGTGACAAGCTAATTCCTATGGCTTTTTACAGGCGAGCTACATTAAGATGGCCAGTCTGCTTGCATTGGTGTTGAGGTGGTAATAATGAACGACATTGAGTAAAAATGTTCCTTAAAGTAAGTAGGTCCTTAATTAAATAGATGCAGGGTATAATGGTATTTGTTACACTTCCCTAGTGTACAATAATTTCTAGTGAAAACAAAACTATCGCCTATTTTAGTAAACAGCCGAAGTCGAAGCGAAGTGGTTCGATTGTTCTATTGTACTATATCTAGGCCACGCATTTACTATAAAACTTATTGTTTTTATTCATATAACACAGATATCAATACGAAATAACATCACGTACACTTAAATCGCTTTTTTATTATTACAATAGTATTAGTTTTAGTATTACGAAATGAAGAGAAGAATCAATTACAGTCCTCTTCAGCAGGCTTCTCCCGAGGGAGGATGTTGTCACGAATCTCCACACTTGGCGGCGCGCGGCGGGTTGGAGATCGCAGTGTTCGACCGATAAGCCCACAACACACGGAGAGGCCGAGAGAGATGGAGCAATACAAAGAAAAGGGACATACTGACAACATTCCCTTTTCATCGTATTGCTCTGTCCCTCTCGGCCTCTCCGGCCGCCTCCCCATATATTGTGTGCTTCGGAAACCGGTTTTGCTTACGGATGCTAGAATATTGACACATTCACTAGGGACTTTATGTCAAAACACTACCATCCGTTAGTTTTACCCTATTCAACTTGCCTTTGGAATTTCTTTTTTAGTCAAGGACTTCTATGTGTATACTACACTAGACAGGCTGTACAGTACCGAAAAAATGCTCATTAAGTTACGGTGCATGCACCGAAACTCCTTTAGTCTATTGCGAGCGACCGATAGAAACAGTTGATGCGCCGCAAAGGTTGGTTGTGACACAATTTTAGTTTTGAACAGCTCGTCTATGTAATTGAAGTCATTGTTTTTAAAAAATGATTTTCGCCATGTTTGTCGCTAAAATAGGTTTTCGCTCCAGCGTGCTTCGAACCAGCATTATTCGCTCCCATGTAGACTGTAATATTTAGGTTTTTATTATGATATTGATGTCAATTTTACACATCAATGAAGATAATTTGAAAAGAAGGTATACTGTTAAGCATTTTCATTATCATGATATCACGCCACGCTCCGTATGGGATTAATTATACAACGTGTTACAAAAGTACCCCTAATGCCGAATATTGTAGATAGACACCATCAAACTGAACAACTTTTACTATGGGACCAACTCTGAAAACGCGAACAATATTGTCAAAAAAGTGACAGCATTACATTTAAACAGTGTCTCAAGTTAAGATCTTCTTGTTTTCAACTTTTATGGTGATGAATGGCTGCGTCTCGTTTTACGTGACGATTCTGCCAATGTCCGAGTTAAAAGACACAGTGGATTACGATACGATACTGTTCGGTTTTTAGTCAAACTGTACGGTTTTTGAACGATAGTCTAGTCTGAGAACTCCGCGGACAAATACAAAATCTTTTGTAGTAAGGCCTTATAAGTTGTCAACAAAACAACAATTAAACATTTTAATTAAGTAGACAATCGAGTCGAAACGCGTCACGAATTATTGTTGCATTGTGATCTATTGTCGGATCGATACGTAATCGATTACAGTTTAATCGATTGACCGCAATGGGCTTGAAGGTTTCGGTGGTCTGTCATAGTATTGTTTATGCATTATTGATTCTTATCAGCCGTTTTATTTAAACTTCTATTGTCGAAATGCCAACTAAACTGTTCGGCGTGATTAATGGGGATATTGAACTATCGATTTTGTCAGGCGATAATCTATATCGCGATCCTGTATATCACAATGTGAGAGATACTGCACCGTTATATCATTAACATATTAGAGTGTGATAATATCACGTGATTTAATCCGCGCGCGATGAGAATGGGATGCTACCTTTTGGAACTGAGACGCGCGCGGTCCGTTGGCCAGCCGTAGCGTCGGCAAACTCGCGGAGATGCTCGCATAATGCTTTGTGTATAACTGTGCGCGTTGATTTCTGCTCGAGTTTCATTTTAAATGTTTATATATTATTGTGTGATTATTTTAGTGTAATGATGAGAAAAAAGGGTTAAACTATTGACTTCTTTAAAATTCAGTTTTATTTAAATAGATTCAGATTTTTTGCTGACGCTACTTGACTGCTTAACTGACATTTTCGATTTACTTTGACAAGGTCCCATCCCATTCTAATTGAACATCAAGGGCATCAGAATTCAGAAAGACACCCTACTTCCGGTTTAATTTAAAAATACACATACCTCTCTGAAACTATCTGTCAAAATTCAAAACTCATTTATTCAGTCTAGGCTGTTACAAGCACTTGTGAATGTCAAAGAAGCTACGCCATCGGTTCGCGGACCCTAAGCGGGAGACCTTGTAACGAGAAGAACCGGCAAGAAACTTCAAGGGCTGCTTTTTCCCCCCTGTATATTTCATACAGAGTCGTCAAAAATTGTAAAATGAGGTCAGCATTTAAAGTGAGGTTATTTTCCATCACAATAATTAACAAAGCTTACATTCAATGGGTAGGTAAAATAACTTTCAAGTATTTGAGAAATCGCTGTCTACTACTCGATAACGCAAAACTAAGAAAAACATATTGTATGATATGAAGAATTAGCCCAGAAGAATGCCCAAATTAAGTAAGTTAAAAAAAATCTGTTTCAGCTTGTTTAGAGTGAAACATGAAAATTAACAAACATCAATAAATAAATAAATAAATATTTGACAACATCACATACATTGCTCCGATTCCAAAGTAAGTAGCTAAAGCACTTGTGTTATATAAATCAGAGACAACGATGGTATCACAAACACCCAGACCTGAGCCAATATAGAAAAGTTAGTTTTTTCTAAATTGACCCAACCGGGGATCGAACCCGGGACCTCAGAGATGGCGACACCTTGAAAACCGGTGCACAAAGCCACTCGACCACGGAGGTCGTCAAATTAAATAATTAACTCACCGAGAATGGCGATTTTTCTTTGACGAATTCTCCAACAACTTTTATCGTATCCATTATGAACACAACACTATCATATCACAAACTTATGTACAGAGTACCAAGTCAACCTTGAAAACACCTAAACAAACAATTAAAAAGAAGGAAATCTAATTAACCACTGTTTGTCAAAGATATCACAATTAAACAGATTTAACTTCATAACATAATTAAGCATGAGCAGAAGACAAATATTTTGAAACTTCTTTAAGTGCAGATTTTAATTTGAATTAGACATTTAAGATATCGACGGTCAGCTAAAACTATATTATTATGTCTATTCCAGCGATAAACAATATCACTATAGAAAAATGTATGGGTACACATAAGTAGGTATAGTAATTTTCTGCTATTTGAGAGTACTTTATTTGCCGATTAACAATAGAAAGAAAAATGGTGAGCAAAATTGTAGCTAGATGATACTTCAAAGATGGCCAAGAGATACAAAACTTTATGCCCCAAAGATGGACACAGGAAAAGAGGTCGACCACAGACAAGGTGAGATGATGACAAAACAAATCGCAGGAGTAGCATGGAACAGAGTACCTGAAGACAGACGAGAATGGCCGACTAGCAAACAGACCTACAAGAAACCAGCCAGGATCAAATATTGTATTAAATCACCTATAATTTAATTGGTCTGATAAAAGGCTATTTTAAGAAAGAAAATAAACAAGTGAGAGATGAAGATGCAGCTTTAAATGTTCAAAGTTTAAAACACTTGACCTATAAAAGCACAGTTAATAATGGTTTTAGTCTCAAAAATCACTCAAAATAATCCACTGCACAACAGAAATAACTCATTAACGACCTCCTACTAAGCCACAGCGTTTTGCACTGACACAAATGAAGTCACTTAGAATAATCGCCATAAATAATAAAGCTGATGCAAAACTATTATTAACACAGCTGAGTTGAGGACATGTGAAAGAATAGATGGTGTGTGACCTTGTGATAATGTGGTGATGAGTAAGATGTTAAACTTGTTTACATGTGTACGTCAGAACAGTGACAAAATCATTCTATCAAATATATGACGATGGACGGACAGACAGACATGTCAGTGAGTAAAGTACACGCGAAATCATGTCATCATCATCACCTCGTGCCATCTTCATACCTATCTTTGGCGGTCAGTTGACAATAATTTCTGTTATCCCATGTACCATCTTTTAACTGACGATAGTCAAGTCCAGTCCACTGTTTGATGTCGTCTAGCCATTTGCGTATCGGACGTCCCAGACCTTCCTTTCTCGGAACTTTTATCGAGGATTAGCTGTACACGGATCCTCTCTGCACGTGTCCGATAAAGACGACTTTACATCTCATGACTGTGGACATCAGCTTTCGACTTTCTGTAGTACTTTCGGCGTTTGACGTGAAGCTAGTCCAAGGACTTGGACTAGCTTCACATGTCATCATAACAGTTTATTACAGTCCACTGCAGGAGTAGGCCTCACCCGTGGGAGGATATTGCCATAAGCTCCAGATCCAGGGTTGAAGATCGCAGATGTCGGACCGTTTCATCAATAAATGCTGCTGCACATTTTCTGAACCACGGAGGTGTTAGATGTACCTACTCTAAGACATAAGTCGCCTTTTACGATATCCCTAAGTGTGAAGGGTTGATGCTATTCTTTGCTGGACGTCACTAAGCTAAGGATTTAGTATCAAATGGATAATTACTACAATACTAATATCAAAATTCAACTCATTTATTCAGTCTAGGCTGTTACAAGCACTTGTGAAAGAAGCTACGCCATCGGTTCCCAAACCCTAAGCGGGAGACCTTGTAACGAGAAGAACCGGCAAGAAACTCGTCAAGGGCTGCTTTTTTCTCCCTGTATATTTCATGCAGAGAAGTCAGAAACTTTAAAATGAGGTCAGCATTTAAAGTGACGTCATTTTTCATCAAAATAATCAACAAAGTTTACATTCCTCTGTTGATATGAAAGTGCAGCTATTGAATGCGATGAGGCATGTCTCTATTGAAAGCGCAGTTATTGAATGCGATGAGACATGCCTCTGTTGAAATGAAAGTGCAGCTATTGAATGCGATGTGACATGCCTCTGTTGAAAGCACAGCTATTGAATGCGATGAGGCATGCCTCTGTTGAATGCGCAAGCAGGAACGGAAAAACAACTGTGTCAAGACACACCTAAATGGCCAAAAAAAATCTTTATTACAGCAGACAATGAAATCACAAGAATCTTGCCGTCGGTCGATTGCCTAATTATAACTTAATTGGTAATCGATTAGTATTGGTACAAATAAAAAAGATGATTTTGAACGACCTCCGAAGATGGTACGCATGACTGACATTGTCAATAAGGTTGCAAGTTTGATTCCCGAATAGGTAATAATAAATGCTAGACAACTATTATACTACTTATATACTTTTTAAATATATACTTATTATACATAGTAACGCCCAGACCCGTCACAGAAATTAAAATTCATCATTTCAATTTCTGCCCGGCCGGGAATCAAACCCGGGACCTCTTGCGTGGTAGACCGGCATGTTGACCAGTGCACCACTCAGGTCGTTAAAGGTCAATGTGGAAAAACGATAATTTTCAAATTCTACTGTTTTCAGACAAGTGTAGAAATGTTTCGCGTATTTTTTTTTTAAATAATTCATTTAAATGACCAACTCTTTTTCTATAGCCAAAATTAGAGGCAAAATAGTTTTGTCTTTGGTGTCACCACATGGTCATCACTACTTATAATATCTCAAACATTTGTCACACATCCAAAAGTAATAAAAAACATAAACACACTTTACTGCTAAAACATACCTTACCTCATTGGAATAAGAGTCAAGTTAGGTAATTCGACTACTTCAGTCAAGATTCTTATTTACTAATGACAAGACAGGTCGTTGACTGGTTTGAGAAATACAATTAGGTGGTTGTTTATGATGTTCATAGAAATCTGGATAAACAAAATTGCTTTTATACTTTATAAGGTACTAGCGACCTGCCCTCGCTGCGCTTCAGTGTAGTCTGGAATTTGACACCATGTATTATACATTTAAACTACCGTTAATTTTAAGTATATCTAAAAATGAAATGGGGATTTCAGACCACGTGACTTACAACTTTTACTATGAGGCCAACCACGCAATCGCGAAAAAAACAGCTGTTCCATAGAAAAGTACAACATCGACTCGACTATAATGGAACAGCTAATTGAAAAGAATCGCCATCCCTAATTTAAGATGCGATGCGCACATGTAATGCTAAAATACGGCTCGCTTAGAAAATTACGAGCCTTGGACTTTACAAAATCTATGCAGCAAGGCGTAAGTCGTCGTCAATTTTAAATTGCCTGCTTGATATTCAAGATGTCACGGTAGCCTATTGAAGCTTGCAACACCAAGGTTTAACTGCAACCTATTTGTTGGTGAGGTCAAAATGGCCGTGTGGCAAAGTATAGCACCAACCCGCCTTTTTGAAGGGTGTTTTAAGAGGCAACTAATGACTGAAGATAAGGTAGCCTAGAACATTGGTTCCGAACCTGGGGGTAACCCCGTGAGGGTAAAACGGCTATTTTGTGGGTAACAGAGTTGATACCTAGTACGAATGAATAGAATAGAGAGTAAAAAATTTAATTATTATTATTTTTGTACTTAAATAAAATGACACTAGGTACGTGGTATAGCGCTCTTGCTTCTTGCTGAATGCAGCGTGATGTGTATGCAGGCGATGGGGTCTCTCCCCCAAGTTGGAGGTAAAGTCTGTTTCCCTACATAGGACATATGGGTAACAATATTGAAAGGTTAGGAGCCACTGCTATAGAAGCTTGCAACACCAAGGTTTAACTGCAATCTATTTGTTGGTGAGGGACCTCACCAAAGGCAGAGTATATCACCAACCCCCCCTTTTTAAGGGTGTCCTAAGAGGCAACTAATGACTAACACCCGTATGCACTAAACTGAAGAATCGCCTAAGTCTGAAATTAGGCGAATCTTCAGTTTTTAATTTTAATTTTGAAAACATTTTACTTAATTATTCATATTATGGTATTTTAATGTCAAATTCATTATTAATTTTAAAATTTTCATAGTCAAATATTAATATTAAAGCTTTTGTGAAATTCCCATTCAACGTGTGCATACGGGTTATTTTTAACCCGGACATATATAAATTTTGTCTAAAAATGGTTGAAAATATAATAATTGTTTTGGAAGTTGGACTGTAAACGAATTAAATATAAAAAAAACAAAAATGAGAACCTCATTCCCTCAACTAGAAGATGCAGTGATCATTAGCATTATTGACAAGTCATTTTAAAAAACTAATTGTCTATTCAGACCTTCATTTCTGTTCCCCCTACGGGCAGGCACTTTTTAACCTTAAAAACCCAATGATATTAAAAAACGTTATAATGTTAACATTATAATGGTATTTAATAGTTTTTATTTTAAGATTTTAACCCGAGAGCTTGAGAGCAGGTATGTACTGTGAGGCCTTAGTCTCATATGCAAACTATTTAGGTTCTGTAACTCTTTGGTTACAGACTAAAGATAAAAAGAATTTAAAATGCGAACGACAGTTCTCAAGTTTTTGTTTAGAAGGGAAGCTAGGCTGTGCCCTTCTGGCTACGAATTGTATCAATGCCTATGCGTAAAATAAATAAGAAAAGTTATTTAAATCTTTTATTTAAAATAGAGGGTTTGTCGTCCACAACAGTACCTACTGTTTATTATTTGCTATTCTATTCCTATGTAACTACCAGCTTTCACCAGTCTACAACTGCTATTTAATTATTTTTAACTGACTTCAGAAAAAGGAGGAGGTTATCAAGTCGACAGTATTTTTTTTTGTGTAGAGACAACGAAAGACAAATAAAATCTATTTGAAATTTTGAGATTTAAGCATTCACAATGCTATTTTTATATAATACTAAATAATATACTAGAAAAAATAGGACTCGCACCAGATCATGTTCTCGGACGGGAATCGAACCCGCGAATCTGTTATTTTTTAGGTATTGGAAGGTTACTTTGTTTTCATTTACCCTTGCCCTGCAAAGTAAGTCGTTAATATATTGTTTTTATCGGACCTAAATAATTTTATAGATTACAAGTGGGGACATTAAAAATGGCTGATATCGAACTACTTTAAAGGTATTTGGCTCCACTTGAAAAGTAAAAGACATTTGCTTTTTGTGGCAATAGCTGAGGCTGCGTGGAGACTAATTCGGCTAAGTTTAACTTTTGTATTGGTAACTTTGTTAATGATTTTGTAAAATGATCTGAAAATGCTCAAGAGCTATAAAAAATAAAACATTACCGAACATCGTTTCAATCGCAATCGCGGACAAATTGCAATCCAATGTAGTAATTTGCGAAATCCTGTCATCGCAAACACCATATTTCCAACATCATATTAAAACACGACACACTTTTTATCAAAACTTTTTTAAAACACTATTCTTGACACCAATGCCGTTAAAATAAAATAAAAAAAACAAAACACAATCATTTACACGCAAACTTTTCAAACAATCAAACTGCTGTGCTGTTTACTCAAACAAAAAGCGAATACATATCGCAAAAACAAATTGATTATTCATTATCATTTATCGATAAACTCGATCAATCATTAAGCGCGTAAAGTGCAAGCGATCCCGTGATTACGACTGGCAATGCGGTGCGTTTCGCGCGCGCACGTGACGTCACTGACGTATTTTAATGGCCGCCGGAGAATGCGCGGGAAAACATTTCACCGAGACATTTTCTTTGCTAAATTATTTTCTTATTTGCACATGAGTTTTTTATTAATTATTAACATTTGGCAGATTAATAACTAAATGCAGATTAGCCCAAAGATAGTAAAGGCAACAGAACTCTTTCTCAACGCTAAACTGTATTTTTCTATATAATCGAATTTCTCCTAGTATATCAACTCTTATTCTGCAAGCCCACGTTCCCACTAGTGACTCGGTAGCTCAGCGGTCAGAGCATTGGACCGGATATCCAAAGGTCGCGGGTTCGATTCCCGTCCGAGAACATGATCTGGTGTGAGTCGTATTTTTTCTAGTACTTATATTATTTGGTATTATATAAAATAGCATTGTGAATGCTTAAATCTCAAAAAAAAAATTCAAAAAAGTGTATTTTTCTATTTTTACACCAATTTTTTTTTTTTTTTGGGGTTGTATTTGTATCTGTTAAGTTGAATTGAATAAAAAGCAAGAAAAAAAAAAAAAAGAAATCAGAATACACAAACGGGCTTTGAAATTCAAACAAGGCAAAGGCAAAGCAGAAAACTAAGAAAACATTGCTTCCTGCGGGAATTGAACAATAACCGTGTCTAATCTGCCACAATTAGGTCATTCCACATCCAGTGTTGCCAATGCTACGGTAATTACCGAGTTCCACGGTAATCGGGGTCAAAAATTAACCTTGCTACGGCCGCCTATGGCAGAAGTTTTCATACAAACGTGGTAATTTCATAATGCAGTTCAGTGCAGTAATTTTTTAAGGTTTTAAATTTCCATGGTTATTGATGTTATTAGAATAAACTATATCGGATTTGCTATCGGCGTCTCAAAAGAAACAGGTACATGGTGTAAATCCTGATACAAATAGTTTATTCTAATAATGCAGTAATCGCCGATCTACGGCAATTTCACTGACAAAACACGGCAACTGACAAATTTACAACGGCAACACTGTTCACATCATTAGGATAGCCAGTTTCTCAGTGGTGAATATTCCGGGTGAAGTGCGCTTACACTTTCGGCCATAACGTCACTTAACATCAGGTGAGGTGAAGGCCATGCACTATCTTGGGGCCGTACCGGCTAACGCATCGAACTTCGGAAAGTCTACCGGCCTTCAAATTAAAACAGATAAATCGAGCCCCAATCGGGCCAAAATGGCGAACACCAATTCATGATGTCACACGAACATCGATATCTTCTAAATAACTTCGGCGAATAGTACAATACGAAACTCCTTACTCCGATTTATCTGTTTTAAGTTGAAGCTCGGCAGACCCGCCGAAGTTCGAAAAGTTAGCCGGTAGGGCCCCAGTTGTGGATATAAAAACAAAACACATACGACCAACCAGCCGTCAAACAAAATGCAGCACACATAGGTGGCAGCATATAGTTATGCTGTTTACTGTACATTCAGTTAAAAATAAAGACAGCAGGGGACAATGCCCCATTGACCTAATTCCATTCACCACAGTAATAGAAATACTAATACAGAAAGAGACAGAACGATAACATAACAAGGTTAAAGTGAGACGGATACAACGCCGCTTGATTGCTTTTAATCACTCGTGTAATTATGAAAATGTACTATTATTGCAGTAATAAACTAACGCGGAGCATGGTAATTTCATGTTATTTACAGGATAAACAATGTTAGAAACTTTTTGTTTCTAAAATAATACTAGAAAGTCCAAACATGTTTCATTAAAATTAGTGTGCGAATAAAATACTAACTTAGTTCAATACAACGTGTTACAAAAGTACCCCTAATGCCGAATATGGTGTATAGGGACCATCAAACTGAACAACTTTTACTATGGGACCAACTTTGAAATCGCGAAAAAAAAACAGCTGTTTCATACAAAAATTAATTACGAAAATATCAAATTGTATGAAACAGCTGATTGTTTTTCGCGATTTCAGAGTTGGTCCTATAGTAAAAGTTGTTCAGTTTGATGGTCCCTATCCACCATATTCGGCATTAGGGGTACTTTTGTAACACGTTGTATAAATGCCAATTACATTTTTTCATACAAAACTGTAAATCGCATAAATTTTTATTTGACCAGGTATTTTGGATTTTTATTAAATAGAATCCTAGACAAATACTGTCTTAATCCGAATAACATCACAAGAAGAGTTAATTATGCTCAAATTGCAAATCATTTTGGTATTACGTTTGTATGGGAAGCTCACTGTTCGTCGGACTCTTATCGGCTGATATCTGACTGAAGAAATCAGGTTTTATGGTGACACAAAACACAACAATCCCTTCGTGTACCGTGATGCCAAATGCCGCAACAAAAGACATACAATAGGCGACCTTATTGCTATATAGCAATCTCCTCCAAGCAACCTTGAGTGAAAGAGAGAAAAAAATATCCAGTAGACATTCCTTTACTTACAAAGGAATGTTTGCAGGATCAGGAAGTTTAAGTCACCAGCTAATTAAGCAGCGCTTATTAGTACCACATAAAGCCTATATTAGGCTGACATAGTGACACGCGACCTTGATCCACGGTCATCGACGAAGGTGCGCATGAGTAACTAGGTAGAATGACACAAGTATTACGTCACCGTTGGTGCTGCACGAACGATCGAGACGGTTCATCGACTGTTGTAGAAGGAAATAACAGTTTACGCACCAGAAATATATCATATTCAACTTGTATTTGCCTCGTAGGAATTTCGGTCACTCGAAGGCGAAGTTCCTATTCATCGGTGAAAGTTTTTTTAATCGGATCAGTAGACCATCAGCCATTTAATGTCCCCACTGCTGGGGCACAGGCCTTCCTTATGGGTGGATAAGGCGGATGGGCCATAACCAACCACGCGGGCCCAATGCGGATAGGTGGGTGTTAACGACTGCAAATACAGTAGGGACCAACGGCTTAACGTGCCTTTTGAAACACGGAGGAGCTCGAGATAATACATTTTTGGTCGCCCAGCGCGTGACCGACCCTTGCGAAAGATGCTAAACCTCCGCAATCGCTGCGTTTATTTCCTGATTAGATTCGAGTTGATTTAAACATAATGAGGATCAGCGACAGGTTTGAATCCTAAAGTTTTATTGATATAATATAAAAACATATTCATAGCTATGAACCCTAGTGAAAGATATTTTGAAAACCGTTTAGAAATAGTTGAGTTATAAGGGTTTAAAGGAAATGCCAAGCTCAATGCAATATGTGCTTTATCACGAACGACGTAAGGTTCGCGTACGTGGCGGATGACGTCATAAGGACCCCCAAAATAACAGCGTTCTAGCTCGTATAACTTGTCAGGTTTAAGAGATATCGTGAACATTTCTGCACAGTTAATCATGTGGTGGCATAAGCTTTCGATAAGCCACTAAACAAAAATCGTCGCTGATCCTCATTGCTACGACTTTTCACTATATCCAGAAGCATTAAAGCTTTATAAACTTACCCTTAACCATTTTTCCGCTTATATTCGCAGTCTATTACCCGTCAATCATAAGTTTACAAAACTTATATTTATTTGAGCAAGCAATGCTCATCTTCCCTAGAAAAGGGAATTTGGTAACAATTTCACCATAAATACATTGCTGCGATTCCAAAGTAGCTAAATCACTTGTGTTATGGAAATCAGAGCCAACGGTGATATCACCCAGACCTGAGCCAATATAGAAAAGTTCGTTTTCTAAATGGACCCAACCGGGGATCGAACCCGGGACCTCAGAGATGGCGACACCTTGAAATCCGGTGTACAAAGCCACTCGACCACGGAGGTCGTCAAAACCAGAAAAGAGTGAAATTCTAGTGAATTCAGTGTCTGTACTTAAGTACTTTGCCTTCTTGATAGACAAGATATTTTTACCGAATTTAAGAATATGAATCTTAAATTTGAATGAAATGCATGAGTAATATTCGACGTAGAAGCAAAAAAATGTTACCGGGCACTCTACAAGACCCTTGTGATGTAATCGTGAGTAGTGTGTGATCTATAACACTGATCATAATCACAAGGTAAATATACAAGGTGTTACAAAAGTACCCCTAATGCCGAATATGGTAGATAGGGACCATCAAACTGAACAACTTTTACTATGGGACCAACTCTGAAATCGCGAAAAAAAATCAGCTGTTTCATACATTTTGATATTTTCGATTTTAATTTTTGTATGAAACAGCTGATTTTTTTTTCGCGATTTCAGAGTTGGTCCCATAGTAAAAGTTGTTCAGTTTGATGGTCCCTATATAAGATATTCGGCATTAGGGGTATTTTTGTAACACCTTGTATAAAGACAATTATGGCTTAATGCGAAACAATAAATATAATAAAAAAATCCTCATTGTTACAACTGGATAACCTTTGATGCATTCTGAAAATGAATAGTAAAGAGCGCTCGTCGCCTTTCAAAATTAGAGCCCCAGGTAGGGTTACCAGGTGTCCGGATTTAGCCGGACATGTTTGGCTTTTTGACCTCTTGTCCGGCCAAATTTCACTGCGTCCGGCCTGTCCGGCTTTTTGTGTGGCTGCCGCGCGAGTCGCAAGTAATGCCACGACACGACTACCCCGCTGACTGACCGCTGTTTGCAAGGCGGTAATAAATATTGTCCGGCTTCTGGAACATATGCCCGGCTTTTAGGGTAAAATATCCGGCCAAATTAAGCGCCGAGTCCGGCTTTTGTGTTTTTAGACCTGGCAGGCAACCCTGGCCCCAGGACCTATTTTTGATCAAGATCAAGATTTTTCTTTGAAATAAGTGATTAAGATAAAAGCAATGACTAAATTATTGATGCAAGCATCATGACATCACTGTGAAGTGAAGTCACCAATGTCAACATAAAGTTAAGTAAGTGGGTGTTATAATAGGTTTTTGACTTAACGGCCGAATACTCAAAGGCTTCTTAGTTAAAATCTTTAGTTAAGGTCTCTTTAACTTTAAGGAAGCTGTCAGTTTCATAGAGTTTCTGTCAAATATGACAACTTTTTTGAATTAAAGGTGGCCTTAACTTTAACATTATTTTAAGCAAATACTATAGAAACTCTACAGAGTTTTGAGTATTTGTTTCACAATCATATTTATATCAAATCATCTGTCAAGTAAGCTACTCAGAGTTTGTGAAACAAGCCTTTAGGGCCTGTTTCACAATCAAAAAGTAAGTAAGTAGCTTACTTGACAGAAAATTTGACAATTATTGTGATATGAAAGATATCAATATCAAAGATATCATCTATCAAGTAAGCTACTCAGAGTTTGTGGAACAAGCCCTTAGGGCCTGTTTCACAATCAAAAAGTAAGTAAGTAAGTAGCTTACTTGACAGATTATTTGACAACTATTGTGATATGAAAGATATGTCAAATCATCTGTCAAGTAAGCTACTTACTTACTTACTTTTTGATTGTGAAACAGGCCCTAAGGGCTTGTTTCGGAAACTCTGAGTAGCTTACTTGACAGATGATTTGATATATTTTTCATATCACAACAAATGTCAAATCATCTGTCAAGTAAGTTACTCAGAACTTACTTTTTCATTGTGAAACAGGCCCTCAGCCTCTCGCCACTACTCAGCACAAACCTTTTTAACTGGGGATATATTTATTGCAATGAAAGTGGCCACTTATTGCTCTTTTGCGAACTACTACTACAACGAACAAAATTTTACTGAGGTTATTGTTTGTAAATAAACTATAGAACCTTAGCTTCAATCTGTACATGTGAATTTTCGATACATTATGTACTTAGCGAGCAATAAATTTAATTAAAATGAGGGCGCCACTTGAGGTATACAAGGTGTTACATAAATACCCCTAATGCCGAATATGGTATATAGGGACCATCAAACTGAACAACTTTTACTATGGGACCAACTCTGAAATCGCGAAAAAATATCAGCTGTTTCATACAAAAATTAAAATCGAAAATATCAAAATGTATGAAACAGCTGATTTTTTTTCGCGATTTCAGAGTTGGTCCCATAGTAAAAGTTGTTCAGTTTGATGGTCCCTATATACCATATTCGGCATTAGGGGTATTTTTGTAACACCTTGTATAGGGGCCTTAATGCTACCAAACCAGATATTCTTCGACAAAAGAAGGTCAAAGAATACCTACCTACTCTTTAAATTTCTATAGATATTATGCGTACTTTGAAGGCAACCAACGACATTGTAATCAATTGCACAATGATCCGATGCGTTTCATATGTTCAAATCACTGCACGTAACCGATCGAAGGTTAATGCATTGTTATGAAGAAATTAGGAAGTCTGCATTTAGCTTTAGCATTGAAAGATTTTTACATCATGGACGAGGCTTAAGGCGAGGGTTAAGAGGGCGTAGTTTGCACACTAGCGCCGCCATCGGAAAAAAAATCATAGTGCTTAAATAAAGACGAAATTGTGAATTATCTCTCTGTAGTGCACTCCGTAGGAGCTTTGTGGTACTTTTTATTGCTTAAACAATATTTTCTAGCCTGTCGTTTAGTTGAATGGAGTTTTATTGTCCAAATTGGCCACTTTGGGCATGTGGAATTTGAAAATGTCTATTTTTTTTTCTAAAAAGCCTTTTTTCGTGTCAAGTACATTTAGTACATACGTGTACATTATCACTAACGAGGCATGCCTCGTAATTCAAAGTTACGCCATATTGGTCAGTTCCGTCTCTGTAACAGCGGCATAGTTAATGAGTTGATGCAACCGATCACATAACCATCATCGATCATGTCACGTTACTGTTATGGGTGGTTTACATTATCTTAGCTGTTAGTAGAGAGTAGAGTAACATTGCCTGGCATGTTCGTTGATTTTATAAGAACGTCAAACACAGCAGGCAATGTACGTCTACTCTTTACTAACAGCTAAGTTAATGTAAACCAGCCCTTAGATAGTTTGGCTAAGTGTAGATCGCACTGGAGCTCGAACAGAGATCGACCGGAGACGGACCGAGCTCGATTGGCTCCGTCGCTCGCTGCCGATCATCTTGTGCCTAAAATTCTCACACCCAATTATTCGCACTTGGTCGGATTCGCAAAAGGTCGGATTCTCATTTCGCCGGAAGACAGTCAAAATGAAAAGTTTTTTAAATAAACTTGATTAACACTTGGTCGAATTTGGCAAAGGTCGAATTATTTTTTTTTACTATTTCTTTTTAATATTATTTATTTATTATTAATTAAATAGGTAATATTTTAATACAAAAATTAAAACAAACAACAAAATGTTTCTCTGCAAATCACAAATCAGTGACAGACAATGACTTGTTAATGGTAGATACATAATAAATGAATTATTATTATTATACTATTTTGCTGTGTCTGTACTGAATCCGGCGAATTGAGAATCTGACCTTTTGCGAATCCGACCAGGGGCTCTATCGGCTAAAAACATTGAAGTTCATGTTAACTGTGTTTTGACAGATGTATGTAATACATTGCTACTTTCGTTTTGGCAAAAATAAAAACTTACCAAAGAAAAGTAGCAATGTATAACATACATCTGTCATAACACAGTTAACATGAACTTCAATGTTTTTAGCCGATACCGCCGTAGGTGCTAATAAACCAAAATGACGGCTCCTCGGCGTCAGTTCAGCTTCGGCCCCCTGATTATGTAAATCTGTTTCTAGCAACTTTCGACTGAAACTGACAGAAATCGCAGTTAAGGTGCGTACATACTATAAAACATAACATGTTATACATCATTGTTTTATAACATGTTACAGATAATGTGGACACTGAATGTTATAAAACATGTTATTAATATGTATAACAATGTTACTTTACGGATAGCACTGAAGAACAAGAAACGACAATGGTAATAATAACATTGTTATATTATTTGTTATTCTATGTGTACCGTATTGTTGTATGTTGCAATGTTGATTAACAAGGTTACTTAATGTGGACGTGTTATAAAACACAAGTTATATAACATGTTAAATAGTCTGTACGCACCTTTACATTGCTGCTTTAAGTAACATAGTTTAAGTAACAATCAGGAGGCTGGCCTTCGGTCGAGCTCGAATTAAGCTCCGGTGCCATTAATTGACAAGAAGGCTTGATTTTGCTATTACAGAGAAAACTATTGCAACAAATAAGTGTGTAGTGTAAAACAAACCAACCTTTTTCTTTCTCCATGTCTCCTTCCTCCGCAGTCGAGGTAAAGTTTGACTGCCATACACTTTCTGCGGTTCACTCATTGTGTCACTATTGCACTACACTAATGTCACAACTCAAAACACTTATAGTCACTTGCATTTAAACATGGTAAAATAGACATCTATTACCTAAATAGGTTAAGTAAGATTAAGACCCGAGTTCACAAACGACTTAACCAGCCGATTAGTTTTTAATCATCTGTGTTTAACAGTCAAAAACAGACGGTTAAAACATAATCAGCTGTTTATGTGTTGGTAAACTGCAGCCTATGTGTGAGTTAGTCAAAAATAGCTTCAAATTGTTTTCTACAATATTACGGTCATGAAATGAGTTCCTTAGAATTAGAGGTCCCTTAACCCTATATGACAGACTAAATTCCTTTATTTACCGTTTTAAAAATCAGAAAAGTAACAATTTGATCAACGCATTCAATTACTACATCCCTGTGTCATAAAAAAATACTATTAATAAGAAAATTAATTAGAATGGAATTATGTTTTTTATTGATAAACTTTAATTTCATTTAATTAAGAAGGTACAAAAAACAACATCATTAATGTGGTTCGTTAAAAATTTATTGAAGTAAGTACTTGCCAAAGAATTTATTATCTCTACCGCTAATATACTGATTTATCTTATCAAATATTTCTACACATAGTTGAAATATGCGTTTGATGAACATAAGAATACACTCCATATTGTTTGGGCAGATAAAAATGAATCATGCGATAAAGAATAAAGAATTTTTAGAGTGCCCACATTGTAAAAATAAATATGATTTGGTTTGTTCAAGTATTACACTAAAGCAGTTTCAAAATATGGGTACACCATGCAAATCAAATTGGAAATGCCTAGAATGTCGTACAAAACAGCCAAAGAAGGATAATACGAACGCTTCGGTGCATCAACGAGCTGTTCCTGCATTTAGTCATCTATCAAAGCCATCGTTGAATCCTCATGTAGACGGCTGCGACTCCCAAGATGCTAACGTAACATTAAGACCACCACGACACAATTCTACCAGCAATGCATCCGAATCGGAGAGCCTAGATAAGCACTCTAATAATGAGACCACACTTGAGTTTACTGAAAGTAATGATATACCTGAAATTGTTCGGAGAGAAGTGTGTTCGGCTATGCGTTCTGAGCTACCGTCCATACTGAAATCCCTATTTGAGAGCAATCTTAATCCCATAAAAGCTCAACTAGACGTGTTGCAAGACTCAGTAAAATTCATGAGTGACCAGTATGAAGATTTTAAGGATAACATGCAAGCTATTGTTAGTGAAAATAAGGCTCTGAAAACTGAATGCATCCAGCTGCGTGAAACTGTTACTAATCTTTCTGATCGTCTGAACGTAATGGAACAATATATGAGAGACTCGAACTTAGAAATTCAAGGAGTTCCTGAATATAAGTCTGAGAATGTCATTAATGTCGTCAAGCAAATTGCACAAGTTGTTTCAGCCAAGATTACAGACGTAGATATACATAAAGCCACTCGTGTAGCTGCGATGAATAAGACGGGACAAAGACCCCGTGCGATAGTTGTTAAGCTGCGAAGTAGCCGTTGCCGTGATGAAGTGTACTCAGCAGTTCAGAATTTCAACAAAGCACATCCGAATGAGAAGCTTAATTCATCACACTTGGGAATAGCGGGGGAGAAATCAAACATTTTTGTTTGCGAACATCTATCGCCTGCAAATAAGGCACTGCATGCAGCTGCTCGTATAAGAGCCCGTGAACTTAGCTACAAATTTGTATGGGTGAGGAATGGCCACATATTTGTACGCAAGGACGAAAACTCTCGTTTCGTACATATAAAAAATCACCAGACTGTATCTTCTTTGGAGTAAGATGACATTCAGGGTCATAGAAGGCCATAATTTCATGTATCATTAAAAATTTAAAATTCAGTTCTTTAAATTCATTGTCAGTTTATTTTCAAAATGTGCGCGGAATAAAATCGAAATTGTTAAATGTCTATAAATCTATATTAAATTGTAATTATGATGTAATATGCCTCTGCGAAACATGGCTTGATGAAACAGTTAACAATACAGAATTTCTAGACGAGCGTTATACAGTGTACCGTAGGGACCGTCCTAGCAATTTCTTATTGAAGTATCGGAAAAATTATGGGGGTGGTGTTGTTATTGCAATAAAAACCAGCATTTTGTCTGAGCATAGATCTGACTGGGAAACTACTGTGGAGGATTTGTGGGTACGCGTTAGGTTACATAGTAATTGGATAAATATTTGCACAGTCTATCTGCCGTCATATTTACTAATGGAGGACTATTTGGATTTCTTAAATAATTGTGAAAAGGTACTATCTTTAAGCCCTAGTGATAAAAATCTTATATTAGGCGATTTTAATTTAGGTGATATAGACTGGGATACTACAGCAAGACTACCACAAAATTTTCTTGATGCAAAATCGGCTTCTTTAAATGAGTTTATGATAGCTACTGCTTTAACCCAATTGAATTGTGTTGCTAACCAAAACAATAGGATATTAGATCTGGTATTGGTTAGTTCAGGGCTGGCGTGTACTGTTAACCGATGTACTGAAATCAGTCGTATAGACGAACATCACCCCGCCTTGGAAGTAACAGTTTTACATAAAAAAAATCATGTACTTCAACAAATGGCAACGTCTAGATACTTATTCCACAAAACTGATTATGATTCTTGTACGGCTGAACTGCTACAGATTGACTGGGAATGTTTTAGTGAATTATCTTGTAATGACTTTCTTTTAAAATTTTATGATATTCTTTGGGAAACAATAGAGAAACATACACCTAAAAGTAGAATAAAGAAATCTAATTATCCCGTATGGTTCACTAAAAGTTTAATTAACATGTTTAAAGAAAAGGATCGTTATCATAATAAGTATAAAAAGTATGAGAATCCCCGCGATTTTGACGATTTTTCCATGCTGCGTGATAGATGTAAAAGTGTAATGGATGCTTGTTTTAATGTATACATATCGAGATTAGAGAAAAACTTGACTTCGGATATTAAAGCCTTTTGGAGGTACACGAAGGAAAAAAGAGTTACCAATGATCTTCCGAGGCAAATGTACTATCGTGATAAAACTGCCGAATGTGGCCCTGATATTGCTAACCTCTTTGCAATTTTTTTTTCATCTGTATATAGGCGCGCAGATTCGTCGAAATATATACCAGACTTTGAACAATCAAATACGACCCTATCTACAATTCATATTACAGACAAATCTATCAAATCTAGTCTTGATTCTATTGATACTAGTAAAGGAGCTGGACCTGATGGAGTACCGCCTATCTTCATTAAGCGATGTTCTGTTGCCTTAATTAAACCCCTGGCCATGCTTTTTAATAAATCATTGACTGATGGTGATGTTCCTGATATGTGGAAAATGGCAAAGATTGTCCCTGTGTATAAAGCGGGTGACAAAAAGTGTGTCTCTAACTATCGACCAATAAGCATACTTAATTGCTTCGCTAAAATATTCGAAAGCTTGGTTTATGATATCATCTACTCACACCTGAAGACCGTCATCAGTCCTCACCAGCATGGGTTTGTAAAATCACGATCTACAACTTCTAATCTTTTGAGTTACATGAACTACCTAAGTTCTGCATTTGATCAATCAGGGCAAGTAGATTCGGTTTATACTGACTTTGCAAAAGCGTTTGATCGCGTTGATCATTCAATACTTTGTGTTAAAGCTGAGCACTTAGGCATTCATGGCTCGCTTTTACGGTGGCTACAATCGTATTTGCTGAATCGCATACAGCTTGTTACAGTTAGTGGTTATGATTCGCCTCCTTTTATCGCGGATTCCGGTGTTCCGCAGGGATCAAACCTCGGACCCTTACTCTTTTTGTTGTTTGTAAACGACCTCCTTAGTCAGCTCAAATGCGAATATTTAGCGTATGCAGATGATATCAAAATTTATCGTAGGATACATACAAGGGATGATATCACCATTCTACAATCTGATATTGATACCATGACGCTTTGGTGTGAAAAAAATAATATGTCATTAAACGTGAATAAATGTCAATTAATCACATTCACCAAAAAAAATAATTATATTCCATCGTCTTATGTAATGCAAGGAGTTCAGTTGAAACGAGTGGATGTAGTACGTGACTTGGGGGTGTGGTTTGACTCGAAACTTTCCTTTAGAGTGCATTACGACTTGATTATCCTAAAGGCAAAACGAATGATGGGTTTCATATATCGCCTTACAAAACCTTTTAAACAAACTCAAAGTTTTATACTTCTATATACTAGCTTAGTAAGAAGTTTGCTGGAATACTGCAGCGTTATATGGTCGCCAATTTATGCTAATCATATAAATAGGATAGAGGCAATTCAGAAGCGGTTTATCCGAGGTCTTACTTCAAAAATGGGGCTAAGAAAAAAAATCCTAACTTACTCTGATAGGCTTAACCGATTTAATTTGGACTCGCTTTACGTTAGACGTCAAATCAGTGACCTTCTAACATTATACAAAATAGTAAATTCAAAAATGGAAACTGATATTTTAAGCCATGTTTCGTTGAAGGTCACTAGTAGGTCTAATCGACAGCAGCATCTGTTTGTTGTGCCATTTACAAGAAATAATGTATCACGTAACAACCCACTTGTGCGCTTCTGTAGACTTTATAATTTGTTATGTAAACAGCTTGATATATTCTACCAAAGTCCTAACACATTTGTAAAAACAATAAAAGATCCAGAAAACATTCGAGCACTTGCACAAATTAAAGATTAATTTCTTAAATTTGTTTTTTTTTTTTTTTTTGAGTACTTTTGTCAAAATTTAATTTTGTTTTTGTATTAGAATTAATTAGAACTACCTAGTTAGCCGCACTTTTTATGAAAACTATATTTGCATGTTGTGCATGGTTGTAATTGAGGTACAAATTTACACTTTTGTTTTGTGATTTATTTTTATTTCTACTACTTGGTTTGTATCTTGTAACTGTGCCAAAGAAAAATAAAATAAAATAAATAAAATAAAATGGCAATGGATAAGTAAATAAAATAAAGAGCTAAAAATACATTAAGTATTTGCACTTTATGATCGATGATTTGCACGCTTTAAATGCCAAAAATGTTGTTAATCATATTAACAACATCTAATTAATTATCGTAGTAGATAAAATTTTCGAAAAAAACAGACTTAAACGCATTTTAGAACTTCGATATGCGTTTTTTCATATCAATTCAATCCACACTTTGTCTTTTTTATATTGATTAGATATTTGAAGGAAAGAAAGATACGTACTGCATTGAAATTGAACTGTGTGCACCCGAATCGAATTCATTATCAATATTAAAATATTAAACCAATGTGTTAAAGTGTTAAACATCACCAGTTTATACGCACGCACTTTCAATCCAATGCTACAGCGACACAATTGAGTCCAATGCTACAACGACACAATTAAATCCAATGCTACAACGGCACAAAAAACTTTTCTAATTTTGAGTCACTTTCCTAATACAATAATGACACGAAAAGTAAGAGACGTGTATCTGACGTGAAATTTAAACGCCAACTAGGAGCAGTCACTGATATAAATTGATAACGCAATCAAAAGATAGCGCACGATAAAAAGTTGATAAAATCAAAATACTATTATTGTGTTTTTGTAACAGTTCCAATGAAATCTCAAGTTTGATTGAATGAGAGCAATGAACTGGATTTCATAAAAAAAAATTACAACAACTTTTCATTTATTTTCCTTAGGCAACCTTATTATTTTATACATTTCAGAAACATGTTACGGAAAACTTTAATATTGCGGTAAAAAGCTATCGAACTTCAATGTCATATCATGTCACTTTTAAATAAAAACTTTTTTTGTATTTAACACTATTCTTTAAATTTCTCGCTTTTTCTTTAAAAAATATTTAACAAAGAACAAATAGAGTATAGATTCCATTGAAATCTGACGCGAAACTGATTGTTAAGTCATAAGTTTTACTATTACCGAATAGTTTGTTTACAAATATATCTCATAGTACAGTGTAAGGAACGTAATCTGTGACAATTTGTTTGGTAAACATTATCGGGACGATATTTGAGGACTAAACCGATAGGGCTGGCAGTAGGTATGGAGTTGACAAGATTATTTTTCTATCACCGTAAGCCACGACCACAACACGAAGTGTGGTAAAACGCCAGTTTTATGTTAGCAATGCGCACGAGGTGTACGGCTCGCGCAAAAATAACTTGAAATATTTTAGTTCCACGTGACTTGCGCACTACCACTTTGTACTGAAAACTGCTACTGCGCAAGCCTCATTGAGGAGGAGGAGCTCGGTGGCGCAGTGGTTTAGCGCATGGCCCTGCGACTGCGGAGGTTAAGCAACTTTCGCAAGGGTCGGTCATGGGATGGGTGACCAAAAATTTACTATCTCGAGTACATCCGTGCTTCGGAAGGCTTGCTAAGCCGTTGGTCCCGGCTGCATTTGCAGTCGTTAACACCTACCAATCCGCATAAGGCCTGCGTGGTTGATTATGGCCCATCCTCCTTATCCACCCATAAAGAAGGCCTGTGTCCCAACAGTGGGGACATTAAAAAAGGCTGATGTCAAGCCGCTTTGTTTATAGTTTGGGACAAGTTATATTGCACGAGCTCTAAGCTGTAAGTGTGATCAACTTTACTTCAGTGAGCTTGAGCTTGTGATACGATGTATTGATTTATACTTCTCGAGTGAAGTTGCCGAGGACCGATGACATTGTACTACAATTTATTTTTTTAATAGTGATTAGAGAGACATTTTTATATTTAATATCTTCAAAAACATTTATCAGAATATAATATGATTTTGCAATTATTATTTTAGTGGGTTTAATGTAGTTTATATTAAATGTTTGTTCAGACTCACATTTTTAGTTGTCTCTATTTGAATATTGAGAATAATGTTTTTAGTAAAAAAATTGTTTTCGAATCTTGATTCAAATGTTTTGTGAACCCTATTCAGTCTCTGATGCAATAGTGACGTAAGTCAGATATTGTCATTTTTTTACCAAATATTTATTAAAGTTTTCTTACTATTTCATTGGTTATAGCGTACCTTTTAATATTTACAGTTTTTCAAGAAAGAACTGAAAAGCAAATACTGAAAACCAAAATGTTTAAGAGATTTTTCATTGGAAAACTCGGTACCCAGCTCATGGTTGGATCTCACTTAGAGCATTAGGCCGGATTCCTAAGGTTGCAGGTTCGAATCCCGCCTGAGTAGGTATCTCGCTGGTGACGAGTATTATTTAACATTTTAATGTACGTTAATGAAATAATATGTATCAATAAGCGCATTACTTTTTAACCCATTCATTGCCTTAGTCGATACTATGAACTTGTACAGAATGCCTTGTACTAAACGCGGTAACGATACTTGGACGCGACATCGCGTCCACGGCACCTCCAATAAAATTACTTTGACGCGAATTCGCGTTTTCGGCACATTGAACCTAAATTCTGTCTATAATTGCTATTTTCTTCTCAAATGGCTTCAGTAACAGAGTGAGTGCACTGCTGTCAGTGTTCATTACTAGTTATTTGCCTTGGGAAAATATTATAAGTTAAGTGATTGTTGTTTTTATCGGTGCTACGGAACATGACTTCCAATTGTAAGTAAATTTTACTTTTACAATGATATTATAATGTAATTATGGTATTTATAACAATTTTTCATACTTATAAATTATATTCGTGTAGTATGGTGAAAAAAAATTACAAAATTAGAACAATCAGGAGTTGTAAACCTTTTTTTTGTTTTTCATATTAATTTAATTTTTTATATTACTTAATTAATATTAAGTTTAAATTTTTTATATAAGGTGAAAGATTATGTGCCGCGGCTTCTTGGGGTTGATAAGTCAAGTATACTGAACAACTTTCACTATGGGAAATATTTATCTATTCAAATAAAATATAAGTGTGTCGGACTTTTAATTAGACGGACTAATCTGACATAATGATGCCATGTTCAATTATTTTTTTATTCTTTTGCAAGACGAAACACAACTTCGAAACGTTTTGGATATTGACAATGATGTAATCAAATTTAAATTGACACATTGGAGAGAAGTTACAACACCTTATGAAAGTGACAATGAAAATGAGGAATCTTCTGATAACAATACCAAAACGATTAACACTGAAGAAATTGCGATTCAATGCCCAAGTGATGAAGAACCAGCTATGGCACCATGCTCCTGCAATCGCAATTTAGTTGCAGTAGTTATAAGAAGACGATTAGAAGAAGTTCCTGAAGGAAATTTGATTGAGTGTCTACGAGAAATAGAAAATGTCATCGAAAAACACAAGAAGTGACTTCAGCATAAATGATTTCTAATTTTTAATTTCGATAAAGAGCTTCCTAATTCAAACAGGTAAACAGGAGTAGGTACAGTCGAACCCAGAAGTAGCTCGGCACATTGTGCCCATAAATTAATCTACTTAACTCAATAGTTGTTGCCTAACGACGCAATGACCTGATACTCAAGTCACAAGTTATTTCTGAGTTATACCATACGTAGGTAATAGAAATAAAACAAGTAAAATTTAGTGAACATTGATATATTATGTAGATAAATGTGAATAGATACAATCAACAGGTATAAATCGCACTCATAGTTATATAAGGGCACCACTAAAATAATTTATATCTCAGTTAGGCCGTGTCCCCAGTAGGCAAACTGTTAGCGGCCGACTGAGTGAGCCGCAAATTTGTGGCGAACTGAAATCGAAGTTAGCTGCAAACTCAAATCAATTTTCGTGCGTCGCAAGCAAACTGTTAAGAGTTAGCCGCTCATTTAGGTCGACCAAATTTCACTACGCCCGGCAAACAACCGGTGTTGGTGGGAGTCGGCCGCTCACTGAGTTAGTCAGCGCGCGTAACGCTGCAAACTGCGTACAGTGAGCGCAAAACTAGCAGACTGTGGACACTCCATTTCAAATATATGGAAGGGCGTACTAAATCGATACGCCGCTAACTCAGTCGGTGGCAAACAGTTTGCCTACTGGGAACGCAGCCTTAGGCACCAATGGTACTTACTACAAAATCACTAGTACCTACTACAAAAATACTGATGCGTAGAATAATTTTAGGCCTACCTTTTCAAATAAAAATATTATAACACATAAAGAAACGACATACACAAATCAGTCAAATGGAAAATATTAAGAACGACACTATTTATAAATTTTAATGTTGATTTGAAAGTTTGTGTGCCCTCTGAAAGTCCAACTTGGAATTATGTGGTTTTGTATACCTTCGTTAGCCTGCAGTAAAAGTTGTCTAATTATAATAATTGTAAATTCAATCTCTAATTTGTAGAAATCGCAATTAAATAGTTATTATAGGTATCCGATTGACAGTGTTCGTTCAGTCGTGATTATTGATTGAAAATTCCAGGTTGGACCCTCAAGAGGGCACGCATACAATTGGAAATACTTTAGCGGTCACTAAATAAATAACCTTAGCCTATCTTTACTATTGTAGGTTAAAGTTATTTTTACATTAATATTTATGATATTGTCTAAAACAGGCAATACAGAGGCCAGGAAAACCAGGACAGTCTGGACATCCAAACATTGTGTCTACTCGTTTCTTTTGTAACAGACATTGTGCACATTTTTTACGCATAGTCTGGCCCTTATTATTTTTTTTAAAATTTTGTGGCAAGTGAATTCTTGTACCTACTGGCATTGAAATGTTCTCTTCAACGCTTGGACAGGGCAACAGCTTTTCTAATATTTTGACTCTAAAGTCATATAATGAAATGTTATCATGGCATGTTTTATATAACTGATATGCATTGACCAGTGCAATTTCTAATATTCGGATTATTACTTTTTTGTACCAACGAAGTGATTTGTGTTCACTTGAATAATACGACAATAACTGGTCGTGTTTATCTACATGACGCATATATTTATTATATTCACGTATTACTTTGGGTTTGTACGTTACAGCTCCCCTTTGGTTTGTAACAGGTACAAAATCACTGTTGTGTTCGCTTGAAATCATAGCAACTTCTCGTTTATCAAGCCATTTGGTTACAATAATATTATTTGCGTCATGTACGATAATACATTCCCCTTTTTTTAATTTTGTTTTTATTGTTTTAGGATTACCCTTTCTGTTACTTTTAATTGTACCAGTACAAAACATCTTATTTTTTAATAATTCTCTAGTGAGAGAAACACTGCTATAATAATTATTAATATACAAAGAATGTCCTAAATTTTTTAAATCTTTAACTAATAATTTTACAACCTTTGTTGAATGGCCCCGTCCTCCTACAAGGGAATCATTGGCTCCGGCATATAAATGCAATTTCCAGCAAACTCCTTTTCTGTCAGCCAAAATATAAAATTTAAGTCCATATTTATGGCGTTTTGACTTCATATATTGCCTAAAACTTAATCTGCCTCTCCACAACATGAGGGATTCATCAATCGCTATTTGCATTGTAGGATGGTATATTTCGGCCATATTTTTATTAAATAAATCTAAAAGTTTTTTAATTTTGTTTAAACTTGCCGGTCCATCCTCTACTTGAACATTTAAAGCTCTCATAATCAACAGAAATTTATTTCTTTTCATAAACTTGGTGAATACGTTTGTCTTAAATAAATAGTGACATTTCCAGTAATCAGTGATTCTGTTTAATTTTATAGTACCCATATGGTACAATAAACCTATAAAAGTTTTTAAGTCGTCCAAAGTGATTGGCACCCACTCTTTAAATCTACTTTGAGGTTTCAAATCTCCTCTTAGCAAATCATTGCCATAGGAATTGGTACAGGATAAAATTAAATTTAAAATGACTGGAGATAATACTAAAAATAAAAAATCAATTGGCTCTTTATTAACCATGCTGGTTTTTATTCCTGGTGTAGCCATAAATTCTATCTGATTCATAGTTACTGGGTGGCCAGACTTCCACTCCTCGTCAATTTCATGACTGGTAATTTCGTCTGTAGCATCTTCATTTTCGCTAATATTGACGTCCATTGTCTCTATCTCTCCTCCAACTGTATCGTCTAATTCAGCGTCTATATTGTCGCTTCCAACTGCATCGTCTAGTTCAGCGTCTATATTGTCGCTTCCAACTACATCGTCTAGTTCAGCGTCTATATTGTCGCTTAACAGCCCATATAATTCCACGTTTGAAAATACTGGTTCAGGGGGCATGTTATATGTACCACTATCAAAATTGTGATCCGGTGATTCCCATGATAACAAAGTATCAAAAATAACATCTCTTGATGGTAATGAATTAGGAGACAAAGTTGGAATTTCTAATGGATCCCGTGATGTCGATGGTTTGGGAGAATCCCATGGGTTCGACGGATGGTCGGCCATTTTACTGTAACAAAACATGAATCTATTTAGATTTTTTTCATGTGTCTTATATTATTTAATATAAGACACATGGATACTACAAATAAAATATAATTATATATCAAAAACAAAAATGTGTTGTCAATCAGTAGATAGGAACATTACTAAGAGTTTGTGCCATTGTAATACTGGACGTTGGTAATTTTAAGACATTGCACATTATGGGACTTTACATAGTAGGACATATTTGACTTGCTATTGAAACATAAAAAGGGAGCTCAATAAGTTTAATAGGTAATAATCTTATAAACACCCTTGTGCAGGGGGTCAAATTGTCTCTATATTTTTTTTATTCATATTAATGTTGTAAGTCCGCCTGGCTAGCTACCACCATCTTATCTAAGTCTGACGCCATAACAACAATGTTTTCAGCATTGTTGTGTTCCGACAGTCAGAGATAAGATAGCCAGTTCCTCAGTGATTGGGGATTCCGGGAGAGGCTCGCTGCCATCTTCAGCCTTATCAATACTTAACATCAGGTATGATGAAGGCTAAGAGTCTCCCCGTACTTCATAAAAAAAAATATAATCCCCACTGCTGGGGCTCAGGCCTTCCTTGTCGATAGAAACATACAAGGGGAACGGGTCAAGCTAATAATTATTAAGGTATTTTCTTAGTAGATGAGTCGCTGATACACCTAGCATTTCGTTATTTGTCTTTATTTCGTAGAAGTATAATTATCAGTGATCGGAGTAGATAGGTTTGCAATATCAGAAAAGGTTGTAGATATAAAATTATTAGAATATAATTTTCGATAATCCCCTTGTACGTCCCGACGCCATTTTGTGCCGTTTTCCAAAATGGCGCCTCTGTCAAGACCAGAAAATGGCCTCGACGGCCTCGACTTTGATATTTGTTTATCAGCGTATAACTTTGTTTATTTTAGCACGATTTCGATACTCACTTGTAGTGTGTTTTGTATAATAATCTTTAGTTACAATAAAGATGCAATTTTATCTCAAAGATTCAACAAAACACTTCTATTAAACCTTTTTATCGCGCTAAATCAGCGAAATTTGGCTGCCAGTTTGAAATTTTTACAGATCCACCATTTTGTCCGGGACGTACCAACTTGTAATCGTTTTACTTCCTTCCTTTTAATTTCAAATAAGTAAATAAGTCGCTACCTAAATACTGGCGAACGATATTTCATTAAATCTCGAAACGACTTCCGGAAAAGTAACTTATTCATGTTATGATTAAAATTTACGATGCAAGTACGTAAAATCGACCTACCTACACCGAGCACTGATAAATAATCATAGACTTTATATAAATAAATATATTGTAAAAGGTACTTACGATTAAATACAGTTGGGTAGGTATTATAAAATCACTGATAGAATATCGTCCTTAAACACTGTTCACCAAAAATCCACAATGTAAGGCGTAACTATCACACTAAGAGGAGTTTATTAACTCTACACTAAAAACGTCCAATACACTGTTCCGGAGAAGAGTGTCACAGAAAAGCGGAGGAATGAATTCAACTCGACGCAAACAGAGGAAGAGCAGTTAAAAACTCAAACGAAGGAGTCAAACGTACGATACGAACCGATAGGAAAGAGCGACTGATTTGAGCGGAATCTGACCCGGTGTTGCCGTTAGAGGAAAAACCACCAAACTCTTGTCAAAAAAGCGTTAAATTTAAAAAAAAAACACGGGGTTTCGAAAAACGCTAAAATCCACTAAACTTTTCGCATAGTTAAAATGATGTTTTTTTGATATAATTGCAAAGATAAGAAAAATATAATATAATTTTTAGAATTAATTAAAATTTATATACTTATAATATAATAATTTTAATTAAAATAATATAATAATTTTAATTAATTGTTAAAATCAACCATGTTCAATAACACAGATACATTTTCGTGGTATGGTGGTGATATACCCGACCAGAATGAACTCACAACTCACTTTTTGGTCTAATTGGAGGTCGACAATATCTTTTTAAATTTTCACCAGACTCCACTAAATTATGTTTCATCATCATCATCATTATTTCAGCCATACGACGCCCACTGCTGGGCATAGGCCTCCCCCAAGGATCTCCACGAAATTATGTTTGGCACGAAATTTTATGAAAAAAATAGCGCTAAAAATGCGCTAGGTTTTGGGCGAAATGCGCTAAAACGGCAACACTGATCTGACCAGGTAACAAAAAATTTAAACAATAGAATCCCAAACAAAAGGAAATACTTACTAGAACGCTATTGGTCAGACTAGGGTCATGTTTACAAAGCAGGTACCTGCCGTTTATCTTGGCAGATTCTAACTCGTATCTATTAAAAAGTATTTAAAAATGTTAACAATAAAATATTATAATAGTTTTATGTAATAGTTTTCGAAAGAAATGCATTAAATGTCTGTAATTAAATCGTGATGAAACTCGTTTTTTGAAAAAGAGAGAAAAATCAGAGTTGGCCACCATCTTGATCTTTTGTCTATTTTAACATTGCGTTGTTGTTTTCTTGTCAAAATAGTACTAAAAACCTAGTTTCATCAAAATCGGCACATAAAAATTTTGCCCGCCATCTTGGATTTTTTTAATATTTTTAACATTGTGTTGCTGTGTTCTTGTCAAAATAGTACTAAAAACCGAGTTTCATCAAAATCGGCCTACAAAAAAATGCCGGTTTTTTACTATCACATATATCCTATACTTGATATAACTTTTGAATTATTGCATAAAATAAAAAAAAAAAGTTTTGTTATAAAACTTATAATTATGATCTTTCCATTTATCACATTTTGTTTTTCAATAGCCCAATTTGACCACGATCCTTTATTATTATTATAATTACAGTGGCATCGCCAAACAGATTAATATTGAGTATTTTATTTCAATTATACAAAATAAATCCTGTTAGATGGTTTGTCACTCCTGTTTTATTTTATTGTGCCGGACGCGAATATGCGTCCAAGGCATGGGGCGTGAAAATCGATGATTTCAATATTTTTTAAATTTTAAGTTATATACAGGAGCCGCTTTGAGACTGTTAACGTTGAATTTAGATATACGTATACTTTAAATTTCAGCTTATTTACTCTTGAAACGGGGAGAAACAAGACAAGTCACATAAGGACGCGAATGCGCGTCTATGGCACCAGAAAGAAGTTTGCTTGGACGCGAATTCGCGTCTAAGGCACTGAATGGGTTAATAAAATCTACACGAGACGGAGCAAATGCATAAATAAATATTTGACAACATCACATACATTGCTGCTATTTGGAAATTGTAAGTAGCTAAAGCTCTTGTGTTATGGAAATCAGAGACAACGGTGGTATCATAAACACCCAGACCTGAGCCAATATAGAAAAGTTCATTTTTCTAAATTGACCCAACCGGGGATCGAACCCGGGACCTCAGAGATGGTGACATCTTGAAAACTGGTGTACAAAGCCATGGAGACACAGACCATGGAGGTCGTCAAAATGGCATGTCAAGATGGCAGACATGGCAGTCTGTGATTTGTCTAATAATTATATTTGTATTAGCTTCATTCTGCCATATCCTATATTTTAATCGAGGCTATAAATTATCTGTTTGGCACATTTTATCCAAATCCGTTCAGCCGTTTTTGCGTGATTGAGTAACAAACATCTAAACATCCAAACTTTCACATGTATAATATTAGTATACAAGGTGTTACAAAAGTACCCCTAATGCCGAATATGGTAGATAGGGACCATCAAACTGAACAACTTTTACTATGGGACCAACTCTGAAATCACGATAAAAAAAATCAGCTGTTTCATAAATTTTGATATTTTCGTAGGTAATCAATTTTTGTATGAAACAGCTGATTGTTTTTTCGCGATTTCAAAGTTGGTCCCATAGTAAAAGTTGTTCAGTTTGATGGTCCCTATCTACCATATTCGGCATTAGGGGTATTTTTCTAACACCTTGTATATACATACATATTATAGAAGTAACATTATAAAAGACTGTGAAATCATAAATTAAGATACTATTTTACAGTGTAAAGGTTTGTGTTTAGAAACTACGACCTTGTTGATAACGTAAACGAACGTAAGGCTAACCGCACACATGCAATATTATTGGCAATAATTTGCATATTGTTAAATATTATTGTGTGTGCGGCTAGCCTAAAGTTTGTTTGATCAGACGCTGAGTTTGCGAGAAACAGAGCAGCCTTTTTTTAAGGAGTTCTTTTTTAAAGCTTTGGCGGTTCCTTTTTGGGTTTTGCCAGTGTCCAATTGTTTGCTCAGTTAGCAAGTTTGTTACAAAAATAAAGTCAACGTCATTAAATTGGGTAACATGTTTTGCAACATGTAACATGTTTTGGGTTGCCATAAGTCCCGTATGTAAGGGACTGTCCTGTATTTGACCATCGCGTCCCGTATTTCGATAATGTCGACAAAATGCGTATATGTATTACTATTTATAGTAATATTAAAAAGTATAGGTATATTACTTAGATGAAATAAAGACGTTGATTGTCTTTACATTGTCGTCGTACGTCAAGACGTCCCGAATTGGTCCTTGAAAATTGTGGCAACCCTAGCAATATACAAAAAAAAATATGGAGGATATCCTAAAAATCCGTAGGATATATTCTGACCGAAACTAAAGTTCTGCTAATAAATAAGTTCGGAACAAGAGAAAAGAAAGTATTAAAGAAAGTCCACGATACCCACAAAATTAGCACTAAAATCTCTACACATTTTCAGCACCATTTCAGGGCCTTAAGTTCGACTGAAAACTGAAATTTTTGAGATTACGACTTTATCAACTGTGTGTCTAACTCGTCGGTACGGTTAGCAAAAAATGACATTCAAACTAGAATATTATTTTATTTTTGCGAGTTGAATAAGAGCAGTTCAATAAATGTGCATGAAAAGTAACGAATTACTAAATGTAATCAGAGGGCCGATGTTATATTTATTGGCATGTTGAATTTTATTGTATTATCTATTTTTTTACGTATATGCTAGTTTTATTTTTTATTTTTTTTATTTATGCTAAGCTTCAGAGATATTTAAAATTCTGTGATAGCATTTTTAAATTCGATCCCTATTTATGACTTTATCAATTCAAACAAGTCTTGGAGTTTGATGTAACAAACTTGGAATATGGCCAAGTCGGTTATGAAGTTCAACTAAGAAATCAAGATTATACTCGGAAATTATTAAAATTTGGCTTTTTGCTTTAAAATTTTTAACAATACACACAACATTCGACTTGAGCTTTTTATTTACAACAAGATTAAGAAACAATATACTCAAGAACTAGCAATATGACAAGTACTACTACAAAAAATAATTTATTTTTACTTTTTATGTTGACCATACTACATTTCTATTGTATGAAGTCACGATCGCGTATTTGCGTCGTGTTTAAGTCATTACCAAGAACAGGCAAAGTAATGAAATATTATGAAGTTTTCATGCATGGTATGAACACTTGCAAATAACATAAAATATGTACAACACACACATAGGTAGGCTTCTGCAAGCAAGCAAAGCAAAATTCTGAAGGTGTTGCAGCTTGCTTGCTGCAGAACTTGCTTGCTAAAAAATTTGCAGGAAGATGTTGCTTTGCTAGTCCAAACCTCTCTTAAGGTTTAGCAAATCTAATTACTAGATCTGAAAATATTGTATCCCAAAAGATCATTTTTTAAGACAGTATATAAACCAAAACTCGTTCAGAATAATCTATCACCCAAATATTTTTCTTATCAAAATAAATATAAAATTGTACTTACAAAGCCACTTTTTGCTTTCTCATGGCGGGACATTTTTCTTTTGTTGACATTCAGATGAACCATTCTGTAAAAAAAATAATAATAATAACAATAAATGCTTGTAATATTTATTAATGCATTAAATAATTATCTAAACACTGAACTTGCAATGGAAGCTTGCTTGCATAAATTAATATAGAAAAATCCTTGGGAAATGCACACAAGTATAGTATTTTTATCGTTACTAGTCCTATTTGGTAAACAATCTTCACTCAACTCCTATTGAAGTAATCATTTTAATTCATCAACGCCCGAGCGGCTAGATAACAATGCAATATCTATTGTTTAATTTTCTGGGCGTTGAAGAGTTAAAATGCACAGCAGTGCCCATGTAGTATGTCATGATTTTCAAAATAGCCCTTGGAGGAATACTAGTAGGGCACCACTGCTTTAGAGGTAGCGTCATTAGCATTGTAACAAGCTCTCCGGCCGTTTTTGCAACTGCAATCAAGCGGTTTTCTTTTTCTCTAAACTTTTTACTACACAATATAAAAAATAATTTAAGGAATTGTGAAAATAACTTGTCATTTAATTTATTAATTGCCATGTCATTCATTCATTAATTTAGCCATTATAGACCATATTGTTACCGTAATCAAATCAACATTAGCATCTTATCACTGATGAATGTCATTAGTAAAACTGTTTCTTACGGATCAGAAAATCTGTCTCCAGCTTGTTTTGCATCCATCAAGCACTGTGCCCATTATTGTGCTTTAGAAACTCTTCATAAACTACCTGTTTAGAGATTGGGGTACTAATGGTATTTTATTTTAACTATAAAGTCTAGTCATAGCCCAAGAATGTTGCCTACAAATATTGATAAACAAAACTTTTTTAAAGCTTAATTTATTCAAGAATGGTGTAACGTCTTCTTTTATATGTATTTATGCAGTACAGATGAGGTTCCGCTCTGTCGAAGGTCATTCATTCATGAAAAAACATAACATTTAGGTCATTTGTAAAGACGAAAGTTAGTCGACAATTCCAGTAGCTTTAAAATTTAAAACAATGACTTTCAAATTGAATAAGTAATACACAAAGCTTCATACGTTTTCGTTTTGTAGCCTTTAAGAGTTATTTCAAACGCAACGAAGCCTTTTAAATGATAAAAATGAAAAAACATGGGCTTGTCTCCGAGACGAAATACCTACCGACATAACCTATGCAAACTCTTATATACTGGCCTCTTATCAAACAAAACCACTAAGATAAGATAGGAAATTTACTTTACCACTGGAAATGTGTAGATTTTATCCAAAACAAGTCAGTAAACATCACTTTTTTAATAAAAACATGAAAGATAACACAACAACGAACACTTCTACACACACAGGCATTTACTAGTGCTGCCATAATCAATGAATCGAGACATTACTCGTCATTCCTGCATAGTGATACCCGAAAGTTACTAAGTCGATGAAATCCGATTGTACGTACGTACCATGAAACGTTATTAACGTTTTAAAATATAATAAATTGGGAATTATTTTCAAAATATTGTTTGTACCTACTAATTTGCCGCCCGGCGGCGCCGTGCCTCGACGCCAGCCGCCGGCTCCGGCATTCCTTCCTTGGGTGGGTCTGGGTAGGCTTTACTTCATTTCGTTTTGGCACAAATAAAAACTTACCAAAGAAAAGTAGCAATGTATTAAATACATCTGTCAAAACACAGTTAACATGAACTTCAATGTTTTTAGCCGATACCGCCACTGGGGCTCTATCGACTAAAAACATTCTTCTTCTTCTTCTTTTTTGTTTTGGCAATCTACTTTCCTCTTGGAAGTAATTTTTGCCAATGTCAAGTGTTGAATAGTTCAGTTGTAGATATTGTTTCATTTTCATTTGAATGCGGGTGCATCGTATTCCAATGCTGCTTGGAGCATTTGACACCAAGTATATCAAGACAGTTTACTCGGTTAGTTCTGCCGAGGAAGCCACCACTTCAATAAAAGTCTCAGCTTCACATAACCAAGATCGCGCCTATTTCAATTATCCCACATATTGTTCAGTTGCGTAGACACTTGTACCATATAACTGCATCAATTTTAACACACAATATTCACTATGAATCAATTTGAAAAAATAATTTAAAATGGACACCTAACCGAACTCGACAAAATGGCGCCAAAAACTCCGACTAAAAACATTGAAGTTCATGTTAACTGTGTTTTGACAGATGTATATGATACATTGCTACTTCGTTTTGGCACAAATAAAAACTTACCAAAAAAAAGTAGCAATGTATCACATACATCTGTCAAAACGCAGTTAACATAAACTTCAATGTTTTTAGCAACTACAAAAAATTTTTGTAGGTCAGTGGTTTTTAGTCGATACCGCCGCCATCGCCGTACAAACAAAGATAAATGACAAGAACAAAACTTCAACCAAGAAGTTTTTATGCAAACAAAAAAAATAAAATTCAAATTATTCTATCAGGGAATTTCATACTTCTTTTGTTCAATCATTATTTTCCACTCAAACCTGTCATGGGTACATATTGCTGATTCTTTTACTAAATTGTATTTCAAAAGTATTTTTATCTAACAAATTATTCAAAATTCAAAAAGTAAAAAAATAATGGATAAATCCCAGGAACCACCGAAAAAATGCTTTTGCGCACGATGTTTCCTTCCTATTGATCCTAGCGATAAAGTTGACATAGATGGACAAAACTTCCACAGGATATGTAGCACGTGCTGTAAGTACACTTTGAATATAGACGTTGTACGACTTGATGGAAAAATTGGTATATCTCTATCGTCTATCGTAATCGCTGTCATTTGACAGATGGATGTGACACATTGCTACTTCTTTTTGGCATAAATAAAAACTTGCCAAAGAAAAGTAGCAATGTATTATATCCATCTGTCAAATGAAAACGATTACGATAGCCATGTAAGTTAGCCGGTAAAGCCCCCGGCATCGGCACGACTTGGAGAAGAAATAGGGTATAGAGAAGGAATAGGGTATATCTCGCGTCCCCCTTGGGAACCCATGACCTAGATGATAGTGGTGATTTATTGCCAGGTATCTGTCGAACAATCCCTACATCGATCAAGATGTTTTATGGGCACGTGTTCTGCAGCAACTGTTTCAAAACGCACGTGATGTCGAGGTTCAAGGGCGAGTCCCCCCGCATGTACAGCAACAGCTGGTGGATGCAGTGGGCACCGGGAGCGAAGCAGGAGGACAAGGATACTAAGAAGCCTGAAGGTTAGTGGATTTGTCTTCTTTTCAGAGACAGTCCGCTGCTAAAGTTTTTCTTAATTTTAAGAACTAATTAAATGTTTCGCATTCTAGTTGTGTATTACGTATTCTTAATTAGGTTTATGGATTTTGTGGTTTCGCCTCAGTTTCATCACGGCGGTCAACGGACGGAGACCAACATTATCCCCGTGCTTCGGAAGGCACATTGGTCCCGGTTAAAGTTGTAATTGTTAAAACCCACCAATCCACATTGAGGCCGCGTGGCTTGTTATTTCAATATCTCCTTATACATTTATAAAGAAGGCCTGTGTGTGCCCCAGGCCCCCAGCAGAGGGATATTAAAATGGCTGGTGACGAGTTTGTTTTTGGTTTGATTTTTGTCAGTATTAACTCACTGGGTTTTATTTCCTATTGCCACTAGGAGTGTCAAGTTTTCTCATTTGTGGTGTGTTAGGACAATTGGGAATTAGTTTACACTAAAAACCATAAAATGTAACCTGTTGCTAAATAATATTTTTTGCTTGAAGTCCAACTTTTTGTGTAAAAAGGACTTTTAAAATGTTGTATATTTTATGCAGAGTCGAATAACTCTTCGCAACCTGAGCCACAGTGCAAGCGATGTATTTGCGCGCGGTGCTTGCAATCAGTGAGCGATAACAACAAAGTGGAAATTGGAGGACAGAGCTTCCACACACAGTGCGCGAAATGCTGTAAGTATAATTATTAACTTTGGTACCATCTTTTTGAATGCATGCATTAAACAGTCAAGGGCAATGGAGCGAGCATAACTTGTATTAAAATTGTATGCCCTATGCGAATGTGATCGAAGCACTGATCAAAATCACATCGACAAAAAAAGCGAAGCTGGACCGATCATCGTGGATATCCTTGGGAAAGGCCTATGACTAGCAGTGGGTGTTTTGAGGTAACGTAATGATGCTGTACCCCAATACAGATAGGACCTGGATTAACTTATTATAGCTCTCTTTTTGATCTTGGACACTTTCGTCAGATTAAAATAAAGGCTGTATTTTTTCTAACGAAAATAGAATTGGTTCCTCTTTGGTCAGGAAAACATTTTTTATCTCTTTGGACAGAAAAAAACTTGACAGAAAACAGTTACGTGGTTTTTTTTAATTTTTTTCTGACAAACGTGGAATCTGACCTAAAGTCTGTTTTCGGCAAAAAGAATCCATATTTTAATCTGATGAATATGTCCTAGATCTTCTTTTTGTCCTTGTTAAAGGTCTCCTAGAGTCCACACGGACGAAGTCGCGGAGGGCCGCTAGTTTTGCATAATTTAAATAAGCTTTATGCTAAGTATCATTTAACAGAGGTTTTCTTTCTACAGGTCTCTGTCACGTGGTACCAAAGGACAACATAAAGATTTACTATGGTCAAGTATTTTGCGAAGAATGTTTTCACAGGCATGTTATGAATCGCACCAATGACAACCCCACTGAGTTCTTTAAGAATTGCTTCGAACAGTGGCAATCGAATGCGCAGTTCAGTGAAATGATGAAGGAAATGATGGCGGGAAACAACTCTGCGCCATTTGTATTTGTGATGCAACCGCCACCGGCGGCGGCAGGTCGCTGCGGCAATGTGCCTGAGTGGACGCAGCCTGCTGAGCCGAGGAAATGTGAGTAGTTGGCTTTTAGTAATCACTTGTTTGGTCAATTTCTCTTGCTTTTTCCACATTGCACAGCAATACTACGATGCCTATGCCATCTAAGCATGTTTGAAAATGGTAATTCATCCTTGAATATAATCAGCAATTTTTGTCCCTCTGATGACACAGGCCCTTCTTTATGGGTGGATAAGGAGGCCATAACATAACCCATCACGTGTTCCACCCAATTCTTATTGGTTTGGTAGAATTAACGACTGCAAATACAGCCGGTACCAACGGCTTAACGTGCCTTCCGAAGCACGTTGGAACTGGAGATGAAACATTTTTGGTCACCCATTTTAGCTAACGCACTACGCCATCGAACTCGCCGATTAATAGATTGCCCCATCATTATCACCCTTGCCTTGAGTGTAGTTGACCGTGCGCGGGACCTGTTTATTTCTACCACCCAGTGACAATTACCTGCATAATGTTGGAAAACTTCTTTCCAACAGTATATTTACTTTTTCTCCGATAGGTAACATCAAATTGTCTTTTATAGGTGCGTAAGAGTTAAAAATTTTCACAGCTGCGACACCGGCCCTGTCTTTTGGGAACGAAGAAAGAAGTACCGACCAAATCGGTACTTCTTTCGAGAATCGGACCGAAGTCTCGACGCCAGGGTCTCATGAATCAGCAGTAAATGACACCGTCATAGCCGCAGTTGAAAAAATCGAAAAGCTTACAAAATACCTTCACGAACGGTCAACGAACATTCCGGAAAAAGAGGAAAAATGGAAAAGCTTTGAAGATTCAATGAAATGTTGGGTCGATTTGCAAGACTCGAAGGTCAAAGTGGACTGTCCTAAATGTTTGTGGCAATGTGGCACCATTTATGTTAATAGTGAGTTATTGCAAAATGTGTGTTGCGGTGATTAATTGTATCCGAAGTTAAAGAAATTAATAAAATGTGAGGTCTTTTTAAAGTTTCGTTTTATTGTTACTAGATCGCTTAAGGTTTATCACGAGTATCATGACATTTCCCAAAACTCCTTCGACTATCCCCGTTTCCTCGTGGTCATACTATACTAGTTAGTCATACTAGTATGACCACGAGGATATACATGTCCTCTTGGTCATCCACGGGCACGAAGGGAAAAAAACGGTCAAGAGCTTACTATTTAGGAAATTTAACCTATCACGTAAAGGTGTGTCAGAAGTACCATTAATGGTACTACTGACGTAAAAGTGTGTCAGTAGTACCACGGAAAAATCCCAAAGCTCCGTCACGGACACCTTTTACAGGACTTCTGGGAATATACGTTTTGAATCACAGTTGCAGAACAAATTAGGTAATGTAATATAATCAACAAATGTCACCACCATATAGTAAACAAGGAAAATCAGGATATGTAAGTAAAATGGTTCGGTAATTTGTTTGATGACCGGCATACCAACATTTCCGTCGATTTGAAAAATAAATTGAAATTTTTCCGTTTTAGTCGCCTTGGATAAAAGTGTGTTATGTTATTCGAGAGGAGTAAGGGTGCTGGCACATTTTTATATGTTAGCACGACGAGTAAAAATCCAAATAAATACGGCGTGTTAACTACTGTCAACACGTAACGTCAGACAAATGTGCCAGCACCAAGAATTTTAGATAATAAAATTTTTGGCCAGCACTCTGTCATTCATTACAAAAAAAAAGAAAAAACTAAAAAAAACTTGTAAATGATATACTTACTAAGACAATTTAAAGTTAAAAACAAAATCAGCAATTTTCTGTATTAAATGGATCAAATATGTTAATGCAGATTGTTGTTAAGCTATTTATTGATGTAGGAAGCGTCCATGACTTAGCTGACTAACTGTGCTCCAGTTATGATGAGTAGGTATACATAATAGTAACTACAGTCAGCAGCACGTCAGGTAATACAAAACGGTAAAACATCTGCTATTTATTTCGAACCTTAATATCTTCTCATTTAAGTACAAAATTAATTGAATTTGATTTTTCTCATTAATTATATCATAATTATATCAAAATAAACAATGAAGAAATGTCATTTTCAGAGGTAAAATAACTGAACTGATTATAATTTATTTTTCTTTATTGTCATTATTGCTATAAACAAAAACATAGATATTTTTAGTGTGTATTTTACTTCATTTTTAAACATGTGTCATAAATCTCTGTTATTTAACCACTGCATTTAGAAGGACTAACGGTATAATTATGCGCTGACTTAGTCTTCTGTTTTTTTATATCGCCCGAACAATCTCGTTTTGTTGGCGTAAATATATATTTGTGAAAGCACTCGGTACAGAAGACACGACCATAGTAAGTTCTTGAATGCGCTACGAGTGTGTGGCATATACCTGAAACGTAATTTCAATTTGTTTATAAATCATCTTGCTAGATGAGCCAAAAGAAAGTAATGGGTTGGATATGCGGGTCGAGTGTGCCAATAAAAACCCCATAGTCCCAGTAGTTCTATTATCTAGTTATTTGATGATATTACTTGGATTTTTTCCCATTAGTTCTGTGGAACGGAATTTCGTGGTTTTTTTTTCAAATATATTATTATAGTCTATAAAGGGACTTTTTTTACTTTTAAGACGAATTGTAGGTAACGGAACTGATTTTCATGTTTTTTTTTCAAACATATAGTCTATAAAGGGAGTTTTTGACTTTTAAAGCGAATTGTAGGTTACTAAGACCCGCTTGCAAGCTGAGCGAACGAAGCGAGTGTACTATTGCAATGGTTGGCGAAACAAAACCCGTCTGCCAGGGTGGAATAGGAGTAACCCTTTGCCACACACCCGGAAAGAAGTCCAACGGAATAATTTTAATAGAACTAAAATATCTACATATTTAAACAGATACATTTGCAGTGCAGCAGTGTCTCAAGGATGTAAATAAAATTATAAAATTACCAACACCACTGGGGGTGTCGTTCAGTGGTATAGTTGGGAACATCAACAAATAAAGGTCAATCAAGGGACTATTTCGTGGCGCGGATTCTTTTAGCAGCTCATGATGGCAGACTTGGCTGTTTTGGTCATTTTTGTCAAAGATTTTTCTTTTTAATTTAAATCTTTAGTTCAATGCACACGCTAACGACAGGACGCGACCATAGTCAAATCGTTGGAGTCAATAAACTTACCGTGTATTGTCAACCACACCACTGTGCTATCGTTTACAATTTTTTTAAGTTACCACACCACTGCCGACTTGTGATATGTAACATGTCATGTCGTGATCGTACGAATGATAATTAATTGATATCGATAAATGCAAGTTTAGCATTAGAACCGTAAAACTTCACTACAGTTACGGTAGGTCACCACACGACCTAAACAAATTGTAAACGACACTCGAGTGGTGTAGTCCAGTAGTGTGGTTGACAATAGGTACACGTAAACTTACAACAAAGTCCACAGTTAGTTCGTAGCGTCTGACCTTCCGTGTGTTTTGTATCAGATTCTTGATCGTATTCAGTATTACATTCATTATATTCTTCCATAGTTCTTTTTTATATATTTTGCTTAATTTTTTAATGAAAAACGGTATTTTATTTTAATCTTTGGACATGACATCTGACACAACTTTATTCTTTGACTTAACTTTTAAACATTTTTCTTTAAGGCCACTTGGCGGTTTATTATGTACTCTATGATCATTACCTTATAGCCATTATTATCACGTTATTCTTCTGCGATTATCACTACCTACCGTAGACTTTTCCTCGAAATACAAAGTTGATAGGTAACAGACGTCCAGACGATAATGCAGAGGCAGGGATGCATGCCTACACAAAACCCTGCATGCAGTTGCACTGCAAGCATAAATAACGATTTCTGTTTTGTTTACACCTACCATATGAAACTGATAGTTCATTTATTGGATTTTAAAATATGTTTATTCATCAAAGGTTTATTCATCGAAGGTTTATTCACTGGATTTTGCGGTTCATTCACTGGTAATTTGGGGTATTTTTTTTTAAGTTTCAAATCGCAATCAAGGGTTTCCTCATTCACTGGTGCCATAGCCGTCTTTATCTGGTACAACGTGCAACCTACTGGGGCTCTACCGCGTAACTATATTGATATGAAGTTCATGTAAATGTTGACACTTAACGTCCCTATTTTTATGTTTTTTGTTGATTTGTTGTTTTTAGTAAAGAAGCTGGTCTCGTTATTACGGACGTCGTTAAAAAGAACAAAAACAATTTCAAAGAAGAAACCCATAAAAATAGGGATTCTTACCATATTCAATTCATATTATTTATACTAACTATCCTTAGAGAACTAACGTAATAAGTTTATAGTTCTTACGCGGTAGGAAAGAGAATGTAATCACTACGTTTTATTCAGAATCGCAAAGGTATTCGAGCAAAGGTATATAAACTTAAACCTAAGACTTAAACATACAATCATATAAATAAACATACTTAGAGCATTAAGAAAACACAATCGAGATTACGTTAATGTCTTTAGTCTGTTCTTCCTTACTACGATCTCTTATTAGTCTGTGTTCGGAACGAATAAACATCCTCTATTACGTCAGACGTCTGTGGAGTGGAATAAAAAAAACAAACAACAGGCAGGCGTGGCCTTTTTCTTGTTTTTGAATGAAAACGAGCAATTTTTTTAAGAAAGTCTTTATAAAAACATAAAATACTGTATTAAGAATGATGAGTTAAATAAATATATTGAAGAAATTGCAGTTTGATGTGTTATTTAAAGTGATACATTGCGATTTTGTAAGGGTGTTGACGGCTTGACGGTTGCTTGACGGTGATCAAATTATCCGTGAAACTAGTGTTATTTCATCATGTACGGGCGTAAAACACCTACCACATATCGTTCCACGCCGTCTGTGTATTCCCATTACACAGGGAAGTAAGTGAAATACCATACCATTAAATAATATTTCTACTAATACAACAAGTTAGCATTTTTGTTTGAGCGTTTTAGTGGCACAACAAAAATTGTTTGTATGGAAATGGCAGGGGTCCTTGGGGTATGGCTATTTTGTGTCTGGAGGGTGTGCGGCCGGATCACTCCATCCAACCCAGCTCAGCCAGAAACGCTCCAAGCGTGTTCACATTCGTGAACGCTTCCTGGACGCTGCCCGGCGAGCCGAGGCACCTCGCCAGATAGAGTGATGACTGTTTCTTCTTCCTCCATGCAGCCTATGCATAGGGGAATGTCTGTGACATTAAAAAGAGATTCAATAAGAGGGGTGTTTAGCCAGTCCTTCAGTAATCCACTGAGATGTTTTGCCCTCTCGAATTTTAGAGATCCCAGTTGTTTTAGTTTTAACGTTATTTTGGCTGCCTCCTGCTGAATGTGGAGATGCAGTGGTGTTAGGTTCAGCATTACCTCTAGAGCCGCTGTGGCAACAGTCAAATAACGCTTAACTATGCAATAGTGCATTGTGATTGGTTCTTTTGTATATGTATAACGTGTGATTGGTAGTGGGTAGTTAAAGTTTTGTTTAAATAAATTGATGGTTTTTTTTTCTAATCGACAAATTATTGATATCTATTATAGTTTTTTGTAACACATTTTTAGGGTTTCCACCTGCTACTACATAATTTAAGGGCAGTATAAAAAATATGGGGATTTTTTTTCAGGAAACAATTAAAACAGCTGTGTTTTATGAAGATAAATTCTGTCTCCCAATTTATTTTTGTGATTGCAAACATACTTTTTCCTCTTTCTCTTACTTCAAAAACCCACAGCATGCACCAGTCAGCCAAAACGTTTGGTTTTGCTAGCCAGCTGTGGATCAGTTTGTAAAAAATATGGTGTGTGGTATATGCTTTATTTACCCAATCATGATTTAGTTTTGCAATTACGAGTTTCTGTGTTATCCTGGAATAACACATTTAGCACATATACCCTGGAAAACAGGGTAACCTGTAAAATATGGAGCATCTGGGCCCTATTTAATAAATGTGACAATTTGTCACCTGTTACAACAATTTCATATCCGTTATGTCAACCAATTAGAAATAGAACAAACTACTCATAGCTTCACAGAATGTAAACCTAATGGCCCTGGTAATCCTACACATTTTGTATAAGTACCTACCTACTATTTATGACTGAAACTAAAAAAAAAATATTTGGTGTGATATTTAGAGACTATTGAAAACAATTTACCCTGTATCACATAGTTTTAATTTATCTGCAGAAATAAATAACTTAAGTAACTCAAGAAACTGAATTTTATTAATGTTTAATTTCACAGATCATCAACAAACTTACGGTCATCAAAATCGGTTCGTTCGTTACGATTGCCATGGTATCAGAAGCCGATACTACATGATGCCTATTTTCTGGATCTTCAGAGGGGCTCTTTGTTGACTGGATTTATTTCTCTGGTGAGTATTATCATCATTTTTATAATTATTATTGTTATTTTGCATAACTATCACCCTTAGCACCAGTGTATCATTTCCGCACACAGGTACCAAGACTAATAATATTGAAAACATTGTGTTTACAATTAAAGTATAAAATTATTTTTAAACACTTATTGCGGTCTTATGTTTCAACAAGTCCAACACATTCTATTAAGTAGTTTGTTGTGCAAATTATTACATGTCACAAGTTATTAATTAATCAATTTTAAATTCAGTCAATTTTAAAATAATTTAACTATACAAGGTGTTACAAAAGTACCCCTAATGCCGAATATGGTAGATAGGGACCATCATACTGAACAACTTTTACTATGGGACCAACTCTGAAACGCGAAAAAAAAATCAACTGTTTCATACATTTTGATATTTTCGTAATTAATTTTTATATGAAACAGCTGATTTTTTTTTCGCGATTTCAGAGTTGGTTCCATAGTAAAAGTTGATCAGTTTGATTCTTGTTTTCCATGAATTTTTTAACAGAATAGTATTTTTTTCCATGAAAAAATTATGTCATGTGGCAGTTTAATATAAATACATATAGCCATGCAGAATGCGTTGTTAGAATATATTTTTAATCTCTAATTCGGAATACTTAGGTCATTACCACGGACCTGAAAAAAAGACGGACGTAATACAACACTAAAAAGAAGTGAAGCATGCAAGGTCCTACAATTTCGTTTGTTGTACATGACCTACACTCACACAAATACACCTGTAAAGAAAAGACCGGTGTATTTGTGTGAGTGTAGGTAAATTATAAATTTTAATCAGGGGCCCTACCGGCTAAGTTTTCCAAATTCGGCGGGTCTGCCGAGCTTCAACTTAAAACAGATAAATCGAAGTAAGGAGTTTCGTATTGTACTATTCGCCGAAGTTATTTAAAAGATATCGATGTTCGTGTGACATCATGAATTGAGGTTCGCCATTTTGGCCCGATTGGGGCTCGATTTATGTTTTAATTTGAAGCCCGGTAGTCTTTCCGAAGTTCGATGCGTTAGCCGGTACGGCCCCAGGGGCCCTACCGGCTAAGTTTTCGAAATTCGGCGGGTCTGCCGAGCTTCAACTTAAAACAGATAAATCGAAGTAAGGAAGTTCGTATTGTTCTATTCGCCGCAGTTATTTAGAACATATCGATGTTCGTGTGACATCATGAATTGGGGTTCGCCATTTTGGCCCGATTGGAGCTCGATTTATCTGTTTTAATTTGAAGCCCGACAGACTTTCCGGAGTTCGATGCGTTAGCTGGTATGGCCCCAGTACTTACTATGTATAGATTGCCTGGTGCCGCTCGCCGCGCCCCCTTTGGATGTTTACGCCCCCCTTGTGGGGTCCCCACTGTTTGGGAACCCATAGTCTACGCGGACGAAGCCGCGGGTGGCTGCTAGTTTAGTAATATAATTTTCAATTCATAAAAACATTCTTTGTTCCAGTTCATAGCTCTGTTCACGTTCGCTCACAGTGTGTTCGATCTGTACTGCCTCGGGATGGCGGCTCCAGGGTCCGTGCATTACGGCTACTACGTCATCAGTTTCCAGTTCGTGTACGTCGGGAGTGCACCGGGTACGTAAAAAAAAGATATCTATTCTCTATTTTATAATTAAATATAAAAAAAAATATATATATTTGACAACATCACATACATTGCTCCGATTCCAAAGTAAGTAGCTAAAGCACTTGTGTTATGGAAATCAGAGACAACGGTGGTATCACAAACACCCAGACCTGAGCCAATATAGAAAAGTTCGTTTTCTAAATTGACCCAACCGGGGATCGAACCCGGGACCTCAGAGATGGCGACACCTTGAAAACCAGTGTACAAAGCCACTCGACAACGGAGGTTGTCACGGTAATTCGGTGAACAACTTTTACTATAGGACCAACTCTGAAATCATATATTTTGATATTTTCGTTAATTTTTGTATGAAACAGCTGATTTTTGTTGCTTAACCCTTTGACCGCCAACGACGTCTTAAAGCGTCAACACTAAACTGGACACAGACGCCGAGCACGACTTAAAGCGTCATAATATTTGACAGTCTCATTTTACTTAATAAAACCTTGAGGATGGCCAATGATTTATTTTATTTTAATTATTTACTTTATTAAGATTAGTTTTGTACTCGAAATAAAAACTTGGTCTAGTGAAAAATTCCGTTACAGATGAATTTAAATTTATTAAACAAAAAAAGATTTGCTCTCTACGCCAATGACGGCTTAAAGCGTCGAATAGTGATGTAACCACAAGTGGGTAGATTGATTTTTTACCTGCCTAGATAATTCTCGAATGTTCTGACACGTATCACCAGTATTGGTTATCTTATTAAACAGTCAGCATCGTTAACAGTTTTGAGCAATATACATACACATTTTTTACTGAGAAAAATGGATAAAAATAAAGGTTAGTAGTTTCTTTTTCCACTATTCTGTCGTTTGTGCTGGACGTAATGAATAAATAACACGTTTATTCAGTTTCTATTAAATACCATAGGTAGTACAAATACCATTGTAAACTTTGTGAATTCTGACATAATAAGACTTCTAACTTACCTCAACTAAGTCTATTCTTTTGAACTAATTTTAGAGCTTTCAAAAAAGCTTTTCCATTGCAAGATAAAGTAAAATACTAGAAAATGTAAAATTTGCCTCCAACAAACTCAGCCTGGATTCTAACCAAGGTCTAGTATAAATAAAGTGTGCACTGAATTTAACATTTAATTGGATTTCTAAGAATCAAGGCTATTGTTATTTTCGATATCGCTGAGTAAAATAAACATCACTAGTAGTTTTATGTAAACTGCTTATAATTTCCTGTCTGAGCCGCCGATGACGACTTAAAGCGTTCACTAGTGTTGCCAAAAGTTCGACATTTTTAAAAACATCGTAACTAAAATATATCATACAACTATAGTAATTTAAATGTTTTTTGATATCTGGTCTTAATAAATTTGAACTTAATATGGTATTTCATTATACTGGTAGGATTAAATGTAACTAAAACTACTGCTTACTACAAAAACATATTTATTTTATTTTGGTCGATATTACGTGTTGTACATCACTAGTATAAATTGTAGGTAAAATAGGCTCGGCGTTGAGGGCCCGATCGATGCAATTTTACGTGGCGGTCAAAGGGTTAAAGTTGTTCAGTTTGATGGTCCCTATCTACCATATTCGGCATTGCAATTTTTTTTGTAACACCCTTTATATCGCGTGATGTAGCGTTTTTTAAGCTATAATTGAATAAAGTATTTTTTGCTTATTTTTTTTATTGAATTGTTTTTGTTTCAGTTCGCAATGTTCTGATTGTCTTTGCTCTATTCTCGTGGGTTGGCTCAGTTACTGTTATAGTCACTAGCATCATTCTAATCAACGCATTGAGAAAGGTATGTATTACTTTTTATAAATATTTGACAACGTCACTTACATTGTTTCGGTTCCATAGTGAATGAGTGGTGCAGTGGTCAACATGCCGGGCTACCACGAAAAAGGTCACAGGTTCGATCCCCGGCCGGGCAGAAATTGAAATGATAAATTTTAATTTCTGTGACGGGTCTGGGTGTGACTATGTATAGTAAGTATATATTTTAAAATTAGTATATTAGTTGTCTAGCACCCATATTACAAGCTTTGCTTCGTTTGGGGCTAGATGGCGCTGTGTGAAATTGTCCAAGCATTCATTTATTTATTTTAAAGTAAGTAGCTAAATATTATGGAAATCAGAGAATGGTGGTAACACAAACACCCAGATCTAAGCCAATAAAGAAAATTCGTTTTCTAAATTGACCCAGCCGAGGATCGAATTTGGGACCTCATAGATGGCGGACACCTTGAAAACCGGCGTGCTTACCACTCGACCACGGAGGTCGTATTTACATTTATTTTACCACCGATAAATAATTGATATACAGTGGCGGTCACATAATTAGACACCAGTCGATTTTCATACAAACGAGGTAACTTTGAAGCCTTGGTTCTCCGCCAAGGATTGACCTATCGTAGCTGTGATCTGATGATGGCCATCCAGGGAGTGAATGCAGGAGATCCAGATCGATATACACATCTAACTGATCTGATCAGCATTCTAACAGCCAAATACTCAATCGAATCTTGAAGTTAAGGCCACCTTAAATGAAAAAAAGTTGTCAGATCTGACAGAAACTCTAAGACACTGCCAGCTTCCTTAAAGTTAAGGAGGCCTTAACTAAAGATTTAAGCTAGGAAGCCTTTGAGTATTCGTCTGCATGATCAGAGTTTTCAGTTTCAGGATTTCCACACATTTTTATGCTAATTTCGCAGTATTTTCTAAATATATCCTTATATCTCTTAGAATGCTGATCAGATCAGTTGGGTGTGTATAGCGATCTGAATCTCCACCATTCACTCCCTGGATGGTCATCAGGTCACACTAGGTCAATCCCTGGCGGAGAACCAAGGCTTCAAAGTTAACTCGTTTGTATGAAAATCGACTGGTGTCTTAATTATGTGACCGCCACTGTAAGTATCAGCTCAGACCCTATTCAAATTGCCAACTTTATATTTATTTGAAAGATAGATAAAAATAAAATAAAAGTCTGGAACGGGTGGTAGGAAAATAAAGACGATTCAAAAGTGCTGATTTTGAAGTTTCTGTGAATTGAATAAAATGTTTTGATATAATACTAGAAAAATACGACTCGCACCAGATCAAGTTCTCGGACGGGAATCGAACCCGCGACCTTTGGATAACCGGTCCAATGCTGACCGCTGAGCTACCGAGGCACTAGTGGGAACGTCGAATTTCTTCTAGTGAATGCTAAAATTTCAAAATTAAAAGATGTTTTGACTTTAACTTGGATAATTTAAAGATTTAAAATAATCAAGTTGATTAAATTATTCTATTTGTGTCTATACCCATAGTTGCACTAACAGTTTGCTTAAGAGCACGTAGTCTGCACACTAGCGCCGCCTCTAGAAAAGAAATCATAGTGCTTAAATAAAGACGAAATTGTGAATTATCTCTGTAGTGCACTCCGTAGGAGCTTTGTGGTACTTTTTATTGCTTATAACAATATTTTCTAGCCTTTCGTTTAGTTTAATGGAGGACAATAAAACTCCATGTTTTTTAAGATAAATACTATTAGAAAAAATACAAGAAAAAATCGACTCACCCGTAGCACCTCAGACGGGACTCGAACCCGCCCCCTTGGGATTCCGGCCCAATGCACTGACCAATTATACTACCGAGTCGCCGTTGGGAGCGGCGATATTTTCTAGTACTTTTAACTTCTTCGCTGCAAGCCACCGCAATTTCATCAATGTGTCTATACCCATAGAAAATTTCGCCGCTCCCACTAGCGACTCGGTAGCATAATTGGTCAGTGCATTGGGCCAGAATCCCAAGGGTGCGGGCTCGAGTCCCGTCTGAGGTGCTACGGGTGAGTCGATTTTTTCAAGTATTTTTTCTAATAGTATTTATCTTAATATAAAAAAAGCATTGTGAATGCGAAAAATCAAAATTTAATAATTATATATCCATGTTTTTTTTCTAATGGCGGCGACTCCATGTTTTTTTTTCTAATGGCGGCGCTAGTATACAGACTACGCGCTCTTAAACTCTTGCTATAATTAGAGTACGACTACTACATATTTTCTTGTGTTTCGATTTTGTTGTTTATTCACTTTTTTATCATTAATCGATAATTCACTCTTGATCACTTTGCACTTTCCATGCCGCTACCATTTGTGTGACTCAAAACAAGAATAAGGTACACTCATTCATATAATTAGTTTTAGATGCACTATTTCCTTAACCACTGAGAGAGAGGACAGAAGTCATGTGTAATAGGTAGTCGGAAAAGTTTGCGGCCTTTTTGAAGCATGAATTTTGCGTGTTATATTTCTGGCAAAACTAAACTAAGGCGGGAATGTAATATACTGTTGGACAGCTGACTTTCTGGTAATTGCAAAGTCAAAGTCAAAGTCAAAGTCAAAGTCAAAGTTCTTTATTGCATTCCTTAAGTACATTACAGATGTTCATACATGAGTTGGTATCATTAAGGACCTTGATAAGGCACAGCAATATTCGAATGAGGAGCAACATTTTTTTATACAAACAAATCTTAAACTTAAATCACAATGAATAATCTTATATAATCAAATACTATACATTACATGCTATTATTCTTAAAAGTAGGTATTGCACATTTTATATATATTTTTTCCTTTAAACTATGTCTGTTTTTTAGTAATTTCATAAATAATATTGTTTTAATTTTAATTAAATTAGATATTGTAATTATGTTTGGTTATAAAAGGTATCTAAGTAGATACCTATTATAGTATATATATTTATCTATATTTGTGTCAAAAGGTTAATATATTAATTTTATTGAATTTTATACTATTATCTATATTATTTTAAAGTATATGTCTAGTTGTTAAATAATTTAATTTAGAATATTTAGTATTTGTTTCTAATTTTATGTAAGTTATAAGTATTTATATTAAAATTTATCAGTCATGAATTCACTTAGTGTGTAATAGCATTTTTTAATCAGTAGTTCTTTTAGTATCTTTATGAATTTTATGTAAACTTCTGGTAATTGCGGTAAACAACCGCAATTACCAGAAAGTCGGGGACCAAAAGGCGGGGACCAACTCTGTTTCATACAAAAATTAAAATCGAAAATATCACAATGTATGAAACAGCTGATTTTTTTTTCGCGATTTCAGAGTTGGTCCCATAGTAAAAGTTGTTCAGTTTGATGGTCCCTCTATACCATATTATTATAACACCTTATATAATCATATTTGTATTTTTGTAACACCTTGTATAATCATAATCTTAATCTTGTTGTACCTGTTTATTGTGATCTCTGATTCTTCAACCGTGTTCAGTTTTTACCTCTTCTGTCTTCTCTTTATTTTGTGGCCAAACAATGTCTGTAACTTGAGTTTGCACAGTTACGTTCACTATGCTCGATAACGACTGTAGTAGGCAATTTTGTCTAAATAATAATAAACTAAAAATGTTCATAGAAATGTTAACTACAGTCGCTAAAGAGTATAGTAAGCTTAAACTATAAGCCACTTTTTAATTAATTAAAGCCATTTAAATGCACAATTCGAACGATAAGTTAGTTAAGGTTTTATCAAAACAAACAAACGATCTTTAGCCGACAGACCCGCTGGTCGTTACTGCGCCATCAAGCTCCTCAATCATTATTTTCCATCCAGGGCTGCCAACTTCTGAAAATGTTTCCCCCTAAGCACATGTCAAATACCCCTAAAATCGCCAAATTAATTGTAAAACCCCCCAAAAAGAAACAATATATATTTCTTCAAAATTTATTATTTCATACAGAGCTATGGTCTCATCTCTATCGACCTCTGATGAGGTTCCAATTTTTAAATCGTACATTCATATTAAATAGGCTTAAATTTTACGCAAGGGCCACCATTGCATCACAGAGAGAAGCGGATCATCATGATGCTTTGCAGCATATTTTTTATACCCCTAAAAAAATACCAAACTACATGTTCTCCCCCTAAATCTAGGGGGAAAACCCCTAAGTTGTCACCCCTGTTTCCATCTTCTAACCCCATCTTTTTTTACAGGAATACGAGAAACGCGTAGTCCCCTGGTTGTACACATTCGGGGTGTTTATCACGTTTCGCCTATTCGCGTTCGTATTCGCGTCTATCGTGAACGACATGATTTTCGCGTACAATGTGCTTCTGTGCCTAATATGGGTAGTGTTCTGTGTGGTGGGGGCATATGGGTGGCTGTTGGTGTATAGCCTGTACCTGGAGCTCGCTGATCTGACTAAATTGGAGGATTTGGCGCATTTGAGGGTGAGATATTTTATTTTTTATAAAAATGGTGTGAAGACAAAAGCTAGTTGCTTTTCGTCACCAGTCCATTTTCGTACAAACGAGGTAACTTTGAAGCTTTGGTTCTCCGCCAAAGATTGACCGAGTTGTGATTTGTTGATGGCTATCCAGGGAGTGAATGGGGGTGATTCAGATCGCTATACACACCCAACTGATCTGGGGTCTAGCCGGGGTAACATTTGCAAATCTTCGTTATCGCTTCACTTTTGAAACATGTATGGGATTGACATAAGGTTTCGTTATCAATCATAATTTAAAACGTCAAATCCACACATTTTTCGAAGCGAAGCGATAGCGAAAATTTGTAAATGTTACATTGGCTACGGGCTCTGATCAGCATTCTAAGGGATCAGAGTTTTCAGTTTTAGGATTTCCATACATTTTTCCATACGTTAACATATCCTTATCTCTTAGAATGCTGATCAGATCAGTTGGGTGTGTATAGCGATCTAGATCTCCTCCATTCACTCCCTGGATGGCCATCATCAGATCACAGCTAGGCCAATCTTTGGCCCAACCACGTGGCCCAATGCGGATTGGTGGGTGCTAACGACTGCAAATGCAGCCGGGAACAACGGCTTAACGTGCCTTCCGAAGCACAGAGGAGCTCGAGATAATAAATTTTTGGTCACCCATCCCATGGACCCTTGCGAAAGTTGCTAAACCTCCGCAATTGCTGGGCCAGGCGCTATACCACTGCGCCACCGAGCTCCTCATAACTCCAACCATCTTACGATAAGGATGTTTGTGAACAAAACTTGGGTATTTTTCGTAATTATTTATATAATTATAAAAAATGCAATAAAAAGTACTTTCGAGGTTAAGCCCATGGGGTTTGTTTGTAAACATTCCTTCCCTAAGTTTAATCGTATTCTCCAGGATTGCTTGGTTCTAGTTACAAGGCTTTTCACGTAATATGAACTTTACGTGCAATGAAATGCATACATGTTTCACAAACTTAAGAGGAAACACCACGGTCGAGAGAATTGAAAAAATCCTATAGAAAGTTGACAAAATTAACAGGGGACCCTGTTTCCTGATTTTGTCAACTTTCTATAGGAATGTTTCAATTCTCTCGACCGTGGTGTTTCCTCTTAAGCCGCCAGTATAGTAATATAATAATTACTACACCAAATATCTCAGGATCGAATCCTGACAAGGGCTATGTACGATGCGATTTTTTCATTTTTGTATCTTATTCTCAATAGAACATGCTTAGTTTGAGATCAAAAGATTTTTGTCAGATAGATCATTTAAAAAAAGTATGAAGTATTCCTAACTTACCACAATATTTGTTTATTAAAAATCTTCGATTTTAACGACATTTTTTAACTTTGGTTTTATTTTCACAGATGGGAACTATGGCATCTCTCAATGCCTCTTTAGCCGGTTCTAGACCGACCACACCCCACAGCACAGTCTCCACCATGCCAGCCTCACACATATGATGCGAGGGACCCAAAGGTCACGCCTTAGATGCTAAGTCTAACACCAAACCAACTGGGGTACGCGACACCCCTGGGGTTTTAAAGACCGGTGTATGTCACACCCCTGGGGTTTCAAAGTCCGGGGTATGTGACACCCCTGGGGTTTCTAAGACCACAGTATGTGACACCCCTGGAGTTTCTAATATTGGGGTATCTGACACCTCTGGGGTTTCTAAGACAAGGGTCTGTGACACCCCAAGGAATTTGTCAACTGGGGGTTCTGACACCCCAAGGGTTTTTAAAACTGGGGTTTATCATACCCCTAAATCTGAAGCCGATGCCTCAGACATCGATGAGACTACTCCTCTATCGCCTGACCTTGTCCTTGACAACAGTTTGGAAACTCCTGTATAAGTTTAACAAGACTATTTAAGTAATTTAAGCAATATTTGCGACATATTCTTGAGTGACATCACGTGTTTTTAGAATAATGCATGTTTACCACGTGTTTTTAGGTGAATAAGTAATGTATCTTATTACGTGAAGATTAAGTACACTTTGCGTGGCAAACAAAAAATTTGATCATGTACGTGAGGACGTACCTTAATTAATAATTGCATAGCCATATTAAATATTAAGCAACTAATATGGCCGAATACTTTACGATTCATATACCGCCCCCGATTACGTAACTCTGTTGAACTCGAAATTGATTGAAACCGTTTGCAACTGAAACTGGCCAATTTCATTAACCCTTCAACAGCCGGCCTTTCTACAGCGTGCCTTAGTAGCGTACAACGCGAATCACGCGCGTAGTGCGTGATTTTAGAATAAAGGATATGAAAGTCAGCCACGTACTGAGTACGTGATCAGCTGTTAATGTGTTAATTTATAAAACGGTTTCAATCGATTTTTCAATCTAGAATTGTCAGCTACAGAGTTACGTTATCAGGGGGCAGGTTGCAGACCAAAAGCTAAGTTACAGACTGTTGAGAAACTCGTGAAATGGAACGTAACATTATTTTTGCTAGCAACACGTGGTTGTTGCATATAAAAGTTGTCGAGTGTTGCCATACAATAACACTAATGACAAAGAAAGTGGCTCCCCCATTAATTTCATGAGTTGCTTGACAGACTTTTGTTTAGTACAGCTGGAATATTTTTTCATATGTGCATACTGCAAACTATGTAAAACTGGTTTTGAAACCATGTTGTAAACTTGGTTTCGAAACCAAACCCGCGCAGATAAAGCATGAGATTGAAAATTGCGGCTCACCTCGCTTACCGCAATGAGTGGGAATGAGAGAGCGATAGGTGTGACGATATAGTGTGCGAGCGAGAAGCGAATGTGTACTTCTGATTGGATAATCTAAGAGTCAATTTACAACATCTTCAGTCTGATTGGTCAGAACATGACTCTTCTTATAGGTGCTTACTTAACCAATTAGAGCATTCATCTATCCATAACGTTGACGTCAGCCAATCAGCGCGCGTAAAGTGATGGTAATTTGCGATGAGAATGGGATGGAACCTCGTCAAAGAAAGTAAAGAAATGACTAATTAGTTAGTTTTAATTTAAAAAATCAACTAATTGTTGCCTTAATTAAAGTTCCCTCACCTCGGATGCGTGACACCCTGTTTTCGGATAACCCTGTGGCTGGCCGGCATACCGTGTGCGTCTCAATTTGACAAGGTTCCATCCCATTCTCATCGCGCACGGATTACACCTAAAATAAGCTAGATTTTTGTAAAAATCCTAAACATTACTCGGATTTTGCAAAAATATGTCTCAGATTCTAATTATCCAGTTTCTAGGATTTTGTAAAGATCCGATTTGTACGAATATCCTACGACATATAGATGAGATGCCCTCACCTTAAGAATCGTTTAATTATTTGGCCGTTAATCACCTAATTAACATGTGGTTAACAAACTAACATACTATTTTATAAAATAGAACTGATTTATAATTTTATAATAGTGTGATCACTGCCTTTGTCTTAGAAATTCGAGGTCAATGTTAATATTATTTGTATAATCAAATCACCAATTAAAAAAAAAAAATATCCTTGTACATACTAATTTTTTCATAATTCTATAAAATAGCTTTAAAAATCGGCTAATTTATACATAAATTGAGTGCAGTTTTCAAAATTGGTTTACATCATCTTCTTTACTATAGTCTGTTTATCCTTACTTGTCTTACTTAGTCAAAATTTTTGACAGTTGTCATGTCATAAGTACGTCTTTTAAACTTAAATCATTATTTAAAAATAAATTAGTAACTTTATCAAATTGTCATTAATTATTAACAAATTCTTTCGTATTCTATGTGTGGAAAACCATTTGTTGTATTTTATAAATTATTATTTCAATAAAGAGTTGGGTGATGATTGTTTACCAAATAAGACAAGTAAGAATAAACAGACTTTATATGCACATATTACAGATTAACTTGTTTATTATTGAAATTGAAATTGAAAAATTCTTTATTCAAATAAGCTCACATAACAAGCATTTTTAAATCGTCAATTCTTTTATCCTACCACCCATTATGACGTCTTTTAGCTGACAAGAAAAATGGGCGCAAAAAACTTATCAGCTTTATTAGAAGGAACGATATTTACAAATATGTATATCGTTAGTTATTATTAGTGTTTATGTGTAGTCTTATGGAATAGTAAGAAAAATGACGCGTGATTTTGTGTTACATCCTATCTCTTTCTAACTTTGAGTAACGTCAATTTGCCTATGTATATGTCTCACTCACGTTTTATACAGGGTTATTTATTAAAATTGATTCATAGTGGATATTGTGTCTTAAAATTGGTGCAGTTATATGGTACAAGTGTCTACGCAACTGAACAATATGTGGGATAATTGAAATAGGCGCGTTCTTGGTTGTGTGAAGCTGAGACTTTTATTGAAGTAGCTTCCTCGGCAGAACTAACCGAGTAAACTGTCTTGATATACTTGGTGCCAAACGCTCCAAGCAGCATTGGAATGCGATGCACCCGCATTCTGATGAAAACTTAAACAATATCTACCACTGAACTATTTAACACTGACACTGGCAAAAATTACTTCCAAGAGGAAAGTAGATTGCCATAACAAAAAAAGAAGAAGAACATCAACAATCTCGCAGCAGTAGATTACTAATATCATAAACAACATTTGTTTTACAAGTTTTCCAAAAACAGATGAACGAAATCTAATTTTCATACAAAACTAGATCAGCTTTTCGGACATTAGTATGGAAAGTCGATTTTATATTCTGTTTTCGAAAAAATCGTAGAACAAATGTGGGGGGATCACCCACACTATCTATACATATTATATAATTATTTTGTAATTCACAAAATATTATATAATATATATTTACAAACAATCTATATTAAATTTAAAACCTTAAATATATTTATTTACATTATGTACAAAATATTATTTACATTACTATTATATTTATTACATCCAGCACAAGCACAATACATTCACAAATACCATTTATTCTACACAAGTCGTCCGCCATTTATTTCACGTATCGGCTGGTCGCCCGGTAGAATGGAAACGTGCACTTGAGTAGCAGACCATTGTTCTAGTAACCGGTATGTGCACGCGCAGCCTGCGTGCCGCCGCGCTCTGTTCCCTACACAGTCGGAACCTATGCTTGACGTCGAACGCACGATCATTTGCTCCGCCGCTTGCTTGCTACGCGCTAATACCTAGTCTATTGTTTATGTCTGCTTGCGCTATAACTTCCTGTGCTTGTAATCTTCTCTGCTGTGCTCTGTTCTCCTTTTATTTCTTCTGTGCTTGTGTGCTTAATAAACACTGTGGATCTGTATGCCGTTGGATTTATTACGCCGGATACCTACTACAGCTAAGTACCAGTGCATACTATTTGCTTTGGCGGAATTCATTTAACCACCTACATTTACCGCCAAACAAATGTTGTTTTTGATGTTAGTAATCTACTCCTGCGATTCTGTTGGTGTTTTACAAATAACCCTGTATACATACAACGTGTTACAAAAATACCCCTAATGCCGAATATGGTATATAGGGACCATCAAACTGAACAACTTTTACTATGGGGCCAACTCTGCAATCGCGAACAAAAAATCAGCTGTTTCATACAAAAATTAAAATCGAAAATATCAAAATGTATGAAACAGCTGATTTTTTTTTCGCGATTTCAGAGTTGGTCCCATAGTAAAAGTTGATCAGATTGATGGTCCCCTATATACCATATTCGGCATTAGGGGTATTTTTGTAACACCTTGTATATGTATTATATTTTATTGCACCATAACGTTTACAAGATATGAATAAATTATACAGTGCAAGTGTTGTCGGGCACAGCAAGAAAAGAGGGAGCAGGACGTTTATACGAGAGAGAAAGAGATGGAACATTTCCGATACGTATCTACAGAACCGTCCATGAAAGACAAATTATTATTATAAGCTGGAATCTCGAGTGACTTAAATCATAATTATAGATATTTCATTAACATAATATTGTTAAGTATTAAATTTACATCACATTATCAAAAACTTGCTTCTATTTGATTGCCTCTTAACGGAGGCTTATTTATTTATCATTTATTAATATTAAATAATAAATAAATAAATACTTGGACAATTTCACACAGCGCCATCTATCCCCAAACTAAGCAAAGCTTGTAATATTCTAGCAACCATATTACAAGCTTTGCTTAGTTTGGGGCTAGATGGCGCTGTGTGAAATTGTTCAAGCATTATTATTATTTATTTAAATTATCCTGTCATTGGAAAGACATAACGTCGTAGATTGCCATTCAATTTTCGATCTTATTTATCTTATTCTAATGTGTATTTTTTGGAAACATCTACATTGTTTTGATATTTTTTTAAATGTTTATTTTTAGTGCTCTTGTCAGTCTTGTACAACATAATTCATTATTCGAGCCCCACCAATACAATTAATGGACCAAATTATGTAACAATATCTACTAAAAAACGTGATACTGTTGTTTAAACTGAACAACTTTCTCCAAGGAACATGAGTAAAAAAAAATCATCCTCCCATACAAAATACTAGGTGTTACAAAAATACCCCTAATGCCGAATATGGCAAATAGGGACCATCAAACTGAACAACTTTTACTATGGGGCCAACTCTGAAATCGCGAAAGAAAAATCAGCTGTTTCATACATTTTGATATTTACGATTTTAATTTTTGTATGAAACAGCTGATTTTTTTTTCGCGATTTCAGAGTTGGTCCCATAGTAAAAGTTGATCAGTTTGATGGTCCCTATATACCATATTCGGCATTAGGGGTATTTTTGTAACACCTTGTATATTGGTCAGCTGATCGACTTAGTATGGAAAGGCAAAAAAAATATTCGTTTTTCGACCTATGTTACTTGTAGAAAGTTGTTCAGTTTAAGCATCACTATCACCTGTTTCAGTATGGTTACTTAATTTGGTTCCACCTTTATAGTATATGTATTTCAATATAATTGATAAATATAGTCTTTTATTCTGTCACTTTCTAACCAACTTCACTTTAATTCGTTAGAAAGAGATGGAAGTATATAATACTTTTTTTGACATCTGTATTTTTATTACTTTGTTAATAAACATCACGAAAATTTTTATCTCCTTATAATTAAGTTTTGCATATTATCATGTTTTTTTTTGTATTTTATTAATTATAAATTATTTCTTATAAAATAGGCCCTTGTTTGTTATAAACTTCCGTCCAATGGGTTTTAGTAATATAAGTAATTTTATTATTATTATTTCAATTGTTTGAAATAAGACTTAAAATGTGTTGGATTTTATAAATTTTACATATACAATTCATCAATGAAAAATCTTATTTTAATTTTCTCATTACGTTGTTTTTACACAAAGTACACACAACAGCACATCAGTGAACAGTGAAAACAGATTTTAGAACGTATGGTATCAAGGACAACATGTTACGACCTTTGACGACCTCCGTGGTCGAGGGGCTTTGTACGCCGGTTTTTAAGGAGTCGTCATCTCCCGAGGTGCCGGGTTCGATTCCCGGTTGGGTCAATTTAGAAAACGAACTTCTCTATATTGGCTCAGGTCTGGGTGTTTGTGATACCACAGTTGCTCTGATTTCCATAATAAAAGTGCTTTAGCTACTTACTTTGGAATCGAAGCAATGTATGTGATGTCAAATATTTATTTATATTTACTATTACGTCTGATGCGCCGTTGTCTGTTATTACAGAAATGCTATTTGTTTTTGGAACAAAATATGTGTCTAAAGAAAAGTATTAAAAATAATTGTGTGCCTTTGTAGTGCCTATAAATATATTCATATTAATTGTGTTTAATATAGACAATAATTTAAGCACAAAACTCGTTCAATTTAAAATAACGAGTAACTTTGTATTTTCTATCACATGTTCACTAAGGCGATTAACACACTGCCACGCATCACGCTGCATGTTGCGTGTCGCCGCACCTACGCACGTACTTACGGGAGTACAGATTGCATCATTGTGCGGGTTTTTTACGCAATCACGCGTTTTGTGGATTCAAGGCGGCTCTGACTCGTGCTCATGAAGATCCATTTTCAAACACACGTCAAGCTTTTCTAAAATCACGCACGGCACTGCGGGACTCGGTGTGCCATACCTTGCGTCTCGCCCCGCACCCACGCGCGTGTTTTTCTCCGCTTGTATGCGCGTGATCTGCATGAACGCGCGTGAATGCATTTTCTGTGTGTTGGACTGTGCGCGTTTTTAATACAAACGGAAATACTTACAAGCAACGTTAGAACACGCATTCACGTAACATGCAGCGTGATGCGTCGCAGTGTGTTAATCGCCTTAGATAACACATACTTAATGCATTATAATGGCAGTATCCTTAGCACGAAAATCCAGTTTTAAATGAAATATTAAACAGCGCCATCTACAGCTTGACCATAAAGAGTTGACTAAATTTGAGGGCGCCACTTTCTATGCAAACACGTCAAAATCACGAATCACTTGACAACACTGGCTATGTTCCATTTTATTTAATTTCTACTCTTTCTGGCCGAGCTGTACCTTCAAGATTTTAAACCAATATTTGCCTTATTTCATATGTAAACTTGGCTGCTAAATTTTAATAATGGTGTGAGCTGCGCTTTAAAACTGATGTGGCTCCTCAATCCATACGGACATACTAAATCGTAGCACTATTGAGAAAATCTCATTGGTTCTACCGTTAGAACAAGTGGGAACGAATAATTGACTGTTTGTTTTAACAGAATATGAAATTGAATCGTCAGGAGCGTATAGTTAAGTGTACTCGCTACTTGATTAGACATCGAATGATTTTAGTGCAAAGGGAACAACAATATACTATAATCTAACTAACTAAAAATACATCAGATCATTACACAATTTGAAAAAGCTTTAAAATAGTATGCATTTAATGTTTATTACAATAACGGACTTATTAGCTTTTTACAATTTACTATGTCTTAATTTTTAGCCTCTTTTATCAACTTTTAGAATATATTTTCTGTAAGTAAATGAATGTCAAATAAAATAATTTTTTATACGAAAAAAAATATTTTATTTATTTTAAACTAAACTTTGCTTGTGACTAAATAACAAGGTTATTTTATGAGTTTTAGAGTTCATGCATTTTAGCGCAGAACCGATCGTCTTGAGATCCTTGGGGGAGACCTATACCCAGCAGTGGGTGCTCTGTGGTAGTGGTTCGCACAGTTTTCATGATCACCATATCTGAGGTCCCGGGTTCGATCCCCGGTTTGGTCAATTTAGAAAACTAACTTTTCTATATTGGCTCAGGTCTGGGTGTTTGTGATACCACCGTCGTCTCTGATTTCCATAACACAAATGCTTTAGCTACTTTGGAATCGGAACAATGTATGTGATGTTGTCAAATATTTATAAAAGCCATCGGTCATTTATGTATGAAGACTGGCATACCTACCTGTCCGCCATTTTGAAAAAAGTCGGTTTTGGAGGCCTGTGATAAAAGTGGTGTCAATCGATAGAATAAATAATTACAAACAAAAAGTAATAAGTAAAAAAATCTCGTAAGTGATATACTTACTGAGATATTTGAGTTTGAAGTTAAAAAACAAAATCTGTCATTTTCTGCATTAATCAATAGAATAAGTCATTACAAACAAAAAGTAATAAGAAAAAAATCTTGCAAGTGATATACTTACTGAGATATTCGAGTTTGAATTTGATAAACAAAATCATATTCTGGATTTAGTGGTTATGTCTATACAGATTGTTTTTAAGCTATTTTATGTATGTAGGAAGCGTCCATGGCTCAGCTGACGAAGTGTGCTCCAGTTATTCTATCGATTGATCTAAAAAAAATACTTATTTTGTTTTTCAACTTCAAACTCAAATATCTCAGTAAATATATACTTGAGTTTCGGCATTGGCATCAGCCATTGTATTGTCCCCACTGCTGGGGCACAGGCCTTCCTTATGGGTGGATAAGGAGGAAGGGCCATAACCCATCACGCGGGCCGAATGCGGATTGGCGGGTGTTAACGACTGTAAATATAGCCGGGACCAACGGCTTAACGTGCCTTCCGAAGCACGGAGGAGCTCGAGATAAAAAAAAAGTTCAACAATCGCATGCCAATGCGACTGCGCTATCAAGCTCCTCGAACTTGAGTTACTGTGCTCTAATTATTTTTTATGAAAAATTAGATGAACAAAAACACATTCAAATATAAATTTATATTTTTATTAAAAAAAAACATTTACATCTTATGTACCTGTATGTATGTTATATTTATATACTCTAACAACAAAATTAAATTATTACAAAAATAATGGTGATTTATAGTGGTGGCCAGATAATTGAGGACACCAGTCGATTTTCATACAAACGAGGTAATTTTGAAGCCTTGGTTCTCCGCCAAGGATTGACCTAGCTGTGATCTGATGATGGCCATCCAGGGAGTGAATGGAGATCTGATTACACACCTAACTGATCTGATCAGTATTCTAAGAGATATAAGGATATGTTTAAAGACCGCGAAATTAGCATAAAAATGTATGGAAATCCTGAAACTGAAAACTCTGATCCTTATATCTCTTTGAATATTTATCAGATCAGTTGGGTGTGTATAGCGATCTGAATCTCTTAAATTCATTCCCTGGATGGCCATCATCAGATCACAGCTAGGTCAATTCTTGGCGAAAAACCAAGGCTACAAAGTAACCTCGTTTGTATGAAATTCGATTGGTGTCCTTAATTATCTGGCCACCACTGTATGAAATCAATCCTTTTTACAATAATATCCAAATAATATCAATTCAATATGGCCATACTAAATTATTAATACCACCAGTCTTGAAAGAAAAAAATACTGTAGAGATCTATAGCATTTAATTATAGAATAAAATATAATACGCGAAGCAATGTGAACATTATCAAAATGACTATGAAACAATACAAAAAATATAATGCGATTAATTTGACAATGACGGTGGTCCTCGACAACTTCACTCGAAAATGTATGGTGCGCACAGAGCATATTACATCATATTGTACCACAACAAAACAAGCATTCAGTACCCTTATCACGAACATCTATCGAGAAAAAAACGCGCGTAAAAGTACTCTATAGAGAATTCTCTATGGAAAATATCATTTCGCTTTTCGACGGTAGATGGCGCTGTACAAATTTCCCATACATAATTACTCTATCGAATGTTTTTACGCGCGTTATTTTAGATAGCATAGCGATAGCTGTTCGAGCTAAGGGTACTGTACTCTTAATTATCTATCGAGAGATAAGAACAAAAATAAGAAACAGCGTATAAATAGTGTAATTATCAAAGGAAATTCGTTTTTCAGCGTTAGATGGCGCTGTTCTTTCTCATACAAAATTTACTCTATCGAATTTCTTACTCGCGTTTTTTCTCGATGGATTTCGAGCTACGGGTACTGAAGTTGCCGCAGGCCAAAGTCATTGTCAGTTTAATCGCATTTATGTCATTTATTCTCACTTTACATGAAAAAACAAAATTAAGATCAAATAATTACTTATCTATCACATTTCATTATAATTTCAATAAAAAACGATCTGTTAAAACTTTAAATTTAAGTTTACACAAGTAAATATTTAGAAATATACAACATGTTACAAAAATACCCCTAATGCCGAATATGCTATTTAGGCATACATTTTGATATTTTCGATTTTAATTTTTGTATAAAACAGCCGATTTATTTTTCGCGTAGTAGAGTTGGTCCCGTAGTAAAAGTTGATCAGGTTGATGGTCCCTATATACCATATTCGGCATTAAGCGTATTTTTGTAACATGTTGTATACATAAATGGCTCTTTAGTGCTCGACTAAAAATTAATACAGCTTGATGTAGGTACCCTTCTGGTAACATTTTGCATAATAAATTGAAATCGGTTCCTATAGAAATGATGTCTAACTATCTCTATATCTGTCTCATCTCACACGATAAAGCTATCTCACTCACTTTTAAATCAGATCATTTCATTTTCATTGCCATTTCTATAACTCACTAAATTTGAAACTTTGAATAAATTTTATTTTACAGATTTTATAAAAAACCTTAAATTCAGTAACAAAATCAGATAGTTGAAACTTGATAATAAGTAACTTATGAATCAAAATAAACTTAAAATACATACCCATGTTTATATTTATTGTGACATTTTTTTGTAATTTTTCTTATTCAAGGCCCCTATATACCTCAAGTGGCGCCCTCATTTTATTTAAATTTATAGCTCGCACAATGTATTGAAAATGCACATGTACAGATTGAAGCTAAGGTTCTATAGTTTATTTACAAACAATAACCTCAGTAAAATTTTGTTTGTTGTAGTAGTAGTTCGCGAAAGTGCTAAAAGTGGCCACTTGGGTACTAATGAGGGCGCCACTTGAGGTATATAGGAGCGTTAAGATGCGCGTTGTGGATTTCCACTCCACGTCGTGGCACGACTCTATGCGACGTGGTATCGTGTTTGTGTTTCAGCCCTCTTTATTATTCTTTATGGTTTTGAATCTTAAGATCTTTTCAAATTACAATTTATTTCAATTTGTTTTTTTCTTTCTATAGCCCTAGCCAATGTTGTCAAAGTGAGATTTGCATTTTTTTCTTCAAAATACACAGTATAGTATTTCAATCACATAAATATATAAGACATAATTAATTATGTATATTATACTAAAGTAAAAAACACGCATCGAGGACAATAAATGAGAATTTACATAATTATCATCAGATTTGTTATACAATACTAAATAATATATTAGAAAAAATACGACTCGCACCAGATCATATTCTTGGACGGGAATCGAACCCGCGACCTTTGGATGCCCGGTCCAATGCTCTGACCGCTGAGCCACCGATTCCCGTCCGACAATATGATTTGGTGCGAGTCGTATTTTTTTTAGTATATTATTCAGTATTGTATAAAAATAGCATTGTGAATGCTAAAATCAAGAATAAAAAATCAGATTTTTTTATACATAAGTCGTATAAAGATTTTTTACACACCAAAAAGTAATAAAATATATCATCTGTTTTTTTTAACATTATAACAAAGAAGTAAGCAAACATCTAACTTTAGAAATAAGCAAGTATCTAACTTAACTATTCGATAAATTTGAAAAAAAAACTTGAGAATATTTTATATATCTGGATCTGGGTTCATAAAAAATGGAAGAGAAGCTATGTGAAATTATCCGACAGATAATTCAAACATATCTAGAAACTGTGAAACTTGCCTTCAATCATAGAAAAAAATATTTTAAATAAAGTTATACAGATTACCGTTAAACTGATTTAATTGAATTTTAAAAAGTAGCAGAACTATATTTTTTCTGTTCTGAAGTTCTGATGGCTTAGGGGCACTTGCGCCAAGCTGGGTTAATATTTAACCCAGAGTTAGTTTATACAAAAGTAGCACTAACTCTGGGTTAAATGTGGTTACCCAGCTTTGCGCAAATGGGCCTTACTTGACAGATGATTTGACAGTTGTTGTATGAAAATTATGTCAAATCATCTGTCAAGTAAGGTACTCAGTTTGTGACTAAATAACTGTTGTAAATTTGCCCGAAATTATAATTATTAATTAAATAAATAAACAAACACATTCTGCTTAAAACCCTTTAGTAAAACGGTGTAAAAAAAATACCTGTACAGAAACCTACAAATTCGTCACACATCTACTAACATGGTAGAAATATTTGGTAGAAAACTAGCAACACTTGTCAACAATGGTTATAGTTGTTCTATCTCACGAAATCCATTCTGTTAGGATAAATAATATTAGAAAAAATACTAGAAAAAATCGACTCACCCGTAGCACCTCAGACGGGACTCGAACCCGCACCCTTGGGATTCCGGCCCAATGCACTGACCAATTATGCTACCGAGTCGCTAGTGGGAGCGGCGAAATTTTCTAGTACTTTTAACTTCTTCGCTGCAAGCCAGCGCAATTTCATCAATGTGAGGAAATACCCCCACATTCGAAAGAAACATCTTTCCAGATGTTTTGACAATCGATAAAGATGAAACAGCTATATAACGTTTTTAAATTTAGATTTTTCGCTACGGGTGAGTCGATTTTTTCTAGTATTTTTTCTAATATTATTTATCTTAATATAAAAATAGCATTATGAATGCGAAAAATCTCCATTCTGTTAGGCTGACAACAGATGGACTGCATCAACTTTAACTGCTTGCAGTTGTACGTTCAACTTCGTGCAGTCATGATATCAACTGCACGCGGTCGGCTGCAGTCGAGTGAAATCAATATAAACTGTATGCAGTCGTGCCTTCAACTTCGCGCGGTCGGCTACAGTTGTGTAGTGTCGCCGCATGCTGTCCACCGCCGTTCGCATGCAGTTGATGCAGTTAGTTTGCAGTCAAACCTAACACTGAGCTACTGGTCTAGATGCTTGGCGTCAACTGCGTGAAGTCAGATCCGACTACAGACAACTGCATGCATTTGAATATAGCGACTGCGTGCGGTTGCTGATGCAAGTTCGTGCGGTTGTTGTGGTGCAGTCCGTGTGATGGCGGCCTTAGGCGTGCACATGCACATTGTTTTAACTGTATAACCTGACGTGCTGTCGTGTGTACACCTAACAACTATTAGGGATTGTGTGTCCACCCCTTTATACGGCTGTATGATACCCATTTCTTGTTTGACAATACTTTGTCTGTGGTATTAAAAAAGTTTTTCTCATTCTCCTCGCCCTTCTCAAAAGTTATGGTACAAATCGTACAAAACAAAAAAAAAGTTGTGGTTTCGTTGTGTGTAATGAATAATATTAATTAAAATCAAAGTGCATCGATTGATAAATTTAACTTGTATATGTCTGGCTTTTGTATGAATACAACAATCTTGCTCCGATTCCAAAGTAAGTAGCTAAAGCACTTGTGTTATGGAAATCAGAGAAAACGGTGGTATCACAAACACCCAGACCTGAGCCAATTGTCATTGACGTAGCTGACCAAATATTTAGTTTACGGTTGTGTATCACGTGTGTGACTTTATAAAATAAAAAGACAGTTCAAATCCTTAAAACCAATATAGAAGAACTATTTTTCTAAATTGACCCACCCGGGGATCGAACCAGAGATGGCGAAACCTTAAAATCCGGCGTATAAAACCACACCACGGAGGTCGTAAATAAGTTTTGAATTTGAATATGAATTCGACATCAAGACATTACATCAAGACCCACGTTTTATTTTGCGCCGAAATGCGCTTTGGTCCGAATGGACTCCGTGAGATAAAACATCTTACTCCTTACTAATAAAGATTGTTTAACAGATTTGTATAGTTACAGTGTTTTGTCCCTTTCTGTTTTAATGTCAAACTTAAATATTTTGACAGAGAGTAACGTACAGAAGTCCATCCGTGCGAAGACAATCAAATAATAAGATACTCTCACTGCACAGCAATAAAGTACAATTTCAAATAGCACAGCGCTGCGTGCCTATTATTGTATGCACCTTCTCTTTCTGTCGCGTAGCTCTGTCTCAACCGACACACGACATCCCTCGTGCGCTGGCTCGACTGAGTGAGCCGCGAGCTGTAGGCTAATATAAAGTCTAAGCGCGGAGTGAGACCCGAGTAACTATACAACTGCTACACAATCTTTATTAGTAAGGGGGTTATACAAGGTGTTACAAAAATACCCCTAATGCCGAATATGGTGGATAGGGACCATCAATCTGATCAACTTTTACTATGGGACCAACTCTCAAATCACGAAAAAAAAATCAGCTGTTTCATACATTTTGATATTTTCGATTTTATTTTTTGTATGAAACAGCTGATTTTTTTTCGCGATTTCAAAGTTGGTTCCATAGTAAAAGTTGTTCAGTTTGATGGTCCCTATATACCATATTCGGCATTAGGGGTATTTTTGTAACACCTTGTATACTAGGTATTACAAAAATACCCTTAATGCCGAATATGGCATAGTAAAAGTTGTTCAGTTTGATGGTCCCTATATACCATATTCGGCATTAGGGGTATTTTTGTAACACCTTGTATAGTATAGTTTAGATAGTTTTTTTCCCGTATTAAGCAGCTAACATGAACCAACTATCGCCGCCAGTCGATTTTATTTTAATTAATCTAAATAAGCCCAATTTCTTAAAAAAGAAATCAGTCAAGGTTTTTTTAATAACGTCTAATATTTATTGAATAACTTTACACAGTTTGAAAAGGCATTCAAACAGTTTAAAACGCGAAGTTGTTAAAAGTGGCCACTGTTGGTTCAAACCCGTTTGTAACGAAATGTTGGGTTTTTGTCTATGGCGATGTGTACGGAGAGTAGCAGTAGCAGTAGCTAAACACGTGTAGATTAGGTCCCTCTTATTGTAATTTGATTGTAATATATCATTTATTCGCACTCAATCTTTCATTTCATACAGTCCATTCGCTTTCACCGTTTTTGAACTATTGCACGCATTTTGTAATGTCGTATCGTTATTCAATAAACATTAGACGTCATTCACAAGACCTCGATTGATTCCTTTTTTAAGAAATTGGGTTTATTTAGAATAAATAAAATAAAATCGATCGGCGGCGCTAGTTGGCTCATGTCAGCCCTTTAAATGCGATTATAATTTCAATATAATAACTAATTTGTCTAGCTAGCTAACCCTACATGCTTGCGTTTGATCCTTGCGTAAGGTCCTATCTCGGGGTCCGTAACAAAATCGTATAGGACACTCGACCAGCTGTTATGCTGAGGTAGATCATCGTAGAACTCAGGCGCTATGCGTTTCACCTGGTAAAAAAAACAATATTTATACAACGTTAAGATAAGGAATATTAGAAAGAATACTAGAAAAAATCGACTCACCCGTAGCACCTCAGACGGGACTCGAACCCGCACCCTTGGGAATCCGGCCCAATGCACTGACCAATTATGTTACCGAGTCGCTAGTGGGAGCGGCGAAATTTTCTAGTATTTTTTACTTCTTCGCTGCAAGCCAGCGCAATTTCATCAATGTGAGGAAATACCCCCACATTCGAAAGAAACATCTTTCCAGATGTTTTGACAATCGATAAAGATGAAACAGCTATATAATTCTTAAATTTAGATTCGCCGCTCCCACTAGCGACTCGGTAGCATAATTGGTCAGTGCATTGGGCCGGATTCCCAAGGGTGCGGGTTCGAGTCCCGTCTGAGGTGCTACGGGTGAGTCGATTTTTTCTAGTATTTTTTCTAATATTATTTATCTTAATATAAAAATAGCATTGTGAATGCGAAAAATCTAAATTTAATAATTTATACAACGTGTTACAAAATAACCCCTAATGCCGAATATGGTAGATAGGGGCCATCAAACTGATCAACTTTTGCTATGGGAAAAAATCAGCTGTTTCATACAAAAATTTAAATCGAAAATATCAAAATGTATGAAACAGCTGATTTTTTTTCGCAATTTGAGAGTTGGTCCCATAGTAAAAGTTGTTCAGTTTGATGGTCCCTATATACCATATTCGGGATTAGGGGTATTTTTGTAACATGTTGTATATAAAAATCAATGAGGATCAACGACAGGTGTTAATCCTAAAGTTTTATTGATATAATATAAAAACATATTCATCAGCTATGAACCCTAGTGAAAGATTTTTTGAAATCCGTTTAGAAATGGTTGAGTTATAAGGGTTTAAAGGAAATGCCAAGCTCAATGCAATATGTGCTTTATCACGTACGACGTAAGGTTCGCGTACGTGGCGGATGACGTCATAAGGACCCCCAAAATAACAGCGTTCTAGCTCGTATAACTTCTCAGGTTTAAGAGATATCGTGAAAATTTCTTCACAGTTAATCATGTGGCGGCATAAGCTTTCTGATAAGCCACTAAACAAAAATCGTCGCTGATCCTCATTGCCACATGTATGACAGAGCATCATATGAGAGCGGCTGGACCGATTTGGTTATTTTTTTTAAAGTGTTCTTAAAGGCCTTTGCCCTAAGGCTGGCCCCAGACCTACCGGTTTCATTTCTTTGCTTTGCTGTTCTAGTAAAACAGGGGGCCGTACCGGCTAACGCATCGAACTTCGGAAAGTCTGCCGGGTTTCAACTTAAAACAGATAAATCGAAGTAAGGAGTTTCGTATTGTAGTTATTTAGAAGATATCTATGTTCGTGTGACATCATAAATAAGCCCTATTTTGGCCCGATTGGGGCTCGATTTATCTGTTTTAATTTGAAGCCTGAAAGACTTTCCGAACTACGAATTAATTCGTATTCGTAATCGGTCTCGCTCCCACGCGCGTCGTTTTCTCATTGCTATCCCGCTTTAGTAAAGGAGCGCCTTAAAAGGGTTCCTTACCTCCGGCAGCCTCCGGCCCGGCACCGCGGGGAAGTCATGGTGCTCATTATGGTACCCCACGTTGAACGTGATCCAGTTGAGGGGGCCGTAGTATGAGTACGTCTCGAAACCTTTCTTGAACATATAGTGTTCCGAAACGAAGTGACCTGGAAAATAAACAGATGTTTAGGTCCACACCGAAAGTAGCGCCCTCAGAGGTTTTCATATAGTATTTCACAGCGAAAGTGGCGTCCTCAAAGGTTATCATATAGCATTCCACACTGAAAATGGTGCCCTCAGAAGTTATCATATAGCATTTCAAACCGAAAGTGGCGCCCTCAGAGGATTTCATATAGCATTCCACACCGAAAGTGGCGCCCTCAGAGGATTTCATATAGCATTCCACACCTAAAGTGGCGCCCTCAGAGGTTTTCATATAGCATTCCACACCGAAAGTGGCGCCCTCAGAGGTTTCATATAGCATTCCACACCGAAAGTGGCGCCCTCAGAGGTTTCATATAGCATTTCACACCGAAAGTGGCGCCCTCAGAGGTTTCATATAGCATTCCACACCGAAAGTGGCGCCCTCAGAGGTTTCATATAGCATTCCACACCGAAAGTGGCGCCCTCAGAGGTTTCATATAGCATTCCACACCGAAAGTGGCGCCCTCAGAGGTTTCATATAGCATTCCACACCAAAAGTGGCGCCCTCAGAGGTTTTCATATAGCATTCTACACCTAAAGTGGCGCCCTCAGAGGTTTCATATAGCATTCCACACCGAAAGTGGCGCCCTCAGAGGTTTTCATATAATAATTTGTAAAAGAAAAGGATTTTAACAAAACGTGGAATTTTTAAGACCCACAGTCTTGTATTTTTAGAAGGTATCATTCATTACATTCCCTCATTGTCATTCGTAGAAGTGGATAGCAAATGTGTCGAAACAAGCAGTTTGCTATCTTCTAGAAATGGATACGAGGGAATGTAAAAATGTCCCATTAGCTCTACAGTAGTAAACTGCCCAGTTGAGTATAAACAAAACTAGAAAAGCACTTACCTGCTACAGGATGTATCCCCATGGCCATAAGTGAACCAAGTATCAAATATGCTAACACCTTCCAACCTGTAAGAAAATGTTATAATGATTTTTTATAAAAAGAGACAAATTTTTAAGAATAAAAGCAAAAAAACCACATTAAATGAAAGAAAAGAAACTAGGTATTAAGGTGTCTCAAAGCGGTGCTAAAACAGGGACTGTACCGCGTGTATATTGATATGAAGTTCATGTATGTTGAATATGTTGATGTCGCAGCGAAATAGCTTAATCTTTAAAAGCGCCGCTGAGAAGTATTTTGGCCAATAACGTGAATTAGGCCATATTTACCGTTGGTATTTTACCGTAAACTAACATTAGTTTACCATAACATAACGTTATTTTACCGTAACATAACGTTATTTTACGGTAAAATAACGTTACTTACCGGAATACCGGTATTTTCCTTGTTATCGTTATAATTTTTAACGGTATTCCAATCCCTGATTTTGACTTACCAAACAATTTAATCACCACAGCATCAAAGAACAGCTGAATAACCAGATTGATCAGCTCCATGGGCGTTGGTGATTTAGGCCTAACCACCAACGGCCTAACTGCGTAGAAAAACGGTTGCAGGAACAACCATAGCAGCTTGCCGCCGGTGGTGCAGAACAGCTTGGCTTCTAGAAGGGTCGGTAAATCGGTGTCTGCTAGTTCATCACCTTGGTACTGTTGGATGGAGAATATAGTGACTTAACATTAGGCTCGCCATACGTCCGGATTGTCTCACAGACTACTAAGTGAACCAGTTGACTGTCCGGATTTGACAACCATATTCGGCCCCCTGATTATGTAACTTTGTTGCAATCAACTCTGACAGAAATCGCAGTTACATAACTGCTTTAGCAAGAACCAATGTGACAACTATCTTACTTAAAGCAGCAATGTAGCTGTAGTTTCAAACGATTTCAATTAACAACTGTTAGCAACAGAGTTACGTAATCAGCCACCGGATTTTCGTCCGGACTTGTAATTACGCCCGATTTTAATAATTGCACTTCTTACATCTTCATTTTAAGATGTTGATTTTGAGTATTTTTTGATTTTGACTAACATACAAAAATCCATACATCCGTACACACGAAGATTTATCGTAGCGTGCAGTTTGTTAGCACAGTTATATCGGGCGGGTGTATGACGCCGATTTGTTCTATAAAACTGTGCAAATAAATATAACAAATAAATAAATATTTGACAACATCACATACATTGCTCCGATTCCAAAGTAAGTAGCAAAAGCACTTGTGTTATGGAAATCAGAGACAGCGGTGGTATCACAAACCCTCAGACCTGAGCCAATATAGAAAAGTTCGTTTTATAAATTGACCCAACCGGGGATCGAACCCGGGACCTCAGAGATGGCGACACCTTGAAAACCGGTGTACAAAGCCACTCGACAACGGAGGTCGTCAAAATAAATCGCAACGATAAATCGCCGTCGTGGAGGCATTAGTGACCGGTCACTATCACGCGATATCAAACAAACTTACCCTGTGATGTTCTAGATGGTATTTCTTAAAGCTTATAGATATAGGTATCCCGATGGGAAGATTGGCGAAGAAGCCGAACAATCGATTGTGGAGCGGCCGGTTGTGGCCGAATGCTAGGTTGTGGGCGATCTCATGTATGGCTGCAACAAGAGATGAGAAATATTGATATTGGAATATATCACTTAAACAATTGAAAACAGACAATTTACTATTCATACGGAACGTTTCTTGTTTTCTTTGCTTTTTAGCACAAGTTTTATAGTCTGACCGCAAGAGCAGTTCCGCGCCTTGGGTAAGTGCCCGGTGAGGGCGGGCGGGTGCAAAACAGCCTTTTCTTTCTCCCTCCCGCACGTACTGTAGTGTTAGCTTAATACAATAGCACTCTGTGGTTTAATCTATGGTAATATAATAATGGCGGCCACGTTGACTGTATCCACTAAATGGTAGTCTCATTTATTCTACTAATATTCAGGTTCCCAATCTCAGTATTTAACTTTACACATACGACAATCACCGTTTTTTAACTGACTTCAAAAAAGGAGGAGGTTCTCAATTCAATTTAATCTTTTATCGATATTCGAGCATAATCTCCCCCTTTCAAGGCGCGGTAAAGCCTTGCGGTCAAATTGTAGCGTCGGGAAAAGGTAGGTGTGTTTTAGTTTAAACGCGTTTAGTTTAATGCCTGTGATTTTAATCTAATAAAATGCAACGCGAATGTTTAAAAGTTGATTATCATTTCTGGCAGTCCAATGTTATCCTATCAGCAATCAACAACCACTTCAATGTACTTACTTACACTTCGTAGTGTATTGTTATTTTGTAGAAAATAGAGGTTGTTTTTCATAAACTATTAAAATAACAGTCTCTTATCTATTGGTCTGTCCACCTGTGTTAAACACAGGGATCCGTTTTCCCAGGAGGGTGGTGAGCCGGTACAGTCAACGGCACGCTGAGCTTCCACGACAGGGTAATAAAATTAAATCAATTTTATACTTAAATGCAAAGATATTAAGGTCTGAAATAATTTGCAGAATTTTTACGGTTTTGTACAAGCAGACGTGCTGCTGATGCTGACTACCTTTGTACTCGGTTTCGTAAGTGGTAGAGCTTGTTTTAAGCCCCCTGGCTAGCTACCACCACCTCACCTAAGTCTGACGCCATTACAACAACTTAACATTGTTGTCAATAATAGTTATAAGAGTAAGTCCTGTAAGTACAAGTAAGTATGAAGTAAAGGATATCCGCAGACTAGACAGGATTTTGCATAATATGTAGCCCAGAAAGGCTAGATTGCTCCAGACATCTACAAATTGCTTGAGACAACCACCTCGAAATTGTACAGAGATATGCTTGATTCTTTCTGTTTGGGGAATATTAACGGGGTTTTTTATCTTTATAATTTTGTTGTTGGTTTTTATTGTACTTTTGGGTCAGAGGTGGTATTTCATTTAAAAAGAACTAAATTTAACAATTGCACAGACTTTATAAATTTTACAAAGTTTTTTATTTGGAATACGAAACAATATAAATAAACTCTACACAAGTAAAATTAAAGAAATTATATTCCTAGCACAACCGACAGCAACACTAGTTACTAGGCCGGAAATCGCAAAAAAAGACAGGTGCTAGACTCAAGATGGATTCCGGATATCACTACGGAACAAATATTAATGTTTTGTTTGAGGTTTGTAAATAATATTACACATTTGTTTATAGTGATATTAATGCTAATCTCCCTATCTTATCTTTCGATTGAGATTCACTTCAATAACTCAGGTGTCACATATCATAACTAATCGTTGCACCGATAAATTACGTGATAAGATAAAATAGTAATGACGATTACTAATTCTTAGATTTGCGCGCGAACTGTACTTCATATACAGCCATTTTGATATCGGCCTTTGTTTTTTGGTTGCATAGAGAGGATGTTCCAAAACGAGGTCCTAATAAGAAGGAAATAATACGAATAAAAAAAGAGGTTTACGCTTCAATGAAAATAATGTGACAAACTGCATGTTGGGAGTTTTTTGGCGCCATTTGGTCGAGTTCGGTTTGGTGTCTATTTTAATTATTTTCAAATTGATTCATAGTGGATATTGTGTCTTAAAATTGGTGTAGTTATATGATACAAGTGTCTACGCAACTGAACAATATGTGGGATAATTGAAATAGGCGCGATCTTGGTTGTGTGAAGCTGAGACTTTTATTGAAGTGGTGGCTTCCTCGGCAGAACTAACCGAGTAAACTGTCTTGACATACTTGGTGCCAAATGCTCCAAGCAGCATTGGAATGCGATGCACCCGCATTCTAATGAAAAATTAAACAATATCTACCACTGAACTATTTAACACTTGACACTGGCAAAAATTACTTCCTAGAGGAAAGTAGATTGCCATAACAAAAAAAAGAAGAAGAAGAACTGCATGTTGTCAAGTGACCTACAGGTGTAACTCATCCCTTATTACGAAAAAAAATGTAGAGACACGATGCCGAAAAATCTGTTTATTAAGATTTTGTAATCTTGTATTAAAACTTAAAAACATGTTGACTAATTCTAATAAAACAGATCAAACAGATATAAAAAAATATATATACCGCATTTAAAAGTAGGTACACACGACGGCACCTCAGACTTTACATGTTGACCTTGAGACCGGCTTATGCCGTACGTAATAAAAGCTGTTTTCGCAGTTCTTCTGTATAACCTGACGTGCTGTCGTGTGTACTTCTTACATTTCACAAAAACTGTCATAAATGAAAAACATTATCATGAATTTTGAACATGTTGACCTTGAGACCGGCTTATGCCGTACGTAATAAAAGCTGTTTTCGCAGTTCTTCTGTATAACCTGACGTGCTGTCGTGTGTACTTCTTACATTTCACAAAAACTGTCATAAATGAAAAACATTATCATGAATTTTGAACATGTTGACCTTGAGACCGGCTTATGCCGTACGTAATAAAAGCTGCTTTCGCAGTTCAACTGTATAACCTGACGTGCTGTCGTGTGTACTTCTTACATTTCACAGAAACTGTCATAAATGAAAAACATTATCATGAATTTTGAAGCACGTACACTCATTTGATTAATCACACTTTACATGTAAACAATAATGCTATGATAGCTGCGCAAGTGTTATGATAACAAATCTGATAATATCAGTTGCAGGTGTAGTTTACACGTCATAGAAAAACTTTATTACCAGCTAACTTCCGCCCGCGACTTCGTAGCAATCCCGTAGGAAATTCCAAAATCATTTTAGCAGATACCTACGTCATCATAATAACTAAAGTCCATTCATTTGAGAGTCTTATTTGGTAGATAAATTCGTGCGTCATGAGAATCATAATCAATAATATGTAACAAATGAAAGAGCATCATGTGCTTTTGGCATACCTACCTGTCCGCCATTTTGAAAAAAGCCTGTGATAAAAGTGGCCTCCAAAACAGACTTTTTTCAAAATGGCGGATAGGTAGGTCTTCATACATAAATGACCGATGGTTTTTAAGTACATCTCAGGTTAATGAATTAAATACTCAATACATCTTTACTTCATAAACGAGATGAATAGTTTGTTTGCAATATAAACTCTTAACTAGTCCCTCGCGGGCTGTATTGTAAGGCCGACATGGGAACGACTCAAATAAATTGAATATATTCTCAGTGGGTTGTTTGAGCTGCGTGATGCGTCAGTCAGGGCATATTATTAGTTTATAAATCGTCAATAACAAAACTTATATTTGCACTAGCAGACCCGACAGACTTTGTCCTGTCAAAAAGATTTGTAATGTGACAGTTTTTTGTTCCTACATATTTTATAGTCGGGGCAAAAAATTCTCCTGAAACAACCGTGAGTGCTTGTAATTTAATATGAACTTTATGCAATAGAAATAAAGCTCAAATTGACTCTACGTTTTAGTTAGAAAACGTTTGTATGGGAAAGAGAAAAGGGCTGTTTTAAAGGATTTTCCGGCAGTTATTCGAATTTTTCTCGCCGTTAAAACTATCCTTGAACTTCAAAGAACATTAAAAAAAAGAATTGGCCAAATTGGTCCAGGCGTTGTTGAGTTATGCGCTTAGCAACACATTTTGCGATTCATTTTTATATTAAATAGTTTATAAATCGTCAATAACAAAACTTATATTTGCACTAGCAGACCCGACAGACTTTGTCCTGTCAAAAAGATTTGTAATGTGACAGTTTTTTGTTCCTACATATTTTATAGTCGGGGCAAAAAATTCTCCTGAAACAACCGTGAGTGCTTGTAATTTAATATGAACTTTATGCAATAGAAATAAAGCTCAAATTGACTCTACGTTTTAGTTAGAAAACGTTTGTATGGGAAAGAGAAAAGGGCTGTTTTAAAGGATTTTCCGGCAGTTATTCGAATTTTTCTCGCCGTTAAAACTATCCTTGAACTTCAAAGAACATTAAAAAAAAGAATTGGCCAAATTGGTCCAGGCGTTGTTGAGTTATGCGCTTAGCAACACATTTTGCGATTCATTTTTATATTAAAGAAGATTAGAAGAAACAAAGGACAAAAATTACTACAAACTTGGCTGTATGAAAATCTTTTGCCTTCTCAATAATGGGATAATATAAAAAAGAACTATAAAAACTTACCCAACATAAGAGAATGGTTGATCACCCCACCAAAGCAGTACGCCATCAGCAACATCACCGGCCAGCTCAAGTGTTGAACTATAGGCAGGGTGATGAGTTGGGTGATCACCATAGCTGTTACCACCCATTTGAACAGGGGGTCGTAGCCAAACAGCTGTTTGATTTGGGGATATTTCTCTGAAAAAAAATGTTCATATACAAGGTGTTACAAAAGTACCCCTAATGCCGAATATGGTAGATAGGGACCATCAAACTGAACAACTTTTACTATGGGACTATGGGACCAACTCTGAAATCGCGAAAAAAAAATCAGCTGTTTCATACAAAAATTAATTACGAACATATCAAAATGTATGAAACAGCTGATTTTTTTTTCGCGATTTCAGAGTTGGTCCCATAGTAAAAGTTGTTCAGTGTGATGGTCCCTATCTACCATATTCGGCATTAGGGGTACTTTTGTAACACCTTGTATAAGATATGGCATTTAATAATATTATTGACCGAGACAGCGCGAAGCATCTCTGCTTCAGCTTGGGCAAAAATGCTTTCTTATGTCTGACGGCTATCCGTTTATTCTCCTTTACAGGTCGCATTTGAAATTTTGAAAGTTACATAGAATATTTTTTGCCGAATTATTCATTTTTTTTCGAAAAAACACCCATTTCGAAATATGTTCAAAATAAGAATCGCCATTTAGCCATGGATTTGTTTTCTCAGCTAACAGTCTACGTCAGTACTGTGAACATGTTGACTTGGTGATAACAAGTCATTTTTAGACAGTGTATAGAACAACGGTACACAAGTTATATTCTGAAAACATCGAAAATACAACATGTTACAAGAATACCCCTAATGCCGAATATGGTATATAGGGATCAAACTGATCAACTTTTACTAGGAGACCTCCTCTAAAATCGCGAAAAAGTCAGCTGTTTCAAAATTAAAATCGAAACTATCAAATGTATGAAACAACTGTTTTTATTTTCGCTATTTGAGAGTTGGTCCCATAGTAAAAGTTGTTCAGTTTGATGATCCCTATATACCATATTCGGCATTAGGCGTATTTTTGTAACATGTTGTATATCGTTTACGTTTACAGCTGGATCCATTGACTATTACGTGAGTCGGGTTTTAAAGATTGTATGTTACATAATATTGTTTTCAAAACCTAATTTTTTTTTTAAATTATAGATCTCAAATAACACGATAGCTTTCAGTGTTGCCACAGCAATGGTACTTATTGTGTCAAGCTGAAATCTATTAGAATAGATAGTTGCTGGAGTTACTACAGATGACAGACAACGATATTTGTGCAGACCGTTTGTATAGTTTTATCGAACGGGTGTATGACATTGACTGACTGTGCAAACTAAATAATCTGCAACCATTTGTCACACACACGTTCGATAAAACTGTGCAAACAATTGTTTGCACAGTTTTATCGATTTAAATGTATAAATCACTACGATAAACCGTTGTCGTGACGTGAGTAACTACCTACACAAGTTCTAATAACAATACACATATTCTTAGATTAAAGAAAACTAAGTAAATGGGCCGTTAAACTTGCGACAAAATAAATTGTGACTTTGCTTGCTGGAATTATTTACTCTTTGTGGATAGCGAAGACACAGTCTCACATATTGTCTAGCCATAAATATATCCTACCGCTATACATATACTATGTAACAGTAGTCTAATTTCTCAACCAAGCGGCAAGAGGCACTAATAACTAGTCGTAAACTAACTAGTAATTTACCTGTTAGTCTTATGCTAAAGGCGAATAATTAACGTTAACATGTCTTTTTGATGGTGCAGTCCAGTAAATATTTTCAGGAATGGTTTTACAGACGAAAACTGTTTTTTTTTAAACTTGCTACTTAATATTGTAAATGTGAATGTTTCTATGTTTGTTTGTTAAGATCAGGGGTGGCCAACCTTTTCGGTAGCTGGGACAAAATTCGGAAATAGAATTTCGTTCCGGGCCGCACTACCAAATTTTATGTAGCTGACCAACACACAAAAAAATTTAAGAAATTTTAAATGTAAGTGGTTTATAGAAAAACATTTTTTTTTTGATAAATATAATATAATGTTATTTTTGTACCTACTGTAATTACTTTTAACTTTAAAAAGAAATTAATGAACTCCACGGGCCACAAGTTGACAGTCGGTGGGTAGCATATGGCCACCATTGGTTTAGATGTTACTTAATCACGCAAAAACGGCTGAACAGATTTGGATGTTTCGCTAAAGTTTAGCCGCTAAACGGATAGGATACCTGCTGCCAGTGGCGTAGCTATCATATGGCCAGGTGGTGCAGTGCACCAGGGCCCCGGAGCTCAGGGGGCCCTCTAACCTCAGCTTTGAAAAAAAAATGAAAAATTTAAAAAATTGAAAAATTGAAAAAATTGTTTATTTACTCCCTTTTTCGAGGGGAAGAGGGCCCGATTCTCTCCCTATGCACCAGGGCCCTTGCCCCCCTAGCTACGCCACTGCCTGCTGCCCCGATAGCATGACCACCGAAACGCGATATGATATAGCGATTTTATCGATTGCGGCGGTTAAGCAAATTATTGCTAGGGTCTGTCTTAGGAAGGGTTACCAAAAATTTATTACAGCGAGCTTTTTCGTGCTTCGGAAGACATTAAGCCGTCGGTCCAGGCAGCATTTGCAGTCGTTAACGCCACCAATCTGCTTCGCTAACTTTTCGAACTCCGGCGGGTCTGCCGAGCTTCAACTTAAAACAGATAAATCGAAGTAAGGAGTTTCGTATTGTACTATTCGCCGAAGTTAGGTAGTGATGTTCGTGCGACATCATGAATTGGGGTTCGCCATTTTGGGCCTATTGGGGCTCGATTTATCTTTTTTAATTTAAAGCCCGGCAGCAATGACTTCAATTACATAGACGAGCTGTTCAAAATTAAAATTGTGTCACAACCAACCTTCGCGGCGCATCAACTGTTTCTCTCGGTCGCTCGCAATAGACCAACTAACTTAATTGAGCAAATTTTCGGTACTGTAAGGATAGTTAATTTGTATGCTGTGATTAGCTGATAATAAATGTTTACTCTGTAAGTAGGTAAGCCTTTTTAGAATGGATACAGCCTATCTAATACAGTATACACATAGAAGTCTTTGCTCGGCAGACTTTCCGAAGTTCGATGCGTTAGCCGGTATGGCGAGTGGCCCGTCCTATTCATCCATATATTATAGAATGCCCCAGCAGGGGCCGTACCGGCTAACGTATCGAACTTCAGAAAGTCTGCCGGGCTTCAAATTAAAACAGATAAATCGAGCCCCAATCGGGCCAAAATGGCGAACCTCAATTCATGATGTCACACGAACATCGATATCTTCTAAATAACTTCGGCGAATAGTACAATACGGAACTCCTTGCTTCGATTTATCTGTTTTAAGTTGAAGCTCGGCAGAACCGCCGAGGTTCGAAAAGTTAGCCGGTAGGGCCCCAGTGGGGACATTAAAATGGCTCATTTTGATTTTTTTATTTTTATTATTTTTATTTAACTATCTGCAATCAGCAATATTGCTATAAGCAGGTGAGGGGAAAAGATATCAGGTGAGAAGATCTCATTCAATAATGAGGTTCCTAAATGAGGCTTGGAGATATGATGTGGCTCCTTTAGAGACGTTTGAGAGGGTTGATGGAGATTAGCTTCTGGATTAGCTCGTTGGGATGGACTTTCAGACGTGATACTTGCAGCATGCCTCAGTGATTTCCTCTCTTATTGTTGGAATATTCGCAACCTGGGGCCGTACCGGTTAACGCATCGAACTTCGGAAAGTCTGCCGGGCTTCAAATTAAAACAGATAAATCAAGCCCCAATCGGGCCAAAATGGCGAACCCCAATTCATGATGTCACACGAACATCGATATCTTCTAAATAACTTCGGCGAATAGTACAATACGGAACTCCTTACTTAGATTTATCTGTTTTAAGTTGAAGCTCAACAGACCCGCCGAAGTTCGAAAAGTTAGCCGAACTTCAGCATTGGTGATGAACCAGGGGACCTTCATAGCAGTCTTCAGTATTGAATTTTTGAGGCGTTGAAGGATCTCAATGTTTGAGTGACTAGCACTACCCCAGAGCTGGATGCCATAGGTCCAAACAGGTTTGAGAATTTTGATGATGGATCAAAAAACATCATGCACACAACAATTTATCGTTAAAATGAGAAGTGACCTTGGCCGTGGGGATTGATGATAATATGAAGGTCGGTTACCATTGGGCTGTTGAAACTCGTCTGCTATTTTTACTTTATTTTTCTAGACAAGATCAACAAAAACTTGCCGATTTATTGTTAGTGTTGTTGACAAACAATCGGGAATGCAATCAAGATCTCGGCCATATTTGACGCCACTTTAAATGCTGACCTCATTTTTCAAATTTTGACGACTCTGTATGAAACATACAGGGAGAAAAAAGCAGCCCTTGGCGAGTTTCTTGCCGGTTCTTCTCGTTACAAGGTCTCCCGCTTAGGGTTTGCGAACCGATGGCGTAGCTTCTTTGACATTCACAAGTGCTTGTAACAGCCTAGACTGAATAAACGAATTTTGAATTTTTTATTTTGAATTTACCGAGATTAATTTTGGCCAAAAATCGAACGAGATCTCGAGATAAACGAGATTACACAGGATCATAAATACATATTTCCCGTAGCGCGCAGGAGCGCAAACAGAATGACTGCATTTAAAGAGTCAAAAGAGAGAGCAATCGCATCTGCTAACTTATTGGAGTCATTGATTAAAAAAAAAATGAGTCTTTATGAAGTCAAGGTCGGAGAACTTTTAGGCCAGTACGTACGTGCCATTTTGCAGAGAAAAGCTCATTTGTTAGCTCCTCTAGTCACTACCAGTATAGAAGCTAAAAGAGCGTGCGTTCTCTGCAGCCGATTATTTGGCCTGCAAAATTAGAAACCGTTTGTCAACCAACTCAACTTTACGCTTTTTGCGAAGCTATTTCCAAAATTTTATAATGAAACTTTATTTTCTTAAAAAACAAAAAAGAAGACTATAATTAAATAAAACTGGTAGAAATAAATGATTATAAGATATTACATCAAACTTATTATTTCCCTAACAAAAATCCCATTATTTGTAGAAAAAAAGAAAAACAAATTCACCGATCTTCGCTTTCCTATCTCGCGAGATCTCGGCTTCGCCAAAATTATTCCCTAGTACACAGGACGGCACCTCAGACTATACATGTTGACCTTGAGACCGCCTTTATGCCCTACGTAATAAAAGCTGTTTTCGCAGTTTAACTGTATAACCTGACGTGCTGCCGTGTGTACATATCGTACAGTGTAAACGGAACTTGAAAGCTAAAAGAGTACAGTCACGTCTAAAAATATGTATACAGTTTATAACTTTATCACTTTTTTGGACTTATCTTTAATCATTGATTTCTGTTCAAAAAAGTAATAGCTTTTAGAGTGACAAAGTTCTAAACTGTATACATGTTTATAGACGTGACTGTACCTACCTGTTAGCAACAGAGTTACGTAATCAGAGGGCGGGTTAGACAGATTAGATTAGGTTATTGTGACTAGCAAAATGCATTAAGTTATTCGTAACGTAGGTAGTGTCGTGAGGAAGGCGAGAAATTATAAAAAATCTTTTCACTTTAAAATAGTCATTTATTTTAAACACACACTGTCACGGCGTAGCCTAGAATGGTCGTCCTCAAAACAAATAGCGAACTGCCGATCGCATTCGAATTTAATTCAAAATCCATTATTCTTCTTTAGACTGTAACAAAAGAGTTACAGAACCCAAAAAGTTTGAATATGAGGCTAAGGCCTCACAGTAGGGTGACTTTACTTACCCGGCCGTTTCCAGTATCCGGCCCCTAGAACAGTTTTTCGTATAAAATAATAAATTAGTGGCAATCTCTTCACAATTTTGTTATTTTTCTGACATGTTATGGATCTATCGAATAGTATCGACGTCACTAGCGAAACGTTACGTAATATTTTTTAGTGGACGTTGAAGCCTACCATCTTCGTCGTTTGTTTTGTCTCTTTCTGTCAAAAGGATTTTTTTAAGAAAAATGTATAATACTATCCCTTTTCTTCAACTTTAAGATACTTTGTGTCCAGAACTCGGCCGTTTAAGGCTCCTATATACCTCAAAGTGGCGCCCTCATCTTAATTTAATTTATTGCTCGCTAACTACATAATATTTCTAAAATTCACATGTACAGATTGAAGCTAAGGTTCTATAGTTTAGTTACAAACAATAACCTCAGTAAAATTTTGTTCGTTGTAGTAGTAGTTCGCAAAAGTGCTAAAAGTGGCCACTTTTGAATTTTTTTTAGTATCAACATCATTTAGTATTGTATAAAAACCCCTTACTAATAAAAATTGCATAACAGATGTTCAACACAGTGTTAGGTCCCTTTCTTTTTAATGTCAAACTTAAATAGTTGGACAGAGAACTATACAATCCTCCCGTGACCACGGCCCCTGGAAAGGTGTCGAAACGTCGGGATTTCTAAAAACCAATAAATACAAACTAAATAATTCGAAAACAACACCTGAGTTAATAATATACGCGCTGTAATCCGTAAAAAGTGTTTTATTTCTAATGAACTGTACGCGCGAAAGTCTTAGAAGTGTATAAACTACATATACAATCTTTATTAGTAAGGGGGAAATACTAAAAACTCAAATAAATGATCACAAAAAAAATGAAGTCATTGTAGGTATCTTTTTTGTTTTCTGTATGATTACGATATTACTTTTTATCCGATTAAGATTAAGCGTTAACTTTTGTAACAACATACCTACTCATTATTATGTCTACTGATAAAAAAAACAATATCACTTTATTTACACCGGTATCTCAAAAGGAGCTCGACCGGAGTTTGATGACCTGCGCGGTCGAGTGGCTTGTAACACTTGCGGTAGTGGTTTTATGGTGTCGCCATCTCTGAGGTCCCGGATTCGATCCCTAGCTCGGTAAAGACAACTAACTTATCTAAGTTTGTTTGTTAAGAGTCCGGCGTACAGTGAGCTTCCCATACAAACGTAATACCAAAATGATTTGAGCATAACTAACTCTTCTTGTGATGATAGCAGCTTTTAGATTTTCATACGGATTAATAAATAAATAAATAAATATTGGACAACATCACATAATAAATAAATATTTGACAACATCACATAATACTGATCCGATTCCAAAGTAGCTAAAGCACGTGTTATGGAAATCAGAGACGACGGTGGTATCACAAACACCTAGACCTGAGCCAATATAGAAAAGTACGTTTTCTAAATTTACCCAACCGGGGATCGAACTCGGGACCTCAGAGATGGCGACACCTTGAAAACCGGTGTACAAAGCCACTCGACCACCGAGTTCGCCAAAACTAGTGTACAAAGCCACTCGACCACGGAGGTAGTCAATTATTAGTAGTGCCATGCCATCCCACAGAAAAAACAATTCTTCAATACACTTCATTGGAAAGCGGGTTACTGCATGAATGCATGTTCGTGGAAAACGTTATAAACAAGTTCGGTCAGAAACCATGCCGGCTGTATTTACTATTATAATGTTGATTCCGAGATTCTCAAGGGGTGCAAGTGCACCACCTGGCATCCCCCTGCCAGCGCCCATGGGTGTGGGGTGGGCCGTGCGGGGCGACTGTAAATATGCGCAGTAATCCCCTCCAATCCCCCTAGTATGACCTCCGAAACACGATATATATCGCGTGATATAGCGTTTTATCGTCACTCATCTGTCAAAATCCATTGTCTTTTGACAGTTAAACGTGATAAATCGCTATAATAATAACATATCGCGTTTCGGTGGTCATGCTAGAGGGACAGGTTCTAATTTCTCTCACCGCTCATGAATCTCATGATTCGTGCCGGCACAGCAACTATAACTAATTAATTACTAATATTCAACCAATTATGTTATTTTTTCAGCCTTACTAAAACTACAATAATGTTAATTATGATGTTTTATTCATCACTGTAGTCTCAAAACTTATCAATATAGATAAGTAACAAGCGGTTAACATTAACACTCGAATACTGTAATTTTCCTGTATAGTTTATGAATAAGCCATGAGTAACTTGTATTCATATTTTTATTATGTACTGTACATACCTAACATGTTATAAAAAGTAATATATAAGTTATACAAATAATCTTATAAGCCAAAAACTGTTTTTATTTTACTAGCTTTTTTCTGTGTGGAATTGGTTTCAGAATAATGGCTTCTATAATGGGATAGGGTAATTTTTTTTATTTTTCCCATGTCCATTGCAATGAAAATATTACTATTGATTAGTACCTATACAATGTGAATAAGTACTTAGTCAAGTATCTTTTTCTTACACAATAAATATTTTTTACTCTATGTTAGTTTTTGGGGCATTGTATCTTTCTAATACAAACACCAAGGTTGTCACGGTACGTCAGTGGAAAATAATGAAGGCCATTTTAGTTAAGAAGATGGATGAATGAACAGATGGCAACAGGGTAATTGACGCAAAATGTCAACCGGTTAGTATACATTCATTGTATTTGAATCGAAGCATTCTTTGCAAAGATCCGCTCCAGTAATTAAAACTTATAGCATAACGTCTCAATGTTTGTAATTAGCCAAGACTGAATCCTTACTTCCTTACTAATATTATAAATGTAAAAGTATGTTTGCTTAACTACTCAACTGAAGACAATGAAATTTTGCATAAACATTGTTAGTAGCACAGAAAAGGACATGGTACCCTTTATCTAAAAAAAAACACTTTTTCCAAGAGATAGAAAAAAGCTGTCCATGTTTTAGTAATCTCATTGAACCTGGTAAATTAAATGATTCTCTGTGCTAATTGTTTTAACTAACATGCAATAAAGTACTGCCTACATGCTACTTAAGTGTTCTTTACTTCCGAGGCTGCCATATAGTGATATAGTCATCGGTTTATAATAAAAAGATTTGCTATTGTAGTTTTTGACAGGCTATTGTAGTTTTTGCTTAGGATCATTTCTACTATGATTTGATAGCTTTAACAGGCTATGGTAGTTTTTGTTTAGGATAATTTTTGCTATGGTAGTTTTTAACAGGCTATTGTAGTTTTTGTTTAGTATCATTTCTGCCATGTTATTATTATTATTATTTTATAATTCGTTTTTTTGTTGTAAGCAGCAAATACTATACTTACGATAATTAGTTGATGGAGGTTACTACTAATATTTCACAGTCTATTTTCTCAATGATATTTCATATTGAATCGGAGATGAAAAAAATATCCTTCATCAACCAGTGGAGCCTCATCGGTGGATCTTAGAGGAATAAGGGGTATGGACCCTGGACGCTAAAGAAGAGAGATATTACTAACAACCACCCACGTCTTCGTCCTCATACTATGGATAGATAGTTATTTAATCTAGGTTATAAACTATCTGTGTGCCAAATTACATTCAAATCCATTCAACCCCTTAGGTGTGAAGAGGTAAAAAACACACACACACACACAAACTTTCACATTTGTAATAATAAAGTACGAAATAGGATATTAGCTCAAGATTACAGAATATACATGAAACACATTGAAAAACATTCATAATCATTATAAAGAAGAGTGATATGTAAGGAAAATGTATTTAAGTTGTAAAAATGGTCTGGCAATAATGAGCTGTTACAATACAATACCCTATAATAACTACTTGATTTGAACAGATCAAAACACCTAGTGGTTTATTATGAATGTGAAGTTATAGCTATTGCTTAGAACAGCATAGAATCATGCATATTTAAACAATCTTTACCTACTCGTGATGGCGAGTGTTTACTTATTTAGTACCGGTAGTAGGTACGCATAGTTTATTTTTAAATAAATGATTCAACTAGATAATCTAACAACTAATAACTATTTATTAGGTAACTCTTTAATTTTTTGAGCGGAATCTACGAGGCTGTAGCAGGTAGTTTAAAATCGTATAGCATATTTTCAATCCATTGATTTTCCATGCAACAGTCTACGAGTTTCTAACAGTCATGTTCTTTGCATGTGCCGGTAACCGAAGCCACATAGAGTAAAGCATTAAATTATTACATGACGTAATGAATGGCATACCCAAAATGATTTTCCGGCGGCTGGCGTGTGGTTCCTCGGTGTAGACCCACTCGAAATCAGTCCTAGACACTCGGGCACCCATTTTGGTCTAGCGCACTAACTTGATGTAACACAAAACAAACAACCATAAATTTTTTTTTAGGATTGCAGAAAGACCGACTAGCTTATGAGTACCTAGTGAAAATTAACACCCACGAATAGTTCGAATTATTGATTATAATTTAATTTTTAAAATCCACCTCAAACAGCGGTACGACACAGCCTCTACACAAATTGTCACAAACTGACTGACGTGACGTAGTTTTTTTTTTTTTTGAGTGACTGGTCTCTTCCGTTTATCACAGAAATTCCGCCAACGTCCCGTAGTGAAACGTAGTTTAGTTCACTGACGTGACGGACGTGAGTCATGATGGCTAAAAACATTTAAGTTTATGTTAACTGTGTTTTGACAGATATATGTGATACATTGCTACTTTTCTTTGGTAAGTTTTTATTTGTGCCAAAACAAAGTAGCAATGTATCACATACATCTATCAAAACACAGATGAACTTCAATGTTTTTAGCCGATAGAGCCCCTGACGGCTGACGGGCGGTGACACAGGGTGGCCAAATGTGTAAATCGGTAAATCGCAGAAAATCGGCTTTCAGGTAGCCCAAAATCCCGCAAATACATTTCTGATTGAAGTATCCCAAAATCGCCAACATTTTTATCGAAATAACCCAAAAAGTGACTGCAGTCATGATCAATTAATATCGATTTAAATCTCACTCATGGCCTTACTAGGAATATTTTGAATTTCCAACAAAATAAAACAAAAATATTTCAATGAGTATTTTTTTATTTGAAATATTTGTAACGTTATCCTAACACTTAAGCCCTAATATTGTGTGAATCGGGAGTTTAATAAGTTTATGGTTTTAATCATCGTCTATGTCAAATCAATCCGCTGAACTGATTTTTTTTTTGTAATATGGAGGTCAGTGAGTCAAGCCTACTGCGCAGCTCTTTCTTGTTGTCTATTGTTGTCACTGGTGGATGATCAGAAGAATAACTAAAGCATTCTTCTGAGGATGCCACTTTTCAAACGTTAGCGCGCAGACAAAGAAAATCCTACATTAACAATCTTCATTTTTAGAAAACTCCCACCTTTTAAAAAATTCTTCGACAACTCCAAGAAGTTATACTTGTAAACTGGAAGGAACCGCGACACAAACGGACGACGACGGCCGGCGCGCGATGCGAACCGCTGGTGCTAGGTATGTTTTCATGCTGAAAAAATCGTTTTTTTTTTTAATTTACTAGATGTAGATTTATTCACTATATTAATTACACACTTATGGGAAACTTTTTATATTATATGCTTTCTGAACTCAGTTATCGAATCTACGTTGTTTCTTACTTCCTGCGTCATTGTCGTTTACTCGAAAATCTTTAAAAATCCAATGCATCGCAATAAATAAGTTAAAAATATGCAAATTAATATCATTTATTATCGTACTCTAACGTAAATGATGGCAAATTCCGTTGTGATGCATTGGATTTTTAAAGATTTTCGAGAAAACGACAATGACGCAGGAAGAAAGAAATATAACAAAACAACGTAGATTCACCCAGCTATACATAAGATAAAGTCAATTGTCAATATTATTTTGTTTCACTAGAGAAATAAAATTTAGTTTGTTCATTTATGTAACCTAACGTTCAAAACAAGTTAAGGTAGGAAAACATTGTCTAGTGACCGGTAGTTAAAAAAACAGGTGCAAGCGATTTTCGACCTTATTGACGTTTGAAATTCGGTCGTTTTCCCATATTCTCATTCACCAACTTTGCTGTTTCATTAATAACAGTTATTTAGACAAATGTCAATAAGGTTGAAAATCGCTTGCACTTTTAACCACCATTTTTAACTTGTGATCACTAGACAAATGTTTTCCGACCTTCACTTTTTTCCCCGATATCATTTGTTCTTCCGGCCATTGTCGATTATTATTATTTTATTTGACGAAGTCTCTTCCCACTCTAATCACACGCGGATTATACACATACCTGACATGACATACCTCTACAGAAGACTCGGCCTAGGAATTGAATACCATAAAAACACGATAATTTTGGAGACACTTTAGGACAGTGGTGGGCAAACCTTTTTCATGGGGGGCCAGAAAGTTTTTGAAAATTCAGAGGAGGGCTAGAATTATAGCAAAAATGCATTTTGTTTTAAAATCTTTTATTTAAAAAAAAAAAAAAAAAAAAAAAAAAAATTTGTTTATTTCAGACATGGTCCATATTGCAAACATGTAATAATAACATTATATCCTTAAAAATTGAAATCATAAAATTTACAAATTAAAATTAGCATTGCAATAAAAAAAAATAAAATTCCATAATTAGTATTAGAGATTTAAAAATAATTGGTCATTAAAATTAAAATAATAATAATAATAATAATAATAAGATTTGACTAAAACATTAATAGTAATTTGAATAAAACAAAATAAAAATAAAATAACAATCAAGGATAAACAATACATTAATTTAATTTAAATACCTGTGCCCCACCGGAACACATGGCACATGCGTGTGTATACGCATCCAGTGCCCCATAATGGGGCAATCAGGCTTGTCACTAATGACCTTCAGGATGGTGTTGGCACTGCCCCGCACCCTATACATCAGCGACGCGACTCGCTTGCGCACCACAGTATGGAACCCATCCGTGTGCGCGTGCGCAAACATCGCCGATGCGCTACAGTAGCGTGGCAGCCCCATCAGCACCCTGAAGGCATTGTTGTATTGTACTCGGAGGGCGTTGAAGGCCCCCTGCGTATAGTTGACCCACAGATTACACGTGTATAAAGTTTGGCAGAAGGCTTTAAAAAGGGTTAGCTTTACCTCCATGCTACAACGTGCAAATCTGCGGGCCAACATATTACAGCGGACCGCCATCGCCCTCCTTTCCCTCTCAATGTCACTATCATCCTTTAAATGCTCTGTAACGATGTGCCCGAGATACTTGAACTCTTTCACCTTACCAAGAGCTATGCCATTAAGTAGTACAGGTGCCACACTAGTCAGCTTACGACCCCTAGCTTGAAAGATCAAGAGCTCACTTTTTTTTACATTATACAGGAGACCGTGCAATTTTGCATACTCCTCACATACACCCAGTAACCTTCTGATCGACGCTATCGATGGGCTGAGCAACACCATGTCATCCGCATAACTAATACTATTGATGCAGTGACCATCAATTGAGCAGCCGACATTAGTGTTGCTAAGCTCAACGATCAGCCGATTGATGTACAGGTTGAAGAGCGCAGGCGACGTTAACCCCCCCTGTCTCACTCCGCACTCCAACCTGTACTCATCAGATAGTTCACTACGCCATTTGACCTGGTTAGTTTGATGCCCGTACCAGTATCTGAGGATATTAATCAACTCACCGGGCACCCCCTCGTCTTTTAGTTTACCCCAAAGAATGTCATATCTAACCAGATCAAATGCCCTAGAGAGATCTAAAAAAGCAGCATATACAGGCGTATTCCTATCAACGTAATACCTAACGGTATGCTTAAGAGACAGAATAGCGCATTCGGTTGAAAGCCCGGCTCTAAAACCGAACTGAGCGTCGTGTAAGTGCAAATGTTTATTAAGCTGTCTCTCAAGCAAGCCGTCAAGTACCTTTGATGTTACTGTAGCCAATGAGATTGGTCTGTAGTTACCCTTGTCGGATGCGTCTCCCGTTTTATTTTTAATAATGGGCACCACAACCGTCCTCATTAGCTCATTCGGTAGATAAGAATGCCTAATGCAGAGTGTAAAGAGCAGCCCCAACAATCTAGGGAGATGTGGCCCAGCATATTGAAAATGTTCGATGCTGAGGCCGTCATGTCCGGGTGACTTGCCTCTTGTCATACCTTTAATAACTGAGGTAACTTGTTTTGCAGAGATACGCTCAGGCACCCCCGACACAACGGCCTCAACATCCTTTAATCATATAAATTAACATTACACCACGTTAGTTAAAAAAATACATTTTAACATTTATTCGAAGGCTCATCTCACCGCGCTCCTCGACCCGCAACATTATGAACTACGCGGCAAGTCTAGCGGGCCGAATTAAATCCTTTTACGGGCCGGAGCTGGCCTGCGGGCCATACTTTGCCCATCACTGCTTTAGCATAATTCTAGCATACGTACGGATCTTGATCTGGCAACACTGGTATAGTTCAGCCAGAAACAGTGTGGCCAGATTAGGCGATTTTATCGCCATTTAGGCTACCTCAAGTGGTCTAATGGCGACCAAAAATCCGATCGCCGACCAGTGGCTAGTGAGACTACTTAGGAAAAAAAACTAGGCAATTTAGGCTACTTCAGGATAATTCCATATAATGCGTGTCATTCTCCTTGTCATGTAATATTCATCTATATCTTTGTCGATATTAAGATTAAAGAATAAGACTGGCCCCAGACCTACCGATTTCATTTCTTTGCTTTGCTGTTCCAGTCGGACAGGGGGCCTCGTACCAGCTAACGCATCCAACTTCGGAAAGTCTGCCGGGCTTCAACTTAATACAGATAAATCGAAGTAAGAAGTTTCGTATTGTACTATTCGCTGAAGTTATTTAGAAGATATCGATGTTCGTGTGACATCATAAATTAGGGTTCGCCATTTTGGCCCAATTGGGGCTCGATTTATCTGTTTTAAGTTGAAGCCCGGCAGACTTTCCGAAGTTCGATGCGTTAGCCGGTACGGCCCCCACACCTTCCGAAGTTTGATGCGTTAGCCGGTAGCCCTTGTTCAACTAGAGCAGCAAAACAAAGAAATGAAACCGGTAGGCCTAAGTTAAAATACCTAATAAAGGTAACTTTATAAAAAAAATATTTTCCTTTCATACATACATACTTAACATACCTAGCAAATATAATAATATATTATGGTAGGTATAAACTTGTGTGGAAAGAGAAAATCTAGAGTTTTTGGGCTACCTACATGGCAAAAATTTTGGGCGACTTTAGGCTACTTGGCATCGCAAAATTGGCGATTTCACTTGGTCAAGATCTGGCCACACTGGCCAGAAACAAAAATATTCTTTTCAGAGTTTGTGTGTGAACATGGCGGTTGGTAAAAATAAGGGTTTATCGAAGGGCGGTAAAAAAGGTGTCAAAAAGAAGATGTAAGTCTGCAATAAGTGAAGATTTTGTTATTTTACCAAACGTTCTATAATATTATCGCTAAATACGGTGCCCGAATGTTAAGATCGAAGAAATAATTTGGGATACAAGTTGGACATCTCGTGTCAATTTGCTATTGTCGGCGATGGATTCTTATTTTACAGCGGTTATTTTATGACTGTTTATCTAAGTATTTAGTGAACTTATGCTTATAGTGTGTTTGTTGCAAAATAGTTTATGAAGAATACACAGGTGAGACAATTTTGAGGTTAAGTTAAACTTGCATATTTATTATAGTGTGGACCCCTTCACACGCAAAGACTGGTACGATGTCAAGGCACCGTCGATGTTCTCCAAGAGACAAGTAGGCACCACCCTTGTCAACCGTACTCAGGTATGTATACATTTACCGGTTAAATGATGTAGGTAGCTTCTTAGGTTATTCTATGATTACATTGTGATCTACTGCTTAACCTCAATTTTATGATGCTGCTTTGATAATATGTCCAACCAATGAGTTTTCTGGTTTTCTCCGAAATAGTCACATGGTTTTTTTTTAAGAGAGAGGTTTGTGTTCATACAAATCACCATGCTTCAGTGTTGAGTTCTCCAGCTTTTCGTTTCAAGTTTAATTTTAGTCTCTTTATGATACACTTCTTAAAAGGCGTGTCTGATTTTTGAAGCGATTGGTAAGACTTGCTGCTTTGATTTTAGTTTAAAACTAAACCAAATGCCAACATGCAAGTTATGCAACTTAAACTGACACATCCTGCATAGCATAAAACATAGCTTGTTTCTATAAATACCTGCAGATTTAGCTCTTAAATGATGATCTACCTAGCTCGCAATGATACATAACTGATGAAAACATCTGTTCCCATTAATAAATCACTGAATAATTATTTAATAACATATTTCTGAATGTTTTTTTTAAAGTGAATCTTAAAAAATATATATATTTTTAAGGGTACAAAAATCGCTTCGGAAGGCTTGAAAGGACGTGTGTTTGAAGTTTCGCTGGCCGATCTTCAAGCTGACACTGATGCCGAAAGGTAATATTAATTTACTTATTTAATCTTTAGGTAGACCAACAACTTAACATATAGCTCTAGTAAGTGTTAGTAGAAATCCTGGGAGTTAAGAGAAATTGGAGGAGTGGTCATATTTGCAGTTGCCCTCACCACCTTCCCCGAGGTCGGAGAGTCAGTAATTCCGGTGGGATATACTTAAGTTTTAAGGCATTTGATGCCCATTTGAAACCAATACAGCAGTGGTTCCCAATAAGCTTTTTAGTTTTTTTTAAGTACCAATCCAAGAAAGAGCTCGAACATTGTTCTCCATAATAAATAAGAAATGAAATCAGATGATATCTTGCAGTGCAAGATATCATCTGATTTCATTTCTTATTTATAACTTAAGAGTTTCATGACTGCCTGCTGGGTCAACAGCCTAAAGGCCATTGCCCTTTTAAAAAATCAAACAGTTAAAGTATAGATTTTGGAAACTTTTGCAGTCCAGCTATATGAAAGTTTTTATAGCTTTTATATCGTTTCAAACTGCAAATATTAACGCTATCACATGAAGTAGTACTTTTATACTTATGTATATGAGTCTTTTATGTCATTGCTACAATTCATTATATCACCTTACCGCAAGGTTGTCATGATTAAAACAAGTTGTTTAAAACATGTGTTTAAACTGTGTTTAAAACAAAACAATTTTTATTAAGTGTTTTAAAACTTAACCATTGATCACAACTGTTGATAGCAAAATGAAATATCAGAAAGAAAGTCAAGTCCGCTCTATTTATACACTCCATTGGTAAACTCCCACGGAGAGTTCCCAGGACTTCCTCGTAATTCATAATCATTTAATATAATATGTATTGGGTGTTGCTCTTATTTTAAGATAAGTTTAGGTTATTTTTTTTAAATTTTGAGATATAAGCATTCACAATGCTATTTTTATTTAATACTAAATAATATACTAGAAAAAATAGGACTCGCACCAGATCATGTTCTCGGACGGGAATCGAACCCGCGACCTTTGGATATCCGGTCCAATGCTCTGACCGCTGAGCTACCGAGTCACTAGTGGGGACGTCGAATTTCTTCTAGTATATCAACTCTTACGCTGCAAGCTAGCGCCATCTCACCAATGTAGAAGGAATTACCTCGACACGACGACAAAAGTTTAGGTGTCCCTTACAAAAAATGAACGTCGGAACATACAGGATGTATTAAATTAAGATTTTAAAATCGTCTAAGTTCATTATATCAGGCCTAATCAATAAAATATGGATGATATCTAAGAAAAAAAAATATATCTGTTTAGAACACTCTGAACTGTTTGTTTAATAAAATAAAAAAAAAATGTTTTTGTAAAAAAAAAAAAAACAAAAAATAAATGTTAAATGGACCTGTAATTTTCAGACCAATTCTCTATCTGTGCTGTTTGTACGAAGATACTGTAATCTCATAAGATCATTTTATCGGCAGGTCATTCCGAAAATTCCGTTTGATCGCCGAAGATGTCCAGGGCCGCAATGTCCTCTGCAACTTCCATGGTATGGACCTCACCACTGACAAGCTCAGGTTTGTATTTGTTCTTATTTTAGCCAACACGCTTTGGGAATACTAAAATACTTACAATTATATTGCTCAACATTTTCATATTGTTTCATAACTAAAGATTGACAAACAAAATTTTTTGAACTATTGTAAAGATATTTTTTAAAACTTCGATGATTGAATTAAGAAAAAACAATAATTGCAGCCCAGCTATATGAAGGAAACCTTATGGGCTTCATATCGTTTCAAGCTGCAAATATTAAAGCCGTACACAATGCAGCGCCTCTGTATTAAATTGCAAAGGTCATTTGTGTCACTGCTACAGTTTTTCTTGATAGATAAAATTAGTTTCTTCCAAAAATAGTTGACTGTCTGTTTGTTCATCAGAAAATAGCTTTTTTAAGTAGTCATTGTAATTGAATCGTATAGTCAATAGCACAGTACACACACACTGCACATATATTCAGTGAAAGCAGTTGTTAACATTTTGCAGTCACAGACCACTTGCCTTATTTTAAAATGTCGCTTTTATTGGTAGTTTCATCACGGGCAGGGTTTACTGCAGACCCCTGATACACATCTACGGACCCCACTTAATGACCCTGCAGAACGACTACTGAAATACGATAAAGCGATTTATCGACATTAAACTTGTTTAAAAAAAACCAAACCAAAAAAAATTACATACTGCTTACTGTCAAAAGTGTTAATAAATTGCTATTTAAAACTGACAAGAAGAATTGACGCAAGAAACTTATAGCTTTAACAGAAATAAGTACCGATATTTACAAACTTTAATATATTGTTACCAAATACAGTACAATAGGATTTTTAACAACAAAGTACTTATACTAGCAAGTTATGTGTTACATGTTACGCTATTTCCACGCATTTCGGTCTTTTGTCTTATTCCAAACCATTGTTACATTATAACTATAAAATAAACTTACAATAGATCTACCTGAACAGATGGATGGTCAAGAAATGGCAGACCCTCGTGGAAGCCAACATTGACGTGAAGACCACTGATGGTTACCTGCTTCGAGTGTTTTGCATCGGGTTCACCAACAAAGACACTTTGAGCCAGCGGAAGACTTGCTATGCTCAGCACACACAGGTTTGTTTTATCAATTTTTTCTAAGGGATTCTTACATTTTTCTTTTAATCCACGATGTGGTAGTGTTTGAAATCACCTCGCCTGCTGTTAAGTGACAATAAGGCTGAAAGTGTAAGCGCACTACACCCGGAATCCTCACCACTGAGGAACTGGCTATCTTACCTCATAACTGCCGGAAGACAACAATTTTTATAATAAGTATATATTTTAAAAAAGTATAAAGTACCCATATTAGAAGCTTTGCTTGGTTTGGGGCTAGATGGCGCTGTGTGAAATTGTCCAAGCATGTATTTATTTTAGTTTCATGTTTACAGACCTATAGTCTTCTTAATATACTAGGTGTTACAAAAGTACCCCTAATGCCGAATATGGTATATAGGGACCAACAAACTGAACAACTTTTACTATAGGACCAACTCTGAAATCGCGAAAAAAAATCAGCTGTTTCATACATTTTGATATTTTCGTAATTAATTTTTGTATGAAACAGCTGATTTTTTTTTCGCGATTTCAAAGTTGGTCCCATAGTAAAAGTTGTTCAGTTTGACGGTCCCTATATACCATATTCGGCATTAGGGGTACTTTTGTAAAACCTTGTATATGCAAAGTGATCTTCGTTAGCGAGATGTAGGTTTTCCATACTGCGAGATGCTATTCCTTACTTAATGTTCATGTTTCTTGATACTAGCGCCATCTAGTAACACGGTGAAGAATCTTGTTGTGTGCCGTGTGTAGTGGTATGTGCGGCGTAGGTAGATGCCGCTACAGTACTATTGTTTGCATCCCCATTGTTTTTGTTTTATGTCGTGCAGGTTCACACCATGTTGAGGGTCCGCGGTATGCCCTTATACATTCTTTTCACTACTGCAAGAGCAACGCACCAGCATAAACGCGGCTTTCGGGTTTCCCGTTGGCTATTTGTGGGGTTGCTACAAACTAACACAACTATTATTAAATTACTATTACTATTATTCGACGACCTCCGTGGTCGAGTGGCTTTGTACACCGGTTTTGAAGGTGTCGCCATCTCTGAGGTCCCGGGTTCGATCCCCGGTTGGGTCAATTTAGAAAACGGACTTTTCTATATTGGCTCAGGTCTGGGTGTTTGTGATACCACCATTGTCTCTGATTTCCATAATACAAGTGCTTTAGCTACTTACTTTGGAATCGGAGCAATGTAAGTGATGTTGTCAAATATTTATTTATTTACTATTCAAGTAAATAAAGTTAAAATGCTGACTCTTTTATGTCAAATGATTTAGGGTTAGGAATCGGTACAGATAGAACCGACTAACGCATCGAACTTCTTAAAGACTGCCGGGCTTCAAATTAAAACGGATAAATCGAACCCCAATCGGGCCAAAATGGCGAATAGTACAATACGAAACTCTTTACTTCGCTTTATCTGCTTTAAGTTGAAGCTCAGTAGAACCGCCGAAGTTGGAAAAGTTAGCCGGTAGGGCCCCTGCGGTCGCACCGGCTAACGCAACGAGCTTCGGAAAGTCTGCCAGGCTTCAAATAAAAACAGTTAAATCGAGCCCCAATCGGGCCAAAATGGCGAATAGTACAATACGAAACTGCTTACTTCGATTTATCTGTTTTAAGTTGAAGCTCGGCAGACCCGCCGAAGTCACCCTACGTAAGATTTTCCTTTGAAAATGTAAAAAGAAATATGATTATTAAAGTATAACGCTTACGGAACAAACTTTTCACAATTTTGGATGCAGCCTCCACTTGTATACGAGGTCTGGTTTATTAAATAAATGACAAAATATGGAACACTCAGATGAGCTATTGAAAAAGAAACAAAATGTTTAATTGCTCTTAATCTAGCACTGTGTCAAGATTTATGTGTCAATTTACTCTGTATCCGAATTATAATATACAGAAATAATAAATAAATTGGTGATTTTAGGAACACTCAGTGTGCCACGTGTGTGGATTGAGTGTTCCTACTAAACCCTTATAAAATCCAAATAAACCATGAAAATGAATTGAATATTTTGTAAATAGTTGACACAAATTCAGCACAATTTTTCCAAATATATTTTTTTAACATACATCTAGTATACAACGTGTTACAAAAATACCCCTAATGCCGAATATGGTAGATAGAGACCATCAAACTGAACAACTTTTACTATGAGACCAACTACAAAAATTAATTACGAAAATATCAAAATGTATGAAACAGCTGATTTTATTTTCGCGATTTCAAAGTTGGTCCCATAGTAAAAGTTGTTCAGTTTGATGGTCTCTATCTATCATATTCGGGATTAGGGATACTTTTGTAACACGTTGGATTGTATAATATCGAGTATGGCGTTTTTCGGAGGCGGGCGGTATGAGTGTTCTATTCAATTGACCGTAACTTAGTCTACATAGGTTTCACAATTTATTATTTATCATTTCTTAAATTCTCCGTATGGTTAAATCAATTTCTAGGATAGGAGCACTCATACCACACGCACACATACTTTTACTATGGGACCAACTCTTAAATCGCGAAAAAAAAATCAGCTGTTTCATACATTTTGATATTTTCAATTTTAATTTTTGTATGAAACAGTAAATTTTTTTTTGCGATTTCAGAGTTGTTCTCATAGTAAAAGTTAAACAGTTTTGATGGTCCCTATATACCATATTCGGCATTAAGGGTATTTTTGTAACCTGTATATTATACAATCTTGCCTTTCTGCTTACAGTGTGTTCTGTCTTTAGGGGAGTAAAATCAGCCCTATTTTTATCAGTTCAATATTACTGATCTTTTAATATTATTGTAATGTCTTCTCCCAGGTCCGCGCCATACGCAAGAAAATGTGCGAGATCATAACCCGCGACGTGACCAGCTCCGAGTTGCGCGATGTGGTTAACAAGCTGATCCCCGACTCCATTGCCAAGGACATCGAGAAGGCCTGCCACGGGATCTACCCCCTCAGGGACGTGTGCATCAGGAAGGTATGATAAGGTGTTAGTCATAAAGTTCATAGATTATAATAACCCACGACGTGACCAAGAGTTGCGCGTAGGGTTGCCAGGTGTCCGGATTTAGCCGGACTTGTTTGGCTTTTTGACCTTTTCTCCGGCCAAATTTAACTGGGCCTGTCCGGCTTTTGTTAGGCTTTTTATGCCACGACACGATTACCCCACTGACTGACCGCTGTTTGCAAGGCGGTAGTAAATACTGTCCGGCTTTTGGAACATAATATGTCCAGCTTTTAGGGTAAAATGTCCGGCCCAATAAAGCAACGAGTCCGGTTTTTGTATTTACCTGACAACCCTAGTTGCGCGAGGTGGTCAACAAGCTGATCTCCGACTCCATTGCCGTTTTTAGTAGTCTAAATTGTTTCTTTAGCCAAAAAAATAGATCAATAATAGGCTAATGTGATAAAACGCGATGTAAGCAACTTGGAGTTGGTCAACAAGCTGATCTGACCCATCGCCAATTACATCGAGAAGGCTTGCCACGGAATACAACAAAATACAAAAATACCCCTAATGCCGAATATGGTAGATAGGGACCATCAAACTGAACAACTTTTACTATGGGACCAAATCAGAAATCGCGAATTAAAAATCAGCTGTTTCATACAAAAATTAATTACGAAAATATCAAATTGTATGAAACAGCTGATTTTATTTTCGCGATTTCAGAGTTGGCCCCATAGTAAAAGTTATTCAATTCGATGGTTCCTATCTACCATATTCGGCATTAGGGGTATTTTTGTATAACGTTGTATAAAAATATGGTTACCTTTATTGACTTCTACTAGATAATTCGAAACTTTAATAACATAATTATAAGATCCAAATTCAAATGATGACACACCTAGCTCGCAATGACACATACATGATGAAAACTCATGTTCCCTTTTGATTTACTTCTGAATAATCTTTCTTTTCACTACATCGATATCCATCCTTATTTCCTTACTAATAAAAGTTATTTTTCAGGTGAAAGTGCTGAAGCGACCCAGGTTCGAGATCTCTAAGTTGATGGAGTTACACGGAGAAGGAGGCGGTGGCAAGAGGGGCGAAGCTGGTGAGAAAGGGGAACGTCCCGAGGGTTACGAGCCACCAGTACAGGAAAGCGTTTAAATAAATGTTTAAGGATAAAAGGAATTTTGAGTTTTATTTATTACTGAAGAAAATAGCACAAGTTTCAGCCAAATTCTTAGGTACAGTCACGTCTATAAATATGTATACATTATAGAGCTCTGTCACTCTAAGCTATTTACTACATTTTTGAACGGAAATCAATGACAAATGACAACTACAACAAAGTGACTAAGTTCTAAACAGTGGCCCTACCATGAGTTGATGCAAACTATTTACGTTACCGTAAACTATCGCTTTCTCTCTTTCACTCGCATTGACTGTGAGCAGTATATCTGATAGTTTACGGTAGCGTAAACAGTTTGCATCAACTCATGGTAGGGCCACTGTATACATATTTTTAGACGTGACTGTACAAGCGACGGCACCTCAGACTATACATGTTGACCTTGAGACCGCCCTTATGCCCTACGTAATAAAAGCTGTTTTCGCAGTTTAACTGTATAACCAGACGTGCTGTCGTGTGTACGAAAAAAATCGTGTATTTCCACTGCGACCAACGAAACGGATCAACTATTTTTCTTAAAAACTTATAGGACCTTAGACAAGTTGGGCCACGTTAAGTTTAAAAAAGTTCTTGGTCCCTGTTAAGTATCTATCTGCCTTGATTTTTTGGTTATTATGGTGAAACACTGCCTAAACCTTTTGCGGGAGAAACGGAACGCAGCTGGATGTGTGTTTGCGCCAAGAACCGCAACGCAGCGCTGTACAAAAACTTCGTTGGAACGCTCGAAAAGAAATGGCGGCCGCTCGGTCTTCCTGAACTTATTTTAATTCTTAAAAACTTATATATCGGTGCAAGTGTGTGTTTCTTTATAGCGTTTTATCCCCGGGGTGTTATATGAACTAATTGTAAGATCAGAACCTGGTCTACTATCAATATTGTGCTAGTTTGAAACTTGGCTACGCCGGCGTCGGCAGTGGTGCGATCTCCGAGAGACGAAGCAGCAGGCTGATGGTAAGTGCTTTTGCTTTAATGGCCTTATCAATCGGATCGTACGAAGGCATCATAGTTTTATATCTCTAATATTCATTTTTAGTGAAATACAGTCCACAATCACTTTTCTACCAGTGGCTGGCACGTTGCCGCCACAGTCCCCATACCATTTGTCCCACATCTTGGCAATTGGGACTAATTGACCATGTAGTCAGGATTGCGGTTTTCAGAGTGGTCCATGCCGGTCCTATACAAGGTGTTACAAAAGTACCCCTAATGCCGAATATGGTAGATAGGGACCATCATACTGAACAACTTTTACTATGGGACCAACTCTGAAATCGCGAAAAAAAAATCTGCTGTTTCATACATTTTGATATTTTCGTAATTAATTTTTGTATGAAACAGCTGATTTTTTTTCGTGTAAAAGCTAACTACGTGACATTGGCGGGATTGTGCATAGACCACAGAGCAAGCCACTCATTAAGAAGAAGAAGATGATGTAGGACAAATTTTCCATAGATAATTACTCTATCGAGTACTTTAACGCGCGTTATTTTTTGCTACCTATACTAATTTCTTGGAATTGGATATAAATCTATGTACGCAAGTTAATTAGTTAGTTTGTTGTTCACACAGACAAATAATTTCCACAAATTTCTACGATAAACTTTTATGTATGTCAAAGGTCATTTTCACTCATTCTGCGATAAGAACATGCGTAAACTCAATGGTACAAAAAAGCACGTCGTTTGCACTGATTAGCGCATCATTGACGACTGTTTGAAATAAAAACGGAAAAAACGCTGCCTGCCCTTGAGGAGTTTTTTAACAAGGTTCCCACGATTTACGAACCGTAGGTAACCTGAACACGAACATCTATCGAAAAAAAAACGCGCGTAAAGTACTCTATAGCGAATTCTCTATGGAAAATATAATTTCGCTTTTCGACGGTAGATGGCGCTGTTCAAATTTCCCATACAAAATTACTCTATCGAATGTTTTTACGCGTGTTATTTTTTCTGTTCGTGTTAATGGTACCAATGGTGTAGCCGTGACGACTGGGAAAAAAAATCCCAGTTGTCACCCGGGGGACAGTGTTAGAGGGGACTCCTGGGAATAATTGAGCTTTTTTGACATTTACAAGTGCTATAACAGCCTAGACTGAATAAACGAATTTGAATTGATTTCCTTGGGCGATCTCACAGTCAATGTGGCCTTAAATAAACTCGCAAACTTTATTATACATTTTATTAGAAACATCACGCGGCCTGCTGGTTCTTCATCTCAGTGTCTATGGGTATCTTTACAGTGGCACACGGTCTTTGCCTCTTGCCCACTAGTAGTACGAACAGGCATATACCTGTAAGAGAAAAGGAATTATAATAAACTAGAAAAAAAAACTTGTCACCAGCGGCGGTATCGGTTAAAAACATTGAAGTTCATGTTAACTGTGTTTTGACTGATGTATGTGATACATTGCTAATTTTCTTTGGCAAATTTTTATTTGTGTCAAAACAAAGTAGCAATGTATCTAATACATTTGTCAAAACACAGTTAACATTAACTTCAATGTTTTTAGCCGATAGAGCCTCAGCTCCTAAGGAGGGATTCGAACCCAAAACCCTTTGGACATCCGGCCCAATGTGATTGGTTTAATAGTGTACTATAAGGTGGCCTACCGAGAAAAAAACGCGTGTAAAAGTACTCGATAGAGTAATTATATATGGAAAATTTTATTTCACCTTTCAGCGGTAGATGGCGCTGTACAAGATTTCTATACAAAATTACTAAATCGATTTTTTTTATGCGCGTTCGTTCTACGAGTAGGTAGGTACTGAAAGTTGGTCAGTACCCTTAGCGCGAACATCTATCGAGAAAAAATACGCGCCTAAAAGTACTCGATAGAGGTTCTTAATGCTCTTAGGATAGAGTAATTATCTATGGAAAATTTCATTTTGCTTTACGGTGGTAGATGGCGCTATACAAATTTTCCATACAAAATTACTCTATCGAAGGTTTTTACGAGCGTTATTTTTTTCGATAGCTGTTCGTGCTACCCTTCGCACTGGTGACTTTGGCTCCAGACATCTACTTATTAAATACTTCGCAGACTGCCTACCTTGTCAAAACAAATAAAGTACAGTCAGCGTTAAATTTATAACATATATTAACTAGGGGATATTCATAGCCAAGCTGGCTTGTATTTCTAATGAATTTTTCACCTGATATGAACAGAGCCGCTATGCTGGTGACAGCTAACCCTAGCTGTACGGCAGCTGTCGAGAATGTCCCGTGGTAGATTAAAGTGCGGAGGCTTTCTGGAAGATCTTCTACAACCTGAAAGAGATTAAGTATATGATCATTTCAACCTCGTGGCGACATCTAAGTAATGAGAGAATTTTGAAAACAACATACATTTTAAGCTATTTTTTAAATAATTATTATTAACATTCCATCGATGATTTTTATTTTAGATTTAATTTTTTTAAGTTATCCAAACTGTAGCTCCAAAAAGTTTTAATAAGACTTTTTTGAAATAAAAAGTATCCTATAAGGATAGTTAACCATACCAAACATGAAAATCCGTCAAGTAGATTTCGCGTGATGCGGTAACAGACAGACAGACAAAGGTAAAAAAAATGTGGATTTGGCCTCAGCCTGAATAGATAATAATGACTGTTAGAATTAAAATTTCCAAAATATATTGAAAGTACTTAGTCGGCTAAGTTACAGATTTATTATAAGCAACGCGCGATGAGAATGGGTTGGAACCTTGTCAAATTGAGACGCGTTTGTTCGCTGGCCAGCCACAGGGCTATCCAAAAACACGGTGTCACACATCCGAGGTGAGGGAACTTTTGCTGCAGCAACTTTTACTTAAAGTTGATAGACAAGTAGACAATTAATTAAATTAAAATGAAGTAATTATTCAATTTTTTATTTTACTTTGACAAGGTTCCATCCCATTCTCATCGCGCGCGGATATATAAAATAGACGAGTAATGACTTACCATTTCAACCCAAGCGATTGGCAGAATCATGCCTTGATCTAAAAATCCTAGAGCTGAGACCATGTGCGATTTCATGACCTGCATGTTGATTTGTAAGCTGAAAATATTAAATAGACTATATATTTATCTGTGTTAATAAAGTGCAGTCTCAAATTTTGCATGGTGGCTCCTTTTAGGGCGTAGGTGCTCACGAAGACGGAATTTTGCGAAATTCAACCCCTAAAGGGGTGAAAAAGGGTGGCAAAGTTTGTACGGGAGAACGCGATTCCTTGGCTCGATTGACTTGAAATTTGGCATAGACATTCTTTCACAAAATTAATTAACACGTGTATCGTATTTTTTTTATTTTTATCCCCTAACAGGGTTAAAAAGTGGTAGAAAGCTACTTTTGGGGTGATTGACTTCGACGTCGGAATTGAAACTTCTTAGTGCGTTTGATTGATTAATTAAGAAAAATATATATCATTTGTCATCTCAACGTAGTATTATATTCTCTTTGGTCATATCCCCTGAGAGTAGGTAGAATGCGTCTCATTGAATAGTGAATATTCAATGAAACGTACTACATGTGTATGAAAGTGGCCCATTGGCTCATTGCTCATACATATTTGACAGTTATCATCTAAATGTCAATTTATTGACTCGAATTAAATATCCTACCTCGACTGAATGGAATAGATATATATGAAAAAATGCGATGCCTGGCGAGCCCAGTTTTAATGTACTTGCAATTTCTATTACGAATATTACTATTTTAAGTTGATTTGACGACCTCCTTGGTCGAGTGGCTTTGCACACCGGTTTTCAAGGTGTCGCCATCTCTGAGGTCCCGGGTTCGATCCCCGGTTGGGTCAATTTAGAAAACGATTTTTTCTATATTGGCTCAGATTTGGGTGTTTGTGATACCACCGTTGTCTCTGATTTCCATAACACAAGTGCTTTAGCTACTTACTTTGGAATCGGAGCAATGTATGTGATGTTGTCAAATAAAAAAAAAAGTACCTAGATTTTCCTCGGAGAGCGATGCCCAAAGTTGGATGTATGTCCAAATAATTCTGATGTACTTCAGGGTCCGGCTTCAGACCTGTAATCACCTCACGCAGCCTCGGGTCGCCTAGATAGAAGTGAGGGAAGGAAACCAGCGCAGGGGCACCTAAATGTAAAGAAAATGCGTTTAGATCATGGTTTCGACGCACGTTTTTTTTAATCTCCCCATTCCCACAGCTGGGGCGCCTTTGCCTTAGCTGTGGGAATCTACCCTTAGCACGAACAGCAATCGAGAAAAAGCGCGCGTAAAAGCACTCGGTAGAGTAATTCTCTATGGAAAATCTCATTTTGCTTTTCGGCGGTACACTATACAAGCCCAACGCGGAGATAATATTTTTTTGATGACTGAGCCTAGTGATAGATAGACAATCATTTATTTGCATCACAAACATAGTTACATGCGCATGTACAAAAAAAAAATTCAACATTTAAAACAATATTGGTTTACATGTGTGTCACAGTAAAAGCTAAGCGTATACCAAGAGCAAAAGGCTGGTTTTTGTATGAGTAGGTTACATGCGTATGTTTTTAAATTTTTTTTCGAAACAGAGCCTTAACTATTCTATTGCTTTGTTTGTAGCGATGAAGGATTTCCTGCTGCTCCACCTACAGAACACAGTTCAATTTGCTTTGACAACACAGCCCGACTGACATGTTAGCAGACTTGGGTCTAGCCGGGGTAACATTTGCAAATCTTCGTTATCGCTTCGCTTTTGAAGCATGTATGGGATTGACATAAGGTTTCGTTATCAATCGAAATTTAAAAAGTCAATTCCATACATTTTTCATCAACTTCATCAACATCGTCGGTGTCTATTGTTGGTCATCAGCTTTTATTGTTGAGTGTAGTGGAAACGAGGGGTATGGTTAACTTACCCATGGTACAGGCAGTGACATTTATAACCCCTCTTGGAGGGCAGGTCGCCGAGTCGATCTCACAGTAACACTCATTCTCAGTGTTGTGGAGGGGATCGTCGAACACGTTGGTGGGGAGGCGGTAGCGGAGGAGGGGGATGCCGTCGATCTGCAAAAAAAGGGGTTGTCAACCAGTAAATTTAACTGAAATCTAATCTTGATTAGTTGATTTAAAAGTCCGGCTAACAGTGAGCTTCCCATACAAACGTAATACCAAAATGATCTGTAATTTGAGCATAATTAATTCTTCCTGTGATGTTATTCGAATTAAGACAGTATTTTTCTATGTTTATTTATCAAATAAAAAATCTAATCCTCACTCAATTCAAAATAAATGCCAATTACATTTTTTCATACAAAACTGTAAATCGCATTAATTTTTATTTGTTTTTTTTAACAGAACCCTAGACAATATTGAAAAGAAAAAGTGAACCGTATAATATCAGCATTCCATTCGAGCCATTTGATCTATGAAACTGAATGAATGTATGATATCGTGTGGCATTTTTTCATTATATATACCTCAATGTCTTTTTCATATATGAACGGAAGTCTCCTGCACAGATTTGGGTAAAATACATAAAGTACTCTCTTCCGGTCCAACTGTGATGGCGGGAATATTGAGCCGTCTGTGGAGTCAATGCTGGAAACAAAATAAATATACATTTTAAATAAAAAGATTGCTAGAAGTTGGCCTCTCCCAAATTTCCATCATCTCCGCTTGTCGGGAAAATGTAGTCACTTTAAATGCTGACCTCATTTTTCAAATTTTGACGACTCTGTATGAAAATAATATACAGGAAGAAAAAAGTAGCCATTGACGAGTTTCTTGCCGGTTCTTCTCGTTACAAGGTCTCCCGCTTAGGGTTTGCGAACCGATGGCGTAGCTTCTTTGACATTCACAAGTGCTTGTAACAGCATAGACTAAATTAATGAGTTTTGAATTTTGAGTTTTTGGCGGCGGGTTTATTTATTTATTGTTTCTTAAGGTACACCAATAGTGATACGCATTAGATTTACATTATATCAATTTTATGAGTTTTAGTACAAACGTGCTCACCTATTATAGTTATCCACATCATTTGTCATTATATTATGTACCTACCAAATATTTAATATTTATTTACTTATTTATACAGATAAAAAGGAAGAAAAACATAAAATCAAATATTTCATGAGTGTGTGCTGACTGGTTAAAAGAAATAAACGCGTAGTCTGCACACTACCGCCGCCATTGGAAAAAGTCTGACGCCATAACAACAATTTAAAAATTGTTGTGTTCTGGTAGTTAGAGGTAAGATAGCCAGTTTCTAATACAAGAATAAATAAGCCCAATTTCTTAAAAAAGGAATCAGTCAAGGTCTTGTGAATGACGTCTAATGTTTATTGAATAACGTTACAACATTACAAAATGCGTGCAATAGTTTAAAAACGGGTTTGAACCAACAGTGGCCACTTTTAACAAAATAGCGTTTTAAACTGTTTGAATGCCTTTTCAAACTGTGTAAAGTTATTCAATAAATATTAGACGTTATTAAAAAAACCTTGACTGATTCCTTTTTAAGAAATTGGGCTTATTTAGAATAAATAAAATAAAATCGACTGGCGGCGCTAGTTAGCTCATGACAGCCCCTTGCTTTTGGCGCGTTTTTTTCTCGATAGATATTCGTGCTAGAGTTATTACTCAGGATCATTTTACGCTATTTATTCATTATCTTAAAAAATGTCTTGTGTTGTGTTGAAGAGGGTGAATTATTTGTTAGAAATATTCTCAATGAAAATTGGCCCTAGTTATCAATATAAATGTGTATTTATCTAAGTTCATAAGTTTATCATTTTTGTGATACAAACGCCGCCGTCGAAGAAACGAAAACTAACTAATGATCATTACAATAACTCAGTCGAGACATAACATTATTTTATGTGATTATTTAGTTGCGCAAAAACTAACACAATCGCAGGAGTTCGGTGGTTAAACAACTTTCGCAAGGGTCGGTCATGGGATGGGTGACTAAAATTTATTATCTCGAGTTCCTCCGTGCTTCGGAAGGCACGTTAAGCCGTTGGTCGCGGCTGCATTTGCAGTCGTTAACACTCACTAATCCGCATTGGGCCCGCGTGGTGGGTTATAAGTTAAATGGCTGATGGTAAATGGTCAATAACCCATTATAAAAATGACGCAGAACCACAGATTACATTATAAGTACTATACACATTAAAACCATTAAAAACGTAGTAGGGTACTTAATTTTTTTAAACTTTTTGTACGAAAGCAAAAACTAAATTACGAAAAAAAATTACACACACGTGATCTATTTACCTACAGTTTTAAAGGCCCTTCACACCTAATCCGACCTCTCCGTTTTTCTGACAAAACTGTACCCTTAGCACGAACAGCTATCAAAAAAAATAACGTGCGTAAAAACATTCGGTAGAGTAATTTTGTATGGGAAATTTGAACAGCGCCATCTACCGCCGAAAAGCGAAATAAATTTTTCCATAGATAATTACTCTATCGAGTGCTTTTACGCGCGTTTTTTTTAATAAACGAATTACGTGGTAGTGTGTGTGAGAACTAAATATGGCGAGGAACTAGTAATTAAACCCAAACACGTTATTCCCCTTTCCTACAATGATAAGATGAGAGATTTAAATGAAAACAGTCTTTGACCTGCGACCCGGCGCTAGTTAGAAACTTATCGCTTAGTATATAAACATAGTCACAAACAATAGTGTCATGTGATATAGAACCGTTTGTCAGTTAACCCAGCCATACTTAAACATTTTTTGGGCCACTTTCTGTACCCTTAGCACGAACAGCTATCGAGAAAAATAACGCGCGTAAAAACATTCGATAGAGCAATTTTGTATGGGAAATTTGTACAGCGCCATCCATCGGCGAAAAGCGAAATTGAAATTTTTCATAGATAATTATTCTATCGAGTACTTTTACGCGCGTTTTTTTCTCGATAGATGTTCGAGCCAAGGGTACAGATTTTAGACGCGCGCGCATCGTCTGCAATATGTGCCCTGCACCTATTATTCCCTCGGAAATTTAAATAGTTAACAGGTTAATAAAATTTGTAGATATAGCGGGTTGGCCACTTTCAAAACCCTGACGGGCCGCAGTTTGAGTATCGCTGATTTAACCAGCCGTAGCATTAGGTACTAATATTATTTATTCTATGACAGCACTAATATCTATCGATAAAAAATGCGCATAACGTAGGTACTCGATGGCCCTACCGCCTTAACTATACACTGTCCGTCCTTGTCATATCATAACACAACGACAAGGACGGACAGTGTATTGACGTCGTAAACTAAAGCAATTTCCCCTGCAGCAGGGGAACATAAAAATGGCTGATGTAATAATCTTGCCTGTTGCAATCGTGTCCGCCCCAAATATTTAGCTGGCTCTCTCCATCTACCTTCTCTATGACATTCATCTTATCCATGTCTATCTCTCCCGTGTTTATGGTTAGCTTGTCTGAAAGGGTGTCGTTTTTCTGAAAAAATTAAACAGATTTTTTTTCTTGATATATTATTATAATCTTAAGATAACTATATAATTAGCCCAGCATTCCGTTGAATGTAATAATTTAAAATATATAAATATTTAACAACATCACATACATTGCTCCGATTCCAAAGTAAGTAGCTAAAGCACTTGTGTTATGGAAATCAGAGACAACGGTGCTATCACAAACACCCAGACCTAAGCCAATATAGAAAAGTTCGTTTTCTAAATTGACCCAACCGGGGATCGAACCCGGGACCTCCGAGATGGCGACACCTTGAAAACCGGTGTACAAAGCCACTCGATCACGCGAGGTCGTCGAGGTCGTCGAAAAAGAAATAAAAAACCTACCACAGCCAGTAATCCAAAGTTGTTCACTTTGAGTTCTCCACGAAAACTTAATAAAGGCTTAGCTGCATTGAAAATGTAATCTTCATAGCCCCACAGAAATCTGAAAAATTCGTAGCCTATAGCGAATGTCACATTTTTACAAATTATCATTATCACTTCGCTACGAAGTTTGAAACATGTACGGGAAATAATACTTATGCCCGTTTGCACTAAACTTAAGAATCGCCTAAGTCTTTTCCTAACTACAACTTGACCAAACTAAAAAGGTGTCATGAACTTAGCTGTCATGCAGCTTTCATGCGCCTATTTATCTTGGTCGAGTTGTAGTTAGGAAAAGACTAAGGCTGAGTTGCATCATCTTAATTTAACCTTAATATTAACAGACACAAACTTATCTGACCCGGTGACAGCGTCGCTGTAGTCTATGGCGTAACCTAGGTAACAATATGTAATAACACTTAGTTCCAGTTTTGGCCACCGGCTCAGATAAGTTTGTGTCATGTACCTGTTATAGTTAAATTAAGATGATGCAACCGAGCCTTAGGAAGTTAAGCGCAAACGGGCATAAGTATCGTAAAACTTGGATATTTTGAAAATAATTTTTAACACAATCCGGAAAAAAATGGAACGAAACACAAAGATTCGTTTTACGAAGATTCGAAAGTTAATTGAATAGAATTTTATTTTGGGTGCCCATTTTGTGTAGTTTCTACAGGGGGTTCCCCTTTTAATTTGCAAAATTTGGCACAAGCTTTTTAGTTAATAAACGGCCTTAAAGCGTTGGAATAAACGCTGTGTTTGGTTTGTAGTATTTTTCGATCATTGCACCATAACATAAAACCTCATTGCTATCGATTGCGTTTTTAATTCAGCGATCGTCTTTTATTTTAAGAATAAAATGTATTGATTTTTGCTTATAGAAATTTTCACATAGTAATAATTTTGTGCTTTGAAAAATAGTAAATAAACAGTGAATTTAGTGTTTAAAAGCTGTGTTTTAATTCAATAGATAGAGAAACACGCTGCAAACCACGACTTTGGCTTTGGTGAGCATGCTGAGCTGGCTGGTTGAAAATGGTACATTTCTCACCTATGTACAGGCAGCTGCACAAACGCGTCAGGATGGTTGGCCAGCGGCAACATTGTCATCACGGGCAGTTGCGCGATCGGATTGAAGTTGTTTTGCAGTACCTTGGCTAATCCCTATGACAAATATTAATTCTTTTTTTATAGGTTTTAGCTATTAGGTATTAAGTAAAATCTTACTAATATTATGAATGCGAAAGTTTGTGTGTGTGTGTGTGTGGTGTGTGTGTGTGTGTGTGTGGGTGTGTGTGTGTGTTGGTCGGTAGACAGATTAGGACCTGGATTAATAATCCTGGTCAAAAGTTCCCTAGGGTTCACGCGTACAAAGTCGCTGGTAAATAAATATTTTGGATAAGTTACTTGAATCGACTAGGCCCAAACTAAGCGAAGAGAGATGGTGTAATAAAACCAGCGAACTAAATTCTATGGAACAAGCAATCCGCTCAAAAATAGCAAAATGACAACCAAGCGGGGCTAAAAATGCTGGTAATTAGTTAATTAGTTAAAAAGCAGCACAAAGCGACTGAACACTAACTAATACACACAAAATAATACTTGGATATGTTATCTCTGCATCTTTTTGCCTTCTTTGTCTTTGTCATTTACATCATTTGACTTCACAGGACGTCATTTCTAATAAACTCTCTCTTTTCTTTAAAATATAAACTGGAATTACCTACTGTAAAGAACGCTAAAGTCTGTCACCGGGCGCGTGGCTGGCCCAACTAAATGTTGAGCGGGTTGTCATTTTTAAGCCACGTGGTGCTATTTTTTAAGCAATATAAATATAGGTCTAGGGTTACCACTATGCAGTTTATCATGAAACAAATATAAAAAAGTGGCGGTATTCAGGGTTTATAATAATTTTCCAGCGTTGTATACATTGTACTATTCGGCTTTAGGTTTTTTTGTAACACGTTGTATATTTACCAGTAAAGGCATGTTGGGAACATTGACTGAATCATACTGCACCCCAGCTGATTTGTTGGCCAGGAACCGGAAGTCGTTTCTCTCTTGGAAGGTCACGCTGTCTCGCTCGAACATCACGTTGACTCTTTCCAACTGCTGCCTGAGAAAATGGTAAAATAGGTACTTATTTTGTAATTTTAACAAGCTTAAGGGTTCACTGAGCTACTGCGGACCCCTGATACAATTGTTACGGACCCCACGTTAAGAAACCCTACGCGAAGTAGTAAATCTAGTACCTCTCGGCCCGGAGGCCCGGCCTCTCCCTACACACCTCTACGTGTGTAGTGAGAGGCCGGGCCTCCGGAGGCTACACCGTAGTATAGTACGTAGCGCTACAAAACCTTATTTGCGTTACGACAATAGTACGTAGCGCTACGACAAAACTTCGTTGCGTTACGACAATAGTACGTAGCGCTACGAATAAAACAGCGTTGCGTTGGGATAGTAGTACGTAGCGCTACGACAAAACTTTGTTGCGTTACGACAGTAGTACGTAGCGCTACGAAAAAACCTACGAAAAAAACTTCGTTACGTTACGACAGTAGTACGTAGCGCTACGACAAAACTTCGTTGCGTTACGACTGTAGTACATAGCGCTACGAAAAAAACTTCGTTGCGTTACGACATAGTACGTAGCACTACGACAAAAATTCTTTGCGTTACGACAATAGAACGTAGTGCTACGACAACCTTCGTTCATACTTTTTTCATACAAAAACATTAATATTGTATTTTAGTAGGTCGGCTAAAAAATTGTGATCGAGCGCTTCTGCTCTTTTGAAAAATAACGCCTTAATAAGAAAAATACCTAAAAGTTAGAAAAGCAAAGGGGACGGACTACATTTGACATTGCGACGTTTTCTAATAATTTGTTTTAACCAAGTAAGTTCATTCAATTTAATCAAGTTTCATTTGAAATACCACATGATATGTTTATAAGACAAAAACCTTTGTACTCCAGGTCCTCACCCGCGGATCACCTACGTATGTTAAATTAACAAAAGCAGTGTATTTTTGTTTTCCAACAAGAATATTGATATATTGATAGAGATAAATTAATGACGATATTGTAGGGTCACCACGCAACGGGTTTTGGAAAGGATAAGTTTATTTGTGTTACCGACCACCAACGCTACAGCCTATTCACGCGCGGATCCAGCCTTCAAAAAAGGTTGTGGTCAAAGCCATCCGAAAATCTGTAAAGTGCGAGTCGGAGTACGAACTCGCTCATGAACAATAATGACTCATAAACGACTTTTGAATGTGATTATTTCCTTTTTTCCGCGCATCAGCACTTTGGTCTTAGGAATGGAAAACATCATTGAAGTCAGACCCGATTTCATCCAATTAAATAGTCAAACAGTTAAATACCAAACCAATTTCCAAACCAATATAGGGACACTGATTAGACTAGGTAAATAGGAATCTTGACGCTGTCACAGGAGTCGTAAGTATAGTATGACCAGCAAGTGAGATGCATAAGGCGAGACTAAATTAGGCTTGTGGGCATGCCCATATAGTGCCCACAACGGTGGATCCGCGCCTGAGCCTATTTCGATTTTTCTTTGGTCTATACATTCTAAATTCTAAATTTCAGTGATGGTGGCTCCAAATATTGCTATTTGTATTTGCGTATTTGCTGTATTTGACAAATAACTTCCATTGTGGTATATTTGCCAAAATTATTGCCGTATTTACCTATTTGGCAAATACAGCTAATAATAAATACGGCTTACCGAACGTCTGTCGGTTTTTCGAGGCACATCAAAGGAGACAAATAAGCAAATACGCAAATATACTGGTCACACTCGGCTCGCGAATTGTTGTTTTTTTTTTTTAATTTAGGTAGTAGGTACAAAAAATAGCTGGGGCAAGGAAACTGTTGTAAGGTTTATAGAATTGTATCAATTCCAGCTGCAAGAGCAACGTCCATTTTGTACAGCAAATTTACTTTCTGGTAGCAAATATGTTAATTTTTTTGGTATTTGACTCCATGTGGTTTGTAGGTCACCTCTCTAAGATCCCGGGTTCTATCCCCGGTTGGGTAAATTTAGAAAACGAACTTTTCTATATTGGCTCAGGTCTGGGTGTTTGTAGTTGCACCGTTGTGTCTGATTTCCATAAGACAAGTGCTTTAGCTACTTACGTTGTATGGCCTATTTGCCTGTTCGTCGAAAATTTTGGCAAATACGCAAACATGCAAGATCTACAAGATATACAAATAGCCATGTGTGGAAGCCACCATGTCATTTTTTGTTAAACAAAATGTAAATTTACAAGAAGTTGACAACTTCTTCTTTGTTTAATTTCTCGTGCCTTATCCACATCAATTGTATTTAGAAAAAATCGATCCTACTTAATTATTCTTTTTGATACATTTTGGATCCCTATTTTCCTTTTTTCGTAATCTTAATTTTATTTTGAAATTGCTCCACTGAAATAAAGCACTGTTAAGAAATACCTACTGAAACGATTTCAATAAAGTTATTTTAATGTTTTTGAAAACCCAATGTTTTGGCCTTTGACACTTGAGACTTTAAACTACACAAAAAGGCACGTATAGTACACACGACGGCACCTCAGACTATACATGTTGACCTTCAGACCGCCTTTATGCTCTACGTAATAAAAGCTGTTTTCGCAGTTTAACTGTATAACCTGACGTGCGTACCATCTGTGTACTATTAAAAGGTATGTTATTTTGTAACTGTTCTGTTTTTTGAATTGTAAAGTTAATTTATTGTTCCCGCCATTCATAAAAGCATAGCCACCATACAGTCTAGCTGCCAATATTGCGAAAGTACCCAAAATTAGATAGTTTATTGTGCGTATAAACATAAAGTAATATGGCGATACCGCTACAGGAGGTCGCTACGATAACATACAATATCGACATATGATATGTTATATATATCGATATACCTATGATAAGAATATAAACATCTATGTATGTATCGGGCTTTTAAATCAGCCGCCACTGTGGTCTGCTGTGCTTTGAAAACCTCGTGTCTGTCGACAAATAGATTATTTTTTAAACAACATACAAATTGAGCTCAGGCCCATCTTTTCCACTGGGCACTCTGGGCACGTGCCCAGGGCCCCGCGATCGATAGGGGCCCCCTAGTTCCTGCCAGATCGCTAAACGATAACGGATGCTTATAAGCAAAAAACCTATAAAACATATTTAGTTTTTTGGAAACTTAAACAATAATTACTGACTGCAAATGTTACTTGCTTACTAGCTTTTACATGCGCATATATCCTACTCTGATCTGATTTCGGCTTGTTTAGATAAATTTAAGTCAAGATCATAGGGGCCCTCTTATCTTAATGTGCCCGGCCTCAAATAGGTTAAAGACGGCCTTGTTTGAGCTTCTTTTTAACGCACAAACGCGAGGTATACAGCTCACGGAGCTACTATTACTTATCGTTTTATGTAACTTGAATAATAAATAAATATGAGACAACATCACAAAGGCCTGGACCTCATGTTTGGGGAGTAGTGGCAAAATACATTAATATTGCTCTGATTCCAAAGTAAGTAGCTAAAGCACTTGTGTTATGGAAATCAGGGACAACGGTGGAACTACAGACACCCAAACCTGGGGCCCTACCGGCTAACTTTTAGAACTTCGGCGGGTCTGCCGAGCTTCAACTTAAAACAGATAAATCGAAGTAAGGAGTTTCGTATTGTACTATTCGCCGAAGTTATTTAGAAGATATCAATGTTCGTGTGACATCATAAATTGGGGTTCGCTATTTTGGCCCGATTGGGGCTCGATTTATCTGTTTTCATTTGAAGCCCGGTAGATTTTCCGAAGTTCGATGCTTTAGCCGGTACGGCCCCTGATCCAATATAGAAAAGTTCGTTTCCTAAATTGACCAAGTCAGGAATTGAACCGGGGACCTCAGAGATGGTGACACCTTGAAAACCGGTGTAAAACCACTCGACTCGTCAATAATAAAGAATCTTTGAGGTATATTATAAAACTATTTTAGTTAGTAACAAAGATTCCGTATTTTTCTCTGAAAGTGACTACTAGTGATAATTAATTTTGCCGAACAATATAAAATATAAGGCGATAAGCAGGTGTGACTTTAATTAATTGATAATAGTTTTAACAGTAATTTTGTTGCCTGCACAGATAAAGTTAAGGTTAATCATTATCTTTTTAAAGTTAAAGTTAAAATTGATAGGGATAAAATAAATTGACATATTTGACCCGTAAAAAACATGAAGTCAAAGATAAGAAAGATTGTGTAGTATACAAGGTGATTTATAAAACTCAAACAAACTCGCAGGATTTTACCTGCCCATTGAATGTAAAGTTTTTTAATTATTGTGATGGAAAATGACGTCACTTTAAAATGCTGATCTCATTTTTCCAAAATTTGACGACTGTGTATGAAATATACAGGAAGAAAAAGCAACCGTTGACGAGTTTCTTGCCGGTTCTTCTCGTTACAAGGTCTCCCGCTTAGGGCGCGCGAACTGATGGCGTAGCTTCTTTGACATTCACAAGTGCTTGTAACAGCCTAGACTGAATAAATAAGTTTTGAATTTTGATATAATACTAAATAATATATTAGAAAAAATACGACTCGCACCAGATCATGTTCTCAGACGGGAATCGAACCCGCGATCTTTGGATATCCGGTCCAATGCTCTGACCGGGCCGAGTCAGTAAGTGACTCGGTAGCTCAAATTAATACTAAAATCTCAAAATTAAAAAAAAAAGAATTTTAGAGTAGATTACTAAGATCACATACAACAATATTTGTTCGACGACTTTTCCGAAAACAGACAAAAAAACGATTCAATATTAATGTCCCGAACAGCATCGAGCTTTGTATGAAAAGTTTTTTTTTGTCTGTTTTCGGAAAAGTCGTAGAACAAATGTTGTAGTATATGATGTTAGTGATCTACTCCTGCGAGGTTGTTGATGTTTCACAAATAACCCCATACAACATGTTACAAAAATACCCCTAATGCCGAATATGGTATATAGGGACCATCTACCATATTCGACATTAGGGGTACTTTTGTAACACGTTGTATAGGGACCATCAAACAGATCAACTTTTACTACGATTCAGAGTTTTACGCGATTTCAGAGTTGATACAAAAAGGTGTTCAGTACCCTTAGCACGAAAAAAAAAAATAACGCGCGTAAAAACATTCGATAAAGTAATATTGTATGGGAAATTTGTACAGCGCCATCTATCGCCGAGAAGCGAAATTATATTTCCCATAGAGAATGACTCTATCGAGTTCGTGCTAAGGTTACATTAACTAAAACTACTTTGTTTACATGTTATCTGTGTTATTACGTAAAAAAAATACTTACGAATAAACATACGGTCCTACATCTTCGACATGAAGTCTATCATCATATCCATCTCTATAGTTTCTCCAATTGGTATAGTTAAATATATGCACTTTCATCAAAGGCTGTACGTTTGGCCTCTTCCATACCGAATAGGCGAGAGAATTGTTTCGGATGACCATATTCTGAAAAAAAATACGTAATCACTTAAAAAAACTAAAATAAACTCGACAGTTTTCGGGTTAGGTATTTACTCGTCCGATTAACGTTGTTTTTGTACTCGAGTTCCTCAAAGGAAGGCCTAATAATTTAAGTTTTATGCAAACTTCGGAGATAGGGGTGGGGTATTTTTATTTTTATTTTTCTCATATTTGCAAAATAGTTGGGCAAACGTCATCTAAAACTATTCCAAATTTCAAGTTGCCATAGCATCAGTAGTTCTCGAGATATCCAGCTGTGACAGACAGACTGAGCCGCAACAAAAGGTTTCTTTTTACCATTTTAGTACGGATCCCTAAAAAGACGTATGCTAGAGTCCGCGTCGATTTTACCATGCATTTAAAAAAAAGTCTGGAACGGGTGGTAGATTCCTAAGTCGATTCAAAAGTACTTAATTATTAAGTTTATTTAAATAAAGAAATTTTGACTCTTGACTCTTAATGTCCCCACTGCTGGGCCACATGTCTTCCTTAAGGGTGGATAAGGAAGATGGGCCATGATACACCACGCGGGCCGGCAATGCAGCCGGGACTAACGGCTTAACGTGCCTTCCAAAGCACGGAGGAGCTCGAGATAATACATTTTTGATCACCCATTCCATGAAAGACCCTTGCATAAGTTGTTTGACCTTCGCTATCGGTGGGCCAGGCGCTACAACACTGCGCCATCGAGTTACGTAAGCGTAAACATTAGTAAACTAATGTTTTCCCTAATAGTAAACATTAGTAAACTAATGTTTTCCCTAATTTTAAATGCAACCAATGGTAGCATTAAAAGTTTTTTATACTACCTGCTCGTCAATGGCATATTATGTGGCATGCAAACCTTCCCTAAAGTAAGTCATTACAGCCCCACGGTCTAGCCGGGTCATAATGTTGTACTGAATATAATTTTTTCCCGTGGGAAAGAATGTGATTTGAATTTGGAATGCAACGACTACATCGTGCTTGATCGAGGTTGGTTTAAAAATGTTTAGGTGCAATGAGATTTTATTTTGAGGTAGGCTGTATGTTATCATTTTCTTTGCACTGCCTACAATAAAAAAAAAAGAACTACAGAATAGGTGACAAAAAAAATTTAAATAAATACATAAGTACTTTCTTTACTACAGTCATTGGTTTCAATCGCCTCGCAGAAAGTATAAAAAGTAGAGTATGCTTCGCGGGCTTAAATGTGTATTTGTCTTGGGCAATCTTGAACCCCTCGTACTCAGGATTCTAGTCTTAACTCGGGAGTTAACCACAGGATCCCTCGTACTCCGGGTTCAAAATAGCGCCCGGGACATAATACACTACTTTAAGCCCTTGTTGCATGTAACTACTATTTTCTTTTTAGAACCCCGCGAGGTAAAGAGATAACGTTTGATTAAAAAGATACGTTATGTATATAACGTCAATTATCGATTATGTAAAATAAGATTAATAGGAACTAATAATTTTGAAACATGTTATTATGGCACCTAATTATATGGCGAATGAAAGATAATTATATCTAATAATAGATTGTTATGTCATACGTTGTTAGTAACTTTTTCTCGTTAAATGGCAGATTCTGGAAATGGCAGATTCTGGAAACGGCAGATTCGTTGTTTGGGACTGTACTTCTGCCATTTACAGAATCTGCCGTTTCCAGAATCTGCCCTTTAACGAAAAAAGGTTTAGTTAAATGACAATATTACAAATAAATTAATATTATGACCGAGGCGAGGTACTAATTTCATTTGCCACAATTTGAATAAATTCTATAAGTATCGCCACTGAAAAACAATTTTTTTTCCAATGACTAAATTGATACACGACGTCGTCGGACGATGTTCGTCGATTTGCGTGATATTGAACCTTATATATGAGTTAATAATGTCACGGAGTGGGACGAACATTGTACGCTTATCGCGAATATCGCGATACTTTTTTGTAATAGACCCTCAGTGCCTCATCCAAGGGACTTCTTCCGTTAGGAGTCTATGTATAAATAAATAAGTATAAATAAATATTACACAACATCACATACATTGCTCTGATTCCAAAGTAAGTAGCTAAAGCACTTGTGATATGGAAATCAGAGACAACGGTACTACAAACACCCAGAAAAATTAATTGTATCACTATGTTCGGCCACCATGGGCGTACAAATTATAGTTTAAAAAATATAAAAAATAATAAAATATAATAATAATATAAAAATATAAGTGTGGTCAAAGAATTATAAATTATCTATCAGTGAAATATTTAATGATGTCAAAAAAGTATACAATAAAAAAAATAAAAAGAATGATGCCAGTAAATTAATAAAAAAATATGTCAACAATATTAAAAAGAAAGCAATAAAAAATCAGAAATTAATAAGAATAATGTAAACATTAACGTAAATAGGAACTATATTTTATCATTAAAAAATTCTGTCAGGGTATAATAGGCTTTTCTTATTAATAAAGATGACAATTCCCTGCGAAAAGCAGCTAAGTTTGCCTCTTTCAGTTTTCTTGGTAGTTTGTTATAAATTCTGGGTGCCATACAGAAAAAGCTATTCTTTTCAACGCAGTATTTCTATCCGGTGCTCGTAGTGTATTTCCATGACGTTTGCTCACCTTTAATTGGCCAGTGGATATTGTGGGAAAGAGATGCGGACTTCCCCTAACAAACATTGCAGTTTCATATATATGTAAAGGGATGGTACAGTAAGTATCTTCAAATCGATAAAATGTTGATTGCAACTATCCCTTCGTTTTAAGGATTTGATAGCCCTGATACATTTTTTTGGCTTTTAAATATCACTTCCTTATTAGTGCAGTTGCCCCAGAATATAATCCCGTAACGCAAGATACAAGCGACATATCCATTATAAGCAGTTTAAACTGTCTCTATATTAGTTACTCTAGATAGAGCTCTTAGTGCATAAACAAATTTATTAATGCGTGTACACAAATCATTGGTATGACTGAGCCAATTGGTTTGAAAGTCTATGTTTAGACCTAAGAACTTTGTTTCGGCGACAGGTTCTATTGTAGTACCACTATGACGTGCTGTCACTTTTGGTATCTGAGTGTATTGTCGAAAATGCATTATTTTTGTTTTGTTAATATTTAAATTCAAATTGCTCGTGTCAAGCCATTTAATTATATTCGCTAATGTCATTGTAATTTCCTTTTCATACGTCAAGTTATTTTTACATTTTATCAATATTGTATATCATCAGCAAATAGTGTCATAAGGATATTCAATGGATGTTGGCATATCATTAATATATATTAAAAATAATAGAGGTCCTAATATTGTCCCTTGAGGAACGCCATACTCTAGATCTCTACATTTTGAAATATGTTCCTTTTCTATTATAGTTTTGATAGCAGTTTGTTGTTTTCTATTGCTAAGGTATGATTCAAACAACTTTAACGCAATGCCCCGTATTCCATAATGGTAGAGTTTTTGCAAGAGAATACCATGGTCAACGTAGTCAAAAGCTTTTGACATGTCCATGAATATAGCGCAAATGTTTTCACTTTTGTCGATAGAGTCAGTCACTAATTTCAGAAAGTTAAAAATAGCTAAGTTTGTGGATTTACCTCGTCGAAAGCCAAACTGTTGAGATGAAACATTTTTAAATTTTTCAATAAATGAGTAAACTATGTTGTATAATTATTATTCTTTCAAAAATTTTTGATAGGATTACTATAAGAGCGATAGGTCTATATTTTTTTATATCTTTAGTATCACCTTTTTTATGTATTGGTTTAATAATAGATAATTTAAAGGCCTCTGGAAACGTTCCTTGACTTAGACATAAGTTTATTATATGAGCTAATGGACAAGCTAGATGTCTGGCACAACTTTTAATTGCTGCGGTAGATATATCATCGTAGCCCACACTATTTGTGTTTTTTAGGGATAATATAATCTTTCGGGTGAACTAGTTGGTGTTAAAAAAATAGAGTTCGGATTAGATTGCGATTTAATGTCAATTTTCTTGTTTTTCAAAGTCATTTTTTATGTAGAGTTAATTTGCTCTACAAAATAATTATTTATCGTATTTCGTATCGTATTAGTAATAGTTTGGCCATTGGAGGAAATCTCTTTAATTGTCTCACGTGGAAAATTATTCTTATTTTGATTGTTTTAATTGTAAAGTTATTTTGACTTTTTTGTGTCAGGTTTATTTTTTTTTAAGAGGTCTAGAATAATCCTCAATAAGTACTTTGTTTGCCAGGGTAGGTGATTTTCTATATTTTCAAAGTAGCTTCCTTTTATTTTTACTGCATAGTTTTATTCCTCGAGAAATCCACTTCGGTCTTTTTCTAGCCTTTACGTGAATAAATTTAAAAGGAAAGCAAAGGTCATAGAACATGCGTATCGTCTCATATAGTGAGTTGTAAGCTTCGTTAACATCAGTTAGTTTATATACATCAGAAAAGCTCAAGCTTTCCATGGCATCATAAAACTTTTTTACATTCTCACTACTCATGACTCTTTTTTTTATGCGCCACGAGTTCAATGTACATTTTTTATTAACAGAAAATGTAAGTAATTGTGCAGTGTGATCTGATAGGTTGAGATCCAGCACGTCAGATTTACAGCGCCAGATGTTTATAGCGAAATTATCTAGACATGTTTTGCTGATAGGTCTTGTAAGTTTATTAATTTGTAGTTTAAGATTGTAATTAAGAAGCAAGTTTTCAAAGTCCATAGACGTTCGGTTTTTTATTAGTCTATCAACATTAAAATCTCCGCACAGGACAATTTTTTTGTTTTTACAGTGGCTTAAATAATCTAACATTTGTGATATTTTTTTCTAGAAATAGATCATAGTCAGATTTAGGCGGCCTATATATACAGACAATAATCGTATTGACAAGTAGAAGTTCCACAGCACAACATTCAAATACACATTTAACACAATATTTTGAAATATCAACAGTCTTGAATTCATGTCCATGGCGTACAAAAATACAAGAACCACCTCTTCGAGTATTCCTTGAGTAGGAGGCCGCTAGTTTGTAGTTATATATTTGCTAGTTAATATTAATTTCTAATATTAATATTAATTTCTAATTTAAATTTAGCACTAAGCAACGTGACTTATTATAATAGTCAGAGATGTCACATAATAGACACAAATAAATAAATATTTAATTTTAAATTGACAAGAGACAAATTATCTTCCAAATTATTTTAAAAGACAAGTAGGTAGCTTTAGCGCTTTCATTTATTTTTAAACATTTAGCCAATAACTTGGCTATTTACTTCTGCTTCTATTGAGCAGAAAAATTTAGACATTTTTAATGAGACTTTGGAATCTGTTCCAAGTAATTATAATATTATTTTTACTCCTGCTCCTATTGAGCAAAAAAATGTTGACATTACAAATAACACATTGGAATTTGTTTCAAGTATTTCTTTTAATAATAATTTAAATTACATAATAAGACAATAGAGGAAGTCTCTAGCCGTGTAATGATTAAGGAAAAGTCTAAATATTGAAATATAGTTCATCAAAACATTCAAGGCTTTTCTGACAAAGAATTAGAATTAGAACTTTTTTTAACTGAAAATAATGTTAATATTTTATGTGTCACTGAACACTGGCTAAAGAAGTATGAATTAATTACAGGATTCGAAAGTTATAAAATTGCAATCTCATTTAGTAGGAAATCCACCACTAGAGCGGGATCCTTGATAATTTTGCAAAACAATATGAATTTTAAAGAACATCAAGATGTGATATCCCTCTCTATTGAACAACACATTGAACTGTCATGTGTGGAATTAGATCAGTTGATAATGATTTGTGTGTATCGCCCCCCATCTGGTAATTACCCTCAATTTGAGTCCGCTATGGAGGATGCTTTAAAATTAGTCACCATAAAAGAATAAAAAAATTGTGGTGTGCGGTGATTTTAACGTAGACATCCTAAAGTCATCATCCATTGCAAGTAGATTTCTGAATTTGTTTAAGTCTTTCAATTTAGTAAACAATTTTTGTGAACCTACACGGATCACTGTTTCATCTAAAACTTCCTAGACAATATTTTTAGCAACTGTACTCTACTTGATAAAAGAATATTAAATTGTATTCGCTCTGACCATAGCGGACAAATAGCTTCACTTGACAACCATCATGTTTCTCATCAGTATAATGTAATTTGCAGACCTCTAACTAAATATAAAGTAGAAAATTTTCATAACTATGTCACTGCCAAAACTCATTGTTTACCTGATAATGATGATCCCAATACTCTTTACAATGATTTATTTAATTTAATTAAAGTAGAATTTGATAAAACATTTAAGCAAAAATCTATTAAATCAAAAGTATGCGAAAAGAAATTCAGTGATTGGGCAACACCAGGCATTTATGTTAGCAGAAATAAGTTGTTTGAATTATATGGTCAGAAAACAATTTCAAATGATCCCGAATTTCATGAATATGCAAAAAACTATTCAAAAATGTTTAATAAAGTATGTACTTTAGCAAAAGCAAAATGTATATCTACAATAATTCATCAGTCAGATAATAAAATAAAAGCCACTTGGAATATTATAAATAAAGAGACTGGGAAATTAAAAGTAATGACCGTGAATTCTCATTAGTATTAGACAATAAAATTATAAAGTCAGATGAAGGTGTGGCAACTATTTTCCAAGATTTATTTTCTAAAATACCTATTGCCACTAATTTGAATTCATCTCCCAACCTTTCTGTCTCCCTCTTGGAATCATGTGTTGATAAGTGCAATAATATATTTAAATTTAGAGTGAATAGTGTATCAATAGTGATACCATCCTGAAAACCTTTAATTCAATAAATATAAAAAAACTGAAGATCTTTAGGGTATTTCAACTCACATAATTAAATTAATAATAACTTCCATTGCCCCCCATCTTGCTTTTATTTTCAATAAGTGTGTTGATGAAAGGATATTTCCAGACTTGATGAAATATGGTAAAATTATCCCTCTTTTTAAATATGGGGACAAAAGCGATCCCGCTAACTTTAGACCCATTTCTATTTTGCCAGCACTTAGCAAAATTTTTGAGAAGATCATTTATGATCAATTATTAGCGCATTTTTTTATCAATAAACTACTTCACGAGAAACAATTTGGGTTTACTCGTGGTAGATGTACAACTGATGCTAGAATTGCACTTCTCAAACACGTCTTTGAGGCATGGAAGGGTAGACAAGATGCAATCGGTATTTTTTGTGATCTCTCTAAAGCATTTGATTGTGTCAGTCACAGTACTTTAGTGCATAAATTGGAACATTATGGTGAATCAAAAAATGCAGTAAGCCTTATGTAATCGTATCTATCGGCGAGAACTCAAAAAGTTGTTGTAAATAAGACAGAGTCTTATGAAGCACCCATTACCATGGGCGTGCCGCAAGGGTCGATATTGGGTCCATTACTTTTCTTATATATATTAATGACCTTCCTTACTATACCAAAAACTTGTGTGAAATAGTACTGTTTGCTGATGATACTTCTTTAATTTTTAAAGTCGATAGAGGATGTGATTGCAGTGACGATGTAAACAGCACTCTTTCCAAGGTGATGCATTGGTTTACTATTAATAATCTGAAGCTTAACTCTAGTAAAACTAAATGTGTCAAATTCTCACTTCCTAATGTGAGGCAGGTTCATACTACAATAAATGTAAATGGCGAAGCAGTCGAAACCACAAAATTTTTAGGTATTATTATTGACTCGCGGTTGCAATGGGACCCTCATATCGATGCCTTGTCAAGTAGACTTAGTTCCGCTGCCTTTGCCGTTAAGAAAATAAGGCTTTTGACTGACATTGAAACAGCAAGATTGGTTTACTTTAGTTATTTTCATAGTCTTATGACTTACGGTTTGTTGTTGTGGGGCTCAGCTGCTTATATTAATAAAATATTCATCTTATAAAAAAGGGCAGTGCGCGCTATTTACAACTATTTAATCTATTTAAAGAAATTAAAATATTAACAGTTGCTTCCCAATTCCTCTATAAAAATATAATGTATGTAAAGAAAAATTTAGATAGTTTTGTAAAGAATAGTAATGTTCATAAATTCAATACAAGAAACAAGGACAAACTTGCTGTTCCAAAGCGCAGACTGCATAAAACCGGAACCTCTATTTGTGTAGATGTATTACCTTTTATAATAAGATTCCACAAGAAGTTACAGAACTGCCTTTGGAAAAATTTAAAAATACTGTTAAATCCAATCTTATGAGTAAAGGCTATTACACTATTTGCGATTATTTTAAGGATAATAACGCCTAGGCATAGCTATGTATTTTAAATTATTACTCTAATGATTCCAGTATAGATTAAGATAAGTCCGTGGTTCTTTCATGGGTCTAGTATAAAGTTCTGTAATATAATTTCAAGTAATTCGAGTCATCGATATTTTTTTTTCTTTTCTTTTTTGGGTGGGAATGGGTCTGCTTCTGTCTACTTGTATTAAGGACGTCGCATACATATAATGTTTAATATTATCTATATGTATGGCACTTCTTACCCAAAAGATAAAATTCATAACAGCTAATACCCTGTTTTGATTTTTTTTATTTTTTTTATTGCAATCTTTCACTTTCTATAGGCCTATGAAAAGCTTTTGGATATTAGTTTTCAATTCGATGCCTTGACATGGGTAGCCTGAGTATGTCATGCTTTCTTTAATCATTTCTGCGGTGGTGTCGTGTGAGGCGGGTCGTTACGTTCCCTCAAATATGGTTGAGCGAAGCCATGGCTTGTTCATGCGTCATGCTCATGAACGGGTGCTGCCAGTGGGAACGGGTCTGCTTCTGCCTACTTGTCTTAACGTTTATTGAATTGTATGAATTTATATATATATGTCGTCGCAAGCGAATTCTTAGCGATAGGCGATACCTAGATATAAAGCTTCAGTCATCGTTTATGGAAATAAGGTTCCTGATTGGTTAAACTGAGTAGAGTCGATCGCGGCCGCCCGGGCATTGAATCTGAGACCCCTTGGCCCACACACGCGGCGCGCATCGAAACTGCTGAGTTCACTTAGAATAGACAAATAGTGTACAATAGTGATTGATTAAAGGATAAGAGACATTATAAATTAGTTAGTAGTTAATAGCTGTTATTTAAGTGACTGAATTATTATTAGAACAATTAAATTGTGAGTGTAGAATTAAGTAGTGTGTTTAATTGAGTCTATGGAGGACCTACCAAGGGACAATGGCGAAAACGCGCCCCACAATAGTTTATCTTTTGCTCCGAGATATATATATGTATTTTTTTTTGTAATAGCCTAGGCTGAACCTTAAATTTTGAATTAAGCTTGACACCTGTAAATTGATTCAGTAGAAATGAGCTAATTGAATAATGTTATTTATTTATGAATCTATGTTAATGGTAACATGAATGTAATGTCTGGAAACGATATACATATTTGTAAATATCGTTCCTTCTAATAAAGCTGATAAGTTTATTGCGCCCATTTTTCTTGTCAGCTAAAAGACGTCATAATGGGTGGTAGGATAAAAGAATTGAAAATTTAAAAAAAACAACAGCTCTAATAAGCAAGAAATAATATTCAAATCTGCATAATTACTTTTCAAGTACCTACGCATATCTGATATTAAAAAAACGTCTTTTGAAGTAATAAAGTAAGCTAAAGATATTTTCCTTTTTTTATCATAATAACATTTATCGTGGTTTCTCTTTCTCAATTTGATTTTTTAATTCTTAAAGCCCCACCCGACTTCATAAGACGTTTTTTTAATATCAGATATGCGTAGGTACTTAAATAGTAATTATGCAGATTTGAATATTATTTCTTGTGGTGTATAAGTAAATAAAGCGATGATATAAATATATTTTATTCATATTTCACACTTTTCAATGATATAATACGCCTGGTAACTCAATTTATAAATAATTATAATTTATAATAAATTATTATTATTATTTCCACTTTTCGCACTGTCAATTTTAGCAAGGGTCAGACATGGGGTAGGTGACCAAAGTGTCTCGAGCTCCTCCGTGCTTCAGAAGACACGTTAAGCCGTTAGTTCGAGCTACATTTGCACTCATTAACACCCACCAATCCGCATTGGGCCCGCGCGGTGGGTTATGGTCCATCCTATTCATCAGCCCATAAGTAAGGCTTGTATTCCAGCCCCAGTTGTGACAATAAAAATGGCTGATGCGAAACCTTTCAACCGTAAAGTAGTCACTGATACACTATCATATTTGATTTTGAAGAGTTCTCTTGTGTATCTTCGAAGTCCAAGGTCCAATGTAAAGGAAATTTGAATAAAAACATCCTTAAAGTATCCCCTTTCTAACGAAACAAGAATCATCTAAATCGGTTTATAAACAAAGAAGTTATGTCTGAAGATCCATTAAAACTCGTGCAAAAGTTACCTAAAAAATTACAGTATTTTCAGGATTACTCGAAAACTACTGAACCTATTTAAAATTTTCAAAAAATGGTACCAACTTGGGAGCAAACCTGATAAAGTGGCGTTTGAATCATGTCAATCGGTTCAGCCGTTTTCGAGTAATCGGTGGACATACATAATAAAAAAAAAAAACAAATAAACAGTCGAATATAGAACCTCCTCCTTTTTTTGAAGTCGGTTAAAAATGCTTATTATGTGAGCTTATTTGAACAAAGAATTTTTAAATTTCAATTTCAATTTCAATGTTTATTACCCAACCTCAATAAAATGAAAGAAACCAACTGCTTACTGATAATATGGCATCGTTGATGGTGTTTGTGAAGCAGAAGAATACTGTGCCTATTAGACTGAGCACGAAGGTCGCAGACAGCAGGACCAGCACTGGAACAAACGAGAAAATTGTTAAAAAAATATGAATTACCTAAGTACTAGCAGCTTACCGCACGTGGACATCTCTGGCTCTACCATACGTTTTCTCTCTTTCACTCGCATTGACTGTGAACAGTATATCCGATAGTTTACGGGAGCGTCAACAGTTTGCGTCAACTCATGGTAGGGCCACTGTATCTCTAGCACGAACAGCTATCGAAAAAAATAACGCGCGAAACACATTTGATAGAGCAATTTTGAATGGGAAATTTGTACAGCGCCATCTACCGCCGATGTCTAGAACGGGTGGTAGGAAAATATAGACGATTCAAAAGTGCTTAATTATTAAGTTTATTTGAATAAAGAAATTTTGACTTGACTTGACTTGATGAGATATTCCATAGAGAATTACTCTATCGAGTACTTTTACGAGTGTTTTTTCTCTCGATAGCTGTTAGCACGAACATCGACAACCGACCAAATAAAAATTAATGCGATTTACAGTTTTGTATGAAAAAATGTAATTGGCGTAGCTTCTTTGACATTCAGAAGTGCTTGTAACAGCCTAGACTGAATAAATGAATGATATCGGCAAATTATTAAAAGCGAAGATCTTATAAACCGCGTAATTTCGCAATACTCACCGATCAGCCATTTTTCATTATTTACATTGTGTTATGGTACATTAAGTATTAAGGTGCACGTGAAGTAAATTACTTAGTAATTAACCTATGACCACATAATTATATTCCTACTTAGATGTTCACTAGGTATGTTTTTATTAACATGTTTTTATTAGGTTGCTTTCATGTTTGCTTGTCCACAAATTTTGCAAACGATCTTATACTAGCTTCCCGATGAGCTAAGGCTTGAAACTTCGAGTCAGAATTGGAAGGCAATGCAATATTTATGATGTCATTGAGCTGTACAATGTACCGAAACAACGCGGACGCTTCCGTCCGAGTCGCAAAGTTGTCGAATTCAAACAAAAGTGAAAGTCAGGTCAAAATATCGCCTAATAAGTAACGGCGTGCCTCAAGGCAGTATCTTGGGACCTTTACTCTTTATATTGTACATAAACGATCTTCCCGATATAACTGCCAATAATTGTTTCTTATTTGCAGATGACTGTACACTTCTGTTTCAAAATAAAAATATTGACGAACTCGAACATGACATTAATGATACCCTTTTTGACATAATTAATTGGATGAATAAAAAAGATCTTAAAATTAATATATCGAACTTAACATTGACACACTATATAACATCGTAGATAATACAGTATTCTTAGGTTTAAATCTAGATGAACATTGCAGTTGGAAAAAACATATAGACAGTCTCTGCACTAAACTAAATAAATTTGTATTTGCACTGAACAGAATCAAAAATATAACGTCTTCTCAAGTAGCCTTACGCGCGTACCACAGATACGTCTCTTCTTTACTGCGTTACGGCACAATAATATGGGGCAACAGTGTAGATTTAGACAGAGTTTTTAGAGCACAAAAGAAGTGTATTCGTGCCTTATGCCAGATAAAAGAAAGAGAATCATGTAAACCCCTATTTCAATAAAAATTAAAAAGAAAAACCTCCTTCAAAAAACCTTAAAAAAATTGCTATAAAAAAACAGCTTCAAAAAACAACAGCTCTAAAAAGCAAGAAATAATATTCAAATCTGCTTAATTACTATTCAAGTACCTACGCATATCTGATAATAACTTGATACCTCCACGCGATCCTGAGATAAGGGTCTTGATAGACAGATGGACAGACAGACAGCCAGTCAGGGCCGGATTTAAGGGAGGGCAAGCGGGGCAACTGCCCGGGGCCTCCACAACAGAGAGGCCTCCACATAAATAGTATTTATAAAAAAAGAATCTTACACAACGAAAGAGTACCTACCTAATATTACGATTTGAAAACATACCTAGTAATTTTGATTTTAACATTATTTATTACTAGCGGTGTGTGTCATTTGAAACACTTTGCAAGAAAAATATTATATAACCTATTTGAAAAATAATTAGGGGCCTCCACTCCCCTGCTGTCCCGGAGCCTCCACATCTCTAAATCCGGCCCTGCAGCCAGTTAATGATTTAACTACAAATGTATAGTTTTCAGATTTTTCCCAATACTTGTAGTATATGATGATATTATTTGCCAATTTCGTAAGTTCTAGGTCAACGGGAAGTACCCTATGAATTTTGATTCTCTTGAGGGTGTCGAAATATTGCGTTTTTCGAATCATTAATGGCCGTATCTTTTTTTTACGTTAACTTAGAAGTTAGTTTTTTTTACAGCTGCAAGTGCCCGTAGATTTGAGTATATGGTTTGACTTTCAACTCGATACCTCCACGCGTTCTCGAGATAAAGGGTCTTGACAGACGGACAGACGGACAACAAAGTGATCCTATAAGGGTTCCGTTTTTTCCTTTTGAGGTACGGAACCCTAAAAACGATAATTTACGAGCATCGAGGAAGAATTAACTAGTAATTACCTAAATCCAATCTAAGTATATTTCGTAAAAATGTATATTATATGGCTATCAAAATCTTTAATTAACTACCACTAGACATTATTAATCAACCAATAGAGAAAAATATTTTCAGGAATAAATTATTTAATTGGCTCCTACAGCCAAGGAATATTTGGAAAAAAAGAAGACAAAAATAAAATTAAAATCTAGTTAATTAAAATCTGACTTATTAATTATAATTTTGCATACACAGTTGACATTAAATTTTGAATATGAGATTTCTTTTGACAATTTTGTAATTATTATTGACGTTTTAAAATAGTAATACTTAGTGGTAATAATGTTCACTATAAATAGCTGACACTTACTAACATTTGCATGCCCACAGACTTAAGGCAGAATATTGTTGAAACTTTATTAGAAACATTGTCACCAATCTCAATGTAATGTACCTACACAATATTGTGCAAATAAATATTCTGATTCTAAATCTGATTCTGTACCCTTAGCACGAACAGAGTGCTTAGTGCGAGTTTTTTTACTTCACGCTCGATGGTGAGCGCGTTAGAATTATGTATGACGTTGATGAAGTTCATCGCGTATTCCTCTAGACGTCGGGCCGCAAATCCTTTACAAAATTTACGTTAAGGCCCCTATATACCTCAAGTGGCGCCCTCATTTTAATTAAATTAACTGCTCGCTAAGTACATAATGTATCGAAAATTCACATGTACAAATTGATTGTACACATGTACATGTGAATTTTCGATACATTATGTACTTAGCGAGAGGTATATAGGAGCCTTAACGCGGTTGAGTAAGTAAAAAACTCGCACTACGCACCCAGCTATCGAAAAAAATAACGCGCGTAAAAGTACTCGATAGAGAATTCTCTATGGAAAATATCATTTCGCTTTTCGAAGGTAGATGGCGCTGTACAAATTTCCCATACAAAATTACTCTTTTTACTTTTTACATTTACTTAAAAAGGGGTACTGATCACCCTTAGCACGAACAGCTATCGAAAAAAAGTACGAGTGTAAAAACATACGATAGAGTATTTTTGTATGGGAAATTTGTACAGCGCCATCTACCGCCGAAAAGCAAAATGAATTTTTGCATAGATAATTCTTTATCGAGAACTTTTACGTGCGTTTTTTTCTCTATAGATGTTCGAGCTAAGGGTACAGATTATCAAATACGTGCCACTACGCTACGTAGATTTAAAAAGTGAATAACTTTAACGACCTCCGTGGTCGTTTTAAATTTTTTACGACCTCCGTGGTCGAGCGGCTTTGTACACCGGCTTTCAAGGTGTCACCATCTCTGAGGTCCCGGGTTCGATCCCCGGTTAGGTTAATTTAGAAAACGAACTTTTCTATATTACCTCAGGGGCAATATTTATAAAAAAAAACTCGAAATAAAATGTCATTGACAACGTACTTATTCAATGGAGCTATTATCATATATCATTGTTTACAATAATATTTTTTAATAAAATCGTACGATTCTTTATCTACATAAACGAACTAAAACTAAACTAAACTAAGATTGATGTTACATCAGTCAAGTAACACAACTAAGATATTAGGTATTTTTAGCTAACAGCCGGGTTTAATGAGGATATTCATACAAAGGGTCTCTTAGGGTCAACCGGCGGCGCTAGGGCAAGAAAGTACGGGGTTTTTGTGGGTATGGCCCCTCTCCTGTGCCTGTATAAGTTTGCACAGAAAATAATACTATTCTCTATAGCGACTGTAAGAAGCAATTTGGTACAGCACCTCTGGCGGCAACTACACTAAACTAAAAGTTGTCATACAAATGTCAATTACAGTCGCTACCGAGTATAGTGAGCGTAAACTCATAATACATCTACTGAAGTCCCCTCGAGCCCACTAGGGGCTGGGTGGGATCACGGGAGGTAAAGAGTAGCCATAGGCACCGACAGCGATAGCTGGACGCCTCCTGGCGCGCACCACACACACACACGCACACTTTAAATGTAAATATTGAAAAGTAAAATGTACTTAAGTATTTTTTTGTTTGAATAATTTGTTATTATTTTATACGATCCGCCTGTTGCGGTGCGTGTTTAAAAACTTTTTTTCTTGGTATAAAAAGGTCCAATCTATTAAAATTCATCAAAATTGTTTCAGAGGCTTAGGTGCGAATTCGCAAACAGAGAGGCAGCCCTTATTTTACCTTTTACCTAGGGACACATAACGTGAAGAACTGATGGCCGTTGGGGCGGAAAGACGACCTGGGGCCCTACCGGCTAACTTTTCAAACTTCAGCGGGTCTGCCGAGCTTCAATTTAAAACAGATAAATCGAATTAAGGAGTTACGTACTAAACTATTCGTCGAAGTTATTTAGAAGATATCGATGTCCGTGTGACATCATGAATTGGGGTTCGCCATTTTGGCCCAATTAGGGTTCGATTTATCTGTTTTAATTTGAAGCTCGGCAGACATTCCAAAGTTCGATGCGTTAGCCGGTACGGCCCCTGGTAGAAGTATTTTTTCTACACCACTTTTCCACAAACACAGATTGCAGATTGTCGGTCCACCTTGTCGTGCTGAGCCACCGCAAGAAATAGTAGCACGATAATCTGCCGAGAAAAAAAAAACGCGCGTAAAAGTACTCGAAAGAGTAATTTATCTATGGAAAATTTAATTTTGCTCTTCGGCGGTAGATGGCGCTGTACAAATTTCCCATTCAAAATTACTCTATCGAATATTTTTACGCGCGTTATTTTTTTCGACATCTGTTCGTGCTAAGGGTACTGGAAACAAATTAACCATTTTAAATAATGAAGGTGACATAATCATTGCATTTTGAACAATGTAGGTGACATTTTTTACAGCCCTATTCATTCACAGTGAATTGATGATATAATTACTAATTATTACTGACTCGAGTATTGTAGAGGAAATGTGAGACAACTAATTACTAACTCGTTGTCGTCAGAGTGAGTACGACTTTTATCTTGGCCTTCATTAGTACAATACTGTTATGTATGTAAATTATTAATTGTAGTCTGTACGCGGAGAGTAAAAAAAAAGAAAAATATCAGGGAATCTAAACTTACAACAAATTGAGGCCCGCTTATTCTTTCCAAAGAACTGACGCCCGCCAGCGGCCCTGTGCTTGACAACATCTGCGTACGTGCACCAAAAGCTTCGTGCGCGCGGCGATAAAAAGACGCCCATCATACAAAATGCGTAGTTTTTTACTTACTTGACCGCGTTAACGTAAACTTCATTTTGTATAGGATTTGTGGCCCGACATCTAGCGGAATACGCGATGAACTTCATCAACACCATACGAAATTCTAACGCGCTCACGATCGAGGGTGAGGTAAAAAAACTCGCTCTAAGCACTCAACGTGCTTAGTGCGAGTTTTTTTGTTTTTTTTTCGTAAAACTTTAAAATAAAAAAAAAATATTATAATAACCCATCATCATTCTGAAAAGTTTCCTATTTAGAGACATCGTTTTTTTTCCTGTAATCTTTACATAAACTTCTATCACGTAAAATAATTTCAGCTTTTGTCTATGCAAACTTCGGAGAGGGTGCGGGTTCGTGTCCCATCTGAGGTGCTACGGGTGTAACGAGGTGAGTCTATTTTTCTAGTATTTATTTATCTTAAAATGGAAAATAGATTTTAAACTTTGCATTGCATTTTATTTGGGCCCGTGACCACGGACGATTCAATGCGGTCGAAACGTCGGAAATGGTAGATGTTTAAACACCTGTTTAGTTTAAATGCGTTCAATACGTCCTGATTTTTAATCTAATATAAATTAGCTTATTCTAATTTAAAAAAATGAAAAAAACAAAACTTTGGTCTCCGGTCATTGACCGACCCCTGCCTTGACAGAAAGTTGCTAAACAGTCTCAGCGTGAATGCACCAACCCACTGCGCACATTGAGCTCCTTACAACCAGTGGCCCTACCATGAGTTGATGCAAATTGTTTTCGCTACCGTAAACTATCGTTTTCTCTCTTTCACTCGCATTGACTATGAGCAGTATATCCGATAGTTTTCGGTAACGTAAACAGTTTGCATCAACTCATGGTAGAGCTACAGTTCACAATACTAAAATTGTAAACAAAACATTAGTATACGTTACTTTATAATTATAGGTAAGTGCAAACATAATTACCTATGTATGTATAGCAACTGTTTGTTCAAGGTCAAGACGCAACAGCATAACAACATCATTCACTCAAATATAGTATTTGATATTTGTCTTGCATTTTACTATTTTTAATAATTTTTATTAGATACGCTTTGCAATTTTTTTTCGATAAGGGTTCAGCCGGTCAATTCTGTAACCAAACTCGTATCTCACTTCGCGTGAATTTGTGTTTAGAAATTAGCTGATTATAAGCTACTTTAACGATTGCAAAAAATTCGAATTTCAAAATTCAATACTCATTTATTCAGTCTAGGCTGTTACAAGCACTTGTGAATGTCAAAGAAGCTACGCCATCGGTTACCTCGTAACGAGAAGAACCGGCAAGAAACTCGTCAAGGGTTGCTTTTTTCTCCCTGTATATTTCATACAGAGTCGTCAAAATTTGAAAAATGAGGTCAGCATTTAAAGCGACGTCATTTTCCATCACAATAATTAACAAAGTTTACATTCAATGGGTAGGTAAAATAAATTTCAACTGGTTGAGAAATCACTGTCTACTACTCGATAGCGCATAGCTAAGAAAATATATGATATGAAGAATTAGCCCAGGTGAATTAAGTCTACGACGGGGCAACATTTCCTGGAAGTCACTTGACATACAAGTTAACATTAATGATTAAAAAAAAATGCAAATATCTTGCACAATTTACACTTAGAAAAGAAAAGAAAAGGTTTTAGGTAGCTACCGTAGCCATCTTAAATCTTTTGTTATCAAAAAATCAGCTTGTCATTAGCTCATTTATGATTTAAAATTCCCGCACAGTGAAGTGAGATTCGAACTATTCGAAACGAGGTTCGAGTTTGGTTACAGTACCCTTAGCACAAACAGCTATCGAGAAAAATAACGCGCTTAAAAACATTCGATAGAGTAATTTTGTATGGGAAATTTTTACAGCGCCATCTATCGCCAAAAAGCGAAATTATATTTTCCATAGAGAATTACTTATCGAGTAATTTTACGCGCGTAAGGCGGCCGGAGAAGAGGTCAAAAAGCCGGACACCTAGCAACCCTATATCCGCAATTTTTAGGGTTCCGTACCAAAATGGTAAAAAGGAACCCTTATGGTGTGACTCAGTCTGTCTGTCTGTCAAAGCTGGATATTTCAAGAACTACTAATGCTATCAACTTGTGGAATGGTTTTAGATGACGATTGCCCAACTATTTTGCAAATAAGAGAGAAATAAAAATATTTATAATTATGTTTTTTGCAACAGGGACTGAAAGGGGCTCTAAAAAATTCTAAGTGGGGTTACTAAGGCATATGGGGTATTATTAAGAAAGAGCGCTGCAAGCACATTTACAAAAAATGTATTTAGGCCGTATAGTTTTCGACTTTTGATGAAAAATTAAAAAAAAAATACCGTTCCCCCCTTATCTCCGAAGTTTGTATAGAGAAACATATGAAATTATTTTATGTAAAGATTACAGGAAAAATAAAACGATGTCTCTAAAAAGTAAACTTTTTCAGAATGATGGTACGGAACCCTGGTGCGCGAGTCCGACTCGCTTTTGACCGTTTTTAACTCAATGGATGGCAAGGACATTCGACATTGTTGCCCATTATTCCATTCTTCTTCAAGTTAATAACCTCATTAAATAATTATTTTGTACTTCATTTGTTTTTAATTAGGTAATTGGGCCATTCAAATTGTATGTATGCATTGTGTGTAGCCATACACAGTAAAAACTAGGCAATTATCTGGATTAAGTTATTGTCTGAAAACAAGGAAACCGCGTTGTAAATAATTATCGATGAATTTAATTGTATATTTACTTTTTCCATTATGATGTTTAACAGTTAACTATACAACATGTTACAATACCCCTAATGCCGAATATGGTATATAGGGACCATCAAACTGAACAACTTTTACTATGGGACCAACTCTGAAATCGCGAAAAAAAATCAGCTGTTTCATACATTTTGATATTTTCGATTTAAATTTTTGTATGTAACAGCTGATTTTTTTATCGTGATTTCAGAGTTGGTCCCATAGTAAAAGTTGTTCCCTAAATACCATATTCGGCATTAGGGGTATTTTTGTAACATGTTGTATTAAACTTATTTCCAGTTAACTATAGAAAACTGAATTTACATAAGGAAATTAGGGGCATAGAATTGTCGCGATACTAATTACATAAACAATTATTTATACTTACGTTAAAACATGAAGTTTCACAATGCATTAATTAATTTATGACACTAAAATAGTTACGTCAATTTTTCTAAGTCTATGGTTACGTCACTTTTCTGTACCCTTAGCACGAACATCTATTGAGAAAAAAACCTAAAAGTACGCGATAGAATAATTATCTATGAAAAATTTAATTTCGCTTTTCGACGCTAGATGGCGCTATACATAGTTCCCATACAAAACTGTACCGAATGTTCTTACGCGCGTTAATTTTTAGATGTGATACATTTTGTGTGGAGTGTTTTCACGCGTTTGAATTTTTTTGTCACGACACTATTATTGTAGTGGCTGATAGTCTTTTTTTCCATACAAGTTTATATGACAAGTATTTCCTTCTTCTTCTTTTTTTGTTTTGGCAATCTACTTTCCTCTTGGAAGTAATTTTTGCCAGTGTCAAGTGTTAAATAGTTCAGTGGTAGATATTGTTTAATTTTTCATTAGAATGCGGGTGCATCGCATTCCAATGCTGCTTGGAGCATTTGGCACCAAGTATATCAAGACAGTTTACTCGGTTAGTTCTGCCGAGGAAGCCACATCTTCAATAAAAGTCTCATCTTCACACAACCAAGATCGCGCCTATTTCAATTATCCCACATATTGTTCAGTTGCGTAGACACTTGTACCATATAACTGCACCAATTTTAAGACACAATATCCACTATGAATCAATTTGAAAATAATTAAAATAGACACCAAACCGAACTCGACAAAATGGCGCCAAAAAACCCGACAAGTATTTTAAATTAGAAAATAAAGTCACTTAGTGGCCAGAGTGTTGTATGGTATACATGAAATAATAAACGTAGATTCAACAATTATTTTATCGAACCTAGTTACACAGTATTGCAATAAGGTTCATGAAATTAGTTTCATTATGACACTCATTTCGTAATGTTGGTGTTTACCTACCCGGGGTATAACGGGATAAAACGAGGAATAAAGTAATATCTATGTATAACACTTACTTTACCTAAATTAGGTGGAGTTATGGCCGAATACTAAAACGATACTTAACTTTGAGGGGTGCTCAAACATTATGCTATCTTTGACATTTAATGCGCCAGGACGATGTTTGAGAGCCTCTCAAAGTTGATTGACGTTTAATTCGGCCATGTATTATCACAAAATGTGGTAAGCTATGGTTATTTGTTTCTAAAATTTACCTTCCACAGCTTCCATTCCACACCGATCGCTGTGACGTCACTAAAGGTTTTTTACATTTCATTTATTTTCTAAAATATTTTTCATAAATATTGCTTTAAAAATTACAAAACTATTTTTCTCCCACTCCTGAGGGGCAAATCTAGAAACGGTTTTTTTATTAAGACAAAATATTTTTTGTTGTATTGTCCATTAAGAAGCTTTATATGTACTACGGGAACTACGAAAAAACACAAACTAGGGGTGTGCCCTCACCACGTACCACTGCCATCCCGCCACTTGGATAAGATACGGTATTAAGAATAATATGGGGGAACTCAATTAACGTACACGCAGTATCAGTTTTGCAGAAACGGTATTTAAGAATAATAACTTTTACTACACCAAGAGACTCCTGTAGAATGCTTTTTGTAAATTCTGGACTTACTAACAGTTACGTGCATTTATATATTAGAGCTATGCCGATTTATAAGTTGCCATAATTAATACTTTAGCCGCAACGGTGATGTGCCCGAACGCTACGTTTCGCGTCGCAGTAACGACCTTGTCCTTCCGACATAATGTTGCCAGGTATTTTTTTCAGAAACTCGGGACATGTACTTAAATTGAATAAAAATATCGGGACAAAGCATTTTGCCGCGGAACAACAATTTACTTTAGCTATTACTATACTGTAATTTGATTGGCGGCAAACGCTGTGACAGTGGCCAATCAGCGATCGTAAGTCAAACAGCGCTTTCAATCAGTGTAAAGCAGCATAAAGCGCGGGTAATTTAAACTAACTACAATTGAGATAGAAGCTCAAAATAATTGATTAATGTATATTCGCTGAAATATTACACTTTGATTGTTTTGTTTCTTTGTCTAACTGAAAAATATCATAATGCGGGACACATACCTGTCCCGGCGGGACATCATAAAAATTGGCTGTTTCGCGGGACGTCCTGCTAAAATCGGGACACCCTCATTCAAAGTGGCAACTTTTACATGGCCATAAAGGTTTATATTCACTTGTCGAACTATTTAAAGACCCTCCACGGTGAAAAGAAAATAATATTTTGATGAGAAGATTTAGTTGTAAGTTGTTGTTTTGTTGTTATTTTTTTTTATATTTAGTTATATTTTATGATAGTTTTTTTAGGCTTTAGTTATTTAATTTAGTAGTTTTTGTGTATTATTAAGTAACGTTAAAAATAATTAAAGTCAATGTTATTTTTTCTATTGTTGCCAATTTAAACATTAATGTAAATTCACTAATACCTTATAAGAGGCCATGATGTAACGAATACAATTTGTAACATTATGTTGTGAATAAATGGATATGAATATATTGATATTCATACATCACTTCACGAGTATGAGAAATTAAAAAATATCCTTGCTTGCTTATACATACAAAAATGTTTGTGCTTATAACATGACCACGCAAAAAAAAAAATCTGGAGAGTTTTTGAATAAAAAGTTTTTATACTTACAGGTGTAATATTTTTTATCCGACTGTCTCCCCCAACATAACACAGACCACTGATTTTTAACTCCCGAACAAGTAAACCTGGCTTTTCCGCACCCAGCACAACCCTGGAGATTCGCTAGTATAGTATCTTCCCTTATCAAAATTTTACCCACACCATTACTGTTCGGAGTTATAATAACAACTTTTTCGTCACCATTTTTTGGTAACATTAATGCAGTTGAGGATGTATTTTCCAAATTCCTGTGTTCCATTTTTATTTTTTTTATACCATAGAGTTATTCGCGCCAATTTTTACACGGGAAACGCGCGACTGTCGACGCGTTCACGATATAACTGATTGACAGTTAGTTATTGTGGTTGTGATGTGGGCTGTGTGTCGATGTCGTTATCATGTTCGTTCTGCATACGATCTCATTTGTCTTTTAGGGCAGTTAACTTAAGTTTTTATTTTTTGGCCTGTTTCTTATGAAAGTTTTGAGTAGCTTACATGACAGATGATTTGACAATTTTTTTTTATCACAAATCATCTGTCAGTAAGCTACTCAGAACTTGCTTTTTGATTGTGTTTCTAAGAATCACGTAATAAGAATTATAAAAGATAAGTTTGAAGTTTGACGTTAAAAGCTGGTCATAAAGTTTAATTTCTAGCAAAGCAGGAAAAAACATAAGTTATAGGATAAAAAATAAGGATAAATTCAGCACACACAATTTTCGGACCCACTGATATGACACATAATGGAAAGTTTTTAGATACATTTAACGAACATCCATCGAGAAAAGAACCGCGTGTAAAATTACTTGATAGAGTTATCTATGGAAAATTTTATTTCGCTTTTCGGCGGTAGATGGCGCTGTACCAATTTCCCCTACAGAATTACTCTATCGACTGCTTTTACGCGCGTTATTTTTTCGAAATAAATACGTTTATATTTACCTACTTAGTTTAGTTTATTTTACAAGTATCTTCTAAGATAAGAGTCTCTCCTCATATTAATATCGGTTGTTGGGGTCAAATTGAAGTTTATCGTGTTTTTTTATTATCATTATAGGTTATCATGTTCAAGTCTTGAGGAGATTTTATGGACAAATAGACTGAATGATCTTGATTTCGAATGTAAAAAAAAATATTATCTTTTTAATGATTTTGATGGTGTAATACGCTAGCTAATTGCGGTTATTAATTATATTTATAAGTATTATACAAGGTGTTACAAAAGTACCCCTAATGCCGAATATGGTAGATAGGGACCATCAAACTGAACAACTTTTACTATGGAACCAACTCTGAAATCGCGAAAAAAAATCAGCTGTTTCATACATTTTGATATTTTCGATTTTAATTTTTGTATGAAACAGCTGATTTTTTTTAGCGATTTCAGAGTTAGTCCCATAGTAAAAGTTGATCAGTTTGATGGTCCCTATCTACCATATTCGGCATTGGGGGTATTTTTGTAACACCTTGTATATTTATTGAGAAGCTCAGTGGCGAAGTGGTTTAGCACCCGACTCTGCGGTTGCGGAGGTTAAGCAACTTTCGCACGGGTCGGTCATGGGATGGGTGACCAAAAATTTATTATCTTGAAATCCTCCGTGCTTTGGAAGGCACGTTAATACACATTTGGATTATAGCATCCTGTTCCTCTAGCTAAGCAGTCACATTAAAAAAACAATAATGAAATTCGTCTTTGAAAAGTGAAAACGCTCGAAGGATTGCTGAGCGAATGACACTTTAGCTCAGCACCCGTAGCACGAACATAAAAAAGCGAGTAAAAGTACTCGATATAGTAATTGTCTATGGAAATTTCATTTCGCTTTAAGGCAGTAGATGGCGCTGTACAAATTTCCTATTCAAAATTACTCTATCGAATGTTTTTACGCGCGTTATATTTTTGACAGCTGTTCGTGCTAAGGGCACTGTACCCTTGTTGCTGTAACAGCAATCCTTCGAGCGATATTGGTTACCTAGTTCTCATACAAAATTACGACCTACCTAGTTGAATTCTGACTTCCATTCAGACATGCGCGTAGCTTAGAGAAACGTGTCTCTTTACGAATGTTGATCAACTCTCACTCTACATTGTAATGAAGTATTCTTAACAATGATAGCGGCTGAAAATAGCCGTCACTTGGCATTCGTTCTTAATTAAAAAGTTATTAATAAATGACAATAAACGTGTGAACTTCAGCGTTTTGGTACTAAAAAATCTGCGTCTGTGGTCTAGTGGTTCGTCCACCTGCGTTCCAGAGTTCGATTCCCAGGATTGGTAGATTTGGTGGAAAGGCTTGTCTTATTAATATCTTACCTAATAGTGATAGTCAACCCTTGCATGTAGCATGACTACCGAAACACGATATATCGCGTGATATAACGATTTATCGTCTTTTGGGTTTGGGTATTATACATATTATCGCGATTGGGTGGTTATGCTAGGGAGCCTTACGCTTAAGTGCCGGAGTTTTTAGTGGGTATTCCCTCCTCACGGGATCCCACCGAGCCACTCGGCTGGGTGGGATCACGGGAGGCAGTCGTGGAGGGAGCCGCAACGTTGAATGTTGCGGTCCCCTCCTGGTGAGCCCCACATACCTCCCTCTCGCTCACCTGCGGGAGGGGAAGCGCGTAAAGTAAGTTAGAGGTATGATAGCCGAGGATGAGGATGATGATACAGTTGAGGGTTTAGGGTGTAGCGCTTCCACCTTCCACCTTCCACCTTCGGCTTCACTGTCACTTGTTTTACATCAACTGAGATGAAGTAGTGAGGTTTCACCTTCGGCTTCACTGTCACTTGTTTAACGGCAACTGAGATGAAGGTCAGACTGAATCGATTAAAACCAACTACTTAACTAGCCGATTAATTATTAATCATATATATGTTTTTGACATTTTCTCCATACATAAAAACGTCAAAAATTTCTCAACCGATTCTCGTGAAATTTTCTGAGCAGGTTCGACAAGTGAATATAATTTTGTTGTCGATTCCGGGGCTCTAGCCAAAGTAACATTTGCAAATCTTCGTTATCGCTTCGCTTTTGAAACATGTATGGGATTGACATAAGTTTTCGTTATCAATCGAAATTTAAAACGTCAAATCCATACATTTTTCGAAGCGAAGCGATAGCGAAATTTTGTAAATGTGACATTGGCTACGGGCTCGGTTTTTCAAAATGGCAATGATAGTGTGGTAAATTCATATTTCAGCCATTTCAAAAAATAACACTGTAGACCTCGTGTTTACGAGGTCTACCAGCTCACAGAGCCACTAATTTGTTGTCTGTTATGCCCTATATTTAGTTATCATTTCTACCAAACCTCGTGCTGTGACCTTTATGTGATAAATAACCAACAAAATCACTAATATCTTTCGGAGACAGGCATTGACCCAATGTTGCTATCGCTACACCGGCCACCCTTTAGTAGTTTCGGTGCTGACGCTACATTTGATACAGATAGTAAACAGTACAGTACCCTTAACACGCACATCTATGGAAAAAATAAACGCGCGTAAAAGTACTCGATACAATAATTGTCTATAGAAAATTTCATTCCGCTTCTCGGCGGTAGATGGCGCTGTACAATTTTTTAATATAAAATCACGCTATCGAATTTTTTTTCGCGCGTAATTTTTTTCGATAGCTGTTCTTGCTAAGGGTACAGTTATTAATTTTCCGTGAGTTTTTTTTATTGTTTCTTGGTGTCGTTTTTTATTTTATGCTACCTTAGTACAGTAGAGGTAGAGGAGCTCGGTGGCGCAGTGGTATAGCGCCTGGCCCAGCGATTGCGGAAGTTAAGCAACTTTCGCAAGGGTCGGTCATGGGATGGAACCTTAAATTTTGAATTAAGCTTGAAACCTGTAAATTTGTTTCAGTAGAAATGAGCTAATTAAATAATGTTATATTTATGAATCTATGTTAATTGTAACATGTATGAATGTAATGTCTGGAAACGATATACATATTTGTAAAAATCGTTCCTTCTAATAAAGCTGATAAGTTTTTTGCGCCCATTTTTCTAGTCAGCTAAAAGACGTCATAATGGGTGGTAGGATAAAAGAATTGACGATTTAAAAATGCTTATTAAGTGAGCTTATTTGAATAAAGAATTTTTCAATTTCAATTTCAATTTATGGGAAGCTCACGGTTTGTCGGACTCTTAAGTTCGTAGCATAAAGACTAGACTAATATCACCTAATATACTCGTAGATCAAAACAACATAAATTTATAACAATCGAATTCAGATAACGTCACTGATCTTGTTACGGCATGCATCGAAGAATCTAGGGCAACAACCGCCAAGCTAATTTGGACACTGAAATGGGCAAATCTAGATCTTATGTGACTAAAAATAGGAACTAATAGAAATGCATCCGTATGCACTTGGACCAATTTGCTTCTTCCTGTCTGCAAATTGATTTGAACTTTAGTAAGTGCAAAAATGTGTATGCGCTTGGGTAGGTTAAGTCGTTGTGTCACAAAAACGCTCATGATTAAAGGTTATTATAAAGTAGACAATTATCAGAAAGACCGGAATGCGTGGAAATGTTGTAACACAATAACTTGCTAGTAAGTACTTGTTGTTAATAACCTGTTATATGTATTGTATTTGGTAACGATATATTTAAGTTTGTAAATATCGTTACTTATTTCTGTTAAAGCTGATAAGTTTCTTGCGCGTTCTTCTTGTCAGTTAAAAAAGTCTGGAACGGGTGGTAGAAAAATATAGACGATTCAAAAGCGCTTAATTACTAAATTTATTTGAATAAAGCAATTTTTTACTTTTACTTTACTTTGCTTCTTTTTTCTGTTTCACTACATAAGTTTCCGTTAAAAATAGTTATGTCGTGTCTTCATTTTGAACGGTTTTTGAATTAAGCACTCGTGACATTAACTATCTTACTCTCAGGAGGAGGTATGTATTGCTTTTTGATTGTTGAGCTACTATACAAGGTGTTACAAAAATACCTAGAGACCATCAAAAGTATATAGAGACCATCAAACTGAACAACTTTTACTATGGGACCAACTCTGAAATCACGAAAAAATAATCAGCTGTTTCATACATTTTGATATTTTCGATTTTAATTATTGGTTCCATAGTAAAAGTTGATTTTTGTAACACCTTGTGTAGCCTTTTGTGTATTTTGGTACACTTTTCTCCGCATTTAGACCAATTTGGAACGTTATACTATACTATATAGCCTTGGGAATGGATTCTACTTTTAAGATATAATAGAGCAAAAAGGGAAGCAAAATAAATCTCTACGCGAAATGGCTTGATTTGACGAATTTTACTATGATTTCTAAGACACTAAAGCTGGTAAAAAAATAAAAAATTAAAATGCTCGTGACAAGATAGTGTTGATTAAAATAATCTATACGTAATTACAAAAAAATGCTGTTACAGAAATATTATTGTTAAAACATTGTTTGCTTAGATAAGCATAATTTATTTTGCGCGCCATACATAAATATGGGCTGCGCGGTTAGAAATGTGACGTCACTATTCTGATACTTTTGTATGGGGCGTTTTCACTCGGCCGCCATGATGTCAACATTCAAAGTATCATATCTCAATAAATATTGATCACAGAAAAAAACAATCTTTCTTTTACGATGCACTAATTTAATTTAAGGGATAAAAAATTGTCATGTATGTACCCAATTCGTACATGTTTCACTACAATGTGAAGTTTAAACTAAATTGTAACCATAAATCAAACGCATCTCAGCATGATCAACGAAACGCGATAGCAATTTATCACTTTTAACTGTCAAAAGACAATGGATTTTGACAGTCGAGTGTCGATAAAACTATACTGTTGATAATAGGTATATCAACACGCTTTTTCGGTCACTCGAGGTCCACTATGCCACTATCGGCCTTACCAAAAAAAAATTTTAAAACACTGTTTAATTAAGACACTGTTTAAATGTGATGCTGTCACTTTTTTGACAATATTATTTAATAGCATCGCATTTAAACAGTGTCTAAATTAAACAGCGTTTTAAAATCTTCTGTGGTAAGGCCATATGTGTCGTTACCTGAACTATTACGGTGACATTAACGAGAGTATCATTAGCCAAGGGCTGGCAAAGTTATCTTCCCTTTGTCGGTCAGTTGACGTTCATTCATAAAAACAAGATAAACAAACGAGATAAAAACATTTAGTATAATTTAAAAAAAGCTCAGATAAGTGCTCAGGCAAAACAATGCCATTTTACAAAGCTCCGATTTTTTAATGCTACTAGTTATTATATAAAGAGCGAATATTGACCTCTTAAATGCCCTGTTTTCTTGTGTTCCAATTTTGACCCCTTAACCTTTTGAGTGCCACGGTCTTCTATACAACATGTTACAAAAATACCCCTAATGCCGAATATGGTAGATAGGGACCATCAAACTGAACAACTTTTACTATGGGACCAACCCTGAAATCACGAAAAGAAATCAGCTGTTTCATACAAAAATTAAAATCGAAAATATCAAAATGTATGAAACAGCTGATTTTTTTTTCGCAATTTCAGAGTTGGTCCTGTAGTAAAAGTTGTTCAGTTTGATGGTCCCTATCTACCATATTCGGCATTAGGGGTATTTTTGTAACACCTTGTATAAGACAAACATTTCCGTGCCCTCCACACCACGACTTTGTTAGAATTAATAAAGGTTAATGGGACTACGAGGGATAACTATTTCTCATGCTTCCATTAAAATTGTGGTCCCAGGATTTTGACCCATTAATTGGATCACGTGTATAAATATTTTTGTTGTAATAACAACTTGTTGAATAACAAAAATATTAATTAGACTACCATTTTGAATTCGAGTCATTAAAAAATCTGTACCCGAAGCATGAGTATGAGTGAGACCATGAGTAATTTTGTAGTATGGGAAATTTGTATAGCGCCATCTATCGCCGAAAAGCAAAGATTTGTATACGCATGCTTTTCTTCCCTATAGCTGTTTGTGTACTGTTCCGTTAACACGAGCTTCTATCGAAAAAAAAACGCGCGTAAAGAAATTCGTTAGAGTGATTTTGCATGAGAAATTTGTACAGCGCCATCTCTGAAAAGTGAAATTAAATTTTTCAAAGACATCTGTTTTTACAATCTATTTTTGTGCTATTTAATTTGTTCGAAATTTTGTTTCCAATTTAATAGTTCAAAATACTCCTACGAACTATTAGTGTCAACTTATGTTTTCATTTATTGTAGTATTTTCGTGTCCAGGTTTTAAAATAATGAATAATGATAATGATTGTTTTCGGTTCCCATTTTATTAGTACAATACTTACTCTCATCTCCAGTTTATTTAAGGGCGCTTATGATTTGTTTTCCAATGACGGCGCTAGTGTGCAGACTACGCGCTCTTAAGCTCAAATAAAATAAAAGCAACTGTATACATAACAATAATTTAATTACTGAACAATGAGTATTTAAATTAAACTTATGACTATAAACATTTATAATACTTAAAACGTGATTTTCATTTGCAGTCGATCACTTTTTAATTTTGAGCCTTATTTTATATGCAGTTGACACTATTTTTTATCGAACATTTTTTTTGTTAACACAAAACTTGAAAACTATTTTGTAGAGTTCATCATCAACTTTTTGTAATGAAATAATATTTTTACAATTAACGCAATTGTTCTTAAAGAATAGCATGAATAGAGACCCTGCCATGCAAACTGTTTACGCTACCGTAAACTATCGAATTTACTACTCACAGTCAATGCGAGTGAAAGAGAGCAAACAATAGTTTACGGTAGCGTAAACAGTTTGGATCAACTCCTGGCAGGGTCACAGTTATCGAGAAAAAAACGCGTGTAAAAGTACTCAATAGAGTAAATCTCATTTCGCTTTTCGACGGTAGATGGCGCTGTACAATTTTCCCATACAAAATTACTCTATCGAATATTTTTACGCGCGCTTTTTTCGATAGCTGTTCATGCTACGGGTACTGCTCTACAAATAGTTTTCATATTTTGCAAAAAATAACGTATTACTGTGAAATATCTTAACTATAACATTGTTTGAATAACATGCGAGAACCTAGTTATTATACATGTGTGTGTAGTTATACGATTTCTTTTTCTTAAATAGTTTTGCAATAATTTTGCATTTTCTCTTTTGGTCTGTCTTCACTGAGTCGCTTCAACTTTTGATTCAACTTTAATTTGCGCAAACGCATGCAATAGTGCCTCCAAACCGTGTGTTGTGACATCACAACACCTACGTGAGGGCGCTGGCAGCGGCGATCGCTACAACAGCGCCTCCTTCGATATTTGCCTCGGTACAAATGTTTGAATACACCGGAAGGATGTTGTAATTACCTATTAGACTTATAAAGGCTCAATTGAATGGGCTGGAATAAAAATGAACACATTCAAAATAAAAGATGGCGATCTTTTATTTTGAATGTGTTCATTTTTATTCATTGTGAGAGAATTCTGGGCTTAATATACTAAATAAACCAGCAAACTACATTGATTAATTTTCTCATTCAGTCCTGGGGCCGTACCGGCTAATGCATCAAACTTCGGAAAGTCTGCCGAGCTTCAAATTAAAACAGATAAATCAATCTCCAATTGGGCCAAAATGGCGAACCCCAGTTCATGATGTCACACGAACATCGATATCCTTTAAATAACTTTGGCGAATAGTATAATACGAAACTCCTTTCTGCGATTTATCTGTTTTAAGTTGAAGCTCAGCAAACCCGCCGAAGTTCGAAAAGTTAGCCGGTAAGGCCCCTGCACACAGAAACACCGTGTGCTTTCACGTTTACCTATTTGCTATACTTTAACGTTTTTTGTGAGAATAGGGTGTGGCGTCTGCAAAGAGGTCACCACTCCTCTATGGTTAAGCAGAAAAGAAGATAGTTCTGACTTCTGTCTTACACACTGTTGTCACTGAATTTTTATTGTTGCTTTCTTGCTATTGTAAATTAATATTATCCCTTCCTTTCTCGTCCGTATTCCTTCCTATTTCAATGTGACTCTTCCATGTATATATTCTCTGTACATAGCATTTGTGGAGTAAATAATTAACACACGTTGGAAGTGTTTCCATCATAGTTGTAACAACGAACACAAGTATAGTGCGGGCAGGAACCAAAGCCCGCACAAGGGCATGCGTAATTGCAAGCACTATTGCATGCCTTGAGGCAGGTCTCTGTTGAAAGCGTAAGAAGAAAGCAAAAGCGCACAGAACCGGGAAGCGATGGTATGAAGACACGCTTTTTTGTATTTTTTGATTGAAAAACTAAATAACATGTAAAACGACACTTTAAAAGTTTCGGTATGTTAAAAGTGGTGCGATCGACTACATGCATTCCCATAAATATGGTAGTCGGAAAAGTTCGCGGCCTTTTTGTTCTAAAAATAATAAAGATACCACAGCGAGGAACATCTTTATCATCAAAATTACAAGACCTGAAGCTGCTGAACCATTTTTTGCAGTTGTATTCGACAAAGCATTTTCTCTATAAACATTACAAATCTTTCTTTGAGCACTAGCAGCATTCATTTTTTTTCGTTAAGGGTTTTTCGATAACCCTAACCCTTTTTTCATATTTTTAATAAATAAAAAATTAATTTAAATATGAAAAAGTAAGACAATTATCAATTTGTTTTAATTTTACCGCTATTAAGTACCAGAAAGTCAGCTGTCCAACAGTATATAACATTCCCGCCTAAGTTAAGTATTGTCAGAAATATAAACACGCAGAATTCATGCTTCAAAAAGGCCGCGAACTTTTCCGACTACCTATTATAATAGTTTTAATTTGTCTTATTAACAAAGTGTTTTAAAATAATTTATAAGAATATCTAGAATAGTATCACAATTATTGGGACAACACAGTCTTGAACGAAATATCATATTTTTTTATAAATTGGCAATACCTTATTTGTAACGGATTCTTGGCTCATAAATCGAATACATATCGTACCGTTTCGTAATTTGCACTAAGGTTTAATTAAATTTTATTAAATTAAATTTATAAATTTTGAGATTTTAGCATTCACAATACTACTTCTGTATAATACCTACTAGAAGAAATAAATTAATAGAAAAAATACGACTCGCACCAGATCATGTTCTCGGACGGGAATCGAACCCGCGACCTTTGGATATCTGGTCCAATGCTCTGACCGCTGAGCTACCGAGTCACTAGTGGGAACGTCGAATTTCTTCTAGTATATTATTATCAACTTTTACGCTGCAAGCTACAATTTAATTAAATTTAATTAATTCCTTTGATATGAATACGTTTTTTTTTTAATTTTGGGAATTTAGCATTTACAGTGCTTTTTTAATATAATACTAAATATACTAGAAAAAATAGTGTCATTCGGTAGCTCAGTTGGAAGAGCATTGGACCGGACTTCCAAAGGTCGCGGGTTCGGTTCCCGCCTGAGAAAAATTATTTGTTGGCGAGTTTAATTTTTTCTAGTATATTATTAATTAGTATTAAGTCGTTTATTAGTATTAGTATAATTAGTATTTTATGGCAAAATATACAATAATTTGAAAAAATAAATGTTTATACAACTTAAGAGAGCGTAGTCCGCACAAAGTGGCCACTTCCATTAAACTAAATGATAGGCTAGAAGATATTGTTTAAACGTTAAAGTACCACAAAGCTTCTTCGGAGTGCACTACAGAGAGATAATTCCAATTTCGTCTTTTTAAGCACTATGTTTTTTTTTCAATCATGACGCTAGTGTACAGACTACGCGCTCTTAACGATTGACATTGGGGTTACATTGACATTTGGCCTGTAGCAGCAACGCTTTTTTCCGTAATTAAATCCGTTAGATTTGGCATGAGGTTGATATTTCGTTCTTTAATACATTTTGAATACAAGACTAAGTATTTAACAACAAACTTATAACGAATGACTACATAAAAGTCTGCCATACAATACACACCTTACAATACCAGTTTACACATTACAAAAAAAAAAACCAATTAATTTAACTACAGTAAGATTATTTCATTTTAACTAGGCATTTCTTTGGACCCCTAAAGTAATTATAAAATAATAATTTCGCTAGTTAATAGTAATTAAAAATAAAAGTAGATGGCAACACCATTGCCAGAGAACCGCGTTCTTACGAGGCGATTTTAATTGATCAATATTCATTGGTCAATAAAAATTGTACGCGGCATTAGATTGTTGCTAACGATTTTGAACGTTCAGTGCCCTTAACGAACATCTATCGAGATAAAAAACGCGCGTAAAAATATTCGATACAGTAATTTATCTATGGAAAATTTCATTTTGATTTTCGGCGTTAGATGGCGCTGTACAAATTTCCCATACAAAATTACTCTATCTAATAGCTGTTCGTGCTATGGGTACTGTACCCTTAGCACGAACAGCTATCGAGAAAATATTCGATAGAGTAATTTTGTATGGGAAATTTGTACAGCGCCATCTAACGCCGAAAAGCAAAATGAAATTTTCCATAGATAACGGTTCTATCGTGTGTTTTTTTTCGATAGATGTTTGTGTTAGGTGTTAGGGGTATTGAAGTTTAGTTAGTTTCTAGTCCGTGTGTGATGGTTGGAGAGGAAGGTCGTTGTGCGACCGCCACGTGTGCATCTAACCCGTCGGAGGCGCGGGACGTCCGGCGCATCCACGGGCCTGGGCGTTCTAAAAGGAGATGGTGCTTATTTGTTAATGGTCTACAAGGAGGTGGCGCTGTGGTATATCGGGCCCATCGATTGCGGAGGTTAAGCAACTTTCGCAAGGGTCCGTCATGGGATGGGTGACCAAAAATGTATTATCTCCGTGCTTCGGAACGCACGTTAAGCCGTTGGTCCAAGCTGCATTTACAGTCGTTAGCACCCACCAATCTATTGGGCGTGGTGGGTCATGGCCCATCCTCCCTATCCACCCATAAGGAAGGCCTGTGCACCAGCATTGCAGACATTAAAATGGCTGATGGTCATTAATTCAAGGGTCTACTCATGCAGTCACTCTAAAGATTACAACAAATCTGAATCGTGATAATTGAACGATGTTTGTACCTAGTATATCTTGAGCTAGGCGACAAGTGACAGCTTCTACGTGTATAGTTGTTCTATCTCACGAAGACCGTTTTGCTATTCATGTGTTAGGCTTGCACATGTACATTTTTTTATATAAAATTTCCAATATTGTTAAAAAAATTTGGCAAAATTGTAAATTTAGGGTGCCACAAAAAAAGTGTTCTTTGCTGTGTTCGTGCTAGTAGAGACTTGTTACGGCAAGGTAACTGTCTATGCCACCTTGGGCCCTACCGGCTAACTTTTTGAACTTAATTTTTGTATGAAACAGCTGATTATTTTTTCGCTATTTCAGAGTTGGTCCCATAGTAAAAGTTGTTCAGTTTGATGGTCCCTATATACCATATCCGGTATTAGGGGTATTTTTGTAACACCTTGTATAATGTGCATGTGCACGCCTAACAACATTCATAGCAAAACGGTCTTCGTGAGATAGAACAATTATTCGAAAGTTCGTTTCGTTTTGTTTGTAAACTGAACTCGCAAATTATGAACTAACTAGCCGCTGTGCGTTGAAAAGTCGAGCGCACAATGAAAAGAGTCTTCATTCTCCGTTGTGGTTAGTCTTTAAAACAATCGTGACAGTAGACTCTAAAGCCGGAATTACATTACGAAATTAGTGGCATGAAATTAATTTCGTGACATTAGTTTTACGTACAGTTTCACGTGTAATTTAATATTTTTGTAATGCATGCATTAATTTCATGAAAGCAAATTAGTTTCGTGCCCTGCGCGATTTTTTAGTGAAACTAGTGTCGTGCAACTAATTTCATAGTATAGATGCAACGTGAAACTAGTGTCGCGAAAGTGCCTAGGCTGTGCGGACGTGTGTATTTTTGTCATCGCGCGCGCTTCAAGCGTTGAAAATGGCGGCAAACCAACGATGGACTACAGATTTTTTCTTAATAGTCTTTTTTTAAGTTTATATAGAATCATCTCTTTAGCTACATTGCATATAGAAAAATATAGCTTTGATGCTGTCGGGGCCATGGTAACTGCGATACTGAGGATTTCACGACACTAATTATTTTACGAAACTACTTTCGCTTATATCGAAACTACTTTCGTGGAACCAAGTTCAACATGCATGACACTTATTTCGTAATGTAAATTCGGCTTTATAGTTACCAGTTGCAGGTTCACTTTTCTGCGTGATCAGCTGTCTATACTCAGTGCTGAGTCTCCTCCGTCCATGTTCGTATTTGGCCTCCTTCGCTAGGAGTGCTTCTCGTTGCATTTGAATCCTAAGTTCCCCAGGAACATCCGGTATTAGAAGCTGCATTAGGCCCGTCAAACCGAACACCACGTGCTGAGGACAAGGGTTAGGATTCCATATGAAAGAAGTACAGTTTTAGCGGCGCTATCATACGCTATATTAAACAATCGACGAATGGAAAAGAAATGGCAGCGAAAAGTATACAATGCTTATTAGAAAGCTTATGCCGCCACATCATTAACTGTGAAAAAATTTTCATGATATCTCTTAAACCTGAGAAGTTATTCGAGCTAGAACGCTGTTATTTTGGGGGTCCTTATGACGTCATCCGCCACGTACGCGAACCTTACGTCGTACGTGATAAAGCACATATTGCATTGAGCTTGGCATTTACTTTAAACCCTTATAACTCAACCATTTCTGAACGGATTTCAAAAAATCTTTCACTAGGGTTCATAGCTATGAATATGTTTTTATATTAAATCAATAAAAGTTTAGGATTCAAACCTGTCGCTGATCCTCATTGTAAATATTACGCACAACGACGTGACGTCGCATTACGTCAGCTAACATTGAGGCAAAAATGTATGAAACATGAATCTCGATATCGAAGTTTTCTACGCCACTGCAAATACAGGATGTTAGGTAATTTATTAGCGTCTCTGAAGGGCAAAAATCATATATAGATTTTTTTTGTCATGCCAGTCTTTCAAAATATTGCGAAAAGCAATCACCCATTCCAAAAATTTTCAATATTAGAAGCACCATCTAACTTCGAATAGATATACTAAAAAAAACCTAACCTATCAAACACCACGTAGTGCTGCTTTTCAAAAGCAGTGTCAACCTCGTGGCGACATCTATTAGATTAATTTTTAAACAACATACATATGTGTGGAGCTCCATAATAACCAATATGGACATGGTAGATAGAGTTCCATGCATACAATTTCGAAAAATTATTATGAACCCTAAAAACCACATGACAAATAGCCAAGACCGTCTTTGACCTATTTGAGGCCCTGGGCACATTAAGATAAGGGGGCCCCTATGATCTTGACTTAAATTTATCTAAACATGCCGAAATCAGATCAGAAAGCCTGATAGTAGGATAGCTATGCGCATGCAAAAGCTAGTAAGCATGTAGTATTTTTAGTCAGTAATTATTGTTTAAGTTTTCGAAATACCTAAATATGTTTTATATGTATTTTTTTGGTAATAAGCATCCGTTATCGTTTAGCGATCTGGCAGGAACTAGGGGGCCCCTATCGATCGCGGGGCCCTGGGCACGTGCCCAGAGTGCCCAGTGGGAAGATGAGCCTGCAAATAGCTATCTGCGTTATGTTATATTTACAGTCGACTAAATTGAATCCTGACCGACCTTAAGCTTATTTTCTTACAGTCATTCTAATACAAGTAGGTTGAAATTCGCTTGAACATACGAGTACATTACCTTGGTAACGAATCTGTTATTATTTTATTAGACACTGACAGTCACTGACTAGGCTATGGTAAATAGATCGGTCAGACTCGACTATACTCGTTCGTGACAAGAGAGAAATGCTATTACTGTCTCTGACATTCATTATATTTTTTCTCATTGACCACTGACCTAAAGAAAATGTTAAAATTGCATAGATCTGACCCGTAATGATTAATTTTTATTCATATTACACTTAAATAACCTTAAAACTATGGACTGAGTTTGTCAAAACCATTTTGTTCTTCGATTACAGCTCGTCATGAGTAGGACTTCTCTCTTGGTGTTTTTGTTAGTGAAGAAGTTGTTAACAGTGACGGAACCAGGGGGCTAATTCTGTACCTTCTGTGAAAACTGATCTAACTCGAGTTATATCGATTTTGAATTTATTTCACTATTCAAGTCATCGAAAAATTAGCTTTTTTTGTGTCTAATCGGTGTATTTTTACGACTTATATCAACAGAGATAAATTTTGTGCATAGTAATATAAGTGCTTGCTTTTCTATGATTTTTTTGGAATAAAATGTGTATATTAATATATCTCTAGTTAAAACAATGTGTACCGAAACTTATTTCTCTTTAAATTAGTGTCTAGAAATATAACTCGTTTTAAAACTTTACACACAATTCAATAACAACTGACTTAAATTGTGCGTAGTGATTTATCTAGAATTATATCAATACACACATATAATTTCACAGTATGCTAGTTGGTGAACATTGATTCAACTCGACTTATAGCATTAAAAATGAAGTAATAATCAAGTTTTATTTTGTGTTTATCGATATAAATTAAGTTGAATCAATAATCACATATAGGTTTGGGATAGGTGTAAAATGATATAACTGACTTATATCAAAAAATATTATCAATAAACGAAGTAAAACGTTTGATTACTTATTGTGTAAAATGATATAACTGCCCAATAAACCCCCCGCAACCTCCCCTTCCCTCGTACCCTTCCCCCGCGCCTGTGTGGATACGACAGTGTGTTGTCTCAGTATTGCGCCGACGTTCATGCGCTGCGGTCACATCAGTAGAGACTCCGCGATACTAAACAAGATGAATTGAAATGTAAGTTGTATCACTTTACACAAAGCATAATACATTGTGCCATTTTATTAATAATGGGCTAAAGTCATTGATGGGATGAAAATCTGCCCTATGTTCCTTAAAATAAGTGTGAGATTGCTTCGATGCATAATAGTGAATTGTATCAATATACACTAACTTTTACACCATTGCACGTTATTTTTTACAAGAAATTAAAAATACATAGTATTTTTTGATTCGGGCGTATTTTTTGTTTATTATTATTCATTATTGCCTGTCTTACTAACACGTGGAAAAAGAGTTGTGTTTTTAACTGCTTTTTGACCCCCGACGCAAAAAGAGAGGTGTTATAACGTGTCTGTGTATCTGTCTGTGGTATCGTAGCTCCCAAACGGATGAACTGATTTTGGTTTAGTTTTTTGTTTGAAAGATAATTTTATCCTGATTGTTCTTAGTCATGTTTCATGAAAATTTGTTCAGCTGCTTGAAGATCATCAGCTCTTTTCTAGTTGATGACGGGATCTGACTAACTTCTTTATGTCCGATCGATTTGGAATTTGGTACAGTATTACTTCAATGACATTGAAAGAACATGGTAAGGTAACCATGACCTGATCAGCCGTTAGAAGATCATCAGCTCTTTTCTAGTTGATGAGGGGATCTGGCTAAGTTCCATATGTCTATGTACCATATGTCTGAAATTTGATACCGTGTTACTGCAATGATATTAAAAGAACATGGTAAGTCTCTCTTCAACTCCAACTCTTCAACAACATACAGCAGAGGTATCGTGTTTGGGCTCATTGGAATGGTCTCGATGATTAGGTTATACTCCTAGATTGGTAATCAGGACTCATCAGCTTTTTGAAATTGAATTCAAAATTTGGTACCGTGTTACTTCAATGATAATGGCCGCCAAAAATTTAGTTTAAAAAGCTTCAAATAAAACTGAAATTAAAAATTTAATAAACCCCCGATACAAAAAAATACCCCCATACAAAAAAAGCTTACTCTTAAAAAGTTGAAAATAATGTCATCATATCATCAAGTCTTTAAATAGATCTATGAAAAAATTGTAGACGTCGGGGGACCGCTAAGTTAATGGATTTGCATGTAAGCTCGTCACATTAACTTCGCGATCCACCGACGTCTACGATTTTTCCATAGATTTATTTATAACTTGATAATAATGATGATATTATATTTAACTTTTTAAGAGTTAGCTTTTTTGTATGGGGGGTTTTTATTAAGAGTTAGCTTTTCTGTGTCGGGAGTTTTTAAAGAATAATTTATTTACTATCATTAAATGTATACTATTTTGGGAGTAAATTAATTTATTTTAATTTGCTACTGAACGGAAATGGGACTTATGAATGGTTTTTTTAAGATCGGTTTATTGCTAGTTGTCATTTACAAGTTGGCTAATTTTGAGTCTGAATGACTGTAGTGATGATTGTGTTGTCTTTACATGAAGCACTCCGTAGTCAAGTCAATATTAAGCCAATGGGATCAATTCCCGATCAGCTCAATGGAATAAACATTTATATTCTTTTTCTTTTCTCTGAGTAGGTGTTTAAATACCAGCCTGTTTTCTTTATTATGCTACGTTGAATTTCGATACAACAACAGTTTTAACAAGTCTAAACATCTGTTATGTTTTGTTTAAGTAAACCTTTAAGTTTAATATTGTTTTGTTATTTTTCAAAATTTAAAACACATTGTTCTGCTTATCCAAGTTGATTTAAGCGCTAATGAAGCAAGATTTAGTATTTTATATGATTACCAAAGTGTTATTAATAAATTACCGAAATATTTTTGGGTTTTAATAACAGCAAACATTACCTCATGATATTATTTAGTATTTTATCATAAGTTATATCACTATTCACATAGTATACGTACTAGTTATATCGTTTGTGATAAAAGTTATAACAATATCCACATCGATTTTTTTCAAAAAAGTTGTGTAAATTGATATAATTTGATTTTTTTAAACGATTCTACAAAACTAAACTCTAATTACTAACATTTAGTGTGTGTTCAACAATGTTTGTTCTACAACTTTAAAAAAAACATACAATTGAAAAGGCAGACACAAAAAAATAAAGTCAGTTAACATTTTACACGAAAGCGGATTTTCATGGTGAAAAATGATATAAGTCTTATTACATCAATATACACAAAACAACTAAATGTGATAAGTGATGTAACTAAACAATTTCATGAATACTGAAAAACCTGTAAGACATTTCTCTTTAAATAATACAAGAAAACAAAGTTAGCTTAACCATCTACAGTCTACAAGCACTTATTTTATTTTATCATTCTCAGTTGCAGAGTGAGATTTTTTTTAACTTTAAAGTCAATTTCCCGAAAATCATGTTTTTAGAGTTATACCTCTTTTCACGGAAGGTACAGAATTGTCTAATTTCAAAATCTGTTCGCAATCGCTTTCATTTGACAGATGGATGTGACACATTGCTGCATTTCTTTGGTAAGTTTTTATTTATGCCAAAAAGAAGCATCAATGTGTTACATCTTGAAAGCGATTGCGATAGATTTTGAAATTAGACAATAGAAGGGCAGGCTTCCATAAAAAAGATTCCAAACATCAATGATGTCCTCTGCTCACTAGTGCTGGTAAGTTTATGTTTTGTTTATAATATTTTTTATTCAAAATGTACAAGTGCAATATACACGATAGAGAAGAAAACCTAACTATTTTTATGGTTTCAAAGGAATTATCGGGATAGTGGGTTATGATTCAGTTGGTTCGACTGTTCATACGTCACGTTATATAAAACCTTAAAACTGTCAAAAATCTGCAATTTATTTTTAACCTTAATGTATTTACATTAAAGTTTAAAATTGAAAATGATTACTCTGTTGTGGTAGCTCAGCGTGCCGTTGACTCTAAATAAGCTGTTTGATTTCGACTCTCATGCTAGCCAAATAGGAGGTAAAAAAATATGGAAATACGTACACACGACGGCACCTCAGAATATACATTTGACGACCTCCGTGGTCGAGTGGCTTTGTACACCGGTTTTCAATTTCTGTGCTCCCGGGTTCGATCCTCGGTTGGGTCAATTTAGAAAACGAACTTTTATACAAGGTGTTACAAAAATACCCCTAATGCCGAATATGGTATATAGGGATCATCAAACTGATCAACTTTTACTATAGGACCAACTCTGAAATCGCGAAAAAAAAATCAGCTGTCTCATACAAAAATTAAAATAAAAAATATCAAAATGTATAAAACAGCTGATTTTTTTTCGCGATTTCAGAGTTGGCCCCATAATAAAAGTTGTTCAGTTTGATGGTCCCTATATACCATATTCGGCATTAGGGGTATTTTTGTAACACCTTGTATATTGGCTCAGGTCTGGGTGTTTGTGATACCACCGTTGTCTCTGATTTCCATAAGTGCTTTAGCTACTTACTTTGGAATCGGAGCAATGTATGTGATGTTTTCAAATATTTATTTATTTATAAATATTTTTACATGTTGACCTTGAGACCGCTATGCCTACTAAATAAAAGCTGTTTTCGCAGATTAACTGTATAACCTGACGTGCTGGCGTGTGTACCTCGTCGATAGGCAGAAAAGATAATTATGACTACTTATGAGAAATGTTTTATTGCTTAAACCCACACAGTATTCATATAATTTGCCCTGTTACGCTCCGTTCCTTAGATAAAAAAACCGCTTTTTAGGCAATTTGAATTCCAAGGCAACGATAAAACGTTTAATTCCGACTTTAATGGGAGATCCTAGTAGAAAAAAATGTGATTAGATCGAGAGTTGAGCTACTAGGTACACTTGTTGCGTTCTGAGATTTGAGACAATAACACACGTGGTAAAAAAAACGGTAAAGAGTGAGTCGTACTCGCGCACAGAGGGTTCCGTACCATCATTCCGAACATGACATTGACGATCTCCGTGGTCGAGTGGCTTTGTACACCGGTTTTCATGGTGTCGCCATCTCTGAGGTCCCGGGTTCGATCCCCGGTTGGGTCAATTTAGAAAAACGAACTTTCCTATATTGGCTCAGGTCTGGGTGTTTGTGGTACCGCCGTTGTCTCTGATTTCCATAACAGAAGTGCTTTAGCTACTTACTTTGGAATCGGAGCAATGTATGTGATGTTGTCTAATATTTATTATTTATTTATTCTGAAAAAGTTTACTACTTAGAGACATAATTTTATTTTTCTTATAATCTTTATACTTTAAACTATTTCGTTCTTATAGGTACGATTAAGTAACGTATGGAGGTTACAAATCTGAAAACTAAGCCATTTTCGCTCAGTATCTTTTGCCTCACTTTTGACAGTGCGCTTTGTAGGGAACTATCGTTCTAAGTTGTTATTATTCTAAGCGCCGAATGACTCGTTATCGAAACCAGTTTCGTACAAAGACCATTTAGTCGTCATTCGTAACTGGTTACGAACATACGGTTTCGTATGCGGCCAAAGGGATCCTCATATCTAACGTTATGAAAGGAATTCAGTACCCTTCTTCTTCTTTTTTTGTTATGGCAATCTACTTTCCTCTTGGAAGTAATTTTTGCTAGTGTCAAGTGTTAAATAGTTCAGTGGTAGATATTGTTTAATTTTTCATTAGAATGCGGGTGCATCGCATTCCAATGCTGCTTGGAGCATTTGGCACCAAGTATATCAAGACAGTTTACTCGGTTAGTTCTGCCGAGGAAGCCACCACTTCAATAAAAGTCTCAGCTTCACACAACCAAGATCGCGACTATTTCAATTATCCCACATATTATTCAGTTGCGTAGAGACTTGTACCATATAACTGCACCAATTTTAAGACACAATATCCACTATCAATCAATTTGAAAATAATTAAAATAGACACCAAACCGAACTCGACAAAATGGCGAAAAAAACTCTCTTCACTTATTAGCACGAACATCTATCAAGAAAAAAAACGCGCGTGAAAGTACTCGATAGAGTAATTATCTATGGAAAAAATAATTTTGCTTTTCGGCGGTAGATGGCGCTGTACAAAGTTCCCATACAAAATTACTCTATCGAATGTTTTTACGCTCGTTATTTCTTTCGATAGCTGTTCGTGCTAAGGGTACAGTTATCTGTACCCTTAGCACGAACTAAGATAAATAAAGATAAAACAATAAATAAAGATAACTAAAGATAAAACTTGCAGAACAAATATTATTATTTGTTCTGCAAGTTTTATCTTTACCAACGTGTAACACAATGCGGTTTGCACCTTCCAAAAAATTTACATGAAAATAATATTGTTAATTCATAGATTTTCCTGTTGCAGCCTTGAATCCTTAAACGGACTTTGAGTTAATCATCATGTTCTGTAAGTTCAAGAGCATCTATTTTTAACAAAATACTGAACTGTACGGAGCACAAACATCGTACGAGAAAAAAAACGCGCGTAATTAAAAGTATTTTTTAAAATTATTATCTATTGGATTTGATTTTGCTTTTCGGGGGTAGATTTTCCATACAAAACTGCTCCATCGATTTTTTTTATTAAGCGCGTGTTTTTCTCGATATTTGTTCGTGCTACGGGTAAAACCCGTAGCACGCACGAACATCTATCGAAAAGAAAACGCGCGTAAAAATTCTACATATTACTATTCATATTATACAGTCTACTATTTTCGTCATTTTTGGGGTACCGTACCTCAAAAGGAAAAAAACGGAACCCTTATAGGATAACTTTGTTGTCCGTCTGTCCTGTCTGTCTGTTTATGCCGCATAAAACGCATATTTCGACACTCTCAATGGAATCAAACATATCATTGAAGTAGTATCGTCTTATGCTACAAGTACAGGGAAAAGCCTGAATACTATACATTTGTAATTAAATCATAAAAAATATAGTGTTTATTTAAATACAGACCTACAAATTTGTACAGAACCCTCGGTGGGCGAGTCCGACTCGCACTTGTCCGGTTTTTGTTACACCGTTACATTTAATAGATTTAATCATGTTGAGAAATGCTACGGCTGCGTTAAAATTGTTTTATTTGCATAAAATGCCAATATAAAAGACATTAACGAATGACCAATGACTTTTTACCACTAAAAATTCGAAACAGAAAAATAATTTATAAAAATTTTGGGAATAAATATTAGGTATAACTTGTAACAGTAATAAATAGCTTGTTGTCGTTCGCGGCCTTACCATATAAGATTTTAAATCACTGTTTAATTTAAACACTCTTTCAAACAATACTGTCAAAAAGTGACAGCATCACATTTAAAAGTGTCTAAGTTAAACACTTGTTGAACAGTGTTTTAAAATCTTTTGTGGTAAGGCCGTCAGTGTCGAAGAAAACTTTGTCGAAATTCAGTTTTTAGAGTTTTCGAAGACGTCAATTTATTATGTAGGTAACAAGTAATACTTATTGCTAAGGAGCAGTATTTACTTTTCGTTTATTAGTAAGGCCGAATTTGTGACTATGTTACATACCTAAGTTTACAATAAACTAGTATTTTTGACCGACTCCCTCTTGGTTCTTTTTTTAATATTTTTTTTCTTTTTCTAATTTTTAGTGGCAGATATGATAATGATTAAGTAGTTTATTTACCTCACGCTCGATCGTGAGCGCGTTAGAATTTTGTATGGCGTCGATGAAGTTCATCGCATATTCCGCTAGATGTCGGGCCACCAATCTTATACAAAATGAAGTTTACGTTATCGCGGTCGAGTAGTAAAAAACTCGCACTACGCACCCTGTAACCGTAGCACGAACAGCTATCGAAAAAAATAACGCGCGTAAAAACATTCGATAGAGTAATTTGTATAGCGCCATCTAGCGCCGAAAAGCGAAATCAAATTTCCAATGATAATTGCTCTATCGAGTACTTTTACGCGCGTTTTTTTCTCAGTAGATGTTCGTGGTAGTGATATGATAAGTGGTTACTCGTTGATGTCTTTTATATTGTAATTTTATGCAAATAAAATTTATGTACCACCCCGTAGCATTTTACTTAAGGCCCCTATATACCTCAAGTAGCGCCCTCATTTTAATTAAATTTATTGCTCGCTACGTACATAATGTATCAAAAATTCACATGTACATATCGAAGCTAAGGTTCTATAGTTTATTTACAAACAATAACCTCGGTAAAATTTTGTTCGTTGTAGTAGTAGTTCGCAAAAGTGCTTAAGGTGGTCACTTTTGCGAACTATTTTATTGAGTCCTAATCTGAGTGTTATGAAAATGCGTCATGTACGTCATGGCCTACGCATCCATTTAAAATACAAGATTATTATATATATTTGAACACACGGATGAGTAGGTAATGTAATTATTTGTTTGGGCATTGTATATTATATGAACAACTACTAAAAGACGCTAACACAGAAACAAACATTTTGTTTCGAATCAGTTATGTGGTCACGACACCCACTCAATTTATATCAATGGTGTCAGTATCCTTAGCACGAATATCTATCGAGAAAAAAAACGCGCGTAAAAGTACTCGATAGAGTAATTTAATTATCTATGAAAATTTTCATTTTGCTTCTCGGTGTTAGATGGCGCTGTACAAATTTCCCATACAAAATTACTCTATCGAATGTTTTTACGCGCGTTATGTTTTTCGATAGCTGTACCCTTAGCACGAACATCTATCGAGAAAAAAACGCGCGTAAAAGTATTTAGAGCAATTATCTATGGGATATTTGATTTAGCTTTTCGGCGCTGTACAAATTTCCCATATAAAATTCCTGTATCGAATGTTTGTACGCGCGTTTTTTTCGATAGCTGTTCGTGCAAAGGGTATCGTCTTGACCCTGCGGCTGTTTACTCCATTTTGCCGTAGGACGTGCATTTTTAGTTTTTTGTTAAGGTAAATTTCAGCAAAAAAACTACGTTACCATACCACGTTACTTGTGGAAATTTTCCTTAACAAAAAAAAAACTAATAATTGCACGTCCAACGGAAAAAATCGGCCGAGTGCGAGTTGGACTCGCGCACAAAGGGTTTCGTACCATTATTAATAGAAACGGCAAAAAAATCATGTCTGTTGTATTGGAGCCCCCCTCAAATATTCACTTTATTTTAATTTAATGATTTATTTTTAAAGTGATTATACAAGGTGTTACAAAAATACCCCTAATGCCGAATATGGTATATAGGGACCATCAAACTGAACAACTTTTACTATGGGACCAACTCTGAAATCACGATTAAAAATCAGCTGTTTCATACATTTTGATATTTTCGATTTTAATTTTTGTATGAAACAGCTGATATTTTTTTCGCGATTTCAGAGTTGGTTCCATAGTAAAAGTTGTTCAGTTTGATGGTCCCTATCTACCATATTCGGCATTAGGGGTAATTTTGTAACACGTTGTATATCAGATAAAAAACATGATAACTTTTTTGTCAACAGTGCCGTTAGATGTGACGTCATAACGGTCGACGACGGAAATCACGAAATGGACGCGTAGTATTATTAGAAAAGTACTCTTTAAATAAATAAATAAAAAATGCTTGGACAATTTCACACAGCGCCATCTAGCCCCAAACTAAGCAAAGCTGGGTGCTAGACAACTGATATACTACTTAATATACTTTTTAAATACATACTTATTATACATAGTAACACCCAGACCCGTCACAGAAATTAAAATTCATCATTTCAATTTCTGCCCGGCCGGGAATCGAACCCGGGACCTGTTGCGTGGTAGACCGGCATGTTGACCACTGCACCACTCAGGTCGTCAAAGTAAGTAAGTCTTTGGTAATTGTCTATACTAAACTTGTAAGTAAGACAGAGAACAATCAAGAGTGTCTCACCTCAAAGACGACCACGAAGGCGAGCCTGGCGGCGAACACGTGCCAGTAGTGCGGCGACAGGCCGTAGGGGTCGCTGTGGTCGGGCGGGTTACGGTAGCCGCGGTACGCGCACGTGGGGGGGTCCACCTCGTTCTCATCCGCCCCCCACTCCTCGCGGTAGTCAGATGTGTTGAATACTGTTTACAATGTCTTGTTTAAAAATCTTGTTAATAAGAATTACAATGAGGATCAGCGACAGGTTTGAATCCTAAAGTTTTATTGATATAATATAAAAACATATCTCTTTCTTCAAGGTAATCTATTTATAGATAAGTATTTTGTGAAAGTTATGGATCAAAGTAAAAAGTACCCAGTATTTATACTATGTTTAACTTTTATTTATTGAATAAAGTGTTCAGTAACTAGGTATTGAATTTAGTTATTGCTTACTTGTACTGAAAGAGGATCAGCGACGGGTTTGAATCCTAAAGTTTTATGGATATAATATAAAAACATATTCATAGCATTAAGATAAATAATATTAGAAAAATACTAGAAAAAATCGACTCACCCGTAGCACCTCAGACGGGACTCGAACCCGCACCTTTGGGATTCCGGCCCAATGCACCGACCAATTATGCTACCGAGTCGCGACTCGGTAGCATAATTGTTGTTATTACCTAATAAGATTTTTTGCTTCTTGTGTTTTGCTTTAGTGACAAAAATCAGCAAGTTGACTTTTCTTTTTGCGAATTTCGTGACAAAAGGGAAATCCTGATTCAAACAAATTATTGGCAAAGTGGGTCATTCATGGACGATGTCTTTTGGCAATCCTTAATGTCATTATATGTTTAAACCATTTTGCTAACCTGTCATTTTGCGAATGTAACATTTGGTGAATGTGACAGTTTGAGAAAAGGCATTTTGCAAGTGTAGCATTTTGCGGCTAATCTTCAAAGTAAACCCTATTTACCATACTTACATGACAGCGAATGGTCTATGTACCCAGCTAGGGTGTTATCCGGTGAATACACGTATTTATACACCATACGCGGTATGAAGTCACTCGTATACGCGATCACAAACGCCTGTAAAAGACAATAGAAGTTATATGGAGCTCGATTACGAAAGTGAAGCAACTTTCGCAATGGTTTGTAATGGGATGGGTGGCCGCTCTTTTCAAGTTCTCGTAGAGCATCTCAAGAAGGTTGTCTGTTATCTAAAGTTTACGTTAAATTAATATAGTTTTCCTACGTTTTTGATCCCTTCTATTGAATCAATTCTTATCCGATTTTTTGTTAGATATGTACTTAGGATAAAGTGCTATAAATAAAACTCTTACATTCGATACAACAGCTGCATATGTGATTCCTCTTAGTATGCCATACCTGTAAATTAAATAAACATTTCACCTATATATAAAAATTCAAAATTACACACTCATTTATTCAGTCTAGGCTGTTACAAGCACTTGTGAATGTCAAAGGAGCTACGCCATCGGTTGGCGCGCCCTAAGCGGGAGACCTGTAGGGTTATTCACGATTGTCGGAAATCTACTCGAAAGCATTCGATTCGAATACCGTATCCTCCGATAGATTCGAAAACTGCTATTCACAAATAAATTTGACTGACATTCGATTCACTTTCCGACGGGAAAGCGCAATGCATTTACAATGTTTGGTAGCATAAGGTAGAAAATAAGATCTATATCGGAAGACTTTCCGATTCGATTCGGTAAGTTGATTTCCGACAATCGTGAATAACCCCCCTTGTAACGAGAAGAACCGGCAAGAAACTCGTCTAGGACTGCTTTTTTCTCCCTGTATATTTCATACAGAGTCGTCAAAAATTTAATAATGACCTCAACCTTTAAAGTGAGGTCATTTTCCATCACAATAATTATCTTTACATATAATTGGTCTTGCAATTGATTAACTATTTACATATCGAATAGGTATTTGTGAGAGCAAATATATTTCAGTTTAGTTGGTTTCTCCCAATAAATTGATAAGGCTGGCCCCAGACCTACCGGTTTCATTTCTTTGCTTTGCTGTTGTAGTTGAACAGAGGCTACCGGCTAACGCATCAAACTTCGGAAAGTCTGTCGGGCTTAAAATTAAAACAGATAAATCGAGCCCCAATCAGGCCGAAATGGCGAACCCCAATTCATGATGTCACACGAACATCGATATCTTCTAAATAACTACAATACGAAACTTCTTACTTCGATTTATCTGTTTTAAGTTGAAGTCCGGCAGACTTTCCGAAGTTCGATGCGTAAGCCGGTATGGCCGCCTGTTCTACTAGAACAGCAAAGCAAAGAAATGAAACCGGTAGGCTTGGGGCCAGCCTAAGGCCCAATGCATATCCACATTTGTATAATTCATACTTGTTTGACTAAAGCGCTATGAGTCGATTTTAATTTCGGATCACCGATGAATATCCTATCCAAAAATTAATCGAAAACATAAAGAAAGCCTCAAATCTGTCTTACCAAGCCCCTATATCCTCAACTCTCTCCGCCAAAGGCCTTCTAGCTTGAGTGACCATCTTGTAAGCGTCGAGCCTGATCTCAGCGATATTGTTAAGCAAAGCGAACAGCGGTGCCAGGGGAAATGCTGCCACGAAGAGAGTCACGAAGCCGTATTGAAGAACTGGAAGAAGGTAGCCATTTTCAACCGACTTCAAAAAAGGAGGAGGTTCTCTGTTCGTCTGTGTTTTTTTGTGTATGTTTGAAATGATTTAAACGTTATTACATTAGGTTAGCTCCCAAGTCCCATTTATTTTGGTCCAAATTTGGAAATCGGTTAAGTAATCCTAACTCGACTTCAAAAGATGTTTTTGATAAATATTATTTCATGCTTTTTAGAGCAGTTTTTGTTAGTTTTTTGAAGGAGCCCTTCTACCAAGAGCAAGTGCTTGGTCCAATATAGTTTATCCTTGACGTAACTCATCGCTTCTTTACCCATTGCTAACAAGACCACAAAATAAGTGTAAGGAATAAGTATTATGCCGTAGTGTAACCATGTCTCAAGAAGAGAAACTCGCTTGCTTCACATGTTCGTTTTTACCCAAAGTGTCAAACTCCGCCATTGAGTGACGTCACAGTTTCAGTGTGTATACTCACTCATCTCCAAGTACTCGTCAAAGAGCGCGAGGCGGCCGGGGTCCTGCAGGTGGTAGTCCTGCTCCCAGGCCATGTGCGGCTTGCTCGGGTCCCGCGTCACCGCGCGGTGCGACCGCTGCCGCCACCAGTTGTGGAACTTACTGAAAAGGTGCGGGCTCATGTGGGATCCTTGTGGGACACCTCGTGTAAAGTTACCTGGATTGCAATCTACACTGGCCTTCAAAACTTAGTACCACACTTTTGAAATTGCAATTTCTCTTAAACAATAGAAGTTAGGAGGAGCTCGGTGGCGCAGTGGTATAGCGCCTGGTCCAGCTATAGCGGAGGTTAAGCAATTTTTGTAAGTGTCGGTCATGGGATGGGTGACCAAAAATGTATTATCTCGAGCTCCTCTGTGCTTTGGAAGGCACTTTAAGACTTGATAAATACTAAGAAGTTGTTGAAACACAGCTTTCCTATCATGATGATGGTAAGCTGTATGCAAAATCTGTTTATAAGGCTTAGTACACACGACAGCACGTCTGGTTATACATTTCAACTGCGAAAACAGCTTTTTACGTAGGGCATAAAGGCGGTCTCAAGGTCAACATGTATAGTATGAGGTGCCGTCGTGTGTACTTAAACTCACGGATATCCCAGCTCTAGGAAATTGTTGAAGCACTGTTTCCCGATCATGATGATGGCCAGCTGTATGCACAGCTCGGAGAGGCAGCCGGCGGGGTCGCAGATGTCGCCTTTCAGCTTGAAGAACTCCGACTTACGAGCTTGGTCGTCGCCAGGGTAGTCATAGAAACGACCCTGGATAATATGTATAAGAATAAATTATTATGAATGATACTTGTAAGTAAGCCTTTGCATGAATTCAAAACTACATGTTAAAAAGACGCTCATGAGCAAAGGTTATTACAAAGTAGAAGATTATTTAAAAGACAGCAATGCATGGATGTAACACTATAAGTAGCTATCCTAATTTTCAGTTTTCAATAACTTCATTGTTTTTTTGTTTTTTTTTAATTGTTGTTTTAAATTAAAGTATTTGGTAACGATATAATTTCTTTGTAAATATCGTTACTTCTGATTTCTGACAAAGCTGATAAGTTTCTTGCGCTCATTCTTCTTGTCAGCTAAAAAAGTCTCGAATGGGTGGTAGGAAAATATCTAAGTTTATTTAAATAAAGAATTTTTCCTTTCATTTCAATGTATTTGTGTTTTACTGACTTCAACCACTATTTGTAACTCTTTAATACACAGGCGTATGACGTTGGTCATAGCTGTGAGAAGAACGACGTCAGTCGAATATAGCGAATATCACTCTAGATCCACTAAGATCCATTGTAAAAATTCATTGATGGATCTTTATTTCAATGAGGATCAGCGGCGATTTTTGTTTTTTAGAAAGCTTATGCCACCACATGACTAACTGTGAAGAGTTTCACGATATCTCTTAAACCTGAGAAGTTATACAAGCTAGAACGCTGTTATTTAGGGGTCCTTATGACGTCATCTGCCGCGTACGCGAACCTTACGTCATACGTGATAAAGCACATATTGCATTGAGCTTGGCATTTCCTTTAAACCCTTATAACTCAACCATTTCTAAACGGATTTCAAAAAATCTTTCACTAGGGTTCATAGCTATGAATATGTTTTTATATTATATCAATAAAACTTTAGGATTCAAACCCGTCGCTGATCCTCTTTCAGTACAAGTAAGCAATAACTAAATTCAAACCTAGTTACTGAACACTTTATTCAATTAATAATAACATAGTATAAATACTAGGTACTTTTTACTTTGATCCATAACTTTTACAAAATACTTAACTATTGAAGCGAATTTTTTTTCGTTATTCACGTGTCTACCACCTGATAAATAGATTACCTTGAAGAAAGCAATATAGATGAGGGAGGAGTAGAAGTTCATGAACTCAAAGAAGAAGATCTTGAAGGTGTACGAGTCCTCGTACTCCGTCTGCGTCCGAGGGTTCTCCATGTTGGTGAGAACCACAGCCACTTTGGCATATATCTGTGGGCAACAGTTGCAGTACACATAATTACACTGACGAGCAAAAATAACTCAACGACCTCCGGGTCGAGTGGCTTTGTACACCAGTTTTCAAGGTGTCGCCATCTCTGAGGTCCTTGGTTTGATTCCCGGTTGGGTCAATTTAGAAAAACGAACTTTCCTATATTGGCTCAGGTCTGGGTGTTTATGATACCAACGTTGTCTCTGATTTCCATAACACAAGTGCTTAAGCTACTTACTTTGGCATCGGAGCAATGTATGTGATGTTGTCAAATATTCATATTTTATATTATTATATAAAAAACTAGTCACTCTACAATATTTCATAAACAAGTAAAGATAGCTTCATGGAGCAAAAAGTACTTGATTTATTTATGATAAGTTAATAAAATAAAAAATATTTTATTTAGTACATTTTTACAATATCCGTATTTAAACCAACCTAGCATTCAAGTTGCTTAAGGGGCTGACATGAGCCAACTAGCGCCGCCAGTCGATTTTATTTTATTTATTCTAAATAAGCCCAATTTCTTAAAAAAAGAATTATTCAAGGTTTTTTTAATAACGTCTTATATTTATTGAATAACGTTACACAGTTTGAAAAGGCATTCAAACAGTTTAAAACGCGATTTTGTTAAAAGTAGCCACTGTTGGTTCAAACCCGCTTTTAACCTATTGCACGCATTTTGTAATGTTGTAACGTTATTCAATAAACATTAGACGTCATTCACAAGACCTTGACTGATTCCTTTTTAAAAAAATTGGTCTTATTTAGAATAAATAAAATAAAATCGACTGGCGGCGCTAGATGGCTCATGTCAGCCCCTTAACTTGTTCTTAACCTTATCTTCACTTTCAGGTGAGAGAAAAGCAAAGTACTGAACCGTAGTGTAGGTATAAAAAACAATCAATTTACCCTAGTAAGAATCATGATGATAGTCAAGTTGATGAGGGCAGCTGTCATGGCGGTGAAGATCTTCGCGTGCTTCTTGAGGAAGAAGCCGCTGCCTCCATAGATAACGGACACCATGGATATCCTGTAGATTATAGTTCCTAATACAGCGCCCATCACTATGGTGATCTGAAAAAGCGTTGATTTTTAAAGACTTAAGGGACTATTTCACGACGACCTCCGTGGTCGAGTGGCTTTGTATACCGGTTTTCAAGGTGTCGCCATCTCTGAGGTCCCGGGTTCGATCCCCGGTTGGGTAAATTTAGAAAACAAACTTTTCTATATTGGCTCAGGTCTGGTTGTGATACCACCGTTGTCTCTGATTTTCATAACACAAGTGCTTTAGCTACTTACTTTGGAATCGGAGCAATGTATGTGATGTTGTCAAATATATAAAAGGTGTTACAAAAATACCCCTAATGCCGAATATGGTATATAGGGACCATCAAACTGATCAACTTTTACTATGGCACCAACTCTGAAGTTGCGAAAAAAAAATCAGCTGTTTTATACAAAAATTTAAATCGAAAATATCAAAATGTATGAAACAGCTGATTTTTTCCGCGATTTCAGAGTTGGTTCCATAGTAAAAGTTGTTCAGTTTGATGGTCCCTATATACCATATTCGGCATTAGGGGTACTTTTGTAACACCTTGTATATTAATATTATATTATTTTATTTTTTTATTTCAATCCTCAACTAACATTCGCATTTATTTTGACACAAAAATACATTAATGATTGAGCAGTTTTAATGTTAATTTAGTAAAAATTAGGCGAATAGAGGTAGTTGTTTACGTGATGGGAAAATACCTCTGACGGAATGGGGACGGGCTGTGGCATCATACATTGTTCCCCGTCCCGTCCTGTCCCGTCCGGGTTCTTGTCACGTATATTTGTAACTATATTTTTATATGCAACGATATCAAAACTTAATTATCGCCCCGTTCCGTCCAAGACTTGAATAAAACCCGTCATGTATACCTTAATTATGTTCATAAACATTATCTACCATAAAAACGCTAAAGTCCCAGTGTTAGTTTTGAGACGTCTAAGTTAAGCTAAACTAGGTAGGTACTTACATTTTAAATAGCTCTATTTTAATAATAGGAAAATGCTCTAAAATTAGGATAATCGAATGAAAACGTTCGGTAGTTATCGTGGTTGTTTTTCAGAAGCCAATTCTACTAACTACACTGGGCAGCAAAGAAACTGGGCTACCACATTATTTTCATACAAACGAGGTAACTTTGAAGTCGTGGTTTTCTGCCAGGGATTGACCGAGCTGTGATCTGATGATGGCTATCCAGAGAGTGAATAGAGGAGATATAGATCGCTATACATACCCAACTATATACGTCTACGTCTGTTGTGCAGCTGGCGGCTCACTGGGCAAGTCTTTCCCCGTCGTTGCACAGCACAGTGTGCTGCCAACTAACATACTCTATTCATAAGAAACGCTCTGATATTAATGTTCGGAGGTGGGCGCTAACAGCTGCGACACAGTTGCAAAACTAATGTGGCTGTTATCGTACACTTTAATACTGTACTCTGTGAAAGTTTCTCAATAAATTTTTTATTTATTTATTTAACTGATCTGATCAGCATTTTAAGAGATATAAGGATCAGAGTTTTCAGTTTCAGGATTTCCATACATTTTTATGCTGATTTCGCGGTTTATTTAAACATATCCTTGTATCTCTTAGAATGCTGATCAGATCAGTTGAGTGCGTATAGCTATCTGCATCTCCTCTATTTACTCCCTGGGTAGCCATCATCAGTTCACTGCTAGGTCAATCCTTGGCACAGAACCAAGGCTTCAAATTTACCTCGTTTGTATTAAAATAAGTGGTGGCCCGGTTTGTTTGCTATCCAGTTTATAAATACAACATGTATTATAGAGATTTTGTTTCATAATACGTCTTAAACAGGGTGTAAGTAGCACCCTAGCGAAAACTTTCAGGGCATAGTCGAGTCATGATTCTGAGTATATCTGAAGTGGGATTTTCCGTCGCAAAATTTTTGAAACGTTGAGTGTTTTTTTTATTATTTCTATCACACACGAGTCTGACTTAGTTGCATAGAACCTAAATGTACAGAAAAGTAATTAAAATATTATACAACGTGTTACAAAAGTACCCCTAATGCCGAATATGGTGTATTGGGACCATCAAACTGAACAACTTTTACTATGGGACCAACTTTGAAATCGCGAAAAATAAATCAGCTGTTTCATACAAAAAGTAATTACGAAAATATCAAATTGTATGAAACAGCTGATTTATTTTTCGCGATTTCAGAGTTGGTCCCATAGTAAAAGTTGTTCAGTTTGATGGTCCCTATCCACCATATTCGGCATTAGGGGTACTTTTGTAACACGTTGTATACCCGCAATGTATGTACAACAACAGTTATTTGCTCGCGGTCGAAGATCTTGGCTTTGTTGTAAGCTCGGGCACACTCCCGCGATGTTATCGAATTTTACGCGTACATTGCTGCTCAACGAAAAACCAAAATCTCAATGCTTTTGCGACAAGTGGTTCCATAGAGAAAGTTGCTTAACTGTATGAGTAGAATCATCCCTTAGAGTTTTCACTAGGGTGCTAACTAACACCCTGTATATAACAGTTTCAAATAATAGATGCTTACAAATCATGATAATATTACAAAAGTTGTATCATTATGGTTTGTTTATACTGTTACATTGCGAATATAGATCTCGTGTGTACCACTTTGTAGTAAAAACTAGCAAATAATAACAAACAATAAATGTGTTCAGGGCATAGGGTTGTCAAAGCATTCTTTGATTCTTTTATTTTTGGTCACCTTTAATCTTTGTTCTAATGTTTTCATCAAACATTGATGGATCATATGAAAATCAGTCAACAAATTAAAATTATTATTTCAGATTCCCTTTAGACAGATTCTGACAGATTTTTGTTCCGTCAAAATTTTGTTTCGTCGAATTTTTGTTTTGTCAGATTTTAGTTTCGTTGGATTTTAGTTTCGCCAGATTTTTGTTTCGATAGAAAAAGTACAATCAAATATGACCGTAGAGTAGGATAATTTCTGTTTTGAAAGTAAACAAGTTACTTATTAAATACCTAAGTATTAAGAACGGAACAAAATGAATACTCAATCATCATCATATCAGACCAATCAGACTATTAAATCCACTTCGGGTCGTGGCTCTCTCTCTGTCCTACTTCCATTAAAATAATCAATAATCATTATTATCAACCGGGAACATAACCCATATGCACACCACGGACCTGAAAAAAGACGGACGTAATACCACACTAAAAAGAAGTGAAGCATGCAAGTTCCTACAATTTCGTATGTTGTATATTTGTGTGAGTGTAGGTCATGTACAACAAACGAAATTGTAGGACCTTGCATGCTTCACTTTTTTTTAGTGTGGTATTACGTCCGTCTTTTTTCAGGTCCGTGATGCACACGTACAAAAGGTATCCATCTACACTAGCGCCACCAAGCGGGATTTATTTTCTGTCATCCCACCATTGTCAAGGGTTAGTGCAATTCGCTGGCCCTCACACACTATTAAGATCTTATTGTTTTATTTTCCTAAAATAATTCGAGAAGTCGATAACCCTTTTGGCGTCGATCCAAGTCCGAGTTCAAAGTGGCGATTGATCTTACTATGATGATGGATTTACAACTGTCGAACATGTTAGGGGTTAAAAATAGTATGTAAGTTTTTTTCTGCTATTTAAATTTCATTTTAGAAAGTGGAATTATTAATATCATAGAATGGCCGTTTAGTTGTAATGGTGCGATCGGCCTAAAAAGTTTCTCCTTATCCATCTTTGAGGAAACCTGTGACCCTGCAGGAGACATGATGTGCATAGCCATGGTTTCTGATCTCTCATCCTTACTTCCCTGCTAATATCCTTACTCCTTCCTCACTAATATTATAAACACTTAGGTCAGGTTGTTTGTTACGCTTAACTACTCAACCAATTATCATGAAATTTTCATTCACACGTGGTCAAGGGTACAGAAAGGGATAGGGTACTTACCAGTTATCCAGAAAAAAGACAATGTTCCCGAGGGATAGAAAATAACTGTGGACGCAGAAGTCGCGGGCGGCCGCTAGTGTTTCATAAAGCAAGACAATAAAATAGTACAAACACTTCTTCTCCAGCCTTTAGTCACCGCTGCTGACTGTAGGACTCCTCATTTTCACGCTATCCCTCCCGGTCTTGGGCTTTATACATCCAGATCTTCCCTGCAGTCCCTGCTATTTAGTTGATTTCATCAGACCATTTAACTTTAAGACTTACCCCTCAGCCACGACATCACCACGCGCGCGTCCTGCGTCTTGCATCTCGGCAACCACTGCGCGGTCGAGACGACGAGCTGGGAGGCTGGCATCGAGACAACACGCAGTGGTTGCCGAGATGCGTCTCGGCGGAGACGCAGGACGCGCGCAGGCGTTACAGTACAGCCCTAGTACAAAAATTCTCTTACCATAAACAATACAGCGGAGCTGGTAGCCACGTATCTCATGGTCTTCTGCCACGTTGGTAAATATGGTTCCTTTTCCCGTGTCACAGGGTTCGTCCTGAATGTCTTCACTGAAGCTTCGAATTCGGGGCGCGGTTCTTCATCCTTAAATCATCACCCAAAAAACTGAGAGCTCATAAAGCCATCAAAAATTTTAAGAACAACTCTTTCTAATATGCTTGAAAGGTTGATTTTTAACAGACAAATAGGTACTATAAGGCGTTGTCCTAATTGGCTTCAATCGTACGAGCAAACGATGTGTTTTCATCGCACGATGACACATTTTTATAGACAGTCGTGCGATGACCAATTAGGACACTCTAAAGAAATGTGTGAGTTTAATCTCATCGTGCAACGAAAACGCATCGTTTTCTCGTACGATCATGGCCAATTAGGACGATGCCTTATGTTTGTTTAGGAAAACCTGTTTAATATTTGTAAAGCTACTAGAAGTTAAGTCATAAGTAAAAAAACGCTGTTGGTTTCTATGAAAATAAGTAAATGGCTTAATAGCTTACATGGTCGACACCACCTAAGTCCCACTCCCATCTCAAAATTGACTGTTTTCTCTTCCATAACTCCAGAAAGGTAGTGGCTAAAAAATAAATAAATAAAGGTTATGGTCCATCCTTATCCACCTATAAGGAAAGTATGTGCCCAAGCAATGGAGAAATGGAGACATTCAAATGGCTCTTTTGCATTCAGCATGGTTCAACCCCAAGGGGTGTAGGCAACCTGCGGGTCTATCGGCTAAAAACAAAAAAGTTAATTTTAACTGTGTAACCAAAGAAAAGTAGAAATGTATCACATACTTCTGTCAAAACACAGTTAACATTAACTTCATTGTTTTAGCCGATAGACCCGCAAGGGGCAGCTACTCCCATTAGGGTTGAACCATGCTGAATCCATCTGTCAAATCAGAGCGATTACGATAGCAATGTAAGTTGCCGATAAAGCCCCTGGTCGCTTACCCCAAAAAGACATGAATATGGCAAAGAACACCGTAGCAGGGTTGTCAAACAAGTACGTCAGTTTGGCGAACAGACAAGAGTCCGAGAGCGTCTGGTACTGGCACGCTTTGTCGCAGAGCGGACATAAGGTTGTGCTCCCGGGACCCTTGGTGTCGCAGATCTCGATACTGGAAAAAGAAATTAGACCATTCATTCTTTAATGTGCATCTGAACTGAGAGCCTATTTTTTAAATTGTGGCGAATCAAACTTAGATTAGGGATGAGGAAATAGATTTAGAGGTGGGCCATATAGAATAACATTTACGCGGGCCAAGGAGCATTTATATATTATTTTGATGTGCTGGGTCGGTGTGCCAGATGAAATTTTGACTGTTTATTAACGAACGAATACATTCTCCAAGTTACTTGAAGAAATACTCGAGATGTTGGTCAGTCATTTGTTTTAGCGTGAATATTCTAATATTGTTACTCGCGGGCCGATTTGATACAGATGATGGGTTATAGTCGCGGGCTGGACTTGGCCCACGGGCCGCCATTTCCCCATCCCTGCTGACCATTTAACCCTTTTTTGCCGAGTCTCTGCCGATATGGAAGAGCACTTCTTTCTTCGTCTCGAGTGAACCCAGCATAAGCGACGTGGGGCTGATTAATAAATACTGTTTTTTTTGCGGGTCTGGTTATCCTTATATAATATCAGACAGAAGAAGTAATTGCTGGATAGTCTCTTAAAGTTAACGAGTCTTTATTGTATGTCAAGTATAGTCAAGTGAAATCTGACGTAGCAAAATCTATCACAGTTCAAATCTTTTCTTACACAACCTACCGGTTTTAATCTTATAAACTCTTTGGAAAGAGAAGTAAAAGTCGTTTACAAACCAAATTTTGAATGGAGTAACACAAATTATATAATGAATGGAGAAAAAGAGAAAAACCGCAAAAAGATGGATAGATTTAGTGCGGAGTGATGTGAATGTAAAGGGAATATCCTTCTCTATCGTCTCGAACCACTAACTCAATTCAAAATAAATGCCAATTATTTTTTTCATACAAAACTGTAAATCGCATTAATTTTTATTTGATTGGTATTTTGGGGTTTTTTATTTAATAGAACCTTAGACCAATACTGTCTTAGGTCTGCCAGACTAGACAAGTACTGTCTACTGTATCCCGAATAACATCACTAAAAGATTTAATTATGCTTAAACTGAAAAATCATTCTGGTATTACGTTTGTATGGGAAGCTGTTCGTCGGACTCTTAAGGGATGATGATGGTGATGTCAAACAAGAAGAGTTTTTCTCGATCCACTTACCTTGGAATATTATCACTAGATGACATACTAGCCAGTCCGTACAGAAAGCATAACGTCCCAACTATGGCAGGCGCGTACAGCATCTTGGTGTAGAACCCAAGCCAGCAGAAATACAGCGCTATCTTCTCTCCGAAGTACCTCCGGACTAACCATAGGGGTTGCTTCTTATACCATTTGCTGGGTCGCGCCCATTCTAGGTAGAGTAACTAGAAGTGACAAAATTAAATAGAGCGAGGAGTAACGTTTATGGTTTTTGTTCTACTTTGAACTCGAATATGTCGACGTGTTCTAGTCTAGTCTTAATTAAACTAGATACTAATGGAAAACCAGCACATCCTGTGAACTGGTCTGGGATCTCATAATCCCGTTACCCTCTGGCCACTGATAGCTTTTATGCTCTCATGTTATTACTTGTATATAAGGTGTTACAAAAGTACCCCTAATGCCGAATATGGTAGATAGGGACCATCAAACTGAACAACTTTTACTACAGGACCAACTATGAAATTGCAAAAAAAAAATCAGCTATTTCATACATTTTGATATTTTCGTAATTAATTTTTATATGAAACAGCTGATTTTTTTTTTCGCGATTTCATTGTTGGTCCCATAGTAAAACGTTGTTCAGTTTGATGGTCCCTATCTACCGTATTCGGCATTAGGGGTACTTTTGTAACATGTTGTATAAGAATAGTATCGCTTGGTTTCTATATAAAGCATGCAGATGCACTTTATGTATTCGATAATAAGGTTGAACTTACTCTTCTATCTGTAACGCTTCCGTCAGGCATATCCATGTCATATCTTCCTTCGTGTAGAGCAAAGCACGCTAAGTAAGTGCCATCGTTGAGTAGACGCCGTATACCCATCTGAAAAGAATTTAAAATGGCCATAGTTTAAGTATATTCTGACAGTCTGTTATATTATAAATCGGGCATCTCTACTTAGGACTCCAGCAACAGTTAAAAACAATCTTTCCTCTTTATTTATTTTTAAAAAATCTGCTTATAATCTCAACACATGGAGAATAAAACGGCGAATATCCTTTAAATATCGCGATTTTCTTTTTTTCTCTGACCTCGCTGGAGGTCACTGGCAGTGGCGAAGTACTAAAATACTAGGAAACTGGTCTTTTAACTATACATTACATTTCTAGAATCAAGTGTGTACTAACAGTAATCATACAACAAGTTTATTTCGCAAAAAATCTAAATTGATTAAGTGGCGCCCAACGTGGGACTCTAATGAAAAAATAACCACAACGAGATTTTTTAAGATAAAAATGTCTTACCTTTGTCTCTGTGTTGTCATATTTGGCTCTTAAAAGTATTTGCATAACTAATAAACTTCTTTGTGCTGGCGAAAACTGTGTGTGGCGGTCTTTGACTAAAAACCTGTAAAAAGGATTTGCGGGTTTCAAGATCTCAAACCATCATCATTATAAATGCTTGTCATCACGTTAATTTAGCTGATATTACATACTGTTCTTCTCTCCTAGCGCCCTTCTGTTCTGTCGCAGTGTAGAACGAGGGCTCTGCCTCGATCCTGCTGTGTTCATATTCGTAGATGTGCTTCCATCGCCGGCGCCATTTTGAATGCCAGTGTTTATCTTTTTCCGCTTGTTTTTCATCATTCTAAATGTGTAATATATTCGCTTAAAAACGTTACATAAAATCAAACTATACTAGTTTGGAATTGAACTATTTTTGAGAATAAAACTTAGAGGATAATTATACAGGGTTATTTGTAAAACACTAACAACCTTACAGAAGTAGATTACTAACATCATAAACAACAACATTTGTTCTTATTTTTTCCGAAAACAGACAATAATAATTCTACTTTTCATACAAAACTCGATCAGCTGTTTAGACATTGTGTGGAAAGTAGATTTATTTGTCTATTTGAAATTATAGTGACTCGTGACTAGTGACTAGTGACTCGGTAGCTCAGCGGTCAGAGCATTGGACCGGATATCCAAAGGTCGCGGGTTCGATTCCCGTCCGAGAACATGATCTGGTGCGAGTCCTATTTTTTCTAGTATATTATTTAGTATTTATTTGTCTGCTAATCTGCTTTCAGAAAAGTCGTAGAACAAATATTGTTGTTTATGATGTTAATAATCTACTCCTGTGAGATTGTTAGTATTTTACAAATAAACCTGACTTAAATTAATTAATTCATCCAAAAATAAACAGATAGTAATCATACCCATGCTCTAACAGAAATTGTTATAAATCTTTTAGTTGGCAGTTTCATTCCTATAACTTCAGCCAGCCTCATCTCCGTCTTCCAGGGTATGTGGATCTTCAGAAACCACGTCTTCTCGTCAAACGACAGACATTTATTCTCTAATTCTAATTCAAGACCTTCTCTTATTAAGTTTTCCTGAAAAAATAAAAAGTGATTTTAGCATTCATCTATGGAGTATTTTTAGAAGCAATATTCATGAATCGTATTTGTATCGGACAGAAATATTACGTTTTTACAGTAGTTTTTGTAAACAGGGTACTGATTTCATATGCCATGTTTAAAAACGTTACAGCACCATTTCTCAGTGAAGGATTTGTGGCGTCTGCAAAGAGGTCACCACTCCTCTATGGTTAATAAGCAGAAAAGAAAAAGATTGTTCTGACTTCTGTTTTTCGGGCTGACGTCACACGGGAACCAAAGCCCGCACAGATTTGTAGCGGCGCGATCATACCGCTACATAAGCAAATCGACGAATGACGAAGAAATGCAGGATCAGCGAAAAGTACAATAATATGTAAACATTACGCAGACGTGACGTCACACTACGTCAACCTAATATCAAGGCAAAAATGTATGAAGACCTGACTCACGATATCGAAGTTTTCTAAGCACTTCGCATTAATACAAATTCCAACATCGAACAGTTGGATCGCGGTCCCCGAGCACAGACACCTTGCTCGGCGGAAGTACTTCCCTTTTCACTGAACATATGGAGAACAGATCCTGCCTCAACAGATTTTTCACAAACGCCTTTAGAACAACTTATTTAACTACTCACTTGAAACGTTCTTCTATGGTCTCTCTTCCTCGCCTCCGCTTCGGTCATAACACCGTAGTCTTCCTCCTCATATGCTAGAACCATGTCTATCCTCCGACGGCCATCACGAAACATAAGAGACTCTGGATCTAAGCCCTAAAAAAATATTTCCAAATCATTTCCAAAACACATAACAAAATAATTAGCAATGTAAGTAGGTAGTACACATTCTAGGCTGAATAATTAATTTGAGTTCGAGTTGTTTCCCTATCGTGTCCTAAAGAACTGTTTTAAAACAGATTCGTGATAATCGGACAATGTTGGTGTCGCTTCGTTGTACTTCTTAAACACGAATATTGGTCCAAAATTAAGCAAATTAAACGGCGAACATCGTCCAAAAATGATGATGTATTTTTCGTAGCATGCCCTTAGTGACATTATGACTATTGAAATGCGATATGATATAGCAATTTATCTGGTTGAACTGTCAAAAGACAATGGATTTTGACAGTTGAGTGTCGATAAAACACTATATCACACGATATATATATCGTGTTTCGGTGGTCATAATAGCCAGCCCCCCTGGCATGATTACTGAAACGCGATATGATATAGCGATTTATGACGTTTAACTGTTAAAAGACCATGGATTTTGACAGTTGAGTGTCGATAAAACACTATATCACACGATATATATATATCGTGTTTCGGTGGTCATAATAGCCAGCCCCCCTGGCATGATTACTGAAACGCGATATGATATAGCGATTTATGACGTTTAACTGTTAAAAGACCATGGATTTTGACAGTTGAGTGTCGATAAAACACTATATCACACGATATATATATATCGTGTTTCGGTGGTCATAATAGCCAGCCCCCCTGGCATGATTACTGAAACGCGATATGATATAGCGATTTATGACGTTTAACTGTTAAAAGACAATGGATTTTGACAGTTGAGTGTCGTTAGAACGCTATTTCACATCACACGATATATATCGTGTTTCGGTGGTCATGATAGAGGGCCTGGTATTTATATTTTGTTACATACATCTGGATTTGTTTCTCCAACACTTTCCTCTTTCTCATTCGGGTAGTTGGGTATTGATGGCTTTCTATCTTCTTTGGCGTAGTCGGAGCTTTTGCTGTCTGGTTTTGACTGAAAATAAAGATCTTTAAACAAGAATTCACAATGCGATTAATTTGACTTTGTACAACAGAAGTAGCCAACTTCGGAGTGCTTGCGGAAAAAATGATGTATTTTAATCTGTGTACGCACCACCATACATTCTCGAGTAAAGTTGCCACTAATCACTGTGTATTAACAATTTAATCGCATTGTACATTAATGTTTATTTATGAAGTTTGTATTATTATTGAACAAACTCTTAATAAATTGCGAACTATGGGTTCCATGAGAAAGCACGATGAATAGACAAATTCTGGCTAGGCATTGGTTTTTGGTATTTACGTCTTCAAGATGCTAGTAACGATCAAAAACTTTCATTCTTCCAGTAGACCTTACTTGAAAACTAGGCAGTGGAGTTCCAGGCAGAGCTGGTGCTGTTGGCACTTCCTTGGACTTTGCTGAGAAGACCCCAGCAGCTGATGTGACGTTCCTCACCAATCTCCAGCCTAAACGAGGTCTTCTTTCATCAGAGCTATTCGAATAGTCCGATTTGAGGTCTTCCCGAAGAGACACCTAGAGGACAATCGATCTTATTTTGAGATATTTTTCATCGTCATAGAAAGAGATAAAACTATCGTAAGACATTTCATATCTCTTTCTCCGCACGGAAGCATTGCTTACTGGAGCTAACCACCAATGTTTTGAATAGAACACACAAACCTTCTAAGAGAATGTGAAAATAATAAAATATAGGTTTATCAATGTTTTTGTGAGTTATGTGTGAGTAATATAATACGTGTGTTACAGAACAGATGTGAGTTATTGACACTATCGTGTATTGTCAACCACACCACTGGGCCACACCACTTGGGTGTCGTTAATTTTTTTTTAAATATAAATGTTTTTTTTTTCAAAATAAATGAATTTCTTTCTTTCTTTCTTTCTTTCTTTCTTTCTTCTTTCTTTCTTTCTTCTTTCTTTTAGGTAACCACACAACCGTAGTGAAGTTCTAATACTAAACTTGTATTTATCGATATCAATTAATTATCATTCGTACGATTACGACATGATAATGTTACACACTAGTCGGCAGTGGTGTTTCCTAAAAAAAATTTAAACGACACCCAAGTGATGGTCCAGTGGTGTGGTTGACAATGCACGAACACTATATGAGAAAAAATTCTAACATTGCATAATAGTGCTCACTGTGTTAGTATGACAAATAATGTGAAGTGCTGACAAGAAAAAGATACTTTTCACAAGTTTTATCAAATTTTTCACATTGACTAAAACAACATCATAAGTGCTTTTCATTACAATGCTTTATAGTGTTGCGAAGAAAAAGCGAAACATATTTTTTTATAGAATTAAGTTAATCTTCCCGTTCCAATGTTCTTAAGTGAAAAGGTTGTTTTAAACAATTTAAAGGTAGGTAGGTACAAAATATCTTACGGTACTCAACATACACATTAAAATGTGTGTATATGTACCTACTTCAGTAGGTATTGGTAAAGTCCCACGTTGGGCGCCAGTTTTTGAAAAAGGTTTTTTATCTTACTTTTTTATTTTTAAAAAAAGTTGATAAAAAACAAACATCGTACTTTAATCTTTGTGTGTAATACAAATTATTTATTGTATTGGAAGACCATGCACACTTATGTAAGCGATTTGTTTTCACGATTCGAGAATTACATAGCATTATTAGCATACACAGATATTACTGTATTGTGGTTTTAAGATAAACTTAGTACCTTTTTCTCGGCAGTGTCGATAATTTTTTCACTCTGAAAATTAGTGTACAGTGTTGAATTAAGTAGAGAATTAAAAAAGTAAGTTTTTAAAGTAGGTGTGAAAAGTGGTTAAAAGGTGAAGGAATTTTGATTGAAAAATAAAGAGGTTTCAGGACCGTTTTAATCTTTTATAACTAATTAATTAATTTGTTTTCTTTATTCGTCCTAGTGTAATTGCCAAGTTTTTTTCATAAGTACTTCATACAAACAATAACTTGAAATATTTCAAATCGCTGGCAAACTTTTTTATACGTTAATCGTTTCAAAAGAGGTTCCATACCTTATTAGCCGGGCTCTCCATGATGTCAGCCAAAGAGGTTCCGAAGGCGGCATCAGGGGTTAGGCTGTCGGCGGACCTCCACGGAGGTCGGGTGTGCATGGGAGTACCGGGGAGGGCGGAGTCCTGACTCCTTCGGGATCGAGGCTGACAAAACAGGATTGATGCAATTGTGTAGCGTAGTAGTCGAGTGGTTTGTACGCCGATTTTCAAAGTGTCGCCATCTCAGAGGTTCCGGGTTCGATCCCCGGCTGGGTCAATTTAGAAAACGAGCTTTTCTATAATGTTTCAGGTCTGGGTGTTTGTAGTTCCACCGTTGTCTCTGATTTCCATAACACAAGTGCTTAGCTACTTACTTTAGAATCGGAACAATTTATATGATATTATCAAATATTAATATTATATTATTATACTTAATACTGGTGGTGAGTTCAATAAGTGCTCAGAATGGGCAGAAAATCAATACCAGAAGATTTATTGTCAAAGATCGCCGGATTACCTTGCGATGCGTCGTCGAAAGTGGGACAATTATACGTTTCTTTTTTGTTTTCTTACCTCCTCTCCACCATCGGATAGGCTCAGTTCAGTTCTGGTGGTGGAATTGGAGCTGTCCATCTCATGCCACGCGTTGTGATGCGTGACTCCGGCAGTGGGTGGTTCGGAGCTGGTGCCGTCTGAACCATAAATAGGCTGAGTCACTGAAGATTCAAATATGGTATAAAACATGTTACAAAAATACCCCTAATGCCGAATATGGTATATAGGGACCATCAAACTGAACAACTTTTACTGGGACCAACTCTCAAAGCGCGAAAAAAAATCAGCTGTTTCATACAAAAATTAAAATCGAAAATATCAAAATGTAATATAGTCCCATAGAAAAAGTTGTTCAGTTTGATGGTCCCTATATACCATATTCGGCATTAGGGGTATTTTTGTAACATGTTGTATAGTATCTTTTATCTTCATTGACTCAGTCAGTATTTTTTGGGATTATTTTTCTTTTGAATCATCCTTGACTACTTGTAAGTTTTTCTGTATCACCCACCAATCCATATTGGGCCCGTTGGGAGGGTTATGGCTCATCCTTCTTATACACTCATAAGAAAGGACTGTGCCCCAGCAGTGGGGACATTAAATGACTGATGTAAGGCCGCTTTTTATAAGTGTACTTTCTTACTGTACTCTTAGCACGAGCAGTTTCGTTAAAAAAACGCACGTAGAGAAGTAATTCTTTAGTAATTGCTTTAGTCCTCCCGTGACCACGGCCCCTGGAAAGTGTGTCGAAACGTCGGGAATTCTAAAAACCAATAAATACAAACTAAATAATTCTAAAACAACACCTGAATTAATAATATACGCGCTGTAATCCGTAAAAAGTGTTTTATTTCTAATGAACTGTACGCGCGAAAGTCTTAGAAGTGTATAGGAGTAGTTCTCTATGGAAATCCTCATTTCGGTTTTCGGCGGTAAATGGCGCTGTGCTTCCCATACAAAATTACTCTATCGAATGTTTTTCGCGCGTTATTACGTATTTTCCATAGCTGTTCGTGCTAAGGGTACTGGAATAATCCTAACGCGGATTGATAGTTCTTCACCTTTTCAAACTGTTCTACAACTTGATCAAGGAGGTAGAAAGATGGTAGAAACTAAAAAAACCTTTTCTACATACATATATTCACGCCTGTTTCCCATTGATAGTTCTTCACCTTTTCAAACTGTTCTACAACTTGATCAAGGAGGTAGAAAGATGGTAGAAACTAAAAAAACCTTTTCTACATACATATATTCACGCATGTTTCCCATTGATAGTTCTTCACCTTTTCAAACTGTTCTACAACTTGATCATGGAGGTAGAAAGATGGTAGAAACTAAAAAAACCTTTTCTACATACATATATTCACGCCTGTTTCCCATGGGGCAGGCAGAGACTATGGATCGCCACCTGCTACGATACTTGCACACTTCTTTTGCTTCATTTACATCCATCAACCTTTTCATACATGCCCGGCGGTTTTTTTCACTGCGTACACCAGCCGTTTTTATTGAAACCTCTAATTGGTCCGCGTAACCTTTTCTCTAAAGCATATAATTAAAAAAAAGTTACTAACCTTCTCTAAAGTTCTCCTTCCTAGCTCTGCCTCCGTCATCGCTGTTCCTTCTAGAAGATGCTTCGCTTTGGCTGGTCTTCAGTCTTTCGCTCTCGAAGGTGATTCTATCCAGGACCGATTGGTTCACTTCCAACTTATCTAGACTTCGGCCCGCAACGTCTGGTATATTTTCCAAACCTACCAGATTTGAGAAGTCTTTATTAATTATTAAATTTAAATATTTCGCATTCACAATGCTATTTTTATATTAAGATAAATAATATTAGAAAAAATACTAGAAAAAATCGACTCACCCGTAGCACCTCAGACGGGACTCGAACCCCGTACCTTTGGGATTCCGGCCCAATTCACTGACCAATTATCGACTCGGTACTTGATTTGGCGACTCGGTAGCATAATAATTGATCAGTGCATTGGGCCGGAATCCCAAAGGTGCGGGTTCGAGTCCCGTCTGAGGTGCTACGGGTGAGTCGATTTTTTCTAGTATTATTTTTTATTATTAGTCTTTATTAAATTAAAATTTTGACAGATAAAGATTTGTAATTATACTATGACCGTATTTAATGTTTTTTTTGTAGTATATGACGATATTATTTGCCAAATTTCAAAGTTCTAGGTCAACGGGAAGTACCTTATGAATTTTGATTCCCTTGAGGGTGTCGAAATATGCGTTTTTCGAGGCATTAATGGCCGTATCTTTTTTTTACGTTAACTTAGAAGTTTGATTTTTTCACAGCTGCAAGTGCCCCTAGATTTGAGTATATGGTTTTAATTTCAACTCGATTCCTCCACGCGTTCCCTAGATAAAAGGTCTTGACAGACGGACAGACAGACAGACAGACAGACAGACGGACAACAAAGTGATCCTATAAGGGTACCGTTTTTTCCTTTTGAGGTACGGAACCCTAAAAATTAATACCTAATATATTTGTAGCATAGTTAATTCAACCCTTCACTGTATGCTATCACGGCAGGACATAGCTGAACAATATTGTATTATGACATCTGTATGTACCTATGTTTCACAATAAATGATTATATGATTATGATTATGATTTATGTAAAATGAGTTAGGACTAGTGTTTTATTGATTGAATAGGAGATGAACCAAGAAAGTACTTGGTTACCTCTTTTTGTCTAATGGAAATATTAAAAGCAGTAAGCTATATTGGACCACCCAGAACCGCATAGGTACCGCATTTTTCCATAGATGAGAGAGAGAAACGGTATTTTTAGGGTTCCGTACCCAGAGGGCAAAACGGGAACCCTAAGACTCTGCTGTCCGTCTGTTACAAGGCTGTATCTCATCAACCGTGATAGTTAGACAGTTGAAATTTTCACAGATGATGTATTTCTGTTGCTGCTATAACAACAAGTACTAAAAAACAGAATAAAATAAATATTTAAGGGGGCTCTCATACAACAAACCTGAATTTTTTTCCCTCGTTTTTGCTTGGTATCTATAACGTGGACAGGTAGACGCTTGAAATATTCACAAAATATTTAGTAATATATTCACTTTAAAAATTAATAATTAAATTAAAACGAAACAAATCTTTAAGGGGGGCTCCCATACAATAAACGTGATTTTTACGGAACCCTTTGTGCGCGAGACCGACTCGCACTTGGCCGGGTTTTTTACAAAATGTTTGTGAGTGTGCAAAAGCGCTCTTTCATAATATGAATATTTTCTTTCCCTTTCAGTCCCTGTTGCAAAATAAAATAATATATTTTTATCTAAAACTATACCAACAAGTAGCATTAGTAGTTCTCGAGATATCCAGCTGTGACAGACAGACTGAGTCGCACCATAAGGGTTTCTTTTTACCACTTTGGTACGGAACCCTGAAAATCGCAACCCATACAAAAAGAAACATTGTGTATGAGGTGAACAATTTTATTGGGATATAATTTGTGTGTATGTCTTGCCTTGTCCAAGTTTCTCCAATGTGACAAGTGTACGTGGCGCCCTCTGTCGCACGCCCACAATCTTTTTGACTGCAACCTCTTCCAAGCCATTTTCCATTTTTTTATCTGTTGAAAGAGAAAACAGTGAAAATATACCACTTGAATAAAACCAAAATAGTTTGAGCTTTTAAGAAAGAGATGGCATTAACATTCATTACTTAAGTTATAGGTAAGTAGTCGACCAAATTGAATCATGAGTCATGACCCACCTTAAGGTTATTTTCTTACAGTCATTCAAATACAAGTAGGTTCAAATTCGCTTGAACATACATTACCTTGGTAACGAACCTGTTACATTCTATTAGACACTGACAGTCACCTACTAGGCTATGACAAATAGATCGGACAGACTCGACTATAATCGTTCGAGACAACAGAAAAATGCTATTACTGTCTCAGTCATTCACTATATTTTTTCTCATTGACTGACTACTACTTGACATCTGACACACTGTCATAATGTCATTTTATTTTTAAAATTATAATACTTTTTCCGTTTTCTGCAGTGAAAAGAGTTAGGATTATGAACCATATCTTATTCGAAATTCAAATCATGACTGCTTTATTTAAAAACATATCTAGTGCAGTCATAACAAAGGTTAAAATTGCATAGATCTGTGACCCGTAATGATGCATTTTTATTCATATTTAAAACGTACTAAGTGCAACATACACGATAGAGAAGAAAACCTATTTTTATGGTTTCAAAGGAATTCTCGGCAAAGTGGGTCATGATTCAGTTGGGTCGACTATACCTACAGTATTTATTATACTTAGAATTTCATTTATCTGATACGTTTGATAACTTTTAAATAGTTACTAACCACTTCCATGTTTAGTGAATACAGAACACAGGCATGGAGTTAATCTCAATGGTTGTGTGTTTTACCCTATAATTAGAACTAACGATGCGTCCCAACCCCTCGGTTAGAAGCAGATCGATAGCATCGCATGTTTGTCCACTGTCCGGTATGTGACATCATATGTGTAAACATGTACCACAAATATGGGATAGGCAGAAGAGCTGCTCGGAACAAATAGCATTTTTCCGTGCACGCACACGTAGTCAATGCACATCAGCCATTAATGTCCATGCACTCTCACACGTAGACAGTGCACATCAGCAATTACTGTCCGTGGACGCACACGTAGACAATGCACATCAGCCATTAATGTCTGTGCACGCACTATGCACATCAGCCATTAATGTCCATGCACGTACACGTAGACAGTGCACATCAGCCATTAATGTCCATGCACGCACACGTAGACAATGCACATCAGCCATTAATGTCCATGCACGCACAGGTAGACATTGCACATTAGCCATTAATGTCCATGCACGCACACGTAGACAGTGCACATCAGCCAAATGTCCATGCACGCACACGTAGACAGTGCACATCAGCCAAATGTCCATGCACGCACACGTAGACAATGCACATCAGCCATTAATGTCCATGCACGCACACGTATACAATACACATCAGCCATTAATGTCCATGCACGCACAGGTAGACATTGCACATCAGCCATTTTCATTGACCGTGCACACAAACATAGACATTGCACATCAGCCATTTAATGTCCCCACTACGGGCCTTCCTTATAGGTGGATAAGGAGGATGGGCCCTAACTTACGATCAGTCTGTCAAGCTCCGCCATGAGAGCTTCAGTGAAAAAATAATAAAATTACGAAGTGACATTTCGGATAAAGTGTCTGATATTATTTTATGCGAGACTTCAGTAACTCACAAAAAGTTACAGCAATTTATTTATTTGAACTCCGGTAAAACGTACTCGAAACAGCTGAAACATTTTCGCGCAGGGTTGTTTTATTTTTTGACGACCTCCGTGGTCGAGTGGCTTTGTACACCGGTTTTCAAGGTGTCGCCATCTCTGAGGTCCCGGGTTCGATCCCCGTTTGAGTCAATTTAGAAAACGAACTTTTCTATATTGGCTCAGGTCTGGGTGTTTGTGATACCACCGTTGTCCCTGATTTTCATAACACAAGTGCTTTAGCTACTTACTTTGGAATCGGAGTAATGTATGTGATGTTGTCTAATATTTATATTTATACAAAAAGTTGATTATTAAATGGTTTCAGTTTTAGACAAAGGAAAACTGCCATTATGCCAAGTGGTCATAAAAATGCGATTTATTAACTTGAAAAATTAATTAATATAAAGGTAGGTATCTATTAGGTAGGTACCTACATTGATAACCACGACGTGGCCTCCGAAATGGTCCCACCGGGCAAGTCACACGATTCAATGAAAGTTTGAATTATTAATTTTTTATCGATTCCCATGAACTGCGACTAGTTTTGATATTGTCAGTGGAGTTGGACTCGATTGCGAGTTATTGTGGAAGTTAAGCAACCTTGGTTATGGTCAGGTGACGGATGGGTGACCAAAATTTTTCTTTGGAAACCACGCCAATGGTTACTGCCCATTCATTAGTGTCTTCGTCCAAAGGTCAGCTTTTGGTGATGATGAAAAGCAACTAAGTAGGTAGAGTCAGCAACGAAAGGCGCTTGATACTTTAATACTTTGTCATAGCAACTTTTTTGCTAAAAGTTTCAAATTACGAGACATCTGACAAAAAAGTAGTTTTGACAAAGTACTGAAATGTTAAGTAACTTTCGTTGCTGACTGTGACTGCATACTAAAATGTTAACCTAGACTTCATTTCACGAGAAAATAAACATTAAAGTGTAATGATAACACAGTCACGTGCCAGCCTGTCGATTCTGTAACCAAACTCGAAACTCACTTCTCACTTCGAATCTCACTTCACTGCGCGGGAATTTTAAAATTTAATATTATATTTAATACCTTTATTTTTTAATTTTAAATCACAAATAAGATAATGATAGGCTGTTTTAGGGTTCCGTACCAAAATAGTAAAAAGGAATCCTTATGGTGCGACTCAGTCTGTCTGTCTGTCACAGGTGGATATCTCGAGAACTACAAATTTTAGTCACAAAAGACTTTAAATAGCTACGGTAACCTTTTGCAATCGGTAAAGTAGCTTAAATTCAGCTAATTATCAATAACAAATTCATGCGAAATGAAGTGAGGTAGAGGGACTCGGTGGCGCATTGGTTTTTCGCCTGGCCCAGCGGTCATGGGTTCGGTCGGTTGGGATGGGCAACCAAAAATGTATTATCTCGACCTACTCCGTGCTTCGGAAGGCACGTTAAACCATTGGTCCCGGCTGCATTTGCAGACGTTAACACCCACCAATCCGCATTGGGCCCGCGTGGTGGGTTATGGCCCATCCTCCTTATTCGCACATAAGGAAGGCCTGTGCCCCAGCAGTGAGAACATTAAAAGTGGCTGATGTCGAGTGTCGAAGTGACGTTCGAAGTGAGATGCGAGTTTGGTTACAGAATCGTTCCCCAGGAAAGCTAATGTGTGGGAAAAAGAAAACAATAGACTTTTTTATGGAATACAAACTTATAATCTTAGGTTATTTCTGGCTCAAAATACAAATACAATCGAATCTATACTATTATTTATTCTATGCTTTGTGTAGTCTGTGCTACGGGTATACAACATGGACCAACTCTCAAATCACGAAAAAAATCAGCTGTTTCATACATTTTGATATTTTCCATTTTAATTTTTGTATGAAAGAGCTGATTTTTTTTCGTGATTTCAGAGTTGGTCCTTTAGTATAAGTTGTTCAGTTTGATGGTCCCTTTACAAGGTGTTACAAAAATACCCCTAATGCCGAATATGGTATATAGGGACCATCAAACTGATCAACTTTTACTATGGGGCCAACTCTGAAATCGCGAATAAAAACAGCTGTTTCATACAAAAAATTAAAAATGACAATATCAAAATGTATGAAATAGCTGATTTTTTTTCGCGATTTCAGAGTATACCAGGTGTTACAAAAAGTAACACCTTGTATACCATATTCGTCATTAGGGGTATTTCAGTAGTGCTATATCGGACTCTGAATATCGGATCCGTAATTCAGGAAGGTCTAATAAGCTCTTAATAGCTAATTCATTGGTATTTTGAGTACGCACCATAGAAGGTTGGTTGGTTGGAAGGAAGGTTGGCCGCGAAGGTTGGTTGACTTCAGTTTTGAACAACTCGTCTATGTAATTGAAGTCATTGGAAGAATGTAGTATTATCGCAATCGTCCGCACAATTTTTCCAGTCAATCAAAACCAAAACTCCCAGTATGTTTCGGACTATTGGAAAGAATGCTGATTGGATAATCTAAGAGTCGATTTAAAGCACCATCAGTCTGATTGGTCAGTACCTGTAGCACGAACAGCTGTCGAAAAAAATTACGCGCGTAAAAACATTCGATAGAGTAATTTTGTATGGGCAATTTGTACAACGCCATCTATCGCCTAAAAGCAAAGTGATATTTCCCGTAGAGAATTCTCTATCGAGTACTTTTACGCGCGTTTTTTTTTTCGATAGCTGGTCGTGCTAGGGTAGTGAATGACTTTTAATGATAATGTCATAGGGAGGTAGATAGGTAGTACTTACCCGAATTCTATGATAACAATGTCCAAATAGGTACCCGATTTACTTAAGGGGCTGACATGAGCCAACTAGCGCCGCCAGTCGATTTTATTTTAATTATTCTAAATAAGCTCAATTTCTTTAAAAAAGGAATCAGTCAAGGTTTTGTTAATAACGTCTTATATTTATTGAATAACTTTACACAGTTTGCAAAGGCATTCAAACAGTTTAAAACGCAATTTTGTTAAAAGTGCCCACTGTTGGTTCTAGCCAAAACTATTGCACGCATTTTGTAATGTTGTAACGTTATTCAATAAACATTAGACGTCAATCACAAGACCTTGACTGATTCCTTTTTTAAGAAATTGGGCTTATTTAGAACAAATAAAATAAAATCGACTGGCGGCGCTAGTTGGCTCATGTCAGCCCCTTAAGTAATAATTTCCCCTTTTAACATTTTGTTAATGACAGAAAAATATAGAAATATAGGTTTAGATATAATCAGATGATTATCGTACACCCACACATAATATTGAAGGAAGGGCAGAGTGCGTGGGTTGGCAGTGAGAGCGGGTTGGATATAAATAAATAATTATTATGAATATTTAAGAGCCTTTAATTCCGCAAAAAAAATACTCCATTAAACTAAACGACAAGCCATAAAATATTGTTTAAGCGATAAAAAGTACCACACCGCTTCAGATCGGCTAAAACAATGAAGTTAATGTTAACTGTGATGTATGTGACACATTGTTACTTCGTTTTGGCACAAATAATAACTTACCAATGAAAAGTAGCAATGTATTGCAATTGCAATCAGAGCGATTACGATAGCAATGTAAGTTAGCCGATAGAGCTCCTGCTCGCAATCCAAGCAAGCAATCCTTCGCTTAAGTTTATTGCTCCTGATCTCCTCATATCTAATTCAATCCGATCCGCTTGTCGTAAAATCGCTAGCACTAAGACCACACCAACAAACAGATTTGCCTGAATAATTAAGCGAAGAAGTCTAGGATGCGTGTGGGACTAGTTCGTGTCCTGAATAATGTCTAGAACTCTAGATAATATCGAGTTGACCTAGATAGAGACTTAAAGATTAATTTCTTAGATATTTAACGTCTGAGCAGGATAAAATTTAATAAGACACAAAATGACAAAATCTTTACTAATATAAATGCGAAAGTCCGTTTGTTTGTTTGTTAACTACTGAAACCACCATGAAAGCATACACGTTGTCAGGGGTACAGAGAAGGACATAGGGTACCTTTCATCCCGAAAAAAATAATTGTTCCCGAGGGACAGCAAAAAACTTTCCACGCAGACGAAGTAGCGGGCGGTCGCTAGTAATTCTATAAAATAGAAGTTTATTTATTCCTCTTGGAATAAAATCCACCAATGCGGTTTTATGGTTTTGTAATTGGATCCTCTTATAAATTAGTAATACCATTACCATATGTACTGACATACCATTAGTAAAGACGACCTCCGTGGTCGAGTGGCTTTGTACACCGGTTTTCAGGGTGTCGCCATCTCTGAGGTCCCGGGTTCGATCTCCGGTTGGGTCAGTTTAGAAAACGAACTTTTCTATATTGGCTCAGGTCTGGGCGTTTGTGATACCACCGTTATCTCTGATTTCCATAACACAAGTGCTTTAGCTACTTACTTTGGAATCGGAGCAAGTATGTGATGTTGTCAAATTAAAAAAAAACCACAAAACCAAAAACGAGAAAAAATGGTTTACCAAAGATTTTCATTAAGTTCAATAAAATGTTTTTTTGTAATAAACTCAATGGTCGGTGATTTTCACCACGGAGATTTTTATTGAAATGAGCCGCTTTAAAAATTATTTCAGAAAAAAAATATATTAAGTAAGTATATTTAAGTGGCTAATAATTTTCGGAACAAGGTACATTTAAACAGTATTCAACTAGTTTTTCTCAGGCCAAGGTCCAAGTAACCGATGCTGTTCAACAAATGATTTCTATTTCCGTTCCTCGTGCTTACGTAACTAACAATAAAAAAAATGCATGTTTACTCAACCGAACAATCATTTGGATTGATCGAATTCCAGATTTATAAACATTATAAATTCTTGTTCGGTTATGTAGATGGTGGCTCTTTTCAAGACGCTGAAGACTTTAATAGTGGTTAGGTACTAACTCCTATTAGACATTTTTAAACATTTCTGCGGTAGTGTCGTGTGAGGTGGGTCGTTACGTTCCCTCAAATATGGTTGAGCGAAGCGATGGCTGGTTCATGCGTCATGCTCGTGAACGGGTGCTGCCAGTGGGAATGGGTCTGCTTCTGCCTGCCTGTCTTAACGTTTATTGAATTGTATGAATTGATTTATTTTTTTGTAGTAGCCTAGACTGAACCTTAAATTTTGAATTGAGCTTGAACCCTGTAAATTGATTCAGTAGAAATGAGCTAATTAAATAATGTTATTTATTTATAAATCTATGTTAATTGTAACATGTATGAATGTAATGTCGAAATGATATACATATTTGTAAATATCGTTCCTTCTGATAAATCTGATAAGTTTTTTTGCGCCCATGTTTCTTGTCAGCTAAAAGACGTCATAATGGGTGGTAGGATAAAATAATTGACGATTTAAAAATGCTTATTTTGTGAGCTTATTAGAATAAATATTTTTTCAATTTCAATTAAAGTCCCCAATGCTGGGGCACAGGTCCTCCTTATGGGTGTATAAGGAGGATGGGCCATGACCCTCCACGCAGGCGCAATGTGGATTAGTGGGTGCTAACTACTGCACATGCAGCCGGGACCAACGGCTTAACGTGCCTTCCGAAGCACGGAAACCGTTTCTTCGAGCTTCGGACCATCAATCTGATCAAATTTCACTATGTGACCAACTCTGAAATAGCGAAAAAAAACCAGCTGTTTCATATATTTTGATATTTTCGTTACAATTTTGTATGAAACAGCAGATTTTTTTGTTGGATGTCATAAGTTAAATCGCCTCTGTGGTCCAGTGGTTCGCCCACACGTCAAGGAGATGCAGGGGTCCCAGGTTCAATTCCCAAAAGGGGGGTACAATTTATTCTCTGTTTGGTTGGTGATAGGACTTATTTCAAGTCTGCTTGGCTAGCCACCATCTTACCTAAATCTGACGCCATATTACATATTAAAAATTGTGATTAGACGACCTCCGTGGTCGAGTGGTTTGTACGCCGGTTTTCAAGGTGTCGCCATCTCTGAGGTCCCGGGTTCGATCCCCGGTTGGGTAAATTTAGAAAAACTAACTTTTCTTTATTGGCTCAGGTCTGGGTGTTTGTGATACCACCGTTTTCTCTGATTTCCATAACCCAAGTGCTTTAGCTACTTACTTTGGAATCGGAGCAATGTATGTGATGTTGTCAAAATATTAAAAAAAAAGCCAGTTCCTCAGTGATGAGGATTCCCGGGTGTAGTGCGCTTACACTTTCGGCCTTATTTTCACTCACATCAGGTGAGGTGAAGGCCAATCACTATCCGGTTTTGGATAATAATTAAAAATTTCCCTTCTGTGAAGAATTACTTAGTGCTATTTCTCCATAATAATATGGCGAATGGAATCACCGATGAGTTTTATAATAAGTAGGTACTTATTATAATAACTTAATCGATAACCTTATAGTGGTGGCCACATAATTAAGGACACAAGTCTATTTTCATACAAAGAAAGTAATTTTGAAGTTTTGGTTTTCCGCTAGGGATTGACTTAGCTGTGACCAGGGAGTGAATGGAGAAGATCCAGATCGCAATACACACCCAACTGATCTGATCAGCATTCTAGGAGTAAGGATCAGCAAGATTTTCATACATCTTTATGCCATATTCACGGTTTTTTAAAACATATCTTTACATGTGAGCATAATATGAGCAGCCTTTTTGCTTCAGTCCTCCGGCCCCTGGAAGGGTGTCGAAACGTCGGGAATAAAAAAAAACCAATAAATACAAACTAAATAATTCTAAAACAACACCTGAATTAATAATATACGCGCTGTAATCCGTAAATTTCTTTTTATTTCTAATGAAAGTCTTAGAAGTGTATATGTTTACATCTCTTAGAATGCTCATTAGATCACTTGGGTGTGTATTAGCAATCTGGATCTCCTCCATTCACTCCTTGGATGGCCATCACCAGATCACCGCTCGGTCAATCCCTGGCGGAGAAGCAATGCTTCAAAGTTACTTCGTTTGTGTGAAAATTGACTGGCGTCCTTAATTATGTGGCCACCACTATTATATAATAAAACAATTGCAAATGGCCCATTGTATTTTATTTTCAACATTCACATTGTTTTATGACTCATAATAAAAACTTAATACCCAAGTATGAATGAAAACTGGATCACATATTTTTTTATTACTTACCATTTGGCCTAAATGTCACTTATTTAAAAATTGTTTTTAAAATGTAGAAGAGTTTTGATATTTTTCAGAGCCGCTAGGAGGATGCGAGGGTAAATCACATTCCAGCAAAGACCACAGATACTGTCACCGGTTGAAGTAGTTGTTACTAAAGTGCCGTAGAGGTAGATATTTTGAGATTCATTTTGCGAAACGGCACAACATTTATTAGGAAACTGGTAAAATTTTTCTTCATTGCAGCGCATTCCAAACAAATTCAAATTCTTAACTCATTTATTCAGTCTAGGCTGGTACAAGCACTTGTGAATGTCAAAGAAGCTACGCCATCGTTTCGCAAACCCTAAGCGGGAGACCTTGTAACGAGAAGAACCGGCAAGAAACTCGTCTAGGGCTGCTTTTTTCTCCCTGCATATTATTTCATACAGAGAAGTCAAAAATTGAATAATGACCTCAAAAATTAACGGTATTTTTTTTATTTTTCATCAAAAATCGAAAACTAAGCGGATAAAAATAAAAATTTTAGAGAATGTGCAAGCAGCGCTTTTTCATATTATGATACCGGTTTATGGCCCTAAAAGCGATGTACTAAGGCTCACTTTACGAGCAAGTGTGTTGAAAATTATATAAAAGTATAATATTTATTGTTGATTAACAATAAGCATTTTGTAGGTTTCGAGATATTTCATGAAACCTTTAAAATGCTAAGATTTGTTTTGTTACACAAACCTAAACAACCAAACGGAAATCAATCCGGTGACCTTCAGTTTCTTTCTCACTACTTTATCATTGACTAGTCGGTTGTTAAGTATTAAACAATAATGATTTAAGCAAATACTTAATATAATAAATAAGTAATAATAATAATATTGGCCTTCGGCATGGTTAAATCACTTTGACTTAAAATCTCAAGTGATTTTTGCAATAAAATCATTGACAATCCATGAATACAGTTTTTTCTAAAAAAAAACTGCCATTTTATCTATTCTTATGTTTCTTGTTGCTTCGAAATTAAAGTGTCAAATAAGTAAATTAAAAGCGGGTTGTGATAATTTAAAAAAAAACAACCTTGATATTGGGCAACATAATGTATCATACATTGCTCCGATTCCAAAATAAGTTTGAAATCAGAGATAACGGTAAGCACCCAGACCTGAGACAGATCTGGGTATAGAAAAGTTCGTTTTCTAAATAGAGCCGGGAATCGAACCCGGGACCTCAAAGATGGGGACACCTCGAAACCTATTGTACGAGCCACTCGACCACAAAGGTCATCTGGTATAATATCTTGAACTTATGAAGCAGTACCTACTTATATAGTACTGAAAAAAACTGCAGTTGGTTTTTATAGTTAATTGATTTTTTTAAGAATTAAAGGATGACGTTAAATTCACCCGTGACATTTGATTCGTCTCGATTCTCTCGATGCAAGAAACACGGCAATTTATCTGAAAAATGTGCAACTAATTATAAAATTCACTCACCGAAACTGTAAAATGCAAGTCCTTAAACCACTAACAACACTTCAAAGCATCCACACAAAAAAATCACAACGCCGATGCCATAAATAATTAAAAAGTTAAAAAGCCATTTCACTTTTTCACATCGTTTTCCCGCGCTTCATAACAGCGCGTGTTTCCGGCCGCGTTCGATTTTCAAATAACCATCCATCCAAGATGGCTGAGTGACAGGGTTGGTGTGGTGGCATTTGGCCCTGAAAAATTTATCGATATTTCAGATCAATATTTAGTGGTAATGTTTTAATGGAATTAGTTTATTATTGTTCTCAACCGCCTGGGTCATTAAGCGATTGAAAAGGTCAAGGGTCAAATGCAAAAGGTTTTTAAAGTCGTTATTTTTTTATTTTTTTTTATTTATTAAAGCCTGTCTGCGCGTTGGTACCATACTTTTGGTCGACGAACAGAATGGGTGATCATGATAATCTCCTTTAATTTTCACATTAGAGATGTATTGGGTACTTTAATTTGATAGTTTCTTTTTTTAAATCAACACGTCAATACAATAAGCCGATTATGAAAATCATCATAGCATAAGTATTATTAAAATCTTTACTAGTAAAAAGAAAGTTTTAAAAACATAATAATCGATAGTCGATACTACATTCCATCACTAAAAACGCCATCGTGTAATTTGGTGGTACTGTTATTCGTCAACCACATCACTTTACGCACAACTGACCAATGTAAATGGACACTTTTCTGTACCTTATTTTCTGAGCAATTAGGTCGACAATCGCATGTTAGTTGTAATTATGTTTTTTAACGAATGAAGTTTATTGAATGTTTGTACTTGTGAATTGCGTTTATCCTTTTGTAAAATACCACAATATTATGCAGTAGCATAATGTTGTGGTATTTTACAGACCAAAATGGCACACAATTTTCAACGTCCGTCGATATCGATAAATACCTAAAACATCCAAGATTTGAGAACATCGCTAGTACCTCTTCTCGTTACAATAGGTCTCCCGCATAAGGCTGGCCCCAGACCAGGGTTCAATTCTTTGCTTTGCTGTTTTAGTTGAACAGGAGCTACCAGCTAACGCATCGAACTTCGGAAAGTCTGCCGGGCTTCAAATTAAAACAGATAAATCGAGCCCCAATCGGGCCAAAATGGCGAACCCTAATTTATGATGTCACACGAACATCGATATCTTCTAAATAACTGCAATAGGAAATTTCTTACTTCGATTTATCTGTTTTAAGTTGAAGCCCGGCAGACTTTCCGAAGTTCGTTGCGTTAGCCGCTATGGCCACGGCCCCCTGTTCTACTAGAACAGCAAAGCAAACCTGTATGGAGAAACTTCTTGCTTGAGTCTGTTTCCTGATAGGCACAATCTGGAGGCACGTAGGGGCCTTCGAGAGTCGCAAGTGAGTTTTACTTCTAGACAAGCGTGTTTCGGTCAAGCGCTTGTCGTACTTAAAATAAATTTAAAATTAAAAAAACCCCGACACAAAAAAACTAACTCTTAAAAAGTACTTAAAAATAATTATCATCAAGTCATAAATAATAGATCTATGAAAAAATCGTAGACGTCGGGGGACCGCTAAGTTAATGGATTTACATGTAAGCTTGTCACATGTCTGGACTGATAGGTATACTGTTAGGTATAGATAGAAAGACAGTATAGCGGGCCTTCCGAAGCTCAGAGGAGCTCGAAGTACTAAATTTATGGTCACCCATCCCATGACCAACTCTTGCGAAATACTTAACCTCCGCAATCGCAGGCCCAGGCGCTAAACCACCGCGCCACCAAACTCCTCGTATAGTTATAGCATATTTCACATAGATAGCGGGTTAGCGTAGAGCACATAGTCTGTAGGCACTAGCGCCGCCATTGAAAGAAAAATCATAGTGCTTAAATAAAGACGATTTTTTTTCTAATAAATATAAGACAACATCACAAACATTGCTCTAATCCCAAAATAAGTAGCTAAAGCACTTGTGTTATGGAAATGGAAGTCAGAGACAACGGTGGAACTATAAACACCCAGACCTGAGCCAATATAGAAAAGTTCGTTTTCTAAATTGACCCAGCCGGGGATCGAAACCGGGGCCTCTGAGATGGCGACACCTAGAAAACCGGCGTACAAACCACTCGACCACACTATCTCTCTGTAGTGCAGTCCGAAGAAGCTTTGTTGTACTTTTTATAGCTTGAACAATATTTGCTAGCCTGTCGTTTAGTTTATTGAAGTTTTTTTGCGAAAAGTGGCCACTTTGAGCAATAAAACTCCATCAGACTAAACGACAGGCTAGAAAATATCCTTTAAGCCAGTTTAAGCGATAAAAAGTACCACAAAGCTTCTTCGGAGTGCACTACAGAGAGATAATTCACAATTTCGTCTTTATTTAAGTACCTAAGTATTTGATTGAATCAGGCATTACTTGGCGGAAGTCCCAAACCATTGTGAAAAGAGAAATATATGTAGCTTACTCCCGCAAAAATATACGCAGGATGCACCGCCCGCCCGCCCGCAAAAAAATGCACATGCACACCACAAAAATATCAGTGCACAATACTTGCATTTAGCATGACAGCGACACACCTTGCACCTTCACCAATTAGACTACTCTACACGTGTTTCGCCCCAACCCGGAGCATCCTCACGAGTTAGATCGTGCGTGAACCAACACCGAATGAGTAACTACGCCTACCGACACCGTATTTATCGTCTCTTCCTCCCCACTCCGCACCAAGTGACTTAACAACATTTGAAGAATGTTGTCAAGTCACTTGGTGGGTTGGGGCGAAACACGTGTAGAGTAGTCTAATTGGTGCATCCTGCATATATTTTTGCGGGAGTAAGCTACATATATTTCTCTTAAGTACCTAACTTACTATGATTTTTTTTTCCAATTGCGACCGACGCTAGTGTGCAGACTACGCGCTCTTAAGCAACTTTCGCAAGGGTTTGTCATGGGATGACCAAAAAAATATCTTGTGCTCTAATGTGCTTCGAATGAAAGGCACGTTAAACATTTGGATTCAAAACCCGCCAACCTGCCATCGGGATCGCGAGGTGGGTTATGGCCCATCCTCCTTATCCACCCATAAGGAAGGCCTGTCCCCCAGCAGTGGCAACATTCAAAATGGCTGATGTCAACTGTGATTACTGTGAACTGACGACCTGAGTGGTGTAATGGTCAACATGCCTACCACGCAAGAGGTCCCGGGTTCGATTCCCGGCCGGGGAGGAATTGAAATGACGAATTTTAATTTCTGTGACGGGTCTGGGTGTTACTTGGTATAATAAGTACTTATATATTTAAAAAAAAGTATTTTTGTGTTGTTTAGCACCCATATTACAAGCTTTGCTTAGTTTGGGGCTAGATGGCGCTGTGTGAATTGTCCAAGCATTTATTTATTTATTTTATTATTATTATAATCATGTCGGAGTGGAATCGGTGTGGATTTGGTGTAATGTGAGCACACCTTAAAGTCCATCAATGCAAATACCTATTATAGGAGTTGCCATTATATAATTTTGCAAAAAAAATCTTAAGTATTTTTAATCTTTGTTTTTAAATAGACATAGGGGAAAACGAAGTACCTACTACCTACTTATCTACATACTAATTGTTTTAAATTAATCACATTATGATTAGGTACATATTTTTGAAACTATTGATAAACATTACAAAATTAACTGATTAAAAATAAACTCTCTAAAAATACAGTCTTGTATTGATAACATTTTATTTTCATCATCAACTATTTTTCCCCTTACTGCAAGGCGCTATGAATTAGTAGTTATATTAATTAAATATTCAAGTTCTTTACGACGTCACAATAGTACGTACGATGCTTACGTCATATATTCCATCACGCAAGCTTACGAAAATGAAACTCTAGTGCAGGGATTCCCAAAGTAGTCGATATGGACTCCTTGGGGTCGAAATTGACCACTTTCTTTAAAAATAAAGTCTTGTTGATAAAATTATATTTTCATCAACTCTTTTTCCCCTTATCGTGCAAGGCGGTATGAATTAGTAGTTATATTAATCAAATATTTAAGTTCTTTACGACGACGTCACATTGGTGTACGACGCTTACGTCATACAACATGTTACAAAAGTAACCCTAATGCCGTATATGGTATATAGGGACCATCAAACTGAACAACTTTTACTATGGCGCCAACCCTGAAATCGCGAAAAAAAAAATCAACTGTTTCATACATTTTGATATTTTCGATTTTAATTTTTGTATGAAACAGCTGATTTTTTTTTCGCGATTTCAGATTTGGTCCCATAGTAAAAGTTGATCAGTTTGATGGTCTCTATATACCATATTCAGCATTAGGGGTATTTTTGTAACTCCTTGTATATCGATCACGGAAATATGAATTAATGTAAGGGACAAAGGTCTACTTTTCAGGAGGAGCAAAAAACAAATTTTATTTATAATAATTGCTTGTATTTTTTTCACTTTTTATTCTACTTACTTGATGCCTATAGCAAAGTTGCTTAGGTTTGAGAGCTCTATAAAGCTATGCAAGCAAAATTAAAATTATCTTTATGGATTCCGAAATAGCATGTCTCTTACATTAAAAATAAATGTAGATGCGTTCTTTACCTTAATTGCATTTAACACAAAAATACTCCGCAGTAATGTAACAGTCATATTTACAAAAATTATATTAGTATTTTTTGAAGTAAGGTACCCTTTTGGGTTTAATTATTGCTGTATCCTAACTAAATACTATAATAAAATTTTACTTTCAAAAGCAAATTGGTTAACTTGATTTAATTTAGATAAAAAAAAAATTGCTATTATTGTGAATACATAAAATGATACAAAAATTGATCATTTAAAGTATTTATTTTTATTCAGCGTTAAACATAATCAGTCTCAATGTTAACAATGATGGCAGATTATAGGAAAAACATTTTTGAATGATAATTAACTGTTTATATAACTAAAAAAATAGTTTCCAAAATTTCAAGTTCAATAGATTTTTTCAAGTAATTATGGTTATTAAATTATAATTAAAAAATCAATTCTATTTGAAATTTGAGTATTATAGCAATTTAATATAAAGAACTTAAGCAAGATAATAACAATATACACACTACTAATTTATACTTAACCATATTAATTAAGAGCCGATTGTTCCAAAGTCAGGTAAAATTTAATCGTAGGGTAAAATTTATAATGTAATACGAACGATTTTTAAATGTCACGTCAAATATCAAGGCATTGAACGATGGTTAGAGCTTACTCAACGACTAAATTTTATCTGACTTAGGAAAAATTTGCCTAAAGCGAAAATACTACAACCTAATTGTTAACTGCAGCAGTTTGCATTATCAACAATCCAACGAAACATTATAAACAACATGAAAACGTTATCTACAATCCAAAAAAAGAGGAGGAAGAGAAACAGGTCGCGATGCGATTAAAAATAAGAATGAAAATCATAAAAATTTAATAAGTGGAGGAACTTATTCCCTTCTAGAGTCTTCGTCATCAAGTTTCATGATTTAATAAAACTTTGTGAAAAGGGTATTATACCTAAAACATATCAGAAGGATTACTTAAGTATTCCTTATAAAAATAAAATTAAAGACACTTTAAATAAGACTAAGACGAAGACTCTAGTAGGGAATAATTTCCTCCACTTAACCTGTTTGAGCTTTTTTTGGATATTTGATAACGTTGTTATGTTGTTTATAATGTTTCGTTGGATTGTTGATAATGCAAACTGCTGCAGTTAACAATTAGGTTGTAGTATTTTCGCTTTAGGCAAATTTTACCTAAGTCAGATAAAATTTAGTCGTTGAGTAAGCTCTAACCATCGTTAAATGCCTTGATAATTGACGTGACATATTTAACAATCGTTTGTAATACATTATAAAGTTTACTCTACGATTAAATTTTACCTGACCTTGCAACAATCGGCCCTTAATTAATACGGTTAAGTATAAATTAATAGTGTGAACATCGTTATTATCTTACTGAGTTCTTTATATTAAATTGCTATAATACTAAAATTTCAAATTGAATTGTTTTTTTAATTATAATTTAATAACCATAATTACTTTAAAAAATCTATTGAACTTGAAATTTTGGAATATATTTTTTTGGTTATATAAACAGTTGATTATCATTCAAAAATGATTTTTCCTATAATGTGCCATCATTGTTAATATTGAGACTAATTATTGTTAAACGCAGAATAAAAATAAATACTTTTAATGATTAATTGCTTTTGAAAGTACAATTTTATTATAGTATTTAATTAAGATACAGCAATAACTAGTACTAAACCAGTTACTTCTAAAATTACTAATATTATTTTTATTAAGGTATACAACGCATTTAAATTTATTTTTTATATAAGAGACATGCTATTTTGAAATCCATAAAGATAATCTTAGTTTTGCTTGCATAGCTTTATAGAGCTCTTAAACCTAAGCAACTTTGCTATAGGCATCAAATTAGTAGAATAAAAAGTTAAAAAAATACAAGCAATTGTTATAAATAAAATTTGTTTTTTGCTCCTCCTGAAAAGTAGACCTTTGTCCCTTACATTAATTTATATTTCCATAATCGATTAATGTTTACCTACGATACACGAAGCATGCAGCGGGCGGAGCAGGCGGGGACGGGCTCTAGTTTTCTGTTTTGCTCTCTACTAGTTATATTGTAATATTAGAAAAATAAAATGAATTCATATTCTATTAAAGTAATGTAAGAAACACGTAAATTATTACACACGCTGGCATATTAATGTAAGGGACATCATTGCCAAATACATAAATCATAAAGTAACGTAAGGCTGATCAGGTTTAGAAAAACGAAAACGTGGTTAGGGTAAAGGCCATATATAACTTTTTATGAGACATACCTTAAAACTAAAAATGACATTTTGTACAAGTGTATGATACGTCAAAATTTGTCGTTAAGATTTGTTTAGGACCTCTCAAAATGTGTACTGTAAGGGACAAAAAAATGATTTTTTTTCAAGATATCAACATTTCAAGTATACCATTCGATGGAGCGTAAAATTCCGAATCCAACGGTGTATATAACTCATTTTCGGTATATTGTCCCTTACATTAATTCATATTTCCGTGATCGATATTCATCACGCTTACGAAAATGAAACTCTAGTGCAGGGATTCCCAAAGTGGGCGATACCGACCCCTTGGGCTTGAAATCGGTTTCCCATAAGGGACGACATAAACGAATAATTAGGTAGGTGCAATAATAATTATTAACTACACTTGATAGGATTTTTAAAGTAATTTTGGCTTTGAGGGTCTGCGTATCAGTTCATTTTGGAAAAGGGGTCTCTTGCCAAAATAGTTTGGGAATCCGTGTTCTAGTGCATTAAATAATTATGGTAGGAAATGTAGGAATTATTAGTGTCCACCCGTGACTTCGTCTGCGTGGGTGGACAGTTATATTTCTGTCCCTCGGGAACAGTACTTTCTTTCTGGATGAAATGTACCCTATTTATATCCTTTTCTGTACCCTAGGTATGAAACATTTCATGATGATCGGTTCAGTAGTTAGTTTTTTTTCGTTTTTAGGGTTCGTACCTCAAATAGGAAAACGGAACCCTTATAGGATGACTTTGTTGTCCGTCTGTCTGTCTGTCTATCTACACCCTTTATCTCGGGAACATGTGGAGGTATCGAGTAGATATTAAAACCATATTACTCAGGTCTACAGTCCTTTGAAGCTGTGTGAAAAAATCAAACTTCCAAGTTAACGTAAAAAACAAATACTTACGGCCGTTTATGCTGCAAAAAAACGCATATTTCGACACTCTCAAGGGAATTAAAATTTAAAGGGCACTTTCCGTTGACCTAGAACTATGGAAGGCAAGTAATATCGTCTCAAAACTATACATTTGTAATTAAATCATAAAAAATATAGTCATTATTTAAGTTTTTCAGTACGGAACCCTCGGTAGGCTTGTCCGACTTGCACTTGTCCGGTTTTTTAACTATACACCCATTTTAGTACGTACTGAAGGAAAAATATAATTATCTTTATACTGGTGACGAGGAAGTATGGTCTATGACTTTAGCCTGTTCTTTGGAACGAATAAAAAATTACTAAAATAAATGTCAGTTAGGGCTGTCGAAAGTGAAAAAATATCGAAATCCATTTCGATACATATTTTGGAAAAAATATCGATATATCGGTATATTTTTGAAAAAAATTGAAGGTTTTTTCTAGTGTTTTAGCTCAATAATAATTATCACTGTCTACATAAATTAAGAACGTTAGTTCAAATCCTAATCAAAATCATTAATATTTACTATTAATGTTATTCACCTCCTGATTTTGGAACTCTGTTGCAATTAACTTCTGATTGAAACTGACAGATATCAGTTACACTGCTACTTTAAGTAACATAGTTGCCACATTGATTCTTACTAAAGCAGTAATTTAACTGCATCTTCTGTCAGTTGCAATCAAAATTTGTCAGCACCAGAGTTTTATAATCAGCCCCCCAGCCTGTTATGCTAAAGTTGTATCGGAAGTCTAATTGCCATAATATTGTTTTTTTATTTAAAAAAGGAAAAGAATTATAGTTTATGCAGCCATGTGTTTACATTTTATAGTGACTTTTCTGCCCTTTGAAAATTGAATGTGGATATCGGATAGTTTCTCAATGACTCGTTGTTTCTGTAGTTTTTCTATATCAAAAAATATTCATTATTAAATAACTTTTTTTTTAAATGCGCTAAAAATAAGACAACTCGATTAATGTTGCTAATATTATTGGCTTTATCTTAAGACCAAATTCAATCATATACAAGTTAAACATTTTTTCTATGACGAGAACCGCTTCTCCTATAATATTAAAATTATCATAATAAATTCAAATAATATTGGAAATTAAAAAGAAACATTTTTGATCATGGATTTTATTATCTTCTATCGATATTTCAATATATCGGAATATTTAATATCGCCCGAAAAATATCGATAGGCATATCGAAAAAAAACGACTAATCGATATTTTCTTCCATCCCTAATGTCAGTCAACCAACGTCAATAAAACTTGTAAACAAAAAACATAATATTTATTTAGTTGAATACAGTTTTATAATGGCCAAATTACCGCCTAAACCGAGGAAAAATAAAAATATTAGTCGTGAAGAATTGTTAAGTTTGGACAAAAATGTGAATAATTATTAAAAATAATTTGGTCTTATGTTCTAACCTCTTCTACTTATTTAAATACATGTAACTTTAATTTTTCCTAGGATTTGGTGGATAAAATTATTCAGTTGGAAGCACATAATGCTCAGCTGAAGAATATTATAAGTAAAAGTGTATACAATCATGAGAATAGTCAAGCGGAAGATAAAAAACGAAAATTCGATTTTACAAAGTATGTACATATCTACCTAACATTCTATTTTTTTATAATTTCTTTACTTAAACAATTCAATAGTATGACACTATTACCAATACTTATTATATTCTATATAACTGACAAAAGTTTTAGTTTTAAATGCATTTAAGTGTAGGATTAATAGTATTTTATAACATTTGAGTCGGTAATTTTATGATTTTATCCTTTTTACATCTAAGTATAAAATTAAAGTTCATAATTTGGTCTAAAAAGCTACAAGCATAGCTTGTTCTGTTTTGCCTTCAGTTAGTGTAACACAAGTTGCATGCCCGAGGAGGTCCATAATTATCTTATTCAAATTTAATATTATCATCTTATTGTTGCGTAACCTATGGTTTCAAAAAAATATTCGTATTAAACATGTTCAAAAATATTTGAACTTAACTGTCATTGTTTTATAGATGTCACTATCGACGTGTCCTTCTCCAGATACTTTACTTTGGGTGGGACTACAATGGTCTAGCGGTACAAGAAGACTCAGCTAAGACCATAGAGCATCACCTCTTCCATGCGTTGACTAAATCCTGCTTAATCGAGAAGAGAGAAACATCACAGTACCATAGATGTGGAAGAACGGATAAAGGTGTCAGCTCATTTGGGCAGGTTAGTGTTATATGTTAAAAAAAAAGTGTTGTATTTATGTCACTGAAACATAGTACAAAGTGTTATTCTGTAATTCAGTAGGAAACTTATATGTTACTGAAGCTAATATTGTAAAATGGCTGAAATAGAATCCGTTCAATCATCAATTCTGGAATTTTGTAATTTTCCCATTAAAATAAAAGCATTACACAAACAGGTTTTTTTGTTCATCGTTGTTTGTTTTATTGCCTTGCATGCAGTGAGATATATCGACTACTATAGTCCATACAACATAAATAAATAAATAAATGCTTGGACAATTTCACACAGCGCCATCTAGCCCCAAACTAAGCAAAGCTTGTAATATGGCTAGACAACTGATATACTACTTATATACTTTTTTAAATATATAATTATTATAGGTAAAAACACCCAGACCCTTCACGATAATTAAAATTCATCATTTCAATTTCTGCCTGTCCGGGCATCGAACTCGGGACCTCTTGCATGGTAGTATGTTGACCACTGCACCACTCAAGTCATCAAATAAACATAAACACTAGTCCATTAATAATCATATTATAATCAATTCTTATCACTACCATCAATGATCTCAGCAGCCTGAACAATTATTTAAAATTTTAGGTAATATCCATTTCCCTCCGGAGCAAACATCCCCCAGACCAGCAGAACACTCCCGAGTCCATATCCTCAGAGATGCACTACTGCAAGATCCTGAACCGATTGCTTCCGAAGGAGATCAAAGCGGTAGCTTGGATGCCCATACCGGATGACAAACCGGAGTACAGTGCAAGGTGATTTAGACTTATGTGTCACTAGCGGCCGCCTGCGATTTCGTCTGCGTAGACATTTATCTATCCCTCGGAAACAGTACCTACTTTTTTTCGGGATAAAGGGTATCCTATGTCCTTTGTACCCCTGACATGCAAAATTTCATGATGATCGGTTTAGTAGTTAAGACGTGAAGGCGTTACAAAGAAACAAAGTAACAAAATTACTTTAGCATTTATAATATTAAGTAAGGATTGGTATATAGTAGAATATAGTTATGTAGGTAGATCAATAAATGCTATCTAATCTGTAATCTAATTTTACAGATTCGATTGCAAAATGCGCACATATAAATACTATTTCCCTCGCTCCTCCCTCGACATAGAGGCTATGAGAATCGCCTGCCGCCATCTTGTCGGCTCGCACGACTTCCGAAACCTCTGCAAAATGGACGTCGGACATGGCATCACAGAGTTTACGCGGGAAATTTTTAAAGCCGACGTACTTCCGGTGGAAACTGAGATTGAAAATCGTGAGTCATTTAATAAAGTTTTTGACACATATAAGTTATGATATAACTTCCTTCTTTTCTATAGCAAAGGTGGCAAATATACATGTAAAATGTACTAAAAATTGCGGCCAAATATTTGATAGAAAACCAAACATGAAACGGATATACAATTTCATGTTTAAGTGTCCCCATCTCTTTCATTGAGTCTACTACTTTTACTACGCGATCCAGTTACAACGCGTTCACTTCGTGATTGCCGTCGACGACCGTTATTACGTCACAGCTAACGGTACTGTAGACAAAAAAGTAATCATATTTTTCAACTGTTTTTAATTTTTTTCTCGTTCTAAGAGTGTCATTAATTTATATAACAAGTTAGGTTCGCTATTGTGTAGGAACTTTACTCTTTTAATCATTATAACAACACAAATAACGAACGTAATGATTAAATCAACAGAAACAAAAATTAAGCATTGCGTTGCTAGCCGTACTAGAGAGGCGACGCAGGGGGTGCGGGATGACGAAGCGGGCCGGGAGGTAGCGGCAATCATGAAGTGAACGCGTAGTATGGTTCCTACATCTAATGCAAGGTTTAGACTAGCAATAAATCTTGCAGAAGAATATTTCGCAAGCTGTTACTACTGTCTAAACAGATGTGGCAAGCGAAATTTCAAAGTGTTGCAGCGTGCAGAACTTGCTCTCTTAAGAAATTGCAGGAAGATCTTGTCTAAACCTCGCTTAATGATGACCAACAATATGGCGGGTTTTCCAAGTTTTTCAAATAATATAATATGTTTACAGCTACATCAATGTACCACCTTCTCATAAAAGGGAACGCTTTTCTCTGGCATCAGATCAGGTGCATCATGGGGGTACTACTGCTGGTGGGGAGGGGGGACGAGCAACCGGAAGTGGTCAAGGAACTGCTTGATGTGGAGAAAAATCCAAGGTGAGATTTATGAGTGAAATAAACTTGAACTTTTTAGGAATGTGGAAACTGACTTAAAATTTTTCTAAATTATCTATCATCGTGATTTTGGCCTATTCCCATTATCCCCCACTTTTGACCCCCACTTTCCCGATATCTCTACTGGGGGCTAAAGGTGGAGGACAACGGGAAAAAGAAAATATTTGTCTAGGGTTCTATTAAATTAAAAATCCATAATACCAAACCAAAAAAAAATAATGCGACTTACGGTTTTGTATGAAAAAAAATAATTGGCATTTATTTTGAATTAGGTAAGTATTTTGATTTTTTATTTAAGACAAATATTGTCTTAATCCGAATAACATCACAAGAAGAGTTAATTATGCTCAAATTGCAAATAATTTTGGTATTACGTTTGTATGGGAAGCTCTCTGTTCGTCGGACTCTTAAATACCTCAAAAACCTGTTATATGGAAAGATATAAGTAATCAATTAAGGCTGCGGTGTCTTTATTTTGTTAAAAATAAATACTTATTTTTTTATTAAATTAAAGTAATCCTAGACGTAGCATATTTTAATGAGAGACTTTCCAATCAACGTTCCTTAAAAATCTACTACGCGTTCACTTCATGATTGCCGCTACCTCCCGGCCCGCTTCGTCATACCGCACCCCCTGCGTCGCCTCTCTAGTACGGCTAGCAACGCAAAGCTTATTTTTTCATTACGTTCGTTATTTGTGTTGTTATAATGATTTAAAGAGTAAAGTTCCTACATAATGACGAACCTAACTTGTTAAATAAATGAATGACACTCGTTGAACAAGACAAAAATGAAAAACAGTTGAAAAACATGATTACTTTTTTGTCTACAGTACCGTTAGCTGTGACGTCATAACGGTCGTCAACGGCAATCACGAAGTGAACGCGTAGTATTAGATGGCGCTGTCCAACAACCTTGCTAGATAGTATGGTATTTAAACTTACTATAGTAACAAAGAGTACCATCGTAAAAAAACCTATGATTTGGACAATTTGTTTTCTTTGTAATTAAAAATAGTAAATTGTAATAATATTACTATGCGTGGAAAACCTTGTAACTTTCTTGGACTTGGAGTACAAAAGTTGTAGTTTCTGACAGTTATTTCAGCTGTCAGGAACGACAACTTTTTGTACTTTAGCAACACGTAACTGAAATGTCCGTGGTCCGACCTCCGTGGTCGATTGGCTTTGTACACCGGTTTTCATGGTGTCGCCATCTCTGAAGTCCCGGGTTACCGGTTGGGTCAATTGAGAAAAACGAACTTTTCTATATTGGCTCAGGTCTGGGTGTTTGTGATACCACCGTTGTCTCTAATTTCCATAACACAAGTGCTTTAGCTACTTACTTTGGAATCGGAGCAATGTATGTGATGTTGTCAAATATTTATTTATTTATTCATTTGTATGTAAAAATGTCCTTTATATTATATTGCGCCACAACACACACACAATTTAATAAAGAACACATTTTTATAAAGAATTATAAAGATAACACACTGTCAAAATCATACATTATATATTTATTTTTTTACGATGATTCTCTTTGGTCAGATTGTTTATACCATGTCCATACTTGTATTGTAGCAAGGTTGTTGGACAGCGCCATCTAGTATATTTTTAAGAGGACGCATCGGACATTTTGGTGGCAGGGTTCTCGATTTTTCTCATCAATTACAAAACATATAAAAGTGATATTTAATAACCTGGTTATTTATTTCATTGACTTCATTTTGTCAGTTGCAGAAACACGATTCGTTAACTTTTGTAACAGAGAAAAAAATATCAAAGAAACCTCTTTAAAAACAGAGATTGGCATTTTACAAACAAACCTGACCGATTTAAGCCTTTAAGGCTCCTATATACCTCAAGTGGCGCCCTCATTTTAATTAAATTTACCCACTTTAAGCACTTTTGCCAACTACTACTACAACGAACAAAATTTTACTGAGGTTATTGTTTGTAAATAAACTATAGAACCTTAGCTTCAATCAATTTAATTTCGAGCAATAAATCTGTACATGTGAATTTTCGATACATTATGTACTTAGCGAGCAATAAATTTAATTAAAATGAGGGCGCCACTTGAGGTATTTAGGGGCCATGTTCGTAATAGTTTAAAATGCCAGTTGGATTTTTTAAAATATATAGATTTTTATACAAACGAGACTGTTTGGCGTCTCGAAACTGATGGTCATGAGTGAGATAGTTAAGTGTAATTTACGAGAGTTTGAGCGAGACAGTCGATACGAAAATAGTTTATCGATGCGTCGCCTTAAGGAACGTTGCATGGAAAGTGTCATTTCAATTCAAATTCCGCTAAACTTCTTTCATTGCGCGGGCGCCGATTTCTTTTTTTTTCAGGAAACCACAATACAATATGGCGTTAGATACCCCTCTGAACTTGTTCCATTGCACTTACGATCTAGAACATTCTCAAGATTGGGTGTATGAAAAAGAAGAGTTGAAGACAGTGATAGCACAATTACAGGGCGAATGGACTATTTATAATATCAAGTAAGAAAAATGTAAATGACTTGACGACCTGAGTGGTGCAGTGGTCGATATGCCGGTCTACCACGCAAAAGGTCCTGGGTTCAATTCCCGGCCGGGCAGAAGTTGAAATGACGAATTTCTATTTCTGTGACGGGTCTGGGTGTTACTATTTATAATATGGATATATTTAAAAATATATAAGTAGTTGTCCAGCACCCATATAAAGCTTTGCTTAGTTTGGGGCTAGATGGCGCTGTGTGAAATTGTCCAAGCATTTATATTATTTATTTATTTATTATTTGTCATGCCCATTTTTTTATTAGCGTATATTCGTCACAATAGTATTGTTTTTTGACACAGCTCTTGTACACAATTATGGGCTACATTATCAGGAAGACTCGTTTTACAATAAGAACCTTTAATATAAGTAATTAGAGTTTAATTATCAAAAGCGTTGAAGGCAAACAGCATATCATACAAACTTTCAAGTCCTTATTTTTCGAAATGAATGAACTGATTTTGAAATAAAATTAATGAACCGAAATGAATGAAACAGCTGATTTTTTATTGTAATTTCAGAGTCGGTCCCATGGTAAAAGTTGTTCAGTTTGATGGTCCCGAGAAACGATTTTCCCATTTTGGGTTCATTCATTTTAGACGACCTCCATGGTCGAGTGATTTGTACACCGCTTTTCAAGGTGTCGCCATCTTTGAGGTCCCGGGTTCGATCCCCGGCTGGGTCAATTTAAAAAACCTATTCTATATCGGCTCACGACTATTATTTATTCTGTGTCTCAAGTCTGGGTGTTTGTGATACCAACGTTGTCTCTGATTTCCATAACACAAGTGCTTTAGCTACTTACTTTGGGAGCAATGTTAATTTATTAATATTTATTTAATAACACCCTGTTTAAGTAATTCAATTTTTTTTTTCAGATCAACTATGATAAAAGAATCAATTGAAAAATTAGAGCAAGCCTATTCAAATTTATGTGCGAGTGAGAAGGGTGTTTTATGCAACGAGAGTGAAAAAGATAGAGTTATAGCTTATTCGAATTGTTTGTTGCAAGGTGTGCAGTCCAAACTCTATACACCTTTATTGAAGAGAGTGACATGTTGTAAGTATGACCACAAATGATACAACATGTTACAAAAGTACCCCTAATGCCGAATATGGTAGATAGGGACCATCAAACTGAACAACTATGGGACCAACTCTGAAATCGTGAAAAAAAATCAGCTGTTTCCCACATTTTGATATTTTCGTAATTAATTTTTATATGAAACAGCGGATTTTTTTTTCGTGATTTTAAAGTTGGTCCCATAGTAAAAGTTGTTCAGTTTGATGGTCCCTATCTATCATATTCGGCATTAATTACGAAAATATCAAAATGTATGAAACAGCTGATTTTTTTTTCGGTATTTCAGAGTTGGTCCCATAGTAAAAGTTGTTCAGTTTGATGGTCCCTATCTATCATATTCGGCATTAGGGGTACTTTTGTAACACCTTGTAAAATACTAGCGACCGCCCACGACTTCGTCTGCGAGGAAACCTTTTTCGCTTTCACTCGGGAATTTTTTTTTTTCGGGATGTAAGGTACCCTATGTCCTTGTACCCCTGACAACGTGTATGCAAAATTTCATGATGATCGATTCTGTAGTTAAGACGTAAAGGAGTAACAAACAAACAAACGGACTTTCGCATTTATAATATTAGTAAGGACTAAGTACGTATGCCTGAATACTAAATATCTGGATATATTAAGATAAATAATATTAGTAAAAAATACTAGGAAATATCGGCTCATCCGTAACACCTCCGACGGGACTCGAACCCGCACCCTTGGGATTCCGGCCCAATTCACTGACCAATTATGCTACCTAGTCAGTCGAGTCCCGTCTGAGGTGCTACGGGTGAGTCGAAATTGTGAATGCGAAAGATCTAAAACTGTAATATTTGGATATATTTAGGCCGTGTAGAATAGTTGGTCCCATTCGCAATTGGGCACGCAGATACAAGTGGTCCTATTCGCATTTGGTCCCATTTGCCGTTTGTCCCGCATATGCAAGTGATCCTATTCGCATTTGGTCCCATTTGCACTTTGTCTCGCATATGCAAGTGATCCTATTCGCATTTGGTCCCATTTGCAGTTTGTCCCGCATATGCAAGTGATCCTATTCGCATTTGGTCCCATTTGCACTTTGTCCCGCATATGTAAGTGATCCTATTCGCATTTGGTCCCATTTGCAGTTTGTCCCGCATAGGCAAGTGATCCTATTCGCATTTGGTCCCATTTGCACTTTGTCCCGCATATGCAAGTGATCCTATTCGCATTTGGTCCCATTTGCAGTTTGTCCCGCATAATGCAAGTGATCCTATTCGCATTTGGTCCCATTTGCAGTTTGTCCCGCATATGCAAGTGATCCTATTCGCATTTGGTCCCATTTGCAATTTGTCCCGCATATGCAAGTGATCTTATTCGCATTTGGTCTCATTTGCAGTTTGTCCCGCATATGCAAGTGATCCTATTCGCATTTGGTCCCATTTGCATTTTTTGTTTCAAATCATTTTTAAACGTTTAAAATGTATCACCATAGACAAAAAACTTTTTTATTAATATTTTTTGTCTCTTACAGCGAGCCTAGATGAAAAAATAGAATATTACAGAAAGAAGAGAAAACTCGATGATGACAGTGGAAATAATGAATGAGTATAGATTTTTATTGCTAAAAAACAGCATTGTGTAAACCTATTTCGAAGATTTTTATTTCATTGTGCTGTTCATGATAGATGGTTGAAAAACGATATAAATAAATGTTATTATGTTACTAACTGTTTTATTTTTTAATGTAAGTATTAAAATAATTCATCATTTCAATTTAACGCCTACTAAATACTGCTTAGCAAAGTAGCTTGCAAACATTGCTCTAATATTTTATTCAGGCGATTCTCTAAGTACGCATGACGGCACGGTGGGTATGAAAACAGCTCGTACGTACGGCATAAAGACGGTCTCAAGGTCAACATGTATAGTCTGAGGTGCCGCTGACTGTACCAGCAGCTAACTCTCTCTTAAGAGCGCGTAGTCTGCACACTAGCGCCGCCATTGGAAAAACCTTTACGTGCCACTCTTATCAGAGCAGTCAAAATACTCGCAGTCTTTTATACGAAATCTTAATAGTACGATGCAAACTTATGACGGCTGTGAAGTTAGGCGCAGGTCACTGCGCAATACAATGCGATTGATTTGACTTTGTCCAACAGATGTGACCAACTTCAGAGTGCTTGTACAATGCGATGTAAATATTTGAATGTGTTGCAACTTGTGCACCATACATTCTCGAGTGAAGTTGCCGCGGATCACTGTTCATTGTCATATATGGTGAGGTTGCATAGTGGCACGGCTACGCGCATAGCGGCTAATTTCACAGCCGCCATCAAGATTGCATCGCACTGTACCTTTCACATATTTTAATAAAAAAGGTGTTATTTTAGAACCGACCTAAACCAATCAATCCAAAATAAATAATTCTAAAATAACACCTGAATTAGTAATATACCTACGCGCTGTAATCCGTAAATAATGTTTTATTTCTAATTAACTGTAAGCGCGGAAGTCTTACTTAACGGTTTTGGTTTTATCGTTCAGAATTAATGATTTTTTGCGCGTTTGGTTAATGAAGCCCCTGAAGGTAAACTCCAGGAACTTAGGTTCGCGAACCTCCGTGCTCCGCAAACTCCGAAAAGAAAAATTTTAATGCAATGTTCAAACTTTGTGAAAATAACAAAACTATAGGTACCTAAACCCAATGATATAATATCATTGCCTAAACCACTTAAAACAGATAGTAATTTTAAAAAATAATGTAAGAAATAAGTAAGTAATTTTTTCTCAAGGATTTAATGGATTTTTAGGTAAGGTAATTGAGCGGTGGGACAAAAACGAGCCAATTCGGCCTCTAAACAGTAGCGCGAACGATTTGTATCCGTAATTGCAATCGCAATAATTATAATTGCATTGTATGTAAGTACCTACGTTGTGTTGTACTGTACTACATAATCCGTGGTTCAGTACGCAAAACCGGCCACAGCGAGCGGTGGATAGCGTTATTTTTATAATCTAGCCGAGCACAGACAGTATTGGAAGGCCGCTCCCGCCGGAAAGCGGTGTTTAACGCAAACGAAAAGCGCTGAACAGTTTTTATTTGGACTTCCTGAAATCCAAATGCATTTTCCGTATTACGAAAAACGAAACGCAATTTTTATTTACTTTTTTCGGCGGCGGCAGTAAACTTTTTAAAACGAAACTTTTTTAACCGACCGATTTAAAAAGTCGTTTGGCATGGGATACTCGTGTTAGATTACAGTGCCATCCATTTTAGTCGTCTAATAAAATTTTGATATTTTGACATTATGGTTTGGTTGTCATTACGAGAATAAAAATGAAAATATTTACGTGAAATTGCTTTTGGAAAATTATTATTTTGCTGTTTTATTTTTGCTAAACTTTTTGAAAGTTCATAAAAGTGCTCGATATGTATTATTTAGTGTCTGTTTAGTTCAGTTTAAAGTTTTATGTGAATTATGGTGTTGTGATATAATTCACAAAGTGCTTTAAAATGGAAAAAATAAGGTATGTTATGATTTAAGTACCTAGATACCAATGGTAAACTCATTTTGAGATCAGAAGACGACCTCCCGACCGTTAGGTTTTACATCAGAGTTCTATAAAAACATGTTTTAACACTGTTTTACTCAGGAAACAAAAAATCTTGAATTTATTTATGCTGCTGAGTGAATACTCAACTGGATACTCTTTAAAAAGATTGCTTTTTACTGCAATTAAAATCTAGAACTGACAATAAGTACTTTTCATTAAGTTTTTACCAATCTCAAAGTAATTTTGTAGAAAACTGACAAAAATTCAAATAAAAATGTACCAATATGTTTATCACCCGAACTTGTCTCCAAACTTAATTTCGTGTAAGGGTGTAAGTATGATAACATGAAAGAATGACAATAACAATTACTTAGAAAACTGGTAAAAAAAAAAAATCAGAATTTTGAGGGTACTGTAGATGGAAAGTTCTGTTAACTTGAATGGGCATGTTTGAAAAAATTATATCTTAGATTAGAAGTTAAGTCCTAAATCTTGCCATCCATCATATTATTATTATTATTAAACTTGACCAGGCGAATACAAGGGAACCCCCAGAACATAAAACGAAAAAGAAGACCGACGAATTGGGCTATGAGTATGAGGTGTTTGATGAAGCACTCTATGGAATATGGCACAGCTCAACATTTAAATTATCCAAAATAATTACCTACCATTTGATTGACAAGTTGTTGAAACTCTTTTAAGTTAAATGAAAAAAACTCAATTAAATTTAAAAAAGATTTAATTAGAACTAAAGTTAATTGAAAAAGTCTTTTTTACGATTGAGACGCTTGAAACTATTAATAATGTTTTTAGTTTAATGTGACATAAGTGTAAAGATGATTGGTAAATTAAAAGTGGAATTCCGAGACAGGCAGCAAACAGCAATCAAGCATGTTCCGCTACGCTCTAAATTGAATGGTACTGTTAAGACTAAAGGGTTCAATTTGAAGTGTGCGACGCGAGTGTCGCTAAGCGGTCGCGACTCTTCTTCTTCTTCTTCATTCATTACGGGCGGTTTCCGCAACTGGACGTCTATAGCGCCTATTTTGCGTATGGAGGGTGTGCGGCCAGATCACTCCAGCCAGCCCAGCTCAGCCAGTAACGCTCCAAGCGCTTTCACATTGGTGATCGCCTCCTGGACGCTGCCCGGCGAGCCGAGGTACCTCGCCCGGTAGGGGGCCACCCCTCTGCATTCCAGCAGGACGTGGGCGGCTGTTTTAAAAAAACAAGCGGTCGCGACACTTCTCCGCTCACATCAAATTGAACCTTTTAATCATTACCATTACCATTCATTTTGGAGTGTAGCGGAACGTGTGGTTGCTGTCTGCTGCCTGTCTCGGAATTCCACCTTAAAGATTTAAATGATCTGACCAATCCCATTGATTATAGCATCATAGATCATGAGTTATCTAGAATTAAATGATTGTGTGATTGATGACAATGGACATAAAATCTTTGTCTTGTTTAATAATAATAATGAAATATTATTATGGATGTCAAGATTTAGATAGGTACATACAGCGGCGCCTGAGACTATACATGTTGACCTTGAGACCGCCTTTATGCTCTACGTAATAAAAGCTGTTTTCGCAGTTTAACTGTATAACCTAACGTGCTGTCGTGCGTACTTAATTTCTAATCTAAGATATTATTTCTTTCAAACATGCCCCAGAAGTTCCCATCTACAGAGTGTATCCTCAAAATTCTGAAAATTAGATTAAAACATTATCACTTAGGTGATAATATTCCATAATACACAACATCTGAACTTTTAGTAAATATGCATCCGATTTTCCGATCTCTAGTAATGATAGAAAGAAAATATCCAGATAAGAAATTATGACAGAGTGAAAGCCAATTTCTTGTTATTTAATGAATTTTTTTTTGTTTCAGATTTTCAAGTGAAATGTGATGTAAATATTTTATATAAAAAGTTAATATACTCGAATAATTCTAAAATGTAAAAACTGTACTTTTTAGAAATAAGGCCAGTACCTACCAGTAACAAAAGTTTTTTTTTTTAATTATGTAATGTAACAAATAAGTTTATAATTTTAATAAAGGCCAGTATTAGTGATAATTTAGAGTATTTTAAAGTATGAGTGAAATGTTTGGGGCGCTTCGGGTCCAATTTATTGTAAGTACCTTATACACTTATTTATTTTATCTAAGGAGGAGATCCTAAAGTATAAACCAAAATCCTAGAAATCCATACGAACCAATTGTATGCCATTCAACTTAAATATAACTATGTCATTGTCAGCCTACACAACGTGTTACAATATAACCCCTAATGCCGAATATGGTATATAGGGACCATCAAACTGAATAACTTTTACTATGAGACCAACTCTGAAATCGCGAAAAAAAATCAGCTGTTTCATACATTTTGATATTTTCGTAATTATTTTTGGTATGAGACAGCTCCTTTTTTTTTTGAGATTTCAAAGTTGGTCCCTTAGTAAAAGTTGTTCAGTTTGATGGTCCCTATCTACCATATTCGGCATTAGGGGTACTTTAGTAACACGTTGTATAGCTTCTGTTCCCCATGGATTTGGAGTGCGATTTGAGTAGGGCTCATCACCATCATCATTATATCAGCCGCACTACATAGAGTTGAGTCGTTCGTGAATGAATCCTTCAATTGAACTAGTTCACTTATCAAGTATATCTCCTTCACTCGTTCATTTGGGTCCCAATTACTTCAGTACTTCATTTAGTTCACACTTCACTGAAGGAGAGTAAAGCGGACAGATAGATTACGAACAGCGCGTACGGATTAGGGATAAGAATGGGATGGGACCTTGTCAAAGTAAATCGAAAATTACAGTTAAGCAGTCAAGTAGCGTTAATAAAATTGAATTTTGAAAAAGTAAACAGTTTTACCCCTTTTTCCACTCATTATTAATTAATCACTAAAATAATGACACAATAATATAATAAATCTCGCATTTATTATAAAACTCGGGCAGAAATGCACGTGCACAATTCTACACAACTAGCTTTATGCGAGCATGGACGCGAGTTTGCCGACGCTACGGCTGGCCGAGACGCGACGGACCGACCGGATTATAACATAAAACTACATTTATTGATCTTCAATTTTTTTTGCAGATTTCAATCCGGGACCACGCTAAGTTTTGGACAAAGGGCACTTAATGGTGTATATGGTAAGTGCTACAGTCAATATCTTAAGAAACTAAACATAATTCTATGTCATATCAACCACCTTGCGATTTTTAAAATTAATTACTTAGTTATCTAAATCTGACATTTGGCATATGTTTTAAATTCCTAAGGAATCTAAAAATATCATCATCAGCCCATTATTACACGATTGCCCAAAAAGGAAGAGTGTATTGTGTTCAGGTTTTTTCTCTGCATCTCCCCATACTCCTTTCACATTCGTATATCATTCCGCACACAATCCATCCATCTTTTCTACGGAAGACCGTAAACCAAAGACAAAGATCTCTTCTTGCAGATTAATTGATAGAAGGACGAAGCATTCCAGAGTTTTTTATGTAAGTTTGCTATAATAATAATACCACAATACGCGCTGGTTTATTTTCTGCTGATGATCCTATTTCAAATGTGTGAACTTTTTGCTCTATTTCCCTTGGCCTACAAATCTGAAGAGGATTTATCACGGAAACCAGTCTGGTTTAGGATGTTCGACCTCCGTCGTCTTGAGAAGGTCAGGAAAGAGGTCGGTTTATTAATCAATGTGTTGCAATGCGCTTGCGCATCTTAAGGGGCAGCAGCGCTTTTGCTTCTTCCGTGAAAAGTGATGTCCTAGCTCCTTGCGATATATACTTGCAATTGATTGCTACGGCTCTACAAATTACTTACAAAACTGTCTTTATGAGACAGCGATGAATGTACACTGAATGTCATATTAAAAGGGATCGTGAAAGATGTTGAGTTATACAATGAGCTTGGGAACAGTTTTTTTATATACATTTTAATAACTTTAAATATGACATTACATTTTTCTGTAGCCCCTCTACATACTTCACAATAATTTTTTAAACATTCGTAATTATATGACCATGCGTATTGTTTTCGTGACAGGCACCGAGCAAGTAATCACTACCGTGGTGACAGGCAGTAAGATACTTTGACGTCATCGGATTCCATTCTCTCGCTAGTCTCGTTCGGAAAGGACGCATAGCACCCACTCGCGGATGCAAACGTATTAATTATTTGTAAATACTTATGTAGTATCGAAGTGAAATAAATACAGTTGGTTTTGGATTACGTCTTCTATAATGGTTTAGGGTAAAAAATATCTTTATTTTTTATTTTTCCACGTCTATTAGGAGACATGTTTTGTTACGAGATTTTTTGCACTATTTTACTTAAAGAACTCATATTGAATTTAATCTTAACTTATAATAATTGTTATATTCTTGATTCCTGTGGCCCTACCACGAGTTAATGCAAACTGTTTACGTTGCCGTAAACTATCGTCTTCTCTCTTTCACTCGCATTGACTGTGAGCAGTATATCCGATAGTTTACAGTAGCGTAAACAGTTTGCATCAACTCATGGTAGGGCCACTGGTGATGTCGATCATGTCTACTAGTGGTAGACGATCATCAGGCGGGCATTGTCCCATTTTTCCACTCTTTTATACCCATCATCTTCTGTTATTACATATAAAGGAAAGGCATAGATCACTCCTTACCATTCAATTGCTATAAGATTCTGGCTTATTTTTATCGCTTCTCATTATATTCCTTATAAACCTTCCCCTTAAGTAAACAAGATGTCTCGGTAACATTACTAGTAGGCATTTAGACTGTAAAAAGACCTTCAACCATTATCTTGCATCGTGTAAAGCAACAACACATTTAAAGTGTGTTGAACAAGATCATACCACGCGGGCCCAAAGCGGATTGGTAGGTGTTAACGACTGCAAATGAAGCCGGGACCTGTTTAACGTGCCTTCCGAAGCACGGAGGAGCTCGAGATAAGAAATTTTTGGTCACCCATCTCATGACCGACCCTTGCGAAAGTTGCTTAACCTCCGCAATCCCCGGGCCTTGCGCTAAACCACTGCGCCATCGAGAACCAGCCCCCTTAGCATGGCCACCACCGAGACACGATATGATGAAAAAACTAGGGATGCAGCCGATACCGATACCGATATATCGGCGATACTTCGAGTTTGCCGATATATAGGATATTTTTGAATCCCATTCAACGATACTTTTCAAATTTCGCGCTTTAAAAATGTAATGTAAACGACTATTTCTAAAACTATAAACTAATTCTCACCCTGTCTATTGTTTTAAACGGTTTTATTAAGCTTGCCTTGTTAATTGTAATTTATATATTAATAAAAAAAACCTGACTTGTATTTTATTGATTTTACCTTCTGTTTTGAATTCAATAAGCGTATCAGTATCGGTATCGCCGATATTTTTATAAGAGCATCGGTATCGTATCGGCAAGAAAGCGTATCGAGGCATCCCTTTTTTATGCCAAAGGAAAACGTCTTTACGCGCTTCCCCCCTTCAGGTGAGCAGGGAGGGGATAGGAGGGGATCGCAACAATCGAGGCATCCCTAGAAAAACCATCTCTTTTATTTGCAGTTAAATATTAATAAATCGCTATATTATAATCATTCGGTGGTCATGCTAGGGGGGCTGGGCACTAATGGACAGTGATTCGATAAATCGTTACATCATATTAATATCATGTTGCGGTGGCCATGGTACTGGTGCAGTAAGGATAGCTCTAACCATTCACCCAAGTGATCCAGTACATACCTACCTAATCGGGAATATTTATTTTTTATCTCATAAACGGATATTGTTTGAGAAAAAAAAACAATACAGTTGCACGAAAATATGTGTTGTCGATGACAGTACAGCGTGCGGTAAGTTGATTTTACCGCACGCAGTAAGAATAGCTCAAACCCTTCTCCCAACCATGATCCAGCACGTTCCTACCTAATAAGGAATATTTTTTTTCTCATAAACGGATATTGTTTAAGAAAAAAATTTCAATACAGTTGCTCGAAAATATGTGTTTTCGATAACAGTACAGCGTGCGGTCAGTTGATTTAAGCGCACGCCGTGCGTTTTTGTTTACGGTTAGTACAGCGTGCGGAAAGTTAATTCTACCGCACGCCACCACCGTGCATTTTTGTTTACGGTTTTCTTTTTTTATTTCAAAAGGAACCTATAATGTTTTCTTGCAAATATATTGAAAAACGTAATATGGCACACGGTTGTTAAGGTTTTAAAAACCTCCTTACCAACCTTGTATCATAAACTACTATTACTACAGCTCTCATAACAATGTTTGCTGGAGTTTTTGGCGCCATTTTGTCGAGTTCGGTTTGGTGTCTATTTTAATTATTTTCAAATTGATTCATAGTGGATATCGTGTCTTAAAATTGGTGCAGTTATATGGTGCAAGTGTCTACGCAACTGAACTATGTGGGATAATTGAAACAGGCGTGATCTTGGTTGTGTGAAGCTGAGACTTTTATTGAAGTGGTGGCTTCTTCGGCAGAACTAACCAAGTAAACTGTCTTGATATACTTGGTGCCAAATGCTCCAAGCAGCATTGGAATGCGATGCACCCGCATTCTAATGAAAAATTAAACAATATCTACCACTAAACTATTTAACACTTGACACTGGCAAAAATTACTTCCAAGAGGAAAGTAGATTGCCATAACAAATAAAGAAGAAGAAGAAGAACAATGTTTGCTGTCGCTCTACCATAGATAAAATCATCTCAATCTGGGCGTAACTGCATCGCGCCGCCATTACGATTCGGCCTTCACCCACTCCGCGCATCTTTACCGTAGATTGCTGTGCAATCTGCAGTTCACGACTTAGAGTAAGCGCACACGATGCAGCTTAATGCGCAAGCAAACTTAGGTCCGTATTTATAAACCGCTCTCAACGTTAAGAGCTATCTTGAGATGCTCTTCTTAAGAACAGAATAAAAAGGCCTTAATATTTAAGAACAAGGTCTTTGACCTTTTTGGGGCCCTGGGCACATTAAGATAAGGGGGACCCTATAATCTTGACTTAAATTTATCTAAACAAGCCGAAATCAGATCAGAAAGCCTGATATTCGTGCAAGAGTAGGATAGCTATGCTCATGCAAATGCTAGTAAGAAAGTAGTATTTGTAGTCAGTAATTATTGTTTGAGTATTCGAAATATCTAAATATGTTTTACATGATTTTTTTTGGTAATAAGCATCCGTTATCATTTAGCGATTTGGTAGAAACTAGGGGGCCCCTGTCGATCGCGGGGCCCTGGGCATGTGCCCAGAGTGCCCAGTGGGAAAGATGGGCCTGTTTAAGAACTTCCGTCGTGGAATTGCTTACACACCGGTTTTCATTGTGTCGCCATCTCTGAGGTCCCGAGATTCTTGGCCGGGTCTATAAAGAAAAATGAACTTTTTCATACCGTATATAATTTATGGTACCCACACTATACGCCTGATCTATTACACAAACACTTAGCTAGGTATTCACTTCCGGTTTGAGATCAAATCAGAGAAACTTATGTTATGTGATGTTGTTTAATATTTACTTTCCAGCTTTTGCTCGGCGAATCTCGTTTCCTGACTGAATTTTTATCATAATCGGATCAGGGGTTTTAACAATAGTAATAATTGATTTTTCCTAATGAATTCAATTGTCCAACAAATAGAGCTTAATATTTCTTACTAATGTTATTTCCTGTAGCAGCTCGCGTGTTTATTCGCATGATTTCCTCGCATTTCATTGAATTAATCTGTTGTTTAAGTCGAGCATTTTTCTGTTCAGTGTGCGCTGACCTTTATGGTTACTAGCGTGAATTCGTTTTTTGTTAAAGTCGGGCAATTTGTAACTAAACTAGGTAGATTATTAGTTTGCTATCAAAACTGAGATCAGATTTGTGATTTTCAAAAAAATACAACTATCCTTGTCGCTTATACGCAATCGTAGCTTACGTGAAAGGGACAGACGTATTCGAAACTGTATCGTGGGAACTTAACCATTACCGTGACTTAACATTTTGCTTTCACTGCTCGGTCGGAGCATCGGGACGGGACAGTTTAGTTAGACTATTGATATTGGGACATCGGACAGTAGCTTTTCGATTAACGATTGACGATAAAATTGTGAAGCAACTTTTGCTATGGTCAGTCGTATATGGGTGACCAATAGTATCTCAAACTCCTCCGTGCTTCGGAAGGCACGATAAGCTGTTGGTTCCAGCTGCTTTTTGAAGCGAGCACTGACGAACTAAGACTTTTTGAGGCCCGGGGCGATCTTTATTTTTGGGCCCCCTGGCGCCTCCAGATTTGAAATATTAGCTGAATTAAACACAATGCAGATGCTAAAACAAATTTTAACTCCCCGGACGCCCAACAAACTAGGATAAATCCGGGAAAACCCGGACGGATGGCAGCCTTACTTATGGAACATTCTCTTTATCCATCCTTTAGGGAGTGAACATACTAAAAGTCTCCTCTTCTAAGCTTTAAACCTGGGGGGTTTAAAGTTGGGAGGTTTAAATATCCCCGAAACGGTGCGTCGTCGTAGAGAAAAGTGTTCTCCTCCCAATTCATCATCATCCCCCTACCCTTATCCCAATTTATTTGGGGTCGGTGCAGTGTGTCCTTCTCTTCCATTCCTTCCTGTCACTCGTCACCTCCTCATCCACTCCTTTTACATTCATATCATTCCTCACACAATCCATCCATCTTTTTTGCGGTCTTCCTCTTACTTTCCAACCCTCAACATCCATATCCATTACTCTTTTAATAACATGCCTTTCATCCCTTCTCATAACATGCCCATACCAAGAAAGACGATTCCCTTTCAACTTTTCTATCACTGGTGCTACTTTCAAACTTCCTCTCACATACTCATTCCTAATTTTATCCATTCGCTTATAATTTCTTCACTCTCTGGCGACTGGTTATATCGTGTCACATACCGATATCGTTCCGATATCGTTGTCGTCCGAGCTGACGATATATGAGTATCGTTCTCGTTATCGTTCAATGTGAAAACAGCCATACGGTTCGTTCGTGCAGGGCGATACGCGCGCACACGACTTTTTTTAATTATTATAAACCCTGAAAACCTAACGCGATGTAAATCGAGATAAAACATGAGTTCGTAATTTTTTAAGGGGCTGACATGAGCCAACTAGCGCCGCCAGTCGATTTTATTTTATTAATTCTAAATAAGCCCAATTTCTTAAAAAGGAATCAGTCAAGGTCATGTGAATGACGTCTAATATTTATTGAATAACGTTACAACATTACAAATTGCGTGCAATAGTTTAAAAACGGGTTGGAACCAATAGTGGCCACTTTTAACAAAATCGCGTTTTATACTGTTTGAATGCCTTTTCAAACTGTGTAAAGTTATTCAATAAATATTATACGTTATTTACAAAACCTTGACTGATTCCTTTTTTTAAAAATTGGGCTTATTTAGAATAAATAAAATAAAATCGACTGGCGGCGCTAGTTGGCTCATGTCAGCCCCTTAAATGTATTCTTTCTTTTGTTCTAGGATGACAGAGAGGGCGCGGGGCGTCGTATATGCGCCGTGCTGCCCATTACAATGGAGGTAAGCTTTTTAAGTACTTACTCGATCGTCAAAGTTAAGCAACTTCCACAAAGATCAGTTTTCTGATGGGTGACCAATATTTTTATTTTGGCTGCGCTGAACTTTTGCCGGCTTATCGAAACTTATTATCTCAGTTAGGATCTCTAGCACGAACATCTATCGAGAAAAATAAACAAGCGTTAAAGTCTATGAAAAATTTAATTTCTCTTTTCGGCTGTGTAGATCTTAAACAAATTCCCCATACAAAAGCCATCGGTCATTTATGTAAGAATACTGGCATACCTACCTGTCCGCCATTTTGAAAAAAGTCGGTTTTGGATGCTTGTGATAAAACTGACAGATTTTGTTTTTCAACTTTAAACTCAAATATCTCGGTAAGTATATCACTTACGAGATTTTTTTACTTATTACTTTTTGTTTGTAAATACTTATTCTATCGATTGGCACCACTTTTATCACAGGCCTCCAAAACCGACTTTTTTCAAAATGGCGGACAAGTAGGTATGCCAAAAGCACATGATGCACATTACACTATCGAGTTTTTCCGTTCGTGCTACGGGTACAGACAGATCCCTTATCGAACAGAGCCCGTAGCCAATGTCACATTTACAAATTTTCGTTATCGCTTCGCTTCGAAACATATATGGATTCGACGTTTTAAAATTAGATTGTTATCGAAACCTTATGTCAATCCCATACATGTTTCGAAAGCGAAGCGATAATGAATATTTGCAAATGTTAATTTGGCAGTTTGGCTAGGGGCCCAGGAGCCCTACCGGCTAACGCATCAAGCTTCGGAAAGTCTGCCGGGCTTCAAATTAAAACAGATAAATCGAGCCCCAATCGGGCAAAAATGGCGAACCCCAATTCATGATGTCACACGAACATCGATATCTTCTAAATAATTTCAGCGAATAGTACAATACGAAACTCCTTACTTCAATTTATCTGTTTTAAGTTGAAGCTCGGCAGACCCGCCGAAGTTCGAAAAGTTAGCCGGTAGGGTCCCTGATGGTGACTCTAAGTATGATCTTTCCTGACTAGCAAGAGCCTAGTCGACCAACGGCGAGCTATAAATTAGCACTGGATTAATTATGAAAGACGTTTAACGTTAAATATCTCCCACGTAATAAACAAGCTGTCGATCCTTCATAACTATAGTGAAAGTGCTTGTAGTAAATCTTTAGAGATCATAAATTATGTCACTCGCAATCGAACTATACTATATTGGTGAAACAGTTAATCGATGTAGCGTAGAGGAGGCAGGCTATAGATACTAAAAATAAGTTTCTGTGCCCGTTCTTCTTGTCAGTGACGTCTTGAATAGGAGGTAGAAAAAAAACTAGACGAACTAAAACAGGGTTTCGTAAAGTGTGGTCCAAGGATCCCTAATAGGGGTCCGTAACTTGTGTATCAAAGGTCCGCAGTAGCTCAGCTTAGTTAACCCTTTTTTTATATGCCATAGAAAAACGCTCCCCCTCAGGGAGTCAGCTCAATTGCTAACAGCACGATTGACGCCCCCTCTGGGTGAATCGGTCGTTTTTCTCGACGCACAATCGCCTAGGTGAAATGTGACGTCTGCGCCGTCCTCTCCCCTGAGGGAGGGCGGTCGCTTTGTTCGCGACGAAGGTTCGTTGCCTCTCCGGGCACGCAACCAAAGTCAAGGCGGTTTTAGTCAGTAGGAGTCTGACATGCCCCCCATAGCCGGCTATGGGGAAGTCCAATGAGTATTTCCGCCTCCTTCCCCCGCGCAAAGGGGAGGGTGCTCCGAACCCCTCTGGTTGAGAGGGAAAAAAAAAAAACGCAACGCGCTTCCCCCCCTTAGGTGAACGGAGAGGGGGTATGTGGGGCTCGCTAGGAGGGGATCGCAACATTCAGCGTTGCGGCTCCCTCCACGACTGCCTCCCGTGAGCCCATCCAACCAAGTGGTTCGATGGGATCTCGGGAGAAAGGAATACCCACTAAAAAACTACGGCACTTACCCTCTCGCCGCCAGTGCCGCCAGCCATGAAGCTGTGTGGGGGCCGGAGTGGCAGCTCAGTTAACCCTCAGTCTTAATTAAAAGTAACAACAAGCCTTATATTAAAAGTGTTTTTTTATACAACATGTTACAAAAATACCCCTAATGCCGAAAATGAAACAGCTGTTTTTTTTTTGCAATTTGAGAGTTGGTCCCATAGTAAAAGTTGTTCAGTTTGATGGTCCCTATATACAATATTCGGCATTATGGGTATTTTTGTAACATGTTTTTGATATTTTCGATTTTAATTTTTGTACGAAACAGCTGATTTTTTTTTCGTGATTTCAAAGTTGGTCCGATAGTAAAAGTAGTTCAGTTTGATGGTCCCTCTTTACCATATTATTCGGCATTAGGGGTATTTTAACACGTTGTATATTTATAGACAGATTTTTCAAATTCTGAAAGAGGTCAGTGACTGCAAAAAGTATAGAAACACTGATTTAAAAGTATATACTAGCGAGTCTAAAAACTTATTTCATTTGTTTTCACTATTTAGTAAGTCCGGCAGAGTAGAATAGCGCAAACCCTAAGTTAATAATTGAGTGTCATAAAAGATGACTAAAAAGTTTGAGGTAGAGCATCTGACGCCCACCTCCGTGGATCTAGGCATGGACAATAGCGTTTTTTGGTGAAAACGGTCCAACCATTCAACACTGCAACCCCCCTTATGACAAGTGTGGGAATTATGCGCTCCCTCCCTCACCCCCATCTTCCGTAGGTAAAATAGCTTAATTTAACCCATTTAGTTGAAATCTAACTAGATTATCAAACCTATTCCGATTTCCAGGAAGAATTGATTGTCAAATGTAGGTCGAACAGTAAGAATTGTCACTGGATAGGCAATTACCACTATCCTCGCCTTCATCATGAGATAAGTGACAAATCAATAGATCAATTAAACTGTAGTTGCGCCGGAGTCGAGCGGCGGTAGGGCTGTGTAGAAGCAAGCGACTGCAATGCCATAAACTTATTAATTCAATAAGTAGGTACGAGTTTGGAATTTAGTTTTTACTCCCCCGCCTCGTTTGCCCCGCTAGCTACAGCGCTTGCGATAAAAAAAAATAATATAAATTGCTTAGTGTAGGGGGTCTAACTCTACGGCTTGGCTTTCACAAAACGCCATCTATCTGATCACATCCCTTGAGCTGTCAGAAAATCGGCCATTGGAAAATTATTGCCGTATATGGATCAACTTAGATTTGGGCACAGTGTATTGTAGTGACGACCTCCGTGGTCGAGTGGCTTTGTACACCGATTTCCAAGGTGTCGCCATCTCTGAGGTCCCGGGTTCGATCCCCGGTTGGGTCAATTTAGAAAACGAACTTTTCTTTATTGGACCAGGTCTGGGTGTTTGTAGTACCACCGTTGTCTCTGATTTCCATAACACAAGTGCTTTAGCTACTTACTTTGGAATCGGAGCAATGTATGTGATGTTGTATAAGTGCACTGTTACTAACAAAATATGGATGTAAGTATTGAATTCTGAAATAAATGATGATTATTATTATGACTATGGAGTTTTGCCTAGCCATTGCTGGCTTTAGCCTTTCATAATGAGTTTCCCATTGACCTAGTCAATGGTGAGTCAGTTTGTTCGAATTACGCGACAGAGATGACCGTATGTTTTGAATTTTTTTTTAGTTCACTGGTTTTGTTTAGTTGATCATTTTTATTTATCGTACATAAGTTATTGCTTTTTTAGGGTTCCGTACCAAAATGGTAAAAAGGAACCCTTCTTAAACATTTATTTTTATTTTTTTAGGACGCATAGTTCTTTAAATGAAATTAAAAAAAATACCGTTCCCCCTTATCACCGAAGTTTGCGTATAGTAGAGAAAATTTAAAATTATTTTATGTTATAGAAGTTTAAGTAAAGGTTACAGGAAAAATAAAACGATGTCTCTAAATGGTAAATAGTTTTCAAAATTATGAAGGAAAGAACGGAACCCTCGGAAGTCCGAATCGCTCTTGACCGTTTTTTTTTAATTCTAAAATACAAGCGCCTATCGTTCGATGCTGAACAATTGTTGGAGTTGTGCAAAAAGCGTCTGTTTTCTTGGAATTTATTTACGTACCTATCCGCTTATCGCCAGCCCTAAGTATTTAAATGACGTCAAATTAGATCGAACGTTCCGCGATATGGTATATCGCGGTTTCTCAATCGCAGACATACAGCCAAACTGGGTTGGATTGGAGTTACCTCATACTGAGGCTGTTAGGGAATCTGTGAATTGTTTGGTGGTCATATTGTTTCCTAATATGAGGATTCCCTACGTGATCGAATCAGGAATGAGGAGAATCATAGAACTGAAGTTACCGACACCGCTCGAAGGATTGCTCAGCTGAAGTGACAGTAGCCGGGACACATAACGAGAAGAACCGATAGTAATTTTTTTTTATTTTTTTATTTATTTATTAAGGGAACACCAACAGTTTTTACATTTTTGCTTATTATATCGATAACACTTATAAATACTTAATCTAATGTACAACTACTTATAGGTGAACACAGCATGCATTGTGTCACAATTAAAGTATTTAAATTAAGAGGGTATAAGTGTGAGGTGTGTGTTAATTTATTGATTTATTTATTGATTTATTTATTTATTTTATAAACATACATGCAGGCTTACAGACTAGGAAATCTGGTTATGTTTATGTGGCGTGTGTGTGAAGACATGACAAGACTGGTTAAGATTTGTGTTCTAACAGTTTTTTACGAATCAAGTTGGGGGAATCGTGGTATATGTCAAAAACGTCACTAAATTTGTTAAGGGCCTGGCATAACCTCGAAATGGGTAAACCGGAACCTAGAACAGTCCTACTCATCGGAGGGCAAAGTGGTGTGATTGGTTTGCGTGGAATTCTGGCTGGTGTCATTGAGGTGGAGTTCTGTGATGGCGAAACCGCGCACCGGACGACGCTCCGTGGGTAGGCCCCCGACATGGTGGACCGACGATCTGGGGCCCTACCGACTACCTAATACAACGTGTTACAAAAATACCCTTAATACCGAATATAAATAAATAAATAAATAAATATTTGACAACATCACATACATTGATCCGATTCCAAAGTAAGTAGTTAAAGCACTTGTGTTATGGAAATCAGAGACAACGGTGGTATTACAAACACCCAGACCTGAGCCAATATAGAAAAGTTCGTTTTTCTAAATTGACCCAACCGAGGATCGAACCAGGGATCTCAGAGATGGCGACACCTTGAAAACCGGTGTACAAAGCCACTCGACCAAGGAGGTCGTCAAAAAAATACCACCAATGCCGAATATGGTAGATAAGGACCATCAAACTGAACAACTTTTACTATGGGACCAACTCTGAAATCCAAAAAAAAACCAACTGTTTCGTACAAAAATTAAAATCGAAAATATTTAAATGTATGAAACAGCTGGTTTTTTTTGCAATTTCAGAGTTGGTCCCATAGTAAAAGTTGTTCAGTTTGATGGTCCCTATATACCATATTCGGCATTAGGGGTATTTTTGAAACATGTTGTATATCTTTAAGGCTCCTATATCCCTCAAGTGGCGCCCTCATTTTAATTAAATTTGTTGCTCGCTAAGTACATAATGTATGGGTTATTCACATGTACAGATTGAAGCTAAGGTTCTATAGTTTATTTACAAACAATAACTCCATTAAAATACAGCTCGTTGATGTAGTAGTAGGCACAAGAGCAAAATGTGGCCACTTTTAGCACTTTTGCCAACTACTACTACAACGAACAAAATTTTACTGAGGTTATTGTTTGTAAATAAACTATAGAACCTTAACTTCAATCTGTACATGTGAATTTTCGATATATTATGTAGTTAGCGAGCAATAAATTAAATTAAGATGAGGGCGCCACTTTGAGATATACAAGGTGTTACAAAAATACCCCTTATGCCGAATATGGTATAAAGGGACCATCAAACTGATCAACTTTTACTATGGGGCCAACTCTGAAATCGCGAAAAACAGCTGAATTTTTTTTCGCGATTTCAGAGTTGGCCCCATAGTAAAAGTTGTTCAGTTTGATGGTCCCTATCTACCATATTCGGCATTAGGGGTATTTTTGTAACACCTTGTATTAAGATAAATAATATTAGAAAAAATACTAGATAAAATCGACTCACTCCTAGCACTTCAGACGGGACGCTACGGGTGAGTCGATTTTTTCTAGTATTTGTTATAGCAGGATCTCTTCACTATATATTCAGCGAAAAGGGAAGTACTTCCGCCGAGCTAGGTGCCCCTATATACCATATTCAGCATTAGGGGTATTTTTGTAACATGTTGTATATCTTTTAACGATGCAATAATCAATATACCGCCATTCGCAACATACTGTCAACAGTACAACTTGCAATGCGAGGCGTGGCGCGGGCGCGGCGGTGTCGTAACGACTCATCCTGTCTAGTCTAGGAATGCTTTTGCAACTAGTTCTAATGGTTGTTAAGAGTCAGGCGAACAGTGAGCTTCCCTTTACAAACGTAATACCAAAATGATTTGCAATTTGAGCATAATTAACACTTCTTGTGATGTTATTGATTAGGACTGTATTTGTCTAGGGTTCTATCAGATAAATATTTCAAAATACCAACCCAATTCAAAATAAATGCCAATTTTTTTTTCATACAAAACTGTAAATCGTAATAATATACGCGCTGTAATCCGTAAAAAGTGTTTTATTTCTAATGAACTGTACGCGCGAAAGTCTTAGAAGTGTATCTGTAAATCGCATTAATTTTTAATTGGTTTGATATTTTTGATTTTTTATTTAATAGAACCCTAGACAAATCCTGTCTTAATCCGAATAACATCACAAGAAGAGTTAATTATGCTCAAATTGCAAATCATTTAGGTATAACGTTTGCATGGGAAGCTGACAGTAACTGTTCGCCGGACTCTTAAGGGAAAGTTGCTGAATTGGGTTTTATTAGAACACTTGTAGATTTATTCATTTAACTTATTTAACTTTACAACTAAACTATTCATTATCATTTTCACAGTGTTTGCTGTACTGTAAGGCTTAACTTAAACTTAGTGTTTCCATTTCATATTGCTTATTCTTTCGCCATTCCTTTTGGAAACAGCATGGCTAATCTTACACAACTTTGTTTTTTGTTGTTGAGTATCAAAGCTCTCTTCGGTCCCTGAACAGCTGATTATATGCCTCTCCCTCTCTCCTTAATACGTGATGTTCCTTGTTTCACAATGCATGTGCGAAGTATCGGGTTATACTATAATAGTTGCAACCGGTCGTGATGCCGCGTGTGAGGCGACTCGTGCGCACGCGGTGTTGCTGGGGCGCGGTGCGAGTTGCAGCTGGTAGCTGGTGAAATTCTTGTAAAAAAACAATTTCATACGGAAAATCGTTGTGATGTATACGATTGAAGGTTGAATATATTTTTATTCGATGCCTGAATAAGAGATCGCAATTGAGTAGTCTAGTTGTCTCCAATACAACGTGTTACAAAAATACCCCTAATGTCGAATATATGGTAGATAGGGACCATCAAACAGAACAACTTTTACTACGGGACTGAAAAATCAGCTGTTTCATACATTTTCATATTTTCGTAAATAATTTTTGTATGGAATAGCTGATTTCTTTTTCGCTATTTCAAAGTTGGCCCTCATAGTAAAAGTTCTTCAGTTTGATGGTCCCTATCTACCATATTCGGCATTAGGTGTATTTTTTTAACACGTTGTATATGTGATTAGAAGAACTGTTTATGATTACCCGTGGTCTCGGTGGGTCGACCCATTATCGGGTCCATCTTTGTCGTGAGTAGAAATCAGAATTCTAAAGGATAGGTACAGCGAACCAAGACAGAAAACACACTGCCAGTCGGTAATACTGCCTGCCACGCAACACCCTGGGTCACTCAGGTTTTAGCGGAAAAATTAGACGCTTGCAGCGTTCTCATCAGTGTTTACTGTGTTAAGTACAAAGTTGACACTATACGTGCAACTTGAAAACCTGAGGTTACACATGAAGCATCTTAGTGCAGTGTGTGATAGCCTAACTGGGTCAGGGTTACGTGAGTATTCCAGTCGCTTGCGTCTACTGAATCGCTTTCATAGCGACCGCGCCCTTACACTTTAATTGAAGATGGCTCGATCGAGCGTTGCGTAAGGATTGTGTGGACACGCCTCTATTCACACTCGACTTCACATACTCACCAAGTAGGTATTATGTGCAAAGTTTTTATGCTGTTAAAACTTCCGCAAATAGTTTTTATAACCAACTTTATAGTCTATTTTTGGTGCCAGGTCCACTGAAGTCCCAGATATATTTTTTTTTATTGATCGATCGCCTTGGAGACCTTTCAGCCTTATGGTTGATAATGATATAATGGTGATGAAGGCTTGTTTTCTATCGTCTTCTTCTTCTTCTTTTTTTGTTATGGCAATCAACTTTCCTCTTGGAAGTAATTTTTGCCAGTGTCAAGTGTTAAATAGTTCAGTGGTAGATATTGTTTAATTTTTCATTAGAATGCGGGTGCATCGCATTCCAATGCTGCTTGGAGCATTTGGCACCAAGTATATCAAGACAGTTTACTCGGTTAGTTCTGCCGAGGAAGCCACCACTTCAATAAAAGTCTCAGCTTCACACAACCAAGATCGCGCCTATTTCAATTATCCCACATATTGTTCAGTTGCGTAGACACTTGTACCATATAACTGCACCAATTTTAAGACACAATATCCACTATGAATCAATTTGAAAATAATTAAAATAGACACCAAACCGAACTCGACAAAATGGCGCCAAGTGTTCTTTTCTATCGTCATCGAATAAGAAATTAGGAACACACTCGACTTCACATACACACCAAGTAGGTATTATGTGCAAAGTTTTTATGTTGTTAAAACTTCCGCAAATAGTTTTTATAACCATCTTTTTAGTATTTTTTGGTGCCAGATCGACTGAAGTGCCTAGTCCTCCCCCAAGTGCCGGGCCTGGTGAGGCGTCAACACCAGGACCACATGGAGCGTGTCACCACGGTTCCGTAGGTCCTGTGTGTCAGTGCGGGATGTAGTAGGGGGTTTAGTGGGTAGTGCCCCCGGCGAGTCCCACATACCTTCAGGACGCGTAAATGCGTTCCCCCTACTAAAAAAAAAGAAGGTCGACTGAAGTCCCAGATATTTTTTTTTTTAATTGATCGAACGCTTTGGAGACCTTTGAGACTTATGGTTGATAATGATATGATGGTGATGAAGGCTTTTTTTGAAGTTACCGACACCGCTCGAAGAATTGCTCAGCTGGAGTGACAGTAGGCGGGACACATAACAAGAAGAACCTAAGTCATTGAGGTGGAATAGGTCTACTCTGCAAGTGTCGTCGGCATCGCTATCGGCTTTGACAGATGGATGTGTGACACATTGCTACTTCTTTTTGGCACAATTAAAATCTTCTTTCTTAAATCGGTTCAAAAACAATGAAGTTATGATGGTCGATCATCCGTATAAGTCGATCCACCGCCAGGCTTCGCCGGTGGATCCATGGACACAATTTTCTCCTCATCAATCCACCAACGATACCTATACAAGGTGTTACAAAAATACCCCTAATGCCGAATATGGTATATAGGGACCATCAAACTGAACAACTTTTACTATGGGACCAACTCTGAAATCGCGAAAAAAAAATCAGCTGTTTCATACAAAAATTAAAATCGAAAATATCAAAATGTATGAAACAGCTGAAATAAATACTATCATACTTACTTCACACACACCCTCCTACACACACTCACTCACTTTCACTTTAAACAAAAGGAGGAACTACTACTACTTACTACTTACACAAAGCTCCCTTGAATAGTTTTGATATTTTTTCTTTATTTTGTATTACTGATCCATTAAAGTGTAAGCACAAGCAATTTTTTTTTTAACTATTGTATAAGGTTTGGATCCTAGGGATGAGCGCTGTAGTCTGAGATACAGGTTCTTGGACCTAGTTCAGACACAGATGTTTAGAAATGTATAATTTGCTTATTTACCTGTAATGATTGTACTGCGCTTTGTAATTTGTAATGGACGTAAATAAATATTATTATTATTATTATTATTAACGAGGGGATACAAATAATTTAATATGCCACTTAAATACACTAATGAGGGGATCCAAATATAATAACATTTTTACAAGCCACTTAGATCAACCAACTAGGGGATCTAATAATGATATTTTTGTCTGTAGCCCATGGTCCACCTGGGTATAGGGTTTCGTGCCAAAATGGTAAAAAGGAATCCTTATGGTGCGACTCAGTCTGTCTGTCTGTCACGGCTGGATATCGCGAGAACTACTAATGCTATCAACTTGAAATTTGGAATAGTTTTAGATGACGTTTTCCCAACTATTTTGCAAATAAGAGAGAAATCAAAATATTTGTTTTTTGCAACAGGGACTGAAAGGGGGTCTTAAAAATTCATAGTGAGGCTACTAGGGCGTATGGGGTATCATATGAAAGAGCGCTACTTGCACATTCTCAAAAATTTTATTAGGCTGCATAGATTTCGACTTTTGATGAAAAAAACCATTCCCCCTTTATCTCCGAAGTTTGCATAGAGAAAAATCTGAAATTATTTTATGTGACAGAAGTAAAGTAAAGGTTACAGGAAAAACAAAACGGTGTCTCTAAATAGTAAACTTTTTCAGAATGATGGTACGGAACCCTCGGTGCGCGAGTCCGACTCGCTCTTGATCATTTTATTTTATTGATACTAGGTATCTTATATTTTGTTGGCAGGCATGCGGCCCCCCTATACAAATGGAGCCAGTCGACTTGAGCTTGAAGCGAAGATCACCGACACCCAGAAAACGTGCCCGATACACCGGTGAGTACATTATCAATATTCAATACCTATCATCATAGCGAGTACATTATCAATATTCAATACCTATTATCATAGCGAGTACATTATCAATATTCAATACCTACCATCATAGCGAGTACATTATCAATATTCAATACCTATTATCATAGCGAGTACATTATCAATATTCAATACCTACCATCATAGCGAGTACATTATCAATATTCAATACCTATCATCATAGCGAGTACATTATCAATATTCAATACCTATTATCATAGCGAGTACATTATCAATATTCAATACCTACCATCATAGCGAGTACATTATCAATATTCAATACCTATTATCGTAGCGAGTACATTATCAATCTTCAATACCTGCCATCATAGCGAGTACATTATCAATATTCAATACCTATCATCATAGCAAGTACATTATCAATATGCAATACCTATCATCATAGCGAGTACATTACCAATATGCAATACCTATCATCATAGCGAGTAGGTACATTATCAATATTCAATACCTATCATCATAGGAACGCTGGCCGCGTAGGGTGTGGTGAGCTATGTGTGTGTTCAGTGCGGACAGGACGATAGATATAAAAGCCGGACGTGCCGGACGCAGTCCAATTTGGGCGGACAAGAGGTCAAAAAGCCTAACACTGTTCGGCTTTATCCGGACGGATGGCAACGCAAACCATAGCTCTTAAAACTTGCAAGGTTTCTTTCTCGCTGTATAGAAGGCAAGTAAAAGAGATAGTTGCCATTCAGAAAACTGAGTGTTAAGGGGCTGACATGAGCCAACTAGCGCCACTAGTCGAATTTATTTTATTTATTCTAAATAAACCCAATTTCTTAAAATGGAATCAGTCAAGGTCTTGTAGTAAAGACGTCTAATGTTTATTGAATAACGTTAAAACATTACAAAATGCGTGCAATAGTTTAAAAACGGGTTTGAACCAACAGTGGCCACTTTTAACAAAATCGCGTTTTAAACTGTTTGAATGCCTTTTCAAACTGTGTAAAGTTATACAATAAATATTAGACGTTAATAACAAAACCTTGACTGATTCCTTTTTTAAGAAATTGGGCTTATTTAGAATAAATAAATAAAATCGACTGGCGGCGCTAGTTGGCTCATGTCAGCCCCTTAAGAGCTTGTAGTAGGCTAGGTTAGTTCTTCTAAAACATTGAAAACATAAGGAGATTTGAAAGCGAGTACAGGCGATGATGAATCGATCGTTTCCTACAATCGAATTGATCGTGATCGTTGCGAGGCCGACTAGACGACACGGATGTGGGGGATAGGGTTGCCAACTTGTCTATACAAGGTGTTACAAAAATACCCCTAATGCCGAATATTGTATATAGGGACCATCAAACTGAACAACTTTTACTATGGGACCAACTCTGAAATCGCGAAAAAAAAATCAGCTGTTTCATACATTTTGATATTTTCGATTTTAATTTTTGTATGAAACAGCTGATTATTTTTTCGCGATTTCAGAGTTGGCCCCATAGTAAAAGTTGTTCAGTTTGATGGTCCCTATCAACCATATTCGGCATTAGAGGTATTTTTGTAACACCCTGTAGAATCATAACAATTGGTCATTATGGCTATGGACTGGTTTACAACGGCGAAAGGCTTGATTTGATTTTGCTTGTATATTCCGCGCGCGATGAGAATGGGATGGAACCTTGTCGAAGTGAATCGAAAATTGATCAACTAATTGTTTACTTGTTATCTTACTTGAAGCTGCTGCAGCAAAAGTTCCCTCACCTCGGATAGGTTACACTGCGTGACACTGTTTTTGGATATACCTGTGGCTAGCCGGCGAACAAACGCGTCTCAGTTTGACAAGGTTCCATCACATTCTCATTGCGCGCGGATAATACTGACTGTATGCTGTATAGTATAAATACTTATTACTGACAAGAAAATCTGAGAAGGCAATTTTCTTGAAAATTAATTGAGTCGTTAAATTGACACTTAATTATTGTTCCAAGTATCAATCCAATTCCAATTAGGTACATTAACAAGGCTTGAATTCAAATAAACGATAAAAGATGATCAGGAGCATTAGGGCCATTCCCTAGTCAAAATCGTTGACAACCCTATGGAGACCGGACTTCACTCACAGTTTATCTTTATTTATATAACGTTATTTACTTATATAAAACATGTAGGTAAATGATCTATCGATTTTCAATCACTTTAAACAAAAGTAGCTTAAGAGTCCGGCGAACAGTGAGCTCCCATACAAACGTAATACCAAAATGATTTGCAATTTGAGCATAATTAACTCTTCTTGTGATGTTCTAAAGTACCAAACTACAGTTTTGTATGAAAAAATGTAATTGGCATTTATTTTGAATTGGGTTAGTATTTTGGATTTTTTATTTAATAGAACCCTAGACAAATACCGTCTTAATCCGAATAACATCACAAGAAGAGTTAATTATGCTCAAATTACAAATCATTTTGGTATTACGTTTGTATGGGAAGCTCACTGTTCGCCGGACTCTTAAAGCCCAAAACAGTCATATCAAACATGCGGCCGGCAAAACTCATAAAACTAAATGTATGACCTTAAATTAATTTTACTTTGATCTCAAAAACTTTTGACACAGGAGTAGAAGTTTCTTATCTCATACAAAATGTTTAAGAATACATTTTGTATGAGATAAGAAATTAAGCCTTTTCTATGGGTTGAGAGGAGAAAAAAATTGGGGTGAGTTAAGAAAACATCATAAGTGGGATGTGACGTCATAATAGGATGAATATGGAACAACAAAAGTATTGTCCCATAGCTTAATAATTTACTTATTGAAAGACTAACCTTTAGATCAAAGTTTACTAGCCTATAAACTAAAATCAGTCGCAATCTTTGATTACAATGAATAGCAGTTATATATTTTAAGTTCTGTCGTTACATATCCGAACGAGTGAATTAGAAATCTGAGATTTATCTTATAAAGGTGTGCGTAGACGTGGCGATTCACTGTATCGTTAAACACGCAAGAGCGTGAGTTAACGAGCGTAATTTTGGAAACAAATTAAGGGGCTGACATGAGCCAACTAGCGCCGCCAGTCGATTTTATTTTATTTATTCTAAATAAGCCCAATTTTTTAAAAAAGACATCAGTAAAGGTTTTGCTTTTTCAAAAAGTTTAGTTTTTCATTCTTTTAAGATAAATAATATTACTTATTAAATAATATTACTACTATTTAAGATAAATAATATTATAAAGAAAAAATACTAGAAAAAATCGACTCACCCGTAGCTGTTTCATCTTTATCGATTGTCAAAACATCTAGAAAGACGTTTTTTCGAATGAGGGGGTATTTCCTCACATTGATGAAATTGCGCTGGCTTGCAGCGAAGAAGTAAGAAGTACTAGAAAATTTCGCCGCTCCCACTAGCGACTCAGTAGCATAATTGGTCAGTGCATTGGGCCGGAATCCCAAGGGTGCGGGTTCGAGTCCCGTCTGAGGTGCTACGGGTGAGTCTATTTTTTCTAGTATATTTTCTAATATTATTTATCTTTATATAAAAATAGCATTGTGAATGCGAGAAATCTAAATTTATATTCATTCTTTTAGTTTTTAAACGGGGCTAAAACGAAAGTGGCCATTTCTGGTTTCTGATACCGATTACTGACCAATGGGAAAATCACTCGACACTCGCAATAAAAGCTAGTTTCCCGACTATAAGTAATAGTTACTAGTCCAACATATTGTACTCTAGGTTAACTATCATGTACTTCACAATTCATTGATCCCTCCAGCTAGAATACTAAATCGGCATTAGTCTGACCTAGTTTTGTGTGAGAACTGAGGGCTGGATTGTGTCTGTAGGCTCTTATTTGACCAGTAAACTATTTGATTCATAAGTTTTAAAAGTAAAAAAAAATTAAAGATAAAAATCCCGTAAATAACAAAGCTTATTTAAAAAAGAGCGATACTAGAAAGCAACATTCTTTTTTTCGTCTATGTTTTACTATACAATCTTTATTAGAGATTATCTTTATTACAGAAATTAAAATAGAAAATATCAAAATGTATGCAACAGCTGATATTTTTTTTTATTTGTTCAGTTTGATGGTCTCTATATACCACAATCGACATTAGTAGTATTTTTGTAACATGTTGTATGACCAATCAGGGGCCCTACCGGCTAACTTTTCGAACTTCGGCGGGTCTGCCGAGCTTCAACTTTAAACAGATAAATCGAAGTAAGGAGTTTCGTATTGTACTATTCGCCGAAGTTATTTAGAAGATATCGATGTTCGTGTGACATCATGAATTGGGGTTCGCCATTTTGGCCCGATTGGGGCTTGATTTATCTGTTTTAATTTGAAGCCCGGCAGACTTTCTGAAGTTCGATGCGTTAACCGGTACGGCGGCCCCAGGGTAGTTAGGTTCTAGCACTTCTATCGATATTCATGACGTTTCGTTCATGCTCCTCTCTATTTTTCACCGTGTTGATGCGTTTCGAGGAATATTTTTTTAATTGGTTTTATTAGCGCACCTAAATGGTGCCTTTCGAGGAATAGTTTAGGTGCACTTCATTAGGTCTGTTTGAAAATGGGTGCGCTTAGAGGTATGGACGATGTGCATAACGCACCTTTTTTCTTTTTGACGACCTCCTTGGTCGAGTGGCTTTGTACACCGGTTTTCAAGGTGTCGCCATCTCGGGTTCGATCCCCGGTTGGGTCAATTTAGAAAACGAACTTTTCTATATTGGCTCAGGTCTGGGTGTTGTTGTACCACCGTTGTCTCCGATTTCCATAACACAAGTGCTTTAGCTACTTACTTTGGAATCGGAGCAATGTATGTGATGTTGTCAAATATTTATTTATTTATTATTTATTTCTAAATCTGTCACGTTTGACTTCGGCGTTTTCTTTGTGTTTTTTTGCTTGTCATAATTTGTGCTTTGAAAGTTTTATTTTGTTTCCTTTTACTATAATATCATAAAACATTGATTTCCATTATTTCCATTTGACAACGTACGTGGTCGAGTGGCTTTGTACACCGGTTTTCAAGGTGTCGCCATCTCTGAGGTCCCGGGTTCGATCCCCGGTTGGGTCAGTTTAGAAAACGAACTTTTCTATATTGGCTCAGGGGGCTAATTGTCTAATTTAAAAATCTATCGCAATCGCTTTTATTTGACAGATGAATCCGACACATTGCTGCATTTCTTTGGTAAGTTTTTATTTGTGCCAAAAAGAAGCATCAATGTGTTTCATCCTGAAAGCGATTGAAATTAGACAATAGAAAGGCTGGTCTGGGTGTTTGTGATACCACCGTTGTCTCTGATTTCTATAAGACAAGTGCTTTAGCTACTTACTTTGGAATCGGAGCAATGTATGTGGTGTTGTCAAATATTTATTTATTTATATTTATTTATTACGTAGCCGTCTTTTAATTATTAACCAGCATACAGTCTATCATTCACATTTTTATCTCTTTACGATGAGACTCCTAAGTGGGAAGGGTTGTTTAGTGCAACTGGTAGCAAGCAACTCCACTCTGCCGTAGCATGTACTCCACGTGACTTTGAATTAGCTTGATCATTTTATGTATTATTTCAAAGGTTATGTTCAATTCAATTCATTGTGAAAAGAGAAATATATGTAGCTTACTCCCGCAAAAAATATTTATCTTTTCACGATGGTTTGGGACTTCCGCCAAGTAATGCCTGATTCAATCAAACAATTCAATTCAATTCAATATTTTATTGCATACCATAAAGTTCCAAAAGCTCACGTTGAGGCTCCTGTATCTGGTTCAATAATTTTAGCTGGAATTATATTAAAATTGGGGGGATATGGTTTATTGCCGGTATTAATTTTATTGCAAAAAGTAAATATAAATTTAAGTATAATTTTTATTGTTATTATATTATTAGGGGGGTTTTATATTAGATTAAAGTGTTTTTGTCAAGTAGATAGATACATAGGTGGTAATTTTATAGAAGAGAACATTATGGACCAATAGGGTATAGCAATTGAAAGAGGAGAGGACGTCTTATTAATATTTCAAAGATATTTAAATTAATTTTAGTTTATTTCATTAGGTATATCATTCAAGTACTCCTTTACACTATAGTAGCATTTATTTAATAACATATCTTTTAGGCTTCTGTTAAACAATTTGTTATTATACAAAGTATTACAAAAATACCCCTAATGCCGAATATGGTTTGTAGGGACCATCAAACTGAACAACTTTTACTATGGGACCAACTCTGAAATCGCGAAAAAACAATCAGCTGTTTCATACATTTTGATATTTTCGATTTTAATTTTTGTATGAAACAGCTGATTTGAACAGATTGACATTCACAAGTGCTTGTAACAGCCTAGACTGAATAAATGAGTTTTGAATTTTGAATTTTGAATTTGAATTTTGAATTTTGAAAAGCTCCATCGATAAAGATATGTTGACAACAATTATTTGAATCTCAAATCAAATCTGTTGCCTATTGCTCAGTCTGTTGTAATTAATTTTGACGGCACGGCAATTTGCCACGCAAACTATACATATAAATCAGTTATGTTCGCCCCATTTATATCGGTTACTATATCTACGATTTACGCGCGAAAATTCGACCTACATTTAATGTGGGAACCGACCGTTGCGTGCTATAGAAAGTGGAGTGTGAGCGGGCATTTATCTTTTGGTCATCGCGACTTTTAACTAAATCTTATTTTGAACTTTATGTTGAAAGAAATAAGGTTGGTTTTCCTTTGCACCTTTTAAGGTTAGTTAAAGGTATTATAATGCTACCATGTACGGGTGCGTTAATGGTTCTATAAACATAATATTTATGTAACGGTGTTTTGAATTGAGGCTTATATTATACTAAGTATCCTTTTAATAGCGATAGCTTACATAATAAAACAACCACCCCCGTGGTCGAGTTGTTGTCCCCATTTCTGAAGTTCCGGAGCGGATCAATTTAGAAAAACCGGACAAGTGCGAGTCGGACTCGCCACTGAGGGTAATGGAGGTACTTAAATAAAGACTATATTTTTGTAATCTAATTACAAATGTTACTAGGTACAACCCTTAAGGGGGTGAAATAGGTAATAAACCAAAAAATCGATATGGATGTCGTTATTGAAGTTTTATGGGATGTTGATTGCTCAACTTACATTATTTTGAGTCTAAAGGGATGAAATGGGTGTTACATTTTTTTGTAAAATTGATATTAAATAAACATTTCGACTTCAACGTTCGTAGGAGTATTTCTAAAAAGCAATCATAGTTTGTGATTTCCCTAAAATTCCGGAAAAGGAAAGAAAAGGGGATGGAAAAGGAAAGGGGAACGGGATACTAATGTCTCAGGAGCAAATTCCATACGGGGATGGGGACGAGGACGGGGACGGATACGGGAACGGGACGGGGACGGGAATGGAAGAGGGAAAGGGACAGCAGGGGCAGCGCGCTTGGTGTGGAGACCCGCTTGATCACATAAAAACGGCTGATCGGATTTAAAAAAAAAATAATGATCTAGAACTGTTAAAAGTTCCCTAAGGTTTTTCGACTCCACGCGGACGAAGTCACGGGCGGAAGCTAGTCTTTAACAATTGTACCAACCACAGCACGAACTATACCTTAGTCTTTACTTTTTTTAAGGCAGAATGCAAATTAAGGATTGCGACCTTAACGCTGCAAACTGAGCGTTTAGCACGCGTGTCTGACGCGAGCCATAAGCGCAAGCGATTTATTTATTGAAATTAAGAGACAATAGTTTTTAATGTGGCAACTTAACGCTTTTTCTTTTATCTATAAATAAAAAATATATTAAGTCCACTTTGTTACAGTATTATAAACCACCTACCAGTCCGACTTCTTTGTTGTTAAGGCCGGCCCCAGACCTACCGGTTTCATTTCTTTTGCTTTGCTGTTCTAGTAGAACAGGTATTGTAGTTATTTAGAAGATATCGATGTTCGTGTGACATAATAAATTAGGGTTCGCCATTTTGGCCCGTTTGGGGCTCGATTTATCTGTTTTAATTTGAAGCCCGACAGACTTTCCGAAGTTAGATGCGTTAGCCGGTAGCCCCTGTTTAACTAGATCAGCAAAGCATCGAGTCCCATGTAGCAACTTTTAACTGACGATAATTAAGTTCAGTCCACTGTGTGTGTTATAAAAAGAGAAAAAAATACCTATTTATTAAAATTACGCCATTAATCAAGGTAGATCCGACTAATAATGTTTTTGTCAAGTCTTTTATTCCTAAAAACGTCAATTCAAATATTCGAGTTAATACAAAGAAAGAGACCTTAAACTTAGATTAAAACAAAAGAAAGAATTGTTTTAAATCGCTTACGCTTATGGATTAAGCCTGTTTTTTGTTCGGTTAAAAAAACTGATAATAAGGTGACCATGATAAAAAGCAATACCGGTAATATTAATTTTAATTACATATTAATATTAGGTACTTATATATATTACGTGCCTAATTAAAAATCCACTTCAATTTTTGAAAGTTGATTTTAATTGTCTGTTAATTAATATTTAGTTAATGCTTGCAGATTTTGTTCTATATTTAATGTTCAGCAATGAGGATGTATCTTTTAAGAGACTGAGTCCTGATCTTAAAAGATACATCCTTATTGCTTTGCTATTTTTGAAAGGCGGTGAGCGCTCTTCACTACTCATTTTCATCGTATGCGGTGTAATGTCTTTACCTTTAATACGGGAAGGCAGTTAAACCTAAACTTGAAAATATTTTTAATTTTTTCACCCCTTACCCAAATAGGGGGTGTTATAAGTTTAACGTGTCTGTGTATCTGTGTATCTGTCTGTGGTATCGTAGCTCCCAAACGGATTAACCGATTTTGGTTTAGTTTTTTTTTGTGTGAAAGATAATTTTATCTAAACAAGAGGTTTTCCCAAGAAACTGTTTGTACTAAACGAGGTATGCTGATGATGCACCAAAACCTAAAAAAAAATATTTGCCGTCGACCAAGTACCATGAAATGAAGTAATGTCTCCAAAGTTTTGACATCTTGATGTCAATTATTAGTACAAAGCACCAATTTTTCACACTTAGGGGTGTCGTTAACGACCTCCGTGGTCGAGTGGCTTTGTACACCGGTTTTCATGGTGTCGCCATCTCTGAGGTCCCGGGTTCGATCCCCGGTTGGGTCAATTTAGAAAACGAACTTTTCTATATTGGCTCAGGTCTGGGTGTTTGTGATACCACCGTTGTCTCTGATTTCCATAACACAAGTGCTTTAGCTACTTACTTTGGAATCGGAGCAATGTATGTGATGTTGTCAAATATTTATTATTTATTTATTATTTAAATTAAAGGTGACTTAAGGTCATAGCTCATTAGAGCCACCCGGCACCCGACCAGTGGCCCTACCGGCTAACTTTTCTTCGATAAAAATGAAACAGCTATATAATTATGAAATTGCGCTGGCTTGCAGTGAAGAAGTAAAAAGTACTAGAAAATTTCGCCGCTCCCACTAGCGACTCGGTAGCATAATTGGTCAGTGTATTGGACCTGAATCCCAAGGGTGCGGGATCCGTCTGAGGTGCTACGGGTGAGTCGATTTTTTCTAGCATTTTTTCTAATATTATTATCTTAGTATAAAAATTTTAATAATTCATAAATGTGTTGACAACTGGCTTTGTCAATAACTTTGCTGACCACTGACCTAAATGATGGGAGCTGAGAAAGGGGCGGCTGGTACTACTCTGCTTAGTGCGGCTAAGACTGTAAATCCGTCACTGTTATAAGGTCAACAACTTTCCTCAAATGTCCTACGAAATCTTATTTCATATACATCCTTCTCGACAATGCTAGCATCATTACAACGTCGCTACCGTTGCACAACATCTAGCACTACACAAATATCGAATTAGCCCTCATAAATCTTAGCTATTATCTTTTTATTAGCATAATCGGCTTACAACCTTGTCTTACCGGCACGCCATGTATACTAAAAACGCTATTCGATTACAAACAATGACTCCATATTCATCGTTTGTCACCGATAATTTAGAGCACTTGCAATGTTTAGGGTTTCATTCGTTTTCAAACAGAGGTTCCGCAGGCATACCGCCTAACTCAAAATGCTTTCAAATTGCTAAAGTTTATGACGTCAATGCACTTGTAGGAGTGATTAGGTGGAAAAGTTGTGGAAGGTAGGTAGACACTGATAGGGAGGCCAAAGGGAAGATCTTCCTCCGGACTGGGTGGTAATAGCCCGGGGACCGCGGTCCAACCGATGATGGTTGGAAGTTGTATATATGGTGAGTCGCTGAGTGAACTTCGTTAGCGAGATGTACGATTTCCATACTGCGAGGTGCTACTGATGATCATGTTTCTTGATACTAGCGCCATCTATTAACACGGTGAAGAATCTTGTTGTTGGTGCCTTGTGTCGTGGTATGTGCGGCGTAGGTAGGTGCCGGTACACACTGTTCGTCCTTGTCCATCGTGTTATGATATGACAAGGACGGACAGTGTATTGCTATCGCTATTGCTATAGCTTTGAGTTGGGCGGTAGGGCCCCTAGTGTGGTAAGCGCGCATTTGACGACGCTCCGTGGGTATAAGCCCCCGACAAGGTAGAGTAGACCGACGCCGACGATCTGGGCCCCTGCCGGCTAACCTTTTGTACTTCGGCGGGTCTGCCGAGCTTCAACTTAAAACAGATAAATCGAAGCAAGGAGTTTCGTATTGTACTATTCGCCGAAACTATTTAGAAGATATCGATGTTTGTGTGACATCATGAATTGGGGTTCGCCATTTTGGCCATATTGGGGCTCTGTTTTTAATTTGAAGCCCGGCAGACTTTCCGAAATTTGATGCGTTAGCCGGTACGGCCCCTGGGGCCCTACCGGCTAACCTTTCGGACTTCGGCGGGTCTGCCGAGCTTCAACTTAAAACAGATAAATCGAAGTAAGGAGTTTCGTATTGTACTATTTGTTGGACTGAAGAGGCGGCTTCTTCAGTCCTGAGGAGGCAGTTTTAAGAACCTACTTGTTTTTAAAATAAGCAATGTTTCCTTTCAGTATAATTTAAAATTAATTTTTAAGGGGGTTAGCATAAAAGCACGAAATATCACAAGTGAGTGTAGTGAGATATTACGTGTATTCGTTTTTCGAGTTTCAGACCGAATTAACCGACATTTTTAAGATAAGTACTTTGTACAAAAAATACACGTAACTTAAGGGGGAAGGAGGGGGTTAGTTTATATTTTTGAAATGTTAATTTTTGTCAAAAAATATAACGTATTGTTCAAATTCAATAACAGCTATGGTCAATACAGAGGTAGAAAAAAGGAAAATCTGTTTGTACCAGGTCAAAGATTAAAGTTATATTCAAAGAATGTATTTTGCATGGCGATTCGATTGTTTAATAAACTACCTGACGATTTTAAAACATTGTCATTTTACAAATTTAAACAAAGATTATTGAATTTTTTATTGACTAAGTTGTATTATAATGTATCTGACTATTTGAATGATAAAGCCATATAATTTTTTTAATTTTAATTTTACTATTTTGAATGACTATGTGACAATTAGATTATTTTATTTATTACAATTAGCATTACATATAATTATCACAAATACATAACTAGTTAATTTAACATTGAAAGATTTGCACATCGACTTACTTACGATAGAATATGTTGGAAATACCTATTTAAGAACTTTATTGTAACCATATTCTTGCAAATAAATCATTTATTATTATTATTATTATTATAGTCTAAAACCCCACCACGTATCACTAGGGAGAGGGAAGGAGTGGGTCAAAAAGTTAGTAATAACATAATAACATTACGTGATTAATGGACGACTCCTAACCATGTCTTTATAGTATTTTTCCTTACTTTATAGTATAACCTAGTTACACAGTGTTTTGTCCTTTTCTCTTAAGTGTCAAACTTAAATACCTACCCTCATACTAATAAAGATTGTATAGCAGATGTATAGTTACACAATGGTTACTCTCTGTCAAACTGTTTCGGCTTTACCAAAAAAGATTTTAAACACTGTTTAATTTAGAAACTGTTTTAATGTGATGCCGTCTCTTTCAGACAATATTGTCAAAAAAGTGACAGCATCACATTTAAACAGTGTCTAAGCTAAACACTTGTTGAACAGTGTTTTAAAATCTTTTGTGGTAAGGCCGTTTAAGTTTGTCATTAAAGAGAAAGGGACAAAACACTGTGTAACTACAACGTGTTACAAAAGTACCCCTAATGCCGAATATGGTATATAGTGACCATCAAACTGAACAACTTTTACTATGGGATCAACTCTGAAATCGCGAAAATAAAATCAGCTGTTCCATACATTTTGATATTTTCGTAATTAATTTTTGTATGAAACAGCTGATTTTATTTTGCGCCATTTCAAAGTTGGTCCCATAGTAAAAGTTGTTCAGTTTGATGGTCCCTATATACCATATTCGGCATTAGGGGTATTTTTGTAACACGTTGTATATCTGCTATACAATCTTTATTATTAAGGGGATGCGTTGTTAAGTTTAGGAAATTAAATAAAGTACCTAAATGCGTATAGGTGGATGCTCTACATAACTTGTTTATGTAAGATTCATTAATTAAATAAGAAACATTTCGCCATATTGGATTTCGAACTAATGATTTCGAATTTACAATACCTCGGGAATTATTATATTACATTATAACTTATGAAACGCAAATCTTTGCGTATAAGGCTGATGCTGTATTTGGCCGAATGGAATTTTGATATTGAATAGCTCGTTAGCTGTTTTTGTTCACCAATTAAATTTTGTTAAAGAGTGGCCCTACCATGAGTTGATGCAAACTGTTTACGCTACCATAAACTATCGGATATACTGCTCACAGTCAATGCGAGTGAAAGAGAGAAAGCGATAGTTTATGGTAACGTAAACAGTTTGCATCAACTCGTGGTAGGGTCACTGGTGTAGCGGCGTCAACCTACGCCGCACATACCACGACACAACAACAAGATTCTTCACCGTCTTACTAGATGGCGCTAGTATCGAGAACATGAACATTATGGAATAGCATCTCGCAGTATGGAAAACCTACATCTCGCTAACGAAGTTCACTTAGCGACCCAGCATATATACAACTTCCAACCAATATCGGTTGGACCGCGGTCCCCGGGCTAATACTACCCAGCCCGGAGGATAATCTTTCTTATGGCCTTCCTATCAGTGGCTACCTTACCTCCATAACATAATTTCTACACTGGTATATGAATCCCACTCCTATTATTAAATAGGAGTGGGATTTAAATGTGGAAGTTTATATGTTTAGTTTAGATGTTTGGTTATTTCTTATTCTATCACGCAAAAACAGCTAAAAATCCAAAATACTAAACCAAATTAAAATAATGTAATTGGCATTTATTTTGAATTGGGTTATTATTTTGGAATTTTTATTTAATAGAAACCTAGACAAACACTGTCTTAATCCGAATAACATCATAAAAAGAGTTAGTTATACTCAAATTGCAAATCATTTTGGTATTACGTTTGTATGGGAAGCTCACTGTTCGCCGGACTCTTAAGATAAGCTCAAACTTAGTGTAACTACAGCACAGTAGTTATACATTGCCCTCTTCCTCCGAGGACCATGACAGATATTTGTTACTAAGATAGGGTCGGATACAAAACACAGACATACAGCTAACTACTAAAACACGCCAGATACACATCTCTGCATAAGATAGAAGACAGTAAAAGCTATACGATCTAAAGATATTTATTCGAAATGGGGTAGAAAGATTGGAGAATTTTAGTCGTCTATTAAAACAGCTGATTTGAATCTGTACTTAAGACAGAGGACAGTGAAAGCTATACTATACAAGGTGTTACAAAAGTACCTCTAATGCCGAATATGGTAGATAGGGACCATCAAACTGAACAACTTTTACTATGGGACCAACTCTGAAATCGCGAAAAAAAATCAGCTGTTCCATACATTTTGATATTTTCGATTTTAATTTTTGTATGAAACAGCAGATTTTTTTTCGCGATTTCAGAGTTGACCCCATAGTAAAAGTTGTTCAGTTTGATGGTCCCTATCTATCATATTCGGCATTAGGGGTACTTTTGTAACACCTTGTATTGTGGCTATAAAAATACGGGATGCATATTTCATGAAGATAGAGTAGGCGATAGGCGTTGTAAATAAGATGGGAGACGCAGAAGCTCTACTTTGAAAATACGCGTATAATGTTAACATTTGGGATGGGTGCCAACGCCAAGCAAACCTACACAAGCTTAACGGCATCTAGGCTCTTTTTAATAACGTGTCAATTTGTCAATTGCCATGACAATTTGGCTTACATTGCGGTGTAGATGTGAGTAGTTTATTCTATTTTCAAATCGTTTGTCACAATTGGATATAAGATTGTCATGACAGGTGACAAATTGTCACGTTTATTAAATAGAGCCCTGGTGCTACTCGCCCCTTGCAAACTATATATAACTTCTGCCCTTATGTTATGGAGTTCAATTTCTTTATTCCGAAAAGTGATAAATATTCTTAATTATAAGCAAAATATCTATTTACTTTTCATGTCTTCGTCCTTCGTGTTTCTTAACAATAATTTAACATAACTTGTGACAGAGGCAGATCCATTGCATAGGCATTACTAAACAAGAATCTATTTTCATTTCTTATTTCTATGGGCAGACTATTCAACTTTATAGCGCTTTAAATTGGCTTTAAAGCTCAATAATAGCTTAGCTGTCGGTGTGCGGAAATGTTAGTGTCGCAACGCTCTGTGGCGTAACAAAGACTACCGAATGTATAAATTCGCGCGTAATTGTAGGGAGTAGAGTGTGAGAATCAATTTGTTTGTGTGATCCAAGACACAAGCGATAGCGGGTACTATAAAATTGATTAAAGTTTTATACATCATCACATTCATATGCCTATTTCAATTCGCTCGTCTACAAGATATTTTTTTATTGAACGAATTAAATTCGTCGTCAAAAACTATCGCTAAAGAGAACTCTTTCACTTGCATCGACTGTTCTAACGACACTAGCAGTTTATATCATAGTTTTCATATAGTTCAGTTTCATAGGAGCTCGGTGGCGCAGTGGTTTAGCGCCTAGCCCAGTGATTGCGGAGGTTAAGCAACTTTCGCAAGGATCGGTCATGGGATCGGTGACCAACAATTTATTATCTTGATCCCTCCATGCTTCGAAAAGCACGTTAAGCAGTTGGTCCCGGCTGCATTTGCAGTCGTTAACACCCGCCAATCTGCATTGGGCCCGCGTGGTGGGTTAGGGCCTATCCTCCTTATTCATAAGGAAGGCCTGTGCCCCAGCAGTGGGGACATTAAAAATGGCTGATGGTCTTTTATAAAGTAATATAACTATTTTATTTTCTTTGGGGAGCTTACAGCATCATTTACAAGTTATTATAAAGAAATAAACACTTAAGAGATAATTACAGTTTTCATGAATAAAAAAAACTTACTAAAAGAACAAAAAAGAATATTGAAAATCGCGTTTTGACTTTTGACGCTAATGATCTTGTACCACACAGAAAGTCCAATCAGCTGTACCAATCAGGGCCGTTAAAAGGCCTGCCAACGATAATGTTACTGGACTGCGTGTGTGGTCATGAAATCAGCGGTTGAAATAAATCGCTTTTTTTCCTAACATCTAGGTATATCGACAGAATAATGTAGATGTATGTTTCAACACCAAAGCTAATGTATTTTTTTATTCTGGCTACATCGTTGAATTTAAAAAATAAAATTTTGTTTTCTTTCATTTCATATTAAAAAAAAAAAAACATTATAAGTTTCTACGCTTTATTCGCACGAACGCTACTATGTTACACCCGTATTCACAAACATTACTATGAGGTCTCATCTCACAGTAGCTGCTGTACAGCGTCCCAACCCAACTACCAATCACACGTAACGCGTAAAACAAACCAATCACAGAGCCCTATTTCAACGCTGTGTATTCGCATAAACAGAGGTAGTTTGAGTATTGTTCTTTAATATGGACGTTAGTTCAGTTACAGTTGACTGTTGTTATGTCCCGATATTTGATATTTATCAGCAATTCCAAGACAACCAAACTGTTGTAGGTTCAGTTGGTTGATTCAATTGGGCCTTCAAAGACTCGCTGTTTTACTGGCTCCACTGTGTACTTCAGGGTCTCACAAAAGCACCGTAGACTGTTAAGATCCAGATCAAATTATTGTGCCCTTAATGCCCGTTTGCACTAAACTTGGTTTAGGCTTGTCCTATTTAACCTTTTGAGCGCCACGTTCTTCTATAAAAAACAATCGTTTCCGTGCTCTGAGGGCACGGAAAGTATAAATAAGTCTATGGTTTACGAAAAAACCGGTTTAGCTTCGCAAAACTGCTTGCCATGAGTGAGATAGTTAAATGTAATTTACAAGAGTTTGAGCGAGACAATCGATACGAAAATAGTTTATCGATGCGTCGCCTTAAGTTTAGTGCAAACGGGCATAAGTCCCTGCTGACGTGAAAGTTGTAATCGTTCCTATCGCATTCAGGTTGCATTCAAATTACAAAGAACATTTGAATTTACAGTCATTGTTTGTTGTTAACTTCATTATGTGTAAAGTCTTGTATTTCCGAGTACATAAAAATAAATAAATATTTCACACCATGACATACAAGTTGTATCTGTAGCGCCTGGCCCTGCGATTGAGGAGGTTAAGCGACTTTCGCAAGGGACGGTCATGTACACCGGTTAGTGTCGCCATCCCTGAGGTCCCGGGTTCGATCCCCGGTTGGGTCAATTTAGAAAACGAACTTTTCTATATTGGCTCAGGTCTGGGCGTTTGTGTTTACCACCATTATCTCTGATTTCCATAACACAAGTGCTTTAGCTACTTTGGAATCGGAGCAATGTATGTGATGTTATCAAATATTTATTTACTTTTTATTTACTTTACACAGTTTGAAAAGGCATTCAAACAGTTCCAAACGCGATTTTGTTAAAAGTGGCCACTGTTGGTTCAAACCCGTTTTTAAACTATTGCACGCATTTTGTAATGTTGTAACGTTATTCAATAAACATTAGACGTCATTCATAAGATATTGACTGACTTTACTGATTCCTTTTTTAAGAAATTGGGCTTATTTAGAATAAATAAAATAAAATCGACTGGTGTCACTAGTTGGCTCATGTCAGCCCCTTAAGTTGGAATCGCACTGTAGGTATACGAGTATAAATGTGTACTATTTATATACAGCGACCATCTGACCACTTTCCCTAAGGCTGTAGTCCATAACTACAATAGATCTAGATCTTAATTGTTGAGCAGCAGTTTACTCCTAAGATTTGTGGGGCCATAAAACAAGCTGTTAGAAAAATTTATTAGCGACAAAACGAGTTATTCCCATCCGATCCACTATAACTGATCCACTAAGAATTAAAAATCCCAACCGATCCCCTTATAGTTTTCAATTCCCAACGGATCCCCTCATTGTATTTCTAAGCAAGATAGGTAATATGTAAAGGTAGGTAAGGAAAGTCAGAAGAAAAAGAAGTATTAAAATCAAATATTCATTTATTGATCCATTATTTTTGATGCAAAAAATATATAGGTGCAGTTGAGTATATGAGTTGGGGGCAATGGGTACTATTTATAGGGGTCAAAAGGCAATAAAAAAGAAAATTAATAAATTATTAAACTGTCCCCTACTGTGCTATGGAGTATGTGACTTGTTGACTGTACCACTGTACCTACAAAAGAGCTGTTCGTGCCATATATAATCTTCGTCGAAGAGATTCCCTGAGAGAATTGTTTAAAGAAATAAATATACTAACTTTGGCTGGCCAATACATATATGAAAATTTACTATGTGTAAGGAGACACTGATTCATTTGCTAAGAACAGCGATAATCACCATATCAATACAAGGAATAAAGATAAACTTGCCGTTCCAAGATTTAGGCTTGCAAAAACTAGAGGTTCATTTATGGGGAAACGCATAACCTTGTTTAATAAAGTTCCACAACAAGTGATTGATCTACCTTTGCATGAATTTAAAAATCATGTCAAAAAGACGCTCATGGTTAAAGGTTATTATAAAGTAGACGATTATTTGAAAGACCGGAATGCGTGGAAATGATGTAACACAATAACTCGCTAGTAAGTACTTTATTGTTAATAACCTGTTGTATTTTTTTTGTATTTGGTAACGATATACTTAAGTTTGTAAATATCGTTACTTATTTCTGTTAAAGCTGATATGTTTCTTGCGCCTGTTCTTCTTGTCAGTTAAAAAAGTCTGGAACAGGTGGTAGAAAAATATAGACGATTCAAAAGCGCTTAATTACTAAGTTTATTTGAATAAAGCAATTTTTTACTTTTACTTTTACTAAAAAATAAGCTAATAAGTGCTATAGGGTATCAGATGGGAATAAAAAATAATTAAAAATAAAACCGATCCACCAGGGGATCGGTTGCAGGGGATCAGATGGGAATAACTCGACGAAACTTACGAATGTAACAAAAAATATATGATTCGAATACGACTGAGTGCACAACACGGTTATCTGTGAATTTCTAATTGTTTTATAAATGTTCGTGAAACAAAACGGAATTGAATGAATGAATGCATAAGCGACTGATATTTATTCATTTTATTAAAGACAAGCAAGCAGGATGTATTGTCATGTAAAAATGAATGGAAAATTATTTCGAAGAATTTTAGAGTACTGCATTGATACTGCATTAATTTTTCGTTAAATAAAACATTTTATTCGTGTTGCTGTCTAACCCCCTTACTAATAAAGATTGTATAGCAGATGTATAGTTACACAATAGTACTAATAAAGATTGTATAGCAGATGTATAGTTACACAATGGTACTAATAAAGATTGTATAGCAGATGTATAGTTACACAATGGTTACTCTCTGTCAAACTATTTATGTTTGACATTAAAAAGAAAGGGACGAAACACTGTGTAACTATACATCTGCTATACAATCTTTATTAGTAAGAGTTAAGTACATGTGGCTATGTTGTCTATGCTATGTATGGTCCATTCGTTAGTAGTGATTTCGCAGGCTCTGTCATACATTGACAATTTCAAACTAACGCGTTGATCCCCGAATTAGATAAACACCAAAACAGTTTGTTAACTGGCATATTTGGAGCGAGAAATGTATGAATTATTGATGAGTTACATGAAATACGGGAATTGAAAGTATCTCTACTAAGATTCATCATAACCGCCTCTGTGGTCTTGTTTGACCACTTGGGTAAGACGTGGTAAGACACAGGGGTCCCGCGTTCGGTTCCTAGGGATAAATTAACTGTTTCTATCAATATGAGAAGGCCGTTGATCGATCGTTGATGGCAAAACCTTGGAGAAGAATAATTAAAAAAAAAACTCGCTTATCATCACACGTTGCTCTGCCCCCATAGCAATATCACACATCAAATCTTTCCTATCGAAAAATGTATGGGATTGACGTAAGTTTTCACTAACCATCTTTTTTTATTATTTACAACTGGATAGTGCTTGGCCTTCACTTCACCTGATATTAAGTGACGATAGTCGAAAGTGTAAGCGCACTACACCTGAAATCCTTACCACTGAGGAACTGGTTATCTTATCTTAACTGCCGGAACACAAAAAAATGTTGTAATAGCGTCAGACTTAGGTAAGATGGTGGTAGCTAGCCAAGCGGACTTGGAATAAGCTCTACCACCAACCGAGTACAAATGTACCCCTTCCTGGGAATCGAACCCGGGACCCCTGCGTCTTAAATGTGACTTTATCTAGGAGGCCAGGATGCCTACCATCAACTTTTATAAAGCTATTGCGTTTCAGTTTAGGTTCCCAAACTGAATCGCTTTATTTCTCGTACCATGAGCGCCATATTGTCGTTTCGTCGCACTCCGAAAGGGCGCCGGTGTCCTCGGCAAAAAAAAACCTTTTTCTCCTGTATAGAGTAGCAAGCCGTATTAAGGAGCACATAACAGTGGTCAAAAACAACGATACGCAAAAATCGGACATCGCTAAATATTTAATTCGTTCGGACACAAATCACTGGATCGAGTTGCATAACCCTTAGATTATCTCAACAGAACGCCACTACATACCAAGAATGGTCAGAGAAGCGATTGAAATTACCAAATACAAATATTTCAATCGTGAAGATGGGTTTAAACTGTGGAGTGTCTGGAACCCCGTAATCCGGTTGTGTAAAAACAACAAGAAATGTAAAAGCGCCGTTTCGCGTACAGATACAGTGAGTGTCGTGTGTCGTGAACAGATTCGAGTGAGTAGTGAGTTTGCAGACAGTGGTACCGGTATCGAGCGTAATAATAAAAGACTTAGACGGAGGGTAGATCGATTCGTCTGCCAATAACATCTACCCGCACGCAACAATCGACAGTTCTTCCGTGACCATGGCGCATGCAACTGCGCCGAAATATCGGAGTCTCAAAAATAAACAGGTACATGGTGTAAATCCCGATATAGTTTATTCTAATAACGTCAATAACATGGAAATTTAAAACATTATATTGTATAGAGTCTATTCTTATATGAACAAATAATGAATGGCATACGACTTAGCGATTTAGTTTAGGTTATAAACTAAAGTTGAGTCACTTTCTGCTGACACCGCTGTCACATAGATGCAGTTCATTTTAGGACCTAAACTGGATAGCAAATACTGTAATTATGTGTTACACATTCCCCCATGCTGAACTATCTAAATAAATCTCTAGGCCACAAAAGGACATCAAAGTGAATGTCCTTTAAATGGCCAAATGGCCACAATGCACCAGTTTCTCACGCGGGATTATTCGTAGCGAACATTTACTTGAATCTACATATATTAAGACTGTACTGGACACGAACTGAAACACGAGTCGAAAATGGACGTGGTGGAAATAATAATGGCTGAGGAATAGCTATGTTAAATACTACCCCCCACTAATAAAGATTGTATAGCAGATATATATTAGTTACACAATGGTTATTGTCTGTCAAACTATTTAAGTTTGACATTAAAAAGAAAGGGACAAAATACACACACACACGCTCTCTGTTTGAACGGAAAAGAACAGTCTACTTAACTGGCATTATTAAATCAGCTAGTCGCCTACAAAAAACACATTTTATCATAACTTAGTGTAACTATGCATCTGTTATACGATCTTTATTAGTAAAATAGCTATATTAAATACTGCCCCCCTTACTAATAAAGATTGTATAGCAGATGTATAGTTTAGTTACACAATGGTAACTCTCTGTCAAACTATTTCGGGTTACCACAAAAGATTTTAAAAACACTGTTTAATTTGGACACTGTTTAAATGTGATACCGTCTGTTTCAAACAATATTGTCAAAAAAGTAACAGCATCACATTTAAACCATAAACTTATTATACTCAAATAAGTCTATGCATTTAAACAATGTCTAAGTTTAATACTTGTTGAAGTGTTTTAAAATCTTTTGTGGTAAGGCCGTTTAAATTTGATATTAAAAAGAAAGGGACAAAACACCTAACAATGTACCTAACTATGCATCTGCTATACAATCTTTATTAGTAAGTACGAGTATAACTATACTGTAGTATAACATAAATGTTAAAACATTAGATTCGATGCACTTGCTTCGTAGTATTCGACATCAGAAAAGAATGTCTCCACTGCTGGGGCACAGGCCTTCCTTATGGGTAGATAAGGAAGATAGGCCATAACCCACCACGCGCGCTCAATGCGGATTGGTGCGTTTTAATGACTGCTAATTTATTTATGCAAGACAACTTGTAGGCTTACAGAGTAGGTATTCCAAAACGCCAGCAAGTTTCAATACAATACAGTTCATCATTCATTTAATACAGTAACAATATTATAAAAACACAAACAACTCTCGAAAAACATAACCCTCCTTCTGTCGCAGTCGGGTAATTAATGTCTAAAATTACATTAAGAAAAAAAAAACAGAGTTTAGCAAATTGTGCTGTAACATTAATATCAAAACAAATAATGCAGCCGAGACCAACGGCTTAACTTTTGGTCACCCATTCCATGACCGACCCTTGCGAAAGTTGCTTAACCTCCGCAAACGTAGGGCCAGCCGCTAAACCACTGCGCCAACGAGCTCCTCTACTTATTCTTTTTATAGTATTAATTTCTCGAAATGGTGCTTGTGTATTAATTATGCTCTTTTATTTATCCAATCAGGGAGGGTATTACAAGCTCTTAAAACTGGTCGGCTTTCTGAATGGCTTTTAATGCGTCTCTTTCTTTAGCCTATTTAATTAATAGCCGTTCAGAAAACTGACAAGTTTTAAGAGGTTGCATTACCCACCGAAAAGGTTATGGTATAACACTATACTTATTAAAGGATAAACTGCTAGCCTCGTCCGGCACCGCATTTTTCTATGACTTGTTTCGTCACACAGAATAATCGATGGTAAACCAGTCGGCCGCTTTATTGGTTTTCGGCATCGAGAAAAGTCGAAAGAATTTTCGCTCTAACGCGCTCCTCTAACGATCATTTGCGATTGTCAATTTTTCCGTCAATGCCATTGTTAGAGCAATTGACAATCGGTTCAATTGCACATGTAAACGATCAATTTTCGCATCAATGAGCGTCAGTTACGTAAAAATTATCGCTACCGGCTTATTACCGATCCTCAAGTGGCAGTCGCAATCGCAGTTGTACGATATTGCTGTCAAAACGTAGATACGAATTTGTTTTGTGGCGTTGTGTCAAAACACAAATTAGTATACAACGTGTTACAAAAGTACCCCTAATGCCTAATGCAAATCAACTTTTACTATGGGACCAACTCTGAAATAGCGAAAAAAAATCAGCTGTTTCATACAAAAATTAATTACGAAAATATCAAAATGTATGAAACAGCTGATTTTTTTTTCGCGATTTCAGAGTTGGTCCCATAGTAAAAGTTGTTCAGTTTGATGGTCCCTATATACCATATTCGGCATTAGGGGTACTTTTGTAACATGTTGTATAGGAATTTGTGTTTTGACAGCAATAATTGTACAATTAAGCGATTGCGACTGTCACTTAGAGGTCAGTGGCCCTACCATGAGTTGATGCAAACTGTTTACGTTAACGTAAACTATCGTTTTCTCTCTTTCACTCGCATTGACTGTGAGCAGTATATCCGATAGTTTACGGTAGCGTAAACAGTTTGCATCAACTCATGGTAGGGTCACTGTAATAAGCCTGCCGAGCACTTAACTAACGATACAAAATACAAAATTTTTATTTGCTTGTAAACATGGCATAAAATAATGATAATTTAACTAATAGTAAGTAGCCAAACATGTTTAGCCAATAATATGGCATGCAAACAATATTTCTTATAGACTAATACATGGAAAATTATTATTATTATTGAATAAATTAATAATTTTATTGAAAAATAATATTTAACATCGATATTAAAGTAAGATTAATGCTTAGTATTTAAGAATTCTTTTATATCATAAAAAGTGTGTGATGTTTACGAGTGGCAGAAAAAATATTTTGCGTAGTAAAAAAAATAAAGAACATTTTTTTTATTACAGGTACGCCAATCCCGAATTCTTCTAAGTTAGTACGAGAACAAGAGACAAGATCTGCTTTAAAATTTGAGTGAGTACACATCCCTTTTAACGGATACTAATGTGGCTTTATTGAAAGTACTTTTGTAATTAATTGGTTATTTAGTTTTGTTTCCTTTAATTAATCAACGCCCGAGCGGACGCATGCGGCTAGATAACAATGGAATGTCTATTGTGTCTCATTTTCCGGGCGTTGAAGGGTTTATTGATTTAAGTAAATACCAACTAATTACCAGAGTTAATTTTACTCTCTCACCTCTCTATTAAATTAGCCTTCTTTCCTTCTTAACCGACTTCAAAAAAGGAGGAGGTTCTCATTTCGTCGGAATGTTTGTTTTAATGATTCTTTTCGCTTACGTAATTCTTTTAGTTGAGTCACTGACAGAGTAGAATACACTATTTCAAGCTAAGTTAAACAAATTTGCAAAAAAAACAAATGTATTAATTTGTGAACAAGGTACCATTGCCGCGAGCGCCACCTACAAAAGTTTTGAGTGATACACCTCTTTAACTCTTACCCCTATTTCTTCTCAAACCAATATCATCTTCTCTAATCTGACCTGAGTGGTGCAGTGGTCAACATGCCGGTCTACCACACAAGAGGTCCCGGGATCGATTTCCGGCCGGGCAGAAATTGAAATGATGAATTTTAATTTCTGTGACGGGTCTGGGTGTTACTATGTATAATAAGTATATAATTAAAAAGTATATAAGTAGTATATCAGTTGTCTAGCACCCATATTACAAGCTTTGCTTAGTTTGGGGCTAGATGGCGCTGTGTGAAATTGTCCAGGCATTTATTATTATTATTAATCTCAACCATTTACTTCTTTTTGAATTGTCCCGTCCTATTTTTGTCCACTCTTTCTCCCAACACGCCATTTCTCTGAATTTCACCCCGATTTCTCCCCAATTTGAACTCATTTCTCCCTCATCTCACCCCGTTTTATTTAGATGTTAAAACTCGTTTGATTATTTACAGATCCAGCCACCAAGTGCCCAAGATTAAGGTCGGACCAGACCTTCGAAGTGCGAGGAAACCCAAGCATAACACCAAGTATGTTTAAAAAAACTAATTGTTATACAAGGTGTTACAAAAATACCCCTAATGCCGAATATGGTATATAGGGACCATCAAACTGAACAACTTTTACTATGGGGCCAACTCTGAAATCGCGAAAAAAAAACAGCTGTTTCATACATTTTGATATTTTCGATTTTAATTTTTGAATGAAACAGCTGTTTTTTTTTCGCGATTTCAGAGTTGGTCCCATAGTAAAAGTTGTTCAGTTTGATGGTCCCTTTATACCATAATTGGCATTAGGGGTATTTTTGTAACACGTTGTATAAGTAGCTAATTAAATAGTGAAAATAATTTAAAGCAAAGTACCTACCTTTCGGAGGGATCCGTACTAAATTGTAATATTAAAAACTATAATATGTGAGTTCGGTGGCGCAGTGGTTTAGCACTAGGTCCTGCGATTGCGTTAATAAAGGTCGGTCATGGGATGGGTGGCCAAAAATTTGTTATCTCGAGCTCCTCCGTGCTTTGTACCCACTGCTGGGGCACAGGCCGTCCTTATGGGTGAATAAGGAGGAAGGTCCATGACTTAACGTGCAGCCGTTGGTCTAGCTGCATTTGCAGTCGTTAGCACCCACCAATCCGCATTGGGCCCGCGTGGTGAGTCATGGCCCTTCCTCCTTATTCACCGCCCCAGCAGTGGGGTACACACGACAGCACGTCAGGTTATACAGTTAAACTACGAAAACAGCTTTTATTACGTAGGGCATAAAGGCGGTCTCAAGGTCAACATGTATAGTCTGAGGTGCCGTCGTGTGTACATTATAAAATGGCGGATGGTAATTATCAATGACCAATGACGTCACCAAAATAACTCTTTTTCAGGTTAAAACCACCGACGACCCAGATCTCATCCCAGTCCACGACCCACCACGTAGATATACCGAAACAGTACATTCCGCCGTTAGTGCCTTTTACATTACCCAAACCGCCATCTAACGAGGAGATCAAGAACTTCTTGCTCAACACGGCGTTGCAGAACGCCTTGACAGGTACGTGCTTTTATACAAAATAATTGACAGCTGAATTTAAAAACAGAAATATTTAACTCTACTTTTTTTAAGGTTTTATATAGTAGTGTTGTGGCTATATAATTAAGGACACCAGTCGGTTTTTTCGTATTTTGATAATTTCGTTTACCAAATAAGGATAAACATCGAGGAGCTCGATGGCGCAGTGGTTTAGCGCCTGGCCCAGCGATTGTGGAGGTTAAGCAACATTCGCAGGGGATGGGAGACCAAAAATTTATTATCTCGAGCTCCTCCGTGCTTCGGAAGGTACGTTAAGCCGTTGGTCCCGGCTGAATTTGCAGTCGTTTACACCCACCAATCCGCATTGGGCCCTTGTGTTGGGTTATGGTCCATCTTATCCACCCATAAGAAAGGCAGCAAGCCCTAGCATGACCACCGAAACGTGATAATGATATAGCGATTTATCACGTTTAACTGTCAAAAGACAATGGATTTTGACAGTTAAGTGTCGATAAAACACTACATCACGCGACATGGTTTTGGTGATTGGCGACCTCCGTGGTCGAGTGGCTTTGTACGCCGGTTTTCAAGGTGTCGCCATCTCTGAGGTCTCGGGTTCGATCCCCGGTTGGGTCAATTTAGAAAACGAACTTTTCCATATTGGCTCACGTCTGGGTGTTTGTGATACCACCGTTGTCTCTGATTTCCATAACACAAGTGCTTTAGCTACTTACTTTGGAATCGGGGCAATGTATGTGATGTTTATTATTTTTATTTAATATTTATTTATATATTATGTTTCGGTGGTCACGCTAAGGAGGACTGTGCCCCAGCAGTGGAGACATATAAAAATGATAATAATAATAATAATATTTGACAACATCACATACATTGCTCCGATTCCAAAGTAAGTATCTAAAGCACTTGTGTTATGGAAATCGGAGGCAACGGTGGTATCACAAACACCCACACCTGAGCCAATATGGAAAAGTTCATTTTCTAAATTGACTCAACCGGGGATCGAACCCGGGACCTCAGAGATGGCAACACCTTGAAAACTGGTGTACAAAGCCACTCGACCACGGAGGTCGTCATAATGCTATAGGGCTGATGGTTAAGGATAAACAGACTACATTTATTTTGATTTCTCCAGGGTCCCTAAACCAGCTAACCCAACGCAAGCCCTACAAGCCTCAACAGGAGGTCGAACCCTCGGCCGAGATGCAGTCTCGTCGTCGCCTGCACAAGTGCGACGTGGCGGGGTGCCACAAGGTGTACACCAAGAGCTCGCATCTGAAGGCGCATAAACGGACTCATACAGGTAATTCTATTACTTATACGATACCGATACCAACTATAGATATCACTCATACAGGTGATTCTATTACTTATACGATACCGATACCAACTATAGATATCACTCATACAGGTAATTCTATTACTTATACGATACCGATACCAACTATAGATATCACTCATACAGGTAATTCTATTACTTATACGATACCGATACCAACTATAGATATCACTCATACAGGTAATTCTATTACTTATACGATACCGATACCAACTATAGATATCACTCATACAGGTGGTTCTATTACTTATACGATACCGATACCGACTATAGATATCACTCATACAGGTGATTCTATTACTTATACGATACCGATACCGACTATAGATATCACTCATACAGGTAATTCTATTACTTATACGATACCGATACCAACTATAGATATCACTCATACAGGTAATTCTATTACTTATACGATACCGATACCAACTATAGATATCACTCATACAGGTAATTCTATTACTTATACGATACCGATACCAACTATAGATATCACTCATACAGGTAATTCTATTACTTATACGATACCGATACCAACTATAGATATCACTCATACAGGTGATTCTATTACTTATACGATACCGATACCAACTATAGATATCACTCATACAGGTAATTCTATTACTTATACGATACCGATACCAACTATAGATATCACTCATACAGGTAATTCTATTACTTTTACGATACCGATACCAACTATAGATATCACTCATACAGGTAATTCTATTACTTATACGATACCGATACCAACTATTATCATTCAGGTGTCATATATATTCAGGTGTCATATATGTATCAGGTATCATACAGGTGATTCTATTACTTATACGATACCGATACCAACTATAGATATCACTCATACAGGTGATTCTATTACTTATACGATACCGATACCGACTATAGATATCACTCATACAGGTGATTCTATTACTTATACGATACCGATACCAACTATAGATATCACTCATACAGGTGATTCTATTACTTATACGATACCGATACCAACTATTATCATTCAGGTGTCATATATATTCAGGTGTCATATATGTATCAGGTATCATACAGGTGATTCTATTACTTATACGATACCGATACCAACTATAGATATCACTCATACAGGTGATTCTATTACTTATACGATACCGATACCGACTATAGATATCACTCATACAGGTGATTCTATTACTTATACGATACCGATACCGACTATAGATATCACTCATACAGGTGATTCTATTACTTATACGATACCGATACCAACTATAGATATCACTCATACAGGTGATTCTATTACTTATACGATACCGATTGTCTAAGGGATTCCAAGCCAGGAATGAGGTACTTAAAACACCAGATTCCGGAACGTATAGACAACTTTATTTTCAAACACAACTTTTACTTACATTGCAAAAAAAGCAAAACCATATCGCGAGTGAGAACAGTACAGCGCCATCTAGTGACGTTATGAGAAACTAAATTATAACAATAAACAAATTGGACACCGATACCAACTATAGATATCACTCATACAGGTGATGGACAGTACGACAAAAAATACTTTGTCCAAATAAAAAAAAACCGTTTCTAGATTTGCCTCTCAGAAGAGCGAGAAAAATAGAATTTGTAAAGCGATATTTATGGAGAAAATAAATGAAATATAAAAAAAAATTAGTGACGTCACAGCTCGGCACGACAAAATCGTACACGTTTGCTCACGTTGTAGGCCACATTTAAAAAAACGGGTCACTAAAAATGTCACTGTCAAACGACAGTGACAGCGTTTTCCACGTGTTAATAAATAAACAATAAATAAATATTTGACAACATCACATACGTTGCTCCGATTCCAAAGTAAGTAGCTAAAGCACTGTTATGGAAATCAGAGACAACGACAATCAGTTGGTATCACAAACACCCAGACTTGAGCCAATATATAAAAGTTCGTTTTCTAAATTAACCCAATCGGGGATCGAACCCGGGACCTCAGAGATGGCGACACCTTGAAAACCAGTGTACTAAGCCACTCGACCACGGAGGTCGTCAAACGATGTCTGTAAACAGTAAACTTTTTCAGAATGATGATGGAAAGGACGGTACTCTGTCGCAAATCCGAGTCGCTCATGACCGTTTTTTTTTAAATGACAGACTGACGTCAAACATGACTTGACACTTGACTTCATGCCAAATAATATACTAGAAAAAATACGACTCGCACCAGATCATGTTCTCGGACGGGAATCGAACCGGTATAGTGACTCGGTAGCTCAGCGGTCAGAGCATTGGACCGGATATCCAAAGGTCGCGGGTTCGATTCCCGTCCGAGAACATGATCTGGTGCGAGTCGTATTTTTTCTAGTATATTATTTGGTATTATATAAAATAGCACAGTGAATGCTAAAATCTCAAAATTTAAAAACTTGACTTCATGCGAATAAAATGTGTTTTTACAGATTTTTACAATAAATTAACCTCTTCCTAATTTCCAGGCGAGAAACCCTATTCGTGTGCGTGGGCGGGCTGCGAGTGGCGATTCGCCCGCTCCGACGAGTTGACTCGGCACACGCGCAAACACACTGGACTGAGACCGTTCACTTGCGCGCTGTGCAGAAGAGCTTTTGCGAGGTCAGATCATTTGCGTTTACATCTGAGAAGGCATTAAATAATGACTATTTTACTGTTATCTTTGCCTTTAACACTTAAAAAAACGTTATCATATTGTCTGTACTTTAGGTAGGACATTTTGTTTTAGAAACAATTAAAATAATTGTTCTTAAAGAAGATTTTTTGATACATTTACCTCCTTACTAATAAAGATTGTTTAAGATGTATAGTTACACAGTGTTTTGTCCCTTTCTTTTTAATGTCAAACTTAAATAGTTTGACAGAGAGTAACCGTTGTGTAACTATACATTTGCTATACAATCTTTATTAGTAAGGAGTTAGTATTTTTATAATTTGTTGTCCGTCCTTGGCATAACATACATATCTTACATTAAGGGGCTGACATGAGCCAACTAGCGCCGCCAGTCGATTTTATTTTATTTATTCTAAATAAGCCCAGTTTCTTAAAAAAGGAATCAGTCAAGGTCTTGTGAATGACGTCTAATGTTTATTGAATAACGTTACAACATTACAAAATGCGTGCAATAGTTTAAAAACGGGTTTGAACCAACAGTGGCCACTTTTAACAAAATCGCGTTTTAAACTGTTTGAATGCCTTTTCAAACTGTGTAAAGTTATTCAATAAATATTAGACGGTATTCGCAAGACCTTGACTGATTCCTTTTTCAAGAAATTGGGCTTATTTAGAATAAATAAAATAAAATCGACTGGCGGCGCTAGTTGGCTCATGTCAGCCCCTTAATGGCCAAGTCATATAAAAATAGGTACTTAACATTTCTATATAAGGCTATTTGTAAAACACCAACAACCTCGCAGGAGTAGATTGCTAACATCATAAACAACCACGTTTGTTCTACGACTTTTCCGAAAAATTACAAAAAATTCGACTTTCCATACAAATATTTGAACAGCTGATCGTGTTTTCTTCTTTTTCCTTTTTTGTTATGGCAATCTAGTTTCCTCTTGGAAGTAATTTTTGCCAGTGTCAAGTGTCAAATAGTTCAGTGGTAGATTTTGTTTAATTTTTCATTACAATGCGGGTGCATCGCATTCCAATGCTGCTTGGAGCATTTGGCACCAAGTATATCAAGACAGTTTACTCGGTTAGTTCTGCCGAGGAAGCCACCACTTCAATAAAAGTCTCAGCTTCACACAACCAAGATCGCGCCTATTTCAATTATCCCACATATTGTTCAGTTGCGTAGACACTTGTACCATATAACTGCACCAATTTTAAGACACAATATCCACTACGAATCAATTTGAAAATAATTAAAATAGACACCAAACCGAACTCGACAAAATGTCGCCAAAAACTCCTGATCGTGTTTTGTATGAAAAGTCGATTTTTTTTTCTTTTTCGGTAAGTCGTTAAACGTTATTGTTTATGATGTAATTAATCCAGTCCTGCTAGGTCTTTATAGATAAAGCATAAAGGCTGCTTTTATACTTGCTAGCTTTTAACTTCAAATGTTTATTTCATAAAAAAAATACAATTAAATCTTAGAATAATAACATCCTGTAAACGAGTCCTTGTACAGTACGAGGCAAATACAACTTGACTGTTAAGAGTTGACAAAAAATGAGGGCGCCACTTTCTATGCAAACACGTCAAAATCACGAATAACTTGGCAACACTGACTATATTTTTGTAGGATGTTCAGTGTAGGATGGGTGAAAGACGTGGAATGGAACAGAAGGAAGGGTGACAGGGAGAGGTGTGTGGTGAAATCTGCTGTTTCATACAAAAATTAAAATCGAAAATATCAAAATGTATGAAACAGCTGATTTTTTTTTCGCGGTTAAAACTAAAATCCAATAAAATAGTAACTAATCCCCTAAAGGTAGAGAAATTGAAACTATTTCGTTCTTATAGGTACGATTAGGTAACGTATGAAGGATATGACGGATAACGACCTCCATGGTTGAGTGGCTTTGTACACCGGTTTTCAAGGTGTCGCCATCTCCGAGGTCCCGGGTTCGATCCCCGGTTGGGTCAATTTATAAAACGAACTTTTCTATATTGGCTCATGTCTGGGTGTTTGTGATACCACCGTTGTTCTGATTTCCATAACACAAGTGCTTTAGTTACTTACTTTGGAATCGGAACAATGTATGTGATGTTGTCAAATATTTATTTATATTTATATAAATCTGAAAACTAAGCCATTTTGGCTCAGTATTTTTTGTCTCACTTTTGACAGTGCGCTTGGTAGGGAACTATAGTTCTAGGTTGTTATTATTCTAAGTACATAATATAAAATAGTTTAAAACGCAATACATACCACTGTGGCATTATTTTAAAACTAAGGCCAGTAATACTAAACATTTATTTTAATTTTATATAAGTTTTTATTTTAGAGTAATAAATAGTTTAGTTTTTTTTTACTTTGTGTATTAAATACGCTTTGAAGTAGTCATGTTGTAAAAATAGGACGTATATCTATGGTCAGTGTTGAAAATGTTTTCTCATTTAATAAAATATTAAGAGCTATATTAAAAAACTTTGAAAACTGATTCAGTTTCACAGTTTATGATAAGTTAAATCAGCCATTTTTATCCCCACTGCTGGGGCACATGCTTTCCTTATAGGTGGATAAGGAACCACATAAACTACCACGCGGGCCCAATGCGGATTGGTGGGTGTTAACGACTGCATTTTTTTTGCGAAAAAGGGCCACTTTTAACAATAAAACTCGCAATTAGCTATAAAATAAAAAAGAAAATATTGTTAAGCGATAAAAAGTACCACAAAGCTTATTCGGAGTGTACTACAGAGAGATAATTCACAATTTCGTTTTTATTTAAGCACTATGATTTTTATTCCCGTGGCGGCGCTAGTGTGCAGTCTATGCTCTCTTAAGATATCCTACAGTTATAAAAAATACAATTTTAAAGCTGATAATACCATCTATCAAGTAAAAAATTCGTCTATTTTTTATGCATTATTCTAATACACAGTGATATTACCTACAAAACTACATCAAAATTATTGCTCTGTTTTGCTTATTTCGAGAGTTACATTGTATAAGAGACTTTTTTTGTTTGCATAAAATTACCAATAAAAAAATTGCAACTCGTCTTAGAAAGATTTAAATTACATTTAGCACAGCATTTTAGTACATTATGATATAAGTGCGGTAATTATCAAAGTGCACGTATGTCAGACGACGTTTTATAACATATTTGCGAGGAAATAAATAAAACTCGGACTTTCTTAAACGAATAAATTTTTAATCACTTGTTGAAGCAGTTCAAATTTATTCATAAAATGTTGACCTCTTTTCTGACATAAAAACTCTTTGTTAAGATTTTAAAAAGTACCGTTCATTTTAGACGGAGCATCTTGATAAACCGTGCGTTTTACATTACAATAACGCACAAGTACGTAATGACATACAATACGATATAGAAATTGGTGTAATAAGAGACCCTTTACGAGCAAATATACTATAAAAGTACATTACGCACGTACATATACATCCGGAATTAAATTATATAAATCATTCCGTTTTCAACAGTAGTATTACTTATTTCACTGAGTAAGCTAGTATGAATCAGATATTGTAATAAATCTAGATAATAACATATGATGTCATTAATATATTGAGGATCAGTAACATATTTGAATCTTAAAGTTTTATTGATATAATATAAAAACATATTCATAGCAATAAACCCTAGTGAAGGATTCTTTGAAATCCGTTTAAAAATGGTTCAGTTATAAGGGTTTAAAGGAAATGCCAAGCTCAATGCAATATGTGCTTTATCACGTACGACGTAAGGTTCGCGTACGTGGCGGATGACGTCATAAGGACACCCAAAATAACAGCGTTCTAGCTCGTATAACTTCTCAGGTTTAAGAGATATCGTGAAAATGTCTTCACAGTTAATCATGTGATGGCATAAGCTTTGATGTCACTAAACAAAAATCGTTAAGCACTGATCCTCATTCTGACACTTTTGAAATTGATTTATTACTGTCGTACTAAAAAATAAATCTATTTTTCACATATTATGTGAATCGTTGATAATCTATATCTACTACATGTTAACTTTATGATTGCCGTCGACGACCGTTATGACGTCACAGCTAACGGTACTGTAGACAAAAAGTAATCATGTTTTTCGACGGTTTTTCATTTTTTTCTTGTTCAAATAGTGTCATTAATTTATATTACAAGTTAGGTTCGCCATTATGTAGGAACGTTACTCTTTTAATCATTATAACAACACAAATAACGAACGTAATGATTAAATCAACAGAACAAAAATTAAGCTTTGCGTTGCTAGCCGTACTAGAGAGGCGACGCAGGGGGTGCGGTATGACGAAGCGGGCCGGGAGGTAGCGGCAATCATGAAGTGAACGCGTAGTACTCGTATTGCTCTATCTACAAAAATAATCACCAAATATAATTAGTAAATGTAATTCAAACTTGTACAGATTAGATAAAAATGTGATTGACAGACGTATCATAGTTTATTAAAATAATCGTAACCGGAAATATAAAAACTTTTTAACACTGACCATAAATTATCGGTTTTTGACTACACTCACGAGCAGAAAAATGGTATCGCCTATTTGCATACAAACGAGGTTACTTTGAAGCTATGGTTCTCCGCCCAGGAGGACGGGGTGTGATCTGTACCCTAAGCACGAACGGCTATAGAAAAAAATAACGCGCATAAAAATGTTCGATAGAGTAATTTTGTCTGGGAAATTCGTACAGCGCCATCTACCGCCGAAAAGCGAAAATTGAATAATTACTCTATCGAGTATTTTTACGCGCGTTATTTTTTTCGATAGCTGTTCGTGCTACGGGTACTGATGATGGTGTGAATGACGGAGCCCATAATGCTTAAGAAACTTAACGGATAAAATGAGTTGTTTAGCTTAGGGTTGAACTTAAAAAAATTACAAACAAAATTACATCAAACGTATGGAAAATGTAACACTAAAAACTCCATACGGTCTCTGGTGTAAACGACTGTTGGGTTTAGCTATCTGGGCCTCCTCCGTTCACTATTTGAATGGCCATCGTCAGTGGCCCTACCATGAGTTGATACAAACTATTTTCGCTACCGTGAACTGTCGTTTACTCTCTTTCACTCGCATTGACTGTGAGCAGTATATCCGATAGTTTACGGTAGCGAAAACAGTTTGCATCAACTCATGGTAGAGCTACAGTTCACACCCCGTCAATCCCTGACACAGAACAAAGGCTTCAAAGTTACCGCGTTTATGAAATTTAGGTTGGTGATTCCATTTTTCTGCTCACGAGTGTAGTAAGTAAGTACTTAATATTTGATATAAAAAGATGCTTTCGCAAATGCAGATCTATTTTAACCAATGCACACATACTGAAAACACGAATATAATTATTACGCATGTAAGAGTGAGATGCCGCTATACCTACTCGGTGTAGTCAGTAGTGCTGTCTCACTTACACAGCTGTCTCAACATTAAGAGCGCATAGTCTGCACACTGGCGCCGCCATTGGAAAAAAATCATAGTGCTTAAATTAAGACAAAATTGTGTATTATCTCTCTTTAGTGCACTCCGAAGAAGATTTGTGATACCTTATATCGCTTAAACATAATTTCTAGCCTGTTGTTTAGTTTAATGGAGTTTTTTTGCTAAAAGTGGCCACTTTTAGCAAAAAGTAACGTCTTCTTCTTTTCTTATCGTATGAGGATTAGTGGCCACCTCTGGTGTTAGCTTTTATCAAGCCGCCTGTAAGGCCTCTAACTTGGTTTAACGACTGTAATCAGATGAAAACAGCCGGGACCGACGGTTTAACGTGCTCTCCGAAGCACGGAAGCGCTCAGTTGTAATGCCACTTAACGGTCACCCATCCAACACCTGGCCGGACCGAGCGTTGCTTAGCAAACGTGATCGAGTACGAACAGTCTGTCAAGCTCCACCATAAGCGCTTCGGTCTTAGTAACATCTTTATTAAAGCACTATGTTTTTTTTTCTAATGGCGGCGCTAGTGTGCAGACTACACGCTCTTAAACTATTCATGGTACCATTAGAAACGTAGAATTTATAAATTGCTCATTTTGATATCGCAATATAAATATGTATACATGGTTATTTGTATAACACCAACAATCTCGCAGGAGTATATGATTAACATCACAAACAACATTTGTTTTACGACTTTTCCGAAGGCGGACAAAAAACCTCGACTTTTCATACAAAACTCGATCAGCTGCGAGGTTGTCGGTGTTTTACAAATAAGCCTGTATAATTAATTGTAAGAATTTATTGGTTTTATATTCTTAAGATAGAGTGTTGTGTTAACTTTCTTACAATAAAAAAATAAAAAAAAAACATTTTTTTACGTTCAATTTAGAATCTTATTGATATTAAAGGCATTATCATTTTTTAACACTTGATTCATTTCAACAAAATAATATAATTTAATGAAAACATATTAAGAGCACGTAGTATGCACACTAGCACCGCCATTATAAAAAGTACCACAAAACTTATTCAGAGTGCACTCCAGAGAGATAATTCATAACTTCGTCTTTATTAAATACTATGTTTTTTTCCAATGGCGGCGCTAGTGTGCAGACTATGCGCTCTTAAACAATGCCTATCTCGAGAATATATTACTAAAATAGTTATAGGTATTACATTTTGTGCTCAAAAATTATGTTCCACAATTAATTATAATAAAAATAAAACAATTATACAGGGCTATTGTGGCAATATTAGTTATAAAAAAATATACAAATATATATAAAAAATATATTGTATTTTTGAGAATATCTTTCTTAGACTGTACAGGTTGTTTCGTTTTCAGATGTTTATAAAATAATTTTAATAATTTTAAAAATTAATATAATGACACATTTTTTATAATTATGTTTTGTACTTAAATAGCTTAGTTTTAAATTAGATTTTAAGATGACAAACAGTAATTTCGGGCCAGTATTTTTGAAATTATTTTAACATTATACTTAAACCTATTTTTAGACAATAATGTTCACTAATATTAATACAATAAGATTTTTTTTGCAAAACAGATTTTTTTTAAGTGATTTTTTTTATATAATGAAATGTGTATGTTGATGATCTCGTATTGGAATTCCTATAACTTTTCTACTTTTATTTATTATATTTGATCTCAATTGATTTTCAAAATGTACCTTATATTATGTGGTTATTTTAAATACCAACGTCTATAAATGGTAAAGGATTTGATTCTCATCAAAATAATTATAGTTTTAATAAAAGTACGCGCGACAGAACAGTAAATTAAGAGGAAACACCACGGTCGAGAGAATTGAAAAATTCCTATAGAAAGTTGACAAATTAACGTTTGGTAGTCCCCTGTTTCCTCCAAAACTAGACCGATTTATTTAAATATTTTTTGTCATTAAAATTTAAAGCATTGAATTGGCTGTGTTCCTATGTTTTCTTTTTTTTTCATAAAATAATTATTAAAAGAGATATTAATCTGCAATAACTTAAAAAAATTGCCATTGTTTAGACATCCAGCAATCAAAGACGAGATTATATAAAAAAGCAAAACATAGGAACACAGCCAAATCCTTTATTATTATTTTTATGTAAAAAGTATTTAAATTGGTCTAGTTTTGGAGGAGGAAACAGGGGACTACGAAACGTTAATTTTGTCAACTTTCTATAGGATATTTTTTAATTCTCTCGACCGTGGTGTTTCCTCTTAAACAGTTGAACTACTAAAGCAGCTCTTACTGCGTACGGCCACAGAATACATAATAGTACAAGTACAGAAGGGACACTACTCAAGATCATTTAAACAAATAGTGACTCTTGCTCCTATACAATAAAGCGCAATTCAGGTCGCACAGCGCTCCCTTCCCCACAGTTATATTCACCTAGAAGTTGCCTCTCTTTCTATCGCGTACTCTCATCTCTTCTGACGTTAGGGTTGTCTTGCTTTAAATTATATTATAAAAGGAAAGCGATTCTATGTACTAGGGTATAAGATAATTGATATTTTTCAGGATTTGAAAAAACTACTAGCCAGATCTTTGTAATTTTTTTATGGGACCACACACGAACTATGTTCTTTCAAATAAAAAAAAGAATAATTGAAATCGGTTAACAACTGGTGAAGTTATGTTAAAACATACTTACATAAAAAAACCGTCGACTTGATAACCTCCTCCATTTTTTGAAGTCGGTTAAAAAGCATACGAAAACATTGTGTTTAATATCTGTAAGCAGCAAACGTTCGCACAACAGCACAGAAGTTACACAGTTGAACTACGAAAACAGCTTTTATTACGTACGGCATAAAGACGGTCTCAAGGTCAACATGTATAGTCTGATGTGCCGCTGACTGTACTTGGCGCGCTTGAATATGCAACGCGGCCGGCGCGTGAGTGAGTTAGTCCACCGATAACCACCAGTGGTGGACAAACAATAGGGGACAATAGCAATAGGCCCTTTAATATTTTCTCAGTAACACCCCACGTCCGATCACTGCGAGAGCTATGATCGTACTGAGAAGAATGCGACATGTTTGACAACCCTAATGCAGAGGCTATTGAAGGTCACGCGCCTTAACCAATGGGCGAACTTTCTTTGGGAGCTCGTTTCGTGGAATGAATTTCTTTTTTTTAATGATTGATGAGAATCAAAGTGCGTTAATTAAAAAAAATGGACGTGTATATTTATCCTTATTTACGTCTCTCTGTGATTTCATTGGTGTTATTAAATAAAAATGTTATTAGACAGGATATTTGGTAAAAGCCTTATAAAAGCTGAATATGGTAGATAAGGTATCATGCATACAGCCTCGGAAATGATTAAAAACCCTGAAAACAACTTTTTGAAAAAAAATATTTTTATAATAAACTGCATAGTGGCAAACCTAACCGAAATTGTGTTTTGATTTTGTCCGCTAATGAGATTGATTATCGAATATAACAGTCTATTTACGTCTAGGGTTGTCAGTTTGCATTTTTCCAAAAAAAAAAAATTCTCAGCCATGTGGCGGCTTTTATTTATTTTTTATTTATTTATAAATCTTTATTGTACATATACACAAAGTAAGGTACAAATGGCGGACTTAATGCTAAAAGCATTCTCTACCAGTCAACCAACAGTAAACAGATAGACACGAATGCGGCACAAACAAAGAAAACTAATATTTACATGCATACAATATAAATATTATACATAAATACACATACTTTCGGTGTTTATAATAATTTTATGTTATGTACATTGCATTGTAGTACCCTATCTACCATATACGGATTTATGATGCTATTACCAAACAGCCTGTATAAGTTATATTTTAAAATAAAAAAAGTAATACGTATTTCGCATTTTTGCGGCCAGTAATGCAACTATGTTTTTATGAATTAGCTATAAGAATCCAATTTTGTACTTTTCTATTTTACAATGTAAGTAGTTTTAGAAAATATATTAAAATAATATTTTAATATATTAAAATAATGTTAATGAAAATGATTTTTTTAAATTTTATAAAACGGTTGATGGTTTGTCATGTTGCAAATGAGTTTTTAATAAACGTCTTAAATTGGATAAAATCTTTATTTTAACTAGCTGATGCCCGCGACGGTCCGCGCGTGAGTCGGTTTTATTACATACTTGTTTGAGGATCCCGTAGTACGCATTTTGTAATTTGGAATAGGTTTAGATGACGTTTGCCTAACTAATTTACACAGAGAAATTTTTTTTTTGCAACAGGGACTGAAAGAGGTTCTTATTCGAAGTGAGCTTCTAGGGCATATTATTATGGGGTATCATATGAAAGAGCGCTGCTTGCACATTCTCAAACATTCTCTTAGAATGCTAATCAGATCAATTAGGTGTGTATTGCGATCTGAATCTCCTCCACTCACTCCCTGGATATCCATCATCAGATCACAGCTAGGTCAATCCTTGGCGGAGAACCAAGGCTTCAAAGTTACTTCGTTTGTATGAAAAGCGACTGGTGTCTTTAATTATGTGACCGCCACTGTATATGTAACCTACCTACCTACTTAATACTATAAATATTTTTATAATGTACCTATTACTTAATCAAAATAACAACAAATATAGCACTCGCAAAGAAGTAGTAGATATTAAAACGAAATCCTAAAATATTTTTTTCAGCTGCGATAAAAAAGGCATCGATTTTTAGTAAGATAAGTATTAAAATGCAGGATTTTCAACTTAACGGAATTGTGTTAAGATTTAGAAATCTTATCTTTGGAATTTGTTTATTATCTATGATTGAAAAAACTTATCTGGTTTCGTTTCGTCATAGATTAAAGTTGACGCAGTTTGGGCTTCTTGTAGATCCGGAACCGACCATTACCTACAACCTTTTAAAAAATGCCAGTTTTCTGAATGGCTATGCGTCTCTTTTATTTGCAATACAGTGAGAAAGAGATGTAACTATAGCAATTCAACCTGGCAAGTTTTAAGAGGTTGTAATGATTTTTTATTTAATAAAACCTTATTCAAATACTGTCTTGATCCAAATAACATCACAAGAGTTAATTATGCTCAAATTGCAAATCGTTTTGGTATTACGTTTGTATGGGAAGCTCACTGTTCGCCGGACTCTTAAGAGCGTTAACGTAATACGGCATTTCATTTCAAAGTTTTAAATCCTTATTTTTCGAAATGAATAAACCGATTTTAATGAAACTTCAGACACCTAAGCAGAATACGTTGGTGTAAAAAGTTAATGTTAAATCTTTTAAAGTGACCACTTCAGACACCTTTTCCTACTACTACAACGAACTTTAATTTACTGAGATTATTGTTTGTAAATAAACTATAGAACCTTAGCTTTTATCTGTACATTTTAATTTTCGATACATTATGTACTTAGTGCACAATACATTTAATTAAGATGAGGGCGCCACTTGAGGGCTATAGGCACCTTAAGGGGCTGACATGAGGCAACTAGCGCCGCCAGTCGATTTTATTTTATTTATTCTAAGTAAAGCCCAATTTCTTAAAAAAGGAATCAGTCAAAGTTTTTGTTAATAACGTCTAATTTTTATTGAATAACTTTACAGTTTGAAAAAGCATTCAAACAGTTTAAAACGCAATTTTGTTAAAAGTGGCCACCGTTGGTTCAAACCCGTTTTTAAACTATTGCACGCATTTTGTAATGTTGTAACGTTATTCAATTAACATTAGACGTTCACAAGGCCCTGACTGATTCCTTTTTTAAGAAATTGGGCTTATTAAGAATAAATGAAATAAAATCGACTGGCGGCGCTTGTTGGCTCATATCAGCCCCTTAAGTATCGAGTCGGGAAGTGACAACATTTTTGAATTTATATTAGGCAAAAACATTCGGTGAATTACACATTTCTGTACGTTATCTTATCTCTGGCAAGAAGGTATTCCTTATTTATCAATAGTTGTGACTGAGTCTTTTAAAATCTTTAACGTATTTTTGGTGGGAAAATGTTAGCGCGTTTGTTTTGTGTTTTAGTGATATTTGGGATTATTACTGCACAAGATTCAGAAGGTAAGTCATTTATAAAATTATTAGTTCATAATATTGTTGGACTTATATAATACATTCTAGATTTGAACCCACGACCATGCGTGTATTCCGAACACTGAAAATTATTATACTAAATATTAAACTAGAAAAAAATACGACTGAAACTGAGCTAAATGGGTTTCTGAATAATGAAAGTTAGTTGGTAGTAAATGTACTTTTATAATTGTAAACTGATGAACACAAATTGACATATGGAAGAAAAAACACAGAGTACAAAACAAGGAAAATATGGTATAGTATAAAAAGTACAGAATTAAAAATATAAGTTAAAAGTAAAAAACCATAAATTAGTAAAAAAGAGTCCGGCTCGGCAACAACGACCAAATGACTCGGTAGCTCAGCGGTAAGAGCATTTTAAAGTAAAGTAAAGTAAAAAATTGCTTTATTCAAATAAACTTAGTAATTAATCCCTTTGAATCGTCTATATTTTTCTACCACCCGTTCCAGACTTTTTCACTGACAAGAAGAACAGGCACAAGAAACCTATCAGCTTTAACAGAAATAAGTAACGATATTTACAAACTTAAATATATCGTTACCAAATACAATACATACAACAGGTTATTAACAACAAAGTACTTACTAGCAAGTTATTGTGTTACATCATTTCCACGCATTCCGGTCTTTCAGATAATCGTCTACTTTATAATATTACCTTTACCCATGAGCGTCTTTTTGACATGATTTTTAAATTCATGCAAAGGTAGATCAATCACTTGTTGTGGAATTTTATTCAACAAGGTTATGCGTTTCCCAATAAATTAACCTCTAGTTTTTTCATTGGACCGGACTTCCAAAGGTCGCGGGTTCGATTCCCGTTCGAGAATATTATCTGGTGCGAGTCGTATTTGTACACCGGTTGTCATGATGTCGCCATTTCTGAGGTCCCGGGTTCGATCCCCGGTTGGGTCAATTTAGAAAACGAACTTTTCTATATTGGCTCAAGTCTAAGTGTTTGTGATACCACCCTTGTCTCTGATTTCCATAACACAAGTGCTTTAGCTACTTACTTTGGAATCGAAGCAATGTACGTGATGTCAAATATTTATTATATTTAAACGTGACAACTGAATCACCGATGAAAATATAGTATTATTTGTACTATATAATTTTCTATAACATATAGTAAAAGTTGTTTTCTTTGATGGTCCCTATCTACCATATTCGGCATTAGGGGTACTTTTGTAACACGTTGTATAGCATGATCGGGTGGCAACCCTTGGACTAATATATCTCATGGATGGTCAAAAACACGAACCTACACCAGTTTATCCTTAGAATCAAATGCATGATTATTTTTGTGTTTCATTTCCTGCATGATGTTGTTTTGTGTTTATAATCTCTATGTCTTAAGTTTTTTTTTCTTCTGTTCTGTAATTTATCATCACGTACATGTCTGTTTCTATCACTCCTTGACCCTGTCAGAATACCAGTGCTTTTGGGTCACTGACCTGAAAAAAATTTTTGTAGTGAAATATATTATACGAGTATACAAGGTGTTACAAAAGTACCCCTAATGCCGAGTATGGTAGATAGGGACCATCAAACTGAACAACTTTTACTATGGGACCATCTTTGAAATCGCGAAAAAAAAATCAGCTGTTTCATACAAAAATATCAAAATGTATGAAACAGCTGATTTTTTTTTCGCGATTTCAGAGTTGGTCCCATAGTAAAAGTTGTTCAGTATGATGGTCCCTATCTACCATATTCGGCATTAGGGGTACTTTTGTAACACCTTGTATATGGAGGTCAGTTTTTAGGTCATTCTAAACATCAAACGAATGACCCAGAAGTAATTTTTTCTGAGACAGGGCCAATCAGCAGCACACTTTTTGTTTTATTTTTATACTTATTTCTTTCTTTCATCTTGACTGTTACTAGTTTCAATGTATACTCTTTTTTCTTTTCTTGTTAAACGTTTTCTATTCTATTCTATTTCTATGATAACTTTATATTTACAGATGCAGCAGTTACAACTACCTCTGTACCACTGCCGTCTATTTGCACAGAATGCGACTGCTTCGATGGTGTCTTAGACTGTTCTAATAGAAAACTGGTGATTTCCTTCACTATAGAAGAATGGGATGGTAAGTTTATCGACTTTAGCTTTAGAAGGGAATTAAGCATTTTTAAATCGTCAATTATTTTATCCTACCACCTATTATGACGATTTTTATAGCTGACAAGAAAAATGGGCGCAAAAAACTTATCAGCTTTATTAAAAGGAACGATATTTACAAATATGTATATCGTTTCCAGACATTACATTCATACATGTTACAATTAACATAGATTCATAAACAAATAACATTATTTAATTAGCTCATTTCTACTGAATCAATTTACAGGTTTCAAGCTTAATTCAAAATTTAAGGTTCAGTCTAGGCTGTTACAAAATATATATACAAGGCGTCACAAAAACACCCCTAACGCCGATCATGGCATACAGGGACCATTAAACCGAACAACCTCCACCATCTTTTATGTCCGTTGTGTTAAGTGCGATCTAGATACGACTAGCACAACGAATTCTTCAGAAGATGCCACTCCTTATTTATTTAGCACGTCCAGTTTGCATTTGGATTCCACCACACTTTCTCGTCCGGTCGTGGAATCCTTGTTTTTTTTTCAACATCGTGACGGGCCGTTTGAAAATTGATTGATTGATTGATTCATTGTTAGGATACGCGTAGAGCCCTACCGGCTGAAGGTAGAGACACCATTTTTGGAGGGTAGATGGTGGTGGTGATGACCTTTCATGGTGTAGGTGAGCACTAAGAAAGGATTTTGAAAAATTCCCGTTATACAGGGTGCTACAGGATGTTCCAGTTTGTATGGGAATTTGTGTAGGGCTGAAGGTAGAGACACCATTTTGGAGGGTAGATACCTTTCCTGGTGTAGGTGAACACTAAGAAAGATTTAGGAAAATTCCCGTTATACAGGATGTTCCAGTTTGTATGGGAATTTGTATGGGGCTGAAGGTAGAGACACGATTTTTGAAGGGTATAGAACTTTTCATTTATTGTGTGTTGATTGTTAGTAAAAAACCAAGCGAACAAAGACTGAACCATCATGTCAGAGGATAAGTGAGCATGGAACAAAAAAATTAGGTCTTCTGGTAAATACCTAGGTATATTGGGAATCAGTGCCTTTCAAAATAAACGCACAACTGTCTTGGTTACGCGAACGAAGTCACGGGCAAAAGCTAGTTTATATATGTACCTACCTAGATTAATTGTCTTTTCCAGAACTAAAAAGCATGAACATAAAAGAAGTAAATTTGAGCGGCAACTCTATAGAAATGCTCACTGTTATATCGGAACTGCCGATAGAAACGCTCAACGTATCGAATAATAGAATAGAAATGATAGATGACTGGTGTTTTAAATACTTGGAGAATCTCGCTGTTTTGGATTTGAGTAGAAACGAACTTGAAGATATGAATAAGAGAGCTTTTTGGGTAAGTAAAAAAAATTGTTAGAGAAATAACAAAGTCAATAAGTCAAAATAATCTTAAAAACAATTGATGACCCATAGCTAGAAAATAAGTCTACAAGGTGTTACAAAAATACCCCTATTGTCGAATATGGTATATAGCGACCATCAAACTGAACAACTTTTAATATGGGGCCAATCCTGAAATCGCAAAAAAAAAAATCTGCTGTTTCATACATTTTGATATTTTTGATTTTAATTTTTGTATGAAACAGCTGATTTTTTTTTTACGATTTCATAGTTGGTCCCATAGTAAAAGTTGTTCAGTTTGATGGTCCCTATATACCATATTCGGCATTAGGGGTATTTTTGTAACACCTTGTTTTAGTCTTGGGGCGCAAAATCCAAATCTTGTCAGGGGCGCTCATGTTCCTAGCTCCGACGCTGAAAGTGACCTAGTAAAACGTGTTAATATAAGCGCTTTTGAATCTTCAATCTTTTTCTATTACTACGACATACTTACTTAAAAAATACCACCTAAATTAGTCTATACGGGGTGGGAAAAAAAGAAGGTAGCTGGAGGGAATGTACCCTAAATATTGATGAAAGCAAAACTAAAAGAGAACATTCCTTTATTTTTAAAAATAAGTAAAACCACAAAAATTAACCACAGAATAAATAATATGCCAAAATTGCGCTCAAAGAATTTGATAATGTCTCCAGCTCATCCTTTGAAAAGCAAGTTAGGCCTTGGTCCCTGCTGCGTTTGCAGGTGTTAACACCCACCAATCTGCATTGGGCCCGTGTGGTAGATAATAAGGCCCATCCTTTTTAGCATGAAGTAACTATACGCCCCAGACCTACCGGTTTCATTTCTTTGCATTGCTGTTCTAGAACAGGGCGCCGTACTGGCTAACACATCAAACTTTGGAAAGTCTGCCGGGCTTCAACTTAAAATCGAAGTAAGAAGTTTCGTATTGTAGTTATTTAGAAGATATCTATATTCGTGTGACATCATAAATTAAGGTTCGCCATTTTGGCCCGATTGGGGCTCGATTTATCTGTTTTAATTTAAAGCCCGGCAGACTTTTCGAAGTTCGATGCGTTAGTTGGTAGCCCCTGTTCAACTAAAACAGCAAAGCAAAGAATTGAAACCGGTAGGTCTGGGGCCAGCCTTAATAGCTAATACCTCGTTTTCAGGGTCTGCTGCTACCAGACTCCAAAATCAGGCCTTTATCAAAGATGCGACACCTAAGTTTAGCTTACAACGATCTCCATGTAATACCAAAAGATGCATTCGCGTTTATGCACAATTTGCGATACCTGGATCTGAGCAGGAACCCTTTAGGTATCATTGATCAGGTAGCCATGGGCACATTAACGGAACTACCCTTGCTGAGAGTAAGTGTTCGTTTATTTTCCCTTAATTTTCGGCGTTTCCCAGTAGTCTTACCATTTGTACTCCTGTCCCCCTATTATGATCACAGAAACACGATATCGGACGCGTGATACAGCGTTTTATCGAGACTCAACCTGTCAAAATCCATTTAATCTTTTGACAATTAAACAATATCGTTTCGGTGGTCATGCTACCTAGGAGGATGGGAATCGGTATAAAAATTCCCAGTAGTACCACTGGTAACACAATAGTGTAAATATACTAAGACTACTGAGAGAGCCTCTTAATTTAATGTTTAAGAATTTTGAAATCCAATGGTGATAATTATCACCAATACAATGCTATGCCTTCGCACCCCTTGATACTTTTCTATATTGGCTCAGGTTTGGGTGTTTATAGTTCCACCGTTGTCTCTGATTTCCATAACACAAGTGCTTTAGTTACTACTTTGGGATCAGAGCAATGTTTGTGCTGTTGTCTAATATTTATTTATTTATTTACCTTTTAAATTATGTCGCTTATGGAGAATCGTCTGTCAAGCTTAGAGACCATGATAAAATCCTCCCACGGGAATTGGTGGGATCCTCCGTGATTGAGGCGTGTGCACAGGTATTCATGGTGTCGCCATATCTGAGGTCCCGGGTTCGATTCTTCTAGGTCAATTTAGAAGATGACCTTTTCTACATTGTCTCGGACTGAGTTCTTGTGGGTTCGTTTTCTCTGACTTCCATTACTAAATCGGGGCTATGTAAATAATGTTATCTAATATTTTTTATAGGAGCTTCTCCTCAGCAGTTGTGGTCTGGAGACGTTACCAGATGGCTTATTCCGCTCCTTGCGACGTCTTGAGAGGTTGGACCTCAGTGGGAACAAGTTCACATCAATACCAGCCGCCCTGAATGATGCAATATCGATAAACTATTTGAATTTTGACAAAAACCCAATTACCAACTTGACTGAAAAGACGTAAGTTAAGTCGTATGTTTTGTGCATTCGTATATCTATACTATTTTATAAAACTGTAAAAAAGCCGTGTCTGTACATTGAAGATAATATTCCAGGAAATTTTTTTTTGGATTGGGGTACTAGGACGTAAGCATGTCCAAAAAATTTTCATTCTTGTCTTGTCTTTGTGCGCGCATCACGCTAAAACCGTTGAACGGATTTTCATAGGCCACAGTTTGGTAGCTTCGGGTCCAACTTAAAATCTAAGCAATGTTTCACCTAATTCGGGTGGGTAGAACCAGAGAAACAGATGGAGCTAGCTAGCTAGAGCCAGTACTACGAATATACTCGTCGTAGTACTGGCTCTAGCTTTCATACACTAAGGAGGTCATTTAAACTGGTCTTCTTATTGTAAACCGCGGGTAAAAGCTAAACTATCATAAAAGCTATTTCCACGCCGCTGGCAAAAGCTAGTCAATGATAAAGTTCTTTAACCCTATTCCTAATTTACAGGTCGATATCTTCCCTAATCAGGTTAAGAGAGCTCAGGTTATGTAACACCAGGTTACAAAGTATAGGAGCTGGTGCTCTAGGCAACCTGGCAAGCTTAGAGACCCTGTACATCTGCAACAATCCACGACTGACTACTGTTGATGAAGAATTCTTAACGTGGAAGGATGATGATGGAACTGAATTGTGGCCTGCGTTGAGAAGGGTAAGGTTATAGCTTTTACTTAAGGGGCTGACAAGAGCCAACTAGCGCCGCCAGTCGATTTTATTTTATTTATTCTAAATAAGCCCAATTTCTTAAAAAAGAAATTAGTCAAGGTCTTGTGAATGACGTCTAATGTTTGTTTGTCTAATTGAATAACGTTACAAAATTACAAAATGCGTGCATAATTTAAAAACGGGTTTGAACCAACAGTGGCCACTTTTAACAAAATCGCGTTTTAAACTGTTTGAATGCCTTTTCAAACTGTGTAAAGTTATTCAATGAATATTAGATATTATTAACAAAACCTTGACTGTTTCATTTTTAAGAAATTAAGCTTATTTAGAATAAATAAAATAAAATCGACTGGCGGCGCTAGTTGGCTCATGTCAGCCCCTTAAGAGGCCGGCGCACAGTGAACTGCCAATACAAACGTTACCAAAATGATTTCCAATTTGAGCATAATTTACTCTTCTCGTGATGTTATTCGGATTAAGACAGTATTTGTCTAGGATTATTTTAAATAAAAAACAAAACTACTTAACTCAATTCAAAATCAATTCCAATTACATTTATTCATATAAAACTGTAAATCGCATTAATTTTTATTTCGATGTAAGAGAGTGAGATAGGCGAGTGGTGGGGCACACACCCGTGCATAGTGGCTAACTTCACAGCCGTCATTAAGTTTGCATTACTTTCGCTTTTATACTATTAAAATTATTTTTTTCCAAACTTAGCTCTACCTTCACAACAACAACATCTCAGAAATCGACCCAGACTTTCTATTCCGCTGGGACCAGATCACAGATGCGAGTTTCCATGATAATCCATACGTGTGTGACTGCAACAACCAGTGGATGGTGGATGTACTAGTGCCTCTGATTACTGCCATCAATGGATCTGCTGCTGATATGATGTGAGTTTTTAAAATATTATGTTTTGTAGATATTATTTGTATGACTGTTCTGCGGCATTACCACAAAAGATTTTAAAACACTGCTTAATGTAGACATTGTTTAAATCATAGAGTTATATACTAGCGTATGTTTATGGCTTAAATATGAAGCCGTCAAAAAGTGACAGCATCACATTTAAACTGTGTCTAAGTTAACACTTGTTGAACAGTGTTTTAAAATCTTTTGTGGTAAGGCCGTAAACATTGTGCATACACAACGATGCGTCCGTGCATTCGCATCGCAAAGTTGCTTAACCTGGGCAGTGCAATCGCTGGGCCAGGCGCTAAAGCACTACGCCACCGAGCTCCTCATGATAGTTTGTGACTGTGAATAATAACCAATGGATGGTGGATGAACTAGTCATTTTACCGCATCGATGGATCTGCTGCTGATATGATGTGAGTTTTGAAATTAAATCAATATCAGCTAAGGAGTGAAACAGGCTCGTCTGCTGTTTCCCAATAAATAACTTGGGCCTTTTCAAGGATAGAGTGTATAGACTTTATCTAGGTAAGCATGTTCCACCGTAGTCCAGAACAGCATTAAACACCAGGTGTGATTGGGGTCAAATGCTATATGGAAAAGTTTTCTATCATCATCATATAAGCAGTTGGCATCAAACTTGGGCAAGATAGTGGTAGCTAGCCTGACGAGCTTATAACACTCACACTCGTATTCACAAACATTACTATGAGGTCTCACAGTGGCCGCGAACGCACAGCGTCCCAACTACCAATCACACGTAACACGTAAAACAAACGAACCAATCACAGAGCTCTATTTCAAAAGAGTTCGCATAGGCAAGAGTCATTTGAGTATTGTTCTTGAATACAGATGTCACTGCCGTACTCAGAGACGTCAATTAAGTTTAATGCTTCATTAAAAATCGTGTCGTCTTTACTATCTCTATGGAAAAGAAAGAGAGAGCACAATTTTAATGAAACACTGCCCAACACAACGAGTACAATTAGGTACTATCTATGTACCCAGCATTTGTGTACTAACGACCTATGTAACCTAACCTAATGTAATAGTTACATATATTCCGTCCCTCTCAGTTGCACGAAGCCCCCCGACGTCCGAGGCCTCTCATTCCAGCAGCTGTTCGATAACTCCAAGACATTAGTTTGTCCTCAAGCTGAAGAAATAGTAACACCACCGGGGTCACACACCGCTGTGGTGCTAGGAGTGTTCATTGGTAAGTAGGTACAATGTAGTATCACACCGCTGTGGTTAGTGATGGGCAAAATCTCATTCGAATTATCATTCTAAATGTGGATATTCAAGTTATTCGATTGTAGAAAATAGCCATTCGAATTATTCGAATGAAAAAATCATGCTTAATGTGGCTATGTTTCTAAGAAATATTTTGGTTATCTGCTAATTTAAAACCCTGTATAATAGGGTCCTTATTATTGCAGGTATACTCGCAACATTCCCAATAGTCCGTTTTACAAACAACCCTATATAATACGGTCCATATTATTGCAGGTATACTCGCAACATTCCCAATAGTCTATTTTACAAACAACCCTGTATAATAAGGTCCATATCATTGCAGGTATACTTGCAACATTCCCAATAGTCCGTTTTACAAACAACCCTATACATATAATAGGGTCCATATTATTGCAGGTATACTCGCAACATTCCCAATAGTCCTCGTGATCGTTCTACTTTGGAAAAAAGGCTACTTCGCCAAGTGTCGGCGGAAAATGAATTCAGATCGTGACTCGGACGAAGAAAACGACGCATTCTAAGCTTTCTTGTTGGATTTATTTATTTATTTATTTAGTGTGTAAGGATTAGACTAATAAAGTGGGTGTTCACTGTCAGGTGTTTTTTAAATCTTTTTCATAGTTTTCTATCTCACAAAGACCGTTTTGCTATTGAAGCGCAGGCCACACCGCCAGCGGACAGGCGAGTGAGCTAGGCGGGCGAACATCGTTTCACCTCTTTATATACTTCGGTTCACACCGCGAGCTACCGACTAACCTACGTCTGCGATGCGAGCGAAGCTAACGAAATATCCAACGATTCCAGCGAAGCTACTCGTTCCGGCCGCTTCGCCCGCTCGCTCGCCTGCCCGTTAGGTTAGCGCACTCGTGTTTTTCGCAGCGGTCCCGGATTCGATTCCCATGGGGTTACATTTGTACTCAGTTTGGTTGTTGGTAGGTCTTATTTCAAGTCCGCCTAGCTACCACCATCTTACCTAAGTCTGACGCCATAACAACAATTTAAAAATTGTTGTTCCGGCAGTTAGAGGTAAGATAGCCAGTTCCTCAGTGATGGATTCCGGGTGTAGTGCGCTTCCACCTTTTCGGCCTTATCGTCACTTAACATCAGGTGAGGTGAAAGCCAAGTAATAACCCGTTGTGGATAAAAAAAAGTTCTCCAACCCGCTGCCAAGCGTGGAGATTATACCGACATCCTGCCACGGGAGAGGCATACTCCTGCATTGAGAAAATGTGTTGTTCTGATGATGATAATGGATGATATCTTCGTACTAGGCAATATGGGAATATTAATAGGTAACGTGTATTTTCTACATCATACAGGGTGTATTTTTATTCACTCTCCTTTTATGGATGTGTTCAGTCCATGAAATGAACAACTTTCTTTAAAAAACATAGGGTCAAATATGTAAATAAGATAGATCTCGTGATCAGTTTAGTAAGGGATGTTGGGGAAACAAAATTGAGTGTTGTATTTCGACTCACATGTTTCTTGGAGAAATTTGTTCAGATTCATGGACTGAACATATCCCTTAAAGTAGAGTAAATAAATATACAGCCTGTATTATAATAAACTATTACTAAAACCCTAGATATAAAGTCCATATTGTTAATGTTGAGGCATAATCTTTTCGCCATATATTCAGCGAAAAGGGAAGTACTTCCGCCGAGCTAGGCGTCTGTGCTCGGGGACCGCGATCCGACTGTTTAATGTTGGAATTTGTATTTTTGCGAAGCGGTTAGAAAACTGCGATATCGTGAGTCAGGTCTCCAAACATTTTGCCTTGATGTTAGATTGACGTAGTGCGACGTCACGTCTGCGTAATGTTTACTTATTGTACTTTTCGCTGATCCTGCATTTCTTCGTCATTCGTTGATTGCTTATTAGCGGTATGATCGCGCCGCAACATTAATAAAGAGCCATGAAAAAATAAAATTTCTTCATAAATAAAATTTTGACAATCGACACATGACACTTGATACTCTACACTCGACACTCGACACTCGATACTCGATACTCGACACTCTACACTCGACACTAGACACTAGAGACACGACACTCGTCACTCGACACTCGACACTCGACACTCGACACGCGCCGCTACATTAATAGAAAGCCATGACAAAATAAAATTTTTTCATAAATAAAATTTCGACAATCGACACATGACACTTGACACTCTACACTCGACACTAGGCACTAGAGACTCGACACTCGACACTCGACACTCGACACTTAATTTCAACACGCGACACTCGACACGCGCCGCTACATTAATAAAGAGCCATGACAAAATAAAATTTCTTTATAAATACAATTTCGACAATCGACACATGACACTTGACACTCGACACAAGACACTAGAGTCTCGACACTCGACACTCGACACTCGATACTCGACACTCGACACTCGACACTCGACACTCGACACTCGACACTCGACACTCGACACTCGACACTCGACACGCGCCGCTACATTAATAGAAAGCCATGACAAAATAAAATTTCTTCATAAATAAAATTTCGACAATCGACACATGACACTTGACACTCTACACTCGACACTAGACACTAGAGACTCGACACTCGACACTCGACACTAGACACTCGACACTCGACACTCGACACTCGACACTCGACACTCGACACTTAATTTCAACACGCGACACTCGACACGCGCCGCTACATTAATAAAGAGCCATGACAAAATAAAATTTCTTTATAAATACAATTTCGACAATCGACACATGACACTTGACACTCGACACAAGACACTAGAGTCTCGACACTCGACACTCGACACTCGACACTCGACACTCGACACTCGACACTCGACACTCGACACTCGACACTCGACACTCGACACTCGACACTCGTCACTCGACACTCGACACTCGACACTCGACACTCGACACTCGACACTCGACACTCGACACTCGACACTCGACACTCGACACTCGACACTCGACACTCGACACTCGACACTCGACACTCGACACTCGACACTCGACACTCGACACTCGACACTCGACACTCGACACTCGACACTCGACACTCGACGCTCGACACTCGACACGCGCCGCTACATTAATAGAAAGCCATGACAAAATAAAATTTCTTCATAAATTCCATTTATTGCATATTTTTTCACATTACCAATATTATCTATATTTTTGGACAATTTATTAAAATACTCTTCGCGTTGGCACTGCCGCTGCCACAAGCCTTGGATTTCACTGAATGTATTTTTTTTGCTGTAACAACAAAAAAGCAGACGTGACATATTATAAAACTCAAACTAAATGAGTGATTTTTAGTCAAAATCTTTCCAGACTATACAATTTTATTCGGCTTATTCGCGATTTTCCCTATTCGTGTTTTGCCTCGAATTAAAATGAACAGTGCCGATAAAATATAAAATAAATAAAATAATAGGTGTACTAAAATCGCCTAGGCGGCTCTTCTCCGCCGCAGAGGATAAGCAAGACTAAGGAGGCGTCGCTACGCGAAACTAATTGCCCCCTGAACGGGGCCAAGCGGGCGGTGGGGGGTGACACATCGCCTGCCTTGCACAGTCTCAACCGTCTGGGAAGATGGCCAAACTTGCTCGGCCATCTCCCAACCGCGAGTAGGCCCGGATAACCGGGCCGGCCGCCGGGTCCAATGAGGTGAATCCCACAAGGGTCCCTCAGGACCAACCGGCGGCGAGAGGGCAAGTGCCGGAGTTTTTAATAGGTATTCCCTCCTCCCGTGATCCCACCCAGCCTCCTCCTGGGATCCTATCGAGCCACTCGGCTGGGTGGGATCACGGGAGGCAGTCGTGGAGGGAGCCGCAACGTTGAATGTTGCGGTCCCCTCCTGGCGAGCCCCACATACCCCCCTCTCGCTCACCTGCGGGAGGGGAAGCGCGTAAATTCGTTTTCTTCGGCATAAAAAAAAGGTACTTAAATCGCCTAATGTAAAAACGCTCTGTGTGAGGCCCTACACGATTGGCAAAAGCTTAATTGGCTTTTCAGTTATTCGAATAGAATACAAGTGACATTAAGGGACTGTATCACAGTGTAAAAGTAGTTCTGAATAGCTTACTTGAAAGATAATTTGACAGTTGTGATATGAAAAATATGTCAAATCATCTTTCAAGTAAGCTACTCGGGGTGCGTAGTGCGAGTTTTTTTACTTACTCGACCGCGTTGGCGTAAACTTCATTTTGTATAGGATTTGTGGCCCGACAACTAGCGGAATACGCGATGAACTTCATCAACGCCATACAAAGTTCTAACGCGCTCACGATCGAGCGTGAGGTAAATAAACTCGCTCTAAGCACTCAGAACTTACTTTTACATTGTGATACAGGCCCTAAGTGTAAGAAATTTACATTTCAAACCGTCGCGATTGTCTATGGTAAGCGACATCTGACGTCAATTACATAAAATATTCTATTCAAATTTTAGAAAGCCACTAGGACCCTGGTTTTTACCACAAATTATTTTGTGCTCTTATTGTTCATAGTTGCCACCTGTGGCCCTACCATGAGTTAAGGCAAACTGTTTTCGCTATCGTAAACTATCGTTTTCTCTCTTTCACTCGCATTGACTGTGAGCAGTATATCCGATAGTTTACGGTAGCGAAAACAGTTCGCATCGACTCATGGTAGAGCTACAGGGCCCCAGACCACCGCAAAATTCAAATTCAAATAAATTATGATACTTACTATAACAAATAGCGTTTTTTATTAAAATCGGTGGTATCAATAGACTTTTCAGTTTGTTCCTAAATAGTTCCAATCTGTAAACCACAAAAAAAAAGTAAGTAAGCAAGTAAGTGAGTAAATAAGTAAGTATATAAGTAATTCTAAATGAGCAAACTTCAGCAGCTCGCAATTTGATTCAACTTTGTACAAATACATACATATACAAGGTGTTACAAAAATACCCCTAATGCCGAATATGGTATATAGGGACCATCAAACTGAACAACTTTTACTATGGGACCAACACTGAAATCGTTAAAAAAAATCAGCTGTTTCATACAAAAATTAAAATCGA